>CM055677.1:33799890-38599890 GCA_029448645.1 Andrena camellia
TACGTAATATTTTTTACATTGCATTTTTTTATTTATTAAAATTATTTTAATGGTTTATATAATTCATTTAAATCGGTTTCGTGTGTGCGATGAAACATCGTTTTTAGGCTACTCATATTGAAAATGAGGTTAAAAAAATATTACGTAAGACGCTATCTGACTCCCTCTCCCCCTCTTGTAAGAAAATGTAAGAAATTCGCGAACCCCCCTCCACCCAAAGTGTTACGTAGTTTAAGGATGATCCCTTTACAACCTTCAGCTTATCGAATGTATTTTCGTCTACTCATTACAAAAGCACAATGTTTCAATTTCAATGATATTCGCCGATGCACAGGCCTGGGGCGAGCCTTTATTGCGCCCTATTGAGGACCTTACTCTGAATTTTTATCCGTAGGTTAAAACATTTTTAGTACAGCTTGTAATATTTCATTTGAAACTGTATTTTACAAAATGCCAACAATGAGAAGACCATTGTGCGCCCCTCATGAACTTTACGTCCTAGGCAGCTGTCTAATTTTGCCTATAGAGACGAACCGGAAGTGTCGATGCACCACTGAACCTGTTAACTAGAAAAGACGATTGAACTCGCCATTCAGTAATTCCTCCGCTTTGGGAAAGATGTGTTGGTGCGTCACGAAAATTTCGAAATGTCCCTTAATATACTGGAGACGTTTCCGATCGAGAAATGACCAGTTAACAGGTTAAGTGCGCCTCGAAAATATACCATCTAATACCCTATTGGGAGATAATAAACTTAAAATTTATTTTGGAAGAAGCTGTGATTCCAGTTTATAAATTAATAATTTTCAAGAGAATTTGCGGAAATTCTTCCCTAAAGATTCGTTGCAAATGCTTATAAACGGCTACCTCACCTTTGAACTACTTAGTGTATGGTTTGTCGGGTTTTAAAAATTGGGTTTAAAACCGTTTTTTTATAAATTTGTAAAATTCGAAAACCGGTTTTTAAATTTAAAAAAAGACGGTTTTATGTACTAGAATTAATATGTAAAAATGAATTGATTATTTAATTAAAAACGTTAACATTTTGACTTGAAATCGCCTTAGACACAAGCATATTGTAATAGGTAACAGTTTACTGTTTTTCAGGAGTTCATATTTCCGGAAGAAAAATACTAAATGTATTAAAGATTTATAATTATATTTAATATAATATTTAATAATTATAATAATATTTTGTACGGATTTTAGTTATTTTGGTTTTTTTCATTTGGTTTTGTATGCAGTGTATTTTATTGTGTCATATTTTTGTAGATCCATAAATATTACATGACCTCAAAAATTATACGAATTTGTACGAATTTTAGTTATTTAATTTTTTTTATTTATTTGGTTTTGTATAGATAGAGTATATTTTATTTTGTTATATTTTCGTAATTCCATATGTATTAAAAAAAAAACTACAAATTTTAAAAGTAAGTACAAATATTTATTTTCTATTTTAATTACATTATTTGTGAAAAATCGAAAACCGGTTTTTTCAAAAGTTGGCTTTTGTATAAACCCTAAACTAGGGGTATGGAAAACTACTTACTCTACAAACTATTTTTCTGTGTAAAATATATACTTGTTACAGAATGAAAATGCATTTAAGAAAAATATAAAATCAGCCTTATTAATCAGAAGATTATAGAAGCTTAATTTCTGTTATGGAACAATAAAGTCGTTATAGTAATGATAATAAATATTAATAAGAAAATTGTGTTTCTTTTGTACCTACGTCATCTCGTATGGAAACGGATATACTGAGATAGAAATTGGCACTGACGACTGCAGCACCTGCCCATCGTTCTATGTCTGTGCAGATCTTGGAAAACGTACATATGATGTCACAGCTGTCACTTCAGCTTATCCGAACTGTGATTACACCATAAACTTGGTTTTAATTAGCATTACAATTTAGAGTATCTAGCGACGCTTCGACTGCGCCAAGTTTCCACGAACTTTCCGTGTAGCAGTCAGCGACGTCTGAGGGTGTCAAAAATTGCACGCCAGGTGTCTGGTAAATGAGGAACATTGTGGAATATGCCTACATATTTATGTAATTGAATTTAGGGCACAAAATCATCGATCATAGAAATTTTCTTCTCTCAAACTAAATTCAAATATTAAAACTACTAAAAAATATTAACTTATTCATTTCTTGTGACAAAATCACTAAATTGGTAAATTTACAATTTATTATAAATACTTCCCTATCATCATTATTATTGAATCGGTATAATCATACAAAAGTAGAATAACAATTTACACAGAACATTTTCGTTTACTCATATATCATCCTACATTAATTATTTTAATATTCCCAGCGTGATAGCTTGTTAGTAGCGGCATTTACAACACATATTAGGCAACATATAAACTCGTTAAAATATTCGAACGCGATACAACGAAATCGCCATTTATGATTATTTAGCTAATAATTTAACAGAAGAAAGATCGCACATTAATTGCAAAACTAGGACGTTTCGCTACGGGAAATGGCAGAGTCGTTAGGAGGAGGCTAAGGTTAATAGATGTATCGAAAATCGTATTAGCAGAGGTATATCACTGAGCGATAGCACGTGCGCGCATCGTTTTTGAGCCTGGCACATTACACGAAATTTCGCTAATAATCCCAGCAAATGGCCGTATTCGCGCGCCCGGTTCAAGTGTTCGTGGTAATGAATTTAACGTCGTTGTCGAAAAGTAGAGCCATAAAATAAATCTCGCCGGTAGCAAGGGCCGTCCGGAGCATTTCATAGACGTTTATTACGTACTCTCATTAAAATCTTTATGAAATAGTGCTGCTTGGCTTTACGAGAAGGAGGTGAGAATTACGACGAAATTTCATCATAGTATAGTAATCGAACACATGAAAACTAACGCGCCATTATCACATCCTAGCAGTTGCATACTTTCAGCGCAATAGTGGATAGTTTGCCCGCAGATGATTCCCAGCTGAATGAATTATTTTGCTGCTCATGGAATTAGGTGAAATATTTTTAGTGGATAAAATGAGTTTCTATGGCTAGTGGTGGTTAAACTTGAATAGTGTTGGAAATGTCTTTTGTAACTGACGGTACATACAGTTGATTTATGTTTGTTTAACTTAAAGTTGGTGGCTTGTTATTGTAGTAGCATTTGCAATAACTTCTTCAAGTATGAATGTGACTATCTGTTGTAGAATTCGTTGCAGTATCTGTCACCGTCCCTTTTTTATTTAAAGAAGGTTTTTCCGTTTTTTTTAGCAAAATTCGATTCATCTTTTTCAGAAGGCTGCCATTGCAACATTTTTTTATTTTCCTTAATGAATCTACTACCACAGATAGCCATTCATATAAAATATGTATCTTTTTCTTTTTTGTGTTTCAGATAATCCTTAGGGTACTTTCGATCAACGCCAAGATCACCCGATTTTTTTCAACGCTCTTATTCAGCATTCTATATCTGCCTTGTTTTTTTTTGCCGTCGCACAAAAATTCAGAACAATAGTTCAAGTTACTATAAAACAACCTGTAAAACTGCAAATTATGTAATTTATCGAAGAATCCTTGCATAAAAAAGATTCACCTATTTTTCGGTCCCACAAGGCAGAATCCTACCTTCAGGATTCTTTCTCAATTTCGACAAATGATTCACATTCTTGCATCAAAAAATGCGAACTGTTAACAATTCGAAGTAGGAATATTCCTATTACATCTTACAATTTTATGAAATTACAGTTCAAATATAATTGCGAACAGCAATTATAATTAAACACAATTGGTAAATGCATTTGTCCATAATATTATGCAGTAGGTAGAATAATACTATTTTTGTTGCAATAGTACATAGCAAACAAATGACTGATACTACCATAGCTGAAAATCTCTTCCAATTCAAATGAAGAAAATTGATCCCCATGTTGAGTAAATTATTTATTATTGGCTGTACTTCCGAATCGCCCCAGTGGCCGATCGACACGAGATTTTAAGGAAGGGGTAGTGAGGGTGTGTGGACCCTACATCTAAAATAGTAGCTTCGGGCATTTGTTAGTTTTCGAGATATTAACCAAAAACTTTCAGTATTTCTGTTGACTTATTCCGACACAACGCATTCTACTTTCCAACTTCCCCTACAGCACACTTCGCTGCAGGACCGTTGCAGAAGCGTTGCGCTGCAACATTTGGAACGTTGCATGGAATATTCCCGAAACATTACAAGTAAATTGCTATGTCCGCCCTGTGAAACATTGCAGGAAATATTTCTGCAACATTGTTTCGGAATTTTACAGCAATGGTCACGCAACGTTTCGGGGATTTTACAGCAATGGTCACGCAACGTTTCGGAGATTTTATAGCAATGTTCACGCAACGTTTCGGAGATTTAATAGCAATGGTCACGCAACGTTTCGGAGATATTACACAGCAATGGCTACGCAACGTTTCGGGCAGTAGGGCCAAAAATAAAAATAACGGTATTTTATATACATATATATATATATATATATACTGGACGTGTGTCTGTGAGGGGACCCGACGACATGAATGTGTGCAGAAGGGTAGTAGTATAACGTCCGTGTGCCTTTTATAAATAGAAAATTCTTTTATACCCCTTTTAGGGAGATTCGAACCCGCGACCTGTAAGCACCGTCGACGAACACTTTACCGCTGCAGCTACAACCGTTGATTAAGAAAATTGCTTCCGTATTCGAACTTATACTTCTACCGTGCAACACTTTAAACTCAAATTATTCAAAAACGGAGATTCGTTTTGACAAACCCCATTACACCTCCCTAATCGTGGAGCCGGATATCTTACAACAAATTTATTTCGACGCTTGATGTTGTATTAAGTTGATTCATATTCTGTTATGAAATATCCTGCGTAGTACAAGAAAATAATGTTTTTTTTTAGTTTTTAGCGCATTTTTAATACAATCCTTTAACATAATTTTTTATATATATTTTTTTATTTTCTAGTTTTTAATGTTTGTAGATTTACATTTCACAGCTCAGATTTCTTTACAAATATCTTTTGTTGCTGTATATAGTTTATGAATTTGTTTAAACCATATAATGTTAATTAAGTAATTGTATTAATTACTTGTGTCAGATATTGTCCAAGTTCGCATATATTCCTTCGGAAGTGGCCTGTGGAATATTAGACTGTATTCTGTGTGTCGACATTTCAAGAACGCTTCGCGTAATTCCGTTTCCAGGGCGGATCGTTGCAGGAACGTTCCTGAGCAGCGTACCTGCAACGTTCGCACGGAATATGGGACTTCTATATTTCCACTCGACAATGCGGAACGATTTTATTAGGTATCATATTTTAAATGGCAATAGTAGGGATACTGGCAGTAATTGGTACATATAATACTTTTTTACAAATATCTCTTGTTGCTGTATATAGTTTATGAATTTGTTTAAATCATATAATGTTAATTAAGTAATTGTATTAATTAATTATGTCACATATTGTCCGTGTTCACATAATGAGTCCACAATTAAGGCTTCAACAACTACTTTAATTGAAAAATGAGATTTATTCGTGTGGACCCTAATGGCAACCGTTCACAGAATACGCTCTCGCCCTCGGGCCGACTCGCAATTTGTCCTCGCTTCTAGCTACCCTATCATAAAACGGTCGCGTCGCCTTCAGCCGCGTATTCGGCGAGTCAAGTGTACTCGCCGAACCGACCATACGGTGACCAGGCGTAGGAAAAAACCCCAGGCCCGAGGTTAGCTTTCCAGGCCCGAAGTTAGCTTTCCAGGCCCGCAGTTAGCTTTCGAGGCGCGCAGCTTAGAGTTGTAAGTACAATGTAAGACTGTATTCTGTTTGTCGACATATGTAACATAAGTAATTAATACAATTACTTAATTAACATTATATGATTTAAACAAATTCATAAACTATATACAGCAACAAGAGATATTTGTAAAGAAGTATTACATGTACCAATTACTGCCAGTGTCCCTACTATTGCCATTTAAAATATTATACCTAATAAAATCGTTCCGCATTGTCGAGTGGAAATATAGAAGTCCCGTATTCCATCCGAACGTTGCAGGAACGGCGCTGAGCAGTATGTGCACAATATTCCTCAGCAATGTGTGCGCAATATTCCCGAAACATTGCACAAACGTGGCCATTGCAATATTGCACGGCAATATGTGCGCAATATTCCAGGAACATTGCACAGACGTGGCCATTGCAATATTCCATGTCAATGTTTCCACAGTGTTGCAGTAATATTGCAATGCAACCTGAAACCAAACGGCAACATTGCAATGTACTGCAACGGTTGTGCAACGTTCCTGCAACGAAGTGTGCTGTAGGGGTTTTACCAAGTGTTAGTGTTTTTTGGGGGTAGATTAGTGCGTGGGGCGCGTAAAGCATTGTAGCGAACCGATGTGAGTTTGGAGATTTAAGGGGGGAATCCTATTTTATGGGCTAAAAATATAGCAAAATTTAGAATTTTTATTTTAAGAAACTGGCATTTCGATTCCTCTGAAATTTGGACCATATTTTTATGCATCTTTGAAGAAGTTGCAGATTTTTTTTTATTAATATTTAATCACAAATATGAGAGTTATGCATCGTGCCGCGCAAAATTCGTCGTCCGCTGGTGTGCATGATATTTACCTTCCAGGTAATCTGAAACAGAAAAACGAAACGGCGTTTTACTTTGTACATATGTAGCTTCAATTTGATGAACCAGAATACTGCTAAGTTCTATACTCCTTTTGTTACGTAAGAAAATTGGCGCAAAATTGGATAGCAAAAATTAAAGGGTCAGACCTTTCAGTTTGAAAACTCTCCACACCGCTCAATAAATTTTTTTGTTTTTTGGTGGTTCATCAATTTCAAGTTACATATGTATAAAATAAAATGCCATATCATTTTTTGTTTCAGTATCCGTGGTAGATAAATATCATGCACACCAACGGACGACGGATTTTTCGCGGCGTGATGGTCGATAATGCATAATTACTATATTTGTGGTTAAAAATTAATAAAAAAAAAACCTGCACCTTCTTCAAAGATGCATCAAAACACGGTCCAAATTTCAGAGGAATCCTATCGCTGATTTCTTAAAAAAAATCCCAAATTTTGCTATGATTTTAGTCCAAAGAATAGAATTCCCCCCTTAACCCAGCAACTTGCCGATGCGACCAATCCTATTATACAAGATGTTATTCTACTGATTGTCAAAACTCTAGGGGGTGATTCTACAGGCCAAAATAAGACGAAAATTTAGAATACAATTTTTTAATATCGCGCTTCGTTTTCGAGAAATTTGACTTGGAATTTCAGCTAAATACGCGTGCCTTTTGGGCGCTCGAGGAGCAGGCGGAGGTAAGGGGAACGCGTCCAGCTGTCCGTAGAACAGATTAGGGTGGGGGCCGTTAGGAAAGCCTGCAGCTACATCCCCAAAAAAATTGTAAAAAAATTTAACATGAATTTTTTATTAATATTTCGGAAACCGATAAATACCCGAAGCTACAATTTTAAATTTAGGATCCACACCCCCTCCCCATCCCTCCCCCGAAACCTCGTGTCGATCGGCCACTGAGACCATTCAGAAGAATATCCTTATTTTCAATTATTACTTACTATGTATAAAGCTCGTAACCTTATTCCAAACTGAATTTTATCAAAAACAAAATCTATTAAAAACGTTGACATCCTTTGCGATTATACTGTGAATTACACCCCCACATAAGGTACTTCGCAACCCCATCAGAACTTATTTCTCCAAGATTATTGTTACTATTAATCGTTGTAAATCAGATCACTATAACCTCCTCTCGTCCTTACAACGCATGCGTATTATAAACGAAGCAAAATGCAATTGTAATGATGAACACCAAAATATAAATAATATAGCTTGGCAATGCCACCTGCACAATACTCAAAGAATAGAATAGAATTAATTAAAAAATTAAATAAATGTAAACAGCGTCTACCACTTACTTAAAAAGTGTACCTAATCTAAAAATATAAGCAACAAAGTTAAGGCAACAATTGGTTATTAAAAAAACTGTAAAAATCCATATAAAGCTCCATAACTTTCTATCAAAAGTGTTTTTGAACTGAAATAAAAGAAACTTATCTCTCACACCGACAGCACATAGTCTCCCCTTAATTTTCTTCCATCTGAAAGCTATAGCTTACATTTCCATGCCCAAGTTTTCTTTGTACCCTGACTTTTCGCAGTCACGCAATAAGTATAGAATATTCAGAAAAGTCGTCAAAAGTTCAGCGGATCCTCTTCCCTTCGCCCGTAGCACTATAAACCCTTTCAAACTAACCTGCCACGGTGAGAGGATTATGAAACAGGCTCGCCACTGAAATTCCCTCCAAAGACTAACAGCGGAGCAGAATTTCGAGAATTGAGTGGATCGCGGGGCGATAAGGGATACGAATCCATTGGAAGCAGTATCGGCTGTTCCGCGACGTACACGCGGCGCGCGGGAAAGAGTAGCCGCCGTACACAAACAAACCACTTCGGTATATGGGGTTGCAGGTGGTAAACGACGTATTCCTGGTCGGCGTATAACCCCTATTCCCGTAATGTCGTTCCCCAGACGAAGTGCCTTCGAACATCAAACGGCGGAATATTTTCTGATGGAAAAGCGCGCCTTTCGGCTGGCGGGGGAAGGCCGGGCGAGAGGATCGCGCGTACACCGCATGAAAGAAGAACTTCTAATAAAAATAAACCGTCGGCCATTCATATTTTCATCAAGTTCCCCGCAGTACGTCAGCTGGTTTATTTACGCCTGGTTGTGGACACTGGCCGCACGTTAAAAGCGCGTGTTTACATCCGCGGCTACTGTTAAATAAAATATATACTTGGGAGCGCGCCGACGTGCAAACTTTTCAGCGATTTTTAGGGCCAGCCGCCGGGATCAACGCGAAGGAAACTGGTTTTTACGAAGCCACATCAAAACAGATTCGCCCCCTAACATTATCCCCCCGAGGCCCTCGAGTCCTGCGCGGCGAAGGTGGTCCCACGCGAGCTTTCAGATTCGAGCAAAATTTGGCAAACGGCCGTGTCTCCGTGTGAAACAATTTTCAGAATGGCATTGCTTTGATATCGGAAATTGTTTAGAAACTGTGCCATATTCGGCTACACAGGTGGGAATTTTCGTGAATGAAGTATAGTAGGTATGTTGCAGGATAATGGTAAAATCAGCCTTTTTATTAAACTATTTTACTTAGCTTCGATCCTCTGTTTATTTGTATCGTGTTTGGTTCACATCTGGAAACTCAATTTTAACCCATTTCCAATTATCCAATAGACTTGAAACTTTGCAGGCGTGCGTTGTTTGGATGACGATACAAAATTATGAAAAAAGAGTCAAAAATAAAAAATATATAAAAAATCCACAAACACTATAAACTAAAAAATAAACAAATATATAAAAGAAATTTAAGTTAAAGCATTTTAAAATGCACTAAAAGCTAAAAAATAATTCTTTTGTTTTTGCCACTACAATTATTATGTCACTTTAAAGAAAATCGTGGGACCGGATATTTCATAACAGGATACGATTAAATTTAATACAGAATCAAGCCTCGAAATGAGCGATGAAAAGTGACGAAATATCCTGGCCCATGAATTTCTTTAAAGTGACATATCACCATCGTAATTGTAGTACAAGAAAATAATTATTTTTTTAGTATTTAGTGCATTTTAAAATTGGTTAACTTAAATTTTTTTTATATATATATTTATTACAAAATGCAGTCCTTTTGTCGAGAGAGCGTTTTTATCTCAATTAAACTGAATCATAGCCTTTCTGCAATAGGAGTACAAAACAAGATAGAAAATGTAATCAAAAAGTGTAACACTAAATTTAGGGAAGCGATAACATCGATAGAAAAATTGATAGTGTGTTTAAGGTAAGTGTAATTTTATTTACAAATAGTTAAAAGTTACAAATTGGTATAATTATTTCCATTAATGGTTAAGTGCAACGGACATATTGTTTGTTGTGCTGCATTCTGTTCTTTTTACTATTTCTTTAAATTCAATATTAGAAATAATGGAAAAAATTTCCTTTTTCACAAATGCAATACTATATGGTGCCGTCCATGTGCTGTGCTGTTAAGTGAACGACGACCTTAGATAGCACAATAATATTGACAGTAAGCAGCCCCTAGACGGTGAATATATTGTGCAATATTCAATATTCAATATTGCACAATATTATTGAGCATGTGGGGCATCCAGCATAAATATTGTGCAATATATTGCACAAGAATATTGACCGTCTACAGGCCGCCTTAGGCTGGAGGTCTCTAGTCGCATTATAAAAAGGCCTAATTGAGTTAAAAAATTTGTAAAAAGCCTTTTACAAAAAGGCAGATTCTACAATAAAATTATTGTCCTGCGACATATATACGTCCGCCCTTTTTATAGTGAAGCGAGTTGAGAAATATAGAAATGAAGTATGTAATTATTAAGGATTGTGCAAAAGGATTAAGAGAATGATCTATTGTATTTATTGTAGAAAAATACTCCGATGGAAGTTTTCATGTAAGTTTCTGGGATTGAGTGTGGAATGGGGTTACACTCTCCAAATATTTAATTTTTTCCATCACGATAAGGAAACGCTTGGTAGTATTAATTTTTGGCATAAATATTAGATAAAGTCAAAATTTTATTCAACTGAATAAATCGATAAGAATATTTGCCTTTATAGACCGGTTGATGCGCGATATTATATGGCAGGTATACATCGAAATCATCACTGTCAGCGAATTTCACAAATTCCTCATTTTCGATATGAAACTCTATTCACTTTTTATGCAAATATGCAGGTACAGGAAAGGGTGAAAGTAGTATTTGCATATTGTACATTATGGATATTTATTCGAATCTACTGTTAGTTCTGAAAATATTCAAATCCACGTTTTGGGAAACAATCTTCATAACTACATGATTGATAAAGTAGTTGGTATCCACCTTATTGTAACCATATCGGGCACTATATGCCTATTCAACAATCGCGCAAAAGTACTTTCCGAATATTAATACTGAATAAGGTGGAAGTGACTAAATGCTAAATATTGAAATGATGGAATAAATATTTCCAATACTGTAAATCACTTGACATTCTTCAAAATATCTTTATTAAACCTCAATAGTAATTTTTATAAACAGAATTCAGTCTATGTTCCCAGCAATCTGTAGTAAAAGTATTATCTCAGAAGCCATCTTTATACATATTCAACAAGCTAATTTCTACTTTTGATGAATTCGTAAGTTATGAAAGAGATTATAAATAACAGAATTCTTAGAAATTGCTAATAATACTCACTAGCCTTGTGTGCTACCAATTAAAACCAAATGGAGTCCTGAATCCAAGTACAAGTCACGGGGAATGTCCTTCGAGAGAGTTCCTCTCGCTATCACGGCCCAAATAATACTGATTACTCAACGCTACGCTCGACAAGGGTATTCGTGTTTACCCTGAATTCAGAATACATACACTGAAACTGTGAGCTAGGTAGTTAAGAAAGATGTAGAAATCGGTCAGTAGTAGAAGTACGGAGGAAACCTCTCAGTTTCTCACCACGATGTAACAAAATATCTAAGAATATCTAAAGAATACTGGAACATCAAATGGATTTAATCGAGAAAACAAAAACTTTCTGATGTAGGAAGACTACTTATATTTAAAACCCCACAACCACATCTCAAAGACCAAAGAAGTCAAGTAATTCTCACTCGTCAAAGAATCGGTAATTGCAAGTTGATACACAAGTATGTAATATAAAAAAAATCAACCTAAAATGTGTATTTTTTATCAAATTAAATAAAATCCGTTAACATAAAATATTTATTTATGTGTTTTTTTATTATATACTTTTTAGTGTTTGAATGATAAATTGTGTATTTACGAAAATCGCGATGCTACTAGACTTTTTGTCATTTTCACAAAGAACGCGGGAGGCTGATTTCAAATCGATTGGATTTGTGGTTATGGGCTAAAATTGTGGGGGGATGCAATTTTTTTCACACCCTCGGGGATGAATTTTTTTTATAAAATTTTGCATTGTCATCATAACTACTTACGCCTGCAAAGTTTCAAGTCTATTGGATTTGTGGAAGTGGGTTAAAATTGAGTTACGAGATTTCAACCAAACAAATAGGGTAAAGGTTGTATTTGACCCAGTAGTGGGTGTATAAAATGTTAGAATGAGCTGGTACTTGGCATGCATTTTCTTTGAACGTTTCTCTATGTATCCACGAACCGCAAAATGTAATTATGTCATGTCAATACGAGATAATAAACAAAATGTGAAAACGTGCAAAATGTGAGATCTGAAAAAAGTGTTCTTAATTTCGTTCCCGAGATTACGTATACTGATGCAAAATTTTCCACCAGATGACACTGAAAGTGTAACCATTGGAAACGAGAAATGCAGGGAGACGAAAGTTGGGCCCATTACCCTAAACAAACGGACAGAGAAGTGAAGCTAAATAAAATCGTTTAAAAAGGCGATTCGTATAAAGCATATCGTCGATGTCAATTCCGTTTGAATTTTTGTCACGCGATACAAAACCTAGGTGTATGAATGCATTAAATTCTTACGGGGCACGAAGAGGTACTGAAATGAAAGGATTATCGACAAAGCATATTTCACAGGAATTTGAGGATCACCACTCTTGGAAGATTATCGCGTTATTGGACTGTGATATTTTTTGCTGCAGAGTGGATCGAGTGCGAGGAATGTAATGTTCCTAGGCACTTCTCCCAGCTTTGCTTTCCATAGAATAAATGGCGTAGTCCGTTCTCCCTTTCCAGACCGTCCACCGATCTCTATCGATTTGGTACACTTAAGGCTACCGCCATACGTCGATGTAAACTATTCCTTACTATGATATTTTCCTTTTCCTCTCTTTCACGTATATCGCGGGCACACGCGTGCACCGCGTCTCACACAGCGAGGCGTTTACACATGTACAGGCGAAGAAGGATGTATAAGAGGCTCGCCACGGGCGGCGAATTTACTGGAGTAATGAAACTATCAGGTGGTCTGAGTTATATTGGAGCTTTGCCGCAAGCCCGCTCGCCAATAGCCTGTGGCCACTATTTGTCTGCTTGCCGACTGCACCGATTAAGATACTTACGCGATTAAATCGTACTCCGCGCGTGTTTGTACAACAGCACGAAAATATTTGGTGACGCTTAACCGTTTATCTCATTCTTGGAATGGAGAGAATATGGAAACGTCATTCATATTCGTTCAATTGGGATAGGTGTTTGTATGATTATAGTATAGTTACCATTGTAGGAACTACTAGGAAGAAGAAATTTCAGATAATAAAAAGGTCACCTTTGTAACACTAATTACCTATTACAATATATGTAGAATAATGTAAATCTTGATAAGACGAAAAAATAATTTATTTAGCACATAATGGCAACAGTACTTTCCAAGAATATCATTTTATTTTTCAGATCCATCAATGTTTAAAGGAGATATCATGCTGACCATTTTTCTAAAGAATCACAAAAATCATAAATAAAAATATTTTTTTTCGTGCACTTTATGTCCTAATAAATCATGTGTAATAAGTATTTTGCTTTATTTTTTTTTTAATAAAACCCCTGAAAAAAGTTCCTAAAATCATTCATTTTCGCCGCAAGTAAACGTATGTAACCCCTTAAGTAGCTTCGAAGTTAAGTCTTCATTATTTAACCACATACAACTAAATAGTGAGCCTTGAACTCCATTGCAAGCACTATGCAACAGTATTTATGAAAATCATGATCACTTTAGAGGAATTTGTAATTTAATCGAACTACTTCGAAAACTTTCTGCTGTAAAAGCTTGTAGATGCAAACACTAAAGTATAACAGAGTCAATAAATCATTTCAAGCCATTTCCTAAATTTTGTATACACTCCAAAAATACTAAGATCCATTCCCAAAGAGATACGTTTAAATCTGTCGATACATTATACAGAATGGGACAAATAATGTGTTAGAAGCTGTTTTCTTCGAAACCACTGCAGATATCGACTTGAAATTCTTTCTACATTAAATAGGATGAAGGAGAGGGGTTAATCATTTAGATTTTAGATTGCAAGAAATTTTTCTGCGAGGGGGCTCCTAGGGAGACAAAGGGGGCCACCAATAAAAAGTGTCCCGGAAGGATTTAAACTTTCAAAATTTGAAAAAAATTGCTTCTTTTGTTTCAGTTTTTCGGACTTTTCTCGAAACCCGTTCGTCGCACGAGAAAAAGCAATAGAACATAAAAGATGCTCGTTGTCCGGATTTACAACTTTTATTTAACATGTTTCTTTATGTAATCAGTAACTTGGAGTATAATTATATAAAATCGACGTTGTGAGCTGTTAAATAATTACTTAAATATTCAAGGGCCCAGGTGCACTTTTTCCCCTTATCCGTTCGGGCTCAAGCACCCGCTTTTTTTTTGTTTGGAACTATTCTGGGGGTGCCACGAAAAAAATCTTGAAAAAAATTTCGTCAAGAGTAAATAAGAGCCACCCTAATGTACAGACAACAGATTCAAGTCTTGTTCTATGTCATGCTCGTTGCTTTATTTCAAATAGGTTGGCTATAGAAGACTCCCAACGAAACTATGGCCATCTTCCCCGGAATTATCCTATATAGGGACTTAAGTGAATTCGTTCTTTGCCCCAGGATAAAAGATTAAACATCGATAACTACAATCCTCTCTTGTAGAGTAGCAGATGTGTATACCGAAAACTCATATGGACGCCAATATGGAGTAGCTGGTGCAGTATTAACGGGTCGAATGATTCCGCAATGGAGGTTCCGTGGGTGGGGCGATTCGGATGAGAAAGCAATCGAACTGGCGTCTACCGACGTCGTGATAACTTGCTATATCGGAGAAAGTAGGCCGTAAATTTAGCGATCTTATTCAGGATGACGGTGGAGCATCGATTGCAAGCCGCAGACTGCCACTAGGATGCTCTTTCCTTCACGAGACGCTACTTCCTTGAGACCTTCCTAACGTGACGCTCCAACGGTCCTCGACGCGAGGAGGAATAAGAAAACGCTGAACCGATCGCCTCGCCACTGGCCCCAGTGTATCCTTCGCTTTATGCTTCAGATTTTATTCCGTCGCTTTTACGACACTGCCCTCGTGGCGTATTATTGGTGCGCGCTACTTTAGTTTTATTTCTATAGAAAAAAAGTTGACAAGAACCGGACACGATCAGTGGCTGGATTGAATGACTGTCTAGGACAGGGATGGCAAATAGGATTTGACCAACGTACCGAAATGAAACAAAACTTGATATCTTTTTTTCAGGTGCCAGTAGATATGAGGTATTGAGAACAAAAACGGACTAACCCACATTGAAAAAAAATTAATTTTGCCTATTTTATATGATTAGTACAGCCTAATGGAATACATCATTCCTACTAGGTAACTCAATTTCGCAAAAAAGTGGGCTACTCCGTTTTTGCACTCAATGCCTCATATGTTTACTGAATACAAATTGGTACATATGTGTATTATATTAATGTAAATAAATTGCACGAAATGTATCTAACCTGAATCAAAATTAGTAATATTATTTGTTGAAATTTAGATTTCGAAATTTCGCGCTTCAAGTCCCACGAATCAGGGCGACGCGCCACCTTCTGTATCCACGCATTTTCATACGCAATTAAGTTTGCTAACGATTTCTTTATCAGTCATAAGTGCCCACTTCGTTATATTCCCTCCTTGAGCAAACTGGATTGTATTTGGTTGCTCAGTAAATATAAACCCCAACAGTGTTTTTTTATTAGAAGTCTTTTGCTTCATGTGGTTTGCAAGATTGTTTATGTCATAACGTTTATAAGTAATGTGTTTTTACTCTTATCAGATGCATTTCTTATCACGTATTTCTTATCTCTTATCATGTATTTTGCAAGGAATGTGATTTTTAAGGTTGGAGTGGTGTAAATGAAGGAAGATTTGTGAATTCTTGGACTTGGACTTTGACGATGCTGTAAAACATTGTTGAAGACAGCAATGTAATTCGAACTCATGATGTACATATGTGCAAATTATTCACTGTTTTGTATTTACTTTTGTTTTAGCATTTCTAATTCATTTGTTCTGTTGTAAGAAGATCCTGGTATTTCAAATGGTATTTAAACCAGTGGAAATTTCTTTCCAATTTCTGATCCAAGATCAGCGTATCATAATCCTACAAGAACTTTAAATTGAGATACATTTGTTGGGTTGGAGACGAAGAATAGATATGTTAGGGTATGAGATATTTGGAAAACTGCTAAAGCACTTCAATTAAAATTAAATAGTTCCTTCAAGATTTCCTCTCAGGATTGCTGCAATTTAAGTGAATTACACTTTATAACTTTGATGAGGAAGAAGGAAAAAGGAAATACATTTTCTAGCTTCAAAATTCTGAAATATTTGGACCAACGGTAACTCTCGAATCAAAGACATTTTGAACAATTTTATCTTATTAGAATACGTTTACCTGTTTTTAGTATTAAATGCTAAGACATTAGCAGATTTTTAAACGTTCAACGGTTTTGGCCATCATGGATTCTTCAGACTTTCGACCCGGCTAATTATTTATCGTAGTGTATAACTCAATCGTACACTGAATATTTCATTTTTGTTAACATTTTTCCTCATTTCGTAATCACAATTTTACATTTTTTTAATGCTTACATAAGTGTATTATAATGCATATTTTTTCTACTACGTTGTCAAATAACCAATTTCATAGATTTTGGAAAATCATCAGCAGACGAATAGTGTTGGAATAGAATGACGCTATATTTTTATATTGCGGCTTGATGCCACCTCGCTATTTATTGAAGCCGTTTCGCGAAATGTAAATCTTGGAAATAACGAGTATTGATATTTCGCGGCCATAAAGCCTCAATGTGTCAAAACACGATCATTGATTCAAGCACGATTTCAAACTAGGGCGCGGGTAAACAAATTGCGGGACTGTTATCTTTACGAATTTCTCATGGTAAGCGTCTACCTTCGATTTATGAAAGCGGCATAACATTCTATATTCAGCATCGTTCTACTTGCATTCAACGAATACATTTTTCACTAACGTAGATGTTCAGTTGGCTTGTTTCGATGTAAAAAACACATAGGAAGTGGTGGAATAATTTTAAATCTTCACTTGCTTAACATTGTAATACCAGTGCCCCCAAAAAGAGGTGAAGTATAAACATAGGAACATTCTGTTATTATGTTTCATTTTTTCAAGGCAGAAATTCCTATGTTTTAGCTATGACGAATATAAACGATACCACATTAAATATCTATATTGTTTCTTAACAGTGGAAAAAGGGGTCTTCAGGACGATGTTCCTGATCATCGAAAATTTTTATAGGGTCACGGAGAAAGTTTAGAAGTTCTAAATTTGTATTATTTATATATAAATATTTAATCATACGATACGCTATAATTTGATCACACTAGAAATCTTGTTTAGCAGCTGTCTGTAACATTCTTTATTTTATACGTTCACCAATGCAGTCAGACATTTTATGTCAAGTTTTCGTAAGTTTTACTATTTTTAGAATTTCGGTATTGACTTCAATTTCCTACCTAGAATTCGGTACTTCCTTCTGTTTAATATTGTGACTAAATTGAAGGAGGCATGAGTACATACGATTTTTTCCATGTTACATACAGTGTGTGTAAAAAATATTCTTCCAGTGATTAATTTCAAGTAAAACGTTGTATAATTATATTTATCAAACAATATTTGTTAGATAAATATATTACACATATTCTCTGAAGCTTCTAAAAAATGTAGATATCAAATAACCAAAGAAAGATACTCGCATTGTTTATGTAAATATAAATATCATATGATGTTAGGTGTACGGAAACTTCTTTTGTTACAACACCTACTTGTACTTTTACCAGAAAAGTGGCGATTTCAATCATTTAATTTTTACCTGACTTATGCGTAAATAAAGTTCAATTTTGTTACACACGAAGCTGAACTTTGTGCTTCCAAGTGTAGCTATTTTATTATTTTTCAACCAATCGAAAAAAAAATTGAACGTTGGCCGATGGACAATTTAGTTTTGTTTAATATTCTATTGTTAAAATTTTGTTTCAGAAACCTGTTCATCAGAAATAGAGTACAGCGTCCAACTGTACACGCTATGGTATACTCTCGACCGCAATATTTGTGTTTAAAGAAAACTTGAAAAAAATGATATACCTTTTCGATTAATATTAATCACAAAAGCGTTTTTCGCTTAGAAATAAATTCCCAAAGTTGCGATATTTCTTGACCTGGCCAAGGTGGTCTAACCCCTTAAAGAAACATGTAAAATATTTTTACTTTTAACAAAGACTCTGGTTCAATAAAGCGACCTGATAAAAATTCACAAAATACTAAAAGAAATAAACGCGTAATAAGTATTCGTACAGTTCTTAAGTCGTTATCAAATGTAACAGTTGACATTAAGCAGGGCTGTTCACAACTGCAGCATAAAGCCATTCTCGTCCCAAGGTGCTCATCTTCTGAAGTCGCTGGCTAAAATAGTATAAAGGCGTTTCAAGATCGTAAGAGTTTGTATATAGGTAAGTAAATGGATAGAGGTTAGATACACTGCCGTGCACAACATTGAACGCCACATATGGGCCGTTGTATGGATCGTTCATACAAAAAGCACTTCGAGGTGGCCCATGTCAGGTTGTATCACATAAGGCGCTGATAAGACAAGCCCTGTGACCTCCTTATCGCCTCTTCCCTTCGCTACTTCCCGTGTATTTACTTCATTTGTGCTCTATGTGTATTAAAATGAAAGTAGAACTGTGTGCACTAAAAATTTTGGCATCACTTTGTCGATGCCAAATGTGATGTGAATATTTTCACGGAAAAAATGTAAGAGGCTACTTGGAATGTTTGTGTAATTTAAGCTAAGGTATACAGTTACAAGGAACTATAATAAAGTGATAAGTGCCTATTAAACTTAATTTGCCTAAGGTAATGGTTCAACTTTACTGTACATAGTTTTCGTCCAAATATCCACTCTTCTTCTTAATAGGTTTATTATACAGTTTGGGCGGTTTGCTTATTAACTTTTGCAATTTTATCCGTTCTTTATTCTCTCAAACATCTTGTAGTAGGTTCCTTAAATCTGAAGCAATAGCTTGTATTATAGGGGTCGTCAAAAACACTAAGTAGAAGGAATGTTACTGCGCGTTTTGGATGCGGAACATGACTTTAGGCACAAAAGTGCCATCTGTAACGTCCGCCGTCTATTTTGTCCAATAGTATTTGAATATAGGGTGACTCATCCGGTGAATGCACGTTGCTCATATCATACGAAAAATTAACACCTATCACGCTCTCTTCACGCTGGAATTTACATAGTAGCTACATAGTTCTTTATTCAAATAATTGTAAGTTCTTTATTAAATTCAAGGTAAGTCTTGTTGTTGTTGATTTTGTTAGGTGCTCGTTCATTGGTCATGTAACTTCAGTGTTCATTCACTGGAGAATGTTACTAGTTACAATTAAAACACTTCTTCTTATAAAGTTTTATGAAATATTTGAAGTCATTGTCTTATTATTATAGAATTGTATTATTATTATTGAATCGTCATTGTCTTGTTATTAATAGAAAACGGGATTTTCGTTAGTTAATCGTGCATCTCAATCAATAAAAATCTTTTCAAGGATCATTTCGTTAGCCCTTATTGATTAAATTACTGTCAATTCTTGTATCCCTAGTTCCGCAGAAAAAGGAACACATAAAGAATTAACTCCTGCCATACTTCATTTATGATACGATATGTTCGTCTTTCTTTGGATCATCGTGCAACAACTCGTCTATTTGTACCAAGCAGTGGAAGCCTGGATGTATGTGTTCTCCTCCATATTTCTAGTGATCAATTGGTGAACACTTTGAGACGCTCTAATGGTTTCTTTCTATTTTGTGGTCTTCGTAATGCTTCTCGTACCAACTACTATTGACTTACGCTTTACTGCAATTTAAGGTAAGAAAATTGTAGCTTTGTCAGATAGTGTTTACGTTTGGTTAAACATTTAGGGTTATATCATTACCCTGATTTATAAAATCTCTTCTTATGTCTCCCCCCTGTTGGTCATTTACAAGACAAAATGGAACACTATTAGGGTTTACATATAAAATAACTTTTGGAAAAACTGGTTTCCGAATTCCAGTATACCAAAATAAACGGTTAAAACGGTTTTCGAATTTTCGCATAATGAACGCAACATGCCTTGTCTTTTCCAACCATACTGTAACGATCCCACATCTCTGACTTATTTCCAACATTCATTTTGGTCGAAAAATAAAATGAAATATTTTTATCAATGACATTAATATTTAATACTGAAAAACTGTTATATTATTAGAATAGACTTTAACAAATTTACTTACGTTCTTTGTGTTTTTCTAACTAAAACAAGAATAATAACAAGCAATAACATAAATTAATCAATTTCCTAACACTATATCGCTTGACATAATTAATTATTTCAGGTTTTGAAAGATTAATCTCAATTTTCTCGACATAAACTGATCAGTGTACTTCTAATTTTTTGAGAAGCAATTCTTTTCCTCGAGACATTTTCCATGCGTATATCTGTCTGTTGTATGGTTCAATCTTCCACTCAGAATCAAAACTGTTCATTCTCATTACGCAAAAGTTGCTTATATTGCCAAGTATTGTAGAAAATGTGGAGAATTTAGTATCCCTTTAGAAGAAATAGCATTGTATACGGTAAAGCATTATAAAATATTATTAATAAGGCAAGATAAGTAAAATAATGAATGATCGAGATAAATGTCTCACCAAATTTACATTTTGTATTATATTGTGAATATTATTAAAGGAATAATGGAACTCGACATTTCACGAGAAATTTACCTACATTTAGATCTTGTTCTACTATAACAGTTTAAGAATTTACACGTTATTTTAAGCAATAAATCCAAAACAGGAAATAAACGTGTTCGTGATGAATAGAGAACATCGTGTATACATACATCATTCATCTTAACTTTTTCACGCATTTATATAAAAAAAAAACTGTAGCAGTACTATAATTCAGGTACGTCTCCAATGAAGCCTGATTACAGATGTTCTACCTGCATGTGTATTTTATAAATTCTTTTAACGAAATTAATGTTATTCCAGGACCATCCCTAATTAGAGTATCATTCATAAAATTCGAGACGTTGCGCATCTCGTATGAACAGAACTAAATGTATCACTTTAATAGTGATAAAGGCGCAATTGAGTACGATATTTGTGTACATTTTATTCCGTAATTTTTTAATTTCTAGCATCATTAAAAACTTTACACATTGTGGCCCGACACGATATCTCTCCAATGAAAATAGTAAATTGATATAAGAAACAGTAGTAATATAATAATTACATGTTACATGTGTTTAAGCACAATTTTATTCATGATAGAAGATACAGCCTATATGTTATAATTAATAATAAAAGTCAGAACGAGAGATAAGTGAAATTAAAAGAAACGCAGATCAAATAATATGCAATATCAATCAGCATCCAAGCAATATTGCCTTACTAGTGGAAAAATTGCAAGATACGAAAGTTACGATAAAGAAATGAAAAAAAAATTTAAAACAGAAATATCTGTGCTTAAATAAAAAGAACTATAAAGCTGAAGCACTTAAGCGTCAAAGGGTCAAAGAAAAGAAAAAGAAAAACGAAGAATTACAAAATAAGGGTTATAAGATATTTTTACAACTAGTAATTTGAAAGAACGTATTCAACTTCACTATTTTATTTTCTTTGACATGTCAAGTAAGTTTTATATACATATACTTTCTCTGTACCTTTAATAATCTAGACAACAATTAAAGGTATACACTTAACCCTCTACCCCTATCTCGAAAATCAGGCATATATTCATATACCTCTCGTGTAACACTTGGTTTGTGTATGCAACAAACTTTTTGAGACGTTTAGTTATCTGTCGATGTAATTCGGTGTAAAAGACTTTCAGAATCTTCAGTTCGGTTACTTTGAGACATCATTGTGTGAAACCTTCTTTTTCCCTTGCTCCGTACAAAGGAAAATCCGCTCAAATTGTCAAAGAGACATTCGTCAGCGGTCTGTTCCGTGTTCATCAGCGTTCCTTATCTGCTAGGGGAAGAAAATTTTCGAGAAGGTAAGGAGACAAAGTGTTTTAAGCGTCTCGTTCCGAGGGGTAACGCTCCGTCAACTACGATGGTTTTACTGCGACGAAATTCTTCCAAGGACCCTTTACGTGAACCGCAAAGTGGAGATTGTTCATCCCTTCCCCTTCTCGTCCTCTTTTTATCCCACCTTCCCAATCCAAAACTGAACTTTTCTTGTTCTTTCTTCGCGCTGTAATATATCAAACAATACGCAGACACTTCCTTACTTCTAGAAGCCGAAAAATCCTCTCAGATCACATAGCATTCGAAATATGGATTAATGATTCGTAAAAGATGGTGACGAGAACGTCATGGACCATTTTCCTTGTAAAATAACGGACGTGCAGTATTGTAATTTTTAGTTATAATATTTTAAATACATGAATGCATTTAAATATGTATTTCAGATCAAAATCATTCACTAATCCGGATTTTGAAAGTTACCCACTCTTTTGGCGATTTTTTGGCACCCTCTTTTCCCTATAATAGTCAAAATTCTTTAATTTATGCAATTCCACACTTAATAAATCTATCGATTTGTTCCACTCCCTTTCTTTTATGATAGATACATGGGAAGAATGTTAACAATATATTTCATTGGATCTTGTTTCATTTATTGTATATTTTTATATAATTTTTAAATGTCCCCTTTTAGAAATTCACTAAAGTACTCAAAGTGGGATGTTTTAAACTACGTTATTATTAATTAGTTACCAAAGTCTACACGATAATTGTGGGTAGACTCGCCCCTTGGAGTTTTTTTACCCGCAGTCTCGACTCCGAAGGGTTTAATACGGTTACCACCCAATGTGAATTTGCGAGTCGCATTTTACGTCCTGTTCTTCCATTCCTTCCTCAGAATTCATTTCAGTTATGGAGCAATTTCACGAATCGTTGGCAATTTACGGAAACTTTCGGTCGCCCCCACCGGACAGAAAGAAAGATCTGAAGAAGGCCTGATAAAAACCAGAGCGAAAACAGTCGCAACGGCTACTTCTGGAGAATTACTAGGTGGCACTACTTTCGCATGCGAAAATGCTAAGTAGTATATGTAGTACCTACCCATTCAGTTGTGTCTACTATCTTTTGTATTATATATCAAAAAAGATAAGAACAATTCCATCCATTTCAAAAACAATTCTTTACTTACAAGGGAAGATCCCCAACCTGGAAATTAAAAAAATTATGAAACTTTGGGGATTTGTGTATAGGCTTGTAGGCTGCAGCCTCTAGCGACAAATTATGGGAGCAGCAAATTTTGGAGAGCGGCAAATTTGGGGGAGCAGCAAATCTTGGGGAGCGGCAAATTTTCGGGAGCGACAAATTTTCGGGAGCGACAAATTTTGGGAGCACCAAATTTTGGGGAGCAACAAATTTTGGGAGCAGCAAATTTTGGGAAGCGGAAGATTTTGAGGGGCGGCAAATTTTGGAGAGCGCCAAAATTTGGGCAAAAAAATTGGAAAAGTTTTAAACACAGAAACTTGTGACAACTTTAAGAATAATTCACTTTTTTTCATGTAGCGAATTAGCATTAACTCATATGGGAGTTGCCATATTGAATTAATTTTAAAATTGTCTCGACTCTTTTGAATTAAAATATTTAATGATATTTCACGGAAAGGGCGGCAGACGCTTGTTATCTTAGGGGCGCCAAATCTCCAAATCCACCCCTGTGTGGAGCATATATAAGTGTGTATTACGAAATTTTTTTTACTGCCCAAATTCACTCTAAGGGGGTGAAATTTACCCCTGAAAATGCGGCTATATTCCGATTTTGTGTTATAACTAGCGGACTGTAAGAGATAGAAGAGAAGTTTTCAGACAAAAGTTACTTCTTTTAATTAGGACTATTATTCTTATAACACGAACTCGGAAAATAGCTGGACTGTCAGTGGACAATTTCATCCCCCAAACAGTGAATTTGACTAGTAAAAAGAATTGCGTAATACATATCATAATTTAATACGTTTCATAATTTTTTGAATTTCTGAGTTAGGGATTTTCCCTTGTCAGTACACTTATAATATTACTGTAATTTTGATGTGTTGTCTTGTATATTTTTGGTGAAAACGTTGCGAACATTTGATGTTACTCATATGCTAAAAATATATAAAATCACACTTCTTACTAAAACTATTAAAATAATGTCAAATTATTAAATAGAACATCGAGTGAGATATACCATCAGATGTTTCCACTACTTATTGTTAGAACTGAAAAAATTCGAATTCGTTCTCGAAACATTCCAATTGCTTACTGCACAAATACTGTATGCCCACCTTTAGCGTTTTCGAGAGAAACAATTTTAAAAATACAAGTGTATTTTGTAATTAAAGATACACAATTCCACAATTTTACAAAAAGTGAACATACAATATTTGTGCAGTAAGCCACTGATTTCCTTTTTTTTTTTCAGGCACCTAACAGAATTATACAATAGCCCACTATTACTCCAGCTACATAATGTCGCTCGTAGAAACGGTAATCATAAATTCACTCAGCGTTTGTTTGTCAGAGAAACTTTTTGCGCGAACCCATCCCAGCAAGAAATTTTTCAGAACTGCCAGCACTTCTATTTGCTCGCATTGTGTTTCAGCGCGCAGTCACATTCGCAGGGTCTGCACATACTCGGGGCCGTTTTGTCGGAAGTCTCGCGACTTCGCGACTTTGCCGCAGATAAGTTTGATTGTCGGTAGTCGCAATTTGCGTACTACGTCACGGGCAAAGGGACCGGCGTGAGAATGGATCCCGATGCGAGCAACTTCGCGGGGAAACTTTTTATTCCGCTAAGAAAATCGACTTTCCTCGTTCTTCCGAGACCCGTCGCGATTCTATGGCTGTTTGCCTCCTTTTACCATCCCGAACATCGTAAAACAATGTTCGCGCTGCAATCGCACAAAAAAGTTTGTCAATCTCACGGTGATTCATGGAATTTCTCTGTTTTTTTTTTTCAATAAATGCGGGACGATCTAAGGTAGGGGACGAAGAATTTAGGAATATACAGTACTGACTAAATAGAATAGAGTGGAAAATATAAAATGGCTATTTCCAAAGGTGGAGGCAGAGGATTGCGTCACGTCAGAGTTTCATTTTGTGTTTCAACAAGGCGCTCTCTGCGTCGACGCCAGCTCGATATTTTTATACATATGTAGCATAGGTACATGGAATTTAATATATTTTCGGTAATTATGCGTAAAAGGGGGCTGTAACTTCAATTTTGTTGAATTTCAGATATGTTGTAGAGGGGAGGATCCTGAGTAATATGCACTTTGTCCGAAGCGTGGGAAGATCGTGGTTCAAGATTTATGACAAAAAGAAGATGGTACTTGTTACATATTACATTTACTCCAATATAGGTACAGTGAATCACGAAACTATTCGAACGCTCGCTATTAAAACTGTAAAAAATAAAAATGTACATGTTAGACTTAAGTTCAGACAGTAATGTTGTAATTAATATAAGACACAAATATTGAGATTATATATACAAAATTTGAAGTGAATCGGATAATATTTGGAGAAGTTATGAAACATTTATTGCAAAGATGTGCTGAAACAGGGTCACAAAAGTGTCCGAACGGGATTAATTATACGCACCTTATTTTATATTAATATTTATTTGGGCCTCCTTTGGCTCCAATTACGCTTTTGAGGCGTTGCCGCATGCTGTGCACTAGCTTTTGAGTTATTTCAGATTCGATAGAATTCCATACTTCTAAAATCTTTCGTTTTAGTACGTCTTTCAAAGTTGTGTCGTAATTCTTTAATCTCTTGTCGATTTCCGCCTACAAATATACGATGGGGTTAATGTCCAAACTTTATGGGTGTGTGTGTAACCAATGCAGTGTATTAGGGTAATTCCGGGAGACGCGGCCGGGCTGGAGAGTTGGTCGAGTTGCTATATTCAGACTCTACATCTGTGTATGTGTAAAAATGTGTTAAGGTTCAGAACAATTAATTCTCTAGAAATCAACTGTTTCGACCAACTCTCCAGCTCGGCCGCGTCTCCCGGAATTACCCTATACATTATACAATAACCATTTTTGCACAATTCTGGCCGTATGCTTGCGGTCATTGTCTTGGTGGAAATAAATTTTTTCCAATAACACCAATTTGGTAGCATTTTCTTCGAAATTGTTTTTTAAAATATTTAAAAATGCATGTTTATCAAAAATTCCACCTATAAAAACGAGATTTCCAGTGCCGTTTGCAATCATACATCACCACAACATCGCGGAACCACCGCCGAACTTTTCAGTACGACGTACTTACATTTGTAGTATTAATTTCTGAGTTGGGTTTTCTCCAGACATAACGACCTCCATCCAAACCAAATATATTTTTAACACATTTTTAATATATTTGGTTGTGTACAATTTTAATAGCGAGCGTTCGAATACTTTCGTGATTCACTGTAAGTGGTATCTGTCATTGACCTCACCTCGGGTACTGATTTAATTTTCTTAGTTTCAAGGCGGAAATTTTTTATTAAAACGTGAAACGAGGTAACAGTATAGGTTTAGGAGTTGATTGGGGTGGGGGGCATGCCTTTGCCGATACGTTGTGACATATGCTGAAACATTCTAGAATATTGATAACTTAGTGAGCTCATCTGTATCATTACCGAATCTACTAACGATACCTTAAGGGGGTAGGTCACCCCCGATAGCCCTAAAACAGGCCTTTTTTCAAACGCAAATTGTAAAGTGATAAATAACAGTAGAGACAAGAGTTTTCCCTAGTTTTAATCGTTATTCTATGAGCTTTAACACAAAAAAAGAAAAGTCTAAATATCTCTATGTACATAAAAGTTGTGAGTAAAAACGTAAAGGCGTGTGCGCGGTGCACCGTTTGATGGTGTACATAAAATCTCGAAAACCGCTCCAATGATTTGGATGAAAATTTAATGAGACATGCAGAAAACCATTCCCTAAGATGTGTCGGGAGCAGATTTTCGAGAAAAAAAATAATACAATGTTTATGTTGAAAAATACGATTTTATCGATTTCTTGTATGAAAAATATTTTTTAACTTTTTTTTAAGAATTCATCTCGAAATTCTGCTTCCGACACATCTTAGGGAATGGTTTTCTGCATGTCTCATTAAATTTTCATCCAAATCATTGGAGCGGTTTTCGAGATTTTATGTACACCATCAAACGGTGCACCGCGCACACGCCTTTACGTTTTTACTCACAACTTTTATGTACATAGAGATATTTAGACTTTTCTTTTTTTGTGTTAAAGCTCATAGAATAGCGATTAAAACTAAGAAAAAACCTTGTCTCTACTGTTATTTATCACTTTACAATTTGCGTTTGAAGAAAGGCCTGTTTTAGGGCTATCGAGGGTAGCCTACCCCCTTAAGTCTTTTATAACTTCTGAACCACGATCGTCCCACGCTTCGGACAAAGTGTATATTACTCGGGACCCTCCCCTCTAAAACATATCTCAAGGTCAAGGTCATTGCAGTTGCGGTCCCCTTTTATGCATACTTACCGTATTTTCAAACAGATTTGGATGTAGTGGACATTACTATGTACAACGGATTGTGTTATAGTTTGTTGTATGAATTAGCCCACGAAAAGGAACTAACTTTTCGAGTACGATTAAATCGAAATTGTGAAATAATGTGTTTTCGTACGAGGCACGAACTTTTTTGGATTAAACTGTCAAATTTCATAATTATTTCTGATTTGTGAAAAATTAGCAAAGACAGAAATATGAGGTCATATTTAAATCACAATTTTTAGTTGCGTTTATTTTTTAAAAGTGTGGGGTTGTTACCGCCAATATTTTAAAACCTGTAAGAAAAGTTAGAGTAAAAATTGCTCAATCAAATATAAAAGTCATTACGCTTTAAGGGAATTTCGATATCGTTAATAAAACTCTACTGTTATCGTACCAATTACACATTGCTCAATGTCATCCGACATAACTTAGCAAATGGAAATGACATTTGCACATAGCAGATATTTCTATCGATGAAATTAATGAAGAAAGTGATTCTAATTGACGCGTTTCAGTAGGAACTATAAAGATTAATTATATACAAGGAGATAATTTTGTACGCGAATATTAAATACTGAACCTATCACCTGTCGCAACCTACTCAACATACAAAATTCAGCTATTAGACCTCCATATCTTATACCGTCTTCTGCTTTCACTAAACAGGTTAGCGCTCAGTTTGGAAATATGCAAGGTTCGTCATGCGAAACGCATGAATAATCAACTGTAATCCTCATAAGTATTGCGACATTTTTGGTGACAAAATCGATGCAGCTGACAAACGTGAAACCGTCTTTATTTCTAAAGACGGAACGATTGCAACGTTTTTGTGATCTGAAAGCTGAACATTCTGAATTCCTGCACAGGTATCAGAGATTACATATATGTATGTGTAACATGAAATTGCAACATAATTTTCAGCGGAATACCAAAACTCTAGAATATTGAAATATTATAAAAAAGTGCGGTAGTTTCAGTAATTCTGATCCAGATAGATGTGTATAGACTTTTGCGACTTACTGTACTTGAAAATGTGTGCACTGAAATAATAAGAAATAATCACAGAAAATATTTATTTTGTGGATTTATACGAAATCAATTCGTGAATGCATTTATCATTTCAAAATGTAATTTGGTGTACAAAAGAGAACAAGTAGGTATATTCCACGAACGTAGGATACGAAGCACAAATTTTTTAACAAGTGTTAACGATGTGATAAATGGTGTATGCTACTTCCATTGCATCACACTCTGACCCAACCTACTATTTAGTAATATTACAGTTTCCTATCTACAGTCGATGAAGTGACGTAAGAGGATAGGCCGAAAGGTAGAAGCGGTCGAATACCTCTAGAATGTGACAATACAGAAGTGTGCGTGCAATGTGGTTTCTTGTCTCCCTTCCTCTCCAAAAGCATGGTAAATTTGAATTTGTGCCCTGAGGCATCTGCTTCCAAGAGCTGGACACTTTCTCTTGTAAATGCTGTTGCATTCATTAAAAACAATCGTCGGCTTGGTAGGTCCTACGATCTATGAATACTTCATCGATAAGCAATCTATGATCCATGTTCAGTAACTCATAGGTTAACTCTTCTTAAAAGATACATAGCAACCTACGAAATGTAGATAAATCCATAAATTAATGTTTCATCACCGACAGGAACAAATTTGTAAGGAAAGCTTAGTTAACTACTGTAAAACATACGGGGGCCATACATGTACATATAGTAACACGACTAATATTTTAGTTTATTCTTTATTGAAATAAATTTTACGAATTAAAGTATTAATTGCATCATTTTAACTTTAAGAAATCTGTATTTATACAGTATATGGAAACAAATAAGTGTAAATAAGTTTTTCTAGTGACTTCTCAGATGCTCTTTTGAAATATAAATTTTAAAAAAATTGAATAATTTCCTTGCTTCCTACGCAATAAAAATATGTAGAATTTGTATTTGTATAACAGAAATTGCATATAAAAATAAGCAATACTTAAGGAGTTACGCTCAGTCAGGAGGCCGAAAAAGGTGTTATTTTTGGGATTTTTTTTCTCAGAAACTATAAAACTTTATTCAATAAACTTTTTTTTTGATTGAAAGGTAGTACATTTAGTTATGTCTCTGAATTTTGGCGTTAAAAAATATTTATTAACAACAAAGTTATTTACAATCTGCTAGATATCCTGTTCCGAAAATCGACATTTTACGTTTGAACATGTGCCATTTAGCCCTAAATCAATATTTCGAAAACCCTTCGTCCAAGAACTAGATAATTTAATATATTAACTAAATTTTTCTGAATTTTCGATTTTAGATAATCCACTTCCGAGTAATCGTCGTCACCACAAACCCCTCTTTCGAACAGGACATCTAGGGGATTGTGAATAACATTGTTATTAATAAATACTGTTTAACGCCAAAATTCAGAGATGCAGCTAAATGTACTACTTTTCAAACAAAAGGAAGTTTTTTGTAAAAAGTTTTATAGTTTCCGAGAAAAAAATTTCCAAATATCACACCTTTTTCGGCTTCCTGACTGAGCTTAACCCCTTAAAACAAGAAGAAATCGATATATAAATATTTTCTACCAGAGAAATAATTCCACTGTTCCTAATCGTTAATACTTTATACTTTCTGAAATCGCATTACATATACATTTTATTTTACCATACACCTTTCAAAAACATTAAATACGAAGCCAGGACTTTTACCAAGCCCTTCACCACCCCAGTTTCACACATTTCCATCGTGAAATACAGGGTCGCCCCAAAAACGTGTCTCGTTAACAAGGATTCACAGCAATTTAATCGCTCCAAGGCCCCGTACGTCGCGGCGGTTGAATTCAGGATCACGGTGAATAGGTGCAAAACAAGGCGGAGGTGGGAAAAAAGTATCCACGGAGTGGGACAGTTCCTAGCTAACTTGTTCCTGCAAGTTTTTCCCAAAGACCGCGGGGAAAAAGAAACAAAAGCGCGGTATTTGCAAAGAATCTTAACGACTCAGTAATTAGTGTAATTACCGCCCGGCAACGGGAACTTAACAGCTTGCGTAGCCTTAATGCCCGCGTCACTTGAAACGTTCTCCATAATTCCTTCTAATATATCCTGGCGAGAAAAAGGGAGGACGGAAGGTGGGTCGAGGAAAGGTGAAAAAAGGAGGCCAGGTCTGCGACAGTGGCTGCAGTATCTAAATCGAAACTGCGAACGAGGGTCCTCCACGGCGATTGCCAGCCAGAACGGATTACCTCTAATCTCTGACATTAGCTCTTCCCCCTCTCCTCCATCTGCATCGACCGTGCTTTGCACGTTTCTATGGGAATACATCTCAATCCACTTTCTGCTCTTTTTGCCGCCGTTCATTCCGCGAACACCGAAATATAAAGAATGGCGAAGTTAAATCTTCGCGGCGCCAGCGAGCTGGAATTCTTTAAAAGCTTTTAATTAGAAAATCGTATTAAGATAAGGCCGCGAAAATTTTCGTATCGATTCTGCGGGGATGCCTTATTGTTCCGGGACGAATATTGTTTCACTTTAATTAATCTGTTTGAAATTAGTTAGTAGATTCGAGATTACGCGGGAAAGTTAAATTGTCGGGGTAAGTTGAATGGGGGTTTAATATTTTTATTTTTATTTTTAGAAATTTAAAAAGAAATCGTGGTTACTCCTCTGAAACGTCCAAAGCGTTTTCATGTTTAGTATTTGTGCTGTGTTGATGAAATTCTATATTCTGCATTAGTAACAAGCAAGGAAGTTGTTGCAAAACATTTTTGTACGAGTTGCAGGCTTACTACGTCGAAATTGTTCGGGATTCGTCGAAATTGAGTAACGTGGATTTTGTAGGGAATTCGTGGTTCCGAATAGAGACAAGTGACGCTTTGAGTAATTCATTGTCGAACGTGGGTACTACATGTTGCCGCAGTATCGCGACGATAAGCATCGATTACCACACTCGAATCCCATGTGCTTGTGTAATCGACAGAACAGTTTAGTTCGACATGAACTGAAAATGCGTATCGTTCTCGTGAAAAGTAGTTCCTACACCTGAATCGTTATCTATGTATATTTTTACTTATAATCATTGTGAACAACAAAATTTTGATATTATACATCAGCAGTTAGATAATTTATTAATGATTTGAAATTTGGGAATTACTTTTTATCAAAATTATCAAAATTCTTTACGTTAAGTGCTTATCTGTGATTAATCTGATGGGTTTATGACAAATTGTCTGCTGGATTAAATTTTGCATTTTGTTTGACATTTATAGAGTTATGGAAAATTATAGTTTAGGAAGTTGTGACATAAACATTTTGATTTCTTGCTCGAAACAAAGCAATTTTGAGTTTCTTTATTTTTAATGTCAAGACTACAGTAGCTGCATTAAATTAGTTTCTTGATTTTGCGAACAATTCTTACTTTTTCAAATGTAGGTTTCCTACTGATGAGTTCAAGAAATCGACTACTTAGTCATTCTTTAAGAACGTATTAAATATGTAAATAAATTTCAACCTTTAAGTTTTGGGAACTGTTAAAAAAATTCCCCGAATTAATTCCTCCAGATAATTAATAAATATTGCAACTTTGAGGGTAATCTGTGACACTGATGCCACCTATTGTGTAATTTAACAGAAATCATATTTTCTTACCGGAAAATGCAGCGTGAAATTATTTCATAAACATTTCGTAGATAGACAATAGAATTTCTGATGAGATTTATAGTCTTGTCTTGCACTTAATTTAAAAATTACGTTTTCGATACACAGATTAAATTATTCCGGTCGTTTATAAATCAGTTGTACATACATGAGCTGCTAATTCCCGAGTGTTTCTGCTGACAACTTTATAATCGGGTGGAAATTGACTTAACGAACGTCAACTTTCTGAAGATCCTGGTGGATTGCAAAGCATCGAGCAAAGTTTCAGGGCATGGAGGTGTCAGAAGAGGTTGATGCACGCGAGTCTTGTGTACGAAGACGGAAGAAGATACGTGACTCAAGTACTAAATGGAACTGTGTAAGCTTGTTATAGTAGCAAAGTGCAACGAAAGCTCAGATAATGCGAGACAAAGTGGATAAATTGTTCGATAAACTCGAAATCATTCAGGATATCTCACCATGAAAATGAAATCACATTTTCAGATTGATTTGGTGTAATTAAAAATATTTTTGTAGAGAAAACTATTTAACATTGTCTTTCTAGAATTTCAGTACTATAGAACTTTATTCAACCTTCCTTTCTGAAACGTCCAAAATATATATTATCTTTTATAAATTTTTAATCTGTTCACGTAATGTATCACATATCATGAATTCATAATAGTATCATACGGTACGCCATCTCCACTAAATTTAAATCCATACTGGCTTAAAAATGTGTCGAAAATATTGCAAGCAAAATAAAAGTTCAACGAATTATGAGGTCAGGAAAGAAGTACCTAAAGAATGATGTTATATACATTGACTTTTCATGTTCAAGGCCATTTCAATTTCATGTCGTTATGGGTCGTTCAATTTGCCTCGACTCGTGTTATGACATCACACGATGTGACATCATACGAACGTAATGTTCTTACCGTCATATTGCTTCTCTCGGATTGAGCAAGTGAAACGAGGAGACCTATGATAATCATAATAAAAGAAACATCGGTTGTGCAATGACAAATCACTGTTAGAATTTTACGTGTACAACTATAACTCCCAATTAAAATGCCGTCTATATTAAAATACTATTGAAGATCATGAAAGCCACTTAGAAATAGAAAAGTACTACAGTTTTGAACATCATCACTAGTCACTTTATGTAAAAAATAATCGAATACCATCATAGACTTCACTTTAAGACAATAATAAATAGAATTGGGAAGAGATTGTACATTGGATGCCATGCTTCTTCTAACACACACTTAGATGAAGTATTATGGCCTTGAAATTATAATTCATCTCTGCAGTACTTCTGACAAATTAGAAAGCATCTTATACTCACAAATTTTTCGTGGGACGTGCTTTCTAATCATACACACTCTTTTCATTAATAAATTAATGCAACTTAATGATTACATCTTCTATGTAGAATGAATGCGACAACTACGTGAAAGTACTATATTTAAAATATAGTAACCCCCTATTTCAATTGTATTGAAACCATATTGAGACCTTGAAAACTTTGAAAAAATTACTGCTTACGAAAAATATACTGTAGTCCCTCTGTGAGTCTGTAGACCCTTCTAAACCAAGGAATTTAAAAAAAATAATTTGAATTTATCCAGGGATGACGGAAATAATGAAGCTGATCTAATTACTGTACCACCCTGTACGTTACAGTACAGGTTTAAATAATTTCTAGTCACAGATAAAAAACTCTCCCTGATATACAACGAGTCACCAGAAATAGAGTATCTAGGAAGTATCTCCTTGACTTTGAAAATATAAAACAATGTGAAGTACATAATCTAAATGGCCCTGGTGGACAACCATGGTGTACATACCTAATAATTTGTTTTACCGTCATTTTCGGCAGAGTTATCAAGGTCATTAATATTCTTTCACTTCACATGAATTGCATGACGTAGTCATGAAATAACCTTGATCTTATTGTAAGCTTAAAACCGTAAGAAAAAGCTTTAAATATGAATATTTAGCCTTTTTCGCCCTTCATGTTTCAGCTGTAATAAAATACATCAGCGTATATTTACCAACGTGCTGTATTCATATAAGGAATGTTCATTATTACCTCCCATTAAACTGAACTCGAATTGCTACTGTCAAACACTGCGAACTTTCTCCGTAAGTCAGGACCATATATATCTTATCTGTTTTCGCGTGACATGTAGTGAAACGCTTATCGATAAATTGATTAATTAACATCGCATATAACTTGTATGAAATACTCGAGTTAATGACCAATAATCCTTGCAAATAGAACGTTGCTAAAACATGCGTCATTCCATTCTATTACAGGTCAAACTTGAGGACTTGATAAAATTGCATTCACATTAGAAAGTTTTCGTTGTCTGATTCTAAAGTTGTCAGCGCAAGGTCGTTCGAAAGCCCTATCGTTTTATAGCAGTGTTTCCCAACCTTTTTTGAGTTGCGATCTCCTTTTATAATATTCAAATAACCTAGGACTCCCTCACGAGGTAAGGTAAATTTAATAAGGTAAAGAAAACACATTAAAAATAGGTATTTCAGAATATAATTCTAACTTAATAATATTTAAAAAAAACCTTGGCGACCCCCCAGAAAACTCTTCGCAACCCACAGGTTGGGAATCACTGCTGTGTAGCAATGAATTCGTTTTAAGAACAATATGTAGACCCCCACAAAAATTGCTAATGACCTAAATAATCCTATGAAAAAGAATCTTGGAATTGAAAAAGTTGTGTTCATTAACACAATTCGTCCTTCAGGACTACATATTTAAATTATACTGTAGACAGACATGTATGTTTACTGTGTACAGTGACTCACTCTGTAGCCTACCCACTTGATCCTCGTCATTGCATGAGATGTCAAATATTTAATGTACCTCAAGGCTCGAAAGAAAATATTTGTATGTAATTCGTTGGCTATTCAAATGAAGCTGCCTTATTTTTTCAGCATTCGTGTTACATTTGAAATTTTATTTCACTTGCACCCACTTTTTAGTGTGAATTACATAAAATGTTATTATAAGTATTTTTTAAGATGCCACCTAATTTTCAATATAAGCAGTCAATTACCGAGGAAAATTAACGAAATATGACACTAACGAAGAAAAATCCCAAGAACGATTTTTTTTTTAATTGAATCCTGAATAAGAAGAAGTAGAATATTAAAAAATATTATACACATACTTGTTTACTTTTTCTAATAAATGATTTAAGCGTAAAAAAATTAGGATCTTTCTTTAGTTGAGCCCAAACTATATATTATGTTGAATTGAGGTTTGGGCAAAGGTTACTCAATTTTAAATTTAGAATCATATTGGAACACAAAAATTTTATTCCCACAAATTTCCCCTCTTCCTTTCAATTTTATTAAAATTACAAAAAGTGCAGCAGGTGCTTGCAGTAGGTATTTCTAATTGTGGAAAGAAATATATAAGTACCTACTAAACGCTCTTTCATAGTATATTACAACAAATTCACTTTTAAATTAGTGAAATAATAAAAATATTATTAAATACAACACAATACTAGGTTAAACTTCCTTCTGAACACGATTCTTCCTATTTTAATAAAAAATATGAGAAACGGAAGAATTTATTGATAATTGTTAGTCATGAAATTTTTCTGTTTCCATATAAATCTACATTTAAAATGACTTCTACCTAAAATACAATAACTTCCTCTTAAAATACTTTTCGATTCGACACATTGTTTGGGATTAATAAATTATAGATTATATCTTTCGGCGAACTTTGAACGGATGTTTCTCCGGCTTCAACCAGAAGGAAAAAAGAACGTATGTATGTGACATTCTTTAACGCTTTATAAATTGTTGGCAGTTTGAGGAAAAAGAAAAAAATTTCACTCCCGGGATGCTCCTCCGCAAGTAGCGTCTTTGACATTGAGTAACATTCAAGTGCCTCTCACTCTGGATCGGCACGTGTGCGGGAAAGGAGCATTCAGCCAAAGAATTTTGTAGCTCGCAGTGCTTTGACTCCATCATAAATTCTTCACGAAAAAGGCGAGAGCGAAATCTCTCGTTTTTATGACTTTTGCATTTATATAACAAAACCACACACACACACGCGCGTGATACTACGGCATGAATACATGATTATACGCGTTACGTAGAGCGCATGGAACTTTCAGTGGGCAGCCGATTTGCGTAAATTTACTAAAGCGTATATTTCTAGTTGTGGGCATTCAGATTCATCTTAGAATATGGTAACGCAATCGTCTGGAAACATATTAAGTGGTCTACTGACACGATGAACACTTTTTTACGCCTGTTCATCAATCCCCGTAAAGGTTAGAGGAAAAGAACAAAAATTGTGTCAATGTTTCTGGCACATTCCACATTAGCATGGGGCACGGAGGTTGCAGTAACCAATTGTGTGGCTGTTGAGTACAAAGAATTATTAACGACTGATTCATTAGGAAGGTGTGAATTAACTTATGCTAACACCTTTAATTGGAGGTGTAATACATTTTTCTTGGAAAACTTTCATAATAGAATACATTTATTAACAAGAAATATACCTGTATTATATAATTATATTACAGGCATATTTTCATTAAAAATATGTAGGTCTGTCAAGAATAATTTCAGAAGTGTATCACTATGTAGTAGAACAATAATAAAAAATATTTTAAATTCTTCTATTGTCATTAAAATAATACTAAATTAAAAAAAATTATATATATATATACACACACACACACATCAGCACGTCCCTTAAATTTTGTTTAATTCAGTATTAGTTTAATATATATATTAAACTCTATATATACATATATATATTAAACTATATATATATATATATATATATATATATATATATTAGTAACTAAAAATTTGTAAGCATGTCAGGAAAATAGTTTGCACTTTTACAACAATATGTCATTTTACTTTAAATTGATTTATTGGTCTTAGAAGTTATGACGTATCGATGGCTTAGTGCACAAATATTGTATGTCCGCTTTTAACGTTTTCCAGAAAAACAGGTTTAAACATCCAATGATACATAAAATTCAGGGACATATAATGAACAAAAATATTATTTTTGACAAATTTAGGAAGTAGATATAAATATGATTTTTATACAGCACAAATAAACAGTGAAGAACTATTTGTTGCATATAAAGACTGAAATTTTACAGAAAGTGGACATACAATATTTGTGCACTAAGCCATTGATATATACAACCTACCTACTACTTACTAAACATACTAAAACGTATTTAATTTTCATTTATCCGCTTTCTAGAATTAGACAGTTTGGTACGTTCCATTCAGAAAGTAAACATTTCCATTCATTTTACTCCTAACACAACAAAGCGTTTGAATCTCTAGGCAATTATGGCACATGTAACTGACGTTTCCAAACATCCATGTGGCAATGCCATTATCGATGATATTGATCGGTTTATGCACAGTTGTCCAATTTACAGAACTTAATATTGAATTACAATTTACAGGAAGAAACGTACAGTAGCTACGTTTTCTACTTCAAACTGATAATGGTATCTTATATACTAATATTTATTCCATACGTGCACAGAATTATAAAATATTTTTTACAAAGCAACAATTACGACAGTAATGACATTATGAATGAAAAGTCTTATATTCAAAATGGCCCAAAAACGAAACAGCTATTATTAAACAAAAGAAGAATATCCACTCGTAATTTCTTTTAATTTTTTATATAGTACTATTTATTCCATACGTGCACAGAATTATAAAATATTTTTTGCGAAGCAACAATTACGACAGTAATGAAATTATGAATGACAAGTCTTATATTTAAAATGGCCCAAAAACGAAACAGCCATTATTAAACAAAAGAAGAATATCCACTCGTAATTCCTTTTAATTTTTTATATAGTTTCTGATAAATATCTTAATGATATGGTATTTGACTAATTAAGCCATAGAACTTCCCCACTTTAAATGAAATATGACGAATATAATATGCTTCTGAACGACTTTACCATGTGCTCCCTTGCGCTAATAGAAAAGTTTGGGGGACCTCGCATCTTTCTGGTGAAAGGACATTTGGGGCCTCGCCGTATAAAAACCGCCGAATCTTCCGTTTAAGTCACACTCCGATTCTACTCCTTACCGAACAGACACCATGAGGAGCTTCGTAGTAAGTAGAAGTTCCGCTAAGTTTAAAAAATTTCGGTAAATCGTGTATACCTACGCCAGAGGTGTTAATTCTTAAGATCTTCGACACTCATTTATTACTGCTGTTTGCAATTTGATATTATTAAAAAATTTATGCCTGACTGCAATCTCTTCATAATTCTTCACTAAAACTGACATCGAATTCAAAACAACTACTGCTTCTTATAACCAGTCATAAACTAAAAAGAAATCGTTTAAAGCGAAACTTGTAATTAATCAAAACAACCACGTTGAATCGTTTCACCTTGTGTTTATCATTCTTCTCATACTCGCCCGTTGTTCAAGTGTCATAATTATCAACGCTTTTCTTCACTCAGGTTTCCGTACTTCTGGTCTCGGCGCTCGCCGCTGGTGCGAATGCGGGTGGAAAGACCTATCAGAAGCGTGGCGTCCTCGGAGGCCATGGCCTGGGCTTGTCTCACGGAGTAGGATCCGGTGTTGGTCTTGGAGGTCTCAGTGGTGGACTCTCATCCCAATACCTTCCACCTGGGCCCTCAGTGGGAGTTTTACCGCACGCTCCAGTGTACTCCGCTCCAGTGCCAACTTATGGTGTCCCAGTGTCCGCTCCATCATTCTCTGCCCACATTCCTGCTTCAACATACGGTGTCCCATCTCCAGTGTCAGTCCACTCACTGAACCTTGCTGCAGCACCAGTGCCATCTTACAGTGTCCCAGCCCCAGTAGCGTCTTATAGTGTCCCAGCGCCAACTTATGGTGTTCCTGCTCCAGTGCACACACCGCTTTACGCCGCTCCTGCTCCAGTGCACACACCGCTCTACGCCGCTCCTGCTCCAGTGCACGCACCGCTCTACGCCGCCCCTGCTCCAGTGCACGAACCACTCTACGCCGCCCCTGTTGCAGTCAGTTCCGGTTACAGTAGTTCACTTTCTCTGGGATCTGCAAGTGTACCATCTGCCGATGTCTCACTTGGACATGTCAGCTTGCCCAGCAAGTCTTACGGAGTTCCATCAATCGGTATCGCTGACGGTGGATACTCCGCTGGACTTTCACTGAGCGCCCTCAGCCTACCTAGCCAATCTTATGGGGCCCCTATCGCGAGCGGCCACGCCGGTGGATACGCTTCAGGTCTGTCCTTGGAATCGGTTAACCTGGCAAGCAGCTCCCACGGTGTTCCGTACGCTGAAGCCCAAGTGGGACATGATGACGGATACTCGTACCCAGTCCCATCGAAGAAGCTACTCATCTAAATTGGAATTTATTAATAGGATTTGACAGAAACCGGTCCGTGGTGAAATATGATGTGCTTGACCACTTCAAGGGTTCACATCTGCAGTCCCAAAGTCGTAATTGTAACTTTTGTCTTAGCTTCGACTGTGTTCGAAGTCTGAGAACTTGCACGCTAGACGCGAAATAGTCCCCGCTTGCTGATGTAGAAATATATATTAAAAGTGTGGAACAAAGAGAATAAGTAGATGATGTATGCTGTGTAAAGAGTAGATAAGTTTTGTTGGGAGATTACTTACTGTTAAATAGGACATTTTGAAATGAAATATGAGGAATTGTGTGATACAAGATACTTTTTCTCTTTTTATGGTAGTCGTGGATCTTGCTATGAAATTATATTTGTAAATTGAAAATCAAGTTCGAATACATATTGTTGCCTCGACATTGTTAATTGCCATACGAAACACAATTTTACAGTTACCAATCATTTTTTGTCATTCTAAGAATGATTGTAATAGACTGTTATATGACTGAATAAAAGGTTGTACAATTCTTAATATGTTTACACATTTTCCTCCTTATTATGTTTCATTGTAAACGCACCTTTCGAATTACAATAGTGGAAATAATCCTCCATCCTCAAGCAGTTCATTACTGGCGTAAATGTACTTATTCATTTTCACTCTCATTATTCTGCGATTCAAAGAATTTTAAAATGCTCGGAACGAATAGAAAATTCTCTGTAAAATGCAATGAATATTGCAGCTTAATTAAAATTCCATTAATTATGGGTAAGTAATTTTTTCCTCTCTTTTCATTTACCCTTAAATCATCCATTGTTATTCGACGTCCACATTGTTTTGTTCGACCTCCTTACATCATAAGTGATAATACAATTACACTACTTTTGCTAAAAATTAATACGGAAGAACCAAGATGAAAGTAAAATTTATCATATTTATATCTTAACCTAAGATTGGTTGCTTAACAATTTTCTCTATGAGGTGATTAGAGATTTTGGTATGAAGATGATTGATAATAATAGTTTAGTTTAGGCAAATGATTTATATAAGATTAAATTAGGTATACCTAATGGAGGAAAGTTGGGTTCATAATTTGATTGATTGATGGAATGTTTCTTCGTAAATGACGAGGCAGAGATTCTTGGGGTGGTTGGTCGTAAATGTCAGGAATCGACCGCGACTGTTATCCGCATACCATCTAATGGTAGCGGTTTATGACAACGTCTGCCAAAGTTCAGAACAATGTGTCTTGTACGTATCTTCATTCTAACTACATACATAGGCTTTCTGAAGTTCACATAGAGTTGGTGAGCCACGTATAACAGAGATATTCCGTCCTGCAGTGTTCATCAGATGAAAAATGTTAAAGGATTAATTCATAACTTTATGCATTCATGAGTTGTACCTGATAATGTTTTAAAACAAATTCTGGTACGAAACGGTGACAATTTACTTTACACGAGGCTAGTGAACATTTTCTCGACCCTGTATATAATTGGGTATGCACTTTCGTGAATACATCACGGAATGATATATAATCATACGTATTTAATACGCTACAATTTAATGTAAAAATGTTCTGTCTTTCATCTTTCTTCATTTAAGGGGAGGTGCCGGTTTAAAAATAGATTTTTTTTATTTCATATTTCGAGTGTTCAACCTTTTAGGAATACGTGTTTAAAAGGATTTTTTGAAATTCTTAATATTCTCGAAGGATTATAGGCATTTAAGTAGCGGCAAATGCATGGGTAACTCCCGGCCAATCGGCGCTCACGTAAAACTTTAAACGCGTTTTTCTCGACACAGTGTTCTCAAATCCGGTGGGACCTGTATCTCCAAAAATTATTCACCGATTTGACTGAAACTTTTTTTATTTTGAGGGATATACTTCTGGCTAGGAGGGGGGGGGGGCAGAAAAATTACAAAAATATTTTATTAGAAAATAATGACACCTAAAGTGTGAAGTCACTTTTTCTCTATATTTTTCGTCCTTTCAACGCCTTTAAAAATTATAAATTTTCAATTTTTGTAATTTTTCTGGTTTCCCCCCTAGCCAGAAGTATATTCTTCAAAATAAAAAAAGTTTCAGTCGAATTGGATAATAACTTTTGAAGATACAGATCCCACCGATTTGGATGAATTTTTTGGTGTCTGCAATGATTAATTACAAAACAAAAAATATATTTCTATAAATTAAGATATCCTTAATGCAATGCAAAAAGACCCATTAAATTATATGTAGTAGTTTTCCTTTAATTAATTCCTAAATATCACCTATTTTTATGGGCTCTAAATCGGAAAAGCCCCTTAAGGGGGAATCCTATTCTTTGGGCTAAAAACATAGCAAAATTTGGGATTTTTTTTTAAGAATCCAAAGATTCGATTCATCTGAAATTTGGACCATGTTTTGATGCATCTTTCAAGAAGCTGGAGTTTTTTTTTATTAATTTTTAACCATAAATATAGTACTTGTGCATGATCGTCCATTACGCCGCGCAAAATTCGTCGTCCGTTGGTGTGCATGATATTTATCTACCAGGTAATCTAAAACAGAAAAATGAAACGGCATTTTATTTTATACATATGTAGCTTAAAATTGATGAACCAGCAAAAAACAAAAAAATTTATTGAGCGGTGTGGAGGGTTTTAAAACTGAAAGGTCTGAACCTTTAATGTTTGCGATCCACTTATGCGCCAATTTTCTTATGTAACAAAAAAAGTAGAACTTTCGATGAATCGAAATGCTACTTTCTTAAAAAAAAATCCTAAATTTTGCTATGTTTTGAGCCCATAAAATAGGATTCGCCCGTTAAGGGGTATGTTACCCTCAAAATTTTAGAAAATTGGTTTTTAGGATGTTTGCATATTCCGCTAGCTACATCTTTTCTACGTATTTTAAGCGCAACCGGGCCTGGAAATTCCAAAAATTGATGGAATTACAGTAAAAAATGTACGAGCCTGCACATGAGATCGGATAACGATGTCCAACTTTAAACGCGATTTCCCAGAAACTACGTTGTCCAAAACGGTGAACATAAAATCTCGAAAACCGCTCCAACGATTTGAATGAAAATTTACAGGAAGCTGCTGGAAACTATTCCCCTCCATGTGTTCGGAGCACATTTTCAATATAAATTCTTAAAAAAGAGATAAAAAATATTTTTCCTACAAAAAAGAATAAAGATCAGAAACATCAACATGAAAATTGTATTAATTTGTTCATCAAAATTTTGCTTCCTGCACAAGATGGAGACAGTCTTACAGATTATAAAAATGCCTTTACTTTGTGTTTTAGGTAATTCACCTGTCCGGAATCGTGTTCACCATCAAACGATGCATCACGTACACGCTCCCACATTTATATTTATAAATTTTTTCCCTATAAATATATTTAAAATTTTCTTTTTGCGCATTAAATTCAACGAAATGATGCTTAAAAATTGAAACAAAAATTATCTCTATATTGATTTATTACTTTAGAATATGCGTTTGAAGAAGAGCCTGATTTTGGGCTGTTGAGGGTAACCTACCTCCTTAAGAACTTTAATGATTTGCCTGACCCATAGCTGTATATATTTAACTGAAATCTACGACAGGAGTCGTAGGATTCCAAATCTTTAAAGAAATAATGATTTCATCGGAAATAGGAAACGCGTCTTCGATATCTCCGAAACTGAATTAAATATAAGATATCACTTTCAATAAAATAGAAATTATTATTATTATTTCGACTTTATTACTCGTTAACAGAAAATATAGTACATAAGGAGAAAGTAAGATACGAGTAAAGGCGAATTAATCAGTTTAATTTTTCATTTAGCCATAGTATTAATAATTCGTAATAACATATATCAGTTACTTCGGTAAATATTAAATCAGTATCTACTCTGTCTCTATAAGTAAAATACAAGTCACAACCCTCCAAATAAATTTACTACTATAAAATGAACTTTTACTTCAGGAAAATTAGACTTCCCAGGCAATTGAAATAGCATACACAAAATTATTTAAACTTTCCCAGTTAAAGAAACTATACATCATCCATTCCCAACGCCCACTCGAGGGCATTTCCAGTAAAATCGCGACAATAGGAATGGAATATCCCGCCAATTAAGTATTTAAAGTTCCTTCTTCCTGATGACAAAAGTCCGCCCGCGGGCACGAGTTAAAAATTTCAATTCAGCTGGGGCTAAGCAGCTTATACGTATGTAAGGTACGTCGTTACACGCTATTCCGGGTCACCCCAAGCTCTCTAACCCCACGTCTCGTGGCCCACCCTTCGTTTTCCCACCAGAAATCCCGAGGTTGTGTACTTTTTCAGTTTCCTACCGCCATCTTCGTAATGGTATCTGTAGTCGTAGAAAACGTACGTGGCACGCTCGTGCCTCACGATTCGCTGCGCGGGGGTGGCTCTGCCATCCTCACGCGTGCACGCACACGAGCGGGTCCACCTAGTCGCACACATCGAACGCCGCGAGTCGAAAGCTCCGCGCGCGCGAACGTACTCGTCCATGCACACTTCTGCCTGCTTTTTGCCGGAAAACTGGCAGTCACGCACTATTTTACGACTTTCACCGGGCCTCTGAATTAATCCAAGCTTTTCCGGCGCACTAGGACGGTCCTTTATATACCCCTCCCCAGAAATGAAGTGCGTTCCTTGTTCGTAGCCCCCAGGGTTACGGTGTCGTTAAACTGCCGTCTCTGATATCACTTCGTGCCACTGCGACAGCGGCACTCTGTGCGTGCTTCAAACGAAGAAATAGCGAGATTAGACGGAAGGGGTGAAATTTCGTCGGCGAACCCACCTGGCGATGAAAGGGAGGAGGCGAAAAATTGCCTGCTTGGGTATGGTGATCTTATTAATGAGCTACCTTTTCGCTAATCAACGGGGCACATTGGCTTCACATTTGGTTAAGGATGTATTGAACGTACAATATTAGACAAAAGTAAGGGAGAGTAGGGGAATTGTAAACGCCAGGTAAACTCATTCATCCTCTTGCCACGAGACACCTCGTGCCGCGTGCAATGCTAGGTCGTAAATGCAAAACAGTTTACACGCACGCTGCTCAAAGTAAACACTGTTGCTGATTTTTGTCTATTTTCATATAATTTTTGGACAAATTAAAGTAGTCGTAGCTTTTGTTCTAGTCGTACTAATGTTCAGAAACACAAAAAGTACAAATCAAGGATTAATTTAACACCAACGTTTTTTTCTATTTGATGTTTCTAACCTAACTTTTTTCTACTGTTTTTGTTTTTCACCTTATGGGGCATTGACGAACGGCTTGTGTGGGTCAATCTCGAACGTTCGACATTACCCCCTATCGTTTGTCATTACCTCGTGTTTCGAACTAAAGAGTATTATAATTATTCATTTTGATTTCATTTGTTAGGATGTTTAGATGCCACGCAATTACAAACGAAAAACAGAAACGACGTATAGATTGGAGAGTTTGCAATGAAGATGTCAGGAACAACAAATTAACTTTTGGCAAAGCAGCAGCAGTTCATTCGGTTCCTAAAACGACAATATGTGATCATATGAAAAAATCCATTATAAGGCAACCCAAATGTGGTAGAAAAACACTATTCAGAGAACATCAAGAAATGGAATTAGAGGAGTATATATTGAAATGTAGCAAGTTGTTTTATGGGCTGACTATTAAAATGTTGCGAAAAATTGCATTCCAATTTGAGGAACAAAATAAATTGGCACACGAAAAATGCAGTGTTGGACAGAGTATATCTAGAGGATATTTATGTGATTTTTGTAAAAAATAAGTCGTGTTCGTGATTGCCCCACTCTATGTTCGTGATTACCCGCAACTAGATGGGAAATCACAAAGAGGAACGGTCTTTTTTTTTATTCAAAACTGATTTTATTTTCAAATTTTATTAAAGTTGATTACAGAAATATATAAACACATAATATATTTTTGAATATAAGCGATAAAGACATTATCTTTCTAATATTTTGTTTCATTCAACTTTTTCCTTAGGTGCTCGTAATTCCCCCACTCTCCCTTATATGAAAATTGAAACAATTGAATATCTACGTCTTACGCATAGTAAATGTAGATGTAAGGAACTCAAACGACAGTTGGAGTTATATTTTTGTTCCTAGAAACGTATTTTTCACTTTACAAATGCTTTTTCAAGCATTATTTGCTAAACTTTTGCCAGTGAAAATGACCCGAATTCACAATTTTTCAAGTTATAATTTATTTCTTTAAAACGGTGTAGTGAAAACAATTGAAATTCGGCCGATATTTTCATCTAGCCATATGCTACATGTAAAAAAAATTAAAAACATGGGTACCATTTCTTCAATGTTTTTTCAGCTGTTTTATTTATCAAAATCGTCTCTTTCCATAAGAGTACGTGTAAAATCAGTGAAAATTAAAATCGTTATAACTCAGCAACCATTCAGTGAATTCGTTTAAACTTTTGGAGCACATCAAGAAGATTAAAAAGTATCCGATACATCTTTAAATTGCAGACTGACAGGTGGTCATTATGAAATTATTTGACGATAAACAGTGTATAATGGAATTTATTTTATTTTTTAATAAATTTCTGATTTAGGTATATCTTCTTTTGTATATGTATCAGTTTTTTTTTAAAGTGGTCGCAGTAACAATAGAGTCATTAGCAACCACTTTATTAGGTATATCTTGATTGACCTTACTTTCAGTGTTTTGTTCTAATTCATTTCATGTCTACATTCTTGTGCGTCAAGTTTTTTAAAATTGTAATTCAGATGTTTTGTAACTGATTTCCAGATAATATCTCCATTAGGTTTTTTTATGATTCTAATTGTATTAGTTATGTTTACTTTATTAAAGGTATCGTATCTATAACCTTATTTATTAATTTTTTAACCCATTTCTTAACCTGTTTCAAATATACAGAGTGCCCCACTTATTGCATAATGAAAAAACCTCTTTCTTCGAGACTGTTGAAAATGGCGATATAATTTTGTCGACATGGTACAGGTCTCCAAGGAAAAGGTAGAAGTAGCATCTCCCTCAATTTTTAAATCTAATGGCACAAATGGTACATTTTCCAATAACTTCTCTCACTTCTAACAACATTTCTCAAAAACATTTTTTTATTACGGATAGTTAAAGAGGTATGACGAAGAATTATTTTTTCAAAAAATTATGCTTACAAAAACAGTACGTTCCTCTAAAACAATGTTGAAATTAACGGCAAAAACAACTTACAGAGATCTATTACGCTTTCACTTTAGAGCACGGTTCGCTAGGTCTTTTTTTCGCCAACTTCCCCAAGTTGCTCCATTATTTTAAAGTACATATTTTACAGGACCTGGCTAAGAAATGAACATAAACAGTAGAGGAGACCAGGGCATGTTGATACGTTTTTTAGTTTTCAATTTTTGCCATGTTTGCTTGCATTAATTACTTAATAACAAATACACTAAAATATACTTTGGTTCTTCCTCTTTAATATATTACAATACGCACAAAATAAATGAAAAAATGTTATTTGGATGTAAGCAAAGTGTATCTACTTACTTCGCTACGGGTCAAGTTGATACTCTTTTGGGGAATGTTGATACATCTGTCAAATATCCGTTTAATAAATAACTAATAAATTTGAAAAATAAAATTTTAGTCTAGATAACTTTCAAACAATATAGACAGATTTTTGAACAAACATACATGAAAATTTTTTATTTGAATTTAATTGAAAATTAAACGACGATGTTTTGAATAACCTATTTTTCCACCAGGCGCCTTAATTTTTTATCATCTCCAAATCCACGTCCTATGAAACAATCTTCATAACTCCATGATTGATAAAGTATTTGGTATTTTAACCAAGATATCGGGCACTGTATGCCTAATTAGTCAACAATCGCGCAAAAATATTTTCCCAATACCTACTAACACTAAATGAGCTGAATCTGAAAACACGCTAAATATGAGAATGATGCAATAAATATTTCCAGCACTGTATTTTTTGTTAAACAATCGCTAGAAAAATCGACGAAAAGATGACGAATCTACATAATATTATTAAACTTTACTAGAGAAAGCTATTATTCAAATAAATGTAGTATTACTTGTGTCGCAGTTTTAATTTACAGGATTATTTTATTCTATGAATTTATATCAACGAACCAATATTTTGGAATGGTGAGGTAAATCGTTCCTGTACCACCGTTATCGGCTTTCAATCTTCGATTTTCCTACCGACCCTTGGAAGGAAAATAAATTTATCAAATAAATCTGCCTCAAGTGTACTAATTCAATTACGACTCCTGGTAAACAGTAATTTCCTTTCCTCTTTAAAATACTCTATCTGTTTTACAATCTTTACTAATGAAACACTCAGAAGGACAAGTTTTATAAAAAGTACTTGCCCTGTCACAGAAACATGCAAACCTGCTTGCACGAAGTCCCTGAAGTTGATGCAACTTGGTGAACTACTACTTGTAATTACTTCATAACACAGCGGTCATTAAGTTATCCCATTAGAAATTTTATTCACTCGTCAAAACGCGGAATACGGCGATTAAAAGTGTTTCCGGATGAGCATTACCAATTTATCGCACAGTCGGGTGACCTTTAATAGTGACGTGATGCCTGTGACCCAAGTGAGCGCGGGTTTGTGTCATGTTCATTTCATGCAGCCAGACGCGAGTAAATTAGAGATGATTATTAACGCGGGCAGGGTAAACACGTTGCTCACAATGGACGGGCGTTGACTACGCGGATAGTTGCAGCGGCGTTATTTTATTACCGAAACGGAAGAGGCATTGGCAAGTAGGGGCGCGTGCACCGTAGGAGCTAATTGTAAACATTTGTCTAACGCGAAGGATTTATGGACAGCGTGAATTTATTCGCGAGACCCCTGCTTAATTACGCGGATTCCAAAGCATCATTAGCACCCTCAGTATTTAAACTACCCTAGAGAAAACGAAAGTTTCCACCTTGGTCTGGCTAGCGCGAGTTCACGCGTTTAGATTATCGCGCGGGGCATTCCTCATGTAGCTGGAATTAATTACTAAACGCTTTGCTGGACGGAAATGCGTAAATCCGACGTGACGTTTCAATGAATTAGGGAATTTCGTTCCTGCGAAGATTTTTTGCTTGATTAAATTGGGGCCTAGATTGCTGCGATCATTTGTCAAATTACTGGGGAATCTTTGACAAGTACGACTCTATATGTGTCACAATATAGCGTGGAAGAATTATTGCACTCGTGTTACGTTTCGAGGCAAATGGTTTTGTTAATGGACGGATGTATAAAGACATAATTTCTGAAGAATTGGGAATTTGAGAATTGATTTGAAATATGGATTGTCACGAACATGGACGTTCGCAGGAGAGGGGTAAGGGGTTGCAGTTGCCCCCTCCCCCGGCTTGAGAAAAAAATCGCTTATTTTAAAAAATTAACCTTTATTAAGTTTATACTAAAAAAGTGAATATTTTTAAATTTTTAATCAAATTGGCGCTACAAAATGGGTTCAGAGAAGCAACCAATTGTCGCCTGTCAACTTGACTGTTTCTCAAAATTGTCCCCCGCCCCCTAGAAAAAAATCTACGGTCACCCTTGGTCACGAACGTTGGGCGTTTTAACGTTCACACTGAATCAAGTTTAAGTACTATTTGGACTTTTCTTCCAGAATTTTGTTGAATGATATACGTATCTATGTAGTTATTTGTCCATTTTATTGAACTACGAAGCTCTATTACCTTCTACCCTAATCTTTCAACTGTATTTCTCTTACTTGAATTAACTGATTCGTAACGAAATAAGGTAACATTCAGGACATTCAGATATTATCATCACAATCTAGCATTAATTCTTGAAATATCTAGTGTCTCGCTTTGTTACCTTTAAACTTAATTCGTAAGGTTCTAATGCCATTCCCAAACCCCTTTATTATAGTGTATGTATTATTTTTGGTGTAAATTATTAGTTATACATAATGTGAAATTGTGCCTGAATATATTCTACAATAAAAGACCGTGAACTGCTGGTGTTGTACTCTTTCCTTCATTTTACGTGAAACGTATCGCACAACAGGTGTACCTGATCTCAAAATTGAAACACATTCTATAACTACGAACGAGATGCAAACAATGAACATATATGTATACTCTGGTGTCAAGAAATAATAAAATTGAAAAGTGAAAGTACCAAAGGGCTATAAGTGCCAAAATTAGGCAAATTGAGATTTTCCTGGAATTAGGTACCACGTGTCATTACTGATAATCAGTTGCGGATTTAAAGAAAAAGGCCCAGGTGACGAACGTTCTGGGACAACCTGTATACATAACAAAATTGCGAATAAATCGACGCACGTGTGGTATAAAAATTATGGGAAACAAAAAAAGAATAGTGTTTGGATAAAATCATAATTTCTTGTGGATGATGGGAGGGGCAAGGACACAGATGGCAACTGCTCATCGGCCGCCCGTAAAATCCGCTACTGCTAATAACATTACAAAGAGGCTATATTCCTTAATTTCTCTTATGATTGAAAAGAATGCATATATTTTTTTTTCTATTGTAAAAGCAGCTTAACTTAAATGTTTCCGTTCCATGATCAAGAACCCTGTCACTTGGTACTTACAATTAGTCACTCTGCAATTTTCGATTGCAAAAAATTTGATACAAATTCGAATTCTTAATGACACATAATATGAAACGAAAAGGGTGGAAGGCATTTCGCATTGGATTTAATAATTAAACTGACTGGAAGACGGCAATACTGTAACCACCCTGTTAGAAGAATCTATCAGGAACTATTTAGACGTATTTACAGAGATTCTTTATTTTTCTAGGCCTCGTAAATTCTTTTGGTAAATCACACACCATTATGTAAACTTTAATTTCAAATTTGATTAAGCTAACTTTGATACAACTAAAGCAGCGAATAATGTTTGGTCCGCACACCTGGGAAACATTGTCTTTTAATATAAATAAATACACAAAGTTTAATATAATAATATATCGACCAGTAGCGATTGACTGATTCGTATTTGGGCGAGTGTATAATTTAGCAGAACAAACTGGAAGAATTGCCACGGTAACGAGCGGAATATGGAACAACGAACTGCATAACGTGAAGTGTTAATGACACGAAATGAAAACAACTTTCCTGAGATTAATAATCACGGCGATGAAACCCACTGTCCGCTCCGCTCATTTAATTGCAACACGGTGGTCACCGTAACGTTAAACAGCCACTGCGGTAAATTGTGCATCTGAATTTTTGCTTGAACGTTATATGGGCAGTTAACGCGGATGATATACGCGCATAACGCTTGTCCAACGACGCCAACTACCTTTTTGTAAAGGACCACTGGCTTAAGCTTCAGCTACTAGCTCAAGTTTTATGATGACCCACGAACTTGCTATTTACGATCGCCATTTCGCAGCGACACTGGACGCGACATTATTTACTTACATTCGGGCAAATCGGCAGTTAACGTCCACTGTTCTGACGTTTCTCTTATTCGAAGCAAATAACGCAGTCGGCTGCGCGATTAAGCGATCCGCAATTGTACAAATACACGAGAACTGTCATTTTTTTAAGCCGGGAGCACACGCGTGGGGGTTAAAAATTATTTTTTATAACACTGTCACTTAAAAGTGCGTACTCGCCGGCTTTCTGTCTCTTTATTTAATACCTTACAATGACTTTCTCCACCACGCATCGACTGTGTTTTTTGTCAGCAGCGTCGAGACGTTGATTTTATTTGGTAATGTTTTGTTGCTAAGTTGCTAAGAAGCAACGCAAATCAGCTGGCCGTTTTGAAGTTTGTGACAGGTCAAAAGACAAAGAAACAACTGCTAAAAAAATTTGCAAAGAACATTTCGTTCTTTTTTGCGGAGACTGTACGTCTGAAATTGATTCTTGTAGGGTAATTCCGGTACAGATGGGCCGCCGGGAGAGACGGACCAGTGAAATATTTTTCAAACTATCCGTCAAATGCTCAATGTATCAGTATTCCTTCGTTATAATGATTGTAATCGAGTGTGTCTGCGAATTTTACATCATAGTTTTATAAAATTTTGACGAAAATCAACATTTAATTTCTGGAAGGGATGATATGTTTTTGTATGCTCATAAGAATTAGTATAACTCTGTTGTTTGGAGATATATTTATAGGTACTGTTCTAATAAAATAAGCTCTAATGATATGTAGCTACCTCTAATGTTAACCTATCTCACCCATAGCATCTTCGTGTAAATGCCATTACTTAAATTTTGATTAAATGCAAATAAAACGAATTTAGATTTTTCAGAAATGATGAAGAAGAAACAAATGAGATGCATACTTCAAGTGAAGATGATTATGAAGACTGGAATGAAAACATGTGTGATTGTTGTGGGAAACAAACAACAAATAAATACATAAGTGTTTAGTAATTATAATAATATTAGGAATAGAATTGATCTTTCTTTGTTTACTGAAACGATTTTTCCGATGAAATTAATTGCTACAAGTCAATTGAATGAAAGAATATAACTTTTATCGAAGTGGTCCAACTCACCTGTAGTAGTAAAAGAGAGATGGAGCACATTTCAAAATTGTATTTACTTAGCTATTTATAAAGATATTGCATTCTGATCATCACATGTCCTAGAAAAGATAGTTCACTCACGAACTGATAAGTTTAATAAGTAGTACTTTTAAAATATTTAAGTTTGAGACGATTTTAAAAACGTGGACCATCTCTACTGGAATTACCCTAAATAACATTTGATTGTTTCGTTTTCACTGAAACATGGTGTTTATATTTCCTTCTTAAAATAAAGAAAAGTGATTTCCACATGTTCTTGGTTCATTAAACAGGTACAAATAATGATAAAATGTCTAACCCGGGAAGTGAGGCAACCCCGAAATTCAGACAATTATGCAAATTTGTGTGCAAGTGGAGTAGTTGATGTGTAGGCCAAACCTCTTTTTAACTTGAAAAGTATTGATTTTTCGACAGTTTTGCAAAAGTTTTAAAATCATTTTGTTACTTAGGAGATAACGTGATCGAGAATTCGTCTATCCTCGGATTGACAATATCTGAATGAATAAAATTTCCAGCTTATACTTTGGAAAAGAAATAAACACTTCAATTAGTATGGTACACTATTTCGGACTACATACACTTCTAATCTTTTCATTTATATTTTGCGCATAGAAATGCAAGAGGATTTAAAAGTATTTTATACGGTATCGTATATTTAATTTATTTGAACTGGCGTAGCTCATATTATAACCGTATTATTGATCAGGCGTTGTTAACCACTTGATATTTATTGACAGTATCTGTACTAGGGCTGGGACGAATATACAAATACCAGAGAATTCGAATTTGAGATTCGAATATTCGAAAACCAGAGAATTCGAATTTCAGATTCGAAAATTCGAATACCAGAGATTTCGTATTTCAGATTCGAATATTAGAATATTTAAGAGTATTGGAAGGAATTATTCGTATTCGAAATTAATCGAATTATTCGAATATTCGACTAATGACAGCTTTACTCTGTACTGCTTTGAAGACGGAAGGCTGAGGTTATGGTTGCAGTGTCGCAGGCGTTTTTCTGAAATGTCACACGAGGAAACTCGTCGTTTTATTGGTGGTTTTGGCACTGTAAAATACATCGTAAACAAGACATCACTGTGCTCGTAAAAAATAAAACAGATCGTAAAAAAGTAACGGGATTAGGCAATAGACATGTTAGTCAGATAAAATTTATTTTCAAGTGAAATTAGTGTGGCATGTGAAATGTGTGTTTCTGATTTTATTGCATACACGTTACGAAGCACGATAGCGCAGATCAGTACCTACTTTTTATAGCGACGTTTATCAATTCCTATGCAGGTTACGCGGTTAGAAGTAGCATTAGGAAATAGGAGTAGTTCATCATAAAACAGTAAATTGAGAATGTAGTGTAATATTTTTATTTTTTGTTGAAAATCAATTTCGATAAAGTGTTAGGAGGATATCTGCTCAAACTACTGTCAAAGAATGGAAATAAAATAAAGGATACTAGAAAAATAATTAGAATATCATGGTTAATAAATGTGAATGCAAACTAGGATTTTTTCGCTGAATAGAGTTTACTATTTAAATTACCACTTATCAATGCTATCAGTTTTGGCAAGTTGTATTTAGCTGAATGTAAGAACATCGCATGAATGTAATACCTACGCAGTAGCGCACCCAGAAGAGGGCCAGGGGACCCTGACATCCTCCAAAGAAGGGGCTTTGTAAAAAGAAAAGAAAACTGGATTTTATTGTATAAATCAATTTTTATAATCACCTAATGAATTTTATTAAATTTGCATTGAATGAAATTGCATTGAACAAATTTTTCTTAAAAATATATTTATCCGTTCAACTTGGCTCCCCCCAAGATTATATCCTAAGTACACCACTGTACCTACAATATATATATATATTGCTATATATATAGCTAAATACAACTTGACAAAACTGATAGCATTGATAAGTGGTAATTTAAATAGTAAACTCTATTCAGCGAAAAAATCCTAGTTTGCATTCACATTTATTAACCATGATATTCTAATTATTTTTCTAGTATCCTTTGTTTTATTTCCATTCTATATATATATTGTTCTTAACATCACTGAATGATCCAATTGTTACAGTTTTGCCTGCATGAATCTTTGTTTCCATCACGTTTCATCATTCCACAGACCAGAGATAAGTCAACTCCCTAACCAGCATTCACAAAGACTATGCTTCACCCTACTTTACATACAACGATTGCACGTGTCCAGAGGTCATGCCTTATCATGCTCTACGAACAATTATCAAGACACTTATTGTTAACCCCTACGTATTATTCAGATGAACATTCCAAGCCGATTGGAGCGATGGTGTCGTGTGGCACAGTTTATTTGACAGAAAACGATTCAATTTCAGATAACACGTACGAGTATATTTTTATCTCGAGAACCAGCGTTTCACTTCGAATTCTCGTAATCTAATAGGATGCCTAATATTGTATATAAATAAATAATAAATGTCTTTGAGGTATTATTAATTTCGCTTAGTATTTTGATAAAGTATACAAAGTATACAGAGTTGAGACATTACTTGTTCCCACTTTGAGCCACGTTCCGAGATGTTCACGCAATCATGTAGCATAATTGAAAAGTCCTTGTAGAAAACACAGTAATTAAAAACTTAAAAGAAATTAGCACCAAAATTAAAAAAAAATGTTTCATCAAGAAATGTTTTACGTGACATTAGTAATACTATAGTATAGAATTTTAATGCATTTTTCCTTTGTAAATAAGTTACCAATACTGCTAAAAGATGGTACCACTGGTACGTCCAACGCCACTTCTATAGAAAACAATGTAAGAGCCAATTAAGCGATAGCGGAACAGGATTGGCACTTACAGTGCTTGCAAATTTATGAATGGCACATTCAGTTTTCTCTACAACTAATTGTAAGAGGTGGCACATACAGGGTTCTCTACAAATGCAATTCATTTTTCATACATTTGGACTATATTAATGCAAAAAATAGATATTTTTGGGATGTATTGGGGTTATTGTATACTTAATCATATTTAGCAATGAAAATAAATCAAATTTTGTAAATAATTTAATGTCAGGGAAGTTGTGACTTTTGATACTTACAGTGTTTTCTACAATTACTCTTCAATTATAAATTCGAGCAAATGACAAATAAATAACATATTATGGTAATAAAGTTCATTGTAGGAGCCCGAATTAATAAATAACTTTTTAAAACTGAACGGATGTTTCATTCTGAATATTGAAGGATACGTTCGATTTTCGAGATTAACCTGTTGCCTAATTGCAAGAAAGGCGAGTTAATTCGTTATTTGAGAATGGTTCCATATTGAGCAAAACAAGTTAGCACATTTTTAAATAATCAAAGGATGTTTCTCCTTAAAAATTACCTAGTTAACCCATATTAAGGTTATAACTCGAATCAATATGCTAACCAAAATTATTGGTCCAAAGAATCACTAAAACCAAATTACAAAGTAATTATAAAATACTCAAGACTAAAACATTTTATGATTCTAATTCCCTCAGAAAGAAATCTACCTTCCTCGAATTTTACATACGTTTAATTTAAACCCGTTCAGAAAAATTGGTCGAAAAATTCAACTACAGAGTGTTTGCTTGGGCGTCTTACGCACAATTTCATCAAAGCCAGATTAAGGTCTGACTGATTAGTTGACACGATGATTGAGTAAGCACACATATCAAAGGTGTCACACGAAGGAAATCCATTGTCTGCCTCGTAATAATTTCCCGTATTGCGGAAACGAGTTAATATATTGACAGATGACTCGCCTTTCGATCTCATCTCCGGTCCAAAAGCAAATTACTCAACCAAAGCGAGGAAATAGCGAGGGTTGCGTTGAGGGGGTCCTTCGTGTCCATGGCACGCGATGTCATATCACGTTATTGAGAGCTACTTGTCACTCCCTGCTTTGGCGTCATAGCAGGACAGGACGCCCGCCTGGATCATTCAATTAATTCCACCTTTACTCACATAAATACCGACCGATAACCGTAGGAAAGTTCTGCGCGCCTAGCATTGTCACTTGTCACTTCATCGTGATGTTATGAATATACAAAGTAAGGCCTCTAAAAGAGACTACCCAATTGTACTTGTCTCTTAGGAGACGTCCGAATTAAAGGTTCGTGTGAGAATGCTCCGTTATTGCCATAGTGACCCAATTTTCACAGAAAGGTTAAATATGCATAAGGACTAAGGAGTATAAAATTCTATGTATCATGATAATTTCAGAACTTGTTATTAAGAAAAATACAAGGGGAATGCTGGGAGTCCACCCTTATTTTTCAATCTTGCTTTGTTTAATTGTGCTGAAATGACATTTTAAATGAAAAGGTCGTTTTTTTATTATTATTTATTATTGTCGCATCAACTGTTACAGGTCACAATTTTCCATAACACTATTATATAGTGTAGCATTATAAGGATGTCGAGATATCGATTGAGAACTATTTAATTATAAGTTACTTAGTTAAATTTTGGAGTATAAAGATTTTTCTCTCAGACAGTCGAGGTCTTATTTTCTAAGATACTTATTATATTAACTAAATAGATATCTGGTTTAATATCACATACAAATTATTAAAAATAAAAGAGCAACCGACGTTTCTTAAACATATTGTACTAAAATATCAATACCGTTCTCTGAATTTTAAATTCTTAACATCGCCACTTCGATTGCGAATGACTCAATGCTTAACACACCCATCAAAGTTATCAGCTTGGTATATTAATCATCCTCGATACACAATCTTAGCTGAAAGAATGTGGTTCTGGCTCCGTGAGTATTGTCTTGGAACAATAGATTTTTTCTGTCACATTTACTGCACGATGCAATTTAATTTCGTTTGAACGGAATGGAAAAGCTTATAAGAATCGTACGAACTATTCGACTGGTGGGTGTTACAGATTATTGGCCTAGTCACTAGACTCTAGTGAGTCGTAAACCTTAGACCACTTCTGTTAGGCGTCCATTTATAAATGCCACAATTCTACCAAAGAGCCTGATTGCGATGCTCGTAGATAGTAATCGATACTAACTCTCCTTCAGCCTAGCGTAATGCGTTCTGGGCGTGAGCACTGCACGAACATCGCTACTTCAAATCAACTTACTGCTCTATCTACTCACTAACCTCGCTGCATACAAACAATCGCGTTTTTTTTACCTGCGTACGGAACGACACCACATGCAAAGAAGTAGTATCTTTATCTCACGTTTTGTAAATTTTTTGGAGTGAGGAATTCTATATACAGTGTCGAAGAATTTATTGAAGTGTTCCTTTAATTATATTGGTGATGTATTGTATGGCTCTTTTATAATAGATAATTGTTCACGAAAGGCTTGTAAATTAAATGGTTTTAATATAGCTTTGTTTTTTATGGGAATTTCTAGAACTGTCCCGAAAACTCGTGTATTAAAAAAAATACGAAATATCGACGGTCTACTGTGATTGAAACGATATTGAATTGTTTCATTTATAATTTCTTCTTGAAATTTCGTGAATGCTTTCACGTACACAAAGCTGCATGTAATTTTGAAATGAAAAGAACATTACCTACTAAAGGGAAGTAAGGCAAAGCGAAAATTCAGAAAAATATGCAGCTTTGTGTGGAAGTAGAGTAGTTCATCCGTAACAGAAACCTATTATTTGTTGATGCTATAGTGCGGTCTTACGGGGTAAAATCACCCCTTGAAAAAGCAGAATTTTCTTTTTCATGGAATACCTCGAGAACGGTGAGAGATATCGAAAAGAAGTTTAAACAAAAGATGTATCTTCTTGTTAGATCTACAAATATTCGTAAAAATAATTATTAAATCAAGGATTGGTGGTGGGGGTAACTTGAAGAGTATGGATTTTTCGAAAATTATTTTTACGTAATTTTATAGGTATAAAAAGAAGATGCAACTTTTGTATAAACTTCTTTTCGGTATCTCACACCGTTCTCGAGATATTTTATGAAAAAGAAAATTCTTCATTTTGCAAGGGATGATTTCTTTAATTACTCTACCTGCACACAAAGTTGCATCATTTACTGAATTTTAGGATTGCCTAACTTCCCTTTTAAGGATAGTTCATTTGCTGTATCAAAATCAAGGCTTGAAACGGTTCCGAAAATAACTGTTTAAAACTGTTATATAAAGATTCGGATTAAAACAGTTATGAAGAACCTTTATTCCGAATAACTGTAATGAAGAACCGAAATTTCCAAATATTAACTGTTTCGGTTATGGTTCCGTAACGATTCCAGAATCGTTTCTTGTATCGTGTGATACAAATTTGACGAATTTTAATATGCATAATTCATTCTATTATACTGTATTTTTATATTTTATTTTTTATATTAACTACAATATAAAATAAAATAAATATTTAAAATAAAAAATCGAAACTTCAGTTGCTTTATTTATTTCAACGTTTTGCAAGAAATCAGTGAAATGTGTAAATGTTTCTCCTTTTTCAATAAAGAATTTGTACAAAATATGCACATATGCAGTTAATCTTCAGCTACAATTATAATTAATGACATCAATTACGGAAGAGACGATACAAGAATCGATTCTGGAACCGTTTCCGAACCTATATGAGACCGAAAAAATAACGGTTATGGAACCGAAATGGGAACGGAAATACGAACCGTAACCGAAACAGATAATAGTTGAAAATGTCGCTTTTTCATAACAGTTCTTGGGAATAAAGGTTCTTCATAACCGTTTTAAGAACCGAAATCGATAATATAACAGTTTTCAACCCCTGATCAAAATCTCCCATTTATTTTGAAAAAGCATAGACAACACAAAGAACGATTAGTACTGGAAAATCAGTCGTGTTAAAAAATAAACGAATCAAAGACCATGTGTTACCCCAAAATTTCTAAAGGGTGGTACACACACAGTGAGTTAAAATTCAATGTCAAGATAATACAATACACTAATGGATTTCTATAAAAATTATTCTAACTACACGATTTCTGTAATTCCTTGTAAAACTTCCATCATATATTTCCCAAAAGTAGTAGATATACAGTGGCGTGCTTAAAATTGGTCCAAATGACATGAGCTTTTTTGAGAAGCTGCAAGGATTAGTTTGCTAAGTGATGTGATTCATCATTTTGAAAAAAATTGCAATTGGTCGGAATAGCAAAAAAATTGTAAAAGCCATTTTTCAAACTTTTTTTTGTGAGTCTGTAATGAAAATTCAAAAAACCCGTTTGTAGATTTAAGTAAGTTGTATACGTGCTGAAAATTTCATGAAAATCGGTTAACGCAGCTATGAGCTACAAATAGTTAAAGCTGGTGAAAATCACACATTTCGGCAGTTTTCGGCCGAAAACTGATTTTCACCAAATTTAACTGTCTGTAGCTCATAGCTGCGTTAACCGATTTTGATGAAATTTTCAACACGTGTACAACTTACTTAAATCTACAAACGGGTTTTTTGAATTTTCATTACAGACTCACAAAAAAGTTTGAAAAATGGTATTTACTATTTTTTCTTTGCTATTCCGACCAATTGCATTTTTTTTTCAAAATGATGAATCACATCACTTAGCAAACTAATCCTTCCAGCTTCTCAAAAAAACTCAAGTCATTTGGACCAATTTTAAACAAGTTATTCTGTTTTAAAGTGTGGCCGAATACTTTTGCACGCTACTGTATTTCTATTTCATTGACTTAAAAAACCCGCTATTTTTGCAGGGCGTTTATTTAAAACAGGTCACTATGTTCACCGCAGCTAAATATTTAGAACCCCTACTTTGACGGCCTGAAAAGAAGCGCGATATTTCGGATTTTTTTTAAGGGAAACCCTCAAATTATATTAATTGAAAACTGTATGCTTATATTTGTACATATTTAGGCAACATTTAAAAAAAATTAATTAAAAAAACGGTACCTGAAATTTTAAACGTGTTTTTTTCAAAACGATGTTTTTCGAATTTGTTAGCATGATATCTCGAAAACCAATCACCCGATTTACTTCAAACTTGGCATATATCTTCAGTAGATGTCCCATTCTCGCCGGTACTAAAACTAAGTCGGTTTTTACAAAATTAGACTTTTGCGACTTAAAAAACCAGCAAATTTTTTACAGAAATCGATGTCTGTTTTAGACGCTGCCATTTTTTTTTTTAATTTTCAGTATTTCTCATTTAATCTAGTTCGGGCGATAGCCACACTCATACAGATTACACAAATTTTTTAAATTTCTATTTCAGACAACTGCAACGGCTGATTTTATGCTAGCAATGTGCATATGATTTTTGTAAGGCGCTTTATTTGAAGCACTATAACGCCGAATATAATCACTATTTTTGCATACATTTTTTTTCATATTCTCTAAAGATTGACAAATGAAGCCACAAAGCTGGAAGTAAATATATTTAATGGTTTTGTTTTAAAAAATTCCCAAAGTTCGCATCATTTTTCGTCCGTCAAGGTAGGGAGACCCCTTCCTTAATCAGTTCTTTTACTAAATCACCATTTCCAATCCAATTTACACCTGGCTTCAGGCGCGACTATATAATAACTTTAATCTGCACCATAATATTTCACTCCAACACATTAGACGGTTCTTCCAAACGCTATAGCAGTCATCCTTAACTAACATATACATCCTGGAACAACATTTCTTTCGGACGAAAAGAACTCTACAATTTTGCAAACAGTGTAATCAACTCGTGTCGAACTTAAGAAAAAGAACGCAGGTGGTAGAGATGGAGCAACGACGGAGAGAGAGAGAAAGATCAAGAGAGTGAGAGAGTGTGTGACTGGGTGGCGGGAGGGAGGGAGGGTAGAGTAAGAGGGAGAGAGGTGTAACGAGGGAAAGAAGCATAGAAAGAGAGGAGGAAGGACACGGCTGTTGCATCCTGGCGTAGGAGCGCATCAACAGGATCTCGCTGGACCAAGTAGCTTCACTATCGCTGGTGGGGAGGAACAGGTCCGTGGTGGGGAATGCCGGCCGCGTGGGTGGGGGAAAGGGACGAAGCGGAGACGAGTGGAGCTCCCTCTGGCGAAGATCTCGTGTCAGTCGAGCCGTGTGCCGCGTCGCGGTAGTGTTGTGCCGTAGTGCTCCGTTCCGTGTGTCTCGCCGAGCACCGATGACGCTTCCCCTGTTGTGAATATGAGCAACGTGAGTTCAGTGAAGCTAAGTTCGATCTATTGCCGTCGCCGATATCTCCACCGGGGCAGTGAGAGAAGGGCCAGCGCGCGATAAATCAACGTAAAGCCGGGTGTACACCGTTTCGTCCCGGACCGCGTGCTCTCCGCCGTGTTGGTCTTCTCCCCTTTTTTCGGGCTTTTCAAGGTTACGCTTTCATTGCCGGAACGAACGACCCGGGCCGCCCGCCTCTGCCGCTCCCGGTTCTGTTCGTTCCTTTCTGTCACCCGCGTGCAACAACCCTCCCCCTCCCAACTGATTGAGAAAACTCGCGCAAGACGGACCCCTGACGATTGTCCCCGGCAACGCGACGCGTACGAAATTTCCGCGAGTTGGTGCCGCGACCTGTCAACGGTGCATAGTTCTCCCGTGCTCGCCGGTAACATTTGGAATTTTATACCTGCTCCACGGACCCTGCCAAACGAAACGGAGCAGCTCTGTAGCTCGCACGTCGACGAGCCTGAAATCCATGAAGAGCTAAGGACAGCAAGCCATACCGGGATCAAAATAACGACAGAGCGAAGGAGAGGTCGGAGGTTCTATTCAAGTGAACTCGCTGAACGATTCGTAACAGAAGCCAGTTTGTTTACCCGACGTCTTCCCGGTTTAAATCCACGGAAACAATCGACGAAGACCCAAGGACCGTGGTACAGTCTGTTTCCCCACTTTGTCCGGCACGGTACGTTGACCCTGAGCCTTTAAAAGTTTCTCCGAGGTGCGCGTAAAAAGCAAGGACAACGCGAAGTGACGGAGCGTCCATAGATAAAAAATTAATCCCTCGTCCGGTGTGCCGAGGCGAGTGCGTCGTCGCCGCTGATAAAAGTTGCAATTCTAATTTGCGGGCCGCTGGCCCAAACGACGGTGCCGCGGCACGGTTTTATCGGGGCACGTGTATGAGCGGTAGTTTCGATCTGGCGCTTGAAATGATTGGCCTCCCCCGTTCGCTCCCCCTCGCTCCACCCTCGCGGTGCTTCGTGAAATAGATCGAGGCTGGGACATGGGGCACGATTAAACGCGCTCCTACTTTAATTCCTGCTCGCACACCTCCGGGCACCGGTGGATCGGGGCGAGTAACATAGAAGCGTTCCGAAGGAGATCGTATCGACGCGTTCGGGGGCCAGTCCGATCGTCCGCGCCTCGTAATGAGCCAGAGCAGTGCACGTTGAAGATCGAACGTGACTGGTGCAGCAACCTCCCCCCTCGTCTTCTATCGGTATTCTCGGAGGAGCCGTTAATCGAGGTGCCGCCTATTACAAGAAAAACCAATCGGAGCGGGAATCGTCTCACCCCCCGGAGAGAGTAAGAGAGACAGAGAGAGAGAGAGAGAGAGGGAGAGGGAGAAGAGAGGAGAGAGAGAAAATCCGCGCACCCCCCGATTCAATAGCGAATATCATACGTGATAGTCTCTCCATTCCCTCGTGAGCAGACGTCAAGTTCGCGTTCCTCCGAAGATGCCGCGGCGCACAGTTTCGCGACCCAGCGTGTAAGGGGATAAAGGGCGACACAGCACGGGCGAGGAATTCAGACGGGTGCAGAGGGACACGTGAACGGGTTAGAGTGCGGTGGGGGCGTGCTGAAACGTTCGCACTCACCAGAAAGCGACAAACATGACGATGGCCAGCAATATCGTGGTGGAGTGGCTGCGCTCGCTCCACCTCGGCCAATATTCGGAGTCGTTCATCGACAACGGCTACGATGACCTGGAGATCTGCAAGCAGATCGGCGACCCGGACCTGGACGCGATCGGCGTGTTCAACCAGAGTCACCGGGCCAGACTGCTGCAGTCGGTGAAGACGCTGCGCGAGGAAGGCGCCGCCAGCGTTTACTTCACGCTGGAGGAGAGTAATGACTGCCTATGCGACAATGTCAGCTCCAAGTCCTCCAGGACCTCGTCCGAGAGACCACCCAGCGATAAAGAGGCGCAGAGGGCCTCGCCGACCGCCAGCTCCTCCAGCGGCGGTCAGGAATTAACCAAGTTCGCGGACGAGTACGAGGAGGGAAAGGCGGAGCTCGTCAGAATCCCGAGGATGCAGCTGAGGATGCTGCTGCAGGAGAAGCTCAGGCACGACGGCATCAGGTTAGCCTGTCAACCGTACACGACACCGGTAAGCCAACCTGTTTTTGTTTGTTCGTAATTTTGCCCGCTCGCCCTGCGTCTGGCTGGCACGTTTAAGACGAAGTAGTCATTTATCTTCCCGAGTGAGACGCCGCGAAAAAATTTATAAGGAGAAGATTGCGTGAGGGGCGACGTAAGATGAACGATGCGAAATTTGTGGACGTTTATTATCCTTCGGAATACCTCGCGTATCTTCCTCCTTCTCGCCCGGACAATGCCGTTTAGGTGCCGCGCAAGGTAATTTAGCGGAAATCGGCTGAAGTTTGTCTATTATCTTCGAATTTGTAGTAGGAATTGTTATTTATTAGCTGGCCAACTGGGATGCTGAGAGTGCCTACAAGTTTTTAACTCGTGATCGAGCTTAGTGCATCATTTATGTAAAGGATGCTCAGATATTTTTTTCCTTGTCATTTGTGAGATTATTTTGTTCCTTGAAACATAGGTATTTCATTTATGTTCATGAATAGACAAGAGGAATATTTTGCGCAAGAAAAGTTCGAAGTCTAATCGTAATTTTATTTGGTATTTCTATGAAACTACTAATTTTTACGTAATTAAGAGCTTTGTTAAAAAATGATATGTTCTTTTATTCGTGTGAGGTTTCCTTTCTTAATTACTGGGTAGAATAATGACTTTCAGATGTGTTTTGTCTAAGAATAGGTATTTAGAAAAATTGAATATTCTCTTTTCATTTCCAATTCCCAATCTTCCATTTCTAATTCCCAATTTTCCAATACGCGTATGTTACAATCTCCTTGAGTTAATTTCAATCAAGTAATTGGTTGTGAATTTTTTACACCTTCGTTTCAAATGGCTCGGGTTTTAACCCCGTCCTTGTTTATGTTTACAATTTCTCCAATAACGCATTCCTGCATCATAATTTCCAATGGAAACATTCTTGAAAATTAATAATTGCAAATATTTGTGTTCACTAAAGTTTCAATTATTATTGTCGTAGTTGCTGTTTGATTTGGTCTGTAGGTACTCCTAAACAAACAACAAATTAGTAATTAACCGCACTTATACACATTTCTATTTTACACGCCAGTCTGCATAATTTATATTATGTTGAAACATTCATGATTTGAAAACTATGTGGACGTCTTAAGTTTTACAATTACTTTCTTTGAAAACAATGTTGTTCGTACACCACAATTTACACCTGTAAACCACTAGAAATTCATAATTAAAGTGTCCTTGAAGAAAACTGTTAAGTGCCAAAGTAAAAAAAATTTATGAGAAAGTAATGTTCGTGGCAATGGTAATTGGCACGTAGTATAGAATTTGATTTTTGGCACTTACAGTGTTTTCTACAAAGACTCTTCAATTATGAAATCAGTACTCCAAAATCTATATTATACTATACATATGTATAAGAAAGGAATAGATTAATCATTAATGTACTAATAAAAATGCATTGGACGATAGTTCACTAAATGCATAATCACTTCACTTTTTCATAATTATCTCCAATTTCACACTATCATTGCTTATATAACAAAGAAATGTGAAAGATTCTCTGAAATTTCTCACCAGCTTGTAACATGACGTCATTACACGCATTTTTCTCGCAATTAAAATTCTCTGCGAATCCATACATCACTGTAATAAGCATTGGCTTCACGTTCCAAAAATCAAACTGATTTGGACGGATGCGCCGCATTTCGGGGCTGCAGTAATTAAAAAATGTGCGCCAAAAATTTCACGCGAAGAACGCCCTCGCTGTTTGCTGGATGCGAAACGTATTTCATGTACAAAGAGTGCGCATCGGGCGTTACAATTTTTGTATACATAACGTGTAATTAATTGCGACGCTTTTAAAAGCATTTTCGTATTCAGCTCCTCTTCCTGCAGCTTCTATGCCGGCTGAATTTTTATTCTCATTGTAAGTCCTTTTGGTTGTGACCGAAACTAAACATGCAGCACGCTCTTAAACGCCCCACTGCTGCGTGCTTTCGCATGGATTGATCGTTCTCTTATTAGTCAATGGTAAATTCCTTTCGCTTCGTTCCTGTGAATGACTATTTTCAAAAATTCGTTAATTTCTGTCGTTTAAAAGGGTTTTAAATTACTAAAAGCAAAGGTACACAAAATTCAAAATTAACATTTTTTTTAGTTATCTATTTATTTTTTTATAGTACAGCAATTAGGAGCAACGAAGCTGTACATCAAATTCTCTCGCAAAGCTTCGACACACGTTTAATATATTACTGTATATGCCATGGACCAACTATACGGCAAATTTTATCCAAATCTGTGACCCACCCCTTATGCACACCCCTTGTGAGGTCTCCCCGCAGCTATACTGCGACGTATTGCCACGAACGTGAAGCCTGGTCGTTTTATCGACTTCGAAGCAACTTGAGGGCTCGGTGTCGTTGCTAATGATTCACACAGCTCGACAACGCCTTTCCCCTATCCGCGTGCGTTAATTAGCAGAGCGTCGAGCTGAATGCAGATGGAAAGATAGACACCTTATATTGGGAGGCACGGGTGGTTTTATCGCGCGGATAAGTCTGCCGTTACTTACATCCGTGCCGTGACATTGTGACCCCCCTTTGCGCCGTTTACGTCAAGGCCTCCTATTTCACCGGTTTACAGTCAACGGTGCTTAGCTTATTGGCGAAGGTGGCGCGTATACAAATCGCGGCGATCGTCGAATTTGAATGATAAAAGGCCAGCCCTCGCGGAGGCTGTAAATTACGCGGGGAATTACGATTGCGCCGCGGCCGAAAATTTACGAGCACGCGCACTGCGCGCCTCTCCATCGGGCGCTTCCTATTAATTTCTAAATTTTTATTCAATCGCGTCGCGTCCGATTAAAACGTCATTGGGCAAAGATTACCGCCGAATTTATGGAAGCTCGCCTGAAAGTGTTTGAGAATTTTACGGTAGGTTTTACTAGGCAGGGCTATGAAAAACAGTGTGTTTAACGCCCGGGCTATTAATGAGATTGCCCGGGTCGTATAATTCACCGGAGCCCTCGCGATGCTGTAGCTGATCGATACGGCTGGCAAAAGTGCGAATTAAAGTGCAGGAAAGTCTAGAAGACGAGGGGAAAAGGTGATTATCTGCTGGGTGTTCATGTTAGCATCGGATCCGGGTTTTTTTCTCTGAGTAACAGCTAGGCGAGAAAAATAGACGGGAAGTAAAAAGTCTCGCGTTATTCCGCGGGAATGGCGACGACGTGAACCTATTTTCGCCGTTTGCGATGGATGAATAAATTCTTAAGCACAAAAGTCACGTCAATTTTTCGTTGTGCCGTTGTTGTAACTTCACTTTATTTATTAAGAAATTATTGCAAAGTGGTTGGAATTTATTTCTGCCCATTTGTATCGTCACTATTTCTTCTTTTATTTCGATAGATTATGATTTACGAAAACTAAAAGTATTTATACACTGGATTGATACCTATATTTATAATTTTATATTATCATCAAATTGTAATTGGGAGGCCAACTCGATTATTATTACTAACAAACAGGGCTGAGGAAAATAGAATTTGTGAAATAGATAAATAGAAATAAATATTTTTATTTCTTCGAGTGATACAGGATTTGAGAAATAAACTTCTAGAGGGTGCAATTGACCCTGAATATTTTCGATTTTGTATTATTACTCGCGAAATGTAAGAACTGTAGAGACTATAAGTTACCAAATGATAGTCCTAATTAAAAGAAGTAACTTTTTCTAGAAAACTTTCTTTCAATCTCTTACAGTTCGAATAACACAAAATCGTAAAATTTTCAGGGGTCAATTGCACCCTTTAACAGTGAATTTGGACAGCAAACAAAATTGCGTTGTATTCAGGAGGACGTCCCCTACATATCCACAAAGTTTCGTAATTTTTTGAATTTCCGGCTTCGGGATCTTCATTCTTCCATTGTCAAAATTATGAGGGGTGCAGTTTTGTAAGCCGTCATACATGAAAATGGATACTCCTACGAAAAAACTCATCCAACCTATTTTCTACCAAATTTCCTAAGCTACAAATTTCATAATAACTATTTTTGGCGTAACACTAATAGCTAACGAGATATTCGCGAAAAACTGTTTTTTTATCTTCAACCCCCTGTAAAAATTTTATCGGGTATTGACATATTATTTAAAACGACGAAATAAAGTCCCACTAATTTCACTGAATTATTATATGATGAATATATACAGACAAATATTATTGTGAAATGAGTATTTCACTGAAATATAGGAGTATTTTAGTATTTTGTCTCAAGCTATTTCAAACTTTCGCCAGCCCTGCTTACAAATTACAGTGCAGACCCGATCTTTAACATGATTTAATGAAACATTTCACAGTTTGAAGTTGAAAAAAGTGTATAAACTCCGAAGAATTTGCGAGCTCCGTATAAGGAGCATCAGTAATGAAATAATTTTTTCACATCGCCTTCCCTTATTGTTTCCATAAATCATCCCCGTTCGATAACAACAATTACCGTTGACCCACCTATTTTATACTGTATCAAGGAACACCCCGTTTATTAGTCTCTTACTCTGCGCACTCAGGTTCGCGAAATGACTTCACGCAAATGACTTCGGGACGTAAAAAGCGCAACGAAAGCGCGTCTTCTATCTCGCCGCACGGTGGTCCCGGCCGTTACTCGCTCCTTTTTATCCCCGGACGCATGATACACGAGTTTCTGTAGGCGTGCGTGCACGCATCGGGTATCTTAGCCCGCGAACGCATCGACCTTCGTCAAAGTGATATTTACCACCTCCGGCCTGGATGCATACTTTCGTATTTATTGGCTCAATCCGGAAGGCCCGATTTGTACGGGCGCCCCGCTCGCGTATCTGACCAATCAACATTCCAAGCATACGGACCACGTAGCCAATTACGGTAACCGCGATACAATCAGCACCACTATGCACCTATTTATTTGTTCAGTTGCTCGGTTATGGTGCAAGGACTGAGCACGGCGTGGATATAGCGCGGCGAACGCAAAACATTTTATGAAAATTTCACGTCGGCGAAGTGAACGCTGGTCTACTGGCGATCTTCGAAGTGGAGGGTCATCTTGGGTTGGCCATTTTTCACGGAAACATTCGGCAGCGTTCTTCGACGAGTTTGCAAGTCATATTCGAGTGATCAGTTTGCAATGTTACTGATGGTAATAGATCGTGTGGTATCAGTTGGTTTAAATCGAGGGAATTTGGATTTGGATACTTTGTGAGCAGGACAACCCTCTAGTGCCCAGTGTGACGTATATGTCACATAATTTTCTAGCGTATAAAAACCTCGATACGTAATAAATAATTTTGGGAAACTTTCCCAGAAATCGTTTTTCCGGGTGTCTGGGCGCTGAAGGGTTAAAGGTCTTTTCGAACGAGATACTTTTGTGGGTCGTGACGAATTTCTAACTCTACTATTTTTCTCTTTCTTGTTCTCTTATGTGTATTTATGGTGTTTTATCTTCTTGTTATTATTCTTAATGTCTACTGGTGCCATAAAGAATTATTATTTCAGATATACCTATGCGTGTTATCCCTTTTGCCTTTGGTAGGTGAGCGTTAGCTCTAACAAAAGGATATATTTCAAGTACCGGTTGTGAGCCACATCAGTGACTCGTGTGAAAAAGCCCTAACGAGACAGACACATAAATCTAATAAGAGGTGTGCTCAAGGTTTAGGTCACCGATTTGGTAACAATTTTGGTTATAGTCAGTGCGAAGCATGTGCAATTATGTCTTAAGGGGCAGGGCCATTTGAATCGGGAATAAAATGAGTTTTTTTTTCAGATTTTTTATAGAAAAATCTATACAACCAAATATGTTCAGGCTTTGCATATATCTGATATATTCGATGAATAAATTACATAACTCTTTTTCTACTTTTCAGTATGTATACAACTTACTTAAATTTACAAAGGGTTTCTTAAATTTTCATTACAGGCTCAGATAAAAAAGTTGAAAATGTCAACTTCACCTTCACTAATTTTTTCGCTATTCCGACCAATTACAATTCTTTTCAAAATGACGAAACACCTCACCCAATAAATTAATCCTTCTAGCTTCTCAAAGAAACTCAAGTCATCTGGGCCAATTTTAAAAAAGCTATTCTGTTTTAAAGGGTGTCCCAATACTTTTGTCCAGCACTGTATAGGTACGTGAGAACGAGACTGAAATAACTAGTCGTAGAAATAGTAATTAGAAAGTAGAACTGAAATTACTGTATTGATTACAGTTGAGCTGCTATTGCAATCTAATTATGGTTCCGCGCTTATGCACAGGGTGCGTATACTTATCGAGGGGCTAGAAAAAGCAAAACTTTAAACTCAATTTTCTCACAAACTTTTGAGTAGTGCGCCCTATTCGTTTAACATGTAATTACACATGCTGTGTACTAACTACATGCAAAATTTCAGCCAAATTGACGGCCCGTAGCTCTCGTGCCTCCCCTATAAGTAATATTTTCACGTAACTTTCATTTCGCCTGTGTAATTTACTTATACGATATAAACGTTGAATGATCACGTTGCTGAATTGTCGCTTGCAATTGTGATTACCGAATGACCGTAGTAAGTTTCTTTCGCGAATGAGGGAGAGAGGGAGACAGGGAAAACAGTAGAGCGGGCAAATTCTCCGTACGGTATAACTGTATGTAGACCGGCGGTAATAGCGTTTAAATATTTGAGCGAATGTTCAATCGATATCCCTTAGCCAACCCCGTCACAGCTCTTTCTGAACCGTTCGTTCTCTGCTCCTTTCCTTTCCAACTCGTTCCACCTTGCAGGAGGCCGATCGAGCACGTTTCCATGTAATATCAAACGCGGCAAATGAGATTCTCTAACTCCAAAAGCAGAATGGGACACCGGAGAAAGGGTGGAGCAGCAGATATTAAACCCTGCGCGACGACAATACCGTGTAATTGATCGAAGATAGTCGTGCTTATGGACGCTGTCTGGTGATCATCCCAAGAATGATCCTGCCAGCTTTCGCCGGCGAACCTGAATGGTGATTGCAAATATGGTTTTCACTGAGCGAAACTGTATTTACTACGGAGGCTGATGGTTACTGTAATATGGCTTTATTTGGTTTATACTTTATTCAGAGTGGAACGTTGCTGTTTGAATTATATTGAGAAGTTTGTTTGATAGTTGATAGTTGATAGTTGATAATTGATAGTTGATAGATGATAGTTGATAGTTTAAGCTATAAGCGTAAAAACGGAGTTACTGGTGGTTGCTGTACTATTGCTTTATTTTGTTTATACTTCATTCAGAGTCGAACGTTTGTTTACATTATATTGAGAAGTTTGTTTGTTAGTTGATAGTTTATTAGATGGTTGACAGTTTAATTTATAAGCGTACAAATGGAGTTACTGGATGCTAATAGTTACTGTATTATTCTTTTATTTTGTTTATACTTCATTCAGAGTTTGTTTGAATTATATTGAAAAGTTTGTTTGATACTTGATAATTTATTAGATGGTTGATAGTTTAATTTCTAAGCGTAAAAATGGAGTTACTGGAGGCTGATGGTTACTGTATACCTACTTATACTTCATTCATAGTGGAACGTTTGTTTGAATTATATTGAGAAGTTTGTTTGGTAGTTGCTAATTTATTAGAAGGTTGATAGTTGAATTTATAAGCGTAAAAATTGAGTTACATATGCATAGGTACGGAAAGTCTCCATCAAGGATAGGATAAAGTTACGGGAAAGTAGTTATGTCTGAAGGAAGAGGGGCCATTGGGAAAATGACAAATGGCATGGAGAAAGTATACCGAGATATCAGGCCCGATCGGGCTTGTTCACTGTGTAATAATATTGATCAGGTCCGAGCGAATTTTTCAGGATTCGCAGGGCAATCAGTAAACAGGAAACAGTGAGAAAGTTTAGAGAAAGTCCTGAATCGCAGCAGGGTGTAAGAATTGGCAGATAAGTGGTGGCAGTGCAGTAGGTAACTACGAGTATAATGCAATTTATTTGACCAAAAGTACTTGAGATGATTAAGTTACGTCAGATATCAGATATACTTTATTGTTGCTTCATGTGCTTCTAGCATTAAATTTTGTTACATTTTAATGAAAGTTACATCTTTAGATTATTTTGCACTATTTATATTAGACTATATTCCACTTGTTTCTTGCCAAAGCAAATTTAATATCCGTTTGAAATCTTGAATATATGTGGGACATATTGTTGCACGAGCAAGAAATACATTTACGGTTTTCGCTGTTAGAACCATTAATAATCCCTTTTGACCTCGTTTCCTCTTCTATTTTCGCTTTCCTCCTTTCGCGTCTGTTCCTTTTTAGTTTCAACGATAAGATTTCTTCTGCTCATGGCGATATCCGAGCAGGTCTCACGTCTTCCTCTCCTTTTCGCCTTCTTCTTTCGAAAGGAAGAAGCACAGTCATTTCCGACATCTGCAGAAGGCCCTGCTCGCTGAACTGTTAATGAAGTAGCATTATTGCAAAATGGCGCGATGGAGCACTGAATCGTTAGATTCTCATTTAATAAATCATGAAGCTAACATTGTGTTTCGTACTGCCATTTAATTACATATCGTTTTTATAGGAGTGAGGCACATTTAGAAGTAAAAACATCAGTAACATATAGATTCATTCAAAATTATCCAAAATTATTCGTGGATAGAAATAAGAAAAAAGATACTCCAAAAATATTTTACTACTTAAGCACAAAATATTTTAAAACACAAAAATTGTTTTCAAGAACTTATTAAAAAAATTTCGGGAATTTATTTTAAAGAATAGAGAAGTACCTTCAGATGTTAGAACGTGGGACCGCAGAGTTAAAACGAAGTTCTAATTTCATGGGCAATTGGTTCAGCAACTGGAATCTTTGCAAACGGAATATCGACAGCTCGCATCAATTTCCGTCACGTATCGAATCTGCTGCAGTTGCTTTTTTCCCATGACCATTCCTACGAGAGCTCAGTTGCGCGGAGACGGTGAGTTAGGTTACCGGAACCAGGTCACTAAAAATATCTCCTACGCTGTCTTATTATTTGTAATGCTTTTTGTGCGCCTTTTGCTTATATTCCCTCGTTTTCATTCGCATTCACGTCGGGGCGAGTTTCGCCCAGCCCTCTGAAAAATGTTTAACATCCACGCTATCATTCTGCCGCGTTCCTATGATAATCCAGCCGCGAAGTGGTGCGCATACATACGAGGATTATATGGGCGAGGGGCGAGGCACAGGAGGAATAGAGATGATGACAGGATTACGCTAGCTTGACCATGTACACGGACACATAAGTGTAAATCGCGCACACATCCCGGCTGATGTAGGTGTATATGAATGTCCACGTTCAGAGTAAAAGCTTGCTTGGACGAAGGATTCTGTTTCGTGTTTCTTTCCTTCCTCGATGCTTCCTTCGCCCCTTGTTTTTTAATACACAATGGTCACTGTCCAAGCTGACGATTCAATCTCTGGCGATGCTCTTTTCACCAGCTAAAGACACGAACACGCGCATGTGTTGTAATTCACGCGTGCCGGGGGGAATAAAGCGCATGTCCATCTGCTACTTCCGAATATGCGTCTCGGTTTTATATGGCACAGCGAGTGTAACGTGCAGTAAAATGGTAAAAGTCTGTTGTATTTAAAAGATTTAGGAATTTTTAATTATTCAACGGTTTCTTTCAGAGTTGGGCAAAATGTAATCTAATTACAAATTATAAATTACGATTAAAATGTAATTGTGTAATTAATTACACATTATTTTCTGTAATCGCTAATTTAGGTAGTTGACCACAATTTTGTCAATTACACAATTACATTTTAATCGTAATTTGTAATTTGTAATTAGATTGCATTTTGCCCAACTCTGGTTTCTTTTGTATAGATATTTACTTTGTTAATTTTCTCTTTCGTAGGATGCTTTGTTGAACACGATAACCTCGAATCGCTTTTAAATAATACACTTTCGTAAAAGTTACGGAGCCACTTGCCAATTTTCATTAAAATTATGCGTATCATAAATATTCTAATTTGTAGTTAGCACTTCTAGTGATGATTGTAATGGTCCTGATTCCAATAAATTTTAATATCTTGAAGGAATAGGGGTTAGCTATGTTCGCTTATAGAAACACACAGTAGTTCAAGTGTTAGTCTTTATTTCAGTGTCTTATTGCGGACAGGATGTTAGCCCTTGTCGAGGTGTGGGCGAAGACTGGCGTCTGCCGGACGCACAATTTTCCGACAAGAGGCGCGCGATCAGAAACACCTCCTAATTGGTTGACCCGTTGCCGGTGTCAACCAATCGGTACTTTTCAGGCCCAAAATCGCGCCACCTATTTCGCGCGTCTTTGGCGCGCTTCCACCGTAACGGGGGTGAGTTTTGGTGGGAGAAATACCCCTGGCAATGCAGCGGGATTTCCCCCAGGCCCCAAGGCGCGTGACGTGGCCGGTCGCAGGCCGCCCGGCCTCGCATCGTGGGCCCTTCGGAAACTCGAGGTTTATGATACCCGCAATAACTATTGAGGCCGTAAACGAAAGTCTCGAAAGAAAACATGCTTCGTTCAAAATTTAATCCCGAAAGTAACGGAAAGCGGTTTACTCAAAAATAGTTTTGCTGGCGCGCGTGTCATAAACCCTGCCGACCATCTGCACGTCAAATGTTCATACTTGGTCGTGCCGATGGCCGCTACAATCTCACTACACAAAACAGTTATTTAAAATTGTTTACGGAGTTTGGCATAATAATGTATAAAAATTACGTGGTAGATATCTCGACGTCAAAAATATGTACATACTCAATTTTATCAATTAAATTTGTACTGATTAGGCAAACATGACTAAGCTTGCGTATGGTGTGCAGATTACTGGAACGTGAGCAACACGTAGATGAGCATTGTAATAGTGTTGATTTGTCACAGAATACGAAATATGATTTGTGAATAAGGTGAACACGTTGTTTGTATGCTTTTGAAAGTAAATTTTGGTCGGTGAGACTCCAAATTTCTTTTTGCAAATATTGATAAGTAATCGTATTTTAAGAACACGAAGTTTTGTAAGTTTTATGGCACTATCATGATTAGAGATTGCAGAATTTATTAAACATGTAGCGAAATGTGTTATTTTTCTCACAGTTATTGAGGATAGTTTGTTAAACATTAGAAAAATAAAACTTCGTTTATTCACGCATGTTGAAGATGGAGAAGGGACTTTTAAAAAATAGAATGTGTAAGACAAGTAAATTGCACTGAGAGATGTGTTGTCTTAGTAAATAATTTTCTAGCATGATTGTGATCTGCATATCTGAAATCAGGGAATGCAATCTATTTGAAAGGATTAAAACTCAACACGTTCACTATGATGGGCCATTCTCTTTCCCGCAAAAATTGACATATTATAAAGACAAAAAATACATTACTATTATTTTGTGTTCAACCATATATGACTGTAATGTGAATTTATGAATTTCAATCTTTACATCATACGATAGAGAGTACCTTTAAAAATAAGAAAACTGCTGAACTTTTGATTTTTAGTTACTAAGGAAGTGGGAATCACTGACACCAGCGTACCGTGCGCACTGCTACATGACTGGGAAGAACTCTCTTTCTTTCTATTATAAATAAATACAGGCATTGAAAAGAATTGTTCTTTAAAGTTCAGAAAATGCTTTGTGCATAGTAAAAAGATCATTTGAACTGAGCGCATACATTTCCTGTAAAAAAATTCCAGAAGTACCGCTCGCTTTGTGCCCGTCAAGGTGGTTAAACCCTTCACCACGAAACTGGCATAAAACCTTGAACCATCCACTCCATTGATTACAAGTTAAAATCAACATCTACTAGATGTAAATTAGGCGCAGAAATTTCCACATTGTTATAAAATTCTATCGTAGCAAATGTTGCAAATGTTACTGTGTGTTAAACAGTCCAAGCAAATAATATAAAAGAAAATGTACGAAACTAACAAATAAACCAAAATGATAATAAAAATCCTTTTCCATGGAGAGCAATAAATATCGTGGAGGTATCACAGTTTGATCCATTAGCAAGAAAGCCTAATTCTGCCAACAGGATTGACAAATGCGTGTTCCATCGACTGTACTCGCTGGGTTGCTATCACGCAGCCAGTCGTTACGCCCGATGTATTGCTAAAATGGAAATTTAATTCTCCTATCATTTGTGCTCGTGCTGCACTAAAACTGGCTGGTGAATATTAATTAATGTATGCTGTATTAATTGCAGTAATCGAGTTACATACTTTGTATTTTGGCGCACGTAGCCAGGTGGCATTAATAACGGCGCTGTTCGTTCGAGAATGCCATTAGTCGTTGTCCTGGAAGTCTAAGTTGGTGTTCACGGGGGTTAGCAGTGGAATCTATCTCGAAGTTGTGGAATAGTGTACTTAGATTAGGAACGCAAATGCGTGGAGAGGGTGTTCCTTCCAGAGGATTTCACGGGTGTGCCTCCCTGTGTCCGCCTGCTCAGCCTTTTCCCTCGCCCTGTCTCCCTTCTCTCGTTTCGCCCGAGTCTATTCGAGGAAATCGAAGGCAGATGATCTAACTAGTCCTTCGAAAGTTTTCGAATGGCTTTCGAAAGGGTTCCACCGCTCGATTGCGAGTAATCGTAGGTACCTATCTACTAGGAGCGTGTGGACTCTCGAAAATTTCGAAACGAGCGATTTCGAGTATTTTTAGTGGAATGGGGTGGACATGCGAAACATCGGTGACTTCAAGTGATAGTAGAATAACAAGTCATTTGACATAAATGTTAACATTAAGGTGTTACTAGCTGTCGAACTTTGAGACTGCCTAGGACACTGGGGAATTGACATTTGGAAAGATGAAGCAAAGTGTGTCGAGTCAATCTTAGGAACACTAACATTTTCTACAATTTGTCCACGTTTTCTTATTATAAGTACTATACATTACACGACTAGAAGCAGAGTAATATTACGTAAGGGATGAAAAATTCTGTTACTCTAGTGTATTTAACCCTTCCTGGTCACTAGGGTGTGTCAATTTTATGGGTAAATTTAAACATTTTGAAAATTTTAAAATGACTAGTGACAAAGTAATACTGTTTTTAATTTGAATCTGAAACCATCTTCAGAAATTGATTTGAGTGAGGTTTAGCTACTTCAAATCACAGTTGAAAAAAGTCTGAAATTAAGTAAGATTTAATTACAAACTACATATTCATATACTGCTTAAAGTGAGTCTTGCTTACATAAAAGCATGAAAATGAAAATAAAAATATGTGGAAATTAGTATTTATTACTTTCACATGAAAATGTATGGAAATGTGTATTTATTACAAAATGAAAATATATGTAACTTTAGCAATAGATCTAGCCATATGTCTCTATGTAGTAAATTTAATGCTATTTAACAAAGTCCACCAAAGGAAGCGATATCTTGTTTGCTTCTGTTGCGGTTCATAAACTCAATTATTACATTTTTTTTTAATAATTTTAGTAATTTTCGTATTTTTCTATAATTTCAAATGAAATACCAACTATGTAAATAATGTATTATACAAAATTTAAAGATAGTGGTTAATTTTAAACCTGAAATTGTACCGTTTCCCACCAGTCGTTTTTATAATTGAAACATTGAAAAAATTGACAAACCCTACTGGTCATACGGAGTGTATCGTACCCCAAGATATAGTTTTACCAATATTTCTGTAAATTTTTAGACCATAATAATAAAATTTAAAAATGTTGTGATTTTTAACAAAACAAATCGCTTTTATCCACAACTATTTTTTCAAATACAAATTTCAACATATCAAAATTTACATTTCTACTAAAGAACTATTAGAGCATGATTGTATGAGTATTACGAATGCACAATTATCACTGAAGAGTGAAAAGATTAAAAAATACGATAATGGTAACTCAAAAATGACGCTGGGGTGCAGTGAACCCCATGAGACCAATTTATGATTAGTAAGGTGTGACCAGGGAGGATTAATGACGTCAACAGCATATCATACAGGACCCAACAAATGGTCACTTTTTATACATTTTTCGCACCTGTCCCTTACGAACACCACTATGTATTTTTGGATAACCGGCTTTCTGAGTCATTAAAAGGACTTGGCGGACAAGCGCAACAAACTGCATCGTCCAAATAAATTACACATTTCTGTTTTTCTGCGCAAAATCCAGATCATAGAGTCATTGCTAATAACTGATTTAGTCACCCAGCAAGTGCAACTAAGGGCTAACAAGGGGACCTTCAGGTTTGGCAATTTCAGAAAATATTGATACTTAGTGTACGTGAGGGTCTTCACTGGGATATTCATTTCGCAGAGCAGTAAGACGCGCTTTTCAGCCAAATTCAAGAAAATCGACTTTGAAAAATTCTGAGTTCCCTTATATACAAGCAAAAATAAGACGAAAATCAAGAGTGACGAAATTGCGGTAAAGGCTTCGTTTTCGAGAAAATTGACTTCAAAGTCACAAAAACTCGTTGAGTTTCAAAAAACGCGTGCATCGTAAGCGCGTGCCCCTCAAGCGCCTACGATGCACGCGCATTTAGGTGAAATTCAAAGTCAATTTTCTCGAAAACGAAGCCTTTACCGCAATTTCCTCACTCTTGATTTTCGTCTTATTTTTTCCTGTATAATCACCCTCTAGAGTATTGACCATAGGTAGAGGAACACGCTGTATACAAGGGAGCTCAGAATTTTTCAAATTCAATTTTCTCGAATTTTGCTGAAAAGCGCGTCATACTGCTTTGGGAAATTAATGTCCGAGTGAAGACCTTCACGTACACTAAGTATCAAATTTTTCTGAAATTGTCGAACCTGAAGGTGAACCTTGTAAGGTCATCCACGCTCCACCAAAGATCCTAAAGTATAAAATCTACCGAAGCTTGCATAGCCGGCCAGATCTTCCCTTACTGACAGATGATACAGGTGTCTACCGACTTGCCATTGTTTGTAACCGAGAATTATTATTATTATTATTATTATTATTATTATTGTAAAGGGGAAACCCTTTTAGTATACAGAGAGTGTGGAAGATAACATTAGCAAAAATATTCAGTCTGAGGAAGATAAGCTGATATGCATTAAAACCTAGGTGAGTAACGAGAGTTGTTCATAGAGAACATTGCCAGAATAAAGAAGGAACTCGTTTTACGCGTGTAGAATGAGCTCATTGGCTCCGAGGGTGCGTTGGTTGGGGTATAGCCAATAGTAGCGCAGAACAAGTGTATGCGCAAGTTCCTTCTTATATGACAGAGTATATAGGTGAGTAACGAGAGTTGTTCATAGAGAACATTGCCAGAATAAATTGTATATTTATTAACTATCTACAATCGGCTACTGCGTTTCTCAGCCTGGTTCACAACAGTACTTCCCGATTTTCGGTCAGTACTGTATATCACTAAAATCGTGCAGCATTTTCACCAGCTATCGTTCTCAACAGAAGCCTGAAACTCCATCAAACAGCCTTCCAATCCCTTCAAATTTCTGTTTCCTTACGCAACCCTGTCGCGTACTTCAATCTGGCAAACATCACCCTCGATTACTTTCCGCAACGTTAGGAGCCGAGATCGATGCCTCGCGATTATTCGATACCTCGATTATCCGTATCAGCCTCCGTAAAGCTGCATCCTAACAATTTGTACGTTCCGTAAATTGGGTGAAATGGCTACTTGCAGAGTTACAGTTTATTACAAACGGACCACTCTAGTGTTCGCGTTGCGCTCCGCAGGAGCAGAAGAATCGAAGAGGGATGCGGAAAGCGGGAGAGGATATTCGAATGAGCGTCAAAGAGGGAACGAGAGGGAAAGGCAGGGCTGGGTGGAAGGATGTGGGGGGCCGGGGTGCAAGCAGTGCGCCAACGATGAAGCGTTTATTTACTGGGGCGGTATCTCGATGGTGCTTGAGATACATTACGTTACGTTATGCGTTTTCCATTCGTACCGAGAGAAAGGAAACGAAATAACTGAGGTGGAGATAGTTCATTCTCTTGCGCGCGTTGCTTTCCTCGCGGAATGTTGTTCATCCCCGTCTTTGATTTCTCTTTATTCGTTCAGTTATAGGCAATTAAGGCTGACAAGTGGACGTGCGAGTCAGCACCAACTGAGGTATAGACGTTTGCGTAATTTTTGCATACAGAATGGTATAATTTGTGGTGTAATTGAGAAGGGGTGGTGTCTCAATTAGAAGACAGAAGAAAAGGGTGGAAGAAGTATTTCGGTTGCCCTCTTCTCACTTTCCAAATGTAACATGCACCTTACCCCTGTAAAAATTACATACTGTTCCCACTGCATTCTGCTAATTTTTAACACTACGCATGGCGAAAATATTTTATCGAATTAATCGAGCAAGCGGTAATCGCGTAAAACGTTTAGCTTACAAAGGTGAAATCTAACCTAACGAACAGGTCAACTCGTTAACACCTTCACTGCCACGTGTTTTCCCACGTTTTCCGTTCACTGACAACGATCCACGCGTTTATCTCCAGAAACGAGAATCTTTCCTAGCTTAACGATGCATTTAACACTGGAACCGCCGCATTGGTCACTTTGACCGTTTTTAGTTTTTGTGTCTTCAAAATTTTCTTATTTTTGCAACTAAACATATGTGTGTCTGTGACCTTATTGGCGGTTTTAGGTAAGTTGGTCTTTCGGCGGTTCTAGCGTTAATATTCTGCATCGATCCTAACGCCAGTAACAGCATTCAGAAGTTTCCAAATCTCAGACCTCCTTCATTACAAGCTCCCCAAACCAAAATTCTAAATTCATGGCGGTAGTTACCCATGGATGACACCCAAGGCAGTCGTGCTTAATTAGTCACCTAGTAATCGCGAACATCAAATGCAAAAGACGTTCCATAATCCTCTTTAGTTTCGCAACAGTATCGGCGTAGCTTAAGTAAACGAACCAATGATTTACTGTCCCACAGCGGCAAAGAAATTCAGTAAAAGGTGTTCATGGGAATTTTTCTCTTTTCCTTCCCCCTCCCTCTCTCTCTCTCTTCTTCTTCTGTTCATATGTATATGCAGCTGCAGTTAAGTAGAAGCATTACCGTGCACAGTATTCCCCTGTCGGATCGGTGGGCTGGCACGCAACGCATGCAGCGCTATCTAGGCAACATTAAGGACTCGCCGGGTTGTATTACGGTTGCCGGGTAATAAACATGTTTAATTGCAACGCTAATGGCGCAGGCGGGGGTGCAGCCCGGTCTCTTGTCCCTGCAACAGTCTAAACCCATTGCGTCGGCTTTGCTTTCCGCTAGAATGCCGTCGTTACCGCTGAAAGGAAAGGAGGAGAGGGACCATCGACAAGCGGCAGTTCTATGGGCGATCGATCGAGATGGAAAGTACGATCAAATCGATCGCCGAGGCGCGTACGTGTTCTAAAAGCTTTACCGCCGCGATATTTCGCTGGTTATCAGGGTTTATGGCCCGTCGAGTGTCTGCATTCATGTAACGTTACCCGTCACCAGAAGTCCCCTTTAACGATGCCAATAATTGTCCCGATAGACGCCGCGGTGTACTTGGTTGGTCGACGAAAGTGCGAAGTGCTTCTTGGAGGTGGTTAATTTAGAGGAGATTTTCTTGCCTGCCGCTCGGGGTTTGTTCAAACCATTCGTCGAGCAAGCTGGGATAAAAAGTTACTTGGTCGCTTTAGGCTGGACTTAACGTGTTTTAGACATTTGTGAAACTTTGTGAAACTGGAAGAATTCATAATTCGGAGGATTATTTTGCAATTATTCTGCTATATTATTTAATAAGCACAGCACTGAGCCAGTGCCAGAAGTGAAAATTTTCAGTAGGGTAGACCGGGGGCGGTAGTAACACTTTGACTTTGGAATACGATTACGCAAGAACTATCACAGTTAGAATAAAAGTTCTTATACGAAAATGTTACTTACTTATCTGACATTATTGAAACACAACAGTTTCAGTGTATGCCGAGTAATATCCAGATTATTAATAAAAAATAAGTAGCGGATAAAATGTTACAAGCGTCCCGGTTGGGTCGGTTGTAACACTGCATGGAGTCGACATTAAAACAAATTTAACTTTACAAAATTAAAATATTTATTGATTTTAATTATAATAATAAATGAAAAGAAGTAAAATTTATAACCAATTATGCGGCATCGCAATTGTGGCAGAAATAGAAAACGTTTTGGCTGGTGCATTCTTCATGTGATGAATCCTTACATTCAGTACATTTTTCAGCACCCATTTTTCATTTTATTTGCTTGTGCTGTGCTATAGGTTTCCATGCAAACAAGACAAAATTATTCATCTTGTTTGTCAGTATTCGGTTCTTTTGAACTTAAATTATAAATTTTAATTAACGAGACACTTAAAAGTGATAAGTAACGATCAGTATTACTTTAAAAATGGCCAGATTAAATATTAAAAAAAAAAAAGAAAAAACTCGTACTTGCAAGGGAAGTATTTATATTACAATTTTAAATCAGTAAGAAAAAGTTACTTTGTAGGGTATCGAAAAGTTATTTTCTTCAATATAGGTACATGTCTATTGTGTATCTATACTGCTAGGATTCCAAATGTTATTTTTCATCATATATCCAAAATTTGTATTAACATCTATCACATGTTTTGAGATATTTAACGTGTTACAATACCCCCCCCCCCGGTCTACCCTATTTTATTTTTGAAAATAAATTATTCTAGCATTTACAGCGTTTACTACCGCATTCAACATAGAATTTACATATTTTTCCATTGAAAAATAATTTTTCATTTTTTTGGTAGGTACTTACATCGTTTACGATTTCAACTCATAAATTTCCATATAAGTAGTAGTCATGTTCTTCGTGTTCAAGTATCTTTCGAAAGCTCGTGTACTTGAGAAGTATTCGATTTCATCCGCATTTATATCAATAAAGAATCAATCAGATTTTAAGATTGGAAGACTAAAGGCATTGCTAATTCATTCATTTATTCAATAGCACAGTTAAAATTTCCACCAAGCATTCAGCCAGCAGAATAAACAAATTCTGTGCTAACATTTCCATATTTTCTCAATCTTTTATCTTGTATTTTACTGTTTAAACCAACATTGATACAAGTTCAAAGAATACTTCATAAAATGGTAGGCGCGTAGTCTCAGTTAAGTACACGTTCAGTGATATTTCCATATACCATAATTCTGACTTATTTCTGCATCGAGAATTTCTTCCCTTTCGCTTGAAACTCGCGTCGTATGAAAAATAATCGAGCCAGAGGAGATTCTGATCGCGACGCACAATGTGCAGCTCTGCTTTGAAAGAAAGGCGACCTTAAGTGATTTCGCTTGGCAGTGGTCGGCTGTTATCAAATCCGGTATATCAGTGGCGTCACGCACTGGACGTCGATAAAATCGTACGGCAAGCCTGCCACCCTTATCAGCTGTAACCGATCAATCGTACGGGAGGGTGGGTCACTGCGAGGCTGCGGCTCGCAGTGAAACAAAAACGTAGCCTCGTTACCGAGGATTAAGCAGAACCGGCAGAGGCAGAAAGCTTTGTGAACTAATACCGAAAAAGAGAGCAGCCGGAGAGAAAGAGGATCTTCCAGCCACGGATAGATTTCTTTGAAACGTGGATTTCCGGGCTGGGTTGCGATCGGTAGCCGAAGATGCTTATAGGAGGATCAACCAACAGCTGCCTTTTTTAAATCACACAGGACAGCTATGTTTGAACCTGTGTATTGGGAGAAGACGACTTAATTTTTGAATGGGAAGTGCCTTCGCTTTGGGCTAATTGAAAGAACCACTCGCGGAAACTTAACAATTGGACACGCCTGCAACGGAAGAAAATATTAATTAATTAATTCGGCTTTAATCATTTTCAAATATACGTATATTATGATTTAAAATTCACTAAAGACGCTCCTGGTTGAAAAATAAACTGATTAACAGGTTGAAGCAACACGTATTCTCGTTGCTTTAAATCAACGAACACGAATTACAATCAAGATTTTTATGGGTCAGGGTTAGAGTAATCGATTTAGTTCAAATTTTGCATATGATTAGTGCACAACTATGTATTAAACGCATAGGGATGTGAAAAAAAGAAAATCGAGTTTAGAGATTTTCATTGTGAAAAAGAAAGTGTGACTAAATTGCAGTGACAGCTCAACTGTAATCCATATCTATAGTAATTTCAAATACGTGTACACATTTTCAATTCGTTTTACGATTAATTATTTAACTCGGTTTAGTTTTTACATATCGATGGCTTAGTGCACAAATAGTTTATCCCCACTTTTAGCGTTTTCTAGAAAAATAGGTTCAAACACGCAATGATAGATAAGACTCAGTGACATACAATGAACAAAAATATTATATTTGATAAATTTAAGAACTAACTATAAATGTGATTTTTAAACAGTTTAAAGAAACAGTCAAGAACTATTTGTTGCATATAAAAGCACAAATTTCACAAAAAGTGGACATAAAATATTTGTGCACTAAGACATAGACTATAGATCTTCGTACATGAGTTCCTCATTAACTGAATATGTGACTAACCATATGTAAAATATTATATGTATATGTACAGCACATAAGCATACTGTCCTCTGACTGTTCTGTATCTTAAGTGTCACGAAAACATATGGTCCCATTAAAGCAAAAACCACTAATGACCTAGAAAACGTGGAAACGATAATTTTAAGAAAAAAGACCACAGTATCATATCTCTTCTTGAAATCACTAAACGAAGCAACTTTCATTATCACTACTTCTCCATAACTTCAAGAACAACGCATATACACATAGATAGGTTTTGGCCTTTTACCCTATATATCAGGGTTTCTGAAACCATGGTACGCGCAAGTACCACGGGTGGTACGCGGAAGCCTTGCAGGTGTTACGCGAATGATTTTTGAAAACTTTTTGTAATAATTTTTATGTGCAATAAATCTGTTCAGTCCACCGTATGTTTTCTACATGTTCTAACCTTGTTGAAGTGCAGCATACGCATGCTGCACTGCAGTATTTCTCTTAGTTTTAGTTGGTGGTACGTGACTGCTCATGTAGATATTTGAGTGGTACGCGAAAATTAAAGTTTGAGAACCCCTGCTATATATCATATACAATTTATTATTCCCCGGTCTGCAGCAAAATTCCATTTTTAGCTCGACAGTCGAGTTTCCCCACTTTATTCTATAAAGTTAAAAAAACATTCTTCTAAAAAAATGCAATATTTCTTCACGTAACATCGTGCTGTGAAAATGTGTCCTAACAAAGTGCACTTACGATTCTGTGTACCTACATTACGAGTATGTACCTACCGAATGGGCAGCAACGCGATATTTTTGCATTAGTGTTTCGTAATTGCTTGCACAATGCCACCACAAAGAGAAGAGCGTGGAAAAATTATGTAAGGCTTTTTCGGGGGGCAGGAGGTCGCGAATTTCTTACGAATTTTTTACAAGGGGGAGTCAGGTAGCGTCTTACGTAATATTTTTTAACCTAATTTTCGAAAAATACCAATTCTATCATTAATGTTCCAGAAAAGTAGTTTTAGTTTAAATTTCCCGAAATCGAGTTAAATGAATTATATAAACCTTTAAAAGAATTTTAACAACTGAAAAAAATTAAATATAAAAAATATTACGTAACGAGGGTGTTGGAATGTCAAATCTTACGAATTCTTATACTGGGGGATGGAGGGGGTAAGAATTCGCCAAAATTACCCTTACGTAATTTAAGTACGGCCCCAAAAGTGGAAGAAATGGTACCTAACGAACTTATTCTGAGACGCGCGCGGAAGGCGCTATCACTCTGAACGGGCCCAGGGCGCTGCCGTCCGTATCGTCGCCAGAACTGTCCGCCATTGGAGGGTTAATGCCGTCCCGTTAACCGGTCGTGAATTATTACCGTTTCCGGGTAGCTTCGTACGAACTGCGGAATATATCACGCCTCTTTAACTTCGTTTCGTGGCGAAACATCGGCCAAAGACTCAGCTGTTGCTAGATATCTTCCCTTACCAGGCAAGATTTCCTCCGATTTGCGAACGAGGCAGGTTTTCCTCTGCCTGGCGGCCAGAAAAACGGCACCCTGGAAATGGGTGGTACTGCACCATCCGTCTATAGAATCTCCATCCTTTCAACGGCGAGAGAAAGACGAAGCAACGCCATTACTCTGCTCCCAGCGAGTGAGATCGAGAGGTGTCTGATTACTTCTGCGATTTTTTCCCGCTTCTTTTTTTCATGTCCATTGCCTTTTTATTCCTAAGGGAGGAGAACATAATGTCTAACTTTATTCGAATGCATTTAGAACGAGCCTTTGGAAGGTGTGTTAGGTGCATAGGATATTGGGAGACCGGGGCTTCGTTTGAGCCTTCAGTGGTTTTGTCTGATAAGCTTCCAGCAGGACTCTTGATGACCGAATGGGATTCGAGTTGTGAAATTTTGACTTCTTCCATTATGTAATGTATGAGGGAAAAATTTATTTGTGCTCTCATAATGATCTTTTTTTACATTTAGAAGTCGTAAACTTCATTTCCTACTTTCGAGAATTATTTGAAAACGGGAACACTAATTTTTCTTTTACTATTATTTATTATTGTCGCGTGAACTGCTACAGGTTATTAGCGACGTACATATAAATAAGGCATACATTTACTATTAAAATACAATAATAAATACAATTACAAATTTCACATACATACATAACACTAATTACACAGTTCGACAAAATTGGACTTTTTTCGGAGTTGTAACATTCAATAGCCGTTTCTTAAAGGTTTTCGTGCGCTGAAAACGAATCCGTAAACCGTTTGTCGCCACCACTCTCAGTTTTTGAGAAATTCGATTTTGAAAAAAACTGCAAATTTTCAACTTTGGACATCTTTTTTGTCGAAACAGTAATAGTTATTCGGTTATTTGTTCCGTCAAATTATTCTACGAACCCTCCCGAATACAACGATATAAATTATTAGTGCATTATGAACATTTAAATATGTTTAAACAACGATCAAAGGGAAAAGAACACTCGAAATGCACCCATGTTGGCAGATATCTTTTAATTTATTCCCAAAACTAAGGGTCTAGGAGAAAATCTGACTACTCCATACGATGCAGCAGACATTTTTCCTGCGGAAAGCATCAACAGAAGTGGTAAGTCACGTTTTGTTTTCAATACAGAATCAAAATAGTTTGGCACAACGTGCGGCGCCAACAGTGGTAGTCAACGGCGGCGCGCGATCCACTGCCGCTCAGCGTAATACAATCGCTTAACGCGCGTGACTACCACTGTCGATGCCGCACATTTTGCCAAACTATTTTGCTTCTGTATTGAAAACAAAACGTGACTTATCACTTCTGTTGATGGTTTCCAAAGGAAAAATGTCTGCTGCATCGAATGCAGTAGTCAAATTTTCTCCTGGACCTTTAGTTTTTGAAATATCTAGAAAGATATCTGTAAAAATTGGTGCATTTCGGGTGTCCTTTTTCCTTTGATCGTTGTTTAAACACATTTAAATGTTCATAATGGACAAATAACTTATATCGTTGTGTTCGGCAGGGTTCATAGAATAATTTGACGGAACAAGCAACCGAATACCCATTACTGTTTCGACACAAAAGATGTTCATAGTTGAAAATTTTCAGTTTTTTTTTCAAAATCGAATTTCTCGAAAACTGGGGGAGATGACGACAAACGGTTTGCGGATTCGTTTTCAGCGCATAAAAGTCTGTAAGAAACGGCTATTGAATGTAACAGATCAAAATGGCTGTTGGGCAGTGTTATTAATCTTGAGTCGATAACAGTTTCAGTGTTGTGTCAAATATTGAAATCTGTAACACTGCAGCATATATGTAAATAAGTAGAATTCTCTGGGAATTTGAACTCTTAGAACATATGAACTTTTTGACAATTATAATTCGTACTTCACTGAATATTCGAATTTTATTAACAATAAGTACTACAATCTTACTAAAACACCTTCTAAGTATTAACGTTTGTAAATTGGTGTACGTTTCTAAATATTTATAATGATTCTTATTGCTTACTGATCCGGAACTTTGCAGTCGTATAACTCGACGATAAAGTAGCATTGTGAAAGTTTCATAGTCCCAATATTTGTATCCTTTACGATTTATCGTACCCGTAAGGCCATAACCATATAGCTTTCTCATAACTGATTCAGTGTCAGCCAGACTTTATATAAAGTATTTGTATCTCAGTTTTCCCCCCAGCAACAAATATAGATGCTTGCAGGAACTTCTGCGGTTTGACACTTATATCAAAGTTCGCGACTTCGTTCGGGGGGAAAAGAAACCTATAACGCGCGGCCGCGGAATTCGAGTCGCGAAAGTTTCGCTATGCCGCACACGTAGAAACTTCGTTACGAACGTCCCATTCTTTGGCTTATAAACGAGCCTGTATACTCAAAGGCGCAATTAATTCTCGCGAACCGCTTTCACAAATCCTGCCGCGAATTTATATTGTCCGCGTGCGTGGCGCTTTTAATTTCGGTGATATGACGAAATGAACAATTAACGAGAACGCTTCATAGGGTATTCCGCGGGAACGAGAAACAGGTTGGGGAAAATAATCTATAGCATTGAACGTGCTCTATTCGCATTTATGTGCTGCTCTGTACGAGAATTCAGCGCGGCGTGTTAATTTGGCATATTTTTATTAGTACGAAAAAGGTAGACAATGATATCCATTAAAAATTTACAAGAATAATTATATTTTGAATTTGTGGCACAAATTATGAATAGTACTTGTTTGTTAAATAAAAAATGAAGTAATCGTTGACGAGAATTTATAACCTTTTCGGTTTCACGGATATTTTATTATACAGAATAAATAATCCGATATTTTTTTAATAGTAACACGTGGCAGGGACGTTGATACTACTATTTGGTGCGTCGTTTCCTTTGGCCGATCCTTAGGATTCAAAATGAATAGGGTTATGATCAAACTCCGCGCATTTAAAATCTTTCACTTCAAAACTTCAAGTTTCTGTAACTTCGTTATTTCGTCGAATTTTATGCTACAATTTTGGGGAGCAAATTTCGAAATGTGAACCTTTGAGAAAATGTAATTTAAAAGAAATTAATTTTTTCACCCACCAAGTGGAAATGGCGTCGTAAACGAATTATTTTATTTATTTTTCAAAAATGTCACGGATAGGGTCAAGTGCGGTGCATTAAGTACACTTTGCATAAGTGCTGGGAGTCTGTGTGGCGGCAGGTGTTGATTGTGCTCACGGCGGAGGAGTGCAGAGGCCGTTTTCGCGCGGCATTGTACCCACGAGGAGACGGTAATGGCCCTTTAACCTGTAACCCCCAAGTGATTACGAAGTTAACTGATGCAAATTACAATAATTTGCGCCAAAGAAGTGGCGGTTCCTCTCCCTTAGATCAGCCATCGCCAGGCCGCCCTTCCCAGACCTTTATCACACATTTGTTTCGGCCCTAATCGTTAACGGAGTCGCTTCCGGCACGGTTGAAACGATATCCGAACTTTTTATGTGCTTTCAAGTTCTATCCATCGCCCGGGGCTAAGAATTCCCAAAAAGAAATGGCGTATTTGCGCTTCCACTTTGGGCATTTCATACGCGGGACGTATTTATGTGTATCTACTTCCTCGTTTGATATGGAGGGTCGAGATCACTTTGGTTTTATGTTTTTCGATAATGTAGGTATGTTATTGGAGCTATAAGGGATATCTAGTCTCTTTTTATGTTAAAAATACTGAAAGTATTAAGATATTCGATTCCTATCGGTTTTAGTTGAATAAGATGGGCGTGAGTCGAGTTTGGTTGGCTTGGAATTGTAAGGGATGTGTTTTAAAATGTATTCAGAAATGGGAGATTTGTACACTGCGGTTCACTTGTGTTATGAATGGTTTGTAGGTTAATCAACGGAAAGGGTTAAAGGCTTCATGAACATCTGCAGCAAATATAGATCCATACACCATTGTTGATACTAGGCAATATTTGAATGTAACTGTAAATAGCAACTTATGGGTAGGTACTCTATATCTCCTGTATGAACATAGATAACAGGGCTACTTATTATCAGTCCAGTTTACACACCTGTTGCTATCTACTTCATCAATTTTATGGCAAGACGTAAAGAAAAATGATGCAAGGGATTAAAAACCTAAGACATTACAGAAACAAACCCTGTGTTCAAAAATTTAAATTTGGAGTAACATAGGCAGGAAAGCTATCTTCCACAGAAGATCTTGAAATATCTTGAGACACTCAAACAAAAATTTCACTTGACAATAATTATTCAACTTAAAAAACCCCATAGAGGATAATATGAAGGATAGCAATTCAATGGAACAACTCTTAAAATTCCTAAAATTTATCAAATTCTATAATAAGTTGTAAATTCAAATTACTTTTTTGTCGCTAATAATGCATACCTATACCTAAGTGGGTGCTGCGATCTAAAATAACGGGGGGAAAAAATTTCATTCATCCTTAGATATCAACAACGATTTACGGACTCTTTCGTGTTTCGCCTTTTTTAAGTTATATTCCACATTTCCTTGAATGTATGAATAAGTCACTCCAATTTTTGCCCTGTGATCGATGAATTACACGATTGGTATGCGGATGGAAAGGATGTTATCGCGATAAAGCGTTTCACAGGCGATAACTTCTAGCCTGATGGCTCGCGAATGGCACCGCTGCGATGCGTATCTTAAGAACAATGGTCTAATATATTGGCAACGTTTGCGTAAACACTTTTTGCGTTTCCGGGGGGTACTTAGCGCACTCGATATCTCTGCACCGCATACGTGCCGCAATAAATCGCGTTTTATAACCACCATGTACACCCAGATCGCTGGGAGCTGTGTTACCAATTCACGAGAAATGTTTGCAGAACCGTCTGCTATGTTTCTTCTACTGTTTCTTGGCGCGAAGCAACCGTTTAGCTACCAATGCGCACAGACAGGATTTACACTTCCATTTTATGTGGACAGAATGCATGCGATTATACTGGCGCGATAAATGCATATTACGTAGCATTTGTGTCCTTTATTACAATTACGCCTTGAACAATTATTGCTCCGTTTATAGACCGACTTTAGAGGAAGTTGCTTGCCTTGTAGGTACTTATAATGATACGAATTTATTTTTAATATGGTGGGATAACGGAAAATGGAATTTTTAGGAATAGATATTTTATGTAGTTTGTACTTTAATGTTGATATAATCATCTACACTTTACAGATAAAACTTTGTGTTTAATTTTTGTAGATACTCGCGTATAGGTGCAAACATTAACTTCGTTTTTTTTTATTTAGTAACAAGTTTTTGCTGTACAATTCTGAACATGAAGTGGCATTTTCAAATCCCCAGTGCTAGTTCTCTCGTTGAATATGCCTTGCATCCAGAAAGTAAATAATTTTATACCCATATTAATTACTATAATTTTATTTCTAGAATACTACGCGCAAAACTATCCATGACTATCAAGATCGCAATGTTGTCTACTTAGTAATACATTCAATCACGAGGGTATTTTTTAGTACATGCCCTTAATTATTTAAAATGGAGTGGAATATTCCAGGTAAATATAGAAACTGCTTGTGGTTACATTTATGTATTACATTTATCGATTCATAGTGTACTTAAAAAATGTTATATTGTTTCTAATAGTTCTACAGTGACCTTTGGCGGTGACGATTTATCGCGGGAATCAGTATGAAATCAAAGGAGAGCGCAATTGTAAACCATAAATTTCCTTTCCTACCTTCGGTTTCCCCGATGCTTTCCACGTCGACATCTTTCCTGCTGCTCCGCGAGGAGCCAAGCAGAATATGACATCACGTTTGATACGCGGCACGTAGATCGCATGCCGTCTGTGGAGGCAAAGTTTCCCAATGGCATGTGACGAGGGGTGAGTCTTGAACGGTTATGCAAAGGGTCGTAGCGGGTAAAGGGAAAGGTCTCGTCGTTCCCCTTGACACACGATGACAAATGACAAATTCGTCAGAAAAGAGGGTGTTCCACAGTGATCCGTTGCAATCTCGAAGTCGTAACCGAAGATAATATTGCTGAAACTAGTTGATGGACCAGTTAGCATGAAACTGATTGTCGTGGTCGTCAATTCTCCGTTATAAAGTTAAAGACATTTAATTTGAAAAATTCATAGGTAGGTACACCTCTCTAGAGCAATAATATAGAAATGTAAATTTTCCAATCTGTTTGAAGTAAAAGCGTTTAGGGAGGATTATCTTAATTTTAAAAGTTAGTTCAACTTTAAATTCTCCTTTTAAGGATTTGGTGTAACCCAATTGCAATAGTTTAGATTCACTTAATTACCAATAGTCAAGCAATTGGAATTGGAACGCATGAAAAGTGGGAGTTAAATTTCAATGTACAGTAGAGAAAGTGATAAAAACACTTTCATTTCATTATTTATTAATGGTTGCACCAACAATTTTAAGAACGATATCACATGGCACTCAATTCTTCTATTCCCCCAACCCAAACATAATTATTCACAACAGGATTCAGCAATTAACAAACTGAGTAAACTTAAATTCCAACTACCCCTGTAAATAGAGAACTTAATTAATAACCCAAACACGCAAGCTTGTAGACACATTTCAAAGAATCTAATAAAACTGTATAAGTTGCACACCAACTATGTATAAATCGCAGCGTGCAACATTTAATAAAAGAAACTATCGATGTAACATATTTAAAGCAGATGTAAGCCCAAGGCTTGAAATGCTGTAAATTAAAAGAAGGCTGAGCAAAGCCACGCACCCCGCAACAAATAAACCAATCCTCGAATCAAATTTTCTAAATTTCCAAATCCACTGCAACGTGAAGAAGGTGACACGTGAGTGTGTACGAATCGGAAGTGTATCGTTGCGGATTCACTATAGTACTTGTCCACTGAACTTTGCACCTTCCCTCCCGTACACGGGATACAGCAGGCCACGGGGCTAATTAAGGTGCACGGTAAATATAAATCATAGAGGAAAAGGGCAGTAAGGTCCCGCAGACCGTTTATTAATTTTGTAATTGCGAGAGCTCCGCGTGTAGCTTTCCGAAAATTACAGGTCTGGCGGGACTCATTGCTACCACGAAGATTTAGTACTAACTAGATAGCTTCTTCCGGCCCTCTCTGCATGTACGTACGTAACCAGCGCAAGTCGGGTTAATATCAACACAGGCGAAGCAACGACGATGAATTCGCACGCCATGTTGTAAGAGCCTTTGTGCTACCTGTCGATCCCGTTCCCATGTCGTTACCGCGCCGTGCTACATCATCGGAGCCGATTAACCGAAGCATTTGAACGTGACGACTTTTATGTTTCCTGATCGCTATGCACTCTCCGGGTGGGGGTAGCGAAACAAGGCGGACTTATTGCGCAAGATGACCCGTCGTGACTCGACACGCTGGCTGATCCCGGCACCCCTTCGACTGGTGGAACTTGAAAAATTTTGAAAGATTAAGAGTCACACGTCGGAGGCAGTAGTTGTGCTAGGTGGGTGCAAGAGGTTTGTATATTCTATAAATAAACCTGTTTGTCGGACAATGAGTGAGATTACAAACTCTCGTTGCATGGAAAAAAGGGTGGATTCAGGATAATATTGTTCGCAAGTCGATATTGTCAAATGGAAATTTGTGGAAAGATAACTCATAGAATAGTTGTTCTGCTTGGTACATGCTTAACGAATATAGAGAATGATTTTTTTTAAATTTATTTATTTAGTGTAACCATCAGCTTAGAGCTATTACCGATCACTATTACTTTATATTACATTTTTCGACGGTGCTGTAACGTGTATTGACTGATCGTCTTTAAATCGACGCCCTAATATTATAATTATGGGTTATTTTTTTACAAGGAGTGTTTTAAGGAAGGTCATTTATTTAGTGTTTATCTTAATTTGTTACGGTTCCTCAAAATATCCCCCTCTGCGAAAAATTAATTATGAAAAAATCTAAATTTATTAGAAAAATAAAACATAACCCAACCTTAAAAATTACAAATAACTCTTTAATTAATTTACCTTCCCCAATAAATATTAATTCTTGGTGACACTTTGGATCAATTTTAGGAATTTATTTGATAATCCAAATTATCTCTGGAATTTTCCTATTTTTTCATTATTGTCCCAATGTAAACGTAGCCTTCGAGTTGTTCTGGAAAAAAAAAATTATATTCCTAATATTACATAATTGAGAATGATGTATACCGTGAATTTTATGGTTTAAAGTTGAAACGCTTTGACATCCACTGTTTTGATCCTTCACCCTCAGATTTTTATTCATTTAAACATTTGGATCACTTTTTGCATCGCGCGAGAGTTCTGTAGTAGAGAGTCTACTGAGAGTGTTTTTTTGGAGTTTATAAATTCTAGGAGTTTGAAAGGACCTTATTCAAAATCAAGCGAAATTACAGGCAGTGGATTTTTTTTCAAATTTTACGCATTAATAGGTCCATAAGTGAGATATCGTTTTCAAGAGTTCATTTTTTGCAGGTCTCGAGGAGCGAGAGAGGGAGGGGCTTAAAGTGCGAGTTTTCCGAAATGCATTGGTGGGCATAACTTTAAAAAAAAGATATCAAAACGTAATTTAAACCAAAAAATCATAAAAAATCAAGCTTTCTAATAATATATACTGTCATACCCTTTGATTATTTTTTAATATAAGTTTTACGGGTTTTAGAGTTTTTGGAATTCCAGACAATTCACAAAATCTACAATTCCCCAAAAAAGTATCGCCATATTTTGACGAAAAACTCTGTATAAGTAGCTTATTCTATGCCCTTTTAGGCGGTATAGTATGTCAAACCTAGGGGAGATTACTTGTTTTCGATTTATGGCCTCAGGAATGGGCGACAGTTTGGGTGCATGTTGGAGTATTAGTTCCAACAAGAGAACATACCGAAGTGACAATCGCCACTTTTGATGATATTTATGTAGAAATGTAGTTCTCACAAAAATATTTGACATGCATTTTTTCATCGGCCGATATTCATGTTGAAGGGGTGATAACAGCCCACAAAGTGGAGGGTGAGAAACAAATTTGAACGAATATCTTAGAAATTACTAGAACTAGATAAACAGTATATATAGTAAAATTCCTTTCCAACATTCTGTAACAAATACAAAAAGTTTCGTCACCAATCTAATACATAGTACACTGTGTAAGCATTTAAACCACCTGCGGTGAAATAATTTTTGGATTAATGTTAATTATACCGTTTTAAATCGAGTATTTACGACGTGAAATATTTTTAATTATTACTAGGTGTTTCATTGCAGTTTTCAAACACAATTGAAATAATTTTCAGAAGCATGTTATAATCTGGCAATGTTGTAACTAATTGTTGTATAGTATTTTCGCTGTTGCTTTTTAAAATATTATTTTATCACACGGAGGGAAGTTTCCTGTTAGTGAATTGTAACATAAGTTTCATTTGGTTTCGTTTTCGACAATAAACTGTAAACCATTTTTTTTTACTAAGCAACGTCTTTTCCTCATAACAGATCATTGAACAAACATGAAGACTTCTTGACAGTTATTTTATATTTCTTAAATATTTACACTTTGGTAGTTGTAGTGTAGCATGAAATATCGATCCACACTTGGCTTGAAAACGAGCGTTACATTATGGGTTCAAGTTCTACTATTCACCGAGATCCAGTTTACATATTTTGTTACTGTATGTACAATCAATAGGGTAAACTAGAATATATGCTGTAACTAAAGTAGGAGTAATGAGTAGGTATTTGGAGCCTGAAGAACATCGTATTTATTACAGCAGCATCATTCACATTACTATTTGATCCATAATTTTATATAAGTAAAGCAAGAATTTTGTACTTTTTTTATGATATTAGATTATTTGAACAATACTGTAATTTATAATGTTTCGTAAGGAATTAATCGAGTCAAACGATCACGTCAAACGACATGGCATCAAAATTATAAAGAAAAATGACAGATTTAATTCAAACAAACATTTAGGAAATTAAACAAAACAATCGGTGACTGCAAAATTTGATAATGAGTTGCACAGGAGAGGAACAATTATAATAAGAATTAATGCAGACATCTTGGGGAACAATAGCTGAAAGCCCAACTACTTTACATATAACGCAAATTAAATTAGTACTCCCACAAGAAGTTTCTAAAGAATCCTTTCCTGAAATTTGTTGTACAGCATCATACTATCACGCCGAAATTTGCATCCGTTTCATTTGCATATGGTAATTGTAGTACATAAGAAGTCTACTATTACAAAGAGACTACGTTACAATTTTGTAGGTGGTCTACGTTCATAGAAATTCTGCCACAAAATAAACTGAGAAACAAAAAGTCACATTATTCCGATACATATTATACTATTATCCTTATAATCTTTATTCTTATTTGAATATTTTTATATTTTTTAGAAGACGAAGTCTCGTTTAATTAGTATACTCACATTATGTTAGAATACATGCAGCTGCCTCATATAAACAAATTTTAACAAATATCTCAACACTCGGGCCTGTAAATTCTAATCTTGTTTTGTGAACCCGGTTCAGTTGCTTAGAAGGCAACTATGCTGACCATTAAGGGGAGGTTCCGGTCTAGAGCCCCAAAAAATAGGTGATCTTAAGGAATTAATTAAAGGAAAACAACTATATATGATTTAATGGGACTTGCTGCATTGTATTAAGGATGTCTTGAGTTATAGAAATATATTTTTTGTTTTATAATTAATCATTGCAGACGGCACTGGAGAGTCGTTAAAATCAAGGCGTCAAAAAATTCATCGAAATCGGTGGGACCTGTATCTCCAAAAGTTATTATCCCATTTGACTGAAACTTTTTTATTTTGAAGAATATACTTCTGGCTTGTAGAAAAAATACAAAAATGACATTTTTTAGAAAATAACGACACTTAAAGTTTGAAATCACTTTTTCCCTATATTTTTCGTCCTTTCAACGCCTTTGAAAATTATAAATTTTCAATTTTTTGTAATTTTTCTGGTTTCCTCCCTAGCCAGAAGTATATTCTTCAAAATAAAAAAAGTTTCAGTCGAATCGGATAATAACTTTTCGAGATACAGGTCCCACCGTTTTGAGATCACTGTTTCGAGAAAAACGCGTTTAAAGTTTTACGTGAGCGCCGAGTGGCCGGTTGTTGCCCATGCATTTGCCGCTACTCAAATGCCTATAACTTCGGGAATTTTACGAATTTCAACAAATCCTTTTAACCACATATTCCTAAAAGGTTGAACAATCGAAAAATGAAATAAAAAAAAATCGACTTTTAGACCGGAACCTCCCCTTAAGCTATCCAGAGCTGACAGCAACCTTTTCTCCTTCCTGAAGATTACATGTTTTCGTTTTGTTTGGTTTTTTCATTTGTATTTTATATTTTCTTTATTCTGCAATTTGTATTGCGGTTTCTATTTTGTACTCGGGTTAGACTTAAAAACAGCAGATTGCTGAGTCTCGCCTATTCCTACGTGTAATAAAGACGGATTATTATTATTATTATTATTATTATTATTATATAATATTTAACTATACATATAAGGAGGCGCCACCTATCTGCACGCTAGGTCGTTTCCCGATCACACACCGATTCCCTACAATATCGTAAAGGTTAGTACTAGTGGTATTACTTTTTGGAATAGAACTGGGTTTATGTTGACATTTCGCCAATATTATACGTTACTTCATTACGATCGAGACAGACACCTATTGTTTGCGGAACATCGTCATAAAACCGGCATAAAAGGTCGGCCTATTTCGTGTACTAGTGTTCCTAGTAGTAACGCCAAGATCTACCTACGTGCAATGGCTGGTTTGAATCACTGTGCGTTTCTATTTAACAATTCCGACACAGAGAATTCCTCGCAGACTATGTTGAATTTTATGTTCCATTGCAAGTGTCTTCGAACAGTCTAGCCGAACCTAAAATAAACACATCCGAGCCTGAAATACTGAATCAATATCCATCTAGTCGATCACACATCATATATGTATCTGGCATAGGTACCTAATATGCTTGATATATTTAACTTTGCTTTAGTTTAATTTTTCATGGCGCATTTAATACTTATTTTAAATTGAATATCCTAAATTAATTCCAAGAAATGATTAAGAATATTTTGATTCTTCGTAGCACTGCCCTGAAGATTTTACATCTTGAAGTATTATATCGTCTAGAAGTAACATTTACGAAGTCCATATTGTACCTATTCTAATTAAAATAAATGAAATTTCATAGAGGAATTAAAAAATACGTTGCCAATTAGAAGCTTCATATTTCAAAACAAAACATCCAAGGATGAATTTGGATGACAAATTATTCAAATTAATTGCGAATCCTTTTGATTCTTACAATCTATACTCAAGGTAAAATCACCTGGCTGCTCGAAGTCACTATCCCGGTTTTACATTGCGTCAGACACGATCCCCATTTTTACATTGCGCCAGACACGATCCCCATTTTTACATTGTACCAGGATGTCTCCCTGTTTGAAGGGCAGAAAGTGAGGGCCTGCAGGTTTCTACCAAAATACAAGTGATGCAGTGGTAGCACAGATAATTGATATACAGGGAATGTGTCCTTAATGGCCTTGAATAACCTGTTTCGTTTTTTTGACTATATTCCTTAAAACTATGTGACGTATAAATATTCCCTGTTAAACATCTTGATGCACAGTTTCAAGACTTACCACTTTTTCTTGGAACAAACTGACATTATTCTACAATGAGTATACAATTAGCTTGTAGCTTCAAACAGTGAAAGATATTTTTCTGTACTAATTTCTGACAGAAATACATTTGCACAATTCTCAAATGATAAAGTACCTACGTTGATTGTCACTTATTTGAAGTAACATACTAGCATGCCTCAGTAACAGTTTAAATCTCGTAGTGGTACAGAATAATGCAATAAAATGGAGAAATGTAATTAAACACCCTCCCAGTTTCTCATCAAAGTCTGTTAATATCGTTCTTAGTCCTGATTGCGTTTCCACCCTTGCATCATTTGCCGTCGTATCAACGATGGCGCGCCAATGCCGTTGATATCTCCATCTACAATTTACCACGCCTCTCACTTTCACGACGCTCTAGACTTTTATCATTCACACCCTTAATTTCGTTACGAGCATTCCCCCGGCATCGCGTCTCGATAACCGTGGGTCATTCGTTTTAACGACCCCCAGAAGTCGAGTATCGGTTAAAGTAGTGTTGTCCACGTGTGGGGCCTCTCGCGTGCCTTTCCCCCCACTGCACACCTTATTCTTCTTGTGTGGGGTGCACAAATCAGCTAGCCTTCACGTGCATGTTAACGGTGGCAGAATGGGGGCTGACGCTTAAATTCCAATGTTTGGAACAGTGAGTTAACACATTCTGTGCCATTTTAAAATTTTAGGTTTTGAGTTACGATTTTAAAGCGCGATAGAAAACATTATGCAGAGAAACAGCAAGCGGATAGAATTCTTCTAAATTTCAGCTTTCGTCTCCTACTTTATTTTCATATTCAATTGAAAAATGCATTTATCTATTTGATGAGAACTGTATCTTGAATAAATATGATGCGTCACCCACGTGGTAAGGAACGTCTTAAAGGGTTCATTTCTGAACCCTTTAACTCGTATCAATTTTGTCAGCATGGTTTATTGAAGAATCCAAGTCTTCTATTCATTTAGTAATTTATTTTCTTTTATAGGTGTTATAACTTCAAGTAAGTATATATTTTTATAGATAATTCTCTGCCAAATTTTTAGTTCCTATTCCCCAAGTTTACATAATTCAACCCCATTCGACAAACGTAAAGTGGCGAACACATACATTACTTAATCATGTCAATCACTGTCAAAGCCGCGTGTGTATTATTGAAGCGTTTACACAATATGTAGTACATTCCAGTTTCTAAACCTCATTCAGAACCTATTTTGACAGCAAATATATCAGAGTTAATGGTGCCCACAAATCCACTAGCAATAATAACTGAAGATCGAAGTCTAATTTAAAATCATCTCTGCTACATTTACTCAAACCCTACAATACCCAATTGTATTACAGATGCACCTTTCGTGATCCAGTGATGCTATGATACGCTTCCCATCTCAAACGCTATTATTATGAAAGCCAACTGTCTTGCAGTTCTATCAGCAATAGATCTGTATCAAGCCTAGGTTAGGTCTGTGTCATCCAGACAAAGAATGGCCCCGCTCATGAGGGCAGGGGTGGAAAAGGACGAGGGGAGAGCCACCTATGGCATGGGGGTAGGGGACCAAGGGCGAAAGCTTCGCCTGCTGAAAGAGTGCAGGGGGGAAATCAGCGTGTGCTCGCAATTGCGTTCCCCGTTTTTTTCGCACGTTACACCCGCAGTCAGCAATTTGAATACATTTCTAGGACGCTCACTGTTCCGTACTGTGCTCGCGTGGCAGTGGATCGCGCGCCCCGAGGAATTCGCGTGGAGGCACGGTGAAAAGGACACGCAGCCAACGCGCGGTACATTATTAGCCCTTTCGCTGGCGTTGGCGCGTTTCCACGTTGATACTTTCTGGGAAGCGTTGGAAGTATTCTCCGAGTGTTTCCGAATGTTCCCTCGGGACGAGTAAAGAGAAACTTTCTCGATACGATCGACTTGGAGCCGCAATTTTTAAAATCTTGCGCTATTTGTTAATTTGGTTATAACTTTTATTTGAAAAGTGGACAAACGAAATTTTTGGGTGGACAAATCGAGGACAAATGAATACTTACTCTTTCTATTTTATAAAAATTTCTACTTGGGGTGTCAACTTCACAGACCCTATTTCGCTCAACTTTGCCTCGCTCAAAGTGTTGGCAGAAGTTATGTTTGGATTCCTTCCACAAGGACGTTCTGAGGTAGAGGGATAAAATCTGTAGAAGGATGCTTCGTATTATGTTTCGACGCTTTACTCTTACCCAGATGTTCGCGTCGAGGGGTAGAATGCGGAGGGATGCGCTGTAACAGACACGCCGCGATACCTAACCCAGACCTAATCCAGTCTCATCCTAGGCCTAATCTACGGCTATCTCAGGCGTAACGCATACCTAATCCTGGAGTAATTCAGAACTAACACTGATTTTGAATGGTGTCGCGCGATAAAACAGTGAACCTACGTCGACACGGGTCCAGCGCTACGTAAGTTTAGCCGTATGGGGTATTTTAACACTTAAATTCCACTTAAATCCACCAAAATCCACTTAAATTCCCTCCAGTTCATTTAGTTTTAGGTCATATGCCAGGTGTTTACTATAATATCTACGTTTATATTAGGGTTTATACAAATACCGAATTTTGAAAAAAAAACGGATTTTGAATTCCAGTATTCCAAAAAACGCGATTATGCCGGTTTTTGATTTTTTTAAAAAAAAAAAGAAAATATAATTGAAACGATAAAAAAATATTTATAATTATTTTAAAATTTTCAGTTTTTTTAATACTTATGGAATTACAAAAATATAACAAAATAAAATATAGGTTTTACATACAAAATAAATAAATAAAAAAAAAATTAAAATTACTAAAATCCGGACAATTTTTCAGTTCATTTAATACTTATGGAACTATAAAATACAACAAAATAAAATATAGGTTTTACATACAAAACCAAATAAATAAAAAAAATTAAAATAACTAAAATCCGTACAAATCCGTACAATTTTTCAGTTCATTTAATATTTATGGAACTACAAAATAGAACACAATAAAATATAGGTTCTACATACAAAACCAGATAAAAAAACTAAAATAACTAATTGTAAAATCCGTCCAAAATATAAATTATAAATCGTTATTTCATTTAGTAGATATTTTTCTTCAAGAAAAATGAACTCAAGAAGATTAGTTTTACAATAAACTTTTACTACAATATGCTTCTGCCCGAGGCGATTTCAAGTCAAAATGTTAACGTTTTTAATTAAATAATAAATTAATTTTTACGTATTAATTTTAGTTTCTATCGAATTTTACAAATTTATAAAAAAACACGGTTTTTAGAAACCGACTAATATTGTCAGCGGTCAATTTACTTGACCTTTTATAATTGAGCATTATGTAATTATACGTATAGTTTAAATACGTTCTAACTAAACTTCAAATATGTAATCACTGCACGGAGGTAAGTGATCGTTAATGACTCTATTGTTAATGCGACCACTTTAAAATAAACTCATATATAAAAAATAATAATAACATTTTCAGTATCTTTATATATTATATGTATTTTAAGTTGATTTTAAAAAAATAGCCAGTTTAGACACGTAGTTCGATGCCCCTAGTACTCCACTTTTAAAAACAATTTCCAAGCGATTCAATATTTTTCAGTTTTTCCATATTCCTAATTCTGCAGCGTTTTACAAACGAAAGTGTAGATAATTTTTTTAGTGTAGATGAACACCTGAAAAATAGCATATCATGTTAAGATATCGGTGTGAACAGACGAAACGAAATAATATAAATTATGCAGCGGTAGCGTTTCGATATACATCAAATTTTAAATATGAAATGTTCACACTACGAGACAATTTGGAAACGTTTTCACTGAAATGTACAGTCATTAATATTTTAATATCAATAAGTTGCTCGATATGGGTGATATTTTATGCAGGTTTTGGTGGTTTGGCAATGAGAAATGCAAATTTAATTTTCGGTTTGTATTTTATCCCCGCCGACAGGGTTTGTTAATCAGCGTTTTGAAATGGAACTGGAGCATCCGATTGATCATCAGAGCTTTGCACACAGACATTTCGTTTCGTCGAGTGCGTGAAGAACCGTGCGATGGCAAGGTGATGAAATTACCCGCTGCATTCGACGACCGGCACGAAACGTTACGTGATATATTGTCGTTATTGCAGCAGTGTTTGCATTACGGTTTTCGCTTAATGAAGATTCACGGGATCTTGTGATTCGAACAGTCTCTTTGATTGCGACGCCGAATTAACCGAATTTCGTAATGGCTCGTGCAAACTGATGGCATTGTGGAAAACCATCTGAAATACGTAAATTTGTTGAGATGTAAAATTGCACATAAAGGTACATTATTATGGAGCACAATATACAATCCAAGTGATTAGCATTAAGTACTACGCTGGTTTTTTTTTTAAAAAAACTGTGGATGTTGTATTTACAATTTTTAAAAGTGAAACTCGACCAGCAACATGAAGTATATATCTAAAGACTTATCCAAAGTGTGTACAAAATTTGTTACATAGGGTATTAGAAAAGTTGTTCAAGACTTACAAGTTAGACTGTGTAGGTGCACTAGATTGACAAGAAAAGTTCAAAATTAAAAAAAATCTGAAACTTTACAGAATTGTAGCTCAAGTGATCAATTAACTATTTTTTGATTCAACAATAAAACGGTCATAATGGTGAAATCACACCCTCAAAAAATTGTGAGTTGTCACATTATCGTGAATATCTTCGAAACCGTAAAATATATCGAGAAAAAGTTCCATTCAAAGTTTTATGGCTTTCGATATCCTAGAATACGGTGATAAAGAATTGTCGAAAAAAGGATGATGGGGATAAATTTGAAAAAAAAGTAATGTTATTCGCAAATTCTTTATCACCGCTTTATAGGACATAAAAAGCCTTAGAACTTTGAATTTAACTTCTTTTTTATATCTTTTACAGTTTCGTAGATATTCGCGATAATCTGAAAACTCACAATTTTTTCGAGGGGGTGTTTTCACCCTTGGAACCGTTTTATTGCCAAATAAAAAAATAGTTACGTTATTAGTATCACTTGAGCTACATTTCTGTAAAGTTTCAGATTTTTTTTTAATTTTCCAGTTGCCGAAATTTCCTTGTGAGTAAGAAATGTTTAATAAACATGGATTAAAAATTCAATCATTTCTTCGAGTTGGTAACGCAAGTAGCTTGCTTTCATTTATCACATACGCTGTGAATAGAAATAAGCATTATCATCCATATTTTGTTAATCTGACGTTGACAGACGATGTTCCACGTGTCTTTCTATTTCCACACACATCTTCGTATCGCAAAATTACGAACTCTTGAAGATGCTAAGATAAACCTTTGTCGTAAAATGTGCGTGGTAGTGGAAACACACGTAGCAAGTAATAATATGCAAATCACTTGAATTACCAAACCAAGAGTCTTATGTAACTCCGAAAGTGTTGAATTCTCTAGTCAGTTTAGTGAGTAGATACTATCCACTCTGTAAGTCCTGAACACTTTGTTTTGCAACATCCTACAATATTTTCGAAGCATAGCGGGAGATGCAAAATCTTTACACCTCCAAACTCCATATTTATGTCTTTACACAAAGGCTGACACTCTGATTTACGAACTCAAGTTCGGGGGCGCGTGTGACGCGATGAAAGGTGACATCGATCGATTCGACACCAGCAATTTTGCAGTGGGTGTGTACAGTGTACTGTCTTCCGTGGGCAGATGAGAAAATACTGGGTTAAGTGAGTGATGAAAACTATCAAGTCATTAAGACGAAATTCGTGAAATTGAGAAAATTGACACTACGATATGAGGATTAAATAATGTAAGGATATCTATTTTAAGAGTACCCTCCCATCAACTCACTCCAAAATAGGTAATTTTTAGGATTTTATTTAACAAAAAAAGAAAACGTCATAGAGTTAAAAAACTTTGTAGACTGTATTTATACAGCCTACTTGAAGATAATACAATCTTTTTTGCATATTTTATATACTACTGCTGCTTGTGGATGGCTGTGATTGACATGGTGATACGAAAAAGTTCCGCATCTGCGGAATTGATAACTTCTCGTAAAATTGTCTGAAATGAGGAAACCACGAAAATTCTTAAGGTTTAAGATTGTTCATGGAATCATCACGAATGGGTGATTCCAACTCACGTTTGCTTGAACGTAGGTATCAAGTCAAATAATCGTTATATTATTAATATAAATAATTCACATCTTGCAAAAAGAATTTTTTCAGCATCTTTATATTCTACTTGGCTTGGGTCCAAATGAATGAATGAATTAGTTTAGAAAAATGTTTGATGTGCTCGGTGCTACTCTTCCAGCAACAATTTCAAGTTCATTCGTACAAAATTCATTCAACTTCATAGTTGAATTAATTCATAGTTGGAGCACCTAAATGAAATTGGACAAATATTATTACTAACAGTATGTAAGTAGTAGTGACACTTCATCATTACAACGAAAATGTAAAAAGTGGTTCCTTTGTTCATTTTAAAAGTGTTATTAAAATATTATTTCATTTTGAAAAAATACTATTTCAAATTTGAATAAGTATTCATACGAATAAGTGCAATTAAAAGAATATTATTACCAACATCCACTGGCGATATTTTATATATAATTGAAAGTTTGGAATAAAAAGAAAGCAAAGTCAAAGAAACAAATTACAAAACACATTCATAAGTCGCCAAAGCGTTAAATACTGCACAGAGAAAATCGTGCAGCGTTCAGATCAGAAACTCTTATCCCATTTCCCAAATCTCCTGCTGTCCACGAACCAGAATCTTTGTCCAGGGAAGAAGGAATCAGAAAGAACTTCTGGCGGCGAAATTCGCTCCAAAGTACCGTTCTCAGAAGATGAATTCGGCTTCAAGAAAGCTTTTCACGCGGAAATCTCTCTCACTTTTGCAGCTTCAATTTTATTGTCGCCGTTTCATTCATTCGTGGATCATCAACTACATTTTGCAATACCTCAACAATGTACTATATGTTTCTAAAAGAGACTACTCGAAATTCTTTATAACCTTCAGGATCGAACACTTGTCCTCTTACATACATACTATGAAGCGTCGATTCTGGATCACACAGTTATCATTCTACTTCAAGCAGATTTAAAACTAAAGATACTAAATATTAGCGGGTGCGAAGATAAATTAATTATTGAACGTCTACGCAAATAATCGAATGTAGGTCAAATATTCTTCGAATCCCCACGTGCATAGAAAGTTTCCCTAATCTTTTGCGTCCTATATTCACATATACATACATGTTCATTTGGTGCAAGCAATGTGTGCGGTGAACGCCGATAGGCGTTCAACCACAATGGTTATGAGATTGCGATTAAGGGAGTCCCGCCCGCGGGGTACATTCAGCGTTCGAATTGCCAGCACACACAGGATTAAAGTCAGTGTGTACACTTCGTGTAGCTCCCTTGTTAGGTGCAAAGTGGCAATGATATCTGCATATGTCATTCGAATTTGCTAAAAATACTTTGGCCGAAGTCCACAGTGTTTTTCGACTCTGATATTTTACGTTTCCCTGTCTTTATATTTGATGATACCGTCTAATAATTATCAGGGCATAGCAATAGCTCCAGTGTGACTTTATTGATTCTCTAAGACGTGGAAATTGCAATAGGGAGTAACTCCCCTTATAGCAAGCCTATACTACACCCTCTGTACGTGGTCGCCATGCGAGGGTGACTCGCATTAAGAAAACAAGAAACGTAACTGCAAAGGCCGAAGGAAGTATTAATGACGATTTTGGTGAAGATTAAATCGATGTAGATCAAAACAAGAACAATAATTTTCGCGTTTTAGTATGGATAATAATTTTCTAACACCTATACATTGTTTCATGCTTTAAAATAATTTAGCTTGCACAGTTGGCATTAGATTAAAATTATTCGAGCCCACGAGCAATAAAATTGATGAACGGCAAATGATACTTAAATGTGTTACGGTACATGCTTGTAATTGTGAGATTATAAAAGAGAGGGATCTTGATTTTAACTTGTTTTATTTATAATTTTATTTAGCATAGTATTAACTTAAAAAATTTATTTTTTTTTACCAAAAAGATACGAAGAGATTTATAGGTATTTAAAATTCAATTTACACGATTAATGTGTGACATGAGTACATAGACTCACACAAAACGTTTACACGTTTATCTTTTAATTTTAACACTTGCAGATAATAAGTCTAGGTACATGTGTGGTAGTAAATTAGTGGTGGATGAAACGCTCTGTTACTTAACATATAATTTTTCGCAGTCTCCTAATTCTTGTGTAAACTCTATATTTTTACAAATTTGGTGCTGTTGATTTAAAAAATGATTTATAGTATACCTTCTGCTCCAAATTAATATGGTTTGCATAAACTTACTGAATGCATTTAGAAATTTAAGCGCGTCCCCAATTATAATAACAATAATGTATTTATTACACAAAAGTAAAAGAATGAATATATACAACAGGAATAAATCTAATTAAATAATATAGCGAAGTGCACCAAACGCACCATATCTAAACCTAACGATAGCAACACAAGAAGAAGAGTTTGTATATCTTAAACTCGCTGCAATATTACAGCAATCCTTTAAACTGTGTAGTTAGGTGTAATTTGAGCATATCACGACATGCAAACTATGTATTACGTGCTTTAATACCTCCACGAAAGTTGTGCTCCAATTTATTGTGACATCCTTGTACGTTCCAACTGCAGCTTTTCCCAAGCAGATTACGTTTGTAGGTCACTTTCTGGCAATAAATGGTTATCTATGAACAGCGACATTTCCCGTTATCTAATGACTGCGGCCGTGTATGATCCTTGATTGCAAAGTCGGACGACGTTTTACGTCAAACGTGTCCCTTGCAGACTATGCCTCAGACGATCTTAAATTATCATTTAAAAACTGCGTGATATTATAGTAATATGGTTTAACAGCTGCTGTGTAATCTGGTTAGTATTGAATTTAAGCCGTTAGTTATCTTTATCGCTATCGTATGAAGAAAATCGTCAGTATTGTATGTAGTAAGTAGATACGTTTATCATGGTACGTTGCACGTACGATGCGATGAACGCTTTGAGTGTGCACGTCTGTTTTAGCAAAGTTGGATGATCTATTGATTGAAGTGCACCTATATTTTTTATTTAACATAAAATGAATCAAATATGTACGTCGAAACAGAGCAGGGCTGGGAAAAATAGATTTTACAAATGGGTAAATAGAAATAAATATTTTTATTTCTTCGAGTGATATAGTATTTGACAAATAAACTTTTTTTTTCAAATAGTAGTTACATAAAGAAATAGTATTTCAAATATACATTTTAATACTACCTAACTCATACAAATACTATTGTTTAATACTCTTCATCGAAATATAAAAAATAGTATTTAAAATAATAATCTTTCAAACAATAGCTAATTAGTATTTCAAATAAGAGTATTTCAAGTAATAACTGCTGACTGACAACGCAAAAAATGTGTATAAACATACATACATACCTGCGTTCAGAAATACTTACAAGAAATATTTATCCGAATATATATATTCTTATGATATGTTTGGTTTTGAAATTTGTATCTCCTCTTTTCGATCCCCTATTTCCTATATTCGACTCCAAGTGTAAACAGTAAATAGTATTTGCTCATGATTTAAGCATTTAATAAAGTAGTATTTTCAAATAGTAGGGTCTTGATTTAAGAATTTAATGAAATAGTATTTTCAAACAGTATTTGATTATGGAAATATTTCGGTTTTTAGTATTTTGTCTGAAACTGTTTCAAATTTTCCTCAGCCCTGAAAGAGGGAAATACTTTGTCAAGAATGCTGATGAAACTCAAAGTACTTTCTTAGGTGGTTGGTGTAACAGTTTGAAAATTCAGGAGTCAGGATTCATCACGTAACTACTAGACTAGAGTATGAGCACACTAATACTATTTTTTACTGTTTGCTTCAGTATTTAATTTTAATTTTGACTGTGTGTTTAAGTAACAACTCTTCTAACATTATCGTGATAAAGGTACTACCCCACATCTAAATTATCACCCATTATTATGGTCACTATGTGGCTACTATGTCTCGAATGGGACATTCCATGTAAAATCGGACACTTTTCGGAGTAACATTTCGGATTTTCGTGCAACTTGGATATGTTGTAGTCTTGAGGGATATATAAACATATCTCGCAGGATTTTTCAAAATTTAAAAAAAATGTCGATTTTACAGCTGTTTGAAGTTAAGTGCTAACTTTTTTTCAATACATTATAGCTATGGAAGTAGTAAACTAATGGAGATCAGCTTTACGGTGCTTATGGAGAAGACATTGAAATTTTAAGAAAAAATTATTTCAGTTTAAAAAAGAAAAAATTTGAACCATTTTTGTGCAATTATTATAAACAAATGCAGGTTTTTAACATCGGGCGCGATTTTAAAAATCTGAAAAAAGGAGAATATAGTTCTATCCTTCCCCTTGGTGGACAAATTTTCAAAAATATGGACACTTTAAAAGTGGCGAAATGAAAATTACTTGCATGTAACGCTGCGTCAAATCACACCAGGCCAAGCGGGTATATCTGCTATTCTTATACAGTGTTCTCTAATATGGTAAGTATTTGTAAAAAACTGAAGAAGGAAAACTTTTACTGTTTTTTATACACAACATAATACGGTATCTTAATTTTTGGTGTTCGCAATATTTTCCTTGAAACGAGGGTGACCTACAGTTTTTTAAATGGAATGCTATATATTTGATTATCCAGTATGGAAGCGACTGTCAAGACAAATTCAACCATATGGTATACTACGACCTTCAAGGCTACACAAGGTTAGGAATGAAATAAATATATGGAACTATCTATCTAAGTAGTAGATTGAATTTCTTCTTTCATTCCTAACCATGTGTGGTCTTGAAGGTCATATTATACCATATGGTTGAATTTGTCTTGACATTCGCTTCCATATTGGATAATCAAATATATAGCATTCCATTTAAAAAACTGAAGGTCACCCTCGTTTCATGGAAAATATTGCGAACACCAAAAATTAAGATACCGTATTAGGTTGCGTATAAAAAACAGTAAAAGTATTATCAACGTTCTCTTCTGAAACTTCACCATTCATGATTTCCTTCGATCTTTCTCTTTCTTCGACATTCAATGGCGTGCAGTAGTGGTTAAAAGAGTGTTTAGAAGGCGAATAAATAATTAAAACATACTATAATTTAACAAGGAAAATTTCAAATATATGTAGCAATAAGTGAAGCTCCCTCCCCTCCCTCCAGAATAACTAAGTGATACCAACAGAATAAATATAATCTAGAAGTAAAGTTACTTATACAGAAAATGTTTTTTATACGTGCTTTTGACCAGTGACTTCGAGTTTTGAAAATTTGCCTTCGACACTCTTTATGTTGGTAACAGAATCTTCTCTAAATGATGAATTTTTGTACGGTTTGTTAGTAAGATTTATTTATAGTTTTCGTAGTATTGGTATCGATTTTGAATTTATAATAAGAAATTAAAAGGTATTCTTCTTCGAAATATAGTTGATAGTTTTATTTTAAGAATATGATATATATATATATATATATATATATATATATAAGAATATAACAAAAAAGTTAGCACTTCACTTCAAACAGCTGTAAAATCGATATTTTTTAAAATTTTGAAAAATCCTTCGAGAAATGTTCATATATCCCTTAAGACTACAACATATCCAATGCTCCGAATATATGAATGAATTTTAAAATTTTACAAATAATCTTCTGATCAGTAACAACATTAATGTATCCTGATGCGTTAATAATTAATTTCCATAAACGTCCTTTTAAGATATATATTATTTTACGTTTGAAAATAAACATTTAAACAACTCGAATAATCTGTTCTGGTCACGAGCTACGTCACTCTTGTCCACCCCACATACATATAAATAATCGCCATCACGTAAAATATATAATATTTATTCCATTATACTCATATGCCTCTCTCGATCAAAAAATCCAGTAGACTCAAAAATCTGTTACCCCTACAGAAATATACCTCTAATTATAAAATATTTTATCTCCGATTTCCAGCCGTTCGAACAGTGCCCACAGTTGCTGTCTCCTTCTAATTACTCTCGCCGAGGCTGCGCAGCCTGGTTCAATTTGCTCGCGACGAAAACGCCGACGATATATTTAAACGAAGGTTAATGTTAGGACCTAGCACGCTGGAAACGGGATGCGTTGATTTACGATCGCGCGAGCGACCTTTGAGGCGTGACTTAAAGAAAACAAAGTTGCTCCATTCCACGATCAAGTGCCCGGGGGTTGTACGCTAAGCGACACAGGTGCAGAGGAGCAGCTTGCCCGATTCATCGGCGCAGCAGACAGATGCTACAGCTATGCAGCCGGCTCATCAAAGCCCTCCACGTGCACCGCTGCCTCGAACTCGGCAAGAAGAAAATAGAGAGTTCACGTTACGGGAAGAATGGAGCCCACGTTACTGTTCTTCTTCTGTCTTGACAATCAATCGCAACTGTGATTATGTCCAAGCAACAGAGAGAACTGGGCAGCTGCATTATCCAACGTAATGGACAAAAGGAAAGGGCCGACTTTGTACCATTTCCTTTAACAAATTTTTAGGAGTCCAGCGGAGCGCATTGGACTTGGCTAAAGTAATGCATCGATTTGTTTCGAATTTCGAATGTGGTTGGTTCAGGCCATGTATTTATAGTAACGGCATAAGTGCATAGGGAGCAGTGTTTAAAATTTTGTGAGAAAATAAAGTTCAAAGTTTCTTTCTTTCCAGATTTTCTATATGGATCTATATGTAAGAATGAAATCAATTTAAATAACAAACCATAGAAGTAATTTGAATAAAAGTGAAAGTGTTTACAAATGCCTGGAATTATTTGTGTGTACATATAAAAGTTCGAAGACCAGTGAATCTTGGAATTTACCGGCAAATCCTAACACTCACCGCTACGGGGCGGCAAAAGTCCGAAATACCCCATAAAACATTTAAACCTCTGGCTTCCACTAATAAATGCTATATAGCAAATGTTAGGATTTACCGATTAGTCCTGTTGGCAAAAGCCCAGTGTTTAAATAATTTATACGATATTTCGGACTTCCACAGCTCCACAACGGCAAATGCTAGGATTCACCGGTAAATTCCAAAATTCACTGGTCCTCGAACTTTTACAGGAACATATCGATTACCGTCGAGCTGTCACTACAGCTTAAGCACGGTCCATATTCAAGTACGAATGCATATATCGAGGGCCTGGAAAATTGAAAACTCTAAACTCGATTTTTCCAAAAAATTTCAAGTAGGTAGTGTGTATCTATACGTTCAATATATCGCCATATACGATGTACGCTAATTATATGCAAATTTGAACCAAATCGGCGACCTAAACCTCGTGCACTCCCGTTATAATAAAAGTACTACAGTGTATACTAGAATTGCGCTGATATTCTGCTGGGTCGAGTCTGAAATTCCGAATAAGGGTCAGTGAGGAATTGGAACTAACCTAGTATTCCTATTTAGTAATACTTGACTTGGCTTTGAAGTAATGAAGAATTAAAACTCAGAAAATTGCAATGGCTTGTAAAAGTTTTAAAGGTTTTAAAAGTAGGAGAGGGGGTGGTGGAATAAAGCAAGGTTTTGGAAGTTTCGGTGGAGAACACGGAAGCTGGGATGGCTCAGGGCTCATGGAGTACAGATGACATAGTGTTGACAGAATGGTGCAGTATTTACGGGTATGAAGGAAGTTGGGAAAGTGAAAAGTAGTTCTAGGGATGAGGAGTCGCGCGTAAATTAGAGGAAGTACGTTACAGGAAACTTCTGTTTCTTTGTCGTAGGTACTTGAGCAGAAAAGGTTCATTGTCTATTTTCTAGTATATTCTGTGGATAATGTAGTATAATCTAGTATATTCTGTGGCCTAACATTGATCGATGCATCTAATATAACATAAAATTGTTAGTACACCTTTTTAAATTTTCTGATTTGAAAAGGACTTCGACCCATGGTTACATGAATTTTTACGAGAGAAGGATACTAGAATGTACATACAGAACGTTCGTAAATTTGACTTTCATATCTTGTTACTGTAATGCTCATTAATTTCAGCTACATAACGTTAAGCTAATAAATCTCCCTCTGCAAATGGGAAATAGAATATTGCTATTTTAAGAGACGAATTGGGGGATGCTGTTTCACGAGCAACTATTTCTCTTAATAAAACTGTGATTCTTCGTTCTAATCATTTTTTACCTGTCCAAACTGATGCATCGCATGTATTTAGAATTTCTGGTGTTTGGCATCTGGTGCTTTAAAATCTAAATATTGAGTTTAAACTTCTGATAGTATTTATGACAAATAGATTACCCTAACTACATAAGCCAAAAACTACAAAACCCCGTGTAAAACAACTGCAAAATTCTCAAAACTGCTACAATTTGTAAAAACTTTGAACCTACCATCAAGGACAGTACCAAAGATTCAAGCGAACAAATATATGAGTACATATATTGATTTCTAAGTCATTACTACCTGAGTGCTATGCTTATTTATGCCTTTCACCATACTTTCATAAATCAGTGGGAAGTGCATAACATTCTCAAGAAATTAGTGTATACCATTAGTGTACGTAATTTCCTCTTCCTGATGTGGTATCCAACATTCCCTACCCAATATTGGCAAAATCACGTCACTTTTTAATTTCGACATTGGTATTACCATTTTTTTTTTTCATTATCCTCGAAACTGCATCGGCAGGATTAGCAACTGCAGTTACCAGCTGGCAGGCAGATACTTTATCGAGCAGGTGGAAGACTGTTTCGGGGCCGCACGTGCGTAAGCGGCCAGGACAAGCCGCATCTCATCGTGGTCCTCGAAAACACCTGAGCCGTGAGCTCAGAGACCGGGGGGCATTAGTCACGCTTAAAAGGAACGCCCTAGGCTCCGTTGCAACCGAGTAATCTGTGATCTTCCTTTGTCTCAAGGTGCTCTTTGTTCTTAGCAAACAGACGTAATCAATGTGTCGTTGACCAGTGATTTTAGAATCGCTCTTCACTAACGCACGACGATCCACGTGGGGGTGGTCCATGCATTTTGAATTGCTTGGGTAACATTTTGAATATTATTATTTGTCTTTATTATTTATTATAGGAAAATACATGTAAATTCAGTAATATTGTAGAATAATTAGAGTAAAGGTTAGGCTGCAGTATAAAAGCTGTCGACAAGTTTAACTCTTATATAACTACATCTAAAACTAAACACAATTAAAGTGAGACACGAATAGAACGAGAATTGAGACAAGAAGATAATGGATGCGTGCTAAGAATAGTATCAACAGAGTATCGATTTGTGAATATTTTAGTTTGCTATTTCTCCACGTTCGTAGTTTAATTCATTACATAATAGGGGACTTGAAAAGTAAATAGTTGCTTCCCTTTGATAACAACATTAAAGAGAAGAAAATTATTATACTGAAACTTGAAATTGACTACTTCAATGGATGGCGTTAATTATGGTTTAAATATGAAAATAAAAGCTGACGTATGGAATAGAGTAATTAAATCATTTTCTTTATTATCTTTTAGCCCCACTGAATTTTATTAATGGAATCACATATTCTCTGTAGCATCATATCATAAACTGAGATTCTTGAATAACTGAACGCAACACACATAAGGCTAATCTCACTTCACTTTTATAGTTGAGTACTTAATTCTCAGTATTCTTCGAGCAATCTCCTATAAAAAAAAAAACAAAAATAGAAAATTTTTCCGTTTCCAAAAAATACACCTGCCACTTCATCGTTGAACTTAACACATACCCTGACCAGTCATGTACAGCACATGCACCTTCAGCTTTTACTACACGAACCAATAAAGTGCCATTATTATTAACGTGCAAAAGCACATTCACGTGTCACAGGTCAGAACACACATGCTGCCACTGTCTACTTATTTGTGCTGGAAATACATTCAATTGCTGCAGATTCGTGTGTTTGCAACACAGCAGTAACACGCCACTTCACCACATTCCATTTCAAAGAGCGCCTCCCAATATTAGTTTATCACTAGAACAGCAGCGCATCGTGATAACATATTCGATCACGACTCTGTGCTCACACCAAGGTATAAACTAAAATAGATTTGTTCCACATTCGTCCACTTATGTTGTACGTTGCAGGTGAAATTTGAATCTGTATTTTTTTACATATCGATTCTGTTCACGGGCAGTTACTTTCTCAGTTTCGGCTGACAAATTGACCAGGTTCCTTTTTTGTTACGTTTTCCTGCGAGAGAAAGAGCGCGCATTTAGCGCCCTTACGGATGTGTCTTCTTAATGAATCAATTGTTTGCTTTTTTACGACCTAATTTTTCCCAGCGAAACCTATGAGAAACGGGGCGACGAAACTTGCGCTGGATGCAGCAGTCGAACCGGCCGTTCAGAGGGGGCAATTTCATTGAAAATGCAACTCGTAATGAAGTATTTGCATCCTGCTAAGCTCTCCCGTGTACACGCTGACCCTTTTTCCCGCCGGAAAGTTTCCGAGTGGTTCTCTTTTTCGGGAAAGTGTTTTCGCACGTTTGTGTAAGGAGCAAGATCTCAATTCAGCGTTAATTATGAATGCCGCGCTGGCGTTTTTCCGCCAGTAAAAACGCACTCTTTCAACAAACCACACCTTCGGCTGAGGGCTTTGACGAGTCATTTAATATAATATATCCCTTTATATTATTAAGATTAGGAATTCAGTCCATCAATATAATCGTTCTATGTCTTGATGAAGAATGAAAAATGATCTTGAATAATTTACTGCAGATAGAGTTATGATAAGTAGCTAAACATGTGTTTTCTTATCGTTTGGAGGGTTTTTTAAATGACACCTTACACTTAAAGTCATTTTGTAAGTGAGAAGAATTTTCCTCCAAGTTTATATAAAAAATAAAATAGGTAATAATATTCGAATCTGAATTTTAAATGTGAATTTCAAATTGTTTCTACACTTTGATGGGTGTGAGTCAAATATTTGTTGCTTTTATAATTTTATTCTGAAAATTGACTGTTTTAAAAGATGGAATGATGGGAGGAAACTTAAAGAAAAATAAGTTAAACTCTAATGGATGTTTCACTTTACTTTCCTATGTACAACGTGCAACTATCGATACAGTTAAAATATATAAAATTCAATCCCACTTCAGATGTAGAAATTGAATCTTCCAACTATATTTAATTACTGCTCCCTGTGTGGTTGATATTTATAATATGACAGGATGTCACGACAAAATTTCATATACATACATTAATAATTTTCTATGTAATAGAAATTTATAGTTAGGTCTCGTTTGAAGAAGATCCCCCAATTCTTTAAATTTTCCTCTACAACATAATATATGTATGTATTCTGAAAAGATATTGCGTATTAAAGAAAAATCAGAGAAAAGGGATGGTAAAGGAATTAAAAAGAAAAATCAATTTACATACATTCATTTGACTATTTAGTATTGTTTTGATATATATGTACATGCACTGATTGTGGGACATTTAACTGCCCCTTTACTTCTCTATTTGCCATTTTCATCCTTTACCAACAATACTTCTTTTTTTATTAAATAACTTGATATTTAAGAGTCTCAAAACATGCTTTAATCTTGTTGCTTATGAGAATACTTCAGGACATAAAATCACCAATAAATACACTTTTATGTTTAAAGTACCTAAGCCCATGAAAATATATTCTATAAACTCAACGGAACGAAGATATAGTTAATTATGAAAATCACCATTACAATTCTCGAATGATATTTCCATGCAAAGATCACCCCATGCTATTAAAGATGTTTGAAATTTATCTCTCAAGGAAACGTTCCCAACCTGAAAATTCTGATTTTAATGAAACTTCGTGTGAATGTAGAGCATACCTATTGGAGTATGTAAAGAGCAATTCTTTTCTGCGGAAATTTACTCAAAAGCCGTGAAATTAGCCCTTAAATTTATTGCGTTTTTTTTTAATATAACTTTGTAACGGTGCGAGATAGAACACAAATTTAAATATAATAATTGTTCAGTTCCTTATTCTCTATCACACTATTAAAAGAAAAACAAAGTTATATTAAGAAAACAAAGAAACGCGATAACTTTAGTCTCACATGAGACTTTAATCTCACGAGACAATTATTTCACGATGTGTCTCCACTAATGGACAAATTTTAATTTTTTCATGAAAATAGACTCTCATAAGACAAATTTACAATTTAAAATTACATTTAGTTGTTTTTAAATTTTTGTCTGATGTTAGAGAAGTCTCGAATAGAATCTCATCGTGGATTCGCACTTTAAGGGCTGATTTCACCCCTTCAGAATGAATTTCCATGGAAAAAAATTCCTCTTGCTTACTGCAATATACTCTACGCTCACACGATGTTTCATTAAAATCAGAATTTTCATGTTGGAAACGTTCCCTTGTCAGCAACAATCTCTTTCCATAGTGGTGATCGATAGGCCTCATTACTGCCACTAGTTGCGTGCAATAAAGCAGCTCGTTCTTCAGAAAAACTCTTCGATCGACGCTCGGATGCTGACATTCCGCAAAAATGCAGTTCGTTATGCGTTGATGGGAATTCGTAGCCGTTGCACGCGACTTGGACTCTATCTTCTCGCCACTTGGCGACGTTAACGAGAATTCTTGGTACGGAAACGTACGACTTGCGTTTATCTGCTGTGTTAGCACGTATTATTCGTCAAGTAGGCGTGGAATTTTTTCGCTCCGTTCTTTTCCCGCGATCCCCTGATGGAAAGGAGGATTGCGCGGGTACAAGGATAGTTAGAGGGTGAAGTGGTTTTGCTCGTGGAGCTAGAAAATGAGGGCGAGCGAGAGAAGGGTGAAGATACGTGTACAAGGAGCATACAGACATGCAGGAGACCTCTCATGTGTCTCGGGTACCAGGTCGGATCACGCTAATTAAATCATACTCACTGTTATCGTACCAGTAGTCCTCTATGCAGCATATGACCTGCCTGACGGTGGTTTCATCTTTTCCCATGCACGCCAGCTCGTTTATCTTTTCTTACTTTACTTTCAATTTCGTTGCTCATTTGCATGCCTGTCTGTCTCTCTGCACAGATGTCGTTCTAAGATCTCTACGAAATCAGAGTTAGTTTTATGATACACTTTGCGGGGCCATGTGAGTTGTAGAATTTATGATGTCTCCTTAAAACGTCAATGTTCAAAATTTTTTAGCGTTACGTTGCAGTGAAGTAAATATAATTATTGAAAGCATTAGCTGTGTGAAACTAGGTTTCTTTCAGGTGCCATAGTTAAAACAGATTCTTGCTTTGATTCTTCAGATTCTCGAACCATTTGGAAAGTTAAACGAACCAAGAAATGTTTTTCTTTTGTATGGTGTAGGGCAATGCTACTTTTAGTAGTGAAACGCAAACAGTTAGTTACTTTGAAATGAAAAACATGAAACACAATTGCATTTGCCATTTCAGCGCAACATTTTTGCACTTTTATTTGCATAACAGTATTTTCAACCTTTTATCGCAAAACAAGTTCAACTGCTATTTCAATTTTTAATTTCCCATTTTGAATTTTAGCAACGGACGTACGGTAAATCCGTCTGCAGTCCTACGAATTGAGTTGAAATTAACTACCTCGCCCAAACAAATTTCAGAAGTACTAGTTTCTGTACTACTTTCTTCAAACACTTCTGCACACATTTTCGAAAATATTAATCAGTGCATCAGCAAAGTATACCAAAGAAATCACCAAAGCAGCCAGCAAATTACTACAAAGTCAGTGGGGGGAGCAAACACGGCGGCAGGAGACAGAAAAATTAAAATCTTCATTGGCGAATCGCGGCCGCAGCGTGTATTCGTTCTCATGACTTTTTCAATTAAAACATCGCTACGGCCAGAGCGGTTAAATAAGCCGAGTAGTGGCTCTTGTGTACCTAAGTCCCTTCCCGCCCCGTCGCGATTCTGCCAGAATCAACTAACCCAAATTAATTAGTTTTAATAATTCATGAATTGCATTCAAATGATACGACCCACCTCGGCCCTCGCCCCACCGTACCGTTTCAGTAACTGAACGCCGCGCGCCACCCATGGAAACTAGTACATTTTTCTGTTGATTGACTATTCATTTCGCCCCCGCTTCTCCATCCCCGTTTCCTTCCACCTCTGTCTCCGTTTCCGGCTCCTAAAGTACACGTGACGCGGAGTTGACGCGGGTCACTAATGGAACACACCACGGAGCCACCAGGACCACGTCAACCCCCCCCCCCCCTTCCATCCCCCATCACCCTCTGCTACTCGAAAAAAATAATCCCTTGAAAATTCTGGCGCGCCGTACCGCGCGAAAATTACGCGGCTAACGGAGCGTGTCGAACGCGCTCCACGCTCGTATTTCCATTGAATGTCCGAGCTCCAATTACGGGGCGCAATTGCACGCGCCAATCGCACCACCGAAAGAACGTTTCGCCTCTCTTCCGACCTGTAACCGCGTCTCCCGATACGTTTCATTCCCTCTGATACCCTCTTACGCTGTTTCTCTATGCAGCAACGCCGCTGCATCGCCGCTTGGTCCTTCTTCGCGATGACGTATTAGAATTTAATTAAGTTGAAACGCAAGGCCGCTTCCCGAGGAAATATTTCGCCCCCTTCGAGCGTCTTAAATTATGGTATAATTAATTGTTACGTCCGCGCGAGGAAAGCGGAGCTAGAACTCGGGGGGGGGGGGGGGGGGTGAGGAAACGGGAGGCGGTTGGGAATATGTATACTAAATCGCGAGGGTGGGCGATATAATGTCACTTTTTCAATTAATGTTGAATTGCTGATTTAGTTGGGAGGCTTGATTGTAGATACATTTGTTATGAATAAGAAGGCATAGAGGGTGTTTGAAATGAATCGATGCATCATAATAAACCAGGGGTAGAGTTTATACAAAAACCGGCTTCTCATAAAACCGGTTTTCGAATTCCACTATTTTCCAAAAACTGGTTAACCCGGTTTTCGAATTTTCACAAAAAAGTATAATTAAAATAGAAATTAAATAATTGTAGAGGAAGGTGTGGTAATATGGTCCCCCACTTTTATATATCTTCCTAAAATCTGATTCATAATTTAAATAACCAGTGGCGAAAAATGGACCCTCTGAGGGGCAAAAGTGATTTTTGGTGTTGACAGCGCGAGTGATTTGTTTACTTGGTGTGAAAACGAGAGATTTTTTAACACACCAACTATTGTATTTAATTTATGTACAATTAATAATTACCATTATGTTATAATTTTGTAGTATTACAAGATGCGAGACAGCAAGTTTCGCATTAGCAAGTAGAAAATGCCTATCACGATCAGACTGGGAACTTCTTTATAGATTTTGCAATTCTTGATGAAAATGGAATGGAACACTTTTTCTGAACCCCATCCCACTACTGTGATAAGATAGGCCGTTGTTTTTAAATAGAACCAAGCAAACTACTTGCGTTTCCAACATCGGAAGTTAATTAGTATTTTTTGCGCAAGTTACTGAATACTATTTACTCTGTGAGTGTTGAGTTTTTTTTTCAATGTCCCATAGATGTATTTTAACACGGCAACAAAGTTTTAACAGGGGTGCAAAAATTGAATCCTATGAGAAACATTAAAAATTAAGAGGTTGGTGACAAAAACACTTTTATCAATAAAAATGTTTCAGTTAAGATAGAGACATCTTTGAATAATAGATACAATTTTTGTTCAAATATCAAAACATTCCGAAAACTTTGAATAAGTTTTTCTCGAAACCACGTTTTCCGAAACGGTGTACGCTGTAATTTGAGTAAAACTCTATGGATTTTTATACAATTTTGCACAGATGTTCTTAAATGTATTCTCTATCGTCCGGCTGTCAATTTTTTCGGTTGGTTGAAAAATAACAAAATAGCTACACTTTGAAGCAAAAAGCTCATTTTCGTGTGTAAGAAAATGAACGCATAAGTCAGGTAAAAATTAAAATATCGAAAAAATTTATAGCGATATAAATAATTTAACATTCGCCTGGAACACACGAGGGTGGCAATATCTTACAGTGATAAGATCTAGCGACTTCTGAGCATTCTCGGCGTACCCCCAAGGGTTTTACCGCGTACCACACGTTGAGAATCACTGCCCTCTACCTCTGAGCTACCTTCCATAAGGATACGTCTTTAATTCCTTCGACACGATTTCGCAACTACCTTGTAAATCTTATAAATGTCACCAGAAGTTCTGATGCTACTTTGTCTAACTAAACGATTCTATCCATCTTCACAATCCATTCGTACTACCGAGCTTCAATTCGTATTCCTCACTCAAGTCTACTCTGAACTTACAAATGTTTAAGACGTGAAGATTTATTTCTGTAGATTTTTCGAGATTCGATGATCGCGTCACGATTATTCAGCTTTACGAGGCAATCGAAACATATATTCCGAAACAACGGAGCCGATGGTAAGCTACAATTTATCCATTCCAACGTCCCGGCATATCTTCGTCCGAATTTCACTTTCACCCTGTTTTTTCCTGTTTCGAGGCCGTTCCTATTCCGTCCTCGTAGCGGCGATTCGTTGAAAAATAGGGAAACACGAGTTTCCGCCGAATCCAAAAATACCCGGACCGTCTGCGCCCGAGTCTGCAGCATTATACCGGTGTGTATGTGATCCACGTACGGGCGAGTAGGAATATCGAGAAGCCACGGTATGCGCTCGGGATTCGGCGGCGTGGTTAAACGTCTGCTGTCAGCGCTGTGTGCGCGGGAGCTGTGACAAAAAATTCAGCAAAAAGAGAAAGGTGTGTTTTGTCTAAATTAGATTAACGCTTCTGTATCTGGCTGAAGGGCTCTGCGACTATGGCTTCCTTTGGGCGCGCGGCTCAGGTACGCTCAATTAGTGCTGTTTGCTTGGGACGTGTTGGTGTGAGCTCTCAAGACGCCACTAGACTGCAAACTTCGGTTATTTGCATCGATTTCGGCAAGAATTCTGAAATCTCAGCTCGCTTGACTGGCGTCCATACTGGAGTGGAATGTCACTGGTTTAACGACACCGATTTCGTAAATTCAAACGCAAAATGTTCGTAGGGAATGGTAACCAGCTGTGAAGCAATGGCAACTCTTGTAGAACCACTTTGGGTTACTAGTCAAGATTGCGCGAAATTTATCCACTTTCCATTGAAGCTTTTTCGTACCTCGACGTGGATGCACAACTGGGATGCCTGAGATCGTCATTTTTCGAGGGCCCTCCAATCGGGCCAGCTTCCTCCTCGCGCTGAAGAGGAAAGTATCGTGGATAGGGACTTGGGGATGGAAGGGACTAATGAAATGGGAAATAGTTGTGGGGAAATGTATCTGTACACCATGGTATGATTTTTATTCTGAAAATTAGGTGGGGATAACCTTTCCAAATGGCGATGAAGGTGGAGGAAACGGAAATGGTACGAAATTGTATTTCAGTGGACTTCGAGGCACACGGGGTGTCCCTAGTTTGACGCTCTGAAAATAAGGCAATTTTGGGGAATTTTTTAAAAGAAAAGTACTGCGTATTATAATTCTATACTTTGCATGTTTATTAATTGATTTTCGAAGAATGTGCTCAAAATTTTTTATGCAATAATAATAATTTTGTTTAATGTTACAATGGTAGTAATGAGAAGGGTTTAGAAGAAACTTGGTTGATGGCGAACGTAATTCTGGCTGTCGTAGTCATCTAAAATAAAAAACGTGAAATTTTTCTTAATCTATATGAGTGTGAACCAGAATGAATGAAAGATATTGAAAAACACAAAAAGGGTAGCATTTCAAATGAAAGCTCTCATTTTTCGGAAATGAGATTGTCAGTTTTCTGTGTTGCAAAACTCGAATTTTGCGATACGATAACCACACTCATATGGATTAGGAACAATTCTTCGGATGTCACTTAATAAACATACAAAGTATAAAATTATAATACTCAATACTTTTCTTTTAAAATATTTCCCAAAATTGCCTTATTTTCAGAGCGTCAAACTAGGAAGACCCCTTAAGTGATGTATCAATGATATAGTAATATGATTTTCACATCTGATTTTGAGGATAAAGATATATAGTAATTACGACAAGCTTTAGTCACACAGTACTGTATAAAATGAACATTGCCTTTTCTCTGATTGACTAAGGTCAAAGGACAAAGGCTTTGACTCATTGATATCTCAGTTTTTCCCTACTTTTATCCTAAAATCGGAGCTGCCAGAAAAAGAATCCATTACACTAATACTCACAAAGACATATTATGAATTTTGTTACTTTATTTTTAATAAAAGCTATCAAGCATGCAAGTATTACCTAAGAGAGAAATGTTGACGAACGCCCTTAATTGTTTCTACTGTTCCTCATATGGCTTTTAATGGTAGCATGTCCATCAAAATAGTGATCTGGTAAGCAAAAGTTTGAAAATTTTCTGCAAGAAAACTTCCATATGTGCTGAAATTATTCAAGAAATCATCACTATAAATTCTGTTGGGCATGAAACGTGAAACTTTAAATTAATCATACAATAACAGTAGAGATTTATAGTTAAGGCATTTGGTTAATTACACATTTGCCAACGAAAATTGAACAGTGCATTTTAGAAACAGCATTATGCTCGGAACATTCTCTTGAGCATTTAATTGAATAACTACTATCCATTCTGCTGGTTGAAAACTTGTTTAATTGGTAAATAATTGAATGACGTCGATTATTTCAAAGTAAAATCGAATGAATTATCTTAATCGCAATAGCCAATACAACTTTGATCCTTTCCTAGACTAATAATTACATACACATGCACGATGCATTAATTAAAGGGTGGGAATTTTATAGAGTACATCTGCAGCACTCGCTTTCGTTAACGACAGGCGCCCATGAAGTTCAGGTTACCGCTCCGGTTGAAATTTTGCATGTGATTAGAGCACACCACCTATAATGATGTGTTAACTACGCAGGCGGCACAACTGAAAGTTCAACGAAAAAATCGAGTTTAATTAAATCTGTAATCTGTATATTTTCCTCTCGTTCGATATGCACCTATCCAAAAAAAATAAAATTGTAAATAGAGACTGGTGTAATGATAGATTGTAACCTGCGATGTCCCCAATTCAACTGTGCTGGAATATATAGATAGTAATTCCACGATAATTGATTCAAAAGTGAAGAAACATTTCACAGGAACTTCTACGCTTTTCTTATTCTATAACACGTCAAATTTCAAACATTTTTATCATCCACACGATATCATACCCGATCAATTAATCACTTCCGTTGGAGTTTAAATTGTGTCTATTTAGTTCTGCGAACAGTTAGTGATAATAATAGCAATTTTCTAAAACTGCTCAGCATACTTTATTTACAAAATTGATGGATAGTTTTGACTAACATAGGGGTTTGATTCAAATTAGCATAGCCAAGTGCACGTTTGTAATACAGGTTTTAGTAAATATGGTACGTGAAGGGCAGCACGTGTGTAACTCGACATTTCAATGTTAAGTGGTTAACGTGGTTAAGGGGAGTCATATTTCTTCTGCTAAAAACACAGTAAAATTTGGGATTTTTTTTAAAGAAACCAGCGATTCGATTCATCTACAAATTGGGCCATGTTTTTATGCATCTTTGAAGAAATTATAGTTTTTTTTTTATTAATTTATAATAATAAATAATTCTTCAAAGATGCATAAAAACTTGGTCCAATTTTCAGATGAATCGAATCGCTAATTTCTTAAACAAAAATCCCAAATTTTGCTATGTTTTTCGCCCCAAAAAAGTGATTCCTCTTAAAGACTAATCCCAGATATAACTCATAATATTTAAATATAAATAATGATATAAATATCCTCCTACGAGCGTTAATAACAAAATAGAAACACGAGAAAAAGAATACACAAAAAATACTCTAAGCAAACAGTGATATTTGACAAATATCGATGATTTGCTCTCCGAGCCAGATCTGTACTGATTCAATTCCGTCTGACCGAGCCAACCTTAATTCCTTCCCACTGTGGCCCAGTCGAAGAGGAATGCACAGTGGACCTTTCAGACGCAATATTGTTTCTTCGTTTAATTGTCTCCCCGATGGCGATGGTCGATTTAAGAAAGGGAATTCGCCGGCGTCGATTCACCCCTTGTCGTTCAGTGACGAAAATGTCCGTAACAGCCGCGGTATCCAGGCCGTTCCGAGCCACGAATTCCACCTGCGGCCTTTCTTGCACGGAACACGTGGATCAAGTGTATTCGTGGTGATTCACGGTTTAATTGGTCACCAGCCTCTCGTTGTGCTTCGGAACGCTTCCTCGAGGAACTCGAACCTCGTTTCGCCGCGATCGCCCCTTTTGTTCTACCCCCGTTTCTTTTATCTCGCGTCTGGCTCCCATTTGATATTACGGTCTCTCGTCGCGAGGATCTCGGTTAGTTGTTTCGAACTGGACGGTATGCGCCACCGCGTCAGACCGAACAAGACTCACAGCCAGTGTCCCGAGTAAAAATTGAAGCGCACTTAGAACCTTTCCACGCGAGACTGGTACTTCGCGTGATTTTGCGGATGGTATTTATTTTATCGTCCTTAAGCCACATTTTAAACTCCCTGTTTCTAGGGTCCGATTTAGGGGGCGCATGTAGCGCAACTGCTCAGAGTGGCAAAATTGATAGGAAGAGAAAATTAAAATCAATAAAGTTGTAAAACTTTTTGAAAATGCGATAAAAATGTAGGTAACACATGTTTGAATTTTACTATCAAAACTTATAAATTCTTTTAAATCACCCCTACAAATACAACATTTTTTATAAAACAAAAATTCCACCCACTGTCAAAAATAACATTTTACAATAATTAGTTATAATTAAATATAAAGGGTGGCAGAAATCATTATTGCACAGAGTGACGGAATAGCTACATCAGACCCTGCCTGTTTCTGACAAATGTGGATATATGTATGTACATACGAGAAATGAGCGTCTCGGTTGAGAGAGACCGTAGGATTTCTTACTACACTACCCACTCGGTATAAGCCCGTCGAACGAGGCTGGCGTACGGCGCGTTGTGGACACGTTACTATTCCGCGCGGCCAATGGCGCGAGTGAGAAAACACAAGACCGAACGAGAGGAAACGAAAGAGCCTCTCGCTCGTTCTCGGGTTCTCTCACTCTCGTCCGAAGGATTCCAAGAAATGGTGGGGATAGTCGCCGGGCGTATAACGCATGGAGAGAACGGGCTTATAACGAGTGCCCACTGTACTGACAATCAGAACATAAAAGTTGATTTTGAATAGAGATATCGTGGTTAGAGAAGGCAAATTTGTGTGTTCTTGAGACGCAGATGCGTTTATGGAATTTTGTTATGTTGGGAGATATTGTGTATGGTTATACATATTGTATCTTCACATGTGTACAAGCTATTTGCTGTATGCAATTGTGGATAATTCAGAGGAATTTGGTTGATTAATTTGTGAGTGTGTGTCCGAAATTTATTCTCAGAGTATAAGTCTCGATTTTGACGCGATAAGATAAGTATTGATATTGGAAAGTATGGTAAAATAAAGTTGAGGTCAGAAATAAGATTTATTTGTCTCTAATGCTCACATAAATATTCGTTTATATCAGCTCAGTCTTCGTTCACGCCTTTTACATTTCTGACATTGATCGTTTTATATTTTAGATAAAGTAACGTGAATATCAATAGCATTCAAACTTCATAAAATAATTTTATACTAAGTTACATTAAATCTTAATATGATTTCAATGGAATATAATTTTGCTAAATTATATCAGAATTTTTCTTTTATACAAGGTGCGTCCCAGAATAATTGAACCACTTTAGAAAATAGAAGTTCTGAAAGTTTGGGAAATGTTAGAAAAAAATTACAATATCACGTTATTCGTATGTTTATTTAATATGTATTTTTTCATAAATAACACAAAACAAAAAAATTTCTCCAGTATAAAATTTAAAAACAAAACAAAATTATGTAGACTTACATGCAATTACATATGTCTCAACCAAATAGTCCTAACCTTTCCAATAGCAAATTTTTTTACTAAAATTCGCTAACAATCCCTTCGTCATCGTACCACTCTTCACCTTTTAAATCATCCCAAATTACTTCCTCTAATTTCAGACTCGTGAGAGTATTACGCACAGTACACAAACGAAGAAAAAGGACAATGTATTTATTAAAAATATTATACTAAACATAACCTTGTTCCTCATCAACGATCAATCCATTCGCTTAAAATAATCAATCTTCCAGATTGAATCATTATTTCTTATTCGCCATCCCAAATACAGTACCTATCTAACAAAAGTAGGTAAACACGGAAGTTTCTAACGTTAGAATTAGTAATCCAGGGAACGAAAACAGCAAACGTGAGAGCGACGACGACTTTTGTAATATGAGTTCGTCGCATATCACCATGGACCTAAATTCTTAGGTCCATGCATATCATGCATTTTTATTTTCTTTACAAACAGATTATTAATTAGACAAAGTTATATCAGTTTAGTTATTTCAGTAATCTCCTGGAATATAAATAAATGTATACTTTGTTGTACGAAATTAAACATTTACCTCGTTACAATTCTTTTTTGCTAGAACTCCGACTGTTTACTTATTTTTGTTACATTCTGTGCGATTACAACCTCGACTCTGATATTTCTTCTTAAAACACCCTCTAGAGACGGGTTCTACGTTACACTATCAGCCCGCCAAGGTTACCGTTTCCTATGAATCAGTTCACGAAAATACAGTGACAATATGACGTGGATAGACGACACCGTGCGAGGGGTACACGCTCGATTCATCGTGGCAATAGTCACGCATCGCGGTGAGGTGTCACGCCACGTTTTGCTTTGAGCTATAGTCCCGTTCCTTTCCGTCGCGGATGAGTCGTTACCACAGCTCCCCCTCCCGCTCCGGCGATCAGCTCGGAGTTTCCCTTGCAACCGCGGCGAATCCTCGGTTCTCGATGGCACTCCCGACACCGCTTCGAATAAATCACCGGCCCGCCTAAAAAATCTCGCTTACGATCTCGCCCTCGATGCAAGGAATTGCTTCCCTCCCCCTTTCTGCTTTCCTGCACACCGCCCTCTATCTTTCCCCATTCGCCGCGAGACTGTATTTCGCCAGTTGGCTGAGGAAGAAAGATAAGGTGCTAATGTCACAGACTGTTGGAACTTTAAATGCGACACGAATGTCCTATTTTTAAAGCCGATTTAAACGACGACGACTGTATGGCAATTTTCTTGGGCATTCCTTTGAAAGTTCGCGGGGGAAGTAAGAGCATCGTTATTTGACAAATTGAGTGCATGAAATGACGAGGACTGGAACGGTTAATATTCATTTTATTGTGCGACAGGGTTAGAAGCTATGATTCTCGGGTAATTGTGGGAATTAGTTTCTTAGAGCTTACCATAATATTCTTTAAGAATTTATTTGTTTTATATTGGTTCTTACGAAGTGTTTAAAGAAGCATGCCTCAAACCATATTCATGGTACTTTTTGAATTTTTGATTTTCTGTTTTTCTTTTATTAAGTCTCTAAAGTGTTTTGTATAATTACATATATTGATTAGCGCTATTAACTCAGGGTAAAGTTGAACGTGCCTACTGTAATGCGTTTTCTTTTTGTATTCTATTTTATTTTATTTCGTAACTTTTGAATTTATGTTCTATTATTATTTTCTATTATTATTGTACTTTGTTATTAGTCTTCGGGTTAGACTTAAAAGCAGCAAATTGCTGATTGTGAGTCTCGTCCATTACTTCTATTTGTGTCTTTTGGGAATGTAATAAAGGCAATAATAATATTGTTATTATTATCGATTCTTAAGTACCAACACACAAATTTCTTTTATCTATGGAATATAATTAACAGAGGGTACACCAGCATATTGTAAATCCTTTGATATGTAGGCTCGAAATCGTTGGCTTCTTACACTTGGATCATTTACCATCTTCAAGTACTTAGCTAAGCTTCAAGGATTCAGCTACTCATTAGTCAGCATTTACTGAAACAACTTTTTCAGAAGATTTTTATAAAAAAATTTAGTTACTCAACATGTTGCAATAATGAACTTACAGGATTCGGCGAAGTGGTATCCAAATAAGTAACTTAAGCAGATTTATTAATTGTGTTGTGATATTTAATAATATTGAGTAAATATCATAGCAACTGACAAATTACACAGAAAGCGCCAAATAGGGTAACTTCGACTACAAAAGTAGATTTTAAAACAAATTCCTCGCGCATCTATCGTAGAACAGGTGTTATTCTCAGCAAAGTGCCTTGGATAGCTTTAATCGTCCACTTTAAGATACTTTTTGTTCGAGAATAATACCTTTTACACAATAGGTGCTGGAGGAATTTGTTTTAAAATCTACTTCTGTGCTCAAAGTTACCCTATTCGGCGCGCCTACGAAATTTTAAGTCAAAAAACTTTATTGCTCCCTGTCAGAGATGGGCAAAAAAATTATTTAAATATTATTGGACGTCGAATAAAGTTAAAGTTAAAGTTGAAAAATTTATTCGACGCTGAAGTTGAAACGCTCGACGAATAAAAAAATTAACTGCACTCGTCAAATAATCTAAGGTTAAAATAACTTTTATTCGATCTGTTACTTAAACAATTTCTTATTTATTTAACGCCCAACTCTGTTCAGTCATTGAAATTCACCTTCAAAATAACACTTTCACGCGAGAAAGCTATGTGGGACACAGCGATCATGCAATCGGACCTTCCAAAAAGACTCACGAAACATTATCTACAATTGTATCAATGCTCACCGATCCAACTTTCATTCCAATCAGCAATCCACCCAATAATCCTCAACCACGTTGTACACATTTACACCGTAATCAAGTTACGAGAAGCGGTGCGATTGCATCGGTCTTACCATTTCGTTTGCTTAATAATAGCCATATGTATTAATCGGCAAAGGGGGTTGTCGATTTCGGCTGGATGTCTACTACCTCCAGTGCCGTGCAGAATAACGATATCGCGTCGGGCACTGAACAGGAACAGAAAGAGGAGCTGCAGATTGGGCCCGAGTTACGTCGTAAACGCGCGTCTCCTCGCTCCCGTAAATGGGGAACCGAGGGATCGGTGGGCGAGTCGACGACGATATCTGGTTTTGCGCGCGTATACACGCAGCGGGGCCCGTCCTCTTCATCCTTTTTCAATGATGGCGCGCCCCGTCGTCTCTCGCTTCGTTTCCAGACCGTTCTCCTCGACTCGTTTCTCACGCTCGCCCTGGGTAGGCCAATCGCAACATCGGCCGATTCGGCCTCTTTCTTCCAGTATACCTACTCGTATTCCCGATCTACTTGGCCGGCGAAAGGGGAGAGCCGGACTTAAGCCCGTTAAATGGAATTAATAAGCTTTACTATGCATGCACCAGCCCGTGAAATACGATACCGGCTGGTGGGCTCGTTAGGACGGCCAGGGGAAGGCTTTGTGCCTTCAAGGCTAACTCGCCTGTCTCGCTCCCACCGAAACTACGCTTTCGTGCGCGTCTCTTGTTCCACCCTCGACGCACGGTTTTGCGTAAAAATCTTAGACCACCTTGTTGGCGTGCCAAAAGGGCAATGTTGCCAATCAACCTCTCGCAGCGGTTCTTTCGCCGCAACTTCCACGTGTCCCGTATTTTTCAGGATTCTTAGCAATTTAATTGGAGGGAAGTTTAATTCCTCCCTCAGTGATAATGGGATTATACACTCTGGTGCAGGTAGATTTAGATAAGTATGCATTGGATCTTGTAAGGAATGGCAGAGGGATAAATATCTGCGGATGTATTTTCTGGGTTTGGCTCGTTAGGGTTTTCAGTAATTGTTCAGGAAAAAACGCGGGATATTTAGCTTCGTTGAGATTGCGGATGTTTCTGCATGGCTCGCTTGGAAGGAATTATTTGAAAGGGTGTCGAGTAGAATAATTGGCGAGATACAGTGCGTCGTGTCCCCAAATTCATGTATAAGTAATGAAGCGATCTTGTCGCAGATGGTCTGACAAGGGGATGTTGCGTCCTAAGCGAGCACTTTTTGAAGGGGACCCGGCTGGGAGCAGAGTGGCCGATGAGTACAAAGGAATTCTGGAATATTAGAGGTTCCAGTACGTACAGCCACTTTTATCAAGGATCTTCAGAAGTTTTAATTTAAAAATTCCAAAATTGTTACAGCCGGAGTTTTCCTTAATTCTAAGTCCTGATGGAAATGGTAACAGACTCTTGTAGCGTTGCTCTAGGGTTGGCAGTGTAGCCGGGGAGTTGAGTATTTCTTCATAACTCTGCTCTAAGCTGATACATTCATTTACAGTAGCGGACGAAAGAAAGTTCACAACTTTTAAAATCGCATAACTTTTTTAGAATTGGTCCAAACGACTTGAGTTTTTTTGAGAAGCTAGAAGGATTAGTTTGCTAAGTGATGTGTTTCGTCGTTTTGAAAAAAAAAATGTAATTGATCGGAATAGCAAAAAAATAATAAATGTGCCGTTTTTTAACCTTTTTTGTGAGTCTGTAATGAAAATTCAAAAAACCCGTTTGTAGATTGAAGTAAGTTGTATACATGCCTAAAATTTCATCAAAATCGGTTAACGTTGCTCTGAGCTATGTATAAACCCTTAAAGATCGCAGAATAAGGTCGAAAATCGCTGATTTCGGGAAGTTTTTTAAATTAAAAAGTTTAAAAAACGACATTTACTATTTTTTTTTTGCGATTCCGAACAATTGCATTTTTTTCAAAAGAACGAAACACGCTACTTAGCAAACTAATCCTTCTAGCTTCTAAAAAAAAACTTTTGCCGTTTGGACCAATTCTAAAAGAGTTATGCGATTTTAAATGTTGTAAACTTTCTTTCGTCCGCCACTGTATATTAATAAGCTTCTATTGTAACAATTATTTCTAGTAATATAAATAATTTATTATGATATACTTATTTTATACATTTAATGAATGCAATATATATTTATATTTTATTCATTTTGAGGTGCGAAGTTCGAGGAGTACAACTGGAAAGGTTAGGATTTAAAATTGATAAAGACTTTTTTCAAAAATCTTTCCTTCGCTGTCTTTGCGTTACTGTATGTGTTATATTGAATTGGGTTTTACAATTTTTGATCAATATTCCAGTATGAAAAACTATTGAATTTGAAAGATGATAATAGTACTACTTCCGCAACATTGTTTAAAGTATTAACAATTATTTGCAGCTTTGTATGCAAGAGTGGCTGTATATCATCACGTTTTCTTAAATAATAATTTTCTCAGAAATGGGATTTTATAGATGTTAGAAGAAACGTTACATGTTAATTAATTTTCTTTTGGCAGACATCAGGATGACCTTCCTTCTTCTAAATGAAACCATATGTTTTTATTGCCATTTTCTTGTACCTGTTGACAAGGCAAATTCATTTATGTATACCTGTTGACCTTCACATGATCTTGGCTGAGAAAATTCCACATTCTATCGGTGGCGAGTGCAGAGAAAGGGAAAGATTGATTCGCGTGTTATTCTCACCGTGTAGTTATCGCAATCAGTTATATATGTACGTGTCTTTCAGAAGCCAAATAGATTAACTCGACTTTCTCTCTCCTCGAATTTAATACATAAGCACATGCATCAATTCTCTCTATGTTTTCTTTAATAGTTTAATAATTTTTATTACATGTAATTCATCTTTTTATATATAAACTTTATATAAATATAAATCATGTAAACGATCCTACAGAAGTGATATTTCAAAATTGGATTTTTCCTCGTATTGGAACATGGGGTCGAATATTGCAAAATCTGTTTCGACGTGGCACGCAAGGTGGCGTGAAATAAAAACGCGAGTGAAGATCATGAAAAAGCTCCCCAAAATTCACTCTCTGGTCTCTTGGGTTCTAGTGCTCGATATTCGTTTTGCGGACTAACATTTAAGAGAAAAATTTGTTTTGTAAATATTACATAGTGCAATCGAGTCTGCCAGGAGAATTATTTTTATTGTAGACAAGTAGTTATTTCTTTATAAATTAAACAGTTAGGATATAGAAACGTTACGTTTATTTTTTTAGATCGAATGTTATCTTCATTTCTTGATTACATTTGAGTGTATGAATTTGTGATTTTAAGATTAGTAGAAAATATTAACAGTAGTAAAGATCAAAAAGTACCTTCTAAATTTATAACTATTTGTAACTTTTGATTTACAAAAGCTCTTCAACATAATGTTCATTTATGCTAACACTGTATACTATATTCTAACGTTTCAGCTAAAATTACATATGTACCGATCCTTAAAGTTTCTTACGGAAAGGATCAAAAACCTTAAACTGAAAAGTTCAGATTCTTCACCAGTGATCTGGAAACCTTTCACTGCAGCTCTACTCTTGCGTTGCACTAATTAACATGCTGGATATCCATCATACCCATACTTTATTTCAAGCATCATCATTCAATGTTACAGTACTAAATCTAGGAAATAAAATCTGGGTTCATTAACAAAACAACATGTAAGTTTAAAAACATCGTCCTTTTCCCATAATAGCCTTCAATGATGTCGCATTCCTGGATCTACTAAAAGCATCCCTTTCAAATAAAACGCAGTTACAATTTCCTACGATTTTTGCTGAACAAATTTTTTGTGACCTCCATAGTACCATGCACATAAAAATGGCAACAATTACAGTAATAAATTCTTATTAAGGCTTCCCACAAAAAGGATCTAAAGACCTTGAGCTCACTCAAAATGCACCTAACTTTACCAAATAAAATGTAAGCAAAACGCAATGCAACTTCCCATAACTTTTTCCGGAAAAATTTTCCTGTGACCTGCATAGTGTAATACACTTGAAAAGTGGCAACAATTACAGCAGCTGGGCCAGACAGTATAGAATGTAAACTATGCATAATTGATTCGAGAAAGTAACCGGTAGCGAGTCCAGGAGCGGAGACAATTGGGTCACACTCGAATGACTCGCATTACCGACGGATTACTGGCCGGCCGTAGATGACTTTTAATTCTAACCAGCTTAGGAACTTTTCTCATTCCACGGAACCGCGAAAGCTGCAGCTGGTTTTCGCCCGGTAGTTTCATTCGCTATGCACCCGACGTATTTCAGTTATCCCGGGCGGTGTAAGTTCGCGCTGGGCGCCGATTGAACCCACGAAATTTTCGTCTTTCAGCGGAGGCTGTGAATTTTGCCCCCCTCCGCGGAATTCGCAGGGCGCGGAGCGTCAAGAAACTTGGCCCGTGATTCAGAGTCACGTCGCGATCCTACCGCGGTGAAAGATGAATCGTTTTTTGGGCTTTTTGCGCGCCGCCTCGCCACGTCCCTTCCCACGACTCTCTTTCCTCGCTTTATAGCTTTTCTTCCACCCTGTCTTTTTCATCGGGCAACCTCGTCTTTTCGTTAAAGCTCGTCCCGCTGAATTTGGAAAGTTTTTCTGCGATTCGTGCCGCGATTTCGCTGGGGGGGGGGGGGGGGGGAATAAAAACGGATGTGCATAGAAATATAGAGCAAGAGGGCCGGCCGTCTTCTGGGGGATGAACAGACTGTGGAAAAAGGAGTCAAAAGACGGCGCGTCTGCAGTGCATTCGCTGTGGCGTGTAGGATGCTGTGCGAAAATCGTACGCCTGTGAATTAAGAAGAAGGTACTGGAAATTCTGTTGACGTAACAGTCGAGTAGCTTGATTTCGTCGTACTTTTCTTAGTCTCTGTGATAGCTCTCATAAATTCATGTTAATATCAACTACTTACAAGGGAAGATCCCGAACCCTGAAATTCAAAAAATTCTGAAACTTTGTGAATACGTAGGGGATTTCCTCCTGATTACAACGCAATTTTTGTTTGCTGCCCAAATTCACTCTAAGGGGGTGGAATTGACCCCTGAAAATCCGGTAATTTTCCAATTTTGTGTTATAACTCGTGAACTGTAAAATAATTTTTTTACCATTTGGTTTTACCATTTTGAATTTTCTATCATTTGATGGATCTAATTAAAAGAAGTAACTTTTGTCTTAAAACTTTTTTTCTATCTCTTACAGTTCGCGAGTTATAACACAAAATCGGAAAATAGCCGAATTTTTGGAGGTTAATTTCACCCCCTACGAGTGAATTTGGGCTGCAAACAAGAATTGCGTTGTAATCGGGAGGGAATTCCCTACGTATTCACAAAGTTTCAGAATATTTTGAATTCCTGGGTTCGGGATCTTCCCTTGTTATAACAATTTTAGACATGACGAAACACATCTAACGATAGTGTTGTAATATCAAGAAATAGCATGGAAGGAATAGTAAGGTATAACCTTGATGTTTTGTGTTGTTATTTTAGGTCGCACCAACCAGTTTTTCTTTTTATTTGAACTCATAGAAACATTCAATGGAAAGTTATAAAGCTTTAGATCTTTTTTTTTAATAACCGATTGTTGCCTTAGCTTTGTTCAGTAATGCAAGGTATCTACACGATGTTTTCAGCGACGTTGTTTATGTGCGCTTATATTTCTAGATTACATTTTGCATCAACCAATATGGATTATTATCGACACCAAGGAAAAAAAACATTTGAATTTACAACTTATTATTTGATAATTTACAATTTGATAAACTTTAGGAATTTTAAGAATTGTTCTATTAAATTGGTATCCGATAGATTATCCTTTATGGAGATTTTTATGTTGAATAATTGTCTCTCAATAGAGTATCTCCTGCATTGTAGAATGATGAGGTGAATAGTTATGACGGTGTCAGACATGTCACCCCATGGGGAGTCTTTTTTGTTGAGGATGTAACGGTGGGTAATTTTGGTATGACCGATTCTTATTATTGAAATTATGTTGGTGTCGTAAGAATTGAGGCATTTGATGGAAAAAGGACACATACGCCAAAATCCCATTTCAAAGTTTTCATTATAGTATAATTTAATAAAAAGTAATGCAATTAAATCCAATTTTTTTAAGGATGTAGTATCGTGTCCTTCAAATGTTCTGAAAACAGAAGTTATGATTTGAAAATGATATGGGTCTTTATTTATAAGTTTCAAGCAAGTGGTTTATGTGCCTTTTTTTCAATCAAATGCCTCAATTGTCTTTGATGGAGTGCAAATGTGAACCGATATTCGATTTCCATTCTTCACTCCACTTTCTTGTTATATTTTATTTCAGGAGAGAGTATACGTTATCAAGAGAGCAATTATTGTAGTGGGGTACAGATAATGAATTTGCTATTTCTCTAGCTGCTTTGTCAACTTCTTCATTACTATCACTACCAACGTGAGAAAGGATCCGGAAACTAAATGTTCTTCACACGATATGGGAAAAACTTTTCAATGTATTCAGTACGAAATACCTATACAGAGAGTTTGAAAAAAGAGTGCAATATTTACACAATAGATAATATTTAGTAAACTGGGTAAAAAGTACTAATTAACATTGATTGCAGAATCAACCCTGTCAAAGTTAGCTGGGACTTTCGATGTTGGTAACGCAAGTAATTCTCTCGCTTCTATTTATCGCATATGGGATAAAAACAATGGATCGTCTCGTCGCAATTGTGCGTTGAAGTTTAGAAAATGTGTTCTACTCTTACCATGACAGTACAGCCATTGTATATTTACTGGAGCCAGATATACTCTATTGTGTCTTATAATATTTAAAAATTATGATACAGCTATGATTATTTGGTGTAATGAATTAAATGCAATTGAGGGACCCAGTGGAAAACAGGCACATGCCACCGTTTCATGATTTTTTTACCTAAAAATTTTCTTATTTGTTGTTTTCATATATTATTCAAAATATCACAGTTTATAGTTTAATGTTCATAGATTTCTATAAAATAAAAAGTTCTCAAAAATATGAATAATTCTTCTTGAAAAAAGTATGGATCTTTAAGAAACGAAAATTTATGCATATGTGGCATGTGCTTGTTTTCCACTGAGCCCCTCAATTATTGACATTGTAAAATGATCACTTGTTTTCATTACGCGTGCAACAAATAGGATCAAGCAAATCATTTGCTTTACCAACACCAAAAATTGATTCTAACTGTGACAGGACTGAGTTCTCGATACATGTTAATTGGTCACGTTCGCAGGAGCACTAACCAACCCTTAAATAGGTACTAAATCCCTTTTTAATATTCCGCCTATAGCAGCCTCTGAAAAAGAATCATTTATCCTATTAAGAAATTAAAATTCTTTAGAAGCTGCCTTAAATATTTCCAAGTAGAATACCTTAAACAGACTGTAATAAATAGACTGAAAGTTTTACACTATATGGAAAATTATTCTAAAATTAAAATTCTGCCCGTCATACAAAAGAACTAATAATTCTTGCATTCAATTTTAAGCCAAACACTAATTACAATTATTCTTAACCATTACACAAAATGAAAAACTCTGTTGTTCGTTGGAATCTGAAAACGGTTCGCCGAGTTTCCTACAAAGCTGACAAAGGAAGGGAGTTCAGAGGAACCTGCTTTCCCGTCTTAAACTCACTCCCAAAATACACGGTCGCAAACAATTGCATAAATATCGCGAGATGTGCTCGCGTTGCGTAAATCTCGCGGCGTGTACACACGAAAAACATTTATCTGCCGGTGGCACAAAGAACCTTTAATCTGATAGATTAAAGTTTCTTTGCGGGGAGGAAGCGCGAAGTCACGCGGAAAGCAACCGCGAGTGAAAGATGAGAGGGGACGGCGACGTTGCAAAAATATCACTGGCGACTCTCAGCCAACGCTCGCCTTACTCGATACTATCGATTTCACCCCCGGTGCACGCTCGTACGTTTTACATATCCCAGTGTGAACGTCGTGTTTTTCTCGCCCTTGAGAGAATTATTTCTTTTACTTCGCGTGGCAAGCGCCGTGGTTGAGAATCATGGGCAAGCTCGCAAAAAGGGTTGGCCGGGGAAATTCAAGATTTATGCCCATATCCCGGATTTCCCGCGCCGCTTGTCTCCTTTCACGGGGATTAGCTCGCCAACGATATTTTAACGTTCTGTTAACAGTCCCGTGGGAATGTCGGTACCTCTAATTGCTCGGGCTTGGCGTTGATTTGTATTTATGTTTGACTGATATTTACAGCTGTATAGCTTTAGTTTTTGCAAGCTTCTTGTGGGTATTTAAGTAAATCTTGTCAATGGGGATACTTCTACGTTATCTAATTGCTTGGGCCAAAAGGAAGAAGCTTTATCTTTCCCTTAAATCAGCTGCTAAAGAATATTAATAATTTTTATTTTATTTCTATGAGAGTGTATTACTACTAATCAGTGGCGCACTCAGGATTTAATCTTGGGGGGAGCCAAGTTGAACGGGTAAAACTATTTTTAAGCAAAATTTATTTAATGTCACTTTATTTAATACAAATTCAATCAAATTTATTGGGTGATTATACAAATTTAATTAAAGAATAAAACTTATCCTCCACTCTGGGTGAGTCACTGCTACTACATAATTGTAGGATGAGTGCTGCTTACAGCTTTTTAATCGAGCAAAATTGCAGAAAATTTGTCTTAAGGTGATGAAAAGGTGGTAGTTGTTGGTCATAAATTTCCCTTCGTTATACAATTAATTCGGTTGGTAACAGATGCATTTGTTATTAGCTTCATACGTTCACATTTTCGCTTATTTTTATTAACTGTCTACTGTTACTGAATTACTTTCATACCCTCTTCATATTTGTTTCCACTTTTTTTTTTCTTAAATTCTTTATTAAATGTTTCTAATTGTTACTTACAATTAATTACATTTCTCTTAGAGGAATTATTTAATATAACCTGACGATTTCCACACTTTTATAGGTAATCTCTGGAGTGGACTATTAGTGTTGTAGCTGATGTGTTTCCACATAGGTATCAATAGGTATTTTTATATTTCATCTTGAAGAAAGACTTGTAAAGGCTGTTGTGCTCCGACATTAAAGGCGGTTCTTTGCTCCGTGGCATTTCAGCTCGCCCGATTCTCTGTTTGATCTATTGATCATTCATGGTGTATGAAAAATGACTACACTGTAGTGCTGTTTCTTCTGCCTTGTTGGGAGTATGTACCACGTACTGATTCTACTTACTTTTGTAGTGTCCTATCTACTGATACGCTGAACCACAATTTTCGAGTTTTAAAAATTCAGTGAGAAACTTATTTCTAAACTACTGAAAGTTGGATCGAGTCCATACTCCATAATGTTTATCAATTAGAAATTAGCGTTCTCAATAAAATATTCGAACACGAAGATGACGTAAAGAATTGGCAGAGTAAACCATTGATTCCCAGCCCCAAGTGAGTCCCGAAGTTTTTTCTGAGGGGTCGCCACGGTTTTTTGGATTTTTTTTTTAATATTATTAAGTTAGAACTACATTCTGAAGTACCCATTTTGAATGTGTTTTCTTTACCTTATTAAATTTACCATATCTTACATGAAGGGAGGAGGGCGGCGCAAGTTATTTGAATATTTTAAAGGGGGATTGCGACTCAAAAAAGGTTGGGAAACACTGACTTAAACTGATTGTGAGTACAGTAATCCCAGTACACTAAAATTTCTGTACCAATGTTTATAAATATGAGGCACACCAGACTTTTCTCGATAAATTTCAATCCCAATTTTTGTGTCTTGTTTTTTATTGAATTATTTGTTGCTCGAACAGTGTCATATTAATTTGATAAGATTTTGAACGAACCCCAGATGCTGACTCTGAGCAACATTGCTGTTGTAATCTTTTATTGTAAAATTGTTACCAGTTTCAATTTTTTATTTTTATTTATTATTAATCGTCTTTATTACTCAAGAAGCAACCCGAGTAGTTACAGCTAGAACCGAGGCTGCAGTGGTAACACTCTTGGGAAGCCTAACCTTGTAGGGTAGACCGGGGGCGATAGTAACAGGAGGACGATTGTAACACGTTAAATATCTCAGAACATATGATAGATATTAACACAAATTTTGGATATATGATGAAGAATGACATTTGAAATACACACATCCATGTCCTAGCAGTATAGATACACAATAGGCGTGTATAGTGAAGAAAATAACTTTTCGATACCCTAAAGTAACTTTTTCTTACTGATCTAAAATTGTAATATAAATACTCCCTTTGCAAGTACGTGTTTTTTCTTTTTTTTTAATATTTAATCTGGCCACTTTTAAAGTAATACTGATCGTTAGTTATCACTTTTAAGTGTCTCGTTAATAAAAATTTATAATTTAAGTTCAAAAGCCTGGCTGGGGTCGATTGTAACATCGGCAGTCGGGGTCGGTTGTACCGCGACAAAACCGAATAGTGACAAAGAAGATGAATAATATTGTCTTGTTTGCATGGAATAATATAGCACAGCACAAGCAAACAAATGAAGAATGGATGCAATGTACTGAATGTAAGGATTGATCACGTGAAGAATGTACCGGCCAAAACGTTTTCTATTTCTGCCACAATTGCGATACCGCATAATTGGTTATAAATTTTCCTTTTTTTCATTTAATATTATAATTAAAATGAATAAATATTTTAATTACGTAAAGTTAAATTTATGCTACTATCGACTCCATGCAGTGTTACAACCGACCCATGGTCAGGGACGGTTGTAACACTTTGTCCGCTACTTATTTTTTATTAATAACCTGGATATTACTCGGCATACACCGAAACTGCTGTGTTTCAATAATGTCAGATAAGTAACATTTTCGTATAAAAACTTTTGTTGTAACTTTAATAGTTTTTGCATAATCGTATTCCAAAGTCAAAGTGTTACTACCGCCTTCGGTCTACCCTACTATAAACTAATCTAAAATAGAGACAACAGCAAACAAACATAACAACTATTAAGAATAAACTAAAGTAAAAGTAATCTTAATCCTAACTTTATTTATCACAAACTTATTCGAGTTAGTGTACGTGCTAGACCCAAGTTTCTGACAGTATCTACCCTTCTCTCCTTCCACAACAGCAAATTGAAATCTAAATAATGAATATTAACCACAACAGTAATGTAAGTGTATAACAAAATGTAAATTCTGCCTCGCAGTACTCATTAATTGGTATGCTTCAATATTCTCCACACAGACTAAACATTTAACTCGCATCCCACCAATCTAATAACCTACTCCAACTCAGGCTGTCACTTTTGCAAATTCATATTGATCACACACGTTACAGCGTCCGCAAAGTCCCTAACGAGAGACGCCTCGCGAAGTTAAAGGACCCGTGGTTACATCGATGCCCTAATAGCAATAACAATAACAGTAACTCGAGTCCCACATCTGCTCACTTTGCATACCCGAATAATCGTGTACCGGTTTCTGGTCGCGACGTTCCTCCCTGTCCGGGGCTCGAGGGCCAACGCACCGCCTGGCAACTTGACCAGAAATTTATTTGCTTGCCGTCCAACTTGTCTAAGCACATCGATTCCACTTTCGACGCGGGACCTTGAGGAACTGCGAGATTTACGTGGCCAATTGGTAGCTCGCTTTCGAACGTGGCGGCTATCGATCGACGTTCGGAAGTCCGCAGCGCGGAGGCCGTAATTAGTGATTCCATTAGTTTTGTATTCCAGCGAATATGAAGCGATTATGTACCTTAACGCGCCCGTTAGAAGTTCCAACGGAACGTTCATCCCGATAAAATGTAAATTCCCGCCCCGCTTATACGCTCGGGATTAACTATTCGTTGCGAGCGAGGATCGAGGGCGATACCTTTCTCGCGATCGTTTCGCGTTAGTTAAAGAGTGTAATAACAAACTGTACAAATGTATCGCTCCGCCGCGTGCGAATAGCAAGGCGAGCTAGACGATGTCAAGTCATGGAGTTATAAACCGTCAGGTGGTAGATCTCTGTGAGAAAAAGTTGAAATGAAATTATTTCAAGTCCGTTGTACGCTGGTTTTGCACCCTCGGGCATTGTGCGAGTTATGAAAGGATCGTGGACTCTCGCGTCTCGACTTCCTGACGAGTTTTCTCTATCTCCAGCTTAGGATTCGCTGTCGTTGCGTTTAATAACGAGTGATTAATCTGTGGTTACGTTCACGAGTGTGTGTCATTAATTTGGGGCCTACCTGACAATGTATACAAAGTGTCTTTGTATTATTACATTGTACGTTAAGAAAGAGATAATTTTGATATGTGACTGCTGTGATTAGTTTGAACTTTAACTTTTTGAATGCTACAAGAAAGTTCTTCTGTTTTAAAAATTATAGCATACAAGTCATATGAAGTAATATTTTACCTATAATTATTCCACAAAATAGATTATATCTGTAAGGCAGACGAATTAATAATATAAGAAGGAATAGAAGTAAATTTCTTCCAGAGCAGTATCTTATGGAAGAAAATATTATTCTACAGTTTCAATTGGTTTCCACACGTTGGTGTATTATGATATCTAGTTTACTCTAAACTCTAAGACATTAAGCTAGAAACACTGTAATCACAGCTCAATTATATGTCCTTTTTTTCAGGATAAATTAATATCGTACCGATGATCGCGGAATATGATGGTGAGGTTGTGGTCGAAAATAAATTCGAAATAAAGTCGAAAAGTTTTTGTAGAAAACACTGTAAGTGTTAAATTTGGAAAAAAATTTATCGGAAAATGTTCTACGTGCCAATGGTATAGAATTTGATTTTTGGCACTTACAGTGTTTTTTACAAGGACTCCTCAAATAAGTTTTTATGCTTGTACTGAGCCGCACTTTATAGGGTAAGTGTGGGTATTACTGCGGATGCCCCGATTACTGCGGATATTCTAAAACAGATCATATTTAATGTTGGAAAGTACATAATCTCTTGAAAATTTTTGATAAAATTATTTTAAACTCTATTACAGATAATTATTAATAAATATGTACAGCAAAGTTATTATTAATTCTTTTATCGTAGTTTGAAATTCGTCAAGGCGAAACTTTGGTCGATTCCCGATATGGCAGTCATGAACACCTACTTGAAAAACATTTATATTTTTATTATTAACAGTAATACATGTAATGTAGCGTTATTGCTCGATAGAATAATAGTTATTTTTTCAGAAAAACAGTAAATCAGTCGTCTACATTTTAGTTTTAATTTTTATTTCTCGCCGCAGTATTAGGTGCAGTACTTTACACCATGTGCATGTATTACTGCGGACCGACGTCTGCGCAACCTAACCTTTCTTCCGACCGTATTCACTGACGTGATATTTGTACTAAGGTTATGTTTCGGCTGACATCAGACCGCAGTAATACATGCGCAGTAACTGGTATTTCGTTAGTAACTCGCACGCAGTAATGCATGCATGTCCGCAGTAACTCCTGCAATGACATTGATCGACAAATCTCTGTGTTTTTAATTAACTGTGCTTATTACTCCGCCCTCATATTTTTTTATGGAATTATTAAGGTCCCACCTTTTTTTTAAAAGAAGAAGGAGGAACTTTCATTCATTGGAACGCCGTATCGAGGGTTCTAAAGTTAACCTACCTTAAAAGTCTGCAGTAATACCCACACTTACCCTACTGCAATGCTGTCCATGGATAGAATACCCTGTACAATTTTGTTTCCCTCTAAGCATCGAATTGTGTTTATATCAGAGATTCACGTGAATAAGATAGCATCGATCAGCGTTCGTGTACTATGGTAACAGAGACAAAGTGGAGAAAGCTGCTTTCCTCCGAGAAGCAACTCTGAGTAACACAGCTTTACAATATTGATTGTGATTTGATGTATAGACCCTGAGCATATTCAATTTCAGCGTGAAACGAGCTGTTTGCCTATGCTCTCCGCGTATTGAATTCAATAATAAAGTTATATCACTTGCGGTTGATTGCTTTACGTACAATAGACATTCTACAAATTACTGGTAAATCTGCCATATATTGCACGAGTTGTAATGCTTCATCCGAAAATATACAACTTCTAACCCCGCACCCTTTAATAAAATAGTATTGAAATGTTTCTGTATGAAGCATTTGAAAATATTTGATTTAAAAATATGCAATGAAATTTTTTCATATAAATTTCTGTTTTCGAGAAAATCGAATTTGAATGCATCGTTTCCCCCCAAAAAGTAGAAATTGTAGAATAACATTTTTCGTACGCGGCTTTGTTTTTGAGAAAATCGATTTGAAAATGAAACCAATTCTTAATCCAGTGCACGAACCCTTAAAGGATTTTGAAAATTGTTTTTCTCGAAAGCAAATCCCAATGAAAAAAAGCTGTTCCATAATTTCGAATTATTTTTAAACGAGCATTCAGTTCATTTACGGTTGTAGCAGATTTACTGATCCATAGATACGCCTGATTTTTCGTCGTGCAGATGCACGCGTAGGTATCAGACATGTTTTCAAATTCGATTTCTCGAAAATGGAGCCTTATATGAAAAAATTTCCTTTCTGGTCGCATTTCGATTTTGTAAACACCCTGTATATTATAAAAGCAAACATTCCATGTACCATAAAATAAAAATCCATGCTCTGATTTATAATTAGACTGTCTTTCTAATTGTATAATAATAATTATTCAATAATGAATTATAACTACTCCATATGCACCGACACAAACTGTGTGAATGAACGCAGTAGCAGCATCGCAGTCATACTCGATAGAGTCAAGAATCAGTGTCAATGCTCTGTGCTAAAACACCTACACTTCTGCATTCATTAATCAAATAGTCAGTTATTCACACAGATTTATCAACGCTCACGCAAGGATACAATTACATCAATCAGCCATCGTACACCAGTAATGAATAGCAGTCTATGCAGTTCTGTGGCAAATGTAGCCCCTCATATCCTAAAATGTATGACACCAAAAACCACGAATAAACAATTTCTTGAAAGAGTATCGATCTTTGCGATGCTATTATAAAAAATGAACATTTCTTACAAGGGAAGATCCCGAATCCGAAAATTCAAAAAATTCTGAAACTTTGTGAATATGTAGAGAATTTCCTCCTGATTACAACGCAATTTTTGTTTGCCGCCCAAATTCACTCGAAGGGGGTGAAACTAACCCCTGAAAATTCGGCTATTTTCCGATTTTGTGTTATAACTCGCGAACTGTAAGAGATAGAAAAAAAGTTTCAAGACAAAAGTTACTTCTTTCAGTTAGATCTATCATTTGATAAAAAATTATTTTACAGTTCATGAGTTATAACACAAAATCGGAAAATAACCCGATTTTCAGAGGCCAATTCCACCCCCTTAGAGTGAATTTGGGCAGCAAACAAAAATTGCGTTGTAATCAGGAGGAAATTCCGTACATATTCAGAAAGTTTGAGAATTTTTTGAATTTCCGTGTTCGGGATGTTACCTTGTTAGATGCAACTTAAGGGGCGTCCGTAGTTTGACGCTCTGGAAATAAAGCAATTTTGGAGAATTTTTTAAACGAAAAGTTTTGAATCTTATAATTCCAAACTTTGTACATTTATTAATTGACATTCAAACAATGCGCTCAAATTTTTTTGCGCGAAAATAATGATTTTGTTCAGAGTTACAGCGATAGCAGTAAGAGGGTTTAAAAAATCGTTTGTTGCTGGCGGACATGATTCCGGCGGTTTTAGTCATCTAAACCAGAAAACACCAGTTTCTTCTTAATCTGTTTGAGTGTGGTTGTCGTATGAACTTGAATAAATAACAAATATTGAAAAACTGAAAAATCAAAGCATTCATATTTCGAAAAAGAATTTCTTAGCTTTGTCTTGCATAGCTCGAATTATGCAAATAAAGACTGCATTCTGGTTAACCCCAGGATGCTTAGATCACTTCAGCCTAGTATCCCAAAAACATTGGCAACCAAATTCACGAAAACATTACTTATCCTCTGCAAAATAATTTTGCTTTTTGGTAGTTCCATACCAAACGTTCTGTAGTAAACCCGATCTCCAACATGCCCAGGGCACTACAGCCTTGAATACTTAAAGCATATGACAGAAAAATCCTCGAACACATTGTCTCCTACCAAAAAATGAAACTTTTTGATGGTATCAACGTTTCCATGCAAGAACGCTTAACTATGTAGTGTCGGGTCTGGATTTTGAAGCCGGGCTATTGAACGAAATCACTTTATCGTTGAATAGTATTTTCCCTTCTCGTGGCATTAAACATTTTTCAACGCGTGCGGGTCTTCGCTCCGACGATAGCACTCGACTCCCTTTGTGCGTCATATTTTTTCGACAATCGCGTAAACGCGGAAAAGCGCGCGGATCGGCCGCGCTGAAATGTCGGATATTTGTACGCATGTGCGTGGGCAGTCGAACGTTCGACACTAATTACGCGCAGACAACGGGCCCACGAATTTATACGGATTCTAATTAAAATTTCATTTCGACGTGGCGAAGTGTAATAACCGCGGATCCGTATCGCCGCGGCGTTTTTTAAGCTCGGGCGGCGGCGGCTGCTGCCACAGCTGCCGGCGAAAACTAATTAAGCTCTCGTTTAACTGCAAACACGAGTCGCGTTTTAAGCGATTGCTGCCATCTTCCCGCCTCCTCTGTCGGCAATTCCTCAAATTATCAGCTGACGGGGCTTGATTTCTAACCCTCCTCATCCACCAGCGTGTTCTCCAATCGCAAAATTAGATATCAGGCAGTGACGCGTAGGACTGGAAATATTTATTGCATCACTTTCAGATTTACGTAGCACGCAGAATTTCCATAGCAATATGATTGATAAAATGATTCGTATCCATTTTATCTTGGCCAAGCTCTCCAGCTCTCCAGAACTACACATTTCTGCAATAATATTTTCCTAGTTACTAATAATAAGGAACAATTAGAGCTACATATTTTATTTTCCTTCATTTTCTGTAATCTATTTACATTTTTCTGCTGAGGATTCTCCAAATATATTTTGGCTCTGTACTTACTCTGTGTTTCAAAATAACGGTTCCTTTGAAAGTTATCTAGTCAAAGGTAGATTATTATTATGATAATAATTTCATTATAAGCGAAGCAGCTTATTGAGACTTGCTTTCGTTTCCAAACTGAACATCATCCACATAGGTATCTTTATCAATAAATGATGATAGCACGTGTGAGCAGTTCGGTGCCTCAGAGTGGAAGGTGCATTAAGGTTGCTGCGGGCAGTAATTATTCGCGTAATGACCTAGAATGATTATTGCAGTTGGGATGAAAGCAACTGGCCATTTAAGGCCATCAAATGATTATTTTTATCATACTGTTTAGTTACCCTGGCACTAGAGTGATGAGTAAAAGAAAGTTTTAATATGATATTTTTACATATGAATACAGGGTTTGATAAAAACGAATTCAGGATTTAAGGTCAATCCAAAATTAGGTGATTCTTACGATCTTATTTAAAAACAAAAGTAATGGCCATAGTGTTAAACAACTTTTTTGGTTGTATTTGTACATCATTGAGGATATAAAATTTCTTTTTGTATATCTTATTTAATACTGCAATGACGTTCCTTTTTTTTTTTAATAAAATCATAAAAAGGACCTATTTTGGAGTGATTTGATGGTAGGTAAGGATAAGTAGTATCTAATAAGCTCAGTAAAAAATGCTTACCTATTGAATATAGGTTTAAAATCAAACCTGTTAGGTTTTTTCGACTTTGACCTTGTACATTAAAAGTTTTTCTTTCTTGTCAGAACAACGACGTACCTCTTGCTTTCTGCTCTTGATGTATATTAATTATTCCATATATTAGAAACTGAGGCAATGTCAATTAAATTATCATTCTGAAATAACGCGGAAATTTCTTTACCTGAAATTTCTTAAAACAATACATTTATTTGCTATGATAATTATTCTAAACATTGTTATATTATCGCTGCAAAGAGATAGTAAATAAGTTCGTGTAAAATTTGTATTAATTTTCAAATGAAATTAATCTATGAAAAATCAGTAGTCACAATACTTCACAATTCTTTTCTCAAATACTACTCCTCTATAAACGAACATTCCCCATCTCCCTCGATTAAAACGCGCTCTACTTTCAATTTCAACAATTTATTTTACTTGCCTTATCTTCCATAACCAAGAATATTCACTCTACCAAATAATAACACAACACAATCCCTTAAATATTTCAACTGCATCTGTCTGCAACGTATTAAAATTTCACAATTCTTTATTTTCGATGACATCAGAAATCACTTAACTACCCCTCTATTAATCTCAACTGACGAACACGTGCCGTACGAGCCAAAAAATATCATCATTTTCAATTGTTAAGCCTCACCTTTAAGGGAATTAATTACCCCGCAACGGAAGAACGCCCACATAAGTCCTTATTGTTTCTCCCAAAGTAAACAGCTACGCGCCTGCGGTGCGCATACTTGCTCATGCTAATCCCCCCCGCCCCAAGGACGATTCAATCGTCGGGAATTATTCTAACGTCAAGCCTTTCTTAAAGTGTCAAAACACAAGCGACCACTTTTGAATGGAGCGGGCTGCGCTTAATAAGATTAACGTTTTCGCGCTCGCTGGGCCGAGAAGTTTCTGTAGGGTCGGAGGGTACCTTTGTCGAAGCTTTTTGACAACGATAAATAATCGGATAAAGCGTGATCAGGGATTTTCTGAGTCATTCTAACCGGCCAGATCAGGGGCAACCAAGACTCCAAGCATTGTGCTGCGTGGTCGTTATTCCGGGGTATCTTTGTCAGCTTCCTCTTTCTCGCACACGGGCAAATAATAATGAATTCGGGCGTCCATTTGCTGCACGTGCCGAGTTATATCCGTGACGTTTACTGATCGCTGGCGAAACGAATCAGATCGAGTTCGTTCGAATCCCTACCTCGCCTCTTCGATTATTCTGATTGAGCTGGATGAAATTTTAAATTCCACGTGTGCGAACGGACTGGTGTCGATTTTCTGTGAATCGGTGCATTTTTGGGGCGAGTTAAAGGGTATAATTTATATTAATATTCATATGCACATATAAGGATGTGTATGTGTATTTCTTTTTAATAATAGATGCTCTAGATGAACAGATAAAGCTACCCTTCGAAATTTCACACCTCTGATGGTCTCTCACAAAGCACTGGAGATGGAAAGAGTCTGCTAAATAAATGTTTTGTGATCTTAATCACGATGCACATATTATATAAAAGTTTAAATATTATATAAAAAGTTTAATTAATAATAGAAATTAAAAAAGTTACTTTTTCCACTTTTGTTTCCATAGTATTGATATCTATATGTGAACGAAAAGTGGGGTCTTTGTATTTTGACTTCACTTATTCATACGTACATACAGGAAATTATTGTGATAGTTTTATTTTTGAAAAGTCTGACGAAATTTTAGGAGATAGTTGAAAATAATTGTAAAATTGTAAAAATTGAGGCAAAGTGTAGCAAGTGCTTTCCCCTCTTAGTTATTAAAGTGTATAATCCCTAGTAGCATTTTTGGTTGGCCAACGGTAGCCAACAGTTGGGAATTAGGTGGGATATAGTTAGTGTTTTGCCTACAAATTCCCAACATAGGGCCTACGGCAAAAAACTTACGACAGTTTGCCAACGAATATTCAATGTTGGGCCTACAATTACTATGGTTGGATAATTACCAAAAAATTTACAACGATGATTAAATGTCGTCTTACAAACGTCAGAAAATTTGCTACATCCAAAAACCTGTTATTATATTCCAAGTTGTGATTTTTCTTTCCTTATTTATAAATACGTAATGAGGACGTCTGTCTTGAGACGAATGTGAAATTTTAAGGAACGAGTCTAAAGGTCGAATGATGATATTTTGGAATATTTCGCGTCACTGCGCAGTTTTTATAAACAATTAATGCTAGGTATGTAACTAGAAATTAGAAGTGTTTACAAAGAAATGTGTTGGGTGGGTTGCGAACAGCGGTTGCTTCGTAAGCGGAAAGTTTGGGTTCGATTCTACTCACCGCGAATTTATTTTTTCCTAAACCAGATCTGAAAAAGACGTCTTTACGACGTCTTTTGAAGTTCTTCAAGACGTCTTCTGGACGTCTTTAAGACGCCTTTTGGAAAAAAACCTTCAGTTGGGCCTGCGTTGGCTACAAGCGTTGGCCCATTTAAAAATAGCGTGACACTTCAACAGTTGGCCAACGGATAACACGTTATTGGCCCAACAAACTCCCAACAAATAAATGTTACTCGGGATATCCGTAAAAGAACCTGCTTTAGTTTCGAATAATTTAAATTCTGGAAGTAATTTAAAATTTCGGTAGTTCGCTTTTCATAATTCTTCGCTTTTGAAAAAAAATCTTACTTTTGTTGATAAGAAAAAAATTAAATGTGCATTCTCAGTCTTCGTAAGTCAAATCGAATGCTTTTATAATTTCACGCTTTACCACTTTGTTAATAGCTTCTCCTAAATTTCCGCACCATCAAAATATACCTACATTGCTCACATTTTTAACACAAAATGAAAATGTGATTAGTGGATATTTTATCATCCCCTGGCCCTCGTTTCGATCGAATTTTTGGAAATGTATGTCGTTACAGTTATGAAAATGTTTTGCCGGCCACTTTAAAAAGAACTGATCCGCGTGGGGAAAATTTTACGATTTAATACCGCTGGATTTTGAAATACTTGAATGTGATTGATTGAAAAACGCGTGGCGCAGATCGCTGCAACGATTAAACGCAACCAACCAACAGATTTATTCCAAAATATTAATAAATACAAGCATGGAATTTCATGGCTACACACTCGAAAATATGTGACCGTTTTCAAGTACACCCTGGCAGAGACTCTGTCGACTACCCAACAGGAGCTCTGGGAGAAATATTAACGAAATAACCAGAATGGAGTACCGTAAATACGATACCATTAATCACCACGATCTGATTGCGCGTATTTAATTGTTGCGTTCTACGGTTGAACTGCGTGCTCCTGGTTGCCATTAAATATCTTCCTAAGAATCATTTGTTTTTGCTTCTATTTCTAGAACTCAGTCGTACACCAACGCCTCAGTTTTGGTATTGGATTTCTTGAAATCAGTTATTTTGAATTTACGCGGTATTTTATTGAAATAGGTCTGGGTTTGGAAAAAAAGGAAATAAATAGAGAAGAATAAATTTTTTTCAAGAAAGTCAGCTTTTACGAAAAGGGGTTTTGAAAATTTGGGAGATTAGGGTGCATTTTATTAATTCACGTACTCATGAATTTGTCTGAAGGCCTTCATTTTGTTGTCATGGTATCATAAAAAATAATAGAATAAGTGTTAATGCTAATTCAAGAAAACATAGCTTCGTTCATAGATTTTTCAATATATTTTTAATTAGCATAGTGATTAATGTGAATTGATGAGTCAGTGAAAAATCACTTTCTTAAACGCTGAAACAATTTTTTCTGATATAGTTTTGATTAAAATGATAATAATGGTACCTACTATTTATTCATCACAACCATTCACAGTTGTTACAAACTTTTATTGTTACTGTTCTTACTCCCTTTAGTATCATTTTCATTGATAAATAATTAATCTCGTAATTATACATTTACATTTGCCATTGTCTGGCATACTATTTTCTTTTAAAAATGTTATTAGTTCATTTTTCTAAATATTATCAAAAGGACATATCTATGTTAACATTTCAATTCACCTTCTTAATGAATCACGTGTTTGATGAAAATTTCTAGACACATTCAACATGCAAAAAGAAAAGAAATATAGTTTTATTATGTAGCTTAAAGAATTTTGTTACGTGGTTTGGAGTGCAAGCATGTCGATTAATCGGTACGATTCTGTGTCGCGTTTCAGTTTTATCACGCTCGAGATAAATTCGTACTGTGTTACACCGCGGTCGATATTTGTAAGGGATTGCTGTGTATTTCATGGACAATGGCCGCGTGGCAGTGGTGAATTAGACGGTCACGTCGTTATCAGTGCGTTTCTGTAGCACTCTGTGCGTTTACTACCGCTGGAGGTTGACCTAGGATTAGCAGACTTTAAAAGAAGTATATTACTGCTCGTAAATATCTTTCTACGGAAAGTTCCATTCTCTCACCAAAAAAGGGACTATTTTTTTCAAATATTAAGTGTAATAAATATACAGCCCATAATTCGTCCTCATTTTTGCACGATTGTGACAAAAAATTAGTTAAACAGAGTAGGGATCCCATAATTTTATGATCTTTATTTTGCAAAAAATTACCCACCTATAGAACAACTCTTACATTATACAATTAAAACTACCAGGCCGTAGTTCCATTTTAGGCTTAAAAAGCAAAAGCTACAGAAAATTTAAACTAATATTAATTATACTACTCACTATTAAATAACCCATTAAAGAATATTGTAAAACAATAACAATTAAAATCTTCAAACTAAATTTATTCAATTTCACATCATTGAGAGTTGGTAGCTTTCTGCACAGCTTGGCACAATTGCTGCCAGTGTTCTTTCTAGCTGAGTAGATATTTTCAAAATTTCTTTATAGTGTCAAAATTCGTTCGCTCACAGTCAAGTGATGTTAGGTGTACGGAAATGTATTTTTTCACTACAGCTACTTGTAATTTCACCAGAAATGCGGCAAATTGTCATAGATGGTCAAGGCAAATACTTTGATTAAAAATCGTGTAATATATTTTTAGTTTTAATAAAGACTTTGGTTTAATAAAGCGGACGAACTTTTTCACCGACCTAATATAACGCTTGTACCACACCTTACAAGGGAACACCGCGAACCCGGACCTGGAACTCAACTTTGTGGGTTTTTAGAGTGACTCATAACAAGAACAACGATGTGGGTCATTGGGGCCCTATCGCCCTTTAAGGGGGTGAAAACTAACCTCAAAGTCAAATTGGCACTTCCACTTTTTCGCGTATAACTCCCAAATTACAACGCACAGAAAAAAATGTTTCAAACAAAAGTTTAATGGTGCAATGAGCACTGCAAACTTGCGTTAACAAAATTTTGAAAAAAGTTTTTTTTCGTTCAGGTATTTTTTTTAAACTCTTCAAAATTTTGTTAATGCAAGTTTGCAGTGCTCATTGCGCCATTAAACTTTTGTTTGAAACATTTTTTTCTGTCTGTTGTACTTTCAGAGTTATAAGCGAAAAAGTGGAAGTGCCAATTTGACTTTGAGGTTAGTTTTAACCCCCTTAAAGGGCGATAGGGCCCAAATGAAACACACCGTTGTTCTTGTTTCGAGTCACTCTAAAAACCCACAAAGTTGCGTTCCAATCGGTGAGTCTGGGTTCGCGGCGTTCTCTTGTTAGTCATGGTTTTTCCATTCTAGCCTTCTTGATTATGCCACAGTGCCTTGGTCAGTTTAGACCCGTAGTAACAATCCTACTATACTTTTAAGACGACTTTGCTTTTGTTAGAATAATTCATTTTTCCGATTTCTGAGGATTCTTCTATTACTTTAATATCTACTACTCTCATTACGAAAATATGTCGGCAATTTAACACTATACATAAATACACTACAATCTGCACAATGAATTTGGAGTACATAATAAGTTGATATACAAACACGAACATAAATTTATTTATTCTTATAGAAGAATAAATTAATTCTTGTAGGAGAATAAATTAATTCTTTTTATAGAAGAATAAATTAATTCTTCTTATAGAAGAATAAAGTTAATATTCTTATAGAAGAATAAATTAATATGCTTATAAATTATTTTCCTCCACTTAGTGTTCCGCACTTTATGCAACAAACATAAAACACATGTTATAATATAATGACTAATTGACTATTAATGTTTCATTGACGGTAAAAGTAAAAACTAACTATGCCTCCTATACTCTATTCAATGCTACTCCAAAAATAGTTAAAAAATCTTAAAATATATACCTATACCTCTGCAACGATCCATCTTCACAGACCAATAAATAATTATTATCATTTCTAACGCGGTGGTTCAATGTCCTACAAAATACCCAGTTGGAAATCAATAGTTGTGGAGTTATTTTTATTATTGGGTCAATGAATGGCAGTTTCCGATGTTTCTTCGTTTTCCATGATGCAGACTGCCATTTTATTATCGTTATTATCTTTATTCTTCTTCATCGAATGTATGGTCGCCATATGTTTTGTAACGTACGAGTGTAGACTTTGTAATCTTAATATATAAAGCAGAAAGTGTTTGTGTGTTTGTTTATCGCCTAAAAATTTTCGAACGGTAAACTCTAGGGTCACGAAATGTGTGCCAGCTCATTGTGCCTAGCTAATCCAGATGAATGCGACTATTTTCGCAAAAAAATAAACAAATTTTTTTTATAAAATCATTCTAAATTTCGGGCAAAACCGAGTAGTAAAGCTAGTTGTTATATATTACTACTTAGCTTAAAGTACCCGGCGTTGCCCGGGTAAAACTTCGATTATCACGGAGTGTCAACAGGGTGAAATAAGGGGGAGGGGTGGGATGTCCACATTTCATGGTAGCCTATATTTTCCGAAGGGTTCTAGAGAGTAATTATGCAAAATTTGTTCCAGATCGGTTAAAAAAATCGGGATAAAAAGTCTCGTATATGTTATTCCTGGTCCTAGACTACGTATGTATAAAATTTCTTAAAGATCCGTTGCGTAGTTGCGACGTGATTGAGTAAAACAAACATCCAAACACACTTTCACATTTATTATATTAGTAGGAAGTAGGATAGTAGGATAATAGTTTCATCTTAAAGAAGATATCCACATATTATTCATATTCCCCAAAATAATAGTTAAATTAATTTTGCTGAAGACTCCACTTTTTAAAATAAATCTCATTGTGCTCTATGTTCGTAAGCGACGTAAGCTATCCTTCTGCTAATTCTGTAATACCTCGTCTCTACCATTTCTTCTCGGGACCTTAGTCCTTAGAATTTAGAGCCGAGGATGAGAAACAGGACGCTGGTAAACTGACCAATAACTTATGACCTACCCTCCGCACCCTGAGAATTGCCAAAAAGGACGAGTAGTTAAAGATAGGGGTAGCGTCTGTACAAGCAGAAAGTCGGCGAAAGAAAGATCGAATGCACGGGATCCGAAGCAGCAGCGGCTGCTGATTTGTATGGGATGTCGAATCGTCGCGTCACTGCTATGTGTTTTAATTTGACGTCACTCAGCACGTCAGTACCATCTGGTGTTGCGAGGCTTCTCGTCGCCTCTCGTCTCGTCTAGGCCGCGCCAGTCACCGGGATTTAATATCATACCACCCCGATCTCACCCTCCGTGGCTCGCATGGACCCTTCTCGCCTTCCTGTCTCTGTCTTCGCAAGGCAAACCGTTGGATTTTCCGCTGCTGCACACGAACGCTGCATCGATGTACCCCCCTCGGTAAGCTGGATATGCATAATCAGACCACGGGAAGGAAAAAGGACGTTTGGGAAATAAAAATAGATAAAAATCCAACAATTTCTATCGTGCCTTCTATTTTCCATTGCGTGGAATGGGTCAGGATTTAGAGATATTGCCATTAAGATCATTGTCTGGTTCATACTGTACGCGATAAAGCAGCGAGCACAAGGAAAGAAGGAACTGCCAGTTCTATTAACCGATGTCTATTAGACCAGGCAGTGGATGCACGAGATTCGATTAACCTAGTGCACCGATTTGGATCAAATTTTGCATAATAATATAGTTGGTGTATACCGTTGTGGTGTGCGATCAATAATCAACTCCGCCTAGCACAACAATCAATTTATTAATAACACGCGATAACAATGAACTGCGGCACAAGTGGCTTGCGTGTACACTGTGTGTACTTCGAGGTGAACTGACCTGACTGACTGTTCGTTTCTCGAAGCCTGTACTTTTTACGAGAGGTGTAAGAACTTAAGAAGGGAAGAAAAGAAGTGGAAATAAATGGCTGACGTTGGCTTACGATTTGAGAAATGTCACAGAAACTCAATAAAATAAAATAAATAAAATAGTTAAAGGGCAAAACATATTTTCATTCAACTTCCATACGCGAAATGGCAATTTTAAGTGCACCAACCTAATATTATAACCAGACAGTGTTTAGGAAATTTGAATGGTGTTGAGTTTTGTTTTTAAATATTGGCGCCTTTCTCCATCTTGACCGAGAGCGGAAGTAAGGCGTGCGTGCATCTGCGGTTTGTTTCACTTCCCTTCACTTTTCGGGCAATGTGCACTCGTTCCTTTTCATTTTACTCATCTCTGTTCATTATTGATAATACATTATTATTTTCTATTTTTGTGTATCTGAACTAGGGTTGTCACCCATACTGTATAATATAATATTGTACTATATTTCGGTAAATTATACTATAATATATACTGTTGAAACAAAATATAGCACGCAAAATATAAGTAAAACAAATTTAATTATCAACCTAACTAAACTAACCTAATTGCAGCGAGTCTCAGTGCTCAGAACACACCCTTAGCTATTAACATAATCTTTTATTATTTATTGATAACAGTGTAACTTATCTTAATAGCTTACACTTGACTTTGACTCAAAAAAATTATTTCGCCAATTTCTGTCCCTTATTTTGAACACAAAATTGAATTTAAACAATTTGAAAACATCTTGGAATCTTTAAATATAGTAGATAAATGAAAAATTAATGTTAACGACGTATATTGCTGAATCAAATTCTTGAGAAAGCAAGAGAAAACAAAGATTTTGGATCCAAAATTACATACCTGTGAAAAGTGGCAAACCTTTTTTAAAAACAGATCTGATTTAGGTAACATCCTTAAAATTGTTTCTGTTTGCCTACCAATACCAGCTACCTCAGCCTTTACTGAAAGAATCTTTTTAATTATGAATATTAAATGGCGCGAAGAAATAAATAAAGCTACACTTAAATTAATAAAAATTAACTATTAATTTATAGTAATATGAACATAGAATGCCGGGACTCTTATAGTTACTTTGTAAAAAATAATTCTTTGATACTAAAAGCACAAACTAACAACAAATATACTCGGAAAAATAAAAAAAAATAAATCTACACTTTTTACTTTCATAAATTTCTCTGAAAATACTACATTTTCTCAAAATTCCATAAAAATACTATATTTCCCCTCAAGAAAGGTGGCAACCTTAATCTGTTCAGTAGCGAGTGTTATGTGTAATTTCTGTGTCGGGTATTAAACTCAAATATCAAACCACAAACTGTTTAATTGCTTTCCTAACTTCTAACAATTCGATAACACAAATACGTATACATATACCTACATACCGTAGATTCTGTAAAATAGCATCGCTTATAAGGACATGAACGTTATTATTAATATAGGTAAGCACACACGGTGTTAAATACGAAATATTAAGCGATTAAAGATCTTAACGCATGTGCCACTTATTTAGTAACATAATAATCGCTGTGGGCCACTTTTAGCTTATCGCGAGCAAGATAGCTCGGAAATATCCCGTCAAGAATGAAACGCGACTCCGAGAGGATTCAAAGAATTTGCGCTGTTGGTTCGTGCACGCGCGAATAAACTCGCCCGGCAAGAAAGTGTACTAGTGGTACGTGACCCAGGCGGTCCGATTTATCGAAGTCACGTGCGGGAATCATTCTTTTGGCGAGATCATGGGCGTCGAACGCATTCGATGCTCACGGAAAATTTGTAGGGATGCTTGTATTTTAGGATCGTCGAATGTGACCGCGTTGCCTGATAAGCTTTAAACTACGGAATTTATCGTTGAGTGGGAAGCGCGGTTCTAAGGCTGAGTTATAAGGGTTGTGTTATAAGTGCTTGATCGAAGGAATTGGCTGCACCTGGTCATCGAAGGAAATACCTTACGTTTCTTTCGTACTTAAGGGGGGATTCTCGTCTAACAGCCTCAAAAGTAACTGGTGTTTAAGATTTTTTTTTTAAAAAACTGTTGGTCATATTGGACTAATCTCTTTTGAGATATAAGGAGGCATCTTTAAACTTGCAGAAAATATTTTTTTTATGTCGATCCTTCTTATTATTTGTTAATTATTGTGGAATCTTGTCCACCTCTTCGACGATGTAACTCCTGTTGGCGGAATGTGTAGCACCTGCCACAGTCATCTGATATCAAAAAAACTACATGTTTCTTAAAGTTCGATAGTTTACGCTGGGATTGGTCCACATTAAAGAAAAAAAATGAAAAATTGAAAGAGTTATAGCGTTTGAAAGCAAAAGTAAGTTTTTTCCTTATACAAATTTTTCATATTATTCTTTATATCGACGAAAAAGGTATTATAAATAAAAATTAAATTCAAATTTTGGGTTCAGTTGCGGCGTAAATTATTTAACTTCAAGAAAATTTTCTTCATTTTGCAATTAGATGACTGTGACCGGTGCTACACCTGACGCCAACGTCGTCGAAGAGATTCCACCATAATTAATGAATAATAAGAAGGATCGACATAAAAAAAATATTTTCTGCAAGTTTAAAGATGTCTCCTTATATGCCAAAGAGTTTAATGTAATATTAACAACACGTTTTCTTTTAAAAAATTCTACATTTCAGGGGTCGTTACACGAGAATCACCCCTGAAGGGGGCACATGCACCTAGAAAGGCCTACAAATTGACGGTCTTGTAGAATTTTTTTGTAAGAAAGTATTAACTATATTGCACCCGTATTTTTTTTTATTAATTATGTCACATCTTTGGCTATAATACTTAATTTTTATACGTTAAAATAGTAGTCGTATAATATAGTGATAAGGGCTAATTCCAAATGCGTCATTCGCTGCAGTAATTCGCGGTACCCACTCCCAATTAAACAGATTTTACCTGAAAGCAAAAAGCAAATGAGTTTCTTAAAATATATGGACAAATGACGTTTTTGACAGGGTAGATTGTTTAGTTGATAAATTAGTTCTTTTTCAGTGCATAAAAGGCAGGATTTCATGTCCGAAAATTGAACGTTTATATTTAGAGTGCTGTCATTTCTTTAAAAATGACCTTTTTTTGAAATTGGGCTTGTCCAAAACAGCATTTGTTAATATATTTTAAGAAACTATGTAATTTGCTTTTTGCTTTCGCTTGGAAGTAGCCACTATGACTGTATTATACGACTAATATTTTTACATACAAAAATGAAGTATTATAGCCAAAGATGTGACATAATTAAGAAAAAAAATACCGGCGCAATAATGTTAATACTTTCTTAAAAGAACGTCAGTTTTTAGGCCTCTCTAAGTGTGTGTCCCCCCTTAAGATACCCTCTTTCTGAGCAACTGTATAATCTATTATTAATATACTTTCTATAATGACATTTTAAAACACAAGTTGCTTCCACCTTTGGAAAGTTTGGACAATGATTGAATGCTAATAGAAGGCTAGCCATCCAACACCAATACCATAGCTGAGCAACTACCAAACATTAGCAGGCAACTTCAAAACTCATCCAACAATAACTTCCGTGCTAAAACTTGTCACACGCAACAGGGTTCGATTTATCGTAGCGCAAGCAATGCAACTGCCCATAGGGGAAAATTTGGGGGCGGTAAAATTAGTAGAAAGAGAAAATTATAATCAATAAAAAAGTAAAACTTATTAAAGAAGCGGTAAACAGTAGATAATACATTTTTAAATTTAGTATGAAGCTTATAAATGGTTTTTAAGTCACCCATATAATTACTATTATATATCAAAGATCTTGGATGTTCCCCTTTCCTTATATTTACTTTGTCTCATCCGTTAACTTCTAAAAATGAATAACCAAAAAACATAATAGAGAAAAATAAGGAAGATTTCCTAGGTGCTATTGCCGCTGGTAAAAATAAAGAAAGAGTTTGAACATTTTCTATCGTTCTTAAGCTTGAAGCTGCGTGCTACATAATATCACCCCGTTGTCAAGAGGAACAAGGAATTAAGAAACCGACATGCTGCGACTTGATTTTTTTCGCGCATATAGAAAGGACGGAATGAAAGCGTTAATTCATTTTGCTACTGCTTCTGCCCAAAAACTATTAGCGGGAAAAAATCATTTCCGCCCAGAGCTGCGAAAGAGCCAGATCAGGCCGACACACCATTTACCCATGTTCGCATCGAACCATCAAAATTCTGTTAGACGCAGCAGAGACAGGGTCCCAGGCATTCCCAGCGGTTGCGCTGCCAAAAAACGCCGCGACATGCTCCTCCTTATGAACAACGAGCCATAAAATGTGGGTGGCAAACCGGCCGGCCGTAACGAATGGAGTGCGCCGCTGTAAAAATGTGGTTTTATAGAAGCAACTCCGCGTAATGTCCAAGTAACCTGGACGATGCACCGTTCGCGGCGGAGACTGCTCGCCGGGCCGGAGCGGGAGGATGTACTGGGTGAGAAGGAGAGGATAGACCCCGTGTGGGTGCGCCCGTAAAAAGGAACATCGTGCACGCGCCTGCACATCGTAATATCTGCCTCTTAAGCATCCATACACTCGGTCGAGTTCGTTTTCTTCTCTGGTACCGACGTCTCCTCTTCTGCTTCTTTCCTCTGCCTTCCCTCTCGCCCGTCGCCCCACCCCTTTTCCCGTTGCCTTTTTCGTTGCGCCTTGACTCCATAAACCGGCCATAAACCTTTGACGACAGCCTGGAATTCCTTGGCATCACGATTTTACCGAACTGTATCGATCACCATCCCTCAGCAACCGCGGCGACGTCCACCGCGTATGTGTTCCTGATACACCACTGGCTGTCCCGTAAGCACTCACCGTATTCGTATTTCCGATGCCCTGACGAGCGAATGTTTGCTTGGATTCCACTCGATTTCATGGCCAAGTCAAGGGCAAGTCGGTCCGCGCTGCTCTCGAAACGAGCTCCTTCAAGCAGGGGCCATTTCGACGTGGACAGTGGCCGATGAAGTCTCGGTGTTGTCGAAACGAAACGTGGGTACTTTCGCTGGTGGATTTAAAGGGTGGGTTGTTTTTGGTTGGTGATGAATCATGCTTGTGAATTGACTGCGTGAATGTCTCGCAGAGTTTCGGCTAATAAGTGTAGTTGCTATTGATATTTGGACAGCCACTTTACTTGAAGTTGCGCGCTAATGAGACCGCCGGATGCGGTTGTTTTGATCATAGAATTCACGGATAGTATTCCTCTTGGCGAGGATACTTCGCTACTTTGGCGACTAAACCAACACGTGTATCGCATCGAAATGCTTCCTTTCTTCAGTTTATGATGCGGTTGTCTCCGTTTCTTCTTCTGCGATTTTAGTTATATTTTGGAAGCTGCTACACTTTTTGTATAATTCTTTTTCTGGGGAGCGAGAATCTTTAAAGAGGGAAATTCATATGAAAATTTGTGAGTGTTTTTTTTTACCGAAACTAAGCATAGTGTCCATTTAAAATTGTAAGGGTATTTTCTTATACTTATGATATAAAAACTATTAGTTTAGCCAAAAAAGATATTAATTCAAGAATTATTTATACAATTGTCAGGCGCTCCGTTTTTGTGCGGCGTGCGACATGACAGCTGTTCTATTCATCTGAAACAAAAAACCAAAAAGATATTTGTTCTTTAGGAAATTGCGCAGGTAATGAACCTCGATCCGCAGAAAAAACTGCGAAACTAACAAAATGGCGGGGGTGTGAAGAAAAATAACGATTTTGAGGATTTGGGGTTCCTCCCTTAAACCACTTTAATGTGGCTTTTAGCAATTAAAACCATACATTGACCTTCCACCACAGCTAATTATCGTACGAAATGTGGAAAATGTAGTATTTTTGTATTCACAAATATGATTTGCCGATACTGATTGATCATGCGAATCTAGCCATGGTTTCCTGCAGATATTTGCTTTGACACGTGAGACACCATTGTCAAGGATGCTCACTCTTAACTTAATAATGACTCTTTGTTAGTTCATTGTCACAGAAGGAGACTGTCGATTGCTAAGGAAGCACCTTTTAATATTAATTATTAAGTCTGGAAAAGTGGCTCACTCTTGTATAGGCAAGCTTCACTGCTGTCTTGAACTGAAAGTTTCATTCTTGTTGTTTCTCTCTGATATCATTCTGCAATGTTGACATTTCCTTCTATGAAACTTTCCTTTTGAAGATAAAGCACGGACATTCCTCTTGTAAACGAATGTCACCATTTATTTGTCTCTTGTATACACATTAACCACCTGTCCTTATAAAGTCATTACCGAAGGACACTGAATATATGTATCTGTTACGAGTCATTAAATGTCGCTGATGATTAATTGCTGAACGTTTGACTAAAAGAATTAATATTGGGCCACGATCATTGATGCACACAGACTTAAATATTAGAGTAACTGAATAAAAAACTATTTAAATAACGGATCAAATAATAGTTACTTTAAGTTTTGATTATTTGGGGAATAAAGTTAATTTTTTTAGTCGGCACATGACGAATAATTTTTTTTTAACTTTTATTCATTATTCGACATTTTTATTTGAATAAAAATTTTGTCCATCTCTGGTACATAGTACCTAAAGTATCTATGAAATTCAGTGACTTTTAATAAATAATAAAATGAGATACAAAGTATAGAAACGCCTTAATGTACTGATTGAAATCAGAATTTGCAAAATATTAACAAGCTACATTACCTAATAGAACTGTAGTTAGCTATGCTTCATTGCTTCCGCGAAGCTAATGAGCCAAAAGTTCCTAAGACTAATTGAACTGAAAACCTGATTGCTTCTAGTATACTAAACGACTACTAAATGAGAACTAGGAGTCTGAGCTCCTTTGACAATTTTTACTAAGTTGACGTTTAATTTATCTAAAACATTAATCTAGAAGATAAAACAGGTTTAGTTAAACATGTTTCCACAAGCGTAATTAGTTCTGATTTCCCCCCTTTTCACCACTTTTTCAAAGCATCACTTCTACATATACATATATAAAAGTAGTATGTCGTGAATACAGTATTCCACACGTTTAACATGCAACTCGAAAATATACGAAAACATTTTTTGATTTAGGGCTTCGTTTTCAAAGAAAATCTGACTAAGAGTTGGCAGAATGCAAGAACAAATACGGTGCAATTGCGAATGTAATAGTTAAGCGTGAATAACGAGTCGAAATTATAGAATAGCTTTTTTTCGGTCGCGGTATTGGTTTCAAAAAAATTAATTCCAATTCTCTTACCAATCAAGTCCATGCATTCTCTATGGATTTTCGAACGTGATTTCCTGGAAAACAAATCTTCGTTCAAAGAAAAAGTTATTATACAATTTCGACGTATTTTTACCCAAGGAATTATTTCATCTTTGCATTTGCAGCATATTTATTATTGCAGTCTCCCAAATTCTATTCAGATGGACGCGTACCAAACGATTTTACAAAATCGATTTTCTCGAAAATGAAGTCTCGTAAGAAAAGATATTACTCTATATTTTCTACTTATTTATTTATTTAGAATAACCCCCTTTCGTGCTGCACTAGCAGTTCGATGACACCTTATATAACAACGAAAATTAATTTATTGATCGTGTCCTTTTGACGACAAACGCGAGGAGTATGTATATTCTGCCAGGCGCTTTTTAGATGTCGTAAAACAAGCACAGCTCTGTTGTTCCCGATGCATACGCAAACGTTCTGATCGATGCCAGTTTGTTGCAAATTTAGTTTAATCATCGCGTCGGCATATAATTAATTTCATCGTTTCGCACGCGGACAATTCCCGTTGACACAATTCTGCGAAATGTTCGCCGCAATACAGAGTTTCGTTTATTTGTAATACAGTCGGTGGATTTATTTGCATTTGTGGATCGTTACGAGTGAGAATAACGAGATGGATACACGGCCCAGTGCACATAAGTCGTGATAAGCAATTCCGCCATGATACGAGTTCAATGTTTGCTTCTTCTTTTTCTTTTTATAAAAACGAGAACAGATGCCACGGTAATCAATATCATGCAAAGTATTCTTTGTAGTTATAGTGGCTTTGTTAAACCGCTTAATTAGCAGCTACGCTTTGGCTAAGTAAGCCGCTTAAGAGCAGGTGGTACAAATGCTTCTTAAACCGCAGCTACGAAGTCAGGGTTATCATCGTAATATGAATTTATATTTAAACAGTCTTTATATAAATTTCTCTCCCGCTGAAAAATGTTTGTTGATTTTGGCTGGTACTTTTACGCGAATTCTGAGTGGACTGGTATGTTTGAAGAGTTAAACAATGAATGTACGTAAAATTCACTGATATAGTTTCTCTTCTTTTTCGATGAATACATAGATGTTTGCTCATGAAAGATCTGCAATGCATTAAGTAGTATTTTTTATTATTTCATTAATTACGTAATAATGTGTTTTTACAGGGTGTGTAAACTATATTTATTTATTAATGTTATAGTGATATTTCTACTCCAATTTCTTCATTGAGTCTAATAAAATGGGTTATTCTTCTATGTATATAGACACCCTTTAATATCGAAAGAGGCCTTACATTATTGTATGTAAGGTGTTCCAATAACTTCGTTGCAAGAAAAGAAAATCAATATTTCATGTGGCACAAAATTTGACGTGGGAAAAGGAGATTTTATCTATATGTAGACTTTCTGACACGGTGGTGATAGTATAAGTTGAAAATCTTAAATGAAATCATTAAATTTACACTGCTTTATGAAACTTTCGTTAGTTTCAGCAAGTTCGTTTCATTCGAAATTATTTTCAAATTATCGCATAGTAATATATTAAGAAATTTGACAAAAAATAGGAAACAACTCAAAAAATAACGAACAATTTTATAGACATTGGAATACAGTATGTTGGTATACAATATAAAATAGTAGTAGACAACTAAGTATGATCAATTATATTACACATTAGTATTTATGTAGACTTAAGTATAAAATCTGTAATCAGTATAAGAAGTTTGTACGTATAATATTCTCTTATGTAATGTAATTCACCGTAATCGCTAATGGCTAACAAGCATATGCGACATTAAATAAAAAAAAAAAAAAAATGAGTATATGTACATATGTAGATACAATTGTGGGACATAAAGGAGAATAGTGTTGTTTATAGTCAGACGTAGTTTGGACACCAATGTGAAACTATATCTCTCTGTAACGTTCCACATCCGCATTGTTCTTGAAATTGTTTTACCTGAATGGCATACAATTAATACGAATCTTAGACAGGGACATAATGAAAATTCCATTTAAACCTTGAGTTATACTTTTGTCGAATACTTTAGGCACAACGTGACGTTTTCTTTTCTGTCGTACGAAGGACTTCCACACGATGAATTTTAATTAAAAAAAATAGAAAGAAATACGTATCCACGACAAGGATCCGTACCATGCATTGATTTTTTACAATAACTTCCAAATTTTCACTCACAGTAATTCATACTGTTGTACTTATTTTGAAAAATCGAGATCGGCTTACATGTTTTATGCATAAAAATTTCTCTTTGCAACAGTCCGAATACCTATGACCTTTCAATTTGAATTCCTTTTATCTCGTAAAGGAAGCTTCATATTGCAAAACGATGGCCCCCTCGATTTTTCTTTGGCATAAGAAAATTGCATCATGCATATTTCTTGGGTCAGATGTTCAAACACCTTATACAAGCAAAACTGACTTCAAATACAGTTTTCAAAAGAAAATAAATACTTAACAAAAGTTGAATCAGGTTATGAATTAGATGTCACGAAATTTTAATTGTACTCTGCTCGAAAGATACATATTCATAAAGCTCTTTTCTCTGCTGTTGCTATTCTGCGAAGGCACATTGGTACCATACGTAGATACCATGGGTTCTCAGAACGTAAAGGTTACTCGCACATATCGTTTGCACACGTGACGAGATTATATTGCATATAGATAGTGATATCAAGTGACTTATACTGAAACCATATGTCACATTGTTACCTTCCAATTGTGCTCGCGCATACATAGTCCCATGTTGATTTAAAATGGCCAAGATAATCGCTAATCCCGCCGGGTGTAAAGTTTCTCCGTGATAAGATTTCCGCACGCAAAGAACCTTAATTGGTCGTGGAAATTCTCGGTAAACTTTATGATGGATCGAATATGATTAGCGAAGGACATGGAAGAACATGAAGTAGGCAGATTGCTAAAGGGGCAGCAAATATTCATTATGAAGAGTAGTGTTTGGTTAATGGTGCGAGTGACGATATTATTGAAAAAATTAACAACAGAATTCACGAAAACTACATTTCTACGCTATCTGGTAGTTTTCATTTCACTGAAAGTAGGGGAGACCGGGGCTAGTTGACTAATTTGTAACATTACTAATTTTTATAAATAAACCATTGGTATTTTGTTGACTTGCTGCATACCAAAAGTTTACAAATTTCATTAGGTATACAGGCTTAATTTTGAAAATCGTTTTAATTGAGTTTAGGTTGTAGTTTTTATTGTATTTAAAGTAGTGAGACGAATAAGTCAATAAACCCCTACTGCGGGGTTAGTTGACAAATATGATGGGGTTAGTTGACTTGACATTTACTTTTCAGTTTTATCCCCTTGCCTGCGAAAGGCGCATATATACGCTGCCAATTCCACAATATAGTATATGAAACACGTACATATATGTATACTACGACCAATAAATTTTTTTCACTCCTTCACAGTGTTACTTTTTTTTTTATTAATTATCATGGTGTTAGATACTGTAATTATTTTGTACTTGTTTGTTATGGTCTATTTGGAAGGTCTAAGAGTTTGTAGGAAGGATAGGGTATAAAACTGGTAGGGGTGAGTTTGGAAGGATTTGTGGTGGGGGAAGTGGACTTGAGCAGCTAAACTCTTTGCCTCGACTGCATCTTGAGGATAAAAAATGCAATTTTTAGTGATATTCCTATGCTTAGTCAAGTAACCCCGTTCGACATTCTTAACATTTTAAGGGTCGCATGTAGAAAACCTCCACGCACTGGATAAAATAAAATACCGTAAATTATATAGTCAATGTATCACGTTTCCACAAAATATTCCAATTTCCACAAAATAATAGTGGACAAAAATTCATAAATAGTCGAAACAAAAATATTTACTTCCCGCCGACCTTTTTAGATTTTTCATTCTCATTGATAGAACACGCAAGTTTTTGTCACGGCGACACATTAAATGGCAAGCTGGTCATTCATATGCTTCAATATCGCGAATGGCAGCATAATTTATTCCATAATACAACAATTAAAGGGAATTAGTCAACTAACCTCGTTAGTCAACTAGCCCCGGTCTCCCCTACACAAATTCTACTGTCTGAAGTTGACAATCTGGATATCCTTCTTCGATGAGGAGATACTATCTACTTCTTAAATTCTGGTGGTGAATTATATCGAAAAAGCGTCCATATTTGGCAGCAATACAATTTTTGAACGCCGGAACTCTGAACTTTATTTTCTCGAAAAGTTTTAAATAGCTGCCAAATAATGATAATTAATGTTAATAAATTTAAACACGTATCGCGCACTAGCTGCATGCAAAATTTGAACTAAATTCTTCACTACATAAAAGAAATCCTGTTCGAAATCGATCTCCACCCCTCGCTGTGACAGTTCTTTTCATAACAGCAACAGAATTCCTCGTTACTTCGACTCTGGACACAGTAGCATTTGAGGTTCCGGTTTCTCCATTCGTCGACACGTTTCCGGGCGGGTACTCAGTTTAAACAGTGCACAGCGGAGGATTTTGTTGCGATTACGAGTAGCCAGCGCCGCAGCTGAATTTTGAATCCCGAATAGGGTTTCTCACGTCTTGCTGCATAGTGCTTTAAATGCATGAGATCAAATTTGAGCCTTTTCAGACCCTATATCTGGATTTACATATAGGAACGAGATCAGATTAAACAATTCATTGTAGAGTGGTAGTAACATAAATACTAAGTGGCAAATAATAGATATTTTAATCGTGAAAAGGAAACGCTCTATTTAAGTTAGTATTACAAAAGGAGTAAAGAAATATTATGTTATTAATATAATGCCATGTATATATCTACCTAAGTAGACTACCACCTGAAGACTACCACAGTAGATATCTACTTAAGGGGTCATTCTGGTAATCACGCTGCAAAATTCAGGGTTTTTTTTCTCAGTCAATACAATGAATAACAATGTCAAACTTTTTTTCATTCATTAAGCTACTTATAATGTATACGGAACAATTTTTTAAATACACTTTTAATTGTGTTTCTTCACTATTATCTGGAGTTAAAAATCGCGCCTTTGAAAAGAGGGCGGGAGAGATTTCAGCTCACAGACTTATCTGAAACAAGAAAACCAAACTGATTCTTAATCATTATAAGTACCGCTATCGCAGGTGCCAAAATTAGCCACGTAAGTCAAAATTTAACAAAATTGCGCGCATTCAAACATCAAGTAAAAATGGAAAATTTCGAGACTTGAAGTTTAAATGCGCGCAATTTTGTTGCGGCGTGTTTACCAGAATGACCCCTTAATTATGGAGCAATCTTAACAGAGCCGCCCTTAGCACCGAGCAAACGGAGCCCTTGCCCCGGCCCCCGCGCTTAGGGGGGGGGGGGAGGGCTGCGCTTAGGGATTTCATTTTGTAAAAATTAAATGCATTAAGTATAATTGTCAAGGTATCAATTTTTCTAGAATAGATTTTCGGTAAGCCTAAGTGACCCATGAAGTAGAGACGTAAGTTTATCTGTTTTCAATTAGATGTTTTTAATAATCTCTACTTTTGCACCGGGCCCCGCAAACTCTAAGGGCGGCTTTGAATCTCAATCTATCGAAGGAAGTATTTCTGGCACTTATAAGGGAACACTGTGAACCATTACTTACTGACTGGAACACAAAATGGGTTTATAAAGTGCCCGAAGACAAGAACAACGGTATGTTTCATTTGCGCCAATCGTCTTTTAAACAGAGATGGGCAAAAAATTATTTGAAATAAAAATTTCGTACACAAATTTTTATTTCAAATGATTTGTTGCCCATCTCTGGCTTCAAGTGCGTGAAAACTAACCTCAAAGTCGCATAGGCACTTGCACCTTTTGGGGTGTAACTCCTAAAGTACACGAGACAGAAAAAAACATTTAGACCGAAAGTTTAATGGTACAATAAGCGCTGCAAATTTGCGCTAACAAAATTTTGAAAAGAGTTAAAAAAAATACCTGACGAATTTTTTTTTAAATTTGGTCAACGCAAGTTTGCAGCGCTTATTTCACCATTAAATGTTTGTTTGAAATAGTTCCTTCTGTCTCTTGTACTTTAGGAGTTACACGCGAAAAAGTAGGAGTGTCTATTTGACTTTGAGGTTAGTTTTCACACCCTTAAAGGACGATTGAGCACGAATAAAACATACCGTTGTTATTGTCTTGAGACACTCTATAAACCCACAGCGTGCAGATTCGCGGTATTCCCTTGTTAGCTCAATTGGTACTTCCACTCTACACATGTAGAAGTAAAAAAAATTATAAAAAATACGCAGATACACATGCTTGGCATTACTATTCGAATTACAGTTGCAACTTCCACGACCTCATCTTTACGGATGAGTGCATACTATCGGGGATGTAGTGCTGGAAACTTTCGTCTCTATCCTCTCGAAATTTTTTTAGCAGCACTCCCTACGCGTTTAATTTACTATTATACATGCCGCCTATTAACCACGCGCAACAGTTGAAGCAAATTGGTATTTGGAACAAAAAAGTTTCGTTCAAAATCAGCGACCGTCGGTGCAGCACCTCTCCCTGCAGGCCCGATAGAATTGCTCGTTACATACTTCCATCCTGGACACGGTTGCATTCGGGCTCCCGCATCCTCCGTTCGTCGACGCGTTTTCGGCCAGGGGCGCTGCTTGAACAATGCCCAGCGAAGGATTTTGTTGCGATTACGGACAGCGAGCATCGCAGCTCAGTTCCGGTTCCTGAATCGGGCTACTCACGGCCGGCATTGTTTTGCGGCCGTAGCATCGCTCCGCAAACAATTACGCATTCGACAGGAATGCGAGAGAACGACGACTGCTCGGCCACTGTTCTCGTTGCGGCCGGATTACCAGCACGCAGATCCCGTGCGTTTCGGTATCGTTGCGCCCAGAAACGGCCGGCCGACCGCACCGGCGATCCTAATTTCGCCGAATAATTCGCACCTACGGGCGCGGCCAGCTGCGCCGCCAGACGTCAGACGCGATTTTCATCGTGCCCGTAATTTATAGTTGGATCTAATTGCGGTAAACGATGAAACACCAACGTTCTGACGCGCGATGAATATTGGAAGCCGATCGGACGAGGCGAAGAAGGCGAAGGTTTGGGGGTATCGAAATCTGTAGGCTGAGCTGTGCTTGAAATTATCTGCGCGCTACGTGTCGATTCTCTGTATGGAAAGCTACGTCGTAGCTTTGAAAATATTGTCGAGGTTACCTTTTTTAGTTTCTACGTTTGGCGACTTTGGATCAAGGTGGTTCATGGTAGGATGGTTTTATATTACGTTGTCCCATAAGTAATGCGGCTTTTCTGAGAACTGACAAGGAAACGTTAGGGGTAGGGCATATCAAATAAATATTCGTATTGTTCCTAAACTTATGTACTATATATACCTACTTAGGGGGGTCCTTTGCTATAGGGGTCAACATTTTTTTTTAGTTTTTTGTTTGACCCCCCTAAATTGTGATACTTGAGGAGAAAATGATATGTGCAAAATTTCAAAGAGATTGAACAACCGGAAGCTGTGCCGTATTTATTTTATGTTAATGTTTTGAAACTTTAATGGTTTCACGTCGATTTCGCATATCATTGTGTTCCGGTATTATAGAGGAAGTATTTGTTATCTGCTAATAATCATATAAGTATTTATTAATAAACAAATATAATTATGTACATAGTTATGAACAAAATATTATTGAAACAATGGAAACTCTACATATACAAGGGGGGGGGGGGCTGAGAATCATAGTGGTGTAAGTTCAAATTTTGGTAATTTGAGGTAATAACAATATTTATGTCTTAAAGGCTCCATATCTGTTTACTTTCATAGTGCATTAAGTTATAACTTCATTCTTAACTGAGAAATAAGAACATGTCTCTTTAGTACTTAACTAACAAGACTAGAGCGATTCGAAACATACTGGTGTAAGTCCGACTAACAAGGAGAGATTTTTAACTATCCGCCTCCGATTGCTTTGGTTTTGGGATATGTTTTAGCGGATCGAGACTTAAGAAATATGTGTCTTTATTTTTGCCCATTTGCACGTTTAGGGGGTAAAACCACCCTTTAATGTTCATAAGAAGAGGTACAAAAGTTCCTACTAAGTACTTATTTTTAAGTATATACATATTTATTATCGTAATATTTTAAGCCTTTAGATGTATTCCTACAAGTGCAATATATACGAAGAGTTTTTTATAACAGTAAACGCGAAACATTACTTTACGCGAAACATCATGCAAGTGACTTACACCACTATGAATCTCGACCCTCCATATGTATAGATTATTAGCTGCTATTGCATTATACAAGGCGAGAAAATAGGATACAAAGATTACGTGTTATTATAAATAATAATCATAAAATTGGTTTTATTTGGGGGATAAAAGAATATTAATAGTATTTCATTTGAAGTATTTGCTTTTTACTATAACCTCGTAACTCCACTCAACATTATGACGGGTTTTTAATAATGCTATAAGTAAAAAGAACACGTAATCTTTGTACAATACTTTCTCGTGTTGTATAATCCATTAGCAGCTGATAATATATATAATTTTGTCATTATCTAAGATTTCGAACAGTAGGTACCAATATTTTACCTGATATGCCAACCCCCTACTGGGAATGTTTCCTTGTGAGTTTAAAACAATGGAACTCCTACACCTAGAATTATGTAGACCTCACCATTCTTAACGCCTAACAACCGCTTAACTTCGCGGTTCCATACCACAATCGTAACTGAGGGGTATTTTGGCCATTCGTGTGATCAGGTGGGAACGCTCCTCATCACACGTAGCTGTTCCTGACTGGAAGAATCGTTATTCTGTAGCCTCCTAGCGTATTATAATTTTTACAATATGTAGAAGTTTTACATGCAATAGCAGCGTATAAAGGGTGAGGTTCACCGACCTAAAAGAGCGCTGCTATTATACCTGACCCCAAAAGAGTTTTAATATAAAAAATATACAGGATGAACGCGGGTGTGTGTTACAGCCAGGTATAGAGTGATTCCTCGTATAAAAATTAATTGCATATGTAGAGTACCATTTTGTAATACGAGCCTTCATTTTCGAGATAATGGATTTTGGAAATTAGAGAACTTGATGTACAGTGGCGTGCCAAAGTATTCGGCCACCCTTTAAAACAGAATATCTTGTTTAAAATTGGTCCAAATGACTTGAGTTTTTTTAGAAGCTAGAAGGATTAGTTTGCTAAGTGACGTGATTCGTCGTTTTGAAAAAAATTGCAATTGGTTGGAATAGCGAAAAAAATAGTAAATGTCGTGTTTTTCAACCTTTTTGTCTGTGCTCGTAATGAAAATTTAAGAAGGTTTTATTTTTTTTACAGTTTTCGCCCGAAATGTGTGATTTTCACCAACTTTAACTTTTTATAGCTCATAGCTGCGTGAACCGATTTTGATGAAATTTTCAACACGTATACAACCTAAATCTACAAAAGGCATTTCTTAAATTTTCATTACGAGCACAGACAAAAAAGTTGAAAAACCCGATATTTACTATTTTTTCGCTATTCCAACCAATTGCAATTTTCCTCAAAACGACGAATCAAGTCACTTAGCAAACTAATCCTTCTAGCTTCTAAAAAAACTCAAGTCATTTGGACCAATTTTAAACAAGTTATTCTGTTTTAAAGGGTGGCCGAATACTTTTGCACGCCACTGTATACCGCTACAAAATTTCACTCCTACTGGTACTAGTATACATTAATAAATTAACTATTAAAATCGATGAAAATGGTCAAACGCTGTAGTATACAGTAAAATTGGTTAAGTCGGGGGCCATTTCCAAAGTTGATTTTCTCGAAAATGGACAAATGGTTCATATAAAAAAAATTATTCTTCAATTTCCATTTGTTTTTGCACAAGGAATCACCCTGTGCACCCTATCCAGTCATTTCAGAACTTACAAGGTACATAGTATATTTACTAAACTGACAAAGAGGGGTTTTAGGTGTCCCCCTCTAATTATTGGATATGATTTAGAGAACCGAAAAGAAAAAATTACGTGTCTGTAATTTTGCCCCTTTTTTATATTTAGGGGCTGAAACCACTCCTCAAAGTTCATAAGCTCTTCTTATGAACTCTGAGGGGTGGCTTCACCCCCTAAATATGCAAACCAGCCAAAGTAAAAAAACACTTATTTGTTATTTTTCGGTTCCCTAAAAAATATCCAAAAACTAAAGCAATCGGAGGCGAAAACATAAAAACCTCTCCTTGTGAGTAAAACATATTTTATAAACACGGATCCAGATATGAACCCTTTCGATTACAATAGAGCTACAAAAACCTAATGCATAATCATTGCCACTAGTTTTGGGGTTACTGAAAATAGCTTCCATAACGTGGCTTGCTAGTATTCCTTTCGCGATAAATTCAGATTTGAATCATGAATTATTCCGTACAATCGTAAGCGCCACGTTGAGAAACGATCGGTCACTTTACATGTTACGTGGCATGTGTTTGCGGCGACACATGTTACTTACCGGTCACAGCCGCGGTCTGACGGCTCGGACCAGTAATCGTGCGTATAATTACGGGTTTGTGAGGAATGCGAATAACCTGTAACTAGCCCACACATAGTCGCATGTGCCCTCGTAACTGCCAGTACAACGTGTTTAAGAAATCTGTGGATTGTCACCTACTTGTTCATTTGCCACGCGAGGGCGAATTGACTCTTCAACATTCGTGGCAGCTAGTTCGCATAACGCTCCATGGAATTCTCGAAAAGAAAAGGGGGGAGCAGATGGATTACCATTATACAGAAGTCTTTATAACAAATTTCTGTTTGTGTCAAACAAATAATGAATACACAATTAAAGGCATGCTGAAGGTTTGTTGAAAAGATAGATTCGGCTGAATCGTCTCCTCTTGAAATTTAAATTCCGATTGGCACTGATGAATGGTATCATAAATATCATAAAGGTCATAAATTTTAAATGATATATGTCTCGTGTATCCATTTAACCTTATTACTCATAAATATCTGTCAAACGCGAAATTAGTGCCACCAGGGATATCATCTGCGTCACGACTCTCAAATCATTTGGCGATGTACTGCCACAAGCCTGTATTAGAGTTTTAAAGATGAACTGCCATAGAAAGTAGTCCTAAGAAGAAGAAGAACTACCCGGAATGATTAACCCGATATGCAAAGACGAGGGCGTGCCATTGAAAAATGGAAATGACCCATCTCACTGTGAATAATACATATATCTACATAATTATTAGAAAACTACAGAAAGTATAAACGCCCTTTTATTTGAACCAATGTAAGGGAACTTCCGTAGTTTATTATTCAGCTCTTCACTCATATTCAAACACATAATTCACGATTTATACAACAATATTACCTTCCTTAGGTATATCTAGATCATAAGCCATGACTTTAACATACAATGAGTTTCTCATAATAACTGGCAGCAATAATGCAGCCATTGCCACGAATACCAATCGAGATAAAGCGGTGATCGGGTCGGGAATTTTCTTCCGCCGTCGATTACATGTACACCGCAGACACCTAGACAGCAGGTATTTTAATTTAGTCCATGCCACGGTCATTCGACGAATCAATTAACGGCAATAAACTCGTCTCTCCTTCGGTGTCCTCCATTTTCACCCCCGTGGAAAAAAAGGGGTCGGCTATTATCACGCGACTAACTGCACTTCAGAACTCGTTCAATTGACACTGCGGCCCTCTTGTCCTGCGAACAAGCTGATTACCCGCCGATTTTTTATTGAAACGATTCGCGTTACGAGTGCGAAAGGAAGTTTTTACGTCAGTCCACTACTGAACATAAGTATGTTTCAGCAGCAAGTATTGAAGTTAAGGGAGGTGAAATAAAGTTAAACGCATGTTTAATTATATAAAAGGTACAACGAACTTTCAATATGGTATTTTCTATTTGCAGTAGGTACTACTATTACTTGGAGCTACGATGGAATGTTATAGTTGCTCTTATTATTAGACGTTATTATTGTTTCCGATGTGTTCGACTGTTTCTGAAACATTTATCTGATTAAATGCATAGTTTAGAGACTGTTGATGGGACACTTTTCATTTAATTTTATTTCCCTTAAGGAGATCAGCTTTTTTCAGGGACACCTTTTATTTTATTCTCCCTTATTTTCTACAACCCACTGATATCTTTTTACTGGGCTATTGCACGCCAAACCGATCACTTTTTTTCCTCGATATCTGGGATTTTGTTGAAACTAGAATATGTTGTCCTCCTCGTGAAATTGGGGCGAAGGGGGGAGGGGTATTCATCATTTGTCGATTTCGAATTTGTTTGAAAAATATAGGGCCTTGAATTTTGCGATTTTTGCCTATTTTCGTAAAATTGAGTTGAACTTATGAATTTTTATCTCAAAAACTGTTTGTTGAATTTACTTGATTCCTTCTTTATTTTAATTTATAAGGATCGGCCTCTCTGAATAATTTATTTTTCGGTTGAAAAATCATTTTTACAATAATGAAAATTATAAATAAAAATTTATTTTGCAAATTTCGGCTCAATGTATCGATTTGAAAAACCCGGAAAAAATACTACCATATTCGCTGAAGTGTTTTCTATAAAATAAGTCTATCTCTTGTTGGTAATTTGCATATTCAACGTCGAAGTAAACTGTTAAAGACAGCGTAGTTTTTTATTCCCCTTCTATAAAATTTGCTGATTTCGTTTGAAAAAATTTTCGATCACAATTTCCATTTCCTCTCTTGATCTGTTTTCTTAAATGAGCGTTGGCAACTGATCTACACTCATAATCATCCCCTACACCTAACAAACGTTTACTGCTACAGTTGCGTTGTTTTCTTCGTTGAACTCGTGTAACATAACATGCTGAATATGCTCCTCTGTCACGTCCACTTGAAACGTTTATACCTAAGCTAATATTTATACCAAATTTATAAATAACGTTCGTGTCGAGGTACATTGTTATAAACTCATTTCTCAGAAAAACTGCACTTCTTATGGCTGACGAATAGTGAGCTATAAATGGCATTTATCAACGATAAATTAATGTACACATGGAGGCCCTTAATGAACGACTCATTTGAGTATGGATGAAATTATCAATTTTCTTTTTTCTGCTTCATAGTCAAAATTATTTTATTTCTTTTATTTTAGGATTTTAATGAAACTTCGACTAACAAGAACTCGTCGGACTGGGTTGTTATTTCACTTTCATAAAACTCCTTTTGCTTCCTATGTGTGTTTCACTGTAACGGATTGACCTGTTTCAAGGTGAGCACGCTGTATGAAAATTTCACGATAAGCGAATTATGAAATTCAGTCGAGTGAATTATTTGAACAAGTTGCTATCTAATGGTTCAGTATATCGCAATCAATTTCAGGTTTACGTGGAGTAACTAACAAGTAAACGTTGTCACAGGCTTGTCACGCGAACGAGTCAATTATAAAATTGCTTAATTAATTTGTAGGTAAATAAGCAAGTGACAGCAAGGAACAACTTGTTTCTTTAGGTGCTTTTCTTTATAGAAACGTACACACAAAGTGGAATAAAATTGTTGAATAGTGAAGTGTCTTACAAGTAGCTACAGAAAATTGTAGTAAGAGAAGTTTTTCTCCCCCTTCTGTCAAAAGCTTCATTTTACTTTAACTTGAAAGTATATTTACGTAACGCGATAAAAATACAACACTTCTGTGTTTTAAGATGAATGTATGTTCTTATGAACCATTCTAGGAGGTGAGAGCAAAGAAGTACCTACGAATAAAAATCGAGGCGTGTAACGAAGGCAAAGCTGGGCATTAACTAAATAAAATATTATTTAATTAACGGATCAAATAAAAGTTACTTTAACTTTAGATTATTTGACGAATAAAGTTAAGTTTTTTTATGTGGTAAGCGTTTCAACCTCAGCGTCGGATAAATTTTTCAACTTTGACTTTGACTTTAACTTTAACTTTACTCGGCGCCGCATAATTTTCTGGCGCGCGTTCGAGCCGAACACATGAATAATTTTTTGAAACTTTTATCTGTTAATCGACATTTTTATTTAAACACAATTTTTGCCCATCTCTGAATGAAGGGTTACCCTAATGCATATTCCTATCGAGGACCTGGATAAGTCCAAACTTGGGCCTCGGTTTTGTCGAAAAACTTTTGGATAGCACGCTCCAAAAATTGGAACCAAATCGGTGACTCTGACCGCGCACAATCCGCTGTCATTTCTTAATCGTCCCTTCAAAAGAGCGTGCTATCATTGATCGTAAAGTTTCATGACTTGAGAGACGCTGATAAAAATTCTCGTTTGTTTCAGGTAAGTTCTAATAGCATTCGCTGTCCGCTCGCCCATCCAATCTTCGAAAACCGCGGTGAGTAAAGATACGATCATTTTTCAAAGTAAGATATTGCCAGCGAAGTTCACGAACTTGCTCGTCGGATTCAGTGTTCCTGACGCTTACGACAAGCTCGCGTGTAGGTTATCGAGTTTCATTCTAATCGTCAGCTACCCGGTCTGCGGCGCACGAGAGAGCGATTTCAGAGTGGCCGTTTTTCAAGGGAACAACCGTGAACGTGAAATTGAAGCCAATCGCAATAGGAGGCTCATATTTTATGGTTCGTCGGTTTACGTGCCTGGCGGAATTGCGTCGTGGTTCCTGCTTCCTTAACGACCCAGGCGCTATCGGTCACTGATCAGCCTCGCAAGGTCTAATTAATATTCATGACTTACTCGCGAAGGACTCCGCGGTTAATGTATATTTAATTGGAGGCAAGCTGCAAGATCAGTCAAGGTTTTCCGCGAAGGACGTCAAATATCCGTCGACCCGGTTCGCGAGTTATCCTTGCGCCTGAATTATGCATATCGCGTGCATTTTCTCTCGAAACGCCTTATTGTTCCTCGAAAACATCGGCCGGATTCTGCTCGAGGCAATTAGTATTACATCGCGATGGAAACGCTATTAAAAACTTCGATCCCAACGGGTTGTTTACAACGTACGGTTGCAAAATAATTTGCATGCGCGATATGGGTCGTTTGTGTGCTTTCCATCGTTTTATTACATCTCGTATACCTAGAAGCAAACATTATTTTCCAATCCTATTTTTTGTAATATCCAAACGAATATGAAGCGAGATCTTCATTTAAAGTCATGAACCCTTTGTATTGGAACTATATAACATACGGCAAAATTAGTGAAAAACTGGCTTATAAAACAGAAATGTTCTGTAATGAAATGGCCAGCGCAAAGTTCGGATATGAATCCGATTGAAAATTTCTGGTTGATTATTAAAATAAGCCTAGCAAAATACGAAAGTCCAACATTGGGTATTTACAAGTTGTGGACAAGAACACGAAAGGAATGGAACAGTATTGAACCAGAAGTTGTATATAATTAATTTAATAGTAAACACTAGGCAAAAACAGGAAAGTGGACGAAATATTAATTTAAAATCTTGATTCGAAAAATTTTATTCGAGTGCAACCCTGTAATGATAGTATCAAGTTCGTATTTTTTTACGTATTTTATTTTGTATACTATATTCAGCTTGTAATTATAATTACCTAGTCCTTATCAATTAATCGAGTAGTATTATCGTTTCTTTATAAAACCAGCCTTGTGTGTTTACACTTTTGCTCGTCATTTGTTATATGCACATTTGATAAAAGGGAAAATTTTTCCACATTTCTGTGGTCCCATTTTGATATTCTATAGACCATTGCAACCCTTTCATTCTATTCCGTCATCTTAAAAAAGTGGTCTCTTTCATTGTGCCAATAGATATGGAAATTTCTCTTAAAATATTTTCCCGAATTTCTGGAACTCTGAGGAGTCCATCCCTTTCAGATTTTACCCTGTATTCCTAACTCTTGTATATCACTTACCACTTTGGCATGCATCGTGAAATTTTGACGATTTTATTTTGTAATAAATAAATGTTTAGTAATTATAATAATATTAGGAATAGAATCAATCTTCTTCTGTTTACCGAAACAATTTTGTCGATAAAAATAATTGCTACGAATCAATTTAATGAGGGAATATAACTTTTACTGAAGTGGTCCAACTCACCCATAATAAATGGATAGTCGGGGAGAGATGGACCACGACCCAAAATTTTAATTACTCATTTCCGCAGCCATTTATAGAAATATTGTGTTATTCTCATTGCATATCTTAGAAAAGATAGTTCACTACACAACCTGGCAAGTAGATACAATATTCAGTAGGTACATTTAAAATATTCATGTTTGAGACATTTTTAAAAATGTGGTCCATCACTACTGGAATTACCGTACGTTCCATTTTACCTTGTAGAAAACACTGTAAGTGCCAAAATTCAAATTCTATACTATAGTATTACCATTGGCACGTAGAACATTTTCCGATAAAATTTTTTTTTAATCTTGGCAGTTACAATGTAATCTACAAGGGCTGTACAATTGTTCTGCGTGCGGGAAGAATTTATTACACTGCAATTGAAAGTCATCAAGGAAGCGTGACTTAACTTATGCAACGATTAACCCGAATAAAAGACAGCATTCTCTGAGTTACCGCTTTTAATGGATCCGCCTGTGCAGCTCGCCGCGCTCCCCCTATCCTTTTAATTTGTGGGGGCGTTTACGAGGCGCGACCACTCTTCGAGGAGTGTAGCGAGGCGGCTACGGAAAGTCTCTTACGGGCCGTCATTCGATACGCTCGATTTCAAACATTCCACGATGGAACGAAGGCGCTGCATAGACGTGCCGTGCCATTATATGCAACGATTATTACCCAAACGACCGTGCACTTTCACCGCGCCATTACAGTGTAATGTTAAATAGGAAATGATGATATCCAAGTGAAATGTACACTAATTTTAGGCGTGCATGGGAGTATTAATTTGCGGTTGGATGCTGTACGTCATTCGATGGTTTCTACGATACACTATGTCGTATATTTTCCTCTGCAGATGAATACATAGAAAGGGCGATCTTATGCAGAAAATTGCATGCCTTCGGGATGAAAGTTACGTGATACGTGCGGAGTCTGTTCAAATGGAGCATGGTCGTTGGCTTCACTGAAACTGAAGAATCTTTTTGCGATTTTGCTTGTTCACTGGAAGATGAGTTATCTTTAGTCGGTGAATACTTGATGGTCCATGAGAATGTTTAAAGTTTTGATGCTGTGCGCACGCGAGATTGCAATCAACGCTGGCTACATTTAAGACGATAATAATTTTTAATAAAATACAAAAGTGACATTTGTGCAGTGACTGCTAGTATTTATTGCTGAAAGTGTTCTTTCTACTCTATGTTATGTCTTAGGGGAGAGTTGCCAATATCGTACCACTTAAGGGTTTATACCTAGTCAGGCGGCCGAAAAGAGGCGAATGTTTGTGAATTTTTTTTTGCAAAAGCGAAAGCATATATTTTTACAGAACTTTTTGCAATTAAAAGAGAAACGTTTAAAGAACATTTGGTAATTTTTTCGTAGAAAAATATTCACGTTTATAATAAAGTAACCACCGACATCCAAGAAGCTTTTTTAAAAATTTGGTTTTCCAGTGAGCACTGCCATTTGGAACCGGATTATCTAAAATCAAAAAACAAAAAAGATTTCGTTAGTATATTAATGTATCCTCTGATTAACGGAGGGAATTTCCGAAATATTAATTTAAAACAAAATGGCGGATATTTAAAGTTGAAATCATGATTTTCTTTACGTGATTTTAACACGAAAAAACTACTAGGAATGATCCCTTAAAAAAATTTACGTTATATTTCGTATTTGACATTAATTTGAACGCAAGTTAATATTGGATACTGTAGCTTGATGTTTTAGGCACCTATTATTAGATGTTCAACCTTTTGTCCAGAACTAATTAATTTTTTACTAATCTTCTTGTGACATATTGTAAAAAGATGTTTTAGACAACTGGTGGTCTCCTAAATCGTAACTCTCAGTTTTCAAAATTGTACCTCTTCTAAAAATAGTAGATTTAAACTGTATAATAAATGCAATATGTACATAAAATGAATATAAAATGTTCTACAATAAACCTGGTTTCAAAAAATACAAAAATACAGGATAAAACTACATTGTTAGATTATTATCAGCTAAAATAAACTGGTAAAAAGTTACATCAATCATACCTTAATTCTTTTAAATGTTTTGCTCGAAAGGTTTCGTTTCTATTTCTCATTTGGCATTTATTGATATTTTTACCATTACATGTCGTTTATATTCATTAATTATTAAGAAATTGCTGAGGTACGATTTAGGTGACCAGTAGGTACGATATTGACAACTCTTCCTATCTTCTGTAGGAAATATAAAATCTACTCTCCATGTTGATATTAATAAGTTTCAATTGGTTGCTGCCTGCATAACAGAAACGAGTGTACTTGTAAATGATAGCCTCTTGTCTCATGGGTGTATTTAATTTACGTCCTGTGTTTGAAGGAAGAGAAAGTATCTACTTCTGCGTGCACCATATCCTCCTAATATTCTTGAAAATCAAGCTGCAGTCAGTAATTGCTAAAATGGTCTGTGGTCAGAACACAACACGTGAAAGAACAGCTGTCCAAGAAGTGTAGTTTATTATGCTCTAAGGGTAGCAAACTAACATCTGCAATTTGAGACTTTCTAACACTTCATATCTTCAAAAAATGATCTTACAGAAAAGTAACAGCCTTCTATTATTTATCCCTTTAAACTAAAAAGTATATTCCTTACATATTTCTCTTTCCCTTTGTCAGAATGCAATATTATGACGCTTAGCACGCCAGCTTTCAGAACATATTCCTTCAGATGGGGCAACTTTGACCCCAAAACTAGATTTTAAAACAGTATCACCTAGCACCTATCGTATAACAGGTGTTATTCTCAAGCAAAGTGCCTTGGATAGCTTGAATTGCCTGCTTCGAAATGCAGCTTGCCTGAGAATAATACCTATATGTTATAACATACAATAGGGTAGATGTCCCAATTACTATCAGTGCCCCTATTACTACCACTCTATTTATTTTATTTAATAAACACATAAAGTATAAAGAATACTGTACAAAAAAATTATTACTAAATTTAAATTGTTCTTATTATTATTGTACACTATATACGTTACGTTTTTATTAGGTAAAATAAATAAAGTGGTAGTAATAGGGACACTGGCAGTAATTGGGACATCTACCCTAGATGCTAGAAGAATTTGTTTTAAAATCTTATTTTAAAAACTTTGTGGTCAAAGTTCCCCCATTTCCTAAAACCTGTGAAAACGATCAAACCTCGCCCTGTTACCCTTCAATTTACTATTTACTCCTTCTGTCTCATTGAAACGATCTGTAACATGTCACAGAACTCCCCCGTTAAGTGTCCCGTGAAAATTTCACAAGAAGCGAGTCAATGGGAAAGCCCTAAACGCTGGAGCGGTTGGAAAAACGAGAAGGGAGTGGCAAGCTGTTACGACACGGGAAATGAGCCCCGTTAGGGCGTTCGGACATCTTGGGAAGCGATGGGCTGTCGAAAAAATTTGCGACTAGCTCCGTTCCCGGGAATATTTTGGTCGGCGAGCGCTGCGGGCTAGAATCAGTTCTCGCTTTATTGTCGACAACACTTGCTGCACGCGCATTTGGCGGTCCACTTCGCCGTATTCTTTTAATTTGTACGTCATGCATCAATGTCAGCCTCTCGGCTATTCGCTCCAGCTGCTGCTTCTGCGCCGGTGGACACTTCTTCGGGCTCTTGCCAGTCTGGCTGGACCAGCCAGTTTGTCTGCATGCCATCCTAATAACGGGATCCACCAGGGCTAAGGACGCGTTTCTCGATCCATCAATGGCTGTCGCATTCGCCTTTAAGGCGACGTTCCTCGGGATCCTTGAAACGATTGCAATTAAGATCTTATCTTGTCGAGTTTCTGAATTGCAGCTACAGTGAGGTGCTTTTGAGTGGGTCTTCAGTTCTTCTTTGTTTGCGGCAGGGTTTGTTGGTTTTGAAAAGCCGGGTTTATACACCGTTTTTTATACCTACATTTGTAAAATTCGAAAACCGTTTTTTAAATTTAAAAGACCGGTTTTATATACTAGAATTAGTATGTGAAAATTATTTAGTTATTTAATTAAAAACGTTAAGATGTTTACTTGAAATTGCCTGGGGCACAAACATATTCTATAAAAATTTTACTTTAAATGAGTTCATATTTCCTTTTGAGTACTAGTGTATCCATAGCTCGAAGCAAAAGTTTAAAGTTGATCTTCAAATTAGAATTTATAGACTGCAATGTGTGGTATCGATGAAGCGGTCAACAATGAGATTGCATTGTGAACGAGATATTAGATATTTCCTGAGTAAAGTTTGGCAGTTCGAAGTGGGATTTACTTTTGGGTTCAGGGAAGCTAAACGTATTAAAGATGGGTAAGGATCGATGGCTTTAATGGGTTGCCCTAGGCTGAATATTAGCTTGGAAACCGAAAATTAATATAATAAATCAAACATGATAAATACTCTCCCATTTAAATGTTATTAAAATTATTGTTGCTCGCGGTTGTTTGTAAAGGAAATGTGAAATTGGAATATATATAAATTTGTAGAATGGATTGCCTTGTTGAGATCTTGTTGAAAGTTGAATTTTATAGTATCGACATCACTAATTGCAAATTAGAACATTAATATTTCCTAGTGATAGTTTTGTATCATATTTGAATCTATTATATTTTGGCAAGCAGTTCCTTTGTGCTGTATATTTTACAAGGTAACTTCGCGGAGTTTTTGAAAAAAAATATGTTGGCACTAAAAAATGTTCTAGAATAATATTAAAAAATTCCGTTCAATTCTCCTGATAACTTTTTAATATAATACGTCAAAATGTTCCCATCTTGTCGTTATGCAGCTATAATATTTCAAAACTATTTACCCATATCAGTAATTTCTACTAAATTAATTTACTAAAATAAGTGCACAGTTAATATAACTTACGTTATTATTAGTACTTCGGTAAATTTCAAAACGGAAACAAAAACTGTAGGGGAGACCGGGGCAAGTTCATTCAGGTACAGGTTGATACAGACGAATTATCTCGACACTGTATATATGTAGCTCCTTGTGTGCGGGATATGTGAAGCTTGTTGTTCAATTCTTTACTACGATCTAGCGTACGTCTGAATACCTTAACGTTGGCAATCCATTTTTAACTGTTTTCGTTTCAATAGAGAGAAAGTAAATAGTTGTGTTCACTTTCCAATCCGTCTTGAGACGGGATAGAGAATTTTATCACTCAAATTAATTGGGCATCACATTGAGTCCTTTGAAGGTAAGGTAATTACGTTTTGTTTATTTTGTTTATATGCTCTACATTTTTTATGGAGATGTTTGTACATAATGACTTCCTGTGGGGTAAGTTGATATGTTTTCTCTGGGGCATGTTGCTACAGTGTATCCATTTCCCCCGACTACTTTTAATTGGATTTTTCCTTTTATTTCTACGAAAATGGTAGGAAATTATGTCAGAAAAACGAATCGTGGCAAAATACCGCAAAATATTTTTCAAAAAGCGTGTGCGGTGTAGAAAATGAGTCAATGTCGTTACGTCAAAGCGCGAGAATATACGGAATAGATAAAATGGCTTTATTAAGATACATTAATAAAAAGAAGCAAGCACCCCGTGTTAAAGTGGGATATTCCAGACACCCATCCTTTACTCATTAAACAGATATTTACAGATGTATCAACATGCCCCAGAGCAGTATCAACTTGCCCCGCAGTGAGGTAAGTTGATACATTTTAACTTCGTCCAAAGAACATTTTTTCATTCATTTTGTATGTATTTTCTCAACTTTTCATTTACGATATATTAAAGAGCAAGTACCAAAGTATATTTTAGCATATTTGTTATTAAGTAATTAATTCAAACAAAAATGAAAAAAATTGAGAACTGAAAAATGTATCAACTTGCCCCGGTCTCCCCTACTTAGTATTAGTTGAATTGGTAAAAATATATTACTTTTCGACATAACAATATGATTTCCACGAATCAATAAGAGCCTCAATCGATTATTGAAGCCTCAACAGGCACCTGACATTTACGTATTGTTAGAGACATGTTTGAAAATTACTTAACGATACAGCGAAGCCTAATGTCTGGCCTATAATTACCACCTTACCTAATCGAGGGTACGCGTTGAGTCACGTTATTGCATACGAGAATGGGGATGTTCCAGAATGGTTGGAGAAGGAGGACTGTTAGGATCGGGTATTTAGCCAATTAGTATTATAGAATGGAGTACAGAGGTTCGTCGTCTTAGAAGACCCACGCGCCCTTAAAGTGTGCAATTGAGGGCTCGGATGCAATTATTGAGCAGATTAATTAAAGATGAACAAAGAATTATAAATTAAAGGTAGATACTACGGCGCATAAATAGAAGAAGCAATTAGAAAAATTAATCTATTCTTTTTATTATTTTAAATACATCTTAAGCTACAAAAAAAATAATGTTTAGTATATGATGATGCACCAGGACAATTTTAATTACGTATTGAAATACTTAAATAATAGAATTGCTGAGCAATTTTTGGTTTAGGATTCAATCCTCTAGCTGGGTTGTTAGATCCCGAGATCTTGTACTTTAAGACCTTTTCACACGAGATACTTTTATGGCTAGAGACTGTTATTTTAAATATATTTTAGCAAAGCGACTTCTGCCAAGTGAATATGTTTGGAATAGAAATCGCAAGCTATAGAAGTGCCTGATAGCGTGCGAAGGCCCTAAATAAATCAAAGCAACTCGGTTAAACGTTGCTAAGAAACGAAGCAAACATCTGGTGCTTTGAAGTCTATGCAATCTTCAGGCCATACTGAACACTTGAGGAAAACACTTCCATTTTGTAATATGGAAGCAACTGATTATCAAATTCTATAACGAATCTGCAGATACTTACGTATATGTCTCAATTTTGAACAACACGAAGTTCAAAAGATTGGAACGGAGAAAGCAAGGGTGTCGATTAAGAAAATCATCAGGCACACAATGCTTCACATATACTGAGAATAATTCCATGGGACTGCAGCTAGTTTTTAACTCACTTAGTCGTTTAAATAACTGGACACAGGCCCGAGAGTACCTATCCGTCAGACACACCACCTTCTGCCCAAACCAAACAGGCTTCCCTTCCTCCAATCATTCGCGTCTAACCTCCTTCCTTGACCTCGCGATTCTGTCTTCCTCCCTCCCAACGACCCTCTCTCGAGAATACTCTTTCCTTCATTTTCGCCGGTTCCCCCAAGAAGCTGTATACCTATTTACTGACCGTCCACGCGGGTGGCACTGTCGTTCTCGTGATAGCAGAACCGCAAGGCAACCGAGCCGGCGTCCACTTTCCATTCCGCGCGACTCCATTCCTAGAACTCGCGATGAGAATTCTTGATATCCTTCCCAAAGATCGATTAGCTGAAAATGAAGAAATACAGGAGGCGCGGGCTGGTGCCAGTGCTCATTATTAATTTCGCTGACAACCAACGAAATCAGCGGTGCTGCATTTCAGGTAACGTTGCCCTCATGCACGGGCGCCTTATTTATTATGATTTATTACGAGATACGCGTAAAAATAATTCAGAGACGTGGCTGGATGCAATTTATGGCGACAGTTACACGTGGCGGATGTCATTAACGTGTTCGGCCAGATTGTAAACGTTCCTAGGAAAATTTACGGGAATTGTTTGCTGCGCAATATACTTTGGATATATGTCCCTTGGGCAATGTATCATGGCATTTAGTTTTTGTATTCAGGGAAGTAGGATATTTATACAAGGTGTCTCGCTAACTATAAACGTCTGAATTATTTCCACTGTTATTGGAGATACGAGGGGTTGAATACATGGTGCATGGATATGCATGTAGTGATGATAAAACGAGATTCCTTCAAGGTCATCTTGAAGGTCGCTTCAAGGTCATGGAACCATAGGTCGTTGAACTCTGCGTATTATGCTAGAAAACGTCGATGACCTTGAAATGGCCTTCAATAGCACCGTGAGGGAATCTTTTTTATTATTACTACACACTATATACAGGTCCTTGAACCATGTAACCCCCTTTAGAGATTTCTTTACACCTTCAATAGCAGCGGTAATAATTCAAATGCTCATGGTTAATGAGACACCCTTTATATTGCGATTGTTGTCTTACGTCGATTTCACAAGTAATGTTGCATAATGGTGGAATTACATAGATAGGTTTTTGTTTCTATATAAATTAATATTTATTTCTATATAACGTAAATCTATATTTTAATCTATATATTATAACATTAATCACTGTAACTGTACAATACAACTTTGGTTCTCTATTACACGACAAGATTTGGTTTTACTTTTGTTACACTTCTTACTTTTGCTCTGTCCGCACACATTCTGTTCAAACTCTCATACCGGTCGACCTTTTCAAACGCTCACATCTCACAAGGAAAGATCCTGAACTCGGAAATTAAACAAATTCTGAAACTTTGTGAATATGTAGAGAATTTCCTCCTGATTATAACACAATTTTTGTTTGCCGCCCAAATTCACTCTAAGGGGGTGGAATTGACCCCTGAAAATCCGGTTATTTTCCGATTTTGTGGTATAACTCGTAAACTATAAAATAATTTTGTTTACCAAATGATAGAATCTACTTAAAAGAAGTAACTTTTGTCTTGAAACGTTTTTATCTATCTCTTACAGTTCGCGAGTTATAACACAAAATCGAAAAATAGCCGAATTTTCAGGGGTTAATTTCACCCCCTTCGAGTGAATTTGAGCAGCAATCAACAATTGCGTTATAACCAGGAGAAAATTCCCTACATATTCGCAGTTTCAGAATTTTTTGAATTTTCGGGTTCGGGATAATCCGTTGTCAGTCATGCCAACCTCTGAAAAACAAACTTTGTTAGAATTCCAGAATACTTTCCAACACATAATTTATCAGAAGATAATTACATTTTTCTTAATAAGACTATCGCATTATACTAAATGTATTATTAGAGACTTATTACGTTATATATATATTCTATAATGTAGAAAATTAAATATTAACAAATGATGGGAAGGAATGCCACTAAATTTAGAGATCAATGTCATATTAAGAAAATCTTTTAGATTCATCAAAACTTACACATCACTGTTTCATTAAAATACTCATTTTAACCACACTGTAAATTAAAAAAAAAACAGTTCACTTATTTATTAATATCAGCTTCAGTTTCGTAACACAGAAGCGAGTTTCATAATATCTCTACACAAAATATATCAATCACATTTCCCATCGCAAAGTTACGCCCTCTCCTGAAAATGTCCACTTTCCCTCGCAAAGTGTATTACCGAATATCTTCAATGTACCGCCCAGCCTTTTCTCCGTAAGGATATCAAAAGGGATGTATAATCACTATCTAGCTAAGCTGAAGACATCAGCCTCAAAGCTTCTCTCTCGAAATAAAACAACGACCAGGCGTTTGAATTTAACTGGCGGGACACAATGGGCCGCAATCTTTATTGCCTTTCATCTTCATACAGTATAAAATATCCGGCGCACAATGGCAAGCCATCTAGCGGTCCGGCGCTGCGTGAAATGCGAACCTAAACAACTGGCCATCTGTGGACTGGCGCGTCCTATCGTTTCCTGAATTTCATCCGGTTCCATTTTCGAGGCCTCTGACGATCTCTCATCGCCCGGCTTAATCCTCCCGCCAGTTCCAATCTGCGGGACCCCCTTTTCTTTTCCATTCCTTTCCTCCCGATACACGAGCATTCTCTTCCGCGTGATTGTAACATCATAATGGACGGATGATTCAACATCGTCCCTCCATTTACTCAGGACTCGCTTGTTCCTGTCACATAACGCTGATTTATTCGTTGATGGTGGCTTATTATTACCGTGCACACTCTCAGGTAATATGCCTAGACGGTTCTTTCTTGCATGGACGCCTGTGCCAAATGGAAAATGGCAATTGATTCGAGTACATTACTGGGAAGTGGCATTCTCCATGACCTTCTTATCTCATCTTAGGAAATAGTGTTTATAAGGAAGCAAGTTTTTATAAATGTTGTACTCCGGTAAATGGGTGGATTGATTTGAATCTTTTAAGTGGGATGTATTCTTTTTTCTGCGGTCTTGTGGTGGGTGGTATAAAGAAATGTTTCGTGAGGGAAGGGCCCCCTGGCTTGAGAGTAAAGCTAGATTCTCACTATCCGTCTGGACGGCGGCAAGACGGCGGCCGTCCAGACGGATAGTGAGAATCTAGCTTAAATCGCTTATTTTAAAAACTAACCTTGATTAAGTTTATACTAAAAAAGTGAATATTTTTAAATTTTTAATTAAATTGGCGCTACAAAATGGGTTTAAACAAGTAACCAATCGTTTCCTATAAACTTAACTGTTTTTCAATGTCGTTGCCACACCACCTCTCCGCCCTCCAGAAAAAAGTTTACTGACGCCTGTGGTTGAGATGCATTTGAAATCACTTTAATATTAAATATTCATGTTGAGAAGTTGTAAATAATGTCTGTTGCATGTAATTCTGCTGGACTTTTTTTTGTTTGCCATTTAAAAACGCATTGTTATGTAATAAGTGAGTAAAGAAACTGAAGTTTTCGTGACCCATCTATTATTATCCACTCGTTGCATAAAAAATTCTAGCAACATAATTTCATAGTATTTTGAACATATAGTGTGTCACAACCTGTCAAATATTTTCTTTTACCAAATACAAATTTACGTATGAAAAAATATAGCCTTTCATTTAGTATTCAAATTCTTAAAAAGGTTATTGCCAGTACTTGGTATATCTCATTAAATAGAACATGTTAACTGTGAAAATATTTTCTAGTAATATAACAAATAGCAAGCTTGTTCAAGATGCCTCTGTATAATAATTTATTTTATGTTGAATTTTTAATTTTAAATTTTAAATTTTTTTATTTAATTCAAAGTCAATTTGGTTTTAATGATGTCATAATATTTTACATTATATCCATTGTACAACAGGTATATGTAACTAGTTAGTTAATTCTACAATAAATAACCAATGTTTCTTTCTAAATTCCTTTTAACTTTATTGTTAAACGACTGCACTTCTCCACCTTTCAGAAATACTTCTCACAATATGTTCTAAATTCACTAGTCTGACATCAGAGATGGGCAAAAAATTATTTTAAATAAAAATCTCATACACAAATAATTTTTTCCCCATCTCTGTCTGACATACAGTTCCAGTTTCCATCATAATGTTCAATTTTCAATTTTTTAAAAATATTTTATTTTTTACCAGGAATTGACGGTATACCATATTTCGATGTATCAGTTTTGCAACTGCATTACGTTGCCTCTCCGGTATTTGTTTTACAAACAAGAAGTGGCTACAAAGATAGACCTGCATCAAGTGTCAGAATAAATTAATTAACTACTTAGTTGCAGTTGAAAAGCTGGTTAATTACTTTATGCTCGCTTACACAATGTTGTCTATTCTGTTACACACCCAGTGGTGTTCCAACGGCTGTAGTTGGCAAGCGCTAGATCCGCGTGCTAGCTCATTAATCAACCGTCAAATCACACCGCGAACTGCGATACATGCTTCATCTTCTCTAGTGATATCCTCGCGAGTTTTGATAAACATAAGAGTATATAGGTACACAATATTAAGCAGTTCCAACATTGGTAGTTGCGAAATGGAAGACACCATTAAACGCTGACATAAAGTTACGTCTCATACACACTGTCTTCCACTGTCGTGTGAGCCATCAGCATATATAATTAATAGTAGGTACTCGGCACAACTTATTCCTGGTTTTAAATAGCAATTGAAGTTTTTATAAAGTACATACCTTCAATTGTTCTCTTTCATCAATTACTGTAGCCGTTTATAGAATAAAAAACGGTTCTCAGTTTTCTGGATTTTTATTTATAATTACATTGATAATCATCTATCACAGTGTTTCTCAACCGGGGACCATGTCGTCTCAAGGGGGCCACAGAACATTTGAAGGGAGCCACAGGTCAAAAATTAACTTTTGTGGAGCTAAAGCAAACTCTAGGGGGGCCACAGTCAGAATAAAATATTAAAATTGTGTGAAAATGATTAAAACTCAATAAGTAAATACTTCTTTATTACACAAATGCAAACTCGTAAAAATATTATATTTAAATGAAATGCAAAAGTAAATTTGATAAGGAAACATCCATTTATTACAAATTTTGTTTTTGTAGTTGTGTTTTTCTTATGTAGTCCATAAGAAAAATCCATTTTGTAATTTTAAAATAAACGGTGCAACTTTTAATGTTTATTGTTTCGTTTCTTCTTCCCCCGAGCAACTATAATGTGTGAGGCCCACAGAAAAATATTAATCTCAAAAGGGGCCGCAGGTCAAAAGAGGTTGAGAATCTAGTTCAAGCATCGTAATGTCTCGTAGAGATAATTCAGCCCTTTATTGTGAATTGTTGGCGGTATAATGTTTTTATTGCTGATATTGTTCCTTCATAAATCCATATAAACTCCAAGCAGGCCATATCTATAATTAGAATAGAGGCATGGTATCATGTGATTTATTCAGAAATACATGAACGATTTCGATTATAACATTGAGCATCTAAACACACCTCAAAAATAATAAAAGCGATCGATACAATTACAATAGGTATCTACTGTAAATAAGAAGTGCATTATCTTGAATGATTAAGTGCAATAGAGGCTGCTGATTATGTGTGAGGCTAACTGTTTGTGTTTCCATGGTTATGAAACGTTTTGAACGCAAGAGCAATTTTCAATGAGGAGACCGCTACGATGAAACGTTTAATCGCTTTGGTGCCTCGCGTTATTTCGCGTTGGCTGCTGTACCGATTAATTTCGAAGAGTAAATCGGATTACTGACCATATTGGATACGTACAGTTATGTGGTCCACTGCGTATACCAATTGGAAAATTGAATTTTGATAATGAATCTTTGCTTCATTACTTACACTGTCCTTAGTTTACATTGAGAATGAAGGGTGTGGCTATCTTTCTTGAACGATTAAACTAGAACATTTAAATGAAGAACAACTTAATTCTATGAGAAGATTAACAAATAATCGGCAAATGATTGAATGTAAAAAGTAAATCGAAACTGTATAAGAAATTTTTTTAAGAAAATTGATTTCAAATGTGTGTAAAGTATGAGCATAGTTAATTCGTTTTACTGATTCTCGCTGCAGATATTCGTTGTAACATTATGTAATACATAGATGCACTTTAAAATAAAACATGTAATTTTCTTTTTAGCTATCATTTTCAAGCCCTAGGATAAGTAGGACCTGAAAATGTTTACAAGTACTTGAAAAAATGTGAGCCCAAATTACATTAGAACAAGCTTTCCAATTAACGAAATATAAACATTAATTATTGAAGCACATTTTTTGCGTAATACTAATTCTCATTTTCAGTCATTCTATATAATGAAAGTACACGTAGTGAAAAACTTATGTCAGCAAGTGCATCTGTATCCCCACGAAATTTCTAAAATCAATTTCCTCGAAACTGAAGTCTCCGAGGGAAAACTCTTATTCCAGATTTTTTTTTATTCCTTCAAGAGAAATCATCTTGTGCCAGGGTGCAACATCATTCACAGGTTAAACAAAGTATTCAAATTTCTTCATTGCAACAGCGTAAAAATAGAAGACTACTTTACACAACAAACACTACTTTTCAGATACATTCACTTGCCAAAAATAATATTCATTTATCAAGTATAGAAGAAGACAGAATATACGAATATGTAAAATATCGAGGAATTGAAATGGTAAATGATGTAAGTGCCAAAAGTGAAAATTTTCGGTACTGCAATAATTTATTTTGGAAAATAAATTATTCTAAGACTTACAGCGTATTCAATATGGGATTTACATCCCATTCCATTAAAAAAATAATTGTCCATTTCTTTGGTACCTACATCGTTTACTATTTCAAGTCCCCAATTCCTACGCACGTAGGTACTCCCAAATGTCAGCTTTGTCTTCTTGTCCCTACGACAAACCCGAAACATTGACGGACCACAGAGTAGTCCATTTTAATTCGTAAACACCACAGCTGCAGAGTTAAAGCGACGTGAAGCAATAGTAAGGTCTGTACTACGGTATGACCCAACCACCGTAATGAATCGAAATTTTGAGGGGCTTGGCGCGAGGGGGAGAGGACTTCTAATATAAAATTTTAGCTTCGGGTATTTGTTAGTTTCGGAGATATTAATAAAAACTTTCAGCATGATGCATTGAAGTCTGCCTATACAGACGTTACTAAACACAATCATCTTCTTATCGCCGTCTACTGTTTCGACTGTTTCACAGCCGACGGTATTAGTTTGGGGATACTAAAAATGAGACAAGCATCGCGCGATGAGGTCAATATTGCTATTGTATCGTCGGGTGTGTAACAGTTGATGGTGACGAGAAGATGATTGCATTAGTAACGTCTGTATCTAGGCAGATTTCAATGTATTATGCCGAAAGTTTTTTTATTAATATCTTAGAAACTAACAAATACCAGGAGCTAAAATTTTATAATAGGGGTCCTCTTCCCCTCCCTCCCAATTCCTCAAAATTTCAGTTCATTACGATGGTTGGGTCATACCGTAGTATATCCATAATACGTCCTCACAAATTAATAATTCATACCAAGCGAATGAACGCGAGCAGTTTAATGCTTAAGGACCCATTCGACGCGTCTCTTCCCTCTGCGTGTATACGTGCACGTATGCACGTAAACAGCCACGGTGAACCGTAATTACGCCACAGAAGTGTATAATTCGTGCACACGCCCCCGCGCCCCCCTCACGGCACTTTTTCCCTTGCACGCGTAATGGGCTTTACGCTCCTATAATTGCCCAGGCAAGCTGATAGAGCGGACGTTCTTGTAATCACAATGGTGCCGTCGCAAAGGGCCGAGTCTTTGCCGGAGACACTTTCATTAAGAAACAAGCGGATTTTCTCTCTACGGGTCGTTATTCCAGCCACGTAAGGAAAGTTCCGTCGCTCAGGGCCGTTCGATTTTCTTCCGCGAAAGAAATTAAGTAGTTTACGGTGACGACGTTAGCAGAACGTTCGTGGAAATGCGCTATGCGGTGGTCAGGAATCTCTGATTAACCTTTTCAACTTTAACTTATCCGCGCCTCTATAGAGGAGGCATCATTTCATCAATGTTGCGCTTGTTAAATATACACTCCTAGAGAAAAAGGTAACGCATGTCGCTGCTTGGCATTTATAGATGCTGGGCTTTTACAGGAAAAGCTGTTAAAAATTTATTTGTTACTAATAGGTGAATACTGGTCATATAAGTTGTTTAACTTGACACTACTTTTGCATCTATTCAGATTAATGATCACAGATAGCATATTCACCAAGAAATTCAAAGATCAAATCAATCGTATATTTTACACCTTCTATTGAGTTATGCCTTTGTTCGAGAAAATGTAATTCTAACTTTTCAAGTTTTAACCCATGTTGAAATATAATGAAGCATACAATGAAACGTTATCAACGAAATAACTTGGTTTGCAAACATTGACACAACTCGAAATATGCCACCATTCGAGAAAACAGCATAACCTTCCACTTACAGCTGCACTGCCTTCCTTAATTAAAAAGTCCTACCTAGCATTTCGAAACAACCGAGAAAACTGAAGTTTTATCATTTTCTTTCTGCCGTCCTTGTTTTTCTCCATTCAATTTAAAAAATGTTGTCATTATTTCGTAACAGCCTAATATATTTTACCGGTAGATAATGTATTTAATATGTTATTAACGTAGCAATTAATTAAATGTTTCAGATAGGATATTTTAACCGTCTGAAAAGCAGTTAAGATAAATACATTAAACTGTTTCTAGATCTCTACGATGCACGTAAGGGTTTCTAACTTTACTTAAAAGGTAAAAGACTTGTGTAACTTCAAATATTTCGACACATCTAGAAAAATGGAGAAGTGCGAAACAGGATATTTTAACTAACGAGGGCAATGCAGGAAACAATTGAAAATGAGTCATTGTAGTTGAAAAAATATGGCCAAATTGGTAACGAACCACCTACTCATTGGTGTGAAACTAATGAACTTGAAAATATGCCGTTTGACATGATAAAAATGCTGTACGTATGGAGTCTACTTGTACAAAAAAATCAAAATTGGTGTTTATTTGAATTATGTCACTATCAATGTCCAGCATTCCCAGCAACGATCATGTGTTATCATTAGGTTCTCAAAGATACATTCAGAATTCTTCAAATTCAATGAATGGTGTCTAAACTTTGCTTGGTAGTAACATAAATTATACTTTAACTAATTATAATAATAACTTTCTTGTTGCTTTTTATATTTATTAGCAAAAGTTGTAAAATAAGGGCGGTGAAAGGATAGCATACGTTTGAAATTGAAACGTTTATTTTCTAACAAATTGAGGAAAGCTGCAACGCTTGTAATTCTGTATTACTTAATAATGTATGGATCCTCTCTTATTACTCGATTACCTCAATCATCCGTTTTGGTAAAAAAGGATGCAATTCTCGAATATAATTTCGTGGCAGGTTACTCCATTCTTTTTTAAGCCACTGTTTCAATTCACTGATATTTTTAAATTGTTTAATTGTCTTTATAAACTCCTCGAACGAAGTGGTCTCCAACAGTTAATAGTACAGCGAGTTTAAGCCAAATAATTTATTTAATCCTGTGTATCATAAATTCTTTCACTTCCACAAGGTTTAATTGTAAAGGTTTTTATATATGTGTGTTTGAGTCCATTTGAATACATTTTTTTAGTAACTTCAGATTGTGAGTTGTTAGAATATGGTACAGTTTTGGTGCATTTTAAAATATTTGGTACCTTGCCGCGTGGTTTCGAGCAACTTACGTTCAGTATCGATATTTTCCAAATTTGTAACTGTCCATTTGTTCTTGACAACTTCCACGATTACATTCGTCGGCTGAAATTCAGGAAATACTCTAGAAAAGAGTGATTCTACGCTCCAAAATAACTCGAACTAATAAAATGAACATTTTTTCATACAGAGCTTCGTTTTCGAGAAAAATCGTATTATAGATAGTACCAGGAGTAATGCATTCTGAAATTTGACATGCTTCCAAAACTTTATAAAAGCTTGTGACTAGAATCTGGAAAGCACTGAAAATTGCGACCAAAGAGAAGAGGAGCATTAAAAATATATCAGACAGATCCAAAAATGATGTACCTACATAAATCCTAAAACAAAATTACATTTTAATCTCATATTATAACTGTAGATTAGTTTGCAAGTTTCCTAAGTACCTAATAATCTCATGCATTTGACTAACTACATACAGAAATCTCGCGTGCTCTTTGAGATTCACGAATTACGTAAAAAATCATGCGCTTTTAAAGTCATGGAACGGTCAATGAACGAGTTAAATGAAAAGGATGATCCAGCTTCGTTTTCTTTTGAAAGCTGCCTACGACGGGCGTTTTCTTGTACATTGGAGTAAAGGCCATCGTAAATGACCACTGGGTTAGGGTCACGTGGATCAAGCTGGGATGAAACACATGGGTGGAGAGGGTCTGCCAAGTCCAAGTGCCTCCCAGGCAAGAGGTTTTCGTCCGTAAATGGCTATCTCTGTACAGAAGCCTGCGTAAGTATACACTGCCCTGCAGCCCGAATGTTTGCGCGCACGTGTATGCCCAGACAGCTGAAATAGACGTAGATACGAATGTTAATGTTTGGAGGTGCTACATGACAGACTGCTTCGGTTAGATAAACTTGTTCTGCTTGATCTGTGACGTTAAATTTTCAAATTTTACAGGTAATTAATCAAAGGAAGACTGAATAGGTCTGTCCTGGACTAATTGGCCCTAGGGATGCAGAAAGCTTGCAGCCCCGAATAATCTGAAACTGAGTAAATTTAGTTTGAAGATTTTAATTGTTCAGGAAAGTAGGTTTATTCCTATTGGGTATATTTTATTTCTTGCTACTGCTTTACAGTGTTTTGTAATCGGTTATTTAGTAGTTCTATGTGTTGGTAATTTTTTGCAAAAGAATTTTTAAATTCTTTGTCATTTTGAGGGTTGGTAGCTTTTTGCATAACTAAGGTCCAATTGAATAAATAGGATTTTGTCATAATCCTAAACATAATAGTGTTGGTCTGCTACTAGAATTTTAATGCAAGTAAATGCCAGATGAAAATTTTTCGACTTCTTTACTATATTACTTAATAAGTATTATAAACAAGAATTCTATTGGGTAATCGCACAATTTTCGAAAATATGATTATTTTATTTTGGTAGAAGTGTGAGGTGAAGTTGCATCGAATTACAGTATGTAACATATTCTGGCATATTTATGAATATGATCTACATAAATATCTTCAAAAATATTTTGATAATGTCAAAAGAAGTTATTACGTAAAAATTGAAATATTATATCTTGCTGGCTAGTTATTGGTCTTCGGTTTCAGTTTTTCCCCAGAGTACATCCAAAAAGATGCAGATGAAAATAAAAATAGAAAATCTGAAGCTTGCATTTTGAAACCTCAGCGCCAATTTTTCACGCTAAAATTTTATGTCTCCCCTGAACGATTGAACACGATCGTCAGTAACCATGGTCCACGCACAGAAAGACGCCAAGTTGAATGTGAACAAGCTGGTATAAATTTAGGACACACAGACGAGCCCGTGTACGCAGAACGAGACACATCGTTGGACCACCTGCTTCCAGAGGCGGGTGTAGTTTAGGGAGAGCCTGGCTCTCTATTATGTATAATAGGGATACTTCAGTTCTTTCCTCAGACGTTGTTTGCCATCTACCTGTCTGCCTGTTTTGATGTGTGGAACACCGTTTCCGTGTGTCCACACTGTGCTACCCTTCATGACACACACACACACACACACACACACACAGTGTACGAGACCCAGCGTTTTATTGTGAACACTGTTTGCGTTTAGCATCCAACTGGAGGGATGGAAAGCGTCGGTGATAGGGGTTTTGTGTCACCCATCAGAACGTGATCAAGATCTTCCTGCAGCCTCTTGTGCTGGGCTTCCGTTTCCTGTTTTTTTTTTTGTAGCAGGGACTACCTATGATCGAATCGGTTCATTAAGGTCTATTTTGTTTCTCTCTTCAGAACGTTTATGAACTGAAATCACAGTTTCAGTTATATGGGAGGCGTGACAGGAACAATTTGGGTATTATGTACATGGGGGATGGTGTTTGGTTAGGAATGCTGGTGGAAATCGACGAAGGTCTTTAGTTGTCGTTAGGTCGAAACAGTAAAATTTGTTTAGAACATTTGTGAATATTCACAAGTTTAATTTCGATGTCGTCACGGTTAGTATTATAGATATGTTGCGAAGCTAATTATGTTTCATTTTTGTCATTGGATCTCTTTCTGAGCAGATTTTGATCACTTATAAAAGAATAATATATTTTTCTGTGAAATACGGTATATCTTTTTATTTGCGGAATGAAAGAAAAGATAAGGACGGCAGAAGAGCAATAAAAGGGTATTGTGGGATAGGTGAGATAAATCATTGAAAGTCAACCTGACATAATTTAAGATTCGAAATTTGTACCTTTCACTCTTAACTTTAAATACTGTATCTAATTCACTAATTAGTAGTAGGGCTCTTACTATCCGGATATCCGAGTATCCGGATTGCTCGTTATAACTCGAAATCCGGATCTGAGTATTCGGATATCCGTACATGGATCCGAGTATCCGAGTACCCGGCTTCGGATATTTTATCATCATGGCTGAATAAAGCTCTCTTTATATCGATTGAAGCGAGAAAGTTTAACTAAAGTGATCGAAATAAGAAATGCACAGGGAATTATATTAATATTTTATTTACAGTTATACATGTACACTAAGATAATAACTTCCTATTTTGGACTAAAAAAACAAGTTTATTTATATGTTGCAGGTATGCATACATAGGTTTATTTTTGTTAAGGAAGCCATTTTTGAAAATTTAGTTTCCTTAATTTTCACTAAATTATGTGGTCCAGGTTGTGCCCAATTTGCTGTTCCCTTAAATACATTTGAAATTCAGTAACTGAATGTTCTTCGGTACTATTTTTTGCAAATAGGCTTCTGTAATCTATAGGCTTTCAAATCTGTATTATTTGAAGAAGAAAATAAAGATGTCGATAAATTTTTCAAGATGTAAATAAACTTGTTTTTTATACCAAAATAGGAAGTTATTATCTTAATGTATTTATATAACTGTAAATAAAATATTAATATAATAATCTTTGTATTTCTTGTTTTAATCACTTTAGTTAAACTTGCTCTCTTTAATTAGAATCCAAATAAATAGAGCTTTATTGAGTCATTATGATAAAATTTTCGAAACGGGATACAGATCCGAATTTTGAGTTATAACTACCCGGATATCCGAATATAAATTTTGTGGATATCCGAGTAAGAGCCCTAATTAGTAGTCACTACTTCTCCTTTTTCAAGAATCAGCTAACTTTTCGCCTTTAAATCTGTACGATATAAAAAAAAATATATATATCCTACATTTGCTTGGCTACTACTAATTCAGTTCATTACCAACACTTGTCAGCACTTTCTTCACGAGATACCTATTACAGTTGGCGATATTAGATACATTTACCCTACATGTAATTGATTCAAAACGTAGCCACAAGTTACCACCTCAAAGTGTCCAATAATCCGAAGAATTGGGGCATGTGCTTTTCAAAACCATATTCACGGTCCCGGCTTTATACAAATTTCCAAGCGTAGCCCGCGATGTTACCGTACGATAGAATTGGAAGCAGACATGCGATCGACACGCGGCATGGCTGCTCGTGCTGCAGGGAGAAGTCAAAAAACTGGATTACCTATTCGAATCAAACAGCAGTTTTCGCTGGATTACCTTTTGTCGCAATCTGCCACGGAGCCGTGAAACTCGTAGAAGATGCATCGCCGCCCCTTGGCGGGTATCGCGTTCATTCCGTCACGGCTATCAAGTCGATTAGAGCCGAGCGTTCGACGCTTCTTTGTCCAAAACAGCTGATTCGTTCGACTCGATTTTACCCTCGAATTCCGGCCGTAGCATCGCAATCCACGGACCGTTCTCTCATGACGCCTGCCGCATCGGTGGTAGTTTCTTTCTACCCTCTGACGATTCAACCCTCCCCTCGTGCTTCTACCCGTCATCCCTCCCACCCCACGGCCCCCTCGAGATAGAATGTTTCGCACCAGCAGAGGAACCCCGACCGATCTTCCGGAAATCAATAGTTACGCGAAGGACGAGCCCGCCAGGGGTACGCTCCCTTTACTCTGTCAAGTAACTCGGAAAAGTTGGCTGAACAATTGCGCAGCGTCAAAAGACCCGAATCATCGGGCACTCCTTCTTCCTTGCACCATCGTAATTGTATGTGCGTTACAGTCGTGATTGTACGGCGACGGTGGATCTTCATCCTACGATCACTTCAGATGACTTCTTATTCAACGTTCCTCTTCTATTTCCATTGGTTTCTCAGGCATTTAAGTATTAGGTTGGCGCACATGAAATTACCGATTGCGGGGAGCGTGAATGTTTCTTTGTTTATGTTGGGGAATACAATAACAATTGTTAATGCTGGCTCAAGAAATGTCACGGGAAGTAAGAACAGTAAAATCAATAAAATAGTTAAAAAGCAAAAAATATTTTTAGTCCAACTTCCTTAGGCGAAACGGCAATTTTGTACGTAAATAGGTATTCCATCACCAAATTACGGGGGCAGTTTTTGTTCCCTGGGGATAAATATTTTTATGCGAGTTTTTTAATATTCTCTTCGGGTGCTAAATTTCAGCGAAATTAGAGTTGATCAATTGGGAGATGTTTCTTGTGAGTTTGATTTCTAGGATAATTCGAGACTGCTCTCGAATTTATGCTCTATTGAGTTTGTATTGGACTGATTTGTAGATTCTGTGGGAAAAATAAGCTCGTGATTAAGAGAAGAAGTGGGTGTTCTTCGAGGTTGTAATTGAGACGTAAGTGAGAATCGATAGGTAGATATTCGCCGCAAGACAGGAATGGAGGCAGAATAAAACAAATCGATTATTTATCTAACTAATGTTGTATGAAGAAAATAGGTAATTACCCTGAAAGGCATTCCAAGAGCAATGAGATTCATTTGGAATTTTCTTTTTATATTCAAAAAATGCCAAAGTAGTATTTAGTTTAACATATTCTTACTTCCGTTGTTACCTCGTCAGGTGGCAAGTGAGAATACTTACATCTCTTTCCTTTCTAATGTTTCTCTAATTAGTAATTAATAATTAAACGAGGTAGATTAAGTTACAGAACGTGTCCAGAAATACGTGGGGCCAATCAAGATCCGAGGGTTGAAGATTGTAGAGGTTAATAACGAAATTCAATGATTAAGAATCAGTGGCTTGTCTATGTATATTTCGTCGCGTATGTGTGCATGAAAATTATGAAATTTGGGATCAGTGGGGAGTTATTATTCATGACATGAGATCTGAACAGTTCACAGTTTTGATGAAATTACTACTAATGCATATTGTGTTCTAGAAACATTTTCCTCGGAACATCTTGCTTATTTAACTTAAGTGCGTAGTTTTACTTGTGTCAGTTATGTTCTGTCGACCTTCCAATGAATTATATTTGGGCAAAAGTACAATTGTCTCTTATCACTTGTGTCTTTTACTTTTTATTTTCTACAAAACTAGCTTATACAATTGTAAAGCCCTAAGGTCGGTATCAAATATACCTATTAGCCGGTGAATTCGTTTTCGCGAACAGCGATCGAGGAGAAATCAGCCACCACGATCTGACGATCGTGGATTTGTCAGTTGGAATTGCGGGGCCCCCGAAGGGTATGGTGGGGTAACGGGAACGCTGCTCGGCTCTGTCTGAACCTAGCTGTTTGGCTGTTATTTATTCTTAACGTAATAGTTGTGTGCGTTACGAAGCTATGCGTAGACCAATACGAGATGAAGCTATCGAGAAAGAATCAATGTTCTGACCAATAAAGCTCTTGAATTTTTTCGGAGCTAACGCATACCTATTCTGATGTGTGTATTTCTACGCTGACAGCTTGGTTTGGCCTACACGCCAGAAGCTTGGCACTATCCCCTCCACTTCTGGCTCACTCTGGTTCTGCGAAGGCGAGAGCGAGATGGAACGAGAGCGAGTCAGAAAACGTTGAGAAAAGGAGCACCGAGGCAGGCAAACTGTGTGGTGGGAGAATGCCCCTCACGAAACTCACCGGCCAATATATATGATACCGACCTTAGTATTTTATTTGAACATACCACAAGTTCTACGATTATTAATTATCTACAAATACCAAGAGTTGTGCAATTTGATTAGAACACGCGATATGTGCAATTTTGTCCTATTCGTCGAAACAAAAAAGCCCTTTTAACGACACGTTGATGGTGTGTCATAAGTCACGAAGGATTTGAAAGCATGTAACGTGCACGTTTTATGTGCACGAAGCTTCCTATACCAGACATTTTCATCTGCTGTATGCACTTCGTTAGCATTTTATAAAAATCGCGGTTTAACGATGCTGTGTTTATGTGTTTGTAATTTAGGAGCTTTGTAATACTATATATCAACATTAATACATTTCATCGTTCCGATTATGCATTGTGGCAATCCAAAATGTGGAACTGGAAAACCTGTAGATCCTATGAATTTCGACTATTATTATAGAAACTATTGCATATCTTAATGGTTTGTTACTCGCCCAGATTTTCACTACGTTGTTTTTTTTAATTTAATTTTATTTATTTTTTATTTTAGATACGTATACTAATAATTATAATCCTTATCTTCTATGTACTTTCATTGTATTTTTTTGCTTATTTTCTATCTAGGTACTATTCTGTTTTCCTTTATTTTGTTCATTTTTGTCTTTCTGCTTAGCTATATGTATTATTCCTCTACTGGTTTTCTTTATTCTCTGTGTACCAAAGGGTCTTCCCGTATAATAAATAAGTAAATAATTAGAACCTACTTCTGAAAAATAAAAATGCACTGAAAAGTGAAAAATAAGTATTTTCCTTATTAATCCATGACTCACAATTTCTTCAAGTCGGCGCCAGATTTACACAGTGCAAGTGATGAAGCGCCGACATCAAAAAATTGAGAGTCATAGATTAAATAAGGAAAAAACTTATTTTTCACTTTTCAGTGAATTTTTATTGTTTTGAAGTAGGTTGTAATTTTTTTTAAAATTCTTTATTTTTTACTTCTTTTAGATATTTAAGTTGTGTAACTACATTTTTATTAAAAAAATATGGGCAAACCTACAAAAGGAGCTGCTCGTAAAAAAAAAGAACCGTTTGCTAGAAACGGAAGATTCCAGTAATAATGAATCAGATTTGTTATTGTTGGTGTAATTTCAAAACTACTTAACCGATTTTGATCATTCTTTCTCCATGACTTAAGTTGATTGAAGCTAAATTAAATGCAATAAGTTTCACGAAAATCGGTCCAGGAGTTACGGCGAAATTCGCGAAATTCGCATATATACATGCAAATACGTCGAACTGAGAACCTCTTTCTTTTTAAAGTCGGTTAAAATATAATGTCCTCGTTACATCACTACTTAATTACATTTAATTAAGTGATGAACAAGCGAGGATCAGCATCACTGCCGTTTTAAAACCTTATACTGCACTTCTACAAACTAATATGTGACGTTAAAAATGCCTAATGCTTTAGCAGCGAAGTCAATTATATTCCGAAAGTCATTTTCATAGTAAGTCACGCCAAGAATCTCTTCTGAGGCCTTCACTCCTGATCCTAAAGTGTAAAGGTTTTTCCAAGCTGGTCTGCCAATTCCTTTATTTAAATAATTCAAAATGATATTTTCTAAACAATAAAAAATAATGTACTTATACTTGTAGCGAAGAAGGAAGCGACTCATTTGCTGGAGAAGATCCCATTTTATCAAAACTTGTACTCAATTTTTCTTGTAAGGTGTCCTTTTCTAAGGCTTCTATCGCTACGTGAGGGAATCACAATAGAAGTATGTGTATAGCTATTGCAGCCACTATTTAAAAGCATGAAAATTCGTATTGATAAGTAATAATCTTATTAACAGGATAATGGCCTTATTTCTCCCCCAGACAGAGGTAATTTTGATCACGACATTAACAGGTTTTTTGCCACGGTGGAACTCAGACTTTCAGTAGGATACTCTAAAGAACGACGAGAAAACTAGATATGCGATATTCAATAATAGAAAATTTCGACACTGATTTGAGAAATGCTGGATTTCTCCAAATGATAGTTTCATTCGCGATAAATATCGTGGCCCACGTTGCACGGAATGTGTTGAGCACTGATTTATTTATTAAAAGTTTTAATAAATCATTCATCGAACGCGAACTCTATTGAGACTCGCCGAAACGCTTCTGTCGCTTGATCCGGGCAAAGATCGGACGATTTGACATTATGAGGACGATTTAAATATTTTAAATGGTCATTGGATCGCGAGAAGGTGGTGTCCATCGCCGTCGAGTTTCAAAGAGATTTAGTTCGTTAAGAGATTAGTGCAGTTCCGGGTGTCCGTTTCGATCTCCTTTAGGTACGGTACAATTAATGATGTTTAAACTTTTCTAACTGCCGTCGGAACTTTATGGTAGAGAAAACGTCCGTGGAACTTTAATTAAACTTTCTCAGAGGGCGGAATACCTTAAATTAAAATGTGATAGCGCGTAAAAACTCGGTTAGGTAATTAAACGTCGAGACAAATTTGCGAAGGGATTGCCGTCTGTTCTCCCGATAACCTTAACAACGTTTAAGTGTCGCGGATGACCTCGTTCGAATGAATAATTTACGAGAATCTTCGACTCGCTCCGCGCTGAAGGGAAAAAGCACAGTGAGGATGTATTATCATCGTTCCAGGGGGAACCAGTTCGTCCGAGTGTTTCGATATTTAAATGTCAAGAATTAATTGCAGGCAATCTCGATGCTTTAAAAATACTATCCATTGTATACTTTTCTCAATTAACGTTGACGGTGTATATAAAGGTACTATGTACTGAGTGGGACACACGAAGTGTTACTAAAGCTATTGGACACTATTGTTCTTGAAGATTATTCTTGCAAACTACTAGAGATAACAACGGAAATATTTTCTCAGATTTTGTAGAGGGTGGGCTCTTTATAGACATGTGTCATATTGGACGACCTTTAGAAGGAGAAAGTTATAAGTTTATTTTTTATTTAAAGTGTTATGCCTAGTCAGCTTTTAAAAAAGAACGCGATTTTCGGAAATTTTTTGTGCAATATCTACTATATATTTTTTTACAACTAGTCACTTTTTTTAAAAGTGCATATATGCAGCTACTGTCAGTAATTTTGTTATCGAAAAACATTAAAAAATGAACGAATAATAACCATTCAGCTGTTTTGATATCGGTGAGCAAATTATTTCGGAAACCGCTGTATCGATTGGCCTAAACTGTTGCAGCCTTCTTTTATATACCAAAGACGAGTAGGTGAACGAATGATTTTTTATTTTAATAAAAAATCTATTGCTAATTAACGAAAAACGAACAATTCAGATATCGAAAAATCGTGGTTTTGAGTTAAACAGCCGCCATTTTGTAAAAAATCAACTGTTTGAAAAAATCTTCGTACATCTATTGAATTCAACTATATATTAACAGAATCTTTTTGTATTTTTAATTTTAGATGATCCGGCTCAGAGAAATCGTGCTCACCGCACAGTGTCTTTATCAAAACAGCTTCCGCGAGAATGGCTGTTATTCGTTTATTTTTTAATGTTTTCCTATAATAAAATTACTGAAACTTTTTCCATATATGTACTTTTAAAATAAGGGAATAGTTGTAAAAAATATAGAGTAGATTTTCCAGAAAAAAATCCCGAAAATCGCGTTCTTTTTCGCCAGCTGACTAGGCATAACCCCGTAAGTAGAAGAACATATACATTTTTTATACTTTAATTATAAGAATGTTAAGCTGAACAACTACACACTATTATAAATTATTTTATTACACATCTGCAGTATTGTACATATAAACATTTGTCAGTTGGTTAATTAGTACTATTTAACACAGAGAAAAATTCATTATATTACTTTCTATTTGGGCCAAATTTTCCTCTAAAACTCTGCAATATTGTTCTGAATCACTTTTTGTAAAAACACTTCGTTTAAAATTTCAAGAGAGATGCGTCCCTTTTTGGTCCAACATTTCAAGAAAGATGTCTTTCTTGTTTAAAGTTTGAGGGAAGATGTTTTAAGGATCAGCCGTAGCAAGTATCAAACACTTGAGGAAGAACGGTATAGTAGCAAAAGGTAGAAGAGACACGTTCACAAAACGTAGCTGCGGGGACCACGCCGGTTCAATTTCCTCCCATCCTTTTCTTGTCGGCCAGGAGAAGAGAGCGACTTTAAACGTGCATTTCTCACGGATTCTCAGACATCTGAATACAATGTCGACGGCCCATAAATTTTTCACCATAAATTAAGAGACGGGTAGGCAAAGCGCCCACCTCCCTCGGTTTCTCTCTGCCCTGCGCCATCACGGTCGTATTCTAGTATACACTCAAGAAATAATTGTCATCCGAGAAGATCGTTCCTCGCTCTCTCCGCCTTCTCTTAGTGTACGTAATATTTTTCGTATTTTCTTCAGAAGGATACTATTCTTTCATGACTTTTGTTTTTTCTTTTTTGGTTGTCCGTCTTATACAACATGTGTGAAAAGTACGCTGCACTTTTTAAAGTTTTCGACTCGACGAAGCATTTTCTGTTTGCTTGACTGTGATCTTGCGCTTTTTGGGAATTTATATTAGATTTTTGTAACTACAGTGACTTATGTTGGAGTTGCTAAGGAATTCTTATGGTAGAACCAGAGAAAATACAAAATTTCATATGCGTTGCGTGTAGGTCATTATGACTCTATTTACAATGCAACTGAAATGAGTTCAAAGAAGAAAGAGCGTCTACTACACATACGTTGCCCTCGTTACCAACTTTTCATGAAGGAAAGAAGTTATATTTTTAATTAAACTTTGTGATAAAAAATGACATATTTTCTATATACGTATGTCTCATGATTGTTACTATCTTGTTTCCGGATTTTGTAAAATTTGAACTATTGAACTTTATAGAGTCGAATAAATTTTTGGGAACTTCTCATTTAGGATAATACCTAAAATAATTCAAATCTTTTTCGTACCAAGTGCCATATTTTGCATAAACGAGAATTGTAATACAGTGAATAAGTTTTTCACAAAAAGTCAACTCCTTTTTCTGTAAACTACAAATTATGTGCCACTATGAATATATGTACACATTTATACCAAAGAACATATATTTGTACCTACACTGGTATTCCAAATTTCAGATATTTGTTCAGAAAAGAAACACATTCAACACACTCATTTATATTTATAATTGGTCAAATTAGTAAAAATAATGTACTGCCTTCGTGATTAAAATTTTACTCGTTGGTACATTTAGAAAGCTTACTTTTGCGTTTTCGAGGGTATCCATTTTGGTTGCCATAGTTTGTAACATTAATTGTTAGCACGATATCAAATTCATACCGTCGATCATATTTGTGACCATAATCCTAAATTTTATACGTAGGCAGATCTATACTAAAGTCTTCATTAATAATTTAAAATATGTGAAATGTCAGTAACGAATTTCAGGCGTGAAGCAAGAGCTCGCAAATTTCGCGTGGCTCCAACAGCACTGCTGCATAAAAGTACGCCCGCTTTAAGAAACATTTTGCATGCAGAATTTTCGACTCTTCGTCTGAAATTATTCTCTCGGTGTATGGGGGATTTTGAAATTATTCGCGTTACGAAAAGAAGTGCGAAGACGACGGCTTGTATTTACTTCCCTCTTTTGGCAAATCCTTGAAATTCTCGCGGGCTGCACAAGAAATTATCCCGTTTCTTTATGTCCCTTTTTTTGCGTTCCCGTCATTCCCCTGACTCACTCGCGCCCCGTCATTCTTTGAGGACCGGAATCCCGGCGAGCTTCACTCTGGCAGCTTCCCTGAAATATGTGAACGTGCGAAGCTGCAACCTCGAATACAGATTCCCCAAACGATGGGACACTATTTAGGTTGGTATTCGGCAACAAATTAAATTCAGAGCAAAAGAATTCCTGTAAACGTTGCCTCGGAAAAGTTTCCTTAAAGAACTATTAAAAAACTACATAACAAACTTATTAAAGTGTAGAATCTCATTTTCATACAGAACTTTTAAATTATATTTATAGTCTATTACAATTTAAATTGCTGTTGGACATTAAGCTATTTGTGTTCCTGCACTTTAGGCCATTCTTTACATATACATACCTAATAACAGGATAAGTATAATTATCGTGAGAGTGCAAAGTTTCATTTAATATTAGTATTTGCATTTTCGAACTCGCTTAATGAAGTCACCATTTACCAATTAATTTACGAGGACATTAATGTTGCGCCATTTTCCAAGCTAGTGTTCATCCGCTCGTGGGTACCCAGCATAATACACGTCTCTCCTTCTTGGGCAGCGCATAAGCGCCCACGTATTGTGCAAGTCGAGACAGCAAAGCAAGATTTTTCCCTCTTGTTCGTAACAAAAGGTTCATGATCCGAGATAGAGCGGTGTAATGTGACATTCATATCGGTGGCCCGCGACGGAGGAAACGATGAGACTTACGCCCAAGAGCATTGTCACGTTCTGACATTTGCAAATATTACATTCTTATTTGAACTTGCTGTTTAAAGCAGCGCCGTTTGCGCAGGTATATTTCTCTGATTTTTGCCTGCTTTCAAAAGTCGGGGATTATTTGGAGCTGGTCTAATGACGACTATTTACAAAGAAACCTCGTTACGGCCCGCGATGCGAGATCCACAATTATACGGAGGGAAGTGATTCAAGGGGTTCACGTGGTGAGCCGAGGATGCGTAATTAAATTGGATGTTGAGGATAGATGATGTATAAGAGAAAAGTTCCGGTTCATTTTTAGGAAACTGTTTTGAAAATTTATAGGTGGAACAGGTTTAAAGGACAAATGTAATAAATGGCGAATTTTTTGCCTGGCTACTAACAAAAAGATCTTCCAAACTCTATATATCTATGTTCCAAAAATCCAAAAATCGTAATTATTTATCGACATGTGATAGGAAACTTATACTAAAATGTGATTTGTTAATTCCTTGTTTTACTAAAAAAAAATCGGTGACAACTGGATCCAAAATTGACTAGTTGGGTGTATACAGATTTGGGAATTAACTAAATAAAAAATTATTTAAATAACGGGTCGAATGAAAGTTACTTTAACTATATTCATTTTTGGAAGCTTGAATAATTCGAGTTACCTTTTCTCGACTGCTGACGAATAATTTTTTAACTTGTATTCGTTATTCGAAATTTTTATTTAAATACCAATTTTACCCATCTCTGCTCATATAGGTACTAGTAACACAGAATAATACAAATAACTTGCGGTCATCTTTATTTAAGTGGTCATGCCTAGTTGGCAGGCGAGAAAGAACGTGATTTTCGGAAATTTTTTGTGGAAACTCTAATGTATATTTTTTGCAACTACTTGCTTATTTTAAAAGTACATATATTCAGCAACTCTCGGTGATTTTGTTATAGAAGAATATTAAAAAACGAACGAAAAGCAGCCACTCTCCCGGAAGCTGTTTTTATAAAGGCGCTGCGCGGTGAGCACGATTTCTCCGAGCCGGAATATCTGAAATCAAAAAGTGAAGAACATCCTGTTAATATATGAGTTTATCTGGTGCGTGAACGAACAATTCTTTAAAAAAAAGTGATTTCAGACAAAATGGCGGCCGTTTAACGCAAAATCATGATTTTTCGATGTCTGAATTTTTCGATTTTCGTAAATTAATAATAAAGTTTTCATCAGAAACAGAAATCCTTCGTTCACGCACCAGATAAACTCATGTACTAACAGAATCTTCAATTTCAGACTTTTCAATTTCAGATGATTCCGGGAGAGTGGCTGCTTTTCGTTCGTTTTTTAATATTCTTCTATAACAAAATCACCGAGAGTTGCTGAATATATGTACTTTTACAACGAGCAAATAGTTGCAAAAAATATACATTAGATTTTCCAGAAAAAATTCCCGAAAATCACGTTCCGTTTCGCCTGCCAACTAGGCAGGATCCTTTAATTATTTAGAATTCAACCAAATCACCAAACTTTCAACGGTACCTATGTATCTATATATCTACAAGTATTTTGTTCCACGGAATAGAATTCACATTTCATCGAGTACCGATATCTAAATGACGTCATCCCCAATCAGAACTGAAAGCTTCCCATTCAATTTAATATCAGTAACCATGACTTACGCCTTTCCCATTCATTCATTTCTATAAAATGTTACCGATATTTGTCTAACACTACAGTTTTCCTGGAATCCCTTCCGCTGCTCCACCGAAAGCACCACGAGACCCCTACAATAAAAGTTGATGCTTATCCACGCATGTTCCTCGCGGATTTCATTAAATCAAAACAAATCCAATCACGTGAAAAAATTTCGTTCCTCCTCGAGCACCACTTCATTCCCCGTAAAATAACAGGGAACATCGTTGAAGGGTGTGTGTGTGGGGGGGGGGGGGGGTTGGCTGGGGAAAAAGCGAGCAGGTTTCCGCGCGGAGGAACTCGTGTGCAGAAACATGTTTTGCGAATGTGGGCCCGTTCGTAAGATTTCAATAACCATTCCATAAATAGCTCGCGGGATTTCGAGGTTTTTCCCTTGAAACCTCCGTCGACTTACTCCGGTTCCGCGTGTACGTTTCCCCTGCGTCCCCATTTTGGCAGCGCGCCCATGTAAATGAAAACAAATACTTTCCCCGCGTGAGCCACTTTTATTGCTTCCTTGATGCATGTCTTTATAAGCGGAACGAATGGTTATTATTCGACCAACTAGATGTACACGTGGGCTGCGTTCAGAACCGAATTCGCGGGGCGCGGGCTCGCGCGCCGTGACGCTGCGCCGTTTCCGTACGGGGTGAAACGCGCGCTTTCTTTTTTTATTTGAAGTTTAATGTCGCTTCGACTGCGTAGGTCAGCGACTACGTATGCAGTTACTCATAAAAGTGTCCGCCTATCCTATATGTAACATACTTTACATATTAAATAGACTTCGAAGTAAGAGTTCGCAATTCTAATTCACAGTAATATAATTTATAAACCTTAATTAATATATGTAGTTTTGTTTTAGGTGCATTCAATTGAAAAATTTTACGCAGTTTATTTTAAAAAAAGTAGGTATTTTTATCCGTGGAAGTAGCAAATAAATATTCGCCCAAATTCAATAAATATGTAATTTATACAAACGTAATTATATACAATAAGTTAATATTCTTCTAACACCCCTACGATTTTATTATAAACTCTATTCAACTAATTTTTTGTGAAATTAGGGATTATCTTGTTCCATTCTTCTAGCAAAATTTCTTTGAATATTTATTTGGTAGATGGTACTAACTAAAAGTGTATTAATCAAGGTTTATATTAGTGTAAATTATAATGGGTTATTCTGAATTTAACGTTACTTAAATAAGTAACATTAGTTAAATAAGTAAAGTATGTTATACGTATGGGGTGGGTGGATAGTTTTGTGAATAACTATATGTATAGGGAACCAGTAACTTAAGGGGGGGGGGGAGCCACTGTGACGGTCGAAAATAAAGGCTATTCTCAAGGCATTATTTTATAATAAAATGTAATATTTTATGAAAAAACTTTATTAGCAAATTAAAATACATATATCTGACTAGTATTTTATGCTTCTAAATTGAAATTTTTTGGGGTAGTATGGCCACAACATACGATAACGTTAGGCTCTGCAAAAAAATTTACGAAACGGGCGGTCGTAACTTTTCAACGTTTGCTCTGAATTGGAAAATTCGTACGTTTTCTTAAAGTATATTACAATAGCTTCAGTTAAGCGTAGAGATTTAAAAAATATTAATTTTTTATGAAATGACGAACTTTGAAAGAAAAAGTATAAAAAAATCAACATGTTTTTTCAATGTTACGGTTAAATGAATTATTCGATCAAAACACTTGTACGCTTAACTGAAGATCATTTTATTGCGAATATTCCCTGAAAGTTTCAAGTGAATCGGATAAAAATTGACTTACATTAGTTATTAATCCACCCGTTTGAAAAATGCCGTTTCGAGATAATCGCGTTTAAAGTTTTGATAGAAGTTATTTTCTGCAACTCAAAGATCGCAGCTGTATACGGTCTCGTCGTGGCCAGTGGTTCTCTACCTAGTTCTAAACAATATATAAGCTCATAGTCCCTCTTATTAGATACATTTGGATTCTTGGACATAAACTTTTCGGGCGATTGACACCAAGTTACTTACGCATGCACTCGATTATGAGCGCTGCGCTACCTATACAAAACCTTCCGTAGCTCCCTGAATTTTTCGAGATCCAATTTCAAAATTATGCAGGTATATTTTTGAGACCCGAAATATTATGAAAATGCACACAAAGAAAAATCGGAAAAAAATTTCACAGTGGCTTCCCCCCTTAATGATCAGATGTATTCTTCCATGTATCTTTGAACGTGCGTTCAAGGTGTAATTTGACGTAAAACAAAAGTTTGAACGAGTCGACTAACAATAGTAATGATATGAATGATCATGCTACACCATTCACCCTGTATACACCACGATTCCGTAACACAACTGGGGTTAAACCGGATGTATATTCCAATTTCGAGCGAGTCGTACGTCACCCGTGCCCCTCCGCCAACCAGGAAGGATGTGGGGAGAGTTAATGTTCGACGGACCAAGAAAATTTTATTGGGAAACTCAGGAACCGCTTCAAAGTATGAAGATCTATCGGTTTCAATGAATTCTCTTGTATTTCTGTGCTCTTTTCGGAACATTAGCTCTGATGCTTCTTTTTCATTACCCTCACTTTTGGAATCCTAAAATTGAGGGTGAATTGTAATTTGTACATATTATTTCCATTTTTAGGGTTGAGTCAATAGAGGCTTTTGCTTGATTGGATACTGCGTACTATTTCTTCTGCATGTTTTTGTGTGATCTTGAAGTACGTAGAAAAAGTTTGTAATTAAGATACCAATTCTTTTAAGAGTCATGAACTTTTTCCCTTTCTTAATTCTACAGTACACACGTAAATTAAAATTACACCGTTGTACACGTTGAGCCTAACAGGCCCATATCTGCAAATCTAGGAGTGCATGGATATTTTGAGAAAAAATATTTTTAAACTTTATTATGTCTTTATTAAGAAAAATATTTGTAACAAAATGAAGTACTGAACAAATGTTTCTTTAACACTACAAGTCAAATTTATGGGCCTGTCAGGCCCCACATGTGCACTGTAGGGTTAAGAAGTGCATAGTATCATTCGCTGTATTGGAATGTAAGTTCATACTTGTGGTATTCATTTTTTGAGGATCATACGAGTACAGACAAAGCGGCTGTGAAATATGTACCTCATCAACATAAATTTGTATGAGCTCAAGTTCAAAGATGCTTTATTTGATGAATTAAATATTAATCGCTTTATAAGACGCTTATTTTGTACAATGGCTGTAATTACATCGCATGTCCACAATAAAAATACTAGGTACAACAAATAGTAATTAATTTTGATTAAAATAATATCCAAAAATTCATGCCTCTCTGAGAATATAATGCTTCTATTGCTCTATGGACTTGTAGGGGCTTTCAAATGTGCCCCTTACGTTCCAAACTAAATAGTTCTAAATGCATTTTGTGTACATCACAAAACTCGTATGCAAATTCTATCACTTTGCTATACCAAGATAAACAACAGAATGTGTAACACTGAGCAAATAAAAGCTTTGTAGAGATAGAGATGCGTCAATGGGAATTCACAACTATTTATATCTGATTACGAGACATAGTCCCGCACCTCATTTGAATAATTATTGAAACGGTATAAATAATTTTTTAGGTAAAAATCATTAACGATGAATTAGAACGCTCTATAAACTTGACCTCTCCTCTGGATGCTTTTCTCAACAATCTCAACACCCTACACACGCTGTAAACTGTAATATAATACATAATATATTTATAATATCCGTGGATATAAACAAGAGTAAAATATTAAACACTGCTAAAATATCACGCAACCCCATAAAAAAACATCAAAAAAGTAAAAAAATTACGCCAAGTACATGAAAATCAAATAAATTACAAAAAAAGAAGATAATAAAATAAATCACGAAAAATAGAAGAAAATAAATAACACATAAATCACAAAAATAGAAGATAATAATATATAAATCACAAAAAAATAGAAAAAAATATACAAAATATAAAAAAAGATGTGAAATCAAAATGAGCTGCCAGTACATAAAGGTGCTTTCCAACTGCGCTTAAGATGACACAACTACATATACATAGCTAAAATGTTGAGTTCATAAATTCCATTACTCATATCACGGACATTTTAATTAACCCATCAAAAAGAATCCCATTTAAAAACATTGTCGTAAATTAACTAATAGCTTTACAAAATTAATGATATACAAAAATTGCGCCAATTTTAACAATGGCTATTTATACAAAGAAAAAATGTATTAAATAATATTAAGCAGTTATATTTTTATACAAATAAATATTTTAATACGAATAAATATTTCATTCAAAATACTTGGCGCTGCGAAACCGAAAAAATGTTAATTGTCTTAGTATTATTAATAATTTACAATAACTCTCTTACAATCGAAAATACATAAATATATACATATACATACGAGTATTAGAAACGCAGTCAGCTTTATAGAGAGATAGAGAGAAAAAGATTATTGCAATTTATACATATTTATTCAGTTTAACAACACCAATTCGGTTTCGCTATGTCAATATCAAAAGTTTCGACTGTGAACAGAAATCCTTCCCCTCGCATTTTTTCATTCCAGTAGTGTTATAACAACGGTAAACAAATCATTTACACCTTTTTGACTCTAAACGCACGACTTGGTCCGTTTTTCACCAAGCTCAACTATTTACTTTCCCATACAAAAACATTTCATTCGTGGCACTCGTAGCTTGAAAAACGACACCCATAAAGCGTCATTACTGTTCTCTAAAATACCCGTTGCCGGAAAACAACCGCGTTTTCTTGGAATCGGTCTCCCCCATAAATACAGGCGCATCGTAAGGACAAAAACACGGAAGAAACATGGCTCGGCCTACATTTGTATCCCGCGAAGCGCACCGCCAGAGGACCCGGCATATTTAGTGTATTGTCCTATTTCGTAAGGATCCCCCTGTCGTAGTACGATATTATACGAGCGTAAAGAAATACAGGGTGTTCTATAGCGAACTGTGTTCCCCAGAAAGAGGGTGGTTCTGTCTGGAAAAGGGACAAGTTAAAGATATAAAGTTAAATTTGTTGGTAGGAAGCTTCTTTCCCGAGCAAATTCACTTTGGGAATTATACCTGACTCCTGAATTTAATGCAAACTACGAGTTCTATTTATATTCATTTACGTTATGATTACAAGTTATTACAAATTCGCGATCATTAAGAAAATAACTGTGTTCTGTATGTGTTGGTTTTTAATCTTGGTATTTGGGTGTAGTTGTGAGTATTTTATACAGGCAGTAGGATAGTAAGAACGATGGTAAATATAACGTTGTGAATGTTTTTAAATACGAACATGAATAAAAACAGTAGTTCATAAGAAAATATGTTGATTGGAGACAGATGATTGCGATAACTGAATTTATTAAAAACCCATGATGTTAAACACCACCACTATTTAAAAACTGTTGTTAATGTCAAAGAATATTTTAATATTTTTTCTAAATATTCTTCGCAATATAGAGAGTAAAATTCTCAGAGAAAGCTTCCCATAGAATAGAAAGGACCACTGCCAATAGTTCCAAGCAGTCAATTAGTAATCGTATAACTCTAAAACAGATTATAATCTTCTTTATTGCAACGTTTCGTGTGTTTTAAATTTTCTAAAGAACGAATCTTGTGATGCATTCCCCTATTAGTCTTCACTTTACTGGAAAAAATTTTCATACTTTGGGAAATAGTAAACTATAAGGCTGGATAAGTATTTATGAATAGTGGTATCCCGAATTTATGTATTTCTTCATACTTTTATAATGTTTAGAAAACGAATTGATTCAAAATTATATATTCATACTTTATTAGATTACAATGTCGATTTTCAATTAATTAACAAAACTGACTATACCTACAAGTAAAGTGCGTCGTACATATACACATTCACAATTGTGAATGTTTAATACAATTGTATATTTAATTAAATATGAAGACGTACCTATACATCTATTAAATCTGTTATATGTACGCATATACAGACACTTAATCTTGTTGTTATACCATTTTCATTTAACACGGTCCGAAAAAAAATTAAATACTCTTTTTGCATGATTTGTTTTGATCTAACACGGTCCGATAAATTTGTTTTCATAAAAATCTTTACTTAATTCTAATTCTAAGAAAAAATATCCCTACTTATTTTTCTGGGAAATTTCTCTCAATTTTATTAAAAAAAACTCTTAAAATTAACATTTAACGCTGCTACACATTCTCAAGTAAATCATTCGTCTGTTTTTTAGGACTTATTTAAATAAGTGTAGCGACAATCAGTCTTCCATTCCAACTTCATCTTTTATAAGTGACGTAGTCAGATAAAATTGAGTTCGAGGTTTGGCGATTTGTTTGCCTCCATTTTTTTATATGCACATCTTTTTTTACGCGGTTTTTCACACGGATTTTTCCGTACCGTATCTATCGTATAAAAATATAATTAAGTGTCTATGTACGAAACAACGTAAGTGCGAAATAACATAATTCAGGAGGGTGTACATACTCTGTGAGGGGATCAGTGTAATTGTGGCATATCCGTCCGTAGATTAGCATCTACTTCTATTAACACGCCTGTGCATTGCCACCCACTCTCATCAACGCCGTGCCATTAATGAGATTTGATCAGGGAGTCAGGTACGTTTCCCAGTGCCAACGGACGCGCGACGAAAAATAAGTGTTCATAAGCTGCAATTCCGTGTCGCCGAACCTCCCTTCGTTCTTCGTTCAATTTTAATGACGCGCCTGTGCAAAGGAGCAGCCTTCGCCACAGTCGCGGAGAATTCAATTTGTCGTGTCTGAACTCTCCAGCTGACTCCTCCGCCCTGGGTCACTTTTCTTTTTTCATTTATTTTCGTTGAACTCGTTTTTAATATTGCCCTTCCCCGGCCCCCATTTATACATATGTATGAAGAGATTTTAATGTTCTTCCGGCGTATGGGGGGCGTCCGCACGGCAAGCCGACATTATTGCACCTAACGCGCTTTGGTCTGCTGCACGTGGCGCGGCTCTTTCCGAAGAACCCGCAAGAATTTTTACACGAATGCATATAGACCTCGCCCGCGGAGCGTGCCGCTTTATTACACCCAGTGATATGGATTTAAGTGATCCTCCCTTTCTTCTTTTCTTGGAAAAAATGCGACGCGGTAGTAGGGGAACCTTCCGTGCAACTCTGATGGCTCGTATAATTTTGAGTATTCATTCCTGCGGTTCCTTAAATCGCAAATTCAGTTCCTTCCGAACTACATATTTGATTAGACATCACTCTTGATTAATAACAAAAGTACTCTGAATGAATTTCAATTTTTTATGTTACAAGCAGTGGAAATAATTTGATGGCAAAATTACTTTTTGACTTTTATGTACTGCGGGTTGACAGTTGTTGAGGAAATTGCTTGTCTTTATTAAAATGAACGTTCGCGAGGAAATAATTTTTATTATTCGTGTTACTTACTGTGTCGTATCTAGTTCTCTGCTAATATAATTCTTCTAATTTTTAAAAAATGTTGAAAATTAAATTTGTTGTTTATTGGGCCATTGCACGCGAAATCAGATTTTTGGATTTTGCTGAAAATGGGTATGTTGTTGTCTTTAGCAGTATATAAACGCATCTCTAAGTATTTTTAAAATTTTATAAATTGTGGATCTTACCTCTTTGAAATATAGTGTCGACCTTTTTTCAATAAATTATACCTGTTGAATTAAGAAACTGATAAAAATGAGCTTTTGAGTGCTGACAGCGAAGGCCTAAGAGTACTTAATAAAAATTATTTCACTTAAAAATAACAAATTTTTTATCACTTATTTTGCAATTGTTCTAAACCAATGCAATTTTATAATAGCAGAACACTGTTCAAAAGTTAAAAAAAAATGAGTATATTGCCCTATTTAACACTTTAAAATTGCCCGCGTAATATTATACAATTTTGTTTAAAGCCACATATCATCATCGAAATTGTAGTACAAGAAAATAATTATTTGTTACTTTTTAGTGCATTATTATCAAGTTAAATAGAATCGTTCCACTTAAAATTTTTTTTTTATATATTTTGGTCAAAGCAATTTATTATCTAGATTTCTGAGATTTTCTCTATTATAGTGCTCGATGGTATATCATTTGGGCCGGAAAAGACCCAGCCTTCGCCAGCTTAAGATTGAGCAGCACACTACCCTGAAACGAGGACGATCGAATTCTCTGAATTTCGCGACACTACGCGGGCCGGAGCCCACTAATCCCAAGATCAATACAGCGCGTCGCCGCGTGTCGAAAAATAATTAATCACGATAGAAAGTTCGGGCGAAGTTGCCCGGCGCGGCAAATTGCGGGGACCAAGAAACTTGGTCGCAGAAAAGGTACGTCAAAGGCACCGGCGTGCAGATGGTTAAGCGGTGTCACGGCCCAGTTGTGATTTATGTAGCAGTGTAAGTCGTCGAGCATTATGTAATTAGCAGTAAATCTGGTAATGCGCTGTACGCTGCTTGACTGCCGCAGTAGAGTCTAATTCCTATGCTGCAAACCAATCGCATTAGTGCCATGCGGCTGTGCCTACGTGCAGCGTTTTGCCTCCTCCTGCTCCTTCGCTCGTCGAAGATATTTCAGTGGTTAAACAGCCACGCGCGCCACTCTCGTTCTCACCGTTACCTCATCCTTCCGAGTTTTCTGCGCAACTTTTCTGTACCGTCGCGTTCAATCACATGCATGACAAGGGCAGATCTATGTCACTTACCCGAAATTACTCTTAATTATTAAATAAGAATTTTAGTGACAAGGGAAGTTAGGCAACCCGAAAATTCAGGAAATTATGCAACTTTGTGTACGAGTTGCTTATCCGTAATACAAATCTATTTCTTGTTGGTGCCGTAGTGCGGTTTTAGGAGGTGAAATCACCCCTTGGGGAAAATGCAGAATTTTCTTTTTCGTGGAATACCTCGCGAACGGTGAGCGATGCCGAAAAGAAGTTTAAACAAAAGTTGCATGTTTTTTTATATCTACAGAAGTACGTAAAAATAAATATCGAAAAATCCATACTTTTTAAGTTACCCTACCACCAATTCTTAATTCGATAATTTCGAGTCCCCCAACACCAATCCTTAATTTTCTGAATTTTCGAGTTGTGAGGAACTTTCCTTGTGAGACCTTCGATATGTTCAACGTATTATGTATATTAACATTAATGTCTGTAAGGAAGTGTTAGAATAAATAGCACCGTAAAACGAGAGAAGATTAGCGAAAGGTAAACTTGAATCTAAGTTACAAGTAAAATCTAATTATACAGGTGTTCGTTGTTTTTAAACACTGCTTTGGGTTAAAACTCATTGGAGGAAGTCATTAGTCATTCCACTGTATTACATATATAGTATAGAATGTTTGAACCTGTGGCCGTTTCATTTAATTAAGCTACCGAGGATTTATGTAAAATTAAAATACCTAAATAGGTGTCAAAGGTGTTACATTCAGTGTCAACTGAGGCTTTTTATTATACGACTTTATTTAAATTCACTCTTCTGTCTGTTTGTTTGGTTTATCGACTTGATATCAACTTGTAACTTTGCAGGCGTGCGTAGTTATGATGACAATACAAAATTTTGAGAAACTCACCTCCGAGAGGTGGAAAAATTGCATTTCCTAGAATTTTAACCCATTTCCACAAATCGAATCGACTTGATACTTCATAAAAAAAATTGTTAAAAATTAGTTGTAATTTGTGAATGTTGAGATATACCTAAATTCGGTGCTCATTATTTATTAAGGAATATTTGAGTGATGAATTGATAAGGAAAGAAATTGGTTTCAAAACGCAAACACTAAAAAGTAAAAAATAAAGTATTTATTAAAAAAATTTAAGTGAAACGTTTATATTTAACTTGATCAATAATGCACTAAAAAATAGAAAATAATTATTTTCTCATACTACAATTTCGACGGTGATATGCGTCTTTAAATAAAATCGTGGGGCGCCCATAAATGAATTAATTCGATTCATAATTCTTCTCAGCTTTTAACCACTTTATCGCTTGATTCTGCATTAAATTGATTCGTATCCTGTTATGAAATATCCCGCCGCACGATTTTATTTAAAGCCACATAATATCACCACTGAGATTGTAGTAAAAAAAAGAATTATTTTTTACTTTTTCGTGCATTATTGATCACCATAGACAAAATCATTTCATTTACAATTTTTTGCAAGCCAGGAATTCAGCTTCAAATTGTCCGTTAATTGAATGGATACTTTAACCAATTAATCTCTCCATACAACCAACGATCTTTTTCCGCCCCGACGGATATGTTCGTGATGGTCCTTGCCTCCATTAACATTTTTATTGCTCGCTATCTAATGTCTGGACAAGCAGCGCCATTATTGACTGAATAACCTACTTGACTGCGTGGCAGCCTAAAGGACGTTATTCGAATTCACTGAATTCTTTAATACTTCGGCCCACCGCTGGTCAACCGTGCAAAGAGAATACGAATGCATCCTACGGGCAATTTATCGTTATCTGGCTTCTTTTGTAACCCCATTCCACGGTCCGCCGTTTTCTCTAGAATCACCTGCCCTTGCCGGGGAGCTCATTTCTCGCGCACGGACGATTTATTGGATTCTCATTCGTCGAACGTGGCTCCGCGAGAACGCTGTCTAATTCGAATCGCCTCCGACGTACGAACGACCGCCACGATTAATCGTTTTCTTCAACAGCTCGATGCGGTCGTCCAGGCTACCAACAGTTCTCTCTTCCCTTGCTGGGCTGTCCTCACCTTTGTCCCCTCTCCCGTCCCCTCTTCGTTATATTCAACCTGTCGCTGGATTTAATTGGCGTGTTGGGACAGTTTGATCGCCGTGCTATTGGAGAATCAATCGCCTGTCCCAGCAAAAGTGTGATTTAATTGTTTCGGTAATTGTTTCTTTCTTACTTTTAGCGAGTGGAAGCGCTGTTGGTACAGGTACCAGGAACGTACACATGTAATTAAGCAGGAGGAGATTTAATTATGAAGCAAATTAATTTAGCATAGTAAAATGTATTTCCAATTCAGGCAATTGGTATTTGTAAAAAATGATATAGGTATCTGATTTAGTTTATTATCGATTCAATATCAGCGTTTTATTTTTAATGAATAGAATGGTCTCGATCTTCTTCTTCATCAGTTTCTTTTTCTATTACTGTATAATATCAGTGTAATTCAGCGAACGTATCGATTTTTAATTTTTCTTATTATAGTAATGTTAAAGATATTTAATACACCGTAGTTTGTATGACTAAAGTTAGAGCAGAATTGAGTAACCGCTGAAGGCTACACCATAAATGCTTCTACTATATAGTTTTTTTTATACTTTTTATACTCTGCGCGTAAAACTTTCAGGAACTGGCCTTAAGTGGTTAATTGATTTTATTCTGTCGATAGGTAGGTCAAACTTTAACAATTAGGAAGTTGTCTAAAAGAAGACAGTTTAACTAGCTATTGAGACTTCAATTTTGCTTTGGAAAAATACTATTTTATTCAACAAAAATATGTTGCACCAAAAGTTTGATATATAGCTCTCAGAAACCAAATTGATTAACTCCATAAAATAAAGAATAGAGAAAATTGATAAGTTAAGTACTACTTAGTTGCTTAAGTGCTAACATTGACTTTATAGAAAGTGGAATTGGGAAGTCTGGGTATTAAAAGGCTCATATTCATGCATAAAATAGGCCTGAGATAATCAAGTTGCTTCCAGTATTCAACCAAATAGTCTGTTAAACTGTTATTATAATAATTGTTGTAATAATAATGAGAATGTCTTTATTATACATTACATAAATCAGCAGATGCATATATGTGAACACACACTGTAGTTCATAAATATTGGAACATCTACTCTATGTGAAATAATCGTGAGAAACATTGAAAATTTATTGAAGATTTCTAACTTACTTTATTTCATATTTTAAGGGGGTACTTTGCTAATATTTATAAATTTTTTACTCAATGAATAATAAATATAATCGTGTAAAACTTTTTACATAAAATTCATCTATTTAATGTATGCAAAACATTTTTTTTGTACTTTTTTTAATTGCCTTTTTATGCAAGAATTGTGCTCCAATATGACGCCTGGAAAAAGAGACACCTCGGTGGCGGGTCAGGTGGTGGCTCATAGGTTTATCTAAACCGAAAATTCTAACGAGATTCTTAACCTTTATGAGCGCCACTATTGCCGGAACCACAATTAGCCACTTATGTCAAAATTGAACAAAATCGCGGACGCTCAAAGTTTGATGATCAGAAATCAACATGTAAGTATATATTTGCAACTTCAAGGAGTAAGAAAAATATGAAATTTTGATTAAAAAAAACTCGGTTCTCTTTTCTGCGATAACCAATGGTCTGTAGAGTAACCTAAAAAATGCTGACTCGCCAGTCGAAAAATAGTCATCCTGAAAAAAACGCGTTTAATATTTTCAGCGCTTAAAAAAAGAAGAGTTTTTTGGACCTGGATTACATACCAGACTACCCACCCCTTAAGGGTATCCTCCGTTCAAAACGCTTGAAAAATACGTGATTTTCATGAATAAAAAAAAGAAACTGAACAACATACAGTAAAAAAGCTTTTTGGACTTTATTACTACATATTTGAAAAACAAACAAAACAATTATTGTTTGAATTTTATTAATTCAAAAACAGCATTCATTGTACCACTGTAGAAATTAGAGCTCTTGGCGGGCGCCATCAGAACTCGTGACACGATCGTCAGAAATAAAAAAACTAAAAATATTTTAAAAATATATGGTAATGATTATCGTCTTATTTGTTTTCATTGCAGACAAACAATCCGGCGATTTTTAGCACATGTTTAAACACAATGTTGCCAAAAAGTAGTTTACCTACGCATAAATCTGTCCATAAAATAAAAATGGGTGATCCAAAATTACTTTTTTTATATAAGGCGATAGCGGGTCTAATTATGAATAGAACGCTGTAAGAGTTTTTCAAATCGGTCTGTAATTAAGCTTTTTACAGTGGCGCCCGTCAAGAGCTCTAATTTCTACAGTGGTGCAATGAATGCTGTATATCTAAGGCAAAAATTGATAAAATTTAAACATTAATTTATTTGTTTATTCTCCAACTATAAAGTAACAAAGTCCAAAAAGCATTTCTACTGCATGTCTCATGGAACCCCGCAAATAATTTAGTGTATTATAGAAATCCATATCTTTAATTAAATTTTTCTTACCCAAAAATACTTAACTAATTAAACATCTTTAATTTTCAACAAAAATATACTCTTCCTCGTTTATATAATGAACAAACTAAATAACACTGACACGCGTTGTTATACTCAATTTACAATCTTTGGGTTCTGTGAGACCCCACCTTACCAACGCCGGGTTAAATTAAAATCAGAAACAAAAGCAGTGAAAAGTATCCAATCTGTACCAAATATCACATTTTGTGCCACTACAACAGGTGTCCTAATATGTATGAACAGCACTGTACATATGAATACATAAATAACGAAACAGATACAAACAAGTTCTGCTATTAAGTCTAACCATCGCAAATATACCTACTCGGAGTTAGTGAAATGCGCTGCTGAGACGTTGAAAGTGGCATTCCTCACAGTTTACCAAATAACATTAAGAAAATAAGCGTAAGAAATGAAATGTTGAATGTCCACTTTCGTGCAAAAAAATCGGCGCCTAAATTCGTACCTATGTCGCCAACGTTGAGCAGTAAATTAGCGAGTCGACACGTTATCACGGCTAGCGATATGAAATACCGTGTCCCGCGCAAACGTTTCATTAAACGAGCCGAATAGCCGTGCACCTTAATTGCGAAATAAATATTAATTAGTCCCGCGTTTTTCACAGTGGCGCCCGCCCTCGTACGATTCGAGACCTTCGGTGTGCTTACGCGATACTAACAGTCGCGTGCCCCGTTCTGAAATGCAGGGACGCGATAAAGAACAGTTCTTCTGGCGCTTCGTATCAACGCCAGGAAACACCGAGGATTTCTGACTCCTGGAGAGTGAATTGCCGCAGGAAAACGCATGTGCCGGGAAAATGGAGGCCGCGGGATTGAATATGGGTCTCTGTCTTCGCCGTGAGGATTGAAAGCGCACAGTGGAAGCGGTAACACTGCGACCCGCTTCTCCTTTTCCTTACTAATGATATAGGACTTAATTGGTGCAGCACTCAACACCGTCGAATTAACGGCGAACCCAGTGCCGTCATTAATATGATGCATTACCAGGCCCAGGCCTGGCTCAGACTCCTCCACTCGACTTGACTTCGCTCCACTTGATTCCACTTCGTGCCACGCCGTGCATCAGTATTCATCCCCGTTCTTTCTTCGGCCCGGCCGCGGGCCACGGTTCCTCGAAACTTATTTTTCGGTATCCCCCAATACAAATGGTACAATACCATCAGATAGAGATCGCTTTTCGGTGCATTCCCTCGGCTAAGTTCGTTGACACTGGCGACGTACGATTCTGCCTCCTCTGGTATTGCTTCGTAGAAGCGAAGCCAGTCACTGTGGTTTTGTGGCAAATTAAGTGTCCCCTTTCAGAGGGATGCTTTTAACAGATCTGAATGGCTTCTGTTTCAATTAGTATCAGAGATAGCCACTTGGGGATAATCGGAATTTTTTGCATCAATGTTGTGCTCTTTAGAATGTTTGCCCTTTTTTATTCGTGTCGAATTTTTTTTTTGTATTTCTTTGCGCTCACCCCCTAGAACATTTGATAAAAAAAATAGTCCTCGAAAATGTTTATTGCAATCGGACATCAGGAAAGGGTGCCGACCAGACCTTAAAGTTTAGAAGTCATCAATAGTTTGGATTTAAAGAATTTCTCAAAAATGGTAAGCCCTATCGAAATTTTGTTCAAATAATACTAAAAGAGCATTCAATTTTCTACAATTACTATGTATATAATTTTTTCGTGCTTCCAATCATTTTTTAGATAATAGCGTTTGAATATAGAGAAGTCCGCACTTCGCACGTTCCACCTGTACGGCGTACCTCATTGCCTATACGGGCGTAGTGCGGACCTCTCTACCCATACAGCACACTCCGTTGCAGGAAGGTTGCATGTACGTTGCCGTGCAATGTTGCACAGGGGCGGACATAGGAGGATTCCTGTAACATTCCAGCAATGTTGCGGTGCAATATTGCATGGCAAAGTCTCAGCAAAGTTCCTACAATGTTTCGGCAATGATCACGCAACGTTCCGGAGATTTTCTAGCAATGGTCACGCAACGTTCCAGAAACTTTCTAGCAATGGTCACGCAACGTTCCGGAGATTTTCTAGCAATGGTCACACAACGTTCTGGAAATTTTCTAGCAATTTTCTATAAAGTTATTAAACCTGGTACCTTTTTTGTCGGCCCCAAAAATGTGTTACCCTGTTCAATGTCATATAACACTTTTGTTTGTCAGTTAAAGAAATCCAACTTTAACTGAGTTTTATACAGCTTTAAATTCTCCATCAGAATATGCATATTAAACATACCACAGTCCCAAATGGATGCTAAAAAATAACAATAATAAAACAAATCGAAAAGCGATAACTTTTTTGTCCGCTAGTTTAGTGTTACAAAACCCTAATGGAGTTTGTCAAAATGAGCCTTCATTTTTTAATAATTTGAGTTTAATGTTTTGCACGGTAGGAGTATAAGTTCGAATACTTTAGCAGTCTTATCAATCAGTGGTTGTAGCTGCGGCGGTAAAGTGTTCGCCTACGACGCTACAGGTCCCGACGGTTCGAATCCCCTTGGGGGAAAAAAGTTTTCTATGAGAAAAAGAAACACGGCCTTTGTACATCTATGATTCTGCACACATTCATGGCATTGCGTCTGTCACAGACACGGGTATATATATATATATATATATATATATATATATATATATATATACAGATATTTTTATTTTTGGCTCTACTGCCCGAAACGTTGCGTGGCATGGTTGTAAAATCTTCGAAACGTTGCGTGACCATTGGTGTAAAATCTCCGAAAGGTTGCGGGACAATTGCTGTAAAATCACCGAAACGTTGCGGGACAATTGCTGTAAAATCTCCGAAAAGTTGCGGGACAATTGCTGTAAAATCTCCGAAACGTTGCGGGAGAATTGCCTATAAAATCTCGGAAACACTGCAGGAATATTTCATGCAATGTTGCATAGGGGCGGACATAGTAATATTCCTGCAACACCTCAGAAATATTACCTGCAATGTTTCAATCTTGCACCGCAACGTACCTGCAACCTTCCTGCAACTGGGTATGTTCAAACGCTATTATCTAAAAAATGGTTGGAAGCACGAAAAACTTATATATGCAGTAATTGTAGAAAATTGAATGCTCTTTTAATATTATTTGAACAAAATTTCGATATGACTTACCATTTTTGAGAAATTCTCCAAATTCAAACTATTGATGAATTCTAAACTTTAAGGCCTGGCCGGCACCCTTTCCTGTTGTCCGGTTGCAATAATCTTTTTCAGGGACTATTTTTTTATCAAATGGAACCATATTAGGGGGTGACAGCAAAATAAATCATAGGTTGGAAATAAGAACCACCCTAGTCATCACTAGTGATACTTTAAGTATCTGAAAGTGATAGTGTAGCATAGATGTTAATATGATATTAGGTATAGTTGTAATTGGGCCAAGTTATGCAGTAACCTACCAATCCTCAAAATGACAAAGAATTAGTTGAACATAGTACAGATCCCATATTTTGCAAAAAATTACCAACCCATAGAACAATTCTTACATTATGCAATTATTAAAACTACCAAGCCACAGTTCCATTTTAGGCTTAAAAAACCTAAACTACAGAAAATTTAAAATAATATTAATTATACTACTCACTATTAAATACTCCACTAAACAAAATTGTCGTACAATAATTACAAATAAAATATACCCAATAGAAATAAAGTTACTTTTCTTTAACAATTAAAATCTTCAAACTAAATTCACTCGGTTTCAGATCATTGAGGATTGGTAGCTTTCTGCATAACTTGGCCCAATTGAAAGTGCACATTTGCATTTTCTGAATTCGCAATTTTGACTACTTTGTACTGATTACAATTAATTGTACTCTTTCAAACACAGATTGCAATTATAAATATCATTAGAAGATGTGTAGTGACTTTGAAGTCTATTTGACACTTTCATAAATCAACAATAACTTTACTTTAATGTTTTGGTGTCTACAATACTACAGCATTACCTAATTATATCTTTTGATATCGCTACAGTTTCTAAAAATTTGCCACGTTTTACGTACCTACTTATTCGATTGTATTTATGGAAGGTAACAAAAGTTACTTAATTTATTATTCCCCTCAGCACATGGTGGAACCTTATAGCTATTTCGGGTCAAGGATGAAAGGGAATAAAGGGCGGTATCCACACTTCCTGCAGGGGCTGAAACTTTCTATAGCCACTGCGTGTTTCACTGTTGCGCGACGACCTTACAAAAATTCTTAGAACTCCATTTCTTCTCGTCCTTTCTCTGTACTATAAGTATTGCTCTCACGTGGTAAAAATCTTCAGACTGATTTTCTGTTATTTCATTCCTATTAACAATTTAATACGTTTCTAAAAAGGTGCTTTTGTTCCTTTATAACACCCCATACAACGACATCTTCGCGTACATGATAGCAATTACAATTCAAACGTAAAGTCTGCCAATCAGAAGAATGAAAGGAAATTTGGTAATTGAGTAAGAATGTGTCTCCACCCCTCGAAATTTACGTTCGGCAGAACTGATTTAACCCTTTCTCCGTGCGACAATAACATCTGTGCTCCATAAAAATCTGTTCATACAAATAAAGTGTAAAAATAGAAAATGCAATTATAAGCAATCTCCTGGAAATGTGGTGTGACAGTAGATTCCGAGTCGATTAAAGCAAGCTTTATGTTTCCCCCAGCAGGAAGCACTACACTTCCGCCACGCGGCTGTGTGACATATTCTCCGTTAAATATAACCGCCAGCATCTTTCTTAAAATTAAGGGGTTACATACACCTAAGACCGTGAAAAAAAGGGACTCTATGAATTTTTTTACCTATAAGTAATTTTGTTAATCAGAAATCGGAGTATACACTTGAACGCTTATAATTTAAAGAATGTTTTATAAATAAAATTACTATAATTTGCCTCGTTCGCCGTGTAGCAACTGTTGAATAAAGCAAGGTCGTCACATAAGGAGATTGTGGTGCCGAAAATATCTCCACTGGCTGTCATCTAAAAGAAAAAAAGAAAAATGGTCCTTAATGTATGCAAAAGAAAACTAGTCTTTATCACACACTATTTTTAAATTTTCATTTTTTTTAAAGAAATATGAGTGTTTGAACTTTAATTCAACTTCGTATTGCAATTTCTCAGACAAATTTCATCAGTGTTTTAATGATTACAACAAAACTGTAGCTATAAAAAAGAATCCGTATGATCAAGCCTAGATATTGATGTGAGAAATAATTGTTCCAAGTTTCATTCAAATCGGTTTGGTAGTTCTTGAAATATATATAATTGACACTAATTGGAAAAATGTAGTTTTGAGAAAACAGCGTTTAAAGTTTAAAGTACCGGTTAAAGTGAGATAATTTTTATTTGACCTTACAGAAAATCATCGATTTCTGGGTCATAGAATTCATCTTCCTTTGATGTTGTAGCTTCTGCGAATTCTTTATTAAAAAAATCGATTTTTTTACCATTCTGGTCCCTTAAGCTAACCAGCGATGAAAGTGTAATACAAATTCCATTCGATATGAAAAATGCAATCACAAGCACATTTCCAAGAATATTTTAATAACAGTGAAATAATTGCTGGTGACAAAAGCACCCCTCCCCTCGCTCCTCTTCATTCGTTGCGTTGACTTTAATACAGCTGTGTTTGATTTAAATCACATCAGCGTAGCCGATGTCCATCGTCTACCTGTAAATTCACTCTTTATCGATTCCACCAAGGCCATCGAGATGCGTACCGTAGCTAGATTTGCGGTGTGCCGCAAGGACCGCATTTCCATCACGATTTTTACCCCGGCAATGGCCACACTTCGCGGTATTTAACTACCCTTTAAAACAGGACGATACGCAATTATTATCTAACCGTCTTTGCATTATTCTCTGCGGTAGTTTCGTGCCGAACAGGATACAGTCGTGCCTGTATCGTGACGCTCTTTTTCTACTAGTTATTGCTTCAACGTCCACCGTGAACTAGGGATTCTCAACTGGAAGAATCTTGTAGAAATCCTCCACGACAGTTTCGGAAGATATTCTTAGTGAAAATCCTTTTATTCGCAGAATGCTGCAAAATTGTAAAACTTCGTTTGCCGGATAGCAGCAGCGTAAATGTTATTTACAGTGTGCTAAACTAGGGGAGATACTTCCAGGTGCATGCACTAATAAATAATTACAATAAGCGCTTAAAATTATTCCTCTAAAGATTAATTTTGTCAAATACACTGATCGAGAAACTTTCAATTTCAAATACAATAAATTTTTTCTTTCACGAAACTGCAAAGTGGAATTCATTTGCAATGTTATATTTGATCGTCGTGCAGGATTTATTTAATATGCCGATTATTTATTTAACATTGAAAATGAAATTTCAAATTGCAGGTGAAAGATTAGGATTTTTGTTATCACTAAAAATTTGAACATTATCGATTATTGTAGAATTACATGGTATCGTGTGGGTGATTTTTTTTTAATATTCTGCTGATAATTTTGATCGTCAAAACCGCATATTAATTTGGAGGGGACTGAAAACCACTGCTTCAAGATCAGGTTTGGCTGAAGTTAACTACGCTGCCCTTGAAACTGAGCATTGGAGAAGGATATTAACGAGATCGTGTATACCAAACTGTGTTATTTCCGTTCTTTAATGGGATCGAGCAATAAAGCATATTTTTCCATAGTTCAACCTACGGTTGATGCCTTGAAGGAGTAAAGATGAGCTTTATTGCGAGGCTGATTAGTAAAAAAAGTCCGTTGCCGGGTGCTCTTCGACATTTTATTCTAAATCGAGTTCACCATTTTAAATAATCACTATGGGGGATGGTTTCAGGTGGAACTTCGTTAACAGAGTTATGGGCTGCGTGATGCAATCTTTAATAATGGCGATGCGTGTGACTCTGTAAATCGGGTTAAGTCAGAATTGCCATCTGTGCCGTGGAATTTTGTGGCCGAAATTCGGTTTTCTCGTCCAGACAGTCGAATTCTAGATAGGAAACGGGCGTCCATCCATTTTCAGCCATTTCGAATGCCTGTTATAATTAAGCATTGCGAATTAAACGAGGCTACTGATGAAGTTGCAGTTGAAACGTTGAAAAGAGACGTACCATAGTTTTGAATACCGTATTTGGGAAAGGTGTGGAAATACAATTGTGTGTTTTCTATATGTTAGTCTACATTAAATTTTATGTTGCCTTATACATGCTCCTTACTACATAAATAAACATCAGAAACTACTCAGTCCACATGGTGTAAAAAACGATTTGAGATATGCCACCGATTAATTAATTTCGTGTATGTAATTTTCGTAACTATCACCAAAAAGTGGCGTGCATATTCTTCTAGTTAATCTAGTTGTTGATATTTGTGTCGTAATTGACTTTCATTGACCTTGATTCATCTTATATCATGGCTGATATTTTAAATTCCATTTAAAACCACGAAAGCGACATTTAGATCAGAGATGGGCAAAATATTTATTTAAATAAAATTTTCGAATGACGAATAAAAATTTAAAAAATTATTCGTCATGTGTCGACGAGTTAACTGACGGTATTATTTGCGAAAAGGTAGGATAAAAATTATGAGGATATAAATTTTCGTCATTGGGCGATACTACTTTGTAACGCGCGCCAGAAAATTATTCGACGTCGAATAAAGTCAAAGTCAAGTTCAAGCTAAATTTAAAGTTAAAGTTCAAGCTGAAACAAAAGTTAAAAATAACGGCAAAGTCAACGTTTAAGTTCAAGTTTAAGCTCAAGTTCAAGCTAAATTTAAAGTTAAAGTTCAAGCTGAAACAAAAGTTAAAGTTAATGGCAAAGTCGAAGTTGGTCTCGAAGTCGATGTTCGGGTCGAAGTTACAGTTCAAGTTGAAAACTTTATTCGACGCTGAAGTGGAAACGCCCGACGAATAAACAAGTTAACTTTATTCGTCAAATAAAGTTAACCCGGATCATTCGAGCCTCGAATAAAGAATACACATAAAGTAACTTTTACTCAATCCGTAATTTAAATAATTTTTATTTAGTTAATACCCAACTCTGCTTTAGATCTATATAGCGACCTCATAACACTTACGTTGGACAAGCGTTTCTCCTGTTCTGATAATTTCAAAGATGTTAAACATGATAGTAATCATTGCTTCACCCATTTATATTGAAAACTTCATGTTACTAACCGCAGTCTGATGTTCCAAACACATCAAATTTATGGCTCCAGTGTATTCCATCCAACACGTATACCAGGTATGTTTGATTTCTGAATATATTCCCTCTGAGATTTCAGTGTTCTCAGCTTGAAACTAGAACGTGTACTCTCTGAGGTCTGGATGTGTTCAGCCGAAAGTCTGAGCGTGTTTTGTCTAAGGCTCGGCTGGGTTCTTTGACGTTTAAGTATTCTGCCTCGGAACAGACTACGCTTCAATTCCTTATTTGCTCTTTCATTGAACCAATAACCAGAGCTTAGAAAGAATGAAATATTTATTCTACATGATTAGGAATTTAATATTAAAAGTCGCTATTGTTGTACGAATACTCGCAGTTATTGTATTGTAAGCAATTGTAAAAGAAATGTAGCAATCTGTGCTTTTCCATTTCCATTTTATTCCTACAAAGAATATTCTAAATTGTCCTCGACTCAGTTTTCCGATCACCGAGCGAACTTCTCCGCTTGCCCTGCGAAGTGCGACATTCTTATTTCAAAGGAGGTTTCCTCTCCACCATAAAACTGTAAATGCACATCCAGAGGAGGAATTTCCCTGAAGTCGTATTCGTCGGGATGTTATCCCTTTCTTTGCAATATCAGTCTGGCGCACGACTACCGTTTATCGTTGACCAACCCCGGAGGCTAGCGACATTCATTCTCAGCTTCGGGAACCCTTGCAACATTCGCGAGGCCCACCCTTGTCAGGATGAAGTCGACCCTCGATACGTCCGATGAATTTATACGAGTGCTCGCCGACTCTCTTCCACGTCTCTTATTCTCTCTTCGACTCGCTCCTCCCCTCTACCCACCCCCGCCCTATTGACTTTCCCTTCGATCCAGCATCCCGGTGACCCGAAGGATCGGCCTGTCTGTTGGGATTCCTTTTTCGTACCAACACCGATTCTTGCTTGTACGGTTGTCAAGAAAAATGGTCAGGCCGTGTCGGTACCTACTTAGGGTCCATAGAATTTGTACTGCCAGCTGGGCGAATGCGGGGTGTAACAGAAATGCGATTCTTGGAAATCTTCGTGGTGCAAAGTCTATTTATTTATTTATTGCTACGAACTATATTAAAAATATTACAATATTATACACTATATTAAGTTATTAGCATATTAATCATGGATCTGAACCAGTTTTTAATTAAACATTGAATATCGAATAAGTAAACATCCTTATTTCTCAGATTTGTGGTTTATAGTTTCTAACATTTTATTAGTCTAGTGTTTATTTTATAGTATTACCCTTCATTTAGATGTGCAAGTGTTTGTTTTTTAAGGAAGGAGGTGCTTGTGATTATTCTTTAAGAAACAAGAAGAAATTAGTCTGCGCTGATTTTGAAATTGGAGGGTCATGGTTTATTCAACTCCTTTGAAGACAAAATAATCATTAGGCTCTCTCAAGATTTGGGTATATGAATTAATTAATATAATATATTGCGGGGATAGATTTGCACGATTCATAAGTTGTTTTCTGTAACTTGAAATATATATTTCGTCAAAAAATGTTCAGTTCTACAGTCAACAGTAAATGAATATTATAATAGAAGTTTTTAGAAATAGTTAAGAATAACGTGATGCTCCTATTTTTATAAAATTTGACGCGCACCATAGGTCCATTTTTCCCACAACACCAAACAGAAATAACCTAGAACACTGTGAATCCCTTGTGCATCATATATCCTCAGAAATTACCTCACGTAATTCCGTCAAAATTCATAATAGCAGCAAAAAAATCCCTTCATACCACTCTCATCATTTCCAGTAGGGAATATAAATACTTTGGCGGTGAAAAATATGCAGTGAATTTTCAGTGAAAAATATATTATCATTAGTTATCAATATTAAAACCAGCAAACAAATCACCTAAAAATTTCTGAGAATTATTTATTAATAATAGATCCACAAAGTAATAAGTGCAATAAAAATTCCATAAAAGAAAACAACACTACATATTTGTATTCAAGCTGCACAGTGCGTGGAATTTTTCAATAATTATTTAAAGAAATATTTCTAAACACCAGAATATTTATATCAACAATACAATTTCGTACCCTACTTCAACCAATATCCACTGCTGAAAAGTACCGAACATAACTCAATCTATTGCACATAAGTTAACATAACAAATAAATATGTATAAACTTCAGCATCCCTTGTTTCAAGTAACTAATTGATTTAAAGCAACCTTAACAGGATATTATCGCTGAAAAATAATTCAAAGGCCCAAACGGAAGTTACTTAACATTAGTCGCATTAATAAAGATCACAGAAGATTATATAGAAGCACCAAAAAGATTGGCTGTTAAGTGGAAACCGACGAAAGTTCGAATGAAACGTTTAAATGAAACTCGAACAGCGGGAGCAGCCTTTCCGTTGGAGAGTTACGCGTGCCCTAAAGCCACGTCGTGCATGCTCGGTTGGATATCAGATCGAAAGTTCGTGTCTCTCCTATTTTCCGCGAGAATTTTCGGTGTGGATCAGGGCTGCGAAATCCTCGGAGATTTCTGCGAAGTTACGGAACTGGTTTCCTCGAGCGGAAAATTCGACACGGTTGCTCGATCAAGCAGACCATCCGTAGACGATTAGGGAAAGCTCTGACAGATAAATTGAGAGCAATTAAGCTTAAGTCTTTGAGCTTAAGTTTAAATAAAACACCCAGGCGAAAAGCGATCTTTTCAAAGGCGCGTTTGCTAATTGACAGTTTCAGGCTTGATTGCTCAAGGAATAATTGACAGGCTTCTCATTGCCTTCTCATTCGCGACAATAGCATCTGAGAAGCAAGCAATTCTTTTTGATACCTTTTACAGTTTCGCAGATATTCACGATAATATGAAAACTCACAATTTCTTTGAAAGGATGTTTTCACCCTTGGGACCGGTTTATTGCCGATTTAAAAAAGTAGTCGCGTTATTAGCATCGCTTGAGCTGTAGTTCTGAAAAGTATCAGAATTTTTTAAATATCCAAGTTGTCGAGCTTCCCTCATGAGATGGCTGTCGATAATAAAACCAACATGTTTTAATGATGTACGAGCTTAAACGTTTATGCCTCTTTGTGTAAAGACATGATTGGCCAGAAGCTTTTAATATTCCATGGGTTATTCATATTTATTTATTTCTGCTGCTAAAAGCAGGTTATCCTAAAAACCTACCCTTATGGCAGTGAATGCATTGTGTAAGATCTATCTGCAATTACCTCATTTGTGGAGAAAATCAGAAATTCCTTTAATGGTTTAACGGACAAAAATAAAGGAAATATCAGCTTTCTTATGGTTTCAATTGTTATTTGATTCCATTCATTTCTTTTCATTCGCGGAAAGCCCTCCGCAACGGAGGTACCCGTTTTCAATAAATAAACTGCAATAAATGGTTCAAAATCAAGTACTTACTTAACAAATACTTGATGCTGAGTATGTATTTAGTAGTGAAGGGTACAGTTACTCACAAAAGTATTCGCCAACCCTATACGAATAACATATCTTACTTATTTAACCCTTTAGCGCCAAACATAAAAAGGAAAAAATAGAAAAATTTTGTTTATATAAAAATATAACAATCCAGACAGTTTTTAACGATAAAAAGAAAACGAGATATTTTTCCTTCAACGGGATTTAGGTGCCGGCGCTAAAGGATTAAGTGGGTAATGTTAAATTCAGAATTACCCATTATAATTCACATTGGTATAATTGGAGAATTGAAGTCGATTTAATATGTAAAATATGTTACACATACGGTAGACGAATACTTTCATGATTAACTGTATGTAATCTGGTTAAAATGTCATGTTTTGTACAGTCACGCCGGGTGTCCTAATACTTGTGGATGGGATACCTAATACCTTCTTAACGAGGGATTCTTGTCTAACAGCCCTAAAAGTAACTGATACTTATGATTTTTTTTTGAAAAAACTGTTGGTCATATTGGAGTAAATTCTTCTGGGATATAAGGAGGCATCTTTAAACTTGCAGAAAATATTTTTTTTATGTCGGTCCTTCCTATTATTTATTAATTATTGTGGAATCTTGTCCACCTATTCGACGATGTAACTCCTGTTGGCGGGATGTGTAGCACCTATCACAGTCATCTGATTGCAAAAAAAAAATAGAAGTTTCTTTAAGTTAGATAGTTTACCCTGGGATTCGCCCACTTTAAAAAAAAGATATGAAAAATTGCCTGAGTTATAGCGTTTGAAAGAAAAAGTAAGTTTTTCCTTAGACAAATTTTTCATATTATTCTTTATATCGACGAAAAAAGTATTATGAATAAAAACTATAATTAAAATTTTAGGTCCGGTCCAAACCTGTTAAAAGAGGTTAACACGATTCCATAATAATTAATAAATAATAAGAAGGCATAAAAAAAATTCTACAGGTTTAAGGATGCCACCTTATATCCCAAAATAGTTTAATCCAAAATTAACAATAGTTTTTAAAAAAAATAATAATAAATCCCGATAGTTGTTACACGAGAAATCCCCCTTAAAGGGCTATAATGATTTCCTAACTACAGCATGGAAATTGAACGCTTCTTTAAAAAACCATCAAGGAATGGTTCTCCTTGGGCGAAGAATAGCGACGATCGTTCCTAGATTGCGTTAAAAAGGTGCCCTACCAAGGGATTCCAAGAGGAAACGGGGTGAGAATCAACGAAGTAAGAAATGACCGTGCCCAAAGCACTCGAGTTAATGTTGTGGCCAGGAATTATACGAGTTTATTGCCAGAAAGGGAAGTTGCCGCGAGATAGTAGTAGCGAGTTTCGTTATCGCAGATTTGTGCAACGAGGCAACGCACATTCCCGCCCCGCTTCTTCCCTATTACCGCCATCTCTCACCTTTTCTCTTCGTTTCCGTTCTTCGGGCCAGTTTGTTCCTGCTACTGAAAGGCGAGAGATACCGCAGGATGAATGAAGCGGACAAGGAGCAAAATTCGCGCTGAGAAAACAGGCGGAGGAGCCGGAGGACGTGGTGGATGAGGAGAAATGGCCCGAGAATAACATTGCCAGTGAGCTCGACTCATAAAACTATTCAAGACCCATCGCTGCGCTGGTGTCTCTGATTTCTGTAAACTTCCCTTCGGAGAAGGAAATACTTGGATGTCAGATTTCTCAGGAATGACCATCCGATCAAATTGTTTCATCGTAACGTGGCTCAGGTTCTTCAAAAAATAATACTAAATGAACTGATATGCTATACCAAGTAGATATGTATAATAAAATGTGGGTGATATTTATACTTCCCTTTATTAAAACTATATTTTGAATCTGGGAGAATTTTTCAACGTGAAATATCGAGAAATGGAAAAATAAGTAGTTTATATAAAAAAAAAAACAATGAAGTGAAGATTCAAGTAGCTACATAACCAAAGTTCACTCGCTGTTCATTTTATTACTAACATACCTAATGCCACTTTTCCTTACTAGCCCTTTGCTGCATCTTACATTTCCGAAGCAGAGTACATCTCGTAAAGAATTTTCCCCGTACAGTAATTAATCATATTCATAGAGAACTGCAACGCTGCAACTGCCTGTATATGCACGTTGATTTCAATTTGTAAGATTACCTGCGCGCTCGTAAACGCCATTCCTCCCTTTTACTGTCCTCCGGTTATGCAGCAGACGGCAGACCGAATGCCTCGTTCCGTATGATTATGCTAAATAATCGTGCCCGCCTTAGACGTCGAATTCTAACGATTTGCATTTCCTTTGTTTCAGGTAAGTAGAACGAATCGTCGCCCATTGCGCCCGCCCGTTCAGCACCCGCAGCCAGATTTCCACCGTTCGCGTGAGAAATTATCAGATTTTAATTACCATCCGTGAATACGGGAATCGCGGCACTGAATCAGCGCGCTGGCGGACGGTCTCCTGCGTGTGTTCTCCGGGCACGTTCGAGTCAATATCAGGGCTGGTATTCTTTGTTGAAACGCTCAAGGAGATTGTTCACGATTCATGCGCTGGAACGAGTCTTCCCGAGCGGATGTGAAGTATTCATCAGCGTGATAGAATTTTTATCGTTGCTCGGAACCACTTACGCGAACGAAAGCTTTCAATTTCTAAGTTAGAATACAGGGTATCTGGGGAGAACGGAATTTCGATGAATATTAGAGCGTTCGCGGATACTTTCTTCACTTGGTGCTTTTAATCCCTTGAAAGAAATAGAACGGTGGTTGTGAAATAATCGTATGACGAAACAGGGCTGGGGGTGGATTTTTTGTTAACGATCGCGTGTGTTCGTGATTAATTACGGAATCGAATTTCAATAGGGACTGGATGCTGTACGTATGTACATTGTACATTGGCATGAGAATTTTAAAATTTGCTTTTAAAATTTTATTTGTATTTCAATGTATTTTGTATTATTTTGACACGAACATTTTCAGTTGTGTGTGGGAAAGAATCCAGTCTGATAACTATAGTTTTCGAAATTATGTTTTTACTGGTAAAGAAATGTTCTCAAATGGTGGAAAAAAATTGGAAACTGTTGAGTTTGAGAGGAATAGTTGGGCCACAAACTATCAAAACATGGCTTGTAGGATTTTTAATGATAGTAACGTGGCTAAGTTGCTACTTTTGAGATTTAGTTCTATCGCAATTGATACACAACTAAATAGTTAGGGCAGATATCCGAAGAATTCGAAATATAAGAAAAGGATTACTAGTATTTTACTGTCAGTATTACTAGTATTTAAAGAATTAAAATCCAATTTATAGATTTAAAATAGATGTATTATTTTAAACCGAAGACACTGAATTATAAAAAATTCATACTTATTTCCAAAACACACTAATTGTGTTTTATATTTTCTACTCGTTTCTTCACATTTTTCATTTTCTCACTGTCATTCTAGTTCTACCATCTATTAAAGTAAATTGTAATAGTAAATTGTAATAGTTGGTAGAACCAGAATGACAGTGAGAAAATGAAAAATGTGAAGAAACGAGTAGAAAATATAAAATACAATTTAATTTTATTCCATACAACACCACCAAATTATTGAATTTGTTATTCGTTTAATAGTAATTTCTATCTAATGAAAACAGTAAGTGCACATCTTTTCGAAAGGTTTGAAAAGTTGTTGTGTTATTATCGAGACAGAACAATTTAAGGATAGTGGTAATAATAGCCTAAAATAATAATTCAGATAAGAATGTCCATATTTAATTGAACGTATATCTCCAAAATTTTAACATACTTGCACACTATGTATGTATGTTTCAAACTCTATTATTGCTGAATTTTCTATTTTAGAAATCTTTAGCTTTGGAACCATCGGGTTATAAATAATACAATTTCAAATTCTAAATTCTAAAGGGACATTATCTATCCTTTTAATTCGAATAGAATATTATTGATTCCTTTGATTCAAATAGAACAATATTTTTTCGAATAAAACTGTTACCATTTCCTTCTCGATCGTCCATAAACGATTTCAATGGATGTTTCCCGAAGGCCACTTCACTCGCTACCGAAATTGTGCCATTTACCTTCTGACCCTCGACCGTTTCGTGCTAATTGACAACATCCAGGGATCAATGCCACCCCCTTATCGGGCGCTGGCTATGCTACGGTTTCGTGGATGATGATCGAGGAGCGCGCAAACTGCATCAGATTGGCCGTGTATGCGTCCATTCCTGTATAAGTTCGCTTGCAGCGGGTATCCCTGTTTAATGGGACGCCCCACAAACGTTCAGCGTAATGTTCATGACCATCTTTGACACGATGATTGTGCGATGAATCTTTCTATGCACAAGGGACGTCATTAAAAAGATTCTTTGGTTTATTACCTTTGATATGTTGCTTGTAGATGAATATAACCATGGTGAGCCTCAACAAGGAGATTGTATTATTTATTGGCATCGGTTGAGTAAGCAATTTACTAGATTTTATTAAAAGATAAATTGCAGTAGACCTTACTTATTGATTTCTGCTCACAGTACACATTTGCAAAACCGATTTTTCATTATTAAAACAATCTCCTCTGTGATTTTTAAAATTTGAATTATTGCTAGTTTCTTGAGCTCGTGTTGGATATTTTTTAAAGTAGTAGCGTTGGGGGATGTTGGCTATTGTTAGTGTGAGTTGAAAACTCTCGAGCAGCTGTTCCATCTTTTGTTGTATAATTTATTTTGGAACTTCAACCTGTCAGAATGGAATGTCGAACGCTGCTCACTGTGTGCGAGCTCTGACTCTTGTTTCCATTTCTTGAAAAGGAATAGGGCAAATGTATTGCGACTTCTTTCGTCTTCTACATAAAATCCAGCTCTCAAATGATAAATCATGGTGTCTTGAAAAAATGATATTTCTCTCGCTGTGAATACAAGGTCGATATACCTAAATTTGAAATGCCTCCACTGAGGGCAGGCCACAGGGGGTGCAAGGCACCCGCGCCTTGAACTATCCAGAGGACCTGAAAAAGGAAAAAGGAGAAAATAGAAAATAAAAAACTGATATTTATATTTGATGATATTTTGATGATAGATTTTATGATATTTGATTGTGTATTTCTTTTATTTTTTAATTTTATATTTTTTATTCTTATTATTATTTCGTGAAAAGTTGTTATGCTTTTCTACCGTTGAGAAATTGTGCGGGGCTCCAAAATATTTCTTGCATCCGGGCCCCTCGAAGGCCTCTCCGGGCCAAAATCAAAAATTCAAAACAATTTAGTTAATATATTAAATTATCTAGTCCTTGGATGTTTCTGTTGCGTATTTTTTTTTTAATTAACGAAAATTAAGTAGGATTGTGGCCGAAAATTGACATTCTACGTTTGAACATTTGCCATTTTGTTCTAAATCAATATTTCGAAAAACCCTTCAGTTTAATATATTAACTAAATTTTTTTGAATTTTCAATTTTAGATAATCCACTTCCGAGTAATCGTCGTCACAGCAAACCGCTCTCTCAAACAGGACATCTAAGAGATTGTAAATAACTTTGTTATTAATAAATATTTTTTAACGCCAAAATTCAGAGACATAGCTAAATGTACTACCTTCCAAACAGAAAAAAGTTTTCTGAATAAAGTTTTATAGTTTCTGAGAAGAAATTCTCAAAAGTCGCCCCTTTTTCGGCCTCCTGACTGAGCGTAACCCCTTAAAGCGTGTTGCTACTTGCTAGTGTTTCTACTTACCAGTGCTTCCCTTGACTGATTGTGAGTTCCAGGGCCCTTATTCGTCATCAATTCACCCTATGTTGACTTAACCAAATTATTGTGTACATATCAAATGTAGTCTGCGACTCAAAACACTCATTTAATAAAAATGTTTATGAATACTGTCTCGAAAAGTGAAACTGACTTAGAACGGGCCAGTTTCAACTTCGGAATCGAGTAGTCTGTTCGACTTGCCTTTATTCTCTACCGCGACGCGTGAGAGGGACTGAGAACATCGAGAGGGCACGCGACAACGACAAGCCATAAATTACGGGGCCCTCTCCTTCCGTCTCAGTCCCTCTCACTCGCCGCGGCGACTACAAAAGAAGTAGTGGGGATATCGGATTATCACTCACGGAATCGCGAAATGTATCACTTATGGAGACAGTACTGTACATCTTATCTTTACTCTAATTTTTTATTCTTAGTGTGCACTATGGTCGCTCGCTGTTATCTCGCCTTCTTGCCCCCAAGAATATACAAGTTATCCCTGAATACTTTTTCCGCAAATTGTACCGCATCGCTTGCCGATCAAGGTCACATCATTCATTACAAGGACAAAGGGGAATGTAGCTTTGTCATGGTCATTGGAACATATTCTAATATATCGAATTACAAAGCAGTCGCTGTGAAGTAACTCACGAAACATTGACCCTATATCAAAGACTGCGTTCATTGAAGATAATTACCACGGGGATTAGCCTCGGTGTAATGAATATCCCGGCAGATTGGTACTCGTAGGGCCCCGTAGACTGCGGAATTCCCGCGGATGTTGTAATTCGTGATCGATAATAATTATGCGAACCATTGTCGCGCCACGCTCATCCCTATCTATCTGTGCATGTAATCTTCCCTCTCATTCTCTATCGTCCCAACCTCCATCCCAACAGAGAACGTAGGTGTAACGATCGACGGGGTTGAAAGGGAATTTCGACTCCCCCTTTTCGCGGATGGTAAACTGGGTTAATTTCGCACATAACAAGACCTCGTCATCGAGAGTGCGCGGGGAAAGCAATTTGAAACTGGGGAAACTCGAATGGACGTCAAGTATGAACGAAGGTTTTTATTATCGTTTTCATAATTATTATTTCTTGGAATTTTTGCATAGGTTGTGATTTAGTTTATGACATAATTCAGCGTCTTCGTTTTTAAATAATATAGCATTAAATCTATCTTAAATCTTAAAATGCATTTTAATTCTTTAAATACCTACTACCTATTTAATTATTCCACGCTAGAGTAGGGGAATAGGGGAATAAGTAAGAATTTTTAATAATTCAGAGTATCCGTTTTTAAATAATATAGCATTAGATCTATCTTAAATCTATAAAATGGATTTTAATTCTTTAAGTACTATTTAATTACTCGACACTAGTGTGTTTTGGGAATAAGTAAGAATTTTGTATAATTCAGTCTTCGTTTTTAAATAATATAGCATTAGATCTATCGTAAATCTATAAAATAGAATTTAATTATTTAAATACTATTTAATTATTCGACGCTAGTGGGTATTGGGAATAAGTAAGAATCTTTTACAATTCAGAGTCTTCGGTTTTAAATAATATAGCATTAGATCTATGTTAAATCTATAAAATTGTATTTAATTCTTTAAATACTATTTAATTATTCGACGCTAGTGTGTATTGGGAATAACTAAGAATCTTTTATAATTCAGAGTCTTCGTTTTTAAATAATATAACATTAGATCTATCTTAAATCTATAAAATGGATTTTAATTCTTTAACCCTTAGTATCATGATTTTTCTATTTTACCCAGAAAAATTCTTATCGTTGCATTTTTGCCCACACTTCATCGCAAAAATAAACAAAAAATTCCTAATGTAACAGTTTCTTATATAAATGAAAAAATGTGGATATCACATCAGTGTTAAACCATGCATTAATGTACCTATGAATTATAATGTTAAGCCAATGCTTGTTTCTGCAGAATGTTACACTAGTGTTACATACATTATTATGTTCGACATCAAATTTATTTAAAAAGGGAAACCGAAATAATTGAGAGAAATTAGCATTTACCTGGTACTCTCAGTGGCCCTGGCGAAATTATGAGGTGGAATCAATAATACGAGACAGTGTAGCACAACAGAATTTCTACGAATGTATTTCTGCCCCAGGGACACTTGTTACATATGGTAATAGTAAAGTAACGCTTTTAAGTTCATAAAAAAGCTCCCAAATGGCCCGCACGATTTTTTCAATTCGTGTAACCAGGGTGTTACACTATGATACTAAGGGTTAAATACTATTTAATTATTCGACACTAGTGTATATTGGGAATAAGTTAGCAATAAGGTTTCATGAATAATGAATTTTTTCATGCGAAATTGCGTGTTTTAAATAGATTGGTACTTATATCGCATGAAAAGTTAGTACCAGCAATTTTACTCCAACACACATATTAATAGTACACCGATCATTTTACAACAGAAGAAAAATTTTCATTTAGGAACTTTAAACTCCAAAATATTTATTGTGTAGCTGTTTCTGTACCCTTTAAATAATATTATTTTGAACATACTTATCACCTACAATTGTTTGCATAATCAAGCTGCAACTATTCTGATTTTCCCTTCCTCAATTATCATATCATCGTTTAATTCCAGAGTTCAATCATGAATAAAAATTTTCTATGTTCAAATCGATTGCAAAACTCTACTACCTACTCATAAAATAAGTGGCCGTGGTCGAGAATCCTATAAACATATTTACCAATTATACGATATATCATTTTTTAATCATATTCTTCTCTTATACTTGGTTATTCCGACCTTGATATTTGTACAGAGCAATCGCGATTGGAAAAATTCGTATGCCCTATCTGCTGCTGTAAGAGCTTACCCTAGTAGCATTTTTGGTTGGCCAACGGTAGCCAACAGTTGGGAATTAGTTGGGATATAGTTAGCGTTTTGCCTACAAATTCCCAACATAGGGCCTACGGCAAAAAACTTACGACCGTTTGCCAACGAATATTCAATGCTGGGTCTACAATTATTATGGTTGGTTAATTAACAAAAAGTTACGACAGTTTGCCTACGAATACTCAATGTTGGGCCTACAATTACTATGGTTGGTTAATTAACAAAAAATTTACAACGATGATTAAATGTCGTCTTACAAACGTCAGAAAATTTGCTACATCCAAAAACCTGTTATTATATTCCAAGTTGTGATTTTTCTTTTCTTATTTATAAATACGTAATGAGGATGTCTGTCTTGAGACGAATGTGAAATTTTAAGGAATGAGTCTAAAGGTCGAATGATGATATTTTGTAGAATATTTCGCGTCACTGCGCAGTTTTTATAAACAATTAATACTAGTTATGTAACTAGAAATTAGAAGTGTTTACAAGGAAATCTGTTGGGTAAGTGCGAACAGCGGTTGCTTCGTAAGCGGAAAGTTTGGGTTCGATTCTCCTCACCGGGAATTTTTTTTTCCGAAACCAGGCCTGAAAAAGACGTGTTTAAGACGTCTTTTGAAGTTCTTCAAGACGCCTTCTGGACGTCTGTAAGACGTCTTTTGGAAAGAAACTGTTGGGCTTGTAGAAAAAACCTTCGGTTGGGCCTATGGAAAGAAACCTTCAGTTGGGCCTGCGTTGGTTACAATCGCTGGCCCATTTAAAAATAGCGCGACACTTCAACAGTTGGCCAACGGATAACACGTCATTGGCCCAACAAACTCCCAGCAAATAAATGCTACTAGGGTACAAACCCGTACGAATATACCGCATGGCCAATACTTCTCGTCCTCTTTTTCCCTTAACTAGGTCAGGTGAAAAATTCGCCAGACATTCGGCAGCGAGATCAATTACCACTCAGTCATGTCCTGTGCAAAACGTTATGACGTAGAACGCAAATACGTCAAGATATAAAATCCGCGTCACCTCTTTCACGATGCAGCTTGCAGTTTTGTCACACACTGTGTCCTGACTTTGACCAATCTATTTGTGGTTGTAGAAATATACGATTCCACTGCTACACTAAAACAGGGATTAAATTGAATTTAATTTATAGAAGAAGAAGATTAGGCAGACTAAAAAAATTTAAGTGCAATTGCTTCTAAAATTTACACTCAGAAGTTTAATATAACTTTGTTAATTAGGCAGTTAAAAATGTAATATAATAGTGATCTAATTCTTGATACACAACTTGTTTGAGTGTTTGTCGATATCGGTTTGTATTTTATGAACACTCGAAATTAAAAATCGGTCAACTGGTTTCCAGGGTTTGCTGGTTCAAAATTTAGAAATTTGGTGATTTCCCAATTGTATTCTTAGTTAGGTTCCATAGTTCAAGTTACATACAAAATATGTACAAAAAATTAAAAGTATCAATTCAAAAATATCGGAATCCTAATATTTTTTTGCAAAGGCTTAAAATATTTTTCGTTTAAAGTAATTAAAATTATACAAGGGTCGGTGACATTTGAATGTCTGGATGATGTAAATATGTACCTTTCAGGACTCTTAAAATTTCCTATTACCAATTCATAATTCACTACTTTATCTGTTCTATCACATACTAAACAGTGTTTATGAAACTTTATGTAGAAGTTAATACTATTGTTGTTACTTCGATCACCTTTTCCAACACAATTGAAAATAAAACTTATTTTACGAATATTTTAATAACTATTACCGCTGTGCCTTCTATATTATGACACATTTTTACTAAGCATTCGATACTTCTCCTTATTCTAAAAGGATGTACGTATGCAATAGGTGTTTCGTTCAAGAATTTGAACCTTCCATACAATATATTTATGTGATAAAAGCAAATTCATAGAACGCGTAGGATTTGGTCACTGAGTTACAAGGATCCTGCCATCTCATACAACTTCTATTTAAAACATTTCTGCCCGCAAGTATTAATTTGCGAGTCATTAGATGTCTTAGGTAGGTAAATCGCCCTTGCGCACAAACTGTTTTGCACTTCATGGAGCACCTGGGAATTCAATGACTCGCCATGAAAAATATATCGCCAATGTAAAACAATATTTTGTTCGCATATGGCTTCGATCCCGAGAAAAATAACTAGAAAAATTCGTTGAGCACACGTGCAGCTGGCTCGATTTGTATCGTGAAGTCGATTCTATAGCTTCTCTCACTCGTAAACACGTTTAACTCTGGCATGGTGTGTGCACACATGATATTTGTTACTTTATTTTTCATTTATTATGTTTTCTTTCATTCTATGTTGTTGTTTTATCAGGACTCTAACTATTATTATAGATATTTTAGTTGGATACGATGTGGAACAATCCACATCGAAAGAATGAATCAAATGAAAAGGTGGACATGGATGTCGTAAATATCATCTATCAACAATTGGATATTTTCAAAAAAAATTCGACTGTTTCTAATCGATACTTTTACTCTCTTATTGGTGACGTGAGATATTAATGTACATTACGATCTAAAGGTATATAATACAATGTGTATTATAGAAATTGAACAGGGTAATAAAAGTAAAAAGCAGAACAAACATAACATTTTTCTGAGTAAACTCAATGCAAGTATTACAACCACTCTTACACATTTTAAATTGCCATCAATGAGAAATTAACATCATTTCACGATTATATGAAATTTATAAGCAGCACACGTTTTTAGCACAGTACTCTCTGCTTCGTTTGAATTAATAAATAGTAGTTTATAATTATTTCGAATTTAAATTGAATTTCTCACCGTTTTTAATAAGTAATAAAGAGATATTTATAAATTCTTATATATAAACTCCTAGTACACTATATTTACTGTTAAATATCTGATAAATTATTGAGTGTCTACTCAAAATGCCAAGTACAGGTCAAATATTTTTTGGCTCTCTATCTGCGAAGTTTCGTTAAAATTCGCGCAGTACTCCACGTGATCCCCTTTCGAGTACTGACAAGGGGATGCACGAGGTTCGATTCATCGTTTTGTTTCAGACTTTCCCTATAGATAGTGCACAGCATATAGAATAATGTATTAAAATTATATGGCGCACTATTCAACATTTCTCGTGAAAATCAAGTTCCAAGATTTGCCTTTTCCAGACACTCGATATATGCACCAATGTGACCACGAAACTGTATTTCAGTTGCAGTGGCATTTCAACTGAAATCGGTATTCCTAATACTTCCAGGCATATGTACAAAATATTTTTTGTGATGAATTATTTAAATTTCTCTCGTTCCTACGTGTTGATTCAGATACAGAATCTACAACAGATATTTAACTTGATTATCACATAAAATCTTTAATAAGTTTTTAAGAGAAACAAAGCTTCTACAATTAATCTAGCTGTAATGTAATACAATGGTCAATATAATTCAACCTACAGTATAACTCAAGTTATTACATTCAATGATATGTAAAGTACATATGTGTATAGAACCTATAGTAAAATATATATGGTGTACAGCTCTTGCTTAAATTATAGTATATGTATAAATATAATATAGTTCTAGATATACAACAAAACTAATGTAATGTAAGTAGTGTAATATAGTAGTCGATAATGACCCCCGACTTTAAATAAAAAAAAATGTTTAACCCCTCGTTGACACTTCGAGTATGAGCCATCCATAAGCTGGTTTTGGCGCTCTGTACCTTTTCCAATACGTAGATTCTACGTAGAATATCATAGATACTCGTGGAATATCTCTGTTTTTTCAATTACCGAAATAGCCTACCTTCTATGTGCAAAAAATACCTTTTTTCCAAACCCGACTTACAAACTATTTTTTTCTCGAAATATCATATCTGAACAACAACTCTGTAGATTTTTAGCTTCTAATATTGAAATTTATAAAAGTTTCAATGTTTTGAAGATTTTCTTCGTTCATTCTCGACATATGGTAATCTAGATTTCTTTTACAAAAACTGTGCTAAAATTTCAAAAAAAGAACTATTGGAATACATTCTAGAGACCCTGAAATTGATCCATGATTTTTTTCATAACGATTGGATTCTTTAAATGAAAATGGCAGTCGTTCAAAAATTGCTCTAGGTGTGAGCCACCCAGTATGCCAAAGTTCATTGAAAAAAGAGGTGTGTCATCGAATGTCATTAATAGTAGATACATCCCACGCATTTAACGCATTACTGATGGACTAACTACGCACAAGATTCCAGCCAAACGGGTAACCCAAACCTTGTGCATTCCTATTGCGAGTGTCAGTGAGTGAAATACCTATGGGATTGATAAATTGAACCAGTTGTAGTCGAAGGTTTTTCGGATTATCCATATGGTGGGACGTTACTCTGCATGCAGGGTGAAGTTAATACTAGCTGTGTTCGCGGTACGATCGAATGGGAGTCGACTACGAGGATATAATCGCATTGCCCAATTCCCATCCAGAGCGACGCTGACAAATGACTCGTCGACCTGATTACTGTTGGGATTTTAACGCGAGCTTAATTAGACGCTGTAGCTCTCATGACTGATCGAACGAGGCACGAAGCGAGCATGCCGTCGCCCTATCTCTCTTTCACCACCCCAACAGACAGTTGCCGCCTCTCTATCCCTCCCGTCGCCATATATAATCTTTCTTCCTACCGCGGCGTCGATGCGTCTACATTAGTCTGTAATGTTAACGGGTAAACCAAAGCATCACCTAAAGGGCAGCTTCTTTTGACCATTCAAATTACAGGCTGCCGTCCGCGCATGCTCATTAAACATATATCATTACACTTCATTTATAATCCGTTTGGATGCGAATCTCTACTTACGGCGACGTTGATATGTTTCTATGTATGCATGATGCCGTTATGTTTGAAGAAACACTGGAATGGATGCAATCTAATTTCACGAGGGGAGTGCTCGAGGTTCAGGTCACCGATTTCATTAAAACCGTGGATATAGTTAGTCCATCATACGTATAGCGAGGCAAGGAAATATTTAAGGAAATCAAGTTCAGTGTTTCGTTTTTTTTTTCAGATCTTGTATATGAATGTATAATATATGTAAGAATGGGAACATATGCCTGGAATTGTTGTGTGGAATGCAGTTGAGTTGCCAGTGTAATTTAATTACGGTTTTCTGTTTACGTGTACAGCCCCGGCTCGAGCCTTTTTTGCGCCCTTTATTTATACTACATCTATTTGAGCTTTTTGATGACCTTACTCTGAATTTTTATTCGTAGTTTAAAACATTTACAGCGCAACTTGTGATATTTCATTTAACATTTTATTTTAAAAGGTGCCAATAATAAAAAGACCATTTTGCGCCCCCTGCCAACTTTACGCTTTAGGCAGCTGCCTAATTTTGCTTGTAGGTACGAGCCGAGCCGGAAAACCTTGAAACCAATCTTGTCGAAAACGAATTAGTAGTCCGCTTTATGCGTTTCATACACTTTATTATACATGATTTGCACCAACTGATATGGAACATTTAAAGGCAATCGTGCACACACTTTGTAAGTGCATTGCTACACAAGGAAATTATTTTAAAGTGGATAATAGTCGCTGGTATATCAGAATACACGATTTTTACACTTGCATTCCTGGAATTGAATTGTCGCGCCATGTTAATAACTTTACATAATTGGCATTTGCGTGCTCGACAAAGTTTCAACAGTTTCAACTCAACAGTTCTTAATATGGAGTACCTATACTGCAGACTTCACGTTAAGGAGAGAAGATCGTATAAATCGAACGAAAAATAGAAACAAAACTTTTTTCATAAATCATTTCTAAAACATTTCAAAAATATATTCTTAAAGTTATAGGTCGAAATTCAACTCCGTCTTGATAATATAGCCCGGTGAGCCAGTGCGCCGCCGAGCGCATTTTAAACGCGTTTTTCTCGAAATCACGTTTTCAAAATTGGCGCCGGGGATAACTCAAAAATTATTTGTCTAATCAGCTTCAAATTTTGCACACTTTTAGTTTATAATATTCCTCAGAATATGAACCACAATGTTTAACCAAATTATTCATTTTAACTACTGTTTTTAAACAAATAAAACGCGAATTTTTGGCAAAACTGTTTGAAGTTCCGCTATTTTTAAAATATGCAATTTTTTTACACCATTAGTGGTTCATATTCTTACAATTGGCACATAAATTGAAACAAAAATTTATTGATATTTCACACAACTACCAGAGACGCTACAACCGGCGCTGCTTTGCGCTCGAAAGAAACCTATTTCAGATACTGCTCTATTTCTTTTGTATTTATTATAATTTTACTGTTATAAATTTTTTTTAACATGTTATAATGTTAAATAATGTACCCTTAAAGTTACGAAAGGTATCTTTGCAAAAAATTCTTAAAAATTGATACAAAAATAATCCCTTTATACGGGCTTCTCCCCTTAAACGCAATAAATAAAGCAATTTAAAAAATAACAATATTCTCTCAAATTCGCTTAACCCTAAAGGATTTGCAGTTTAATTTTTTCCGAAAACGAAGCTTCGTATGGAAGCAATTTATTTTACAGTTTCAATTTATTTCTGGATACCAATATCCCGACTTATAGAACACTTTATACTTCCGTTAGTTTTTATAAATGGTTATTGTACTTATTAATCTACATTATACATTACAAACGTTAAAAGAAAAAGTTATCGAAGAAATACCTAAATTTTTTATCCAAAAATTTCATTATTCAAATACCTTTTATTTCAATTCAGTTAGATTGTGTTAGTTTCGTTAATTATTAATTATTTCGTACAGCAATAAAAGAAGATTCGCAATAATGTGTATTTAACAAAAGTCATTAAAAGTACAGTTCGTCTAAACCATTTTAAAATAGGATTTTCAAAATCTCTTGCTTAACATTCAAATTACCTACTATTGCACTTTCTAACTTCCTTAATATTTTAAACGTGCACAAAATTGCTGAATTTCGCGCATATTTTATATGCCGCCGCGTGCCCGCTAGACTCCATCCAGTTTCCAACAAGCGGAACCCCTTTTCGAGGGTTTATTTTGTTTTTGTGTATGTTTTATGAGGTACACCGTTTCTGCATTTTCATTGTTAGCGTTTATCGTGCATTATGACCTCTGAATGGCGAAAGAGGGAAATCCGTTTTGAAACAAATTATACTCATTGTCAGTTTAAATGAAGGTTGCACAGAACTGATTTATTGCAAGGATAGTCTTGAGCAGAGAGTCGTTTTTCGCGTACGTGGCGGTTGTTGTACAGGGTGTCTCGTTTTATTCTTGTCGTGCAATTACACTTGAAACTGTATTAACGTTAACTAACGAATGTTATACAAATAAGCGTTCTATAGGCAGAGTAATTTGTTTCAATATAATTACACGACAATGCATTTGACAAGATCACCTTCAACAACATGTAATTGTTACGTGATATGGAGGAAGGCATATGTTGCTTTAGTCATTTATTGGCTAACATGCTTTTTAACCAGATTTCAAATTCATTCTATACCACCATCAAAAAGATTCACTGATTCTACATTGAACGGTCGCCTATAATTAAATTGCTAAATTGTTAATTAACACGTTAAGACCACAAGGGGAGCCAAGGTACTTGGCAGGGCTCAAAAACTGATTAAAAAGTGGGATTACAATATTTAGTTATAGGGACATTGAAGTGGCGTTAAATTCTTCTCTTTTTTACAGTTAAGTGTAGATAAATTCTTCTTTCATGCACATGAAAGGCTACTCGCTAATAGAAAGTTCTTTAGTACAGCATACCATTGACTACATCAGTCTTCCTTCTTCTTCAGGGATTTAAAAATTATTTACTGCGAAAGATATTCATTTACGAATGATTTAAGAAAGTATATAAAATTATGGACGTTTGTTAAAATTCGTGTGTCTCTTCCTTTCTCAATTAGTGAACAGTGATACAGCAGAAACAATACGATTACGCGAAGTCAGATTTTTTTTGCACATTTCTCTGTCATTTAAGCAGGTCGTTAATTAACAATTAATAAAGCTGTCTTTGCGAGAAGCTCGCGATCGCTTCGTGCATCAATTTTTATTAATCACTGCGAAGTAACGGAAGTTAACTTATGGAAGTTAAAAAGTTTAGTCAAAAAGGTTGAGTTTTATCGAAATTCGATAATATCTGGTTTTATAGAAACGCTTCGAAAATACGTCCAGTGTGTTCTGTTCTATTGTTTATTTTGTTAATTGAACTTAAACTGTTAACTAGAAAAGATGAATCAACTCGTCACTTGAGAATTCCTTCATGTTCGGTAAGAAGAGTTCATTCGTCGTGGAAATTTAAACTTTTTTTATTAAACGGTTCACAGTTATTGTAAATTGAATAAAGTGTTGGATATTAAAATGTTGGAGTCGACGAATAACCTTTAATTGTTAATTGTTTCTAGGAAGAATAGCCTGAAACATTGCATTTCCAAGTGGGTTGATAAATTTCTTTGCAATTTTTAGTACCTACTATCAAATTTTGTGAGGAATATTTTCCTTCAGATAACTTTTCTCTTTCTTTTGTTTCAAATTATTTTATCTCTTATACTAAATCAGATATTATGATTTTCAAACAAATATTCATTTCTTACTTAAAATTCAGTAATTCCCTGTAATGAAAGCCTTTTTTTAACCTCTGACTTTCGCACAAAGAGTCGCGAAATCAAAGAAAAAAAGATTAGGTTCCCCTTGTAGGTTTCGAAATCCAGTCTTCCGTAGTGCAATCTGAAACGCATTATGCAGCCATTGTGCTGCTTGAAAACTCCTTGAATTGTAATGCCATTCGTTAGATAATTATGAAATTTAATATTCGAAGTAATGTTTTACTGCACTAATTAATTGTTAGTGGTTAGTACAATAAAAGCTATCCATGTGCATTCATCAAGTTTATCACTTTTCACTAAATCATGAATATTAAATACACGGGTACTAGTAACATATCTGGAATGACTGTTGCACATCTTTCTTTCAAGTAATGCTATTTCTACATACTCAAATAATTTAAATATAATTTATGCAATGCCAAATAGTACCTTTATTAGTTTCCTTTGATTTTACGATTTTACGTGAATGTACTTCCTACACCTGTCACCATAGTTTTCCAACTAATTCCATTCATTCAATTCTCACGTTCTCTCCTAATATTAAATATCCATTCCCGTATACTAAGTATTCCTGTATACATAAAGCGTTACAATCGAATTTTTACAATAATATTGTCAACAAACCAAAATTAGACAAAGCCAAAATATCTGCAAAAAATCTTAAAATTAGTAAAATTTCTTTTTTTTTTGAATATAAGGATATTACTGATTATACATAACTTCTTATTTTTAATTAGAATCATACTTTTCAGTGTGTAGTCTTTTCTTCCAGATAATACGTAAATTGATTAAAATACTCGAAATTAATCAAACGAGTTGCATTATAGAGTAGGCATTCTTAAGGTGCGTTTCCACGACGCGGCTAGGCTCGCCGTTTCCCGCGGTTTTAGTAGCCAGACAAACTTTTCTTTGACTGGTGCCACATTTGCCGAAAATGGACGGGTAGCCCAAGTCGAGCCGCGCGAGCCCGAGCTTATCATTCTCGCGGCGCGGCGCGAAACTTGCCGAGCCACGTGCCGTGAGATCGCACCTTAACGTAGACCGAAACACAGGTCTTTCTCCTCGAGCCTATATTTGTTCCTGCCTTGGGAGAGCGGGAGTGAGATGGGGAGTTACGCTTCTTTCCCAAGACCACCTAGGCAGATGCGCTCATTTCGATAAAAATCCCCATTATTCCGCCCGACTAACTTTGGAAACAAGTTTCCTTACTTATAAGGAAATTAACTTATGTTCAGCATGCTAATACTTAAGTGACTTAATTATTTAACGCATCAAACAGCTTTATCATCAGCCATAACCGATGAAGTTATCCAGGAATTTAGGAAAAGTTTTGACGTCTGAAATTAGGCAAGCGCAATTTATAAGACATGGCATATTCGATCAAATAGGTTTACTCGCCCCCAACACTGAGGGCTGTTTTCACCCCTTTAAGGAGACTCTCCGATCAAAACGCTTGAAAAATGAGTTTTATGAATATTTTACGAGAAGAGCTTATAATATAACCTAAAAAATGTTTTTGGCTTTTATTAATACACTCGTTAGGGTAAAAAAAAATTGTTTCATGTTTACGGTCTTGATGTATTTTCTAGGTAGCGCTTATTGTTAGGGTAGTGCTGCTAAAAGGAGATGCCTAAACGGTAAACCATAAAATTTACCCACAAGATCGTCTGAAATCGAAAATAGAAAAAATTTCCTAAAATGTATATCAATGGGTATCGCATTATACTCTGTCGCGACGAAAAACTAAAAACTACCTTGATTGGTGCACATTTGAACGAAATAGTAAAAGGTATGCAGATAAAAAACCCGTGTTCCATAAAATGATAGAGGCTGATGCGTTAGCGAGTCCAATTACGAATCAAATGCTCAAAGGTCTTTTTGAATGGGTTCATTAGATCTTCTGAAATCGTGGTTACCGTTTAGAAACCCCTTTTTGGCAGCGGTGCACGCATTGCAGGTAACACCTAGAAAATTCATCAAGACAAAAAACATGAAACAAACATTTATTTTCGTACCCTAACGAGTGTATTAATAAAAGACAAAAACATTTTGAGAACATGTTATAATCTCTTATTGTAAAAAAATTATAAAAATCACCAATTTTTCGAGCGTTTTGACCGGACGGTCCTATTAACAGGGATGATGGCAGCTACAAAAAATACGCGTCAACTGTTTTTGCAAGAACTACTTTCTACCAGCGTCGTATGAAAGTGAATAATTGTCACTTCGGGATGTTTCGTTGTCAGCGGGGGCGGTTTTGGGTATAGGCTAAGTAAAGCTGCAGACTAGGGCGGCAAATTTTGGCTGGCATCCAATTTTGGGGAGCGACAAATTTTGGAGAGCGGCAAATTTTGGGAAGCGCCAAATTCTGGGGAGCGACAAATTTTAGGGAGCGGCAAATTGTAGGGAGCAGCAAATTTGCGGGAGCGGCAAATTTCGAGGTGCGATACATTTTGGAAGTGGCAAATTTTAGGCAGCAGTAAATTTTGGGGAGCGGCAAATTTTGGGGAGCGACAAATTTTGGGGAGCGGCAAATTTTGGGAAATGGTAAATTCTGGGGAGCTACAAATTTTGGAAGCGGCAAATTTTAGGGAGCAATATATTTTTGAGTGCGATAAATTTTGGGGAGCGGTAAATTTTCATGAGCGGCAAACTTTCGGGAGCGGCAAATTTTTGGGAAGCGGCAAATTTTGGAGGACGACAAATTTTAAGCGAAAGAAATTGGAAATGTTCAAACACAGAAGCCTCAGACAACTTCAAAAACAATTCACTTTTTCTTGATGTAGGGAATTAGCAATGACTCAGATGTGAGTTGCCATATTGGATTAAATTGGAAATTCTCTCCATTCTTTTAAATTAAAATATTTTATGATATTTCGCGGAAACGGTGGCAGACGTTTGTTAGGCTACGGGCGCCAATTCTTCAAATTCGCCCCTGTTTGTCTCTAGGATCTGGCTGTTGTTCGAAAAAGCGGGCACCGTTGCAGCCGAAATTCATTCTACACCCGACAGAGGTTGATGTAGTCGCTTGAATTCGTCGTAAAAAAGGAAGTTAGGTGAGCCGTTTCGAATTTAGCAGAACTTTTTCTATTCCAAAGGACCCCGCCGGACAGGCCCGGTGGAGAAGTTGACCGAAAGTTTCTAGCTCACGTGCGAGGAGACTTCGAGTGGAAAGGACGAGTCGTTAATTTCGTCATTCGTCGCATCCCGCGGGCTCCGGCACGTTGTTCCTCCAGGTTTACAGGTCCTAACTTTTCGTCCTTAACTCGTTAATTAAGGACGAAAGCATGGCGGTGCAGAGAGCCGGCTGGGAATGGAGCCGAAGAAGCGAAGTTTTAATAACATTACCGTAATAATACCGTCCGCCCCACCTTGCTATTCCTTCTTGCAACGTGCCCTAAATTATCAAAGGATCCACAGTCTCCGTCCCTTTTCTCTAGCCATCCCTCGCCCCTATTCGTTTCACTCTCCCTTTCGACCAGTGTGCCGAGTTTCGCGCGTTCGAACTTCCAACCCACCTTTGATTTTACAAAACGCTAACTATGGGCGGAAGGGTAAACGGTAGACAGTGAACGAAACGATGGAACTCGTGTAGCGCCCGAGGGCTGGAAATTTTCTCCGTTCCCGTGGCGCGAAACTTACCCCGCCATCGGAATAGAAGGAATTTACGTCGTTTCTCGATAGCGCGAGATTTGTCGAACGTGAGGTTTAAGATCAGATTGACAATCCTGCCTTTGATTTACGAGATCGATGGGATATAAGGGTGAAGGAAAATGAAGAGAGTAGTAAACACTTTTTTGCTGTAAATGATAAGTACGGAATGGGACTCAGGCTTTTGTAAGTATTTATAATTGAAAGAAGAGAAACACTTATCCAAAAGACAAGGGATGGCAATGGAGTAAAGCAGGGAGTCGAGACCGAAGCAGAAACCGAAATTCAGACCGGTCATATATCGGTCAACTAACCAGTAACCGTAACGAAAGTGGAGAGAAATTCTGACCGTAATAGTGAGAGGATGCAAAAGGGAACCGAAGCTCCTGACCAATTGCACTTCGGTCGGGAATCGGGGACCGTAATTCTGAGGCGAACGGGGACCGGTCACCACTTAAGGGGGGTTTACGCCAGAGATGGGCATGATCTAGATAAAAATCGAATGAAATAACTTTTCAAATAAAGTTAAATTTATTCGGAGCGCCACGGATGAAGCTGGTTTATTCGAAGGCTTTCAACTTGGATTTCGAATAACGGTTCAACTTTCATTCTATCTTTATACTAGAAGGTCAAATAACCGGCGTGAGCCTTTGCGGCACGACCCGCGCGCGGTCGCCTAACGGTCAGATTCTACAGAATCTGAATTTGTTTATTTTTCATCGTATCAATACGAAAGTGACACCAATGGATTCCTGGCGTTCTCCCGAGTAATTGGACAGAAAATAATTTAAATCGGACTATTTTTAACGAAACGGGCTTTCAATCCTGCGAATAAATTTCTCACGTAATATCCTTAATTATGGTCCGAATTATATCATTTTTGGGGCCATTTTCATCGGGAAGACATGGGAAATCGATTGGTAATACTTTCATCAACACTTATCAAAAACATGAAGATTTTATGCGGTCCATGCGGTGATCGAGTGGAATGACCTTCCTGCTATGTTAGTCGAAAAATAAAAACACATAGTATTGTGTTTGTAATATTGAAAACATCATAAATGTTTGCAATTTCATTCATTATATCAATTGGTCCAAAAATTCCCTTTCTTGTACAATATGCATAAGAGGTACATTATAAATGGTGAGAATTTTATTAACATTAACGTTTTACTTTTGAAAAAACTTTGGCGTTATTAGCGTGCAAACTTCTGAAAAGTGACTGTTGTGGTTTCCAAAACAAATTGTTAATACTTAAAACTTATCTATCATTAAATTTGTTTATTTATAACTAAATATTTTATTGATAAAAATATAAATTATTTCTGAAAATTATTTATAAAAATAGTTCATTGCGACTATAAAAGTTATATTTCATTTATAAAAATATTTAAAGTATGTGTTTATAAAATTATCTGTAAAATTTAATAAATCTAGAAAAAGACGTAAATGAATTTTTAAGAATTTATATATAAATTAAATTAATTGATTTTATTTATTATTATTACAAATTTGTTTCATTTATACTATGTATTTCGCTGTGGATTGCAAAAGATGCAAGGCCAGGTTACTAACGTGATAAAAAATAATTCAAATAACCTAGTAAATAATTTTAGTCACGATTTGCGATTCGCAACAGGGATAGTAACAATTTGTTTCACAAATTTTAATCGAGCGTATTTCTATTTTCTTCCTATTTCTCATTAGGTGATGAATTCTAGTTGCCTGCATTTCTATCTCCCCCGACTTTGCGTCAACCGTATTGCAATCGGTCAAGACTCTAGGTTGGCCGTTTTGCGAACCTCTCCATACATTAACTCGAACCTCTCCATAAATTAACGCGACCGTATTCCTGACCGGTCTAGTCTTTCGGTCGACCGTAAGTCTGAGAAAAATTCTCTCTCGGTTATCGGTTGAGAGAAAACCTCGGACCGCTCGTCACTCTCCAGTTCGGTCGAGAGAACCGTAAATGAAGAGAGCGACTGTAACCGAAATTCTATCGGTCTCGACTCCCTGGAGTAAAGTTGTTTATAATATAGTTTAATAATGCTACATAAAGTAGAATTAAGCTCAAAATTGATGTCAGGGATTTTGACAAAATTGGAATATTACGTAGTGGACATAGAATTAGGTTGGGTTTAAGTCATCATTTTGCTGGTTTCAATTTGTTTAAAAAATACAGGTCGTAAAAGTTTGCGAGTTTTACCTATTTTCGTGGAACCGGGTTGTAAAAGAATTTATACTTAGGTCACGACTCGCGAAAAGGAGGAGCGCGACTCAATTGAATTCGCCCGTTTAAATAGGAAACGAAGAGAAATACGAATCGAAATAAGAGAGAGGCGAGAAGGGGCAGCCGTTTTGCACCCCAGAGATCTCGCGGAGATGGCGTCCGCTATCAAGGACCATTGGCAATAATCGTAAACGCCGCTTCAAGGACGTCGTGTATCGCAGATGCGGCTGCAGCCAGTATCTGGGCCAGGTGATATCGCGCAAGGCCTCTGGGACTCGTAGCTTCGGCGTTATTGTCGCACTTTCACAATTAGCCGCGGCAACAGGAGAGTCATCGCATATCAACAGGTAACCCGGACCAGCGCCCCTCTGGATTCGCCTCCTTCGTAAAAAACAACCGTCACGAAGCGTTGTCCACCTTCGAAAATCTGTTAATTGCGCCTTCCGCGTCGAAAGGACCAACGCTTTGTCACCCGATCCACGCAGCTCGCCTAGTTCCTTGCTAATTGAAAATACTCGTTCCGTGAAATTCGATAGCGCGGCTGCAGCCACGGCGCGCACTCGATCGGAACATGGTTCCGTGTATTTTATGTCTTCCTTGTTTTGGATGAGCCTTTTTTTGCGAGCTCTGTAGCACACTTCTGGGACTATGCTGGCAGTGTTTGTGCCTTCAACACAGCATGACTGGTGTTCAACAAATAGTATTTATAATAAAAATAATCCTATATATCAGAAAAACAATTGAACAGTGAAAAGAACTTAAGGGGGGACCCCACCCAGAAGCCACTAAAAAGTTGGGATTTTTTTAATCCCAAACTTTTAATACAACTAAGAAACAACTAAGAAACGTAGAGCGCGACGTATTCGCACAATAAGACCATCGACTGCATTGTTTCCATTTTTATAACACAATTATCAGGTAAACATAGTTTTTATTTTTTATAAGTCGCAAAGTTCTCATTTATATCTCAACGAATTTTGTCACAATTTTTGGAAGGGTCAAAACACGATTTACAAATGCTGGAAGCTACGTTGTGTCTGAATGGAAACGGGGAAAGACTTTGGCTAACTGCTTTAATTATTCATCCTACTCTGTTGTCGGATATCGCGTAATTAAATTCAGTAATTGGACGTACTTTAATAGAAGATATTTTGTATATGAAGCTGCGCGCGTGTGTAATACAACCGGTGGAGGATCACGACAGTGAAATCTATTTTATTATGTCTTTCTACTAACAAAGGACACAAGGCAGATTAATTAACGCTCGAGCTTTTTCGTCTACCTTTTTGCGCCCTGAAATATCGATCGTTCTTACACTTTATATCATGAAGTCTGTCACAATAATAAATAAAAAGTTTGTATGGGAAAGGAATTGGATGGATCACATAAAATCATAGGTACACATGAGTATCTGTCTATGTATTGCATTTTTTACGAAAAAGTGAGAAAAACGAAAATCGAGAACGAGTTCAGCTTACGGGCAGGGCACGGTCGAAAGGGTGATACAAAATGGAATGAAAGGTTATAGCAAAAATGAACCGAGAGTGTAGAATAAATTTTTTTCATCCGGGGCTTGGTTTTTGAAAAAAAAACCGGTTTTTTAATTCTGTTAAGCATGCATGTGCCTGACTAGGAATTAGTAGAATGCAACAGTGAATATGGTGCAACTGCTGATGCAGTGAACCCTTGGGCAGAAATAAGTCGAAATTGGAGAATAGCTTGTTTCGAATGAGGGGCCGTCCTTAAGTTACGTAAGGGTAATTTTGGCGAAGTCTTGCCCCCTCCCTCCGCCAGTATAAGAATTCGTAAGATTTTATATTCTAACCCCCTCTTTACGTAATAATCTTTATATTTAACTTTTTCAGTTATTAAAAATCGTTTGAAGGTTTATATAATTTATTTAACTCTGTTTCGGGAAATTTAAACTAAAACTACTTTTCTGGAACATTAATGATAGAATTTGTATTTATTGAAAATTAGGTTAAACAATATTACGTAAGACTCTACCTGACTCCCCCCCCCCCTTGTAAGAAAACGTAAGAAATTCGCGACCCCCCCCAGTAAGCCTTATGTAATTTAAGGACGACCCTTAAGGCTGTGTTTTCAAGAAAATCGAGTTTGGAGATCTAAAAATTGGGAGTTTATTCAACGATTTCGACTTATTTGTGAACGAAGATTCATCCATCCAAAAATTTCGATTTTTTTTAACCTGTGCAGGTTTGTAGCGACGCTCAATAGAAATACCAGGCAATTTTTTGTTTGTGCCTATTTTCGGTTCTTCAGGGTGAAAACACCCCCTAAAGATTAATGAGTGTTTTCCTATTTTCTTAGTACCTAGACATAAAAAAATTATTATAAAGAAAATTTAATGGTTTTTATGCTATATAAAACGATGTAATTGAATTGTTTAAAATTTGTGGCGGGGAACATTTTCGTGTTTAAACTACAAATTTTAAAAATAATTGATTACACAGTTTTATTAACAGAGTTGTCATGTAATAATTTTTCTAGATCTACTATAGTTTTCAAGATATACAAGGAAGTAGGAAAACACACATTAACCTTTAAGGGGTGTTTTCACCCTGAAGAACCGAATATGGGCACAAACGAAAAATTGCTTAACACTTCTATTGAGGTCCTCTACAAATCTGCACAATTTCAAAGATCTTCCCTTGTTAGCGATTTTCAAAAATCGATTTTCTCGGAAACTAAACCTCGGATTGAAAAATTTTATTCTCCCCTTTTGTATGTACTTTTGCATAAGGCGTCACCTCCTGCCCACTTGTACCATCTTTTCGACCGCACTCTATAAGCATTCTGTATTTTAAAACAGCAAAACTATAATCACCTCTCGTGGAATATTTAGAGTCAAAGCAGTCATTGAAGTTTCAGCAGATGGAACACGTGCTGCACCCACTGCGTTGCTTTCGACAGAAATCGTCCGTATAGCCAGTCCCATGTCGTTTCTAATTCAATTTATTACGCGTTCCTCCGCGACTCGCTGTCAGAATAACTTCGTGGCCCTTTTAAGTAGCCTTTTTCCAGGAAAATGTCTGAAAACTAACGCACGTAGCGTGGCGACTGGTTCCGTGTCGGCGCTGGTCCCCCTTTCAAAATTACTTTAGCGACGTAATAAAGAATTCCTCGAACGACAGACATCCAGACGGCTGTATTCTTTCCCTTTGTGGAACGATAATGAAGGCCTTCCGAGATTCTACGTGACAAGACGGAGGTTAAAACGTGTGGGCGCGGTCGTCCCAGCCGCCCTGTACCCTAGGACCCCGGGTTAGGATTGAATTCAAATTCTCGAGTGGCTCCTGTTTGCACTGTAAACATTGTTCCGTGGTGTAACGGGCGTGTTGTGTGCACGTAGGACGGAGGCTGGCAGGAAAGGGAGTTGATAATTGTGCCGAAGGTGCACGGGTTGCTGTCTCCGCCGAAGACGAAACTGGTGGCATGCTAAATAATAAAGATAAACAGGATCGTGCGAAGGAATTAATGGACGAGGGACAAGGACGGTGTGCTAGAAGGGGGAGCACGCCCGATGTAGAGGTTTCCACAAGATGGCCCAGCTTCCTGGGGGGCTAAAATGTGGAGAGTACGCGTTGAAGAATCATGCGAGAGCAGTAATTAGTGACCCTGACGGGCATCGAAGCTAAAAGAATGTCACATTTTAGCGGGATGTACAACTTGTAAGTACGAATTTAATGAACTGGGGTATCTACTTAAAATGGTGAACACGGGCGATGCAGAGGCAGAAATTTTAGTGGTAGTGTTTGGGGATTAGGAAACTTGAATTTAAGGGGGATGCCACCCCTGAGGCGGTTAAATGTAGCGTATGTGTTGCAGAACTATAACAATTAAACTAATTCCACGTGACATACAATGAAAGATACTTTTTATTGAAGTAAAATAGATTCTTAACAACTTATAATTTTTGAAAAACGAAAGTAAGATCAGGGTATTCTGGGCCTTTCAATTGAAGGCCTAAAGAAGTGTATTCTGGTGTGGTGTGCGTGATTACTCAAAATCTAAGGCACCTACAGTCTTGAAATTTTTACAGCAATTTAAGCACATACGAGGCTCTAGTATGAACCACTATCATGGGATCAAAATTATTTTCACCCCATTTTAGGTGCATTGATTTCATGTAATGGAAAACAAGCACAACTTTTTAGGTAAAATAGGGAAAAAAATAGGAACTAGAATTTCAACAGACTTGTCTGTGGTTCATACTTCATCCCCATCTGTGCTTAAACTACTGTACAAATTTCAAGACAGTAGGTACCTTAATTTTTTAGAAATCATGCACACCACACCAGCGTGTCCTTGAGCGAGCCTTCAAATAAAATGCCCAGAAAACCCTAATTTTATTTCCACTTTTCAAAAGTCATAAGCTGGTAAGAATTTATTTTTCTTTACATTTAACCGTCTCAGGGGTGGCATCTCTCTTAACATGATTTCTTATGGCGTTGTAATAGTAGATATTTGTCGCCATCGAGTCTACTTAAATGGAAGAAGGTAATTCTTACAATTTTAGAGCAGAAAATTTTTAAATAAATCGTCGTCAAATAGAAGTACTACCATAATATTGCTATCCTTCACCGTAAAGGACGTTTAATTAGATATTAGAATTTGTGTAATTTAGTAGATGTGGTTAACTATATAGGTATTATTGGATTCATTAATACACTAATTTAATTTCTCCAATAAATGAATTGCATATCAATTTTAACATCATTTTGAGACTGATCAATTCATTAATGCACTAATTTAATTTCATCTTCGTTAACTCTATTACGTCCCTTTTGTCTTTTTCGACCCACTCCTGTTTACACTTGCATCACAACTCTTCTAATTTTGAGAAAAGTATAAGGAAGTTCTTGTTAATTGTTTAAAGGAATTGTAAGGAAATATTTCTGGCCCTTTAACATTATGTTAAATGTATAACTCAACTGAAGGGCGCAGCGTATTGCACAAAGAAGGTATCAGGGTAAAAAATTCCCTATATCCTCACAGTTCAGCTTTAAAACCGCTGAATCTATAAACCCATCTGTATCAGCAAGTACTGACTTCGTCATATAAAGTGTTCCCTTTAAGACAAAATATTCAGATTTAAATAGCAAACAGCTGCCTGAAGCTGTAAACTTTTCACGTAGATGTTTACTCGCTCCAAAGAACAAGGAGGAGGTTTGCTGCAGCCACGCTCGTTCCATCGTTATCAGCGGGTATGCTTCCATAGCTTCGTCAGAATCTACGTTGCTTGAAAAATATAACGAACTGCTGAATTAAAAGCTGTTTGTACCAGATGGACAGGGTTCATGTTGGCAATACAGTACCTACCTATCTGAAAGGTAACAAGGACGATATAGCTCCTGACTTTCGCTTTAGGAGTCTCCACTTCTCTTTCAGTTCGACAAGAAACTGGACGAGCACCGTCAATCGACAACGAATGAGCGCTTCCGCCATCTTATTCTACTTGTTTCCGACGGGGACAAATGGTGGTGTTTCAAGAACTACCTTCGCTGGAACTGACTCCATTCGTTGTCCACGCGGTCTTTGAACGCCTGATGATCAGTTACGAGAGGGCTTTACGAGCGCAAGTTACACACAGTCGCGAATTTAGCTGTATAGTTAATGAAAAAGACAGTGCAGCTAATAGGACACATTGCTACGCGAAATAATTGAGACTCGTGCTGGGCCGAATTAAAACCTCTAGGGACCCTAAGTACGTGAAAGATTTTAAGTCTCCCTTATATAGGATGATCACTTAAACGCAATGTACGATTTCTTAGACGTTACCGATAATTTGACTACAAAGTGTTTCTAACAAAAATTAGACTTTAAAATTCAGAAAATTTCTATGGTGCCTCCTTTTTTTTCCGATGCCCCAAGCACTCAAAGAGCCCAAAGGACTCGTGGATAAACAGGAACGATGCACTGAAAAATCGTGCAGGGTGTAAAAAGATTTTGGATCAATGATCAATGTTTTATGACGCCACACTGTTTATGGCATTATGTGGACGGTAGATAGTGGGAGTAGATTCGGAAGTTTTGAATAGTTCCCCTACTAAAGGAGAGAACTTCTTCGATAGAAGAGTATCTACTTAGGAAGAGACGGTGGGAAAAAGGCATCGATGGCACAGTAAAGACAGGATCGACGAAAGAAGTAACAGGAGAATGGCGAACATCACGGCCGCTTTATCACCTTGTTCCAATCGAACCTATCGACTTGGTTTGCTCACGATACTCGTTTGATAATACCCCGCCGGTTCCCTTTCGATCGTCCGAGCCATCTCGGTTCAACGGGCACCTCAGTTGTTGGACGAACTTATTATCCGCCCGGCTGGCGTCTAATCGTTGAATTATTAGCCCAGATTTGTCTAACTGGCGATCTGGAAACTCGTCGGATTTTATAGAGCGTTTCTAAACTGACGACCGGTCTGTGGAGCTTTAATACTGCGATGTCCCATTCCCTGTAATGAATTATAGTTCCTGAAAGTAGTGCGTATTGAATATAAGCACGTGATTTCGTTGATCCCTTTAATCGAAAGGGGACCAAAAGGATTCTGCCTCATATTGAAGACAACTACGTAATTTCCTTGATCCCTTTAATAGAAAAGGGACTAAAAGGATTTTAAAAGGTCTGTAAGTAAGAAAAAATGGCTCCCTGATGCTTAGTGGAAATTGGTTCGTTGCTACTAAGAATAATAAGGACTTTAATATTAGAGGTAAATATCTGTTGTATGCAGAAAATAAAATCTGCAAATTTTTGTTATAAAGGGAATCGTATTTCGAAGTCTGAAGTTCGTAAGTTTACAATTAATTAACTTTTCCAAGATAAGCCCTCAAATAATACAATAAGCTTTGAGGACCCTCATCATAATCTAAATCTACACAAATTTTAATAATTCTATTATTAATCCCTTAACAAGGGATCTAAATAGGTACCTGTTACTTATTTGTCGCTGATTATTTATGACTGCTAACGAGTCAGTTCTAAACGCACAGCTTATTTTTATGAAGTCATCAGAAGCTGTCGTCACACGTGGTTGTAGAAATATACTCATGGCATTGAAATGGTAGGCAAAACGTATCATTAATATACTTAGCCGTATTTAGGGTGATACGATAAGATAGAAACTGGAACAACGGCCGAGATAGAAAAGCATGGTAACAAGTATGGCTAACAAGTATCTGCAGCCCTTTCCGCGAAATGTCATCAAATATTTTAATTTAAAAGAGTCGAGCCACTTTCAAAATTAATTCATTATGCAGCTCACATATGAGTTATTGCTAATTTGCTACATCAAGAAAAAGTGAATTGTTTTTAAAGTTGTCAGAGGCCTCTGTGTTTAAAACTTTCCCCAAATTCTTACAATCTAAATTTGTCGCTCCCTAAAATTTGCAGCCTATACACAAATTCGTCCCTGCATGGTAATGCGTAACATCATAGGTAAAAAAATGAAAGAGTATTCAAAAATCAGAAACAGTTGTTTCAAATAATGCAGAATGGCACCCAGGATCATATTCAAATTTCGAACAAATGTTATACAAGCAGTGTTTAAAAAATGCAAAGATGTTTCACATACACCTGGAGCACCAGTCAAATTGAAAAGATTCGCAGTAACCATATTTGAAGGGATAATTCCCAAGCATCGCTCTTTCATAAACTGAGGACCTTGCAGTAAGAGGGGTGCAGCTCCATCTTTACCAACTTCGAGTAAATTAGAAGAAACTATTTATAAAATTATTGCTTTGACTTGACATTAAAAAGAGAACACTAATTGAAAAATATATACTTTCATACAATAAGTAGTAGTTACTGGCGAATTTTTTTACTTTTTGGCGAGTTACTTTTTGGCAAATTTTTCAAATCTGGAGCTGCCCCTCACTTGCACCAAAGTGTACAAAAAAACGGTTGCTTTTTGATAACTATGCACAATAAAGAATACAATATATTGATTTATTGTTACTTTATTAATCAAATATGGAAAAAAATATGTTGTTCTTGAGCCTGCACGTCATCATTGTCTGTGGAAATATCCTAATCCTCAGTCAACACACATTTCAGAGCCTTATAAAAAGGCTTTTTATAAGGTGGTACGTAGTTGTGCGTTTATATTGCACAAAACAGTAATGGATGCAGGTTCAAAATTTGCAATAAATCTCACATTTCTTCTCGGATTTGCATCAAACGTGCGCCAAACGATGTAGAATTCTTTTTCGCGTATATTACACGTGATAACTCAAAAGCTGTCAAAAATGGAGCTGCAACCCTCTTGCTGCAAGGTCCTAAATTATTGTTCCGGATATAAAAGTCTATTTATGGGACCCGTTTTCGCGAAGGTAAGCAAAAAATTGCAAACTCTCACTACCTTCATATTGTAAACAAATTCCAAACCAGCAACATGATGACTTAAAGCTCTCCCAATTTCACGCGGACTACATCAGATCACAATTTCATCAAAATCCCTGACACCCAAATGCAAAAACTGTTCGATTTGGCACGGAAAGACCCATAGCAATTTCCAAACATGCAACTAGGGGATCTGTTGTGACACAATTTATGAGAGTACCAAGTGGAAGATGCACGTCATTCAAAACAAAATAATGCTGCGACATATGTAAAACACTACACGTTAGTAAACGAAAAACTCTATAAAATATCAAAGTAATACTTTTCAAATACACTGCCGTATTTACCAGCTGCACCTGCTGTATTTACCAGGGATCGAAAAAGTTCTGGAACTCTTATTTTTAAAAAAATTCTGTTAGAACTTATATGTTTCGTTTAAAAAATAGCTGTTCCTGTGGAATTTTTATTGAAACAAATAGGAACTTCTTTAGAAAGTGTTCTCATGGAACAGATATTTTAGAACCTATATAATAAAAGTTCCATGGAAACAGTTATATTAGAACATTTATTAAAAAAGATTCCATAAGATAAAGAAAAGTACTAAACTATTAGGTACTAGTTTTATTCAACAATGTAATATCATATTCTTCGTGCTTATTTAATATAAGGTATGAAAATCATAACATAAGTAATAGTTTCATAAGAAGTATTGAACAGAAAAAAAAAACTTGACAAGAATAATAACTAAATAACATTTTTTTATAATTTACATGGACCAAAATACGCACAAATTCTATAATATCTGCGTGGAAATTATCTACGTAGGTAAATATTACATATAAATAACACATTCAGAATATCAATTTAACTGTAATAATTATTTATTATTGTTATATTACTATTCATTGAATAGTATTCAGTATTTATTACAAGGATTGAGAACTTTTTTAATATTAATGAACATATCTGTTCATGTTATAGAGAAATTTTTATTTTTATATTTTATAAGTTTCATTCCAACTAGAACTTTTATTTTCAAGAACTTTTACTTTATTAGTTCCCATGGGAACTTGTAATGTGAGCACACTTTTAAAAAAGTTCCACGGTCCATGTTTCAAATAGAACCTATTAAAGAGTTCCACAAGTCTTTCGAACCCTGGTATTTACACAAAATATGATATTTGGTACAGATTGAATCCTTTCACTGTTTTTAATATAAGACACTAAATAACTAAATAAAATAAAATTTATCGGAGTTTTCCAATAAATTTCCAACTTGCCACGTTTTTCCCCATTATTCCCCACAGAGTGGGTGTCCTATTGTCCTAATACATACTTATGAACGGCAGTGTAGATCACGCGTCTTTGAAATATCAGCTACCGCTCCCCAGACCAGTGACCAGCGCCTCCCCGCGTAAAGGGTTAACGCTATCTTTCTATCACTAGCTACCAGTGACTAAGTCCACTATCTAAAATTGAATACTGCCGCCGTTCGCGGGCAATGGCCGTCCGTCCCTTCAGGCGGAAACCTGAACGTGATTTGTTAGGAAAAGCCATGGGACGGAGGGCGTGTGGACGGAAGGAAACATCAGTTCGGTTTATCTTTGCCCGATAAAATTGATTAACGTCGACACGACGTTAAATTACAGTCGATACACGATTCGCCATTATTGCTGATAAATTGCTGGTGGCTCTCTCGTTTACAGGACACGGCCTGGCCACTTAAGTGGTGTCGCGACGTCGCTGTTTTCGCGTAAACTTTGCGTTCCCGTTTCCCTGTTCCTGGCTTCTCACCATCGGTCCTCGAACGGGGAATAAATGAGCTAGAGCCCGCGACAGGACAAGCCGCATACCCCCTTTGAGGTTATAAAACACTTTGCCGTGCGTTAACACCTAACCCAGCGCCATTAATCGTACTCACTTCGCCTGGTTGCCTTGTGCGAAGTTAAGCAACTTGACTTCCCTTTGGCGTTTAATAGGCGCCATGTATCCTGCGAACATCTTGGATCGTTAAATGCAGGCACACTCGTCGGGTAGAGGTTTTTAATTATTTAAACGTGGGAATATATTATGACTATGTGGCCATTGTTTCGTAGTGTCGCCTGCATTATTTGCTACATGCAATGAAATATTCTATTCAATCCCTCGTTACTCATTGAGGCTGATATGGGTATTTCGGTCGAATATGTATTCGTATTAATATTTTAGTAAATGTTATTAGTAGGTATGTGCCATTAGTAAGTTACTGTTCTATCTAATATGTGCCGATACTGCCTGTATCTACAGTCGAACCTCGACAACTCGAATCTTAAGGGAAGGGAAAAATCTTCGCAATATAGAGGTTTCGGCTTATCGAGTTTTCGAGTAAGAGAGGTCCAACAAACGAAAATTCGACTTATAGAGGATTTGTACGACTGTTCATTTTTCGACTTGTGAAGCTGTATAGTTTCAAGTTTCAAAGGTCAATTGTTTATTGTATACCTATAATCAAATATACCTTCAACCTATGTACTATATATATACATATATATATAAAAATAATTATAAGACAACTTTTCTGCTCGAAATATTACTGTTTATTACATATTAAAAAAATTTGTGATTTTTCCTTGTGCTAGTCTTTTAGAGTATTGTAAATCAATAGCATTTTCAATCGTGAATAATGCAGAGAAAACATTTTCTTCAATATTTTGAGAGCTTTCTACGAAATTTCGTAACACATATGTAGAAGCAAACTTTGACTTGTGGAGGTCGGAGTTCTTCTAAATTCGAGTTGTAAAGCTGAAATACATAATTTAACATGCAAAATATAGTTCGAGTTCAGGAAGTTTTATTTCGACTTGTAGAGGTGTTTACAGCGGAGCGGATGGGTATGAAGAAATTTTTCGACTTATAGAGATTTTCGAGTTATTGAGGTTTGACTGTGTTAGAATAGAAAATAAATTGTTTAGAATAAAGAACAGGTAATACAAAATATTTAATTTGGTTGGCAAACAGATTTGCAATAATTTGTTAAAATGGAAATGAAATGTAAAATTGTATGCTTTCTCCATGCTTAGTGTCTAACAATAATATGTATTTTTCCACAACTATTATAATAATTTTTTATAATAGTTGTGGAAAACAAAAAATATAAGGTAGGGAAGAGGTGGGATGAAAGGGACATTGCAATTATCTGAAAGATAATTTTTAATCTTTCCACGACGAAAGTATTTTCATTTTCTAACAACACTAATGCATTTCGAAGTTGGCGGTAATACACGGTTGAATTTTTGCGTGCTTCAAAGTAAATTTTTTTATGTTTTGTCGAAACGTTTTGCCAAGTGCTGCTATCAATGACTGATTTCTTTATTATTACATCTGGATTGATATTTCTTCAGGAACAATAAGACATATGTTAGATAATCTTTTGTTTAATATTGTAACTGCAGGGATTATATTTTCAATTGTGTTGTCATATTTATGAATGGGACACAAGAAAAATTTATGAAAGGGACACCCCTTTCCTAAGTGTTCCCTTCAAAATCTTACTATGATAAACCGAACATTGGTAATAAAAGAATATTTACCACACATCAAGACCCTAGTAGCATTTTTGGTTGGCCAACGGTAGCCAACAGTTGGGAATTAGTTGGGATATAGTTAGCGTTTTGCCTACAAATTCCCAACATAGGGTCTACGGCAAAAAACTTACGACAGTTTGCCAACGAATATTCAATGCTGGGCCTACAATTATTTTGGTTGGTTATATAACAAAAAATTACGACAGTTTGCCAACGAATATTCAATGTTGGGCCTACAATTTCTATGGTTGGTTAATTAACAAAAACTTACGACAGTTTGCCAACGAATATTCAATGCTGGGCCTACAATTATTTTGGTTGGTTATATAACAAAAAATTACGACAGTTTGCCAACGAATATTCAATGTTGGGCCTACAATTTCTATGGTTGGTTAATTAACAAAAAATTTACAACGATGATTAAATGTCGTCTTACAAACGTCAGAAAATTTGCTACATCCAAAAACCTGTTATTATATTCCAAGTTGTGATTTTTCTTTTCTTATTTATAAATACGTAATGAGGATGTCTGTCTTGAGACGAATGTGAAATTTTAAGGAATGAGTCTAAAGGTCGAATGATGATATTTTGTAGAATATTTCGCGTCACTGCGGAGTTTTTATAAACAATTAATACTAGTTATGTACCTAGAAATTCGAAGTGTTTGTAAGGAAATGTGTTGGGTAAGTGCGAACAGCGGTTGCTTCGTAAGCGGAAAGTTTGGGTTCGATTCTCCTCACCGGGAATTTTTTTTTTCCGAAACCAGGCCTGAAAAAGACGTGTTTAAGGCGTCTTTTGAAGTTTTTCAAGACGCCTTCTGGGCGTCTGTAAGACGTCTTTTGGAAAGAAACTGTTGGGCTTGTAGAAAAAAACCTTCAGTTGGGCCTATGGAAAGAAACCTTCAGTTGGGCCTGCGTTGGTTACAATCGCTGGCCCATTTAAAAATAGCGCGACACTTCAACAGTTGGCCAACGGATAACACGTCATTGGCCCAACAAACTCCCAGCAAATAAATGCTACTTAGGGGATGTTTTTGATCAATTTTGGGGCCAATTAAGATCTTCTAGTTAACATAGTTTGAATTAATCTAAGAATTATGTATTTGATTTTTAATGAAAGTATTATCCATTGTTTTTTAATGTGAGGATTATTTTTTGTTATTTAAGTATGTAAGCTTAATATAAAGTTTGTTACAAATATTTTGGCAATGCCGTGGTATTTATGTAACTTAAGAAAAGCATCGACTTGTAGACCTGTCGACATCAATATTGCGATTTCGGTACCAGCAGAAATAATAGTTAAGGGAATAATATTAATATTACCTTGTTTTATTACACTGCCCCATTCATAAACACCCATGTCCCTTTTAATACAGCCAAGTTATGAGAGGGACAAAACACTTTTTTAGAAAGCGAAAAATAAGACATGTGTATATAGAGAGAAGCTTAATAGGACCGTGTACTGTTATAGCTAGGTAATGTCACTTTCTAATGTCACAAATTAGGACTCGAGTGGTTATTTAGTTTTTTTACTATCTGGTCCTAAACAGAATTGTCCCGTTCATCCCACCTCTCCCCTACTCATATATCGTGCTCGCAATTTTTTCAGCACATCTGACAACAATACATTAGTATACGTCAACCAACACACTCTGCTTCACCCTGAAAATTGTATACCTCAGCCGATCCCTTCTATTCTTCCTCCGAATCAGAGACAAGCGCGAAGTTCGAGGGAACGTTATGTCTGCCAATTTCGTCCGATCCCGAATGTATTTGAAATCCTCGACGGCTCCCGCTATATTTATCGCGGCGATACAACGGCACACTTATGCGCGCGATAAAGGTCGATCGAAACAAATCTGAGGCTCTGAATCTGAAACGCAGGATAAACGATTCCTCCGACGCGATGGATTTGCCCCTGTGCTCGATTGAAAATTTACGAGAGCGCTGGAGGGGCGCTGGAGCATTCACGCCGGTGGCCCAGTAAACGCGGCAGAGACGGCTTTTTATGGGAATTATAATATTCTAATTTTACGGCAGCTCTTTCCTTTACGACGAATTCTCCTTCCGCACGTTTATGCCGAAAGTAAGCTTTTATTTTCCATAAACCTTAGCGCACGAAGTAGACGTAAGATCGTAAAGGCGAAGTAGATACACCCAGAGCGTTAAACTTTTTTCTTCCGTTGTGTGTATATGTACCGATAAGACCACCGACAAAGTTCCAAGTAAATTTCTACGCGAGATATTCTTTTCCTCTCTTCACCCGAAGCTTGTTCGTACGGAGTTTAAAAGAACGTGAGGGGGGCGGCGGGACGGGGAGAACCGTTCGAAATCTCGGTTAAAACTGTCTGCATTTCTCATTTATTTATGCATCTCTCTAACTTGTTTGCTCGCAGAAACACGGGGACCAGATAAAAAGTGTTTCAAGCGTGCTCCGTACCTCGGGCAACTTTGTAAACGTCTTTTACGCGATGACGCTTCCGAATGTGACACTGAAGTTACCGACGTTCAATAATCCTTTTAAAATTGTGATCCCGTCTGACTTTCTCTTTACTTTCAACATTTTATTGCCGACACCTTAAATGTACGAAACCGTCAAGATCGACGAGATTGTACTTTCAGGAATTTAGTAAATAATATCAGTTTGATGGGAAAATAAAATATGTTTATTTTGCAAGTTTGTTAAGCTTCTTAAGTTCCTCAATTTGTTCGAATGCTGTTGCAGCTGAATTATTTCTGTTTTCAGTGCGAACATTAGAGTAAACAACATTTTCGAATTTATGATCCAAGATTGATTTGTACTGTTTAGACAGCTATTTTCTACCAACATGTAAGCATTTTTATATGCTACAATGCGGTATATAATATAGAATCTAATTCTAATTTTCGATTTTCAAAGAGAAAATACTTTTTCATAATTAACCATAAATTACGTTATTACGTGATACGTCGTTGTAATTCACTTTACCAGACAATATTAGACAGGAAATGTAAAATCCTAGCATTCCAATAAAAACACGAAGCTGAATTTTGGTATTTTTTAAATATTTTCACTTAGTAAACAAAAACCACCCTCATATGAGGCCGTTTGCGAACCCTGTAACTGCTGTTAGCCCTACAGTGGCACACGCAAATTAAAACTATACTATTGCACACATTGAGCCTCACAGGCCTATATCTTCAAAGCTAGGAATATATATAGAGATATTTTTAGAGAAAGAATATGGTAAATATTGACAAAAGGGGACAACTGTTCCCTATAGGTAGGTACCTACATGTAACCGTCGCTCGGCCTTACTTTCCAATATTCGCAAAAAAACTCTGATCAGTAGTTGGTTTGGGTTAGATAGTTTAGCGGCCCCACCCCCTCCGCCGTTGTGAGGGGGCCGCCAACTTTTGGAAAATTTAAGGGGGTATACACGTTTGAACCCTCGGAAAATGTGTACATTTTGTGGATTTTTTTACAGGTCAACGGTTTGATGCAGATATTTTTACTATCTTTATATAGTATTATGAACTCCTTAAAAAAAGTTTCAGTTAAAAAAGTTTTTCGGAAGTTATGGATACATATCCGAAAGTCTCTCGATTTCAGACGTCTAAACGGTGGGCCTGAAAACAGCTGTATGTCGTGTCTGAAATCAAAAACAATAAAATCTTCTTATAAAGTATGTCAATAGCTATCGTCCAACAGGGTCGATTTTAAAAATTTTGAAAAATAAAGAAATGGTGAGAGATCAAAGGTAAAGTTACATTTTTCTAATAGAAAAGGCCACCTTTTTTCTTTATAAATAATAAACGGGGAATCGGAATAAAAAAAGCCCTCGTTGGACGATGTGGAATCTTATTACGATCCTGCATTCAAAATTGGAAGTGAATTGGTTGAACGTAACGTGAGTTTTTAGGCCCACCGTTTAGCCGTCTAAAATCGAGAGACTTTCGGATATGTATGCATAACTTCCGAAAAACAATAGTTTTTTAACTGAAACTTTTTTTTTAAGTAGTTCATAATACTATGTAAAGATAGTAAAAAAACGGGAAATCTTCATCAAGCCGTTGACTTGTAAAAAAATCCACAAAATGTACACATTTTCCGAGGGTTCAAACGGGTATACCCCCTTAAGATAAAAAACAGCATTAATCTTTCATTTACTAAACAACTTTTTCTTTTATTCTCACAGTTTCGACGACATTAAACTATCGGTAGTTACTGTCATATCTTTTGTAGCAATTAAATCACGAAAGGAGTGCAAAATTTTCCAATATAGGTACCTTAACCGTTAACCCTTTCGCTGCGGTGTTCAACTATAGTGTTCGACTATACTCGAACGCCGTTACATTCCCGTTCGCTGCGGATTTCGACTATAGGCCACGCCTTAAAAAAATGTATTCTTTTGGAAAAAAAACTTTTTTGTATTCTAAAAAAAGTTGAAAATTAAAAACATTTTTTTAATTTTCTCTGATGTAAAATTGACATTTTTCAAGAATCGTCTGAAAATTTAAATACGCAGCGAAAGGATTAAAAGCATGTCTTACTATGGGAAAATCCACAATCGCTCCTCAAATTACTTAGATAAAAATGATCTCAGTGTACAATTCTAGGATTAACACTAATCAGTATAATATTCTGCATTTGTTGCTACTTTAAATACTTAGCATATTCCTGCGCGTAAAAGTTGAAATATGCTTCATCTATTCTCAATCTACAAGGATGTACCACTAACCAAACTTCAGATAAGTTACGGAAGAGTGGCGTAAAACAGATGGCGCTGCTATATCGGGAATACCGAGCTTCGCCACAATGTAGGTCTAAAGGGACCTCATATTTCCTGCACCGTAGCGTATGGATTCATGAAAAAGATAGCCCAGAATAACAGGAGCAGGGCCAGTTGATTATGCGCATAAATTAGCGGACACTCTTATCAGACGGCGACATGCGCTGTAATCCGGCATCTGAAACGCATTAACAAATGTCAAGTCGATAGTTGGAAGAGACTGGAATTCTCGCGAAGAGCGGCTCGCGCTTTAGATGTCACAAATCAAGTTTCAAAGTTCTACATATCGCGTCGCTGTAATTTCCCTTGTTTGCTCCCCCCTTTTTCTTGCAGAAACCAAATTTAAATTTGTAAAGTAGGAGTAGATGTGTCTACCGGCCAGTCCACGGTCAAAAGTTTCAAAATTTTCAACAATATGTCACACTTGGAAAGCTAAAAGAAAATTGTATTAATGTGTTAAATTTAGGAAATTACCGAAAGCTAATTCATTGTCCAGTAGAATTACACAGATATATCCAACCACCATTCCAACTACACATAATGGATATTCCAAATATGGCCAGCTTCTTGCCCGCCAAGTCTGCACGAGGGAGGACATCAATCAAAATAACTTCTGACCACGATATTATTAGCCAGGCGAGTTCACCAGATAGAAAGCCAGATGCATGAGAATTCTCTGGTCGGAATGAATGTTCATAAGCGGATTGCGTCGCGCAGTGAAATATGGTTGTTATCATGGTAAACTTTGTAAAACATTCATCCATATTACCGATCGAAAAATATTGCTTTCCGTGTAAATATTGGTCGCAAACGTTCCTCGTAATATCGCTAATTAACACATCAACCGATAGACGTTAAAATCCTAATATGGGGCATATTTCCGCCCCACAGAGTAACGTGTAATCCCATATCTTCAGAGGAACATTTAATCCAGTACTCTCTGTATACATAGAATTTTATTACATCAATTCCACGGTTTCGAACGTAACCGATTATCGATCAGAAATGTATATTTCGCGCGTAAGTCTTAGAGCCTTTTCACACGGGGCGCTTCTGTGCCGATATTTTTACCTCTTTCTATCTTCTTTAAACTATTATCTATTCAACATCGAGGTAGAGTAAATTTATACGGATCCCCATTGATCCCCTAGTCGACACGCAAGGAGTGCATTATTCTCCTAATAGTTAGCTCATTTTCTAAATACCTACAGTTACTCACAAAAGTATCCGTCCACACGATATGTAACATATTTTACATATTAAATCGACATCCAAATAAGAATTCGCGTTTCTAATTCGATTCTAATTGATTAGTACACTTATGTTTTGGTGCATTGAATTGAAATATTGTACACAGTTTATTTGAAAAAGTAACATTATGTGTGGAAGTAGCAAAGCTGGTGCAGAAAAATGTTCGTCCAAATTCAATATGTAATTTATACAAACGTAATTACAGTAAGTTCATATTCTTTCAATATTCCTGCGATTTTATTATAAACTTTATAATAGCATGCATAGATTCACCTAATTTTCTATGAAATTTGGGTTGATCTTGTTCCATTCTTCTAGCAAAATTTCTTTGAGTATTTCTTTGTCAGATGGTACTATATAACTAAAAATGTATTAATCAAGGTCTATACCAATGTAAATTAAATCGGTAAACTGAATATGGAAGTTTGTACACATGATACCACTTCCTTGAAAAATGTATTCTACAAATGTAAGCACACATAAATAATCAACGTCGCTGAAAACACCATGTTCCTTGCATTACTAAACAAAGCTAAGGTAAACAATTGTTTACTAAAAGAATGTAAAAATTCATGTAAAGCTTTATAACTTTCTACTGGAAGTTCCTTTGATCTGAAATTTAAAAAAACAAAAAGTAAATTAAAATATATAATTCTAAATTTAACATTACTTATATAAAGTTGCAGTATAAAGTTGTAAAATGGTATAGTAACTCATACAAATCATCATTTAACGAATAACTTTGCCAGTACACCCCCATCTAGTCCACGTGACTCTGTTTACATTCACTCTGTCTTGAACTGGAATGGATAATAGTGGCATTTCAGGGAAGTGAATATATGAAAGATAGCTCGATATGAAAGTGCGGTAATGTATCAAAGTGATCCACAGAAGCGTCTCGCGTGAAAAGGCCCTCGCACGGCCCCATCGACCGCCACTCGACCAACAATTTCATAGATTCAGCGGCCCGAGCTTAACACATTGCCCCGTAACAGACTGTAATGACGTGTTACTCATAAAATATTCACGAATCGCTGGTACGGGAAAGCTGGCCCCGAAGACACACGAACGAGTACTTACACGCGACTGCGCCCCGATTCTCTATCAAAATCGCATTAATAATACATCGATTAATTATCCGCTTACATCAGCGTACAGGCTCGCGCTCGTCTAACATTTCCACGGACATGATCAATTTCCATCGGTGCGCGGCACGCTGGTCTAGCCGAAACTACGATTCATAGCGAGCGATACGCACCCCTTCGTTGAATTATTAATGGCGGCTCACTTATAAATTTACTTTACGCCCGAGTGCTGGACATAAAATGGGACGTGAAACGTGCACGTAAATTTAAGTACTCGGGTACGATGAGCTGCTCGCCAACTTTCGCCACATCGCCTGGGACATTGCAGAGCACAGATAGAGAAATGGCACAACAACGTTAGGTTTAAGGGGTTATACCTAGTCAGGAGGCCGAAAAAAAGCGAATGTTTGCGAATTTTTTTTGGAAAAACGGAAGCACATATTTTCACAGAACTTTTTGCACTTTAAAGAGCAACATTTAAAGAAGATTGAACAATTTTTTCGTAAAAAAATATTTATGTTTATAATAAAGTTACAACCGATATCCAAGAAGGCTTTTTTAAAAAGTTGTTTTGCGGTGAGCACTGCAACTCGGAACCAGATTATCTAAAATCAAAAAACAAAAAAGATTTCGTTAGTATATTAATGTATCTATCGACTGACGGAGGGGGAATTTTGGAAATATTAATTTAAAATAAAATGGCGGCTATTTAAAGTTTGAAGTCCTGATTTTCTCGCGAAAAACGGCCATTTTTCGTTAATAAAATCGAAAATATACATTAAAAAAAAAGGCGAACGATAGTCGATTGATTTTTATATAAAAAATAAGCACACAAAATTATAGAAAGATTGGTGCAGCGGTTGTTGAGATATCTTACTCACCGGTTTCAAAAACATAGTTTCGAGAAAAACGTGTTTAAAGTTTCAGAAGCTGATTACACCTAATTAAAAAATTTATTTTTAACTTACATGGAGTCATCTATTCCAGGCCCATATAGAGAACCTTCTGCTGCACTTGCTGCCTCCAAAACGTCGATCTGTTTTTGTCTACGGAGCATTCTTTGTTCCCGGGTGCTCTCTTGCGCTCTCTTGTCTGAGATCCTGATGCGCTCCGCGTCTTCTTTCTTTGTAAATTCATGGGCGTTTTGACCAGTGTTCACTCCCATGGAGTACATCATTGTTAAAAATACTCCTGTGCCTTCATTAAACATGCAGGCAGCGATGTTTGCCGCTAATTCTACAATAACTGATCCGCTTGGAATAATTTTTGGACTTATCTTCCAAATTAGTTGGTTGTAGCTCTCATTGTTGTTTTGAGAAAATCCACCTAAACATCTTTGCAGTAGAGTATCTTTACTCAAATCTTCGTAAATTGGTTTTATTGCGCTCAACACATCTGTAGGTAAAGGTTGATAGTCGTGTTCGAACGACGCCAACGCTCCTTCTGCGCGCTGCCAAGCGCACCAGGAATCAGCACCAATCGGACACCTTTTATGATTTGGTTTAGCATCGTTGGAACTATAATGATCATACGTTGCCCATATCGCATTATACATATTCTCCTCTGAATCGCTATTCCGTCTAATTGCTAAACCGTAATAAACAGATAATTTGTCTATCATTTTACCGGTCAACTTGTCTTTACCTCCGAGCGTTATTTTCTTCTTTTTATTATCTTTACTGTTGACTAGTATAACTGATTTTTTTACACACTCACGAAGACGAGATCCCATTCTTTTTTGAACGTGTCCAATACATTCTTTCTTGGTTATCGGTGTTTTGCCATATGGAGCAGCATTCACGATTCCGGTGTATGTTTTCGAATCACCATCTCCAATATAATTCGTGTACATCACACCATATTTTTCTTGTGATCGGTTGAACATCTCTATGATTGCGTCTACTTCCATCTTCCCGGAAGACCCTTTATGGTTGGCACAACATTCTTCGTCATGTTTTTCCAACCATTCCTCATAATCTGCGCTACCTTGTTTCTTGTTCCAAGGCTCGAAGAAATAATGTTAGGCGCGCATTTGTTGCAAACTAATGCAATGTTGAAGCCAAGGCCACGTGTATTCGCAGTTTCGAATTTGATATTTCCGTCACACTTTCTACACTTTACAAAAGTTGAAATTGCAGCAAACACTGTAATAAAGTTCAAGACTCTGTACTCTATGTTACTATTACATGCAACTATTTCTTTTTGCATCTTAATTTTTTTTGCAGATGCACTAAAGCCGTTTTTACTACGCTCCGCCGTATTCTTATTGGAAACAATTTGCCTCTTCTTTGACCTCGATCTCTGAAAGTTTGTGGTCTTTCTTAACTTTCTCGAACCTTTTTTCGCACTCATAATTACTGACAGAACACAAAACTGTAGAAACGCAAACGATTAGCTCGGTGTCAAATGAGACACTGTGAGCGTTCCTGAATTTCGTCTAAAACTGGGTTTACCCGGACACGACATTGCTATAGAGGAAGTTTATTATGTACTCATAAAAATACACCCCTTAGTAGTAGACAATAGACGATTCGCGGTCAGTTAGAAAGGAAAAACATGGTTTCTGACAGAGCTAACGCGATTTACCTGCGCGAAATGATAGCGGTGCTCCGAACGGTCAGAAGTATGCGTACGTGACTGGCTATATCTCCGTCAATTTTGATCGGATCCACTTCAAATTTTGGGGAAATATTCCTAAAAGGACGTACTTTCAGCAAATATCATTTTTGAAAAATCGATTTTTTCCACTTCCTGACTAGGTATAACCCCTTAAATCGCCATTACAATCGCGGAAGCGTTGACTCTTTTAGCCAAAAACAGTGTGGGAGTCGGAAATCGGAGTTTTTAGAGATTGAGTGATTGGGATGAGTGATTGGAATGTTGAGAGACGATTATAAGTGTAGATATGTGTTTGTGTATGTTTGAGGGGGAGTTCTTAACAAGTCGAAATTTAACCCCTCAACGATACACTAAATTTTTGAAAAGCGTTAAAAATTACAACCTTTAATCCTGAGACTGTGCTTAAGAAACGTAATATTACGGAGGTGGGTCTTAAGGGGTTAGGCCACCTTGGACGCAGCAAAATTGCAGTCACTCTCGGCATTTTTTTTAGGAAGATAATTAAATAAACAGAAAATTCAATATGAAGCCTGTGATTGTATAACTCTCGCCGGAAAAAATCGATTTTTTTTCCTACCAAATGGCGACGGTAGAGCCGTGATACGCAAGATCTTGAGTAGCGACGTTTTCCACGGTGTTCAATCTCACGGCTATACCGTTTGACTTAGAATAAAAAACCAAAAAGTTTTATTTTCTACATGCCTAAAACTAGAGAAGTACATATGCGTTTTGCGATATCTTGAACATATTCTTTGCAATTGACACTTTTATAAAAAAAAAATGCAGTTCTCCGCATGTTCACCATTTCGAGACAAATGAATGTTTATGGATTTCCATATGTACTTCTCTAGTTTTAGGCATGTAGAAGATAAAACTTTTTGGTTTTCTGTTCTAAGTCGAACGGTATAGCCGTGAGATTGGACACCGTGGAAAACGTCGCTCCTCAAGATCTTGCGTATCACGGCTCTACATTTCGTAAGAAAGAAATACGATTTTTTGCGGTGAGAGTAGTACAATAACAGGCTTCATAATGAATTTTCTGTTTATTTCATTATCTTCCTAAAAAATAATGCCGAAAGTGACTGCAATTTTGCTCCGTCCAAGGTGGCCTAACCCCTTAAGGGGTTAAATTGAAATTACGTACAGATATTATTAAATCTTTTATTTATTTTTATTTATTTAATGTAGCGTGCACCTCTTAGGGTTATTAGCGACTACTACATTACACTATTTACATTACATTAGTTTTGTTGTACAGTACTATATTATACTATAATTTAAGCAAGACCTAATAACTTGAGTTATACTGTAGGTTGAATTATATTGACAATTGTATTACAACTAGATTAATTGTAGAAGGTTTGTTTCTTTTAAAAACTTTAAGAGGCTTTTTAGTCCTTTTTGTTCTTTAGATTCGTTAAATCTTGTAGAAGTGAAAGAATTCGCAAATGGTAGAGTTAAGGATCATCGACTTTGAAATTGTTCTACTAGATTTTTTACTGTTCCAATGTTCTGTGTTTAATAAATACGGCGTCGAGTAAAAGATCCTTCGTTGATTGGCGAGCGAATTAGTTGGAGATGCTTATGATTAGGGTTTGCCGGTTTTTAAAAACCGGTTTTTACTTACAAATTTGTAAAATTCGAAAACCGGGTTTTAAATTTAAAAAATCGGTTTAATATACTGAAATTAATATGCAGAAAGCAATTAATTATTTGATTAAAAACGTTAATATTTTGACTTGAAATCGCCTCGGACACAAGCATATTGTAGTAGGTGACGATTTACTGTAAAACTAATCTTCATGATTTCATATTTTCAAAAAAAAAATACTAAATGGTGTAAAGATTTATAATTTGGTACCACCTTTTAAAATATTTATATTTTGTACGAATTTTAGTTATTTTAGTTTCTTTTTCATTTGGTTTTGTATGCAGTCTATTTTATTGTGTTATATTTTCGTAGATCCATAAATATTAAATGAACTCAAAAATTGTACGTAGGTATTTGTACGGATTTTAGTTATTTTATTTTTTTTTATTTGGTTTTGTTCAGGTAGATAGAGTATATTTTATTCTGTTATATTTTGCAATTCCCTAATATTTGAATTATATTTTATGTGAACAATCGAAAACCAGTTTAACCGGTTTTTTGGGAATAGTGGAATTCGAAAACCGGTTTTTTCAAAAGTCGGTTTTTGTATAAACCCTACTTATGATAGTAGATTCTCGTTAGGAGAATATTCAGACAGTAGATACAGCGAGTTTTAGGGAAAATATTTACGAATTGTTAAATTCACATTATGTTATTTTTATTTCCACATAACCAATATACCTACATATACGTATAGGGTTACCATATGTCCCGGTTTTCTTATTTCTTGATTTTTAGTGGAATTCTACGAAGAAAATAAGAATAATGAAACATTTCTGAAGAAAGTTTTATGTACAGAAAAATATGACTTGGCTCCCAAATAGATTTTATTCGAAATGGTTTTTCATTGTATGTCATTTTTCAACCACTGCAACAAAAGTACTCTTTTTACAAAAAAAAATCATTCTCTTCCCTTTTTTTACTTGTCCCAGCTGTTGAGGAAATGTGGTAACCCTATACGTACATATCTATGTCTGTTATTAAAACCACAATAATTCAAGACCGATACAAGTAGGGATTAATAAATTTATTTTGTAAAATATGTATAGGCACACGAGATTCTGTTGTGTATAAAATTGAATGTTTGCTGAATATACGCGCACTTGAACGTCAAAAGAAGATCACAATTTGCATGGATGTTTCCTGAGCGGAAGCTGGGTCAAGTGGTAGTCGTCGATGAGTACGAATAAGTCGGTGAACCTTGAGGGTACTTGGGCAATCATTGTTATCGGATATATATATAAAAGCTTGAAGTATCATTCTGGTGAATTGGGTTCGCTTCTAATAATTATGGTAATTACATAGTTAACGCATGGATTGTGGGAAACGGGACACAATACGGTTCGAATTTGGGAATGCACTTGCCCTTTATACAAAATAATTTCCAAATATTCAGAAGGAAAGTTTAGGTGTTTGAAAATTCAACCCTTATATTAGCAACCATCCCAAAAATATATAAAGGAAAAGAGCAGCTTAATTGCGATAATTAGCGATAATCTAAAAACTCACCACTCTTTTTGAGAGGGTGTATTCATCCGTAGGACTGTTTTATTGCAGAATCAAAAAATAGTTACGTTATTAGCATCACTTGAGCTACATTTCTGCAGTTTCAGATTTTTTTTAATTTTCGAGTTGTCGAACTTCTTCGATCTGAATAAATATTCTTATAGATACATATATCTAAATACAAATATTCTATAAAACACAAACAAAGCTGTGCATTACCAGACTTCGGTATCAACAAGTTGTATCAGAGCAACATAAATCCAAAAATGAAATAGCAAATCTGTTTAAAGTTTCAAGATAATCTCACATCCCATTTAACGACTGCTCTTACATATCTGATCTTTTTTTTAAACGAATACCATAAGTCAGTATGTTTTCATATCCACATACTTCGACATACAATTAATGGAGTGAAACTTTAAAGTGCTTCTCGTGGGCAATTTATACTGTTTAAATTGTGTCACTCTCGTCGCAAGTGGGCGATTTATCAAACGTCCAAGTCCCTCGTTTCTCTCATTCGTTGCCTCCCCAGCCTCAATCTGTCAGACCATATCAAACCCGCCCTTTCTTAACGTGCCCCCTGATCAATTGGAAACTTTCACGTACGATGGAGGGGGCGAGAAAGGCAAAGCAACGCGGGGCCTTTGTTTCCTCTGATAGGTGGTTGCTTTTCCGTGCAAAGAGCATAATGGAAATAAATTGTCCCTGGTTTCAGATCCCCGTGTGTATGTAGCGTCTTCTCGCTCTTGCTCTTTTCTCACTTCGCTTCTTTCCGCCGTATTTGATCTTGGCTGAATTGACGGAGCAAGGGGATGCGGGTGTCGGCTGCCCTTAATGAGAAGCGAAGATATAACAAGAAAAGGGGGCCTTAAGAAAGGGTTGCTTGATTTTAACGCACGATGAGGAAGGGATTATCAAAGGCACTCGACGGACGAGATTGCTCAAATTAACGCGACGAAAGAAATGGAGGGCTTGAGGTCTGGATTTCATAGGAATATCGGCGTTCGTTTCCACGATTTCACGATATGTCAAGTGAAATGTCTGTATAGGTATATTGTATGGTCCTTAAGGGTGTAACTGCCCGTTTTTCAACGCCATCTTCGGGAATTTATTTAACAAAAACTATAAGTGTAGACTATCTGACGATGTGGCTGCATATTAAGGAAGGTTTGAACTAAAATTCGGAATTTTTTTTATTTAGTTTATTGCACATATACATAAATATAGTCGGTGGCAGAAACTTCTTTAAAAAAATTCTTTTCCGACTGGCGTTGGTGTGGGAACTGTTCTAGTCCTCCAAAATGGAAAAACTAAGATTTATTTTCTTTATTATGTTTGTCGTTATGGTTGGAACCACGGACGAGTCCCTACATTGTATAAAATTAATTCTACGGAACGAAAACCACAAACAATTTATCAGCAAAAATCGAACATTTCTTTCAAACCGCTGTCATTCTGCAAATTTTTATTGTTAGGGGGCCTCTGTCATTCCAACCATAGCGACAAACATAATAAAGAAAATAAACCTTTGTTTTTCCATTTTGGCGCACTAGAACAGTTCCCACACCAACGCCCGTCGGAAAAGAATTTTTTTGAAGAAGTCTATATCAACGTATATGTGCGATAAAAAAAATCACAAAAATTCTGAGTATTACTTCAAACATACCTTAATATGCAGGCAAAACGCCACATAGTATAACCTTATAGGTTTTTATTAAATCACTCCTCAAAGATGGCGTTGAAAAACGGGCAGTTACCCCTTAAGGGTGTATTGCTCGAAAGTGTATGAAAAGTCAGTTTTTATGAATTTTTTCCTTCCAAAATAAACGTTTTACATTGTTCTGGTTTTAGGCATTTGTTTACTAATATGTTATCCATACTTTCACGCCGTTACATTAAAAAGTGACAAATATTTATTATGTTAGAGGTGTTTATGTGCGATCACTTTAAAAAAATTCCCCCTTCACGGTGCCCATGATTGTGGCCGTTGTATTTATCTGAAATAAGAAAACTGCTTTCATTCTATTCAGTAAACCTGCCTTTATCGTTCCTAGCTCAGTCATTCATTAATATCGAAGAGAAAAAAAATGGCCACCCATTGAAGCAGAAAAATTCACTTATGTAACCAAATTTTTTTACTTTGATCTGTTATAAAGCTGATACTTTTATAATTTTGGTAGGGACGCTAGAGAGAGGTAAATAGAAGATGTATGTACAATTGGAAGTTAATCGGCTCGTTAGTTTCTGAGAAATCATGTTAACCAGTTTGTAAAATGTAGATTCAAGAAAAACGCGTTTATAGTTAATCGTCAAGTCAATCAGCTACCCACACGTTTCACTTCAAACCTGTGTGACTTCGTTAATATTTCGAATTTTTCAAAAAAAATTCAGCAGAACACTGGAGAGTTTTCATACCAATAGAATGTATAGAAAATTCGATTTTTCAAGCGAATACCCCGTTAAGAGGATGTGTTTTTGAAATTTCTACTTGAAGAACTTTTTTAAGTGTTGTTAATTCATCTGCATCTGAATAAATATGTATATACAGTGATAATGCTTTGTTAGTTTTCCTCGCAATTTCATAAAAATTTGGTACCGTTGAAAACGATAGAAAACCTAATAACTTTGATTTATCTTCAATATTGAAGGAAATAATAAATTCTGAAGAAACTTTACGTTGTTTGGAAAACATCAATCATCAATTATCTTTAATTATTTATTTCCTTACGAAGTAACCTTGTTTCCTTTTAACTTTTTATAGACGGCTAAGAAATAAATTGATTCTTTAATAAAAATTTCGACAATAGTTTTCCACCAATCTAATATTATTGCAAACTCGCAAGAACGAAATGTTTGAAACATGCGTAAAGTTCAGCTGAAATGTTGAACAGATTGACAGGGTGTGTACAAACGTTTTCCAAATAAAAAACCATTCAAAAAAATAAATTCAACGAGGGGTGGGAAGTCGACCAGCGCGATCTGTTACCGAAAACCTTGAAGCGTTTCATGTTTGCGTTGTCTAGACATACTTTACAGTGACGGATTAAATTCGTTGTTGGAATGAAAGCAGGCGTCAGAAATTTCAATTCGTCTGCGTGTCGATTTCGCTTGTCATCGTCGCAGAAAATCTCAAACATTTTCCGCCCTGCCTGCAGTTATATCGCCCTTTCTCTGAATTTTGTACATTTCAAAACCTGCACCAATCAAGATCATTTCAACGAAAGGATTAAAAATATACAGTGCACCAAGGAATAAGTTTGTATATTTCCACAGCATACAAGAAAATTAATAAAAAGCACTGTGTTACACGGAGAAAATTACGTTAATATGTTTCTATATTTGTAAGTCCCTATACAAAATTTACACTGTCATTTGCTGTTGAATTTAATAAAATTGAGATGTTTGTATACCGTGTTTATTATGAATAACTGTTTTTTTTAATTTAGAATACATTCTTACTTAGTTTAGTGACAGTAATTATACACGTATGTTTGAAATAAAGATTTGTACATCCAGTAAAGTTATCAATATCAAAACGAGAACAGATTGTAGTGTGAGCGAATGCTTGTTGAAATGTGTAGAGATTGAAGGTGAGTGTTGATGTCTGACTGACTTGAACAGTAACACTTTGATTGACATCGGCGGGTTTCCACTTTCCATATAGACATCTCACACTATTTTTTTTCGCGACAATAAAATTTGTAAATATAGTTACAAGGACGATAAAGATTTTAGAAAAATCATTGTGTACTACACTTACTTTGATTAGCCATAAAAAATTCTGAAAAATGGTAATGAAATTCGCGCGCTAGACCAGAATATCCCATTAAAACGGTATTTCGCCAAAACTTACGCCCCTCAAAGTGTCACGATGTATAATAGAATGTTTGATGCGTGTTGAGTAAAGTTTAAGGGAGGGCATCACGCGACAATTGAGTACCAGTAGTTTGCAGATGAAATTTTCAAAAATTTATTTTTGCACCATTAAGTTCACTGTAAGAAACGATCCAAAAGTATATATTTTCACATTTTTATTTGCAAAACTATTGGCACTTGATTTTCGGGCGAATGCCCTCCCTTAAATGTGTGATGGTGTCTATGAACCGAGTGTGTAGTCTAATTGTAAGATTGACGTCTAGAGCTACATTAAGAGGTAGCAGATAGAAGTAGAGAGATTTTTAGAAACTTAATTGGAAGAAAGTGACGGTCGCTGTTTTCATTTAGAGGAGAATATGGCTGTGTTCTGTGTACGTGAGTAAAGTGGGCGTTTGAGCATCGTCAATTATGCTTGATAACTCATAACCTAAAGTTGCGCATGTACTTCAGGCATAAACTGAATAAATTTTGAATTTTTTAATCTAAATTATATACTCTTCAATAGTAGAGCCTGCATCATCATTGCAAAAGCCATATTCATTTGAATAATTTCAGCATTAAAAAGTGATGAAGAATCTTCTATTAAAAAAAAAAATAAAATTCTGATGGAAGAATTTTAAAAAATTTGAATTTCACCCAATATTTTTCATTTCTTACTGCGATTTTTACAATTTTCTCTTGAAAAAAAAAGCGAGAAAGAGAATTCTGGGGAAAGAATTTTAAAAAATTTGAATTTCACCCAATTTGTTTTCATTTCTCAGTAAGGCATTTCCAACATTCGTTTTCCTTTTTGCTTATTTTTGTATTCACGATGGTTTATTTTCCATAGCACAGAAAATTTTCTGTACATTTCAACAAGCTCTCACCAAACACTTTCTCTGACATCTAAATAAATTGAATCTCGCCAAGTATATAACGTCGTGCATTGCCTATGCAAGCGTCAAATTTGACGGTGTAAAATCGAACATGTTTAATCATTCTCCAATCGGTTGCATAACCCTTTAAACACATCCCTATAGACAAAATGCTTGCCCAAGCACGATGATTGACAAGCATACACGACCCTTCATACACCACTTAAAGTAATCGTTTTCATGTAACAGAACGTTCACAGGTAAAGCGACGATCCTTTGAGCGAAGCGCGCATTTAAGTACACGGGCTCTTTACGAACTGTCACAGAGGTTTTAAAATTCATAAAATGCATGGGTCAAAAAATCTATATTCTATTCAGTCTATTGAAGCATCTCCTCGGTTTTATGAATTTAATGTTGCGACGTAACAGCTTGCAAAGTCTATTTCTTGATCCATGTCTTCGTAGCTTTATTATAAACAGCATATTTGAACATCAGATTATAAACTGCAACTACCTATATCAGAAATCCAAAGAAGAAAATATATTGGGTATTTGTAAACTTAAAATTTGGATATTGTGATACTCATGTTGTTAGTGAAGGAATTTAAATTAAATATCCGGATACGATATAAAATATATGTACTACTATGCACGATTCCACTTTCCCAAGAATTTAATAACATTGCGTTTCTCACGAAGAAATTATATTAGAGGATTGATTCGTCAAGCACACCTGTAACATTTCCCATGCAAAAACACATTCGAAATCGTTAGAATGCTTAATTTGACATCTTAGGAGGTTCCCTACTTTTTTGTGTAATGCTTTAGACTTTAGAGACTTATTTTTTTTAGTATTAGCTTTCTATGGATGAAATATTGTATTTTAGAATGCATACATTGAAACCAACTTTTTAACCTTCATATATCTGCCTTACTGCGGCCTACTTCTTCGTCGCTTGCATACTTCATCCACGTACATACAACCACATACTATAGCTCAGAATTCATTACATTTTATAGTACGTGTGTAGCAACACTCTGTGCGTATTGCTACCAACCACATATGTATATGGCAGCCAATGTTAATTCTAATTATTAATATTGTTATTATTATTTAAGGGGGGGCCTACCTGGAACGGTCAAAACAACATGCTTCTTTGGGAATTTTTTCTAGAAAAACCGATAAACTTTTATTACTAAACATTCGTCTATTGGAAATAGTAGATCTTTACAACTGTAGCTCGGTGCAGGATCATCCAAAATTGAAAATTCGAATTTTTATAGGTAACATATGAAATTATCTAGGCGCTATCGGCCCCGATTTTGAAAAAATTATTTTGAGACAAAATGGCGGCTGTGCAAAGTTGAAGCATCGATATTTGGCAAAAAATCTCTCGTTTTTCGAGTCTAAAAAAAAATCTAGTAAAAAAAAAATAAAAGCTCCCGATAGCGTTTAGGTTTTTAACCCTAAAATAAGCCTGCAAAGCCTCGAGTAAATCGGTTCATTAATTTTTTAGTTATTTATGTCACCGTCTTTGAAAACATGATTTTGAGGAAAACGCGTTTAAAGATTTGGGTCTGAGCGCTACATCGAGGAATATCTACCTACTTCCACGCGTATAACTTTGTCAAATTTGGTCGGATTAACTTGACACTTTCAGGGAATATTTTCAAGATGTTGTACTTCGGGAAAATATAAAAATCGATTTTTCGAAAATTTCTTGGTAGGCCTCCCCCATTAAGGGGGGGGAAAATTGTGAAAAAATTTTCTTCCGATTTTTCTTTTTGTGCATTTTCATAATATTTTGGGTCTCAAAAATATACCTGCACAATTTCAAAGTGGATCTCGAAAAATTCTGGGAGCTACGGAAGGTTTTGTATAGGTAGCGCAACGCTCAGAATCGAGTGCACACATAGGTAACTTGGTGTCAATCGCCCGAAAAGTTTATGTCCAAAATCCCAAATGTATCTAATAAGAGGGATTATGAGCTTATATATTGTTTAGAACTAGGTAGAGAATCACTGACCACGACGAGACCGTATACAGCTGCGATCTTTGAGTCGCAGAAAATAACTTCTGTCGAAACTTTAAACGCGATTATCTCGAAACTACATTTTTCAAACTGGGCGCATTAATAACTCAGTCAATTTTTATCGGATTCACTTGAAATTTTCAGAGAATATTTGTAATACAATTATCTTCAGTTAAGCATACCAGTTTTTTGATCGAATAATTCATTTAATTGTAACATTGAAAAAACATGTTGATTTTTGATACTTTTTGTTCCAGATCTCTTCTTAAGTCCGCCATTTCTTCAAAAATTAATATTTTTCTAAATCTGTACGCTTAACTGAAGCTATTGTAATATACTTTAAGAAACCGTTCGAATTTTTCAATTCCGAGCAAAGGTTGGAAAGTTACACGAGCGCCCGTTTCGTAAATTTTTTTGCAAAGCCTAACGTTATCGTATGCTGTGGCCACACTATCGAATTTTTTTTCAATCTGGGAGCAAAAATATTATTTAAATATATGTATTTTCAGTTGGTAATAAAGATGTTTCGTAGAAAGTTAATTTCATTATTGTATTGTATTGTATTGTATATTGTTTTTTCCTGTTATACAGGATGGCTTTTCAAGCATTTCGCTTATATTGCCCATACATTTCATTATAAAAGAATGTCTTGAAAATAGCCTTTATTTTCGACCGTCACAGTGGCTTCCCCCCTTAATAGGTTCCTCTTTTTTACCATATTTGTATATAGTCTTTATCACATATCTTCTTCACACTAGCAGAATATTATATTGATCCCCTACCCATTTCTATCAAGATTAATCGATCATTTTGGCGAACCAAGATTCGAATTTGAAAATTGAAATCCTCCATTTGCGTAATCAGGTGGCTTAAATTCATTAAGGAAAAGATTAGCGCGTATGCATTAAAGAGACGCGATTCTTCTGTCGGTTGAGTATATATACCTCGCATAGAAAAAGGATTAACTCTACCGTAAATTTAGATTCTCTGTCTGTCGGGTTAGATTGCTGCAACCAATTCTCTAGACAATAGAGCGTCGACAAATTCTTTCCCTCTCGAAGCCTATATTCCAAAGGACTGCCGTCTACGTCTGTGTCTTCTCTTACCCTCGGCATTTCCTCCTGAGAAAGTACCTAGCTCTATCTCAATGATCGTCGTTTATCTGTGCCCTGCCTTTGGCGCAGAGACTCTGCGGCGTTAGAACTTCTTCTTATCCTATTTTGCAAGTCGGTCTTGTCCTCTCGATTTGTCATAACCGTCGGGACAACTTCCTCCCTCCACGGATCCGATGTTTTCTTTCGTCTCATATTTTTTTTTATTAACTAAAAATGATCGACGTTTTTATAAAAAATTTCAACTTTAGCTTAACCCTTATTCGGAATTTGTAAAGTTACGCGGATAAGTAAATTTGGGTCAAATTGACCCAATATCATACATTTACAAGAAACGAGCATACAGAAATACAACTCAGTTCATTTAATTATTACGGTTTAATATTTTAAGAACTTATTAAGTTTCTAGAATAAAAAAATTGAAGCAAAATTAAAACTAAAAAATCAAAAAAAATTTTGTTAACGGGTATTAGTTATTTAAAGATATGAAAGAGTTTCAGTCCAAATACTAAATTAGTAAAGGAGGAACGAAGATTTGTAACTCGATTTTGGGTAAAAAAGCCCCAATTTCGGTATAACGGTTAAAACGTCCGCAATTTGGCCCAAATTAATATTTCCAAAAGTCTTTCGTTAAAAGAGTAGATATTTTAATATATTAAATAAATCTTTTTGAATCGTTAATTTCTGATGATCCAGTACCGAGCAACAGTGGTCACCTTTTTAGAGGGCCTCGGGAGAGTTGCCACAACTTCGTTATTGATAAATAGTTTTAAATAAAAAAATTACGAGCTACTCTCTAAAATACACTGTTTAAAATACGAAAAAATGTTTGAAAGAAGGTCGTACAGTTTTTAAGGGAAAAATTCTGCGAGCATGACCTCGTGGTATCATCGGGGACCAGTCTGGCCATTGAAGACTAATAATACATTTTATCATTCGGTAATAATGATAAGGTTAAATTGTCCGTGGTTTCGACGTCCCGTTACTCGTCAGAACTTCGCAGGAAAATGTTTTGCTAATTGCAACGTCGTGGCTTTGGCAACGCCTTCTTTCCAGTAACGAAGTCAATTTGCAGTGCAGCCGCAGTAAGACGATCAATCGAATTATCCTTTCTAACTCGTTGCACGGTGGAGGCCGTGGACGACTCCTTGAGTTATTCTGTTCACGTTTCGTGTTTAAATTGGCGAAATAAATTCTTAGTTGATTAGGATGAATGGCATTGTGTAATGTCCAACAGCGAGGCTGGGGTGTTGATGATCTCAAATGTTATCTACGCAAATGCTGGTGGGAAATGAATCGGATTAGTAGGTTAATAAAGGTGTTGTGGCAATAGGTCGACAGCTATATGTACGATATTAATGAAGTTAATTAAATGAAGAGCAAACTTTGTGGCTGAACATCACCTTCCTAATTGTGCGCTGTGTTATTTTATTTGTCATGATTATGGTGAAATATTAGAGGTAAATATGTGTATTTGTGTAAAACATTAAATATTCGACTTCCAAATGGATATTGGATGCATATTTATGTTTTATATACGGGGTGACTCTCTTAACTTGACGACTTGAAATTATTCGTAAATTGTTAGCTGTACGAAAAAATGTGTGAAGCAAAATCTACATGATTTCAAGGGGGATATACGTTAGAATAATTATTTTTTTTCTGCATTGTTTACACATAAAAGTTTTGAACGTCACCTTGATTTTTTTAAACGGAACATTCTATATTTCTTTACGGAAATTAAAACAGTACTAAAAACTGAGGAAATAGGTACGTATTAAGGCATAATAGGTCTAAAGTGGATAACATTTTATATTCGTGGAAAATGTTGAAACTGATTTTAACGTAATTTTAAGCACACAGTGCATTAGTCGAATTCGTTTTCATAAGATAAATATAATTCTATGAATATGGATGTTAATCTTTTTTATCAGGGGGTCACAAAATATTCAACATTTTTAATTTCGTTAGGCAACCACTTATCACGGAATATTATCCATATTATCCAAAAACTAATTGTGACAACTCTTTATTGGTATTCCTTAGTACGCGGGCTTGAGACAATCCTTAGGACAGTGTCTCCCAACCTTTTTTGAGTCGCGATCTCCTTTTACAATAATAAAATAACCTGCGCCCCCCCCCCACCCCTTAATAGCAGATAAGCTAAATTTAATAAGATAAAAAATACATTAAAATTAGCTGTTTGAGAATGTAAAAAAAAAACGTGGCGACCCCCCAGAAAACACCTCGCGACCCACAGGTTGGGAATCACTGCCTTAAGAATCTTAAGAAAATAATTGCAGCGTTAAGAGTTTAAATTTATAGTGCCTATACGAGCTATAGTGACTTAGGTGTGAAGTCACTCAGCGGGGTCTTAACCGACACCCTGCTGGGTACTGGCCGCTAAACCTGGCCCCCTACTACCTCTTGCAGGACTATATTTAGGCAAGGCCAGGACAAAACCGGGGCCCTAAAGGGTAAAACCTCCAAAATTACGTTGAGACAAACAGTGATTTTAGCTTAAAATAAGTTATTAATATAAAATAATTTATATTACTACTGTTCTAATGCAGTACATATACCTTACTAAACTGGATTTGTATTTAATATGTGCTGATAATGAGACAATTTTTAATAGCCAGTAGCAAAGCTTATTTGATGTCTTTTAATAATGATAAACCGTATCTTCATTTTCTGTTTTATTTTCTGTTAATCTTTAGGGCCCCGATTTTGTCCTGGTCTTCTCTAAATACTGTCCTGCAAGAGGTAGTAGAGGGGCACGTTTAGCGGTCAGTACTCAGTGGGGTGTCGGTTAAGACCCCGCTGAGTGACTTCACACCTAAGTCACTATAGCTCGTATAGGCACTATACTGCAGCCAGCTATACTTCCGTGTTAATTCGAAAGGGCGTATGTGCAACTTTCGCTTAAATTGAATTATTGCTGTCGGGTAGCACTAAGTAAGCACGATAAGAAAGCCGTATCTAGATTGAACCTGTAGATATAACACTTTATATTTTGGACGTATGTGGAATCCATGCCTGCTTATTAAATTAAATAGCAGTAACCGCAAAATAGTATTAGTAATAAACGACGTAACTACAGTTAATTTTTTAGTACTTTTTTTAAGGGTTGTTCACAAATATTTAGATATCTTTTTATCCAGATTTGATACTTAACCTAATCCGATTTGCATAAAATACCGATGACATAACACGAAATACTAAAAGTCGAATTTCACACCCTTTCGAATTACAGTAATTCCTCGTTATTGTCCCGTGTTTACCATGCGTAGTCCGCCCGGTGACTATCCCCACCATTTCTTGAAATCCTTCGGTCGAGAGTGAGAGAACGAAAGAGTCGACGGCAACTTCGTGTCATCTGTTTCGTTCCCTCTCGCTCGCCCGAATAGTGTACGCATCACGTCGTACGCCCGCCGACAGCCCCGTTTGTCGCGTTTATTACGAGGAATTACTGTAACACGGCATTATAATTAATAGTAACAAAGTCCAAATGATTAATACGTCGCATTATTTCCATAATTGAGATTTTACCGTATCAGTAATTATTTAGAACTCTCCAACAACTACATCTGTCTTTGATACACGTGTTTTTTGTCATATCATGAATGCTCGCCTCTAAAGGCGAAACCACACATTCGGCGTTCGCTGACTGCCGCATAGTCGGCATTCGACAAACTGCTCGCCACAGTATTCGCGTACAGCTTCACGCTATGCGTTTAATTAGCAAATGACGAGCGTTTCGACTTGTGATTGGGAACTGAGAATATTTGTACAGAAGATCGCACAAATATTTGATAATTAGCGAATAATGAACATTTTCCTACGTCGCTAGATACACGCATGTATGTACTGTGTCCCGATGAAAAGAAGTCGGTCGAAATGTCACAGGGGCAGGAGGGGTTCCTCCGTCGCATTGGATCCCGCCGGCCGTGTCCCATTTGCTTACTTTGCATTCGTCGACGTTGTCGCGCCAGCCAATACGGATATACTATTTGAACCTGGATTCGGGCCCTAGAGTTTCTCAACCGACTTCTTTTCATCCGAGCACAGCAGTTCAGTGGCGCACCCCGGGGGTAGGTAAAAAGAAAAGAAAATTGGATTATATTCTTTAAATAAATTTTTATAATCACTCAATGAATTTTATTGAATTTGCATTAAAAATATTTTCATCCGTTCAACTCGGCTGTCCCAAGATTAAATCCTGAATGCCGAATATGTAGTTCCGCCTTAAGATTTCAATTATTATTACGAAGTCCGAGATTTTCAGTAAATTAGACGGTGTAAAGATATTCAATAACATCTCTGTTCCTTCCTTGAATGATACTCTGAGAGAGTTGTCGTGTTGGTCGTCCAGTTAAGAGACTAGATAATGTGAATCCACACAGCCAGCTCGCGGCCGGAAGTGGGAACATGGGCCGTGTTGGTACATAGCCTGACGAAGAGAAATGACCATCTAGGCCGAACCATAAATCCGTGTGCGGCGGATTAATCGTGGCACAGAGGTGTTCGCGAAACTCGTTGCCAACTAAACTAATTTAAACTCGTTTAAAACTGCCGCCAAGACTAACGGTGGGCCTAAGGTGGCGCGCATTTCAATAGACTGTGGCTGCGAATGTGTGTAAACAGCTGGAGTAATATCATTTTGCCATGAAGAGATGAGGTGATTTTGTTATAAAACTTTTGGAGGGAACAGTGCCGATTAACGAGATGGATATATTTAAAAAAATAATTTTTTTGTTACGTACAAAATGCTATAAACACTATAAACGATATTTTACCTCAATGGGCGGCAAAAGTAATTCTTACCATTATTTCGGAATGTGTCCCTTTTCTGGTTGTAAGATAAATAGGAAATTCGATAGAAGAATTTCATCGAAGTGATTTAAAAAATTGTCACTGGTTCGTGAACCTAATATCTGTAAAAAAGAATTTTTCTTGCTATTAAAAAACAGCAGACGTTTAAGTATTTAAGTACATGTAACAGGTTGTGCAAGAAAGAGTAGTTTAATTTCTGCGAGAAGTAAGGTGAACGTAGAATGGAGAAGTCACAGGGTGACGTAGGTAAATAGGTAGTATAATATCAACAGAAAATATGGGAAATATAAAAGCAGGACTGAGAGTGAAACACAAAGATAAAAGATAGAAGGGTATCATAATTGAAGAGTTGAAATGATAAACCATGTATTTTTTTAGTGAAAAAGGATATAAACTCCATGCTGAATACGGTGGTATGCGTTGTAAGTGATAGAATAATTTATTTTCATTTGTAGGGCTTTTGCAAAATAGAGATCATAAGTACCAACGTCGCACAGAGGGACAAACTGCACTTTTTTTGTCAAAATCGGAAAACTTGATAGAAATAAGATAGAGGGATGAATCTTTTGTGAGGTGAAAGCTAAGATGTTACAGAATAAGGGAAAAATATTGACAAAGTATAACAAAAAAGTTTTGACCTTAAAAATCTATGTCAAATTTGACAAAATTGCGGTTTTTTCGTTATAATGTGTGGTTTAAGTTTTTCCTTCACTTGTTATACATCATTTCCTATAAATTTCGACGCGCTGAATTCAAATCTGACGGCAGAATTTGTCTTCCCCTCAGGATTCTTTTGCGATAGATTTTCAAAGTCAGCACTTGTTTGTCATACTTTTTCAATATTTTTTCCTTATTCTGCAATGCCTTATCTTTAACCTAAAAAAAGATTCATCCCTTTATCTTATTTCTATCAAAATTTCTACGATTTTGATACAAAAAAGTGATTTTTTGAAAAGAAGATTTTTTGAGTTTCATTTGAACTCCTCGATTGGTATAAAACGGAATAAATTCATTTTGTATAAACTACAACTCCAGGGTCGCGTTGGTAACCGACACAGCTACTGTATTTTATTCGCAACATAAAGTGATAACGGGAGGCGAAAAATAACTGCAACGTGTATTTTTAATGGAGATATATGCGCAGAAAAGAGAGATGTAATGGCGTCGACTACGCAGAGATGCAATAATTCAATGGAGCAGGAAAGTCATCCCTCGACCATTCTAATATGGGAACGGCATTCTCCCGTGGGACTTTATTACACCTCTCTTGTGTGAGGAATACTTTTTCTATGATAATGTTGTGGCCTGGCATGGCACCGCGGAGCAACCATGGTTACCGTATGCCGAGAATTCGCGGTCGGCTCGATTCACTACAATTGCGTATTCCAAACGCGAATTTAACGTGAACGCATCGCTTTCTCCTTTATAATGATATATTCCCTGCTATTTGGCAATTTCACAATAAATCATCGCATTGGATATCGACGCATACAATATACCCTCGCCTTTGTTTTCGTGGAAACTTGAAAGATTCGAAGTTGAAACGAAAAAGATTATACGAGGTGTTTATCGTCACAACTGATGGTCACAATTGTGGTGTTTTTAGTGGATTGACTAGAAAAAGTTGTAAAGCAATATTTGTCAGTTTTCTAGAGGGAAATAAGTTAGTACCATGAACAAGCTCCAATTATTTTTTATTATTTATTATTGTCGCATCAACTGCTACAGATTAGTATTAACGATGGAAATTATAAATTAGGCATACATCCACTATTACAATACAATAGTAAATACAATTACAAATTTTACATACATATATATTACTTATATGTATTATATAGACTCATAAGGATGTGGAGAAACTGATTCAGAACTAGTTATAGCTTACATAGTTAGATTTTTGAGTCTCCAATTTTATGTATGCAGTGGTGGCCAACAAAATTGCACTGTTCCTGAAAAACAGTTTATCGAATATGTAGATACATTACAAACGTGGTAGCTACACCAAATTGTTTTAGCGTGGTTTTTCAATAATTTTACATAATTCGGTAAGATAGGATTGCATCAAAGTATTTAATAAAATACAAAGTACTAAAAGTACTAAATCAGCTCAGGGTATAGAAAAATTGAAAGTAACGTTTATTGCCAAGTTATTATTCATTGACAATAGCTAACAATGTTTAAAGTCGAATACCTTTCATTTATTCCTGTGTATATATCTTCAATCTAGATTTGCCTAAAGTGTGCACGATTTACAAAAATAAAGGTGCATTTATTTTGAAGTATCCGTCGATTCATTGTAATAAATTATGTTTTTAATGTAAATGAAACCTTTAATGCCTAATAACACGAGAGAGTTAAACCAGAAACATTAATATTTTCAAAGTGGTGCAACTTCTATGGCCACTACTTTATATTGTTTTGTCACAAAAGAACGATAGCATTTGTCATTTTTAAGTAGGAAGATGTAGAAACATCATTTTTGTTATAATCAATTGGAGACCAAATTAAATTCACTAATGATATTACACTTGCAAGTTGATTGTTGTTTGAGATATAAAAGAATGTAATAAATGAAGATTATACATTTATACATATGAAGTGATTAGGTCTCATTCGATTTCTTCTTCAAACGAGACTCCATATTTTTTATTGCACTAATCAATGCAGGTTTCCATTCTGAAAGAAAAAAGTGTGTAATCCTTTTTGTTAATATCAGTACACTTCATATTCTCTGCCACTATCTTCCTATCATGTTCCAAATGTTTATGAAGGTGTTTATTAACCAAAAAATAATTAAAACATAACGAAAGTGGGTCACAAATGATACTCCCGTTGCCCTATAAACTTTCTGAATAGTCAAAGATTTTAAAATTGTTTAATATACTCAACGGTTTTAAGGAAATAGTTTTTTATATTTGCACACCTACCTTTCGGCCGAAGTTTGCAAATGGATAACACGTACATATACACCAATCGTTTCCTACAAAATATTCTGCGCGATGCTTGGCGAAAAGCTTTTAACCATTACAACTCGGGTTGCGTGGATAAGGGGGTGGGATGCTTGACCTCATAAGCTCCAGAGAACTCTGGAAAACGTTTAACTCGAATATATGCTTATTACTTGCGATACAAACTTTGATGTTTTCGGTAAAAGTCTACCAACTGTAGAACTGCGTGAGTCCTGCAGAATGAAGGAAAGTAAAATCTTTACGAACTTTTATATCTGGCTAGTAAATTGTCATTTTCAATTTTTTTCTCTTTGTTATGGTTCATATATTTCCGTTACATAGGATGACTAGTTCTAGTTAATAGATTTTGTTCTGCGAAGCTATAAATATGGAAAGAATGGAGAACGAAAACTTGTAATATCCTTTTTTTAAATTTGTAATGTAGATACTAGTTTTGCGTTCTGTAAATGAAAAATTATATCTCTTGTATAGCAGAAAGAATCTAAAGTTTAATATAGATCTAACCAAACTCGGATTAAAATGACCAAAAAGATTCACTTCTAAAAGTCGAAATCATAGTTAATACGTTTTATCTCAAATGCAGTATTACAAAGAGAAAAAATATTTCTTAAGCAAGCATATCTTCGTATTAAAGAAAAATTAGTTGCCCTTTAATCGTGAACTCTATGATAAATATGGAAAATTAATTCGAATCACCTTATTTCTCATAAAAGCCACTAAACCAAAAAAGCCTTCATCAAAACCAAATTATTCCATTTAGAACAATGTGTAATATAATCATCTTATTAAAAAACCTTCATACCTCTGAAATGTCTTCCGTTGCAAGTATTTCGAACCAACTTTATATCTTCTCTTGAAACTAAAATGGGATAAATACTATATCTACATATTTTATTATTGCTATTTATGTATCACATTATACCATGTCGTATTTAAGTACCTACAACATCACAATCAATAAAAATATGCAGTCTTCTTAATAAGACACAAGCTGCGATTGAAATTTCAATAAGTACGACCTTAAATAATATTTTGCCTCAGTCTTGACATTTACACGTTCAAAACAAAGAAGATCATGCCCATACACTTCTCCATAATAAAGAACAAAATACATATTTCAGATGATTACTTTGAAATGGACACCCTGCTTGTAATGATACAGAAACGTGCAGCCATATTGATAAACCTTTCTGGAGTGATCCAAGACTGTTCAGTGTTTGGTCTTATCCTCACGCCTTTTGGCATACTCTACGAACCATGGATTAAAAGCTTTCTGATGAAGTTGCCTGGGGGGAGGGACTCGCGACAATTTCACTAGCCGAAGTTTCAAGTGTTTTGAGCAAAAGGATTTCGGAGGATTGAACAGTTGCCCCTTTTAATTTCATGGGCTTCGACGCTCTCGCCTAAATCATGGGATAAACTGGCTTGTCTCGCGTCCTCTTCACGCCTCGAGTGATTCCTGTCTACTTATTTGCGCCTATTTTTCTGTTTAATTACGCGAAACTAACACATTGACAAACAGACACAACACAAGAAATTTTTATGTTTTTTCTTTCAAATGACGCTTAGGAACTTTCAGTATTATTTGAAAGAAAAAACATCAAAGTTTCTTGAGACGTGTTTGTTTAACAACCGTCAGAAATTCTACGAACATTCCGTACAATCCAATATTTATTCAATACTTTGAGTCACAAAAGTAGTACTAATAATGAAATATGATTGAGCAGAGAATAGTCGTTTCTTCCCCTCAGGATTCCAAAAGAAAACACTAACTAAATTGATAAAAGTTACCAAGAAATTATAGTATTATAATATTTTAATTTCTGTTTATATAAGTTGCATACTAAAATAATTTTTGTTTTACAGGTAAGTTGCAGAAACGTTTCTTGGTGCTTGGCAGATTGGGAATAGTAAGTGTTAAATGGTTTAATATTTAAATCCCCTCTGGATATTATATTTCTTTTGTGCGGGGTCGAATATATAACGTCACATCGATTAACGTTCATTTACATGGTAATGGACAATGCAGAAACGTCCCTCTAATTTTTGGACAGCTCTGATTTAAATAATCTTTAGAGTTATTGTAATGAAATAAATATGTTTAAGCAACATTAATTACATCTGCTAAATATACTACGAGTTCTATCTGAGAATTAAAAATGTTTCTATATCTTCTGTTTCATCTTCGAATTTAATTTGATACGGGTAGGCACAGTATTCTATGTAACAATTTTTCTTCAATACAAGTGTTAATTAATCATAAGTTAACGGGACTTTAAAGTGTTATGTGTTAGACTGTATATTCTGTATGCTTGTAACTATTATAATTAAGTACCAAGTGAGAAGTACTAGAGAGGCTGTGGGTAACCAATGTAATTCAAACTTTGTAAGTACTTAGTACAAACTCATTAATCTTCACTATTCTGTACTATATAATGAAAACAGATATAATTGATTTACGAATTCGATGCATCACTGTCGGCACTAACAATAAGTCTCAAATACTCCATTCGACTCATAATACTGCACTCAACAAAAATGGTTACGTTTAACTTACTACTAAATCTTAAAATCGAATACTGCCAATTGCAAACTGTTTTAATTGTTTTAACCTTGCGACGAGTTTGCTGGTATTTAAAATCTGGGGTAATTTGATACCCCTCTCGAATTGAAATTATACCAGATGTTGTCACTCATCAATTTTATCGTGATTTGAATGAAGTCGATTCGTAGAGTCCATTTCATAAAAAAAAAACTATATATTTTTCCAGATTATAATTCGCATACCGTAAATACAGATCTATGGTTTACGATAATCACCAAAATACAGCAGTTTTACCTTGCAAGATTTTCTTCTAATTTCATGACATTCCATTTACATCTGCTGCAATAAATCATCGCCTGCAAATACTAATTCATAACATAATAGGTACACGACCATACATTGCATTTCTTCCTTTCGCCAAACTTATAACGTAACACAATAATCCACACATTGATAAGGTAAAAATGAAAGTAAAATCATCTGTCTACAGACTACGTCCCTAGAAATTAGTAAGTTCTAATATTTCCCTGCACCAACCGTTATAGTAGCCCTAAAGTGTTATGGAATCTTATTGTCTTTCACGAATTCAGCACCCAAAAATATCTGTAGTAAAAATACATAAAATATTGACAAGAGTTTTTCCATCGCAGGCCTCTGCTATAAATACTAAACACTAGGTCGCCTATCCCCATCAGGTAGATGCTAGTTCAGTAACTTTCCCCTACTAATTTCATTAAATCGCATATTACGATACAACATAAAAACGTCAAAGCATCTGAGGTTACTTTTGCATTTTGGCGTCCAAATTCCTCTAAAAGCAGCCTAAATTTTTCTGCAAATCTTTACGGCTCTCAGTCCTACAGCCCTGTGTAATCTAGGAACGTGTGGCGCAGGTCAAGTCCGCAGAAGTCCTCTTAGGGTTAATCGTTTCACGGCCTCTGGATCAAGCTCGGAGGCAATCGTTTTTGCCGAGATTTCTATACCCTGTTCGGGGATTTAAGCGACGAATAACTGTTGAAACCGCGACGCTTAAAGCGTCGGTTGGTGGCCTTACCGTGCTATAAGGGCCTCAAGATCGGATAGCTGGTGAAAATGACTCGGCTGAGGCTGTGCAGCGAGTAAACGGCTCCCGGCCGCTAACTTTATTCCCAACACGTGAGATTAACTCGACTCCAGAGCCCGTGCCTTGAACTTACACCGGCCCTCCCCCTCCGCCCCTCTAGCAACCCCTTAACCTTATTAAGCCTGAAGCCGAGCTAGTATCCTTTCGAGACCGTTCGAGAAATTGGGACGGTGGTGAGTCCGCTTCCGTGGGTTCGTTAAGCTGAAACCACTGCGAAACCACCTACAACCGCCACTAAGCAATAATCCTCTTCCTTGTTCGACTCTTTTGCCCTTTCTTCGCCCGTTTCCTTTCCTTTTTTTCTTCCTGCCCCTCCACACCCCCCCTCCCCTCCCCCGCCCCTCTTACTTCCACTTGGGTCGATCTCGTTCCGCTCGGTCCTCGACGCGTCTTGGTTCTCTCGACTGAAAATCGTTTAGACTGGATAGGAACGACGACGACCTTTCCAGAAGGAAAGCAAACAGCGGAGCCTAGTTTTCTTTGAATCGATCAGGCAAATTAGATCACGGTAGTGTGGGGAGGCCGGCGGCAGGCGAGACCGAATCGCTATGTAAAATGGAAATTCCGCGATGGACAATGAACGACTCGAGCGTAACTGAAGGTGGGACTGAAATTCTTGATTGAAAGAGCCGTATGTTTATGAATATTAAGATCGGGGATGCTGGAAATTGGAGAACTGCTGGGCAGATTTAAGATTGTAAAGGGCTACCTTCTGTTTCAATTAAGAAGACGAGTAATTTTATAATAAGGAAACATTGCAATCGATAAATGTTCAAAGTGGGGTGTATGGAGAGCTGTATTCGTTGAGGCAAGTGACCTTAAATTGTGATTTTCTGAACTTAAATTCACCTGTTGTGACGACACTTTCTGGAAAAATCTGAGTTGAAAAGATCAGTTAAGAGAACAATGGAAATATAGTTTCTGTTTGCTGAAAGAAAACTTACTAAAGCTTCCTATGAAAAGCCCAATTGAAAACTACAATATGACAAATGAAAATTGGATGATACACGTTATCAGATTATACCAACACGAATCCATTTGCGTGTATCGCGAATATCTGCAGTGGAGATGTGAAATAAGAAGGTTATATATTAATGTAACAATCATTGCAGCATGGACGACGTTTCATCGTTTCCTTTCAACCCTAGCTGAAATCAGTGTCCCTGCGCTAAGGACAATAGACGACACCTGACCACCGATCGTTATTACAAAGAAATCACGATAACGCAATTAAGTAGTCAGCTCGGAGGCCTTTCTGTTCTCATACTTGGCATTTAAATAAAATCAATTTGCGCAAGCGTAGGCAAATGTTGACTCAAGGCATTTCAATGTGGCTAACTGTACGAGTGAGGGGTGAGTGCTCTTCGGCCACAAAATGGAGGGAAATTGTAGGTAGGAACGGCTCTACCCAGCATTTCGAGCCATTTGCAAACCAAATTGCCATTATTGATGGTAATAACCATACAGTCGAGACCATCTCTCCCCTGGTCTGGCTTTTTCCACCGGCGATCCCCTTGTGCTCTTCAGATATATCGCCAGTTGAAATGTTAACAATATTCTTTTCTGCCAATACCCATGGCTATCCAGTTGTCCATACGCCACGCCGACTTCCAGTTACGTAGCATTTTCGATTCTTCCCTGTCTCGCACGAAATTCTTGGCCTTCTATGGGAGCCACAGAGGTAGATCCAATAGAGGCGTCGATAATAATCATTCTTTGCAATTCGACTGGTTTGTTTATGCTTATGATGTTAAGTTTAGTATCCTTAGTTTTAAATAACTGTACATTCTTTCTTTCACATCTACATGTACGTACGTTCAACGTTGCTCTGACAAGGGATACTATCGAGATGTCTGACGTCGATTTTGTTTCTCCTCGAAATACAGTGGCTGACCAAATTATTATAGGTACTCAAATAAAATGGTTTGAGATTTTGTAAGTTTAAGCGATGGAATGGCTGTATCTCTGCGAAAAATATTTAAAAAAAACGCATTTTAACGCTTGAAGTTTCTAGTTTTTCAGTCAAGGACTCAAATTTGTTTTCATCCATTATGATACTGTTTTATCAAGATAAAGCGCAGGAAACGAAGGTTCAGAAATTTTTGCCTAGTTTGAACGTGTGCACGGGCCAAAATTTTTTTTTCGGTAAATCCAACGAAGAGCTCTTATAGAGCAAACATTTCTCTTTAATTTCGTTTTTTTTTGGTTTTGTTGTATGATTTTTATTGACCGAGTTATTCGCGATCAAAGCAAAAAAGGTACTTTTCACTTTGAACACCTATAACTTGCGAACTCATGATCGTAGACTAATTTTTATGAGTGTTTTGGAAAGCTAAGGAAATTTCCTTTCAGAACCTGTATTTGCCAATTTAAGATTTTTTTTTATCCCAAATGATCCCAAAAATTGACGAAAATGTTTTGAGTATAATAATTTGGCCACCCCCTGTATATTATTAAACACAAAAATCTAACAGACGCGTAATTTTTTTGTTTTGCCCAATCTCAATTTTAAGGGTTGAAAGAGTCCCTCAAAGTTGTAAAATTGGCATTATGAGAAAATAACATTTAATTAGAGCCACGTTCTCTGTTGAATCACTGCATGTTACTTATAATTATGTGTTTTTATAAAAATTACGGTATTATATGAAAATTCGAATGATACGAATAACAAGTTATTTTTAATAACCATAAATCTGAGCCATTGTTATAATGTAACACGTTCCTGTTTTTGCTTGAAATAATCTAGAATCTCACAGAAATCACATTTTAACCATCAATTCAAAGAGATAATAATGTTTATCTTTATAGCCAACTTCTACATATTTAATTCTACATATTGAAAGCCTATGGAAACAACAAAAGTCTGATTCATTTAATTTGATCATCATGATGCTAAGTCCCTCATGTTTGAGATCAATATAAATTATAAATTATTCATTTACTTATTAAATATGTTTTTGCACAGTGCAGAGTGCATTCAACCTGTATTGTATTCTTTAAGGGAGATTACAGAGTGTATATTTTCTGTTTCACAGCAGTTTATAATTCCTGGCTCCGGTAATTTTAATGTATGATGGATGGGTTCTCTTGTATTTCGTCAAATGCAGCACATTCGCTTTTCTGTTGAACAACGGATCTGGTCACTCATAGTCCAAATTTTTTGACACGAGAATATTCCCTTTGCTTGACAACGTCGTTCTAAACCACGAACTCTTCGTCACCCATTTCTATTCGGTCGAAAAAGCAGAATTAATGAGAAACTTATTGAAAATGCCCGTATATAAATAAATGCTAAGCAGCGAACGTTGTTCAAACTCCTTTTGTGCTAAAACTAATCTTTTTCCCCTACTACTTTCAACGTTAACAATAATTATGCAAGATCTTACAGAGCCAGGACCATCGTGCTACGTCATGTAGTAAATACAATACCCATCTTCATATGCAGATCGAGTGTTTAACTCGAATAAAAACATCAATTATGAAATATCTCGAAAAGTATTTCGTTCTCAATGGCTGTACTCTAGTGCTTTTATACAGTGGGGTAAAAGTATTCGGACACCCTTTGAAACAGAATAACTTTATTTAAATTATTTCAAACGACTTGAGTTGTTTTGAGAAGAAAGAAGGATTAGTTTTCTTGACGTCTTTCGTCGTGTTGAAAAACATTGCAATTGTGGAGGCCATGATATGGTTTGTACTTCATTATTGTTTTCTAGCTCTGTTAAATGCAGTGGCGGATTTAACGGGCGGCCGGTGAGGAATTATTGCCGCCTGGACCACAGAGTTTGGCAAAATTTTTATTTAAATAAAATTTCGAATAACCATTAAAAGTTAAAAAAATCGTCATTCGTTCGTTAACCCGAGTTAACTTTATTCGACACATGACGTACAATTTTTTTTAACTTTTATTCATTATTCTAAATTTTATTTAAATAAAAATTTTGCCCATCTCTGCTAGACCACAGCCCCTCAAAAAAATGATGATTTTATCCAATCACTATATTGTTTTTTCTGTATTACTATACTTAGCTCGTTTTTAGTAAACTACCTCTTCATTTTCACGAAAAATGAGCTCCCAGAATTTTTGCCACCTGTGCCTTTTTCCTTAAATCCCCCACTGTTTAAATGGTTCATATAGATCATCGAAATATAGTATAAGTAAATTGCGTAAATATAACGACATAAAATAAAGCCACTTCAGAAATTTGTAATTCCAGTAATCAGCTTGCCTAAAACCATTTAGTAAGTGACTTTGGGCAAGAGTGTACAAAGTTGATGAAATGAAAGAGGAATTTCATAGCAATAACTATCTTCCAATAAAATATTTCACCTGTCCCTAAAATTACCCTGTACCTATTTAATATGGAAGCAAGTGGATATCGCGAGCCTGTCATGCAGTCTGTTTATCATAGAAAACTATGCGGTGCAAGGCGGATAATTCGACGTTTGCATCAATCACGTAGATCGTTAACAAGGTCCGACATCATTGTCCCCGCCGATGAAACATTTATTGTTTCGATCTGGCCCCGCTCGTGAGTTATTAATTGCCGATTTATTATTAACGATGAATTCATTTCCCAGTAGTTGTACGCATTAATGCTAATTATCCTTAATTGATCGACGGGGCTGCATTAGTTTTACGTGCTGTTTGGACCGTTGAAATTCCAGCGTCAAGCTTTGTTTATGATGCAATCGGTAAACGCAATTCTCCGATCAAAACGGTGGCAGGAAGAATTTGTTGGCTGCGCGTAGTCCCACGCGTTTACGGATACCGGTTTGCGATGTAACGTGGTGGGACGGGGCAGGTGGAAGTGGAATTAGATTTCTGGGCGTCGTTGATTTATTCGATAGCTATCGTCATGTAAAGATACGACTCAGAATGTGGAACAGAATTGATTTTATTCGGTAATATGTTGAGTTGAGGTTGACATGATTAATATTAGGTCGGTGCAAAAGTTCGTTTGCTTTATTGAACCAAAGTCTTTATTAAAAGTAAAAATATGTTACAAGCTTTTTTAATCACAGTATTTTCCTTGGTTATCTATGGCCTTTTGCTACTTTTCTGGTAAAAGTACCAATAGGTATAATATAGAAAAACATTTCCGTATAGGTACCTGATATCACCTAACAGTGAGCGAACGAACTTTTGCACCGACCTAATATATTCTGCTTTATTAATAAAATTTATCGTCATTGAAAATTGGCGATACTAGTGGAAACATAATATTTCCTAGTGTTAATTATGGCAAAAATTCAGAGCCAACATTTTTAATGTTAGATTTTGTTCTTGAGAAACGGTGACGATTTACAGTTACACTGGAGAAAAGTTTTTTCTCTTGTGCAGTAATACTTTGATGTCTGCATTTTGGTCACAAAATTTTAAATGAATATTGAGATATCACCGCTACATACTTTTACTGATAAGGTCTCTCTAATTTCTTTGTATTTGTGTCAAATAGTACGACAGATGAATTTGAAATCCCACGAAGCAATGTACTTTTATAGATTTTCTAGAGGAACACTTTCCTAAATCCTTACAGACCAAGGAATGGCATATGAAGTTACTGGACATATTATTACAAGAAAATTTTGAACATAAATTGTATCAACAATATTCGATATAAGATCTAAATATAAAAATCTAAACAAACGTAAAATAATTTGAGTAGACAATGAGGAATGGTAAAGAAAAATAGAAATCACGTATACGTGACAGCGGTCGTCACAGTGTTAACAGTGTGCTGATTGATTTTATAGTGCGATCATTAATTAAACAAATGATTCAATATGTACAATAATTTATGGACTTAAGACACCACTGATGAGTAAGAGTAGAAATTCAATTAATCAGTTTACATATTCTTCACTTTACGTCATTAATTTCTTTTTAACGATGAGTATTTTGTTCCCCACACCACGATACGATTTTCTAAGTTATCCCAATTAAAGAAAACTGATCTTGATCACTGGGGTTTCGCATAGAACACTATAATTTCGATCTGAACCATTTTTATGGAATAATCAAAAATATCAAAAATTAAAACAATGAATGCTTAATGTTAATCTATATTAGGGTTGATGCATTTGTGGCCACTTTAAGGTATTGTACCAGTTTTGGCCACTTCTTAAGAAATATAATATTTTTCCGTGTAAGGAATAAATGTAACCTTATATTTCTAGCGGTATACTAAACAAAATATTTATGATGTGAAATTCTCCACATAATAATGATCTGCAAGCAATTTAAAAATAAGATAATTATGCCATGGCCAAAAAAAGTGCAATGGCCACAAACGGTACATCTACCCTAATTCCAATCTATTGCCCCCCTCTTTCTCACTAACAGAATTATTCTATTTAAACTACAATAGATACGTGCAGGTTTTATAACAATTTCCACCAACAATTCTTCCCAATAATCCACCGCTCCTCCTCCGTTCTTCTAATCTCTCACCCCTCAAATCTTGACAGATCGATAAAGCGCCACGTATAACGGAAACAATTCCCCGAAACGACGTATAAAATCTATTTTATTGGCCTCGTCGAACCGCGCGCTAAAGTGTTTCCTCCGACGCATCAGGAACAAAAATCCGCTTCATTGCTGTCAAATCCCGTTACCCAGTGAAGGAAGGCAGACACGTGGGCACAAAGAAAATGGCTAAAAGCGGGACGGGGATGAGTAGAGGGCGTTGGGGGTGGAAGGAGTTGTCTCTCACGTTCGTATATCGGGGCGATTTCCAAGTGCAAAAGCTGAAATGGAGTTTGCGTGAAAGGGTGGAAGAGGGATAGAACTGCCAGCGATCCATATTTTACGAGAGCAAACAGGAAACGCTTGAGCGGGAGACGTGGGGAGCACAAGGAAAAAAGGGCCCGTCTCTCTTTCTCTTGATCTCGCTGCAATATGCCGCGATTTTTCGTTCTGCTCTTCTAGCCTCGCCTCTCTCTCCCTCGTATCAATATCTTCGCCAGTCTCTCAGGTTCCGATTCTTTTCTGATCCACGTGCTTACGGCTCTACGACTGCGGTGCCGCCGGTACGCTCGCCCACAAGCTTCTATCCTTTTGACTGGAGGATTGAATACGGGGAAAGAACAACGGCGGCGTGCTCCACTGTGTTGCATTTTTGTGAAAGTGTTGAAGAATCCAGCCAGGTGCCAGCGATGCCTCTGTGACGCTCCATAGTTGCGGATCACTTGGAGAGACGCGTAATACACAGAAAGTGATTCCCGCCGTCTTCGGCGCGTAGCAATTCAACCCTGCCTGGCGTCGACGCGTTTGCACGCCGAGAGGTCTGCAGCCTGTGCACGATTTCGTCGATGTGTTCCGGGAAACGCCGAGAGTATTGTTAGAGTGTCTTCAAATTTTTGCTCGGGGCAAGTTGAGCAAAGCTTGAGCGACAGAAACGATCATTCAGGAAGACCTGATCGACTTGGAGGCGAATTTTTCAAAAATTTTCCTTCGCTCACAGTGATAATGAAGTGGGGGATTGGTTGCCTTGTGGACTCTGTTTCAATTACAAGTTTGTAATTGAATTATATTTTATAGTGGTTTAATTCAATAGAAAGGTGTGCTTACAAGGGAAGATCGCAATTAGGGTTGCTACCTTTTTTACAGGAAAGCAGCGTAAATTTGCCTTTGCTGGAGTACAAAAAAAGTACGCTCGCATAAACTAAAAGTACATTTCAATCTTATTAGTTTTTATTTCCTCCAAACAAATTTTTTATTGCTTTTAACATTACGGAGCAACTTTTTACCCCACCACGTTGGGAAACACTGCAGTTTGGTGAATCGCGAGGAAATATTGTCTAAAGGAATCGCTGTCTATTGCTAACAACAGATATTTTCACTTCCCCTGTCTCTGGTAACAAGCTGACACGTCATAAACCCAGAAGTTTCTGAAGGGCAGAATGGAAATTGATTTCTAACGCTACTTGGGGACTGATGCTCCTGGCTGGAAGTTTTGGGGCCTGGAGGAAACTATAATGCATTGTTGTCAAAGTTTCATCCACCAAATATACCTAGATCATATCGTTACCCTTCCTCTCTAGGGAGGGAAGCGCAGCTGAGCTCTACCCACACAGAGTCTATGTCATCTCTAATTCTGAGTCTCTCTATAAGCCTCATAGAGTTAACCTCGAATCTTCATCTAGGTAACCTTGAAATTTCCATCGAGTCATTTTTTTTAGTCGTAGCCTTAATCTACGATTAAGTCACCTAATAAATCCTTTAGTTGTAATAAATAAGTTAGTGTTAGCAGAAACAGCATTAAATTATTATTATTATTATTATTATTCGTCTTTATTACTTGGTAAATATACCTGTAATACGTAGAGCATAGCGAAGTAAAAGGCGAGGCTGCAGTACAAGACTGTTAGAAACCTAACTGTAATTAAATAATTAAAGCTAAAATTAAAACTAGGAAAGAAAAGGCAAAAAAGAGAAACAATTTATGGCGCATAAGCAAAATAAAAAGCATAGACGTAAATGGATAGACATGGACGGGACAAGGAAAAGAAAGGATATAGATGTGGGTTAGGAATAGTGTAGAGATATATATCGTCGAGCTTTACATTTAAAATCAGGAAAGAAAGTTAGTCCTCGAATATCAGGAGGAAGGCAATTAATTATAATAGTGCGCAGAAATATAGGCGAAGGAGGATTCGAATTTAGATGTCGAGTGTGCAGATATGGAAAGCAGATTTTGATGCCCAGTAGAAAGAGAATTAAACCCATGATAAGAAAGATTGTTGCGAAGCATATTGTAGACTCCGCGCGACGCATTCAATTCGATTCCCCACTGTTCAAGAATTCTCTGTCCAGTGAAAGGATTGAAAATCCTGAAGAGTTAGACACTCGGATTGCAATACGCTATACCCAAAATCCTATTATGAGCCATCTAGCCATCAGCGTAAAAGCCAATTACTGTTGGTAAGTTGTTAATTTCGGCGGAGAGCCGCGCAGCGACGGTCGCGAATGATCGATCGAATCGGCTAACCGTAAAGAGGAGGATGCCGGAAAAATTAACAGTCAGAATGCGAAACCACTTGTGCAGGACACTAATCCAGATTCCGCAGGTAAATTGGCGGCCATCGATATATTCTGCCACGCAATCGGCCAGCTCGTGGGAAAGGCACCGCGTCCTGAGCCATCTAAACGTAATCTAAACCCGCCATTCGAGTGTAGCCGTTAAATCCGCGGTAATCAAACGCGCCCCTAACTGTGTCGGTCAGAGTTGGCCCGGCGAGCCGGTGACTTGAGTCCTGGCCACCAACACTACCATCGACGATTCGGGGATAACCCAACTGATCGCCGGGGGAAAGGCGAAAGAGCCGAATTTGACTGGGGAAATCAAATCGATGGACTCCACCTCCGGTTCCCCTATCTCCACTTTCGACTTTTACTCGATAGAGGGATCGAAATTGAGCGAACCATCCGAATCGACGATAACCGAAGGATAAAGATGGGTTAGGTATCCTAATCGATCAATTTTGGTCATTAAAATTCCTTTGTCGTGCAGCTAACTACTTCTATTGAAACTTTTGAACGTTTATTTCTCATGTGTAAATAAATTTCGTTTCTATTGATTTTTGTATGAAGGAATTAGAATTTCAATATTTTAGTGATTCCCAGGAAAGTAGAAGGTGTAATTTGTTCTTTATATAGAAATTTTATAATTGAAATTAAAATTATTTATTGAGCTGAGCTGACCTTCATAATTATTTTATCAAAGTGTGTACTCAGAGATTCTTATCTTACTTTTATTGCTAGGTCTAGATAAAATAGTGTACGTCACTTGTCAGCCGTATGGAGTTCCAACAATATTGCTGTTTTTCAGAGAACGTAAGCAAATACATATGTGCAGCGTCTGCTCCACAGTATGCACATCTCGTAGTGATTGCGAACTGGTGAACATTCTGCTCTTTCGTGTTTTCTGTTTTCGAGTAGTTGTGAGGGTAGAGAAACTGCTTGGGATTGTACGTTCGATGACACCACAGGACTCAGATAAGATTGGAGTTACAAAATGCTTCTGAGTTTACACATCGCAGGATGCTAACTAAGGCAGTACAGTGTTTGAACAATGTAGGGACTGAGAAGGTAGAATGTTTGGACAATGCAGGATTCTGATGATACAGGAATAGTTTTGGGAAACATCTGTGTCAGAGGAAACGCTTACTCTAGCAGGGGTGGGTGTATTGTATAAATGAGTTCTGCGTAGGTCTGTCTAAAAATGCTTAGATGTCTGTCAAAGTCGTTGTCACTCATACAGTTTTTTCATAATTTCAACAATTAGACAAAAAACTATATACCTATTATACAACGGTTTAAATTCTTGTTTGGATGAATGGAAAATTAGACATTTCTATTGGAAATTTCTAACCCTGAAATTAAAAAGTTACACGTTTCTGAAGCAGTTTATAGCAATGCATTTTACTAATAAAAAAAAATGTTTATCCTCTTTAGACCTAAAAACATATATATATAGGTACCTTGTTAATAGTTATTTGATACCTACCTCATTAACAAAGTCAGCTATTTGTATAGTTCCTGCAAACTATCCTGTATGGTTTCTGTAAGCAAATATTAATTCCTATAGAGACTGCAGTGATCTTTATAATTTTCCGATTAGATATTTTAAAGCAAAATCATTTTGCCATTATAACTCCACAATTAGCTCTAAATATACCTTAAATTAATTTCCATATACTATCTCAGATTTATCTTATTCACCTCAAAGTATCTTATTGTTAGTTACTTTAACGCACTAATAATATCTGACACTTTGCATTCATACGAGCGTACATAGCAAACTGGATTCTGAGAATGACTAATAGAAACTTTGTAGCTTATTGACAATCGTGGTGGATCGATCAGCTCGTATATCACAAACTGTCCTTCGAAATTGAGAAGCCCTTTTGTTACCCCAGGTCCTAGGAAGTCCGGCTCCATTGGAGAACGCCTTATGTCTGCGTGGCAATGTTGCCAATGATAACTGCGAATAATCTCTACTTCGTAAGCGACAGAGATATCACGCTCCTCCTCGATCTATCTCCCGCTCCTGTTTGATCTCTAGAGGGATCAGCCGAGTGACACTGAAGAACTGTTTCACTCTCCAGTGCGCTTCGACTAACGTGGCTAGACGATTGTCGGGAAAATTACCTGCTAGCTTCTCTCTGCTTCTCTTTTTTTTTCCTTATCCAAGATTCCTTCCTCTTTCATCCTACTGTGGAAGGTTATAAAGCTTCGTGAAATCATTGATTGATGAGGGCACGGCTAGCGAAAACGCGTTCCATTAATGAGCCATGACTTAAATCGTTGGTCCTGACGAACTCCTGAAACGCTATCGTTTTTAATGGCGCTGCTCTTTCATAGATGGAAGAAAATGGCGTTTTCCTGAACTAAAATAATACGGCACTGTTTAAGAATTAGTGTTGCGCTGGGAGGGGATCTCCTTCCAGATAAAGAATTTTTGTCAGAATTTTCATGGATTTAAGATTTGAATGTACGATACAGAGGAGGCTTGCCCTGGCGATTGTTACGAGTCTTGAGTATCTTTTACTGATTTCGTGAAAGAAATTTGCAAAAATAGTGTCATTTTTTGTGCTGTGACTAGACAAAGTCGGGTATGTGTCTTTGTTAATACTTATTTCGTATGGAATATAATATTCTTTATTTATGTGTTAGAAACATATTTTAAATGTGTGAAGGAACTGTTAAATTCGAGCATGTAACATATTCACACTTTTACGAGTTTTTCGATACAGTGGTAATTGTTACTCGATGGTATTTAAAATGAGTTGTCTTTCAGATTTTTTTTGTAGAAAAAGAGGCGATGTTCCACGGCGTTGCCAGTATTATTAGAACTATGTGTTATTTCGAGTGGAGAAAATGTATGTAATTTCATCATCGCATATACATATCAGATGTATGTAGAACCTGAAATCATTTTGCTGTATCGATTTTTCCACAAAAAATCTAAAAGAAAATTCATTTTATTTCCGATCCAAATAACCCTCTCCATTTAAGCATATATATATACCTACATGTTCATAGTAATTTGAAGGTACTTTGTATTCAAATAAATTTTTGAATATTTTGTAATATTTTGTATTATGTAATTACACTTCCATACATTTAAAATGTATTTCTCACGTTAAATATGAATATCATATATTCACACCTTTGGAACGATTACGGAATAAAAACAATATTAAATTTCATTCCAAAAATGCAAAACAATACCAAATCTTGGAAATAAAAGAATTTCGAAATTGCAAAGGTGGCACTATATGTTTCATAGAAATATAATGTACAATTTTTTCTAACAAATCGTTAGGAATTAATAAATTGCGATACTGGTTACAATGCACACATTGTAGTAATACGATAATTCCAAATTGTATAGAACCTAAACATTTTCTAAATAATATTACTGCACAGCTTGTACATTTTTCTCACTCTTCAATATTGAATTTCATCTGGACATTCGATGTTCAATAAACTTGTGTATATTTGAGAAATTAATGATTAATTGTATCTGAGAAAAGAATAATAATAACAATAAATAGGAACAGGCGAATTTAACAAAGACATTGGTGTAGAAAGTGAAATTCAGCAAAGACAGATTCTCCTATATCTTCTTTTACATATGTATTTTTTTATATGATATAATCGTTGTGTCGTCGATTCGTTACCGTTCAGTCCAAACCGCTGACCCTAGAAACATGAAATTCGGGGAGTATATTCCTTTTGCGACGTAGGTGCACGATAAGAAGGTTTTTTTTGAAAATCCATCCCCAAAGGTGTGAAACGGGGTAAAATGTGTTTTCACGGATTCCTTAATATTTCTTAGGTCCGATTAGATATCAACTTGGTTTTCACTTTAAAAGGTTACCCACATAAATGCATAAAAACCAATTTCAGGATTCTGCCCTAATCAACCCCTAAGTGGGGTGATGAAAAGGGGTGAAATGTGTTTTCATGGAGTCCTTAATATCTCTTAGGCCCGAAGCGAAGCACGAGGGTATTTTGCTAGTATAAAATATAACAAACAAGACAGGACAGAAAGAATGATGGTAAAGTGACGGTACACTACGAAACTATCTACAATTTTACTAGTAATTAAAAAGTTGCTACACTGTGACGCTCGATTTTCTAGAAAATCGAGGATCCACTTTCAATCGTCTCATTATAAGAGACTTTACAGCGTATTCAATAATCAGATGAAAAGCAGGAAGTGATATGATCATTAAGCATGGGTAGTTATCAGATGTATCTGATCAGCGAGCGTAATTTTGAACGATTGCGGTAGATTCAACTGCTCCTGGGGAACTTGAGCGCAGTTAACCGTTTCGATGACTCGGCCCCACTGCAAAATCGGAATCTACCATGGGATTCTCTTCGATTGGCCCATTCATTGTAACGTCCAATGGAAATCGCTCTAGAATCGCAGTTTGCCAATCTTCGTCGTCCCGCAGCCGGAACGAAGCAGAGAAATTGGATGCGTTCGAATTGATGAATGGCTCCTCCGCTTTTGGAAAATGAGTTACCTCGCGTCCACATGTAATTCTGCCATTGATGTTCCTTTTGACGGTTCTGCTCAGAAAATTAGAACGAAACTGATGATCATACTCGCTCTTCTTTCTTTTTTATTCTTCCTGTGGACAAACGTGAGTTTGTACTGACCGAAAAGAACTGTGGTAATTAAATTCCGTGCAATGTTTACTGTAATCGTGGTATAAAGAAATTGAGTCTCATAATATTGGAAACAAAACAGAAGTCACTTTTAGATCTCTAACGCTTCTTTGTATACATATAGGGTATTAGAAAAAGAAGGGTTCAGAGTTTATAGAAGGGGTAGTATACACTGAGTTGAGTAAAAAATGCCTAATGAATATAGATTGAATAATTAACATTAAGTATTAGTGTTACAAGTGGTTTTTGGTGTAAGTTATCCAAGTGATATTCCCGGTTTTATTTAACGTTTGTAGAGTCAAAATAAAAAATTATCTTACTATATTTTTAGTACGGTGTTTATAAAGGTATTTAAAGTCTTTTGTTTCCATTCTTAAATACACTACATTATTTTCGTAACACACGGTTGTATATTCTTTTGAGTTTGTGGTCTGACTATATAGACATATTCTACTTACAGAAACAAAGCTTCTCTTACTGTGGCTTACATTTAGTCCTACAAAATTATGACTCAACATTTATTCATGGTAATACAAATGAAATATAATTGTCAACTTGTCAATGTTGTAAGACAATAAAATATTTTTTTATTTTCACTCCACATTGTATAAAGTCGCATTTTTTAACATATTGTGATTTTGAAAGAATCAAGAACTAAGTAGACTTATTGTTACTGTACAAATTCATGCTGGCAAAACATATGTGACCACTGTAAATTTTTTCATTTCGCTCTTTCTTTATATCACGTTCATGACAAATCCCAAGATTGATCGTACTACCCTTACTGCAATCTTGATGATCCTTGGTGAAAGGATTGCACGAACTTGAATCCCCTTATGCGGAAAATAAATGCAGCTTCCCTTCCACGTGTAATAGGAATAAGGTGCAAACAGTGAGGGATGAAATTCAGATGAAAAATTCCTCTCCCCATTGAGAAATTTCAGAAAAGGCTTACGTTCTAGGGTGGATGGTATACCAGAAGCAGTAGGGCAAAATAAATCTCCCCCGATCTCTTTCGCCACCTGCTACTCACACGCTCTATTTCTACGTTTACAGCCAGTTGTGGTGCAATGGGATTCCAAGCCGCGAATCTTATTTCCCTCGATTCACTGTCATTTACAGGCAAACTGTAAACCGCTTTGTTCCTCTGTAGGCTACCGGCACTCGTTTTCGCTATAAAATAGGACTTAATGTTCCTAAACTATTTATTTGGAATTTTAGAATAAAGCAGTGTAAAAACAAAAATTCATAAAAAATTTATTTTCAATTACTAATTGTAAACTTTGCCAGGAAAAATAACTATGTAACTATAAGTTGCAAATTATGTATTATCCAAACTACCCTAGTAGCACAAAATATTGAATACACGTACACCCAATATTAAAAAGAGATTCAATCTCTTCTTGATATTTAAATGTACATACAATATTTATTTTAGATTAAAAAGCAAATATTTTTACCGCATATTTACTTTACAGTTTTTAAATATTAATTTTACATTTCCTGAATATTTACTAAATATTTGTTTTAGATTCCATGACTATTTAGTCCATATTTTCTAAACATTTGTTTCATATTTTCTTTATGTGTATATAATATTTGAATTCAATATTTTTTTCATGTTAGAAACTGTGGCTAAAAAATATTTTTGTAATATTTGAAGAAAATATTTAACCAATATTTTGTGCTACTAGGGTATATGTAAGCATACTGGATTTAAAACAATAAATATATAAATATAAAATTTATTCTCCAACTGCTTATAAAGTATGAATGGTCAACCATAAATTAAGTAACATCTCAGTTCATATTTTTCAATGTTGTTATTTATTTTAGCTGTAGCTATAGTTACATTTTCTTAAGAGAAGCTCTTTAGGCGTTAAACGAAATAAAACTGTACTCTAGGTATAATTCATATTTTTACACAATGCTGGCTTGCCTGTCCGTTTGAGATACAGAAAGGTTTGCGCGAAGAGGTGACTATTAACCGAACGTTATGGAGGGGATAGCCCCTGAGTGGCTTTAAGTGGACAGTTGAGTTTGAGTCGACTATAGTGTCCTGGATTTCGTGTACGAAACAAGACTCGAACCGTTGGTCGCATTGGACGTTCTGTTTCCTTTGTCTATATACTATGCCCCGGATCCCGAGTAGAGGGTAGGTAAACTGAACTAATTCTGGGTTGCCGCCTGCGCCTCTAACTTCTGCCTTCCTTGTATATACACTCTTGGACACTCACATCCTGCAACGAACATTCCGTTCACTGAGTTTTATCTTTGAATTTACGAAAAACAAACAGTAAATTCGCAAATAAGATGATTCAAACTTACTGCACTTCATTTACGAGCCTCATACCCGGTCACGAAATTTTTTGCTGAAATTAAAACGTTGAACATAAGGTGTGCGTCGAAATGTTTCATTCATAATCGTTGAACGCCCATGGGTGTTTTCCGCAAATGTGTTTGCATAGCGCACAAAGCGTTAAACTTGAAAAACAGTGTGCCCAATTTAAGTATATATACACAAGTATTTTTCTAACTGGTGAAAATGCGAAAGCTATTGTTTACGTAAATGCAAACACGTTGCTTAATTTAAAGGGCAATATACAATATTCGACTTGTATTCTTTGAGAGAATACCTACTGTTTGTAAAGATATCAATATTACCTTTGCTTTCTATAACAGAATCATGTATTTTTATTATAACCGTTTTATTTTCGACACGAGTGTGTTTGTCGTGGGCTCTCATAAATTTTAATATATAAAGCAGAAAGCTTCTATATGTTTGTGTGTTTGTCTGTCGCCTGAAAACTTTCGAACGATAAACTCTGGGATCACGAAATGTGCCTCAGCTCATTATGCCTGACAAATCCAAATGACTCTGACTATTTTCACAAAAAATAAAAATTTTTTTTTTTTATACAATCAAAATTTAAATTTTGGGCGAAGCCGAGTAATAAAACTGGTTTGACATAAAGGTGATATTGATATTTTCGAAAGTGATAATGTCACGGAAAATTCAAGTCTTATATTATATTTTCCCAAGCAAAGCAAAGGATCTTTACGTAATCGATCCTTTCTGCGTTTCCAATTGTTTGTGAAATAATTGCATACACGTACTGAAACTGGACATACTACACAGAAATGTTAAAAATTCAATTTTTAATGAAAACTTCAAATTTCCCTTTGGTGTGAGTAACTTTTTTGCATAAAATAATTGCATATGTGCACTAAAATCAGACAAACTACATACACAAACATTATTTTTAAATATCAAATATCTAATGACTACAAGCAAATTCAAACCTAACTCAAATTTAACCTAAGGGGTCATGCCGAGTTGACAGGCCAAAAAGAACGTGATGTTTGTGATTTTTTTTAAAATATAATCTTTTTTCTCACAACTAATTCCTTATTTTAAAAGTACATCTATTCAGCAACTCTCAGTAATTTTGTTATAGAAAAATATCAAAAAATAAAGGAATAACAGTCACGTTCTTTTTGGACTGACAACTACTTAGGCATGACCCCTTAAATCTAACCCAGACCGTTACTATTAAAAGTAGGTACTTTTAAACATCGAAGGCCGAATGATTTCAGCACTATTGCAACGAAACTGCATTCCAGCAGAAACAAATTAGATCCTATAGGAGAATTATCCTGCAAAATGAGTAAGTCGAGATTGTAGCCTGCACGAGGTGCAACTCTAGCATGCAATCTCTATGCAATCATTACGTGACTTGTTGTTACATCGTAACTGTACTAAATCAGCGATACAAAACTGGGTGATAATCATAAACACGTAAACTATCCAGTGAATTCTTAGATTCCTGCAATCTGGCTGCTGATATTCATGAGGCATCGTATATTCTCTCTGTTATCGAACTATTTAGCATTCTGCGCGATATCTACAGTTGCCAGCGCTATTATCCCTGTGAAATCCTCATTTTCTCGCGATATCTTGTAACGAAACATGTGTAGCTGTAATTGTCTTGAAAGGAAATAAAACATACAGGAACGTCATCCATAGATGTCGAGACGAGTTCGCTGAAGCATTACGTACACTATAAAACGAAGTTATGCAGTGCATGGTAGCTTTGGACTTGGAAAAGTTTCGACTGGGTTTGATTGGAAATTTAATGCTTGATGTAAAATTTAGTTGTTAAATGGAGGGTGTTCTCCAGTTACGTGTGTAAACTTTTAAACATAGCAGTGTGCTACGCAATTTTTCTTTTTGGGGGAATATTGTTTCGTTGGCGAAGGAATATTTTATTAAAGTTTATATTAGTAGAAGAATTGTAATATGTATTCGAAAGTGTAGTTGCCTTTTTTAAATTACAATGTTAAGAATATCTGTGATGAATCCGTGTCATAATAATATAAATTTCACTCGATTAGAAGATGGATTGAATTTGAACTTGTCTGTAATTTCGGTCATTGTGCCAATTTTGTTCAGATCACAAGTATGTGGATACTAAAATACAATGATGGACCTAAAAATTGTGACGAAACATCAACCCTAGTCACTAAACCTAGGTGGTCCTTTTACTCGAAATAAATCTGAAGATATAATGGCTTAAAGAACTAGAGTGACAGATGGTTTTCATTGATAAATATTTTGTAAACTCTTGAATGCCTACCTATAGAAACGGTCCAACATGGATGAACAATTTTTCCACTCTGTATTAGCATATAATGTTTCATTAAAATTGGCATATAACACTTTATGTGGTCCCATGAGAAAGAAGTTCGAATTTCGCGTAACAAGAAATACATAGTACCAGTAACCCACCACAAAATAACATTTTCAAATCATGTCAATAATTACCGTTACTCATTTAAATACCAATGGTAGATTATTCTAAAGACTGTATAATAAAATTTTTGCTCTAGAATAGAAGGTACTCATAGCTTACATTTCTACAATTTTAAAAATTATTTTTGACAGCACTTGACATATGCGCGGAAATATGTTCCTAATGCTTTCCAATCAAGAGACACGGTAGTGTCTCGAGTCAAATATATATAGGTATATGCGCAGCGCGAGGCACAGAGTGTCTATATTACGCCACGACCCGCTATCAAGAACCCTGAGATTATCGAATCTCAATAACGGCTGCTCCGATTAGATTTTGAATGGTCTTAATGGATAGCTTGAGTTTGATTTATATAAGAAAAGTGTCTTCGTTTTGTTTCTACGTGCCTTATGAGCTGAGATATTTCGATGTAAAGTTGCAATTTGCCGAATTTTATGTTCTCAAGATTAAGAATCGTCATCGTCCTACACTTCTTGGCAAGAGGGGAGCATGAAAGGGTGAGGAAATGTCTCTCAGGCACGTCGTTCATTATACGATGGTCTCGGCCAATCGCGTAACAAATTGTTGTCACGTGACAGCCAGACAGAGAGTAGATCTGTCGAGGTAAACGTAATCTAGCTAGTGTCAAACAATCATAACCTCCAAAGTGTCAAATAAGGAAACTTGTCCAAATTTTTTTAAATGTCACGAGTTTTTACACTATATAGGACACTGAATTGTGGTCTCAATTAACAAGGTAAGTCGCCAAAATTTTTTAATAGACTATTTATGTAGAGCTTATAGAAACGGAGGGGACGCACAGACTTGGAAGTTGTCCGGAGAAGGTTCGACAGAGAAGCATCTTATTTCGCACAAGTTTCCACAAAATAATATATTGTTTTTATACTAGCACACTATTTTTACATTAGAGTTTTTGTGTAAAGCTTATAGAAATGAAGGAGACGCATGGGCTTGGAGAGAAATAAAGGGGACGCACAGGCTCCGATAAAAATGAAGGGGACGGACAGGCTTGGATAGAAATGAAGGGAATGCACAAGCTTGGATAGAAATGAAGGGGATGCACAGGCTTGGAGGTTGTCCGGAGAAGGTTAGATAGACAGAGAAGCATCTTGTTTCACACAAGTTTCTGGAAATTTGTCAAATAAGGTAAATCGACAAAATTTTTCAAATTAGCGTAGCATTAAGAATTAAGAAAATTATGGCGTACTGCTTGCAATGTAAAGTAAGTCACAATAGTGAAGAAAGTACGGTGAAAACGCATCTCCCTTGATATTTTCCAATCCTTTGTGAAAGATATTCGTAATACTTCATTGAAATTCACAGTAGCTCCCACGCTATTCATTAATTTTATTAGTTTCCCATTTACAATATTTCAATTCACCAATAAACATACTAAATTAATTTTATTCCAACATCAATAAATTGTGCGTTAAAAATATTGGATCTCTTTGTTCATTTTTGCTAAATTATGATTAGCATTTAAATTTCCTCCAACAAGACTTTCTGCCATATGCTCCCACCTCCTTCGGACACATTATGTAGTCTCTACACGTACTATAGCAAAAGTTCACTCTTTTTCTATAAGTGCTATGTTACGTTGTATCTAAAAAATGTGGCTTTTATATATTTACAGATAATCGAAGCAGAAGATGATGCAGTGTGATCTACATCAGAGAAAAAATTTTATTGTGACATAGTATTATATTAATTAAACGATTTTATTCAGCTTTGATTCTCTGTTTGCTTCTTGTATGTTTGCTTCATAGCTGAAAACTCAAATTTGAACCAATTCCACCAATCCAATTGTCTTCTAGCTTTGCAGGCGTACGTAGTTTGGATGGCAATATAATATATTGTTAAAAAAAATAACCCCGAGGGGGTGAAAAATTTATCCAGTCATCAATAAACAGTACAAAATGTGTGAAATCCCCACAAAATTACCTTTTTTAAAAAAAGGTACAAAAAAGAGCGCCAAATATATAATCCCATAAAAAAGAATCTCATTTAAAAACATTGTCGTAAATTAATATAAACTTATTAATGTGCTAACTTTACAAAAGTAATGATATATTGGGAAACCAAGTGGAGGCGTGGCTTAGATTTCAGCGCTGTGGTGGTAAGTTGGCAAACTATTGAAAGTAGGCTCGGATCCCACCAAACATTCCGAATAAGTATTTATTAATCGAATAAGTAAAAATTTAGTGTTCAAAAAATTTAAAAACACTCGTTTTTCACAACATGTCTATATAAACACTGATAATCGTATGGACTTCGACGGATTTCGGGGTACTCTCAGTAGTTCAACTTTCTGTCACTAGTTGGCGTATCGAAATTCTTGGTTTCCCAATACAAAAATTGCGCCAATTATCACAATGGCTATTTATACAAAGAAAAAATGTATTAAATAATATTAAGCAGATATATTTTTATACAAATAAATATTTTAATACGATTCAAAATACTTGGCGCTGCGAAACCAAAAAAATGTTAATTGTCTTGGTTAATAAATAAAACAAGACGAGACACCACTGAGACAAGAAAGAAAGAAAAAGATTTGAATGCAATTTATACATATTTATTCAGTTTAGCAACATCAATTCAGAGAGCAGCGCCAAGTATTTTGAATCGTGTTAAAATATTTATTTGTATAAAAATATATCTGCTTAATATTATTTAATACATTTTTTCTTTGTATAAATAGCCATTATGATAATTGGCGCAATTTTTGTATATATCATTACTTTTGTAAAGTTAAATATAGCACATTAATAAGTTTATATTAATTTACGACAATGTTTTTAAATGGGATTCTTTTTGATGGGATTATATACTTCGCGCTCTTTTTTGTACCTTTTTTTAAAAAAGGTAATTTTGTGGGGATTAATATTAGGTACACGACATCCAGTTTGACTCATCACGTCTTACATAATCACTATAAATTCTGCTTAATGAGACTATAACAAAACGTATACTTCAGTTAATTAATATACAATCATGTAAGCAGTACTATGTTGTATTTTCAGATCATTTGATGAAATATTGTTATAATATATACTGTTTTCAATAAATGCATCAAAAGTCTAAGTATGCTGTTCAAAGATAAATTTCATTATACACAGACATCTCGTACTCTCCATTAACACAGATTAAGCAGTTATGAAATCACATTGAAATATTTATCTTCATCTTAAATTTCAAACTTTCATTTCATCTTACAAGTTTGATGTTACTTTCTTGATGAATTTTATCCAGCTTATTCATTAACATATTCCTCTTCCCACACCTACACAATTGCACTACGCTATTCATACATTCCAATTTGTTCATTTCCTTCACGAAATTACCCCATTCAACGTGCACCTCCATATCCAGCAGACTGTACAGTTTTAAAAAAATGTATGACAAAATTCTTCATAGTCCCACCTCTCCGATTTCTCCCCATTAGAAACCAGATTGCTTCTGAAAGCTTTGAAAAATATGTCTCGAAGGAGAAATATACATAGGAGGCGATAAACATTTCCCTCACTTTCCATTTGCACGTTAAAGTTCCTTCTGTTATGTCCCGTGCAAACGTTTCCCTGCAAATCGGATATTTCTCCAGGAACGTTAGCGCAGATAAGCAAAATTCGAGGCGAACGTTAAATGTCCTCTGAATCGAACACGGCGAAGCAATAGAAAACGACGGTGCCAAAACAGGAGTCTATACACCGATGTCGATCGAGCCACCGGCGCGTTTCCATACGTTTATGTATGTAGACGTCGTAGGTATCTTCGCCAACAGTCTAGTGTTATCGTAGCCGCACAGCTTGCTCCATTCCACGGCTACGAGTGCCTAGTATCTCGCATGCAAATTTATCGGCGGGCCCGTATAAATTTAGCATAAATTTCTTGTTTTCGGTGAAAGACAAAAAGCAAAGTGAAAAAGAAGCACGAGAGCGGTGGCCGCGGAAGGGAGACCGAAAGGAGGAGAGAAAAAGTTATTGTGCAGAATTGTCACTTAACTGTGCAGACCCTTACTTGAATTTTTTGGGGGTATTTCTTTTAATCTCGTAGAAAACTGTCGCTTCATTTTTCATATTACTTACTGACGAGAATCATCGCCCAACTGTTACACGCCGATTTTGATTAAACTCGGAAATCAGGTAGAGTACCTAAAAATATTACACACATTTTTTTTCGCGGGAGAAATTCATGTATAGGGATGAAATTACCCTTCGATAGAAAAAAGTGGTACGCAAGAAAGTTGCATGGTTTCTTATGAGGAAATAAATCTCTTTTTAAATATTTCTTATTTAATAAAATATGTTTTATAAATGTACGCCAGGTTTTCTCAATTTTTGAAAATTAAGGGGAAATGAAAGAATGCCAATTTTTGTTGGACGCGAGTGTAGCGTTCTACGACCACTTCTGGAGTTTGAAGAATGAGTTTGCAAAACAATACACTATATTCGGATTTTCTAGGGGTGTGCGGGTATCCGAGCCTCGGATCGGGTCGGGTAGCGATCGGGATCCCGAAAGTTTGTCGACACAAATATATTCGACTACCCGTTATTTCGGAACCCGATTTTCGATGCGGGATCTGACTGGAACAGTTATGTTTCTTTCACTCGAATTTAAAATAAAATAATATTATTTCACACGTTATATTGTGTAGGTAAGCTTTTCCATGCTTAAAAATTTTTACACCTGATCACACTGCAAAATCACAACTTAAAAGTTTAAGTACAAGACCAGGCGGAAAAATTATGTTCTGTATCGAGCTTCGAATCCCGAATTGCAAGTCGGATCCCGAAATAACAGATAACCGAATATGTTTATGTGGCGACCAAATTTCAGTCTCTCGACCCGAACCTGGATTATTTTTTCGACCCAACTAGGATTTTATCAATATTTAAGTATCCCTCAGATGGTATCAGTCCAATACCTTTATTGCAGGCATCTACATATGTATCTCTACCCCTAATGATTTTCGAGTAATTATTCGACTCAATAATTTTTCAACCCCGAACTTTGAAGATTAATTTTTCAGCCCCTAAATATGAATTTCCGCCGCTAAAGAAGAATATGTGTGAAATATTCTTAGACACTCTACCTGTATGACAAGTTTCATCAAATTCGGCGTATAACAGTTGAGTGTTGTTCTTTGTAAGTTACTTACTCATATTGATAAAACCATACAGAATTTTCTTTTAATTTTGCATTACGAAAATACAGAAGCTGTTTTGAAATAAGATAATGCAATTTAGGGGAAATTGTAGGTACATGTTTTTATGAGTAGAAACTTGATTTCTGTAGATCAATATCTATATCCAGAGAAGAAGTATTATAACATCCAAGGATTAATAATAAAATAATCATTTTGTATAATCGAATTTACTGCACCCTTGTGTGCTTAATTGGCACGACTAGGCTATGAAAATAAAAAAAAACGCAGCTTCAAATGGTACACATATCCTCGAGCTTCGTGGTTTGTTTGGCTTTGTCAACCGCCTCGTCATTCATTCGCAAGAGAAAAGGGGGAAAAGGTCAGAATTGAGAGTCTCATCTACAATTTTGTTTATTGTGCGGTGTTCACGGGGGTGGTCTGTAACGGGTCAACGATGCGTCCAAACACGATGTCCAGAGGACCTGGCCTCAGCGAATGGAGAACTAAAATGCACATCTTCGTTTCCATTTTTCGCGGACCTTTGTTCCCGGATAATTTTCGGGGTGGTCATTTCAAAATAACGTACACGGGGCCAGCTTAATAGCCACGTTAATACGCGTGCCTGCGTTTTCATAAATTTCCATCGTTCTGGCGAGCAGCGGATAACGCAAAAATTTGTATCGAGGATTAACGATATTTCGGCGGTTAAAACCGGATATACATATAAATGTTGAAAATTAAATTTCATATAAAGCAGAAAGAGTTTTTGCGGTGATAATTTGAAGTGCACGCTCAGCGATGCGTTAATTAAATCATATCAGATTCGTATTTATTGGAAATTGCTTTCCAGCATTAAATCTATTCGGAGTTTCATAGTCATTATCGAATCATCGGACTTTCACAAATATAATATTTCTAATTTTTTCATACGCGTAAACAAGAGATTGGGGCGATTAATACTCATAAAAAATATCGAATGTGCCTTCGTCGACAAAAATTTTCATGTTTCCATTATTATATTATTTTTACTGATATTTCACTTTACATTCGTTATGTTTTTCGGAACATGTAAAACTGAAAAATTTGATATCCTCTTGAGAAGACTATTGGAGATATAACATAAAAATTTCGAGATAAAAGTGCCAGAAAATTCATAATTTTACAAATTTCAAATTTGTATAATGTTTCAAAAGTTTCCTACTACAGTAACGTCTCGTTTTTTAAAATAAATAATCCTCAATTCGTAAAATAATGTAGATAGTGTGGACAACGCAACTTCGTCGCCATAATTTATTCCTGAAAAATACATTTCTCCACCATATCTGCAATTCTAATGTGGAAAAAGTTATGTTGCTGTACTCGCTGAATTTTTCTCTCTTCGCTAACATATAATCCACCTAACAGAAAAATATTACAGAGTTCTATGTTAAAAACTAAAGGTGGCCCTGAAAACTTTGGAAAATGTATGACTTACAAAGAATAAACTATAGTTAGCTCGTAGGCCCTTCTAAACCAAATGGGCCTTTATTTAGAAAAAGAAGTAATTTGAATTTGTCCAGTTGTAACAGATCACGTGTATTAAAAGTTAAAGAAAAATGTAAAAAATCGGGGAAAGAATCTATGAATAATATCAGTCAAACTATTTTGCAATTAACTTCGTGCTTTGTGAAGCTTTATCTATCGTATTATAATATGTAAGGCAGGAGAAAATTTACAAAATTCTACACGCATCACCAGCTGTTAAAACAATACACTTCATCACTTAGAATGCGTGTCTGACCATAGACGGTCCACTTTCCCTTGCACGCCTACATTTTGCGTCCCTTTCATTCTCGGTATTTACTGACAAATTTTGTCATTCAAAATTCTAGTTTATCATTTAGTAATTGCTGTTGATTTTCAACAATTGGTAAGATTCATAAATTATGCATTGTGACAACTCTATAACGAATAACAGTATTCAGCAAGCAGTTTGTTGTCTCTCAGAGGGACTAACTGTTAACAAGTTCTAGGCTCAAGTGTTTAGTAATAAATTCAAATGCAAACGAGTTTCAGTGTTTCAATTTCTGTTTCCAGTTCTGAATTCAGTACAGTTCAGAAGTTCGGATAGTTCTGGTAATCTCTAAAGTAAATCATTTCAAATTCCAAAGGTGGTGAAGATTTCTCATACGATATTAAGTAATATGCTTTCCTGAACAGTTTGCTATATTTTTTAACCGACTTCAAAAAGGAGGAGGTTATAGATTCGACCCGTTTGTATTTTTTTTTTTATGTTTGTCCCCGCATAAGTCCTCAGCCTATGGACCGATTTTGATGATCTTTTTTTTATTCGAATGAGAGCGATGCCCCGGGGGTCCCATCCTACACTGCATCAACATTGACCCAATATTTTGCCAGCTCTGGTTAATAATAAAGACTATTGTCTTTTGAAGCGTTTAAGGTTACCAAACCTTTCTGCCGCAGACGCGCGCTCCGCGAAGCGAAGCTCGACTTTCAAGAATTAAAAGCGAGAGACGAGATTTGGTCAATGTGAATTTCATTGTAAAACGAAGCATTCGCGAAATACGTTTACGCACGGCAGGCGCGTTTCCCGTCGTTCGATGGCGGATCCTCGCCTGACCACCACTCATAAATCAACGCGGTGATTAAAGTGCGTTTGTACGTACACACCTACTGATAATCGATCGATGATTACAGCAGGGAGAGTTTTCACAGCCGAATAAGTTGTTCGAATTTCCCTAATAAAGCTAAAAGTGAAGGAGGAAAAAGAATTGTGTGTTGAGGGCCAAGATACATAATGTACTTTTAACTAACCTTTTACTCTTTGATTCAGATAAATTGATAGAAGTACACATATACTATACAATTTTTTATGCAGCTTGAATAGTGCATGAAATCAGGGCAATGGGCGCATAGCGTGCAAAAATTTAACCCTTTGCACTCCAAGTATGCTTCTCATTTACACCGAAGTCTAAAGTAATATTACGTAGTACCTCCTACTGATATCACTAAACCTTGCAAAAGTGGAAGAATTTCTGGTTTGTAGAATTAAATGAATTATTCATTTGGAAATCACTATATGTACCACACTTCTTTCTCTCCCAAATTTCTACATTTAATGAGTGCAGTACTGAGCACAAGATCAGAAGCACAGGGGTTTCAAGAAACAATTACATATTTATCTAAATAAAATAGGTGATTGTGCAAATTCTACTTTTTCTGATTTTACTGATATTTTTCTATCGAAATAAAATTGTCAAACATAATGCAATTGTTAATTTAATGAGGTGCTCAGTTAAGTAGTGCTTCGAAAGAAGACTCAAGTCGTAGGTTGTAACACGGGGTAAATTGTAACATATGTTAAATATTTTGAACGACAAATCTGGTTATAGCCCAGAATTTTAGTATTTAGAGCACGTAAGTAAATTTTGTCTTAGCACTTTTACTTCAATTAACCGTCTTTAGAAACCGTTTGAATTTTTGCTTCTTTGTCTCAAACGAATCAGTACACATTGGTTTATTATAATGTGTACGCATGTTAGTAATTTGATATTTAATTTCTCAGTTGCTGAGATAAAACGCAAAAATTCAAGCCCGGGATAAATTGTAACATGTTACTACATACTCCGCTCTAAATGGTGATAAAGCAAACATGCTATTTGCTGACACATCGGAAAGCTCTAGACGAACAACAATCGAGAATCCAAAAAGTAGAAAAAAGTATGAAGGCAAAAGTGAAAAAAGCGAAGAAGAAGATTTTGATAGAATCAGATGAATAAGCAATGATTGTTTAACTCATGTATATCAAATGTTTAATAATGATCTGTATTTTCATTTATATTTTTGAGAAATGTTTTTTTGTGTCCGTAATTGTATTTAAATCAGTAAAACAGATGTGTTACAATTTACCTCGGACTGGAGCACATTGTAACAAAGGTTCAGATTTGTTTAAGATGAAGCTAGATTTCTAAGTGTCCAAGATTTTGTCACGTACTTACACTCAATGAGTTCACCACATATGTAAGTAGGAAGTCACGCAAATTATTTCCTGATTGAGGAAAACACTTTCGAGAAAAAACTGTGAAAACTTTTTTGTTACAATTTGCCCCGGTCTCCCCTACCCTTAACCCTCTAACTCCCAGAGTTGCACCGGTGCAACAATCATTTTAAAAGAGCGTAAAATTCTATCGCCTGATTATATGTAACTTTTGTTAGCAACCATCCGTAGTTTTCCTGATGGTAAAATAGATTTCAATGTTCTCGGTTCAGAAAATCAAACATTCTCTTAAAAAATTATTGTGGTTTATTATAAAAATAAAAATTAAAAAATTGTTATTTTTCATTTCAAAATACCAAGATACAACATATGTATCAGTCTCACAATTTTGAAAAATAACGATTCAAGGGTCTGGGCGTTAGAGGGTTAAACATCAAACTATTTAAATAGGTCCTCGATATTGCGTGTACTGTACTCACTGCTAATTTATGCCTAACTTCTCATTTTCATTAACACTTCAGTTTAAATCTGTACCATTTTATATTCCAAGTTTAGGTTACGTTAGTTCAATTTTTGCCAAACTTTTAATAGGTACCTATATGCCAGCAACGTTGTACCTAGTCAGTAGGTACTCTTCCATGAAACCTAACGTTTGTTAAGCGACATTTCTTCCCTAATATCCATTACACATGCTCATATAATACGTGACGGAAGAATCCAAAATAGTCAGAGAAATTTGACAAAAAATAGGAAATAACTCAAAAAATGACGATCAATTTTATAGACATTAAAATACAGTATCGTAGTATACAGTATAAAATAATAGTTGATAACTAGGCATGATCAATTAGACATTAGTATTTATGTAAACTTAAGTATAAAATCTGTAATCAGTATAACATGTTTATATAATATACTCTTATGTAATGTGATTCACCGTGGTCGCTAATGGCTAACAAGCAGATGCGACATTAAATAAATAAATTAAAAAAATAAGTGACGGAAAACAGATTTGACAGTTTATACATTGAAGGATATCCCTAACTATATCACTTGATCTTACCTCCTAAGTGTTGCAACCGATTTACGAACACGAAACGTGAAAATAGGAACTTTTAGCCCATTTTTTATTGGTCTCCTATTTGATTTTTATGATAAAAATGGTATCACCATTCAATTTCTCATGGTGTTTTTCAACGGCGTAAATTAATCATATGAAATTCTTTCGATACAAGTCCCTCCGCAGACTTAACATTGTCCTTCCGCAGGGAAAACGAAAGGTAGATTCGCCGTGGCACGTCTGCGATTCCCAGCTTCCTGTCTCGCGGAGCAATCTTTTCCAGATAACAGCGTAAACGCGAGAAGTCAGGCGCGTGTGCAGCCAGGCAATAGCGATTGCATGAAAATTTACGATGGTTAATTTTAAAGTTGCGCCCTTTACGTGATTATTATATGTAACTGATAGCAGCTTCCTACAAAAGATCACATACAGCCTCCCTCGGGCAAATTTATTACTCACAAATATTTTTCCTGCTTCTCGAATTACAGGCAAATACTTTCTGCAATATATAGGTATTTATATGTGACAATGGAAAAGGGGGTGCAGTGCAGAGAAAATATTTTCATTTCAGAAGCTTTAGTAGGTCGCTGAATACGTTATGCGATTAATATAATGTAAATGCGATCGATCTCAAGGACGAAATTGAAATATGATATAGTCCACTTGAAATTAGAAGGGGTTTATGTCATCATTTTGTTAATTTCGTATTCGTTTACGAAATTTATTTACAAAATTTGTTTTCTTCATCCATTGTAATCGAAAAGGAGATGGCCTTTCAGAATAAACTTGTTCCTGTATGCGCTATAATTACAGCATGAAGTAAATGTTTAATTAATATCTAGGAAATTGATTGAGAGGGGTATGTATTCTAGTGTAGAATGACATTTATTATTTCATTTTTAGGATTTTTTTTACAAAATCTTGATTATTCAAAAAATTGTGGCATTTTGTATCCAGAGTATTTAATTTTTCAATGTTTTTTCGTCTCTCAAACTCTCAATCGGTCAACTAAAACTTTAAATATCCTGTATGTAATTTCAAGAAATGAGGGTCGAGAAAAACGCGTTTGAAGTTTTACTGACTACACGTCGCAACTGCGAGTTGTGTTCTTCAAACATCTATGACTAGCAAGGAAAGATCCCGAACCCGGAAATTCAAAAAATTCTGAAACTTTGTGAATATGTAGGGGATTTCCTCCCGATTACAACGCAATTTTTGTTTGTTGGCCAAATTCGCACTAAGGGGTTGAAATTGACCCCTTAAATTCCGGCCATTTTCCGATTTTGTGTTATAACTCGCGAACTGTAAGAACTGTAAGTTACTGAATGATAGCCCTAATTAAAAGAAGTAACTTTTGTCTCGAAACTTTTTTTGTATCTCTTACAAATTGCGGGTTACAAAATAAAATCGGAAAATAGTCGAATTTACAGGGGTTAATTTCACACCATTAGAGCGAATTTGGGCAGCAAACAAAATTTGCGTTGTAATCAGGAGGAAATCCCCTACATATTCACAAAGTTTCAGATTTTTCTGAATTTCCGGGTTCGGGATCTTCTCTTATAATTTAATTTTACGAATACAAACAACTCCTTTTGCAGACATATTTTCGAACACATGCATTAAGAAGATACAAAAGAAAAATATTTTTTGAAAGTTCTAGACTAAAGTACCCCCTTAAATCTAAATATACTAATATATAAGGAATTGTTGACTGAAAACTTAACAAATAATTGACTCCAGTATTCCAAGGTGACCTTGCATCGCACTCCTACCGCGTTTTTCCAGAAGAAGTACAGCAGCACCTACAGTACAATTGTGTCTCGTGTACAATGGTGAGCAGAACTTTGGCAACGAAGTGAAGATTCCTCCAAGCTCTGAATTCTCTTTCTAAAACTTATACCTGTCTTACCTGTCGGAAGCTCCGGCTCTGTGATACGTCTCTTTACTACTTCAGCTGGAAGAAGCAAAAATTCTGAACTTTAAGAAGTAACTTCTACTGTCAGCGTGTTTCTAACTTCTGCTAACCAACTGCCTCCTGTAAACTGAAAATTTCACGGAAAAATAATAAGGTAATAAAAAAAACCCGTTTCCTATTTCTTATCACTCACTGAATTATACTTACACAAGTAGTTTCGCGGGAATTTTATTTTTAATTTCAAATACTTCTGAATCAGTCATATATGTATGCTAGCTATTCTTCAACTATGAATAATGGGAAAACGCAGACTGGAGAAAGAAGTAGCTGCAAAATTGCTAAATGAGGAGTTTGTTTACACACGATAATGTACATACGCGACATCATTATCCTTTTTGTCTGCTCGATGCTCGTCTCCTATCTACTGCTCCATTCAGTCTACTATGCTTTCTCCCTTTGACTGGCCGCAGTCCTCTTTTTCCACGCTGGCTGATCATTATTCCCATTTTTCGCGGTGCTCTTCCGCTTCCATCGTCTTGCATTCATTCGTCGAATTAGCACACGCGCGCGAGCCCAGTTGAAAATCACGCGTTTTGAAAGAGCCCCACGGATACCAGGAAGTTCAATTGTTCCGTCACGAGTTTGCTGCGAAATTTCGTGTATGATCTGTCAGAATTGCGAGAAAATTACAACGCGCGCTACTAATGAATGCCGCGGAGCGATTAAATCATTTTATGACCGCTATTTATTGTATTATATATTCAGTTCCCGATGAGACAAGTTCTATTTAACTTTTCTGCATATTGCGTGTGATCTCGATTAATTCCTTCGTTAAAGCAGTTATTACCGAAGATGGGTTGGTGTTAATAATGGTCACGTGAAAATTAAATAAATTAGGGATTGATTAAACTGATTAAAAAAAATCACGTTATGATATACTTAGCTGTCAGTGAAATTTATATTCTAAAGGAGGCATGTTTAACACTCGTCTTTGTAGAATGGCATTTGTATTGTTATTGTGTTAGTGTGGAAGAAAAAGCGCAATACAGGCTTACAATTAGTAGAAAAAATATTTTAAAATCTTCGAGTAAATGCTGTTGTAATTGAGGCAAGTTGAAATTAGTGAGTTTGCACATGTTAACACTCATCCGTCGCTGTGTCAATTTGACACAAACGCAAATGTACAGAGTGCACGTTGCGATAAATGTAAAAAAGCAATATACTCTGCACATCGCTATATTATTTACGAATGACGTGAACAATCGTATGCCTGAATATAGAAAAATTTCTTTTTTTATTTTCAATAAGAGAATTTGCAAAGTCAATTACTTATCTATTCATTATATTGATTTTTTTACCATTGTGCCAACTTGACACCAAGGGGCAAATTAAGTTGGATAACTGGGGGACGGATGAGAGTCAAACTGCAAGTAATCAAGCTTTCTGTCAACGGGTATCAATTAGCAGTCAGTTATGAGTTATTGTTAGAAGCCCTATGTTCCCTCATTAGTCTCCATTTCATTCAGAATTCAATCAAATTCAACTTTTACAAATTTAAGCCACATCATAGACTTAACCTATTTGTTACTTATTAATTTTATCACTTTTTATGTTTGGTGCCAGGGATTTCGATGAAATTGAAGTATAATGTAGTCCACGTGAAACTAGGGGGAGTTTAAGTCATCATTTCGCTGATTTTAAATTTGTTTAAAAAATATAGACCATCGAAGTTTGCAATTTTATTCTGTCCACTTTTGCGTAAACGTGCTCTATAAATGAATTTTTATTTCAAAAACAACCAGTCGCACAAAATTCGTTCTTATTTTTGCCTCCAATAATAATAATAATAATAATAATAATCCAATACTAATAATATAATAAGACAAGAATATTTCAAACCTCACAAGTGGGCACCCTCCTTTCGACATTTTTAAATACAACTGTTGTTTCATAACTATGTAAGTTTCAAAAGCAGAAGGCTTTTATTTATTGAACTATATAGTTAAAGAACTGTAAATATATGATAATTTCACTTTAGCGAAAAACCTCGCAAACGCCTACGTTAAAAAATACAGAATTTCGAAATAGTACCAGGTGAATGCAGCAGACGTGTAAGACGACGCGTCAATAACACTTGGTCTAGGCGTGATGCACATGGCTTGCGCATGGAGTGCGCGTACTGTGCAACGTGAAAGCGTACTCGCGTCTGAGATTTTAATTCGCACAAGGACCAGCGTGAACATGACAGTCGCACGTTTGAAACACACCGAAGTGGTACGCTCCCTACCTTTGATGTCACTGACGTGCGCTATCGTCCCATCAAGATTCAATACCACGCAACTATTCTGTATTTCTTTTTTTATTTTTCCCTTCGCGCGCAGGAAAAAAGTGATCAGAATATGCACGCGACTGCGAGACATTTGAGGCCTAAAAGTCTCGTGGCTGTCTTTCTCCTGCTTTTCGTTTTACACGAGAAATTATGTCCGGAGTCATTTTAATGGAATATAAAACACGCGATGTAGGTACATTTAAACCTTTATAAACAATTGAAACTTTTTGGTAGTAAAATACGATGTGGTAAATGTAAATTTATTTTTCATAAAAAGGAAAGTCCACTTTTACGTGTATTGTGGTTTTGGAAAAATTTCTTACTTAAGGGGGTGTTCGTTCAAAAGTGTGTGAAAAATGAGCTACTTCAGTCATTCATTAATATCAAAGAGATAAAAAAACGGCGATCCATTGAAGGCGAAAATTTTATTTAACCAAATTTTCTATTAATTTTCTATTCATTTTCTATTCAATTTTGTATTCATTTTCTATTGAATTTTCTACTCAATTTTCTATTCAATTTTCTATTCATTTTTTATTAAATTATTTATTGAATTCTATTCAACTTTCCATTTACTTTCTATTCATTTATCTATTCAATTCTATTCAATTTTCTATTCATTTTCTATTCATTTATCTGTTATAAAACATGGAAATATTGCTAATACATTTCTAAATTATACACGTTTGTATATTTCATATAGTTCAAACTAATTCAACAATTATTCACTTTATAGCTGCCACGAATTACATGCAACGTACAAACAGTAGGTTGGAAGTTACACCAAAAATGGTTTCCCAAATCTCCCAAACTCCGTTGCACCGCAACGAGTTAATTCTCCAACAGTCTGACCCATTCTTTCATAAAACGTCCCTATCCCGAAATGTTATACAGAGATCAATCCTATAGATTTTCGATACGCGTATATAATATAATAAATGCCCTTATCGCGATATGTACTATCCGCGTGTGTAGGCGGATACTTCATCCGATAAGGGAATAGCTAGTTAGTTGATGGCGGTAGAAGAGCGAGGCGGAGGGGGTGGTCGATTGTGGGAAACTGCAAGCAGATCGGATTTGGCCGTTATTACTCCTTTGAATCGAAATACCACTGCAATCGTTCTCTCTGTTGCTGGCCGCGCTTTCTCTACCATGTTTCTTTTTTATTTTTGACATTTCTCTTCTTCCTCCGCGGTTCGTGGCCCGCCTCCGTTTCTGCCCTCACCGCCTGTAAACCTAGAAGTGAATGCGTCCCCGCCCGGATTACAAATCGAAAGCGGTTTAGCTACTCGCCTTTCATAAAGAACAGCCAATGCGTACGCACCGAGACGCACTCTCGGTTCAATCTCCGTCTTGCATGCCTTCCGTTGCCTCCACTTTGTTTCCCTCCCGCCCGTGCATTTATCTTTTTCCCTACGACGCTTGCCTACGCCCCCCCCCCCCCCCCCGTTTACATGCCAGTAACGGCCGCGGCTCGATTATATGAGAGAAATAAATTGAGCGGTACGTGAAACGACTTGACGATTCTGGATGTATTCCCGACGCTAACCGCCATTTTCAGGCGGAGTTCGAGGAATGTTAAGCGGGCCCTCGCGGGGCGACGATAGCTCCGCTTTTATTCATATGGGTCTGACGACTTTGCAGCAAGTGGCTTCGAATTTGTTCACTTTAGGAAAGCTAATAAAAATGGCGTTAACAAAATATTTTTAGATATATGGAATTTGGATAATTTCAGTTAATAACAGTTTTTAAGTCTTAAAAGCTCCATCTGTTTATTTTTATAGTGAAGTAAATTATAACTTCATTCTTGACTAAGAAATAAGAATGTTTCTCTTTAGCACTTAACTAACAAGAGCAGAGCGTTTCAAAACAGACTGGTGTAAGTCCGACTACCAATAAGTGCCGAGGCTGATTGGATGCTGTTCATGCGTTGTGCTGACAAGTAAAAAAAGTTAAAAAATTAAATTTTTTTTAATATACATATTTATTATGGTAGCAGTTCGAGCCTTTAGATGTGTTCCCACAACTGCAATAGGTATATATGTAGAGTTCACAGTAAACGCAAAACATTATTTTACGGGAAACACCATATGAGTGATTTACACCACTATGAATCTCGGCCCTCCATATTTTCAAAGTATTTTATTATCTACATATTAACACAGCATTTAACACTATTACTAAGCAGAAATGTCGTTCCTCTATGGCAGAGTACATTTTCAAAATTAAAAAAATTGCACAATCACATAAAGTTTTATTAAAATCAGAAGTTTCAGGTTGGAAAGGTTTCGTTGTAAGCGTTGGCTGAGCAGAGTATCGAATCTTGGTGGCTCGTTAACATAAGCAGATTTTAAGAAATGGTGGGGATACCACAGTCGTATTATGGGGAGCACTTTGAATTACGTTTTAAGAGGCATTATTGTAATACCTTTATTGGAGATGTTCAAGCGCTCCTTCGTTTGCGTGATACATTTAGAAGAACGGATTAGATTCAATAATAATTAAAGAGTCCTTGTAGAAAGCACTGTAAATGTCAAAATAAAAAAAAATTATCGGAAAGCGATCTACGTGCCAATGTGTAATACTATAGTACAGAATTTGATTTTTGGCACTTACAGCGGTTTCTACAAGGAAGAAACAGGGAAGAAACGATGGACAAAGCGATTATTTATCTTCGTTATTAAAGATACTAATTTAAAATAACGTATTAAGGGGGTATTCGGTCGAAAGTGTGTGAAAAATGTGCAGTTTTTATAATTTTTTTCTGCACAAAATAAATGTTCTACATAGTTCTGGTTTTGTGTATTTGTTTAATAATATTTTACTAACACTTTCACGCCGTTATATTGAAAAGTGATAAATATTTACTATGTTAGAGGTGTTCATGTGCGGATCACTTTCAAAAATACCTGCTTCACGGTTAACATTATTATTATAATTATCATTTATTCACGGGTAAGAAAAACCCTTTACCGAAGTACAAGTATACGCATGTAAGAGACATATTAACAAGACAGTAAGTAAATAAAGCACATTAATGCCGAGAGTGAGAATGCAGAATTTGCATAACCGATCTCTTAAATTCAGCCGGTATGTCGCAAAAGAAATCCGCACAATTACATATGTTATTGGCATGTCTGCAAATACGATCAATACAACAAAATTTCCCATACAGTGTACGATGAGGTTCGAGATAGAATAAGGCATGCTGTCTTATTGCGCCCTTTGTATTCATCTGAAATAAAAAAAAAACACTTTCATTCTATTCAGTAACCTTGCCTTTATCGCCCCTACCCCAGTCACTCATTAATATCGAAGAAGAAAAAATGGTAACCCATTAAAGGAGAATATTTCATTTAACCAAATTTGTTTTACTTTGATCTGCTATAAAACATGGAAATATTACTGATATGTTTATTTCGGACGGAAAAAATCATAAAAATATAATTTATTGAATATCTCAAATTAAATTATTAAGGAATAATCTTACACGCAAAGTGTGAAGATTTATATAAAAAGAACTAAGTAGGTATGTTCTTAGTTTAAAAAAAAAAAAGGTAAATGATCTCGTCACACAAAAAAGGACTTTTTCAATTCATTCAACTCTTTCATTTACTATTCTTTTCCTATTACAACCAAAAAAGAGATTCAACCTGTCCCGGTCGTGTGATCCACCTTGTACATATACGACCATACGCCCTAGAAGTAGCAAGGACCAACCGCCATTTGACAGAACGACTCACCAACGGGACCGTAACACGCGCGTATCGCCGTCTCGGAGAATCGTACAAGGTATCAGGTACCGAGTAAATCCAAAATAAAGATCCACGGGAGTGCAATCCAGACAAATGGCGGAACAAAGCAGCGGTGCGGGGCCGCAAGTAGCGAGCATAACGCGGCTCAGGTGCTCCAATGAAACTATAATATTATCCCACGCTCTTCATCTTCACGCTTGAGGCGAGCGCAGGTTGCGTGGGAGCCTCTCCGCTAGCCCGCGGAGCGTGTTGCATCGTGTGTGCGCCGCGGAAAGGGAGATCCATAGCGCGTTCTGTGTCACATTAAACGGTGCCACCGATCTAAGAAGATGGAAGATCGGCCTAGGAGCTCGTGTGCAGCCTGCAATATTGCTAGTGACTTAAGCCTCGGAAAATTGGCTCATTTATCTCGCTCGCGGGGACACCCCAGCGACGTGGTATCACGCTTGGAAAAACATTTCCAGCGTGATGACGCCACTGTCCTCGTCCCTCCTCCTTCATTTTTCTCCGTTTCTCACGGGCCAACGGGTTGCATGATGGCAGACAAGCGCGGCGATTAGATTCCCTCGCAAATTGGAGATTCGTCTGGACTTTCCTTGAATAAATCACAGGCGCGGAACGTTTGCTCCGTAAATTTTGAAAATCTCATGAATCGGCTGTGAGGATCGTTCTCTGGGCTTTTCTAACTCGAGAATACAGGTACTTTTTATGATGGAAATTGCTGTAGTATCGTGGGATTCGTATTGGGTGGTTTAAGGGGGGAGAGTCATTTGGAATTATTTTATTTCAGATTTTTTGTAAAAAAATCTATATAACCATATCTGTTCAGGTTTTACATCCATATAGGTAGGGGAGGGTTGCCTATATCGTACCACTTAAGACATTTTACGTTATATTTCATATTTGGTACTAATTTGAACGCAAATGACTATTGGATATTGTAGCTTGATCTTTTAGGCACCTACTATTATATGCTTAACCTTTTATTCGGAAAAAATTAATTTGTTATTAATCTTTTTGTCACATACTGTAAAAGGTACGATTTAGGCAACCAGTCTCCTAAATCGTACCTCCACTAAAAATAGTATCAATAACAACTAGAGAAGAAAATATTCAACATAAAGTAATGATTATTATATAGTTACATATACATATGTATATGGATCACACACAGGCCGTAATAACCTATGTATATGATATATATATACATAACCTATATAACATACGAGTTGTCAAATCCTACTTGTATGCTTGTAGTGCTACGATTTAGGAAACATGATCAATTTATTTATAAGTATCAATTTAAACTTTATAACGAATGTAATATGTACTTAAAATGAATGTAAAATATCCTATATTAAACCCGCTTTTAGAAAAATACAAAAATACAGGACAAAATTGCATTGTCTGATTATTATCAGCTAAAATAAACTAGTACAAAGTTACATCAATCATACCTGATTTTTTTAAATGTTTATAGCACGCACAAAACAGGGTGTAAGCTCAAAAGGTTTTGTTTCTATTTCTTATCTCACATTTACTTGATATTTGTACAACCCCTGGCAATAAGTTTTCGACCAAACGCAGTGGTACGAAGTCAACGAGAAACACCATAATTTTTTGTATGTAAAACAGTGCGGTATAAATTTCAAACTTGTGGCAATCTTAAATTGGTCTAATATGAAGTAAATATACCAAAAATAATAAAGACATTAGTTTATTATCTATTAAAAAACAATGAACAAACAAAATGTTGGTTGGAAAAAAGTATTTGGCCAACGGAAGCTCTGGAAAAAAAGTATTCGACCATATAAATTTGCAATGAAACGAACAATAATTTACTTAAAATTCACATTACCTAATATTTAATTGCATTTCCACGTGCACGTATATGCGCTTTTATGCGTTTTGGCATTGATTCTATAAGATTTTCGCAGTGTGTCGGCGTGATTTCATCCCACGATGCCTTAATTGCTTTGCGAAGATATTGCGCAAAAATTTTTAATGAAAAATAGGTTTAGCGTACCTACTGGCCGGCCATTTTTTCAGTTCTGATCCCATTAGTCTGCAAATAATTTTGTATTCTTTTGCTAAACTGTTTTGCTGCATTCTGGGGCTCTGTATCTCAGTGTGGCGCTATGCTAGCGAGTAAGAAATTTGTATGTTTATCGCTCGATGTCGAATGTGTTCTCACTTTCTTCGTCTTCTCACTTGCCGTCTCGTTCACAAGTCACGCAGAGTGCAATAAAACAATGTATTGAAAACATAAGTTAACGAATTGTTCCGAGATCAGTCAATTGTTAGCTAGCGATCGAAGCAGGTCGATGAAATTCAGCATGACACCACGCAAGCATTTTTCTGACGATTTAAAGCAAAGAATAATTAAACTCTTGAAAGAGGGCAATACTCAACGAAAAGTTGCAGAAATTTTAAATTGTTCCCATAGTGCGATTAGCTGTACATAAGAATATATTGTAAATAAGAAATTTAATGAAAGTGGAAGTGTAGTTAATTGTACAAGATGTGGACGCCCTCGTTCATCGTCAAAAAGAGATGACCAACAATTACGACAAATTGTTCAAAATATGAGGCGAGGTATGTCTAAGGAAATAAATGGAAAGTGGGAACAAAATGTTTGTGACTGTACAGTGAGAAACCGGTTAAATGAAATAGGATATTCATTTTGCAAAGCGAAGACAAAACTGTTTGTTACGAAACAGCATAGGAAAAAACGTTTGGAATGGTGTAAGGAACACCGGCATTGGACTGTGGATGATTGGAAAAAAGTAATTTTTAACCCAATAGAGAATTTATGGGCAACGTGGAAGCAGTTAATTCGTATAAAAAAAAACCTACAAACAAAAATGAGCTTCGTGAAGCAATTAAGGCACCATGGGATGAAATCACACCGATAAAATGCAGAAATCTTATAAAGTCAATGCCAAAACTCATAATAGCGGTTATACGTGCACGTGGAAATGTAACTAAATATTAGGTAATGTGAATTTGAAGTAAATTATTCTTCGTTTCATTGCAAATTGACATGGTCGAATACTTTTTTCCAGAGCGTCCGTTGGCCAAATACTTTTTTCCAAGCAACATTTTGTTTGTTCATTGTTTTTTAGTAGATAATAAACGAATGTCTTTATTATTTTGGGTGTATTTACTTCATATTAGACCAATTTAACATTACCACAAGTTTTAAATTTATATCGCATTGTTTTACATACAAAAAATTATGGTATTTCTCGTTGACTTTGTACCACTGCGTTTGGTCGAAAACTTATTGCCAGGGGTTGTATTATCAGATGTCGTTTACATTCATTAATTACTGAAAAATTGATGAGGTACGATTTAGGTGACCAGCACGATATTGGCAACTCTCCCCTACGAAGAAGAAATTACATACAGTTTTTTCCACTCAAAATAACACATATGTAGTTATAATAATACTGGTATTGGCGTAGGACGTCCCTTCGTTGAATTTCTGCCAGTGTAAAATCAGAACCGCTGAACAGAATCAAAAAAATGAAACAATTTTAATTACCTACTAGCAATTTATTCAAGATCACATCGGCGAAAAAACAATAAAAATCTTTTTTTATCATAGTAAAATATGTGTTATTAATACCGAAAACAATTTTCACCTTAGGTGTCACAGTTTTCTTTAAAAAAAATCCTAAATTTTTTAAGGGATTACACGAGAATGTACCCCTAATTTATTTAAGACCTCCAAAATACTTAACAACGACTCTATCCACATAGAATTTGTCATAAATAAACGTTTAAAGTTATATCTAACAAGTAAACATTCACTTTTAGTGAACGGTGTTTCCCGATTTGGAATATATTTTTTTAAAGTACTCATAGTAACTAAAAAATCCTGAAAATTATATCTGCAATGGACCTATTTTATTCATGTTATTGAGGCGTACGCGAAAAACGGTAAAATCCTCTTATTTCAAAATAATTGGCTAAAACCTGGCATCTGTATGTTTTTTGTGGTGGTGAATCCGAATATGACGTTATTTTTTGTGTAAAAAAATTTCCTAAGGTAGTTTTCTCAATAAAAAATCAGTTTTTGGAAATAACTCATAAAGGAAAGGTCGAAGAATGTTTTAAATATTTTTTTCGGATTCCTCCTACCAATTTACTTCAAAATCCATGTTAACCTGTTTTTTAACTCCCAGGGGCCACACTAGGATCGAACGAAAAAATCATAATTGTGTTATTGTTTTCTAATAGTGAAAAAAAACTTGCCTTTAGTGATTCAGATTCAGCGCGCAGAAGCTAGATTCTGTCAAAAAAATTTGAACTGTCGCAAGAACCTTTTAAACAGATTTTTAAAGTTTTCTATGTGCTAATTTTTTTATAATCTTAACACGTTCACTGTCCAGACCTCTAGCCTACCTACTCGTCTCCTATGCGCCCAACAAAGCAGCAGAATGTTTGGTTTAAACATTTGCGTTTTCAATTGTATATGCAATATATAAAATATCATCACTCCTTCATCGTAGTAGCTTTCTTTAGATATTGAATACCAGTCGGATAAGGTACACGGCTAGGAAATCTAACGAGTATCTCTTAAAAAGCAGTGCTATCGTATGATAAAATTAAATTCATAAGATCAATAAAAATAATAATTTTTAAGTGACTTGGGGCACCTTGAAACATTTATTGATGAAGTTCAGATTTTGACAGCTTCAATACCATTATAAAAGGCAACTTCTGCCAACTATTAGAAGTCATGAATAATTAAAAAAAATTCTGCCCCTATTTTTCGTTCCACCCTAGGCCACACCTGGGCCCCTAGGGCAAGATACCAATTCAACGATCTTCGCATTGGCTGCTCTACCGTGTTCGAATAAAATTGTAAGTGTTTTCGTCATGTTTCCCCATGTTAACTTTGAAGTCGTCTTTTTAAAAAATTCTCCGGCCTTTCGTTTTTGAGTTACCTCCAAAAAAAAACGATTCTTTTATTAAAAGAACTACCTTAGGAAATTTGTTTACACAAAAAATAACATCATATGCGGATTCAGCACCTCAAAAAACATACAGATTCCAGGTTTTAGCAATTATTCTTAAATAAGAGGATTTTGCCGTTTTTCGCGTACGCCTCAATAACACGAGTAAAATAAAATAGATCGATTGCAGATATAATTTTCAGGATTTCTTAGTTACTATGAGTAGGGTAGACCGGGGGCGGTAGTAACACTTTGATTATGGAATACGATTATGCAAAAACTATTGAAGTTACAACAAAAGTTTTTATACGAAAATGTTACTTACTTATCTGACACTTATTGAGCCACAACAGCTTCGCTGTTTGTCAAGTAATATCCAGTTTATTAATAAAAATTGAGAAGCGGACAAAGTGTTACAACAGTCCCCGAATCCAGGTCGGTTGTAACACTGCATCGAGTTGATAGTAGCACAAATTTAACTTTACAAAATTAAAATATTTATTAATTTTAATTATAATAGTAAATGGAAAAAAGTAAAATTTATAACCAATTATGCGGTATCGCAATTGTGACAGAAATGGAAAACGTTTGGCTGGTACATTCTTCATGTGATCAATCCTTACATTCAGTACATTCCACCTATTTTTCATTTGTTTGTTTGTGCTGTGCTATATTATTCCGTGTAAACAAGACAATATTATTCATCTTCTGTGTCACTATTCGGTTCTGTCGCGGTACAACCGACCCCGACTGCCGATGTTACAATCGACCCCAGCCAGGCTTTTGAACTTAAATTATAAATTTTGATTAACGAGACACTTAAAAGTGATAACTAACGATCAGTATTAATTTAAAAATGACCAGATTAAATATTAAAAAAAAAAAGAAAAAGCACGTACTTGCAAAGGGAGTATTTATATTACAATTTTAAATCAATAAGAAAAAGTTACTTCAGGGTATCGAAAAGTTATTTTCTCCACTATACATGTGTATTGTGTATCTATACTGTTAGGACATGGATTTGTGTATTCCAAATGTCATTCTTCATCATATATCCAAAATTTGTGTTAATATCTATCATATGTTCTGAGATATTTAACGCGTTACAATCGTCCTCCTGTTACTATCGCCCCCGGTCTACCCTACTTTCAAAAAATATATTCCGAATCGGGCAACTCCATTCACTATAAGTGAATGTTTAATTGTAAATACCAGGGCCATTCATTAATAGGGAGACGATATCCTCTACCAGTACAGTGGTATCCTTCAGGATTCCCATGTCTTTCACACATGTTCCTTCCGCATTCGGAACAGGTTTTTCTGGTAATAGCAAAACAGTTTGCCTAACTGCGATCTTCTTTTAATAAGCCTCTACAATTATATTCGTAGTCACAACTATCAACTTCCAAATAGAATTGAACTACTACCGCTAATGTTCGCCCACCGCATTAATTGGAGCGTAATTAGAGGATACTTCCATTCATCTGAACGCATAGAAAGCAGAGCAAGCAAAGCAATCATTTCATACTACATGGGAAATTAATGTTTAGTTTTCAGAATAATTTAGGCACAGAATAAAATTGCCATCTGCCTTGAAATATATTGAATCTAGCTTCCTGTTGCCAGCACGAGAGGAGCAAGATATCAATGTCCTCCTCTCAATGCAGAGAGTAACTTTCAGTTTTTTACTCCCTTGGCTGGAGCTCTTTTTCTGGCCGCAAATTCGAGGGGTGGTTAAAGGTATAAGTGAAAACCAAAGTGAGCAAAGAGGATTTTTCTACGGGGGGATGGAGATCCGCCAGTCAAGTACGTAACACGACGAAATATCGGATTCGAGAGTTCCCGAGCTCATTCTCGACTTCGAAAATGCGTGGCGAGTTCGACGAAGCGAAGAGGATGGTTAAGGACAGCCGACCGAGTGGAAACGCGAAACGGGATGAGTTACTTCGACAGGAGTTTTCAGCTTCCATCCCCGCCGCCCCTCTCCTCGTCATTCTCCTGGTCTCCCATCGCTACGCAATTTTCGTCCTGCGATGTAAAAGTTTTTACAACGTTTTCATCTCGACCCTTTTCCTAAAGTTAGGTACCAATCGTATTTTTCCCTCTTACACCGGAGTCCAGACGTCTGCGAGACTTTGCGGAATTTTGAAGTCGCTACCTTCTTCTGGGTTGTGTCTAGGGAAAGTGTTTCCTTTTTCGAGGAGGAAAAGTTCTTCCGTAGAAACGTAGACAAATGTATCTTACTACTCGGAGGTATTCGATCACTTGTTGTACAGACGTTTGATAGAAGAGGAAATGGAACATTCTGATGTTCCTTAGGCCATTGGAATTATTTTATTTTTTCTTCTTTTAAAAAATGGACTTCACACTGCAATTCGAATATCTAGAGACGCGGTAGCGTCTCGACGCCAGGTATATGTTCCGACACCCTGTATATGTCGACTGTCGCTACCGCTATCATTTACTCGTCGCCCGGCTAATCCAACCTAGCCTGAAACTTATTTCATTAATATCTCATCACGCCTGCAATATTTTCTAAATTTAAAGGCATTTTTCTTATGTAAACCGCATATAAGCTTTCGAATAAGACCAGATTCAATAAAATCGGTCCACGCATGACAGAGATATAGTAATATCGTCTCATGGATCTGTCGGAAACGGTAAGATTTTTCTTATTCTTATGATTCTTGTTCTCCAGTCAAAATTTTCATCGACATAATACGTATACGCGTTACACGCACACCTTCAGCCAAAAAGAAACTAACACATGTTTCGTTCTTTACTATGCAATCTACTCCAAATTTTGACAGCTTACCGTCAAGTTATAACCAAGTTATAAACGTGTTTTCACAAATATGTGTCGTTGTACCATTGAATTGCTATTAAAATGCAGTCTCAAACACAAAGTAAATTGCCGAAATTTGAATTGCGATATGTTTGAATATCATCAAACTGTTTTTTATTTGTAACTAAACTGAGGATTTTATGTATATATAGATAATCGAAGCGTCAAATGATGCTGTGACTGAATTTATCCTTAATTCTGTCTCGTGATAATTTGTAAGTTATAATATTAAAAATTATTTGAAGTTATTCCCTATGCAACTTATCTTTGTAAAAAGAACTGAGATCCCCATAAAAAAACTTCAGAAAAGTAAAAAAATTACGCCAAGTACATGAAATGAAATTAATCACAAAAGAATAGGAGATAATAATAATTAGAATATAAAAAAAAGATGTGAAATCAAAATGAGCTGCAAGTACATAAAGGTGCTTTCCAACTGCGCTTAAGATGACACAACTACATATACACAGCTAAAATGCTGTGTTCATACATTCCATTACTCATATCGTGGACATTTTAATAATGTGCAGATAAAATGTAACATCTATACATTTGCCTAGATGTTCGCGGCCTGGAAATCGAATACTTGGCGTGGCCAGGCAAGGTCAAGGTGTCGATGAATAAGAATTATTTAAAAACGCAAAATAATGAAAGTGTATTCATATTGGCAGAGTTTCAAATTGACAAATTATCTGAAAGCTTGTGAGAGGAAAGGTATCGGTGTCGATGAATGATCTTAGAATTATTTTAAAACGCAATTTAATGAAAATGTACTCGTATTGTCAGAGTTTTAAATAGACAAATTATGCGAAAGCCTGCGAGAGAGAAGGTATGTGTATTGATTATCTGAGATTACCTTGCCTGGCCACGCCAAGTATTCGACTTCCAGGCCGCGGACATCTAGGCAAATGTCTAGATGTTATATTTTATCTGCACATTATTAAAATGTCCACGATATGAGTAATAGAATGTATGAACACAGCATTTTAGTTGTGTATATGTAGTTGTGTCATCTGAAGCGCAGTTGGAAAGCCCCTTTATGTACTTGCAGCTCATTTTGATTTCACATCTTTTTTTTATATTCTAATTATTATTATCTTCTATTCTTTTGTGATTTATTTGATTTCATGTACTTGGCGTAATTTTTTTACTCTTTTGAAGTTTTTTTTATGGGGATCTTACTTCTTTTTACAAAGATAATTTGCATAGGGAATGACTTCACATAATTTTTAATATTATATTTATTATTATCTTCTATTTTTTATGATTTATTTGATAATACTCTTTTTCGTCCTCGACTTTTTCATGTACTTGTTTAATCTTACCGCTGCATGCCTCTGTTTCGTCGCGCATGTACCTAGATGTGAAAATTTATTTTGCAATATTAATATTATACATCATGTTTATTCAGATTTACAGCCAAGAATTGGACTTGGCTTACAATTTTCTACTACAGTTATAAGCTATCTTACTCATTCATCCCTCTCACTCACTCTCTTCCTCATAAATAATTTCTGTATGACTCTAGTTCTGACTACTTAGGCGATCTTAGTCTTGTAAGACAAGGGAACATCCCGAACCCGGAAATTCAAAAAATTCTGAAATTGCGAATATGTAGGGAATTTCCTCCTGTCACAACGCAATTTTTATTTGCTGCCCAAATTCACTCTAAGGGGGTGTAATTGACCTCTGAAGACCCGGTTATTTTCCGATTTTGTGTTATAACTCGTGAACTGTAAAATAATTTTTTACCAAAGGATAGATCTAATTAAAAGAAGCAATTTTTGTCTTGACATTTTTTTCTATCTCTTACAGTTTGCGAGTTACAACACGAAATCGGGAAATACCCGAATTTTCAGGGGTCAATTTCAACCCCTTCAAGTGGATTTGGGCAGCAAACAAAAATTGCGTTGTAATTAGAAAGAAATCCCCTACATATTTACAAAGTTTCAGAATTTTTTGAATTTCCGATTTCGGTATCTTCCCTTGTTAGTTAAGTTAACTCGTTGCAGCTTCTTTAATTACCTTCTTTATCAAGGGCCTCCGTAGACTTTTTTCTTACATAGTAATAAAAAAACAACCCTGGCGATGACATCGACGTATCGGATTTAATTAAAAATTTAAAACCGGAATTTAAAAATATTCACTTTTTTAGTATAAACTTAATAAATATCAGTTTTTAAAAATAAGCGATTTTTTTCTCTGGTGCGCCTCCCTCTCCGGACGCCCATTTTCTCTATTATTGCCTTTAGCATGCTGTTCTTCTTTTTTTTTCCTTTCTTTTGTAACATTTCCAACCAATTTATAATATTTCTGTCTCTTTGTCCGCTTACCGCGTCTTCTAAATTGCGATTACTCCCCATTTCCCTACACTCCCTAGTGAAGTGTTCTAGGTTTCCAAATTCATCCCCAAATACATACATAAGTCACAGCGTCTCCCCTCTTTGTCTTCCCAATACCTATTCATGTTTCCCAAATTACCGGATCTCGGTTGTGCGATAAGTTCTAGTCCTTCCCCTTCTTACACAGATATTCCGATAACCCTATCGTTCTAATATATTTATATCTACTACTAGCTTAAAGTACCCGGCGCTGCCCGGGTAAACGTTCGATTATCCCGGAGTGTCAAGAGGGTGAAATACGGAAGGTGGAGTGGAATGTCCAGATTCAATGGTAGCTTATATTTTCCGCAGGGTTCTATAGAGTAATTATGCAAAATTTGGTCCAGATCGGTTAAAAAAATCGGGATGAAAAGTATCCTATAAATTATTCCAGGTCCTAGACTACGTACATACAACATTTCAGAAAGATCCGTTGCGTAGTTGCGACGTGATTGAGTAACAAACATCCAAACACACTTTCGCATTTATTCTATTACTAGGAATATATTTTGGTTGCACTATTTTCGAGTCTAGTACTTGTTGTTGCACTTCTATATCTCTGTTCTTTAAATTTCCTCTAACATCTATTCCCTTTCCTCTTCTCTCCTCCACTCCCTCTTTCTGCAATATTAATATCGATACTAATTAATAACACAGTATTAATATTAATATTTCACAAATGTGTGCATGTATTTAGGAAATCGAGATGTTTTAATTTTCCTTAACCTTGTTTTTATGAAACTGAAAACTGAAACTCTTTATGAGAAGTCTGTGAAGATGAAGATGAAGATTCATACACCTTTCCTTCGATCCATCCAATAAAACCTATTTTTACTCCCGCTATGATCAAATCACGTTTTTAAAATTCTAATTAAGTCTGATTACCACAGTCATATTAATCTGCCGTTGAATTATGACAGTAGTTGTACGTTGTACCTACCCTAATACAAGATGTAAAATCTATCAATAACAGAAGTTTAAGTTCAAGCGTATAAACAAATAAACTAATTTGATTATCAATTGACAAGAAGCTGGAGGACTATTAGCTATAATTTATCATTCAAAGATGACTGTATTATTTTAAAGACTCTGTACGGGATAAATGTAGAATCGATAATCCTTTTGGTTTTCTTATCTGGAATAAGGCTGAAAGTCACCAAACGACCAATTTTAATTGAATCTTCATGAAAAATGGATAATTCCAGTCTTCCAGCGAGTTCGATAGCGCGTCGATTAACTTTCTCGTTCATCTATTCGTTTTAAACTCTCGTACCCGGAACCGCCAATAAAGTAATTCCGGTCGAGGGCAATCGCATTACAGGCGTCCCTTTTACCAAGCTTCCAGGCGTGCCATTAAATAGAAGTCGAACGTTTTCTGGGGAAACGATATTTGCGATGTTCAATGACACTTTCGTACCCTTCGGGTAATGGCCAACGTAGAAGACACTATAAACTTAATAGCCTTATCCCTCTGGACCCGCGACATAAATCATTCAGTATCGCTAATAAAAATATTCAGTATCACTTATAAAACGAAACAGAAAATTAAACTGCGTTTCAATGCGGTTTTCATTCATTTGTAGTTTTGCTGTTGATGGTTCAGCCAGTAGCATCAACTGGTTGTCTTTGGTCAATATTTGTACCTCAAGGAGATTGCAGAATGTTGGGGACCAACGATTTGATTCAAATTCTGCGTATATTAAGTGCACGCATTGTATAATAACATATTAAACGTACAGGGCGCACTATTTACAATTCCGTGAGGAAATCGAGCTGAAAGTTTTGGTTTTACTTTGGTGGCAGTTGACCTCCCCTGGCGTGAGAAGAAATCGCTTATTTTTAAAAACTAAACTTATTAAGTTTATGCTAAAAAAAGTAAATATTTTCAATTTCAATTTTAAATTTCTAATTAAATTGCCGCTACAAAATGGGTTCAAACGAACAACCAATCGACGCCTGTCAACTTGACTGTTTTTCTCTCTCCCTCCCCCTGGAAAAAAGTCTGCTGCCACCCTTAAGTAGTAGTGGCTGCTATTAAGTGTTCGCAGTTTTCAGTTTGTTCATTTGGTGTGTATATATATGCTGCTTTTATGATTACATAGTTACTTCAATCACTATATGTCTGTGCATAGTTGTATATAATCTGAAAAAGACAAACCTTGAACTAAATTTTCTCACGAAATTTTGGTTGAGCCAAATTGGTGCCCTGAACGTGATGCACTACCATCGTTAATTATAAATGGAAATGAATATGTATTTTTCATTCTTCTGTTAGTCTTCTCGTAGAAGACGTTATTATTAATTAACTATAACTAAATATGTCACACTAGTAAAAATAAGTATAAATTAATCGTCAGTAGGTCTAGTGTTGAGGATCAGCAGTGGTAGTTTGAAAACAGTGTCGGTAACTTGTAAGAGTGTCTTCGCAAACACTTTCGAGAAAGTCGTATCGTCGTTGATGCAGGCGAGTATACGGCACGGGGAGCGTAAAATTTTAATTAACAGAAATGCCTTAATTAATAGATAACGAGTTATACTCATGCTAGAGTGACTTGTTCCACAGCTGCGGCCGCAAGCAGCCAATGTATTTTAAGGCTATCTTTTGCGTTCGTGAATTTGGCATTATCGTCCTTTGATGTCGAAGCTCGTGCAGTCAGTTAAAAGTGAACGGCATGTTAACATGAAAGTGTTGCTTATAAATGGGCTGGTGGAATCTTGAGGAGAAAGTTATGCATAATAATTTCTGCCTTCTGATATATGTGAGTTAAAATGCAAAAAGGAGGGAATATGTACATTTATTAAAAAATATGTCATGACGCTTATTATTCTGTGATTTAGTATCAAAGAAATTTGAAAATTCATTTTTGAATATATATTCAAAAATCAACGTGTATGATATGTGATACGTTTTATGTATCAGGAACTTTTGATTTTATTATACACAAATTTGTAATTACAAATTGTTTAATTACAATGTTTTAATTAAAACAGTTCATCACTTTTTGTCAGTTACATTTGTTCGACACTTTTCATTTCAATTGTTAATCGCTACTGAACAAAACGAAAATTTAATTACATTAAAGAAAGAAATTGCCAATGTTTGTTAAAGGTGTATCTGTACTTTATTGAAAAATCAATCATTTGACCCTTTTGTAGTTAATTCAATGTGACAGTAGTATGCACATTGAAGAGACTTTATCGAGAAACTCGGAAAAGAGGAAAGCATAAAAGATATTTAGGAGGATAAAAATATGAGTACATCTTTCCAAATATGACTCCTTCACTATTCTTAACATTTCCTGAAATTTCGACTAGTATTTAAAACACTCAGAAGTGGCGTTCTGGTTTTTAATAGCACTCAGAAAAATCATAATCCTATGAGGACATCAAACTTAAGTTTAATCTTGGACCGGTGAATTGAAGGTAGATTTTTCCAAATTAAAGACGCATGCAATGCTTTCATCTTGCGTTTGAGGTCATAAAAATCGGCTACAAAAAATTCTGGAAGTTGTCCAAAGAATCCTTAGTGGTATCTTCGCAGTAACTTCACAGCTTACAATCATATTAAACATTTAAACTTACAAGGGAAATTCGACAACTCGAAATTTAAAAAAAATTTGAAGCTTTACAGAAATATACGTCAAGTGATGCTAACAACGCAACAATTTTTTGATTCGGCAATAAAACGATCATAAGGGTAAAAACACCCCCTCAAAGAAATTGCGAACTATCACCTTAGCGTGAATATCTGCGAAACCGTAGAAGATATCGAAAAAAAAGTTCAATTGAAAGTTGTATGGCTTTCGATATCCTAGAATATGGTGATAAAGAATTATCGAAAAAATTGGTGGTGGGGATTAATTTTGGAAAAGAGAATGTTTTTTGCAAATTCTTTATCGCCAGATATTCACAATAACCTGAAAACGCCCCATTTTTTCGAGGGGGTGTTCTCACCCATACGACAGTTTTATTGCCGCATCAAAAAATAGTTTCGTTATTAGCATCACTTGAGCTACATTTCTGCAAGGTTTCAGATTTTCTTGAATTTTCGACTTCCCTTGTTAGGCTCAGCTATAAATCACTATTGACCAACATAAACTAATTCCACCCGAAACCCAAAGAACTAATTCGACTTCGAATCTGCTCAGAGTCTCGCGCCCGAATTTTCAATTACTCGAGCTTCCAATCTTTACCGCACATTTAACGCGAGTTCCTTAACATTTACACCTAAATTCCTATTAAATCGTTATTATCAATAAATTCCGTGTTCCCAAACACTACCCGTGTTCGCTAAATAATAGACCCCACGAACTTCGCAGGTACTAACAGGAATCATGTCATACAAAGAAAGGAATCAGTGAGCAAGCGAAAAAAAGGCCGCACGACCTCGTTCGCCTCTGGCATCAATTAACGTCGATTGCGATCGGTTATAAATGCGTTTATAACATGCGCCTCACGCTCGATGCCGTGTGGGGTATTTTACGTGGAACGCAGGAAATTATACAGGTGGCGGCCTCGTTTCCTTTTTCTCTCCCGCCCTCGCGCCCCTGCATTCCGCTCTCACCGTCCCTCTTCATCCCTCCTGTGTTCCTCTGCATCACGTGCGTCGCGACCGAGCGAGAGTCAGGGCGCGAGGGACGGAGAGAGAGCTCGGAAGGGATGATCGCTGCCTCACGGTCCACATTTTACATAATTTCACGTGAGCGTGCGTGTAATGAAACAGTGAAACGCGTGTTCCGAGTAACACGTAGTAATAATGTATCGTCAGCCCGCGAGACCTTTCTTTTTCTATTGTCGATCTAGCGTCCGGGCTTCAGCGCTCGATCCAGAAACGGTTCAACGAAAACTGGCACGAGTAAGTTGATTTCAATGTAATTCCAATGGACCGGTAAGTAGACACGATGAGTGGTGTAAAAGTGTTAGTGTAAGTGAATAGTTACGTCTCACAGTATTGCGGAGCTCAGAAATCGCAAAAAAATGTTTACGTTAATAACACACGAGTATTGTAAAAATAGTTAATAAGGGGATTTTAGGCCGTAGAATTTGATTTTCTGGTTAAAATTGGTATTCGAAAAAATTGACCTCTCTATAGAGGGGGTAGGCGTTATTAAAATGCTTTCACCTTTATTTATGAATACTTTTCGATTGATTTAGGCTAGTAAAGGTCCATTATAGTTTAATTTGTGGAAAAAATAGTAGGGATAATATTTTTATCCCCATAAAAAACTTCAAAAAAGTAACAAAAAAGTAATCTTTTTTTGTCTTTTATTGTGTTACACAGTGTTCCGTTTGATTTCACATCTTTTTTTTATTTTGTAATTATTATTATCTTCTATTTTTTGTGATTTATTTGATTTCATGTACTTGGCGTAATTTTTTTTACTTTTTTGAAGATTTTTATGAGGATCTCACTTCTTCTTACAAAGATAATTTGCATAGGGAATGACTTCAGACAATCTATATATATGTAAAAGAACAATTTTTAATATTATATCATTATCTTCGATTTTTTGTGATTTATTTGATAACCCTTTTATTCCGTCCTCGATTTTTTCATGTACTTAGCGTATTTTTTTTACTTTTTTAAAGTTTTTTATGGGTGCGGTTTACATTAGAAAAATGCCTTTAAATTTAGAAAATATTGCAGGCGTGATGAGATATTAATGAAATAAGTTTCAGGTTATGTTGGAATAGCCGGGCTACAAGTAACGATACACGGCAGCGACAGTCGACATATATCGCTGTGAACAGGCTGTCGACACGTACTTGGCGTCGAGACGCTACCGCGTCTCTAGATATAAGGGTATAATATAAGGGTATAATGGTATAAGGATATAAGGGTATAAGGGTATATATAAGGGTATCAGAGTATATATAAGGGTATAAGGGTATAAGTGCAACTAGAAAAGGGATGATTCCCAGTACAAAAGTAAGTTGAAACTGTAGAATGAAATCTTTTCGTACGAGGCTTTGTTTTCGAGAATATCGATTTCGAAAACACAAGCTGTATCACTATTTGATCACTAAATATGCTACAACTGTGCATGAAATGCATCCTCGTCTGAAAATAGATCGAAATTATGGAATAGCTTTTTTTCATCGGGATTTTGGTTCCGAGAAAACGAATTTATGCCATTTTCAAATAAATATTCTCAAAAATAAAACCACGTTCGAAGAAAGGTTATTCTACAATTTCGACTCTTTTTTGGACAAGCATCCATTCCGCGTGCAATTTTTCCTGTACTTGGCCCAATTCTTAGCCACGTCTACCTGTGTGTACTAAACGAGTTTTTAAATTCGATTTTTTCGGGAATGAAGCCTAATATGAAGAAAATGTCATTCTATATTTGCACGAGGAAGCATCTACTTTTCGGTTTTATCATGATTTCGGAAACACACTGTATAATTATACGTAGTTCGTTTCTCTTGGAAGTCTGAATCGTTTTGGTGACTAATCTTCACTCCAGAAATGATATTTCTTGTCTTTCCATTCAAAGATATTGTCTAAATCCTGCAAATACTGGTTGAAACTTTAAACATTTAATGAGCCATGTTCAGATTTTTTCAAAGGGTGTATTTTGAGTGAACCTTATCGAAAACTTTGCAGTTCCTTGTATCTAAACTTTCACATACTGTCAAGTGATGGCAGATGACACCAAGTATTTCTACTTTTAATTAAAATTTAAATTCTTTTTAGCCACAAATGAATGAACTAAATTATTGGAAACAGCGAAGAATTATCCGTGTCATGCGTAACAGAAAGAATCATGTCTCGTTCTTTTCACTTACAATTCCTTTTGCTCGTTCTTCGTCGTTCCCTTCATTAAGAAATTATCGACTTTCGGCTGTAATTATTGAAGCGTAATATTCACCCTGGCAATTCTGTTCACACGTAACCCCAGACGTAACTTTCAATGCTTAATAGACCCCCGTTAAATATCGATATCTTTGGCTCAACGAAACAATAAAGATTCCCTTTGATGGCTTCCCCACTACAAGAGTTCTATCTGATTTCCCAATAGACGCAGCAGGAGTGCAATCGCTCGTAAAGCTGTTATTCTTGAAGTGGTAATAGAATTCAGAAATTTTTTTTTTCGACGAGTTAAAAACTCTAAGTGGTTGGGATAAAATTACCTGAATTAATGGTCATTTTTAATTTTGTCTTATAATGCAAGATTTAACCATCACTTGGCGGATGTAGGGTCTATTTTCACCCATTCTTTTTATCAAAGTAGTTACGTTGCTCATTACTTAATAGTAGATATCACTTCTTTAACAGATTAAGAATTTTATAGGATAAATTTTATAGGATAAGATTTAAAAGCCTATTTTGAGTTTGGACGTACATGAGGAGCATTATTTATATGATGGGTCTAAATTGACCCTGTGACGACTTTCAAGGTATCTGCCAGCCAAAGGTTAATACAAACGTTTATTAATTTTTTTAAAACTTCGATTGTGATTGTAAGTAGTTAGGTACCTATGTAGGTAGATCTAAGGGAATATTTTTGTTCGGTTCCTTTATTATGTAATTTATTTTAATTACTTGTACTTACTATTAACTGCATACCAATTAATAATATTCTCGACATAGGATATTACATTCAACTCGAATGCTGAATAAATAATAATACTCTATAATAATAATTTTCTGTAATATATCTGAGAAATACATTCACGAATTTTAAGTATCGAATTTTTCGAAAGACAGTACGTCTGAAATATTTAGGTATACGATTTCAAGGAATGGCTAGATGTATTGCGGTAGCTAAGTAATTGATAAGTCAAGGGAAGTGAGCGTGCAAGTTTGTGCATAAGTGGCAGTGCATGATGGATGTCTACTTCTACTTTGTTTGACAGTCGTTAGTCTCCAGTTCTTAGGCAGTTTCTAATAAGCTTTATTTTAAAGAATACGGGTAGGTACATTGTGTATAGGGGACGAGATTCTTTAATATAGAAATAGAGAATCCTCATAAGTATCTTAAATTTCTGTAGGCAGTGTGACCCTCAATAAAATTAATATAAATATTTAACCGGTACACTCCACCCTTCATCGTAATCGTTTCAGCAATAGATTAGTGCCAATATCTTACACGGTATCTCCATTTATCGATCCATGCATTCCAGTACCTCCGCAGCGCTGTCACAATCTTAAAGCAGACATCCTTCCCAAGCCACGTTCCTCTTTTCAAGCCAAGTAACATGTACGCTTCGATTCCATCCCAAGCTACTTCCATCATTTATCAATCTATTTATTCATCACCGTATCTATCTATCTGTCCTTCCATCTGTCTATCCACGTATCCTACCCTCTCTCCCCCATTCGCACGTCCCTCGTCATTTTTATTTATGTCGCAGGATAGTTGTAAAATCAGCTTTCTTGCAAAAACCCTAAACGCCATTTTGTTGAACGTTTTGACAAACATTTTTACCTCAATTAGGATGAGGAATTACCTATAGCCTCTTCTGAATTACCAAGATAGTGCCATTACATTTCTTGGGGCTAGGTCTGGGTTAGCTAAGAATGGCTCAGTCTGTTCCTCTAAAAAGGCTTCTTACAAAAAGGCAGATTTTGTTGGAATTTAACAATATTTACGTATAGAAGGAAAATAGCAGTTGGAGACACAAGGTTGCCAACTGTACTATAATATATGGTATTATACTATATTTTTGCCTAGTGTAGAAAAAGTTATAGTACGTAAAAATACTATATTTCCGATACATCGATAAAATTCTACAATTTTTACTTACTTTTTTATTCTATTACAACATCAAAACTTCAATTTGCGAATTTAAACTTTAACAGAAAGGGGTCTGTCTATAATGAATATGAAGTGACGGGAAGAGAGAAACAGAACCAGTCTATCTCTCATAAAAAAGGAGCTCCTTATATCTTAATTTGGACTTTCAGCGCAACGAAACCTTTGACATATTTGTTAAAGACAATAAATTAATTAATAATGCAAAATGCACAAAAAATATATATCTATTTAAAAAATAAGATGTTGTTTCAAAGTACTATAGAAAAGTCAGAAGGTACTCTATTTTTTCACAGTCTATGTATATATATATATAAAAGAAGAAGTCCTGACTGACTGACTGACTGACTGAATCATCAACGCCCAGCTCAAACCGTTTAATTTAGGAACTTGAAATTTGGAAGGTACATTTTTTTCATGATGTAGGCATCCACTAAGGAAGGATTTTTGGAAATTCCGTCCCCAAGGGTGTGAAGAGGGGTAAAATGTATTTTCTCGGATTCCTTAATATCTCTTAGACCCGATTAGATATCAACTTGGTTCTTACTCACAAAGATTGCCCACACAAATGCCTACAAATCAATTTCAGGATTTTGACCTAACTAACCCCTAAGGGGGTGAAAAGGGGTGAAATGTGTTTTCACGTATTCCTCAAAATCTCTTAGGCCCGATTAGATATCAACTTGGTTTTTACTTCGAAAGGTTACCCACATAAATGCTTAAAATACCATTTCCGGATTTTGGCCTAATCAACCTCTAAGGAGTGGTGAAAAGTGGTGAAATGTGTTTTCCTGGAGTCCTTAATATCTCTTAGGCCCGAAGCGAAGCGCGGGGGTATTTTGCTAGTGTACTATATTTCTTATCACAGTTGACCCTAAAGTACTATGTTTTCCCAAAATAGTTGGCAATCCTAGTTGGGCCTCTTGACCCGTAGGGTTTTTCCACGACTCTTCGTCTTGTTTTAGGGACAGGGAAGAATGCGGAGGAGACAGTTTTCCTTTAATCTGCGCAGAACCTTCATGGTGCAGAGGCATACCACGCAAAAGTTTTTGCCCGCTGTATACAATATCACTCTTTGTTAATAAATACCAAAAATCTAATAATTTCACAATCGTCTGACGACAATATACCTATACCGCCCAAGCAGAAAATCTTACGCCGCTGCCCTTCACTGGCTGTCCTCGTCGTTGACGCACTCGTATCGGTCGACAATCCTCGTCACGTTTTCAGAAAATCCATCTGTATCCACGTGCGCACACAGCTTGGAAACTGATCGAATCGAACCTCGCGCGCACGCCTCCCCGATTTTTGTTCGATTTTTTTCACCGGGTGCGCAGACACACGCTCGTTCCTCAAACAATATTGCTGTCTTCCGGCTGGAATGGAATTGAACACCGCCATTAGATCGATCCCATCGAAACGACGGACGCGTGTAGCGCGCACCGGCGCGTAAATATCTAACGCGGATATTGTCGGTGGCCATTGGGAAATTTACTTAACGGGCTCGCGCCGCTCTTCTTTTTTCCCCCTTTCGGTCTCATCGCTGCGAACAATCGAGATTACTGGGTCGAACAATTAGCAGTTAGCGGGTTGTATACCGTTAGCTATTAATGCTACTGTTTAATCGATAGCGTATTTGCGATTCATGGATGGCCGAAAGCGCGGATCTCGCGGATACGCCTCTTATTTTAACTCTAAACGGGCAATAACGCGTTCATTGGTGAAATTTTTAATTGCGTACTCGCGCACGCCCGTGTACATGCTCGGAACTATCCTGTGTTTTGTTAATTGAACGCGCGCTGGCGGCTTCTCGTATTCGTTGTCGATCTTAAATTGCATAATTTAGCTGTACAGGGATGTTTATACAAAATGGAAGCTCGTTGAATGCTGCTCTCCCAATAGTAATGCTTTCGAAAAAGTTGTTTACTTTCTGTAAAGCGATAGGTACTGCATTTTTGCAAATGAAAATACTGTTGCGTATTGTTTGCATTGTTTTTTCTATGAAATAACAGAGGCAATTGTATCGAATTTCTTTTTGCAGGTAAGAATGACTATATGATATGGAAGTCATTTTTTCCTAAGATTTGTTTCTCATAAATTTCTAATTGTTATTTACCTTATTTGGAACGTAGTCGTTTTTTAATAAACAAGTGAGAGAAAGATAACTATGTAAATATGTAAATATGTAAAAATGGTACCTACGAGTATTATCACATAATGAAATATTTAATCTGAATCTGTCGATGTCATCACAACTCTGTGCATTTAATTTACATACGTAATAATAAATGTATCATGAATATTAATATTTTACTGAAACAAAACGTCCATCACGTTCTTCGGAATAATTCCCGATGTGCTGAAAATGGAAGGGACACTTTTCATTAAGGAACAAATCATCGTCATATTTAACAGGTTCATCAACTGTCTCGAGTAGAAGGAACCCAGTGGAATTATTCTGGAGATAGGGTAGACGCTATTATAATAATAAGATAGACCCATCTTGCATTCGTTCTTAATCAACCCCTTCTTACTGCGCTGATGAGGTCACGAAGCCATTCACGAGCAACAACTGTCGAAGACAGCTTCTTGACCCCTTATCATTTCGGTCGCATTGCCGTTTTCTAACAGAAGTGGCGCGATTAATGCTTAATGGCTCTGGTTCCATTTAAATTGTCATCGCGGCAGGCAATTTCTCGAAGAAGAGGAGTGCTTCGACCTCACTGCCAGAACTTCAGAGAGATGGAGTCTCCCGGTGTGGAGATGAGTGTTGTACCCGTTCAGAATGTGAGCTCTGATGCGCTTGCATTGTAGCTGAAATGTTGTTTCCAACATTTTTATCGATACCTTTCGATATGGAGTTGCGTGATAGTACACAATATGTCTTCTACTTCCCTCCCGCCTGATTCATCTAACTGATCATTTCAATTCTCGTACATTAATTTCGATTTTTCGTATTCCAGAACCAAAGTATTATTGGCTCCCGTCACGCACCATTAAGCCTTCAACTGCATTCATTGCAGGAAGGATTGTGTTAATAGTAGTCTGTGTATGTAGTACGTTGCATTTTATATAGGCAGACATAAATATTACGAGGCCTTAATATTTTCCCCTTTTTGATGACTGTATTTGAAATATTAACTCAGTGTTTCCCAACCTTTTTTTAATTGCGATCCCCTTTTATAATACTCAAATAACCTGAACCCCCCCCCCCCCCCATATAAGGTAAAGAAAATACATTTGAAATAGGTATTTCGAAATATAATTCTAACTTAATAATTGAAATAAATAAGTGCTAAAAATTGCCAACTGAAAATAACCGTGGCGACCCCCCAGAAAACACTTGGCGATCCACAGGTTGAGAATCGCTGTATTAATTTGTACATTTATTTAATGTTATAATGTTTGAAGTGTACTATATATATAAATAAACTTATGATTTTTATGTTTTCTTTACGTGCTGTAACTAAAAATTCTCTTCCTTTTTGTTTCAGGTAAGTCATGTTTCTTACGCGCCACTGCCATATCAGATCATTTCATAGGTAATGCTTTCTTTTACATATTTTACTCACATAAATAAATTTATTTCGTGTATATTGAAGCTGTTTATAAATTATTCAGCGGGTGAAAATATTATAAAACTTTTCAAACCAATGCAATTTCGAACTCTTATTTAACCATCAATCAATTTTAACTAGAAATTTCTTTACACATAATAAAAAAATGAAGCCTTCGACTCTGTCGTCTGTAGAATCATCCCCTAGAGTATTTACCACCTGTAATGAAACACCCTGTATAAGGTAGTACTACTAATCGTAAGCTAGAACATTTCTATCTTTTGTAATTACTTGTCAACTGCCGTCAGCTACATGTCAAAATGAATAAGTGTCTAATCGTGACCGTAATACATCAATAACAAACCATTAATTAACATTCACGAGTTAAATTATCCTTTATAGTCCACTTTTCCGTCACGTACCTATCTGCCATTATTTAATGAAAGAATCGACAATTATCAAAACGATGGAATGCAGTTAGAGAAAATATTAAATATATCTATTAATATATGTATATATAGATAGTACCTATCATGATATGAGAAGGAAATTACTTACGGAATGACATAATACTTTCGATTTTTTGGCAGACACGTATTGGTAATATATAGGAGGTCTCGTAACATTTGGTTGGCCGAAAAAAAGTATGTAGGTATGTGGTTCTATATAGAAAAATAAGTAGAAAATGTGGACACAGAAATTTTTTCATATGAGGCCTGGGTTTTGAAAAATTCGACGTTGAAAGTTCGTCTGGTACGCGCGCAACTAATTAAGCATTTTCAGAACACAGTAGACACTTTGGTGCAACTGCTGGTGAAATGAATTCTTATACAAAAATAAGTCAGAAGCGTAGAAAATTGTAGAATAACCTTTTCCCCAACGAGGGAAACTGTGCTTCCAACAAAATCGATTCTGCCGATGGAATGGATACTTGATTATATTTTAAAGCTACAAGCAAAATACAAGAATTTATAAAAATTGTAATAAAAACCTAAAACGGAGCTATTTCAGTGCCAGGGAATTTTAAAGTCACATAATATTATTTAAAAATTTGAATTTTTCTTTAATATCTGACCAACAACAGACGTCATAACTGTCATAAGGTATCTCTGTTAATGGAAAAGTTTCGTGAAAAACACTCAGGAGTATTTACTATGCCTCGCAATGTACGTGGTGTAATTTGCTTCTCACAAAAGGAAGGGTTCTGCACTTTCTAGCGCGACACAATGCGGTCTGTGGATTTTATTCAAGATTCGTTACGTTCACCAGACTGTAATGTAGCTGCCCTATGCGCGGGACATTATGCAATTTCGTGCTGCAATTAATTGTAGAGATTTGTAACGTGTACATCGTGCCAACACCTGCAGCCCCAGAACGCAGCAGCAATGGAAGAAAAAGAGGAGGATGGATGTAGGGAAACACAAGAAAAGAGCCAAGGGGTCAACCCTGAAGAGAATAATAAAAATGGGAAGTGTTTTGAGGACCCAGAAGAAACTACGCAGTTTATATTTCAATGAGCTTCTTTGATCACGAAAAAAGAAAATTTTCGCTCGCTTTGCTTGAAATTTTAATTAATACGAAATTTTTCTATGCCTCTCGTTTATACATAAAAACTCATCGCGAGGCATTTAATTCAAGGAGCGAACGTAGTAACAGAATTCGAGTGATTAGTGATTAGCTGGCAATGTGTGGACGTTGATAAACTGTATTTGTTAGAGATAATAAGGAAATCGGGACAAAAGTTATTTAAAATATTGTGTAGAAGTGTCAATTGCACAAAAGCTGCTCTTTGACTTATGGTTAAGTAGATAGTTATATGCTGAATCACTCGATAATGTCTAAGCAGAATTGGGCAAAATATAATCTAATTACAAATTACAAATTACGATGTAGTTGACCACAATTTTGTCAACTACCTAAATTAACGATTACAGAAAATAATGTGTAATCAATTACACAATTACATTTTAATCGTAATTTGTAATTTGTAATTAGATTACATTTTGCCCAACTCTGTGTGTAAGGTATTAGCTAATTCCAATCTTACGATTTTTGGAACCTTCTAGCACTTCAAAATATCAATGTACCTATTACGAAAAATGAAAGAAAGGAAAAGTCTAATATTTCAAATAATATTAAACTCTAATTTTCACTGTCAGTTTTAGATCTTACCCCCTTTAGCTACCTCTTGGCTTTAATCATTTATGAGTATTCCTCTTCGTTGCTATACTGAAAATTAATTAATTTACTCACTTCCTTATTAAAGGCAATTAAAATTACCATCTCATGACACAGGCAACGATATCAATTTGCAATTAAAATGACACATGCCTCGTTTTGTTTTTTTAATTAAATTCTGCTCGTTATTCAAATTGCCCTGAACGTTGCCGGTATCGACGAGGGCAGATTGCGTAGCTTAATTCTAGATCGGAAGCAAGGCATATAATAAAAACTTGACAACGGTTCGGGCTCGTTACGAATTCCCAATCCGTGAATATAAATGAAAACGCCGCGCGGCAGTCAATTCCATTTTAAATCCCTGGGAAAAGACTTCGACGTGGGCGCTGTTATTGCGATAGTTCCGCATAATTGTGCGAATTAACCTTCGGTGTAATTACTGGATGGGGTTCGATTCGCCGCGTAATGCAGTGAAAAATCTTGTAACCCGTATATTCGTTGATTAAACAATCAGAACGAAGTGTTTGGCACCCAGCGCTGTTAAATTAACAGTGTTAACCCTGGAACACTGAGTACGTTGATTATAGCCGACTGTATAGGATCTTTTTTGTTTCATAATTTCGTTTATATGAATCAGGGAATAAGCATTCGTGGTAGATTTTTTATTTTGTTCGGATCTGGGGTTCCTATCTTCTTAATAATATAACCACCAGGTCATCCCACTAGTAATGCGATTCTTCTGACAACTGAATTTATAACAACACTAGCTTTGCTACTCGGCTTCGCCAGGAATTTAGATTCCGATTTTATAAAAAGAATTTTTTTATGTTTTTTTTTGTGAAAACAGTCACATTCATCTGGATTAGTCAGACATAAATAAGCTGAGGCACATTTCGTGGTCCAAGAGATTACCGTTCGAAAGTTTTTAACCCTCTAACTCCCAGAGTTGCACCGGTGCAACACTCATTTTAAAAGTGCGTAAAATTCAAAGCTTTTGTAACACATTTCAAATACGTTATAGAAGAAAATAATTATAATTGTTCTGTGGAAACGATGAAAAAATAATTACATTAATATTTAGTGGGACCTTCTTTTCGTTGAAGCACGTCTATTAGTCGTTTTAGAATTATTTTGTACAATTTATTAATAATTTCTGCATCAATGTGTTCACTAACACAAGTTTGTAGTTCATTTGAATTATATAAGTTTATGAGGTGGGTCCAAATGGACCCTGTATCCGCCTGGCGAGGTATAAACGAGGAGAGAAAGCTATGCGTGCTTCACGGCCATTAATGCCACCACTCGTCTCGCGTTCGTATATCGATATACACAGAGTCCACGATCAGCCAGCAGCGATGGTAATTTTAGGATAATTCCAATTTCGAGTGGTGATTTTGTTGCGCAATTCGTGTAGAGGAAGGAATACGATATCGCGAGCTCCAATGGCTGATCATCATGCGAGACTCTAACTGTCCTTCCGCCCCATTAACGACACAGCTGAATTTTTATTCTCCATATTTTTTCTGCACTCCCATTTAGCGTGGTAGTTTGTACAGTGTGTTACTAAATTGCAGAATTATGGAAGCACGTTTTGCTTTTTATGATGAAATATGCGACATAAAAGTGTAATTTCCTATGCTGACTCTTGAAGTCTCTAATTATGGCTGTCGAGTTGAGACAAATTTTTGTCGTTCATTTTGATCGATTTATGGATATTGCTGGATTTGTGTAAACTCGGTTATGAAAATGATAATGTGGGATTTTTGTGATTGTTTATTATGCGCAAAACGTTTAGAGAATGTGCCATGCGGTGGCCTAAACGAGACTAACTTAGAAGGGGACGACGCAATTGCCAGAGGGGAAAAAAAACTTCGCCATCTATAGGATATCATCCTCGACGCCCCATAATGGCCTGAACTATGTCTCTAACGCGAAAGAAATGTTATTATTTCTCTATTGATTAAGTAATGAAGTTAATATCAGGAGGACAAAATAAGGAAAATATAAATTTATTTGCAATAAATACTTTTTTGCATAACTATAATTTTATTTCATTTACTATGTACAAGTACAAGAATTATGTCGATGTTGTCGAACTTACCCGTGTGAAACTACTTTAAGGTCTTTATAACCCTAATAAATATCCAAATGTAATAAACAATGACTTTCTCTTTTTCACTTTTTTCGCGTTAGAAACATGGTTCAGACCACTGTGCGCCCTAGCGATTACTTCTACCGCACGCGCGCTGACTCATTTTGACCCGCATCTCCACAGACAACGGCGAAGCATAAGGGATGAAAATATAATGTGCAGTGTGGAACTTCTAGAGTGTTTTTTTATTAATTACAGAGATGAAAAAGTATCATATAAGAACAGGTAGGCAAATGTTTTTTCTGAAGATGTAGTCTTTCGTTCTTATCAGAATATTATAATTATTATAATAATTTGGAACCTTCTTATACGGAACACTTCTGTGCTTGAACGACTGATATTTCAAATATATCTCTGGTGGGCGATAAATCCCTTTGAAACACAGACACAAACGAGTATACTTAAGTTAAATTTTGGTAAAAGTACTTTGCTTGTGGTTCCAGTAGTGCCAATCAATATCACTTCTTTCCCGCTTTTTTACTAGAGCTCGTAATAGTATAATAATATGTTAAAAGTTCGGTATAATGGCGGGAAAAAGCAGTATAAGTTGAGTAATGTCGATAAATACGACGAAGAAAATAATATCTCACCTCAAGCTGAATAGTTTCTTTTTTCTTCCTTTCTGTGAATTGAAATTAAAAATAAAAGTTTCTTTTGCTCAATCTGTAATTTAATTCAAATTTTGTAATTCCTTTCTGTAATTTGTTTTCCAGTATGAAGTATATTTTGAAAGTCCAGCGGGGCAAGACACATGTTGTCAACTTTCACGTCCAAAATTTAACACCTGATCTATTATAGGACTTTAAATATTCTAAGTGTCTTCCTGGAAAATTAAGAATTCTGACTTGTATCTACTCGTTTGCCTACCTACCAGAAATATTCACTAGGCAGAGGTTGAGTGGCTCAAAAAAGGTACAAAAAAATTGAAGTCCTATAAAAATATTAGCCAACATCCTTCGAATGTGTGGTATAAAACGAATATACGATAATTAATAAATATTAGTCGTTCACTATGATATATCTAGTAAAATAGTGTCAGAGTCAGAAATAGTAGAAATACGGGATTGAAGTCCTCCATAAAGGATATATCTAAAAATGTTCAATACCCATCGACCATTGGCAGCTTAGTCGTAGGAAAGTGTCGAGGATCCGACAACTTCCTGTCCAAGGGAAAAAAGAGCTGCTTCCCATTCTAAGATATCCTGACAGTTTTATAGTCGACACTTTCCACGTACGAAATAGCGTTTTGTACGAAAAACGTGTTCGGAACTCGACATCATGATATCGAACGGAATTCAGTGTCCAACGGAAGACCTGTGTTCCCTGCAATTGTAACCTATTTTAAGGCTGGTACTATAGAATCGTCTTCTACGCTGGGAATCCAAAGCAGATACTCTTACAGCATGGTTTTCATGTGAACTTTCAGACTTTTGTAAAAGAGAAGATTCATAGCCTTTTGATGAATATATTTCCATTTTTAAGATGACAGTGGAGACAGGAAATAAAACGTTAAGTTTTCAGTCGGTAGAGTAGTGTTTGTAATTTGTTATAAAGCTTTATATGAGACAAAGATGTTAAGTTTTTTTACTTATAAATTTGTAAAATTCGAAAGCCAGGTTTTAAATTTAAAAAACCGGTTTAATATACTAGAATTAATATGTAGAAATGAATTAATTATTTTATTAAAAACGTTAATATTTTGACTTCAAATCACCTCGGACACAAGCATATTGTAGTAGGTAACAGTTTACTGTAAAACTAATCTTCATGAGTTCATATTTTCAGAAAAAAATATTAAATGGTGTAAAGATTTATAATTTGGTACCACCTTTTAAAAGATTTATATTTTGTACGAATTTTAGTTATTTTAGTTTCTTTTTTATTTGGTTTTGTATGCAGTCTATTTTATTGTGTTATATTTTCGTAGATCCATAAATATTAAATGAACTCAAAAATTGTACGCACCTATTTTTACGGATTTTAGTTACTTTAATTTTTTTCTTATTTGGTTTTGTATAGATAGATAGAGTATATTTTATTTTGTTATATTTTTGTAATTCCATAATATTAAGGAAACTGAAAATTTTTAAAATAAATACAAATATTTATTTACTATTTTAATTATATTTTATATGAACAATCGAAAACCGGTTTTTTGGGAATAGTGGAATTTAAAAACCGGTTTTTGTATAAACCCTAGTTAAGTTGTTAAAGTATTGAGGTATTAAAACTTAGACGTCAGAATAGAAGAGCATTAAGTTATAGTTACACGTGCTGAAGTGTTACTACAGCTGAGAATATAAATTGTATGTTGTCGGATAGTTGTGATAATAAACACATTTCGTAATGGGTACCTATCTATGAAATATGAAATACAGTTATAGTAGGTGATTATTAAATTTTATTAAATAAAGAATACAGTCTATCAGTAGAATTTGGCGATGATAGAATTGCATATGGAATTATTAAAGATGGTAACAGAGGTAAATCCATTAAAAGCTTGAATAAACTTTCAATAAAATTTCTTATTGCATATTTGCGACAAGATATCTCAAGGAAAACTGCTCAGTTTTCATGACCATGTTCCAGCTGAAAAACTTATGTATGACACTTCTTTCTAAGCATATAAATGGAATAGTTATAAAATGATGTATAACATTCGTAAAACATAACAAATTTAAATATAAAAATATTATTGTTAATCTTAATATTCAATATCCCTATTATCTTTTTGTGTGCAAAAGTTTGTTCTTAAATTTATTACAAACTATCGCAAAGAAAATTTTACACGTTTTTCACAGACAAATTAAAAAAAACCTTTAATAATATAATATTCAGCTCCTGTATTACGTGTTAAATATTACAATCAAATTATTCATTGTCTATAATCTTCCATAATTAGAAAGAACCATATCCACAATTCTTCCATTAAAAATTTCTATCACATAACTTAACACTATCTGTAAATGCAAGTAACAAGTTGAAAATAAATATATAGTGTATATTTCATGAACTCTCGCATTCATGAAATTTCCGATTGCCTATTCTTGCAAGTTAAGATTGATTATTGAACAATCCCATACACGGCTGATGTCACAGGCGAACGCGCATGCCATTTATAAATTACGAAACGCTTCCACAAGCAGACCTACAAATCGTTCAATGGGATACGTCTATAGGAGAATATACACCAACATCCCTCGACGTTACCTCGATATTAGGCCATATTTCCTCGATGCAGGTGGTGGTTGCCCAAAGTCAATTTAATCGAGAAACCGTATATAGGTATAGACGCCAACGGTTGATCTCCTGAGTAAGCCAGTTTGCAATGGTGTATCCACTCTGTCTCGTCCTCCCTTCAACAGGAAAAACGTACATCGGAGGCTAAAACTGAAGCTGTTCCGCCGCCATGCGTTTCACATGTCGCTATAATTGAAAAATGTGTCAAGATATTTCACCTATATGACTGCAGAAAAAGGGAGACTTGGGGTAGCGAAGTCGCAGGGCAGTGAGCCGAACTTGATTTATGAATTCAATACTTTGCATATTGAATGTCCTCAGTGTAGCCACTTATTAGACATAACTGGAAAATTAAATTCTATTTAGAAGTTGAAAAACTTAGAGTTCCTGTCTACTTCATAGTAGAAATTAAGTTAACTAATTAAGTCATGAAAATTATATATATAGGTACCTATGAAAGACTTATGGACTTGTATTTCAAGCAAAATTTAGAAAATGATACGTAGGTGCTTCTATATGAAGTTAACTTATTACTTGACATTCAGTTTAAAGTTAAAGATCTAGTCCAGCCAAGTGTTTAGGAAATTTCATTGGATATTTAGCATTAAAATTTGATATCAGAATTTAAATATTACATCTACCTATATAGGCTTCTTTGAACATAAATCAGCCACGAATTTCCAACAAACAACCTTCTGTACACGTTGTAATTTTATCCACGGTTACAAACTATGAGTGTAAAACCCTTTATTTAGTTTCACTTGTGAATTAGTTTGTTAGGGTGAAATCTTGTAAGCTCATTTTGACCCATTTCCACATATCTATCTATAGAATTTAATGTAGATAGCAAAGATTAAAATTCTCGAAGACTAAGAAGCATAAAATAATTTATAGTAAAAAGAAAATGTTGAGAAACAAACTTTTATTAAAATGTACCAATTTCTTATAAATATAGTGTTAAGAGACAGTAGGAAATCCAATTATTATTCCAGGCCCTTTCTGAATCTGAAATCAATCTTAAATCCTAAATCTTTCCATCGCCGTTGACTTATCGCTGAACGTGTAACTGTGCACGTGCAAGAGTGTAAGGTACACATACGTGTTTACCAACACCAAAACAACCAAGTTGGAACAAAATCAACTGGCTGCTCAAGGCCACGGGCAGACTATCCCCCCACCATGACACGCCACATGGCTATCTCGTTGCTGTAACTCGTTTCTCTTCCCGCCAACCTGCAAGCACACACGTCCTATCCCTCAAACAGAGGCTCTCTGTCAGGGTGTAAAGGCGGATTCACACATATCAGCTCCGTGGCGGTTCAGTGCCGGCAGTGTCAATGGTACAAAATATCGTTTTCCGGTTTTGGAATGGAGCAGTTCACGCTTGTCCGTGTCAGTTACTTGTGCGTAGCAGTTACTCACACTGCTCCATTCCAAAACAGGGAAACGATATTTTTTGCCACTGACACTGACGTCAGTGAATTGTCGTAGAACTGATATGTGTGAATCTGCCTTAAAAGTGAATCGTGTCTAGCGTAAGCCAGACTCAGCGAAATGGTATTGAGTATTCTATTGATTTTGCTACGACTATAGAAAAGTGCTACTGTTTCTGTTCGTGACACATTAATTCAGGACAGAGGTAGTAGGTATTGTTTTAGGGTAGGTAAGTTACTAAATTCATCGTGGAATTTAATTATGACTTGTAGACAAATAAGAGTACTCATAGTTCGTTAAATAATGTAATAATGTAAAGACAAATTATGTTGAATGGCTCGGTTTAACAATACTCGATTTGAGAGCACGCGTGCAACTTTTCGATTTCAAGATAAAAGTGTAATGTTCTTATTTGATAGTGAAGAAGATAAAGTATCAGTGTGGAGTTTGAAATTCAGTTGATTCTGAAATATTTGTAACGTGCAAAATTTTTCTTTCTGGTACGAGCCTGATTTACGAATTATTTACTATGTCATATAACATTTCGGTTTGGATAAAATATAACACGAGGCAACTTTTCTTTTATAAAGTAACGCTATGGAATTAGTTAATAGCACTAACACGAATTATTATGCCAAGAAGAATGCAAATACATCTAACAAAATATTCGAATTTTTAAATTGCCATGATGATCCACATATGTTGGCCAATTTACTCATTTTTAATATTACACCATAATCATTAATTTAAAATATTTTAGACACTTATTTCTTTATTTCGATTCTGGATTCGCCGCAGGTGTTATAATTCAATCAGCAATCCTGCCACTGTAACTTCTTCCGGATCATTAACCCTTTAGCGCCAAACGTATCATATATGATACATTCTTTTTTTGCTGTTTTGCCGGTTGCCTTCGCAATTCGCTGTTTGCAATGGTTTAAGTAGTACATGTTTAGCGTAGTTTTATTCGCGGAAGAAAGCTGGACCTACCTGAGCCCTGTATTCAGTGATTTTATGCATTTTAACCACTGAAAAAAAATAAATAAGAAAAATAAAAATAAATTTTTTTTTTATAAAAATATATAAATTCAGATATTTTTCCTTCAACGGGATCTAGGTGCGGGCGCTAAAGGGTTAAGTCAAACTGATTTCTGTAAAAAATTTAAAATACGAAAGCTTACAATGTTTCTTTTGAGACATTTTTCTGTAAGACCCAAAGTAAAGAACTTACCTCGTTTATATTGTAGCTTTCGTTGGTAACGGACCACTCTGTATATTAATATCGGAATTCGAAGCCTCGATAAAAGTGAAAAGGAAAACGTTCCGTGATTGATTCTGTATTAGGACGTAGAAAGTGTAATTGCAAGGAAAAAAATCACTTTGGAGCTGGCGCCTGCCTCTCGGACTTCCTTAATTACGAAAGAAAGCAGATAAAAAAGTCTACGAGGGCTGGGTGGTGGGGGCAGAGATCCAAGCGTAAAACTTTCATCTGAACGAGGAAAGTGTCGATACTTGTCCCGGAGAGATGAATCTGATAACTTTTCTTCTCAATTTTTATTGTACCGTTATAGCTTATTGTTCCAGTTTCTGTGTTGCTCTCATTCCCCCCATTCGGTTGACTTATCGTTCGCAATTATGTGGAGAGCGCGAAGAATCTTCGGCAAAGTGAATTTTACTTACGATTAATATCGTAATGGGTGTAAATTATGGGACCACGCTGCGAATAATATTTTTCTTTTAGAGTTCATGGACTTAGGGGCTTTAACTATAGTTTGTATGATTATTTTTGTACACTTTTAACACTATCCGATAAATGAACGTGGAAGATGTTACTTTAATTCAGATGTTACTAGTTTATTGCTTAGTTTGTTTAATTCTGCGTTTAAATTAAAATTGGGTGGACTGAAGTATGGTATAAATTAATGAATAATTAAAAACGAAGCGATTACATTTTCGTTTGTAACAGATGTTCCTACTTCTAATGTTTTGAACATTTTTATTTTGAACATCTTTAAATATTAAGAAATTCACAAGTATGAATAAAGTCACAACAAAAGCGTTATATGAATTATAATTTAATCATATAAAAATGGCATCCAATTTATATACAAACACTCTGCTAATAGGGTAAACGTATGTAATATGGAACACATGATTTCAAAAACTTGCCAAAAATAGTGTAATTTGTTTGTTTTAATACAACTGACATGAGGGGACAAAGGAACAAATGCATAATCATATTTATATAGTCAAATGCTATAAAATTCGAATGTTTTGAAATTATATTAGAAAAACTAAAAACAGTGAAAATCGGCTGTTTGAGAAAATGGTATCTAATATGGAATACCTAGGAAAAATAAAATCACTTCGCTTTCAATGGTGGATGCCTGACTAATGCTCAATTGTCAGTATGATCGTCTATTGTATCTAAGGAACTAATATACACGATTGCCCTTAAAGTTCGTTACAGTAATTCCTCGTAATAAACCTGACGAACGGGGCTGGCGGCGGGCGAACGACGTGATGCGGACACTATTCTCTTAGAATAGTATATGCTCTAAGACTATTCCGTGCGGCCGATGTCGCGAGTGAGAAAACCCAAGAGCCGAGCGAGAGGGAACGAAACAGTTAACACGAAGTTGCCGTCGACTCTTTCGTTCTCTCACTCTCGACCAAAGGATTCCAAGAAATAGTGGGGATAGTCACCGGGCGTACTACGCATGCTAAAAACGAGACTATAACGAGGCATTAGTGTATTCCTTTATTGAAATTTTACGGTGTCTCATATTACGTGCTGTTCCAGTTTACCTGCTGTTCTCCCTTTACCCTATGTGTTCATTTGAAGTTATATTACACGGGAGTATAATGACACATGAGAACATTCGACGCATTTATTTTACCAACGGTAATAATCTCGTGGAGGCTTAATAGAAAAAATCGGAATCATATCTGTAACTAGCTGCTATTCTCTTTATTTTGGTTTTGTGTTTGAACCTTTAATCTTTATGTGCTTTATGCTTCTACTTTGTTTATATATTACTTGTATAATTTTTTCTCTAATCTCCGCTTCATTGCTCAGTGTATGTAGTATTTCTTCTTGTATTTACCAAAGGGCTTCCGTTTAATTAAACAAATAAATAGAATATAGACATTTAAATTTCGAGCTGAGCAAACCTTTTTTAGCAGAAGCAACTGCTCTGAGAGGCCTAACCGACTTGAAACTGTGTTTCGCCAAACCTTGCAGCACTGAAAGTGTTAAGCTGAGTAAGAAGAGCAAGATAACATTCCTTTGAGCTTCAACATCGGCTGTACCTACTACTAGGCAACAGAACCGGCAATCGAGGAACGTCCCATAAACGTGCGAGCGAAAACGGGCCTCGGGCCGAACCATGATACATCGCCAGCCTTACGCCGTTGTAGATAATCACGGCTCATTAGGCCGGGTATTAGCTCATTAGGCAATAAACCTATCTAGGCGGCTAATTGGCGACAGCCCCACTCTCTTCCGGTTCGGTCGCCAGCGATCAGAGAGGAACCCAACCGTCGTCGATCTCGCCAATCCCCCAACTGTATCGTCCGCCACAAACGGGTTCCTCATTAATATCTCCTCGCATTTGCTCCCCCTTCATTTCTTTCCCTTCACTTTCTCCTTCGTCCACGATACCTGTCGATCTCTTCCTTTTTGCTTCGTTTGTTGTCTTTGCTGATGCTGTCCGGGGTTGCTGCTGCAAGCAAAACAGCTTCCCGCATTCCGACTCCGCCGCAGTGAGGATTATAAGAACAATGTAGCTGATCGTGAATAGTTGGTGCACGTGTTTGTGCACAGATGTAGGTATGTACTATTTTTCTGGGTGTTGGTAGAAGCTGGCTATGTCTAAGCTTCCTGTATGGCCATCTGAGCGTTCTGGTTTTGAAAGATTAAGAGAAATGCTAATTGAACTACTTAGAATTATTGGGAAGACTTCACTGGATTATTGGTCGGCCACTATACTGTGGATCTATTCTCAGCTTTCAACGTAAATTTATCGTGGATTTATAGTCTGATATGCATAGGTAATTGCCTTAAGGGGACTAGGCAGTCGTTTTTCGTGAAAAAAACATTTTTTTTATTTGTTTGTGAAAAATGAAAGCAAACCCAGATGTATTATTTTCAACTTTTACCCAATATTTATTTCTATATATAGAGATTGGCAAAAAAAATTGTATTAAATATATGTGTCCCTCAAAAATGGCTGTGCAGACTGGTAAACATTTTAATGTTTTTCTGTACTTTTGTCTTAATATCGGTCTTAAAAAGTGACGTAGTCCAATTTCACAGGTGTGATTCTTGTTTGTTAGATCCGCAGTTTCCAGTGGAAGGAATAAAACCAAAAATTAAAACAAAATTACTAAATTGGTGGCCGAAAAAGATTTATTTTTCTTTGTGGGGTACTACGAAACTGTGATTTTTTAAATTTTTTTATGGAAATATCAAAATTTTACGGACTATATGAGAGGTTCCATGAGAAATGGCACATGTTTTACACATCCTGTAATTTTTTCAAATCTATCGGAACCTCTGTTCGTTCGTACTCAGGGAAGATTCAAGAGAAAAAAAAATTTCGAGAAAAACTCGCTTAAAGTTTTTTTTACGTTTCAGAGTACCTTTACTTATATATACCTCGCTTAATGAGCGAATTTTATTCAGAAGGGATGGTACATTCGAAAAATGCAATGAAAAATAAATCAATTTTTCGACTGCCTTGACAGACACTCTAAACCCTAAAACGAGTTGTTTATAAATTTTAATAGGGTGACTGTACCAAATATCGCCTAGCAAAAGTTAAATCGCTGTCAATTGAATAATAATTGATACTTTGCATGCAATTCGTTTCAAAGTAAAGAACCTACAAATTTTGAATTAGAAATTAAAAAACGTAAGACATGCAAAAATCCGGTCCTGAAAAAAGTGTACCTAATATCGTCTACTCAAGAAATATTGATTAATTTATGTATATATGAGTTTTTAAAGTCATTTTCACATGTGCTTTTATTATTTCTTGTTCTATAAATGTTTTTTATGCATCTTTAATTTTATTTTTATTAGAATATAGAAATGTAAAAATATAGATTTTTAAAATATTTTATTTTTTACGTTTCGATGCACAAATTGGACAAATAATGTTCATTTCTGTTGCTCCGCACATTTCGTGACCTCACCTGTAACAAACATTATATCGAAACCATTGTTCTCCGGTAGGCGGTATTGAGAACACGCATACTACTAAAAGAAAAACACTATTTTCATTACGAAAAATATTTGAATCGATTTCATTCCTTAAGTGCATCATTAATTAGGTATTTGTAGTAGATATTCTTGCATTCACGGAACTATTAGACTTATCTTCTCCGAATGTGATGTAAAATTGTGGCAGTCCAATAAATTTTTACACTATTAAGATTCTCTAAAATCCTTCCCTTTCTGTAATTGTTGATCACATGACGCTGAAATTACAGTATGTCTTCCTACATATGGTTAGGCACTAATTCAGTGCATAACCGATAAATTTTAGTGCTTACTTTGCGAGATATAGCGAGTGGCGATATTAGGAACATGGGCGATATTAAGGTCGGTATCATATATATTGGCCGGTGAGTTTCGTGAGGGGTATTCTCCCACCACGCAGTTTGCCTGCCTCGCTGCTCCTTTTCTCAACGTTTTCTGACTCGCTCTCGTTCCATCTCGCTCTCGCCTTCACAGAACCAGAGTGAGTCAGAAGTGGTGGGGATAGTGCCAAGCTTCTGGCGTGTAGGCCAAACCAAGCTGTCAGCGTAGAAATACACTCATTAGAATAGGTGTGCGTTGGCTTCAAAAAAATTCTGGAGCTTTATTGGTCAGAACATTGATTCTTTCTCGATAGTTTCATCTCGTATTGGTCTACACATAGCTTCGTAACGCACACAAATATTACGCTAAGAATAAATAACAGCCACACGGCTACGTTCAGGCGGAGCCGAGCAGCATTCCCGTTACCCCACCATACCCTTCGGGGGCCACGCAACTCCAACTGACAAATCCACGATGGTCAGATGGTGGTGGCCGATTTCTCCTCGATCGCTGTTCGCGAAAACGAATTCACCGGCCAATATATTTGATACCGACCTTAGGTACGGTCACCCTACCTGTATGTACTTTGTTTATTTAACTTTCTATCTGGTACACACTTGGGAGGGTAATTCATATATTGTTGGGTTGTTGGTAAAACTGACCAAGTCCATCATTCTATCCTAAAATCAATAAAACAAATGGAAGTCAATTACTCTCCAACTTTTTTTACAACAACAGATTAATAAAAACCATATGGGGAAGACTTATGTAATTTGCAGTAGCTTTCAATTATTATCTGATTTATCACAATAAATTGACCTTTAATTGAACTTTACATTTGCATTTACTAAAAATTAAGAAATGTGGACTTGCTTAGGTTTATTAATAAGCCAACGATATGTTTGATAAGAAATTGTGTATAGAATTATTCGTGTAACTTTAAACATTTGTATAATATTACAATTACAATTCTAAAATGAGTTCACAATTCGAATCTAATGTAGATAAATATTACAACTTAGTTTCGGATAAATATTTGATGACGAGACAAAATTTTTTGCCAAACACTGCCCTTAGGGTATCAGATTCCCCTTGTTTTAAGGGGTTAGGCCACCTTGAACGGAGCAAAATTGGAGTCATTTTCGGCATTTTTTTTAGAAAGATAATGAAATAACCAGAAAATTCAATATGCAGTTTGTTATTGTACAACTCTCGCCGGAAAGAATCGAATATTTTTCTTACAAAATGGCGGCGGTGGAGCCGTGATACGCAAAATCTTGAAGAGCGACGTTTTCTACGGTGTCCAATCTCACGGCTATACCGTTTGACTTAGAACAAAAAACCAAAAAGTTTTATTTTCTATATGCCTAAAACTAGAGAAGTACGTATGGAAATCCATAAACATTCATTTGTCTCGAAATGGTGAACATGCGGAGAAAAAGTGCATTTTTTTTTATAAAACTGTCAATTGCAAAGTATATGTTCAAGATATCGCAAAACCCATATGTACTTCTGTAGTTTTAGGCATGTAGAAAGTACAATTTTTGGTTTTTTTGTTCTAAGTCAAACGAGTATAGCCGTGAGATTGAACACCGTGGAAAACGTCGCTCCTCAAGATCTTGCGTATCACGGCTCTACCGTCGCCATTTTGTAGGAAAAAAAATAAGATTTTTTTATTTCATTATCTTCGTAAAAAGATGCTGAAAATGACTGCAATTTTGCTCCGTTCAAGGTGACCTAACCCCTTAAAGGGAGGTTCCGGTCTAGAGCCCATAAAAACAGGTGATCTTTAGGAATTAATTAAAGGAAAACTACTGTATATAATTTAATGGGACTTACTGCATTGTATTAAGGATGTCTTGAATTACAGAAAAATATTTTTTATTTTATAATTAAACATTGCAGATAGCACTCGGGAGTCGTTAAAGCCAAGGCATCAAAAAATTCATCCAAATCGGTGGGATCTGTATTTCCAAAAGTTATTATCCGATTCGACTGAAACTTTTTTTATTTTAAAGAATATACTTCTGGTTAGGGGGAAACCAAAAAATTACAAAAATTACATTTTTTAGAAAATAACGGCACTCGAAGTTTGAAATCACTTTTTCCCTATATTTTTCGTCCTTTCAACGCCTTTGAAAATTATAAATTTTCATCTTTTTGTAATTTTTTCTGGCCCCCCCCCCCAGCCAGAAGTATATTCTTCAAAATAAAAAAGTTTCAGTCGAATCGGGTAATAACTTTTTGAGATACAGGTCCCACCGCTTTGAGAACACAATTTCGAGAAAAACGCGTTGAAAGTTTTACGTGAGCGCGGAGTGGCCGGTTGTTGCCCATGCATTTGCCGCTACTCAAATGCCTATAACTTCGGGAATTTTACAAATTGCAACAAATCCTTCTAAACACGTATTCCTAAAAGGTTGAAAATTCTAAAAATGGAATAAAGAAAAATCGACATTGAGATCGGAACCTCCCCTTAAGGGATTACATATGTTCTTGGGGCCTAATAATTGATCACATTTGGGATTCTTTTTCTCGAGAGGTGGGAAATAAATCGAAAATTTTATGACTGTATCTTGTTCTTGGGATCTGTACTCATATAAAAAAATTTATTTGACACACTTGTGTGATATATTACCTTTTGTTTTCTGCAATTGCAGTAACCTCTCAACCAAGCAGGGTGCCACTTTATCAGCATCATAACTTCGCCATTTTACAATCTTTTTTCCACGAACTTTGCGTTAATCTATGCAGAATGGCATTCTCTAAGGGTCTTCGGGCCATTTTTTAAAATTTTTAATTTTTAATATTTTTTTACCATTTAAAGATCGAAATTGTAGACGAAAAATCGACTGCTTTCTTCAAACTGACATAAATTTCTTATTTTCTAAAAATTCAAAAATTTGACCCAATGGCCCTTAAAGAATGTCATTCTGCGTAGATTAACGCAAAGTTCGTTAAAAAAGGTTGTAAATTTGCTTTGTACAGAGGTCGCTGCAACCGCAGGAAACGATCGGCAATATATGACAAAAGTGTGTCAAATAATTTTTTTTTATATGACTAAAGGTCCCAAGAACAACATACAATTATAAAATTTTCGATTTATTTCACACCCCTCGAGGAAGAAAAATCCCAAAAGTGATCAATTATTAGGCGCCGAGAACGTATGTAACCCCTTAACGCATTCCGTTAAACAGGCATATTTCCTCTAATATAACACCATTAATTACAAATATACATTTAACACCACATAGTAATGGGTTGAGTATATGCATACTACACGAGTTAATTCCGAAGCGAATATGCGAATTAACACCTCATCTACATCCGTCAACGTACACTAAACCACTCCCTTAGTACGCCAGTACGTGCATTTTGTACCAAAACCAGCGAACTTCCGCCGCTCGTGCAACAAACAATAATATTAAATTTTGACCGTTAAAGCGGCGCAAGCACCTATACCGTATAATGCCATAAATTCCATGTCTCCGCGAGGAGCCACCGAGATAGTGGTTTCAGATGGGGTATGGAAAATCAAATATGCAGCGCTGATGCAATTGTTTTTCCAATATCCCGTGCAGAGAAAGACAAATGCCCGGGTTCCTTTTCCTTTTCGAGTGTATACGCCACTGGCTCGAATATTGCGGTGCATCTCCTAAAAGGAGCTCGCTCCTTTGACCCAGTTGCGCGCACATTGGTAAACGGCATGGCGCAGGGGGAGCGCAAAAGAAAAGGCGAGAGGGGAGGTAAATCGAGTATCGCCGAGATCAAACAAGTCGCGGGCCACGACCGTTCGAGCGGCAGAAGTTTGTTTTCTACTTCCGAGTCGGGCTGTTAAACGAAAGATACAGCGAAATAGACGGCTGTCATCCGACGTTAATAATAAATGGGCAGAAAAAGCTGTCGGCTGCCTACTTTCGGTACTGCCAGTGCAGGTGAACACCGCACTGCAGCTGTCTCCAACACTACCCCGCTTCATTTATACTTCCTGGAATATGCACGTGCCCCTGTTTTTTTGCCATCCGAAAGTTGTCACGGTCGCGCAGATGCGCCATCCGCGCGACATCGAACATTCGGCAAAAACGCGATCAAAAGCAAACAGGTATAACTTTAATTTTCCGTCGGGCTTAAAAGCTACATGACCGTGCGATGCGTGTCTCTTTTTGTTTTGTACGTGGCATGGGGCAAAAAGTACGACGGAAATTTGTTTCTCTTCTGTTGGCAATGATGAGGAAACGCGGGGAATTTGTTGTCTACGAAGTTGAAATGGTGGAGGTATGTCACGTGTCGCTCATTTATTTTTAATTTTTTAATAGGTGCAAGACCGTAGAAACCATTGAATATTTTATTTATTTTATTTTTCGCCTTTATTTCACCAATTTAATACATAAGATGGTGAAAAAGCGAGGCCCAGCTAGAGCTGTTATTAGGCCTAACTTCCGTATAGTGTAGGAGTCCAAGCATAATATTGAGTAGAAGACTAAAATTAAAGACTAAAACTAAATCCAAGAACTGAAACTAAAAGCTAAGTAGTAGCTAGAACTTATTCAAAGCTAGGACACGACTAAGACTAAAACAAAAACTAGGTCTTAAGTGGCGTTGCGGAAGTGGGAAAGGTAGAGGAAGTGAGAGTAGCAGAAGGATCTATGCATGAGCCAGTGAGTTATATAATATGTGTCGATTGCTGTAAGTTCATTGATTATATCTTCGTGGCAGTGGTTCCCTGCAAGACTGCAAAGTTTAAAAAAAAAATTGAATTTTTGGGCTACCGAAGTGCCTTTGTTGAGGTGCAAATCCACGATGAGACCAAAGTATTTTAATCTCATGAAACAACTATTTCACGAGGTGGCTCCATTAATGGACAAATTTTAATTTTTTCATGAAACTAGACCAATTCAAAAATCTCTCGCAACTGTTTCCATTATATTTTGAGTTTAGTTGTTGCTGAGATTTTTGTCTCGTGTAAAATCTCATCCTGGATTCATAGCTTTAGTCTCAGGCGTGATAGAAGATCGAATTCACGAGCACACGTATGCGCGAGAATGGGGGATACAGTATTAAAGCGTGAAACTTAAATGGCCGATCGTAAACAGACTTCTTAATCTGGAAATTAAAGCGAACTCACGACCCAGTCCATCTGCCAATTTCAAATGAATTCCCGCGTTGGGAATGACGTTGTTGAAGAAGCTTCAGTGAAGTTTGCCGTCAAAAGAACTGGATTAATTAACGCGGAAGCCCGTAGTCATGGTTCTTTGCTCGATTACCTAGCATGACCCGTACCTCGTTCCTTGTCGAAGTCTCCCGCTGGGGTGCTCACGCGGGCGACCAGTTTTTATGCGAAAACGTATCTTCGGAAAAGAAACTTCGGTCCTCATGACTGATCAGAGGCCTAGCACGTTCTTACCAACTTCCATAATTTATTCCTGCGCAATTAATTGCGCGATTAGCATCGTGATTAATCGCAGTAGGTCGATGAAACTTGTGTTAGACCACCTACATAGTTATGCCCCTCGAAATGTTTCGTAGATAATTTAAATAGTTTTAAATATTGAATGCCCTGCAAAAAAATTGTCATTCGAATACATATTTTACTAGGTTATTTGATTAGAAGCAGGAGTTAAGATAGAATTGTCATAGAGACCTTCGAGAAAGTTTAGAAAGGGAACAAGGGGAACATCGTGTTCCGTTTTACGTCATTTTTTTCGTTATATACACTCATACTTAACGGGGCATTCCTCTGTGGCATTTTCAAAAATCGATTTTTTTTTCATTTTTCGGCAGTGTCTATATTTGGGAATGTACTGTTGAATTTTGGAAGAGAAGTTTCAATGTTGTGGCTTGTACAGCCCTTTTTACCTCAACTTTAAACACGTTTTTCTCGAAACGATATTTTTTCATCTGGCGTAAATAAAATCTCGTAAACTACATGGCTAATTACTCTGAAATTTTTAGAGGATAATCCACATCCTACTGGCACCAAAAATATATTTTTATGATGAGTTTATCATACTTTTTTTTTATTAAAAAATGACCGAAAAATGTATGAAATTTTAGAATTTGCAATTCAAGCATTCGCTATTTTGCACAATTTTCAACATAAATTATTTATCCTCGTTCGGACGATAAGGATAAACATACTGATTAAGAATCTTCTTCATCTTTTTGTTTTTATCCACCCTGAGAGCTTCAATCATCTACGCCAGCGAGACACGATGTTTAAAACCAAGAAGCAATTAATTAAAACGGTCATAAAATTCTCATGTATGACGAAAAAGTAACTAAATAAACTACAAAAAGAATCATAACGTTAAACGTATGTATCACTTAAAAAAAAATTAATGAATATTGATCAGTATTGCAACGTTCACAGAATGCTTCCTTAATCCATCAATCCTTCAAACTATAGTAATAATTTTAATAACTTCTCACCACGTGTACTGATCAAATTCTTCCACCTATTCTTTGCTATTTTACGAGTTACCATTCTGATAAGAAGAATTTGTTAATCTTCTATGTATCATTAGCAACCCCGAAATAATATTCACCATACCCTACACCATAGACAACTTGTTAACATCCGTCAACGGAACGTTCCGCCTCAAAACCCTAATTGCCATTCCGAAAGAAACTCCGTCGAGCAAACGAACTCGAGTTCGAAAACTACCTACCCCCTCGGTTTCTAAAAAGACAGCTGGTTAGAAATGCGGCGGCAGGATTTTCCAAGGGGAATACAAATTGCACTTTTACGAGTGTTAATCCCGAGGCATGGCGGACGAGACGAAATCAAAAAGTTTGCTGATATTTCTTCGCGGGGGGTGAATATACATTTCCCGAAGTATGGAAATACTTTCACCGCGTCGGAGAACAGCAGTGGCGCTGGCAATGTTGGGAGACCTCTCGAAAGGTCGAGAGGTCGAGAGCTTGGCAGAGACGTCGTCTTGCAAGAGTTTTCCCTACGGCTGTAAACGTCGCCGACAGAATCCCGGTTTGTTTCCACTTTGCACGTACCGACGTGTCATCGTATCGAAGGGACCCGCGATATTACGCTGTCCAGTGTATGCAAATTCAAATGGACGGGTTGAAAATACACGTTATCTCTGGGGTAAATGGCGCATCGAACAGCAATTTTTGGGAAGGAAAGGAAAGCGAAATTTGAATTTTCACGCGTGTTAAAAATTTGGGCCCATTTGTGAGTCACTACTGATTACATTGCAGGAAAGTTTTAAAATATATAAAGAGTGTCCCGTGACCAATGCACAGTGGTCCAATTTGCTGATTTTGGGTGGCCAAAATTATTTATGATGTTTGATAGGTTTAGGACGTTTCCAAATAATACCTTGTACAGTTCTTTTTAATGAATTTTTTTTATCTTTTTAACAAAAATTGTTTTATTGTTAGATTTAACAATAAAAACTAACAAAAACGTACTTACAAATGTTTTCAATGTTTAAAAAATAGAATCTGAATAATAATAAGGAAAAAGAAAAATAATGACACGCACTATACACTAAAAATATGAATTAGGAAAATATAGACTAAGAAAGTACAAACTACCATACAACACTAAAGAATAATGTGTAAATTTAATTATACATTGTTGAATAGCTCGGGTAGCAGGAATTATACAGCTTAGGTAAAAATTTTGAAATTGAATTTTGGCCAGCCAAACGGCAGATTGGACTACTGTGCGGTGGTAAAAGCGGAGGTGTGGTGATTCTACATGAAAAACTATGTCAAAAATATAGAATGAAAATTTGTCATAAGTCGCTTAGTTTTCTAGAAAACTGATTTTGAATTTAAGGGTTATTTGCCTTATTCAGATAAGGGACGCTTCTCCCTTACTGTGAATTCTTGCTTACAGTAGCGAGAAGCGTTCCCCTTACCTCAACGCGCCCCTCAGGCATCGCGAACTGTGCTTCGGTGCACGCGTACTCAACTAAAATTCAAAGTCAATTTTCTCGAAAACCAAGCGCGATATCACAAAATTTATTTCTATACTTTCATTGGTTACGGGACACCTTGTATAACGGCAAAATGGTAGCTTTTAATAATAATCATAAGTATTCTGGAGAGGATGATAATATATTCTACAAAATAAAAGTAGAAGTTATGTGAATATTAGAACGAATGATAAATATAATGTAATTTTATTATATCTACCCTATTATTGAAAATCCTGCGACGAAAGGACAAAGAGAATTCTTATGCAAAAGGTTTCGTTTTCGGGAAAAACAGCTTTGAAATTTCATCGAATCACGTAAATGTAAGTACATACCTACTCATCTTATTTAGCTTGACGTGTCTGATTGCTCCCGTCATATTGGTCCGCGAAGTGTCTGACCATAAACAATCCCTATTCCCTTGCTCTCTTGAATTCTGCTTGTTTCAATCATACTTTGGTGTATCATTTAACTTACTGTATCTGTTTTTACACTGCAGTTCACGAAAAATTATCACCTCGCTGTCTCTTGTTATCATACTTGAAGATTCCTGTATAGAAATAAATACACGAATTTTATCTCATTAATCTACTAGCTGTGCTAATATTTATTACTGGCAATAAATTGTTCTACCAACTATAAGCTGTATTTGTGAAGATGTTTTTACTTTGAAGAAACGATATGTAGATGGCGGAGCTAAATATAGGGGACCCAAGGGGGTCAAGAAAGTATAGACTATTTTTCCTTTATATAGTTTTTGGGGTTATGGGACAAAGTAGATGGTTAATAAGAGACACGTGTAGCGATTATTATAATTTCTAAATAAATGTTTATTTGTGCTGTTATAATGAAGAGTTAATTCTCACTCATTTCATCGCCTCGATCCACAGTATTCTCATACTGCTATTCATTTCTGACTTATCTTCCCACATACCAGTCTCAGTATGGTTTTCTTTCAATTTCTTGCTATTATAAGTACATGGAAAGAAGCATTACTTATAGGGAAACGTAACCTTTAGAAATTCAACGCGTAGCGCAAATTAAATTTCAACTCGCTGCGTGAAAAATGATGCATTCTCTCGAAACGTTTCTGGCGAACTGCAAAACTGTATACAGTGTTACTCACCATATCGAATTCAATTTGAATATACATACATTTTTAACCGAATAACGCGTATCTAACTAATTGTCAGTATATTATAGTAGAAACGAACTGGACATTGAAATAAAAAAAAACTCTGCACCAGCGAAGCATTGTATCGTCGCAGATAGCGTAGAGATTTGAAAAAATATATAAAATGGTGATGAAAAAATATCCAAAGACCGACATACAGTACTGAACACATTCCAATTCTACTTGGAAAATCGTTTGTGAGAAAAGTTATATATAAAGTTACTCAGTTTTCAATCAGCAATAAATTATAACAATTAAAATTCTTAGTTCGTTAATTCTTAGGTCTCTAAAACTTTTAGTTCGTTAAAAAAAACGTCACCTTGATTTTTCTAAATAGCACAATGACATTGTGATTTATCATTTCTTTTGATTTCACCAGTAGACGAAATAAATGATATGATCTCATTCACAAAAGTCAATGTCGCTTTGTTTGTCAGTAAAAAGCAAAATGTTTCAGAAAATTTTTAATTGTAATTTTTTGACAACTAGAAACTAATTGAAAAGTCCTAGTAGAAAACACTGTGAGTGTCAAAAATCAAATTTGTCAGGAGAGAGTAAAAACTAAATATATATAAGAATACAACAACCCAAATACATCACAAAATTTTCTATTTTGTCCATTAATATAGTCCATATTCAGGAGAAAAAGAATTGTATTCGTAGTAAACCATGTATATGCCATCTCTTAGTTGTAGAGAAAATTTAATGTGCTATTCATTTAAATTTGCAAACACTGTAAGTGCCAATCTGGTATACCTATCTCTTAATTGGCTTTTACATTGCTTTCTAAAGAAGTAGCATTGGATGTACCGGTGGTACCATCTCACCACTATTGATAAATAATTTACAAAGGGAAATTGCATTCAAATTCTCTACTATAGTATTACCATTGGCACGTTGAACATTTTCCGACAAAAATATTATTTTTTTAATTTTGGCACTTACAGTGTTTTCCACAAGGACTCTTCAATTAATTTTATTTATAACCTGTCTCCGTCAAACTTTCGCAAACAATTCTAAAGTCGTGGACATCATAACAATTACCACCCTGCATTCAAAGTTTACAAATAAGCGTGTATTTCTTATTCCCCCTTAAATGAAAAAGGAAAACCGTAGAAAAGGGGCTGCAGCCATGGTAGAATTCCCAGCTCACCATTTAGCGCGTTTAATTCCCGTTGAATGATCAAATTCCTTAAAAAATGGAACAATGGATGCCTCTTTAAAGGCAAAATTCGTGCCAATTGTTTCTGAGAAACCATTGTTAGAGTTCGCCCGATCGAGTGGCTCGAGATCGACGAATATGTACGAAGCATTTGTACCCTGATCGATCGATCGAGGGGACGCGAGCATTTCCGTACTGGCCTATCGAGCTCACATGTTCTCCCTGGCTGCAGACATCGGGAACCGGTTGCCAACACAACGACACCTGGACGAAGAGAAAAAGAGAGACTAAGTGCACCTGTGCATTTTTCAGCACTACTATGGCAATTAATTAGCCCTTTCTCTTCACGACCAGCATTTTCATGCTCTCGCTTTTTACGCTCGCCCCCTCCCTCCACCCCGACCCGCTCCCACCGTTCCACTCGACGCTTGCCTGACCTATAAATCAGAGCATGTTTGCACGCTCCCCGTTTGTCGCATAGACGACTGACCCGAAATTCCAGTTTAACCCGTTCGCACTTCTCTCCGTTTTCCTCTTCCACTCTTCACTTCAATCGTACGTGTGCAGATTGTTCGCGTTCTCCGCGCTGATTTCGCTATTTTCCTCCTCTTTTTTTGCGCCCCCCTATGGCACGCTTCGATTACTCTTTGACAAGCTACCCGTCACGAAATTAGAAGGCACTCGAACAGTCTTTTGGAACGGATTGCCTCGCTTCCGGGGTATTTCAATATAGTTTGCACAGAAATTAGCGCTCGAGGTGGAAATCGATCGCACACTTCTCTGCGGATCTGTGATTTCTTACTGTTGTCAGCGGTTTATTACGACAGGGGGGATATTGAGAATTGTAATGTGGTTAGACTGTTTTGTGGCTCGAAATTTATGGAAAAATTAAACAGTTTTGGAAGTTTGGACACCTTTTTGATTAGGAACTCGAATTTGGCGATGTGAGGACGAAACCTTCAGCTTTATTGTAAGCAAAGGAAAACTGAAATTATGAAGAATGCAATGCAATTGATACGTTGCTACAATTAGTATTATTATTACGGCTTTATTACTCATGGAAAATAAATGAAGTAATACATATAGATGAGTAATAGTAAAAGTAAATCCAGAGTAAAGGCGAGGCTGCAGTAGGAATACTGTTGATAAGCCTAACCATTAAGTACCTAAAACTAAAAACTAAGCCTAAAACTAATGCAGATAGAAAAAAACTAAAGTTACCTACTCACAGTGAAGTACACACGGTTGAATCATCTCGACTACAAACGTGGACTGAGGCAGGACAATTACATGTCGTAATCGAATTTCTTTGTCAATTTTTCTGGCCTTACTGAAAAACGGAGATTCTTGGGTGGCACGGAACAAACTGAGATCGTGGGAAGCTTAAAAGAATCTTGGCAAAAATGACGATTAGTTTACAATATACAGTGGCGTGCAAAAGTATTCGGCCACCCTTTAAAACAGAATAACTTGTTTAAAATTAGTCTAAATGACTTGAGTTTGTTTTGAGAAGTTAGAAGGATTAGTTTGCTAAGTGACGTGATTCGTCGTTTTGAAAAATTGCAATTAGTCAGAATAGCGAAAAAAATAGTAAATCAAGCTTCTCAAAACAAACTCAAGTCATTTGGACCAATTTTAAATAAGTTATTCTGCTTTAAAGTGTGGCCGAATACTTTTGCACGCCACTGTATATAATCCCTCTAGAAGACCTACGTTAAAAATTCTAAAAAGGAACCTAAAAAGTTATCCAATCTTTAGTAAATCGTTAAAATTCAAGTTGCGAATAAATCGAGAAAAATATGAAGTTAGTAAATTTCTCCAGTAATAACATTTCGCGATTGAATTTCCAATCTTCAGCAGGACAATTTTAATGGAAAGATAGTTTTTAAATCAAACCCAAAACCACATAATCTTACCCAAATAAATTTATTTTATTTACATTTTTCTATGTACTTTAGCAAGCCAAAAAAATTGGAAAATATGTGTCTACGAGCGTAGTCTATTGCCTACAGAGGCCAAGCTGACAAAAATATGTACTATCTATTAGAAATATTTATGAAAAAGTAAGTGGCGCCACATACCTACAGTTTGCGAAATTTTTGTCGAGGGCATTTTTGTATTCAACTTTTTTCTTCTACCTGCATTAGTTCCCGAAAAATTTAATAAGATAGGTTTACCATTCCCAAATTTGAGGGCAGTTTTCATTCCGGGAACATGAATGTTAGACGATAAAAATGTATGTGTCGAGTATTTTTTAATACTCTACCCATGTGCGTTTCATCATAATCGGAGATTGTCAATACACTGATAGTGATTGAATGTGGGAGAAAGAGGGAGATCCTGGCTTTTATCTAATTCTTGCACCAACATCCAAAATAAATATATTTCAAAGTACATATAGGACAATAAGGCCTCCGTGCTAAAATTACCATACATGCAATTCTATAGCCTCGTTCTTGGGATCATAATTTTACGTCTTCGGGGTACTACCCCATAATTTCCGGCGTAACGAATATTCCGTGTCCCGGTTGAGCTGATCAAAATCAGCGTGTATAGCGTTTCCTGCATTGTGGATCTTAGCGATACTGTAATACTGCGATATTATGAAGTTGTAACAAAAATATGGATTGTAAAGGAACTAGGTTTCATGAGATCTTTTTAATTGAGCTATATAAACACATTAGACGCTACACCAAACCACGCATTTCTCGTAACTATTATTTACAACGGAAGTTAGGCAACCCGAAAATTCAGAAAATTATGCAACTTCTATGAGCAAGTAGAGTAGTTCATCCGTAAGACAAACCTATTTTTTGTTGGTGCCATAGTGCGATTTTAAGGGGAGAAACCAACCCTTGAAAAAATGCAGAATAAAATTGTCTTTTTCGTGGAATATCTCGAGAACTCTCAGAAACATCTGAGAGATATGAAAAAAAAGTTTAAACAAAAGTTGCATCTTTCTTTTACATCTACAGGATTGCGTAAAAATAATTATCGAAAAATCCCTACTTTTCGAGTTACCCCCACCATCGATAGTGCGAGCAATAATCACAATTTCATTTTAATATTTACAGGGACTCGTCATAACTTTCCCACTATATTTCGATAAATAATTATGCTTTTCGGATTCCTCGAAACATGTGAAAATTTGTATTTTCCACTGCGGTCCCAAATTAACCAAACAGTGGCATTGCCCTTGCCTAACGCCCTCCCAGATTCGCAGTACACAAGCGATACCGTTGTCTCGTCGATGCTATCTGCTCGGTAAAGTTCGCACGTCCCGAGGAAGATTAACAGGGGACCGAGCGTCGCGCGAAGTGCCCGCGAACAGTTTATTATTAATTTGCGAGCACGCATCGGTGTTTGTTTAACGGCCTGGTAAATCGCGCGGAATATTCATAACGTTAGGAGAAAATTGGAGATGCATCGAGCGGGACACTCCTTTTTTTTTGTTTCCATCGGTACGCGCGCCGCGAGCGCGCCCGACTGCAAAAGGATTTATGTAAACCGGCTGTCGGCCCGGCGAATTGCGATAGGCTAAAAATTGATGGAATTCCGCGTGGCGCGTACGTGTTTCGGGGCTAAAACTGTAGAATGAAAGACGTGATCGAATATAAAGGGTGAATCACGTAACGTCAGAACGCAGAATTTCTCCGTTGTTTTCGGTGGTACAAATTTATGGGGATGGAAGTGCTTAATTTGTTGGGATAAACAATGCAATGACGAGGACTTAGTTTCTTAGGGACAAAACTTTTAATACGTTGAGGTCGATTACGTAGGCCTTCGGCGTCTGGGAACGGCCTATAGTGCGATTGGAACATATGCAGGTGGCGCCCCGTTGGTTTCGGTATTTGTAGAGTTGGGAAAAGAGTAACGCCGGAGGATTGGCGTTGGTGGAATTGGTAACGTGGCTGACTAGATACCCTAATTTTAAGAAACTGACTGTGCCTTTTTCGTATGATTTTGTGGCACTCATCTAACAACACGGATTGTGATTCAAACCATCAATGAATACTTACGTTCAGAAAAATGAAACTAGTACGCAGAGGACCCCCAGGTCCTGGGTTCGAGTCTCATCATCCCCGAGGTTTTCTCAAGTTCGGCTAAAATTAAGTTTTTATTTAACTGAAATTGTTAATGTGTAAGAAACTGAGTAGCCTAAGCTGCCTAGCGAGATGCATTTGTAGATATTCTGTACAGCAGGTGTTAGAGAGGGTGAGTCAATAAGTTTCTAAGAAGTCAATACTAATTATGGGTAAGAGTAATTGTTGAGGAAATAATACTCAAAATTTTAAGAATTTGCTGTAACAAATAAGTGTTTAGAATAAGAGGAACGTGAATTTGTACAGGATGTTACAAAAGTGATGGTCGCTGCTTTCAGGGGTGAATCTACACCTCTGCATCAGTGGAGATTTGTAAAAAAAGTTACTGCAAAATAATTTATAACATTGAAAATTAGTGTTAATTTTTTTCTTTAAATCACTGTTTCTTAAAAAAAAATTATAAACTTTTGCCATGGACGAAGTGATCCATGAATTCGATGAAATCATTTTTTACGTTTCTGGGGAAACGGTGCGTTTGTGGCGTATAGTTTCTTTTAAAATTTTTCTCCTTACAGCAAGCGGAATATGTTGACGTGGAGAAAAATAGTAACATTAATTTTCAATGTTATAAACAATTTCGCAGCAATTTTTTTTACAAATCCCCGCCAATGTGTAGATTCACCCTTGAAAGCAGTGACCATCACTTTAACACACTGTACTTCGTAGACATTAGGAAGTCTTAGTTCTAGAATTCAGTTAGTGTCCCACGAATGAACCATAAATCTGTGAAAAACCATTCAAGACTCATATTGCTTGGTTTCAATTTTCCACCAAAAACTTTCTAATTGAAGTGAGTTGCAATTTCGACAATTTGGGTAACCTTCATCCTCACCTAATTCCTTCCAAACGATGTTCGCAGTGTTTAACAAATTATTCTCATGGTTATTGTGCAAATCATTTTCAGCTTTGCATCTCGCAGTAGGTATATGCACTAAATTAAGAATTTCACGAGCACAATGATTACGTAAGAAGTAAGACAGAGGGCTTCCCTGATAATGGGCGTAGGCAGCACTGCAGTTTGCATGCCTCCAAAGCTATCGCGTGAGGCTCATTTGCATTGCATCTAGGCAGCCAGTATCTATCATCTGAAATTAACACTGTCAGCCATGCTTTCGTAGATTGGCTCGCTTTTATGTACACACGTGGAGTTACGATTAAGTCACCGGGGGTGAAGTGTGGCTCTGCGCACTGAAACACGTGGATATGCACTTACTAATTCTATTGTGTTAAAAAATTCTAATTTCTGAACAATTCTGCTACAAACACCGAACAGTTGTTTTTACATGTTTTCATTTATTCGAGGGGACATCAATGGCTTGTTGATACGACGAATTTTTGAAATTCCTGAAAATATAAACTAGGAAAAATTGGTTTCAATAAAAATTTAATGATATGTTTGCATTATACAGAACTGCCCGAATGTTACACGCTAATATTTTTAAAATTGAGTGAAATTGTGACATTTTTGTTTTTATATTTAATTTCCTTTGGGTAAAAGTATGTTATATCGAAAGCATAGTTTATTTAAATGGTTTCATATCTTTTGAACTATCTATGTTTGTTGTCGCAGTCAAAATCATATTAAGGTTACCATAGAAAGGCAACTAATAAATAACAGGAAACGTTCAATTTTTCTTCAGAGATCAACGAATTTTGAAAATAATTAAGTACTAATATTATCTTTAGTAACAATCTATTTACTGATATATCTGTAACTAAAATTGAATTACAATGTCAGATACGCCCATACTGCAAAATACGGTTGTATGTCTGATCAAATATAGGCCATTTCTACTTGTCTGATGTATCTACTGTGTAGGATGGAAGCAGATCACAGAATGATCGGTATAGAAATCTGTTTCTGCGCATGACCCAAATGTTTTCATTGAAATCTTTATGGTATTGGGACCATAGTAGTATATGGTTGTTTGTACTCACTAGGAAATCTTAATATATAAAGCAGAAAGCTTCTATATCTTTGTGTGTTTGTCTGTCGCCTAAAAACTTTCGAACGATAAATTCTGGGATCAGGAAATGTGCCTCAGCTCATTGTGCCTGACTAATCCAGAGGAATGTGACCATTTTCACCAAAAAAAAAATGAAAAAAAATGTTTTCTTTTAAAATCAGAATCCAAATTTCGAGCGAAGCCGAGTAGTAAAGCTAGTAAACTATAAAAATAGGTACCAAAAACACATGTTATCATTTTAAAAAATGAAGACAATTTATGACACATATAGGTATCTCTACCTAGAAAGAAATTAACTCGATCGGCATAGTTTCATTACCTGTGTACATACCGGGTGATTTAGAACGAGTGGTTCAACCGAGAGTAGGTAATTGCTTGCGCAAAAATATAATTTTTCTATATGCGCCTTCATTTTCAAAAAGGTCGATGAAGAAAATTCATCACTCATGCGCGCAGTCGACTGAAAGTCCGCAGAATTTAAAATCACGAACGATATAAATCTTTGTGGAGAAATAAGTTGAAATTGCAGAATAACTTTTTTTCGAATTATATGTCTTTGTGAAAATCGAGTTCGAAAATTCACCAAGCACGTGTGGATTGGACTAAAAATCAATTCTACTTTCAAAACGATTATTTCGTGAAGAAAGCCCCGTTCGAAGAAAATCATTCGACAGTTTCATCTTATTTGTGCAAGCGAATTCATTTTACTGTAATTTTGCTGAAATACGATTTTCTTGAAAACGAAGGCATATATAAGAGAAGTTTATTCTACCTTCTAATTTACTTTTACATAAGAAATCACTCTATGTTGGATCGCAGTATGATAACAGTGGCATATTGGAACCAAATGGGTAGAAAGAAAGCAAGCATGGTTGATGCAAAATGATTATTACAGTTTTCAAAATGTGAGTGAAGGTAAGAAAATGCTAATTTTTCTCCAAGAAGGGATTTCTCGTTTAATTATAGGTGACCTAACACTTTCATTGTAGCTAAGAGTAATAATGTATCTGACCAGTCAGTCAGATAACATCGCGAGCAAGCGTTAATTACGGTAACTGCGATCTGGAATGTATTTATCGCGAAAGAAGAGTTCGTTCAACAGTAACGACGAGAAGCATAAAGAAGAGTAATGCACGCGGCACGTATTATAAATACGAACACATTCCGAACGCTTTGCGGGACAAATAATTACAAGTATTCGCGAAACCTTGGCATACGAAGGCAGAAACTCATGAACGGTCCCTTTGTATCTTTGAATCATTGCTAACGAATGCACGTTTGTCAGTTTATTAGGGCGTTAAGCGTGTGCTGTGTTGGAAATGCTTCGCCTGATTATCTTCGTTGAGTGAAGAAGATCGTTGTCTGTTACAAAGGAATGATTGAATGTATTTTTAGGACATTACATGTATCTCAGAAGGAGAATATCTCTTCGGCCATTCGTGAATACTCGGGTCTTAATTATTAGTGATACACAGAGTTCGCAAATGTAATATGTAATGAGAATCTTTAACCGTTAATAGAAAATGTGATTTTAATATACCTAAAGTGTACTATGAATCACAGGTTTTTTCAGGAAGATTAAAATTATTATTTGGCATTTTTATCAGGACATTAGAATTGAAGAGATTAGGAGACTGTTAGTTACGTAGACTAATTGTGACACGAATAAAAGAACAGTAGTATCACAGTAGTTTCCAGAATTAGTAATTCTTTTGAATGTACATGAACAAACTTGTAAATGATTGTGGATACTAAGCGATACTCACAAGGGAAGATCCCGGACCCGAAAATTCAAAAAATTCTGAAACTTTGTGGATGTGTAGAGGATTTTCTCCCGATTACAACGCAATTTTTTTTGCTGCCCAAATTCACTCTAAGGGGGTGAAATTAACCACTGAAGATTGGGCTATTTTTCTATTTTATTTTGTAACACGCAATCTGTAAGAGATAGAAAAAAAGTTTCAAGGCAAAAGTTACTTCTTTTAATTAGATCTATCAAATCGTAAAAGTTTTATGAATTGTTTAAACAATTAGAAAAAGTTATAAACAAAAATATTAATGTTTTCTAAAATTCGTTTCTTCGTGAGAAATCTGAATTGGATGTTTAAATAATTATGAAACAGCATAATCCATATTTTTTCTATACAATTTCAACTATTGTTGTATTGTAGAACTGCGCTCCTCGACAATCGAAGAACTTTTGGATCCCATTATAATGTACAACTTAAGCTGCACAACGAGGAATGTTCTTCTAACATTTATTAAGAAATAATACGTGTCACGTAGTAAGAAAGTAAGATAATTTATATGTATACCTATTTTTGTCTACCATCAAAGTGTTATCTCATGTCTATTGTTGTGTGAAGCATTGATAATGAGAATAACTTTTATCAGTATAGAACTGGATATATTGATGAGAAACCAAATAATTTTGAAAATCCAGTAGATTTCGCTTTTTCGCAATAAGAGTTCATGTGTGTGAAGATAGCCCCCATTTTGTGAAAAATTAAAAAATTATTGTTGTACTAGTTTGTACTAGTTTTGTACCGCGTTGTACCATTGAGAGTTTTAAAAAATTCGGAACTGTTTCCGAAAAAATTGAGAAAAACAATTTTTAAGGTAGCCCCCCCCCCCTCCTTTTTGAAAAACATCGTTTTTCTCGATTGTACTGCATCGTAGTAGTTGCACCGAGCATTGCACCGTTCGAAGAAATGGTGTAACAACATTGGTTTGCAAGAAAAATAAAAAAATGAAGACTATCCCAAGTCACGTGTTATTTCCTAATAAATGTTAGAAGAACATTCCTCGTCGTGCAGCTTGAGGTACGTTACAATGGGATCCAAAAATTCTTCGATAGTTGAGGAGTACAATTCCGCAATACAACAAGAGTTGAAATTGTATGGAAAAAAATATGGATTATGCTGTTTCATAATTATTTAAACATTCAGTTCAGATTTCTCGCGAAAAAAACGAATTTTAGAAAACATTATTAATATTTTTGTTTATAACTTTTTTCTAATTGTTTAAACAATTGATAAAACTTTTGCGATTTTATAGATCTAATTAAAAGAAGTAACTTTTGTCTTGAAACTTTTTTTCTATCTCTTACAGATTGCGTGTTACAAAATAAAATAGAAAAATAGCCGAATGTTCAGGGGTTTATTTCACCCCCTTAGAGTGAATTTGGACAGCAAAAAAAAATTGTGCTGTAATGAGGAGGAAATCTCCTACATATCCACAAAGTTTCAGAATTTTTTGAATTTTCGGCTTCGGGATCTTCCCTTGTCAGTCGAAACTAAATATTACTTACTAAATCTCTCTCTCTCTCTCTCTCTCTCTCTCTCTCTCTAAGACTTCTCTATATGTCCACTCTCTGAATACTCTCTACAGACTAATGTAGTGTAATACCTTCGTACTCGCCACAAGAGGACATTTCTGCCGATCGCGCTCTCTCGCAAGTTCTCTCTCAAGTACCGATTCCTATATATACCTGTTTCGTTCTACCTGCTTACATCCCCGCGTCTAAGGCAGGCTCTGCTGGGTAAGCCTTAAGCCTGGTCCTCATTACTTCATTTACTTCACTTCAAATCTTTTAAATTCTAGTTACTTGGTTGCAAATTCAAGTTACTTGATTTCAAATTCAAGTTACTTGATTTCAAATTCAAGTTACTTGATTTCAAATTCAAAGTACTTGATTTCAAGTTCAAGTTACTTGATTTCAAGTTCAAGTTACTTGACCTTCAAGTCTCTTAAATTCGAACTTACTTCACTTCAACTCGCTTAAATTCAAATTTTTTGTCTTCAAGTCGCTTGAATACAGGTACATAACTTGTGTTCAGTAATATCAGTCACCTTTAAGTTACTTTTAAGATTACTAGAAGCAAGTAGATATATATCTAAAATGGCGTCAAAGGAGGTGGTGTTTGCTGGATTGTGTGTAATAAGGAACAAAATTACGAATGAGTTATTAAAAATATTAAAAAAAATGGAATAGAAGGAAACGATTATTACTCCACCTATTCTTAATCATTGTTTTGTGATTATAACTTCATTTTTCAAAAGCAGTAGACTGTCAGTTTACTTCTAGTGACTTCAAGTTCATACTTGTACGTATGTTCACATTATTCAAGTTATATTTCAAGGCAAGTAAAATTTGAAAGAATTTACTTCGCTTGGAACTTGAAAGGATATTTCAAGTCAAGTGAATAACGGGTTCACGTTGGTAAAGTAGTTTCAATTTACTTGAATTCAAGCAACTTGAAGTCAAGTAACTTGACTAATGAGGTCAAGGACGCAGGGTCAGGATGAAACGCACACTTTCCTCTTTACCTTTTCTATCCAACCTTCACTTCCATACACACCCCCTACCTTCACCTCCTTATTAGCCTAAAAGACACTTTCACTGCGCATTGAGCATCCTAAAGCCTCGTTCACATTAATCAAGTTTACTGGCTTCAAGTCGCTTGAAATCAGTAAACTAACCTGTTATTCACTTCACTTGAAATATCCTTTCAAGTTTCAAGCGAAGTAGAAAGTGTTCCAACTTTTCTTGCCTTGAAATAATACAACTTGAATAGTGTGAACGTACGTACAAGTACGTACAAGTGTGAACTTAAAGTCGCGAAGCGACTTGAAGCCAGTAAACTTGACTAATGTGAACGAGGCTTAAGTTTCGCCTCCGCAATATACAAGCACAACACACTTAAATACAAACGTATTTCAACCACGTCATATTAAATAATTAAATAAAAAAATGAATATCTTCGATCGGGAAGTACGAGAAAATCCAACACAAACCATCTAATCCCACGCGAAATAAACCCTGCAACGAATCACAGCTACTGTATTAAAATGGAGCACGTCCACGTAGAAGATTTGATTTCGCTAGGTAATACCTCAACGCGCTCGCCACGTGGAAGCACATGACTTACTACCCGCGTGTTTCATATAACCTCTTGCTGAGTGTGTGCCATCGTGAATACACGTGTGTCGCACCTCGTGGCTAACAACTCCGTTGGCACGATCGTAAAGCAAAGCCAACAGCGTACAATCCTAAGTAAATGAAAGGGCCGCGGTGTCCTGCAACGCAACGGTATCGTAAAGTTTTCACGTTTGTTCTTATTAATCCGAGTAGCGAGTTTGCTGCCGCAACGAGTCACACCGTGGCAGCTGTTGCTGTCGATTTCCACTTGCTTCGCTTTTTTGACATTAATCGCCCGCCGGGAGCGCGAGGAATTTTTAACGGTTTCGAGGGAAACGGCGGACAACGCGCGTGCGCAGGTGAGCGTTTGCGGATTTACGATGTCTGTTGCGCCAGCGTAGGTATTAAATTTCGTATCGTGTTGCGAGTGTAACTTCAGTAATTTTGTGAAATGAGTTCGCTTAAGCGGCTACCTTGTAACGTAATAAACCCCTTCCACGTTTTTTTCAGGTATTTTGATATTCTTTTTCGGAATTTTAGAGACGGTGGAAAGTGTCGTGTCCACATTTACGTGCTTTTCGAATTCTCGGGTGTACGATGCTCGAAATGTGAAAGTTCCTTCCAATCTAGTTATTCATTGACAATTAATTGTAATGGAGTATGTATTTTTGCTTTTTATCTTCGTGCCAACTTTCCCTGATTTTTATATTAATTTTATGCATTCAATGTGTCATAAACAAGTCATTTTAATTTCAATACATTGCATTACTAGTAGGTACATATACTTCTTGGAGATGTTGCACGTACAGTTTGATTAATCTAGTTTACTAAAGGACAACACGAAGATATTATTTTGTTCACTACAATTTGTAAAATTCTTTATTTCGTGTCCATTTAGCTGCTTATTTTTATTTTCATTTTTTTTACTCTCTAGTACTTATGAAAGTTGACACTTCAGAAAGTTTATACAATAGACAATTATTATATCTTCCCGAAAATGAAAACATTAACAATTTACATTTCATTTTCTCATTTTTTATTTTCAAAAGTTGGAAGATATTAAAATGTACCTTCACGCATTTTATATTCAATTGCGATAGAACGGCGTGCATATGTAACGAAAGATATGCTGTTTGATAAAGTTAATACAAATTCAGTCCAATAGTGCATAGTAAATTCACAGAAATGACATTCTGTAATTCTAATTACGTCACACTTCTTTCTGTATAGACGAATAATAACAACCTATTTTTCTGTTATTACATATATGTTTTACTGTATACATTATTTTTTAATTGTTGTACATATATATCTACACTTTGTATGTAATTTAATTCTTTTTCTTTGATCATTCGATCTCAGGAGCTTTTCCATATGATGAAGTTAATTTTTTCTCTAGCTAGATGCATTGAAATTGAAGACACTTTAATTTTTTAAATAACATATTTGCTTCGAAATATTTGTGAAAATTGTCAAGGTCATACAGAGATTATGTTGAAGGAATAATATGTAAAAAAAAAATAAGAAACATTTAGTTGTATTATTTTTGCTTTGTCAACTCTTGCGTTGCCACGTGAGACGAATGAGTAGAAACAGTCAGTACACGATCAGGCATGCATTAGTAGTTCACGCTGAGGACCCGTTTAAAGTTAAATTTCAAATTCGATTGCAAATATCTCACCTCTAAATAAATTATGCGTAGTCATGACCATAGTTTCTGGAATTTTTTATTTCGAAAATTCGTTACTTTCTTTTTGAAACGAGAATTAAAAGTGTAACCTTTTCACCCACTAGGTCCATCACAATCTTGATATGATAGTCGTTTTACTTGTCAATAAAAAGGCTACTCATTTAGATATTTGCATACACATATTGCTATATCTAAACATAAAAATGTCCTTGATTCTACCAACGTGCCTCCAACTAAAAAAACTTAATTTTTAATCACATAGTAGTCTTCGAGAAAATATCTGGCTTTGCAACCACAAGGTATTTCAAACCCAGAATTCCGCGTCTAGGATACCTATGCCTGAATTCTGTCACAATCAATTTCTCTCCTACCCTTTGAAAACTTCTTGAGTTATGACGCATTTGTTTCCTACTAAGGGCGAGAGAAATGGAAATTCTAGATACTTGGAAATTAATTTGAGTTTCTCCCATCACGATATTGCGTATTTCTGATAAATGTATATCGATTATAAACGAAGCCCTTCAATGAAAATTAACAAACAGTCCTTCACTACTGAATGCAACGACTGATAGCAACGTCAACAAGTAACCGTGCCGAAGTTGGAAATATTAACATCCTCGATGAAAACACGTGCTTAAATACACAATGTAAACGAATGTTTGAGTGATCAATCACGTTTTATTATCCCCTTTTAATATGTTTATCTCGTACACCCTCAATATTTACCATTGATTGCCTGTACAAATTTTATTTGTGAATGATTAAACGTTTACATCATAGCTTCACCCTGAATCATACCTTGATCTGAAATAAAACTGTGGGTTCCCAAGCTGTGGGTCGCGACCCCCAAGTGGGCCACGAAGTGTTTTCTAGGGAAATCGCCACGGTTTTTTTTTTAATATAATTTTTATAATAGCTAATGTGTTTTCTTTACCTTATTACCTTACCTTATATGGGTGGAGGTGGGTCACAGGGTATTTGAATATTATAAAAGGGGATCGCAACTCAAAAAAGGTTGCGAAACACTGTTCTAAAGATTGTCAATTTTATTAAGTAAATGATTATTCAATGCTATTTCTTATTTTCATTAATACCACCAACTGGGCTTTACTGTACGATAAAGACATCTTCTTAGCTGTTCCAATTTCAATTTCATTTATATTTTCTGTATTGTCGTAATATTGTATAGATAAATTCTATAGCTAAAGAGAATTTTAATTGGAACTTTGAAGGTTTCAAATTTCTTTTAGTTTCTGGATCACAATTTTCGTAAAATAAACTCACTTGAACTCCAGATTCGATCTCAACTTAGATTCGAGAATTGATTTTGCCAAATTACAGACAAATTCAACGTAGCCACATTGTTTATGTGCATATCTCTTGCAGTAAGTTTATGCTGTACGTAAAAGTCAGGAAACCACCCTAAAATTCCATATTAACCTTCTCACATTTTCACTTGTACCACAACTTCAAAAAATCATTTTGGGACGAGAAACTATTATTTACGTTGCAGTCGACAGGTTGTCATAGCTTAGAACTTATCGAATTATGGAAAAGTAAGTAGCAGGGTATTGGAACCATCACGTACTGTAATTTAGACTTGAACTTTGCATCTTAGATATTTGCACTGTGAATACATCAGTTATGTTGCATATGTCGTTATTCAGTTACTGTTAATATTCAATCCATTTACTACCTTTTGCAAATAAGGATTTTATTTCCAATACACCCATGAACCGCATTGTAGCTACAACATTCATACAATTAGATATTGATAATGTAAAGAATGTTTTAAAAATGGTGGCACAAAATATCTCTGAAATATCTCTTGTTTCGGTTTCCATAATAATGATTTCTCACTTCTAGTTCTTCTGCAGGACTCTAAGGATAACAGAGGGGGCATGTGAAAGTACGTATGTGATGAAATGTATTGAGAGCTGTCACTTTGGATAAAGAAATACATACAAAATATATAAACGTGTCGAATTGGGAAACTCCTTTTTTAAAGTCGGTTAAAACTACCTAGCGATATGACAAGGAATCCTTCTCCTAAATCCTCGTTCTAAACAGTAGTCAAAATAAAATAATCCCCCAATTGATGAAGAAACTCATCCCTACCGTGTCATATGAATCAATAAATACAAAATCTCCTTTAAGCTACGCTACACGTATCCATAGTCCGGTGCAAATAAGCTGCTTTGAAAACCCGCCGAATAGGTGGCGAAACAGCGAAGTTAACGAACCGGATTCCTCTTTATTAATTCATGTATTCGCATCGTGCACGGCGCTCGCGCTCGGCGTGCCCTATTATCGGCGTAAACGTAAATATATTGATAAACACGAGAGCACTTGTTACGTCAATAACAAAATATCGAGGCGCGCGGCGCCGGGCTATATTCTCGTCCAATTATGCCACCGCGGAATCTCAGTAATTATATTTCCCGTAACGAACGAAATCCTCTGTAATGTGTCTCTGCAAATTGATGAACTGCGGTATTAAATTAAGCTGCGGAACCGTGGGATCCTCGCTTCTCGCCGCCGAGGTATCGGCTCTGCGAGGGTTGATCGTCCGTCTCGATTTTGCAGCGCCGCGGCACGGGGCGGATTTTGAAACTCGATTCTTCCGCAATATTTCGTGGTCACGCGAGCGGAAACACGAACGCGTTAAACCGCATCGCGCCCGACATAACGCCCGCCCACGGACGTTCAATTCTCCTGCGATTAACGTATTACGGATAATCGACGCTCATTTCCCGATTGTCGAAAACAATGAGCGACGAATTAGGAGGCGTTAATGGCCGATTAGAGCCGGGGGTGTGCGCGCGTAGTGTCAGCTAAGCCAGTTTCTGTGAACGCACACCGTCACAGCGGCTTTCATGGCGCCGCGATGGGAGGGAGGATTGGGGGCGAGCTTAAATTCTGTGCAACGGAGAATTAAAGCTAGACAAATATCGAGGAAGATGATATACGAATATCCCTGCGTACGTGTGTATGTTAATTAGTCTAGTGAAATTAGGATCTGTCTGTGGGAAAATTCCCAGCAAGCCAAATTCTTGCATGGGACTTTATTTCATCGTTCTAGATGATATGTCAAAAGTCCTCATCGATATGACCGCCGATAAAAATTTTACAGAGGATCAAAGGTGACAAAAAGCAGTTTTCTGCGAATATATCGTTTTCTATTAGTTGTACGATGAAAATAGTTATTATAAAATTCTGTACAAAAAAGGTTCTATGAATTTTTTCCGTAGGAGTAACCATTTTCGCGTATGTCGGCTTAAAAATTTTCAACCCTTGTACTTTTCACATGGGAAGATCCCGAACTCGGAAATTCAAAAAATTATGAAACTTTGTAAAAATTATGAACACAGTTTCGTTTGCTGTCCAAATTCACTCTAAGAGGGCAAAATTGACCTGTGAAAAATTTCCGATTTTGTGTTTTTAAAAAATGTTTATAGGAAAAAGTTTTCGAATCATTTGATAACTTAGAGAATTATCTTACAGAAGACAACATTTTCTCGACTTCCTTAGATGTTCAATTAAATATCCTAAGGGTTTCAAAAAGATTCATTCAACCATTTCTTTGAAAAAAATTCACAAAGATCGCCTCATTTTCGTCGAGTTACACGAGTCTCCCCCCTTAAGGGGTGAAACAACACCTCGCAGTTCGAAACTTGGAATTTGCCGTATGAAGTATTCTGCTATTACAAACGCCAAAATATCCAAAAAATAGTAAAGTGATCTATGTGTTGAAAATCTATGTAATGATTAAATGCCACTGTTCTTTCACTGAAGAACGATGGGAAGAGGTAGTTAAAGGTTTGTGAATGTTGATGTAGATTATAATAACTGAGATATGTGGTGCACAGCACTTAATAATAATCAATATTTAATTGTTTAATAGTGTTTGTGATATATTGAAAGGTATAAGCTTGTACGACTGTGCATAAGATGATGTGGGAAACTTGAATGTGCCTGGATGTCTTGTTTGTTTCATTTCTGAGCATCTGTAAATACGTGTTTATATTACACGTACATATTTGTGAATGTATGTCAGTATATGTCCTTAATATATGTGCTTCTACTCGAAATCAATAATAACAGAATTTACAAGTTTCAAACAATACGAACTGCTAAACGGGAGCTACAATTTACTCGTCTGACACATGCTATGTTGTACTACTTCACGCGTTCTATATGGTAGTTACTACATACTGCGATATGTCAATTACTATTAAAACCGTATAGTAGAGTATTAGAAACACAGGCGATCTGATATCTTAGCTGTTTCTTAAATTGATTAAATTTAAATTAATTGGCGAGTGAATTTTTCCTTAAGTACTACTTCTGAAAAACTACGACGTTCCAAATGATTTCATTGTAAATTTAGTCTTCCAACTTTCCCAATGAAGAGATACCTTACAGATAATCCAGTAAATAGTTTAATGACGGTGTAATTTGTTTACGTACATCAAATGCTCCAAACTGATTGCTGAACTTAAATGTATTATTTTAACATATTATGGTATGCGTGAATATTTTTCACATATTAACAATGATCCTCCTGTCGATAATTTTTTCGTAGGTGAAAGTGAATATGTTCACGTTGATAGATTGATTTATGTGTCCTTTGTTGTATCGAAAGTAATTTTATAAGTATGATTTCCATAGACGGGAGGAATTTAGAAATTTTCTCTAGTATCACGTTGCGATTAAAGTAAACTTTTTTGTAACGAAATGTGTTATACTGCAAAACGTTGAATGGTTCCTTGCGTATCAATACGTGAAAGTGGCAAATGTTCGAGTAAAAATGAGTGTTTATGTATTGAGAATACAGCAAACAGTAGCATCTACAAAAGAGCATTTTTCCTATGACACTTTAAATTCACTTTCAAATTCTTTTCATAATGGTTCAATTTACTATGAAATCAATTTTCTGTCTCCAAAATCGTGGAATAACCAGCTTCTTGAGCTCGCTTGATTTAAACAGTACCTAAATCAAAATGATAAAATAAGTATTGTTTCTGTATCTATATTTGTACGCACAGAAAATGATCTATCACATAGTGTTTAACGAAACATGTATTGAGTCAGCTTTCGAACCAGACAGATTCGAAATTAATGATCCAGTTGAGTTATAGTCAATGATTGAACTATCTGTTGGATATCTATCGCATGAGTACATCGAGATAGAGGGAAGTGAGCTGTGTTGGGTTCGTAGATTGGAACCAAAGCTCGTAATCACACCAATTTTACGGATATTTGCTCGATCAATTTCTGAATCGCGAGAAGAGTAACCACGTATATCGTATCTGGGGGTTATTGTATCTTAATAAAATCAAGAAAGGAAGGGCATTTTTCTGCGAATAAGAATTATAACTTTCTTCGAACAAGCATTTCTACTGGCCTGAGTGCATTTCTCACAACCAATCGAGTTATTTACGACAGTGGTACGTGGTTTTATTAGGTATCAAAACTTTATCATAAAATAAACATTCGCAATGATATCAAATCATTTCGAAAGCCTTCACGTACGTTTCTATGAACTTTATTACGCACATAAATCCAGAAAGAACTAAATTTAATCGTTAATGAAATTCCCCTGCTTTTTAATAAATATTTACACATTATACGTCTTCGACTTAGATGCTTCGTTCTCGAAAATTATTACTTTGAATATCTGTTACAAAAACGTGCAGCCATGAAATTGGCAGAATTCAGGTGTAAATATGAATCCTTGGTCAAAAAATGTCGTAATTGTGTAATTACTATCTTTTAGACCAAGACTCTGTTTTTGAGAAAATCGATTTTAAAAATATGTCGAATACATGTGCACTTGACTGTGAATTAATTCCACTTCCAAAATTAATTTTCTCGACGGCAAAGCCTCGTTCAACAATGTTTTCTACATTTTGACTCATTTCTGTGTAAGGAAGAAATTTGCCCTCATAGCTGTATCATAAAAAAAATTTCCTTTTCTAACAAATACTTAGCTACAGCCGAAAATCAAGAAATCTTATTCTACATTTTAAAGGCAAATAATAATAATAATTGTTTATAATTGTTCAACAATAATTTGGAATTGATGCTATACCTATATTTTTCTTCCGATCTTGCACTAACGGATTGCCATTTGTTCCGATCACTACAAAACTTTTTAACCATTAAAAAATTCAGCGGTATGAACAAATATAAAATCGGACCTGACTCAATTTTTCGATTCGTAAATGTGGAAATGTTTAGACTAAGGAGTCTAGAAACGTAATAGAAAGTAACAGCCAATACATCAATGCTTAAAACTATAAATTATTCGCACTGAAGGTTAATTAAAAAAAAATGATAATACAAATCTTTGAAATTTTCCAATAAAAAACTTTCAAATGTTTTCCCGAAATTCTCATGAACCAATTATAATGTCAAGCCCCTCCTAGATATCACCACTAGTGTCCTTGCAGAGACGTAGTTCCTTTTAAGATACAAGGTCGTTGGCGCGCGTGAAAAATATACTCATGGTCGTTGCTTCGGTCACGAGTGTGTAATTGAAGCAATTTCACGTATACCCCGCCATAGCCAAGTTGAGTCCCTTTTTGCCGAGATAATGACTAAACCTAGGCTGGGTAATCGATCTCCGTCTGACTGTCTGTGCCGTCCCTTCGCTCAGCAAGCTGCTTAAAGCCGTCTGGTCGAATACACAAAAGCAGCTAGCCTGTCTTCCCACTTTCTGGCCACGCTGAAGCCAAACGTGTTTGAATTCCGAGCCGCGCTTTTTCTTACAAGGAGAACTACGGTTCTTAGTGGCAAGAAAGTAATTAGTCCTGTTTTGGGGAACAGATGCGAGAATTTACAGCACGTATTGGTTTAAAACCCCAGCTAGACCGGAGCAGTAGATTAATAGTTACGGGGACACCGGAAGAAAACAGTTTGGTTGCTCTAAGACGAGTTTGTTATTTACCTGGCAGTCGTGTTGAAACTTTTTACATTGCAGGCATAGGTATTTACAATTTTTGTAAAATAATGGTGGGAACAGAAATTGTGAAATTTTAGGGATCTCACGAGTTACCGGATTGCTTTTGAAACTCTAACAGATAGCTAAAGATCAGGGATGTGCATTTTGTTATGTGTGGTAGTAATTACTATGATTATAGAAACATTGCTTTTTCAATTTTACTTGAGCTTACTTATTAAATTTATAAAAAATTTAATATATATATATATAATACCGGATCAAGAAACTTTATTTGTTATCTAAATCATATATTATGAAACGAACCCTATTAAATTAAAATTAACAAAAACTAAATGTTAACTCATAAAATCAAAAATGCATTGGAGTAAGATGTCCATACATTTGCAATATAAAAATTTCATGTTCTAATGTAAAATTTGGGTTGTTTGGAATAATCATTAAACACGTGAGCTCTGGAACTCGAAAGCTCTGACCTGTGTTGTGTGATACGTGTACTCATAAAAAATAAAAAGGCAAAGAGATATAGTAATTTTAAGTTAAAAAGCAACAGTTTCAGAGTCCTATCTTTATCTTATCTCTATTAATAATAAGTCATTTTTTCACAGCGGTAGTTAATCTTGTATCCTACTTCGGTGACTTTTATATTAATTTAATGATCTTGTAGCAAATTATTTTATTGTTTTCGTTTAATACCTTCTGTTTGATCGCTTCTCTTGTTAATCTACAAATTAAGCAGAGATTCGTGTTACTGTTTACCTACCCAATCTAATGAATTGCATTGCGCTTGCATTTCACTACACAATCTACATGGTTTTGCAATTTAAGTGGTTTCACAGATTAGCAGAGGTAGATATCGGTATGCGGATAAGTTCGAGCTACTTCGTAGTCTAAGAAAGTACGAAATTTGAATTTATTTTTTTTCTTAAAATAAATAGTTATTCGTTTACCACTACTTACCCACCCTTTCAGTTTCAATTGACTTTATTTTGTACTGATTTTTCTGAAAATTAATTAAAAACTTAAGTAGCAATGTTTTCTTCCGCTTATACATATATACATGTTAAATTGAAATGTCTTTGTGTTGCAGGTAAGTTGCAGCATTCCTGTTTTCGTGAAAGCTAATTAGTGTAAGTAAACGGTACTGAATTATATGTTCCTTGACCTTCGTAACTGCCAATACTCTCACCATTTGCTAAATTAGCAGCAGTATTGATTAAAACCGGAAAATAGATGTAGGCAGAGTTCATCCCCTGTTATGCATATAGCTATATAATGCTACCTATTGTTGAAATGAAGATCGATATACATTAATTAAAATGATTCGGTTCAACACTCCTCTATGATACTACTGCAATCGAAAAATACTTATGAAAATAAAAATTTCATTCAATATACTACCACAGTAGATTAGCAGCACACAGTGTGCAACATTAAAAGGCATTTTATGTATGAGACTATGATTTTAAAAAACTTTGAAAAGTATTTGAAAGGTGCAAAAATTATTTTTTAAATTTCTTTTTGTCAAGAATAGGGTGCACATCCCCTACGACTTTGTGTAAAGATGAGGGATAAATTAACCCCTTAACACCCACCTCCGTCATATTACGTTCGATAGAATCGTACCCGCTTTACGCTTTTTACGAAAAAAGTGTTTCATCCCGGTTTATACACATTTATAGAGTAAAATAGAAACATAAAAAAGGTTATAATATTTTAACGTTTTCTAAAATTTAGTGTGTCGTTAAGGAATTAACGTAACATAGCCTACAATTTTTAAATGGAATAGAATATAAAGCATTACAGTTTTGTTAAAGATGTAATATTATTTTAAAAGCAAGCAGTGATTGTTTAAAACATTTTTCTACACTTTACTCAATTAAGACAACAGACTAGAAATTATCCTTCAATTACAAGGAAACTTGAGCTACTCGAAAATTCTTTTCGTCTTTTTCTTTGCAACTCTGCTGTTCTATAAACGGCGCGTTAAAAGTATCAAGTCACATTTTATTTACCCCTTTTTCGTTCCCGAGGGTAAAATTATTTCTTACAGGATGACGAGCGTTTTGTTCGCTTTTACCAACATTTTGACTGCTAGGAGGAATTCAGCAAAAACTTGTTTTACTTGCTTAAACTGGGTGGTAAATTTATTCTCGTTTGCAAAGTAGATCTTATAAAAACTAACAATATGCAAAACTGCATTCTCTGTATATATAAGTACGAGTGTACGTTTAACAACGAGTTACACTAACGAATGTAATTGATGTATGGCGTCTAATCAGGGATCATGGTAATTTTAGCTATCGTGTATTCTGGAATCCACTTGTGCGCTATATTCCAGCACACAATAAATCACCGCGCATTTTGCGAGAGTGTTATCGCCATTTTTTCTCCATAAAAAGTACTCACTTCTATTTAATATTCATTTTATATCGCAGTTGCTGTCACATTATTACACACCACGAGTGTGCGTAACTTGAATTAATTAAAATATTATTAATACATCGTGTTATTATAAATTTAAGTTGACAGTCAGCAGAATATTATTTTTAGGAGTAATGGTAAAGTAGCATTACGTGATATAATAGATTAAGTAATGTATTCAAATAAATTTGATTCCGACAGCACTATTGAAAAATGAACAAATGTCTATGAAATTCCTGTTGAAAAAGTAATACGACGAAATTCGTTTTAAATAGTGGAAATGGCCTTTTCTACAATATGTGCAGGTATACACGTAAACTACACATGTTAATCTTATTAAATACCCTTGAATCTTATTATATACATAAAATACTTTATATACTCTTTAAATTAATACTTTATGTAAATTTATTTAATACTTTTAATAAATTCTGTAAATAACACCTTTAAATAATCACTATAAAAATTAAGTGATATATTTATAAAACTTAGCAAAAAATTTCGACCTTAAATCAATGAATCCGCATATATTTTACTTAATCAGCAACAATAAATACCCGCCTATAACTTTATTTATCACATATCTCATTAAATATCTTTATATTTGTTGAACATTTACTTACAACTTAACATAATTTTAACACATTTATAATTTAATTTCCCCAATAATTAAATTACACATAATTTTCTTATCCTTGACATAATTTTAACACATTTATAATTTAATTTTCCCAATAATTAAACTGCACATATTAATTTTCTTATCCTTGAAATAATTTTAACACATTTATAATTTCTTCAGTAATTAGATCACTTGTTAAACTTCCATACAATTACCAATTTCGTCCAACTTATCACCAGGAGTGCATTAAAAATTCAATCATCACAAACGATTCCTCCTCAGTGGTGGCCACGTCACCAAACACTTTCACATCCAACATTATAAGCATCATTGGTATACCTATCGTCGTTTTATACATAGGAACCAATAAAGTCTGCATTACGTTCACGAAAGGACAATTTTCATGCCAATACATGGTTACTGATGAGAAACAGAAATATTTCTGCAAACAATGTTGGCCAATCCCTTGGTAAGGCGGGAACGTGTATGTATCTGCCTCGAGGCAGGAGTAAGTCTAACTCTGAGCCAATTTTGATAAGTCCTGACAATACAGGACATTCCAGTAAGAACAAGGAAATGCCTTTTAGGTTCCACTGGCTAAGAAGAAACTATTAATCCATTTGCAGCGATATCAACGCCGCACCGGCTGTTTCTAAGCACAGAAATAATCCTACCGGTATTATCGTCCGCTACGACGCCATAGACGATGCTCTTTTTGCAGAAATTCGATGCGTACGCCTGCAGTATGTATGGCACGTACAATCTTCCACGTTTTATACCGGGATTCTTGAAATTGGCTTGCTAGTAACAGTTAAAAGGAATATATGGTACGAGGGAGCGAAGTGCTTACCGCTTTAGAGGATAGCATTAAGACACCGGAGTTGGAGTTACGTATAATAGACTTTTTTTTTTTAAAGAAGGCAACACGAATTTATGGATTCGGTTTCTGTGCCATTCGTTAATTACTTCGAACACTATTCATTGCGGTTCTACGACTGCTTGTATTGGAAGTGGAATGCTTTTGTAGTTAAGTGAAATGTGTGTACATTCCAAGTAGGGCTGGGACTATTTGTCGAATTTTTCGGTATTCGAATAGTCGAATACTTCAGTTGCTCAGTTATTTGGTGAATATAATTCGAATATCCAAGTATCCAAATACTATTCGAATATTTCAGTATTCGAATATGTTTGTCAGGGTGAATACTATTCTACTATTATACTGGTGTATTCAAATAGTATTCAAATACTTAAATATTCGAATTACTATTCGAATACTTAAATATTCGAATACTTTCGAATACTTAAATATTCAAATACTTTCGAATACTTAAATATTCGACTAATAACATTCGAATACTCAAATATTCGTAGTTTATTCGTAGCATTCGAATACTTGTAAAATAGTCCCAGCTCTAGTTCCAAGTAACATATTTCTTGTGAACTACATACGTACGTATGTATATCTATGTCTATCAAAGAAGAAGTCGCCCACTAAGGAAGGATTTTTGGAAACTTTGCCCCCAGGGGATGAGAAGGGGTGAAATGTATTTTCTCGGACTCCTTAATATCTCTTAAGCTCGATTATATATCAACTTGGTTTTGACTTCAAAACGGTTACTCACCTAAAAACCAACATATACATATATAAATATTCGTTAAACAAAGGTGACATTACAAAAATTACATAAAAAATTTCTTAAAAAAAAAACAGATGTAAAAGAAATTCGTTTTAATTATTCTACCATAGCGAAGCACGGATATTTTGCTAAGTAGTTACAATATATATGTAGCTCGGAAACCACTGTTAAAATAACAAAACCAATGAAATATAAGCCAAGTTGGACCATAAACACACAGAGAAACGTACCATTTCCCCTCTTATCAAGCGCACTTATAACAAGTAATCAAATAATCACGAGTGGCATTGTATACGCGCATCGCGCACACATTTTGCACGCTACACAATTGCTACATCCACTTCCTTTCAAGCTCGCGCGTTTTTCCGCCGCACACTAATGGCAACATTACTGTCTCCCACAAAGTTTCCCTGCAATTGAAATGAACTTTCCAGGAGCCAAACACCATTGTGCGCCGTTTAAAAAAGCACGCGACCATTAACTTGTCCAGACTTCGTCTTTTCCGGCGTCGTACTAATTGCTGTCTTATCATCCCCCCTACCCTCGAACATTCTCAGCCGGTCCATGCCCAAAAAATCTTTTCATCACCTATATACCTACATACACATATATACAATCTCCACACACACACATAGGCACACCTGTACATATATACGTGTCCGTGTACGTATAAATAGACTGTCTCGAGCAGCCACTCCGCCTTTTTCTCTTTCCTGAGGAGCTGCTTCGGCACCAGCAGCAACACAGGCCAGAGACGACGTCGGCGTCGGCAGCATCTCTCGAGGAAGGGCATTGTTTTATTCCGACCGCGTAGCAGACACTCCTCATCCATCCCCCCCCCTAGCCTAGACTTCTTTCCCTGACTGCCACTCTCGACAATTTACCTCGTCTCGACCCCCTCTTCGGTTTTCCACTCTCCTCCGGCTCCATCGCCACCCCTGCCCTACCGCCCCCTCCCTATACCCACCACCAACACCCCCCATTTACCCCTCTGGCCACCCTTCCGATAACGCCATGGCTTAATGACGCCGAGCGCGCCTCAATATCGCATTGCGTATACCCCAGGACCTACCAAACGCTGCCCTCGATGCTGTTTCTTCTCCTTCTCCCCCTCCCAGACTTTGTGTCTCATTTGCCCATAATGCCCCCGCTACCAAGTCTCGTCCCAATCGACTACCCCTCTCTCGCTCCCTCTACTCTGGGGTTTTTTCCTTCTCTCTTTTCTCTTTTTTTTTTTACTGTGCCCGGCAAATATTTCGGCAAAGCCAGGTTTAATATGTGGAAAAGCTAGACCGGATATAGCAACGGCTTATTGCCAGTTGTTATTTTCGGTACGGGTTATAACGGGGCCCCGGCCGATCGCTGAAAGGATAGACGCGACATGGGGATAGACGAAGTGAAACCGGGGAAATATTGATCGCGATATAGCGGGCTGCCGATAATCCAAGGTAAACGGGCTTGGCCGAATTACAAGCAAGTCGGATTGAATGGGAATGAGATTTCTCAGGCGCTCGTGGTTTTGTCGTTGTTCATGCCCGATGGAGAATCCCACCATTGTTTGTCACTCTAAGCACACGAAGAATTGAGCTTCGCGGTCGAGGATACTTACGCTAATTACGTGATAGCGAGATTTGTGGTTGAGGAAAGGAAGCTACTTGTTGCTGAAGAAGCAACGACGTTTGGGCTTCGATTTTGATTGTGTCTAAGGGCGACATTATTTTGTAGATCCATGCAGCTGATTGGCTACACTAGGCTTCCTCTTTTCTTCTTTAGGGTCGTTACTTGGACACTTACAGGAGTATGGAATATTTAATTGTGATCAATTTTTTATGAAATTATTTGCAAAAGTTACTGGATAGGGGGCCCTCAGAGTTTATACAAACACCGACTTTTGAAAAAAAAAAAACGGTTTTCGAATTCCACTATTCCCAAAAACCGGTTGAACCGGTTTTCGAATTTCCACAAAAAAAATATAATTAAAGTAGTAAATAAATATTTGTATTTATTTTAAAAAACTTCAGTTTCTTTAATATTATGGAATTACAAAAATATAACAAAATAAAATATACCCTATCTATACAAAACCAAATAAAAAAATTAAAATAACGAAAATCCGTACAAATACTTACAATTAGTTTATTTAATATTTATGGTTCTATAAAAATATAACACAATAAAATAGACTGTATACAAAACCAAACGAAGAAAAACTAAAAGAAATAAAATCCGTACAAAATATAAATCTTTTTAAAGATGGTACCAAATTATAAATCTTTATTCCATTTAGTATTTTTTTCTGAACATATGAACTCATGAAGCTTAGTTTTACAGTAAACTACTACCTACTACAATATGATTGTGTCCGAGGCGATTTCAAGTCAAAACGTTAACATTTTTAATGGAATAATTAATTCATTTCTGCATATTAATTCTAGTATATAAAACGGGTGTTTTTAAATTTAAAAACCGATTTGCGGAATTCACAAATTTATAAATAAAAATCGACAAACCCAAGTGCCCCTGATATTAGACGTCATGCATATTTCAGTCAGAGGCCTTCTCTACTGTGCTTCGATAAGTGGATAGGCTACGTAAGGCCAATTGCTCGGCCCCTAAGAACAGAATTGGATCACTGGATCTGAATTCTCTCAACCAGTACATAAGGGACCATCCAAAATTTATTGCACGTGGGGTACAGCGTAGTAACGTAAAAATGCAAACCTGAGCGTGTCTAGTAAGCTTGCAATCAAAAGTTTATAGTCAGCCATGTTTAACGGGGCGTACCACCTTGAAGGCCTGAAAGAATGGGTAAATTTAAAATTTGTTTCCTCGGGTAATTTTTCAGTGAAATATCTTTTTAGGAGATAAGATTTTAACTTTATTTTCATACGTTATTTATTACTTGGAGTTTTAAAATGACGGAGTTATACAATATTGACTACCGGCATGTCTTTTCAGCTGGCCCCTAGCACCAAAAGCGACTGGAACATGAAAAATAGAAAATTGTTATATCAACTTAAACAGAAATAGATTGTTTTCAATGTAGCGTACGATTTTTGAATAATTGTACAAAATAAGGAAATGGCATTGTAAAGAAAATTGTTTTTCACTGGAATGGACAAATTTGGAGATGTTTGAAATTTCAACAAATTACAATATGATAAAAATTGTACACTACATTGAAGAAAATCTATTTTGGAAGGAAGAATCTATGAGGAATAAATTCCTATTTTAGTTCAGATATTCTTTTTGCGTTGTTATCGCCACGTGTGTTCTCGCGTTCTCGTGAAGGTACGTACAGGACACTCTTTCGATTCCCAAGGGATGGTCTTTTAATTTGGAGTTCTTGCTGCACTTCCATAATATACTGCTCGACACTATTTTCTGCCGAATATATAATTATGTATAAATTAATTGAAAAATAAATACCCAAGAAAAGGCATAGGGTGACTGTACCTAATATCGCCTAGCAAAAGTTAAATCGCTGTCAATTGAATAATAATTGATATATTTGTATGAAATTCATTTCAAAGTAAAGAGAAATTATTCGTATTTCATGTACTATAAGTTAGAATCGTTGAAACCCACAAATTTTGAATTAGGAATTAAAAAACGCAAGACATGCAAAATCCGGTCGTGAAAAAGGTGTACCTAATATCGCCTTCTCAAGAAATATTGATGAATTTATGTATATATGAGTTATTAAAGTCATTTTCACATGTGCTTTTATTATTTCTTGCTCTAAAAAAATGTTTTCTTATCCATCTTTGATTTTATTTTTATTAGAAAAATATAGATTTTTAAAATATTTTATTTTTTACGTTCCGATGTACATATTGGACAAATAAAGTTTATTACTGTTGCTCCGCACATTTAGTAACCCCATCTGTAACAAACATTACATCAAAACCATTGTTCTCCGGTAGGGGGTATTGAGAATACGCATACTGCTAAAAGAAAAACACTATTTTCATTACGAAAAATATTTGGATCGATTTCATTCCTTAAGTACATCATTAATTAGGTATTTCTAGTAGATATTCTTGCATTCGCAGAATTATTAGACTTACCTTCTCTGAACGTGATGTAAAATTGTGGCAGTCCAATAAATTTTTACACTATTAAGATTCTCTAAAATCCTTCTCTTTCTGTAATTGTTGATCACATGACGCTGCAATTACTGTATGTCTTCCTACATATGGTTAGGTACTTATTCAGTGCATAACCGATAAATTTTAATTCTTACTTTGCGAGATATAGCGAGTGGCAATATTAGGAACATGGGCGATATTAGGTATGGCCACCCTACACAATCTTCTTAAAAATCATGTAAGAAGTAAATAATTTTTTTTACGTAAAAAGCGGCCCATACACGTTGAGATCGGTATCGATACACATAGATCGCGATACATGTGTCTGAGATTTGTGCCAAGTGTCAAACAACACATACACGTTGAGACGGAATCATGAGACATCAGTTCAGTTCTCAGGCTTCTGTTCTCTGACACACTAAATATTTAATAAAAAATAATGCCCATAATTTTCAATCGGATGCAATTCATAACATTCGGAATGAAATGGAAAGATATTATCAATGAAAACATTAATTGTAGATATCCGTATCAGTAGCACGCTCGAGGTATCGACGTTTCAGTACATACAGGCGACGATACCAGCTGATACCGATGCATCGATAGGTACTGACAAGAGAACATCCCGAACCCGGAAATTAAAAAAATTCTGAAACTTTATGAATATCTAGGGAATTTCCTCCTGACTACAACGCAATTCTTGTTTGCTGCCCAAATTCACTCTAGAGGGGTGTAATTGACCCCTGAAAATCCGGTTATTTTCCGATTTTGTGTTATAACTCGTGAACTGTAAAATAATTTTTTTTACCAAATGATAGATCTAATTAAAATAAGTAACTGACTTCTTGAAACTGTTTTTCTATCTTTTACAGTTTGCGGGTTATAACACAAAATCGGAAAATAGCCAAATTTAGAGGGGTTAATTTCACCCCCTTCGAGTGAATTTGGGCAGCAAACAAAAATTGCATTGTAATCAGGAGTTTGCGTTGTAATCAAGTTTGAGAATTTGTTGAATTTCCGGGCGTGGGATCTTCCCTTCTGAAACAGTCAAATACACGTTGAGATTTGTATCCCTACTGATACTTACAACATGCATCGATACAGACCTTAATGTGTATGGGGCCCTTTAAAGTTTGTCGCTTTGAATTGTCACTTGTAATAACTGATAATTTAAAACAATGCCATTTATGTATCAGACGATACAATATTTACATTACATGAATTTCGTTTAACTTTTCGCGTGGCCAATCGGTAATAAATAGTGTCGAGCAGTACACACCTAACGAAGTGGCGGACAGAACTTATGCAGCAACCTAATAATACCTACCTATGCCTTTTTTTTAATTGAGTGTTTTGAGTCATTAGCAACTACATTGGATACATAGTAATTTGGTTAAGCTAACATCAAGTGAATTAATGACTAAAAATGGTCCTGGAACTCCCGAAGCGAGGCACTGGTAAGTAAAGACACTAAGTAGCTCAGTTGGCGGATTCCAATATCTTCGAGGAACGTGAGCACATTGTTGAAAAATACCTACGTACTGTATATATCTTAAAATCAATCATTCACTTCTATGAATCACGAATTCTCCTCCCCTCCTTCACCAGGTATAACATCAGTGTCTAACCCTGATCCGACCTTAGGTATGCCCGAGGGGCATTGTTTGGAGCGCAAAGGGTTAATAGACGTTGCAGCATACACGGTCCATCAGCGCGAAGATAGCCTCTCGCCAGACCATTTTCCCCATACGCGAACATCGTCCGTCCTGCGACCTGATCCGTTTGCATCCGTTTGAAAAGCTCCCTTCCAGCCGCTGTCGCCATCACTGCCACCTGCTCACTCGGGAATAACCGTTTTACGAGCGTATCCGCGCGGAACTTGTGTATACGCGCCGCACCGGGGGGAAAAAAATCGGTAAACCGCTTTCGCTGCTTGCGGATTGAAATGTCGTGTCCGCCGGTGAGCCTACTACGCCCAGATGCTACCGGATCGGCGATAACACGAATTAGCGTACTGTTCACCTTCCACGAATTTTTCCGGGGGAATTAGTCAGCCGTCGCCAGTACAGAAAACGGGGGAGGGGAGGATTTGTTTCGCGAGACAAATTGACAGCTTCATCTGGGGAATGAGATACCATTGGATATCTAGCAAGGGGAGTGTACAAGATTCTAGCCGCTGAAATGGCTGGAATCTTGCTCATGCTCAGTTTATGTTATTTATGCTATTGGGAATATTTATTGCGTCACCCACAATTCTGCGTGGTGCTATGGAATTTATTTCGAGCAAATAATCTGGTACTGAATGCCTAGTGAACAATCGCGTAATAAGGTTTCGTGAATAGTAGTATTAAGTAAGGTGTAAGCGATAATTTGTTTGGAATTATAGAGATGCAATAATTATTCCTAGCTGTATAGTAACGCGTTAAATGCATAGGGTGTAATTCCTTAAAATGTTGTGCGAGAATCGTGTTGGATTTCATACATCAGCGCCCTGTCTATTCAGTAAATCACTTAAGGGGTCTTCCTAGTATGATGACTGAAAAAAACTTAATTTTTTAGGAATTAAAAAAAGAAACAAGTATTGCACGAATCAGTTTGCACGTTTATAGTTTTATTCTATCACGTTTTAAGACTATAAAAAAATTTGTAAGTAAAAATATCCATTTATAGTGGAATGTGGATGTGTTTTAAATCAAAGCACTACAAGAAGCAAAGCTTATAACACCATTTTAAAACTAAATTAAAGGAATTCGGCAAATTTAATATTCACCTGTTTATCAAAAATATGTCCCTTTAATTATAATTTAAGATTTATTCTACCCAATGAATTCATTTTTAAATGGCTGCAGTATATTGACTGTACAAAGGAAGCATAATAATTAAGTAGTCTCTTTATTGAAGGCTTGTATGACTGAATTGATGAAATATTTACTGTCTCCAATATAAATTATTAATGTAAATTTGAAGTAAAAATGCTTAAATAATATTATGAGACAAGAAAACCCTATAGAATTTTATAATTTATTTCTATTGAATATAAATTTAATGAAAATAAATTATTTTGTTGGAGGATATTTAAATATCTTAAACTTTAAAATTTGATTGAATTCAATAAACTGAATTTAATTGAAACCAATAATAAAATTACCTTAGGGATAACAGCGTAATATCTTTGGAGAAATCATATTTATAAAGATGATTGCGACCTCGATGTTGAATTAAAATATAATTTAGGAAATATAGTTAGAAAACAAGTTGAACTGCAAAAGACTGTAACCTGATTTCTATCATTCTAAAAGTTAAACTTCGTGCCAGCATATAAATAAACGAACAATCGCTATCGTTTCAGCAAAAACGAAGCTGGCTTCTTCACCTGCGAAACTTTATTCTTTGGACGCCCAGGTTTGCCAACTTCCACAGCCTTTGAATATATTATTCTCCACGTGGGGGCTTCGTTTTGTCTTATCGCGCTTTGTAATTCGCTCACGAAACATTTAAAACAAGAAAAGGGAACGGAAACTTTGCCCCGCGCAAATAGTCTTAACATCCAGACCGGGGCGAACTCGCCGGACGGCCATACCCTGAGTATTTTCTACCGAATTAATTTATCCTCGTTGTTGCTTCGACCCGAGGAGGCAAAAAGGTGAAGAACGACTGGAACACGGGGGAATGAAAACATTGCTACTTCTTTGTGTGTAAATCCCCTTTCGAAGGGAGGAACCGACAAACATTGCTGCTGTATCGCTGGTAACGTCTGCGATTGCATCAACCAGGCCAACCGCTTTCGCAAATTAACCATGCTGCTAGGTAAATCGACGTAAACGAAGGAAAGGAGGAAAGCTGGAGCACGGATGTGTACTGCAGAAGCAACTGCTCCGGGGGGTAGAAGGTGCATTAACAACCCAAGTATTATTCTTGTCTTTGGTTCACGGAATATCGTGAAACAGAAACTGTATTCACACTGGAAAAGTCTTAATTACATTAGAAAACTCTTTGACGTGTAAATGTACATTATGGTTCTACAAGTTCCTTAACTGGATGACTTTAAGATACTTTAAGGAATTTGGGAAATGGTTCGATATATTAAGACATGTGTTGATTAAAATTTTAGTAGTACTGATGGAAACATGTAGTGGTGTAAATATTACGAGTACAGTTACCCGCTGTCGAATCTTTTCGATTATTTTCGATCGTTACTATTGATTCTTGTTAATAAGTTGGTCTCAGCTCATATTATTTTGACTGAATTTGCACTATCAAACACTTAATTCAATTTTCATCACACAATTTTCTCCCACGTTATTCTGGTAGTTTTACAATTATATAATATTATCCCTCCTCCCTCGAGGCTCGAATTTTACCAACTTCTTTCTCGATAAGACATTTTTAAGACAGAAGAAGGAAAATTTTTATTTTAATTAATAACAGTAAGTGTCGTAATAATTTCTATTTTAAATATATTCAAACAAAAATGCTGTAGAAATTTGCACACCTTCGCTATATAAATAAAACTTTACTAAATATTTTCATTGTTTGTGTACAAATGGTATATTAATAACATTTGTTCCTAAAATGCATAGTGTGCTATGCAAGTAATAATAATAAAAATAATAATAAAACACTCTTATGTTAAGAACACATGCCTCATTTAGGCAGCCATGTAATCTTAGCAATTAGGGTAACTGTACTCGTAGTTGACAGTGTACCAATAGTTGACACTTTTATTTTCAGTCACGAATAATAAGCTTTCTATTAAAAAAATATTTTTGACTAATACTTTTTCAAATAGCCTATTAGTCAAAAACATTTTTTTAATAAAAAGCTTATTATTAGTGACTGAAAATAAAAGTGTCAACTATTGGTACACTGTCAACTACGAGTACAGTCACCCTAATATCTAAATAATTCAAAGAGTTCTTTAATTCTGTGCAATTGAAAATTATTATTTTAAGGATGTTGTTATTCTAATAAGGGTATCATTGCACAAGAACATTTCTCCAGAAGAATAATACCTGCACGCTACTTCAGTGACGACTGCTTATACCTGTTCATGTCATATCTCTCGTACCTGCTATCAATTCATTAAGACGACAACTGTTAATGCAGCGAAATGCACGGTAAAATTCATACGTGCACAGTATTTAATTCTGAAGTAAATCATGTTTTGTGAGACTTATGAAAAGCTAAATGTCTCCCCTACCTTCGTGTGCATTTAAATGACGCGAAAGCGCAATCAACAGAATCGTTCCAAATGACGCATTCAATCAATGATTTCTTTTACTCCCTCGTGTGTCTGCATTCCGGCGCATTATTCATTTTTTAAATGTTTTCAAGCACAAATGTTCTGCTTGAGAAAGGAATTTTATTCTTTACAAAATACATAAATTGTTTCAGTGAAACAGGTACGTTACGCGGTCTTTAATTACTTTCATAAGATTTGTATTATTTTTGTCATCATTGAAAAACATGTAGAAGTAATAGAAAATTTCTCGTAATATCAAATAAAAATTCAAACATTGGAAGTAAAGCATTGAAACATAAGTTTCTGGAATTTTTTCACATTACTCATTAAAATAATTTGCATAATTTGATGATAATTACTATTTTACACAAACGATTGTAAAACCTTAAAAATTGAGAAAACTTCCTCAAGATAAGTATGACATAGAATAAAATAGTTTTCACTAATCGAAAGTATCATTTATGTGAAATCTGCCATTACCGAAAATGATTTTTTCCAATTAGGTTCAAAGACTTAAAAAATTAGTTCAACGTCTATTTATTTGTTACATATACACAGAATGTATTTTTATTTCATACCACAAAAGTACAAGAGAAATATCGGTTCTGTGAATTCTCTCATAACGTGAACAATTTTATAACAATCTAAAATCACAAATGGGTCAAAACGTTATGTATTCATTAAGGTAGATTCTCACTATCCGTCTGGCCAGCGGCAGGCTACTGTCCGTCAAAACATTCTCCAATGGGTTTTATACGGGGACAGTAGACGGTCGTCGGACGGCATAATGTGAATGCCACCATACAAAACCCATTGGAGAATTTTTCGACGGACTTGACGAATAGTGAGAATCTACCTTTATTCTGTGCTTTATGTCCAGAGATTTGCACTTTCAAATTTATTTTCGATTCTTTATAACGTTTTCCACTGGATAAACTATTTAATAACAATCTTTACTTTCAATTAGGTCTCTCGGTTCAATCTACAAAGAATTAATTAAAAATTACTATTACACAAGGGAAAGGTACTTATATTAAAGATCTTGGATTTTTCCCCTTTTCTTATTATTGTTTTGTTTCATTCGTTGAATCCTTTTCTTAAGATTTAAAAAAAAATCAATACCTACCTCCTATCTATATATTTTATTTCGTTTTGTTACCAGTGTGTTATGAATATTAAATACTTTATAAAACAAGAGGCTTTTGTTATTTAAAAAATACCTACAAAAATTTTCACGCACTGCCAAAAATGATACTTTAAAGTAATTATTTATAATTAAATATAAAGGATGACAAAAATCATTTTTGGGTCCTGCATGGTCAAACAAATTGATGATTAAAATTCCCTCGTCTTCTGTCTGAAAGTGATGACTCGTGTTGTTTTGCAGCGTCTCAGTTAAACAGCTGGCACAATGGTGCAGTTATTTAGCAATTAATTTCCCATTGGCTTTTCAGTTGACTAAATCCCGAACTTATTTTCCCCTCGTTAGAATGTAGCAAGACAACGAGGGGGAGTAATCGCGTTGACCCGTAGCATTAAACATGCTCATCTGACGATACTGCTATAATGAATCCCTTAATTAAGGGGAAGTGCCAGCGGAAATCGGCGAAAACGACGGGACACGGGAGTGCCTACACTATCCCAGGGATTCGTCGACCTTTCGTTTCGTTGGGAATTGCGCTTTATGCATTATTATTAGCGGAAATTACGGACGCAGGTTTACCCCGTCGACGTTTACGTTATGCAGGTTTAATGTTCCGTCTTATAATGTTTTCATGGACGCCAGGCGTTGGACGCACAGTGGAATGTCAGTGTCTAACGAGCGAGATTATTCTTTAAAATTTATTCGTTAGTTGGGTTTGTAAAATGTGCTGCAGTATAGACTGTACCAAAGTTAGGCATTAACTAAATAAAACATTATTTAAATAACGGATCAAATAAAAGGTACTTTAACTTTATTCGTTATTCGAATTTTTATTTAAATAAAATTTTTGTCCATCTCTGGACTATACGGGGTTTCTCCCCTGACTCACTGTCTATTTAGTGTATCACTTGAATTATTTTATTTTCTTTTAGTCTTTTAAACAAGTTTTCTCTAATATGTTGTAGCTACGGTTTCGATAGGGGAGGTGTCTGATGAAAATCTTTGCATTTTAACGCATTTATACAGCATAATATTGTGGAAAACGTAATACAAGGTTAAAATTTCTACTACCATGCATAATCTAGGACTCCATCGTGGAAAAAATGCAGTAAAATTCGAATACGAGCATTTTCGTTAAAATGCAGAAATTCTAAATTCTAAAATATCTACATATTTATATTTTATATTTTGACCTGTGGTTTACAGATAAAAATGTACAAAAGGATTGTAAAATGGAAGGGATTAATAGGCCAAGTCAGTAGGCCAAACAATATTTATTTATTTATTGCTTAAGCCAGATGTGTTTTATGTAGAAAATGCAATATAAATGTAGTTTATAAAGCAGAGAATTTACAAATTACCAACTACCAGTTTACATAATACCATTTACACTATTTAATATTTATATCTTACATGGCAGTAGTTAAATTCTTACATCATATTTTCTTAAGAAAATTAATATCTATTCATAACTCTGAATAGTAAAGAAGTATTTTTATTATGTAGTATCTATAAATTACATATGTATGTACTTCTATTCAAAATCATTAATTAAGTATTACCAAGAACTTAGTTCTACCTAATACGAATTTAAAAACAGATTTCGAACGCGTTGAAAATTCCCCTCCGTTCGAGCCTGCTCGAGAATCTGTTGTAGTCCGCGGTGATTCGAAGCCAGCCAATCCCTCGTCTCGTTATCCTGCCCGAGCGAAGCAGTCACACGCGCAAAATACTAAAGCTTGACACGAGAATCGCCCAAGCGCCATTGCATTTCAGAATAGTGACACGTGAAATACGGTACGAATTAGAATTTCACCCGCTGGCTAACTCCTACATTCACTTGGCGAACACTGACACCGTTCATGAAACTCTATAAACATTGGTTTGACTTCCAATTACTCAGGCAACACGAAATATCACGGTATACACACTACTGCTGATAAGTATTTGCCCACCTAAGTGTATCCTATGCTTCTAAGGCAGTGACAAGTATGTCGAACATTTCTGTCTATGCCGGAGTTAAAAGTAGTTAATATATACGAGATTCGTTTTCTAAAAAAATGTGGAATGAAGAATGTTAGAACAAATAGAGTATTTCAAGTCGTTGTTCTGAAACTAGACAGTTACTAGATGCTTGCTTGAAACTATTATCAGTTGAATGATTTAATTTTTTTAATCGGAAATTCGGTTTGATACTTTTAATTATTATACTTCTAAAAGATTACTTATTTATTCTAATAACTTATGTATTCTTCATCGAAAGGAATGTTGAATAAGAAGAGCGCGAAAAGTGAAGAAATTAATATTGAAAACACTTCTCTGGTATTAAAAACAAGTGCAAATAAAACATAGAACTGTCAAATGGGGTAACTTTGACCACTTGGATAACTTTCACCACAAAACTAGATTTTAAAAAAATTCCTCTGCTATCTATTGTATAAAAGGTATTATTCTCAAACAAAATGCATCTTAAAGTAGGCAATTAAAGCTATCCAAGGCACTTTGTCTAAGAATAACACCGGTTCTACAATAAATGCTAGAGAAATTTGTTTTAAAATCTAGTTTTGTGGTCAGAGTTACCCCATTTGGCGGAATTCGATAATTAAAAGTTACATTTAACGCGTTATCTGTCATGGAAGTCACTAGTGATCAACGGTTTGCAGTTAAAATTTCCTCTTAAAAGTGTTACAATAATTAAACTTATTTTACAGTCATTGGAAGCGATGTAAAATATAAATACATGACTCAACTATTAAATTCTTTTTTGGCAATACACATTTGAATGAATGTAAACGAACGTAAAAAACATGGCGCAACCATATCGCAGTCAATATATTGAAGCGATGTAAAGTTCTTTGTGTTGTCAATTTAACTAACTTAAGGTAGGTTTTCCTATACGCGAGTGGACGTAACGCCAAGAATTTCAAAGTCGATTTTCTCGAAAATGAAGCGCGATATCAAAAGAAGTTACTGCATCTTTTCGATTTACAGCAAGTAAATAAGTCGAGGAAAAAGAATAAAATTTTTTGATATTGCGCTTCATTTTCGAGAAAATCGACCTCGAAATTCTTGACGTTGCGTCCAGTCGCGTAGAAGAAAGCCTACCTTAACACATTTAGTGTTGACTCGTTTCAACACTGAAGAATGGTCGTAAATTAAATAAGTATTTATAAACGTCTGCGGAGGTATATATTATAGAATACTGAAGTACGTATATTGGTCTCAGCCATTAATAACACTGTAAAAGCAATTTCGAAACTCGTCCTTTCATTAGATCATCTTCTTCCGACAGTAATCAATGGCTTCGATGTCCCTCATGATGGTCACGGTGTAATGGATTATATCTTTGCTTCCATTCTTGATCTACCTGCTGTCAGCAGCGACGAGCATTTTTCGCCATTGACTGTTGCGTTCCTGTGGAATAGTCTCTTGGTGTTTGCGGCGCCTATAGCCCATTATACCGATGAAGAGTAACCTAGATGCATTACGTAATAACTAGGTTTCATTCAGTGGATGTGGCTCACCCACAGCGTGTTCTTCCACCTCCATCGTTGAGCATGTAGGTATATAGGTACATGCGCTTAAGTTAGTCTTACCTTAAACCCATTCCTGTTCGATCATGGAACAAGGTCAAGTGATAAATTAAAAAGTAGGTATATAGTGTTACGAAAGAAGCGATAAAAAGTGACAGAATTTTCAGCGGGACCTGATGGAAGGGATTGTAAATCCACTTTAAAGGGAAGGTATAACTGGTTATTGCGGGTGTATCATTGCAACAGCAGGGGAAAACAAGGTCATTAGAAGATTGAACGCGTGACAGTATACAAGGTTTTCCTGTACCATTTTTCTCTATTTTTAATCGAAATGGGTTAACTCGTTTAGTTGCGTGAGTCATGTATTTTCCTCGCGTATTATTTTATAACCGTTGGCGTGAATTGATTTCGCTCGAACGTACAGTTTTATTTTCTAAACATTTTGTAGAAATGGGATTGCTTTATGGTTCGTTGGATCCATGGATGTCGTGTGTATGGGCAGATCGTATTTTATTATGACTTAAGTAACGTGTGGGTGCAGAAGTATTACACGTATCTCTGGTCTCAGTTACAGCAGGAAGGAATGTGTGTTAAACTGAGAAAATTAGGGTAATCTGTGAATGCTTGTGTTTGACTTTCATTTGGAACTAAATTAATTCTGATTTCTACTTAGGAACGCTTTCATTGATAATGAGTTTAATAGGAATTTTTAAAGGAAGTACGTGTTCATTGTGGAAGTTTTAGATGAGATTGGGAGATATACTAATTATAGTAATTATTGTGTAGGGAAGAAATTTTGTGGAAGGAGTAGGTGAATTTAGAAACTTTCCTTAGCTATGTTTGAGACTTATGTAAGTAACTATAGGTACGTAGCAAAGAAACCCACTACAAGTATTTATAAAGTTACAGGTAAAGACAGAACAAAAGTCAATAAGCACCCTCAAAATCCATTTACCAAAATCTTCAAATTTAAAAATTCGTCCATTTAAAACTGTTCTACTTCAATAAAAAACACCAATGTGGCTTGAAGTATCAAACATTTTTCCCTGCATAAATAATGAAATATTATGTTACCTTTAATCTTAAAACTGTACCATAATTCCACGAGAATTTTTAATCATGACTATCAATAACACTACGATTGCTATAGTCACCACATATTAATCAAAATTTCTCAATTCTAACAAAAACTCTTCTCTGAGAAATACGATCATCAACCTTGAAAGACGCGGAATGCCCAAGAAAATACCGTTCACGGGGGGACTTAATTCATTCACTGATCACGTGCCATGAGTCGCCGAGGCACAGTGTCATGGGCATGTCCGCCACGACTGTATCTTTCCGCTAGGCGCCTCAAAAAGCGCCATCCTCAGCTCCCACGTCCCCGCGGCACGTTGGTCCACGACGTGATGTCGACACGATGTGGATTCCCCTTCCCCCGCTCTGTCGGCCCTTCCTCTTCGCCCTGGCCTTCCTATGTACACTCTGACCAGGTGATGGACTGAAATGGGTCTCATTCGAAAGCTCGGCAGAAAATTAAGAGTGTACATATACTGGCGACGAAGCCATTGCCTTCTCCAGCGTTTCTTTCGCCTGTTCGAGGGCTGGGCTATGAGTCCCTCTAACCTATCCCAGTTTCAACCGGTTCGGTCTAACAGTTCCGGGTGCGATCGTTACCACCGCAGCCTTTCCCAGCGCTATCGCAGGGAACGGGGACCTCTTACTGTCTCTGCAATTGATGCCATCACTGGCTCGAACGTTTAGACGTTTAGCCAACTTCGCTGGAAAAAAGGTGTCCGCGTTGGGAACGGGGGTATTGCCTATTCCCTACGTGCAGAGTATTCGCATCGCAACTGCCACGGCTGCCACGGGCAAGCTATAGCGAAAAGTTAGCTGGCTTTCGCTATTTTTCCATGCCATTAACGACCAACTCGAACGACCTCTATCAATGGCTTTATGACGGTTGCCTTTTATTCCCTTTACCAGCGGGCACCCACCCCTCTGCCCTATCCACGGCCCTTCACTTTCTCTTACGGCGCGCCTGCCACCAGCGTAACGCCAATGCCGTTTTTTTCCTCTGTTTCCTCCTTTTGATTGTAGCCGGAGTTTGTACCTTTTAGCGGGATTCGCCCTAGAAACGCTCCCTCAAACAGAGATTGTCGATGAAAATTGAATGGCGATGAGGGCTCGCGATAGTCGCGTCAGAAGTTGCACTCCTCAGAGGAATGATGGGGCGAGTGAATTTCAAGGCTCGAAATATGGTGAAACGTCACGTTTTCGCCTTTGATAAAGTTGCTGTGGTCAGCGCTCTGCGAGGAAAGGTCTACGCGCGCGTATCAGTTCCGTGACGGTTCAGTGCCGTCAGTGTGAGTAGTCGAAAATAACGTCTCCCTTGTTTTGGAATGGAGCAGTTCACACTTGCTTGTCTCAGTCACTGACACTAAAACAAGAATACCATTGACACTCACGATACTAAACTGTTACGGAGCTAATATGTGTGTGTGGCTTTGCGTATGGATTTATGAATTCGGTTACCATTGTTTTTAATAATAATAATAATAATAATACGTCCTTATTACATTCCCATCTGCATACAATTAACAAAAAATGAACCTTGCTAAAATGGAGGGCTGAGAATCATAGTGGCGTAAGTCCAAATTTTGGTAATTTGAGTTAATAACAGTTTTTATGACTTAAAGGCTCCATCTGTTTAATTTCAAAGTGAATTCAGTTGTAGGTTCATTTTTGACTGAGAAATAAGAACATTTCTTTTTAGAACGGTGCCGTCGCTCAGTATAAATTAATATAACGAATGTGCTGATGCTGATTGGGTGCTGTTCATGCGGTTTGCCGACTTGTGAAAAAACAAAAAAAAATTAAATTTTTTTAAATTTTCAAGTATACATATTTATTATGGTAGTGTTTTGAGCCTTTAAATGTATTCCCACACTGCGATATATATATATATATATATATATATACATATATGTAGAGTTTTTTCTAACAGTAAACGCAATACATTATTTTACGAGAAACACTAACAAAAATTTTAGATTAAAGTTGAGTGTTACGATGCTTCGTTTTTTAGCGAAGTGATCTTGAATTTTCATCGAGTACGCGAGCACTTAAGTCAGTTGGACTTGTCTGGTTACAGATTAGCAGATTCTACTCCAGCGTGTTCCGTCCTCGTCTCATCATCGTATAGATGTCAATTCTGGATCAAAATATTGCGAAGTTATGAATTAGGAGAAACCCCGATCTTTCAAGAGAATGATGCTCCACCAACTTAGTTAAAAATTAGAATTACTCTAACAGTTTAAAGCCCTAAAATTTTTACAAGTATCTATGGTACTTTTTATCTTCCTCGTTGCTATTTTTAATCAAGCATGTACACACTTCAGTCTGTTCGGATGTTTATCTCAACCCTGGCTAGGGAATTTCAATCATGAGTCCAGATTCAGAAAATACGCCATATTGTTGAAAAAATAGGAACGACGACCAGCAGCTCCCGGTATAATTCACAACGTTTATTTTCCACGAAATTTTACATCACTGCTATGAGATGATCATACCGTGGCTGCAGCAGCGCAACTTGCCAATAAGAGCACAGATACGCGCATTTCATATTTCCGTCCCGCATGAAACACGAGCAAAACAGGAGTGCATGGTGGCGGGGCCAATGCCGCGTCGCTTGGAACCAGTCACGATAAAGTTGCGTGTAATTTGGAGACGGCTTGTTTTGTCGAATTATTGGAAACCGTTCCAGCATCGAAAACAGGCCTATCATTGTCGACGAGGAAGCCTCTGATTTCGAATATTCCACGATTTAACGATAAACATGTTCGTCAAAGTTCACTCTGGGCTTTGAGTTTCTTTTTCGAAGATTTTACTCGAGTTACCATCCAGGCTCTCATGATCGAAAAATAACTGATATTTACTATAATGTTATTCCTACCTCGTAAAGTCGTTTAAAAAAATAATATTTGTAAATATAATAATGTATTTACTCTATTAATCGAGGAAGACGAGTTACCTTGTTACCTAAAAAATGCCTTCACTTTAAGTAAAATGAATGAAATAATCGCGAAAACTTAATATCTACACTTTTGCTTTAGTGAGTCATATATGTATGTACAACATTTGTTGTCGTTCAAAGTAGTTAATTTGCGTTTAATCACTTCCCAATATACATTTTTAATTGTTTGTAATTTTTTAATAATTTTTTAATGTAATTTTGTAATTTTTTCAGTGCATGTTGGTTCTTGAATTCTGGTTTCCAATATTGTATTCATACAAGTGAATTTCAATATCAAGGATTTACATAATAATTTTGTCGTCACTATTTCTTCTTCCACGTAGGTCCTACAATTTTATAAAGTTTGTAAAGTTTTGTAAAGTTTGTGCTTTCAATTGCAGTACTTGCAGCACTACGATAAACTATTTATTTTTAAAACATGAGAATTCTTTTCGTGAAGTAATTCTTTCTGTAAAGTATCTATTTTTGTAATAAATTTTTTGTATCTTGACAAAACAATATGTAAGTTATTTTATTTATATCTTTCAATAATGTTTCAACACATTTTGTTACAAGCGAACTATCGTTCAAACATTTTTAATGGTTAATTTTCTGTTCTTTCTCATGCAATTTGAAAAAATCTGAGGTCATTTTTTAATTCAGACGTACAAATCCCTATAAAATCGACGTACATTTTTAGAAAACTTTTTATGACCCTCAATTTTGCAGCCCCGTGTAATTTGCAAACAGATTGCATCTGGTTAAGGGAGGTTCATTAGAATAACGTACAGATTGATCAGTAAACCGTCGATTGTTGTTCAATGATTCCAGACCGACGTAAGAGCGGATTAACTCGGTTAACCATAGAGACACCTACGTCACGCTCCGCAGAATCCTACGAGCTTGCACCTGTGATTCCTGTAACTGTGACCACAAGTGTAAACCAGTCTGCGGATACGTGGATGTCCTACCAACGACCACACAAACGAATCATTGCCAACGTTCATCCTCGCGTATCGAGTGCTAGGTGGATTACAATACGGATGATTGGTTTCCAAGAAAATTATAATAGACGAATCATTTTCATTCGTTTTACCTTTAAACGAGTTACAGGGTATTTCTTATTTGTTGTCAGCCTAACGAGATGATTTTTGTTCCTTATTTAGCTTTGCAACTAATTATCATTACCTCGCTCCTTCTTTCGTCATAACTCATAAGGTTATTCCTTCCTTGATCGAAAAAGCAAATGGAGTTGACAGCAGAGATATGGAACTTTTTAGAAAATTTCAGGATGCTAAATGTATTTTAAGTAGAGCTGTAATTTTGAATATAAATAATTTCTTCGAATAATTCGGATAATTTCGAACACGAAGAATTTCTTCGAACATACGAATAATTCGAGTAATTTCGAAACGAAGAATTTTTTTCGAATTATTCGAATAATTTCGAATACGAAGAATTTCTTCGAATAATTTGAATAATTTCGAACACGAAGAATTTCTTCGAACATTCGAATAATTCGAATAATTTCGAATACCAAAATTTCTTCGAACATTCGAATAATTTCGAATACAAGAATTTCTTCGAATATTCGAATAATTCGAATAATTTCTTCGAATAATTTCGAATACGAATAATTTCGAATATGAATAATTTCTTCGAATAATTTCGAATACGAATAATTTCTTCGAATATTCGAATACTTAGGTTATTCGAATATTCGTTAGAGTCCTAGTTTTAAGTTATATTAAGCTTTATACCATTTCATCATCGAAGAGTTTAAGAAAGGATAAAAGTCTGATGACAATTAAATATTGCGCAGTTAATACAATTTGAAAATTGCTCCAGTGTCATATTATCAAATTCCTATTAGGAACAAAATATTTTATAAGTAGAAGCTTTTATAAGCATCATATGCACCTTTTCTAATTCAAAAAAGCCGGACGTTGCACAATTGGGGCGAAACGTTTGGAAAATACACTAGCCAGGGAAAACAGGCAATACCGACTGTTATTTCGTTTTCTCAATTACGTAGATATTGCAGCTCATACTGTATTCGTTGTGCGGCTTATGAAGAATCCTGCATAGGCAAACTCACATTTTGAATTGATCTCTATGATAACGAAGTTGGGCTCCTCCCCACGTATTAGCGAATAAATTATATAAAGAAACGTGGCGTCCAATTTGAAAATCAAATTATAATTTCTATTTCAAATAATGTTCGTGAAGTTGAATTTTAAATACAGATTACAATGGATCTGAAGAAATATTCTTTATTCACAAATTGTAAATATATTCTGCTACTCTTTCTTTCATATATCATGGTGGTATTTATTGAAAGGTAGAAAATAATCGAGTAATTATGTGATATTTGAGAATATGTTCATGAGAAATTGAAATATTATAAATATTCAGAATGTCGACATGTTTTAATTCCATCTTATTTGTTTCTTGACGTTGGAGTTTCCTCGGAATGTAGATTAGTCAGAAATTTCTACATGCTGACTACACATAAACAGGAAGGGAAACGCACACCTCGAGGTTTTCCATCAGCTTCGAATTCACTTGATGCAGAAAATCAGTAGGCAACTCGCAAATCCGTTTTCTCAGCTGGAGGTTTCCTCACGGTCATAGCCCCTCTAAGGCTGAAGTTTCTAATCCAGACTAGCCCCCTAGAAGTCCGTATACATAATGGCAGCACGTGCAAGACCCTCAAGCATCCTCATTGAGCATTCCGTCTACAATTCTCCCTTCGATGGCCTTTCTTCCGTCCGGCAATGTCTCTTTTCACTTTCCTGTCCCTCATCCTAGTACAAATTCATGCGAATTCTTGCCCTGAGCTGTTTTTACGACCTAATCCCACCTGGTCCAACGAACCACGTGACCCTGGGCTTCATCCGCGAAATCGAGCTTCTATTCTAAAATTCCACGTTTCGCCATGAACATTCGTGGAATTACAGCTCACCCTTGAATAGCTCAGTTGAAGAAACATTTTTTTAGACAGAAGGGCTGTAATGAATTTGTACAAGGTGTTTTTAAAAAAATTGGTCAAAACGTGAGTGGTTAGTTTTATGTATCGATGGAAGAGAAAATGTTCGTTTGAAAGTGTATTTCGAAGCATTTACTTCAGTAATTATTATTATTTTTCTAATTCTAAGATCCTTCGACATTTTAATCAATATCTGTTTATAATAATGGGTCTTGACCGTGGATTCTCAACCTTCTTTGACCTGTGGCCCCCCTTTGAGTTTAATATTTTTCTGTGGCCCCATATAATATTTTTATGAATTTATATTTCTGTAATAATTTGCTTATTAAATTTTAATCGTTTTCATTTAATTTTAATACTCTGTTGTGACTGTGCCTCCCTAGAGTTTGCTCCGGCTCCTCAAAAGTTGATTTTTGGCCTGTGGCTGCCTTGAAATGTTCTGTGACCCCCTTGGTTGAGAAACAGTACTCTAGAATATATGCATTGGTATACATTGTTGTTGATTTCTGAATTCGTTCAAAAGATATTTTGACCAGCGTCCGCAATACCCCCGTGTGTTGGCATTAGACAATGTTAAATGTCTCAAAATCATGTAGCTGTTGGGTATGATCTGAAATTGTTTAGAAAGAGAAACTTTAGAAATGGCAGGCAATCCGACATTGTATTGCTAAAAAATAAGGTCTCTGTTCCTAGAGGATCTGGCCACTTAGTGGGGAAGGCGAGACTGCCGTCTGGTAAGAGGACTGTGATGAACCACTTACCAAGTAACCCAGACCTAATTCAGAACCTCAGATGTAGGCATTCGGTATTTGGGAACGGCCTATTGTGCGATTGGCACATAGGTGAAGCCCCATTAGTTTAGGTATTTGTAGTGTTGTATCTCAACAGATAGAACGCTGTGTTGGGGATATTTCTGTATTTCCTGAAAACAATGCCCGAAAGGATTTCACTTTTTTGTGGCAACAGTGCGCGCTGACGACCGAGGGGATAGAGCGTCGCTGCACGATTCGGCACCGCTGCGCGATCGGCTCGGCACGCCGGTATTGTACATTGGCCCACTCGACTCGGACGAGACACACGGCGCATTATAATAAATACATTTTCACCAGTTACATTTCCTTGTGTTCATATAACAAGAACCATTTCAACGAGGCCCTAACGCATTAATTTCTGGTCGAGAATCCACACAGAGCATCAACTGGCGACGCATAACAGTAGAGTTTGGTAAAGTATAACATCGGAGAGTCTGCGATGGGGGAATTGGTACCGCGGCTGGCCAGTATGCAGAGGATCTCTTGGGTTCAAGTCCCATCGCTCGAGGCTCTCTTTTTCGCCTACACAAATCGAAATATTGGGTTGCTGCATAAGTTCTGTCCGCCACTTCGTTTATATTATAGGTACACGATGGATCACGGAATAAGCGGACACCGAAATCGCGTGTGACGCACCCAGAGTGCGATCGGTTGTTCTTTCAGAGAACCTTCCCGAAAGCGGCGGCGTGTGTTGGCAGGCAGTCCTCGCCAAGCCACATTGCGAGAAGCTTTGTATACCTACCTTTTCTTTTATTAAATATAAACTTCTATCATTGAGTAGAGTGTTGATACTCAATTCCGCCCACCACCGTCAATCCCAAACCAACATACATATTACGAGTTACTCAATCTAAATACACCGATCAAAATTGTCAAGAACTTGAAAGAGCGGAGCAAGAACAGCAAATTCAAACAACGTGCCTCTACGTTATGCAGTTCAGTAAAGATATCAGTGTATCGGACGGCTTGGTAGCCCGTTAAACCAACGGTATTCAACAGACGACATTGACGAGTCACTCGTTTCTTACAGTTTTCTCAAACAGATTCGTATCTCCTATCTATAAAGTACGCCCTCTTCAATAATCATGAAGGTAGCCAGAGGGCGTACATATGCATATCGCCGTATAACGTGAGCACGGTAACAGATGTAGTAATTCACGAGATTGTATACGTTCGCATAGGTCGTTAAAGGGGAACTCGTGCAAACGAGCAGCGGCTCCCTCTTCCTCCGCCGTCACTGTTATATCGTGTGTTCCCTTTTCTCCTCTGTCTTGCCATATTTGCTCCTTTCGTCGCATTTCCACTCATCTGCTCCCTGTTCCAGACGTCCACTCTGCCCCCAACCCCCTCGAATCTCCTCCATTATCCAGCGCGTAATACAGTATGATTTATTCGGACTCTTTGCATCCCGTTGGATAGCGAAATTTTTTTTGCTCACGAATGAAGAAAGAGCTTGTGTGCTTTCTTATACATTCGTACTCTATTCCTTCCTGCTTTCTCTCTCTTTTTCTTCTCTTTTTTATCGTGAAAGCATTGCAGTGCCCGGCGATATTTCACAATTACGCGACTTTATGGGCCACCATAAAGATACGCGGTGCGTGTCGGTCGCGTGATGGCCGACCCGACTGAATTTTTATTACAGTCGCGGGCATGTAAGACTTATCCCTTGAGAACGCGCGTTCCCTTCTCGACCTGCGTGTTAAGTTCCCTGTGATTCCACTGTGGCGCGGGATGCTGCGCTGCAGTTGGGTTATTCTATGGAAAATATATACCGCGATCCTCGTTGCTACGATCAGTCGTTGTGACTACACAGAGTGACACCAAGTAGTCAGACAAATCAGAGGGTGTAAATTCTCCGTGATAAAAAGAATAGACGTCTTTAAGAGTTTTGCAATCTGAGGACTTGACTTCGATGTGCAAGGTGAGCTGAAAGACCTGCCATAAAATTCGCAGGTGTATTTTACAGATGGGAAGTAACGAAAAAGGTCTAAAGTGGGTTCTAAAGCAATTTGTTTCCGAGAATTAAAAATCGGCATGGAAAGTAAAATAAATGTGAAGAAACCTTGTTAAAATTATAGTTGATCTTCTTTCGCCTAATATGCATCAGTGTATTTTATAGATTGCAAGATCGTGTATAAATCGTCTGTGGTATCATAAGAAATCAGCTGAGAGTGTTTGAACACGAGAGACCATAAATGATATGGCCTATCAACTCGTATGTGGCTGCCAGTGGAAGTCACTTTCATCATCTGCTGTGAAGTAACGCTTCCACCAAACATGGTCATATCTTTTTTGTTAGCTTTAAGCTGTAAAATACGTTTGACAATTTTGTGCGAGGATTTGCATTTCACCCTGTACAAGTGATTAAAGATAAGGGGTTCGACTTCACGCATTAATAAGTGAGAAACACAGCTAGGTATATTCATTATTCCACGACAGAGTGGTAGTCTCGAGAATATCGTTAATATATAGTAAATATTAAAGTTTGAGTTAGGTTTTGAAAATTGTAGAGACGGTGCTGTGCGAAGTTTCAACAGTTTTAGCGAAAAGGGAGGTGTCATGCCCTTGTTACAAATCTAATACACATCTCCCTGCATAGAACATGGCACAGTCCAGCCATAGGAAAGTCCCAACAGTAGATGCGTGTGTTACCCTTTATTTTGCCTGTCATTTCGCCTTCTGCTGACGTCTCTTTGCGAGGCTCATGAAGAGCCGGCATTCGCCAACAGGCTGCACGTCCGCGACATGAGAAATTTAGATTACCGGCCCAGCCCACTCCATTACCTTCATTCAGAGACGGTCGTAGCTTAACGAACTGCCGGTATACCTACAGACCTACCAGCCAGCAAAAAGTCCGCCGTTCTTCCATCTTTCGCCTTCAAAGAGACTCATCGTTCACGCCACAGTCTCTCTCTTTACTCTTCACTCTTCACTGTTCAGTCTTCACTCTTCACTGTTCAGTCTTCACTCTTCACTGTTCAGTCTTCAGTCTTCACTGTTCAGTCTTCAGTCTTCACTCTTCACTCTTCACTCTTCACTCTATTCCTGTTTCGCACCCAGGCGAAAAATCTGTGGAAAGTCATGCTGTGCAATTGAGTTCTATGGATCAACAGTGGTGAAACATAGAAACGAGCGATTTTGGATCCTCAGTTTGAATATTTTATTTTCAGTTAATTGCTGCCTCCGTGCGAACATTGCGATGGAAACAGCTGACATCGAGTGGCGTGATATATCGAATCCGAGGTGGATCGATCGACTAATAGAAATTTGGCTTGCTCTGTGTTTGGCGCAATTGTTTTGTTGGAATGTGCTGCTCGTTAACGCGAGCTCCAGCAAGGGGAGTAATTGATATCTTATATTGATGTAGCCTGGTCTTCCAAGAATAAAACGTTCGTGGATAACTCAAAACACGCTTTCGAATATGATTTTGCAAACTTGAATTATATAGTCACTGCAATTTAAGCAGAAAAGCTGTTCTTTACACATAGAGACAGGCTAATGCTTGGTGAATATACAAATATTATGATAATCTTAATTTTAAGTCACATATACATTTTGTTGATACTCTCAGGACTTCTTGGACTTTACGTTTGACAAGTTAAGACATATATTTAATAAAAAAAAATCATTAGTATTATGTTTAGTCAGTTATTGTTTAGTTAGTTATGTAGTATAGTAACAAATGAAGATGCTGTAAAGACTTAAATAAAACAGAAGAGAAAATTCATGACCTTTGAAAAAAGGGAAAGAACTTATAATGAATGATATTTACATTGAACTTGTTTCATATTTAATCATATTTGTCAATTCTTTCTTCTGCCTTTCATATCCTGTAAAAACGTAATTATCATTAATTGTCAAGTTTCTTCAATTTTCAGAAGAATTATTCATATATATGTATGCCCTACTTGAAAGTTTTCATTAATAACGTGACAATTGTATCATAAAATTTTCCAAATATTATAAAATCTTAAGAGCATTCAGTTTTCTTTAGAATCATTTTATTTTGTTACTTTCGCCTGATATAAAAGTACTCAGAAACAGGGACATTTTCTTCTAAATTTTAAGAATAATAATACTTTTCAACAACGCAGAATGTGTCGCGTCATTTTGTATCTAAATATCAAAAGAATACATGGGAAACTAGTCGATTCTGACAGTGCCAAGATGCCTGTTTCATCAGACAACTAATTTAGGGGAAAATTAATTTGGCCACCTGTCACTCAATTTTCATCAAATTCCAAAATATAATACCTTCATTTTACAAACTTCATCAAAACAAACTAAGTAGATCATCGGTTCCATTTAAAAATCATACATTTTATTCCAAATTATGTATACAATTCACTAACAAACCCCTTGGCAATCTATGTACTCACAAAATATTCAAACAACACACCAGTTAATACAGCACACCTATCTCAATTCAGGCCAGCAAACCCCGAATGTCACTTCTGACACAACTTAACGATAGTCTCGGTAACTGAATATAACAACCCTTGAACGTTGATTTCCTCGTAAGATGATCAGTAGTTCTAGATATTAAGGAGCATCGCGCCTGAGCGTTAGCCCCAAGCGCATGTACGCGTTTAGCGCGAGTATCGATGTCGTATTTCCTGATCATTATTGCGCGCCGTCGTTCCCCTCGTCTCTTATCGTTTAAATATTGCTCTCGCGATAACTCGTGTCGACGAAACGCGGCTGCGGTGTGTTATTCGCGGACTGAATTGCAGCCGCAGGATCGCCGTCGTATCTGCAAAGCGATACCAGTTAAAAATGTAGCGGAATGTAAAGAGAGCGTCGGCGAACTTTCGAATAAAATACGTGGAACGCAAATATTTCGACGGCATGGTGGTTGCCCCTCTGCCCACGTGTGTGGCGCCCGGAACTTTTCAATATCCGCTAAATTATTCATTCGCGCGCGAGTATCTCTGCACCGTATCGGATCTTGCGTGTTCACTTCTTTTTCGTTCTTGAACACGAAAAATCTAGTTTGCTTATCGTTTCGGCTAGAAAGATGGAGGCGGTTAAACCCAGAGGTCGTCTGCAGAGGAATATGTCTGAAATGTATAGAGTAAGTGTACCTGATTTCGCCTACCCAAATTCAAATCGTCCTTAATTGGAGAGTAATTGATATTTTGTAGCTAATTAGTCTCAGATAGAAAAGAACTTGTTTATTAGAATTATTGAAAATTAAAGATTTTCAATTGCGATTGGACAAAATCGTGACAAGCCATAATCGGGATCTTGAAAAAGTGGACATAATATCGCTTACCTGAGAAATATTGATTAATTCATTTATTTATGAGTTTTTATAGTTATATATTTATCTGTGTATTTATTATTTCTACAATCATACGAATATTTTGGAGGATTCTTTCCACACTTTTTTATGGGATTATATTTAAAAATGTCTTTATTATAAAAATAAAGGAAATATATTTTCAAAAAATTTGTATTATTACATATTATTTTTTAATATTGTATATAATAGTTATATAATAGATATTATTTAAAATACCACACTGAAACCACTGGCAGGCGGTATTGAGTCACGCTGGCCATAGTAGAAAATCTGTTTCCGTTAAGAAAAATGTTGGGGCCGATTAAATTGCTTAAGCTTGTCACTACTTAGACACTGCCAGTAAATATTCATGGATTCATAGAATTTTTATGTGAACTTTTCCTCTGAGAAACCTGTTTTTTCACCGAAAATTTATATGGATCGAAAGCACGTATCAAGTAACATGCAAAAATAACAATTTTGTGTTTTGGAATCTATTCCTTGAAAAGTTATGAGGCGTAAAAGTTACAAAATTTTAACATATTTTCTAACCTTTATTGTGACAGTTACAGTGGTTGTCGCGTCCCCTCTGTACAGTATTTCCGTTTACTTATTCCGAAACAACGCATTCCACTTTCTAATTTGTCCAGGGTATTATTATTGTTTGGGGCTAGATTAGGGCGGGGAGCGCGCGCCCGCTCGCGGGCGTCTAAAGCATGGTAGCAAACCGATGTGAGTTTGGGCATAACCTAAAATAATTTTTGTCCCAGGAAAAGTAGGAAATGGGTCCGTTTTTAGTATCTGAGGGTCTGTGATTATACTCACCAATGCGACCGTGACAGGCCCGTGCCCTACGTTGTATAGGGTTAACGCACCAGTAAATGAACACTTAAGGCTAATGAATGAACACTATTATAAAATTATATTTGCAGCACGATTGATTCCACGTGCTGCAAAAATTGTTTGGATATGAAGCAAGAAATGAAAAGAAGTCTCTAATTAATTAGTTGCTTGCTTTAATAACTTATTTTACTCATTTTAATAAAATATGTCCATTCACTGGTACGTGTTCATTTACTGGTACATCCACTCTAGCATTGGTTAAAAAAAAGTATCCATTCAAATTGAAGCATAATAGTTGGTCACATTAGGGGTTAGAATATACGTCAAAATTTCACAGTCCCTTTTACTTAATAACTTTTCACTGAATTGATTCCTAAATTCAAAATTGTTATTTTTGCATGTTATTTGATACGTGCTTTCGATCCATATAAATTTTTGGTGAAAAAAAAGGTTTCCCAGAGGAAAAGTTTACCCCTAATTCGGTTCATTACCAACACTTCTTCACAAGATACATATTACGAATGGCGATTGTTAGATGCACTTACCCTACCTAACTATGAGCAGTATTTGTGAATGTTGAGAGTAGTATTTGAGGGTTAGTTTTCAATTTTTGAGACAATAGTGAGACATGTTACGTGATACTTTTGTGAATGGTAGCGTACTTTTTTCGCGTTCGAAGTGAAATATTTGTTAGAGTTAGGAAGTTGAACGAGAACTTACACACTTGTCACTATCAAAGTTTATAATTATATGAATTACATTTGGTATAATTTATGAGGTTAACGTACATAACACGCGTGTGTCGCGAACGTCGATCGCGTGTGCGGTACAGTGTGCTAACAGAGGGGCGCACCAATCGGAGAGGAGACAGAAAAGAACAAGGCAGTGTTCCCATCGCTGCCGGCGCTGTAGCGTCTTGTGTTAATAGTTACTAAAGATTCCTAGAGTTTTTCCCCTAAAGCACATGTTAAGCAGCGTTACTCTTTTATAAAATAATAATTTCTTGGCAAGGAAGTATTATTAAAAAGGTAGTGTATTTATCAGTTTGTACAGGGTTTCATATCAGTTCTTTATTTAATAAATAATGTTAATTTGAAGTATGGAACATACTTGAGTTTATTGTAACTAAATAAATATTAAAAATTGGCACTATTACAGCCAAAGTGCCTCCGCAGTGTTACCAAATGTTGGAGAGAGAGCGCATAGTGTAGTATCTCCAACCACATTACATTCAAATTCGTAACCTAGTACATTTTAAGTTCAATATCCTCTAAACAACACACGTCTGAGTCATAATATATCTCCCTATAGCTATTAAACTATGTTCAAACAAGAACCTACAAGTTTCTAATGTCATCTTTTTTGAAAATGAAAATTTATGTTGGGAAAATACATCTCATATTTTCCACTTCCTTTTACGCAAACAGTCATCTTAACCTCAATGTTAGCGTGGGTTGGTGGTATTCTTCATAAAAGAGTTGCCTTTCAAATACTTTCCATTTAGCCACATTTCTCTTAAATTCCCAACGTACCGATTGCAAACAATTTCCATCAAACACCACATCACACACTATAAGGGAATGCTAACGCGTTTAATGGCGTTTCGCGAGACGGCACGCGCATCTCTATCTATACGTGCTTTTGACCGTGGCAAGGGCGTTAAAAGTCTGCCAATTTTTTTCCACTCCTGTCCACAATGGAGGGAGACGCGCGTCCGTCGCCTCATCGGCCAGCAAAGGTAAGAAAAATGCTCGTCGAAAGAGCACAAAGAAGACGATAATTTTTCTCTATTACGGCCATCTAAAGAGATTTCCTTGAAGAGCAAATGTTACCCGCCAGCTTAAAGCGCCGCGCGCCGCTCCCATTCTCACGCGGAGACTAACTGTGATTTAAAAGTGTGGTTTTTTTAATACCGTCGACGTTAATGTACAAGAGTGTGACGTCCTTTGCCGGGATTAATTGAGTTTATAGTTAATTTTCGACGAGCCTGCCCTCTCCGCTTTAATGGCCACGCTACGCCCCCTTTGCGCGGGTCCGCGTGTGCTGAGTTTGCACTTAACCTCCGCTGCCTACCCGGGCCGGCCCTCTGTTCCACGATGTCCGTGTGATATGGTATGCACACCGCCGTATGAAACTTTAATTGTGTCATTATGCGATGAAAATTTGTTCGCGCCCTCCGCTTCAACCGATACTGCCCCGTGTGTCTGCTGCGTAGTCATGCATCCTCATTTCGTGTCCAGCCAGTTCAGGGTAATGGGATTGCGGCCGCTCGTAACACCAGATACTGTTTTACTTTCCACTTTGTAATCTGCTAATGGTTTTGTGCGTTTTATGCGGAACGTTTTGAGAAGACGCTGGCAATATTTCGACGTACGTACGCGGTACTCGTTAGGTTGCGAGGGGAAAGTCTGTATTTGGTGATTCCTAGAACTGATATTCGTGGAGGAGCGAGTGATTCTGCATGTGCAATTTGAAAGGGATGAATGTTAGTGTACAATAATCTAGCATTCGACAAAGGCGGAAGGTGTGATATGATGAAGTGTGGGAAGGAAATACTGTATGCGTTTCAAAGGTTCTGTACTTATAGATAGGTTTCTTCAGAGTTAAAATTTAGAAGAAATAGAGATTTCGTGGTGGTAGAAGAATCACCAATACGATTTGAGGCATTGAGAGCAAAAACGGACTAACCCACGTTTTTTGCAAAATTGCGTCAGTAGCAATAATGTATTCCAGTTGGCTGCACTAATCATATAAAATTGGAAAAATTAATTTTTTTTCAATGTGAGTTTGTCTGTTTTTATTTTCAATGCCACGTTTATCGTAGTAGATTAGGTATTCATACGGTATGCAGGGTATTTCAAAGAAAGGGTTCGTAATTCGTATCTAAACGAACGAAAATGTATTAACAAATATGCCCACATTGTGCCATGTATTTATCGAAATGTGAATGTTAACCACTGTTCCTTCTGTAGTATCCTCCCATTTAAAGGCAAATTTCAATTCTTCGTTGTTGAGAAATATAAATGCAAATGTAAATAGTTTATCTAAAAAAACATATCTTTAGTACTTATCATAGAACTGATATATTCTAGTACGATTGATGAATACTAAGAGTTACTTTTTCTGAAGTAGCTCTAATAAAATCAGCTCTAAAATTTTATAACCATTTTTTTTTCAATATCTGTATGAGGAATGAATACTAATTTTTCACTGTTTCATCAATTATAGACGTTTCAATGTGACCATTGTTCAGCGTATACTGAATTCCACTTAAGAGTAGACTCGTTCCGCGCAACGATGACTGTTAGGAGGCTGTTGATTGGTTGGAAACCGGGAGGGAAAGCGCTATGACCAATCGCGTGCGCAGGCAGTAGTGGGAGCTGCGCAGATTGGTTGCAAATCGGTGGGGCCTTGAAAGATATTCCTTGTCAATTTTAAAAAATGTCGCAATTTTCCTAGCTGTATTCAGAATTATTTTTTAATAGATTATGTACATTAATTACTAATAGAAGATGATGTTTAGCGCAAAAGATTGGCCTTTAATTTAGACAAAACAATATTTGGCTGCATTCCTTTATTTTCCGACTTTTCCTTATAACTTGGAAACAAAAAGTTTTCCGAACATTCGATTTAAACCACTGAAAAGGGCATTAAATAAAATACCAAATGAACAGTTTTTAATTTTTTTTATCACAATTAAGTTAAAAAAATTGAAAAATAAATAAATGTCAAAAATATTAAATTATACATCATTAGAAAGGAATAATTTTGTCCTATTTTTTTACGTCAATTTCATTTCGATATCTTAAAAAAAGACCCAAATGACGCTAAATAAGTGAATCCGTCCCACTGTGGGGGTAGGTCTACTCTTATGTGGAATGGTATATAGTATGTATAATATTTCTGCAACCATTACGAAACGTATCCATCAGCGACACGTATAGCCACAAGTTTTGAATTAAGAAAAGAATGCTCTATGAAAAATATTCATAATCTTCGTTTACGATACATGAGCTACTATAATAACTAAATAACTGAAATATCACGTAATAAAAGTGTTGGACTGCTCTAACTAACTAAAGTTGTACGGATGAAGTGTACCTAAAATATTTCCACAGGGCTACTTAGAAATAAAATCAGTAAAGTCAATTTAACAATGTTCTCTTATCTGACGACATTCCAAAACAGCGTCTACTGCAATGGATTGTTACTTTAATATATTGATTTATTAGATAGTGCGTATTAATATTTACACATGTTATATTTGTAACTTCTAACATAACAACAATTTACAAGCTGACAAAGCGGTTCAGAATTGAAGAAAGCAAAATAAGTTATGAGTAATATTGAAACGCATGTGGTCAGCATAGACCCCAGAGATGGTTCTAGGACTAACGGCTCATATGCCCCTCTTTAATTGATCGTTCAGCTGCAAGTAAAATGCAGTTTAATGGTTGGTTATTTTCTAACAAATTTATGAGTTTCACGCAAAACGATTTTATTAGTTCCCCATTTAATTAAGCATACCTTCAGACCGTGCAATCTCTTCCTTCAGTTCATGCAGGCTAGAAACACCCAGTAAAGTATACTGCGATACCAAATCAATCCAGGTCATCTCTGCTTTGCAGCATAGTTATAGCTCCATTCCTTGGCGCTGCAGGTAGAAACTCGCCGTGTATCTTACATGCAAGATCGAGGGAAGAGGTCCGTGGAACAGAATATTTATTGCACTGCCTTATCATGGCATGGGAAAAGCGAACAGCAGCAAACAGAAGGAGAAATTCCTCGCTGTAACGGACGCGCGCCCTTCTTCCACTGATCGAATCTTTTCATCTCCCACACTTCTCTCATTATCCCTTCATGCGCTGATCTTTGCTTCATCCTCTATAGTTACCACCCCCGATGTGTGATCTCTCGAATGAAACGGGACGATGTTCGTTATACGGTTCAGTGACGTTTAGTAGGACAGGGGCGCTTCAGTTAGCGTAAAGCCTGCCTGACAGTCTAAAGTCAAGATGCAACGATGAAATCACTGGAGAAGAAGGAGCATCACGGAGCAATTCCCAATTTTTGAAAAAGCAAGTGCTCATTTTGGTCTATTGTTAAATAAAGCCCAATTTTCAGAGTTCGAAGGGCGAAAAACTTGTAACCAATCCTTCTACATCTATGTGAAGTAGTTGTCTGAAAAACTTTTAATTTTTACTGACCTCACTTCTTCAGAAAACATGTAGATAGTTCCTCCATACTTTTGACTTGGATATCTTTTCTTTGGTCACTTCGACTTAAGGGATATCTGCTAGTTTGAGGTTTCAAAAATCTTTTTTTTATACACAAATCGACAGTGTAACATCTTAAGAATGTTCAGTTAAAATTTAGAAATTCGAAATATTTTCGATGTTATATCGTTGAGAAGCAAAGCAAGTCATGCGATCTCAGCTCAGTATTGAGGGGAAATACGCGTTTTTCTCGAAACACCGTTCCTCAAACTGGTGTGCACGATTAGAAGAAAATTAGACGTCATTTCGTCTAAAATTTTTTTGCTTTATCTTTGTATGACTTTTAATCTAGTGGACCCCCACAATTACTTAATACTTGTCGATTTTTTTTATTTTAATTGAAAAAAATAGATGTTAAAAACAGGCGAAAATCGTAACTTTTTATTCAAACACGTGCCAGTTTGTGTTTTTTCATTTTTTTTTAATATTCTTGGGCGAGGGGCTAGTTTTAGGCCTAAACTTAAAAAAAAACGATTGGATTTTTCGATTTCGGATGATTGAACAACGTGCTGCATTGCACGCCGCAAACACCCACCTTTTAAGAAGGCTACTTCTCGGCCCTCTATAAAAACAACATAATTTTTTATGACAATATGAAAATGGGAAATTATAGTGTAAACATTGATTGATAGAGTGTAAAAAGTTTCATCAAGATATCTTGTTCAGACATCAATTACTTAGAAAAAAAATCCTAAAAATTTTTAGATGTCAAACCCGCAAATGCCCCTCAAGAAAGACTTAACGAAATTTAGCACATGAAAGATGCCCTTCTGCAATATTTATCGTAATCGTGATACTATGAAACACTATCTATGAATACCACATTCAGGGGGACCTATATGAAATGAACAGTGAAATTTGCAGAGTACCTGTCATATCTACAAATTCGACCAAAAAACCTACACTATCAGCTTCCATTTTTAGGCTTCCACAAATATCGGTAAAAAATGAATTTCCTACGACACTTACTGTTAGCATTAAAAACCCTCAAACTCAGCTTGTCTACCATCCAAATTTAATTTAATTTAGATACAGCTGACAACACTTGAAGCATTAAGAATTACTTATTAATGCGCGTGACATCGTTCCACCTGCAATTCTCCTGCACACGTCAAATCTAGAAGCCAAAGCTTAACACTAGCCGCGGGCCCTTAACGGGAGGGGTGATTCCACCTTGAGATACGGAAGGTCAGCCACGTGGCGTAACAGGGAGTTTCAGCTAATTACGCAGGAAAAAGCGCCACCAGGAAATTTCACATTCCTCCGGGTAAATTATACAGTTCGCAAGATTGCACAGGCTCGTTCCTTCCACGTCGTATTCGACTTCCTACGTCCGTCCTTTCCTATTTCCGCTTCTGGCCGCGCCAGCGGGGACCGGAAGCCGTGTTTCACACGGACGTCCGTCCCTTGGTCGGCTCGCGGCCCAAATGCCATGAATTATAACCGCGGAATAACAGCGCGGCTTTCAGAAAATTCACGAGAAGGAAGAGGTCGGAATGCCTGGGGTAGACTGCTCCCTGTTGGGGGGGGGGGGGCTAAAATCGCAGATCTCGTGGTGACAACGGCTGTCGTCCTTTTTCTTTGCTAAACGCAAACTGATGAAACATTCTGACGGTGGAGCCGCACGAGAAAACTGTGATGCGCAACCGAGAAGTTGACGCGAAGGGTTCCACGACTACGGGGCGAATGCGAATGGCAAATAGTAGTATAACTTTTATATCCCCTTTCATGCGATAGTTTGTTTGCACTTTATTCGCTTAACAAGCTTGGGTTGCATCAATTTTAAATTCTCCATAAAATGTGCCTGAGCGCATAGATGTTGACTTTCCGATTTGTTGCAAATTTTGCATTTAATTAATGCATAATAATATATTAAACGAATAGAGTGTATAGTCAAATATTCCATGTTACTGATTATATTACGCTCAAACAGTGACATTATTCTTACAGGTGTACCTCACCTTCAATAACAATTAGTGCATTGTAACAATTAGATTTAAATATAAAAAGGTACACTATGATAATTATTTCCATTTCCATCAGATTCGAGATATAGCCGCATATGACCACCTACAAGAGCGGTAGAATTCAAAATTTTAATGTAATCAAGACCTACTAATTCGTAAAACGCACGCGACGTTCCGGACATTCTCGTGCTAAATGTAACTTGAATTGTGCATAATCAGTACACCTTAAGAGAGTGCTAACGCAACACCAAAGGCATGAAATTCATTTTTACAAGCGACCTTAATGAAATTTATAATACGTCCACCTCTCCATAAAGAACCTTTTATCTCTCCACTTTGTACAGAGATCTTTTCAAAAGACTAATTGATATGAAAAAGTTGGGGCTACGACGTCGCTGGTAAAAGCCCACAGAGAGAAACGCCGTGGAGCAACGATGCAGAACGAGATATCGGATAAGAAAGACGTAACGTGGAAAACATCGAAATGCTAGAAGCTTTAGTGGCCAGGAAGCATCGAATGGACGTCAACGGCAGAGAGCAAGGAAGGCAAAAGGGAAATCCTTCAATAGCTTATCCGCTCGACCAGCCAGCTGTCCGTCCCTCCTTCCTCCTTCTCTTTCTTCCGCTTCCTTTCCTTTCCCGTGCCTTTTTCTCGCCCTCTGTGCCCCTTCTGTGCCCGCTGCCTAGACCCACATCGTTATCTCGATGGACGTACGAAGGCGGCCACTCGTAAACCTAATAATCTTCTGACAAACGATGCCGTCAAGATGTAATTCCGACACGGTCACTCACTCGCTCGGTCACCCTCGTCTGGAATTCCAAATGGCGGCGATGCCTTCCACGCGATTCCTGCTCCCTCGTCCTTCTTATTCGGATTTTCTCCTCGTTCGCAGTTTTCACCCGACCCTCTACACCCTTCGCTGCCCCCTATTCTGTGACGAGATTTGACAAGAGGACGTGACTAGCGCGCCTTAGCCGCTATCGCCCGTAATAGTAATCGTTCGATCGTTCTTCTTTACGCGATACCAAGCGATTACTTACTTTTCTCGCTTGTGTCGATTTATTATGTAGATCGGTGGACCAAGTAATTTAGGTTATGTTGTACAGGCTCTAAGCAGGGTTGCCACCTCTCCGGTGTTCGCCCGGAGACTTCGGGTTTTGAAGCAAATCCCCGGGCTCCGGTTTTACTGGAAACATCTCCGGGTTGTAGAAAAAAATGAGGTAATAAGAAATGGTGGTATTACGCAATGGTATCAATTTTATATACAATAAAAGTTATTAATTAAAAAAACAGATAATTTTAAATTCTGAATTGCTTGAGCTTAAAATAATTGTACATTTGTTTTCCGGATATTCGAGAACAATACTTGTTTTTTACTTTTTCCATCTCCGGGTTTATATTCGAATCTCCGGGTTGGAATGTGTGGCACTCCGGGATTTATATGGTGTTAAGGTGGCAATCCTGGCTCTATGTGTGCGTAAAGTAACATTTTTTATTCCATAATATATCACGCTGATAATGTTCATTAACAATATCTAAATATGCCGTAAACATGGAAGTATACACTACTTAATTATTATAGAAATAAACATTTAAATCGTGTGAAAATAAAGACCAGTGAATATCTAGTATTTTTCTTGCAGGTGAAGCAGTGTGGAACATTTCTTGCTCATGTTAATGTTTTTAAATTGAACGCTATATTTTTTATTCATAATATGATAGCGTTTGTCGAGACGATGGGGAAGATGACGCAAAGCTCGGCACAGAAGGCGCCACTAGCGCATGTTCTGCGGTTTTGCATGAGTGCGCATGTGTGAATGGTTTGTGCGGGAATTTTTCATTTGTGGAATGTATGAAGTGCGTAGTTACCTATTAATGTTTTATAACACACCGATGACAAGTGGCACGTATGCTGGTGGCGTCATGGGTGGGAAAAAATTGCAGTCATCTTCCCCATTCAACGAGGTGCAAGACGTTTTATGGAGGCTCGTAAAATCGTGAAGAACCGCGGAGTCAGGTTAACACGTGTCGCACTCTTTCGGCGATTATTAGTAGCGCGGTCAAGTAGAATTGTTGGCCGAAAGCGTATATCATGCATTGATCTGACGCCTCGGGGCCTCGCGATTTTATGCCCTTTCATAAAACGAAATGATTTACTGTGGCATCTCGTTGAATTCGTCTGGACAAAAGCTATCATATTAGGAATAAAAAAAATATAGCGCGTCATTTATAAAAACTAACTTAACCTCGAAATCTTCCCCACTGCTCCACCTGCAAAAAATCTATTTATATCAGATTATGTCCCCCTTTATACCAAATAAATTTTGTAAGAACATTTCTTTCATCTATTCAGTTCCTTGTACCTGCATTGCAAGCAGAAACCACCGATATATGATATACTGTATTATTATTGCACGATCGGTCTATCCGATTCTTATCGGGATTCCCTATATTTTATTGCTAGATTTTTTTATTCGTAAAAGGAACGCAAGTACTTATTCCGTTCGTGAAAGTACTAGAAATGGTTCTTAGGTCTATATTTGTGAACGCTGTATGCAACGATGCGAGTGATAACTTCTGGTCGAAAGGGCGAGACACGGAAAAAGGGAAACCAGACGAGTCACGTATTAGGTAACGATATACATAGATGATATTCCACTGGCATACAAATGTCAGAAGGACCAAAATTATAACGATTCCTCGTTCTTTTCTATCCCACCCCTTGGAAGTCACGCTGAATAATGTAGAGTCGCGCTCTTTATGAATTTTTATGCATGCCACGAAATGGAATACGTTTGAGTTTATACCTCCCCCCCCCCCCCCCCCCCACCAGATATGGGTGTATGCATCCGCGTGGTCGACACCTCATGCATTTGTAGGGAAATTCAGAGACGCAGCGAATTCCTATCTCTTTGGCAAGTAATTCATTAAGCTAGACGCAGTTGGAATTTGTAATTCAGGAGTTTGTTTACTGATCATTGCTGAAAACGTGATTGGGGTACTTCGAAGAGTGTAATTCGTAATAATAATGGCAAGAAATTTTTCTTAAGAATTTAACGATACTTTGCAATATGATGTGGGTTCGTGACTGAACGAATAAAATCATCGTAACGTATAAAGCAGAAAGCTTCTATATGTTGTGTGTTTGTCTATCGTCTAAAAACTTTCGAACGATAAACTCTGGGATCACGAAATGTGCCTCAGCTCATTATGTCTGACTAATCCAGATGAATGTGACCATTTTCACAAAAAAATAAAAAAAAAATTTTTTATAAAATCGGAATCTAAATTTCGGACGAAGCCGAGTAGTAAAGATAGTATATTATATATTATATAAATAAAAAGAAAAAACAGATGGGAAAAAAGACTAAAGAGAATGTTAACGTGCAGCGAAGGGTGCAATAAGTAGGGTAAATAGTTAATAGAGGGAGGTGGAGTGTGATTGGGAGAGAGAGAGAGAATGACTGAATCGAATGCATGAGTAAAATAGCGTTGTAAATATGTATAGGTTGATGTAAACCACGTCCAATATTTGGCTGAATAAAACACGTATATATTATATATTATACAGTATTTTACTTTTTTCGTGAGGTACATATATTTCTGCTTACCAATAATATTTTAAAATAATGAAAATCATGTAAAATACCAATGTCGGTGTATCTCATGTCCGACAATTCCTTAAAAAATATTAAATTTTAATTTGGTTAGTTCATATATACCTACTCGCTGGTTTTCTGAAGTACGTATTTATTTAAATCTGCACTTTAATTAACTTGATTCCTCGAATTGATCACATTTTAATCCGGAATTTTCCATCACTACTCTGTTGGAAACATTGTTCTTCCCTTCTATGAAAATTTAATTCAATCCCGTATCACCAAACCACTGAAAACTTACTCCCACAATGGCGTCATAATTATCGAGCACGTTTAAATGCAGTTTTCACTCTGACATCGCTAAATAGTGACGGTGACAATAATTGACACATTTATTAAGGACTTACTATAACCAATCAATTGTAAATCAATTTTGCGCTACCACTCACAAATGGTCACCCAATATTAGTTTGACTGCTGATTGCCCAACTGCTAACGTACCATGAAAGCTAGTCTGTAATTTTACGAAGCCCAAGAGATTTCAAACGACAATCCATCTTATTAGTACGCGAGACATAATTCCCGTAGCACGAATAATTAACGTGGCAATTTGAAGACTGTGAGGCTTTGAACATTTCATACCGAATTGTTCATTTTCTACTGGTGACTGCTTTCCTGTGGCAAAGAAAAAGCCAATTCCTTCTCCAATTCCTCGCGTCAACACATGTCAACCTCGTAATTAAATAAATTAGTATTAAGAAAAATTCTATCTTTGACATCGACGAATATCTTTTTCGTAATTGTTTTTTGTTCTTTAGATGAGCTCCCTTATTTGTGTAAAATTTTTTAAGAAAATATTTGAATATTTTAATATTGTTTCTATGTATCAATACATCAATATTATTATAAAAAATATTTCCGAAGAATTAGAAATAAATTTTTTTCTGACAATAATACGATAATACTTTTGTAGTACAGCTCCTGAATTTTGTAACTTATAAAATTTGCTTTTTTTATAAAAGTGATAAATGTACATAATTTGAATTTAATTCTAATGTACTTTATTGATCTGTAGATAAGATTCAATGTGCAATCTTATTACCTCACAAAATATGCATCTTCACCAGAATTAATTCTAAAACCTTTATATTTCATTGTATTTACTGCCTACCAAAGTTGAGCACTATTCGAATTAATTCGAATAAGTATTTATCTATGACAATTATCCAAATGAATTCCCTTTAATTAAACATATCATTCGCATCATAACTCTTCATTATTCAGAATAAATTATTACTATACTACTACACTATTACTATTAATAATTATATTCCAAAGTTATTGAAATAATGATGCATATAACTGTTGGCAGTTTGCGCAATCTGATGTCTAATAACTGTTTCCATAAATAATAAATATAATTTTTTTTAGATTTTTTCATTATTTAGACGAATAATAAAATATGCAGATAGCAAATAGGCCAAATAACTAATAAATAACACAGCCTCGGACCTCACTTCAGCTGTTTTTAATATATTTTTCGGTCCTGAATTCGAAAAACACAATTCCTACCAAATAGACTATAGACGGTTTTAGGGTTGCCATAACTTACTAGAAATTTATAAGTATTTTACTATAAATACTGGGTGACCAAACAACATCAGGTAGTTCTGAGTTCAGTTGTTATTCAGCTTTGATTAAGTGCGAAAGGAGCGCACAAAAATAAAAATAACAAACGCAGCTTCACTGGCAAAAGAAAAAGGGACTTTGGCTAAGATTAAAATATAAATAACCAAGTTTTACAGGTTTTATAAATAAATATATTCAGAACTGACTCAAAACAGATTTCATGTGATAATTTTCCACTATTAATTTCATTTAATCGCATATTATTTACAGCATGGAAACGTCGAAGCAAGTTGTAAAAAAAACTGTACCTACGCAATGACACAAATCTAAGGTTATTTTTGAATTTAGAAGTCCAAATTCGTATAAAATCAGCATACATTTTTAAAAAAGGTTTCATGACCCTCCATTTTGCAACCCTGTGTAATTATGAAAATAAAAATAAATCACCTTGCCAAGCTATTCAAATAAATTCTCATTCCATCAAGATCATTCCATTTGCGTTGAATAAAAGCTTATTCGTTAATGCAATCCTTTTACTCGCCACCTGAATCAAATTGCGCCCAACTCCGGTCCACAGTAACACAGAACAGGCAACAGTGCCTCAGCCGAAGTTTCTCAATTTTCGGTGAGGCAGCGGAAGCTTTGGAATGCAGAAAACGCGTAAATAATCTTAATTGAGGCGGTTACTCGACCAAGTGAAATGCAAATAGTTTCCTCTGCCAGGTGACCGATAATCTCGCTGAACGTCGAAGCTTTATGGGGACGCGCGAAATTACATTCCCGCGAAATTGCGTAGAGAAATTTGGAGAAAATATACTTGTTGGACGGGAGCCGTGGTGGAGCATGTTATGGACCGTAACCACGATGACGCACTGTGTTTAATCGCGGCCACGTCAGTAATTTGTTTACGATACGCGCGCTCCACTCATCTGAATACGTCCATCGAAATTGTATTCTGTTGTCAAAACAATGTTTGTGGAAAATGTACGCGCTAAAGCCGCGAAATTATTCATCGAGCTCGCCACCCTTTACGCCCTTCCCTGAAATTAATCTCGACGAGGGAATGTTAACGCTCGCCGAATTAAGGAGGCACTCCCTGTGTTAAAGTCATGAAAACTGTCTGATTAGGAACGAAATTACTGCGAGGATGGTAACACCTACACCTAATTGGATTTATGACACCTTTATGATTCATATGCATCGCTACTTTCGAGTTGAAAGATTTTAATTGGAACAATTTTACTTTTTTTCTGTCGAAACTAATATAAATTTGTAGATTGTTGCAAACTGTGTTATATAATATGTAACAATTAATAATGTCTAATATTGGGTGTACCTAATAGCAACGCACTTTCGCAGGGCCCCGCGCTTTAAAATTCTCAGCTGTCCACGAGAAGCTCATTGTAAATTTTGCGGGGCCCTACGCATAGATATTTATTATTATAAAATTTAGAAGTACAATATAAATAGTTTTTTTTTTGGTCCCGCACAATGGGGAAGATGACTGCAACTTTTTCCCACCCGTGACGCCACCAGCACACGAGTAAAACATTATGTAACTACCCACTTCATACATTTCACAAATGAAAAATTCGCAAACCATTCACACGTGCGCACTCATGCAAAACCGCAGTACATGCGCTTGTGGCGCCCTCTGCGCCGAGCTTTGCGTCATCTTCCCTATTTTGGATCCCGACCCCGCAAAAGTTCACGCCGACGCTGCACTTTCAGGTCATTAAACCTAAGTAGCACTTTGCATACAGTCATTGGATATAAAATCTGTTTTTAACATTTTGTATTCTTTTTCTTTGCGTGGAAGTGTGCACTAAAAACTATTTACTGATTATTCTTTTTTCTATTTTTCTTAATGAACGGTTTAAAGATGTGAAACATTCCATCAAATATTGCCAATCAAAATCGTGACTCTAGGTACATATAGTTGATCCTAAACCATTTGTCGAATCAAAAAATGTTTTGAACAAAATTACGTAAATTAAAGTTTCAAGTCTATCAGTACCTAGGTATTTGCTATTTAAATACCAAATTACTAGATCGTGCCTTGTATTTATGTAGCGTAATCTTCTGCCATTTTCTATACTCTTGCTGTGTTCATAACCGAGCAATAAAATTTCCAGCTTGATTCATGGTGTTCATTTCGATAACCCTTACGGAGAATTTGCAAGACTGGTTGCCTACTTTTCGTACGTACCTTTCGTTCTTCTGTTTTCGCAATATTTATCCGCACAGTTTCACTCTCTTTATCTTTCAGGGTTTATTACGCACTACAGTTCCCCCCCCCCCCCCCCCCGCAACTTAGTGATAGCTAAAGATAGGTGAACGAATTGCACTTAACGTGTTTCTGGGGCCGCTACCATGAACTTCGTAATTAATCAAACCCCAAATTCAATTAGAGAGCACTCCCATTTCGTGTTTATAACAAACATAACACTATACATAGCTATGTTATAATTATTTCGTAAACGAATCTTCAACTTCAGCTCTCTGTTAATATTTCGCCGGATTCCGAAAGGGAATTTCAGAAATACATATTCGAAATATTAAGTTTCCCAAAAATTTATTAAAAGAAATTGACTTTAACCGTTGAAAAGGGAATACCCCGTGAAAGCAGTTACAACGTATGTATGCATGTATGCACTCAGCTGAAATAATATGCAAACGACAAAGCGTGGGTGTCTTTCCTTCTTTGAATACTACATATGTAGAATATTCGGATCCCCGCGTATCTTAGGCGGCGTTCCACTAACTTCAGAATATTTCAACACGATCCCTTTTTTGCGCTAGTATAAGGGGATCGCGCGAGAGAATCTTTTCTGCAGATCGTGTCCCCGCTTCCCTACGACTGTCGTAACCAATAAACTCTAACTGCACCCTTTACACGGAGCTGGCGATAGCCGCGACTCCGTAAGTCCTCACTGTAGGCGGACGACTTGGAAAAGCTCGGCGAGTTCTTATCTGTCCACCCGTTTCTGCCTCCCTCCCTCTTTTCATCCGTGCCCCCTTCTTCCCGTTTCGCAGCTATTGTGATAACCATTTACATAAGGAATCCCGGAACTACGGAAGCCAGTTACCGCAGACAGTATAACGAAAGGGGGGAGGGGGCAGGCAGCCAGAGACAGAGAAAGGTAAACCTGTGCGGTGAACAAAATCGTTGGTTTCCTCTGGTGGCTGGATCTTAACCTCTGGCCAGGATACAGGAAGCCCTGGATCACCCTTCGCGACCGTGCAACCCACTTTCCTGCCTAAACTGTTCCTGGCTGGCCCGTTTCGTCTGGAAATCCTCTTAGCCCAGTCTTAATGAGGCCACTGGCGACGGGGATTTTAAGCTAATTGAATAATTTCAGTTTCGAGCCGGCCCAAGTCGACGGGCGTGTTTTGTGTCTTGAATGAAGCCGTGATACCCGCGCCACGGCTGCTGCCCGCTATAGATGCTAATATAACGACGTCTGGGATGATAAGGACTTTCGTGTATTGCAGATTCCAGTTATCTATCTGTTCAATTCAAACGTGTGAAAAAATAGGCGTGAGGATTCATTTTGGTGGAACAGGCGGAGAGAAAACGATGCAGGCAAGGGGGTTCGGTAATGAGATAGGTATATGAGTTCGTTCGCTCAATAAATTGAACCAAAGTCTTTAGTGAAAGTGAAAATATATTACATTTTTTTTTCATCAAACTATTTTCCCTGGCTATCTATGGCCTTTTCCCACTTTTCTGGTAAAACTACAAACACAGTGATTCTCAACCTGTGCGTCGCGAAGTGTTTTCTGGAGGATTGCCATGATTTTTTCGTTTTGTTTTTAATATTATTAAATTATAATTATATTCTGAAATACCTATTTTCAATGTGTTTTCTTTACCTTATTACATTTACCTTACCTTATATAGAAGGGGGGGGGGGCGCAGGTTATTTGAATATTATAAAAGGGGATCGCGACACAAAAAAGGTTGGGAAACTCTGTACAAGCAGGTGTAGGTAAAAATTGACATTTTTGTATACCTAACATCACCAAGGGGTTGTCCTTAAATTGCTTAAGGCTTTTTTTACGTGTTCTTACAAAGGGGAGAGGGCATCAGGTAGCGACTTACGTACTATTTTTTTAACCTAATTTTCAATATGAGTAGCCTAAAAAATGATGTTTCATCGCAATCGCACACACGAAACCAAGTTAAATGAGTTATATAAACCTTTAAAAGAGTTTTAATAACTGAAAGATGTAATGTAAACAATATTACGTAAGAAAGGCGAGGGGGGGGGGGGGGAGTGGAATATAAAATGTTACGAATCGTTAAAATTACCCTTACGTCATTTAACACAAACTTTACACAAATGACCGGTTCTAAAATTGAATTCAAAGTTCTGCATTAATTTTGGTTTCTTTTATTCATTTGACTTTATTGACAATTTATTTCTAGTATAAAGTGCCGGTACGTTTAGTGTTAAGAACGACCCACTGACAGTAAACGAACGTTTGCATCCATCGACCTAACAGTACCTACAACGAATTGTAGGTTTCAAGGCGCTACTAAAAAAATTAATCTAAAAATAAAAATTAAATAAATTAAGGTGTAAGAAATAATTTTTTTCGACATATATTTATTAATTCATCATATCGAATTCGTGGAGTTATGCCAACGTTAAAACACATATGGTTTCATTTTCTAGTTCAGATTTATAGTGTATAGAATTTATTTAACCCTTTAGTGCCCAGACCTCCCAAAAAAGAAAGTTTCCAGGAAAGTTTTCCACAATTATTTACTACGTTTCGAGTTTTTTTATACGTATTCACACTAGGCGCTAAAGGGCTAAAGTCACCTATTAATTGTACATACAGCTTCATGTAAAGACACGGTATGTATATATTTAGATACTGCTTTCGACTCGACCTCGTGCTCAGTGCCCGCCACAATAATTATGACTATACCTATAGTCAGCTCACTGCGTCGCAATTCAGTCTTCGAAATCGCAAGTTAATTTACTCGCGGTTAAGCTTGATATTCGTTGTAAACATAGCGCTACGAGACAATCTCGCAATCACTAAAGTCTTGTTCATCCAATTTCCTGTCACTTGCAATACTCTCCGCCGCCATTACATCCAGCCATATTACGCCAGGCGGTCTTTCACAATCACACGCGGTATAAACGAAAACGAAGGAACGAACGTTACACCGAAAAGAACCCAGCGATAAACACGCTGCTCCATATGAGTACGCACGCGAATGCCTGTTTAAATATTTTTAAAACAGCACTCGTTTCAGATGATTGACGCGATACCGGGTAAAGCGTAGAGATCCAAGCGGCGCGTGAAAAGGAATGACGTTGCGCGCGCGGCAAGCGCACCTGCTCGATATAAATTGATAGAGATACGCATCGTGCATACGAGTAGTAACTTTGAAAAACGCGAAGTGCACTTCGGTTGATAACCGTTGGTCCTGGGAAAAGAGGCGTTCAGAACGTATTCCAGGTTCTAAATAGTCAAGTTACTGTTTATTTTTAAAGTACTCTTGCGTTATTAGATAACACGTGTTGACTGCTTCTAACGAAGTTAGGTCTAAATTCTGCAAATTAATTCTACATGTATGTAATTTCGGTAATTATAGCCCGAATTATGTTGGGTTTGGTATCATATTCGTCGGGAGAACACAAGGAATCGTTTGGCGTCGCTTTTGCGAAGATCCAATGAGAAATGTGGAACTTGACATTTTTAACTTAAAAAAACTACCACCGCGGGGATGATGGCGCTAGTGTGGCGTAACAAATATGGACGACGTAGGTACACATTTTACTATATGCTTATATGGAACCAGTAGTATAAAAGTTTATTTAAAAGTTATTTCTTACAGTAAAAATGTTGATAATACATTTAGATACAATATCGGAAGATATAAAAGTATGTAATGTGGACAATTTTATTTGCTCCACTTTTTGACACTTTTATGAAAACTTAAATTGAGATCATCGTTCATTGTAGCGTTACAATTTGCTACACAAAATTTTTTCTGCATACAATTTGTCGATACTGTGAAAATTGGTAGACTGCATTAAAGTGTAGGTATAGGGTAAATGACCCAATTACTGACACTTTAAGCGTTGATTCTGGCATTATTTTATAGTTTTGTACTTATAGACTAAAAGAATATGTTCTTCTTGTTATTTATTATTGTTTAATATGTTTACTTGATGAAAAAAAATTGGTGGATCTTAAAACTTCGATTTTTATGTATAAATTCATTAATTTCAAAAATATATTTCGGGATCTATTACTGACACCTTTAAAATGTATTTGACTGAATTACTGACACCCCAATTACTGCCAGCTAACCTAATACTGTTTATCTCATTTTAAGGTTATGTTGTCTCATGTACATGAGCAACTACTGCTATGACAGTAATACCAAAATGCTTGAAACGCTTGTACCAATCACTGTCACCCAATTAATAAATAAACAGCCTTAATGAATCGTTGAATTCCGATCGTTATTATTTTCTATGATGTCTTATATTATCTAAAACATATTTTGTTATGTTAATAGCTTAAATATTACAATTTCGGCATTTTCTTTAACGTCTTGTTTTCTCTTTCGCTAGTAAGGAAGTCGTCGTTTTCACTCTCCTAATATCCGCATAAAATGTTTGATCGTTTTATCCAAATAAACGAAGAAAAATGAATTGCTGCTTTTTGTATCGTAGTAACAGTTTCAATTGTATGCTAAATTTTTTTTATGTATCATTTCACAAGATTTATTCGTTATTTTAAGTAAAACAGCTTAGAGTGGCAGTAATTGGGTCCTTTACCCTACCTGCGTCGGCCATTACTACTAGTTCGCGTACTGACCGCCAGTGTCGTTTACTAATTTTAAACTCCCAATTGCTACTATTGCTAAGTAGTACCACATAGCTAAGTAATCTTCCAGGACATTCCTGTGAAATTCGCCTACCACCCCGAGTAAAAAACGTTGAGAGGCGATTTTACGTACAGCAGAAAAGACTCTGAGCTTCAGAACAAAAGAAGACGCTAAGGCCGGTATTCATAGTCGCTACTTATTCTTAAGCAAATGCTTAAGCATGCGGCATCCTCTACTAATCTAGTAGCTAGTAAAGGATGCCGAATGCTTAAGCATTTGCTTAAGAATAAGTAGCGACTATGAATACCGGCCTAAGTATGACGCAATTCTATCGACAGCGCACGCATATAAGCCCGCGAAATTTAAAATCATCTAATGTTGAAATTACTTATCTGAATAAAAGGTAATCTCCGGAACCTGGAATTATCAACTTAACTAAAAATCAACTTAACTTTCTACCATCCTCCTTTATTATTCAATAGAATTTAAAAGTATACAAACTCCTTTAACCTCGAAATTCTAAAAACTTATGGTACATGTCAAACTTTCGTGTTGTACATCGTTATTTATCAAACGATCTCCACGTAAATTATGCAACGTTGTACAGGAACGCGATTATTCACTAAATAATCAGCTTCGAGAACTTTGTCAGAGCTTAAACAGCATTCCAGAAATGGTTTCCCACTTCGGACCACATCCAGTCTCGATGATTGCGTTTCCTCTATCTCTGTCCGTTCTTGCGCCTTCTCTTTCGAATCTGTCGGTTCAGTCAATGTTTATTTAGCCACCCCTATTTACGGGCCGAGGGCTGCAAATTAGAAGCAACGCCGCTGATGATTCAGAAGGGTCCCCCGTCGTTCAATTTCCCTTCTTCCGTCTAGATTTATTCGTTATCCGCTTTCTTTCCGACTGTCTTTTATCATGAACGCCTCTTCGTCCCATTGATCGAGAGACCTCATTTCATTGACACTGTTTGAAGTGAGAAAGGACGCGAAAGAATCCCTGGATTGGGATAATATATTGTCAGGATGGCTGGTATCGAAATTCAAAGGAATAGACCTTTAAACGAAGATTGAAGTGCTTTTCAGAGTGAAGTAGTGTACGTTCGCTGGTGGAAATACTAGCGAGGTATAAACGTGTTCTGCAGACTAACTTCTCTATTTAAATTGTTCGATGGAAGTACCGCAGAAATGTGGATGTATAATTGGATCAGAAACATCGTTGTACAACGTACATAATAGTATTGGATGATTAGCATTCTGTTAGTATTTTGCCAGTCGCGAAGGGATTGTTACGAGGTGATGTAAAGTGAACGCCCTCAGGTTCACTTACTACACTTTATTATAACAATAAAACTTAAAGAATAGGATGCACTTAATATCAGGAAAGACAAGAGGATCCTCAGATAGTCTGCTGCGCGAGAATTACTAATAATTTGCAAAATAACGACTGCTCATATTAACGGGTTTTTGGAACTAATCCTGCTCCTGTTTTGGACTCATATTATATGTACCTATTTTTGGTGATGGGGTACAGTGTGGCGTATCTTCCGTCACACAAACCATGTACCATTACCTAAATAAAAAATTATTTACATAACGGATCAAATAAAAGTTACTTTAACTTTATATTATCTGATGAATAAAGATAATTTTTTTATTTGACACACGAGGATTAATTTTTTTAACGTTTAAGGCATTGGAGTCATGAGAATGTCTAAATAATTTGTCACCGAGCAACTCATTGTAAATATAAAAAGACAGCTCATAACAGGATCCTTCTGATAAGGACCATCTAGCATCTGCGTTCAAATGAGTTACTCATCACCACCCTTTCCACATCAATGTACAAATTCCTATGAATTATTATTCATCCATTGACTAAAGGTTACGGCCATTCTCTCCCCACCAGCACCTAATTTATATAAAACCTACATATCTAATTTAGTTAAAAAACGTCACCTCTATTTAATCTAATGATAAATTGTAACCATTCCTGTTTATAGAAAACATTACCGATTTATATTTTTAAAGTATAATCGGTTGACCACACTTCTTGTACAGAATTCTAACAGAATGTCTCCAAAGTGATGAAGTAGTTACATTGGCTCAATAATATCGTCCCAATATATACTGTGTAAATATGTAATTTAATAAAATAAATAGCGATCGATTCCATTATCATTGCTCATGTTTAAATCATGTCCTGTGCTTCCAAAATATTGTACCTTTCTATTAAATTATTGAATTGTGGAGCTGCTTCGTTATGCTTGAGAGTACGAAGCTTATTCATGAAAAGGAATTATCAATTTATAGATCCAAGAAGTTCCATTTTCAATCAAGGTCTCTTAAATTGAGGTTTCTCCTATTCAATAACACACGATATAATATAATTTCGCTTCGAATACTAATATGCTGACTTGAGCAAAGCCTTGGTCCAATACAATGTTTTCATATAATTTCCAAAATATTGAATTTAAAACTAAAATACCTACCAATATAACTTATGATATCAGTAAAGATGGAATTAAATTTAGAAATTAGAAAATTTTCACTGCTACAGTAAACAAAAAGTTCTTATATCCTCTAAAAGTCATAAGTTTTCCTATTGCAAAAGAATCTATCTTAATGCAACCTTCAAAGTTTGTCAAATTCTTGCTTTTATTATTTAATTGCCTGTAACTATTATAATGTACTCATCATGATATTACGTCAGACTAGTTAATTAGGTTCTTGCCAGTAAATTTTTAATTGTTATTACTTCTTGTTTTAATATATTTGATTATAGTATCTGGTTTGTCTTGACTGGCGTATTAGCTTGAAATTAGGCAAAGTTAAATAACAATGCCTCATGATTTCATGCACTAATATTTGGATCGAAATTTCCTATAACTATATTGATAATTGTTTTATACCACTTTGTCTAAATCGAATTGTGACTACTCTGATCCAATTAATCGTAAGTATACCAACTCAAGTGATCTGTTCGACATATCTCACTCCACACTTAAACGTTATCTGAGTATTCTAAATAATATAATGCCATATGCTTTAGCTTTGATCCATTTTAGCCTAGATGCATTTTTCGTTCTCGCGATTTTCTGATTTGTCGTTCTTATCTTATGTAGCGTCATCTGTCTTAATATTCTTATTGCTTTCATATATACCTTCTTACTTCTGTACACTAAAGGAAATCCTTTCCCGTTTACAAACGAAAAATAAATAAATAAATAATTTTAATAAAATTTCAGCGATATATTCGACACTACCTATATCCTATAATTTTTAAAAAAGCTGATGGTCCCACACTTTCTTAACACCAACACTAATCCACTGCATGAATCCTAGTGTAGCCCTTTTTTATACGACTCGAAATTTTTTTTTTCGTATTTCTTTGCTCTCACACCCAAGAATGGTTCCACTTCAAAAGAAAATAATCCCTGAAAAAGTTGATTGCAATCGGACAACAGGAAAGGGTGCCGACCAGGCCTTAAAATTTAGAATTCATGTAGTTTTAGAAGAATTTCTCAAAAATGGTAAGCCCTATCGAAATTTCGTTCAAGTAATATTAAAAGAACGTTCAATTTTTTACAATTTCTGTATATATAATATTTCCGTGTTTCCAACCATTTTTGGGATAATAGCATTTGAATTTAGAGAGGTCCGCACTACGCGTGTATAGGCAATGAATACTCTCTCGCGATAGGATACGGTGCATCGTGGTCCTTTTTTACCTAAACCCTACCGATGGGACTTTCGCGTTTCACCTATTGTTATCTGTTTCCATATGCATACATCTGTGGCCGCGCTGCACGTTTGTCTCTTGGCGAGTACTTTTGCAGGAGTAAGATACGCCGCTATTCAGCCATTCATCCGTGTACCTCGATTCCGACGATGATCGTAGCTGGCGTACAATCGGGGACAGGATGTGACGATAACAGGACTACCGCACCACTGGCGATTCAATCTGCTTCACAGAAATCCCGTCTGCGCCGGGATTCGAAATACATGAAGTGTGTCGAGCGTGAAGGTCCGATTCTCGCACATTATTCTATACCTTGGCTCGGAGTGTGCACATCACTTGTTACTTTCAATCTTTGAACCGAGAAAGGCCGAGCAATGCGCGTAAAATATAGGTTACATTGTTACTGGAACAGTGCCTTCGCTATTCATACCTCTATGAGGTTATTTCACTGCGAAGAAAGTTTGGTAAAAATTATATTGAATTAGAAAAGTATTGGCTTACAGTTGATTATTTTAGTTATTTTTAATTGTATAATTTCGGATGCTGAATTCGAAAACACACAATGAAAAATTCATATTACCACTTTTCATTTGTTACTACTATTTTAATTTGCCAGAGCAAGTTGCGAAAAAACTGTACGCGATGGAACAAATCTCAGGTTATTTTTGCACCGAGAAATCCAAATTCCTATAAAAGCAGCATACCTTTTTAAAAAAAGTTTTCATTACCCTCTACTTTATAGGCCTGTGTCATTAAATAGTAAATGCACGGTTACAGGTGGTGATAAATTTTATCAAAATGGTGTAAGATAAGTTAGAGATATGGTTTAGTGTTTATAGCTGGAGAAGATGTCTCAAGAGGAGATGTGAGTCATGGAGGTACTCACTGCTGTATACCCATCATTTGATAAATTAAAGTTGATAGTGAAGTAGAATGTATTTATGAAAAAGTGGCGACCAGCTTGTAGTCGTAGCATTAATAGCTTCGTATTGTACACGTAGCACATTTTATAGCACATCTTCAGACAAAACCTAATACAGGTATATTCACTATGCACTCAATGTTACACACCCTGGACTTCGAATTATTATACTTAAAAGAACCTTCTACAATTAATCATGTTATAATACAATGGTCAATATAATTCCAGCTATTACATTTAATGATATGTAAAGTACCTGCATACAGTGGCGGACGAATGAATGTTTACAACTCTTAAAATCACTTTTTTAGAATTGGTCCAAACGACTTGAGTTTTTTGAGAGGCTAGAAGGATTACTAAAGACGTGTTTCGTCGTTTTGAAAAAAAAATTGCAATTAGTCGGAATAGCCAAAAAAAAATAGTAAAGTTCGAAAATCGCTGATTTCGGGAATTTCACGATTTTCTACCTTATTCTGCGATCTTTAAGCGTTTATAGCTCAGAACAACGTTAACCGATTTTGATGAAATCGTTGATTTCGGGAATTTTGCGATTTTATTCTGCGATCTTTAAGCGTTTATAGCTCAGAGCAATGTTAACTGATTTTGTGAAATTTTAGGCATGTATACAACTTACTTTAATCTACAAACGGGATTTTTGAATTTTCATTACAGGCTTACAAAAAAAAGTTGGAAAAAGAACCTTTACTATTTTTTTGCTATTCCGACCAATTACAATTTTTTTTAAAACGACGAAACACGTCACTTAGCAAACTAATCCTTCTAGCTTCTCAAAAAACTCAAGTCGTTTGGACCAATTTTAAATAAGTTATACGATTTTAAATGGTGTCCACATACTTTTGTCCCCCACTGTACATAATATAGTAAAATGTATGGTGAGGGCAGCTCTTGCTCAAATTATAGTATATAAGTATAATATAGTACTCTACAATAAAACTAATACAATGTAAATAGTGTAACATAGTAGTCGCTAAGTACCTACGTTCCAAACTCCAACTAGACCAGTCACATTTCCACACTTTTCACTAGTTATGTCTAACAGACGTTAAATGTTACTCTACCACAGTAACCCACGCCACAGGCTCTCGCCTAGACCATACTCGTGGAATACATATCCAACCATGCGAACTTTGGCCACCGTTCCCCGTGCATTTGAGTTACAGCGTCATAGTCGAATGATTCGGATGTATCTATTCGCATCCGATCTTCCGTCACTCACAAGCCAGTGCCCCACTTTGCTCACCATCAACTAGCAGAACCCGTGCGCGACACAAAACTTCACCCTCATGTAAGCGAATATGCGTCTCCCAAACCGATAATATGTTAATCAGCTGTTGGGTTTGGCACAAGCCAGAGCCCTCTGCCATATATCCCGTTCGAGCACGGTCGCATCCGTTTGTTGGAGGAAACGTTGGCGTGTACGATGCTTGTCCCGAGGCTTGTGTAAGTGGTCCAGGATACGGTGAAGTTTCCGTTTTCCGTATAAACAGGCTGCGGTGCCTCCACTCGCGGCGGTGATTCTGGTGTAGCCTGGATACGGTGCAGGCGTTAAAGCGGTATCAGCAATTACCGGCATGTTGGCAAACAGCTAGGTCAGAGCCCCTTCTGAGACGCGCACACGCGGACATCCTCGTAACGACGATGCCAAACTTCGAGAGCTGTTCTTGCGGCCCGATTTTAACGATGTCCACTCGCCTCACGTCACATTCGATGGTTCGGTACCGAATAAACGGACTTGAAACCGAGGCGCGCTTGCACTGGGCATTATCAGTTACCTTCTATGGCTACGTTATAAAGGAAAATTTATAGAATTTGTCGAGTTTTTTACTCTTTTTACGTGTACTTCTTTTTTAATTGTATTTGCTGATTTTTAGATGGGCGACTTTATGCGAGTTTAGAATTCATTCAGGTACATTGCCAGACAAAAGTATTGGAACACCCTTTAAAACAAAATAAGTTTTTTAAAATTACAAGCTACAAGGATTAGTTTACCAGGTGACGTGCTTCGTTGTTTTAAAAGAAATTGCAACTGGTCGAAATAGCGAAGAAAATAGTTGTTGAGGAGAGAAAGTTCCCACACAGCCTTCGAGGACCCATAGAGTTGTCCTGCGTTTCGTCTGCCTCAGCTGGCAGACACTTGGCCCGTCAGTCTGCTCTTCTTAGATTTGGGACTGTTGTAAAATTCACTTTTACACCTCAGAAATCACGCCTATTAGCCCGAGTCCGGAGACAGTTTCCCAGGGTGGCCAGGATACTACAGATGGTTTCGCCGGTCGTTTTCGCCGTCACCGATTCTCAGGATTCCCTTTCCTGTACTGTCTCCAGCAACCATTTTTACATTTCATTTTGACCAATAGCGTATAGTTTCAACCACCTCTTTTAACAAGTCACACCCCTGAGGGAGGCTCCATAGTTTTCGTGTATGAAGTCAATCTCCTTCTCGTCAGTAACCAACAGAACTCACAAGTATATAGACCTATAGAACTCAGCGATGTCTGCGTCTAAAACACAGTGGTTACGCACAGTAAATATATTGTAAACATTGTTATTGTTACAAGTGTGGTGTCTCGATTCATTGAAACAACCACCACATCTCACCATCCTTGGTACAGTGGACTCTTATGGTCGCAAAACACCATAGAGAGAGTGACTTTGTGTCGTGGAGCCTTACAACCTCCGAAAAAGCGGAGCTCTGCTCACAACAATAGTGAAGACCATTTTTTCAACTCTTTTATCTGACAATGAGCTTGTAATAAAAATTTAAAAATCCCGTTTGTAGATTTCAGTAAGTTGTATACGAGGTGAAAATTTCATCGAAATCGGTTAATATAGCTATGAGCTGCAAACAGTTACAAGTGGTGGAAATCACAGACAGTAATAAACCTAAAGATTGTACATATTTCGATGGCTGTCACTTGTTTCTGCATCAACCAATCATCCGCATCAAGATCATAAATACTTAACAGGAGACGCGCACGGCTAACAGAAACTCCGCGCGGGCTGACGTAAAATGAAATATCTCAAAGGCTGCGCGGCTGAAAAATTAATCGCAAGATGCAACATTTAAGTTGGCCGCGGAGTATCTGGCGGGCCGAGACGCACCGAAACGCGGCGGATCAAAGTTTAAAGCGTTCGCCGCCGACGCGGGCGCTTCCACGCGTAAAGATCCCTCGACTCCTGGCGGACCGCTCCATTTCCGACGTCTCATGTATGATAGATGATCGTCCAGCATTGATCACCGTCACCCTCGCGGTCTTGATGCATATTTAATGCCGATGCGGCCTCGTCCTCGGCGTTCCCAGCCACGCGATGCACCTTCGCTCGGCGCATCGCCGTCCTACGGCTCCCCGCGATTGTCCCCATAGGCCGCGCGGAGGCGCTGCCAGTCGCGTATAATACACGTGTAGACGGGGCGCGCGACGTCTTTGTGCTTTCGAAAGCTTGCCCCGGAGGCTTTTCCCGAAAGAGGGGCGCTCTATGAAATATCGTATTCATCGTCTACACCGACCTTTGCTTCCTCCCTCTGCTTTCCAGCCGAGCCGCCCGCCCGCTCCTCCGTTTCACCCCCTGAGACAGAGCGCGGGGGGAGGGGCATGTAAAGGTAAAGTACAACAGACGCGACAGGGTGCACGAGGACTAGCGAGCGGCGAGAATCGATCGCGAATACTGCCTGGATAGGGACACTGTATCGTCTGATGCCAATACGCAGTTTTTGCTGGCAGACGTGCTCCCTAATGAGCGCAGTCGGCGAGGGGGTATGGGCGAAGGGCAGTTTACGTTTCGTGAGCATCGCGGGAAGACATGTGTATGAGGATCGAGGAGGGGCGCAAAGAATTATTCGTCGTGGTTTACGCGAGTAGAACTGGAGGACTCGACTGATGAGTGTTTGGGGCGACGTGCTGCAACATTTACATATGCTCAGCTTGAAATTTAATGATGATATTTTCTTTTTTCGGGGTTTTGAATCACTGAGAGAATACACGGTTTAAAGGGATCATATTATATTATTATTATCCCTTCGTAGCCACACCTTTTTGTAATCACAAATTGGTCAGATGGAGTTCGCTGCACTCTATACTGAATCCATCTTAAGGAAAACATTTTCCGCGCAGGGATGATTCTGAGGAGGCGCTGATTGGTCCGATTCCTCACTTAACCGCCTACGTTTTTCTCCGTCTTACCGCCTGTTACATCTCTTTCAACCGTTTCGCATCCTGCAGTGTTTACATTGACATCGATCACGTCCCGCCCTTGGACGGGCAGGGAAACCGGCAAGTAAAGTGCTACGAGCAATCGCCTGCGTAGTCAGTAGTGGGGGCTGCGCAGATCGGTCGCAAAACGGTATGGGCGGTCGGTTTTTCTTAGGATGGATTCAGTATAGTGTTATTCTTGAGTTACCATTTTTGACGTTTTGAATCTTTTAACTTTTAGTCTTACTAAGTAATAGTTTAACTAATAGAAACTTTAGTCTAACTTTAGTTTAACTAATAGTCTTTTTGTAGAAAAGTAATTTAAAGGAAAAAAGAAAAAAAACGCGATTTTTTGGTTAAAATTCACCAAATTTTTAAATTTTAATCATAACGTTTTAAAATTGTACAGAAACGACTACGAAGGGTTAAAGAATAGAATTATAAATAAATTGTAAGTATTTCAGGAGTTATTCCAACACGATGTACCTACATCAAATTAAATCCATAAAGTTTCTGAATAAAGATACGATAGAACTTTAGAAGAATTTAGAGAAATTTTGATATGATAAAATTTGTAGTAGTAAAAGAGCGATTTTCCACGGTTGTGATTTTTTTTATTTTTGTTTTGTTCGCGATAAATTCCCGTTGGAAGTCGGAAAGGCGCGACATTTGAACTCGAAAATTGCTCTAGGGGTGCGATACAGTCCGTGTGTGTTTTTTATATTATTATTATTTTGTGGAGTTTCACGAGCTCAACTCGGTGTTTTGAAGACATACACTGCACTCATTGATCAAACTGTGATTTTCGGCTATTGTTGAGGGTGATGACGCTGAAAAATTTTCTTGTCAGTGAGCAAATGTCTATGATCAGTGATTTTTGCAATGATACCTACCTATACATACATGTGTTATGTAGGCCTATTAGTATTAGGCTCTTATGTAGTGACTGTAGTATGATTCCAGTGGTTGAGAGAATAATAAGTACTGACTATTACTATTTTTTGTTGGTTTCATTGTTTCTTTATTTCTTCCGCTAGTGGGATATATTTCTGTATTATTATTATTTATTTATTTATTTAAACTGGACTAGACATTGGTATATATATATATGAGGCATTATCTATATACCTGCAAAGTTTCGCCGATTTAACAGCTCTCACTTAATCGGCGAGAGCAATTTTATGCACAGCAGTTGGAAAGAACGCTAGTGACTTATTAAAGAAATCTAATTCGGGACTATATTTGTTTGCTTGATTGGATATCTTGATTATGCGACCAGCATGTACTAGGGTAGAGGGGGGTAATTGGGAACACCTAAGCAAGAAAGCAAGCAGAACGAAAACTATGTGAGACACGAATTTGTTTTTTATTTACAAACATACTTAAACTATTCCTCTATAAACTACTGTAACGAATTTTGGAAAAATTTTCATAAAAATTAACTTTATATTGAAAAAACCAAACCCTTGGTGTTCGTAATTATCCGACTGCCGTGGGGTAATCGCGAACACTGCATGGGGTAATCACGAACAGAGCTATATATCGCAGAAGTCACACAGAAAGCCTCTAGATGTGCTTTCACTGCTGCCGCTGCATCTTTCATGTGCCCATAAGTTACATTTGTAACACATTATCCAGTCTTCAGTGGGTGGGTGTGTATATATTTCATCACAATAAATACAGATATATATAATTTCTTTATCAACATTTTTCATCCTTTTTTTCTTCTTTGGTTCTTCATCTGCTTTCCCCACCAGTTTTTCTTCATCAAAAGTTTTCAAATTCCTAACACATTTCTTATTTACTTTATCATTTTTCTTCTTCTCATTCTTTGTGACTTCTGTGTCCTCCTTTTTATCTTTTTTCTCTTTTTTTCTCCGTAAAACTTCTTTCATTGGTGTACTAGTTATAGACAAAAGCTATTGGTATTGACGAGGGGTAATCTCGAACGTTCCAGATTACCCCATCCGATTTGTTCGTCATTACCCCACGACATCAAAAGATAAAAAAGAATTTATTTCAGGGGTTAGATTCATGATTCAGGCAACGCCTTGGTCACAAAATGTTGCTTAAAAAATGCTTTATTTCAACTTGAAACAATCACAATTGTATAATTAATTCAACAGTAATTACATGCAATTGAATATGCACAAAATATTACCTGATACATGATGAAAATAATAAATTGTGTTTACCGTGAATAGCGTGAGCGTCCTATATGTATTACTTTCTGTCCGGCGTTAGATACGACCTAAACTATTAGTTAGTGGAGAGAGAACATTGGTTCTCATTTATTAAACCGCCGTAACCATCGCGTTCGCGTTTGCCTCGCGTTCCTGTTTACCCCACTCTCCCCTACCCTTGATGTTAAGAGCGTCGGTTTGAATAAAGGAAAAGATTGTACAGAGATAGTTAAATAAAATTTTTTAATGCTTTAGAGGCAATTAGTCAGTTTATATTTATTATGTAATCGGGTACTAGATTTTTAATATCAGATTATTAGAATAGATAGGCAGTGTTGTGGTTGGTATAATGTAGGCCTGAGTATACGCAGGGCCATGGTTTTCTATCGCAATATTGAAAGCAAGATAGGTGAAAATAAGCAAAGAATGGTATTGTATTAGCGTTTCTAATACCCGTTACCACCACGGTTTTGGTTGCTTGGTCATCCCTTTCTTCTTCGTTGTACAATTCCAAGTTTACATGTGAAGCAATTGAATAGTTAGTTTATTTAGCAAATATGCACATCCTTTAAAAATAACTGTAACCCCTACTAAATGACCGCATACATTTCTTTTCAACTTGTTTCTTCCTTTTTTTTAAACCTAGCTTCGATTTGTGTAACTCATATTGTGTAATATTAATGCTTCTATTTGTAAACGTAACTACAATCTCCTTCTTTGGAAGAACGGGGGAAGACAAATTACTTGATCTGTGTTTCTTTTAATATTGTTTTATAAGTTATGAAAGGAATATTTAATCAAGAACGCTAGAATGATAACTAATTTTGAAAATGAGAGAATGAGGTGCATAATATAGAATACTTGAAATCTACAATTATAGTGGAGAAAATGTTCTTTCAAAGTTTATACAAATATTATGTAATCATTTGTGAAAAAAGTGTCTCTACTGGAAAGAGGTACCTATAATACTGATAAATTAATAAATATATAATACAGGCAACCCATTTTGAGATTATGTGTGAACATATTGCACTAATTATTACTACTGTCCCATTATTTCTTCACAACCACTTCTCTACTGACAAACCTGTTCTGTAGAAGATTATTAATTTATTAATAGGCTCCTTTCTAACCTGCTGTTACAGCATTCTATATTATAAATAATGGTTGTATAAAGGATAATACGAAGAGATGATGCATTTGATAAATTTTAAAAAACATAATAAGCGTTCAAGCATTCAATTTGAAAAAACTTGGCATTTGAATTAAGAGAAAATAAAAAAATACTGAAGGACTCAATCGCGTGACACGTTGCTCCGTGAAATTTATTTACCTCGAAAAAGCAGAGAAATTGCAAGAGTGGCCTGTGATTTCACATCCATGGAATGAAATATAAAATGGTTAATAATTCCGGAATTTCAAGGAATCAGCAAACTGGATCTCTTTAACGCATGGCGTTCCCAATGAAATGTACTTCCCATTGGAAAACGGGAAATTATAGTGAGCCGTAGAGATGTCGATTGAATGGATAGCTTGATCGAGTGGAACTCCGGTAGTGGCTTTCGTAGGTGAAAAACAGGAATGTCGTTATCGCTTTTTTCAACGAGTGTATGTTCAAACTGGTTCGCATCAAACGCATCTATCATGTCCCCGTAAACGAAGGATTTCATGGACACGGACGTCCATTTCAATGGCCAACGAGCTCGAGGACGAACGCTTGCGTCGCCATCCTCACCGATTTTGACGATAGCTTGCCACCGCAATCTCCCTTTCTCTCCCGCATTCTCTCTTTCTACTGATATCGCACATTCGAAAGCGATAGAACGGAGAAGCCTTTGAGAAAGATTCAAGAGGTGCTTCTTCCGGGTTGTAGACATGATATTGATGTGGGAACGTATAACAGTGTTGTTTTCAATCGTCAATAATAAATTTCGTCACTTTTGCGTTTAACATATGAATTTTCAAATTTCTGGTGCAGCCAGCACGAAAATGAGGAGATGCGTGATTGAACGTTTGTGCCAATGCGCTCTATTCGCTATCAAACACGTACAATTTTTTGTACACTTCTATAAAGTTAGGATATCTGCTGACAGAAAGTATGAGAAGAACTTCAACAAATTTATGTATGTAATGTGTAAAAAATTAATACAAAAACATATTACATACCTCGAGGAATACAAGCCATCACAGAAAAATAAAAAAAAAATGAAAAATGCTTGCAATTCACGACTGTACACCACTAAAGACTGAAGACGTTTGATGAGTTACGCGTAGCCGAAGTCGATGGCGTACGGTAATAAATCTGGTTCCCACGTGTTTCCCGATTGCCATTTCTTAAAATATTTTATGATAACCAGTACTTTAAGGTCTTTACAACCGTAATAAATACCCAAAAGTAATATACGAAGACGTTTTTTTCCTACTTTTTTCGCGTTTGAACAATGGTTCAGCCCACTGTGCGCCGTGCAGATGGGACGCGCGTGGCGCAAAGTGCGGACCTCTCTATATTCAAACGCTATTATCTAAAAAATGGTTGGAAGCACGAAAAACTTATATATACAGTAATTGTAGAAAATTGAATGCTCTTTTAATATTATTTGAACAAAATTTCGATAGGGTTTACCGTTTTTGAGAAATTCTTTAAATCCAAACTATTGATGAATCCTAAACTTTAAGGCCTGGTCGGCACCCTTTCCTGTTGTCCGATTGCAATAATCTTCTTTAGAGACTATTTTTGTATGGAATGAAACTATATTAGGGGGTGAGAGCAAAAGAAATCGCAGGTTGAAAATAAGGGCCACCCTAGTACAGAAGCTCGCGCAAACATTTGATAATCGGCGAATAACGAACATTTGCCTGCGTCGTTAGATTCGTTATTCGGCATCCGTCGAATGAGGGGTTCCGCTTTTAAACAAAGATGTTTAAGGCGATTCAGGGGAGCATATTGCAAGATGGCAGAACGTGAAGTGAATACGCTAATAGGATTCTGAAGGCGGGATTCGAGCGTTGAAATCTCTTGCTGAGTACGCTTTCTTGGAATTCAAAGTAGAAGGAAAAGCGAAGTACAAAAACACTATTCTCCATTAGTATGATTTTTTGAAACGTATATGACATTGTTTTATATACACAAAATCTGTCGATGATATATATTAAAAATCGTGGTGTGCAAAAAATCGAAGAACACAAATATTGAAAATTTGAATGTCACGATTAACTTTACGATTTTCGGTTTCCTTAAGGAAAATTGGAATTAAGCTGGTATGTTAAAATAGCTCATGTTTCGTTTAATATTGAATCGTAAAATCTAGAAGAAACACAGGACTCAGAAATGTGAAAACTTTTTTTAAGGTGAAGAAATAAACATTCCTTGAATGGATGTTATATGCCTTAACATTGTCATATGTTTTTTATAGTGTGAGGTCTGTTTAACACATAAATTTAAATTTTACTGAAAGACCGTGAGAATTATTATAATATGCATATAGGTACTTTCTATTAAATTCTGTAATATTCAATGATATATGCTTTACATTGTTGCTGTAATTACGTCTCAAAACTGCATCAGAATTTTCATTTCACAGATGTAGACATTAATATTTTCAATATTTACAATTCGAAAGAGACAGTCACTTTATATTTTATACAGCACGATGATTATAAATATTTAATTTTAATATCGATATCTGTGATTCATTGCAACAATTCAATTTTCTTGAATAGGTTATTAAAGAAGCGTTGAAACAGTATTTCGTCAGTGATTTTTTCACAAATTTCGATACCAGATCCGTCAGCGCTTTCAATTACTCATCTATTTAATTAATTACGTTAATTGGTTTGCTAGGAAGCCGAAACAATTGAGATACTAAAAGAGTGCACTTCTTCTAGCATCAATGTGGAAAACAATTGAAAAGTGTGTACCTACCTATGTAATGAACAGACTACGGATGTTTATGCAAATTTACATTTTTATAGAAAAGGACTAAACAAGTGAAACTTTGATAGAAATATGTTTCGTCATTAGAGGGTTTTCAAAATGTATTTTTTATTTTAAAAAATCTTATGTTTATTTACTTCTAGCATATACAGAACTTACTTACTTAGCTCGAGTATAGTAGCGGCCATGATATAGTGTATTCGATTTTCTTACAAGAAGGAGGTCGTAATTATCGCAATAAATATCATACTTGCATAAACTTCCGCAGTCTAGTAATGAATATTAAAGAATTTAATAGAATGTACCTACATGCATATTATAACAATTCTCACGGTCTTTCATTAAAATTTAAATTTATGTGTTAAATAGACCTCACACTATAAAAAGAAAACTAAAGACAAATACTTAAAACGTCACACTTTGCCTTGATCCTCCTGTTGATCGCCATTGGCAAATGAAAAGTGGACGACATCGAAAAGCAGGATACTCATTTCGAAGGATTCGAGTTTAACCAGACACTCGTCTGCGACTCATTGCCTCGTAAAATCCCAATTGTTCTGCATTGAGCCGAGGGTAGGTGGGGAACGTCGCAGCTCGATGACGCGTAAAAAGGTCCCTAACCGCTGGAACACGCCCTCCAGTTCGAGCTCGCCCTCGTAAGTTACTCGCTATCGCTGGCTGGCGATCCTAAAGTCGAAAGAACGAATACGGGCCGCGCCAGCGCAACGTAAGGGCAAAAAGGTAAGGACGAGGGCGAAGCTTCCTCGCAGTGCCAAGTTCCCCGCTTCCGGTCGTCCCGTTCGAAATAATTGTTCGGATTAATTGTATTCCTATCGAGTTGGCCTTTCCTCGGCTAGAGCCTGGATCCATTAAGAAATGGGAAAAGTCCTGGGGTGCAACGATTATGACTACGACCAAAGTGATAAAGAAGGAGAGAGAGGGGAGATAGGGACGACGCGGGTAGCCGGAGCGAGACAGGAGGAATAAGGAGCAGAAGTGGCAGGGCACACTGCCAGCCAACCAGCCATCCAGGAGACCCAATCTTTTTTAAACGCCCCGCTCATTCATCGCGGCCAGACAGTCTCACGATTATAAAGCGCAAATCCTTTCATTCCGCCGTTTCGTTCCGCCTCTACTCTTATTTTTTTGCCACCAGCTTCCATCACTTCCTTTGGTCACCTTCCTCTTTTGCCTTCTATTTCGGTCTCTGTCCTTCTTCCGCACCGATATTGTTCCCCAGTCACGATGGGTGGGGTGGCTATTTTATTATCCAATTACTCTCATTTGCTTTGGCAAAAGGCACCGCCGCCTCGCCAAGGAGAGGGGAGGTGGGGCGGCCGGGCGCAAAACGTTAGCCACTTAATTAGTAGCCCGCCGACAGATTTTAGTACGACGTTGTCGGCCAGGACGCGAAAAGAGGAAGGACGAAACGAGGGAATCAAAAGATATGTACGGTGAAAGGGCTGAAGAAAATAATGGATTCAGCTCGGTGGCACCGATGCCCCGCCATGAGTGGAGTCAAGTGGTTTTGTGCTGTGGCGACCCTTGGAGGATCCGGATTTTATTTGAGAAACCTGCTTCGATAATGTGTCGTATTATATGCTTTTTACGCCGTGCGTGGAAATGTGGAAATTAATGGATGAAATTAGAGAATTCCAAGTGGCAATTGGGAGTTCTAGTTTACTCTTTGCAAAAAGTGATCACTTGTGGCAGAGAGGACACTGTCATTTTCTAATATGCTTTGCAGGTACTGTATACATAGGTATACATAGGTATACAGCACCTGCAAAGCATATTAGAAAATGACAATGACTATAGAGTTAGAGTGATAGTTGAAATTTGTTGCAGCTGCAATGATATCTAAGAAATGGACTGCTTCGAATCTTGCTGACAATGAAAAATATGTGCAGTTCCAAAGAATCCGAAGATGATAATCTTTCGGTGTAGGTTAAGTCCGGGGGAGATGGTCATAGTTTCGTTTGAAGCCTCATACAGCCAACCTATTTGAAATAAAGCAACGAAAATGATGTAGAACAAAACTTCAATCCTTTGCCTACATATCCGTTAATATTAATAAACGAAAAATTATTATTTAATATACAAATTTTTCAAATGAAAAAAAAGTGTCATTGCCCATCTCTCCCTTAATGTCCGGGAAAGATGGTCATATATACCTTTCAGGCTAACAAGTTGTGAACCTTACCTGGTTATCACAGACTCTTTCTAGTTTTCGTCCACTTTCGTTTTTGCCCGCTCAAAACTTCTTTGGGCTTTTGCTGTGAGTCTTCTAATCCGCATGTTTGACATGTAGTGTCAAACGCTGTGCAATTTTCATGGGCCCAATAACCACATAACTTACATCTTAGCCAGTTTTTTTTTTTCGTTTCGAAATAATTTTCTCCGCATCCTCTGCAATTATTAATGTTAAAGGCAGACGCATGAACGGAATCACATTTATTGCCAAATTTTATTTTTTTGGAGGACTTTTGTTGTTTTAATTCTGTTTCCGCCTTTACCCTGTCACTCATTTTTCGAGTGTTAATATGTGTTTGCGATGTTAATAATTTGCCCGGTTGTTTGACGCGATTCCGAGTAGGGTACCTTTTGAGCGGCACAGGAACGATATCTTCCAAAACATGGGTTGGCGTGCGTTCTTCATCAATTTCAGCAGCAAAACCCGTGGTGCTTGGTCGATTCAAGTGTACATTCGGTTTCAAATTAGTAAAAATCATATTAGATGGACCGGGATCTGTGCTAGAACCATTCTAGGCTATACAAAAACAACCTTCAAAATATCTGAAATTTTATCAAATACAGCTATGGCCATCTCTCCCGGACAAAAATTGACCGTCTCTCCCTTAAAGCCCTGGCAAGATAGACATTCCCATTTTGCTTAGACTAACAAACGTAACCTCGAATACTTTAAGGTTAAAAATACTGTAAACAATACACTATCGAAAATACATCTTGAGAACTAAATAACACAAACAAGATGACCAAAATATAGATCAAACATTTTGAAGCACTAGCTTGAATTTCACAGTGGATTTACAAACCTTTAAAAACGTTCTATTCTAACACTTTGAACTGAGAATGTTACTTTTCTATGATACTTTGTACCCACGTCGAGGCAGCGCCATCAGGCGTTTCCTTCTAAAAAATAGTCACTGCCCATCTCTCCCTGACTTACCCTATAATATGTGATGGGAAAATTGTGTTAAACACGTGTACACATCAGAATGGCATATTAGGTATAAGTCATGTATTATAATTAAAGTGTTTTATTCTACTCGTCTTCAGATAACAATTTATTTGCAAAATAATTAAGAAAGTCCGCTAGCATGTCTATGGTGGATTTTTCAGGGAAATTTGAAACACTATAAGATTGTTACTACGTTGAAGCAGCAGTGGACCACTTGTTCTTTGATCTTGTATGCAAATGCAGTAGCAAAAAATGATTGTTTTAAGTGGAATTCTTACTCGTCATTTATGTTTTAACTTTAGAAGAACTGGAAATGCCCGATATTTACACGTATTCATTATAATTTTCCCATCGTTCGCCGACCATATAATTGTGACTTTCAAAGTTTTTTTGATGTATGAATGCATATTTTGCAACACTTTTTCGTTGCCTGCGAGGTCTGAAATAGGGCTGTTACGAATATTCGAATATTCTAAGTGTTAGAGAATTCGAATTTGAGATTCGAATAATTCGAATATTCGAATATCAGAGAATTCGAATTTGAGTTTCGAATAATTAGAATACCAGAGAATTCAAATTTGAGATTCGAATCATTCGAAGAAATTATTCGAATTATTCAAATATTTGCAGCTCTAGTTTAGAATTGTCCATTACTACATAAATATCTGCGGTTGATTATTGATTGCTGTTGTTACTCATGCAGACCTTAATCAAAGAAACTTCACAACCTATTAACATGGGAAGAGTGAATTGCATGTAATAATGAAAGGTGAAGGGGTTATTAAAGTAGTTGGAAAGTATGTGCGTTAATTTTGTATGCTGGTGTTGTCCACTGTTACTTCGGAGCTTATGAAACTCCCTCTCTTCTGGCTCCCGTTATCATATACACAAACGCCAGTTGATACCACGTTGTTGTCTGCATCCCACAGCATACAATGTCGTTTAGAGAAAGACAGGGCTGCATGAGGGGGGCCACTCGTGGGCAGCACTGGTATATGGACTTATATAATTGCTAATAATCATGTTGAATTTGCGACTACATGTATATCTTGCCCTTCTCTACCCAAAATCAGGAACGTGCATGATGTAATGGAATGAACGCTTTAAATATGGCGAATGTACAGAATTGATGGAACAGTCGTGTAAACATTATTAAAATGAATTAATTTTAAAGCATGCAGAATATTACTGGTTACACTAATAACACTGCAACTTTTTATGGATCCTAACAATCCGCGTATACGTCCATTTTCAGATATGCCAAATTCTAGGAGAAGTTTGAATAATAATAATATACACTTTACTATCATTTCGTCTTTATTCCGCAGTTTGTTGACACTACCTAGCGATAATTAATATTAACTTGTAATAAATTTCAGTCGCGGGGCGTGCAAGTACCATATACATTTCTGCTAAACAGTGATAGCGTAATTTTTGGCGTTAATCGATTATCCTTCACACAAAAGTAAAATCAAACTGGGCTTCAAAATGTCAACAGCACTCAAATTTGTACATTTCCTTCCTTCCCTTATGAAGTAGATACTTCAAGTGTACTTTTATAAAATAAGTCTGATAATGTGAACTTCACAGAAGTCGCAGGCTTTGATGGAGTAAAGGACTACACAGGTGTCGTAAAATTTTTTTCTGGCACGAAAAAGCCAAAGGATGTGGCCTGTGCTCTGCTTTTCGTTCTTCTTACCCGTTTAAAACTTCTGCCTTCGACTAGGGAGACGCTCAGGGGAAAGGACGCTTTATATATCATTAGAAATTCAGCGTATTTCGTCTACCCATTATTCATTGCGGTTAGCCTTCCTCTGTTCTTTTGTTCTGTATTTCCTGCACCAGAAGTCCACGGTGTACCAACTGCTTTTTTGCCCGCTCCCGAAGCCTCCTTAATGCGTACATATGTATACATACGACTGCTGGTTGCCAAGGGGGTATCGTTTATTGAATCAAGCCCTTAAGTCCGCGACTTTTTCCCGCAACAAAAAAAAAACCCTCCGCTGGCGTCTGCTTCGCGGAACGATATGAAATTCATCGGGAACGATTTTACGGCTGCCTTTGACGCTGCAGAAACGTTTCCAAGCACTGTGTATTCGAGCCAGTTACTCGTAATCAAGATCTCGCTGAAGGGGAACCAGAGAAATTGGTCATCCCTGTCCTTTATTAAAGAGAATAGAGAACGCGGCTGAATATTGAAACGTGTACACACGAAGGGGACGATAGCCTGGAATATAAAACATTTCACGACGCAGGTGTAGACGAGAGGTGAATAATAATGACGTAACGTATTGTCGATTTTTATCAATTTCAAATGGCTTTTATCAAAATTTAAAATTTTCCTTATTTTTATTTCCTTTATTATCTGGGCTGATTGAACTATGCCATTGTTATGCTTATATGCAGATGATTATATCATTGGACATCTGGTCAGTGTATATTTTCATGAATGTTTATTTCAAACATTTACAAAGCACATTCAGAAAAAAAGAGGAGTAAGTACTGATCGCCTGCGGGCAATAAATATTGACTGCAGTTACATACGAGAGGGAAATAAAGGGAAAAATATTAGGGCTTGAAATACGTGTTGTGCAGTTGGTGCATTGCTGATTGTGTAATGATTTCTTGCGGAAGATTTTTCATAGAGTCTGTGATACGCTTCTATCACATTTGTTTCTAAATGTTGCATTGAAGATGGAACATCGTGCACCATAAAATAGTAATTCTTGCTTGTGTATTTGTAGAACTTTTCTGAAGCATGGAGAAATTAATTTCTTATACAGGGTGAGTAATTTAAATCGAGTCCCTCGAATATCTTTGAAATTGTTGATTGTATCGGAAAATGTTTCAGATAAAAATTGTACGGTTTCATGGGATTAATACTTTTGTGTGATAATAAAGTGTAATAGAAGACACGAAGGTCAAATTTATTTTTTTAAACGAGATCATATATTTTTTAATACGCCAATCGATCCAGCTCATCATTTCCTAGAAAAAGTATTTAAAAAAATCATTCGTTCAGGAGATATTTGAATTTCAATATTGCGAATTGCTATCAAGTTCAGTAGCAAGTACGCCTGCTTGAACTTACCTTGTAAGGTATAACTTGGAAGGTAAACATTGTAATATTAAAGTCCGTTCAACGAGTCGAGTCACCAACTGTAAACAAATTATGCACTTGCTGAAGTACGCGGTAAAGGCAGCGGCCACAGCTATTGGCTGCCACAAGTTATCAAACGCTACTCAATTAATTATTAATTACAGGACCGTTGGCAATTGGATCACATTATAGAAAGAATTGTTGAACCTTTATTTATAAATGCAATTAAGAGCGACAGCGATAGTAGTTTGGAATCAAGCATAGAATAAAATTTCGGATAAAAAAATATTAAACGTTTAGAACTTGTTTTGTTTATGGCGTTATTAATATTGATATTTGCAACCAATAATATACAATATCTGATGGATACCTACGTCTCTGTTCTATCTGAACACCGCCATGTGCCTTTGTTTACAGCTGGTGACTCGACTCGTTGAACGGACTATAGAACGAACTATATATAGAATTAATTTGCATAATTTAAAACCAACTTCGTTAAAGTATAATTAACTATAATTAGTTGTACTAAAGATAGTACCTCTATCTTTAACGAAGTTGGTTTTAAATTATGCAAATTAATTCTATCAATTAATTATATAATTTAATTAATATCATTTTATATAATTACTTATATAATTTCAAAACACAAGGAGTCGATTGGTGCCACATTCGTAAAGATCCGACGAGTAACGCGAAACTTGACATTCTTCACTTCTTAATGGCTTACTCTCTTCCCGGTGCCCTATTCTCGCTCACCGAATCGCATAAAATTCAGTGGGCCGTGAAACCGGAGGTGTGAAATTCGCCTACCACCCTGAATAAAAGATAATCTCGGGAACCTGGCATTTTCAACTTAGCCGAGCAGAACCATAATACGAAACAAACACATACATCAATGTCTTCAGAGAGGAATGCATGCTAAACAAAAAATGCTTCCTCAACCTTCCGACAAATAGGATTCTTTTCGTTTGTGTCTTCACAATCTGTCTTCAAGTTTTCATTTCCACAGCCGCATTGCAGGCTGCTCGGCATACCCAATGAATATTAAGATGTAAGTGAATACTGCCAACCTCTTCCTTCAGCTGTAGATCGTATCGAAAATTTAAAGTTGCTTATTCAAAGAGAATTCGGGGAATATTTTTCTCTACTATTGAAATCGACTTGAATTGGATTCGGCTCAAAACTTGCCCAAATACGTAGGCAGGCGCACGTGTGCGCTCGTTCACGTCTGCTAGGCCAACGGTGGGATGAAATGAGTTCCTAACACGCGAAAAGGTTTTCCCCAGCACGATTGCTCCCTCCCCCACCCCGTAGATCACGTCGATCAAACTTTAACGAGGGCCCACCACCCTCTCTATAATATCCTGCCTCCTTTCTGACCGCGAATATTTTCTGGGATTCCTTTCACGCCACCGAGAAATCGTAATTGATTTGTTGCTAGAAGTTGAAGAAATCCGCACTATCTCAAATTTAGTAAAACTGGTATTTCATCCATAAATCGTTTATTTTAGGTTTCATTTATTCTTCAATTCCATAATTGAATTTATATGAACCTTCGTGGCTTGTCATTGTAACTGACTGATTGAGGTCAACCATTGTTTTTAAACTTTACAAATTGGATAGATGGAAGAAGTTAAATTCGTTTTGCATTTTTTAAGATTGTGAAGTCTCTAAAGGGAAAAAGCAGCTCTTGGCAGTAATAACAATGCTTCGCAATACTTCTGGACAAGCACTAGTTGGGTACGCTGAAACGTCAGTGGTCCTTGACGGACTTGAGCCTCCCGCTGCGACGATTTCATATTACACCCTTCTTTATCTCTGTTAAGCTTATATTTAAAATACTCTTTTAGTGCAATAAAGATGTTAATAATTTCTCCCTTCCTTGGCAACCGAGGGAGTGTCTTTAAGATACGTTTTAGGTAGGTAGGCAATGAAGCAACCTAACTCTATAGGACCAGCTAGAGCTCCATTCACACAGAGTCTATGTTGTCTCAAATTTGGGACGGCAACGTTAATCAATCTCGCGCCTTCGATAGTATAACTCGAGCTCTTAACCATTTGGCCGTAGAGTAAATGAAACTATCTGCAAGTGCAATCTGCATCCTTCAGTAATATAAATAAATATATTAGTGTTAGGAGTCACTGCTGTGTCTCCTAGGCCACTGCAGCTCTGAAGTCACAGTCATTAGTTTGACACTGGAAAATGTCTCTTCTGATACCTACGAGAGTGCCACTCACGCGCTCACGTTTGTTAAGTTTATTGTCATACGGTAACAACGGAATGCATGACTGAACTAAAGACCGTATCAGAATTGGGCCAAGTTATGCAGAAAGCTACCAATCTTCAATGATCTGAAATTGAGTAAATTTAGTTCGAAGATTTTAATTGTTAAAGAAAAGTACCTATATTTCTATTTTGTATATTTTATTTCTTGTTATTGTTTTACTGAGTAATATAATTAATATTATTTTAAATTTTTTGTAGCTTTTGCTTTTAACCTTAAAATGGAACAATGACTTGGTAGTTTTAATAATTAACTATATAATGTAAGAGCTATTCTGTGGGTTGTTCCTTTTTGCAAAAGAAAAATCACAAAATTATGGGATCTAATTTTTGGTGCCATTTTGGGGGTTGGTAGGTTTCCGCACAACATGGCCCAATTAATACTCTGAGTGGTACAACGTTTTGAAATTCGTTTCTATTAGGGCTGGGACTATTTGTCGAATTTTTCGGTATTCGAATATTCGAATACTTCAGTTGTTCTTATATTTGGCGAATATAATTCGAATATCCAAGTATCCAAATACTATTCGAATATTTCAGTAATCGAATGCTATTCGAATATTTCAGTATTCGAATACTATTCGAATATTTCAGTATTCGAATACTATTCGAATATTTCAGTGAAAAAAATGAACCTAAAGAACTTGATTTATAATTCACACCATACTAATTCACACGAATACTCAAGTATTCGAAGTTTATTCGTAGCATTCGTATACTTGTAAAATATTCGAATATTGAATTATTCGAATAGTCCCAGCCCTACTTTCTATCAGAAAAGTTTCATCGATCACGGCCCGCGCTTTGAACACACGCTGTTCAAAATTTAAACTTTTATCTCGTCCCTTAAATTTACATGATAGCCCTACTAATAGATAGGTGATTGTTTCCCGATGAAAATGAGTCCAAGCACGACCTTACTCGAGCTATTTTAAATTATACGAAGGTGAGTCGATTGAAAGCCTTGCCTAAGGCGCAAGTAACTGCAAGTGCCAGGGCGTGAGAACACGCCGACGCCGCTCGGAGTGTTAAATCTGCCCGGTGCCTGAGAATGAAACGCGACTCTATCGCGCACACGTGTTCTTCCGCCGCGTTCCGAATGCCGCTGCATCAATACGCTTTGCACGTGGCATTATCGTGCTCCCTTTCGGCCTGGCTACTTCCATGGATCATGGTTACATGGTAGACGTGGCCCATTTGTTATTTACCGCGAGCGTGGATTCGCACGATACGCAACGCTACGCCAGCCCCTACTCCCCCCCACAAACAATGGAAATTGCCAGGGAACGAGGGAAACAATCGTGGATATACACGTACACGCGCGTGATCGCGATCGTGTGTTGCAGCCAGCCACGCAGTTAAGACCAATAAATCATTTTTGCATCCGCATTCGATTCTTACAACCGGTGTATTGGTGTAATTATTTCATGGCTCGGTGGTGACTCTTTTCTTTTTTTCGGCAGCGCTTGCTGCGCGCATTTCACAACAGATGAATGCGTAGTCTGCGACAAATAACGCAGTGGAGTCGTTTTCGTGGATATTTAAACACACCGGGGTCGCCAGCTGCCAGTAAATAAGTGCATGAGATATTTCGGCTGCGCTTGATTTAAGCGTAACGAAGTTTGTTATCCTTTTCCTTTTCAGAGGAACAATATTTTGTACCACGAGTAGGAGTTCTTTAGTTACTTCTATTTGGTGTGTGTTGCCCCGAAAGTATTCGGAGGGTATTCTTTTCGACAGGAATCGAAATGTGTTTGGAGTGCTTTTGAGAAAGGTTTCTTTATTGAAAGTGAAATTGTAAATGTTAGTAACTGTTAAACGAAAGTTAGATATTTAAGGTGTTATTAGGCCCGGCTTGTTGACAAGGGGCGCAAAATGATCTTTTCATTGTTGGCATTTTTTAAAATAAATTTTTAAATGAAATATTACAACTTGTAAGTACTATAAATGGTTTAAGCTACGTATAAAAATTCAGAGTAAGGTCATTGAAAAGCTCAAATCAATGTAGGAGAGAGGGGTAAACACGAACGCGGGGTAATCGCGAATGCGATGTTACGGCGTTTTAATGAATAAAAACGATGTTCCCTCTCCACTAGGTAATAGTTTAGGTCGTATCCAACGCCGGGCAGAAAATAATAAATACAGAACGCTCATGCTATTCACGGTAAACACAATTTATTATTTTCAGCATGTATCAAGTAATATTTTGTGCATATTCAATTGCATGTAATTACTGTTGAATTAATGATACAATTGTGATTGTTTCAAGTTGAAATGAAGCACTTTTTTACCAACATTTTGTGACCAAGGCTTTGCTTGAATCATGATTCTAACCTCTGAAATAAATTCTTTTTTATTTTTTGATGTCGTGGGGTATTGACGAACAACTCGGATGGGGTAATCTCGAACCTTCGAGATTAGCAACGTTAGCCGATTTGAATGAAATTTTCAGCATGTATACAACTTACTTCAATCTACAAACGGGTTTTTGAATTTTCATTACAGGCTCAGAAAAAAAGTTTAAAAACGACCTTTTCTATTTCTTTCGATATTCCGACCAATTGCAATTTTTTTCTAACGCACAAGAAGAGGAATTTGAAAAATACATTAGGTATAGGTTGTAGCAACATTTTTCATGGGTCGACCATTGATGTCGCGCTATCGGTGCGACTACTGCGAAATTTAGCCCTCTGTTCGTGATTACCCCACGGCAGTCGAGTAATCACGAACACCAAGGGTTTTACTTTTTCACAATAAAGTTGATTTTTATTATAATTTTTCAAAAATTCGTCACAGTACTTTATTGATGAATAGTTTAAGTATGTTTGTAAATAATAAACAAATTCATTTCTCACATAGTTTTCGTTTCGTTTGCTTTTTTGCTTAGGTGTTCGCAATTACCCCATTCTCCCTTATCATAAATAAGAGGCGCAATTTGGCGCAAAAAATGCTCGAGCTGGACCTGAGGGTTACCATATTTCTTCACCAGCAAACCGGGACATGTGTTAAAAAAAAGGACAGAACGATTTTTTTTTAAAAAAATAGTACCTACTTTTATTGTAGTGGTAATAAAATGACATACAATGTAACAGACAATAGTAATTATAAGTACGGTAACAATCTATATGGGAGCTAAGTCATATTTTTCTGTACATAAAACTGTCTGCAGAAATGTTTTATTAAATATTTTTAATTTCTTCGTAGAATTCTGTCAAAAATCGAAAAATAGGAAAACCGTGACGGATTTGTAAACCGACCGGGACAAGCGTTGAAAACCGGGGCTGTCCCTATCAAACTGGAACGTATATTAACCCTAGTTATTGGTAACCTGTGTCAGTTTCTTTTGAAAGTGGTAAGTATGTAAAGGAAATGGGCGAGGCAAAAGTTTTGCGATATTTTAGGAGCAATATGGTGACTAAAGTCAACTTTTTAAGTTTGCAATTGGTTGCGAGCAATACTTGGTACTTATAACGATAATGCTTCGTAGTATACCGATAATAATTCAAGCAGCAAAAATATATTGAATAAAACTTTTATTAGAGTATATAAAGTGTTGCAAATGTTGTCCGTTTCTTTCCAAACACTTGCCAATTTTGTCCACAATTATTGTTTTAATGCAACGCAAACATTTAACTGTCATAAATACTCCTGGGCCCTTCAAAACTGATTTATTGTTGGATAACATTTTAAACTGGGTTTAAAGCAAATGTGCAATTAATTAATTCGTAACTACAGTAGCGGACAAAAAAGTTACCACTTTTTCGAACCACCCTACTTCTATTACTTTTCAATATCAACTCAAAACTGCAATATGTGCCTAATATACATATTCTGAAAGAGAATTAAAATCTGTATAAAACCCAGTTACAGTTGAATTTATTTAACTAATAAACAAAAACCCTACATAACATTATACAAAACAACACACTTTTAAAGCCAACAAAAAGTTACCACTTTAGAACATTAATGAAAAAAATCTAATATTTTGTGGGAGCACCTTTTGCTTTTCGGACAACCTAAAAAGTTACTAAACGTGGTAACTTCTTTGTCGGCCCCAAAAATATGTTACCCCGTTTAATGTCATATAACACTTTTGTTTGTCAGTTAAATAAATTCAACTCTAACTGGGTTTTATACAGCTATAAATTCTCCACCAGAACATGCATATTAAACATACCACAGTCCCAAAGGTATGCTAAAAAATAACAAAAATAGAGCAAATCGAAAACGTGGTAACTTTTTTGTCCGCTAGTGTATTTAGCAGTACAGAAATACTACCATGGCATACTAGTAGTTTAATATAAATTCCATTAATCAAAGTTTTCGTTTTGATACTTTTGCGTTTAAGTGCGTCTGTGCAAAAATTTTTGCTTTCCATTCGGATAAAACTACATTATTCCATTACTGAAAATGAAAGTCTACACAGAAAGTATCATTGAATCTGTGCCATGGAAAAGTATTATCTTTAATAATTCGTTGTCAACTTTTAACGCTTCATGCAGCTTACCCCATATAATATCAAATTTAAGCTCGACGAGGGAATGCACTCCTAGTTCTGAAATAATTAAAATAAGCGTTAATGCACGGCAGGGTACAATGCTCGTAACTTTTTTCCAATGCGTTTTGCGATATTATTTCGTGCTCTATGCACGATAGTACGTGCTAATGCCTCGTGCAATTCGTTCTTTCTGTAGTAAAATTATTTCATAAAAGGGACCCATCTTCCTCAATGATGGAATTTTGAATTTCACGTATATTGTAGTAATGAACATGAAACGTGGTGAATTGTAAAAGTTAGACAGTAGAAAAAAAAGAACGGCAAGGCAGACCTCAGTGCTGACAGAATTAGGTGTTTTGAAATTAATGAGGAGTGAAAGCAGATAAATTTTTAGCAGAAGTCTTCAGAAACGTAATTATTCAAGGTAATTCTTAAAAAGTAGTGAAGGTAGTACCTTAACTAAATTTTGATTGTTTTGATGTTTCTTATTTTTGTAAATCTCTCTTACTTCTTAATCTTATTTACTAATACTTTTTGCTTTTTGTCTTTAATTCTGTTACTGATGTATGTGTCTGTAATAAAGGCACTTTTTTAAAGCATTTTAAGCCGTAGGCTTACATCTGCTTTAAATTACGAGTAGCTATATTACATTGATGGTTTCTTAAATTAAATTCTGTACATTGCGATTTATACATAGTTGTTAGTACCTATACATACGTTTGAGATAAATGAATACGTATGTGTCTACAAGCTTGTGTGTTTGGGTTATTAATTAAGTTCTCTGTTTGAAGGGGTAGTTTGAATTTAAGTTTACCTACTCAGTGTGTTAATTAAGTCTTTCCTTTGGCTCTCTTAGAGAGATCACTGCCGTAATACGTGGTTCAGATCTTCTTTTTCTTGTGTACATTCACATATAGGATTAACATTTCTACCTATTCTAGCAATAGAACCTGCTAGACCGTAGTGATTGGTTCTACATTAGAGTGGAGCGAAAAAATAAAATTTTGGGGAACTATAATCAAGATACTAAGGCCAATAAAACCATTGAAAAATTTCAGCATAATGAAAAAATATCTTCTGTGAGCAGTAGAGGCTTCTTTTTTTTAAATTTCTATGAAAAATGCCAAAACTAGAGCACTTTTGTAATGCAGGTTTTCACTATTTTCTGTTATTAGGGAGGTAATTGTGGACTAAAGCATACATAAAACAACCTTTAGCTGTCAGAGATCCAAAATGGCCAGAAAAATAGTCAGACAGGATAAAATGGGCAGTGCATTTTTGTTATTACAACAGTGTACTGTTTTACTGAATCTCTCATTCCTCGGCATATTAAAACACATAGAATTTAACCCGTATAAATCAAACGAAAATCAAATGTCAGTGCAGACATTTTTTCAAGCGGAGGGGGGTTCTTTTCAAATTCGTAAATTTTGGTTTTTTTATTTTGTACGCGTTCGTTAATATGAACGACATCATATTTTCAGAAACTCGTTAAAATGTCTGATTCAGCGTCCCCCTAACTCCCCCAGGATAATGATGCCCCAATTTCTACTAAAAATTCAATAGAACTCTGAAAACAAAGAAGAAAATTCTGATGGTTAACTCATACGGTGTACTCCAATAAATGCATCTTCCATAGCTTATGCGTGACTTGAGTGATAGTTTTCTTTAAAACTGAATTCTAATAATATTAATAAGATTATATAGTATATTAGCGCCGCTGGTCCCGAATACATTAAAGATCCCAAGGCTGGGTTCTGTTCCACAATTATTTAATATTTTCCCTTTTTTTCGGTTTCTTAATACACTGATATGACGCTTAAAGCTGAGGAAAGTTAGAAGAAGGTGTGAATTTTGGCGGCTATGTAGTTATGGCATTAATGACCGTCTAGTTCAAAGGGAATTCGGAAGTAAATTCAGGCAGCCGGATAACGAGAACACCAGGAACCTGGTGAATGCTGTGTTATAGGTACGCTAAAAGATCCGCCTCAACAATCTGTCATTAATTTTCGGATACTGAACTCGGTTTTAACCATTTTCTTTACTTTCTCTAATTTCTCCCATTCTCTCTTCTCGCTTACGTCTTGTCATGTGATGGATTTTTTGTCAATTGGGATTTTCATAATGATTTCCATTTTCAAATCGATAGATGACTATGAGAACTGGTTATGTGTTAAATTTTGTATAAGTGCAGTTCGTTTGCTTTGTGTCCTGCAGTTCGTGGTCGAATGGATGCTCTTCATTCTAACAGGGGAACGTATCGAAGTGGCATATGTCAATTCTGATGCGACTTTGGTAGAAAGTAATTCTTGGAAAAATATTTGACACGTACTTTTTTTTATCGGCTACATTCATGTTGAAGAGGTGAAAACAGCCCTCAAGTTGAGGGCGAGGAACACGTTTCGTTGAATATTTTGGAAAATACTAGAGCTAGGAGAACGATGTAAATATCAAAATTGTGTAGTTTCTCTAAGAAATGCATCTGTGACAAACGGATTCCTAAAAAATCCGTTTTTTTTTAAGGGGACATTCTACTCTCTCGGCCTCAAAAAATTCGATTTTTTTTGCCGAATTCGGAATAATGCACCTTCTATAATATCCTCCTAAATTTTTGGAGCAAAATTCGATGTATTTTCAATGTTATAGGTATTTGTAGCGTCAGCGGCCTGGTTCTTTCAACTGCGCCGCTCGGTCGGCCGATACGCTATAGCTTCTGATGTGCTTAATTATTGTTTTTATGACATGTCATATACTACACCGTTAGGAGAACTTTTATCACCCACAGGTATACTAAGGCCAAATTTGTGCTCCTAACATTTTGCAGTGGTCGATTATTCAGTGCTTAAATACCTTTCGAAGTGACAACATCGATAATGGATGTAAAGCAAAGCAAATCCAGTGTAACTCGACCATCTCGTCCCCATAAAAGAAAGTTTCGCGGAAATCAACATACACGTGAACTTAGTTTGGAGTGTACAAGTAGTTCGGCAAAAAAATTAAAGGCAAGTGACGATTTTGGAGTGAATGTCGATCCAAATTTAAATTATTGTATTATACAATTTAATTTAGTGTTTTCTGCGTTACAACAAGTATTACAGTGCAAAGAATGTAATGGTGCTGTGAGATTTTCGAAACGTGACGTACGAGGATTAGGTTTCGTACTCTGTGTTTTGTGTTCGTGTAATGAAATGTTAATTAATTCCTGCCAAAAATATGTCAACGTATGTGAAGTTAATAAACGATTTGTTTTCGCAATGAGATTAATCGGCGTTGGTCTAAATGGACTTAATAATTTCTGCGGGCTTATGGATTTAGGTGCAGGTTTCAGCATCCGTACATACTACAAGTGCGTTGATAATATGAAAGTAGCCGTTGACGCCGTCCTCAAAATTGTTCTGAATAAAGCCGCTGGTGAAGAGAAAGACAAAAACGTAGAAGCAGGAAATAAAGAAAATGAACTTTCAGTATCAGGTGACGGATCATGGGCAAAGCGTGGCTTCACTTCTCTTGTTGGCATTGTTTCTCTTGTTGGAAAGTACAGCAATAAAATTTTAGATGTCACTGTAAAATCAAGCATCTGTAAGGCTTGTCAACAATGGAAAGGCAACGAAAATTCAGTCGAATACGAAGCATTTTACGATGAGCACAATGAAGAATGTTCGGCTAACCACCATGGCAGCGCCGGAAAAATGGAAGTAGACGGTGTGCTTGAGATGTTCCACCGATCAGAAGATTTGCATGATGTAAAATATCAATATTATATTGGAGATGGCGATACAAAGACCTTTAAAGCCCTACTAGATGCACAACCCTATGGAAAAAATGTTGTAAAAAACAGAATTCGTGCTACACGTTAAGAAGAGAATGTACAGGAGAGCGAAAAATGCTAAAAAGTTATTAACTCAAGCAAGAAAAACAAGAAAAAGTATTGAAAAAGAATCCAAACCAAAAAGAAGATCAGGAGCAAGTCTCGAGCCTGAAAAAACACAGTTGACGAATAAATTGATGCAGGATTTGTCATTGTACTATGGTTTAGCCATACGTCGTCACCCAGAAATAGTTGAAGACATGAAAAAAGAAATTTGGGCAACCTATTACCACAAAATTTCGACCGACGTGAAGCCGCAGCATGCTTATTGTCCCTCTGGAACTGACTCCTGGTGCAAGTGGTGGAAGCATGAGGCTGCGGGTACCAATTATAAACATCCACCTCCTCTTGATAACGATGTGCAAGAAATATTGTATCCTATTTACGAGGAATTAACGGCAGGCGATCTTTTGGAGAGATGTTTGGGAAACAACACGCAAAACAATAATGAAAGCCTTAACGCTTGTGTGTGGCATCTAGTTCCTAAGCATATTTTTGCTGGCAGAAAAATCATTGAGATCGCTACCTATACCTCTGCATGCGTTTTCAATGAAGGCTTCAATACTGTCTTAAAAATAATGGAGGTAATGGGCGTTACAATCGGGCCCGCAGCTCTCCAAATCGCGCGTAGGCACGATAATGCACGCATCGCGCAAGCCGAACGCCGCAGCTCCAACACTTCCAAAGAGGCTAGAATATCTCGAAGAGATGAAAGAGCATTAGAGGAGGAAAGATATGAGGAAGCTGGAGGCATTTTGTATGCAGCAGGCATAGCTGATTAAATGTAAGTACCTTTTATATACAAAAATTAAATATTCAAAACTTTAAACGCGTTTTTCTCGAAACAACATTTTCTTGGTCGGCGGATGTGATAAAAAAAAAAACTCCATGACCAATTAATCCAAAATTTTAATATGTTATTCTACACATTAGTGGCTTTCCCGCTTAGCACAAATATCTTAAGATTTTTTAATATTTTCTCACATTTCATATCTATTAAACAGAAAAGAAATGCCCTTTTCGGTACTTTCAACTTCGATCGACCGCCATTTTAATAATTTTGGTCCAAAGTTGTTCTTTCGTGGTAAGCGCGATAACCATACTCCTGCGAATTAAAAATATGTTTGGTTTTTTTATTTCCGATGATTCAGTCGTCCGAAATTTCAACCGCCAGCAATTCTGATGCCGCAAACTTAACTGCGAAATATTTGTGTAAACAAATGAAATAAACAAAGAACAATTACTTTTTCTTGTGTTTCAAGAGTGGTAAAATATACTCCCAGAAATTCGAAAACATTAAGTGTTTACTTCATTATAAAAACCATCACCGAAAAGTGCCCGATTTTTCGGCCGAGAGAGTAGACCTTAAATGACACTTTGAAAAAAATAGCATTTTATAAGATATTCGACCAAATATGTTTCTCACCCTCAACTTTGAGGGCTGTTTTCACCCTTCAACATGGACGTGAGCCGATAAAAAAATACATGTCAAATATTTTTGTAAGAACTACTTTCTATCAAAGTCGCATCAAAATCGGCGAGTGTCGCTTGGATATGTTCCTTGTCAGCAGCACTTCGTCGTAATTAAATATATATATATAACTTTTCCAAATATTAACAACCAAATTTGTTCACGAAGGACTGTTACATTCACGCAGACAAGTTATATCGTTAATTGAAGAGTCCTTGTAGAAAACACTGTAAGTGCCAAAATTAAAAAGAGGACAAATTTTATCGGAAAATGTTCTACTTTTCAATGGTAATACTATACCTAGTTATAGAATTTGGTTTTTGGCACTTACAGTGTTTTCTACAAGGACTCTTCAATTTTGTTTCTTGTATTGGAATTAAAAAAAGTAAACAACAGTTGGCGATGGAAACTTAAGGTGACAATTAATTATTCTTTTACATTTTGGTGAACGAACCTATGAGTGAATGTAGCATCACTAGATAATGTGGATAAATCTACGTTTTACACGTGAACGTAGGAGGGTGGACGTTGTAATACTGTTTGTTATCACTGATTGTACTTGTACTAATGAGTTGATTCTGCTGCTAATTATCAGATTGATTCTGCCCTTTTTGGCTCGACTGCACTGGGTCTGTAAGGGAATATATAACATGCAAATGTGTGTTTGTTATTAATAGAATTTTTGACGAAAGCAAAGAGAAATTGTTAATGACTGTTTAGCTGAACAATTATTCTGAACGAGTTATTTAATTTGCAGTAGATGGTGAGGCAGGGATTAAAGATTACAGTGATTTGATACAATTAATGTCCCAATGTAGCATTTTTAAAGGCTTCAAATTTGTTCTTTTTTTATCATTTAATTGTAGGTGCACAAATGATAGTAAACGAATAATAATTTCCCTACTTTTTTCATATTCCAGTTACTTTCAGTCAGTTCTGTATAAACTTTCGTCTAGCTCTTTTATTATATTGTGTATTAAATCCATACTTTACAATAAAATCCCAGTACATTTCTGTAATTTACTTCTTACAATTTCTCGGTGTGAAAATTGAAGAGAATCCACTGAAATGATTAGAAAAACCTATTTTTAGTCTTTTCCCCTTTTTAAACACGCTTATTAATTATATTATTATTTTTATAAAATTATTTTATTATTATTATTATTATTAAAGCTTATCAGCTTTACTTTACACTTGAATTTTCTGGGGAACATTTTACAAGTGAAATGATTGTAAGGAAACTTATATGGATTCCAGAAAAGTGTGAAAAGTAATGAAGGTCCTCCATTATCCTAACAATGAAAATCCCTTTGCATACATAAAAAGCGTGCAAGCCAGTGCGCACTGTGCACTCGTCGCTGTAAAACATCGTAAAACTCACCGCGTGGCGATGAAAAGATCGTTAACACATAGTCGAACATTTTATTAGCACTTCGCTCCGGATCAAAGCCATTAATGGACGTCCATCGTTTCCATGGTCCCTGGCGTCGATCGGCTGGAACCGACCGTTGTCGAAAAACGCGTTAAACTGCGACCAATAGAGTGGGCACGAAATAATTACTTCTCGTTACGCGAATTTCCGCTGCGACGTTAGCATTCAAATATCTACCACCATCTATCTTTTTTATATTCCAGGTAGATATACAGAATTAGGTATATGAATTTTCGTTAAACGAGTATTAACACGTATTATTCGTTATTTATGATGAGAAGTACTTATTGATTACGTTATAGATTATGTGAACTTATACGAAACGTACATAAATGTTACTTAATCTACTAATCATAGGTAGAAACTTAATTGGTTATTAGAATTCAGTAAAGGAATTGAAAAAGTTTTAATAAACGTAGGTCGGTATTCTAATCGTTGTCGAGACATTCAATTTTTTTTAAATAATTTCCAAATTGATGTATGCTCCAAAAGGTACAAGACAGTATAATATAGAAACTTATATCATGTTGAGCGCATGAGGATCATATTGTGTCTATAATGCGTCTGACCATAAGTATTCCTTTATCACTTACGCTCTATGTATTCCTTTCGTTTTTAAACGCCCCCTTTCACAGATTAATTTCATAGGTGACTACATCTCACTTCTACTGTGGACACTACTCTACAAATTAGTATGTTGACATTTTGAATGATTTTGGAAAGAAACTTTTAGTGAAGTTATCAGAAAGCCTGGATGGATTAATCTACTTGCTAATAATAATGGAACTTTAATTAGTTCTAGTGAATTATAAACTATCCCTTAAATTAGATAGGTGCAAAAGTTGAAGAAATTACGGTTTTTATTACACCTACTTCTACTTTTACAAGAAAAGTGGCAAAAGGTCAAAGATAGCCAAGGAAAATACTTTGGTTAAAATATATTATAATATAGGTACATATTTCTACTTTCAATAAAGACTTTGGTTCAATAAAATGAACGAACTTTTGCACCGACCTAACAGTTTACACAGCTTTTCATGGATATCTTTTGTTGAAATATTTCAATTGCATTTTGGAAAATTGTGTGTACTAAATTAATCTTTTCTTATTACAGGTAAGTTGCAGCATTCCATATTTCGCGGGATGGGTTTAACAGTGAGTAAACGCTACTGAAGTATTTAAAATCAAAATAATAGTGTTATTCAACACAGAACAATTTATTAATATATGTACTAAAGGTGTATATAGGGTGTCACACGACAAGTGACAATTTAAATCAATAATAGAAACGTATCAGAAGGGGATGAATTACTATTTTGACTGACACACATTTTCGAACATCTTCCAAACGCTTCCTTGATTCCAAATTTTTAAATTTAATATTTTATGAATAGTGAAATACATATCACTTACTTTTGTCACTAATGTTTGTCTAATTTCATTTCTTGAAGAAAACGAACCAATTTTTACAAATACTTTCAAATTATAGAGTTGTACAGAATGGAAATTATGTTGTATGAAATTGTATGAATACATTGGAAATTGTTTTTAAAAATCTAGCACCGAGTGAATGGAAACACTTTCCTAAGCTGATTGATTCTTACGGATTGAAATAAGACATTTGAAGGCGCTGGAAATACTATTGTAAGGAAATATAAACATTTGATAATAAGATTTAAATCTAAAAAAGATTAGATAATTTGAGTGAGTGATGAATACAGACCAAAGACCAAAATCACGTATACGTGACAGCGATGAGCAGAGTGCTAAACCCGCTTCTGGTAGCTGTGCAAAGGAAAGTGGGGGGAGTCAAACTGGGAAAGTAGAAACAGCTGTTCTGGTCAGACATCGCGTAAACTGACAGTTATCACCAGAATTTGACATACAATTCCTTAGTCCGTCCTAATTTCTATCGTTTGTTTTATATTTAACAAAATATTGCCATTAAAATATAGTATTCCATGCAAAAAATTATATCGACCTTAAAATAATATTGATATTCTATATTTCCAAGAGTTTAAAACATCAGTAATTCACGCGCTATTTTAATTGAACACCTATATTTATACTATTCTAATACAGATATCTATTAAATGTACACTTTATCATATTTTTGGAGATTTATGAATATGATATTATGCATTATCGAGATCTGTATGTATGTATTTTCAAGTTTTTATATTTTTGATGTATACATAATCAGGATCTCATCAGAGTTTATAGAACAATTACGGAAACTAAATCTTTTCCTTCCGCTGTTGTGTAATGTCCTGCTCTCCGAAGCTTCTATAGCTACATGTAACCTCATCTATCTTTTTCTGAAAAACTGTAATTTAACAATATAAGAAAATGATATATCTCTACTTTGCTTTGTGCTTCATGTATTCTATATCATGTATTGTACATTGTATCGCATAATAATCTTCCTATGGAGATTCTAAATGCTTAAATAAAAAAAAATAATCAGGATCTCAAATTAATTAGTTACGTGTTCAAAAACAGTCAGATTTTCAGCTGCAGTGAAATTAAGCAATTTAATGAACACTCCAATTCAACCTAGAAGCTTGCTTAAATTACGTATAATTATCATCTGATAAATCATGCTTTTCTTAACACTAAAACTACCAAACCAGTCAAAGTGGCTGATTTTAAATTTGATAATAAATTTAAACTGTTTTTATATCTAAAACATAGTTAAATTTTTCTTTAATAATATAAAAAGTAAAACAATATGACTAAAGATTTATTTTCCTTTGCTAATGTATTTTATAAATAACCGGTCGTTTTGACTGGTCTGGTAGAAATAGGTATACATTAATTGTCAGTAGTTCTGGTGTTAATAACTTGGGTGAGAATCAAGGTTGTTACCAATATATCAACTGTGTGATCTTCCAAGTACTTCAGACTGCACATTTTTAGCAATAATTACAGACTACTGTGATTGCAGAGAATATTGTAACACTAACGCAACAAAGTAGTCAATATTTATTGGCTTTAACTGCTTCTTTCCCTTCAGAGTTCAGTGACGTATTCACTACTCCCTTCTTTCTTCTAATTGCCTCTTTCCACGAAACATTCTACTATATTCGAGCAACCTAAGCTACCAAGTGTATCGTGAGATTCCTATGTTATTTTCGGTCTGTCTCACCTGAAAATAAAGCAGCACACGTTATTTACGAGCGACTATAAACACAACACCGACTGTCTTATGATTTCTAACACTTAATCAGCATGGAACACTCCACCCAACTTAACTTTGTTAGTAGCTGCTGTATAGCTGCGGCTGCTACGAACTCGTTCTTTTCGTGGCACGATGTCACCCTAAAAGTGATTTACTACCGTTTGGAGTAACATATACGACGAGTCCAAAGATGAGTTTCACTGGTTCCTTTTATTCCTCTGTTGCTACGAAACCTTCCTTGTCTTTAGCGGTTCTGTTCCCTCCGATTTCTACTTGGTTCATTTAATATGCGCAATCATAATCAGAAATATTAATTGGTCCAAACTATCTTGAAACTAAAAACCCATTCCAATTATTTAGTTATTGTAATGTAGGCGTGAGGGAGAACTTTCTGTTTCACATTCTGAATCATTAATTACTGTGCGGGCATAGCAGTGCTTTGTATGATAAGAACAATAATAATAATAACGTTTTTTCATGTAAATTGCGTATTCATGTATGAAAACATGAGAAAATGGAAAACTACGTGTATTGATTTCGAAATACAGAGTTTAGCCAAATGTTTGGATGAAAAATTTAGTTATTACTTTACTACAAACTTTATGTACTGTTGCCCGAAATAATATCCGTTACCTAAAGTAATATTTTCTTATTCCTCAGTGTAAAAATGAATTCTTATAATCACGCTAATTTACAACAATTAGGTTTTCATAAATTTGTAATGTTTAATCTCTTGAAATTTTTAATGCTGAATGAAGACTTTTCGTTTAAAAGAAAATTCATGGTGTATAATGAAAAAAGCGAAACAGAGCAACAAACAAATGGGTAAATGCGAAAGGGAGTGGCAGATGAACCGCGAGGACTAGCACATCACGCGAATAAAGATAACGTAGGGGTTAAGTCCACAGGGTGCTCCACGTGTCAAGACCATAACTCTATATTAAGATAATTAAATGAATTAGGAGGAGTAACTTGCTACCTCGAATCTCTCAGCCACCCTTTGCATGGCCATTTTGTATCCCCTGTATTAACATTTCAGCTTCCGTCTGAAAATGCGTTGCATTTTCCACCGGTTTCTATATACGTGGGTAATGTGTTCATAATTTTATGAGAACATTTGCATTTTGAAAGGGATATACAGTCGTCTCTAAATTTTTCTAAAGTTCTATCGTACCTTTATTCAAAAACTTTATGGATTTAATTTGGTGTAGGTACATCGTATTGGAATAACTCTGGAAATTTTTACAATTTATTTATAAGTATATCCTTTAACCCTTCGTAGCCACACGGAGTGTGTCGCACCCCAAGCAATTTTTTTTTCTTTGCCACTATTTCTGTAAATAGACCTTGATATTAAATATTTCTGAATTTTAACCAAAAAATCGTTTTTTTTTAGCATGATTGCATGAGTATTACGAATGTACAATTATCACTCAAAAGTTAAAAGATTCAAAAATACGAAAAAAATGACGCTAGAGTGCAGTGAACGCCATGTGACCAATCTGTGATTGTAAGAATGTGTGACCACGAAGGGTTAATGGATTGAACTTACTTTCGTTAAAAGAAAAATTACAAGAAACTTATAGGTACCTACATTATACATTATTTGGATATTACGTAGAAGGTTTCTAAATAAATAAAATTCCTATAGACCAAACGATAAACGTCAATAGTAAAATGCGTTTATTAAGTGAGAAATATTCTTCAAATATAGCAGATACTCTTCAAATCCAAGAGTACGTGGATAAATTAGATCGATATGCGTGCGAAAGAATTTAGTTCATGACTCATTATACGGCGTGGACACGAACGAGCATGGCGTGACGAAATTAAACGTGTCATTAGGTATGTATGAACGTCAAGATATAAAAACTTTGAGAGTGTAAGTGGCCGTTGTTGCCCCGACGTCTCGTTTAGCAGTTCCACTTATTAATTCAAAACAAAAATGTACAACGTTTGTCAAAGCTACTACTTTTCAATTCTCAATAATAAATAATTCTCTTAACAATCTTAATAATACACTCGACTCCTTTAAGGTTCACCTCACATATTAATCTTCGATAAAAAAGAGGGTTGGGAAATACGTAAAAGCATTATAATATATTTGTAAAGCATTATAATATAATATATTATAATGCTTTACAAATATAATTTTATTTATAAGTATATCCTTTAACCCTTCGTGGCCACACGGAGTGTGTCGCACCCCAAGCAATTTTTTTTCTTTGCCACTAATTCTGTAAATAGACCTTGATATTAAAATTTGATATTAAATATTTGTGAATTTTAACCAAAAAATCGTTTTTTTTAGCATGATTGCATGAGTATTACGAATGTACAATTATCACTTAAAAGTTAAAAGATTCAAAAATACGAAAAAAATGACGCTAATAATATATTATAATGCTTCTTCGTATTTTCCATCACCCATTTTTTTTATCGAAGATTAATGTGTGGGTGAGCCTTAAAGGAGGGGGTGGGAGCCGAATGTCTTATTAAAATTATAAATAAAAAATAATAATAATAAAAAATAGAAATTATAATTTCTAAATAGGAATAAAATATCAAATTGATACTGCTTGATCGAACTCACCCAAGTTCAACCACCAATTGGCAAGCAACTGCAAAAGTAATTCATACGAATTTTTTCAATACAGGTGTGTAGAGGGGAATGCAAAGGGGATATTGAGTTATGAGACAGAATTTCGGATCCACGATAGTTGGTCAAACTGATTCAGATTCTATACGATTTAAATTCGGCGTGGTGGCCGTTACGGGCATCGGTTCAGCCCAAGGGCAACTAAACCCCGTTTACGATAAAACAGGCAGGCCGAAAAGTTTGCGTTACGCCCATGCATCCGATGCGAAACGATGTTTCGAGAGGAAACGAACGATTCCACATGGACTTCTACACCGATGCGCGGTCAAAGTTGATTGTGAATCGAACGATAAAATCCGCAGTTAAAGCGGAACATTGTAATCCGTGACGATCTCGCTTTTTACAGGTTTCCTACGCTGTACATGAATAATGGAATGTAAAGGCGTGAAAATTGCGGAAATAATTAAAAGCGAAGGGGCCGATTTTTTTTTACCACCTACTTTCACACAACTCCACAATTATGTCGTAGAACAGCTGCATTTTGTCCTATATTCTCTGGGACTCCCCATTTTTGGAGGGTTTCTTTTTTTTGCTGTCACGTTGTTACTGGCGCTTACTATCAGTAAGGAGAAGCATCTAATTTTTTATCCACTTTCCATTAGTTCTCGTGTACTTTTGTTTTAAGGTTCTTAATTTACTTAATGATGATCAGAAAAATTTCAGCATATTTTTGTAGAAATCCCCCCGGCAGCTTTAGGTTAAAGGAAATATTGTCCCTTTTATAATCAGAGGAAAAATTCTACTAATGTTCGATTTAACAAGAATTTGCTACTGAATTTGTGACACAAACTTGACGAATTATTAAAATCAGTTCTCACTGTGAATATCATGGCATTGATGCAACAGTAATACGTAATCGATACGTACTTCAATCGCAGAGGAAAAATTTTACATAACTCCTAAATGTTCGTAACAATTCAACTTACTGTTACAATTTTGAAAATGTGCTTTGTATAGGGTGGAATACTAAGAGCAATTTTATTTTAGATGGTGTCATAAAAAAGGGTTGGAAATATTTAGATCATTTTGGTTCTCTCTTTATTCTTTTTGGGGTAAGTGACATTTTGGAAGTTCTGTATTTTCGTGATTGAAAATTTAATGAAAGTGAAACTTGTACAACTTACAAATATAGATACATAGGAAATATTTTCATTTGTAAAATTGAGCGGAACACCCTCCGTTGTCTAATTTAAAGAAATGAAACTGAAATGGCATTCAAATCCACACAAACAATGATTAGAATAGACCTCGATGCTACGTATATACTATTTATACACAGGTGAATGCTGGAATGAAATGGTGTGCATCGTGTTCGATAGCTTTTATTTCGTAGGCGTGAAGCAGCGTCAAAGGTGGAGGCTCGAAATTTAATGTTACCCTCAGTGAAATAGAACGTGAAACCGTTAACCCAGATTCTTTGAAGCCGGGCTTCGATGTGTACTTCATGCTTTCGTTCGTACAGTCGCACCGCGAGGAATTGTGGCGAAATCCTGATTCCTAGCATGCCTTCTAGTCAGAACTTATTTTTCAGAATGTGTTCATTAGAATTCACTGGTCTATCCATGTGTGCCACTCTACCGCGAAACTAGCACGCTTCGAATTTCTTTGAAATCAAAGTTATGTATTATGAATGGAGTTTGTACAAACTTTTGGATTCAAGTTGAAGTGTACTTATTTTTGTTTTAATTATTTAATGACGCATCCCTCGTTAGGATATTACTGGCCACGATTTAGCAAATGTTCTTTGTACAATATTTGTGTATATGTCAGTTAAAATACAATTGTGTGTTAATTGTTGTACATTGTGTGTGTGTTGATGTAATTGTGTTTTATCTCACATGTGTTGCAAGATGTTTATTTCTTTAAGAAACATAAGGCTTTTTTGCATTGATTTTTATTGCTTAGGTTTAAGGTTACTGATTAATCGAAAATCTCAGTTTATCAATGTGATTGAAATATTTTCTGAAAGTTTCCAACAGAAGTTATTCTGTCTGATGAGAACTATAGAAGCGTGTACAAATACAACAGTTTAATGTCAATATCTCTTTGTAATATTTTTAATCACTTTTACGTGAATTTTAATTAGTAGATTTTGCAAACCAGTGCATTTCTTCAGCGAGATTCAATAACTGCTTAGAACAGAATGTCAAACTGGCAGAACGATACCAACCTGTAAAAATATAAAGTGAATTATTCTACCAATTCTTTACTAATTTATTGCCTAATTCGCGTAGGGAAGATTGATTCAAAATATTTTTTGTTTGGTAACTATTCTATTTATTATATTTGCTTGAGTTCTTGTGATATTTCTCAAGTCGTAAGCCAGCGTTAGAAATTATTATTCCATCCCCGCCATAAACAAAGGAACATTTGCGCTATCCGCTAGCGGCAATTTCATATGCACCAACTCAATAGTTGGCAGAATGAGTGAGGGGTTGTATACAATTCTCTTCACTTTAGAGGATAATAATCATTCATATTTTCCGGTAGGATTACCTTTCAAATACTTCGTGTTGATGAAAAGTGCAAAATGTTAATATTAAAAGGCTGAGTAAAAGGAAAAATGAAAGCAAGCGTTCCTCTATATGCGTCAAGTTCTCATCGTCTGACATTCCCTGTGATATTCCACTGGATGGGAAGAAATGGCACGGTACCGTTAAAATTGCTCATCACCGAGTATTAAATTATTATACTACTTTAGACAACAAATAAATTAATATTTCAAACTAAAAAGCAAACGAAAGCACACATTTGTACAATTTTTAAAATTGCGCCAGTTAATAAGTCTTCAAAAAATGTGCCAATGTTAAATGTAATTATATTACATTTAACCCTCGGTTGTCACACCTCTATTTTCGAACGTAGTTGTCAGACTAGGTCGATTCGACCCAAGCCAATTTTCAATCAGCTGCTGTTTAAAAACTATCTGTTATATTAAGTGGCGAAAATTCTCAAATAAAGTTTAAACATTGTAGAATATATGTTGATCGTTAAGAATTAACATTTACAGTACCATCATGTTTAAAATAAATTTTGAAAGAAAAATAGTTATAGCAAAAGTTTTTTTGCTTAAAAAAATCACAACTTTTTTAATTTTTAATATTTTGAGTTAAAAGTTTATGGTGATAGCTACTTTAGATATGCTACTTTAACGAAAAAAATAAAAATTTGATAAATAAAATTACCCTCACTTGGAAAGCGTCTCTATCTCTAAGAGGATTCATGAGAGTTCAATCATGCGGCCTCCATGATCCTCAAAGATATTTTACATCAAAGTCAAATATTGAGTCATTTTGACTCAACGTCACAACCGAGGGTTAACGTCGTGAAACAGAAATAGGCATTTCAATTACTGAACTTCAAAAATTGAATATAGATTATTTCTTCAAAAAGACATACTCTTACGGAAGACTTTATTAATTTACATGTGGTTCTACAGAAATCTTATTGCAAGACTTCCGCTGGTGATGCTTTGGTCCTCTTGCTGGTAAGGTCAGCCCAAGAATGCTCTTGCAACCTATTAGTAAGGATAGATGTCTTCCACATCGATCCCCATTCTTCCAAGATAACTCTGTTTCCCGCCGAAATGCCAGGAGAGAGTTCCTCTCTTTCCGCGCGTTTCTCAAGTGTCCACATTTGCGTGCCACTTGTAGAGGATACGACGCCGCTGAAGGGCGTTTATCGTCACCGTAGCTGTAGTTTAACAGCCACCCTTGTGTCAGTAATCCTGGAATACAGGGCATTCTTCCGATGACAGGTATTCTGCCTTTTGTCCTTTCGGATATTTCTTACAGAACGAAAATGTCTTATCATCGTTAATGCATTTATATTCACACGTTTTAGTCCGAAATTTTTAAATGTTTACTCTTGCCATTTTCAACGTCGCACATATGGCTTTAGTCCTTATTCCCGATTACGTTATTTGGCTATCTACATCTATTTTTAACCGACTTCAAAAAGAAAGTTTGTTCCTTACTTTATCTCCGACCGTCAATTTTTTTTTGTCGGCGCCTCATCATTTGTGCCGTGTAAATTTGGCGCCGACTTAAGAAAAAAATGAAGAGTCGTAGATTAAATAAGGAACAAAATTATTTTTTACTTTTTAGTGCATTTTTATTTTTTTCCATATTCACTGTTAGTTTTAAGTGGGGAGGTTAACATCAGCTGACGAGTGGACCTCTACTTCAACTTTTACATACCTATACTATGTAATTTCTAACTCTACTATTTTTCTCTTTCTTCTTTTCTTATATGTATTTGTTTTTTATCCTGTTACTTTTCCAATGTCTGCTGGTGCAATAAAGAATAATTATTATTATTTAACTTCACCTCGCGTTGTTTTTCATTCCTTCATTTTTGTATCAAGCTTGAGCTCAATACATCACAATTACAAAAAATCCTACGTACTCCCTTAAACATTATTTTTCCCCCATGCCTAAGACACACCATCAACATTCATTCGCCCGATGTAAATCTCCCCTTTTCGCGCCAGTTAACAACTACCCCCTCAGAGGAAGCAGTGCGTAACGTGGTTGAAAAATTTCCACCTAGTTATATAATCCCGCGAAGTGGAAGAGGAATCACCGGAAGTGGTGTGGGGGCCGTTGCCGAATTACTAGGAGTTATTTTTGCTGGTGACGGAGCGATTTGCATTTAAACAAGCCCGCCGTGTCCCCCGGGATCGTCGTGGCTGCTGGGTAATGGGGGTATCGCTGGCCCGTCTGTCGTCATCTTGAAACCAAAGGCGGGATCCATTTACCAAGTATCGACTTTACTGCGGTTTTATTATCCTGTTTACCGTTTCCTTCGGTATCGTTTATTTCGCCGCAGCCGCCCGTCCACTTCTTAATCTATGTATTCGCGCAGACGACGAGCAAAAAGTCTGCTCCTTATGCATTTTTATTGGGCTATTATTCCGCCGTAATCCGAATCCATCTATAGACCGACAGCATAATGCGAGACACCGTTCGGGATAAAGGATCCACCGGCTTCCTGGATGCACGAAGAATGGAAGGAAGCGGAATAGCCGCGTAGATCGCTAACATTTATCGTGGTACATGGGTCCGTGAAGAATTAGCGTCGCGAGCACTGTGGAGACGACGCGACGCGCCGCCATGAAACATTGAATAATGAATTCCTTTTATTTTGGCTTGTTCTCGTAAATACATTTGTTAATATCGTGGATGGAGGGATGTTTCTTGTATCGGATAAGTAAATGTGTTATCGGTATTTTATGTACTTCGGGGATATTGGCGTTCTGATTCGTTTAAAGGCTCTAGTCATTTAAGGGGGGATTCTTCTGTAACATCCCCCGAAATTTATGATTTTTTAAAAAAAACTATTGTTAATATTGCATTAAACTCTCTTGGGACATAAGGAGGCATCTTTAAACTTGTAGAATTTTATTATGTCGAGCCTTCTTATTATTTATTAATTATTGTGGAATCGCGTAAACCTCTTCGACGATGTTGGCGGCAGGTGTAGCACCTGTCACAGTCATTTCGTTGCAAAAAGAAGAAAATGTTCTTAAAGTTAAATAATTTACGTTGGGACTGGACCTAAAATTTTAATTTTAGTTTTTATTTATAATACCTTCCTCGTCGATATAAAGAATAATATGAAAAATTTGTCGAAGGAAAAAACTTACTTTTTCTTTCAAACGCTATAACTCTTTCAATTTTTCATTTTTTTTTTTCTTTAAAGTGGACCAATTCCAGCGTAAACTATCTAACTTTATGAAACTTCTATTTTTTTGCAATCAGATGACTGTGATAGGTGCTACACATCCCGCCAACAAGAGTTACTTCGTCGAAGAGGTGGACAAGTTTCCACAATAATTAATAAATAATAAGAAGGATCGACATAGGAAAAAATATTTTCTGTCAGTTTAAAGATGCCTCCTTATATCCCAAAAGAGTTTAATCCAATATGACCAACAGTGTTTTCAAAAAAAATTCTTATATATCAGTTACTTTTGGGGCTGTTAGACGAAAATCTCCCCTTAAGAAACGAACTTGTTAATTCTTTTAATAGTGACGAATAGTTTAAGAATTTTTTACGTTTTTGTATATTTGAAGCTTCTCCACTTGTAATCGTCAAGTTAAATTATGGTGATGTATGATCAATTGGGCCTACTTATGCCGAAAGCTACCAACCCTCAAAATGACAAAAAATTAGTATAATTTTGTGATCTTTATTTTACAAAAAATTACCAACCCCTATAACAACTCTTACGTTATACAATTATTAAAACTACCAAGTCATAGTTCCATTTTAAGGCCACGAAACAAGGGCTACAGTAGATTGAAAATAATGTTACGTTTTGGGTTTAACATAACGATAGTTTAATACACAACAACAGAAACGGAACATGAACCAGAACTATAAGGTAATCTGGAATATGCAGGGATGGGAGTTTCGATATGTCCTTTCGCGTTGGCGTCTGACTGTCGAATGACAGCTTGACAGGCGATCGGTCCGATCGCCTTCTTCTCGCTGTCTTCTTGTTTCGGTCGCGAGCACCGGTGGGCCATGGATTCCTATCCATAGGGTGCTCGTAACAATAATATTAATCATACTACTCACTATTAAAAAACCCAAAAAGCATTGTAAAACAATAACAAGAAATGACTAATAGAAATAAAGCTACTTTTCTGCAACAATTGAAATCTTCAAATTAAATTTACTCAATTTCAGATCACGGAGGTTGGTAGCTTTCTCAATTATGCGTGCTTTTAACTGAATAGAGAATATACGTAAATAGTTTGAATATTCTCAAAAATAATTTTTAAAAGTAAGTGTCAATTATCATAACATGCCTTTCATAAATGTCTTCATTACTTTGGTAATGTACATAAATTGTAGGACGAAACAATATTTGTATTTAAACTTATAAGGCCTTGGAAAATTAAAAACAATCTGGTTTATAACGATACTTGTCTTTTAAAATTAACTTAAATATAATTGTTCTACACTTTTAATTTGGGGAGGGGTGGGGGTGGATGGGGTGCTTAACATTATGTAAATATTATACGACTAATGTATACTTGAATATTAATTAATTTGTGGATGTACTATAATTCTCATTTTCTTTGTCAAGTTAACAACATTATTTTGTAATTAATTCAATATTTTAAAAATATTATTATTATAGAAAAATTATTGCAAAATATTGTATAGTATTATTATAAAAAGTATCATAATTCATTTATATATTACTACATTTAATTGTCATCTGAATTTTTAAAGTTCACTCTTGAATTATTCGCTAACAGAATAAAATTGAAGATAAAACACTTTAGATACAAGTTGACTAATAAACTCAGTTGTTACAATAAATTATATTGTTCCCAGAAATAGTGGTTAATGCAACTCTATCTAAAACTCACAAACTCTTTTTCGGAACATTAAATGCTCCTTTGTCATTAATGAAGAAAAATAACAACTAGAACAGAAGTTCAATATACTTCTAAATATATTGGGATAAAGGAAATCGATATTTCGAAATTAAGGGATCAATCAAAATGTCTGCTACGAGGATATTTGCTATTTTCGTTGAATCTGTTTTGACCCGGATGTGAAACTCATCAGCTCAACAACAGCAATTAATCCGCAACCATAAAACTAACACACACATCTGCGTACTAGCATTAGATTCATTCCATGAGCCAGCGTCCCACACACAGAATCGACACTTCAATCCGTTAACAAAGGCATAACAGAGCATGGAAGGGAAGCTGCGCGTTCTCAAAACTGTTGACAGAATGAATGAAAAATGAAGCATCCCTTTGTTCAGGACAATACCTACATCGACTGGGCGACAAACATTTCAGCCGTACTCCATCTGCACGCGTATTTGTTGAATAAAACTGGAACGCTTGCCAGAAGCTGAAATCTAGGTGACTGGTTAAAGCCTCGATTGATCAGTTGTCATATTGAATAAATATAACGGACTAATAGGGTTGCGAAAATTAATATTAACCGCTGCCCTCGCTGTTGTTTTAATGCTTCACTTCTGGAATTCCTGAAGTAGTTATTTAAATTCAGGCAAAGTATTCGAAGAATAAAGCAACAGCCACGAGTTGGTAGCCGAGAAATGAAGCCAGGGTTCTGCTTTGCTCCAGTTAATTATTGTAATGACGCGCCTGCACACAATGTGTATTATACACAACTCACTACGCGGAAGAAACCATCGGGTCCGTGATACGTTGAGCATAATCTCGTGTAGTGTTGTGAAAATGAGCTTCGAGCCGAGGGCTTCAAGAGCTCGAGTCGCGGTTCAAACCCTAAAGGCTCGAACCTTGTAGCCGTGAGAGCTCGAGCCTTTAAAGCTCGAGTCTTCAAGCTCGAAGGCTCGAGTGGTATAAATTGTATGTAGTGAAGTGATGTACAAAGCTCGAGTTTTGGAAGCCTTCACTTAAAACTTAATGTAGACAGTAGAAGTTCTAAGTCTTACACTCCAATATTATATAAAACTCAAGCTTTTAAAGCTTTAAGGTAGAATAATATAGTTAGGTCCAGAAAAGTGGGTTTTTGGTGAATTATTTCTCTGACGCCCAAACTTCGTTAAATTATTACTGATAGGATATATTTTAAGCAATGTGTGAAACTTTCCTTTATTACAAAATATTGTGTTATTCCCCCTTACGGCTGAAGCTTTAAAGCTGAACCTTCGAAACCCTTAAGGAGGTATTATCCTTTTCAAGGTAAAATAATCAATTTTTTGCATGTTTTTATTCCTTAGGTTATGTACTTCGGTTAGTTCTGTTTCCTTGACGATTGAAACAAAATCGGTTAAATCTTAAATCGCCTTTATGATCTGCTCGGTTAGCTCAGTCGGTACACTGATGTTGTACGACAATGATCAATTAGTTTTATGTTGAGAAACATTCGAACCAAGAGTGTAGTGAGCAGGAACACTATAAAAGTTATAAGAAGACCAGATAATATACTGAAATTTATATTATAGTGATTGTGTTGTTGTTTTTGTGTTTTATCATAATTTTATCAAAGAGTTTTGTTACAAATGACTACAATTACAAAAGAGTACTATTGTATAGTTTTGTACTTTTATTGCATTATTAAAACACGGATCCAACCAATTGGTGGAACCATCAAAAAACATCTTTCTATGTGTTTAAGTTTAACGTTTTACAATAGTGGTTGCACAAAATAAGATATATATAATATCAAGGACTTGGAGTTAACTTCATTACTATTAAACATAAGAGCCTCCAGCTTCGAGGCTTGGGCCTCGAAGCTTGAACCTCGAGCTTCATATGACATTAGCCTTAAAGGCTGAGTCTTTAAGGTTAAGGTTTAAAGCTTTGAAGACTCGAGCTTTATACAACACTAATCTCGTGTCAGTGTGTAACGTGCACACATTGTCAAACAACAGGAGCACGCCCTTTCGTGCTCTAAAGTAAATAGTGCAGTGCTAAAATATGTATTCACATAATTAAATTGCTTAATTATGTCCAGACGAATATGCGTATATCTGAATTTCTATTGCAACGTAGCAAATGTAAAAGAGAATGATTTTTTCTTCTATCGTGCTATGCTTTATCTTTAATCGAGTTAATTAAGTAACGTGGTTAAACGATAGTGACTTCTCCTCTGCATTCGATTTTAGAAACTTTAGGTCACTGTTAATATGTGTCTAGCAGAAATGGGGGTCTTATTAGTGAAAAGTATTTGGATTCATTTTTAAAAATTTCAAGATATTCAACTATTAGGTATATAACCACAAACAGAGTGTAGGAGGTTCATACTGGGGCTGTAACGAATATTCGAATAATCTAAGTATTCGAATATTCGAATACCAGAGAATTCGAATTTGAGTTTCGAATATTCGAATATTCTTAATTATTTGAGTATTCGAATACTCGTAATTATTCGAGTATTCGAATACTCGAAGGCTCGTAATTATTTGAATATTCGAATTATTCGAATATTTACAGTTCTAAATCATACGATGTTTCGGTTCCAATATTTCATATAGTTAGTACACGACATGTGTAATAATTAATAATATATTAAATGTATAGGACACACTAGTAAAAGATTTGCTGGAAAATAGAGTCTGAACTTTTTGAAGTATATTTTCTTCCAGACACCCGATATATTCACTCATAGGTAAAACCAAAACTGTAATTATGTTGTAGTGCCAGATCAACTGCAAACATAATTTTTATACATAAAGAATTGCCCCTTTCTGAGATGTACGACCACTTCGGTATCACTGTGGACAAAAATGTACTCTTATATTGTTTGTTTATAAAGCTACTACGTAATTTCTTCATTGTACTGTATTTAATATATTTATCGTTACGCCAAATTTCTCAAACCTTATACACTTCTTCAAATTTCTCAGATTTCGTGTTTACTACAAGACACCAGGCCTGGGGAAAATTTAAAATAGTTTCAGACAAAATACTAAAAACTGAAATATTTCCATAAGCAAATACTGTTTGAAATTACTATTTTATGTAATGCTTAAATCAAATACTGCTTGAAAATACTATTTCATTAAATGCTTAAATAAAATATTGTTTGAAAATGCTATTTCATTAAATGCTCAAATTGCGAGAAAATGCTATTTACTATTTACACTCGGATTCGAATACATGACATAGGTGATCGAAAATAGGAGATACAAATTTCAAAACCGAACAGATCTCCCAAATGTCGCGCGCTACCTCCTTAAGATTACACACATATATTCGGGTAAATATTTCTTGCATGTATTTCTGAACGCAGGTACATATATGTTTACACACATTTTTTGTGTTGTCAGTCAGTCAGTCATTATTTGAAATACTAGGTATTATCCGAAATATTATTATTTGAAACATTATTTTCTTATATTTCAATGAAATACTCATTTCACAATAGTATTTGTATGAGTTAGTATTAAAATGTATATTTGAAATACTATTTCTTTATGTAGTTACTATTTCAAAGAAAAGTTTATTTGTCAAATCCTGTATCACTCGAGAAAATAATAATATTTATTTTAATTTATCTATTTTCCCCAGCCCTGCAAGACACAACTCCGTAACACCGACTAAAATCATTGCCCCAGGCACAGTGGCTTCGTTAAAATGGTACCGTTACAGCTGAGCAAAATCAAACGCACCTTAATCTCGAAAACAGCTAGCAATGTTTTTCCGCGCGAATCGCTGATCCACGACTATATGAAGGGCCGTTTCCCCATTAAACTCGAACGACTGCCCTAGCATATACATATATATAGAGAGATGGGGAGAACGTTTTAATGAATAATCTAACGACTTTCGTCGTAAGCACATACGTACGTCCTGTCCATCCTGACCGCAACCGAGTCGCCTACATAATCTGTTTTGCATATTTCGAGCTGCGTACAGCGGGCCGATGTAAATGCGTGCGGTGCTCCGCCAAACGTTACATGACCCTGGCCGAATATTCACCGGAGGCCATTAATTAACTCGAAATATTCGTCCATTTAAATGCAGCTGTAGCTGAACGACGGTCAACTTAACGACGAAGTGGAAAACGCGAATGCGTCCTCAAGTGTACGCGTGGGCGCGCGACACTTCACTCGGCGAGAATTTCTTTCAGTGGCGATAAAGTTTTATTTTACCCTGCGTCACCAAATGCATCAATGTTCTTATTCGCCTTTCAAGGCAGCACGGTTATTGTTGCTCACAATTGTTGGAAATAATGTTTTTGTATATAGCGTGTTTCACCTAACTTTATCACCTGAAATATTTCTGCTATGTTTAAAATTTCATAAAAATGTTTTTTTACAGAAGTTGCATAATTTTGTCGGGAGAGGTTAATGAGACACGAAGGTCAACTTTTTTTTAAATGGGATGCTAAATTTTATTTGTCGATATGCGACAGCCACTTTCAAAAGGAATCAACGACTTATAAATAGAGCTGTAACGAATTTTCGAATACCAGAGAATTCGAATATTCGAATAATTGAATACTCCTAATTATTCGAATAATCGAATACTCCTAATAATTCCAATAATCGAATACTCCTAATAATTCGAATAATCGAATACTCCTAATTATTCGATTAATCGAATACTCCTAATTATTCAAATATTTGCAGAAATTAGTCATATTAAAAATTATTCGAATTATTCGAATAATTACAGCTCTATCTACAGCAATAAGTCCTTCAAGGTCACTGAAGGTTTTTTCTATAAACTTTGAAAAAACAATGTTTCATCTCATTAACCCCTCCCAACAGAATAAAGCTATAATTACTATATCCCTACAAAACTATACAACATTTGTATTTATAAGATATCTACTATGTAAATACAAGCGCAAATTGCAAGCTAGAAATGAGGAATTGTAGGATTGAGTACAAATATGTTGGATGTTATTTGATATTTATGAAATATTGCGGTAAAAAATTCAGAATAAAAAAAGAACGAGATGACTTCGAAGAAGTACTTTAGAAGTAAGATATTGGAGAGTGGGGTAAACACGAACACGGGGTAATCGCGAATACGATGTTACGGCATTTTAATAAATAAAAACGATGTTCCCTCTCCACTAGCTAATAGTTATCCAACGGCGTTATCCAACGCCGGGCAGAAAGTAATATATACAGAACGCTTGTGCTATTCAAGATAAACACAATTTATTATTTTCATCATGTTTCAAGTAATATTTTGTCCATTTTCAATTGCATGTAATTACTCTTGAATTAATGATACAATTGTTTTTTTTTAAGTTGAAATAAAGCACTTTTTTACCAACATTTTGTGACCAACGCGTTGCTTGAATCATGATTCTAACTTCTGAAATAAATTCTTTTTTATTTTTTGATGTCGTGGGGTATTGACGAATAAATCGGATGGGGTAATCTCGAACCTTCGAGATTAGCAACGTTAGCCGATTTTGATGAAATTTTCAGTATGTATAAAACTTACTTAAATCTACAAAAGGGATTTTTGAATTTTCATTACATACTCAGAAAAAAAAGTTTAAAAAACGACCTTTACTATTTTTTCGATATTCCGACCAATTGCAATTTTTTTCTAACGCACAAGAAGATGAATTTGGAAAATACCGTAGGTATAGCTTGTAGCAACATTTTTTATGGGTTGACCATGGAAGTCGTGCTTTCTGTGCGACTTCCGCGATATTTAGCACTCTGTTCGTGATTACTCCACGGCAGTCGAATAAGCACGAACACCAAGGGTTTTGCTTTTTCACTATAAAGTTGATTTTTATTATAATTTTTCAAAAATTCGTCACAGTACTTTATAGATGAATAGTTTAAGTATGTTTGTAAATAATAAACAAATTCATTTCTCATATAGTTTTCGTTTTGTTTGCTTTTTTGTTTAGGGGTTCGCAATTACCCTACTCTCCCCTTACCTTTATAAAATATATATGTAATAAGTTTTTTTATATTTAGTAGCTATTTCAATTATCTGTTAGAAACGATATTAGATCCCTTCGCTTTTTCGTGTCGTACGCTACTTTAATATTCTACTACTAAATAGTTTAAACTAATTATGAGTTGACTGTATAATATCGTTTACCTATTACTAGAGCAGTCGTGCACAGTTAAAGCGAGCTTTCCTCGCATGAGGTTTCTCACAATTTGTAATGCTATTACTCGGTTGCAGTTTCGAATTTAATATTTAAAGTTATCCGATTTTGCAGACATACAAGATTATAATTTTATCATTCATAAAATGCGCATTTTCTTGTCTTTCCGGAGCACGCCATAAAACAATTTCAAATGAGCGCAGACGAAAATATTTTCGTAGGATTAATACATTATTTTTGGTATTGAATGAAATTGACTTGCAACTGCATTATAAATATTTTCACAGCTACGCATACGACACAATTTAAGATGGAATCAAACCAAAACATGTGCAAACTTTAGGAAACTAAAATAAATTAATACATTCTGACCGATAAAATATGGAGATTTAAAAAAAGGGATACAAAATTCACTGTTCTACAAATTTAAAACTTTTTATATATTCAGCGTTCATTCGCCGTCACGCATTTTTAGTTTAATTCGCGTAAATAAGTTTAAAAATCCTCGCGAAAATGTTAACTCGAATGACTGCAATAAAATTTACGCCGTCTACATCATAAAATCCAAACTCTCTATTAGTCACTTTATTTATCCAAATAGAAAATCATCTGTCGGAAATTACATTTTTTACAGTTGCATACTAAGAAGATTTACAAGGACAATAAGAGCATTAATTCAATGCTGAACATTCCCCTCTCAAAATGATCGACTCACAATCGATTGTATATCAAGCAGAGGCAACATAAAGCAGAAGGAATAGAATGGGCAATGCTTTTAGCTGTCGCTAGATGTACCTAATCACTGATTCTGTTAATATTCGTCACAATTCTCAATTCTCATCTGTTGGAAAATATTCAGTGGGGAATATATAAATATATAAAATACATACTAATATGTATACTCAAATATATTATTATCTTAAAACAAAATTGCGTATTTACCACAAGAATTTATATAATACAATAATTATCACCATTAAAACTTAAATAAAAAAAATATGTTGGTATTAAGTTACTTTCCTATTTATGTGCTCACAACTGTACACGATGGTTTCATTGCCATATCTGACAGATAGTAGCTGCTTGAACAAGTCAAATGAATTATTCCTTTAGACAAGTTCCTTTGATACTGAATTAAAAAGTTTCATCACTCACATTGGCAATCGGAAAAGAAGAAAAGATTCTGTATTAAAAAGTAACGTCGATATGAACTTAAACGTTTATCACCTGTTAGGTACAGGTAAAAATCGTTCCTATCCTCTGATTTAATTCGCTGTTCCTATGTGTTACTGCTCCAGCTACAGTTTTTAAGGCATAGAAGTAAATTGGTAGATAAGAAAATGGTGTACAAACGTATTCTTAGCACACCATTTTGCGAAACTTGTAGTATTTACTTCTTACAACGAAGTAAAAACTTTTTTAACACGGTTATGCTGTATTCAGAGGAGGAAAGAAGATATTTATGATATGGTTTCTTTTTTTTAATCGTAAGCACTTCAAATGCACTGAAAAGTTTTTAAAATTCATCAATCAATTGCGAAATGGAAGTAATAAATGCTTAGTTATGTGCAGTTCTATTCGTTTTATGAACATTTTGCGCAAGCAGCATCTTTGATCGTAATGTCTTCTGAAAGCGTTTTATAGCGTCTTCGGGTGAATATCGAATGTCCGTGTGTTTTTACTGAGGAAGTAAAATTTCCCTCTATAGATGAAAGGAAAGTTACCACTTCTTCAGATAGAGTTCGCAGAAAAGTATCGATGACACGTTTACAATTTCTTTACTAGCGTTTGTCGACTGGTAATGGGGGAAGGTAGACAGAGGAAGGCTCTTTTATTCTATTTAATATTATTGACACTTCAGATGGAAGCATCAACAATTTTCACGACCGTCTCAATCATCCTCTGTTTGATTAAGAAACAATGACAATTTTATGTATGGACATTAATTTATTTTACTCGACAGCAACGTGCAGTTGACTTTTGTCTTGATGTGACTACAGCACTTCAATCATTTATTTAATAACAGTATAATTACGCATTAATATTATTGTTTTCTTCGGTTCTTCTAATTATTCTTCAGATATTCTTAGAATTTCAAATCGTACAGCACGTCAACGTAGCTTTGCGTTGATATTTCAAAATTCTGAAACAGAAATCACAACTGTGTAATTTTGTTACAAATTTTTCGAGGAAAAGCACAGTGACTGGTTCCTAACGAGCATAAAGTGTATAAAACTTAATAATGTTGATGATTAGGTATATCATATAAGATGTATACTGAAAAACCCAAAAGTCACAGTGGAAATAAATAAAAATAAAAAATAAAAACAGTGTAAAGACAAAGAATTCTAACAAGAACTATGATGAAAAAATAATGATATAAAAGTCAAGATTTAGTGAAGACAAATTACTCGGTGATTAAATCTAAACATGATGAAATCTTCGTCCCAGTATCGTTTGTATGAATTTAAATGACAAAGCTCTTGAGGTGCTTGGTGTTCTGCATCCTTACACATTGCACCATGTTATTGTTGTCCCTTAAGGGGGGATTATACTTTACGCAATGCTAAAACAGTCCGATTTTTGGGAATTTTCTTCCGGAGAAATTATAAAGAAAATCATTTTTAATATTTTTATAACTTTATTTTTAACATTTGGAGATACGAAAAAAATGATGTTAAAAATGTGCACTGTAGATGTGGCTATCGAAGTATCTTGCTACAGCGTCGCCGAAGTTGCAAAAGGGTGGGGGTTTTAGCGCCATCAATAGAATTAAAAAACTCAAAATATTCTTATTATTCGTGAAATTATATCGTCGATGAACCTCAAAAACAATACAAAAGTCAAAAATTGGCAAAATAGTAGAACTTAGGAGAAAAAGTACGATTAAAAAATTTCCTCAAAAATCGACCTGTTTTAGCGATGCATAAGGTATAATCCCCCTCTTTAGTAACTCGTTCCATTTATTAAACAATATTGCACAATAAAAAGTGCAGTTTCACTCCGTACTCTAAAACCATGTCAAACCTTAAAGTTTGAATATCCCTCGAAAATTGTATTCCACATATACAGAATATGTTCTTGGAAGAGTCTTTCTGACTTTTTTAACTTTTTCGTAGAGAGCACATTTTCCTTATTCTTCACTCGGAGCCAGATTTGATTCCGCTTGAATCACTGACTGTGATACTTCCGCACTGTCTCCAGGGAATCAACTCAGTAACGTACAGGTACAGCCAGTGAAAAAAGTATTTATATACCGACGTTTCTTGAAATAATTTTACACGTGGTGTAGTGATGCTTTATTTAATCACTTATTGGATAGAATACGTATAGGACGATTATAAAATAATATAGCAGAAATAACAATTTCATACATTACCTATGTAGCAAATTGAATTTGAAGGAAGACAATGGAATATAGCACTACAGAATTAAGTTGACGAAACCAGACACTTTTTACGATCAAGTTTAATGTAAATGATAATAAATTATTATGCAGTTCTTGCTTTTGCATTGCATTTTTGCTCCTGCTTTTCCATTTTTTGGTTATTATAGAGCAGCAGAAATTAGAGACTTCGTTATTCTATAAAAAAAAAAGTCAGATTTGTAACTCTACCATGTCATAAATAGGGTGACCACCCGTTTAATAATAATAATAATAATAACTTCTATTATAGACGTTATCTGTGAGTACTTTACTGTTGAAATTGTGTTTACTTATTTCTGCATAAAGTGGTCCGAGTCACCATCTTTAACTAAACAAGTTAAATTCATTTTCATGTAAAAAAATTATATTTTTCCACAATTGCATTGTCCTGGTTAGAAATGGCCTTTTCCTTGTTATTCTGTCGCACAATTGTAGGATTTTACCTTTTAAGTACTGACGTCCTTCCAGAATCATGGAGCAATGTATGGGAATAGTGTCTAAATACTATTTGCAAAGATATTCATCGTAGTAAATTTTTTTGAATAAACAATTTCATCGTGAATTATATTTAGTCCTATGGACTTCCTCATATTTCTTAACGACATAATATAACGCTACGGGAAAAAACATCTTTTGATTTTATTTTATAGCAACTTCCATCATAATTCCTCAAGAATAAGAATCGTAATCATTCAGATATTTCTCCATCTTTACGAACTATGGTTACACCATCAAATCCAGTTGCTAAGCTCAGTCACTTATACGTCACTCTTAGTAATTATTTTGAAATGTTTGTAAGAGCATCTGATTAAAAATATGTAGTCTAGCAACAACTTCTGTACAAAGAACAAATCTATACTATATACATATTTTTGAAAACTCTAGATTTGACGCATAATGAATGTTCGAGATTTTAAATTTACCCTACATTTACAGATAGAAAATGTGAGATAGGTCAATTTCTGACCCCTAATGCAGAAGTGAAAGTTTTAATATTTTAATAATTTAAATTTTTAAATTTCGTGTTGTTTATAATAGGTATATACTTGATAAAATAAATCCTAACAAAACGGGTTCCTTAATTTTGATGAGACGACGGACAGCAGTAGTACATACTGTACATCACAAACCACCAGTGGCGCACTCAGGATAATCTTGAGGGGAGCCGAGTAGAACGGATAAAAATATTTTTAGTGCAGATTCAATCAAATTTATTAGGTGATTATAAAAATTGATTTAATGAATAAAATCCAGTTTTCTTTTTATAAAGCTCTTGAATTACTTCATTCGTGGTTACATTAATCTCTTTTTTCCTTTTTCATTGAAGGGTGCCAGGACCCCTTGCCCCCCCCCCCCTGGGTGCGCCACTGCAAATGACAATAATTCGCATACACCAAAGTGTGGACACGGTAAAGATATAACGCGAGATAAAAGCTGAATTTATTACAAAATGTTGTCGAAAAGAATGAGTGAATCCAGGAAAATTACTAAATTACTACATAGGTACTTAAATATCTTAAGACAAATATGCACAAAAACATTTTTATGTTGCAACTTTTTTCAATGAGACTATCATAATAGACAGTTAAGAACAATTTGACAGCCTAAAAGAAAAATTATTAAGAAAAACTAATTCTTGTGAATTGAGATGGTGTAATCTTGTTGATTAGGGCTTGGAGACTAAGGGCTTTTTTTTAGGCGAGACATCATTTCCGTTCAGTCGAGTTAATGCGGATTTACAAAATATGAAAGACATCGAAAATTTATGATCATATCTGAACTACAAGTCCTAAGCAGTGCTGGATTAACCATGTATCGCGAGAAAGGGGGGTGTCATAGAAATTTTCTGAATTTTAAAATCTATCTTTTGTTAGAAACACTTTTTAGTCAAATTATCGGAAATGCCTAAGAAATCGTACATTGCGTTGAAGTGATCACCCTGTATAAAAGGGCCTCAAAATCTTTGTGCTAACCTAAGTGCTTAGGGCCTCTAAAGGTCCTAATTCGGCCCTGGTCCTAAGCAAGAAAACTATCTCGTATGATAAGGCCTTAAGCCAACCGCCAATAGCCAATAAATTTTTCTATTTAAATCTTTGCAAACTTCTTCACGACAAACACAAGTTCTTTGTTTCCTTTATGTTGTTAGGTATACATTTTTCGTAAGATTTCAAATAATGTGCTCTTTATCGTCACTCTTCCGTTCCCCATAAAGTTATTACGCGAAAACTGGATGTCCAAATACTTTTTCTACCCATTGTACATCCGCGCAATTCGCTGGGGAAATTCAGCCGTCTACTCCAACGGTGCGTAAACTTTTGCGAAGGATCCCCCCATACGTCGATTGGCGAGAGGAAAAGAGGAGCTAGCGAGCCGGGTGACCCTGTGGGGCACGATAGGGGGTGAACGAAATATCTATCGGGGAACAGTAGGGATTGCAAAACCAGCGGAACACTGGATTTACAATCGACAAATGTGTTTTGCAGCGGAACAGCTAGGTGAAGTATTCCCAGGAAGAACTTGGAACGCGAAAAGCAGACTCTGCTGCGTATATATACTTTTACGATGATGCACAAACACTACGTAATAATTAAAAGACATTCAAGACTATTCTACGTTCATTTAATTTTGAAGGTGTTAATAAATTTCAATTTCACTTTAAATTCTATTATTAGAGTACCGCGAGCGGCGAGGGGGTGACTTTGTGGAAATAAAAAATTCGTACCGTAAGCGGGGTTGACTTTGCGACACTTTTCATGTTTCTCAAACATCAGACGAGAACACACGAAAATTACATGAGACTTTTCTATCATCACTGTGTACCGGACTATGTGGTTTTCCAAACTTTACATATAATTTTCTCTTAATTGGCTGAATGTTAGCAGCTACAATTACGGTTACGCTTATTGTAGATATAGACCTATCATCTCGCACAAGTTTCATTGAAACCGACGAGGGCCATATGTGAGGCTTCCCTTGTTAGAACAGTGATTCCCAACCTGTGGGTTGCCAAGTTGTTTTTAGTTAACGATTTTTAGCACTTATTATTTTAATACGGTTACGTTGCCATATTCTATTAATGATATAACACAGATCTTTTAGAAATTAAAAGAAGGAAATATTTACCTTACCTTATATGGAGAGGGGGGTCGCAGGTTATTCGAATATTATAAAAGGGGATCACGACTTAAAAAAGATTAGGCAACACTACCTTAAGATTTCCCAAGAATACCAGATACGTAATTCGTAGTTTCTGTTCAAAGACACTGATTTGGCTTGCAAACAGAAAAAGCCTGACGCTGTGATTTTCGATTTCCGAAAGAACTTGCGGCGTTTGTGGCTGGCACGCCGTGGATCTCGAATATGCTCTTCGAACGTGTATCTTGAGACCCAGTTTACTCGAGGCAAACTCCCTGGCCGGCACTTGCCGCGACGATTTCTCCAGAAATCCTGTCATGAAGCGGCAAACCCACAAAATCCACTTTCCTTCACTTACGAGTTCCTTGTCTTCGTCTTTCTCCATGCAACGGACCATCGCGTTAAAAACGTTTCCTCAATTTGGGCTGTTTAGCTTCTTTGTTAGAATGGTGACTGTCGCGTACTAGATACGCGATCGCACGCCAAATTAAATTTGTGCGATTGATTGAGAGGTCATTTTTAGCCGTTCAAATATAGTTGATTTCAATATGATTGAGTACAATTATGCCACGTATCGTGGCGACTTCGTCAAATACAATTCTGCCATGTGCGTGGCGACTTCGACTGTAACGAAAGTAACAATGCCTCGCGAGCTCGCCTCACACTCGTCTTGCGCTCGCCTCACACTCGTCTTGCGCTCGCCTTGCACTCGTCTCGCGCTCGTCTTGCGTTCGTTTTGCGCTCGCCATGCGCTCGTCTTGCGCTCGCTCCCCTTCACTTCTGCCGTAGACGGTCGAATCCTGGCGAGACCGCCCGAGGTGCCCAAATAAGGCAACGCCCATACAAGGCACGTTCAAGGTCCGCGCCAACCGAGGACCCTGAAACCCTGAAACAAAATAAAAAATAAAGATTGAGGCTCCAGTGACAGTGAACAAGACATGCTGCCCCCATCTCTGCAAAGTAGTGCAAAAAAGCAGTTCCGCGAAGTAAGGGAAAAATGGGGGTGAATGGAGTGTAAAAAAAGCAAAATGAGCACAGGTAGCGTTGATTGAAAAAAAATAAAAAAGGGTCGACATTGTATTAATGTGTAAAGAATATGTATAAATTGTTACAGCCGAGTTCAAATTTGTTACCATCCTTGCTTTGTTACCGTGACCTATAGTAACAAATGTAGACAATGTCCGACAATGTGGAACGATTCCCGAGACATTCATCAGAATGGCCGAACCAAGTAACTAGTCATAGTATGCAGTTACCATGATCAGTCAGTTAGGTAACAGGTCGCGGTAACCGAGCGAGGTGCGGTAACAAATGTGAACCCGGTTTTAACCCTTCGTTGATACACCTCCTTTTTTGATCAACTTTGACACATATTAAATCCCCGTTATGAGCCCGGTTTTTACCTCCCGTTGACAGCCCGGCGACTATCGCCACCATTTCTTGGAAGCCTACGGACGTGAGAGAGAGAACCCGACAACGAGCGAGAGGAAACGAAAGAGTCGACGCGAAGTTGCCGTCGGGTACGAAAGAGAGAATCATGTCGGCAACCCAATATGAGCCCGCCGCCAGTCCCGTTCGTCGGGCTCATAACGGGGCTTTACTGTACCTGGCTGGGTCATACCCAGGGCAATTTTTGAACGACTGTCATTTTCATCTAAAGAATCCAATTATTATAGTTTTTTAATTGAAATTTTATCACAGTTTTTGTAAAAAAATTCTAAATTACCATATGTCGAGAAAAACCGAAGAAAACCTTTAAAAAATTGTAACTTTTACAAATTTGTATATTAGAAGCTAAAAATCTACAGACTTGTGGTTCTTCAGATATAATATTGTGAGAAAAAATAGTTTATAAGTCGGCTTCGGAGAAAAGGTATTTATTTTGCATATAGAAGGTACAGAGCGTCAAAATCAGCTTATGGGTGTCTCACACCCAGAGTGTCAACGTAGGGTTAAGAACCCTCTCCTCTTATCCGATTCTCGTGTAACAGCCCCAAAAGCAACTGATATTTATGAATTTTGGGGGGAACAACTATTGTTACTATTGGATTAAACTCTTTTGGGATATAAGGAGGCATCTTTGAACTTACAGAATCTTTTTTTATGTCGATCTTTCGTATTATTTATTAATTATTGTGGAATTTTGTCAACCTCTTCGACGATGTAACTTCTGTTTTCGTGACGTATAGCACCTGTCACAGTCATTTGATTGTAAAAAATTAAAATGTCTTAAAGTTAGTTTACGCTGGGATTGGACCTAATTTAAAGGAAGAACTGAAGAATTGAAAAATTTAAAGCGTTTGAAAGAAAAAGCAACTTTTTCCCTTAGATAGATAAATTTATTTTATTTCGATGAAAAAAGTATTATAAGTAAAAAGTAAAATAAAACTTTTAGGTCTGCCGATTATACGAGTTCAATCTAGTCCATGCAAAATTCGATCAAAACTCAAATTCAATGAAATCCAAAATTCAATTCGATGGAGCTCGAAACGATTATTCGCTTCGAAGAGGCAATTATTTTGAAAAGTAAAAATGTTTCCTTCACCATTATATAATAATATACTAATTTTTTATTAATTATACTTTAGCTGACGGTTTCACGTGCACCAAATGCGTTCCACGCCTAAAAGATTAATGAGATCTTCGATGGGACCAATCATAAAGTAAAATAGTAATTGCGTTAAACTATTCATAATTCCACTTTCTGTTTTCTTCATTCCAATTTCAACGTTGCATTGAAATATATATGCTTCCTTTGGATGAAAGTTTCTTTTCCAATAACCATCCTGGGTCATCAGTGCCCCGCGTGACGCAGAACGTGCAACACAAGCGGAAAGGCGATCCGAGGATTGAGCCCGAACACTTTTAAACAAAAGGATGAATGTCAAAAAGGGACAGATTGTGTTTGCAGGCTACACACGCAGCTTCAATATTTGCAACTCTTATATCACAGTCGCTTCAGCGTTTCACGAACGAATTCACAACAATACGCGATGCGCGAATTTGTCGAGATACCGAGCGCGCGAATAGACCCACGCAAACAGGGTGACGCGATCAGTAAATAAGTGGCGCAGTGAAACCGACTGACAATTTCGTAGAGTATTTTCGCTGATCGAATCTGCAAAGTTGCTTCTGGTGAAAAGTTGCTTTCGCGTAAGCAGCTTAAATCTCCATCCGCCACCATCGCGCGTTCAATTCTGTTACATATATTTGTTTACCGTATTTTCATGTATTCCCGGCACACGTTCCTTCCATATTTTAATATCGGCGATTCGGAAATCCTTTAGCATCCCAACACGTCAGCCACTGCAACGATCGTATTCGAATCGTTGCCTCCAATAAAAGTTAAATATGGCTGTCGAGTTCAAATGTTTCGACGTATCTATTGTCTTCTTCACGCGTTGTTGCTTTTCACAAGAGAACGACAAGAAGGGACATTTTTTATTTAATTGCTCGGAAGTTTCATTAAAATTTAATCGATCACGTATGGTGTTATTATAATTATACGTTACGGTAGAGCTTTAATTGTCTAAATTAATTGCGAAGCATCTTATCAAAATAGTTGAATTATTACCAGTTAACAAGGGAAAATATCATTAGTGGAATGTGTGATAATTGAAGTAAAACGTTCAATAAGTACGAATATATTTATATTTTTAAAAGTGTATGTAATAAAGAGGAAGTCTAGAGTGACAGTTTTCTTTGATCATCTCAGAATAAAATTGGTGGTCTTTCTACGTGCTTGACAAAGAGTTAAACATAAGATTGGAACAAAATTGGCGGATTAAGAAAGTAATACACATTTGTTCTAAAAAAAATAATAACATAATATACGTTAAATATTATCAACCGTAAATAATTTTCTTCGTTCATCAGAAACAATTTTAAATTCATTCGATTGACCAACTGAAGAGATAAAATCACTTAAACACATCAGTTATCAAATATGTATTAGACAATATTAATTTATAATTCGAATTTGTCAATTATTTCAAACAATTTTTGTCTAGATTTAATTTATACGTGCAAACTCATTAAATCTACATCCAAAAAGTAAACTCAAACAGAAAGCACTTATCTGGCCGAAACCTCTATAGAAAAATGTTCAGCATTCAAGTCTGCACCTCGTTCAATAGACTTTCTTCGAACGTTCTTAATTATTTGGCAGGAAAAACGCAGTGAAGGGTCGTTAAGCGCCATACCATGGACACGATCCTCGAGCAACCGACCAAAAATGTGGTCCAATCGAGGTTAGACGCCATGATGAGGAAAGAGAAGAAAAAAGTACCAGCAAAGGGACGGAAGAAGGGCGGGAAACGCGTAGAGCGCGCGATTTCAGCTTATTGGGGATGATTAAATACCACGATAACTCATGCTACGGGGTGATATTTTAAGGCTGCTGCTTTTTTCGAGAAAAAATGGCCAGAAAGAGAAAGCTGACCTATTCGTAAGATTTGCAGAAACATCATGGAGATGGTTATTCCTCGACAAATAAAAACACAATTTTTCAAAACTAGTCTACAAGATTTATTTTGTAATAACAGTCGTGAAGCACGAAAATAATTGTTTAATTGTGGAAAATTAGATTTTAGAAGAGTTCTGATTACGCATGTTTTTATAAAATGGGTGTAAACAAATGACAGTGTTAGTAAAGATGCAAAAAACGATTTTTATTATAAAATAATGTACAAATTGGCATAAGTGCAAGAGAAACAAAAGAAAATCGCCGGGGTTTTTTAAAAGAAATAAGATTGAACCAAAAAGTTATGGTTCATATCAAATGTCCACTGAAACATTGGAATAAGTGCTCGTTATTCTCTAATTCGACTTCACTATTTACATAGTGATTTAATTGATTTATCAACTGAAAGTTTTAATAATAAAGAGGTTTTTGAACTACGTAACTTATTTTCAGGGAAAGTTGAATTTAAACCGATTGGGTTCTGAACCCTCCATATGTTGTGTTAAAAATTCTGCAAACTTTCGTTGTTTAACAAATCAAATTTGTATTTCAATGAATTTTCACATGCCAAATACCTAATATTCTACAGGCGCGAATATTTGTTAATGATTTCAAACGTCTATCTAATTCGAGGAAATTCATGTGCACCATAAAAGTGTACCTAACAACTTCTAGGCCTACAGCTAGTATTAATTCGTTCAGTAACATGAACAATAATTTTTTTCAAAGAAATAAAGCATCCTGATTACAGAAAGCACTTAACCCAATAATCCTTCCACATAACTCTAACATCAAAATATTCCACTTTCCCATACCGATTCACTGTTTCCACCCACAGCCCGAATCCTTAAAAACGTACATCGTTTAAGGGGGAATCCTATTCTTTGGGCTAAAAACATGGCAAAATTAAGGATTTTTTTTTAAGAAACTAGCGATTTGATTCATTTGAAATTTGCACCATATTTTGATGCATCTTTGAGGAAGCAACAGTGTTTTTTATATTAATTTTTAATAACAAGTATAGAAGTTATACATGATCGACCAACACGCCGCACAAAATTCGTCGTCGGCTGGTGTACATGATATTTATCTTCCTGGTAATCTAAAACCAAAAAAATGAAACGCTGTGTCACTGTATACATATATATAGCCATAATTTGATGAGCCAGAAAAAAATACAAAAATTTTTTGAAGTGTGTGGAGAGTTCTCAAATTGAAAGGTCTGAAACTTTCACTTTTGCTATATAATTTTGCGCCAATTTTCTTATGTAATCGAAGAAGTATACAACTCATCGGTATCCTGGTTCATCAAAGTATAAAGTAATATTTGTTGGACATACAGGCCAAATTTGAAGGTAATCGGTTCATTGGTTACAGAAATATCGTGCACACCAGCGGGCAACGGCGGCGTGATGGTCGATCATGCATAACTGCTATATTTATTATTAAAAATTACTAAAAACAAAACTACAACTTCTTCAAAGATGCATAAACACATGGACCAAATTTCAGATTATTCGAATCGCTAGTTTCTTAACAAAAAATCGAAAATTTCGCTATGTCTTTAGCTCAAAGAATAGGATTCCCTCCTTAAAGATTCACGAATCTGCTGTGAAAACTCGCGGCGTAGCATCCTCCGCGTAAATCCTATCGCGTGTCCTTGACAGACACCAAGATTGCCAGAGTAGATAAGTTGCGAGGAACCAAAGGAATTTAAGAAGGCGAAAAGAAGGGGGATGGATAAAAGTGGGAAGGGAAGAAGCAAAGGCCCTTACTTCGCAAACTAAATCTCCGAGGAGTTCAAAACACCGAAGCTATTCCACGCACGTATCATCGCTCCCACCTGCAGTCCCCTTCGACCTTTTTCGACCGTGTTCGCCCCCTATCTCTCAACCCCTTCGAAGGAGCAGCCAAAAGGGATGGGGCGCTCCTTCTCTGGTCCTCGCATATTTTCATCTTTTTCACTCCACCGCTATCTTCCCCAGTGTTCCTTGACGCGCTATCGCATCTCAGACATGAAAATGGCCGGTCGGTGCAGCCTGAAGCTGTTCGAGGCTTTCTAAAAAATGCACGGCCCCGCCACCCTGTGTACGTGCACACGGACTTACGGTTTCGCCCCCTCTCGGGGGAAAGTATTTCAGACCTTGAAAACGCATCATACTCGGCCGTTGAAGCTACGTGGCAAGGTTCGGCGAATCGATAGCCGCGTGCACAATGCCCGGGCTATACTTGCCGGTGTTGTTGCACGTGCAGCGCTCGTGAGCGAGGGAAATTTCTTTATAGGAAAGATATCTCTGGCTCGAACGGGAACGAGAGATTTGGGGGCGTAGGACGGGGGCAAGGTTTCGGTAGCGGTTTCCTTTGGATTTCTGGGGAAATGAAATTATATTGAGTAGATTGCGATTCCATACTCGCTGTATGCCTGGGATCTTCTTTTTTCTAGGGACTTCAATATGCATAGTCGTGGTTTGAAATATTCTTTGAGAATGCAAAAAGACTCTTGACTACGTGGACGGTATGATAAAATTAAATGCGACCCCTTCTGCTATTTAGTTCTAAATGTTTCAAATTGGAAATGCGCGTGTCTTCAAAAGGTACGAGCTGGAGTACAATAGATTGTATTTCACAGAATCAGGACCTAAGTTCTCTTAGTAATGAATTTGTAAATCTACACAATTTGATTTGAACGCAAATCTTAAATTAATGCATACCTTTCCAACTGTCTATGAGGCGAATCGTCGCATTCTTATGTCATGACATTTTCATTAATTATTGTTTATTCAGGGCTATTATTAATTAGGGTTGAAGTATTATTAATCAGTGTTAGACTTCAGAGTCTCTCCTTGTGCAAATATGCTCATATTATTTTTGCATACTTTCGAGTCATGGCTACATGTCCTTTTCGAGTTATGTACCTCACGAGTTCATAATTATTTGCAATTGAATGTTTCTAGGGAATATTCAAAATTATGTATAGGTTTATTTCTAACTGAAAATATTCTATGAAATCTTTTCGTTATCGGCAATAATTTAGAAGAATCATTAAGGAATCAGTGATCAAGCAAGTAAATTAGGTATCTAGGAGTCCATTTTTTAAACATAGAAGATTCATATTTTACACAGAATAGCTGAAACAAAATTATTGCATTTATTTTCTTGGACCTATGTACACAACTCTCACTAGCAGTGTATATACAATTAATTTCCCATTAAAATTTGGATTCATTTAACAAAAGTACAGGAATATCTCTTCTTGTATCGAGACTAGCAATGATAGCTAAATTAAGCGAGGTGTCCTATTTGTTAATTAGTAATTCTAGAAAAGAATTGAGGTATATGATCTTCGCTCATTAAATTATCAATACTGTAATTGAAAATACCAGTTTTTATGAAAAGCAGGATTAATTAAAATGTCGCAATAGCCACGTCCAACGAAATTAGCTTCTTCATTCACAGAGCTCGGTAGCCAGTTCTTCGTCATTTTGGAAATTTGCCGGTCGGAGGATCCTCGAAGTATTTTAAACCTTCCTCGTGGAAACTTCTGGGAAGCAATATTTTCATAGTTCTTACTTACGGATTAATCCAAGGGGAAAGTTGGCGAAACGAGGCCGCAAAGGGGCCAGCTACAACCCAAAAGGCAGTTGAAAAAATTGCTAGCTGTTCCACTAATTGGCCAATCCAGTAAATCTTTGGCAAATCTTGAAATTTCAGAGCAAGTGCCGCGAACAGTCTTTCTTAGCGGCAGAGCAGAAGAAAAGGGGGATGGAAAGAAGTTTAAGGCAAGTTCGTGGGAAAGTTGAAAGCGGAAGTTGGATGACCAAGGCTCGCTTGTAAGGGCGGACGAAGTCGAGCAAAAATTAGTGTCGCGTAATTAACTCTGAAGAATAAATTCGCATTAAAGCGGCGGCTAGGGACCCAATGAGGAGAACGAACACCAGAACGAAGCAAAAATCGCGGTCGTAAAGAAAAAAAATTAACCGATTTAAACGTCCCGTCGAGTAACGAATGAACCTTCAGGCGCACTCGTTCCTTTTAGAAGAATAAGAAGAAATGCCTGTTCGACTACTTCTATTGGCCTTCGTTTTTCTGTCCTTCTTTCCTGAAACTGTGCATTTGTATCGTTGGTAAGTCTTGTGTTGCAAATACTAGTAGCACGTAGTCATAGAGTGCTGAGGTTTCAGTGATTAAGCATGAGTCGTTTATTTAATAACAAGCCTAGCCTTTCTGCAAAATTTTTATCTCAAATAGGTTGAGGAATCATAGCCTTTTTGTAATAGGTACGGCTACAGACTTTCAGCCTTAATGTAATGGAAACATTGGACAACAAAAAGTAGTAAAGTATTATCTGTTATATATTAATATATTAAAAATATTATATGCTATATATTAATATATTTAAAATACTATACAGTATATATTAATATATTAATATACCATGCATATTAGGGTGGCTTTTATTTACTCTTGGTGAAATTTTTTTTCAAGATTTTCTTCGCGACACCCTCCAGAATAGTTCCTAATAATACAAAACAAATCTGTGTAAAGTTTGAGCCCGATAATTTAAATAATTATTTTACAACTCACAGAGTCGATTTTATATAATATCCTCCAAATTATTGATTATATAAAAAAATATGTCAAACAAAAGTTGTAGATCCAGACAAGGAACACCTTTTATGTACGAAAAACTAAAAAAAAATTTTATTTTACAAATTTTTGAAGTTTAAATCCTTCTCAACACTTTTTATTTGTGAAGGTGGAAAAAAAATTGTGATTTTTATTTTCGAAGACTATTTTTTAAAAATTTAAGGGGGGCATATATAGAGATACGCCAAAAAGAAAAATTTTTTTCTTCATATTTTCAGTGTTTGATAAATCATGAATGTTTCCTAAAAATTAGAGACCGAAATTCGCAAAAAAATCGAAGATATAGACAAATACAAATGACAATTTTTTGTTTGACATATTTTTTTATGGAATAAATAACATGGAGGATATTATATAAAAATCGACTTTGTGAGCTGTTAAATAATTATTTAAATGTTCAAGGGCCCAGGATCATCTTTTCCCATTATCCGATCGGGCTCAAACTTTACACAGATTTTTTTTATTATTTGGAACTATTCTGGGGTGTGCCGCATAGAAAATTCAAAAGTCGAAAATAAGAGCCACCCTAATGTATATAAAAGGCTACGATCCTTCAGCCTAATTGAGGTGAAAACGTTTTTTCGACAAAAGTGCTAGGCTTTTTACAAACCAGTCGTTTTTACAATTGTCCTGCGACGTATACATAACAGCATTATAAATGATAGATTTAAACTATTGTGACGGATGTATGACGCGGAAGGTATCGTTTCTCAGGCACGATTGCCTGGCCCCAGGAATACAGAAAATGAATGGAAATCGCGTTCACCGTCTCAACGCCTTCTTTGATGATGTATGTGAATATTGCGAGTGCTTCCGCAATACTACTAATTACTTAAGACTCTCTGTCAAGGAGGGAAGCTTACGAAGTCTGGAACAAGGAACACTGTACGCGTAAATACGTTTCGCTCCAGATTTCCTTGTTCGTCATTGGCTCACGGATGCATATTGTATCATTCCCTCGTAATTGTATCTGGCGAGAGTCTCCTAACGAGCACACTAATACACACAAACGGGTGCACAATAATGAAATTAATGCTTGGGTGGCCCGAATCCCTCTAATGTCGTTTCGAAGAACCGCGATATTACCTCAGATTTTAACTACAATTGAATGATGAATGTATTCGAATAACTACGATATTGAAATTTTTGTAGCAAATAGTATTTTGGGGGGCATTCTTCTAAACTGTAGAAGAAATTTAAAATTAAAGGTAGTTTAATGATTAAAATAATAAAATGGTTTACTAGTGTGGAGTGACCATTGTTTTGTGTTTACAAGGGGATGTGTTGTGCGGTGTTACTTACTTCGTTTTTTAACATTGCCTCAGACCCAGTTAATAAAATAATAAAACTCTGAATACAGCTAAATACGTGTGTCGATAATTTTGCATCTGACCACAGATTTAGTGCTTCTTATAAAATGAGTGTTGAACGGAATGTGGCGATGATGGGTTACTACAGACATTATTCTTGAGAATATGTACAAACATATATTTCACAAATTCTAATTTCTAAAATATTGAAGTCGTGCTTAGCTCTCGAAAAAATCTCTCAGTCCATTAGCAATTTATCGTAATTTAGTAATTTAATAATTCATTAAAGTGGAAAGTGGAAAACAGTAATCACATATTTTTCGAAAACATTCGAGAAATATAATGTTTAAATTGGAATAAATTAAAGGCATAAAATAATGCCATTAACTTGATACGTACTCGTTACGTTACTGAAAATATTCAACTTGATAGTATGTACATTGATAGTATAACACAGGGTTACTAATTACAAGGAGTGTGTCCTTCAAAGTAGAATTTAGTTTAATAATGACAGGTAATAACTGGCGAGAACTGTTGACGTAATGCACCTCAAAACGGTCTGACTCTTCCCGATGATTCTTGATTTATACAGTGTCTCCTGGTTTTCTTTCTCTTGAAAATTACTGAGTGGAAGGGGGTTTAATTTGCGCCCTCTGTGAGCAATCCCTATGAGCTTTGGCCCATTTACCGGTTAATTAGTTAAATGGTGTTACCAAACAGTGTAATATTGCAAGAGTCTTGATGTAAAGTTGGCGGAAATTTAAAAAAAAAACAGCTTAAATACACTGTCTCCGAATTTGCAAGTCGCGGTTAATATATATTTTGGTGGCGACTAAACTCCTCCTTCACAGCTTTTAGGTAAGGGGGTGGAAAAATGCTGCTGAAAATAATACAGGCTTTCGGTTATTTCCCGAAAGTGAGTTCCATGTCGTGACTATCTGCGTGAGGCCCTAAATGGCCGTCTTTAAGGATACTAGGCAGTCGCTCCTGTCTAAAATGAAGACGTTTCTGTTTCAATTAATTACCCTACAAAGAAACAAATTGAAACTGAGACTTGTTCTTTCGCATGAAGTTTATTAACATCATAAGCTTTAAAACACTTCTTTGTTTAGTCAAAAATATGCATTATACGTGACGCTACAGGTGAATCATTAAAGAGGCTTTTTAAAAGTGTTTCTTTTGTTTTGAAGTGATAACTTAAAAACATAGGATCCAATCGATTCGAAACAAATTCGAGCATGTTCACAAAATGTGTAGTTTCGGACCGGTCCTAAATTGAAGTTAATGAAAACTCTTATTATTCAAGAAACTAAGACCTCATCTTTTGGGGCTTGGGAGAGGGTAAAACTTCATCAATGGGGTTTCAGTTTTTTTCCATAAAGAATAAGCGTTTTTATTAATTTACCTTAACTTTATTAAGTACCCTTAAATTACGTAAGGGTAATTTTGGCGATTTCTTACTCCCTCCCTCCTCCAACATAAGAATTCGTAAGATTTTATATTCCACCCCCCCCCCCCCTTACGTAATATTATTTGCATTGCATTTTTTCAATTATTAAAATTCTTTTAAAGATTCATATAATTCATTTAACTCGGTATCCTGTACCTATGCAATAAAACATCGTTTTTTAGGCTACTCATACTGAAAATCAGGTTAAAAAATATTACGTAAGATCATACTTGACTCCCTCCCTCCCCTTGTAAGGAAACGTAAGAAATTTGTGACAACTTCCTGCCCTAAAGAAGCCTTATGTAATTTAAGGGCGACCCGTAATCTAGTTGTTAGCGAGCCAGGGTTTACTGCCTATTATGAATAATTCGAAACATTAGACTTCCTACGCAGTATAGATCAATTTAGAAACATCTGGCAAATAACTTGCAGGAAAGATTTTACGGCTTAATCCTCAATCGCTGCAAGCAAAATAATATCTCCACGTTCGGTGGGCAATAAACTGTGCTCCGCTTCGATCCAAACTTACTCCAATTATAACAAGATTTAGAGCAAATAAAAGTTAAATACTTTTTATTTATCTGCCCTGTATTATTAATATTACATACAACTAAATAGAAAGCTTACCTATAGTACATTTCATAATAACTTCCTCGACCCACTCTAAACGATATTAAAATTTATCATCGTTTTAATAAAAAAGTCGATAGAAATTGAAATTACTCTTGACAAGGGTAAACAATTCTGGCGGAAGAAACTACAGAAATTGAAATCCTACTCCACTCAACTCATACAAATTGAGTATTCGTACACGAGAATAAAAGATTTTACGACACAGAGACTGGCTCCTCGTTTCTCGCGCGTCACGTTTACCCGCTACTGAAGTCCTGACGGTGTCGCGAACGTAAATACATAGCCTGCGCGGCACCAACGAGAAAATGAATTCCAGGGACGAAGGTAGCAGCCGTGATAATGGCATTACGTGCACAATCAACGGGACTGACCTGCAAATTTTGTAACGCCGCAGTGTCGACTGATATGTCTGTATATACCTTGTCCCGGGCCAAATTCAAACGTCTTCGCCTGTACACGCTTCCTGCGCCTCTGTGCTTCACGTCCTCCTTCGATTTCTACGTTGGATCGCAGTGTCCTTCTTCAGCTGGCCTACCATTTTCGTCTTGCTTTCCTTACACGAGAGTCATTGTGAAGAATGGTCACGTAATACAGAAACTGATTCACGACCATTTTCAGTGTAATGGAATCCCATTTACTAAAACCAATTTCTGTTCGTGTAGTGGAGCAGTATGACATACAAGTTGGATAAAAGACTTTGATAGGTCGGAGAATCGTATTATTTTTATGAATTTTTTTTATTAAAAAAACGTTATATTTAAAAATCAAGACATACACACTTTTGTGTATAAATTTAGCTGTATTCTGTTCAAAAAGAAATTTGATATCTTAAGAAATGATTGGCCACTTAATATTTCATACTTCAATCACGTCATCTGGCAATGCACAGAGCAGTGTTTCTCAACCTTCCTTGAGTTGCAATTCCCGTTTATAATATTCAAATAATATGTAACCCCCTCCCTCATATGAGGTAAGGTAAATTTAATAAGGTAAAGAAAACACGTTAAAAATAGGTATTTCAGGATATAATTCTAACTTAATAATATTTAAAAAAAAAAACGAAAACCATGGCGACCTTCCAGAAAACACTTCGGGACCCACTTGGGGGTTGCGACCAACAGGTTGGGAATCACTGGTCCAGAATATGAGGACGCAAATATTATCTACCGCTTTGCACTAGTTTCTTATTCTGTATGATCCTGATACCGAAGGTCAGGGGCGGGTTTGGAGATTTAGCGCCTCTAGGATAACGAGCGTTTGCCGCCCTTTTCGTGAGATATCATTAAATATTTTAATTTAAATGAGTTGAGGTACAATTATAAAATTAATTCTATATGAACACTCACATATGAGTTATTGCTATATAATTTGTTACATGAAAAACAAGTGAATTGTTTTTAAAGTTGTCTCAAGCCTCTGGGTTTAAACATCACCCTTCACTTTCGGTGTTAGGGAAAATAGATAGACATTTTATTTTAGAACGGAAATCTATGCTATTATTGTCGATGGAAAAATAAAAAGTTACAGGCAAAAACATTTTATTAGGGGGGGATTTCCTATACGCGTCTAAACGCACGTGTAACTTGTAAATAATATGATATATGCATATTAACTACACTGCCCTCCTTATTTAAAATGTCCTATGTAGCATTTCGAAACATTCGAGAAAACTGAAGTTTTACCATTTTCTTTCTTCCGTCCTTGTAAAAAAATAAATAAATCAGACTCTTTCTAGATCTCTACGAAGCACTTAGGGTTTTAAAACTTTACTTACAAAGTAAAAGACGCGTGGAACTTCAAATATTTCAACTTCTCTTGTTGTCCCCTGCGTAATGGGTTGCAAGGCTGGTATAGGATTTGGCGTTATCGTAGGTTCGGGAGTGAACAAAAGATGAGGATCTACTGGGTGAACTATACCAAGTTCGATTAAGCTCAAAGACTAAGCCTTTTATTCAAACTTAACTAAACTAGACTGAGATATACAAGTGTTTTAGCCGTGTTAACAGGTCGAGAGTCGGGTCTAGAATCTGTCCATTAGCGGAGTCGAATTGGTTTTATATCCCTTTTGCTGATTTTGTAGATTCGGTTGCTTAGCGGCTGTCTTAGCTTGGGAACGTCTCGAACATTTCGTAACGAACGTAATATAATATGTATAATGTATATGCGGTGTGTATGATACGCGTGCTTGGGCGTTGCCTGGGCACAACATCCCTCCCCTTTGGGGAGGAAAAGCCATAGCTTTTCCAGCGGCCGATGATAAACTATCTTAGGGAAATCCCAAAACTCGTAATGGTTGGATTGATTATCATCGACTTACATGTGGTTTTTCTTAACTAGATTATAATGGTAATTCGGTAAGTATGAATATAGACTGTCTTATATATTTGACAGTGAAAGATTATGATATTTGTATAATATAGTAATAATAGTTTGTTTATAATGAATATAATATTTCAAAGAGAATTAGTGGAAGGCGTTTCTTCCTTACTAACTAATTTGATTATCGCTTCAGGTTTTTGCGTGGTTTTGTCGCGGCTCGTGTTGTCTGTGTTACAATGTCATGGTGTTCTTGCTTTGCAGCGTACTATACATTTGTAAAGTGTGAGGATACACAGTGTGATTGTTATAAATCCTGTCGCGGAGGATAGTGTAAAGAAGCTATAATGGTATTCAGTTGGTACAATCTCGGGTTTTTCTAAATCGTTTTGTAAGTCTTCTAATTTTTTGCTAACCTTATTTAATTCTTCCGGGTGTCTGATTACTCTTTTAAGTTCGAAATTGGTATTTCGATACGAATTTACAGTGGTCTGTGGAAGCGTAATTTCGTCTTGTGACAAATTGTAACCAGGTAAGTAGTTCCATGCTTTTTCTATCCCGTATCGCTTACCAGTTTCTATTGTGAATTCGGCAGTGGTGATAGTATATTTATTTCTTATCGTTATTATACCAGAGTCCTTAATACTATACATGGCTGTGCCTTTATCGTCCCAGGTTACGGCTAGTTGTATTTGTTTCGGCGCGATATAAATCCACGTGCCCGGCTGTTGTAATTCTATCAGGATCGTGTGATTCAGTGTCATAATTCGTATTTTACAATTGGTTTTTGTGTCAATTTTGTGTACAACTGTACTTCGCAAGGTCCGTATGGTATCGCTTTGAACATTGGGTGGTTAGATGTGCAGAGGTACAGATCGTTTATAGTTTTACATTCCGCTAGGTCTTGTTTACTTAGTTGTATGTAATCTTGCACCGAGGTGTCGAGTACCACGTATGAATCGAGGGGTTCTATATACGCGTAGAATGATTCGTTCACTTTCGTGGGCTCAATTTGAATTTCTTCGCGCTCAACAATGGGATGTCTAGTACTATAGTAATTGATTTGGTATCCGAAAATGCGGAGAGAGTTAGGATTTCATACAGGACGTGCATGTTTTCTAATTTTATTCCGATAGGGAAGTCTAATCCTTTCGGAATATAAGGGAGTGCGGAAGTGAGGTATGTTATGATTTGGGCCGGTGGTATTAATCGCGTGTTAAGGACTCCTTTCTTTATATCCATTATGAATTCTAACAAATCTTGCGCGTCGTGCAATAGTGTTTCTGCGACGCTATTTATTAGTATTAGGTATTCGTCTACTGTCTCTCGAAATCTAGTAATGTCAGTTGACTGTTGTAGTAGGTATTGAATTTGCCAAGTCGCGTTTAAGAGTGTTTTTTCGTTATCGTGTACGTTATGTATAGTCTCGTTGAGAAGTTCAGCGTTGGCTCTCACGATTTGCATTTGTTCCTTTATTATATTTTCTTGTCTGTTTTCCTGTCTTTTTAAGGAGTCTATTTGGTCATTGATTATCTTTCTGTCTTCGGAATCCATTAGTCCGAAGAGCGATTTGCCTATGGAACCTAATCCGTCTATTAGTCCGCGGCGCTGTTTTTGTGCTGAGCTTATAGTTTGCTGGACGTATGTAAGGAGTTTGGCAACGCGGTCTACCTCGTCTTGAATTTTCGCGGCGATTGTTTTGCAGAACTTTTATAAGTTGTTGGTAGATGGTTTTTTACATTGCGCAAGTATGTCATATAGTGCAGCTTGGAGGTTTGCTTCGCGTCGGTAGATATAGGATATGTCTACGTGTAATACTGACTTCCAACTGTCTCGGTAAATCTGTAGATCGCCTAGGTTCTCGAAATAAATGCCGGGATGATCTTGGAATTCTTTTATGGCGAAATCTGTATCGGGGGTTGTCCCTCTTATGAGTAGTATCGTTGTGTGTAGGACAATAATTCTACAAAATATAATGTCGAGGTGTAGTTGGTGCTTCGTTCTGTTCGTCTCGAAGCCTCTTGTCTTGGGCACGCTATGCGTGAGATAAAATTTTGCTAACGTAAGACGATTCGTCTTCGCGAGGGACTCGATTGTCTCGTCGCTTCTCGTTTCGTTTCAGTCTCCACCATGTTGTCACTCGCGGATATTCCTCGCGAGATCGTGTTGTTTTTATTGGTGAGTTTAGTAATGTTTTGTGTCTTCGTGACGTGCGTGGGGATGTGAAGTTTGTGTTTTTCAAGAGGAATATTTCATTATACTTCTCACACAGCCCGCATAGGCTGGCCTCTTCTTCTTTATTTAGGTGGTCCGTTCTAAGATTTTCACGCAAGATTTGCATTCTATTTCTCCCGTGTACAGCGTGTACCACGTACGTCGGTGTGTCGCGCTCCTCGTAGCAAGTCGCGTCCGTCGGGTCAATGTCTTCACTCGTCAGCGTTTGTAACGTCACGGTTGGCGTGTTGATAAGGACTTCGTCCGTCGTAGTGTTCATTACGCTTATTACGCATCTCTCGTTCCGGCCTACTGTTAGCGAATTCCCTATGAACACTCCTGGCTTAATAGATCGTCCTTCTACTATACCTTCGCCTTTATCCGTCGTTCTAGCTAGTCGGATGGTTTCTGATCGCGGTTTTAATGTTACGTTTCCTCCTCCTGAGTAGGGGAATTGTATTCCGTACAACTCTATTCCTAGGTTCACCCGGATGCAGACGTTGTGTTTAGCCATGAAATCCTGTCCTAGGATTCCGTCTGCTTCTAACAGGAAGTCGTCTCTGACTAACCGGCAAGGGTGCGTTACCGTTTTATTTCCGACTTTTATGTTCAATTGTACTAGACACAGCGTTTTAATTTCCATCGAGCTATGCCTCGCAAGGAGACTACTTTGTCCTCGGCACGGACACCATCCTGCACCTTTCCTATCTTTATTAACGTAATATCGGCACCGGCGTTTATTAACATATTCGCCTTTTCCTTTACTAATTCCGGCGCCCTAATTTCGACTGTGTTTTCGAGCTGAGATGTCACTACCATGTTCGCTCGGTATGCCTCTACTCTAGGTCCTGTGTTTGTTTGCCTATTGTCGGTTGTTCCGCGGCTCGCGGTAGGGGAATCTTGATTTTCGCTAGATTGTTCTCGACCCGGGGTTCTGCTAGAATTCTGTCTGAAATCTTCGCGTCTGTAGTTCATGTTCGTATAGCGCGGTCTATATTCTCGTCTGTTTACTCTTTCTCTAGCCCTGCATTCTCTGATTTGGTGTCCCGGTTTTTTACAGTAGTGGCAGACCACTGTAACGCGCTGAACTTCCCTTTTTACGGTCGTTTGTTGAGTCGGATAGTTCTCTCGCGGCATGCTTAACCGCGTATAGCAATTCCTTGCTAAATGTCCTAATTTATTACAGCGTTCGCATCGTGGTACGTTTGATCCTTCCCTTCCTTTGGGCTGATTACCGAATTTCCTGAAATTTCGCGAGGTGTTTAGACCCATCTCTTGTTCCTCCTCTATTGCTGCGGCTATAGCTGCATTAAACGTTGTATAGTTTCGAGACGTTATGATCGTTCTCAGTTTTATATTCAATCCGAGGGTGAAAACATGTAGGGCACGTTCTTGTACTGATTCTGTTAACGCGTTGTTTACTTCTTCGCTGTTCCCTGGCTTTACCGATAGTTCAGATAATTCCCCAGCTAATTCTTCTACTCTATACGCGAATAGTTTTACGCTCTCGCCTTCTCGTTGGTGGCAGGCATGAAACTCTGCTCCAACCGCTCCTATCGATCTTTTGTCTACGAATAAGGATGTTAAGATGTCCTTTAATTTTTTGAAACTATCTACTTCCTTGTACTCTAATACCTTGGCTGCTTTGCCTTTAATTTTTGTTCCTATTACTGTTTGCAAGAATCGCGATAACTCATTCGTGGAGACAAACTCCGAGGCGCTTGTATAAGACTTCAAAAATTCGGCAAGCTCATCCGACGATTTTCCTGCGAATTTATCGACTAATGACAGCGCGGTAGATAATCTTTTCACGTCCGGTGGCGGTACCGGGGGGCTATTTTCCCCATTTAGCGACATTTCTCGTTCTTCCGTTTCTTCTCTGTCGTTTTCCGGGGACGATTCGGCGCTTGAGTCGCCGTTTTTTCTAACGCTTAGTCGTAGCGGCGACGGTCGGAGTGTTCGGCGAGACGATCTTGGATGGTCTATAGAAGGCAGAAGGTCTAGTTCCTCTCGTACGAAGATTAGTTTTTTATCGAAAAACGACTCGAATGATCGCGACAAGCTTCTTTGACCCGGGAGTTTGAATTGGTTCGCTCGTTCGTCTTCTATAGACATGCATGTACCGTTTCTAAATTTCTATAGGACTCTGGTTTACAATATGTACGTTTACGCTCTTCTGTTTCGAACTCGATATGAGTTTTTATTTACTCACAAGGCTGCTCGCAACCACATGTCGTCTGCTCGGTCAGGCGTTCTCTCGTCCGTGACCCAACGGCGGTGATAAGACGAACTGGGCCCAGCAAGGTTGATCTGTTCAGCGGTTTGCTGCGTGCTCCGACGGCTGCTTCCCTCGTACGGTTCTCCGTCCGTCCTTCGGGTGCGGTTTCCACTCGTTCCTCAGTCCCCAAGTCCTCTCGCGCGTCCTGGTCCTCGGATCAGTGACGTCCTCGTAGATGGAATTGGTGTTAGGTAATTGGTTGTTTCACCCGTTCACTCGCTGGCCGTTTTACTCGTCACCAGGCTCGTCGTCGTTCGGACTGCGTCGAACGTCTTCTCAAAGGCCGTTCCTCGGTCCTCTGTCCTACCTCGGTAGCGACGATAGCCTGTTCCAACCTATGAGATTGCGATGATCCAATGATCTTGTCGGAGTAAGTTCAACCTCAGACGACGTCGATCAATCGGTTGCGTCAAGGCTCGGTAAACTTTTTACGATGCAGATCCCACCGCTGCCACCAATTTGTTGTGCCCTGCGTGATGGGTTGCAAGGCTGGTATGGGATTTGGCGTTATCGTAGGTTCGGGAGTGAACAAAATATGAGGATCTACTGGGTGAACTATACCAAGTTCGATTAAGCTCAAAGACTAAGCCTTTTATTCAAACTTAACTAAACTAGACTGAGATATACAAGTGTTTTAGCCGTGTTAACAGGTCGAGAGTCGGGTCTAGAATCTGTCCATTAGCGGAGTCGAATTGGTTTTATATCCCTCTTGGGCGTGGTGCGCGTTACCATGCCCGGTAAATGTGAAGCGTTCGCATTTTGCTGATTTTGTAGATTCGGTTGCTTAGCGGCTGTCTTAGCTTGGGAACGTCTCGAACGTTTCGTAACGAACGTAATATAATATGTATAATTTATATGCGGTGTGTATGATACGCGTTCTTGGGCGTTGCCTGGGCACAACACTCTTGAAAAATTAGAAAATGCTAATGGGATATTTTAATTAAGGAGGGCAGTACATGTACTTACATATTATTCTGTATTTACTATATAAGCCACACCTGGTTTAAAGCAATAAATAAATAAACAAATAAAAATTTCCATTGCAGATAGTTTATAAAGACTATCTCATAGACGGATTGTTAGGTAGAAGTGAAGGACAGAATTTTGATGTGGTACTTTATTTTTGACTTGGGACTAGAGCTAAGCTGATAATATATTGGTGTTCGAAGGATTTTTGGAATAAGAGAGGGGGTAGAAGATGGGGTAGGATTTGAAAACTTTAACTCATGAACACGAGGGAGGATTGGAAAAGTGCAGGACTACGATAATGTTGTTTCTGAAGTAACAGGGGAAGGGTCGCGTCTTGAAAACTCTGATTTTCATGAAACTTTATGGGAATGTAAAGCACGATGAAGTACGCGAGAAAAATTTTTTTACGCAGAGTATCCACTCTGCCGGTGTAAAATCAGCCCTTAAAGTTGTCATCGTGTTTCCTCGTTTTCTGAATGTAAAACTTCAAATTCGGAAATTGTTCTGCTTCATATAGTCTGCTAAATTGCTGCAGGAAAGTTTCTTCACGACGCATAAATTGTACGCAAACGTATAAATTATTAACTGCGAGGGATAGCAGCTACCATTTCATACAAAAAGGACACTGTTAAGTGTGTAGAGTGATTACTGACTTGAGAACGTGCAGCGATTTTTACATACATCATTGAAAGGATCTCAACAAGACGAATCAATGGATAACATTTTTAATTTCAAAATCTGATGGAATGACCTCAGAAAATCGCCTCAAAGCTCGAGATTTTGCGGTTTTGACTGAAAGAACTCGGTAGTAAAAGTCTCGTAGATTAAGGGGTCATTCGTCAATTGTCTAAAATTATTTATTTAATTATTTATTTATATATATATATAAATACGGGAAAACCTTTTGGTATATATAGAATAGAGAAGACCAGTAGATGACTACTTAGTACATAAAAGTAGAAACACAGAAATGTACAACATAAAGCCACAAAAAAAATAGTGCCAAGATAGAGTTCAAGCAAAAAAGGATAAAATACAATGAAAGTAAATAGGAGTTAAGGAGAATTATTAACCGCCGTCCTCACTGAGTCCTCTAGCAAAAGAAATCCACTAAATGCGCAACAGAATTTGAAGAACTACACAGTCTATCAACACAGTTGTTCATGCCAAAGGTAGCAGAATGTTCACGCAGCATAAACAGTGAAGTATTCCTTAACACTCTAGGCAGTACATTAAGTTCAAGTAAGCTTGAAAGCTTTGGGCACTGGATGCGGTGATTCATAATTTTAAAAGTAAGTATTAGATCGGATATAAGTATCCGCCTTTCAAGAGAAAGGCAACCCAGAGTAGGAAGGAGTTGTGCTCATATTTATGAGAAAATCTGTCAAAAGGAATACGCAATTTATAGGCTGCAAATCTCAAATATTTATGTTGGATGCTCTCTAAAGATTTGATGTGACAAATATAGTGAGGATTCCAAAGATTAGAACACTATTCCAAATGAGGAAGAACAAGGGTGGTATGAAGAGTGTTAAGCGTCTTTGGGTTTCTTAAGTCCACGGCAGCTCAATATATAAAACTTGTTCAATGTGGCTCTAAGGTGCACAACAAAATTAGAGAATAAAGTTTGCACGTCAAGACCCGTCTCTATATTTTTACAACGAACAAATATTGAACAGCTGAAATTAGCTGTCTATAAGCATTCGATTTCACAAATGTTCAAGATCAAATTCGTTTTATTTCCCTAAAGACTTTCTGCAAGCGTTTTGGAAAAGAAAATAGATCAATGATTGTAATAATTGGATTAGATTTTGCGCCTACACGGTGCGCGTGTGAATCCGTGCTGGTTATTACACGGAAGAGAGCGCAAAGCATACATACACTCACCCATTCGTACAGGACACATGAACATGCAGCGAATTTACACTTAGTTTAACAATAAATTCCACACGGCGAACAGAGATCAACTCGAATCACGCGCTTTTCATTGCACGGTGCCAGAAGTCGCGGCAAGTAAATTTTAACAGAAGTCACGCGCATAAAATTACTCTGTGTGACCAACACCTTCTCTATCTTCGTCTCTTTCCGCCCTTTGTCCCCCGTGCACCACTTTTCCTCGATCCCCTTTTCTCCCAGGCGGTAGTGTGTAAGCGGCACCCGCGAGAATAATGAGAGAAACCCACGACCAGACGGCTTCTCATTAAAGACGGCACATTCAGGTGTCAAGTTTGAAATTTTAATTAGTAAAAAACCAATCCAATTCCGCGTCGCGTCTAGTTCAGCGCCCCTCGCCCCTCGCCCCGCTGCCCTCTCGTTCCTCACCTTTTTCTCTCGCTCGTAACCGAGGAACGACGAATGCACCCCCCTCCCCGACCACCCCCTTCGAAAGCTTCGAACCTTTCAATTACCGAGGGATCTGATCGGTTTTTCCTTCAAAGTTATAACTTCGTACCTTTTTGGACCCATGTGTTCATGATCTGGCTCGTCTTCGAATGATTTTCAGCGACCTCTCTGCTAAGTCAACTCGTAAGCAATATCGCTGGTGGAGATAATTTCAGGTGAAAAATATACAGCTTTGTAGAAATATTTATACAGGCTGTCACCGAGCTAGCGGTACAACGCGAAAGGGGGAAAATGTAAGTGGATAATATAGGAAACATATTTTTATTTCAATGGTTTCGTTTTCAAGAAAAATACATTTGTATATGAAAACAAGTATAAGTCAGAATTATTACTTTTGCAAAAAGACACTTGGAATATTTAAAGTGCCAATTAAGATCGGGTGTTGAATTTTGGGCGGGAAAGTTGATAACATATATGTTAAAAGAAACGTTTATTTTTTACTTTGGTTTTCAGACAGGAACAAAATAGAAACTGTTTAAGCTACAGGTAAAATTTGATTTATACTCGTTTGCCTCCCTACCAGACATTTGTTAACCCTTAAGTAGGCGCATGGGGTCAACTTTGGGGTCACAACGCAAAGTGGGGTCACTTTGATCGCTAAAAAATACAGAACGCATAGGTTTGATTTTTCTGTTTTTGTAAAAGTAATAAATATTGATTAACAAATATACTTGTTTTTAATTTTCAATACCTTTTGATTTACCATAAATATAAAAAAAAGTTGGGATCACTGCTGACCCCATGCGCCCACTTGTGTGATTTTGCCAGCGCGCGTACTTAAGGGTTAACATGCATTTAAAAAAACTAACGAGAACTAAAATATCGGGCTTTATGTTTAAATTTTAGAAGCAACATGGCATTTATTGATTAAGTAATTCATTCGAGTTCTGTATGAAACAAAATTACTTTTACAATAACAATTAAAAGAAGTAATCTGAACGAATCATTACCTAGAATATTATCTTTTTTCTCTTTCATTTTCTATTTCGAGTGTCTTTTATTCGTATTTTTGCAATTCAACAATTTAGAAATATTAGAGCAGTGATGAAGAACTGAATAAAAAAACGTAGTCATACTCTTCTGAATATGACAAATTCACATTCAAATATAGTACTTTTTACTTTCTTGTATTCTACCGGACACAACTCATTTCACGGCAAAACGGTTTCACTGTCGAGCCACACAAGTCAGATGTACCTACAATCTGTTCCCGAGATCACATGTGCACACTACTCGTTGTATACGTTAATTAATGTTTGCGTTACTCGTGTCTGTAGCTCATTATCTGGTCGGTATACGTCATTAAGTCCTCCGTCTTATTAGCCCGTGAGTATCGTGTAATGGCTCGCCAGCTCTTTACGAGGCTGTAAATTTTACGTTCGAGAATGCGTCATTATGTGATTTCGTGCTATAGATCAAGGAGAGGAAACCCTGCTTCGTTCTAAGGCCCTTTCCACGCGAGACACTTTTGTAGCGAGTATTTCTGATACACACGGTGTCCCAAATTGAAAATACAGAATAAATTTTTTTGTATGACCTTCCGTTATCAAGAAAAATAACTTCGGAATTTTTCGGGTACAAGTACAGCTGGCTAATTATAAATCTCGATCTAGTGGGTTTCGCTATAGACAGCGTAGACTGTGTGTATTTAAGGGGTCATGCCTAGTTGGCAGGCGAAAAGAAACGTGATTTTCGGGAATTTTTTCTGGAAAATCTAATGTATATTTTTTACAACTATTCGATTATTTTAAAAGTACATGTATTTAGCAACTTTCAGTAATTTTTTTATAGGAAAATATTAAAAAATGAACGAATAACAGCCACTGTCCCGGAAGCTATTTTTAGCGGTGAGCACGATTTCTCCGGGCCGAATCATCCGAAATCGAAAAGTGAAGAAGATTCTGTTAGTACATGAATTTATCTAGTTCGTGAACGAAGGATTTTTCAATAAAATGATTTCAGACAAAATGGCGGCCGTTTTACGCAAAATCATGATTTTTCGATGTCTCAATTGTTCGTTTTTCGTGAATTAAAAATAGAGTTTTCATCGAAAACAAAAATCCTTCGTTCACGAACTAGATAAACTCATATACTAACAGAATCTTCTTCACTTCTCGATTTCAGATGATCCGGCTTTGAGAAATCGTGCTCACCGCTAAAAAAATAGCTTCCGGGAGAGTGGCTGTTATTCGTTCATTTTTTAATATTTTTCTATAACAAAATTACTGAGAGTTGCTGAATATATGTACTTTTAAACTAAGCAAATAGTTGTAAAATATATACATTAGATTTTTCACAAAAAATTCCCGAAAATCACGTTTTTTTCGCTTGCCAACTAGGCATGACCCCTTAATTACGATGGTTTGACAAATAAGGATAAGACAGTTATTTTCTAAGATGAATTTTATTTCAGAATTTCCTCAAAATGCTATTCACGTTCATACCATACAATGTTGTGTTCTGTAAATTAAGTTATTATGTATCTTTAATTAATAATTAGTTTTTGTTGTTCACAGAATATATTGTACTTTTATTTTTAAACGACTCGCTGAAAAAATGGAATGCACACCTTACAGATTTTCAAAGTTATTTTTCTCAAAACAAGATCGTACAAAGAAAGTTTCGTTCCATATTTTCGATTTGTTTTTGCGTGAAGAATCAGCCCTTTCTCGGTTGTACTACTACTACTGCGACTGAATCAATTAAACATCAAAAGAATGTAATATTACATTTATATGTTAGTCGATAGTGATTTTGAAAAATTAACTTCAAGACTAATAAACTATTGAAATATTCACTGGAGATCGGACAAAATGATGCATTTAAACAGGAATTTTGGATCGCAGTTGATCCAAAAAAGAAGTGTAAATAATTAATAGCGACCAGACAGCCTTTAAACTTTAGAAAGTATTAATATTTAACATCCTCACGTTTTGTCTTCGGAATTACCCAGCACGGTTAATTTTACATTTTAAAATTTATCACGATGAATTCAGAGTACAAATTGCTGTTATTAGTGGCCTCCTACCTTGTGTCTTGACTCCTACGTTCAACTAGCGATAATGTCGAAGTCCCTTGTCCCATTAGTCGTTCAATAAAATTGAAAGGGTGGAGCAACCGGGGGACAACAACAACTCAGTCAGAACGCATATTGTCCTCTACTGTGCACCCCCGTGTCCTTTGAAGGTGCCGCCTCTGCATTGTGAATTGCTTTCATTCCACAAAATGCTGCTGCACGCGTGGACACTTATATGGTGCAATCAATTCTTGTTTTATAACACCAACGGCAGAATTATACTAAAAAATTTGCCTGCATTCGAGCTTTACCTGTCCTTCCTATACATACAATACTATAATAGGCAATGGGATGGCTACAGCATGATAGCAGTCTAAATCATGGGGCGATTCTCGTTGCAGATTTTGTATTTCAGAATATCGATTGTTCATGCTGAGTGCTTCGTAACAGGCGATGCAATGGAGCAGGTAGTGATTCCACAAGAAAAACTAACAAGGGAACTTCGGTAACCTGTTAATTCAATTTTATTTTAAAGTTTGCAGATTTGTAGGGGTCCCCAATAGAAGTATTAAACAATTTTATTTTTCTTTTTCTTAATGTGTGTTTTCCTATTTTCCTGTGTATCTTCAAACTATACTAGATATAAAATAATTATTAGAATAAAAATGTAAGGTTTTTTATCCTCTATAAAACTAAGTAGGCAATCAAATTGTTCAAATTTTTAGGGAGGAACTTTCTTTTGTATAACAAATTTTAAATGATTTGATTGCATAATTGAGAGCATAAAAAACCATTAAATTTGTATTTGAATAATTTCTTTATATTTACTCTAATGGGTGTTTTCACCCTCATGACCCAAAGAGTAACAGAAAAAGAAAATTGTCCAATACTTCTATCGAGGTTCCCTATAAACCTGCAATTTTTAAAAAAAATCAGAATTTTCGAGTTACCAAAGTTCCCTTGTAAATAGAAAATGTACAATGAAATTTTTTCATGTGAGAAACAAATTCCTTTTGAGGAAATTAATTTTAAAAACTTGTCTGTTATGCATGCATCTAACTAAGAATTGGGAAAATTGAATTGTGAAACGAATCCCTGTGCAGAAATAAAGCGAAATCATGGAATAGCTTCTTTTCGAATGGAATCTTGTGTTGAAGTAAATCCAATTTAGGAAATGACACCGATTCTTAAGTGGAGTGCATGCTCGAAGAATTTTCAAAATCGATTTCAAAAACAAATCCAGTTATTATTCAATTTCGATGTATTTCTACACAAGGATTCAGTTTATTGATTTATTCACGAGTGCAGCATATTTTCTTATAAACTCTATTAATTTGACCAGGTACGCGTGACCCAGGCGTGATTTCAAAATTAATTATCTTGAGGAATAAGTCTCCTGTGAGCAACTTTTATTTCACATTTGCTGCATACTTTTTTATGTAAAACCACCACCCTTCCTGCTGTACCTCGAATTACGAAACTCCCGGTACATTTATATTCGATCTCTAAATCGGCCAAGGTACAAATACGCGCGTTACTTCGCGTTCGATACACGGGGAATGCGAAAACTTTCCATGAAACTACCAGTTTCATAAAACTTGGGAAGGCAATAGAATATATTAAGGAAGCTATTTGGATTAGCCCATACCGTTTAAGCAGGCCTCGCCGTAATATTGGCCGCTGGAAGTCTAGGGAAATTATTAAAATGGCTTATTCTGCTCGAGTTAATATAAATTCGTACATAGGCTCGCGGTACTTACGCCATTTGGGCCGGAAGGAATGCTCGTTACTGCTTCAAACAATATCTGCATAGTTAATGCAATCAATTTTTGAGCGCTGAACGCGACTAATTTCATATTCCGCCGGAGAATTAAAAAGAGGGTGAAGAATAAGGGGAGAAGGGAATTTCACTGCGAACGAAACAACGTCACGCGGGTCGGTTCGATTTTTATTCCCGTTCTGCGGAATTACATTTTCTCACAAACTTAATCCCCCCTGCAACTGTTAATCACCTGAAATAATTTCTGTATTGTTTCTCATAGATGTTGCGAATTCTTATCACCAGAATCAAAAAATTGTTAGGTGGTCTGGGTCACGAATTTGAGAAAAATTATTTAATATTATTAGTAGTCAATTATGTGTTCGTTTATATAAGTGCAGAAGAATAATTGAGGACCTTGCAGTTCCATTTTTACTAACTTCGAATAGATTAGAGATTGAGAAACTGTTTATAAAATTATTGCTTTGACTTAACATTAAAAAAGCACACTCATTGAAAAATATATATTTCCACAAAAGAAGTAATAGTTCTTGAGTTGGTAAGTTTTTATTTCCATTTTTCCGAATTTTTCAAATCTGGTGCATTCGTATTGCACAAAACATTAAGAGGGGAATCCCATTCTTTGGGCTAAAAACATAGCAAAATTGGGGATTTCTTTTTTTTAAGAAACTAGCGATTTGATTCATCTGAAATTTGCACCATATTTTGATACATCTTTGAGGAAGCAATAGTGTTTTTTTTATTAATTTTTAATAACAAATGTTGAAGTTATACATGATCGATTTTTATTTTCCTAGAAATCTAAAACAGAAAAATGAAACGACGTTTCACTGTATACATACGTCGCCATAATTTGATGAGCCAGAAAAAAATACACAAATTTTTGAGGAGTGTGGAAAGTTTTCAAATTGAAAGGTCTGAAACTTTATCTTTTGCTATACAATTTTGCGTCAATTTTCTTATGTAATCAAAGAAGTATATCACTTATCGGTATCCTGGTCCATCAAAGTATAAAGTAATGTTTGTTGGACATACGGGTCAAATTTGAAGGTAATCGGTTTAGTGATTACAGAAATATCGTGCACACCAGCGGACAACGGCGGCGTGATGGTCGATCATGCATAACTTCTATTTTATTATTAAAAATTAATAAAAAAAAATACTACAACTTATTCAAAGATGCATAAAAACATGGTCCAAATTTCAGATTATTCGAATCGCTAGTTCCTTAAAAAGAAAATCTAAAATTTCTCTATGTTTTTAGCCCAAAGAATAGGATTCCCTTAGTGGCTGTAGGTTCAAAAATTGAAATAAATCGCTCATTTGTTATTGGATTTGCATCAAACGTGCACCAAACCATGTAGAATTTTGTTTTGCGTATATTACACCTCATAACTCAAAATCTATCAAAAATGGAGCTGCAATCCTCTTACTGCAAGGCCCTGAATTAATTATGAAAACTGCTGTGTTATTTCTGTGTTTTTATTCGTTTTACCTTAGATTTCTTTCTTTATCAGTTGTCTAGACATTTCAAATCAGGTCCAGAGAATGAAACTATTGAAACCTATAATCTTCATACGTAAATGCAATAGTGTTTTGTAAATTTTGTTTCACTGATACCTACATTACTTCTAATAACTCTAACTTTATACTCTGTGTATTTGATTGCTTTAGAAAAACGGTTCTAGCTTTCAGCGAGTATATTCAGTTTATTGTTTGGTTTTCATTTTCACTGTTTCCGTTAGCGGCCTCGATATTTATGTTATAAAATTGCAGTGAGTGATAAAATTAGGTAAAGTCAGTGAAAAATTTATAGAATACAAAGTGCATGAAGCACCTATTGACTTTTGCAATTGTACGATTCTTGCAAAAAATTTGCTTAAACTAAGTGGTTTTAGGAAAATGAATACTTATATTCAAATGCGAAGTCTTGGAATGACAGTTCTGTGAAAATTATTTCAGTTTTGAATAAGAAACAGAAATCTATTTTTAGATCATATATTATAATTGATATAATATGCGAATGAATCAAGGGTTGGTAACAATATCATCTGATATGAAACATAGGCGATTTTACTAATAATACTATGAGTCAATTTATTTATTTTTACATCGCGTAAAAAGATAAAATAACTACCACATGAATACTGATTACTTGTTAATTCTCAAAGTTTCTGTCAATTAGTGGAACTTTCATTCATCATTATTTTGAATATATTGTGCACTGTATTGCATACAAAATAACAATAAAATATCAACGATTTTTCGACAAAAAACTGTCTTCTTCCAATATTTTCCGCAACTTGTAACTGCTGAATCGGGACTAATGTTAACACTTAAGCGAATCATTCTTGAAATTACTATCTATAAATAAATTCGAAAAGTGGTTCTTCGACTAATAAAATAATCTGCTAGCTGATATATTTTTCAAAGGCAAAGAAACATTTTGAAACAATAATTATTCACAGTCAAAAAGACTACAAATTTGCATGTCATTGTTTAGGTTTGTAATCCTATTCGTGAAAAATTTGTGTGGTAGCAAGAGTGTTTTCTGAGACTAAACTGGAGCTATACTGCTTCCAAATGAGTATTCGGAAAATTAGTAGTTACGTTATACGGTACTAAACGTAGATTGCGAGTGTGTATGTACGCGTATGGGGGCGAAGGTCCTTAAGTTCCGTTATTGTGTCGTGAAACACATTATCTAAAATCTGGAGAAACTTTCAATGAGATTAAAGCAAGGACTACTACTGCATTCACACTTACATTATTATTAATGTTCTGTGTTTAATATATCATAATAAAATCTTCCTAGATCTATAATAATTCAGATAAAAACACCTACTACATAATACGTTTAATTTTATTTTATTAAGTTTTTTAACAACTCCAAAATACTTTGGAAGTATACATGTCTTTTATAAATTTCTCATTAATTATATTTTCAAAAAGGAAGAATTTATTTAAAACAATTCTTGTAGCTACTCGTAAGATCAGGGATACTTTATTAGTACTAATAATACCAAATACTGCAGAACTTTTTATTTTTATTTTTTACGATTTATGTAGTTCTGGTAGTTGTAACGATTATATTTTTATAGTTCATTGTACTTAAAAATTGTACCGCTTAGCAACATTATCAAGATAGAAAGAAATCTTCCTCCTTGAAGTTCAAGTCGAGTTTTATAACAAAAGCATGAAACGTTTTCATCAAGCCAGCAGACATCAACGGGGTAGCCGGGCTATCAAAAAGTCTCCAAATTTTTGTCCATCTTGGCCTCAGTCCTTCCACTTTGAAAGATTAAAAAGCTTCTTTCTTCGAGAGCTCCGGAGACTCCGTGTTGCCTTGATCAGACCTAAGCCACCGAAATGCACGAAAAAAGGTGGCCAAGCACGTTGAGGGCAGGGGGGTGGCAACAAAGGACAAGACAGAAACACCAATGCCAGAAATTTGACGGTTTCCTGGACGTGCACCACTTTTATTAGTTTGATGCACATCTAGCTTTACCTTTTTTTCATCAAACATTAGTGATTGACATGCTTTTCATCGAATTAAGTTACATGAAAAGTTTTACATAATTTCTAATAACCAATTCATATCACTTTTATATAAGCCCAAAATGTTGACGTGAAAAATATTCACGTAAAAACATTTGAAATTCCAATCTTGTGATTTCTTCATTTTGGAATATATATCTTATTTCATAAAATATGATGCAGGTATTTAAAGCAATGAAAACCTGTTGGTAAAAAATTTAGAAATACGATACAATCCGATTTTATATTTTAATTTGACAGTAGTCTTGTCAAATTCAATTTTCCCTATTTCTCTTTCTTGATTTATTCTGCAATCTCAACGTATAGTTCATATTAAGTACAATGTTCTACAAGGATTAACATACACAGTTGTACCTATTTACTCCTAAATTCTGCCAACTCTGTCAACTGCACGTTTCTGAAACGATCCTCAAAGTAATATTTTTCAATAAACGAAGTCACAAATCAAAAAGTGTTATTCACAGGGGTTGAAACGGTTCCGAAAATAACTGTTTCAAACTGTTATATGTATATCGGTTCTGACTGACATAGTTATGAAGAATCGATATTTTATCGGTTCCATAACAGTTATGAAGAATCGATATTTTATCGGTTCCATAACAGTTATATATCGGTTTTATAACAGTAATGTATCTATCGGTTCTGAAAGTTTACTATATAACCGTTATGGAAACGATATAATATCGGTTCTGTAGAACCGGTACCGAAACCGATATATGCCAGAATCATTTTGAAACATAACTGTTTCAAGATTATTTCGGTTCTTATAACTGTTTCGAGAACCGATACCGATGTCATAACCGATTTCAACCCCTGGTTATTCTACATCTTAATATATAAAGCAGAAAGTGATTTTGTGTTTGTCTGTCGCCTAAAAACTTTCAAACGGTAAACTCTATAGTCACGAAATGTATCCCAGCTCATTATGCCTAGCTAATCCAGACGAATGTGACTATTTTCACAAAAAAATAAATAAAAATTTTTTTTTATAAAATCAGAATCTAAATTTCCGGCGAAGCCGAGCAGTAAATCTAGTATTCGATATAGGTACATATTTTATGGTAAAGAATCATCTTCTTCTTGCAGTTCTATCGCCAGTAACGGACCACCCAGTACGCATATTGTCAAAGTACAATCAGTCGACAACGTTTCTCGCCCAGTGGTTCCAGCATTACAATCGGCCAAAGGTGCGGACCAGCCGTATGAAACTATCGTGTCGCGACAGGATACTCCCTTCCGTGGAATTTACAATGCCGGAAATCTCGCGCGCGAAAGCGGAAGGGGAGAGAATGGCGTAGAAACTGGTGAAAAAGACAACAGACGAAATGGGAGGCAGGTTGGACGAAGCTATTAGGCAAAGAGGGGAAAAAAGAAGAAATTTTTCCGGCTGTGCGAAGACTTTAAGCCCGGTTAGAATAGGGGAACGAGCGCTAAACTGACAATAGCACTTTTTTTTTAAGGCTGCGCTGCTACACTTAACAATGCTACAATCCATTCCTGCATATACTGTTCCTCTGTCCTCCTCTGCACTTTCCATCTTCTTCGCCGTCTTTCTCCTTCCTTAACCATTCGTCCTAGCCGTATATACACACTCAAACGCTCGTCCAAACCATCTTTTCGCGCCCCCCGTCCTTTCTGTGCGTGCTCACTCACACCCCCGCAGCTTCATTTTTCACCCACAGCGTATCCATCCACCAGCGAGAGAAACCCTCTGACAGCTTCTCAGTCTCTCAGGTCCAGTGTATCCGCGAACCGACTGTCGGGACAATGAGCAATACATTTTAGCGATTAAAATTTATTTTGCCAGTCGCTGTGTTCTCAGACGTGTCTAGCGCGTTCTGTTACACAGGGTGTCTGTTAACACGTGGGACTTAACACTTCAGCGGTGAATGGGAGGCACAAAAACAATGAAAAAAGTTCATACAAACGTAGCCCTATTTGTACCTTGTTCCCGAGTTATAGTCATTGCAAGATATAAAAAATCATAAAATGTTGAATTTTACTTTTTTTTTATACCTTTTACGGTTTCACAAATATTCGCGATAATATTGTGGTATATTAAGGGGTTACGCTCAATCAGGAGGCCGAAAAAGGTGTGATATTACGGATTTTTTTTCACAAACTATAAAACTTTATCAAGAAACTTTTTTTCGTTTGAAAGGTAGTAGGTACATTTAGCTATGTCTCTGAATTTTGGCGTTAAAAAATATTTATTAATAATAAAGTTATTTACAAACTCCTAGATGTCCTATTCGGAAGAAGGGTTTGCGGTGACCACGACTACGCGGAAGTGAGTTATCTCAAACCGAAAATTTAAAAAAAAAATAGTTAATATATGAAATTATCTAAATGAAAAAAATGAAGGAAAGAAGACAAGGGAGCACGGAAGAAAATCGGAGGGGGGAAGAGGGAAGGTAGGAAGTAGGGAGTAATCGGATAAAAAATACAGTATGGGTAGGGTAAGGAACGAGAGAGAGGGAAAGGCAAGTGCGAAGGAGGGGGATTTAGGTTAAGGTAGGTTAAGATACATTGTAAACGGAAGCCATTGTAACCCAAAGGGGAACAATTAAATAAATACATATTAAATTATCTAGTCCTTGGACGCAGGGGTTTTCAAAATATTAATTTAGGACGAAATGGCAAATGTTCAAACGTAAAATATCGATTTTCGACCAGAATCTAACGTAAAATGTCAACATGTCACAAATAAATGTCACAAACGTGAACATAGGTAACTTTGTTATTAATAAATATTTTTTAACACCAAAATTCAGAGACATAGAAAAATGTACTACCTTTCAAACAGAAAAAAAAGTTTTTTGAATAAAGTTTTATACTTTCTGTGAAAAAAATTCCCCAATTACACACCTTTTTCGGGCTCTTGACTGAGTGAGCGTAACCCCTTAATGAATGTACTTACATATTGTTGTATGTGGATAGATTGTTGCGCGTGAGTGGAGAATGCGTGATCGAGATGCAAGTGTGTTGAATAATTGGATTTCAGGATGAATGTTTCTTGATCGGGCCCCAGGTGACGCCGCGAGGTGACGGGGTGGGGAGGCTGACCTCTACACCTGCAGTCCCAAACGGCACGCGTCGAGACGGCTGCCGCCGCATGGTAACCGCGAACTCTTCCAGAAGGAGGAGGATCACCCGGGCAACCGGTAAACGGTAAATGAGTGGGCACGATATATGTATGATCGTGAGCTTTAAAGCGTGAGAGCGAGTAGATTTATAGAAAGAGGCTGGCAAGGGACATCACCCAACTGTTACACGTCTATTTTAACGAGGTTTATGTAGATTATAGTTCTCGCCAAAATATTTGACATGCATTTATTTTATCGGCAATCGCCCAGATCTAGGGTGTGAAATCAGCCCTCAAAGTTGGGATCTAAAATCACGTTTGTCCAAATATCTCGGAAACTATGCACTATAGAGGAAAATCTTTTAAACAAAAATGATGTATATTTTTATAATAAGATCAGCCACGTAACCAGATTCGGTTAAAAATGAATACTTTTTAGTATATTGCGTAAACAAATCGACGTTTTAATTGCCTCATGCAGAAGTTTACATGAACCTAAATTTTGTTTGAATATTGTTCGTAAAATGTCACCAATAACCATCATTCGATTCCAAAATTGTTAATAACTGTCAACCCTTTCTTTATATCATTATTATTTTGACAGCTCACGAATATCTCTGTCTCTTATAATTCTGAACTCTTCGTATCTATCAAACAATTCTTTTAGCAAGTGTGCAACACTTAAATTGAAGTAGTTTAAATTCTTCGATCACCAATTGGATCAGTTTAACCGTGCCACAGCTCCTTTTCTCAGGTACCACTTTTTTATTAGCAGTGTTTAATATACGTGAAAAATTTTGCAATCATGCAAGTCCACTATCTTTATTATTAGACAATCCGCTACAAAACCCTCTGCATACATAGTATACGATCCAATAGATAAGATATCTGTCTAGGGAGCACAATGTGTACTTCGATCAACAAAGCAGAATAATTCAATGTGAAAACTAGCTCTATTATTATACTGTTACCCCATTATCAGCCTCGTAGTGGTTTATCTAACACTGCCAATTAATCCCGCAAATTGCACGAATATCTTCAAAAAGTTGCTATGATAACTTTTATTATAAGATCGTACTGGTTTTGACACGAGATGGATAGAACGGAATGAAACAGTACTTTCAAGAGGAAAGAAAAGTCCGTGAGACACAAATAATTCGCGTCTCGACAGGATCCTCAGGCCATAAAGCATAAGTAAAGTAAGACCATCGTTGGACATTCTGCCAGATGCTAACATCAAAGAATGTGCATTCTGGTCAAAGTACGCGTCAGTCTCCACAGTCTCTCGACCATAATGAAGCTTTATCACTCGGTGACATCAGGAGAGCCTCCTTCGTTCCTTCTTCTTCCGCGATCTTCCCCCTTGGACGTCCTTAACTACCAGGCTTCCGTAAACATCCTGCGATTCTATGGGCAGGAAACTTGAAATAAAAAAGAAGAGAAGCCTCGTGGCATCGCGAGGGCTCGAACTACCGAATAAGCGTCTCAGATAAGGTAGGCAGAAGACGCGAGGATAGGAGATCAAAAGAGGCTGGAAGGGAGGGACAGATGGCGGAGAATGAAGGATTCGTTTGGCAAGTAGAGATTAAGGTGACGACTCTCAAGTCTGACGCCAAAATCTTGACGGGGAGAATTTCGTCAAGCGAAAAAGGAATTACAGTCTGTCCGAGAATAGCGTGTTCGGCTTAACCCAAAATTGTTAATAGCTACACTCCTAATTCTTATGCGAGTCGGACATTGTATGTAATCGTCAGTTTGGAGAGTATCATGATTGCCGCGTATGCGTCGCGTTTTGAAGCTGTGTTTCTTTGTAAACACCGTAAAGGGCCGAAAATGTCTCAAGCAGCCGCTGCTAAGTATATGGGGAAATCAAAAGCATTCATTAGAAAGTGGATACAGCGGTATGAACAAACAAAAACGGTCGATGATTTACCGAATCGTGGCACGAAGCGAAAATTCACAAAACGAGACGAGAAACGGATACTGAACCTGTTCTTGAAGAATCCTGGGCTTACACTGCGTCAAGGACAGGCTAAATTGAAGACGAAAGGTTTAGATATTTCTCTGGACAGTATCCAACGTCATCTTCGTGCTCATGGTGTAAAATGGCGAAGCACAGTGAAAAAACCTTTGTTATCCGAAAAACACGTGAAAACACGACTCGAGTGGGCGAAGGAAAATATTGACCGAGATTGGAGCAAAGTAATATTTACTGATGAAGCTTCTTTTTGGGCACGTAGTATACTATAACGAACCTGGTCTACCACCACCAATAAAGTCGTACATCGGACTGTTAAACACGCAGCAAAGGTGCACGTTTGGGGCTGCTTCTCAGAACAGGGATTCGGCACTCTGTACTTATTTACACATACTTTAAATGCCGAAAAAATGTTAGAAATTTACAAAAAGGCTTTATTACCGTCTGCCAAACGTTGGTTTATTGAGCAAGATGAAGATTGGATCCTACAGGAGGACAACGACCCAAAACATCGGAGCAAGCTCTGTACTGAATGGAAAGAGAAATGTGGCATCAAGCAATTGGAATGGCCGTCACAGTCGCCTGATGCTAATTCTATCGAAAAGGTCTGGGCATATATGAAACAGAGACTTCGTGGGAGACAAGTATTCAACGTAAAGCAATTACTGCAACAGATTCGCCAGATTTGGAGATCCTTACCACACACATACGCTGTCAACCTGGTGCAAAGTATGCCTCGGAGATGCCAGTCGATTATCAACGCTGCTGGCGATTGGACACCCCATTGATATAATAGCATTTTAGTTGTAAGAACGAAGAATGTCTGCATGTATTTTAAAATTCATTTAAATAAACCATTCTATGAATTAAGCCGAACACGTTTTAATCGGACAGACTGTAGATATCTACCTTCCACTTAACACGCTGCGACCCTCTTGGACCAGTCTGCTGCGCATCACTCGTCAGCCACTACCGTGTCGTACCTTCACTTTCCTTTATCCCTTCTTTCTGCAAAAATTGTATCCACGAAACGCGAAATTGTGCTACCATAATGTGTGTCACTTATAAAACTGAGTACAGAATAGCAGCCTCACACTGGTCGCGAGTAATTAGGATGAGATAACCAATAGGAAGTCAGTCTCGATTTTTAAAAAAGAACGAATGTATGCTTAACGATTCATAAAAAGGGAATAATTCGTACGAAATTATGGAACGAGTGTCTGAAGTATTGATAATCCCTGGCTCGATTTCCTGCCTGCCACGATTCATTAGAACACTTTCCACCCCTGTACTGCTGGGCAGAATTGGAGAGGAAAATAATAAATGCACGGTCCGACGGAATTCGTTGTTTACTCTCTGGCCTGGTACTCGATTAACGATGAATTTGAATGACGTCTGGCGGCAGAAGATCCCGATTTTCGGCTCACCTCACTTTTCGCGAATTACATTTCGTAATCGACGAGAGAGGGAAGTAGAGGCGAGCAAATGAAGTATATGTAAATAATGAGGGTGGGAATGAATACGTTGGGGGCTGTGGCTGCACTAATGGCGGGTGCAACGGCCGTTGAAGGGCTATCCGAAAATAATTCCGTCCTCTATCCCGCCGAGAGAATCCCCCTCAGGCCACTCAATTATCGTGAAACGCCTGCCTACTACTTCGCGGTATGGGCTTAAACAAATGAAAAGCGACCCTTGTTCATGGACAATGTGACTAGCAATAAATCTTAGCAGGAGTGAAAAATCGAGGCTTCGATTGCTAGGTAACAACCCAACGATTCTTACTGCATAAGCATAAATTCTGTCCGCTGGAGAACGTCTACAACCAATTTCCCTGCGCAGTCACTGGCTAGATACGGATCACAATTTCCGCGTCTTGTTTCGCGTTGGTACTGTTAAATTTCTGCGCTTCGCGCAATTTATTACCGATGCGAACTTGTACCGGATCGTCGGAAGGCGACAGTCGGGGAAGCCTCGGGGATTCAATCGGCAGAACTTTATCGGAAACACCATTTCGTGGCGCTGCGTTTGCAATCATGGCGGCGTATATAAATGCCGCGGAACTTTTTGAAACGACTCGCGGCGAGGAGAATGCGCGCGTGACGATCAAGCAGGGCTGTGAAGCGGAGATATAAAGATAGGAGAGCTGGGGAGCAAGGAAGAAGGGCGAGACGACGAAAGAGAAGGTGGGCAAAGTCGGTCTCGCAGTATGCGGTTAAACTCTACCAGCGAGGGAGTGGCGGCTGGAGAGGGACAGCTTCTTGACTTTTCAATTTCCTTCCTATCTTCTATGTTCTACTGGTCGATCCTCCGCCTTCTTAGCAGACAACCTGTCCAAACGATTGCGACGAGTTAACAGGGATTGTTTTCAGCTCCAGTTAAATCACTTTTCGGAGGATTATGCCAGATGACGAGATTAACACTCTGATCTTGATACAGTCGATTAGGTCTCTTGACTGCTGTCACTTCCTTTCAAAACTGCATGGTGTCTAGAGCTCACGAAAGATTTCAAATGAAAATTTTCATGTGTTCCTTCATTCATAAAGAATTGAGTCCAATTATAGTTTTATTGCAGTTATAGGGGAATGTACGATGTTCGAGCCACTTGTTTTGCTTAACTTCTGCACACAGGAAGTGCACCCTATTTACCTATAATAATAAGTTAAACGAAACGCATTACTCAACATTTTTTAAGTAAATCGGTTCCAAAGTTTGGTTTTTTACAGGAACTTGGTACCTACATACCTACACGGATGTATTATATTTGTAAAAACGAAATCATAACTAAATTACTCTCGACACCGTATATATGTAGCTCCATTTAAGCGAGATATGTGAAGTTTGTTGTTCAATTCTTTACTACGATACAGTGTACGTCTGTGTGCCTTGACGTTAACAATCGTTTTTTAAGTGTTTTCGTTTATATAGAGAAAAAGTAAATAGGGTTATGTTCACTTTACAATCCGTCTTGAGACGGTATAGAGAATTTAATAGCCCGAATTAATTTGGCATCATATTGAGTCTTTTGAAGGTAATTTAATTACGTTTTGTTATTTTGTTTATCTAGAGACGCGGCAGCGTCTCGACGCCAAGTACATGTTTCGACACCCTGTATATGTCGACTGTCGCTACCGCTATCATTTACTCATCTCCCGGCTAATCCAACCTAACCTGAAACTTATTTCATTAATATCTCATCACGCCTGCAATATTTTCTAAATTTAAAGTCATTTTTCTTATGTAAACCGCGTATCAGCTTTCGAATAAGACCAATTTCAATAAAATCGGTCCACGCATGACAGAGATATCGTAATATCGTCTCATGGATCAGTCGGAAACGGTAAGATTTTTCTTCTTCTGATTCTTCTGATTCTCCAGTCAAAATTTTCGTTAACAAGGTATTCTCAAATCATCAATACCCATACCTTTCCCCTCCCAGGCTTTCAGATAATTTGCCAATTTAAAACTCTGACAATATGAGTACATTTTCATTATATTGCGTTTTAAAATAATTCTAAGATCATTCATCGACACCGATACCTTTCCTCTCACAAGCTTTCAGATAATTTGTCAATTTAAAACTCTGACAAATATGAGTACACTCATCATTTTGCATTTTTAAATAATTCTTATTTATCGACACCTTGACCTTGCCTGGCCACGCCAAGTATTTGACTTCCAGGCCCCGGACATCTAGGCAAATGTCTAGATGTTAAATTTTAGCTTCACATTATTAAAATGTCCGTGATTATTACCAAAAACTTTTATGTACTTGCAGCTCATTTTGATTTCACATCTTTTTTTTATATTGTAATTATTATTTCCTTTTTTGAAGTTTTTTATGGTATGCTCTACATTTCTTTATGGAGATGTTTGTACATAATGACTTCTTGTGAGGTAAGTTGATACGTTTACTCTGGGGCATGTTGATACAGTGTGTCAATTTTCCCCGACTACTTTTAATTGGATTTTTTCTTTTTATTTCTAGGAAAATGGTTCGAAATTATATCAAAAAGACAAATCGGGGCGAAATATCGCAAGAGATTTTTGAAAAAGTGTGTGTCGCAATAGAAAGGGGCTCAGTATCATTAAGGCAAAGTGCGAAAATATATAATATTAACAAAATGAGGGTATTAAGATATATTAACAAAAAGAAGAAACCTCATGTTAAAGTGGAATATTCCAGACATAAAAAGAAAAAATAAAAATGTTTTTTTATGGTTGTTAAAAAATCTGTTTGGTTTTTAGAATACGTCTTTGTTCATTGTGAGTCTATATTGTTGGAAAGGTATCTAGATTAAAATTTTATTTTTCAATTTATTAGTTATTCATTAAACGAATATTTTCGAGATGTATCAACATGTCCCAGAGCAGTATTAACTTGCGCCGCAGTGGAGTAAATTGATACATTTTGCCTTCGTCCAAATAACATTTTTTCATTCATTTTGTATATATTTTCTCAAGTTTTCGTTTACTATATATTAAAGAGGAAGGGCCAAAGTATATTTTGGCATATTTGTTATTGAGTAATTAATGCAAACAAAAATGAAAAAGAAATTGAAAACTGAATAATGTATCAACTAGCCCTGGTCTCCCCTATAGTAGTCCAAGGCATATATTATAAATTGCTTTAATTTACAAATTATTCCTACAATTAGTTACATATATCGGTTTCGTTCTTGGATATGGATCCATATAGAGTAACGTAGCCGAATATGACGACCTCTCCTAATATGAGGCCCCTTCTTATTTCCGCTACAGAACTCTTGAATGTCATACCGATGCTATTTCTTTACTAACTAAACGTGTATTTGTTGTTTTGTCCGCACAGTGGCATTGTAATCAATTAAGGGTCTTGAGCAAGCACATATTTCTGAAATACGTTGCAGAAAGTTTTTGAAGCGGTTCGATTAAATTACAAATACCTCTAAAGTGGTAAGTGTATAATGATTTTCACAAATACTGTTGCATAGTGCTTGCAATGGAGTTTAAGGCTTACTAGTTGTTGTATATCATTAAATGATGAAGACTTAACTTCGAAGCTACTTAATAGTTATCATGTTATTGTTTCCGAATGTGAAACCCGTGAAAGTTCAACTGATGAGAGTGAAGAAGAAATAGTTCTGAATGATGAAAGTGATGAATAAAGAAAAGTATGATACAGAATGCTTGTTTTGTACAGGTCTTTATTCTTCAGATGTGCTAGGTGAACAATGGATTAAGTGTTCGTATAAAGTGTTATGATGGGCGTGCTGGGCTCACGAAGACTTCGGTGGTGGGCCCACGAAGACTACAGTAGTGAAGAAATAGATTTCACATGTCGACTTTATAAAAAAAGGAAGAAAAAATAAGTTTTAAGAAGAAACAAACTGGATCTCATATTAAGAATACATTTTTTTTATCTGCGTATTTGAATGACTTTCGTTTTTATTTTATTATCAAAAAACCGATTCTTTATTATAGTACTTTCAAGTAGGTTGCTAAAGAATGCATATTCTACTTTTAAATCATGTATCGAATTTCAATAAAAGTTTTCTGAGTCAAGAGTTATAATGTTTTTAAGAAATGGGTCTCATATTCGGCTACTTTACCCTGCAGAGTTTGGGCAAAAAATTTGTTGCATAATATACCTACTTGGAATATAGTTAAAACACATGGCTTGCGATGGACGTCCCAAGGGATGTCTCAACAACGTCAGCTTAGCCAGCTGCTATGTCGTACTTGTAATTCCTTAAAACAACATGGTTCTAGAGAAAGGTAGCACCGCGTAAGATTGACCTTTAGCGTTTACGACTGCTCCACTGTGTAGTTTGCGCTGGAATTTCTCTGGACCTCAGCATGTGAGAGTTCAGAAGAATTCAAATATTTTGTACGGTAAATAAAAGTCCCGTTTTTCGTATAAACCTATGTAAAATTTAGTACTAACAATCCAGAGATATCCAATTTTATTTTGTATAAACTATAACTATTATTCTTTACGTTCACGAAGTTCGTTTGTTGATACTGTTATTTTCTGTTTAGTTATACCACAAAATGTTTGTCAATGCAAAATTTACTTCTTGCCCCACGCACGGGGCAAAAAGTCCTTTGCATAGGGTTGAAAGTCCTTAATGTTTTTTCGTGTAATATTAAACTAAATAAGTAAAAAACTCTTTTCAAATCAACAAATATTTATTAAACCAATTCTTTTCGGTATACAATATTGAAAGGTAAGCATGACTTCTTTAACAAAAAATTAAAATGTATGTCAGAGGCTCACTTTGAACTAAAAACTAAAACAAATCGCTCAACTAAAACAAAAACACTATTTAAAGACTTTGGCATCATTTCTTTATACTTTGGCCATCTTATTATGCAAACAAACAGTAAAATATATATTTTCAGTCTGAGGACTTTTTGCCCCAATGGTACCTCCATAGTTTCTGCGATATATACGTTAGATAAAATTATCATTCAGCAATAAACAATATCATGCACACATTACTAAAGAAACATACAATCTTAACGTACTTGGCTGATACGCCTTTAAACTGTGGTTTACTTTATATAAAACAATAAATACGACGTATTTCTTTTAGTTTTCGATACATAAAATAACGAAGGCGTCGTGTAATTTGCACGAACGTACTGGAGCGACAGGCGACTCTGTGGTCACCGCGGTTTCTTCTCGCCTTTGACATAGTATACTGTGAAACTCAATACATTGTTTAGGAATAGACATTTTGAATTCGGGACTTTTTACCCGCCGGACTTTTAGCCCCACCCTACCCTATCTTCTGCAGCGCAATACCAACCGTGTTTCGAGGAAGAATGAAATACGAGACATTTTCTTGAACAGACAAATCGATTAGGTGGACCAACAGTAACATATCTTGTTCTCTGAGTATAGAAAATAAAATTATAATCGAGTATGAATTTTATTCTTTAGGATAAAAATGAATAATGTAATTTCTAAGTTAAGGAGGCCCTCTATTTTAGAACGCTAAAAAAGGCATTACTTTATGAATTTTTTAATAAAATACCATGGGTTATAATTTCTTCAAACCTTGCGTGCTTATTTATACACAATTAAGGAATACTTATTCCTTTATAAAGAAATATTAACTCATTAGATATGTGTTCAGAAACTACTTCGGTGAAGAATAACGTATGGGCATGGTATTCTTGATTTCCTAAATTAGGTTAATCTGTCATAAAAAATTGGTAAGTGGCAGTGTTAGTTGGTTAGTAATATGAATATAACTACCGCGGTAATCGCAAAGAGAGAGCTGTTGGAATCATTTAAAATGACGGCATTTTGAAGAAGAGTAGCAATTGCACCACAGCGTCCACAGCTAAAAAAGATTCATTTGATCCGAATATATTTAGCACAGTCAAGGTTCCATCCATGCAATTATTTCTCATGTAAAGTCCATTAATATCAGTATCATCGACAATTTCGATAATTCAGAACACACGAAAACGTACACTTCCAGCTACATTTGTCACAGAAATTGTTATAAAATAATGAAACACTTTTCATATCTGTCGATTGAATTTTATAAAATTGTTCATTTATTCCTGTCAAAACGTGTTGTTGAATGGACATTGTTTTCCTTTTCTTAAAATAAAAGTCTAACAAGGAAAGATTTTAAAAAATAAATATTTTCTCCACAATACATACAATTTTACAATTCTAACTTCAATTTTAGGTTTCATTTTTACTTTGATACCATTATATTCTTTGGAAGTGGTGCCAGCCTCATCAAAACATTTGTTGCAACAGGGAAGAGTAAATATTCACAGAATTTATTTTGCTCAATTGTTAGTACGTTTGTGAAACAGTACTCCATGGCCTCGTTAGCTTTTTAACTCTGTGGTGTACCATTTAAATGTAAAGCGAGGAAATTAAAGTAATTAAGAGAAAATTACCAAAATGTGCATTTAAATTATAGAAACAGGGAAATTTGGGTTTCGTTAAATACAAGTTTAACGTATTTGACGCTTACGATATGACAGGCACTTTCGGCATTATCAAAAATAAAACGTATTTTCATTCGATACATACGGACAAATATTTACATACATTTTAGCTACAAAATATATGCACCGTCATGCATATTCAAAAAACATTAATGCATATCCATAAATGTACGCACAAAATTCCACGTTCATAACTCTCTGATATATTATCTAGTCCAAAATTTCTGTCGAACGTTAACGGAACAATTACCAAATCTTAATTAAACAGTGAAACAAATTAATGGAGAATTTTTAAAAAAAAATTCTACTCATACACTGATTGCCCTTTACGCCATATTCATATTTAAATTACATTTTGAAAACTCATGAAATTTTTAAGTGTACGAAATTTGTAGAAAATTAAATAGGTACTTTATTAAATACATTTCAATTGTTTTATTTGAAGTATTGCATCTGAATAAGTATTTGTCTAAAATTAAGAGCAAAGAAAATAAATAGTATAGTAGCTCATAATTATTAATTATTGATCATGTATATTTATTACTACTTGTAGCATGCAGAAAAGGAAGCTTTGAGAAACGCTGACCATCGAGAAGTTTCGCGAACACGCTTGTTGGCCGCCCGTGAGCAGAGACGTGCGGGCGCGGAACCGCGGCTCGCGAGGCCCGCGCTTGACGACCAACGCGTCTGTTGATTTCTGCGGCCGCGGATAGCAACGATTGGGTATAAATTAGAGGTCCGCGAAGGCATTTCCTTCTTCGCTGTTCCGAGAGAGAGGACGAGGTAAGACCAACGGCCGCTCTCGGGCAGCTTAGGGACTCCGGCAGGAGAGTTCGGCGATAATACCTGGACGCCAGCTGGAGGGAGAACGCACTAGAGTCTGTTCCTGGACGCTCGACCGATATGGAGAGTACGGCGATAATACCTGGACGCCTATCGGTCGAGAGAGTACAGAGCATCTCAGTAGAAAAGAGAGGAGAGTACGGGAGAATATTCCTGGACGCCCGTTCGGTATGGAGAGTTCGGCGACAATACCTGGACGCCAACCGAACGGGAGAGTACAGAGTAACTCCTGGACGCCTCAGTAGAGTAGAGTCGCGAGAGTACAAAGCCCCTTTCTTAAATACCCGATCGTTAAGAGAGGAGAGTACGGGAGAATATTCCTGGACCGCCATTCGATATAGAGTTCGGCGACAATACCTGAACACCACTCGAAGGGGAGAGTGCAGAGTAACTCCTGAATACCTCATTAGAATAAAGTCAAGTGCCGTCTGCACAGTAGAATCTTGTAAAATTGTATAAACACAGCGAGACGCAATGTCTGTTTTCCGAAATTTGTAGCCCCGTCCTATCAACCAAACCATGTACAGTAATTCCTCGTTATTGTCCCGTTTTTAACATGCGTAGTACGCCCGGTGACTATCCCCACCATTTCTTGGAATCCTTCGGTCGAGAGTGAGAGGACGAAAGAGTCGACGGCAACTTCGTGTCAACTGTTTCGTTCCCTCTCGCTCGCCCGAATAGTGTCCGCATCACGTCGTACACCCTCCGCCAGCCCCGTTCGTCGGGTTTATTCCGAGGAATTACTGTACTCTTACCTAATCCGAATAAACCTTGTCTGTCCAGAAATTATCCTGGTTCATACTTAGGTTAAATAACCCGGGCTTCTCTTATATCGATACTCCCCGTCATTTTAGAAGGAACTCGTTTCGCGCATGTAGAATGAGCTCATTGGCTCCAAGGGAGCGTTGGTTGGGTTATAGCCAATAGTAACTTGTTTCGGCACCAATGAGCGCCAACATGCGCAGAACAGGTCTGAACTTGTCTGTCGGTGGGTTCCATCTTAAATGACTTGGAGTATAGAATCTAGAATTCTAAAACATCAGCATTTGTGGAAATGTGAGAATCAAGCAATAAGATATTGAAATTAATTCGTACTGATATAGGTACTATAATTTACAAATTCATATAGTGTATCACTTATATATGTAATAATACTGCACTAATCTTAAATTATCACAAAGTGCCGAGGAGATGAAATCAATGGGAGGGAGTGGAGTATCAGGGTTTCATGGTAGCCTATAATTTCCGCATTTTATACATTTTATACATACTGGAAATATTTATTGCATCACTTTCATACGTAGTACGCACAATTTTCATAGCAATATTATGCTTAGGTTAGGTTGAAGAACAGTCTCTGACTGAACTTCACCTTTGCTTTTGCCTTTGTTTTCTTTCTTGTCTTGCTTATATACTTGTGTTGTGCAATAAAGACGCTTAATAATAATAATAATTATTGACAAAATGATTCGCATCCAACTTGTTTTGGCCAAGATAGTGAGTTATACTTTTTTGCAATAAATAAATTTTGCAATAATATTTTCCTAGTACTAATAATTAATAAGAGAGGAATAAGTGATACCTAACGTGTTTATTCGAATGATACAATAAATATTTTCAGTACTGTATATACATATATAGAAGGTAGAAGGTAGATTAATTATTCGCCAAGATACAGAATACTTTTATTAACGTAACAGTTCCCATTTAACGTCCCATAATCATAACCCTAATCAGAATTCAGAGAAACTGTACAATTTAAGTGCCTTCGTCTCTCACAAAGTACGATCGCTGGTCCTGCCCCTCGAGAGAAAAGAAAACACGGAAATGCCCCTTCAATGGCTTGCCATCCAAGAAGCATTTCTTTCAGCAAAGGAAAGTATCGACGGTAAACTTGTTAGGGATTATCGAAAGGGCGGGTCGACTTGAAACAGAATCGAATCAGTCGTGTCCCGAGGAAATCGGTCGAATTGATAAAACGGGCTTTAATCACTCCTCGATTATCCGTTCATGGATGAAATTTTAATTTCGAGGCAGGAAAGTTCCGAAGAGCTACACTGCCGTGGAAAATTCGTCCCCTTTATGTCCTCTCGCCTCGAAAGTTTTAGTTTGACCGTTAAGCCATCGAAGGAAAATGATGAGAGCTAAATGAGAGGCGGAGAAAAACGGGGCCGGCAGGGGCGGGGGTGGCGAAAGGGGAAGGTAGAAGCAGGGCTGCAGGGAAGTGCGAGGCAATGGGGTTCGTCATATCAAACTGGTAGATTGGAATTCTAATTAATACTCGCGGATTATCGATAAAGACGCACGAAGAGAGGAATGGGGATGGAAGAGAAAGAGAAGAAGGTGGAGCTGTCAGGGAACTCGAAACAATTCCGGCATCTCGAATATTCTCCCCTTTTCCTGACAACTCGGACGACCCCAGAAGATGGTGCAACTTCAATTCGTTTCGCTCGATTTGCCTTTCGGCTCCGTCGACGATTTTCATTTTTTTTAAATAGTTTGCCCAACTTGCCTTATCCTGGAATACTTCTCGTGTTTCCCAAATCAGTTGATGCCTGTACTTTTACACAGGTAGAGGATATAGAAGACGAAAATTATTTTTACATACGTGAAATCTGCCTGAAGATGGACGAAGTGTCCGATACGTTTGGAATAGCAAAGAATTTTATTTCTGATTTGAAGAGTCCTTGCAGAAAACACTGTAAGTGCCAAAAATAAAATTCTATACTATAGTATTACCATTGGCACGTAGAACATTTTTCGATAAATATTTTCTTTTTTTAATTTTGGCACTTACAGTGCTTTCTACAAGGACTCTTCATTTAGGTATTGTTTTATTTACAGACACATGTTTGGTGTCAAATATTGGAGTCAATTGTTAAAGTAAAAAGATAAATCAGCCGATCTTTTAAGACATTCATAATTGAATTCAAAGTTTCTTTTTATTTTTCTGCTCGAATACGTTTTACCGCATGTCTGAATTTAAAACGGCTAGTACAAATCATACACATTTCTTTCCTGATTCTTTCACTCGAATGAAATCAAAAAATTCTAATTAAGTACCATTAAGAATGCCAGTCTTATGCAAATACTCAAGAGAAATATTACCATGTAAAAAATATAATCAGAATCGAGAACATATCTGTAGGCTGCGAATGTTTATGCAAATATACATTTTTATAGAAAAGGACTAAACAAGTGAAACTTTGATAGAAATATCTTTCGTCATTAGAAGGTTCTCAAAATATATTTTTTATTTTAAAAAATGTTATGTTTATTTATTTCTAGCATATACAGAACTTACTTAGCTCGAGTATAGTAGCGGCCATGATATATTGTATTCGATTTTCTTACAATAGGAAGGTTGTAATTATCGTAATAAATATTATACTTGCATAAACTTCCGCAGTTTACATATCTGTGCAGGTCACTGGCATACCCAGAGGGGGTGGAGGCAAGAGACACTGGCACTCCTCAAAGAAGGGGCTTTGTAATAATTCTATTGAATTTGCTTTAAAAATCGTTTTTCCGTATTCAATTTGGCTCCCCGCAAGATTAAATCCTGAGGGCGCCACTGATGCAGGTAGAGGAATCAATTTTGCCTAGAACCTAGAACGCATACATTTTCAAAATAATCATCGTGAAAGGAAGCTCAATAGAGTATCATAATCGCCATTTTGTAGAAATAAAACAAATGACGTATCATCGACTATAAAATCTCTGCTTATCAAACAAGCAGAGCTACTCGTGCATATCTCACGAATCAAATAGAAATTTGAATTATAATTAGGATTACTATCGAGGATTCTAAAAAGGCAACCGACCCTTTCTTTACTGAAATAAAACCAGGACTGTATCCTTTTGAGGCTATTAATATCATTGTTAGTAGTGAAAATTTATTTTTCGATTCAGCATATTGAGTTTAATGTTTGACCAGATAATTATTTCATTTCTCGACACCTAATTTAATCCGTTTAATTGTTGATTGGTGAAATTGGTGTAATATTATTAATTACAAACAAAAGTTTATTTCTTTTACTTAACAAAGCATCTGTAGAATTTAATGATGCTCCAGAAAATGAGAATAATCGGTCGATAATTCAAAAATCGAAAGCGTCAATTTTAAAAATGCACTTTATGGTTCCCACGGAAAGTATCGAAAAAATAATCTTGGGAATATATTTTGGGAAGCCGTGGAATAAATTATGTCTACAGGGTGTAAAAGAATTATAGGTAAAAAATTATTAATGGATCACATAGGTGATTCTATACCCTGCACTTCTGAATCGCTGGAGATTTGTTAAAAGAATATGCTGCAAAATTGACCTTGACCTCGAAATTCAAGATCCAACTTTTGTCTGTGAGGATGAATAGTGTCAAAGAAACTATTTTTTCCATTCACCGTTTGAAACATTCTTTGCAACATATGTAGTTCCTTCGATACTTTCTTTCGTTTCAGTGAGTCAAAGACGTTGCAATAAAAAAATTTGACCCTGAATTTTAAGCTCAATCTCAATCTTGCAATACATTTTTTAACAGATCTCCTGCACATCAGCGGTAAATAATCACCTGTGTGAGCCGTGGCATATAATTTTTTCACACCCTGTACATCGTAACAAAAATCTTGATGTTTAACCCTGCGTTTGATGGGTCTATTCGACCCTCGATTCATCGAACGTCCCGCGAACCAATACGTATTACATGGCACGAGTGCATGCTCTGGTGATCCCCTTGTCTGCTTTATTGACACCTGCGTCTATCTCACAGTACAGTACCAGTCATAAATTCCGAATCGAGTAAATCTTGATATTTTGATCTTGCCTTTCGATTGATTCGACAGGGAGGTGAAACGGTCGTGCTCGAAACTATTAAGTCGTTTCGTAAACAACGCACCACCATTCAGGAAATTTTCAAAAAAGGAATAAACAACTTTGTGTTGATAATTATTCATATTCGAAAATCTTTATAAGAGAACTCGTTTTCAATTTTTACGAGGTGAAAGATTCTTCGAATACGCGTGCACGCGACTATAAATATTTTCGTTTCCGAAGCAATCGATTTTAGAGAATCACTGGGTAAACGTACGAGTGCGTGCAATTTTATTTAGCTAGCGCGTCTGACTATTACTCGCTACTTCCACTTGCGCGCTAGTATTCTTCAACATTTGGCGGTGATCTGGTTCAAATTATACAACAAGCTTTTGCAGATTATTAATGTTTCATTATCCTAAAATCTGAGTTTGGTTTAATCACGGTGGTACAATAACTTAGCTTTCAGCATTATCAGATATCGCAGCCTGTAAGTTCTACTTGGGAATCGCATTAATCGTATTAAAGATAAAGTGCAGAAAGAAAAAGTTAAAACTCGACTTCGAAGCAACAGAAAAAATTCGACACAGAATTTGCAAGATTAAAGAATGAAAATACATTGATATTGGAAAATACATTTTTCATTCGCTTTTCTTTAATTCTCCAAACGAAGCTCTGTATTTAACATGACACCTAACCAATAAAAAACAAAAATTATATTTACCAAATCAATTAACAATTTCACGAAGGAAATGTTCGAAAATGAAAACTACTGTTAAATAACCTTCGTATTAAAAATGTTTCGGTTTACATAAAATGTCATTATCGCTATTTTTTATTCCGTGCAATCTTGTTCGATTAGCCATTCTCTTTGACCTGTATAGCTCCGAGTACACTGATAATAGGAGTCACTGTACCGCGTTATACATCTGTATGCGAAGGAACACCCTCTGACGTTTTATTTTTTTCGAATGCCTGTTTCAGGAAGGTGAGAGGGGATACTTGGAAGGGCTTGCTTCAAGGTATGCAGACCTCTTCAGAACACATTACGGAGACGTCCTAGAGCCGCTCGAGGAGCTACGCCGCCGTGAAACAAATGCTTCCCCCAGAATGCCCAACACTCAACTCACCACCAGTCATTCACAGCCCATTTACGTGCCTGGAAAATACTCGGTGAGTAAATCCGTCTCTTTCTAACTCTCTCCTTGATTTTCGTTCTGTCCTTTCTATTTACCTTTACGGCCCTCTTTTATTTCCCTCCATTGTTCCTTCGCTCCGTTGGGAATCCCTGGTACATACGTTACGTAATTATACCTATTTTATATTTCGCCTTGTTCACTGCTTCCTCTATGGCGTTCGGAGAGATTCATTTGCACGAGATAACATGGAAAAACTGTAACAGTTAACTTTTCACTTGTGAAGAATTCTTATTGCGTTTATGCTTGAAGACTCGATTATATTACCTTCAAGTAATTGTGACAATTGTGTGGTATTTTTTATAAAAACTGTTATACTAGCAACAGTTAAATACTAAATTATTCAATTTGATAATTCTGGTTGTACGTACGATAAATATTAAGTAGCAAAAATTCTATTACTTTTTATTACGGAAAGATTAAGTATTCTGTAACTCGCTGCAATTATGCCGGTGATTAATATGAAAGTGGTGTAAGTCAAAAACACAAAAAATGGAGAGTTCTCTTATTTTATGTTATATTGATTTATATCTCAATAGTATGAAAGAATTGTTGTAAAATAGCCGTACCAAGTAAACAACAACACAATAGTGTCACTTTCATAATAAGCTGCGGCAGCTTCACGTTCATTTCGATAGTGGTGTAAGACATTTGTTCTCTGTAAGTAATTCTGTGAGAAAATAAATAATTACATATTTTTGTATCATGTATTAACCTTAAATGTGAGGCAAGAAAAGAAACACAAAGAAAACGCGAAATATACTTATTATAAAAGTTAAAACTTTTAATTATAAAAGTTAAAACATAATTAAAGAAATAGTGGTAAAGAATACATTACCAAAAATGGTAAAGTTGTTAGTGGCAAAGTATTTGAAAATAAAAATTGCTTTAGTTCGAAAAAATATTTGACTTTATTAAGTTGTGAAGATCGAGAAACTACGTCTGAGCACTTTTGGAATTTGAGAGACATTCAAAGGTTTAAATAACACATTTTCAAGTTACTCATAGAATTTTGCGATGATAGATAAGTTTGACAGTTGAAGAGCATATATGTGGCAAAACATTTTGTTCAATAATGGAAAAATATTTTTTAATACGTCCAAACGCAACAGTCTAAATATCTCGAAACGAAAAATACATGACTTACACCACATTCATAACCACCGGCACTATTTTAAAATCAACCTTCTTGTAAAAAGCCTAGCCTTCATTTCAGATCCTACAGATCACTCAAAACACAACGCGTCATTTTTTCAGCCAGAATTAACACCCCACACTTTTAAGAACGTGTGCTTGAAAATTATCAAAGTTGAATTAACTCGCTTTGTCCATAGAAAATGAACTAATGCCACGATTCCTCCTTTTGTACGAGTAGGTGTAATGATTTGTGTGTCACATAAAATGATAAAACTAAAAACAGAAGGATTGACTGATACCTAAATAAACAATTTACTCAAAAAATATCATTAGTAAGTATATGAATTTTTATTTTAATTCACTAGCCACGTGTGTTCAAAATGGCAAAAGAAAAGCAACAAGAGAGAAGCGAAGCACATTCATTTTGCAAATGCAAAAACATTGGGGAATGACGAATTAACTCATCCTTCTCAGTTAAAAGATGAAAGGAAGTGTGTTAGATTTTCGCACAATATAACTTGAGGAGAAGTAAATCGGTTTCGGTTACTTGGGTCATGTACCCTATAAGAGGGATTTATCGTTGAGCTGTTCACAAAGACCAGACACTTTGCATCGCAGAATCGAGCGTCTTCTGAGAGCAACTTACTGAAGTGGCTTAAGGCGATTAATACTGCAGACCAATCGATCCTGCTTTAAATTGGTTATTGTCTGTTACACAGATTTTACCCGTAGCTAATCGAGTTTCCTATCGATTCTCGATTGAAGTCGATTTTCCCTAAGATCCACGGAGCAGAAACTTGCAAAGTTAATAAAGCGTTTTCTGCATCCTACGATGCGAAATACCACTTGGTTATTAAGTGGATCTCTTCCCGTTCAACTTAATCGTTCTCGTGTCTCCATAATTAAATCTGCAAGCTGTAATTAAAGACGAAATGAAATACGTTACTACAAGGCAATTTCTAATGATTTTTTTTTTATTTTATTCGCCGAAGAATGCATTCTTTGTACATTAACAAATAGAAGGTAAAGGAATATAAAGTAAAAGCAGTGTGAAAAAACGCATTAAGAAATTTAAAAATGAACTAAGTTTTCTTTTTTTTCGAACTAACACAATAGTTATGCTCTTACTCTGTTAACTTGGGGAGACCAGTTAACTCGTCATCTGAAAATTCCTCCGCATTGGACAAGTGAATTATTTAGACGCGAAATTATAATAATTACCCTCGTAAAAAAATGGCAAATGTGTTACTGTATTATTTATAATGCCTTCTCTATTAATTCGCCTTTAATCATTTTTAAATACGCCAGAGGCGTTTCTGTTAAAGAAATGAGCGACTTAATTTGTTAACCGGCGAAGACAAGTTAACTCGTCACTAATTTTAAAAAAATTGCGCCCGTTGCGAAGGAATGCAAATATCATTTGTTTCTTATTACCATTACAAAGGCAGTATACCTTTTGACGTTTCTCCGCTTCTCTCTTCTTTCTTTTCTTTTGCCATTTTGAACATACGTGGCTAGTGAATTAAAATAAAAATTCATCTACTTACTAATAATATTTTTTGAGTAAATTGTTTATTTAAATATCAGTGAATCCTTCTGTCTTTAGTTTTATCATTCTATTTGTATCAGAAATAACATTAATACATATTCATACCTGCTATTGGCAAGACGAGTTAATTCGTTTTTTTGGCATTTGTCACTGCCCAGCTAGGGAGAACTTTCGATCTAAAAATGTGCCAGTTGACAGGTTAATAAGCTAAAAACTGCGATCTCGTTAAATGGGCATGTCTAACGCTAGGCAAACAAATCCCGTAATTTTCCCAGTGGAAAGATGTGATCTAGACAAAACGAAAGAATGTTCCCAATTTTTGTGCAGCCCTCCAGCTGTCTCAGCGATAAAGAGGAAGACGAAATCTATGGCTTCGGATATGGAGTCTTCAGCAAGCAGATGCTACAGCAACGACAACAGAAGCTCGCTCTCGCTGCGCAAAATACTACTGCGATTACACCGGGTGCACACCAACAGCCTTATCAGAGGTAAGAAATTATACTAATGTTGCATGATAATTGAGGCATCGAGAGCAACAATGGACTAACGATAAGCGATCTAAAAAATAGGGTTTCAACAGTGTTCTGCTTTGTAGGCGTTGTTGCCAGTGCAATCATAATTTTTAGCCTCTGATACATAGTAGTACTGTTCGAAATGCTTCCTAATGCAGACAATTAATTTTTCATTTTATTTTAATAAGTGTTGCACACAGATGTCACCACAAAATTTCAATGCAACACGTGGTTTTGTTATGCCACATGGTTTGAAACTGAAAAAAAATAATTTTTCCTATTTTAGAACAGCCTATTGGAATACATTACTCAATTTTTGTAAAAAAATGTGGGTTAGTCCCTTTTTTTCTCAATGCCGCAATTACCCTTCTTGTAGATTCGATATACGCTACAGCAAATATTTAATATTTATTATGTATTTACTTTTAATAAATATTTAATATCTGTTATTTACTAGTTAGTGTTAAATATTGGATTGAACAGAAAGTTTTTGAGTTTTCATTTATTAGATATTACTGTTATATAGTGTTTCAATGATATATGTTTGACACACATTAAACTTCATCGCGGATTCTCTAATAGTGATGCGACGATTTGTGGCAATTGTCGTCTGTAAATCGTCCTCATATATTGCCTCTGGTTGCTCCTGATCAGAATTTACTCAAAAAGTAGTACCTGTCGAATATGTACTTCACTATTTAAGTGACATGTCTGGGGGAATTTTAACCTAATATTTAGTATTTGTTACTAAATATTTATTCCATCTCTCGAACAATTGCAAATCAATTCTAGCATCTTTTAAGGGGTTATGCCTAGTCAGGCGGCCGAAAAGAGGCGAATGTTTGTGAATTTTTTTTGAAAAAGCGAGAGCATATATTTTTACAGAACTGTTTGCATCTAAGAGAGCAACATTTAAAGAACATTTGGTAATTTTTTCGTAGAAAAATATTTATGTTCATAATAAAGTAACAACCGACATCCAAGAAGCCTTTTTAAAAATTTGGTTTTGTAGTGAGCACTGCCATTCGGAATCAGATAATCTAAAATCAAAAAACAAAAAAGATTTCGTCAGTATATTAACGTATCCTCTGATTAATGGAGGGAATTTCCGAAATATTAATTTAAAACAAAATCGCGGCTATTTAAAGCTGAAATCCTGATTTTTTCACATTTTATTCTTCCTATGCTTTTCTTATGTAGTTTGAGAATTTGACTCACACTGCGTCTCGCCTCGCCTTGCTTCAGCGCGACTCCAAGCCCCGCGGATTCTTTCTCGAGAATATTTTGAGGAAGACAGGCGAGGCGAGCCGAGGCGAGGCGTAGTGTAAGAGGATGCAATGCCACCGCACAGGAAGAGGTTCTCTGAGCAACTGACCAAACACATGAACCGAGACAAGCTCAGATAACTTCAGGTACGAAAAAACCGAGGCGACGCGAGCCTAGATGTGAGTGCGGAAAGAAGTTCCGCCGAGGCGAGGCGAAGCGAGGCGTAGTGAGTGAGAGCCTACCTTAAGTGTAGAAGTATGTATATGGAAGCAATATCTTCTCTTACTTCTTACTTAGGATCTTGTATTATACAAAGAAAAATAAGAAAAAGATGATTCTTTTATCTTTATTGTGAAGAATCTTAATTCCTCTAATATCAACCACATATTACTTCCAACTATATTTGGAGATTACATTCTGAGTTAATAAGTTCTACAAAAAGTCAAAATTGACTTAGGGTAAATCCGGGAGACGCGGTCGGGCCGCGGTCGGGCCGAATTTCAGATTCTATACGTAAAAATGCGTTAAAGTTCAGACCAATTACTTCTCTAGAAGCCAAACAATTGAATGAATAGCGTCATTTCGCTTCCTTCTGTGTTTTTCTGGATTTATAGGCTATAAAAGGTAAATTGAGGTTACATATAACCTGTTTTGTCAAACAGCGGTGTGCAGAATCGCATTTAAAATATACTTCTAAGTTTATTTTCGTTTGGGATAATAAGATAGTAGAGATATTCAGGGACAATGTAGCCGAAGTATTTGGCCATACTAACTCTTCCTCTCAAAGCTAACGAGAAGACCATCTCTCGCTGCAGAAAGGTGAGATGGTCGAGTTATGATTTCTTTTATTATTTTTTATATTTTATTATTATTTTATTATTATTCTTGTTTATTTAGTTTATTTATTCACTTTTGTATTCATTTGCCTTGCTAATCGCCAGTAGGTAGTTCACTTTTTCTTTGATGTGTTCTTTACTTGTTTAGCGTAAACAAATTAAATATCAATGAATCTGTAGTTGTATTCACTCATAAATAATTTTGTTTTATCCTTTGTTAATTTTCCATGATTAATTATGTGAGTGGTCTCTGCCAACGACGAAGACCATTTCTCCCGGCACCTCGGGAGAGGTGGTCAGTTGTTATGACTTCACTTTTCAACCCTTTTTACAGTAAATATTGTCTTAAAGCAAGTATCGACCAGTTCTTCTGAATCAGCATAAAATTCTGAACATATAGGTTTGTTCTGATAAAATATTTATGTCTATATTAGTTTTAATAGCCATTTTATATTAGGTCGTTCGCGTCTCCCGGATTTACCCTAACTCGAATTTGTATTTTTCCTAAGTTAAGGTTTCTATTGTCCTCAAGTATACTCTAAATAAAAGAAATTGATCACTTTCTTTTAAAAATGTATCACATTTATCAACACTGCGTGTTGTCTTGAATTTAAAAAAAAACACTTAATCGTACCTATCTCTTTTCTTATAACATGTGCTAAAAAGGTATTAATTAAAATCACTGACATCACAGATGTGAGAGCTCGCTTTGTAAGGTGTCACAGATTCAATATTCTGAATGTTCAGTCGGGTAACCAGTCACGACCGACGCTTAACTGCCATGGCCTGTTTGTTATACGTAATTGCGCGTTGCGTAAATGGCCTAAGTGATCCCGAAATGCCATCTGTGCGCACCTTTGCGCAGGCTGCTTGATATTTAATTGCTAATTAACCAGCAGACCCTTGCTCGTGTTCGCCTTCCACTGCAGCCGAGGATCGTGAATGGAAAAAGAGGCACAGGGAAGCCATTATTAAATTCCATTATCTTGCCAGTGGCATTATCTGTTTCCGTGCACGTGCGAATAACAATGGCTTTGGGCCCATGGAACTATACTATTCTCTTCTTGTCGCCATGATGAACGCGTTTTTGCGACCCCCTCAGTTAGATTCACCTCAAACAGTTCTTCTGCGACTTTGTTGGCCCGTGATAATGCTGAACGATCTATTCATGATGATGCATGAATTTATTTGAGTACTCAACTAGGTGGCATGGACTGTGATAGTAGGAGTTATTGTAATCGGTGATAAAATGAATTGATACAGTGTTTGTTTGCTTCAATTGCTTTGATGTTTATGAACCGTTTTCTGAGAATTTTTATACCACAGAACTTCCACTGGATATTTATAGAAAGTTATAAATTATTTTACAGATGTACCTAATTGCTAAATTTCTGTGTTTGTTAATTGGGAATCGGTCTCGGAATTTTGGTGAGAATTTTTGTACACCGAAATTTTATTCGATTGTCATGAAAAAATTAAAATTATTTTGTAAATGTGGTAGGTATGGTAATATGTAGCTGCACGGATGTTTTATTTCCATAAATCGTAAATACGTCGAGTCTTTGTAGTGTCGTGAGTATAGTCTATAGTAGTAAAATGATTTTGTTCTTTAAAAAATACTAATTTATTTTCAAGAAATTTGATGAATTTTCTGTCCAGAACGAAACATGTCGAGCATGTAAAAATACAATATTTTAACGCAGTTTAACGATATAAAATATCTTGCAGCAATGTTCTTGCAAATATGAACTTCACTAGTATTCAAAAGCAAAAAAGAAAATCTGAAATGATGAAATCATTCGTACTTCAATTTGACGACAAATATTTGTACGATCGGCACAAATCGGTTTCTCTCCACAACTAGTAACGCTGCACATCACATTAATTCTATGAGTACTAATATCAACGATTTCACCATATAATTATTTATTCGCTTGAGCCATTAGTAGTTTGAAAGAGAACTAACTCTCGTGAGAAGTTGTTTTGACATACGAGACTTTGATTAACGTTTACAGTCCAAACAGCTCGGCTGAAGTGCGATTAGTTGCTCGGTTTGGGAGTCGAAACATGCAGCTAGTCGCCTTAACGATCAAAATATAACTGATTAGTGCGGCGTTTAAAGCGCAACTGGTTTACTCGACTTTGAATTGCTTCATTTGAACGTTGAAGCACGACGCTGCTGCATTTGTGGCGCGTTCCTCAGATGAAATAGAGGAATTGATTAATTAGCAAACATTGTTTGTTTATTTTACGGTGCGACAATTATTTTATTAGATATTTTTCCAAGAACTGCATGGACTGTTCTCCTTATTATTTTTATATTATTTTAGTTCTTATTATACAGGATGTAATATTAGCACTGCATCAAACTTCAAGGGTAGATTCGACATTAAAAAGCAATAAAAAAGTTTATATAAACGTCCCTAGTAGCAACTAATATTGTTGAAATATTTTTTTGTAATAGATATTCAAAAAATATTTTTTGAGACAGTCTTTAATATGTAACACATACAGTAAATCTGAAATAAATGTTTAGGAAATATAAACTAAATATTTAGAAAATGTAAAGTAAATATTCAGAAAATGTGAAATTAATATTCAGAATTATAAAATAAATATTCAGAAAATATTTATATTATATTTGGACAAAAATAGTTTTTTCATAATTTAAAATGAATAAAGAGATTCAATCTCTTTTTAATATTCGATGAATGTGTATTCAACATTTTGTGCTACCAGGGGTGTCTGATTTTATTTTTTTCTGAGCTTTAACTTATCAAGAAATTTATTTATCCAAGTAAAAGTAAATGAAAGCGAAGATAAAACTACATTTCGTCAGTTTATAAAATACGGCAATCAATATAGTACGTGGACGTTGCTAATGACTGCATATTGTAACGCGTTGCCTTATTTATTTAATTCTCTCTTTGTCATTTAGGTCGTAGTTCCGATTCAGCGTTATTATTTTCGTCCTCGTATCCAATTGGAACAGGTGTGCAAAGTGTTTAAAGCAGAGAAAATGAATTAACAAACAAAAATAGAAATTGTTTACTCGCCAACAGAGAAATTTTGGGCTACATTATTTTAAATTCGGATATTGGTAGACACTCAATTCTTTCGTTTAATCTGTCAACTGAGGAAGAAAAATTAACTTGTCACTTAGAAATGTCTCTCCACAGGATCAGTGAATGTAACATGAAATGAATTTAATCATTGTATTTACACAGAACGAGAAACTGTAGCAAACGGTCGTATAAAGTATTTGTTACGAGCAAATTAAGTTAATTCGCCTTTCCTATTTACCGAATCCACGTTTTTAAATTAGCAGGTTTTGTTTCTGGGCGAAAATTAACCCAGTGACCTGGTCAAATATACTTTACTTAATTAATAAATAATATGTTTTAGAATACTTATGTGGAGCTTTGATGTTGGGTATTTAAATTAATTTTATTATACTTGGAAGGATAACTGATAGCCACGTTAGGCGCGTAATATTTTTTATTGCATCGCGTAAAAATTATTCTTGATTCGTTGAGGCTACCCTAGTAGCATTTATTTGCTGGGAGTTTGTTGGGCCAATGACGTGTTATCCGTTGGCCAACTGTTGAAGTGTCGCGCTAATTTTAAATGGGCCAGCGATTGTAACCAACGCAGGCCCAACTGAAGGTTTCTTTCCATAGGCCCAACTGAAAGTTTTTTTCTATAAGCCCAACAATTTATTTCCAAAAGACGTTTTACAGACGTCCAGAAGGCGTCATGGAGAACTTCAAAAGACGTCTTAAACACGTCTTTTTCAGGCCTGGTTTAGGAAAAAAAAAATTCGCAATGAGGAGAGACTCGAACCCAAACTTTCCGCTTACGAAGCAACCGCTGTTCGCACTTACCCAACACATTTCCTTGTAAGCACTTCTAATTTCTAGTTACATAATTAGTATTAATTGTTTATAAAAACTGCGCAGTGACGCGAAATATTCTACAAAATATCATCATTCGACCTTTAGACCCATTCCTTAAAATTTCACATTCGTCTCAAGACAGACGTCCTCATTACGTATTTACAAAATAAGAAAAGAAAAATCACAACTTGGAATATAATAACAGGTTTTTGGATGTAGCAAATTTTCTGACGTTTGTAAGACGACATTTAATCATCGTTGTAATTTTTTGTTAATTAACCAACCATAATAATTGTAGGCCCAACATTGAATATTCGTAGGCAAACTGTCGTAATTTTTTGTTATATAACCAACCAAAATAATTGTAGGCCCAACATTGAATATTCGTAGGCAAACTGTCGTAACTTTTTGTTAATTAACCAACCATAATAATTGTAGGCCCAACATTGAATATTCGTTGGCAAACTGTCGTAAGTTTTTTGCCGTAGGCCCTATGTTGGGAATTTGTAGGCAAAACGCTAACTATATAGCAACTAATTCCCAACTGTTGGCTACCGTTGGCCAACCAAAAATACTACTAGGGTAATGAAATATAAACTGATTCGTGACGATATTCGTAGAATAATTACATAAGTGGGTATCGGAGTTTGTCCAATTCCCGTGCGCAAGCGGCACACGAAATTAATTATTCTTGGGTAACGATCGATTGACGAGCGCTTGAATGAATTAATTATACGCCTCTGTACCTTAATTCTGTGGATGCTGCGCGACGAGTAATTATTATACAATAACGCTGTTCAACGGCGATCTGTCATGAAATTTGTCACATTTTTGTAATCGCATAATTTTATTTCTTTCGCTCGTGAGAGATAATTTATATACATATTTCATCGCCAACTTTGACGTTAACACGACTATCAGCTGATATAAAAAAATACGTTTCGAATATTTTTAAACGATTTTATTCAACTTCGATCCTCTGTTTGTATGTTTGTTTGTTTGTATGTATGTATGGTTCAAATCTGGCAACTCAAATTTAACCCACTTCCAACTATCCAATTGTCTTGAAACTTTGCAGGCGTGCGTAGTTTGGATGACAATACAATATTTTAAAAAAAAATTAACCCCGAGCGGGTGAAAAAATTACCTAGTCATCAATAAATATAACCTATAACCACAAATCCAAACGACTTGAAATCAGCCACTCGCATTCTTTACGAAAATGACAAATAGCCGCTGCGTTCAGGACGCTAGTCGCATCGCGATTACCGAAAATACACAATTTATCGAGGAATGATCCGTCACGTATGTACGAATAGTAAAACTAAAACTTTGCAGGCGTTCGTAGTATATCACCATCGACATTGTAGTACATGAAAAGAATTATTTTTTAGTGACTGTAGCACTATAGCGTTTAAGCAAACTTTTAAACTCTATACAGTAATAAAAGATATTTGTAACGAAGTCTGTGCTATGAAATGTAAATCCAAAAACACTAAAAACTAGAAAGTAAAAAATATATAAAAAAAAATTTATGTTAAACGATTTTATTAAAAATGCACTAAAAACTAAAAAATAATTTTTTTCTTGTACTACAATTTCGATTGTATTTTTTCACTTTAAATATAATCGTGGAGCAGGATATGTCACAACAAATTCATTTCGGCGTTTGATTCTGTATTAAATTGATTCATATTCTGTTATGACGTATTCTGCTCCACGATTTTATTTAAAGTGAAAAATACCATCGAAATTGTAGTACAAGAAAAGATTTATTTTTTAGTTTTTAGTGCATTTTTAATAAAATTGTTTAACATAAATTTTTTTTTATATATTTTTTTAACACTACCTCTGTGCCAAATTTCATTAAAATCGGCGATTGTCAATTGCGTGATGTTCCTTGTTAATGTGTTTTACCAGTATATACCTACAATATGTAGTGAACGAGTGGAGTCCTTTATCCGTGGACTCTTGTCTCATACCGATTCGCGTTATGTACTTTTTAAGCCCTTCTAATTCACTCTCATTTCATCTCGACCCTTCTTCTCATCTTCGTAAGGCAGAAGTGAAGCAGAAATGGTGGGGATAGCGACAAGCTTATAGCGTAGAATTCGAAATGAGCTTATATCGAAAGAATACTATAATAATTTATACCAATTGCAGACCCAGAGTGGGGGGGGGGGGGCAAGGAGCTCTGGCACCCCCCAAAGAAGGAGCTTTGTAAAAGGAAAAGAAAACTGGATTTTATTCTTTAAACAATTTTTTATAATCACCTAATGAATTTTATTGAATTTGCGTTAATTGAAATTGCATTAAATAACATTTCTTAAAAATATTTTTATCCGTTCAACTCGGCTCCCCCAAGATTAAATCACGAGTGTGCCACTGATCTATACATATATTACATCTATTTACCCTATATCTATAAAATCATAAGTGACGATTTCATGTCACGTTCTTTGTTCTTATTTTCGACATTTATCAAGATGAGGTTTAATGGAATACTGCGCGAATTTAAAATTCGTGTTGTGTTTTAAAATTATAAATAAAAAATCATGGAAGTCATTGTTTTTAATCGATTTTGTCACGTTTTCTGTAACGCTATTAATGTCACGTCTTTTGTAACGCTTTAAAGTGGGGATATATAAGATGACCGTACCTAATATCGCCCATGTTCCTAATATCGCCACTCGCTATATCTCGCAAAGTAAGCACTAAATTTTATCGGTGATGCACTGAATTAGTACCTAAACATATGTAGGAAGACATACTGTAATTGCAGCGTCATGTGATCAACAATTACCGAAAAGGAAGTATGTTAGAGAATCTTAATAGTGTAAAAATTTATTAGATTGCCACAATTTTATGTAAGTCTAATAATTCTGTGAATGCAAGAATATCTACTAGAAATACCTAATTAATGATGTACTTAAGGAATGAAATCGATTCAAATATTTTTCGGAATGAAAATAGCGTTTTTCTTTTAGTAGTATGAATAGTTCTGAAACACTATAGGTACATATATTTCCTTAAAAATAAATTTGCTTATGCACCAGGACAACGGCTCCAGTCTTCATATATCAAGTTCTATGTTATTTTAAATAGTAAACAGAGGAAACTTGCAATGTCAAAAGTGTATGGAAGAATTGCTTTACAGAAGCTTCGTCGTCTAATAGTCTGAAATGTGACATTTTCCATCTCATTATCACGTACGGTACGGACCAGGCGATCGTCGTAGAATTCATTAGCGTCGAGATAGACGTGTTCGATTGACAGATGGATCGGGTGTATTAATTATTCACGGTTGTACACACGGGTCCGTGATGCTCGTTTGTCACACGGCCAATGATGCATTCCACGATTGCACGTCAGTTACAACTGCTTCTGGCACGTCTTTTTAATGGAATATTAAGAAGTCTCGCCACGTTTCTCTCATTATTCGACGACGTGCCGTTTACTATTTCGTTGGTAGAAAGGATATTAATGGCCACAATGAACTTATGGAAAAGTATACAGTCAAAGAGGAATTTAATTTTTAATCTGATAAAAGGACAGGGGCGTCATTTGTATGTTTTATTAGGGGGGGGGGGGGGGGAGTAAGAGCTAATGGAATTGAATTTTTTTATACTGTCCTTTACTAAAATATCTAAATTATCTACACTCATTTACGAGTAAATAAATCTATATTCCTTTGTTACAACCTTAATGTTTGATTCACGAAGCAACTTGAAAAATGGGATAATACTAAATGGAATAATATTAAAAATACTGATGATACTAGATAAAGGAAATATTAATGAAAAATGTAATAATAAATGGAAGTCAATGTCACGTTTTCATTCCAAACGAAGTTCCATTGGATACACAACACTCGTTTCGATTTGTGAATGATGTAAAAGTTCAATACTGGATGGCAGTTCTTCATGTCAAGATGTCAAGGAATATATGTTTAAAAATTTTGATATTAAGGGGGTAGGTTACCCTCAACAGCCCAAATTCAGGTCCTTCTTGAAACGCATATTCTGAAGTAATAAATCAATATAGAGATAATTTTTTTTTTCAATTTTTAAGCGTCATTTCGTTGACTTTAATGCGCAACAAGAAATTTTGAAGTATATTTATAGGAAAAAAAGTTATAAATATAAATGTGGGAGCGTGTACGCGATGCACCGTTTGATGGTGAACACGATTCCGGATAGGTGAATTACCTAAAACACAAAGTAAAGGCATTTTTATAATTTGTAAGACAGTCTCCATCTTGTGCAGCAAGCAAAATTTTGATGAACAAATTAATACAAGTTTCATGTTGATGTTTCTGATCTTTATTCTTTTTTGTAGGAAAAATATTTTTTATCTTTTTCTTAAGAATTTATATTGAAAATGTGCTCCCAATACATGGAGGGGAATAGTTTCCAGCAGCTTCCTGTAAATTTTCATTCAAATCGTTGGAGCGGTTTTCGAGATTTTATGTTCACCGTTTTGGAAAACATAGTTTCTGGGAAATCGCGTTTAAAGTTGGACATCGTTATCCGATCTCATGTGCAGGCTCGTACATTTTTTACTGCAATTCCATCCATTTTTGGAATTTCGGGGCCCGGTTGCGCTTAAAATACGTAGAAAAGATGTAGCTAGCGGAATATGCAAACATCCTAAAAACCAATTTTCAGAAATTTTAAAGGTAACTTACCCCCTTAACACATGACTAACTTCTAATTTAGAAACAAATGCAATTTTTCTTTTCATCATTTATTCAATTTAATATGTTAATATGTTATTTGACATCCTTTTATATTTGCTCTTATCTCATAAAATAACAGACGTTGAACAATCATTATTTTTTAATGAAAAACAAAGAGTAAATATGAAAGTGCATAGAATTAAAAGTTCAAATAGAAAGTAAAATTGTGAAGAATTTAAATTGTATAAAATTATAGGAGTAAATAATTAATGGTTTGTAAAACATTAAATATTTGAAATTGGTTTAAACTCATAATAATAAACTCATGCAATATTTATAAAGTAAACTGCATAGAACTAAGGGAAACGTTTAGCACACACTTAACTTCGATGAAAATTTTTCTTTTGACATTCTTAAACGAATGGATAGTTATTAGTCGGTAAAAATCTGATAAACAAGCATGTCATTAAAATCTTACTGCGTAAAATTTAAGATGAAATGTTTATACGAAATCTTTTTTCACAAATAATTCTTTTGTGAGGAAGAATTGTTAATGTTGATTAAGTGATCCTTATTTGTAAGATTACTATATTTATAAATTTCAAAGATACAGAAATAACATAAATCGCTGAAATTATTCAGAATTTTTTTCTAGGAGAATAGCTTGTTAACAACACGTAGTTTCCTTGCATCTTGTATTTTCTTAGTGAGTATCACAAATCGAAATAAAAAAATTTGAGTCTCAAATTTCAAGTTTTAGTGACTTTTGTAACATACTTTTCTCAACAAATTAGTACCAATTGAGACGTTAGACTTTCTATGTAAAAGCCATGGAAAGCAATTCTTTTACTTCCCGGACATAGGTACATACATAACGTATTAATTAGTTAAATAATGTTACAAATGAATAATCAAGTTTCTATATAAAACGAACATCATTGAATAAGTGTAACTAACAAGGGCACACGAATTTTCGATATTTTTGAAATCTTTGCAGGTTTGTAAGCCACCTCAATAGAAATATGAGGCAATAGATTTAAAGTAGATTTAAAAAAATTGTTACAATGAAAATTTAGTGCTCTTTATGCTTCATAAAACTGTGCAATGAAATTGTTCAAAATTTGTCATTTTATAATTGGAAATTAAGTTGCGAATAAATAGGCAGTTTATGACAGTAATGATAATTCTTAATTTTAATAAAAAATGTCAAGGAATTTATAACTGTATGTTCCCTGCACACTTTTTAATGATTATTGAAATTGTCTTTTTGTCTGAAATAATCTAGTGTTTTTATAACCCATGAACCAGAAATTCAAGTAATGTATTACCATTAATTATATGATAATTATAACGCCCACCGTATTAAACATCGCATACAGGAAAACGCCGGATATTCAGGCGTCGATTATTGGATATCGATAATACGATTGTGCGGGCGTTGACTTCTTTACCCCCGATTATCCCGAAATGTAATCCGAAATCCTTGCAACCGAGACATGCAAACGGTTCTACCTAAATAATCCACGATTTTTATTACCACTGATTTATGCGGATCAGCTGTCTGTCCGAATACTTGACATTCTATTATAACTTGAACAAACAGCCTTTCATGCCTCTTATTGTATAAATGTCATATAAATTACCCGAAATGGTAACATAAACTATCGACTGCAGCTGATGTGGCTATGTTATGTTGACAGAGATTTAAATACACTATTCCTTCGCTTTTGCCATTCACTACATTGATTTATTCGTAATAAGGAGGAGTAATATTCGTTATTTTATAATGATCAAATACTCTTATTTTAAAGAGTTTGGCAGATACAAAGAAACTTAACGAAGTGTCGAGATTGTCAGAAAATTTAATAAAATTATTATTACAATCAACTACTATTTCTGTGAAATTTCTTTCGATTTACGCTTTATACCATATTAAAACGGATTCTGAAGCTAAAACACATAAAAAAATATATAGAAATATTGTTTTTAAATATATAATCTTCACCGTTGCACCTTTCATTTCTCTTGCGTTTTGCTAATTCTTCCGAAGATGGGTTACTTCGCGGTTTTCCAATCGAAATTTTATTTACCATTTCAATTCAACTGTTGAGATAGTACGTTTTAGAAAAATTAATTTATTTTATTATCCTGTTATTTAAATAGTGTTCAGACACTAGAATATTAAATAGAGATCTCTTCTGTCACTTTCCTCATGAATAACGGACTGAAATACTATTAATTGTCCAATTAAGTCTATCTAAATCTGTATCTGGATTACTTACTGCGATTTAATCCAGTCCTTGCCTAATTTAACGTCAACTCTGCAGGCAAGCCTTTTTTTCAAACTGACACCTATTCGAATTTTTAATAATTTCTAATTAACCAGGATCCAATTTCTTTTAAAACATGTCACACGTTTTGAGATCAATCCCTACAAAAAGAGTCCTAAATATTCCTTTGTAGATTGAAAAACTAAAGCGTAACAGTATATTAGAACGTATGCACTACCAATTCCATTTTACAAATTTGTATATCACATGAATAATAACAACATCAACAACAGTGTTCTTATTAAACCTTAGTACACCTAGAAGATAAAATACAAAAAATGCTGGTGCAACCACAAAGTTCAACAGAGCTAGCAATAATAATAATAATAATAATAATGACAACATTATAAGACAGAATATTCAAAGACATTCAGTACAAGTGTGTAGACTGCGGATGTTTATGCAAATATACATTTTTATAGAAAAGGACTAAACAAGTGAAACTTTGATAGAAATATATTTCGTCATTAGAGGGGTTTCAAAATATATATTTTTTTAAAAAATGTTATGTTTATTTCTTTCTAGCGTATACAGAACTTACTCACTTATCTCGAGTATAGTAGCGGCCATGATATAGTGTACCTATTCGATTTTCTTACAACAGGGAGGTCGTAATTATCGCAATAAATATCATACTTGCATAAACTGCCTTAGTGATAAATAATCAACGTATCGACTGCAAAGTTATCGAGACGCAATTACTCATATTGGTATGTAGTAAAATCTCTAGCAAGACCTGTGACAAGTTCAGAAATTCTACGGACGCCTGTACAATTTCGACGGAGTAATGATGGACAACGCGATTCGCGCGTAAATTCATTCGTTATTACAGACGTATCGTGCGTGATTATACTCGAATCACGTTAATGCAGCATGGTGGATACGTGCCGTTTCTATGCCCCCTGTCCAAACGCTTGGTGCCACGTTTAACTATCGATGTGTCCCCAGGTCAGAAAAACGTACTCTTATGCCACATCCATTGGAAACACCACCAAGTTCGCCCACGTACTTTCATATTAATCCGCATGCCTCACGTCGACGATTCAAATGTCTGGGATGAAATGGAAGCCTTCGTAGTTGGAAGATATCGACTGCCTAAAGCCTGTTGTCTCTTCAAGCATACACTCGCGCGTGGTTTGGCATAATTCTCCTCACATGTAGGGAAATGAAACTTTAATAGAAAGTTTTAATTAAATCTTGATTTAAAGTAAACTTTGTGGAAACTTTTTAATTAGAGATGAAAAATTATCATGGAATTTTTCGAATGAAAGTTTCTGGCTCTTCTGGCTTACTTTCGCGCGGCAGAGGTGGAACGCATATAACTCTATAATTATAATATTTAAACTTAGATTTCCTGACCTGGTTGTGTATTGAATCCAGAGGAAATTAAATTGGCGAGGTTCTACAGTTTGAAATTTAGGTGTACTCTTTGTGAAGGGCGTGTAGAAATTGATTACTGTTAAGAAAGGGCAAGAAATTAATTAGGGAGTAAATATAATGGCAATAAATACATCTACTGGTTATTATACTGACTCCACAATGTCTGATAAATTCCCAAGTACATGGAATCATGAAAAATGATTATCATTGACTCAAAAGACATCATTGCTTCACATGTTCTTCAGGATTTAAATAACATGGTCACACAAGTTTTCTAACAAGGGAACATCCCGAACCCGGAAATTCAAAAATTCTGAAACTTGTGAATACGTAGGGGATTTCCTCCTGATTACAACGCAATTTTTGTTTGCTGCCCAAATTCACTCTAAGGAGGTGAAATTGATCCCTGAAAATCCGGTTATTTTCCGATTTTCTGTTATAACTCGTGAACTGTAAAATAATTTTTTTACCAAATAATAGATCTAATTAAAAGAAATAACTTTTGTCTTGAAACTTTTTCTCTATCTCTTACAGTTCGCGAGTTATAACACAAAATCGGCAAAGAGTCGAATTTTCAGGGGTTATTTTCACCCCCTTCGAGTGAGTTTGCGCAGCAAACAAGAATTACGTTGTAATCAGGAGGAAATCGCCTAGATATTCACAAAGTTTCAGAATTTTTTGAATTTTCGGGATCTTCCCTTGTAACATTTATTTACACCTCACATAGCCCACAAGTGATTCATTTCCTATTTAATCATTATTTAATATCAGTCATCCAGATATTACCAAAATGAAAAATATTGAATCATAACGTAATACAAATATATCCCCTTTATCATCTCATAATACAAATATGTATATCCCTTTTATAATCTCGTAAAAAAAAATTGTGACATGATAAGAAAAGAACAGAATTACTGAAAGGACTCAATCCGTGCTGCTCCATCTTTAAATTCCTCTAGACGTCTACCATGGCCACTCAAGTAATTCATGCGAAATAGCGTGCAGGGTTGTCCAATTACCCAGCGTTGCGCACATTTGACCGTCAAAACTGCGACCAGTTACTAGCAACGGTCTTCTACTGGAACGACGGACATTGTTCATTTGAACGCAACTGGTCGGACAATTACGAATCCATTCAGACAAGGAGGCCACTCGACCCAATCATCTCTGGTCGATACACCAAAGAGAGAGACAGAGGGAAGAGAAAGGGTCAGAGGAAGCGTCGAGGGGTCCCGGACAGAGTTCAGAGGGGTCCACCCGGAATTGCGGCGCAGTTTGCCCGCCGAGATGTTAGCTTTTCGTCAAAGGCCGCTATTAGTATGCGGTTAGTATTACGGAGCAGTGTATCAGGATACGTGGATGATACATTGCCATCTATTACCGATTCTCTGGCATGTGAACTGTCGACCCTCCTGCGCTCTCTATCTTCCCTTTCCTTTCGCGCGCGCTTCCACCCTCCACGGGACTCTACTTTCACGGTCGGATCGCTCTGTAGGACGATCGATGGAACGGGGACCGAGCCGATCCAGCCAATATGGCGATTAGTCGTGTCGAACGCGACCCTCGGCCGGAAATCATTGGCCGCGCATTCCACCGTGATCCACTGTTCTCTCCTCTTCTCTGAGGAATAGATGCTTGGGATTCTTGGACAAATACCGCGCGATAAGAGGACCGGACAGCTAGCTCGACTGCTGCGAACACTATCGAGTCTTGCGTTTATGCACAATCGTCGTCTGCTTTCCCTTGCGTACGTCGCTCGCCAAATCGTCATGTCCTAAGGGGTGTATTTGGAAGAAAGCTGCTGAGAGCATCGTACAGGCTTAGAAGCTTGTGCACTGGCACTTTACTGAACACGTTTGTTACAAATAAAAATAATGGAAAAGGTAATTTAGACTGTTCGAATAAAGCGCCCTAGATCGTATCCGGAAATCTCTATGCGCGGTGTGCGTCTGGAAGGTTCGCGCAATGAGTCGGAAGGGTCAGACGAGAAACGAGATCGGTGAGAGCAACACGACCCACAGTGTCGCGGCACGTGTTCAAAAAGCAAAAATTTGAGTTTTGAAATTTTGTATTTCATTTCATGGAATTGACAATAATCAGTCCTCCGACATAAGAACATCATAACTTAGTAACATAAAAAATGGATTTAAGGTTAGTAATTACATTCAAATTCGAATAACCAAACTCAAGCTGCCACAGACTACACTGCGTTCCATATAAGAGCATACCGACGGCCCTACCGATTTGCGACCGATTTGCGCAGCTCCCACGGATCTGACGCACGCGATTGGTCGTAGCACTTTCGCGATTGGTCGTAGCACTTTCCCTGCCAGTTGACTACCAATCAACAGTGTATCCCTGCGCGAAACCGGTATGCTCTAATGTGGAACGCAGTGTACACATAGGAACTATTTACCCACTGCATTTTTGCTGTATTTATAAATTCTTTTCTTTTTTTTTTGTTGAAAATAAGCAAAATATATCCTTCTTTCGTTTTATTAATTAAACATTCTTGCATTAAAGGACTGGAAACATACCAGTGACTCAAATTATTACTTTCTTTGTCGCATCTTCTAAATTCTGGAGAGAATTAAAAAAACGAAACATATCGGTTCTTTCATTTTTTGACTACAATTAGTTCTTTTTATGCCCTTTAATTTAGTATAAATTTTATCTGCTCCCGAGTGCTCCCACGTAAGAAAAAATACACATAATAAAACGAAAAAACTAGACAAATCTGTGCTAGAATACTTATTTTTAAAAAACATTGAGCTTTGAATTCCTTCAGATTCAACTGATAGTGATGAAGATGTATAATAAGAATGAATAATTTAAAATTTATTATCAATACGAATTATTTAAAAAATTAATTTTAATTTTTATAATTGTTTCATATGTTTGTTATCAATTGGTGTTAAAATGTATTTAAAAAAATACATATTTTATTTGTTTTACTTTTATTATGTTCAAAAATATATTTTAATGAATTATTTTATGTTAAAAATTAATTGTTTTGTAATATAAATATGATTAACATATCAATTATATGTAAATAATATGGAAAATTTATTTTTGATTTTTTTTCGTATATACTTGTTACACTGTGCGACCGGCGCACAGTGGTTCCAAATCGCTAAACAGCGGCAAATCCCTCAAAATGTACTTCAATATAGTCAGAAATCGGTGCTTGGGGGTTTTTGGGGTCGCTGATTACGAATCTGAAATTACAAATTTTTAAAACAAAATGACAAATCCAATATGGCGAACGCGTATATCAGAAACAGTGTCAAATTTGGTCTAAACTTGGTATCCTACAGTTTTTGAGGTCGCTGATTACGAACCTGAAGTCAAAATTGCAAAAAAACAAATGGCGGATCTAATATCACTGGAATAAACGTTGTTTTCAAGTTAATTTTTGTGAAAATTGATAATTTTCCGCTTTTTGACTTAAACGATATAATTAGAATGTCGAATTTAATATGACGACATTAGTTTCAAAACTTTTTTAAAAATTATTTTGAAAATTTTATTTTTTCCGATTCTAGTGAAAAAACTCAACATTTCTGCGTTTAGTAGGTCACGTACTTCAAGCATATTGTCGAAAATAATGAAAGAAAAGTATGGATTATAAGTGTTGTTTGAAATATTTATCCCTTATTTTTTCATTTCATTCAGTTAGGACGTATATTTCTGATCTTGTTGTTACTGAATAATTAATGAAACTTGTTTGTTTGACTGTACCTATTTGTAAATAAACTTTTGGAGAATATTTGAAATCATATAAAATTGAATAGTTGTAAAATCCTTATTTATGTTACTTCGAAACTATGTAACAAACATGTTAATTAATTTTATCAAATATTACAAGCCGCCTTCGTTGAATTCATTTTAATTTGTTGTTTCTTCTTTGTTGATTTCCTGTTCTCTAGTGTTAGCTGCACTCCTGATTGTAAAAAACTTCATAATATTAGAAACATGCACAACAGAAAAAGTAATATGACATTTTTTTAATGACTGGGACTATAAATATCAATAGGGTAGACCGGGGGCGGTAGTAACACTTTGACTTTGGAATACGATTATGCAAAAACTATTAAAGTTACAACAAAAGTTTTTATACGAAAATTTTACTTATCTGACATTATTGAAACACAGCAGTTTCGGTGTATGCCGAGTAATATCCAGCTTATTAATAAAAAATAAGTAGCGGACAAAGTGTTACAACCGTCCCTGACCATGGGTCGGTTGTAACACTGCATGGAGTCGATAGTAGCATAAATTTAACTTTACGTAATTAAAATATTTATTCATTTTAATTATAATATTAAATGAAAAAAAGTAAAATTTATAACCAATTATGCGGTATCGCAATTGTGGCAGAAATAGAAAACGTTTTGGCTGGTACATTCTTCACGTGATCAATCCTTACATTCAGTACATTGCATCCATTCTTCATTTGTTTGCTTGTGCTGTGCTATATTATTCCATGCAAACAAGACAATATTATTCATCTTCTTTGTCACTATTCGGTTTTGTCGCGGTACAACCGACCCCGACTGCCGATGTTACAATCGACCCCAGCCAGGCTTTTGAACTTAAATTATAAATTTTGCTTAACGAGACACTTGAAAGTGATAACTAACGATCAGTATTACTTTAAAAATGACCAGATTAAATATTAAAAAAAAAGCACGTACTTGCAAAGGGAGTATTTATATTACAATTTTAAATCAGTAAGGAAAAGTTACTTTAGGGTATCGAAAAGTTATTTTCTTCACTGTACATGTCTGTTGTGTATCTATACTGCTAAGACATGGATGTGTGTATTCTAAATGTCATTCTTCATCATATATCCAAATTTGTGTTAATATCTATCATATGTTCTGAAATATTTAACGTGTTACAATCCTCCTCCTCTTACTATCGCCCCCGATCTACCCTACTAGTTCTGAATTCTAGGCTTTGTAAAAAAAGAGTTCCGTACCCCTTCTCGCCCCTGGAACTACTCCAGTAGCAGCTAGTAGCAGCCAATTTTTCCTGAATGTTCAAGCTATGGTTTCACCCTTTCTAATGCGACTAGTAAGAAAACTTAATTCCGCGGTCTTCCCGTTCAAAATAAACAATGAAAATGGAGGATATACAGCAAGGTATAATTTCAAAAATATCCGAGATATCAAAATGAAATATGGTACACTTCAAATACGCACCTCAACACATAATCACACCAAAAACTTGTTGAATTAAGCCAACAACAAAGCTTTAAATAACAATTCTAATTCTGAAGAATTTCGAGGTTGTCTTCTACAAAACCGCGTAGTGGCGTAAAAATTAATGAATGTGAAAAACAATCATGCTACATTATGATACAAATGTTCAATAACTACCTGTTAAAAAAATTGCACTGTGCGGCGTACAAAAGTAAAATCGGAGCGACCCGAAAAAAGCGAAAATTATTTGGTCAGTCTACCAGACAGACGTGTTTTGTATACTTTATATAATTGTATTCAGTGTAGTATTGTCGAATTTCATTGTCTTTGTGAAATACAGTAAAGTGTTAAGGGGGTACTCTAATATAACTGCCCGTTTTTCAACGCCGTCTTCGGGAATTAATTTAACAAAAACTATATGTTTATACTGCCTGGTGTTGTGCCTGCATATTAAGGTATGGTTGAAGTAATACTAAGAATTTTTTTGAAGTTTTTCATCGCATATATATATATATAGTCGATGGCGCAAGTTCCATGAAAAAATTATTTTTCAAAATCGAAAAACTAGTGTTTATTTCCTATATTATGGTTGTCGCTACGGTTGGATCCACAGATGAGTTTCTATCTTGTATAAAACTAATTTTACAGAACGAAAACAGCTAAATTGTTAGCAAGAATCGAATATTTTTATCAAAATACTGTCGTTCTGCAAATTTTTATTGTTAGAGGTCCTCTGTAGTTCCAACCATAGCAACCAAACACTAGAGTACTCCCTTAAGTGAAACTCTACAAACGACCGCGTATCTTTCGCTCCCACGTTTTCCCAACAACTTTCACTGGTGCAAGGTTAGCAGAAGTGCTCCTTGAAGTCGGTCAGACCCTTCCTGGCGATCGCCTCTACCAGGAAGGGTTTCTTGAGCTCGACCTGTGCTTTCACTACACGCTGACATTAATGAAAGTTTGAATTTTTGTATTATTTATTAAATGTTTATGAGGGTACTACCAATGGATAGGCGAGATTTTTCGGATGAATATGCGGTCAAATACGACCTTATACGGGCTGATTTTAGGGTAAGTGCACCTAATGTCGTCTAGACCCAAATGCGAATCGTTCTCAGTTGAAAAGTAATTGATATCGTTGTTTTTAAATAGTTTCAAATGAAAAGAAATTGTTTGTGTTCCATGTAGGGCAGGCTTGAACTGTTAAATTCTAAAGATTTTGAGTCGCGATTAGAAAAAGCGAGACAAGCAAAAATGGGAGTCTTGAGAAAGTGTAGAATGTAGATGATATCGCCTACCTATAAAGTTATAATTACCTATATCGGTTGAATATTTTTGGAGTCACATTGTCCGCAAATTGTAAAATTGTCATTTCGAGAAAAACGCGTTAAAAGTTTCTTGGTAACCTCTGCTTTAATTTTTCGAATTTCGTTCTCCGGCTTTGAATTTAATCAAGGATTTAATTCTCTATTATTCTATCTTCTTTGGAAACATACATTATTAGACGCTGTCATAAAGTCTCAGATATTTCACGAAAATTCTATGACTGAAATAGTCAAGTTTTTATAATTCTTTTGTGAAGGATGCAGCTTAATTGCTCTACAAAGCATTCAGAATTAAATACGGAGATCATAAAACGTATCAATCATCATTTTTAAATCGAATTTTTCACCTCTGCTTTATCCCCATTTACTGTCATTATCACTATTTCATTATAAAACGATTTGCATGTACTTTCTAAATATTTTCAAGTAATCATCTGCCCCTTTTCTCGTTCATTATACCACATTCCCTCTATCCTCGTCGGTTACATACGATTTCATCCTTCTGTATCTCTTTATTCATGACATACACTCGTTAGGAAGCAGGAAATCAACGTTCGAATGACTGCATTTACGCCTGTAATTGTCACTCAATTAAAGACTATTGCATACCCCTCATCACTTTGATCTCTCGTTTATTCACGATCCTCTGACTCAATGAGAGTGGAATTAAAAAAGGATAGGCAATCCCTTCAAGAGTCGTACTTGTGGTGGTGTTTCATAGTGGTATCAGTTAAAAAGGGAGTGAATTAATGGGAATCAGTGGCGGAGATATTAGCTCGAATTGATAGTTCGTTGATTTAAAGTTGCGATACATTCATCACGTCGACGTATTAAAACGACTGTTCGACACTTTACGTAGGTTCATAGTTCGGTGATTCATAGTCGCGTTACAATACATTCGTAATTTTCTAATTATAGTACCTACTGATTTTTGTAATAATTAGCGATTTGTGATATCAATGGTGTGATATTAAGGACATAGAGTCAAAGGTGAAAATTTGAGCACTGAAGTTTCAGATTAGATTGTATGTTACAAAGTTATAAACAATTAGGGGAAGAGTGGGTAGCCCCGGACGGTGGGTAGCCCCGAACATTGTTGTATTTTCACTACCATGCCACATAGAAAAACAAATGACAGATTCTAACATGGCTGCCTGAGCCCAGAAACAGTTACAAGTTAGTAGTAGCGTGCACGCCAAGCGCATTCGACATTATAATCAGTTTTCTTCCCACTGAAAGTGTCGTTACTGAGGCCATTAAATTTCATCGGTGCTTGTTGTATATTAAATGTAAGTATTGTTACATGTCTTATTGATTTTACTATTCAAAATTTAATATTTTTTAAGATTATTTACCATTTAGCTAAATTCTTTTCATATTGTACAAGTGAATGGTAAAAATATTGGATCAAGTCAATCGGGTACCCCCGGTCACTAATATGGCGGGTACCCTCGGACACTTTTACGAACCTTAATTTTTAAAGACGATACATTTTATTATTGTGATTCCTTATCAGTTTACACTACTTTAAGATGCTAAATAGTATAAATATATTTGTTTTAGAATACGGTTATAAAAATGACAAAATTTAAGGGGCCAACTAGCAACAGAGGCAAGTGGGATGGAAATAAAATGAAAGAAGCAATTGTACGTGTTATGGAGGGCAAGTTAACAGTAAGATTAGCTGCTGAAAGATATGATGTACCACGTAGCACGCTACAAGATCGCGTAAAAGCATTAAAGAGCGGTCAAGAAGTGGTTTTTAAACCAAAATCAGGTCGATTTGAATCTACTTTTAATGAACATTTTTCATTGCAATTGTACAACCACGTCAGAGATCTAGACAACCGTCTAATGCCATTGACTAGATTAGAGTTTTTAAAATTAGCTTTCGAACTGGCAGAACATCTCAAAATTTCGCACCGATTTAATACAGAAAAAAGAATGGCAGGGAAGGACTTTTTTTGTAGCTTTAAGAAAAAATATCCAGAGCTTGTACTGAGAACTGCCGAATCAACCAGTATTATGCGCGCAGTTGGTTTTAATAAACCTCAAGTAGATCGTTTCTACGATCAACTTCAGCACCTTCTAGAAAAATATAATTTTCGTGCTTCTCGGATTTATAATGCAGATGAAACAGGTGTTTCCAATGTCCATAAAAATGATAAAGTTTTGTCTTTCAAAGGGAAAAAACAAGTTGGTAAATTAACTTCCGCAGAAAGGGGTAAAAATATCACTTTAATGTTCGCCATGAATGTTACAGGCCATTTTGTGCCACCTCTATTTATTTTTCCAAGAAAAAAGATGGATAAGCATGGTCTATTAATGATAGGAGCTCCACTCGATAGCATTGCAATTCCCTATGATAGCGGGCGGATGATTGGAGACATATTTTTGCGGTGGCTACAACATTTCAAACATCACGTGCAGCCTACAAAGGAAAATCCAGTCCTTTTGATTTTAGATGGGCATGCAAGTCATAAGGAGTTAGCTGTAATAGAATATGCTCGTCAAAATTACATTTATATGCTTAGAGGACTTTTTAAGTCTTTTAAATCTTCGTTCGCTTCAGCAAGTGCTGTATGGATGCGAAGAAATGCTGGGGCCAGAATTACTGATTACGATATTGCTGCACTTGTTAATACCGCATTCAGTAAAGCAGCTAAACATGAAATAGCACAGAACGGATTTCGGTGCACCGGAATTTATCACTTCAATCGTGACATATTCAGCGATATCGATTTTTTACCTGCTTCCATGACTGATGTAGCAATTCAAGAGTCGAAATCCACAAATCAGTCTCCGCTAAACGCAACAGATATAATTAAACTGTTATCACCTTTGCCTGATGCTACTCAAAAACGCATTGCATCTCGTTCACGAAAAACACAGAAAAGTGAAATTTTAACATCTCCATATAAGGATGAACTTGTTGCAAAAAGCATGGCCCCTAAAAGTAAGCAATCTAAGGCAAAACAAAACATTCAAAGTCGTTTTAATTAAGTCCGTCGGGGGCGTAGCAGGTCAGGGAGGGGCAACAAATAGTAAATTTCATTCAGGGAGGGGCAATAAATATTGCAACAAAATTTGATATTATATTTTACGTATAATTAGATAGACAAAGAAATTTGCACACAATGCAGAATTACTTCACAATTCTGTATTTTTGTATTTTATAATAAATTAATTTAATTTTGGACGAACGACTAATTTTTTTTTCCTATGCCGGGGGAGGGCAAACGCTCTCCCCTGCCCTACTTTGGCTACGCTCATGAAGTCCATCAAGAATATCAAGTCACTCAATGCATCATTTGCGGCGAAACCTTCGAAGAAGACTGAATCCAGTGCAATAAATGCAAAGATTCAGCATATGACGACTGTGCAAATATTGATCCATCAAATTTTTATTATTTCTGTGATGTATGTAAGAAATAAGGATACGCGATACGCCTAGATGAACGTTGAAAATTATGTCCGGGGCTACCCGCCTATTTTTTGATTGTGTAAAAACAGAGGCTACAGTATTCTGATTTTTTTTCTTAAATTATTTAAGAAATGTGTTCTTTTTTTGCAGTTATAACGCAGCAGGAGGTGCTTATTTTGATTTCCTGAATTAGTAATTTGATTACAATTTATTGGTTGCATATTGTTTTTGTGCTTCATTTAAGTGTCCGGGGCTACCCACTCTTCCCCTAAGTTGGAAAGGAGGAAGTAGAGTTGGAAGCAACAAAACATTTTACATTGCCTGCTTTGTATAATGGTCCAAATTTCAGTACGATAGGTTCCAGTTATACATATATGCCTGTTGATCATACTGTGCATATGTATAAGTAGTGGGGTTTCTATTCTGGGAATTGTAAAATCCACGAATTATTATGCAAGTTATGATAATCACCTTTAAAGAGTTAGGAATATCATCAGTTTTCATTAATGACCATTCTGCAAGATTTCGTAAAATCGTTTCATACTTTGTTAGTGTCTTTGGTATCACACTACTTCTTATACATTACAAACGTGTTGAATTATACACAATTGCAGAGATATGAAACACTCTGACCCGATTAATAATTGCTAGTACTTAATCAGGAAGTTTAAGTAGTATCGCGCCTTTAATTATTAGCATATTTCAATTGCAATTTTCGCATGTTTCAGTTGCCTGAGTCCGAGATCTGCGTTCTTCTATGAGTTCCCACCAAACGGTAAGTCGCTGTATGAACTTTGAAAATCATTTGTTTTTTTACTATTTATGAGAAGTTATAAACAGATCGACTCTGTAACTTCACTCAATGTTCCCGTTTGTGAAGTAAAAATGGGACGTTTGTACTATGCTAACTCCGACAGACAAATTGTGAGTACCATGTTTATTAACGAAGTGTTAACGATTTACCGTAACTTTACGTATACTATGTATAAAATTAAAATTGTTCTGACTGTAGTATAACTAAAGATATTGTATTTACAGTGTTTTGAAGTTGTTCACAATTTGTCATGTTACTCCAGCATGTGAGAATGTTTATAAGGACAATGTTTGATTTCAATATATTCGGTACACTGAATTGTCCGAGTTGTGAAATTGTTGTACAATTAATTTACAATTGTTGTACAATCAGTTGTCGAGGATAGTTGATTGTAAGCTGCCAAATATGAGACGTATGAAAGTTGTTCTTGATTCTGTTTCTTTTTCTGATTCTTTAAATCTATGTTCTTGACTTTTTTACTTGAAATTGTATAGTCTTTCAAAATAGAAATTCCCCATGCACAGAAGTTGGTCTTCTGGATAAATTTTGAATCTGTATGAATTCTAAGGATGAATTAAAACGATAAGTTGACAAAAATCTGATTTAAACAGCTATATAGTATATGTATATAGTATTACATATTCGACTTAAAGAAAAATATAGCTTTATTGATGTACAATATTCGCGAAAGAATATTTCAAATTTGCCTCAATGTTTGCAAGAAGGCATTAAACAAAATGCCTATGCAATAAATTACCAATATGACTTTTTCACATAAACAACAAATATAAGGATTTTCACTTCCTCAAGTGAACGAATATCTTTGAAACATAATAATCTCATATTATTTTATTCAAACGGTATTAAACATGATAATATTCCAATTACAAAAGTGATATTTACATCTTTGTCAGCTAAAATTAATATTTCACTTCACCACAACATAAGTCACCAAATATTTTACTAATTTTTTTATTATACGAAGGAATAAATTTGCAAATAGTGTGGTGTTTTAAAATTTAACTATACAGGGTGTGCCAATTAAGTGGGAAATATTTTAGGGGTGACTAGCAAATCTAAACAATAAAAAAAGTTGATATATACATATGTCCTGTTAGATTCTGTCGAGAGAATTATTGCGATAGAAAATTCGCTATAACTCGAAAACAAAGTCAAATAGGACATATATTTATGTGTATGAAGTTTCTTTATTTTTTAGATATGCTGAAATCACTCATAGAATATTTCCCACTTATTCTGGGACACCCTGTATAATAATGAGTGATCGTATCGACACGTCCAAGAAATGAAGGGTATTGAAAAATGTCTTCTCTTCATTTTTTCTTCTGTATTGGAAGATTTAGGTTGTAGTATTCCCGTCTAATCAGTTAAAATAAAGCAAATCTAGAGACGCGGTAGAATCTCGACGCCAAGTACATGAAAGACACCCTGTATATGTCGACTGTCGCTACCGTGTACCTTTACTCGTCGCGGAGACACTCTAACCTAATTCTGATATTTATACATTAATATCTCATCACGCCTGCAATATTTTCTAAATTTAAAGGCATTTTTCTCATGTAAACCGCATATAAGCTTTCAAATAAGACAAATTTCAATAAAATCTGTCCACGCATGACCCAGATATCATAATATCGTCTCATGGATCTGTCAAAACCAGGTAAGAAAATATTCTTCTTTTCCTTCTCCTTCTTTTCTCCAGTCAGAATTTTTGTCGACATAATACGTATACGCGTTACATACGCATTACACGCACACCTTCATCCTTCTTTTCTCCAGTCAGAATTTTTGTCGACATAATACGTATACGCGTTACACGCACACCTTCACTAATAACACATGTTTCGTTTGTCGACTCTTGGGATCATTCGGCAGGGATCGTCGTCCGTCTTTGTACATATATAATAATATTAAAAATTATCTGAAGTCATTCCCTAGTATGCAAATTATCTTTGTAAAAAGAAGTGAGATCCCCCCAAAAACTTCAAAAAAGTAAAAAATTACGCCAAGTACATGAAATCAAATAAATCACAAAAATAGAAGATAAGAATAATAATTACAAAATAAAAAAAAGATGTGAAATCAGAATGAGCTGCCAGTACATAAAGGTGCTTTCCAACTGCGCTTAAGATGACACAACTACATATACATAGCTAAAATGTTGAGTTCATAAATTCCATTACTCATATCACGGACATTTTACTTAACCCATCAAAAAGAATCCCAATTAAAAACATTGTCGTAAATTAACTAATAGCTTTACGAAATTAATGATATACAAAAATTGCGCCAATTTTAACAATGGCTATTTATACAAAGAAAAAATGTATTAAATAATATTAAGCAGTTATATTTTTATACAAATAAATATTTTAATACGAATAAATATTTTATTCAAAATACTTGGCGCTGCTCTCCGAATTGGTGTTGCTAAACTGAATAAATATGTATAAATTGCAATAATCTTTTTCTCTCTATCTCTCTATAAAGCTGACTGCGTTTCTAATACTCGTATGTATATGTATATATTTATGTATTTTCGATTGTAAGGGAGTTATTGTAAATTATTAATAATACTAAGACAATTAACATTTTTTCGGTTTCGCAGCGCCAAGTATTTTGAATAAAATATTTATTCGTATTAAAATATTTATTTGTATAAAAATATAACTGCTTAATATTATTTAATACTTGTTTTCTTTGTATAAATAGCCATTGTTAAAATTGGCGCAATTTTTGTATATCATTAATTTTGTAAAGCTATTAGTTAATTTACGACAATGTTTTTAAATGGGATTCTTTTTGATGGGTTAATTAAAATGTCCGTGATATGAGTAATGGAATTTATGAACTCAACATTTTAGCTATGTATATGTAGTTGTGTCATCTTAAGCGCAGTTAGAAAGCACCTTTATGTACTGGCAGCTCATTCTGATTTCACATCTTTTTTTTATTTTGTAATTATTATTCTTATCTTCTATTTTTGTGATTTATTTGATTTCATGTACTTGGCGTAATTTTTTACTTTTTTGAAGTTTTTGGGGGGATACATATATACATAGGTTCTGTTTGGTGTAAAAATTCTACATATTAGCACACCATCCTCCTCGCGCAACATTAAAATAATATCGAGTTGCATGTTAATATTTCTCGTAGAATATAATAGGGTAGGATGGGGCTGAAAGTCCGGCGGGTAAAAAGTCCCGAATTCAAAATCTCTATTCCTAAACAATGTATTGAGTTTCGCAGTATACTAAGTAAAAGGCGAGAAGAAACGGAGGTGACCACTGAGCAGAGATGGGCATGATCTAGATAAAAATCGAATGAAATAACTTTTCAAATAAAATTAAATTTATTCGGAGCGCCACGGATGAAGCTAGTTTATTCGAAGGCTTTCAACTTGGATTTCGAATAACGGTTCAACTTTCATTCGAACTTTATACTAGAAGGTCGAATAACAGGCGTGAGCCTTTGCGGCCCGACCCGCGCGCCGTCGCCAACCGGTCAGATTCTACAGAATCTGAATTTCTTTATTTTTCATCGTATCAATACGAAAGTGACACCAATGGATTCCTAGCGTTCTCCCGATTAATTGGACAGAAAATAATTTAAATCGGACTATTTTTAACGAAACGGGCTTTCAATTCTGCAAATAAATTTCTCACGTAATATCCTTAATTATGGTCCAAATTATATCATTTTTGGAGCCATTTTCATCGGGAGGACATGAGGAATCGATTGGTAATATTTTCATCAACACTCATCAATAACATGAAGATTTTATGTGGCTCGTCGGTTTTATTGCTCTCGGCTGTCAACGGGCGGTCTACTGGGGCCCGAAGGTCCTCGCTCGCAAGGAGAAAGCAAAACAGTGGGGTGGTTAGGTCTTTCCGCTCGCGAATCAGCCGCTGTTCGCAACTACCCAACACACTTCCTCGAAAACACTTGTAAATTCTAGTTACATATCTAGTATTAATTGTTTATAAAAACATTCGACCTTTAGACTTATTCTTTAAAAATTTAACATTCGTCTTCAGAAAGACGTCCTCATTACGTATTTATAAATAAGAAAAGAAAAATCACAACTTGGAATATAATAACACGTTTCTGGATGTAGCAAATTTTCTGACGTTTGTAAGACGACATTTAATCATCGTTGTAAATTTTTGGTTAATTAAACAACGATAGTAATTGTAGGCCCAACATTGAATATTCGTTGGCAAACTGTCGTTTTTTGTTAATTAACCCACCATAATAATTGTAGGCGAAAGCATCAGAAAGAATATGTATGTATCAAAAACATGAAGATGTCTTTCCAATGAAAATGGCCCCAAAAATGATATAATTCGGACCATAATTAAGGATATTACGTGAGAAATTTATTTGTAGAATTGAAAGCCCGTTTCGATAAAGATAGTCCGATTTAAATTATTTTCTGTCCAATTAATCGGGAGAACGCCAGGAATTCATTGGTGTCACTTTCGTATTGATACGATGAAAAATAAAGAAATTCAAATTCTGTAGAATCTGACCGGAAGGCGACGGCGCGCGGGTCGGGCCGCAAAGGCTCGCGCCGGTTATTCGACCTTCTAGTATAAAGATAGAATGAAAGTTGAACCGTTATTCGAAATCCAAGTTGAAGGCCTTCGAATAAATCAACTTATTCGATCTTCGAATAACGGATAAACGTAGTTCCTTTTATCTAGATATTATCTAGATGTTATCTTTGCCCATCTCTGGCACAGAGTCACCAGTCGCTGCTGGACGTTCGTGCGAATTACACGACACCTTCGTTATTTTATGTATCGAAAACTAAAAGAAATACGTCGTCTTTGTTGTTTTATACGAAGTAAACCACAGTTTAAAAGCGTATCAGCCAAGTACGTTAAGATTGTATGTTCCTTTAGTAATGTGTGCATGATATTGTTTATTGCTGAATGATAATATTTTCTAACGTATATATCGCAGAAATTATAGAGGAACCATTGGGGCAAAAAGTCCCTTAGACTGAAAGTTTATATTTTATTATTTGTTTTCATAATAAGATGGCCAAACTGTAAAGAAATGATGCCAAAGTCTTTAAATAGGGTTTTTATTTGAGTTAAGCATTTTTTCTTAGTTCTTAGTTCAAAGTGAGCCTCTGACTTATATTTTTATTTTTTGGTAAAGAAGTCATGCTTTCCTTTTAATATTGTGTACCAAAAAGAATTGGTGTAATAAATATTTGTTGATTTGAAAAGAACTTTTTACTTATTTAGTTTAATATTACACGAAAAGACATTAGGGGCTTTCTACCCTATGCAATGTACTTTTTGCCCCGCGCGTGGGGCAAGAAGTCCATTTTGCATTGACAAACATTTTGTGGTATAACTCAACAGAAAATAACAGTATCAACAAACGAACTTCGTGAACGTAAAGCATAATAGTTATAGTTTATACAAAATAACACCAGATATCTCTAGATTGTTAGTACTAAATTTTACATAGGTTTATACGAAAAACGGGACTTTTAGCCCCACCCTACTCTATAGCAAATAATTGAAATTCATGTATTCTAATACCTACTATGTACATCTCATATCACAGTTTTCTAACTTAAGGGGGTAGGTAACCCTCAACAGTCCAAAACGGGTCCTTCTTTAAACGCATAATCTGAAGTAATAAATTAATATAGAGTTAATTTTTGTTTGAATTTTCAATCGTCATTTCGTTGATTTTAATGCACAAAAAGAAAATTTTAAATATATTTACGGGGAAAAAAGTTATAAATATAAATGTGAGAGCGTGTGCGTGATGCACCGTCTGATTTTGAATACGATTCCGGACAGGTGAATTACCTAAAATAGAATGTAAAGACATTTTTATAATCTGTAAGACAGTCCCCATCTTATGTCGGAAGCGAGATTTTGATAAACAAATTAATACAATTTTTATATTGATGTATATGATTTTATCCTTTTTTTGTGGGAAAAATATTTTTTATCTTTTTTTTTTAAGAATTTATATTGAAAATGTGCTCCCGACACATTATGGGGAATAGTTTTCTGCACCTCCCTGTAAATTTTCATTCAAATCTTTGCAGCGGTTTTCGAGATTTTATGTTCACCGTTTTGGAAAACGTAGTTTCTGGGAAATCACGTTCACAGTTGGACATACAGTTTTCTCGTTATGCGATCTCATGTACAGGCTCGTACATTTCTGGCTGTAATTCCTGCAATTTTTGGAATTTCGGGGTCCGGTTGCACTTAAAATACGTAGAAAAGATGTAGCTAACGAAATATGCAAAAATCCCAAAATCGAATTTTCGAAAATTTTGAGGTTTACCTACCCCCTTAATAAAATCGAGTCAATCAGTGTGCTTTTTACTTTTAAACAAGTATAATAATAATTGTTCGCACGTTATCGAGTACAGTATTAAATGGGGCTACAATTACAACTAAAACATCCACAATGTTACGTATGTAATTCACAGCACAATAAGGGTCTTTCCACAGGCTACACTTCCCTAACTCGCGACTGGTATTTCGCACATACTCACACAGATTCCACCTCTTCCAATCTTTCTCAAAATCCTCGCCGTTCCCGCCGAGTGAATATAGGTAACCGAAATACCCTTGTGAAAAGACTTGAAGTGTCCGTGAAAGAGGACACCGGGCAACGGACACAGAAAGGAAGGAATCTGGCCGACTGTGAACCAAGGCTTGGATTATTTAATGCCTCAGCTAAGACTGTGAACGATGCACACGTTCTCTGGAGCTGCTATAAAATGCTTATTCCAAAAGGGAACATTGCTTCGTTCGTGTACGTCGCTCCCGATGAAATATATTTAAATGGCCCCCAACAATAGAGCAGCGCGAGCACCATCTTCATCCGTGCTACCATCGAGGGAGGGTGCATCGTTATGCAGAGGTCGCAACGCGCCTTTGAGATTCCCCACTGCTGGACGTGTGCATTTTATGCGTGCAGCTGCTTTCACGTACGCCTGCATACCTATACCGTACACAACAATGATGTTCTGCACCTTATCCGTCTATGGAACATGCAGATAAAGTCAGCCTCTGAATATATGTTTATAATCTGAAAGCTGGGCCGGGGTATAGAGGACAGACAAGTACACGCTATCTTATACCACCCGTTTCTATTAAGGGCACGTGGTTGAATATATGTTGCACGAATAAGGATTCCAACATCTTTACCTTTCTTATTAATGTAAAATGAAAAGGATATAAGGATACTTATATGGTAAATAGGATTCATTAGACTGATGTGAGTAAAAAGTGTCTAGCGACAGAGGGTAGGTCATAAGTTTTTGCTCAGTTTATAGAAACACCTCATTAATGTGTATCATTAGGGTGGCCCTTATTTTTAACTTGCGATTTCTTTTGCTCTCACCCGTAGTATGGTTCCATTTCATAACAACACAGTCCCTGAAAAAGATTATTGCAATTGGACAACAGGAAAGGGTGCCGACCAGGCCTTAAAGTTTAGAATTCGTCAATAGTTTGGATTAAAAAAACCACCCTAGTGTATCATGGTCCTACAAACACAGGGACGGATTTGTAGATAGGCTAAGTAGGCTGTAGCCTAGGATGGCAAATTTTGGGCGAAAGAAATTGAAATTTATAGGATTTTTTTTTCAAAATAAGCTTTTATTAAAATGTAGATACTAAAAAGGAAAAAGTAATTTTAATACCGGCCTAAATGAATGCCTTAGAATAATTCCCTCATACGACTATAAATAAAAGCATGCGGAGTAAATGATAAGTCTTTTTAGATAAGAATGAGAAATTGTAAAACATAAATTATTGATTACTTTTGCAGTAATGATTTTTTTCGCGCACTCGTCATGATCGACGTGTTAATTATTTACTTTAAGTTCTTACAATTAATATTACATAATTCATCCACTACTAAATACGGTACAATCCATTTTTCGTCATAATTAGTAATGATAGAATTAATTTTTAAAGATTTATGCATATATTAAAGGTCCTGTTTTTAATTCGATGGAAATATTTCTGTCCGCCAAAGTAAGTGACTATCTCCATTTTATAAAATATCATTTAAGTATCACTAAACACAGTAATCAATTTTTTGTTCTGTACTATTATTCATAATAATTTTTTTTCCAAGGTCAACCATTTCTATTCCCATCGTCATTCGAAATTGGTCAGATACTCATGTGAATTTGTTTTCTCGTAATGATCGATATTATTACCACCCAAGCTACTCAACTTTTGTCCAGAACTATCCTGTATAATTACAGTATGTACATACGTTGAGTATAATGCAGTGGATATGTTTATTAAACTACTCATACAGGGAAACTACTACACTCTATTGTAACTCTCCATTTGGACATTCTGAAACTCCCCATCTGTAGTTGCTGAACTCCCTGAGGACTTTCTCTAGTGTAAAACTCGCCAGGAAACTAGCAAAACGGAAACTGTGAACTGACTGAGAAACTGACTCTCAAATACAGAAAAATAAATGCATTTGTATTTGCTACTCACAGTCGCCCCGATGCACGTAGACATTTCTCCAAACATTGGTCCTAAATTCTCATTCACTTCTGCACAATTTCATGGAAGTAATTTCTTCCAAATTGATGTGAATAATTACATTGAGAAAAACTATAATGGGGAGAAAAATAATTTAAAATTCTTAAATTTTGTGGAACATTTGAAATAAACCTTCCTAAACGTAATTAAAAAATACTTTGCAATTATAAATTGATTAAACATTAATTGAAAACAACTAGGAAGTTGTTTTACTATTTTAATTTATTGCTCACTATTTATATTCTGCTTTCAACTACATATGTTTTTAAGCGTATTATACAAAAATAAATGTTGTTGTGTGACGTCTCACTATTTTTCGCGCGGTCATAATTAGAGTCCCCCCCATAAATCACTCCACAACTCCGCCACTATCCATAAAACTCAACTCTCACCCCTTTCCCCCACCATCGAGCCATCCAGAAGATGTAACTTAGCGGTCCCCATCTCGCGATGGTCAAGTACGAAATCCCCTGCCCCTCTTCGACCTACGAGGCACAATCTCCTCCCTCGCATCTAAATCTAAACAAGTCCCCCGTCCCAAAATCCCTCTTAAGGGGGTAGGTCACCCTCGATAGCCCTAAAACAGGCCTTTTTTCCAACGCAAATTGTAAAGTGATAAATAACAGTAGAGACAACGTTTCCCCCTAGTTTTAATCGTCATTCTATGAGCTTTAACACAAAAAAAGAAAAGTCTAAATATCTCTATGTACATAAAAGTTGTGAGTAAAAACGTAAAGGCGTGTGCGCGGTGCACCGTTTGATGGTGTACATAAAATCTCAAAAACCGCTCCAATGATTGGGATGAAAATTTAATGAGACATGCAGAAAACCATTCCCTAAGATGTGTCGGGAGCAGAATTTCGAGATGAATTCTTAAAAAAAAGATAAATATTTTTCATACAAGAAATCGATAAAATCGTATTTTTCAACATAAACATTGTATTATTTTTTTTTTTCGAAAATCTGCTCCCGACACATCTTAGGGAATGGTTTTCTGCATGTCTCATTAAATTTTCATCCAAATCATTGGAGCGGTTTTCGAGATTTTATGTACACCATCAAACGGTGCACCGCGTACACGCCTTTATGTTTTTACTCACAACTGTTTTGTACATAGAGATATTTAGACTTTTCTTATTTTGTGTTAAAGCTCATAGAATAGCGATTAAAACTGGGAAAAAACCTTGTCTCTACTGTTATTTATCACTTTACAATTTGCGTTTGAAAGAAGGCCTGTTTTAGGGCTATTGAGGGTGGCCTACCCCCTTAACTTAAGGCCACGTCTCACCTCCTCTCTACGACCCACCAAATCAAAGTCACTCTCACCCCTTTCCAACCAAAACACCCAAAATCTATCCAATGGCTTGAGTACCCCCTTTTCGAAGCCCCAAATAAGAATCCCTGATATTCTATTGCGACGCATATTTCGCACATGATTCATCAATACATTTCAATTATATAACGCATATTTTGCACATGAGTCATGGTGCATACCGCGCATACCCCTCATACCTGACATTCCGGAGCACCATATAAATACAAGGGGCCCAGCGCTCATCCTCTCTCTTCTACGGAAACTCTTCTACGGAAATCGTTTAGAAGTAAACAGCTATTGAAACCTAAACCTATTCAGTGCTCATTAATATTAAAATCAGTGCGACTTCGCTGAACGAGAAATTAATCATCGATATTTACTGTAAGCGATTATAATTAATTATCGTACCAGTGCATATCATCTCCATCTATATTATTTCTTACTGCTTACGCATTTCATATTTCACAAATTGCTTATCGCTTTTCTATACTATCTATTGCTAAATGCTTATTGCTTTATATTATTATCATTGCTAATGCTTATCGCATTTCATATTATTGACTATTACTAATACTCACGTATCTCATGTTCATCTATATATATATATATTGCTATTGCTTACCGTTTATATACATATGTATGTGCTAATGCTTAATGTCCCACGCATTATTATATTAACTCTACCGCTATTGCATTAACAGTGTATGGCATATTCTTGTGCGTTAAACTAAATAAACGCCCTTGTCTAAAATAACGTTTTGAATTATTGTATTGATCCTTCGGTTACGGAGATTCCAAATCACAACAAGCCACTGCAACAGCTGATCTCGATTCGCGAACGCCAGGATTTCTTATAGCGCTTACAAGGCTTACTTTCGCATAGGTCTTGTACGACCATATGGCTAGACATATTTCACGAAAATATTACGTGTGGCTTCTTATATTAATGCAGCGGTGGATCCAATTACCAAGCCTTTAAATACCACCACCTGTGCTCTAACGGGTGACACCCTGGTGCGCGATTATTGCTTAACCTTCCCTGGTTGCCTTGTGCTACGAAGCTCGCCTTCGCGCCTGAATTCCTACTCTCCAAGTGCTACGAAGCTCGCCTTCGCGCCTGAATTTCCTACTCTCCAAGTGCTACGAAGCTCGCTTTCGCGCCTGAATTTCTACTCTCCAAGTGCTACGAAGCTGACCTTCGCGCCTGAATTCCTACTCTCCAAGTGCTACGAAGCTGTACTTCGCGCCTGAATTCCTACTCTCCAAGTGCTACGAAGCTGGCCTTCGCGCCTGAATCTCCATCTTCCTTTGTACCACGAAGCTCGCCTTCGTGCCTAACGTTCCCAGCCAACCCCACATTGTCATTGTCCTAAACACCGCCACTCAGGACGTGACAGTTGCCCTCGTTTTATTTACATATACAGTGGCGTGCAAAAGTATTCGGCCACGGTTTAAAATCACATAACTTTTTTAAAATTAATCCAAATGACTTAAGTTTTTTTGAGAAGCTAGAAGGATTAGTTTGCTAACGGACGTGATTCGTCGTTTTGAAAAAAATGCACTTGGTTGAAATAGCAAAAAAATAGTATAGGTCGTTTTTTAAACTTCTATTGTGAGCCTGTAATGAAAATTAAAAAAACCCGTTTGTAGATTTAAGTAAGTTATATACGTGTCTAAAATTTCATCAAAATCGGTTAACGTTGCTCTGTTATAAACGCTTAAAGATCGCAGAATAAGGTCGCAAAACGCGAAATTCCCGAAATCAGCGATTTTCAACCTTATTCTGCGATCTTTAAGCGTTTATAACAGAGCAACGTTAACCGATTTTGATGAAATTGTAGGCACGCATATAACTTACTTAAATCTACAAAAGGGTTTTTTGAATTTTCATTACAGGCTCACAAAAAAAGTTTAAAAAACGACCTTTACTATTTTTTTTGTGCTATTCCGACCAAGTGCATTTTTTTTCAAAACGACGAATCACGTCCCTCAGCAAACTAATCCTTCTAGCTTCTCAAAAAAAGTCAAGTCGTTTGGATTAATTTTAAAAAAGTTATGCGATTTTAAAAGGTGGCCGAATACTTTTGCACGCCACTGTACGTCTATTAATTAAAAACCTGGGCTTAATTCGCGTGTGTATAGAATACGGTGTTTTTTGTTTAATTTAAACGCGTTGAAGTTACATTTTGAATAAAAGCATCGTTAATGGCGACAGTTCGGCGAGTGTGATAGGAATCGCATTAACAAAACCTTTCATGACGCAACTCATTTCATCATTGTGATTAATTGTAATTAAATGCTTTCAATACGAGCATTCGTTACTTGTTTTAAAGCTTCAGTGATTCCCCAAATTAAAAGCTGTTTCATATTGCGCTGAAATACTCGCTGCCAAAGCAGAATTATTGTTTACGCTGGAAAAGGAAAAATACTACCCTGGTATACATATATTCTAGCGAAATATTCTAAGGAATGTTGTTATAACTGTCAAGTGAATTATATTTTTGGTAGCACGACACATTTTTTACAAATTTTCTCGTATATACTAGTTTTTTAATTTAATCCTCCAAGTTCCTTATCCTCATTATCTCTACATAGTATAAAATAAAGTCCCCGGTAGGCGTCTGTATGTTTGTTCGCGTTAATCTCGAGAACCACTGGACGGAGTGTGATGCTGTTTTCACTGTTTTATAGAGCATTTCTCGAGGAAGATTTTGGTGTATGAAACACCAACCTATGGCAAAAGGATGCAGAGTAGTGGCGATTTTAGTGAAGCATTCCTCGAGAATGCTCTATGGGGTGGTCGGGGACGAATCGCAGTCCGTCCAGTGGTTCTTGAGATTAGTCCGAACAGACAGACAAACGGCTATCGGGGACTGAATGTTATAGTATGCAGAGATACATACAAGTATAACAAGCCCGGGAAACGCCGGGTACTTTAAGCTAGTACATTATATATTGATATTTGTTATTTGCATATTAAAAGGAAATTACACTTTTCATCATATACATATCTCGATTCGATTTTAATGAATCTGAAGCAATAAACTAGTTCCTTTTATCTTTTGATCGTTCGCAATTGAATATGGAAATGTACTTTAATAAAAGTTCAGAAAAATAGTATTTTAAGGTCTTGGCGTGTGAAAGAATGCAAACAAATAAATTTAACTGTGGAATACGTGGCGAAGAATACACTCGATTGTTCGCAATCTCAGAAATATCGCTTTACGCGCCAGTTAAATAGATCGCAGACTAATCACTATACAGGGTGGTACACACAAGTAGCACATCTCAAATAACTTCTAAAATATGCGTTGTATGAATTCTTTTTTTATACAAGAGTTAATATTGAATGTCCAACTTGATATTACGCAAAGTAAATTTTCAAGAAACGAAGTGAAATTATTCGTTAATTATTCGGTTTAGGGCTAATAGAGGTCAACACGTTTTTACTCAGAATTCAAAATTCTTCGATATTTTGGCATAAAAAATATAGCATTCCATTTAAAATGAATGAAGGAAAAAGTAAACATTTGGTAATATTGGAATAATTTATGCCATACTAGGAATTGGATTTTTAGAACTTATTGTATGAGCTTATCATATATTTACAGTAGGACTAGATGTTGAGACCCGAGCCTACTTTACTTCAGCAACCATAATTATTTCTATTCCTGCAGGAATTAAAGTATTCAGGTGACTAGCCACATACCATGGAACAAAAATAATTATAAACCCTCAAATTCTATGATCACTAGGATTTATCTTTTTATTTACTATAGGAGGATCAACTGGCATTATATTATTAAATTCCTTAATTGATATTATTTTACATGACACATATTACGTAGTTGGCCATTTTTATTACGTGCTGTCAATAGACGCTGTATTTTCAATTATCGCAAGAATCGTTCATTGATTCCCTGTAGTTACTGGGTTTACATTAAATAACAAATGATTAAAAATTCAATTCTACCTAATATTTATTGGAGTAAGTTCAACATTTTTCCTCAACATTTCTTAGGCCTCATAAGTATACCACGACGCTATTCAGAATACCCTGATGCTTATTACTGCTGAAATTTATTATCTGTTAGGCCCAATTATTTCATTAAATAGAACAGTTTTATTTCTTTTTATTATATTAGAAAGATTAAAATAACGAAGTTTACCTTGAAATCTCCGAAACGTCCCCACCTATAAAGAAAGTACATGCACTACAATTATTACATAATGTGCCCCCACAAATCATGCAACTCTCGTATAAACAAAATTGATACAACGCATACCAGAGTTGGGTATTAACTGAATAAAATATTATTTAAATAACGGATCAAATAAAAGTTGCGTTAACTTATTCCGAGGTTCGAAAATTTGGGTTAACTTTATTCGACTTTGAAAATTTAGCGGGCATAAACACGCTTAATTAAAAGGCAACCGAATTTAGCAATAAATATGGTACAACACCACTGAAATAAATCGTCGTGTACAAATAAGTCGAAATCGTAACATTTTCGAATAGAGATTTGAGCTTAAGGGGACCTTCCGGTCTAAAAGCCGATTTTTTTTTGTTTCATTTTTCAAATGTTCAACCTTTTAGGAATACGTGTTTAGAAGGATTTGTTGAAATTCGTAAAATTTCCGAAGTTATGGGCATTTGAGTAGCGGCAAATGCATGGGCAACAACCGGCCACTCGGCGCCCACGTAAAACTTTCAACGCGGTTTTCTCGAAACAGTGTTCTCAAAACGGTGGGACCTGTATCTCCAAAAGTTATTATCCGATTCGACTGATACATTTTTTATTATGAAGAATATACTCCTGGCTAGGAGGGATATCAGAAAAAATTACAAAAAATTGAAAATTTATAATTTTCAAAGGCGTTGAAGGGATGAAAAATATAGGGAAAAATTGATTTTAAACTTTTAGTGTCGGTATTTGCTAAAAAATGTCATATTTGGAATTTTCTGCCCCCCCCCCAGCCAGAAGTATATTCTTCAAAATAAAAAACGTTTCAGTCGAATCGGATAATAACTTTTGGAGATACAGTTCCCACCGATTTGGATCAATTTTTTGACGCCTTGACTTTAATGACTCTCCAGTGCCGTCTGCAATGATTATTTAGAAAACAAAAGATATATTTCTATAATGTAAGATATCCTTAATACAGTGCAAAAGTCCCATTAAATTATATATAGTAGTTTTCCTTTAATTAATTCCTAAATATCACCTATTTTTTGGGCTCTAGACTGGAAGGTCCCCTTAAGAAATCCAATTTCAAGGTGGAACTAATTTTTAGTCAAATATACGCGGCCTCAATGAATTTCCAAACATAATTTTCTCTAAAACGGAGCCTCATTTAAAAATAAAATTGTCCCAAAATTTCGACTTATTTCTGCACTGAAATACATATCATTTGCAATTCTACCATTTACAGTGGTAAATCCTGCTAACTTTTAATCAGTCGAATCTTCAAATTCGATTATCTCGAAAACGAGGGCTAATATTAAAAAACTTTACTCTACATTTTCATTTTGTTTGTGCAAAAAGAACCGCCCTATGCTCGGATGTACCACCCCACAATAACCCACTACTATCGCTACAAGGCAAAGCACACATCGAACCTCTGGAAGAAGCAAAACTCTGAACCAAATTTTCTTGCAATTTTTTGGACTTATGCCCCGCACATTTAATACACTCTTATACATGGTGTCTACAAAACGGTGGTCAGAACTTCGTCTACTTTCTCTGAAGAGTTCCAACTATGGAAAAGTATTCGAAACCACGCCTGATTGTCACGGATGCAGTGATAAAGTAGAGACGCCGTGGAACGTGGTTATGCTGAAGATAGACGCCCAGGCCGGGGAATAGAATCAAGAAGAAAGGCCGCATCCTGCCACTGGAATTTCCCAAGATATCGAAAAACACTTTAGATCCCATATTGGAGACGTGGTTGGCACGCGGGCCAAAGGAGTTAGCATTGATATTTCATTTCTATTGACTTCGCCCGCTATCCACGCCCCGTCCGGCACGCTCTTTCAAACCCTATGAATATGTAATTGAGACCGAGTCCTCCTCGCGCTCCCGATGGACGTATGTATCTTTAACGACAGCCTTTTCTTCGCTCGCTACCGTCCCTCCACTCTGTTCTCCTTTATTTCTGGCACTAGAATATCTGTAACCCACTCAGCGTCAAATGTTGTCGATGCACCGGTTGCAGGGAACTCAGCTCTCGGCGGGATATTGGCTGAGGTTCAGTTGCTTTAGCAGGTGTCCCTCGGCTCGCTTCGGGAATAGGAATACTTTCAGATCTTTCATAAGATGTAAATTGACGATTGCTCCATGTTCCCAGCGATTTACCCTCGTATGGCGGATGCAGAGTCCAGAGAGACCCAGCCTATCATGCTCATTTTGTTCTTTGGGTGATTGTTTTAGGAGAATACAAATTTTTTCTCGTCACAGAAGTAACATTTAATATAAAAGTGTATTCTGAGAATTATACGAATGAAGTATATTATGGATTAGAATGGACTCAAGCATTGCACTTACTGCTTGCCTTGAATGTATTGAATTATATTTTAGGTTGGGTTAACAATGGGCGACAGCTGGACCTCCCCTTTTGTACTCTACTTCTACTTTTACATATTCTATCTATGTAATTTCTAACTCTACTATTTTTCTCTATCCTGTTTTCTTATATGTATTTGGTTTTTTTGTATGTTCTTGTTATTTTAGTAATGTCTACTTGTGCAATAAAAAATTATTATTTATTTTATTATTTTGGCTCGTGACAGGTATTTTAGACATATTCGAATGTTTTCTATCTGTGTTAAACGAAAATAGTCTCTGCCAAGTGAATATATTTAAAATACTAAATAGTTTGAGCCATGGAAGTGTTTCGCGTGGCAAGGTTTACTTCACATTGGGTGTGTTAGTTACTGAAATATTAGTTATCATATTTTTCATTTTATAATACTTTTATTTGCTTAGGTCGTTTAGGACGTAACACATGGTAACGTGTACAATTACAGTATGTTTGTATGGATGTTTTGTCCCTTTCTATACGATAGAATTATATGAGAATGTGAAGGAGAAATTGGAAGTACATCTAATTTACATTTAGCAGATGTTGATTTCAAATTCTAACAAATTGGGTGAATAGAGTTATTATATTGAATAACATGCTTGTCGTTTCCTATTCATAGTTATGACGGTTGACATTTTGTTAAATGAATCATATTTTGTTAAATAAATCACATTTTGTGAAATGAATTACATTTTGTTAAATGAATCACATTTCTATGTAAAATTGTCGGTTACGATAAATAGCTACTTAACTGTTATATGACTAAGTTATATAAATATAGTACCCAAATTACATAATTATATATTTAGATTATTCTCACAGCATTTTGTTTCTTATTTTTTTTATAATCGACCTTGGGTAAGTGATGATGCGTTAATATTACATCATGTCGAATTGCACTGAATGACAGTGTTGAAAAAAAGTAGTTTTTAACATACTTTGCAAGGCTAATATACTAATTTCTGAAGAACTTTACATCCAATCCATGTGCAACTATTTATTTCACTTAGAAACACGTATTCACAAACTGATCACTACCCATCGCCAAATAAAGCACCCTAACACCAGATATTAAGTATCGTAATCTATTTAAACATCACTGCATCAGCCTTGCACAACACCACTTACCAATGAATAATAAAACCAGCTAATTAAATTCCACGATAAAAACAGAGCGAAACTGATGTTGTTCTACAAACAAACGTACTGTCTAATACGAGAGTTGTTCGCCAGCGTTGTCATCGAACGGCTGATCTTCCGTTTCCATTTCTGCCTGGCGTAGACACTTCGGCGACGACTAATCACACTAGATCACAGATGTGTATCTAAATTGTGTACGTTTAACAGTAATTCCATGTAAGAGACGTCGGTGTCGAACTGTTACAGCTCTTAGTAGTTGTCGCAAGGCACAGCCCCAGCTACCAAGTCCCGGTGCACGCCTAACCCAAAACTCGTGAGGCTTACCGGAATACGCAAACACGCTCGCTCGGGTTGCTTGCTTGGCGTCAACTGTGACAGAGCAAGCCTGTTTGTTCTAACTGGAATCCAAGAGGTGGCTGCCTCGAATGGTGGTATGGGAAGAATACATTCACAGGCTACGACTACAACAATGTACTTCGAACTTCTATCGTTGCTGCTATGGCCTGGTTACAGTTAGACTTACAAGGGACATTAGCCAAGTATGTATCTGGAATCGATTTATTTATCGATATTATTTATTAAGAGGTCATTCCTGTAATCACGCCGCAAAATTCGGCAACATTCAGTTTTTTTTTTCTCAGTGAATACAATGAATAACAATGTCAAACTTTTTTTTTCATTTATTCAGCTACTTATAGTGTATACGGAACAATTTTTTAAATACACTTTTAATTATGTTTCTTCAATGTTATCTCGATGTAAAAATCGCGCCTTTGAACAGACGACGGTAGTGATTTCAGCTTACAGATTCATCTGAAAAAAAAACTGATTCTTAATCATTATGAGTACCGCTATCGCAGGTGCCAGAATTTGCCACGCAAGTCAAAATTTAACAAAATTGCACGCATTCAAACTTCACGTAAAAATGGAAAATTTCGAGACTTGAAGTTTGAATGCGCGCAATTTTGTTAAATTTTGACTTACGCTGCTAATTCTGGCAGAATTAAGAATCAATTTGTTTTTTTTTTGTTTCAGATGAGTCTGTGAACTGAAATCACTCCCGTCAGGGAGGTATTTTCAAAGGCGCGATTTTGAACTCCCGATAACATTGAAAAAAACAATTAAAAGTGTAATTAAAAAATTGTTCCTTATACATTATAAGGAGGTTAATAAATGAAAAGAAAGTTTGACATTGTTATTCATTGTATTCACTGAGAAACCAACCTGAATGTTGTCGAATTTCGGGGCGTGATTACAGGAATGACCCCTTAATACATTCTCACTTATTGAAACTAATTTTTTTTATCTATCTATACCTTTATAATCGTTGTGTCACTGATTCATCACCATCCAGCTCAAACCGCTGACCCTAGAAACATGAAATTTGGAGAGTATATTCCTTTTACGACGTAGGTGCTGGATAAGAAGGGATTTTTTAAATTCCATCCCCAAGGGGGTGAAAAGAGGTAAAGTGTGTTTTCACAGACTCCTTAATATCTTTTAGGCCCGATTAGACGTCGACTTGGTTTTTACTTACCCGCACAAATGCCTAAAAACAAATTTCAGGATTTTGCCCTAATCAACCCCTAAGAGGGTGAAACGGGATGAAATGTATTTTCACGAATTCCTCAAAATCTCTTAGGCCCGATTAGATATCAAGTTGGTGTTTACATCGAAAGATTACCCACATAAATACCTAAAAACCAATTTCAGGATTTCGCCCTAATCAACCCCTAAGGGGGTGCTGAAAAGGGGTGAAATGTGTTTTCATGGAGTCCTTAATATCTCTTAGGCCTGAAGCGAAGCGCGGGGTATTTTGCTAGTATCACATACAATTACAGTCATAGTTAGTTTATGAAAACTTTATTTCGTAAATGGATCTTAAGCACAATGTTAGTGTTTATACACTGTACGGTTTAACAGTGCCGTCAGTGTTAGTGGTAAAAAATTTCGTTTCCCTATTTTGGAATGGAGCAGTTGACACTTGTCCAGGTCAGTTACTGACACTGAAACTAAAACGTCACCAAATGGATATGTGTGAATCCACCTTAAGGGGGTATTCTACCACGCGACGCGTCTTTTCTTACATAATTTTTGGTATTTTTTTATAAAGCATGTACAACCTTTTCCGTCAAAATTTGGTTCATGTATTTATCCATGTTTCAGTAGTGTCCACAAATTTTATTAGAGAGAAATAATTAAAATTTGTGCTAGTTCAAGTGTTTGAATGCATTTCCTAAAAAAAGTCTTCCTAAAACTGTAATCTTAATTAACATTTCATGCTAAAATGTGAAAAATCTTGTTTAAAATCCCACATTACATAATTTTAGGCGACTTTAGGCAACTAGTGTGTGTAAATAATAAAGTATTGCTTACGAAATTATATTGACACTAAATTAATTGAACTTGATTGAAGATATACTACTGATTTGCTGTAGGCAATTGAATATTCTGCGGTTTTACTACATGTGAGTGTTGTAACATTAAACTCGTCAACCCTCACCGTTGCCTTGAATTTCTATCCGCGTTGAGAGAAGCTCAGCTGTTCAAATAAAGGGTGGAACAGCAAGCGCTTCCTCGAAGACGACCATTTTCCGTTGTATTTATTAATCTAGAGATTACACGTAGGGCTTCGAATGCTTTCCCCTGAGGAGTTCCAAGATTAAGGTTTCCAAGAAAATTATCATATTTCCGCAAAATGTTGTCCATTTCTGAAGATTTTCTTTATTATTCCTGTTTTTCATTTTTAAATACTTTTTAGAACTCGTTTCATGCTTATCTTGTTGAGTTATTTTAAGCTTTTATTTGACCAATTCGAGCAGTTATGCAAATAAATAGGTATGACTTTATGTTCTCTAAATTCATTTGTTTGAATTTAATATGAGGAAATTAACAAAGGTATTAGAACATTAACAATGGGTACAACGAAGTATACAAAATTCTTCCAATTAACATTAAACACTAAGAACAATCAATTGTAAGGATTACTTAACAGAATTCGCTGCCAAGTTCGTTACTCCAAGCATGGAGATCACGTGCAAGATACACAGAAAATGGGGGTCACGTAATTTCGCTTACAGTTTCCGTGTCCGTAATTGCCTTTACCTTGAATTCATGTCGAATCCTTGGAAGTTCCATCGTTTTTGAAGAACAGTCCACTGCAAGCCGATCGACCCCTATGTATATATATTTCTCTTCCACAATAAAGGCCTTTCGATTATTTCCTCATCTCTGGATTTCTTCGTTTTCACAGACGAGGTGCGATCATCTTTCGGTCAGAAAACGATACCGGAAACTACAGCAATATTAGCTGATCGAAAACGCCTCCTGCGGTCCATTTGAACGTAGAAAAGTGTTTTCGGCGCAATAAATCAAACGACGGATGCAACAGAAACAATTTCAAATTGTGTTCTAGGTCTGTATCAGTATCGTTCCCTCTGCATTCGATTATTCGAATATTTCGCGTCTTTAGCTTGATGTAATCACTCAGGTACAATTACTTATGCCTATTCTTGCAAATTACAATCAATTTAAAATCAAATTACAATTAAATTACATTATAAAATTGCATTTGTTTAAAACAAATGCAAAATAGATAGTCAAATATTTAGCTTTTTTTAAGCGAAATAATTTTTATCAGGTACTTTTATGTCTCCACTGTAAGCCCCCAAAAACGCAATTTTATTAGTTTCTTCGTTCAACAGTTAAAAAGGTCAACACTATATTTCAAAGAGCTGCAAAGTCCACAATTTTTAAAATTTTGAAAAATCCTTCGAGATATAGTCACTAAAGACTACAACATATCCAAGTTTCAGTAAAATCCGAATTGTCACTCCAAAAAGTGTGCGATCTCGCGTGGAATTACCCCATGTTGAATATCCTTTTTTCACTACTTGTTTAGACAACCGTGCTTTTTGGAAGAGTGATTTCTACACGCTCGATCACTTTTGGAGCAATATAAAAGGGAGAATAAAACGAAGTACGAACATGAGTGTACACATAACAGAATCCAATCAATGAAATCCGATACATAATACACGGTGTTCACGATATTACTATCCAGCACTTTTCTCGTAAGTGCCAAGTGTATAAAAAAAATGGTGTAAGAGTAAAAAGTTTCACTTTTTATAAGCAACAGCGATTGGTTATATCAATTTACTAAATTTGCAGTTATGAGCAACGACAGGGTTCTTTAACTTTTTTAATGAAGAGCTACATTTTGATTATGAAGACTAATTCAATGATATAAGAAAGCGAAACATTTAAAGATAAACGAGGTTAAGAATATGTAAAGGAATAATTTGCACGTACTTTTCGATATAATTTTTTCCTAAAAATTTATATCATTGCACGTGAATCAATTTAATTTGAATACTTCCTGTCAGTTTTTCCGTTGTGCTAATAAAGAATACCTACTTGTTCTTGTAGGACTAGTTTCTTCTGCGTCGGTTAACGAGGTCAGTCACCCAAGATTAATTTCTCATCGTACGTCAAAACACGATTGAGAAAATGCGCCTATTTGTAACAGGAAAGCAGTGAAATACAGTCCTCCAGTTTCTGACGTTTGTGGTCATCGATCAAATTGTGCAGCGGTGTGTATGCGTTCCCTATGCGTGCAAATCTGTCTGAATTATTTCCTCACCGCGTTGAACTTTATTGCGTTGAACGTATGAAATAACAATCTCGGAACTGTGTTGATATCAACTTTGTATTAATAATAATAATTCTTACTCTCTAAAACAAGAAAGAAGAAATCAGAGATGGACAAAAAATTATTTGAGCAATTATTTTGCCCATCTTTGGAAGAAAATCGTAGAGTTAGAAATTATATAGTACGATATGTAAAAGTAGGAGTAGAGTGCAAAACGCGAGGTCCAGCTATCAGCTGTTATTAACCTAAACACTTGAAACTGGTAGCAATGAGTGAGAAAATAAAATGTTATTGTACTAATTACATTAACAAAAATCCCAACACGATGCAAAATGTATGGTTTGAAGGATAATTTATGATGAATAAAACACTTAATTCCGTTTTTATACGACAGATATTTTCCCGAAAAATCCGTGTAAAAAAGATGGGTACCGTGCATATGAAAAAATGGAGCGTACAAACCAATTGTCAAACCCCAAATTTTTCTGATTGCGTTGCTTACGAGAAAAACCCGGAATGAAAGACTGATTGTCGCTACACACGTTCAAATATGTCGTAACAAACAAATGATTTACTTGAGAGTGTATAGCAGACTTAAATACAAATTCTAAGAATTCTTTTTTAATTGAGAACAATTTCCTGGAAAAATAAGTACGGATATATTCTCTTAGATTTGAAATTAAGTGAAGCTATTTTAAAAGGCAAATTAACGGACCGCGTTAGATCAAAACAAAATGTGCAAAAAGAGAATTTTAATTTGTTTCTAAATAGATCGTGTTTAATGAAAATCGTGTAAAAACAGAATTAAGTGTACGTGTGTATCTTTTATGCGTGATTACCGTCGTCTTTAATAACATTAATGACATTTTGTCCAAGTGATATTCAAAATTGTACGTGCATCACAAGTTACAAGAAAATGACTGCACCTGTCGCGTCAGGCGTTGGCTGAGTCTGACTACGTACAGACCAATATCACTTGTGCGCTCCCCTTCTCTTTCAACTACGGTCCTGTGAGCAACATGCGGTGCAGAACACGCTCAGGTGTATTTTCAGTACACGCCATCTTTGAAAAGAAATATATTTCAAGCTCTTCAGCAGCATTTTCCGCTACGTGTCGCAACACACAGAAATATGATTTCAAAATCATATTTTAAAGTCAATCATATTCTCCTATATTCTATGATTTTTTCACATGCATTATTTTAACAATTGTTTCAAAAAATTGCTGAAACTAATTGTGGATCTATGTATTCAGTATTATATACAAATGTACTAGCCGTTTCATTTTATTTTTTAATGGCCAACTGTACTCGTTGGCCGTGCATTTATTTTAAACTTTATCTTACAACTCAGAACCTCAGCGAATGTACTTACTGTTAAATAATTGTTCTTAAATCATAGCAATGAAAACACGCATAATTCTCAAGATCCGTCAATACTGTGTTAAGATTTCTGAGTTTTATCTATGCACACTTTGGTTTTAAAGGTTCTTTCCTATATTTTTTAAAAAATTAACTTTAAAAACATGTTGACAAGGTACGAAAATTAATGACACAAAATTGTATTAATCTTACAAGCAAACTTTATTAGACTGTTATACAAGATATAGAAATGACATTGTATATTTTTGTTTGTAATTAACATTCTCGATCAGATCATTCTCGTGCCATGTATGGAAGAAGCGTGTTATTAGGGCGTTGCAATCCGCGCGCCTTAAGCGTGATGACGCCACCTGGGGCTAATTGCGTTTATTCCTTTTTTGTTCTTTCTCCCATTCATCTCTTTGGAACTCTTGACACGACTGGTCGCTAACAATTAGTGTATTAATACAGGAAGATAATAATCCTTATTTGCACACATCACATAACTGTAGCAACATGTACACTTAACATTTTGAATGAATAATCCTACAATAATAGTTATTGAGGTAGTGTAAAGGTATCTACTTTACAAATTCGAGTGCACTAGTAGTGTTTTAAATATGATAGAAAGAATATTCAGTATCTGGAGGAGATTATGAAAAGATAATATTTTAAAATTCAAATGAAAGCTATGCTGTTAAAACTCAAGCCATGGGATAAATCGAAAGAAATATGTGCATAGAAGTGCCGATAAAAATTTTAAGAGTAGACGCGTAACGAAAGCGTTCCATCAAAGACTTATAGTAAAATACGATCTACGCGTAGGAGCACTCATAAGAAGCTAAAAAATTAAGGTTCCTATATTACGGCGGAGGCGTGACCCTTAATACGATGGGGACGATAAAGCGGTATAAGCTTAACTTTCTTAGTGGCGCATCAATCGAAGCTGGAGGTGATAAAAAGATACGAGTATATGCTTTTAACGTCATTCATTATCACTTTACAGCTTATGTTACTCGCCTTTCACGTAAGAATCATAAAACAAAGCACCGCAGATGAGAAAACTCCAAACATTGAGACCTCCAGTTACTTTACTTTGTAAGTAAAGAAATTTTGTATTGGCTCTTGGTGCGAAACAATGTCTTTTATGTCAATTGTTATACTTGTAGACAGGGGAGGATTTATATATAGGCTAAGTAGGCTGCAGCCTAGGGCGGCAACCCATATGCCTATATGCTTGATATGCGAATGAAAAATTAAACATAATTTACTAGAAAGGACCACTTATTTATTTTGGCTGTTTTGATCGGATGATCATTAAACAGGGCAGAGGCTTGAGACAGTTTTAAAAACAAATTAGCAATAACTCGTATGTGAGTTGTCATATTGAATTAATGTTAAAATGGTCTCAAGTCTTTTAAATTAAAATATTTGTTTATATTTCATGGAAACGACGGCAAAAGCTTTTAACCTAAGGGCGCCAAATCTCCAAATCCACCCCTGCTTGTAAATGCAAACACGAGGTTCTTCAAGGTTCTTCGAGTTTAGACGTTGAATCGTGAGGGGCTAAATAATTTGAATTCACAATGAATTTGTTGGAGCTCATTTGCAGATAAATTCTGTAAACTTTGTCTAGCGTACAAGTGCATTACACGGTAATTGTTTCGACACAACCGTGATTAATCACGTATAGCACGGTGAACAAAGGTATTTTAGTGACCATTGTAAATTAACATTCAGCAACTTCAGTATATATAATAAGTTACTAATTGACTGCCTACATTACAAGTAAGATTAAAAAAAATTGATTGGAGTTGCTGAAGATATACATGTATTTTTAATAACAGTTAGTTTATCCAACAATCGTGTACAGAATGTTTCACATTGCGTATAAAACTCGCCAACAGATTGTCGAAGCAAAGAAAATATTTGCTGTTTCGATGTCATTGATTAGTTTTGAAACGTTTAACTCAATTAAAGTAAATTTACTGCCCTTATTAAGTGCAGTCACCCTTCAGCGTAGACAGATCCTTCAAGTGACTCCTCATAAGTAATCATGAAAATCGTGAATTCTCAAAGAGCACAAATAAAACAAATATGTATTACAGATAAAGTTTAAAAATCGCTATTTAATGGAATATCTTCCTGGCCCAAATTTGTAAAAGAAAACTCTAAATTCTAAGACACGAATGTCTATATCTAATAGTTTTATATTTATATTTACTGCGATTAACCATTGCTGCAAACAGATATCTATTATTATTTCTTTCTACGAGAAAGACAATAGAAAGAAACTAACGGCGATTGTATTTTGATTAAAGATAATAATTCCAGTCCAAGAAAGTAGGGCTGTAACGAATATTCGAATAATCTATGTATTCGAATACTCGAATACCAAAGAATTCGAATTTGGGTTTCGAAAATTCGAATAATTAAGAGTATTTGAATGTTCGAATTATTCGAAGAAACTATTCGTATTCGAAATTATTTGAATTATTCGAATATTCGAATATTTACAGCTCTACACCAAAGTTCCTTGCATTCTTTGGAACTACAGTGATTCACAGTTTTTCCCTTCTGTTAGAATTAGAGAAACTAGTTAACAGTTAGGGATAGAAACCAAAGGTGACGAAATTAAGAGCACAGAAGCAACGCAGCAAATTTGCAATTAATGATTCTCTTACATTTATGTGAGCGAAGCTGTGATTGTAGCTTGATGCACATCGCGTTTCTTTGATTCGTCATTTTAAGTAGCTGCAGAGGATGTTTTCAGTGAAACATCTCAATTTCAAATGCTCCAAGGGGGATACAACGCCATAAATCTTCGTCTCCTGATGGCGGAAAGGAGTGCGTTAATCTTAAGGCCAGCGTTCAACTTCCATACAAACTGTACCTATATCAGAGGAAAGTTTTCAATAGAAATTCCGCTTGCTTTTTTGTTACGTTCCCGATCGCGGGCAGGACTTTATTCATGAGATAAGACCAGTAATTTAAGTTTCAAATGCACTGTTTATTATTGTACAGTTTAAAGTGGAGATTTTATACATTCCAGAGTTTAGAAAAGGAAAACTGTATACATATTATATTATATTACATCACATAATTTACATGCAGATAATTCATATGATAATCAAAACATCATTCTACTATACAATTTCAAAGGCTTGTAACTTCTGCATGAATGGTTTTAAGAAAAAAATTGCAGGAGAAGTGCACGTTTTCTAACTTAGATTGCGGAAATTATTTTTACATGAATCCCATTTGAAATATTAAATTATGGTAGGTACTCGCTACTAGCGCCTCTCCCCTTTAGGGGTGATAAATGGAGTCACTTTGACATAGATTTAAGGGCCCCTGGGATCTATGGAATTTGAGACCAAAACGATTAAAATTGACCGCGTAAAGCTCGATATGTTAAAAGTTTCACGTGCCACCCTATATAATAAATACAATTTTATTCAACTGCACTAATATCGCAAAAGACAGAATTTTATCGTTGTTATGTTTTGCACTTTTCCCAGAGATAGTACATCTAAGTCAACATCAAATTTGACAATAAAATCCTATTTTATAATTATTAAATTATTGTCGTTCCTGTTGCAAGGAAATTGAATAATTTTCTGGATATTCCAACAACTGAAAATTCGAAAATGGCGCTTCGTTCCAAACTCCATTCAATTTAATACAACGACAAACAACATTATTTTCAACTCTTCTGTTTTCAAAACATCAAACAAATTTATGAGTCACTCAATCAATGATCACACCCCCCATTGGCAACACCTTTACGGTGTTCTGTGATAATACAGTGGCATGCGCGAAGTATATAGCAAACAGCTTCCTGTATCAAGTTAGTGGGAAAGTAATGTTAGTGTTATGGATGCAAAAGTAAATTATTTTACTATGGTGTTATTGTTTTATTTAATCAGTTATACAGGCCTGCGATTAAAAAACTTTTTCTCTAAAATTTAAAAAAAAATTTAAAATTTAAGGTTTCTTTTAAGATATATGTTATCAACTTTCACGTCCAAAATCTAACCCCTGACCTTACATAGCACTTTAAATATTCTACGTGTCTTCCTGCAAAACTAATAATTCTGACTTATACTCGTTTGCCGGCCCACCAGAGATATATCATTACATCATGGACATTTATCCATTATTTTTTTATTCTATTCCACACTCTCAATGCCATTTTCACAGATGCAGGTTTTGATTAAAAAAAAGTACCGAATATTTTCTTCGGCTTCGACAAACGTTCTTATATTTTTTCCATTTATGTAATTATGTAATTAGCGACAAAAGTGACAGTCTAATAGTGCCATGTCTAGGGCACACAGAGGATGAGAAAGAAGAACAAGTAGGTAGCTGCATTTTCGCCTTTTTTTAAATCCATATAACATGATTGCCCGAAAACGAATTGATGATTACGATGATTGAAAATGAGTTTATCGCAAACAGTAACATATAAGTTATCTGAAACAACTATTTATCTTAGCACGGTGCGAAACCGACATTACTTCTCAACTCAGTAAAATATGTCAAGTACTATTCCTATCGCAAGCACAGAGAAAGGCTATCCAATTATCACGAGTTCATGATCGCTGGCTGTACGTCGGGTGGTATTTTATCTCTGCCCCCCCCCCCTGTAATTTCTCTATTCACCTTCTGTGCTTTTTCTCTGCACCGACCACCCGTCCCTTGCCTACCATTAAACAATACCAGTATGCAAATCAAGGTGGCTTAATTGCGGCTGTTTTGCATGCGTGGAATATCCGGGTGACAATCGTCGTATCGCGATCACACGCGGTGTATCGTTCGCTGCCGTGGGGACGTATCTGCATTCCGTGTAATTTTTCATCTGCTCGCGTGACACCGTTCTATAAAAGGATTCGAAGATCGAGGGTGAGATAAGTTATGCGAGTCTTTACGTAATTATACCGTTAAGGGACTAATTAGAGCGTATGAGGTTTGCGTAGCGAACGTGCAACGGGTATTTGTTCACACGCCGTTGGTCTTAATTAATTTTAAGCGAGGGAGAAATATATGACGGTGGGAAGGCGGTTTTTCATGAGTCTTTCTTTTCTTTCGTCGTACACACGGCTCAAACGATTGTGGCCGTTCGAGATTCGATTGTATTCGAGCTTACTAGGGCCGGTTTTTTTACATCGCTATCAGTCTACAGTATTTCATGAACATGGTGAAGGCACTGCCAAGTCACATGTTCCCATCTAGAATACTTCTAATTCATGTTAAAACACCACTGTGGCACCATCTGCCTATGATTGTCATAATTATATAAATCTGCGCGATCGGCGCGATCGACGTAAATGACATCAAGAATAAATGTCAAATGACTTTCATTGCAATGAACCTCAAAAAAATCATAATAATTTTGACACTATAAACGATAAACTTGTAATGTCCAAAGTAAATAAATCAACGGATTTATAATGGAAGACACAAATAAATAAAGCGGGATGGCGAGATAATAAGGAAAATAATGGAAACGAATGTTATGTATTTCGTAGAGATAGCAAGGGTTAGGAAACCAGAATACTGAGATGAATAAAGTCTTGTAGTATTTTATTCGTAGCAGTCTTCATAGATTAAAATCTAAGGCGTTCATTAATTATTAATGGAAATGTGTAGAGCAAAGAAATACGCATTTATTTCAAAATCTGCTATCCGTTATTTCATGTCAACAACGGGAAAGTAAACATAACCGAAGCAATGTAAATTAAATTTTGTGACACGACCACGTGAACGTGTCTCATATTAAACATCATCCGTTTACTTCACGCTATATCTGTCAAAAATAAATTATGAAGTAACTGGTTCGAAATGGTTCGGGTGAGAATTTATGAAAAATAAAAATACTGATGGAAGTGTTTCTTCTTTAATTTTAATAGCTGGAATCCTATTCCCGTTGTTGACATGAAATAACGGATAGCAGATTTTGAAATAAATGCGTATTTCTTTGCTCTACACATTTCCATTAATAATTAATGAGCGTCTTAGATTTTAATCTATGAAGACTGCTACGAATAAAATACCACAAGACTTTATTCATCTCAGTATTCTGGTTTCCTAACCCTTGCTATCTCTACGAAATACATAACATTCGTTTCCATTATTTTCCTTATTATCTCGCCATCCCGCTTTATTTATTTGTGTCTTCCATTATAAATCCGTTGATTTATTTGCTTTGGACATTACAAGTTTATCGTTTATAGTGTCAAAATTATTATGATTTTTTTGAGGTTCATTGCAATGAAAGTCATTTGACATTTATTCTTGGTGTCATTTACGTCGATCGCGCCGATCGCGCAGATTTATATAATTATGACAATCATAGGCAGATGGTGCCACAGTGGTGTTTTAACATGAATTAGAAGTATTCTAGATGGGAACATGTGACTTGGCAGTGCCTTCACCATGTTCATGAAATACTGTAGAATGATAGCGATGTAAAAAAACCGGTCCTAGTAAGCTCGAATACAATCGAATCTCGATCGGCCACAATCGTTTGAGCCGTGTGTACAGTGTTAGCCTTTTTTCTTTGTAGTATGTTTATTTGACGTTTCGTGTAACAACTTGTTTGGATAATATCGAGGGAGTAGGTCTTTGTTTTTTAGTTTTGTTGCAGATTTAGGAAGAATGAACATTGAAACTGGTTGAAGCCATGTTTATGTTTACCTCCACCGCAGCGCTCGCGTTGCTTATTGTTTTAGACGGTGTCAACGTCGAATCTCTTCAGTCTTTTAGTTTTGTGGCGTGACACGTGCGTGGCGCTGCGGTTGCTTGCCGGTGGCTAGTGGCTAGTAGCACTTATAATCAGTGATGGGTAGGCGTATTTTACTTAACATAGAAAAGTGAATTCTCTACGTGTAGAATAAGACATAGTAAATAGCTTAACTTTACGCTCTTGTATTTTACTGTATAAAATCATATTGTTTGAAAAAACCGTTGCAGATTGTGGAATGCCATAACCTGCATGGACATATCGTATTCATTAAATTCAGAATTGCAACAACGCACTTATTGTTGGATGATGAATTTTTCCAACCATCTAAAAGTAGAATTGCATCTTTTGATTCCACCCTGATTGTTGATTTTTTGTAATCTCGAAATTTTGCGTTAAGTAAATTATTCGACAATGTCTTTCGAGTTGGAATATTTTAAGCTGGATTCAATTTATGAACAAAGTTCCTAAAGTGGTCAGATTCAATAATACTAAATGGAATGTTACATCCAAGGAAATAATCTGCTAAAGCTTCATCAATTTCATCAGAATCCATGTTGGTATACGTAAAATTTCGAGTATCTTTTGCACACCAAAGATATGAAATTTACTAACAAATTTCAAATTATTTGTAATTTTTATAATTACATTCCAATCCTTCTTTTTAAAGTAATTTAAAATATTGTGCAGTAAAATTCAATGCAATAGCTAGAGGTTAACAGTTTGTATTTAAATTTTTGACATTGACTACATTTTCTACATTTTCTACAATTAGTTACATTTTTTACGCGTATCACGTAATAAATTCGATGTAACGTAATAAACCCACCACTACTTACAATTAGCCATAGCAGTCGTCTTTTTGTAAAGCTCCAAGAGCAAGTCTAACTTAAATGTGGTGTAAACACGTTATAATTATAAGTGCAGTTAAGCTCGATCAACCGAACGATATTTCTTTTCTAATTTTTTTTTTTTCGTTCTAAATAAACTATTGTGTATAAAAATACGATCGTTCTTCCTATGAAACAAAACCTGGAACCTGCTTTCACATGTTTCCTCGATAAGATAATAATTAAATACTGAAGTGTAATTGTTTTCGCAGGTGTTAATTCAGTTACGTTAAATTTTAAGTAAACTGTTGAAGCCTAAATGGTTATGTTGACGTTTGTAGCTTTGTATCAGCGTAGATATAGGCCTAATTTAAGTTGAACAGTTTTAAAAAATGTAAAATGATTGATAACCAAGTAAACATGAGACTCCTGAAGTACTTAATTAAGTAAAAATCGTGAACTAGATTTTTCATAGGCGCCTGAAACCGAGCAATGCCGATGCAATTACACTTTTTCGATAAAATTGAACAAATTAAAATTTTCACCAGGCCCTGATAATTACCGAACCACTCTCCCTTCGCACTAGAGTTATGTTCACGATAAACTGAGACTCCGAATATTAAAAGAAGGAAATAATTTGCGCGAAATTAAGCGGGAAAGTAACTTCAATTGCCATAGCCATTCAGCCGCTAATGCTTTCCGCTGTGCAAACGTACAATTTCTAGTGGCTGAAATGTGCATTCGCCACTAATCACGTAACAGCTCCTTTGACGAGCCGTGTCGAGACTTCAAGTGACTATCAAACGGAATGGCGCATTAAAGACCGAGGGAAAAGAGAACAAGCGATGGAGGAAGATCGTGACAGAGGCGAAGAGAGTGTGAACTAGACGCTTTTCAATTTGTGCGGACACGTGACGTTACACTTCCGCATAGCGCACAAGTGCTTCTTCTCCCGAGCCTGCCCCCCCCCCCCCTCTTCCACTAGAATAGGGGATGAAAAAAACAGTATTCACGGCTACGTGTATAGGGTGAATCACGTGAAACGGAACACCTGAATATATCTTCTCGACTGGAAAATACAGAAAAATGTGCATATCAATTTATATTATGTAGGTAGTGAAATGTGATGAACTGAATTTTTTTCCCTCGAGATCACGTGTGTTAGAGGTATTAAGGTCATCACTGCTTTTTTTTTTAATGGAAAGAAAGTAGAATAAGTTCAAGTATGTACCACAACATGATTTTGAAAGTGTCTGGAACTTGGCATCAGACCTACAAGTCTTTAAAGTGGGATGTAAAGCAAAATTTTAAAATGGCTGCATTTGTCGCAATGGTTAGGTCGTTGATCGGACCCCCACTACACGATTTTTTTCAGTAAAGAATGTTAAAATGATACGTGTGTTATGAGGCGCTATTCCAGAAAATATGAAAGCATGGATAAGTGAATCTTCTGCAGCAATACCTCAGGATACAGCTGAAAGAACACTACAATGTGTTTCTGTATGTTTTGCACAATTTATTATTGCTGAAAGATGTTACTTTGAATATTTAATGTCGTTTGCAACGACAATTTTCTTGTTAGTATAAGGCGCCATCTGGATCATATGAACTTATGAAACTTCCGGTTTAAGGCATGTGAGAGAAAGATCCTATATATCTTTGTATGTTCTTCATACTGTTTTGTAATTGCGTAAATAATACACAGAAAGTATTGTTTGCAACTTTTATTTCATTCTATTGGTAAAGTTATTTTATTTGCTATAATAAATATATATATTTAATAATATATATTTAATAAATATATATATATTTATAAATAATTCAAAAGTGTTCCACGCTGTGCAATATTAAAGATCAATACGTCTAAATAATATAGCTTTAGACTGCAGCTTTTCCTACGTGGTCACTTTTATTCCAAATAACACACTGGACACCCTACTTACAGCAAAATGGTAATCCACGCGTACCTTTTTTTTACTCCCGTGATTTTACACAAAATTTAAATAGTGTTCAAATTAGCGACCTTCTATTTATTCACATAATGTTAACCGCCTCTGTAGTGAATTTTGCCATTGCATTTGTGGCTTTGTGGTAGTTTTAATGCTATGACTAACATCGTACAGTCTATGTGCCAATTCTTTACGAGTTTCTGGTTTATCTGGATTTGGTGTGGCTTATGCAAAAATCAAAAGAATAAAACGAAGAAAGTATGTAGGCTGGATTACCGTTTTACTGTAAACATATTTGTGATATAATTGACTAACAAAACGAAATAAATATATAGTACATATGACATTTTCTATTCAGAATTAATTACTAAACACGTGGGAAAAGTTTGTTGAATAATCGTGGAACACCCTGTATGTTTCCAAGTTTAGGGTCATATTGTGCTATATGTATGGTTAACTTGTCTTAACGTTAGGTATTACCTATATGTGAAAAATAAAAGTAGGGTAAATCCGGGAGACGCGGACGACCTAATATAAAATGGCTATTAAAACTAATATAGACATTACTTATTTTATCAGAACAAACCTGCATGTACAGAATTTTATGCTGATTTAGAAAAACTGGTCGATATTTGCTTTAACACAATATTTAATGTAAATCGGGTTGAAAACTGAAGTCATGACATCTGACCACCTCTCCCGAGGTGCCGGGAGAAATGGTTTTCGTAGTTGGCAGAGACCACTCACATAATTAATCATGGAAAATTAACAAAGGATGAAACAAAATTATTTATGAGTGAATACAACTACAGATTCATTGATATTTAATTTGTTTACACTAAAAAAGTAAAGAACACATCAAAGAAAAAGTGAACTACCTACTGGCGATTAGCAAGGCAAATGAATACAAAAGTGAATAAATAAACTAAATAAACAAAAATAATAATAAAATAATAATAAAAAAAATAAACAAAAATTATACAGAAATCATAACTCGACCGTCTGACCTTTCTGCAGCGAGAGATGGTCTTCTCGTTAGCTTTGAGAGGAAGAGTTAATATGGCCAAATACTTTGGCTGCATTGTCCCTCGATATCTCTACTATCTTATTATCCCAAACATTAAACGAAAATAAACTTAGAAGTATATTTTAAATACGATTCTGTACACCGCTGTTTGACAAAACAGGTTAAATGTAACCTCAATTTACCTTGTATAGCCTATAAATCCAGAAAAACACAGAAGGAAGCGAAATGACGCTATTTATTCAATTGTTTGGCTTCTAGGGAAGTAATTGGTCTGTACTTTAACACATTTTTACGTATAGAGTCTGAAATATAGTGACTCGACCAACTCTCCGGCCCAACCGCGTCTCCCGGATTTACCCTATGTGGTTCCATTAAAAAACATTGGTAACTTTGATAACATTGAAAGAAGTGACCTTGAAGGAAAGAAAATTCAGATGTTCTGTTTCTCGTGAATCACCCTGTATACAGTCGGTCGTGAAAGACTCCGTGTAGTTTATTCATTACGCTTGTAATTAACAAATGCAAGTTGCAATGGTGTTGCAATCAATCCAGAGAGATTCTGTTACGATAGAATACGTTATTGGAATTATTTGTTGCATCATTTGAATGTTTAACATGTTATCACTTAAACCTCGCTTAATATTAGTATTGCGAAAATATTAATGCGTGATTATTGACATGCTCAGAACGCGATATCTTGAACAAAATAAGCCAAATGTCAACCACTTCATCGAAAATTATGCATGATGCGTGAATTTATGAATGATGCAATAAAAATTTCCAGTAGTATACATATAATATAGGTACTTGGTACACGAATATAATAAAAATTAGGTTGAGTGGTATCTGTTTCCTATGTAAAAATAGAGAAAATTTGTATGAGAAAATGTTGCGCTAATTAATGAGTTCCTATGAATATACTTTTTCGAAAAATCTATTGATACATTTTTAATGTGCAATAATTTCTGTACATTTTTTTTAAATCAATAAAATTGCTGATCTTTTATCACACCATGGTGATCGAGGGAAATTCTTTAAGTGGTTGCATAGATTCTACACATGTTCACAAATTTTATTACATGTGGAATACATGTATACCCTGCGAAAACGTTGTACAAGTCCTTTATTTTAGACAGTGAATCCAGTATTTGGGGTAGTAAATAGAAGGGAAGATTCTCAATCCAAAAATTCAAAAAATTATCAAACTTTGGGGATATGTAGAGGATATATAGATATGTATTATGCAATTCTTTTGCTGCTCAAATTCACTCTAAGGGGGTTGAAATTGGCCCCTGAAAATCCGGTTATTTTCCGATTTTGTGTTATAACGCACGAACTGTAAGAGATAGATAAAAAGTTTTCCGACAAAAGTTATTTGTTTTAATTAGTACTATTATTGTTATAACACAAAATCGGAAAATAACCGGATTTTCAAGAATCATTTTCACCCCCTTAGAGTGAATTTGGACAGCAAAAAAAATTACGTAATTCATACCTATATATCTTCTACATATCCCCAAACTTTTATAATTTTTATAATTGCCGGGTTGGGGATCTTCCCGTATTAATACAATATGTACCACGATTCCAGTAAAAATAATGCAACCATTATTTATCCCAAGTGTGCATGATTGCTAATTATGCATCGCTATGTCAAACTACAAAGTCATTTTTGATCCACTGTATACATATGAACCAGCAGTCAGCGTGGTGTTGTCATGGTAACAACACCGGTTCGCGCGTGGCACTACCCACAAAAGCAAAGGCGTGACAAATAGGGAGAAGAATAGACAATGACGATGTTCCAGCCTCTCGACAGGACACTCAGCCCCAGCTACACCGAACCGAGATCGTTCGTGCCTGTAACACCATCCGCTCGCATACTTTAAAGTTCACCCGCGTCTCGCCCTTCCTTCACACCATTTTTCCCCTCTTTGTTCAACGTTACCATATCCGTGCAATGTTAAACGTCAGGTGTCGTGACTGACCATTTCAGTAATATAATGAAACATAAATGGAAGATAAAGTTTTCTTTGAATACTGGGTGGGCCAAAAAGTGTTCTCGTATTATTTAAGAAAATTCAGAAACAAGTTTTGTATGCAAAAACAAGTTTTCTATACCTCCGATTTTCAAATTTTAATTGCTTATTTATGGCAATGACACTCAAGAGAAATTACAGAATTAATGAGGTTCAGTTTCTGAACAATAATTTTCAGTTGAAACTGAGAATAGTATATTTTGTAGAAACGATATTTTGGAAGGAAAAGTGTGTGGTCGATATTATCTTTTTTTTTTAAAAAGAAATTACAAGACAATAGAATACGAAATATCGTTTAAATCGTCGAAAGATACTGCAGACAGGCTTTTCGAATTTTTGCATATCTCTTAATTTTCTTTCTATATGTATGTATACTTAGCGAACGGCGAAGATTCCTTTTAAACAGCTTTAGCGAAGATTTTAGAATTGAAGAAAATTTACCCTTCATCCTGTGTCTGCATAAGCCCTGGAAAGTGGTATGGTGATCCATAAAAATTGATTAATAACGTACAGGGTACTACATAGTAATATATTTTATAATTCTGTACGTTTTACTTTCTTGTATATTTATTTTTATATTCGTCTGCCTATGAAGGAAAACGATTCAAATAGTCTTGTTACTGATTCAAAATGGAAAAGTAGAAAACTTACAAGGCGATTTTGCCATTTCTACGCTAACTAAATATTCAGAAGTATTCATCAAAGAAACCGTATCTCTGCTATAAAACTGATCACGTATAAACAATTGATCCAATCTCACAAGGGAAGTTCGTCAACTCGAAAATTCAAACAAATCTGAAACTTTACAGAAATTTAACGCAAGTGTTACTAATAACGTAACTATTTTTTGATTCGGCAATATAACGGTCTTAAGGGAGAAAACACCCCTTGAAAAATTGTGAGTTTGCAGATTATCGTGAATATCTGTGAAACTGTAAAAGCACGTACAGTTTAACTTGCGTCTAACTATTGATCCACGAAGTATAAAGCATTTGACTATGATACGAAAAATCATACTTTACTCATTGCTGTAACGATAAAAACGTTGGATTGCTAGTTTATAAGTAATTTTGGGGGTAGAATAGGTAAGAGCCACTGCTTTTACTAGTCATACCAATCTCCTGCATGCCTTGGAGCTCGTCCAGCTTTCACACTCGCCCTCTTCCCTTTCATTTCTTCTCAATTCTTGCAGCTCTTGCAATCCGAGAGTCACGTGCCACCACTCTTGCTTCAACCTCACGGTGTAACCTGTGTTACTTGCAACTCAAACTATCCTGGTGATGGTAATAACCCAGTGGGGAATAGATTGTAACTAGGACTAGTCGTTTTGTTAACTACACTTGTTCCTGCAAGGAATTAGCTGTAAAATCCAGCATTGCAATATCAACTTCCATTATCACAGACTAATAAAAAATATTCCACAAATAAATTCTCGTGATTTAAACGTAGGAACAAATTGTTTAAAACAGCTTATTTTCAAAACGTTCCTCTTTAATTCAATGTGAGTGGTACTTTAAAATAAGTTTAATGAAAAAATGTTTATTTTAAAGTTTTATGGTTTTTAATATCCTATGATAAGTTGATAAAGAATTTTCCCAAAAATAAATGGTGGGAATAAATATTGAAAAAATGATATTTTTCGAAAATTCTTTATCACTATGTTGTAGGATATCAAAAACCATAAAACTTTGAATTAAACTTTTTTGCGATATCTTTTATGGTTTCTTTGAGGGGATGTTTTCACCCTTAGGACCGTTTCATTGCCGAAACAAAAAATGGTTACGTCATCAGCACCACGTGAACTACATATTTTCTGAAAAGTTCCAAGTATTTTTTAATTTTCGAATTGCAGAACATCCCCTGTGAGAAAAAGGTACCTAATTTTTAAGTAAACCACCCCACAGAGGTGACTTAGCTGACAAAGTTTTTCCATTTAAATGCATGTAAAAGTATTTAGAAATATATTATTTGTAACATTAATTTCACAATGCTACTTCGTTCCAATTTATTAACAATGACTTCTAGGTGGTATGTATAAATTGAGCTCTGCCCATTTAATCCATAGCGTGGAGCGTGCATTCTAGTACTTTATAAAACAAAGTATTCGTTATCCATGGGATTTATTGTATCGCCGTGCTAATTCAATCTGTACTTTTCCGTCGAGTTGAAGTTTAAATCGTTTGCCGCGAAATCTATCGGCGATCGTCATATATTTCTACCGATTATCGCGTTATAATTAATAGCACGATTTCCACTCCGCCACCGTGGTACTCGCGCGATATCGAGAGTGAAAAATGGTCGGCCCGATAATATCGGCACACTCTCGTCATTTATCTCCCTGTTCATTTACTCGATGTCGTTAAAGGTGGGCGACTTTAAGCCGGTATTAATCTAACTCTCGACGTGAAAGCTCAACGGTGCCTTTAAAAAGAGACGCATCATGAACTACTTTCAATATTCATGCGCCTCGCCATTACCATAAAACAACCTTCGAATTTGACCTCATAAAGCGAAGAGATCCTCCAATAATTTCCTTCCGGTGGACGGGGTTCACCAAGATGAATCGACGAGTATGAAAGTATGGAAGCCGACCGAAATGGATAACGCTGCTCCAACGATTCTCAGTATATACCTACGCTACCATTCAGAAGTAGGTATTTGATTACTTGTTACATGTATGCATATAGGTACACTACCGCCCAAAAGTATGTGATCACCTACTACATGTACGTTTGATAATAGAGAAAATAGAGTACAAGTTAACACAAAAAGTTGATTATTGCTTGTCTTTATTAAATTTCTACTCATTTATGTCTACCCTAGGAATTAGGTTTATCTTGTTTGATGTAACAGAATATCTCACGAATCTCAACAGTGCTCAAGCAGGATCAAATTTTAATAATTATGTTTGAAACGTAACACTATCATTATCGGCAATTATAACCTACTTCTTTCATTATTCATAGCCAAATTTAAACTCCATTACATTTCAGTTCGAGGGGGTTCTCAGATAACCCCAGAAGTCAATCAAATCCGTAAAATCGTTATGGAATTAATAGTTTGATAGAAGCTTGATAAGAGGAATCATCCAGTAAAATCAGTACCAGAAGTTAACGAAAGAGTTGAGACTAACGAAAAGAGGAAAGTGGAAGACACTGACAGAAAAGCTGTGCGCGAAAGAAATATGGCGACAGACACTGTTACGTTTCAGCTACACCCATGACATCCCTCGTGCCTGACTTTTGAACTCTTATTCTTCTCTTGTTGAGTCTTGTTGATCAAACTTACGTCCTCGTCCCTGCTTGGTTCTCAGTGAACTGTGTACGTTACCACGGTTTAAAATATCTCCGTGGACAGGTGAAAGATTATCCAATTTCCAGAGATTTTCTACCAGAGGCGCAAGGTACATTTTGTTGAGTAACGATAACAGTAGTTCGCTATAGTTCATCTGTGACGCATCTTATTATCGCTTTGCATATGCAGAATTGGGCCGCGGTAGGTGGAACAAATTGGTACGAGAATTTTACGTTTGATTTAGTGTCGCATGAAAGACTCGGGAGGGAAAAGAAATATCCAATAAAGCTATAGAGGTTATGTAATTCTTCTAGTTAATTAGTTACTATTTTTCAATTTACGGAAAAGTATAATTTGATTTACAATCGATTTGAAGACAAAAATCTTGCTGAGGTCATGAATACATTCATATCAGTGAATTTACATATAAGAACTTTTGGTAATGGGATCTATATAATATCTGTATATGTAGTAGTAGCTGCTTGGAATATTCAGTTGAGTAAAAATAGTAGGTACTATTAAATACAGTAGGTTATCTTTCCTACTTCTTCTGTCTTGCCGCGGCGAATGAAACGTTGAATGAGGGACCGACTGCCCCTCTCGCTCATACACAGTCTATCTGTAAATCTCCTTAAGTTCTGGAACCCGATAACAACCGCGCGCGGAACTAATACGTTGCTAACAGGGTTGCCGGGAAATACCCTGCAGCAGCGGAGTGGGAGCATCGCGTAGTGGAGAGGGAACACCTACAGCAGGGGCGGTATATTTGTGCGTGATGGTAAACGACCGACGCTAGAGCCAAGCGAAGGGTCGCCACGGCCAACCAGTGTCGCCGGGGAATAGATTGTCGACGCTGGCTGGCCGTGACGTCACTTGGCTTGGCTTGGCACTGGGGTCAGTTCGTTTCCCATTGTTTCCCATCATCGCGTCTCACGCACACATATACCGTCACTGCTGTAGGTGTTCCCTCTCCACTACGTGATGCTCCCACTCCGCTGCTGCAGGGTATTTCCGGGCAAACCTGAGCATGGGGTGTGGGAACTGCAAAGTGTGCGTGGTATGAGCCTGCACGCACATACAATTTTGCAGTTCCCCCCCCCCCCGCTACAGTTCTGCTGTCGGTTGTTACCCGGGTCTATGGTTGCCAGGCTATTCCCTACGCGTAGTAGAGGGGGAACACCTACAGCAGTGGCGGTGTCTCTGTGTGTGTGTGTGTGTGTGTGTGTGTGTGTGTGTGTGTGTGTGTGTGTGTGTGTGATGACGCCGTGCCATACATATACCGCCACTGCTGTGGGTGCCGTCTTCCACTACGCGTAGGGTAAAGCTTGGCATCCCTGCCCGGGTCCCAGAACCATTACGAGGTCTACGGCTTCCGATTGTGTATACCTGCTTTACGCGGTAAGACAGTGCAGTAAGCTCTCGCTATAGGCGCGCGCCCCGGGGCTGGCGGCGAACGCTCAACGCATAGTGTCGACGATTCTGAGCCGTCGATGGCGCGAGAGAAAGACAGAGCGTATCGACGTGAAAGACGAAGCGAGACAGAGCGTAGGCACGTGAAAAATGAAGCGAGACAAAGTACAGTAATTCCTCGTGATAAACCCGACGAACGGGGCTGGAGGCGTACGACGCGATGCGGACACTATTCGTCTGAGTGAGAGGGAACGAAACAGTTGACACGAAGTTGCCGTCGACTCTTTCGTTCTCTCACTTTCGACCGAAGGATTTCAAGAAATGGTAGGGATAGTCACCGGGCGTACTACGCATGGTAAAAACGGGACTATAACGAGGATTTACTCATGCTTTCTCCCTTTCGTAGCCAACGATAATGTCGTGTCGACTATTTCGTCCGCACTCGCTCGCTCTCGGGTTCTCTCACTCTCGACCGAAGGATTCCAAGAAAAGGTTGTGATACCGACGCGCGTTCAACTCATAGTTGAAATGCACACATAATGAGAGTTTACTATATGTAAACTTTACGTTGTGAAGGGAAGCCGAAATAACTTACTGTCTCGATCTAAAGGTGCGATCCCACGGTGTGTGGCTCGGTAAACTTTGTGGGCTCGTCAAATCTGTTTAACGAGCGCGAGTCGACAAGCCATGGGCGTTTCGACGACGCGGCTACCCCAAGCTGATCATTCGTGGGATCAGCCGTAGGATCGCACCTTAAGGCAGGTCTGTTCCACTGTCAATGAGCTGTGGCGCGCAAGAGCGCCCTCTATTGCTCACGGGCAACGCCGCGGGCATTTTCCCTACCCTGTGGCCACTAGCTACCGCAGTGTGCAGCTCTTCTAAGGCAGGACTGATGATGACAGTGATGACCAGGGGTTAGCTCGTTACTAGATTTAAGGGGCTCGAAATTTCTCACTCACGAACACTCTCCACTGTTGCCCATGACGGTGTGGCTTAGCACTTTTCAACGCGCTTTTGTCCATGTTCTCGAAAATGCTGCCCGCTGTAGTATTAAATACAACAATATCAATTACCCTACGGCACCTAGACCTGATGAGCTTGATACCTAACCCAGACCTAACATATCAGAATTATTGCCTCGAGTTCATGATGAAATGAGAAGCAAATACTGTGCCCGTCGAAAATTAACCGTGCGCGATAACCTATCACTCGTCGTGACCCCGATTGCTTTTTCATCTACAGCTCAATAAAAGTTCAGACGGCAACCGCACGTGTAACCGAAACTCCGTGGACCAATAATTAGTTCATTGGGGAAAGCAGGGGCCAGAAAATAGCACGAACCGTGGCCAACAAATTCAATTGGTTCCTCGGGAGAGTTCGGTTGATTATAACTGGACCACTGGGGAAAAAGAAGCTGGCAATGATATTTGCTGCCAGTTTTCGACCATCAGCACGTTCCCCCAGTAAATTACGGGTTAGAGTTCTGTGCGCCCTTTTTATTACACACCGTATTCTTGTTCCACCACATTGTAATTCAACGCGGGAAGAATTTTCCTCTCCTAGGTGAAAACGGGTTATTAAAGCCCGCGATTTTCTATACCGTTCTCTCCGTTCTGCCTGAATTATTTCATCGCAACAAGGAGCTTGATAGGTTAATCCCGTCGCAAAGTTACTCTGTGGCGTTACTCCGAGATCGAGGGGAGGACGAGGTTAAGGAGCTTTCTCACGTATTCTGCAAGCGCAGGTTTATACGATCGAGTTATGGCTGGAAAAATCTGAAGTTTGTGGTCAGGCAACGGCTGTGGAGTGGATCACAGATATAATAAATTTCTTGATGTTAACACGTGTAAAGATCGGCAAGTGAGTCGTCTATGAAAATATGTTTCGATTCACTCTATTGACCTTCAGCCTTTAGGTACAAGCACGCGGCAGCGTGGAAGAAATGGCGAAGGGCAAGAAATCACTATGAAGATTGAAGGCAGTAGCACGTAAATTGAAGAGGTGTAGTGAAAATTTTGGTCTCAGGAATCTTACAATTAGTTTTCTGAATCATGAGTTTGTTGTTTCAAAATAAATTCCACTTTTTCTGCTGTATGCTGGCTCCAGTTGGATGCAAACTGATATTAAACAATGTTGTGGAGTATTCGCAATTTTTAGTATTGAATTTCGTTGAAACCATGTTTATGTTTGACTCCACCGCAGCGCTCGCCCTGCCTATTGTTTTAGACAGTGTCGCCGTCGAATCTTGAGTTTTGTAGTTTTATGGCGTGACACATGAGTCACGTGGCGCCGTGATTGCTTGCCGGCGGCCAGTAGTAGTCATCGCAAGGTCCCAAGAGCAAGTCTAACTTATATATTAAACTCGATCAACCGAACGATATTTTTTTGTTATTTTTTTTCATTGTGTTAAATAAACTATTGTGTGTAAAAGTATAATCGTTCTATCTACGAAATGAATTTCTATTTCTAGTAGTTTCTATATCTAATAATCTGCTGAGCTATGAGTTCCATTTCATAACTGTTCCTGTGGAAAGTGGTTTTCTATCAGATCACTCATAAAATTAAATAAACGCTCATTTTTCTTCTACAATATTCTGTACTTCTGTACTTTGCTTTACGTATCACAGTAATCCTTAATTTTATTATTATTCATACATTTTATTCTCACTGTCATATAATGCATCAAATTTTGTATCGTGCATAGTTTTCATTCAATATTTCATAATACAACATAAAACCAATAATGCAGCGATTTAATGAGACCGAAACAGAAAGAAGAAAGGAAAATCTAATGGTGAAACATTACGTTATAACGTTGATGCAATTCAGATGACTCTGCAATACAATGCTCTGTCTCACAAGAATGAGGCAGAATTTGCTAAATTTGCATGCGCCTTACATCAACAATCTCAGGACGCGTTCCTTAAAAATGCCAACAGAGTTCGGTGGGAGGCGAGCAAACCTGTTATTATAAAAATCCTGGACCGGGGAAATCGGGGCTGTACGCATGAATAAATAAGCGATATTAACATCCACTTTCTCCCTTTTACCTTTCTGCGTCTCGAGCGTCGCGATGCTTCCTTCCTACGCTACACAGCCATCGACTTCTACTCGTGGTCGGTGTAATAGCATTCCTCTTCTCTTTTCTCTTCCTTCTCAGTAATTTACTCCGTTTCTGGGTGTTCCTTTATCAGACCCTCCGGCTATTCGCCATTTTTACTCATTTTCCAATAGACCTTGCTCGAATTGGGAAGGCTAAGAGATCAGAGTTTTAGATCACAATATATGCAGCCGCTTCAGTACACGATTTAGATGTAATTTTTGTATGGGATTCTCATTATATCTTTAAATTGTTTCTGTTTAAAAAAAAAAAGTAGTAATATGTTAGAATCGATTACTGGCAAGGCAGCATTTAAAGAAGGAATACGTTTTCGGTTTTGAAATTTTAGGATATGTAGTTTATGATTCATCACAGTCCTCTTACCAGTAAAAAGTGATTAACTGGGAGCAGTTATCGGTGTTGTTCACGCGAGTGAGTTGCTTGCTTTTATTTACTGCAGATCATCTTTCCGTATAAGCAATAGTATTTAATTCATATCACGATTTACAGTTGCAGTTGTGGTATAGTTTTGTAATGCTATAAAATACCACTAATAACAGTTATTTGATGAAAATGTTAAACGCACAGTAGCATGCAGAATTACAGTACGTTTGTTCAAATGTTTTGTCCCTTTTTCTACGATAGATTTGTATGACAACGTGAAAAAAAAATTGGAAATTTCTGCACCTAATTTACATTTTGCAGATGTTGATTTTAACTTGTCACTAATTGGTTGGATAGCCCAGATTTTTACAGAGGTTGACCTGTTAATCTACATGTAACTTACATTTTACAAACTTATATGTATTTCGCTTCAGCAAGTAGAAAATGCCGGTTATGGTCAGACAAGGAATTCTTGAAAGACTGGGTATTCTGTAGTACATACGTAGCTGTGATGTGTGTGCGAAGCAGAGATGGACAAAATGTTTATTTAACTAAAGATTTCGAATAATGAATAAAAGTTAAAAAAAATTATTCGTCATGTGTCGAATAAAGTTACTTTTTTTATTCGACGAATGAAGTCAATTCTCTTATTTTAACAAACTGAACTTCGCCCACACAGGGTCTACGTTGTCTCTCGTTCTGAGACCTTCATGAAGTCGTCCTCTATCTCTCGTAGAGCCATTTTATAAAGCTTGTGAGAACTGTCAGCCTTAGTTACCGTCCAATATATTCCGCGTCTTACGTTAGTGTTTTGTACTTTGTATTAATAAATTAGTGCTAGGAGATACCGTGGTTACAGTTTTTTCAAACTCTCCTAACCATTAAAAGTTCCCGTTGCCATTAGTTTGCCGCCGGGAAGCGTTGTCCTGATACTCGCAAGAGTGTCAGGCGCGCACCTACGTTTTGCTAATTGTCTAGCGACGTACGGTCGAAACAACACCTTTGAAATTGCCTCCGCCGTTATTTTCAGTTCCTCTTTCGCATTACTTCTAATCCAAAGAATTAACCGTATCTACAAACAGGGAAAGGTCACGAACATAAGTTGAAACATTTTTTCTAATTCCGAAATATAAAATGCGATATGCAAAGAAATACAGTTACTCACAAAAGTATCCGTCCATCCTATATGCAACATATTTTACATGTGAAATCGCATTCAAAGAGTCAGAATTCACAATTCTAATTCACATTAATATAAACGTTGATTAATAGTATTAATGCAATTTTAATATAATTTTTTTCGGCCCATTTTAAGAACAAGGAAACTCTGAGACTTCTATACACTCCCCTTGTTAGAACTCATGTTGAGTATGCCTCACTAATTTGGAATCCTGGGTATAAAAATGATATCAAACTTCTTGAAAGCGTCCAACACAGGTTCCTGAAATTTGCAGCATGTGTTCCAGGACGTCCTATGAATATTACCGATCACGATTATCAGCCGATCCTTCACACTCCCAACCTTACAAGTCTCTGATTCAGTTTATTTAAAAAGTCTCAGTTTATTTAAAAAAATATTATTAGCCGTGGAAGTGGCAAAGATATATGTATATCTAGCTTGCCAATTGTAGAGGCTCATAGACCGCTCTGAGGTGAACGTACAAAATATGAGCGAAGCACTAGAGAGAGAATAGACGACAGCGATGTCAAGGAAGACAAAGTCGGCTGGTTTTATCGCGGCTCGCCACTGAACAAGCAGGGATTTCATCCCTCACGCAACTTCAAAATTTGATGCATGTGCTAGCGGAATATTTGTTCGATATCCCTCCCAGCCGGAGCCTTTTTTCACCTTTCCCTCCTACCCGCCATCTTCCCTTTTACATTCCCCTTTGACATCTTCCTCCTTCCCCCCTTGGTTTTCTTACCCGCCAACACGGCCACCCCCTCGCGACGAAGAGAACGATATTGGACCTTTCGTCTTCGATGGGCAGGTTTATTTTTATTCCATACGATTCATTCGATTGAACATGACTTGTGGTTACAGGCACGGCAATATATTTTCGATATTGCGAGTCGACATTCCGGCCATGGTCCCGCGAGTCTTTTGTATTCTTTGCCTGTATCGCTCCTGCCCGCCTGCTCGCTATCCGCCTTGGTAAAATACGAACGATCCTCTTCGGAATAATAGTGGCTTCCGGCGAATTTGTAGTTCAGCGGTGGATATCGATGATTGGGGAGGGGGGCGGGTTCCTCGTAGTCGCTTCGATTTGAAGAATTAGTGCTGGCGGATTCTTCTTCGATTCGAAATGTCTGTTGTAAGATTGAAAGCGTATTAAACAGAAAGATTGATCATATGAATGTAATACTGGTTCGAGTATCGTCGGAATAATTTGTGAAAGTTAGAACTTGCGGTATGTTCATTACTGTTTGGAATATTGGGATTCTAAATTACTTTCAAGACAGATCCACAGTTTCTTACCCGTGGAATCTATGGGGAGATGCATTCGAGGTATGGAAGTATGTAGACATGAAAAAGTAGAAGCAGCACATTTTCGTAGGTATTATTTATTGTAAATACTTACTTTAATATGTATGGTAAGCGTTATTAAAGAACGAAGAGACGATTTTGATCGTGTTTGTGCAATACATCTACAAACAAAAATACACTTAACCCTTGGTTTAAATTTAAATGACAGATTGATTTGTCATTTAAGTTATGATTAGTTGTTTCTATTATTGTCGCATCAACTGCTGCAGATTTTTAGCGACGTACATATAAATAAGGCGCACATTTACTATTACAATACAACAACAAATACAATTACAATTGCTACATACATACATATAGTATGAATTCATATGAATGTTGAGATACTGATTAAGAACTATTTAGTTAGGTTACTTAGTTAGATTTTGGAGTATAATGATTTTTCTCTCAGATAGTCGATTAAGGGGCTGTTCCGATCTAGAGCCCATAAAAATAGGTGATATTTAGGAATTAATTAAAGCAAAACTACTACATACAATTTAACGGGATTTTTTGTGTTAAATTAAGGATGTCTTAAACTATAGAAATAATATTTTTGTTTAATAATTAATCATTGTAGACGGCACTGGGGAGTCGTTAAAGTCGCGGCATCCAAAAATTCATCCAAATCGGTAGAACCTGTAGCACCTAAACTATTGGTCTGAAGTAAAAAGACAATGGCAGATTATTAAAGTGCACGAAACTCGCTCGTGGACTGACCAGAAAAAAATACAAAAAATTACATTTTTTGAGAAAATAACGACACTTGAAGTTTGAAATCACTTTTCCCCTATATTTTTCGTCCTTTCAACGCATTTAAAAATTATAAATTTTCCATTTTTTTTTTAAATTTTACTGGTCTGTCTACGAGCCAGAAGTATATTCTTCAAAATGAAAAAAGATTCAGTTGAATCAAATAATAACTTTTGGAGATACAGGTTCCACTGATTTTGAGAACACTGTTTCGAGAAAAACGCGTTTAAAGTTTTACGTGAGTGCCAAGTGGGCGGGTGTTACCCATGCCTTTGCCGCTACTCAAATGCCTGTAACTTCGGAAATTTTTCGAATTTCAAAAATCACACGTATTCCTAAAAGGTTGAACATTCGAAAAATGAAATAAAAAAAATCCATTTTTAGACCGAAACTTCCCCTTAACTCCTTCAGGTGCACTGGCCTGGTTAGCTCCACAAATATTGTGTAGATAATTAAATTAAGGTGTGCATACAAATTGAGGGGACAAATTCCATATCACTGCTCTAAATAATTCATATATTTTTTAAAGTAACTTTTACATTTAATTGTTGCGTATGAATCCTACACTGCAAAGTTTAAAGATGTGTTCAGACCGAAATCGTGCAGTTCGAGGATTAGGTGTATGTATAGCGGTTTCAACTGCAACAATCAGCAGATGGAACTTCGAATTTCCTTAATCCTGTATATTATAATATTCTACATTTCGGTACAAAGTTACACACCGTTGTATATAACATCGAGGATTTCCATTTCATTAGCACATCGAAGTTTCCATTTGCTTATTTGGGTTTTGTAGGTCGCGGTAAATGGCTTCTTGTCGCTTTTTGTAGCAAAGGTGGCGAAGACATGTGTGATGCCCTAAGGGTATGACTCGACGAGTGCAATTTAGGGCGTTGCACCCAATTAAGCCGCCTTCTTAAGAACGCGTCTTAATGATTTACTAGCAAAACATGGCTCATGAGTGCTGTAGCAGGGGCATTTCTGTAATTAACTAGCTAATTTAAATAACTCCTGGTTTTTAGTTTATAAAAATTTAGGCATAGTTTTTCCCTAGGTATTTTACTAATTTTATGAAATTATAAACCTTGCTTCAGTGCAAGATTTTATTGACTACTTCGAGTAATTTTTTAATAAACATAACGTTCTATTAACTGTAGAGAGGATATCACAAATGATGAAATTTGTTGTAGTAGCAGGCATGATGGAAGACAAATATATTGTAATTATTTTTGTTGTACGTACCTTGGAGCTTAAGCGTGAAGGTACAAAGCTGTAAACAGCGTTTCCATTTAATTTTATGCATCGAATTTAAATCTTTCAAGCCATGGCGTGGCTACTGTGTAAACCTCATAACAAAATGAAGAAGATAATAAATGCATTACTCTGTCAACTTTGAAAAATCAGGAACTTTCATTCACTTTCGTGGTGTGATTAATTGTACCGATAAAAATGATAAACCACGTTCTGAATATAATATTGATGCTCGTAATGTTATGCCTCATTATGAATGACAAATAAAGATATTGTTTATGTAATTAGCTCAGAAATATCGCTCGAGCAAGTATAACCTACAAAATTAGTTATCCCTTATACATAATACATTAAGAATGGGTTAACCTATATTAATTAATTTGAATAATGCATATGTCCCACATTTAATTATATACATTTCATTTAATGCATCTAGAAAGGGGGAATCCTCGTTGATTGGGGGAATCCAGTCGTTCATACATCAGCATTTTCAAGCTCGAATGCACAAATTAAAATTAAAGAACACTTTTCTGAAATCCAATTAATCAATATCTGTGAAAAGCTTTGAAATGGTATGCTGGAAGTGGGTACACGAAAATGAAAACATACTATAAAAAGGGATTACCCTTGCATGTACGTGGCTTCATAAATTTCTCATAATAAAACCAAGCAGTACTACATAACCATGTTCCACACAGCATACATAAATCGCATGATTTATTATCTTCCATGGCACCATTAAATTACATTTTTTCCCCCCTTTTCAACGACGATCTTCTCAGCGGAGCTAGACACATTTATTATGAAGCGGTACCAGTCGACAAGTTTTGCAACAGCTGGGAGCACGCAATTTAAGGAGCGTAAAATTTTATGTTAAGTTTGCCATGATCTGCAAATGGCCCATATATCCCGTGAGTCGTCATTGGAACTGCCAAGCGGTGACTCGTAATTCGCGGGAACGCGCGTTGTAATAATTACCCGGAAACATTAATTCGTTTCCTGGCCCTATGCAAAAATATAAATAACTGTCAGCGTAAATGTGTGCGTACACAATGGACCCTCTAATTAACGCGTGACACTGGCGCAACAAGACGCGAATTATGCGCGGCGCAAGAAATCTGACGGATTTAAAGGATATTGAAGCTCACGCTTTGAATAACAATTAATAATAATTACAAGTGATTATAACACGGTGAGGAGAATTGGCAGAGTACTCGAATAAAGTTTACCTATAAGCAGAGAAAGGGTAAATAATGGATAAATTTAGCGAGGAATATTTTTGTGACGTTATTTCAATGTTGTTACCATTTTCATTTGGAACTATATGAAAATGACCGAAAGGTGGATTTTTAAAGGATTTTAAATAGGGGAGAGGGTAGAAAGTGGGAGTAGAGATTGGAACATATTCTTATGGAAATTGGTTGGAAGGGAAGATTGAATAAAAAATATATGCAAGAAACATTGTAAGTGAAACGATTTTATTTAACTTGATCAATAATGCACTAGAAAATAAAAAATACTTATTTTCTTGTAGGTACTACAATTTCGATGGTGATATGTGACTTTAAATCAAATTATACAAACTTTTTACAATTGATGTGATCAATTCTACAGGCTAGTAGAAACCTATCAAGACTCGAGGCTTATCGAGACATTCAAGAGTTTTATGTTTCGAATTTTTCGCCCGACATACAATACAGATTCGAAGCGATTCAATGTGTTCCAGATCCCATCACTACTCGCAATGCATATCTAAACGGGTAAATCATCTTTATAAATATGTGGTTCAATAATAACATTTGGCGAAATGTGGAAGGTGTTATGTGTTACCTTTGCAGCAAATGTTGAATCTGATTTTCTGCCATTTAAAGGGAAATTTTAGCTCTGCGTTGTATGGGAATACAAATGGAAATTGCGTTTGTTTTTATAATTAATACCATAGCTACGTTAATATAGTTAATAATCATATTAACGCGGCAATAATTGTTACATCCCGATAATATCTACTCGTTTAAATTGGCACCTGGTGCCATTCACTCTAAAGTTATGATCGTCAACATGACGGACAACTACGTTTGACGTTTCGATGTGGAAAACGCAGCTGAATCGCGTATTGTTTCAGTTTTGTGGAGATCTATCGATCCTGTCAGCGCGTATTGTATGCAGCAACCGAGCCGATTTTGACTATCTACGACACGTATATATTTCGATGGGCCCCTGACACAGTCTCTGGTTCTGGGAACATTTAAACTTTTCAGCAGTTTCATGGAAAATGTTCCACCTAATACATAGTGTTTGCTATAAAACGATAACCACTGGGCAAAATTGAAACTATTTATATTCAAAAGACATTTTACAATGATTTCCAGCGTTCCTTACAATTTTTTTATTACAATACTTACTTTTTGTAGTTGTTAACTATTTGCTAGTCGCCTGCACCTTATCTTATAATCTAACTGTTATAAGATTTATTTTGAGGGGGGATTCTCGTGTAACAGCCCCGGAAATTTATGAACTTTTTTTGAAAAAACGGTTGGTCATATTGCATTAAACTCTTTTGGGATATAAGGAGGCATCTTTAAACTTGTAGAATTTTTTTTCTATGTCGAACCTTCTTATTATTTATTAATTATTGTGGAATCGTGTTAACCTCTCCGACGATGTTGGCGGCAGGTGTAGCACCTGTCACAGTCCCCTGATTACAAAAAGAAGAAAATTTTCTTAAAGTTAAATAATTTGAGTTTTTATTTATAATACTTTTTTCGTCGATATAAAAAATAATATGAAAAATTTGTCTTACTTTTTCTTTCAAACGCTATAACTCTTTCAATTTTTCATTTTTTTTCTTTAAAGTGAACCAATCCCAGCGTAAACTATCTAACTTTAAGAAACTTCTATTTATTTTGCAATCAAGATGACTCTGATAGGTGCAACACATCCCGCCAACAGGAGTTACATCGTCGAAGAGGTGGAAAAGATTCCACAATAATTAATATCGGAGGATCGACATAAAAAAAATATTTTCTGCAAGTTTAAAGATGCCTTTTTATATCCCAAAAGAGTCTAATCCAATATGACGAACAGTTTTTTAAAAAGAATCTTAAATATCAGTTACTTTTGGGGCTATTAGACGAGAATCCCCCCTTAAGTCGAAAAAATTTCAGGTTGATTCTCTACTTTAGTAAAAAGATATAATAGTACTATTCAAATGAAAAAAACTAAAATATCGCGACCAAGGGGAAGTATCTGAAAACGATATTGAAAATATGCAATAATAATAATAATACGTCTTTATTGCACACTAACCGCATGCTGTCAGAAGAAAAGGATTAATACGAAAGCTAAGATTAATTAAGGAAGTGTGTAATGACCCAAGTTCAGCTATTAAACTTAACACCATGTATTAAATAAATTCGTACCTTCAGAATTATCCACGGCGCGTCTAATATTATCACAAATCACTTTGTGCAGCTAACCTGAAATTAGTCACTCGGAGGCACGTACAATCGGAAACTTCGGATAATAATACGGAATAGTTCTGATTAGTACGTTACCTAATCACTTGCCGGCTGCTACATGACAAGCAATTACCACCATCCTATTCCATTTGATCGAGCCGGACAATTATGTCGATTAGGTAATCGGTTAAAGTAGAACATGTCAGTTACCGTGCAGTCGAGAAAGAGGCTACTACCGCACGACATATCATACACAGGTCTGGCAGTTAGGTTGGCGATGAGCGTCGAGTTGGAAGCACGATGATTCGTTCCAGCTAACGTTTACGACACAAAGGTAGCTAATTATACGGCGTTGTTATCGGTGTTAATAAACGGATGCGCTGACACTAATACAATATACTGTCGCGGCCGAGTGTGAGAGGATTGGACAGGTAGGGTAACTAACGACATGCCTGAATTATCCATTAATGGATAGCGATGTTGCGGCCAATCCCGATTCATTCGATTATTTGCGAGATTGGGAGGCAGTAGTTGAAGCATCACCGTTCAACCTGGGGATTTTCGGAAGGACCAAGCGCAGTTCTCGCTAACTTATCCAGAGGGATCTATCGACCGCGTTGCATTGAAGAATTAGGCGGAGAAGTTTGAATTTATCAAAATGTATACGTCGACTTGTTGCAAGGAGAGGTTTTTAGGTTTTCGAATGGGTATGTTTAGAGGATCGAAAAATAACAAATAAGTTTTTCTTAGTTTCGCCCGTTTTCATATTTAGGGGGTGAAACCATCTCTCAAAGTTCATAAGAAGCGGCACAATAGTTCCTATAGTTAGTTTCAAGAATATTATAACATTGTGTGTATTAAGTATTTATATCCAGTTTCATATTATGTTTTATTCAACACAATGTTATAATATTCTTGAAACTAACAAGAGGAACTTTTGTACCTGAAGAGGTACAAAACTTATGAATATTGAGGGGTAATTTCACCCTCAAAATCAGTGTTTCCCAACCTTTTTTTGAGTCCCGATCCCCTTTTACAATATTCAAATAACCTGCGACACCCCCTTCCCTAATATAAAGGTAAATATTAATTAGTGGTACATTATTAATAGAATATGGCAATGTAACCATATTAAAAATAAGTGCTAAAAATCGTCAACCAAAAGTAACCATGGCGACCCCCCAGAAAATACTTTGTGACCCACAGGTTGGAAATCACTGCCCTAAATGTGCAAACGGGCTAAAATAAAAAACACATTGGCTATTTTTCGGTCCTCTAAAACATATTCAAAAACCAAAGCAGTCGGAAGCGGACACCTAAAAACCTCTCCTTGTTACTAATTATTTCCTTTTCAATTATTTAAACACTTTTACACATTGGAAAAAGATGCAAGATATGTTTTGGGATTCATTGAGGTCTTATTTATATGTCTGAATGGTGGTTCCGTACCCACTATGAATTTCTAAAAGTAGTGGTTTCGTGTAGGTACACAGGATGTTTGCAGAAGTGTTGCATTTAGCTGTTCCAAAAGTGTTTATCCTTAACATTATTACAATCCTCTTACACTGACCAGCAGATCAGCTTGGTCGTAGCGGAAACTGTTGGGGGCTTTCAATTCCTTTTGGGGTTACGCAAGCAAAGACGACGCATGTTTGTTAACACAAGTGAGGATCCTGTCTAAAAGTAGTGGTGGGCTTCCTAACAACGTTGTTTTTTGCGGGGTTCAATCCTTAAAGCCTTTTCACACGAGTTGCTTCTGCATCTGGCTATTGGTATTTGGCGGGAAATAGTCTAACAAGGGAAGTTCGGCAACTCGAAAATTAAAAAAATCTGCAACTTTGCAGACGTGTAGCTCAAGTGATGCTAATAACATAACTATATTTTTTGATTCGGTAATAAAACGGTTTTAGGGGTGCACACCCCCTCAAAGAAATTGTGAGTTTTCATATTATCGCGTATTTCTGTGAAACCGTAAAAGATATCGAAACAAAGTTCAATTAAAAATTTAATGGTTTTCGATATACTACAATATGGTGATAAAGAATTGTCGAAAAAAGAGTGGTGAGGATAAATATTGAAAAGAATAATGTTTTTCGCAAATTATTTATCACCGCTTTATATAACATAACAAACTACAGAACTTGGAATAGAACTTCTTTTTGATACCTTTCACAGTTTTGTAGATACAGATTCACGATAATCTGAAAACTCACAATTTCTCTGAGGGGGTGTTTTCACCCTTAGGACGTTTTATTGCCGAATCAAAAAATAGTTACGTTATTAGCATTACTTGAGCTACATTTCTGCAAAATTGCAGATTTTTTTTATTTTTCCAGATACCGAACTTCCCTTGTAAATTGAAAGTCTAAAATTATTGAATTTATCATTCTTTTTGTAGTTTTTAATATATGTACACGCAAAAATGGAAATATCTCAAGAGGAAAAATATTACCACATTTTTAATCACTGGGATATAAAATTCATAGATTTTGCTGTCTACATCTATTTTTTTTTTAAATAACTCCGCTTTTACCAAATGAATATACTCGGAAAACTTGAGATTAAAAAGCTTTAGATGATTGATACCTTATCAGTTTACTACACGACGGACATAGGGTCAGTTTTGACCGGTAATATAATTGCACTCATACGTGCCTTAAAATAAGTAGATTTTGATTGGGCTGTACTTCCGCATGGCCCCAGTGGCCGATCGACACGAGGTTTGAGGGGAGGGCTAGGGAGGGTGTGTGGACCCTAAATCTAAATTTGTTGCTTCGGGAATTTATTAGTTTCCGAGATATTAATGATAAACTTTTAGTATTTCTGTTGACTTATTCCGACATAACGCATGCCACTTCCAACTTGTTCTGGATATTAGTATTGGTTGGGGCTAGATTAGTGCGGGGGGTGCGCGCCCGCTTGCGGGCGCGTAAAGTATGGTAGCGAAACGATGTGAGTTTGGAGATTTGAACCAGAAACTTGGAGATGCGATCCATCTTATTACACAGGGTGGATACCTATTACTCTATTGATAGTCAATACTCTAGGGGGGTGATTCTACAGGCCAAAATAAGACGAAAATATAGAATACAATTTTTTAATATCGCGCTTCGTTTTCTAGAAAATTAGCTTTGAATTTCAATTAAATACGCGTGCCATTTAGGCGCCTGAGGGGCACGCGGATGTAAGGGGAACGCGTTCAGGTGTCCGTGGAACAAGTGGGGGAGGGGGGGGCAGGATGAAACCCCGTTAGGGTTACGTAAAAAATTGAAAAAAAAAACAATAATTTTTTATTAATATTTCGGAAACTAATAAATACCCGAAGCTACAATTTTAGATTTAGGGTCCATACTCCCTCCTCACCCGCCCCCCTCAAACCTCGTGTCGATCGGTCACTGGGACCATACGGAAGTATATCCTTTGATTGTGTCAAAATTTTAAATTAAGAAGTGATACAAACAAATAATAATTAATACAAGTAGTTTGATATATATGATGGGTCCAAATGGATCTTGTACCCGCCACTTGTGTCTCGTTAATACTTAATTAATTAACGCAGTATTAAAATAGCAACAGAGGGGGGAGGGGGAGGTTTAAGAACAAGTCAAATCACAGACGATAAACTAAATTCAGTCACAATATAATTATTATTCTATATTACTACTTAGTCTCTCAATTATGTATATTTTTGTTGATACTGATTTCTCGCGTCTTCATTGTTTCAGAACAAGGACAAAACACGAGCAAGAAGAAGACGACATTCTCGAGACTGCTTCGAGGATTGAAGACACACAGAAAAGAGAAGCAGGGCCAAACTCAAGGTTCTCCAAGGCATGGTCGTACCAGGGTGGGGGTGCCACAAAGGGTAAGTGTGGTGCATTCAGAACTTCATAAGTTCGCAATTTAGGGGTAACCTTGTGTTTACAAGTTCACGGTTCAAGCTTTGTGGGCGTGTAGCAGTCAGCAAAGTACTCAGCTATACATACTCGTAATGCAAGTAAAGTATTCGAGTACTTTTGTAATTCACCGTACTCGTGAGTTTATTTTTACTTGCTCAAACTGCACAGTATATACAAGGTGTTCCATTATTTGTGGTACAACCCGAAAAGCAATTATTCTTTATGCAAAAATAAGTCACACATACAGAATAACAATTTTTTTTATTCGGGACTTCGTCGTTAAAAACTCATTTACACCTGGATATAACTTGGAAGTCAAATTGTGCATTGAGTTGCACCATTGTGCAAAATGGAGTCGAACGAGTAAAATAACTTTTTTTTTCAAACGAAACTTTGTTTTCAAAGTCGGTTGTACAGGTGGAACCCATTCTTAGACAAGTACTTACGTACTTGACAGATTTGAAAAGTTGATTTTCTCTTAAAAGAAAGTCCCACCCGAAAAAAAATTATTCCTTTATGTAATTTCAACTTCTTTCTGTGTAAGGATTCATTTTATCCTCGTTGTACCATATTTAGTCCTGAATTTTACCAATTTTTAGTCAAGTATACGTTTATTGAACAGATCCTCAAATGAATATTTTTCTAAAAAGAAGTTCGAAATAAAAAACGTTATTTCACTTCATTGACATATTTTTCATGAAGAACCAACCCTTTCGCAAGTTGTAGCACTAATAATGGACCGCTCTGTGCATACAGGCAGCTTTACCGAAAATCTGAAAAGAACTCAAGCTTGTTTTACGATACTCATCACGAACTGTTTGATCGCACGTAGCCATTTCAAAAGGAGCGTGACACAAAATAGAACAAAATCGTTCTCACATGAATGCACTTGGTTTCCATGCGCATATCTGTAATCCTATCTGTGAAAGCGTGAAACAGAAACGCGGCCCCCGACTCGTCAGGTCTGTTTAATTTTGTTTCACTGGGAACTTACGTTTCTACGACTATCAAACTCGAGTCATGAACCGATCTTAACTTCACTGCGCTGAAAGCTTTGCTGTGAACTGCATGTTACTGGATGTTACAAATCCTTTTTCACTGGATGGTGAGAAATTCGATACAGATGTATAGAAGCATATGTTGTCAATCGGAATAATTGAAACGACTCGTTTAATACAGTATCTTTCATGAAAAATGAAAATAATTGTTTGAAATGATTATTTAAATTTGTCACTTTTGAAGTTGCACTTAAATTTTCAAGCATGTATTTCAACCCTTCGTGATCACGCGGAGTGTATCGTGTCTCGAGCACTTTTTTTCTTTGCCAACATTTCTGCAAATTTTTAGACGTTAATATTAAAATTTAAAAATTTGGTGAATTTTGACAAAAAAATCGTTTTTTCCCACAACTACTTTTCAACTACAAATTTCATCATATCAAAATTTATATTTCTAGAAAAAGACTATTGGAACACGATTGTATGAGTATTACAAATGTACAATTATCACTCAAAAGTTAAAAGATTGATAAATATGAAAATGCTAACACAAAAATGATGCTGGGGTGCTGTGACCCCCATGTGACCAATTTGTGATTGCAAAGTGTGACCACGAAGGGTTAAATTTCGGAATAGATACTAATATCATTTCATAGTATTTACTATACTATAATTTTCGAATTAAATTGCATAAAGATTTCAAGCAATAAAATCTAGAATTATCTACGTAAATAAAATGTCAGGTACCTAATTAAGAAGAATTGAAGGGTGCTACGGGTTGCCGTAAAGTTCACAACAGAAGCATACGAAGCAACAAAAGACTACGATTTCTGGCATTAAAATCGTAATTAATGACAATTTCCGAAATGTTCTTCATATTAGAAGAACAGTTTATAATATGACATATCTGGAAAACAAGATAAATGTTATCTCACACAGCTGAACATGTTAAAGTTTTGTACAATTCGCCAGCTAAAAAGATAAGACATTCATAAATTTTGAAAAAATGATTCTTTAGGTATATCATCTTCTCAATTCTGCTATTTTAATATATGAGCCGTTCATAGGACAAAACGATTAACTCCAGTTTTTGAAATATTTTAAATGTAAGTGTCAAAGCACTTGGTTCAGTCATAACTTTTTTTATTTATAATAAATTAAAATATTTCAAAAAGTGGAGTTAATTGATTTGTCCTGTAAATGGCTCATATATCATATTTCCATTATTTCCCCTAAAATATAGCATGATAAAAGTCAGAAAAATGAGCCTTCTAATACCCGAAGATTCTCTTATCTGAACAACCCCATCCCTAACTTTTAACAAGGGAACTTAGGCAAGCCGAACATTCAGAAAATTATGAAACTTTGTGAGCAACTAGAGTAGTTCATCCGTAACACAACCCTATTTTTTGTTGGTGCCACAGTTCGGTTTTAGATGTTGAAATCACCCCTTTAAAAAAATTTAGAATTTTCTTTTTTGTGGAATACCTCGTGCACGGTGAGAGATATCGTAAAGAAGTTTAAACAAAAGTTGCATCTTTTTTTCATATCTACAAAAATGTGTAAAGTAATTATCGAATTAAGGATTCGTGGTGGGGCTATTCTGAAAAGTATGGATTTTTCGATAATTATTTATATGCAGTTTTGTAGATATAAAAAAAGGTGCAACTTTTGTTTAAACTTCTTTCCGATATCTCTCGCTGTTCTCGAGATATTCCTCCATAAAGAAAATTCTGCATTTCTTTCAAGAGGTGATTTCATCCCCTGAAACTACGGCACCAACAAGAAATAGCTTTGTATTACAGATGAACTACTCTACTTGCGCACAAAGTTGCATAATTTTCTAAATTCTCGGGTTGCCCAACTTCCTTTGTTTAGTAAACAAACTATCTTGAAACTATATGAAACGGCTATCTTGAAACGATAAAAGTTGATCGCCAAAGGAAAGCCACCACACTGTTCTCAGTAATCGTATCGTAATGGCGTAATCCTGGTATACCAGCAAAGGATTAACATAAACTAAACGAGCAGCAGCAGAACTTGATCTTCCTTTAGCGAATCCCTATACACAAATTCCTTTTATCTCGGGTCTACAGTATTACAAGTACTCGCGTCCTGTATGTACAGAGATCAACCGCATATACCTTAGCGAGCACTCAAAGACATTCCTCTTGCTTTGGCCTTGGCACAAAGTAGCGCGAGTCCGATAGTGCTTGGGATGAAATTTCCTCGAGGGCCCTCGATGAAGCACTCGTACACCAGCAGTCTCGTTCTGGACACTTAGCTTCGAAACCACTGACCATCCTCAGGATCAGCAGTCCACTCTGTACTGGGCCACAAAATTACAGAACCGTGTGATGTGGGCCCAATATTAGTTTTATAAGATTGCACCCTTGATATCAAGGTCGTGGTAGGATGACGTTCCCAATCTCCTTACTAAAATGCAATCTTGCCGTTAACTAATAGGGTTTCATGATTTAGATAGACACCTAATTTAACTCAAAATAAGTAGTACTCGAAGTATAGTATTAGCTTTTTTGTTTAGGAGGGCAATGAAGACTGGATCTATGACGTGGGTGTGACTTCTTCGATATTTGTGAGAGTTAAAATTTTTATGCATGCTTTCTGTAGCAGTTTTAAGTATTTGTTAATAGGCAGAGAGACTTTGAAATTCTAATTAAAGTTTGTGCGATTATGTGAAAGCACCTTAGCCCTCCCAATAGTGATTTATCGGTAGATATACAGTTACTCACAAAATTATCCGCTCACCCCATACGTATAATATATGCTACTTATCTGAGTAATGTTAAATTCAGAATTATCCATTATAATTTACATTAGTATAAACCTTGATTAATATATTTTTAGTTAGTACCATGTACCAAAGAAATGCTCGAAGAAATGTTGAATTTTATATTAGAAAAATATTAACTTATTGTAATTACGTTTATATAAATTATTACAAATATTGTATTTGGACGAATACTTTTTTGCACGATACTAGTGCTCTTTTTAAATAAACTGTGTACAGCTTTTTAAGTGAATGCACCCAAACGGAAGTATATTAATCAAGGATTATATTAATGTGAATTAGAATTAAGAATTAGAACCAATTAGAATTAGAATCAATTACAATTTTAGATGAGTCTATATTTGAAAATTGCAAACCTGTTTCCTCGCACGCAATTCAAGACGTGCATAACATTCCTGTATTCAGTACCCACTTGCTTCATACAGGGTCGTAAGTAATAATACTTCAAAACAAACCCTTAAGATTGCCTCGAAAAACAACGTTACAATCTTCCACTCATCAATAACGCAACATTGAAATCAGAATTCATTTAGTTCTTAACCAAACTACACACTAAAGAATCCTTCTAATCCCATACTTCAATAGTGACACAGCAATTTAAATCAACCTTAAAATTAAACGTAAAGCTAAAACCAGATTTATCCCATCTGCCGTGCCATAATCATTTGCATATAGGTAGTTTCTAAAACCTTCTGGTTTTTTGATTTTAGAAAAACTGTTTCGTCGGAAAAATGTCAACCATCTCAGCGGAGATTTTGTGCAGCGCTAAGTTACTGGTCCTACATAGCTTCTAAATCTGCTTTAAATGAATTGTAAAAAAAATAGTAATAATATAGAAGAGGGCACATCTCGCCGGTTTTCATGACCTTGAAATATGTGTTAAAGGTCATCGTTCTGAACAACTTTTTCCTATACATGTTACTGCCGCTCGACTTTAGTTTTCGAGATATTCGCAAAAAACTGTGATCGGTAGTTAATTTGGGTTACTGGAGTCCTGGTGATACGATATAAATTAATCAGTGTTATGTAAACGTCTAATTTGTTGTTTTCTATATAAAACACACGTGGTTTAAAGCAACAAATAAATAAATAGGATGGCAGGTACAATCAGGTTAAAGATGCTTGAGTGCATCTTTCACGCCGCTGTGGATCGAACTCAGGAGCGAATGGGGTAAAAGTATTATATATTCGAGTCCTGTCTAATTTCCAGCACCCGTACACCGCGAACACGCAGGATCTCTATTACTATCATGAATACTGTTGCCAGGACAGCCGCAGCCATTGTATGAATTCGCTATGTGACCACAGTCAGAGCTGCGTTTCGCTGTCTGGCAGGACATCCTGTATCTGTAATGGAAGCCAACCGACAAGTTCTTGGAGGCCATGAGCCGCACCGCGATTGTAGCAGAACGGAATATCGCGAACTGTCACCAGCGTCTGTCTCTTGTCGACACCATTGACCGCACATTGCCATTCGTATTGTTTTGGCTTGACTGCTGCCAGTAATTCGGCGTCGCGCATGAAAATCTAATGACAGTGTGCGCAGGGTGTGTCGAAATAGATTGTAGCACCGCGAAGTCGTCACTCTGCCTCACAAAATTAGTGGAAAATATAGGACAAAAATTTTTCGTGCGGGACGTTCGATTTCGAAAAACTTGATTTTGAAAAGTGATATGTACGTGTCTATTGATGAAATAAAAATTGACAGAATGTAGTAATTAATATGATACAATTGGGGATGAAATAAATCCTCTGCAATAAATGTAGGATTGATTTAAAATTGTGGAATAAATGCTTCACAAATAGGAGTTTCGTTTTCAAAAAAATTGGTGTTGATGGTGTAAGTAAGCTAGATTGATTTTCAAATTACATTTCCGCGAAAACAGAGCCTCGTTTGTGTTGGCGAGATTTCCTGATGAATTCCAAATACGACTTCCTCCGGTCTATTCAATTATGCGTAATTTGAATTAATCCTAAATTACACATTACGTATCATTAAAAATAGTCTGAATGAGGATAGACTCATCTGTATCAGGAGAATTTCACTAATCCTTTCGTGCAGATCTAATATAAAACGTAGAAATGTCAATGTTCATTGGTAAATGGCAGCTGATTGTTACTAAATATGTACTTGAATTTTTAAACTCTTCCACCGAATTATTTGGACTGTATACATTATGCACTTCGTGAATTATAAACCATTTTAACTTTCGACTGTACATTTAAGGGGACTACTTAGGCAGTTGAAAAATCGATTTTTTATTGCATTTTCCGAAAGTACTATCTTCTCTGAATAAAATGCCACTTGGTTTATAGTAAAATTCTCAAAATTGTTGATTTAGCAGCTAAAAAGGTCAAACGGCAACTTACAGCGTCGCCTGTGCCCGGAAACTTTGAACGCGTTTTTCTCGAATCTTTTTTAAACGATTTTATTTCTCTTGGTTTTCGGCTAGTTGCGAATGAACGAAGGTTCAGATCGACTTGACAAAATTACAGGATGTGTAAAACATGTGCCATTTCCCGCCAAACCTCTGACATGGTCCGTAAAAATTCGACATTTTTATCAAAAAATTAAAAAGTCATGGATTGTTAGTAGCGCACAAACACGGCCGAATTTTTCTTGAAATAATCGCCGTTTTTCGGCCACCAATTTAATAATTCTGTTTTAATTTTACTTTTTATTTGTTCAGCGGGAAATTACGGATGTAACAAACAAGAATCACACCTTTAAATTGGATTACGTCACTTTTTAAGACTAATATTACCTGACAACTACAGAAGAACGGTAAAATGTTTACCAATCAGCACCACCAACTTTTTTTCAATCGCTATGATAATAATAAACTTTGGGTAAAAGAATACATCTGGATTTGCTTTTATTTTTTTACGAATGCATTAAAAAGAAAGTGTTTCTTTCGTGGAAAACGACTGCCTAGTCCCCTTAATATTAAACACTGTTAGTAATCATATTTAATTTCTTGTTACACTGTTAAATATGAATGTTTTAAAAGGTAACAGATTCTAAGGGATTTATACCTTAGTTCACGAGTTGTAGGTAACAAGCTTCGGTACATAATCAGTTTTAATCCTAGTCTTAAAAGACGTTACTGGGGGGTTGTGGGTGTGCATGACACGACCTGCAAGAAAATTTTGAACAGCTTCAATACCTGATATACAAAGCTACAAGAAAACTGAGGTATTTTTAAATTGGATTTTTAGTTCCTCCATTCATAATTAGTGTTCACATTTCTTGCATACATTATAATATATTTTATCACAAAATTGAGCACACTTATAGTGTTAGTGTAACAAGACTGTAGATTCTACAGAGTTTGCTAACTAATTAACTTTTGCTACATGTCTTATTTAAAAACTATATCATCGAAATTATTTAAGTTAATTAAAACTTGAACAAAATATGTAAGGGCTTACTCAAAATGTATTTACTATCAACTGAAATTTCTGATCACCTTCCAAGTTAATGATTTTCATTCCAGGTTGATCTGCTAACATTTTCATCAAAAAATGACATTATTGTAAAAGTAATAAAGCCACAGGGAGATTTTAAATCTTTCAAAAATCTGAATGAAGTATTAACACATTATTAATCCAAGTTCTTTCGCAAATTGCTTTTACTATTCTGTATCAAAGTTTTATAGGTGTAAATTATAATGATTGGTACTACAAGCTGTGTGTGTGCAATGTGTGTTAATAAACAACATATTTTACGAAACTGTAGACGCGTCTACTCCTAATAAGAACGTCCATAACATTTCAAAATTTTGCAAAACTCCCCCTAAGACCGATATCAGGGCTTCATAGCGAATTCATAAAATTCTGCACAATCAAGAGTTCCCCTTTGAATATATCAAAATTTATGAGACATTGTGGACTTTGTAGCTGACTACAGAAAGAATAACTCTCACAGAGATTTTTACTTGTCAAGCGCTCTGCAAACTGAACGTACCAATAGGAATGGAGTTGTTAAAACTATTTCAGCATTTTCTAGAGCAGTTATTATACGGTAGTTTTTTAAATTCCTTCTGCCCCTATGTAGGGTAAAGACAGGTAATATGGAACGGCACGTAATATGGAACTTCGTAAAATTTCGATAAAGAAATAATGAAGTCTTCAGACAATCGTGTATACTAGATCCCTAGACACAATAGGCGATGATACTGACAATTGAGCATCAGTCGGGCATCCATCATTGAAAGAGAAACGTTTATATTTTTCGTGGGGTGTAAAAGTTTCTGAAAAGTGCATCAAACAGTTAAATATTGTAGTGAAGGTATGTTACAAACTATTATCTCGATATGATTTATCATTAAATATGTGTGTTCTTGATTATTCAACAATAGTTTACCAATAAGGTTACTTTCTTCTTGGTATAATTCTTAATTTCTTGTCGGAACATGTGTGTACGTATTATGGAACATACCGAGTAACATAGATGAAGTTGATAATGACGATGACGACGATGATGCGGAATGCATATTTTGCGATGGAAATTATAAAAATAATGACAGTGAAAAGTAGACCCAATGTATTCGCTACATTCAGTGGGCACACGAAGAATGTGGGGCTTCTGAACGTATTATTCACGTGCCCAACGTGTAGGAGACGCAGAAAGCAGGAATAAATTCCAAAAATGATGTATATTTATTTATTTGTCTTCATTTTTAGTAAAAAAAAGTAAAGATTTTTGAGTTTTCTTTACAAATTTCCTAGATGTTCCATATTAGGACTCATTTTTTCGAACGGCTGATTTTCACTTTTTTCAGTTTTTTTATTATAATTGCAAAATAATTGGATTTTGTTACATTTGACTATGTAAATATGATTATGCATTAGTTCCTTCGTCCCCTCATGCCAGTTTTATTAAAAAAAAAAATTCCCCTACTTTTGACAAGCTTTTGAAATCAGATGTTCCATATTACCTGCACTTTACCCTAATCTACCTGCGCACGAATTTTTGTTTGGACGCCACATTTGTTCAAAATGTTCTGTCTTTTTTTATTGACACAATTTAATGGCGCTATTCCTTTTATCTTCTTTAAAATTTCAACTGTACTATACACGAAAACTCATGGATTAAGAGAAAAATGCAGAACAGTTAAAACTTTTTTCTTTTATGGAAGCAAGTGCCATAGATCGAAAAAAAAATATTTTTAATTTTATTCTTTAAATTATTATTTATGCAAATAATTATTTTGCAAATAATACTTTTAACTGTAGTATCAAATTAGTACTATATGGATAAAATAAAAAATATTTCTCGTGATACTTGCAGAAATACTTTCTCGTGTTTGAAAAGGAATCGTTTCATGGAAACTGCTATGAAAATGCAGACAATAGTTCATAAAGAAAGTTAAGCTGAGTACGACCTACAAACGAGCATTCTCAAAGGCAAATAAATCAGATGAACTCACTTTATATGCTAATAGTAAGGTCAGTAAGGGCGTGAAGTACGCTCAGCCGTTGATCTGGTGAACAAAGCTATTGCTTCACACGAATCGTTCCTCCATTACGACATCCTTGTTCAAACTACAGATAAGGATAATCTGAATAGTAGCGGAAGGGTTGCTTTAATTTGAGTGCAGCATATAGGAGTTCCCGGTACTTTCACGTAATCATCTACACATGTACAATAATGACTGCGAATAATAATATTGTGTGGTAATTATCTGTCATAATTATCCGTTCCTATATGAATTCGAATAATATCCTTCCTAGGTAAATCCCGATTAATTGACAAATCTGGGCATTATCACAGTATAATTATCTGAAAATGACGTTGTTTAAGTGTACGTATAAATTATTCGATATTGGCTCTGGAAACAATTACATTTTGTCAAAATTTGAAATAAATTTGTTGAGTTCGATTGGTTTTAAAAGTTCGGTTAGAATATTCAGTTCACACGACAATTCCATGATTTCAATAAAATTAAGTTCAACTAATTAAATAATTCGATAATTATTGCAATTCAAAACACATATGATTTCCAAAACGGAATGTTAAGAGAAACAACAGGGACTGATGGTGAATTTTGTGGAGCACACCTGATTCCTTTGCTATTTTTAAGAGCTAAAATTCTAAGCATCTTGTGTGTATCGTTCTTAATTGGTATTTTTATAGCAAGGGATATTAAAAAATCTTGATTATTACGTGATAGATTTGGACTTACTTTTTGTCCCTCAATAGCAACTGAAGCATCGTAAGCCCACGAGAATATTGAGCTTAAATGAAAAAATTTTAATTTTATTTTACAAATTAAGAATGCCTACAACTTTCCTTCGTTATACACACTCTACATGTTTCATGCAGCAAAGTTGTATAGGGCACATGCAAATCTCAGACACCTGGTAAGATTTCCCGGAATTTTTTATTAACTGAGATCTCTAAGCCTTCACTTCTACCAAGAATCCTTCAAGTTTGTCTACGAAAGGCAAATCACCATTCATTTAATTCCAAGTTTTTAAGATGAAGAATGTTCAGTCGTGATGAACTGTAGAGACTAGTACTATTTGAACATTTAGATTTTTGTTTACCTCACATATTTGCACGATTTTCACCTTCGCTATATGCACGAGAGTTAGCTCCACTCATTTTTTATAGTCTGTGCCGTGAGTGACCCATTGCACACAGGCGAACACCGATATATCATACTTGCACTGTGAACGTTGCGAACTTTGCAGTTACAGTATATATTCGCCAAGAGCTCTGCATGGCCTACATGTTAAGAGCTCGGCGCTATCCCCACCACTTCTGGCTCACTCCTGTCCTGCGAAGGCGAGAGCGAGATGGAACGAGAGCGAGTCAGAGGGACTGAAAGCGAGCAAGGAATAGTACAAGGCAGGCGATGCGTTGCTACTTTGTCTCGCTCCGTCGTTCGGACGGCTGATATTCCATCCTTTGCGTGCGCGACGTGTGCGTTTAGACTCGCTCTTGACTTCGGGAAGAAAGAAGCGAGAACCGATTGTTTGGAATCGTGGCCCCTCTACGTTAAATGCTCACCGCTGGTCACGACCTCTTAGCGAATAACTACTGCACATATGTAGGTCTTCTATTTGTGTAGTTAAATATTAGGTATTCATTATTGAACCATGTTCGAATTTTTTGATAATTAAATTCTACAAATCTATGCTATTCTTCTTTAATATCCAGAGCTGGAACTCGAATCGTTAACATTGCTTGACTCTTGATAAATTCGTTTTATGTATCGCATTAGAATAAATCCCGTTTAAAATAATGTAGCAACAATATTTAAAAAAAAAAAAAAAACTATACCGATGGTGAATACTATTTGGCTACAGTTTATGAACTTAAAATAAAAATATAACGTTATATTATATACTGATGAGTGGAGGAAGTCAATGGCTCTATTTTCTTGCTTGAGCATGCTTATTGGAAACTTCTTTATGACTTAGTATCCCTATATATTCTTTTCCAAACAAAAGCGTCTACCACTTTTCCCCTACGAAGCTGTATAAGTCAACGAAAGGTCCATCAAATTGTCTAATTTGAAAACTGTGCCATATAGGTACTTAAAAAATAACACTCCTACTGGTATAACGTTGAACCCTCTACAATAAGACCTTTTATACAAGTTTGAACTAGCACCGTAGGTACCTTTAGTCACTGCATTCGTATGTGTACCACATTTCCAAAATCTATTCTGGTATATGAACGCTATCGTGGTTCCGTCCCGTTCGATTCAAGTGACCCACATGCACGAAATGGCTATCTTGAGACTACTCGCAGAGACTGACGTTACGTCGAAGTAACAAGGCAGCATACACGATGTGGCACCACTATTTATTCATCTTACTCTTTACCCAGTTTGTTCATTCGAGGTTCTAATTCATTACATCGCGTGCCACATTTGACAATATTAGATCGACCTGACGTGATTCAAGAGATACATATCTATCGTATGTCACTAATTAATTCCCTGCTTTAAAATTAGCAAGTGTGTATATACAGGGAAATGGAATTATATTTAAAGGTAATAAAATAACATCCTACAAAGTTATGAATAAATAATGAAAATAATGATTGCTTATGCTTACTTATATTGCTCCTTTTCCTGTAAACTAATTTACTTGCAGAATGTAAAAATTAAGGGATGAGTAAACTAAGGTCGAAACCATATATATTGGCCGGTGAGTTTCGTGAGGGGCATTCTCCCACCACACAGTTTGCCTGCCTCGGTGCTCCTTTTCTCAACGTTTTCTGACTCGCTCTCGTTCCATCTCGCTCTCGCCTTCACAGAACCAGAGTGAGTCAGAAGTGGTGGGGATAGTGCCAAGCTTCTGGCGTGTAGGCCAAACCAAGCTGTCAGCGTAGAAATACACACATCAGAATAGGTGTGCGTTAGCTCCGAAAAAATTCAGGAGCTTTATTGGTCAGAACATTGATTCTTTCTCGATAGCTTCATCTCGTGTTGGTCTACGCATAGCTTCGTAACGCACACAACTATTACGTTAAGAATAAATAACAACCAAACGGCAAGGTTCAGGCGGAGCCGAGCAGCGTTCCCGTTACCCCACCATACCCTTCGGGGGCCGCGCAACTCCAACTGACAAATCCACGATCGTTACTGGATGGTGGCTGATTTCTCCTCGATCGCTGTTCGCGAAAACGAATTCACCGGCCAATATATTTGGCTTCGACTTTAGTAGGAATTTTTTACTTTCACTCGTTGTTAGTGGGGGAGTTAATAAGAAGGAGAAGCAGATGCAAGTGTGCTTAGGAAATTTGAATTTAGTTGTTTTCCAGGGAAAATATCTTTTCGTATGTGGTTCCAATTGAGAAAATGACAGTACACCTAATATTTGGAGTATTTTTTGATAGTACTAAATTTTCTAGGAATTAACAGTACCTAGTAAGCGTTAAAAATTAAAGAGAATTGCTTTACTCGCAATATGAGAGAATACTTCTTTCCTGTTATTAACGATCGAAAAAAGATTCTGGAGTACTGTAATTTTCAAGAGAACTTCTTGTGAATACAGTTTACATGCAGGTTTGTGCAATTAAATCACCTTGAATACCCTTATCACTATTGTCTGTAAATATAAATGCAAATGTATGCAGCAGGTTTGAAACTACTATCTGCAATCATAATAGATACAACTGTCTATTAAATAACTAATAAATCTGTTTACAAACGAAATATTGTTGCAAGGTGCATCGTATCTTGTTTAAGGCAGTAGATTCCAGCGCAATTCATTGAATTCCTTTCAAGAGGTTTTGCAATTCTGATGCTTCGTACACACAAATTTCCATCAATTTAATATCCTCTTTTTTCTTTCTTTATAGGCTCTCAATCGAACAACCGTAGAAAAATATATGTATAGTATAATTCCGGTTGTTTTCTGTAACCAACAGAGGAAGCTTCTTAACAGCGAGGGGTTTGTAAGAATTTACGGTAGCAGTTAAGTGAATGTATAATAGTTCAAGGTTAATAGACACTACATTACTCCCTTTCATTGAGGGAAGAACAGGGAAAAGAAAATAAATAAAAGACGCCAGGACAGTTTACCTTGCCTTTAGTTTCTCCACAAAAAGACCTAATAAATTAACTTTTAACTTTCTAAAATTAACGCAACAATTCTATTTCAATGAACTCTTAAATTAAAGTGATATGTCTATATAAAATTGTTCGTTATACTTTAAGTTTTTTATTTCTTCAGTGAAACCATATTCTTCAGTGCAGCAGGTAACAAAATTTTTGGTAATTAAATGATAATTGCAGAATCTCGTGCGTTACACATATACATAATAACAAATACACAAATAATTCTCCATTATATTCCAAATAAGTTTCCTTTTAACATTTCGAATATTTTCGTGCAAAATATACTTATTATAAAACATGCAGCATTATTATTTTGTTACGAATATTTGTGTTAATGTATAATGTATTCGAATATTTATACGGTATGTACACCTAAAAAATTACTTTTTCTTTACAGACAGACTATTACAATACAATTACAAATTTTACATACACACATATTATCAAATTTTATATACACACATATTAACAAATGTACGGTTTTGTACGGTGCAGAAAATTATACTTACTAATACATGGGAAATATATTTACCGAGTACAATAAAATTCGTGTTACAGGCGAAGACATACCGATTCCTGGTACATAAATAATCCGATATTACTAGAGTATATACATTTTTTCTGTGCGAGGTTTCATTTTCGAGAGAAACGAGGTTGAAATTTAATCGTGTACGCGTGCACTTATCTCAGCTGAGCATGTTTGACTATGAACAAGTAGAATCCACTCCTAATTATCCCACCCGCGTCTCATCGTCGCACAGTGGTCCGGAATCGTAGACATATGAACTAAATTCATATCACTGTTATTTATACGTTATTCATTATAAACTGAAAGCTTTTAGGGTTTTTTTGAGCCGTAGAATCTGATTTTGATATTGTTTTTTCCTAGGATAACCAAATATCCTTATAAACAACTTTTACACCCTCGGTCGAATTTCCAGTATGTAAAACTTTAAATATTTTTTTAATATTTCTGCAGCATAAATGTTTTCTGGGTTGCGTAGCAAAATGCCAAAGTGAATTTTTATGTGATGATAAATCGTGTTATAACTTGCATCGATGCAACATCTTATACAGCCATCTTATGTAGGTTCAAACAAATACTTTCATGCAAAATTCATCGTGACTACGCGTGCATAACGTTTGTAAACGTAACTAAAGTGGAAAAACGGAACAAAATAGAGATTCACGAAAGGGTATTTTTCATTAGGTTGTAACACGTATATCCTTTTCGTATTCCATGTACTTAGGTATAGGTGAAACGACACTCTATAACGTATAAATAAATAAATGTGTAAAAATAAATCACATAAAATAGATAACGCTTCATAGTCACATTTAAGTCAATTATTATTCATAGAAAAATATAGTGAGGCGAAATACGGCAATTTCAAAGAAAATGTGATCGTTCCGAAACAGGCATTTTTCCCCCTCTTCAAATCTTTTCCAAAGAATTTTGCGTGACTTATGACAACCCTTCCCATGCCAAAACCTAGTCTATAGACGTAGGAACCTATGGCTAAAACGTCAAGAATTTCCAAAGTGGTTGAAAAATTGAATTTTGTTCAACTTTCTACGATTCCGGATCACTATGCGTTGTGTAGGTGTGAATTTGAGTTAAAACATCGAAAATTTGAAGAGTCCTTGTAGAAAACACTATACGTGGCAAAAATCAAATTATAAACTATAATATTATCATTAACACATAGAACATTTTCCGATTGAATCTTTTTTAATTTTGGCACTTACAGTGATTTCTACAAGGACTCATCGTTTATTTATTAGCAGAAACCTAACATTTGAACACACACACAACTTAATATTTTGATACACAATTTAAAAAAATGTTGTTACAGAACATTTTGGATTACCTAAGCACGCACACGATTTTTGTAATTCTGACAATGAGTAGCAAAGTGCACTCTTCTGTTTAGAATTCATTGCAACTACTTCGTATATTTATCTGCGATCATTTACAATTAGATAACGTTAATAGCATTTGTACAAATGACGTGTATGTTTGTTAGTCTGTTTACTTTAGAGAAACTGATGGAGGATTACTCGGTGGCTCTTAATTAGATATGCGATTATTTTCTTTTGTTCATTTTAATGATTACTATACAGGGCGTTTCATCGAACTGTAAATTTCTAAGATTCTAATATTTCGAATATTTATTCAATAATATTATTTCTAAAATATTTCTAAAATATTTCAAATCTCATAAAAATGTCTCCTACAAAAGTTGCACAGATTTGTGGGGGCCGGCGTATAGTAACAATAGTTTTATTCCGTTAGGAGGGGTTAATGAGATGAAACTTCGTTTTTATTAATTTTTTTAAAGGACCTTTAGTGACCTTGAAGGACTGATCGTTGTAGGTCGTTGAATTCATCTTTAAAGTGGCTATCTTGTACCGACAAGTAAAATATAGCATTCCACTTGAAAAAACAAAATACAAACAATAAAGCCATTTCACCTATACGGCATATATATTGCTCCTAAACATTTTACCAAATTTTAAATACATTAAGAATATTTCAGGTGATAAAGTTAGGTGAAACACCCTGTATACATTTAGGGCGACTTGGGGCACTTTGATGCAAGGGGCAAAAACTATTGTTACGATACGCCGGCCCCCACAAAACTATGCAACTTTTGTAGGAGACATTTTTATGAGATTTGAAATATTTTAGAAATATTTTAGAAATAATATTATTGAAGAAATATTCGAAATATTAGAATCTTAGAAATTTACAGTTTGATGAAACGCCCTGTATAGTAATCATTAAAATGAACAAAAGGAAATAATCGCACATCTAATTAAGAGACACCGAGTAATCCTCCATAAATTTCTCTAAAGTAGATAGACTAACAAACATTAATATTATCTTGATATCTATAGGGTATCATCTTATATCATCTATCAAGATGATAGCTTATAGGGTGTATTGTTCATGTTTTGAACTTCTAACAGATCTAACTGTTTCTAGATATCAAGAGAATATTAATTCATTGTGCCCCTTGCACCAAAGTGCCCCAACTCCCCCAAAAAAAGTTTAGCACTACCTTCTTCAAACTTCCTGTACATACCTCAATAGTAGTTGGTTTTACACCTAAAACTTGCCCCTGGTTTTCTCAAAGAAAAAGAAAGGAAACTTTTTGATCCACCCTGTACATTCTATGGCTTCATAGATCCACTGTCGCGACACAACAAGATTGTTCAGGCAGATGCAGTGCCGGGCCACATGTATCCCACCCTTGAACCACCCCTTTGCCCTTCGATTACACCACGTAACCCGGCCGCCACGCGTAACCGAAGCAGTCTCACGCAGCCACCGTAGGGATTGCGCTTTACAGTCATAGCGCAATCTTGCGTTATCGGGGCCCCGCAACCGGCCAATAAAGCCGACAAGCGGGCGAGCGCAGCGTTGATTTTATCGTTGAGAAGATCGTCCCCGAACTTAGCGGCAGGACGTTCTCGTTCGAGGCCAGCTAGTATTCCTAGGATACGATAACCACGAGAATACGAACAACCCGTAGTGTCCAGAACGGTCTCCAGGCAATGCATTTCAATGCACCTCCACAGTGCACTCCCTCTCGCTCCTCCTGTCTGCAGACTGCTGCACGTACCTAAGTGATTCCGGATTGGCGCGCTAATGACTGTTTCATATTCATTGGACGCGCACACCGCCGCCACCCTGCTGCGTTTCGGTTACACACGTCTCGCTTTATCGCTTCTGGTTCGCTTTCATAGCGGCGTCTTTCACGTCGTTGCCCCAATCTCACCTTACGCAGACGGTTAACCGTGTTATTGATCGGCCTCTCTTCACGTGGCGGACCGTTGATCGCGATAATTAATGGCCGCGACTCGGGGCTCCATATGAACGTGGTTACATTGTCTAAGACCCGTGTTCGAGCGATTGGGGGCTATCGTAATTGGTGTTTCAGCTTCCGCCCCGCGCCATGATCTTTCAGGCTGTTCGCTTGCACGAAAATATGTGCTGTATCGATGAAGGATTGTTTCTATACGGACCACGTGGCTGAGCTTCCGCTACGGTAGAAGGGGGGCCGTTTTGGAGAAAGTGATTGGAGTATCTAGGGGAAACACGGACAAAACCGGGTACCTGGGTAAAACCGGGACGTGCCACAGTGGAGAAATTTTGCGATTTTATGGCCAAAACCACAAAAATACATTTTTGAATTCGACAAAATAAATGCAAATGTCAATTGAAGAACTAATATGAGCATCAAATGCCTCCGATTTAACTGTTAAATGTTTTAATACAAAGCTCGTATAGCTCGCAAATGTTTACGTTCATGTGAGGTTAGACTGATCGCAAAGAATTAATCCAGATTTTCAAGTTACTTCAAACACTTCTATTGTGTTATCCAAAGTTCCGAAAATAATTTGAAGGCATGGATTCAATTCCTGGTGGTGCGTAAAATATCTTTTTGCCCTCAAAATAATTATTTCGGTTTTTAATACGTAATTTGTACAATTTTTAAAGTAGTGATTTAGAAATAACCTTTTCATATAAGAATCAATTTTCAATACATAAAATACTTATAAATCCCATAATATCTTGCAATGATTTTCATTCCTATTTTACGTTGAACTATTTTGATTATATAAATGCAATTATTAATTGCTAATAGTTGCTAATCTTGTAATTATATGCATTTTTTTTAAACATGATCCAGTGTGTCTTGTATAACATACGACATAACTGTGACCGAGACTGGTTCACATGTTATACATTACAAACCTTTTTATTCTTTTTTAAACGATTTTATTCAGCTTCGATCCTATAAGGATATTAAAAAGTACCGACAAAATTTTTCTCGAAAATGCTCAAGAGAAAAAACTGTGGAGGATGTTTTCAATTGGCTTTTATTATCGTCAGATTCAGTAATTAGTAATCTAAGAAAACTTTCCGATAAGAAATTAAAAAGTTTGTCGTCGTTTTTTACATTAATAATATCAAAGTTATGAGCTTTTATCCATAACGTCCCGATTTTGCCCCGGTCTCCCCTATTTATGCTATATTGAAGAAAATCTATTTTTCTTAAAGTTGGAATAAGAACTTTTTATTTTTTATTAAAACTTTAAGTATTAAATAATTTATGAACATAAAGTTAAAATGTTGCCTAACATCTCCTAGAACGATCCCGATATTTTACTGAAAAATTACTTAAGAAAACAAATTTTAAATTTACGCATTCTTTTAGGCCTAAAGGGGGTGTACTTACCCCCTTAAGAATGATTGATATCATTTCAGATATCCAGCGTGTTACGACTTACGTGGACGACTGTTTACCTTGCTACTGTTACTATCGCTTCACTACGGATGAATCATTCAATGATTCAATTCATCAAAAGTAGAGACTGGCTCTACTTTGTTCAATGGTCACTTTGGATGAAATGCGGATGAAAGCAATTTTTACACCTTTCACTGTAAATTCCAGTAATATTCCAAATTTGACCACCACCATCTTAGTAATTTTTATTCTACCCGAAATTCTACGATTTGTCCACCGTCCAAAAACAAATTCCTAGCATTCCAGTAAAATTCACAATTTTTAATTTTATTAATAAATTTCGCATCATACAACAAATTGGATACATCATACGGGATGCACATCCAAAGTGAAAAGTCTAAATTCGCCTTGAAGAATATGTCGCCTATAATCTTTTATTCTTTGGTCACTTTTAAATTTTTATATCTATTGCTCCTCCGTTCTTTTCTGTATGTACATTTTTCATATGCATATTATTTCTCCCCGCATTATATCATTTTGTACCACAGGGTTTATCCCGTGAATAGTAATAAATAAATAAATATACACAGTCCAGATATCGCGTGCGTCTTAAGAAAGAGCCCGAAAAATCGTTAAAATCCCTACGTGACGTGAAATCCCTGGGTACGTGACGTCATAACATCCTTGCCACAAGAATATGTACCACAATGGAGGAAGCACAACGAGGGTTGAAAACCTCAAACTCTCGCGAGAAGTGTTCACATGCTTCTCGCACATATTAATGACCTCATTCTCATCATAACAGTTACCTTGTTTTACTTCGTCTTCGTTTACGTCACTGTTCCTTATCACTGGTAGAAGAAACCGAAGCAAAGTGAAATACTTAAAGTTTAATAACACACAAAACGCACAGAAATAACAAAAACAAGTATATTTTATACCGTATTATATTATACAGTGTTTTTTTTCTACAATCCATAAACAAAAGCTCTGTCGCTTTAGAATTTGATAAAATATTTGTTCAAAAAATCTTCTAGAATTTTGTCACTTTAAGGAAAAATAAACTATTTTGCAGCAATTTTTTTACTGAGATGTAGATTCACCCCTTAAGGGGGGAACCTGGTGTAACTAGCTGAAAATCGAGGCATTCTTCCGGAATTTTTTTTAAAGAAAGTACTTAATCGATCTTTCTGAAACTTTCGGGATATTGTATTAACAGGTTAAGGTAGATAAAAAAAAAATTTTATTAAAAAAGAGCTACAAATAACAAAGTTATAAGGGCTTATGCCCAGTCCGTTGGCGACGCAATTGGTCCACTTCGGGCAACGTAGCGTCTTTTGGTTTCATCTGAAACCAAAAATCGAACAATTTTCATTTAGCTTATGAGTGTACGGATGAATCGTATCAATTTATTTCTTAAAAGATGCAAAATTGAACAAATGGCGGCCTCTTGAAAAAAAGGTCCCTCTTTCCAACGAAATTTTGCCTTAAATGTGCCAAAAGAAGTTATTTATTTAAACAATATCATTATACCAATAGCTACGTTCTGTGAAGAACATGTTCAAAAATATCCGTGCACAAGGCCAAGTCGATCAGTTGAATATTTTTGGAGTTACATTGTCCGCCAATTGTAAAACTGTCGTTTCGAGAAAAACGCATTTAAAGTTTTCTGGTAACCTTGCGCTCCGTAGCAAAACCGGCCATATCTGCTTTAATTTTTCGAATTTCGTTTTGCGGCTTTGGGAACGTATTCTCGTAATGTTCAACTATTGATTTATGCAAAAAAAAAATCGATTTCTTCGACCCGCTACACCAGGTTCCCCCCTTAAGGGGGTATACCCGTTTGAACCCTCGGAAAGTGTATACCTACATTTTATGGATTTTTTTACAAGTCAACGGCTTGATGAATATTTTGCATTTTTTTACTATCTTTACGTAGTATTATGAGCTACTTAAAAAAAAAGTTTCAGTTAAAAAATTATTGTTTTTCAAAAGTTATGGATACATATCTGAAAGTCTCTCGATTTTAGACGGCTAAACGGTGGCCCTGAAAAAAAGCTGTATGTCGTGTCTGAAATCAAAAACAGTAAAATTTTCTTATAAAATATGTTAATAGCTATCGTCCTACGGGGCCGATTTTGAAAATTCTGAAAAATAAAGAAATGGTGAGAAATCAAAATTAAAGTTAGATTTTTCTAAGAGAAAAGTCCACCTTTTTTCTTTTTAAATAATAAACGGGGAATGGGAATAAAAAAATCCTTTGTAGGACGATGTGGAATCTTATTACGATTCTGCGTGCAAAATTGGAAGTGAATTGGTTGAACGTAGCGCGAGTTTTTGGGGCCACCGTAATGAAAAATATACTTCCGCTGCGATCGGCCGAGCTAGAGACACTATAATAAGAGTCTGGACACGGGAAGGCCATTTTTGATTGGTCCGCCATTTTGGGTCTATTCCCGCCGATTTTTAAATCGTCAATTATACTAATCTTAATTGTAATACATTTTTAAAAAAATATATGTTTGAAAGTTAATAAAAAATGTTTTTTGTCATACTATTCTAATTGTTTGTAATATCTATTTATCTGAAAATGTGCATTTGGTAGTAAAAAAATAATGTATATATATTCGTAAACACTTCCATAACATAACCTTTTTTGGCCATTTTTGATTGGTCCGCCATTTTGGGTCTATTCCCGCCGATTTTTAAATCGTCAATTATACTAATCTTAATTGTAATACATTTTTAAAAAAATATATGTTTGAAAGTTAATAAAAAATGTTTTTTGTCATACTATTCTAATTGTTTGTAATATCTATTTATCTGAACATGTACATTTGGGTGAAATAAACAGAAGTAAAATACTGCCATAAACGTAAGAGTTGTTAAGAGTGGTTAAGAATGAAATGGTGTATATCTCTTTCTCTCTCGTAGGAATTAGCTCAAACATGGCGGACAGTGGCTCGTCTTCAGACTCTTAGGTATTATAGTGCCTCTAGGTCGAGCCGTCGCACAGTGGTCTGGATGGTGGCCAAAATTCAATTTCTCAACTTCAACTTTACAATGTCATTTTTTTTTTATGAATTGACAACCCTCCAGAGCTTCTAAATCCGCATAGCTTTCTCTTTTCAGATGACTCTTTGATTAGATATAATATTACAAAGACAAAATCATCAAATTTTATGTGAATCTAATTGTTTTAATTACTCATTATAGAACATCAAAATACGTGTTTATATCATACAGGTATGTAAGTAAGGAAGTATATTTCAGTTATTTATATGTGTCATAGGCATTTTTTAGTCCATGAACAAATAGTGCAATGTTTATATGAATTTAAAGTTTGAGAAGGCTTATAAAAAAAGGATTAAGCCAGATTAACATCGGACTTTTTTTACATGAAAGCTTACACAATTGTTAACAAGAGCATGTAAATTTCAAGTGCAATCTCCTTCAATCTTCAATTTTATGCAGACTTTTAGAAATGACGCTCGAGGTATTGTATATATTTTATATGTATAATAATTTTAAATATATATTGTTTTTAAGTCAAAGATAATGTTAGGTCTGATTCTTTTTTCTCTTTCTTTCTCTAGTACGGCTATGATTTTTAATTTTGGCTATAAAATACCGCTTTCCAGATCACAATGCGCACCATATTGAATCCGCCATTTTGATTTTAAATTTTTGGTGCCAAATTCGTTATCAGCGACCGCAAAAACCCTTAATCACCAAGTTTCAGAATGATCAGAATTTTGGCCGCTAAATGTAGATATCCCCAGACCACTGTGCGTCGCGCCGCGCCGCGCCGCCCCGTGTTACCTGGGAAGTTTCACTCAAATGCCTATAACTTCGTTAATTTTCCGAATTTTTACATCAGACTTGATTTATAATATTCCTAAAACATCAATCTATGAAAATATGTAAAACAGGCAACCGTAATGAAAAATGTAGTTCCGCTGCGATCGGTCGAGTCGCCCGTGTTACCTGGGAAGTTTCACTCAAATGCCTATAACTTCGTTAATTTTCCGAATTTTTACATCAGACTTGATTTATAATATTCCTAAAACATCAATCTATGAAAATATGTAAAAAGAAAAAATCCGATTTTTGACACTTTCAAACGGTTATACCCCCTTAAAGCAGTGACCACCACTTTTTTAACACCCTGTATAAAACAATATTTCATCTTGTCTCACTATTTCGCTTCGCCCCGGTTTCCCCTACTTCTGCTTTAGTTTGTAAAAACCGGTCCTTCAAGAATTAGACAGCGCGCTGCGTGCAAAATTGTTAGAGTCCAAAGAAATTGGAAACTCAATCACGCTATCAATATGCAGCTCACTGCACCATTTAAGCGCAAGTCATGGACAAGATTGCTTTTACACCCGTTGCTCTTGCCCAACGGCATCTTTGTTTTGGAAGCTGAGAATGCACGCTGTAGTCGAGCTGCGCGGCGCTCGAAATCTCGAGCAAAGTTTATTCCACGAATTTACATAAAACGATCGAGCCTGTCGAAATATAGGAGGATCATCTGCAAAAAATTACGTTTACGCAAATGTCGCGCGTAAGCCAAGTAGAAAGTGTAGGGAAATCTGTGATGTATTCAAGTATGGAGCTCAATTTTTTCTATTGGAGATTTTTGTTTTTGAAATAGGTATAGTTTTAAATATATGTACCTAGGTTGAGTATGCATGGAGTTCCAACTACTTAAGGGTTTTTCAAAAAATTGATTTTAAATGAAATAACGGCCGTTCTTACTTTTCGTTAATTAAAGAAAGCATTTACAGAAAAAAATCCTTCGTTCACGAACAGGATAAACTTATATATTAGGAGGTCTCCCTAGTGTGACGGCCTGAAAAGGAGCGTGATATTTGGGATTTTTAAAGAGAAACCCTCAAATTATATTAATTGGAAACTTTATACCTATATTTGAACGTATTTATACAACATTTTAAAAAAAAATTTAATTAAAAAAATGGTACCTAAATCTTTAAACGCGTTTTTACCAAAACGATGTTTTTCGAATTGGTTAGCATGATATCTCGAAAACCCGATTTACTTAAAATATTGTACATATATTTAATAGATGTGCCATTCTAGTTGTTTCTAAAACTAAGTCGAAAAACCTAGTCTAAAAAACCAGCGAATATTTTGCAGAAATCTGAATTTCCTGTTTTAGGCGCTGCCGTTTTTTTTACTTTTCAGTATTTCTCGTTTAATCTAGTTCAGACGATAGCCACACTCATACAGATTACACAATTTTTTAACTTTTCTATTTTAGACAACTACAATGGCTGATTTTATACTAACCATGCGCATATGATTTTTGTAAAGCGCTCTATTTGAAGCACTGTAACTCCGGATATAACCACTGTTTTTTGCATAAAAATTTTTTATTCATATTCTCTAAAGATTGATAAATAAAGCCTCAAAGCTAAAAGTAAATACATTTAATGGTTTTGTTTTAAAAAATTCCCAAATTTCGCATCATTTTTCGTCTGTCAAAGTAGGGAAGGGCCCTGAATAGAATCTCCTTGATTTTTTATTTCGGATGATCCGGCTCGGAGAAGTATGCCCACCGTGCAACGCCTTTAAAAAAATAGCTTCTGAAAAAGTGGGTGTCATTCGTTCATTTTTTAAAATTTTTCTGTAACAAAACTACTGAGAGTTGCTGAATATATGTATCGACTTTTAAAGTAAGAAATTAATTGTAAAAAAACGCATTAGATTTTTAAAAAAATCTTCCCGAAAATCACGATCATTTTGACCTGCCAACAAGGCACGACTGAATCCGAATTTCCCTAATCTTGCTTTGAAAAACTCACATGTCAAAACTGTCATAATCATAGCTCAAAATTGTGTTATTTTCTAAAAATCACGTTCATTATACAGATTTGGAAAAACCATCTTCAGCCTCCAAACAAGTAAAAAGCACAAGGTTTATCTTACAATAGCTAAACCAAAATATAGCTCACTACATTAAATATTTAAAAACAGATATTCCCTTCCAAAAAATTGCGCGAGCTAGGAACCTAAATTTGAATCAATTCCGTGTAAAGCCTGCATCTAATATAACACACAATATCAACAGACTTTCAAAATCAGTTATCCCAAAAGTGCACATTTGCACCCAAATGCCTTTTTAATTAAACGATTTTATTCAGCTTCGATCCTCTGTTTGTTCGTTTCTTGTATGTTTGGTTCAAATCTGGAAACTCATTTTTAACGCACTTCCAACTATCCAATTGTCTTGAAACTTTGCAGGCATATGTAGTTTGGATGATAATACAAAATTATGGAAAAAAACCGAGGGGTTTAAGAAATTACCCAGTTATCAATAACCTATAACCACAAATACAACTTAGACACTAAAAAGTAAATAATAGAAAAAATGGAAGTTAAACGATTTTATTTAAAATGCACTAAAAAATAATTCTTTTCTTGTACTGCAATTTAGACCAGAAATTGAAGTATCCGTTACCAATTGGAATCATCAACTATTTAAAAAAAAGCAAATAAAATATTTTGTTTCATTAATGCCAATGAAAACTCTCTCACAACAAATTCATTTTGTCGTTTGCTTCTGCATTAAAGTGATTCATATCCTGCTATGAATTAATATCCTGCCCCACTATTTTACTTAAAGTGACATATCACCATCGAAATTGTAGTACAAGAAAAGAATTATTTTTTAGTTTTTAGTGCATTTTAAATAAAACCGCTTAACGTATTTCTGGCTAAAATGATGATTATATCCGCGCACATCAAGAATTAGGGAATGCCTCGTGTTGGAGAACGAACCCCTGGGTAAGAGGGGCGGCTAAGAGGATCTGGTGCCTTCCCGTGTTTTCCTCCGCGCAGGTTGCATAGGGTTGGAAGAAAAAATGAGGTAAGAGAGGAAAAAAAGACGATAGGCAAAGAAAGGCTCGCGAGTAGACCGCGACAGTAAGAAGGGGGTGTTTCAGGTGCGATCGATGTAGTGTGTCACCCTCGTCGTCCCTTCAACCCTTTCCCTTTCCTCTACCTGTACCCCCTCGCTCCCCCTCCCTCCCCCCAATCCTGCATCCCCGTCGCCCTCTCGAGGCAACAGAATATTCGCCGTTCTTTCCCTCCATTCAGCTTCCGCCTGGACCTATTTCTGTCCTCCTCTCCATGCCTCCACTCCGCCCTCGCTTCCTGCGTCCCGATGAAAGTCTCAATGTCACGGTCTCTGTAATTTTCTTGTCTGAGCAGCGGCGCGTACAGCAAAAACCGAGCGGGAACCAGGGTTTTTTCAAGCGGCTCATTTTAATTAGTAAATGTATCCAGCCAGATGAAATGTCGATGAGAAGAAAGGGAAAAAAATGCGGGAGAAGAAAGAGATTTTTCAGAGCCGGTGCCGTCTTCAGCCCCGGAGCGTTAGTGTTTTCCCGCGGTGTCGAATAGTGCGCGCAATCCCGTACGCACGCGGTTCACGCGACGTCGTTTCCACGGTGAGATTTCTGTAAAGTGGGGTTGATCGATTGCGGACTGTCTAGACGGTTCGTTTGAACGCGTTCGTGCTCTTTTTAACACGTCCCCGACGAATCGTACGTGGCGGAACAAGCTGATTACCGTGTCAAAAATAAATTTTTGCGCGGGTTAATTAATTCCCATAGACCGTCATAGGCACCGGGGGAGGGTGGAATTTTTCTGGGGCGTTTTCTCTGCATCCGTGATTCGTTCAATTACAATCGCCGATGTAACATGTGGATATAACGGTATTCGTTGCTTAAAATGTAAATCCAAATTTTCTCCTACAAAATAATAAATATATACATGAATCGAATTTAAAAAAATAATGAAACATGACTTTTTTTTTAACAAAGAAGAGGTTTTTTGTAATAAAAGCAAGTTTAAGCTCCTGAAATTATTGTACTGTTACAATAACTGCTGTATATTAATTCTAGAGCTTCGATGAACTTCGACGGACATAATCCAAAATTGTACATTTAACATAACATGTATAAAGTAAATAAAAAATATGCACGCATTGCATATTAAAAATATGTAATAAATAATTTTAAATATGTTTAACATATTATATGTTAAGTACTTAATTTTGTGTATTAAACCTTAGTGTTAATTTATAATAATTTCTTGTTACACTGAGTGGTAGTATATTAAATCAAATGTACCATGGCTCTTTTATCAGAATTTATTGTTAATGTATTAACCATAGAAATCGTCACTGCATCTAAATTGTAATACAGAATGAAATTTTATGAATCATGTGATAAATTTTAGTATTATATGTAAATCTAAATATGTAAAGAACTCTATCAGAAAATATTTAGATTATAGTAATATAGGATTCTTATGCAGTTCCAAAAACAGATTTATGAAATTTAACACAAAAAATCGATTATTGAATAGCAAATACATAATTCCACAATTTAAACTGCTCTACCAGTTTTTTTATGGTGCAACTTCATATAGTAAAATCTTCAGTTATCCAAGTTTAATCACAAATCACAATACTTTGCACAGTCCTGAAATAAAAAGAAACAACAAAATAGATAACCTAACCAAAGGTGCTACTTTTATAAAAAAAAATCACAAATACCTATATGTACACGGTTTCCTGCATGTCCTACTTTCATTCGATCGAAGCTGCAGAATTATCCCATTAAAAGCATCCCATAAACCTCGTTAGAAAAGTGGCCGGAAGCAGCAGGAATTGGAAGTTCGGTTTTACTCTCAACCTTTGCGGAAATTGCTTATCCGCGCGACACCTTCTGGTCGCTCGTTTTCTTCACGAAAAAACCGTTTATTCCGCACTTTTCCCAATCGTCCAGGCTCCACGTCCGAAGAGTAATCAAGGATCGGCGTATATGCCTGCACATGGCAGGGTAGACGTGTCCACACCTTTGTTAGGTGCTTGAAACAGGTGGCCACGCCAAACCCTCTATACTACACTGAGATTAGAAGAGGTTACATAAAGATCATATTAGGTAGACTATCACTGTGTAGTAAAAAAGTTGTGCAGCAATATCACCGTAAATAAAACGTTCGCAGATGAGGGTGATCACTGCTGAAAAAGAGGCATCTTTGGAACAGGACTCATACATGGATAATCTGAATTCAGTGGACCCACCAGATAATCACAATCGAAATTTCACAAGAACTCATAATATATGTATCGGAGTTGGCTTAACAGACAATAGACGTGTTCAAAGATAAAGTTTTCCACTCATATTTGTAATATTCGTTATTTGGAAATACAAGTCTGTTACACACAATGAAATTTCAATATATCGCTCGCGTGTACCTATTCTTCAATCAGGGTTTAAGACAATTTCATCGTATCTAAAAATCGAAAGAACGTCGACATTAATTTCGGTTTTCGGGTAGTATTGCTTCTATTTCTTTTATCTTAAAATCTTCGGTGTGATTTAACCGAAAAATCGCCAATATCGAAAAAAATTTCGTTTCAAGTTTTTGGTTCGAAGCTGGCCAATCCTGGTACCGTAGCAACAGCTGCGGTAGAAGCAACAGCAACAACACAATGGTAGCGCTAGCAATAACAAGAAGGAATAGCTCTCGCCACCAGGTAATTAGAACAAGATACGGCGCTTGTTTCTTCGACCGCGAGTGTGTTCACCTCATTCTTGCTGTTCGTCCACCTTTCACATACGTACAAGTTTCTTTACGAAAAGTAACTCAACAACTGCGGTACAACTAGAGAGGAATAAGTCGCAAGCAAAAATAATTCGATGTTGAGGAATTAAGTATCTTTCGTGCAATGCTTGTACAGACATAAGCAAGACTGACAGACAGGGTTGTAATGAATATTCGAATAACCTAAGTATTCGAACATTCGAATATTCGAATACCAAAGAATTCGAATTTGAGATTCGAATATTCGAATACCAGAGAATTCGTATTTGAGATTCGAATATTCGAATACCAGAGAATTCGAATTTGAGATTCGAATATTCGAATACCGGAGAATTCGAATTTGAGATTCGAATATTCGAATACCAGAGAATTCGATTTATTCGAAATTATACGAATAAAGTATGAAGTTCGTATAATTTCGAATAAATCAAATAATTCGAATAATTCGAATAATTCGAATAATTTCGAATAATTTCGAATATTCAGTTCTACTAACAGATGAAAATCTTTGATATCAAATCTCACAGATACGATTACATTTGTGTTTAAATGTAACGTGTATGATTTTACATTTGGACAAATAATTTATGACCTTCACATATCAGTTTGTTTACTACTATCAGTGAGCTGAATTGTTTTAAAAGTAATCATCGGTAGTGAGAAGTTAGAAATATCCAGCGAAATTAATACGCAATATTTTGTATGGTGTTTACTTAATTGGTGCTGAAAGTCCCACTAATTGAAAATTTCGATTTTATATTTTCTATAATTTCGATTTACTTTTTGATTGAGACTCTGCCTTTTGATTCTGATTTAAACTTTCGCCTAAAAGACCACCGTTTCAGAAACTACTTCAGGAGACACTTATTCAAGTGTGAAATATAAATAAAAAATCGTTGAATTAGTAATCAAATAACGAAGTAATTCGGCGGAAAATGATTTGCTTGTTCAAGTAAATTAACATACGTGTATTTGAAAATAACTTCTAGTCAAATGCGATAACATTATTTGAATAATTATTTCTAAAACATTTTATTCGATTAATGCCCAAGCCTACTATATATGTATACAACCTACGTTCGTACAACAGTATTTGCATATTTTAATCTGCTGACCCACCCTTTGAAATATTCACATGTATTTATGGAACACATTGTATAATCGTATCGTATATTGCAAGGTACGTAAGAGTCTGGAGAAGAAGTCCAGGGTCAATGTTGTTCTTTAGCCTAAAACTGAAGAAAGCCCAGAGGAAGGCAAGAAAAAAGGAAAGGAAAGGTGATGGTGGCTTCACTAGCGGTGAGTAGAGGCCGATGGAGGCTTTGAGTCTCACAATGGGTCGGCTTTTTACCGCAAGACGTCAGGCCGCGCTTTCGAGTCCGCTTAATTAAACAAGATATCAGCGCCCGCTCCAGGGCCTCTGACAGGGTTCTTTTCAATCCTTTCGTTTCCTTTCCCCCCCCCCCCCCTCCCTTTTGGCCCTTTTTCTTGCAGTACCTCACAGTTTCTTCCGCTGTCGCTCTTCTCCACCGAACACTTCAGTCCAAACTCTTAGGAGCACCCTTTTCACATGTACGTACCTACGTCTTCTTAACGACTCCTTGCTCCTTTTTAGACACTTATTGTATAATATTTCCATAGTAGTCGATTGTATATAGCAAATCGATTATTCCGTTTTCATCTAATTTACGTAATTAGTAAAGTTTTGTCTGAATTGATGGTAACAAAATTGCTAACTGGACTTTTCTATTATGATTAAATATGTATATTTAGTAATGGAAAAAGTCTCAAATATTGCCCAATATATGAACATTTAAACCCCGCATCAATAACATTTCAAAGAAGCATGTATGTCACAAAAATAATTCACAAACAACACGCTTTTTCGGTCTTCAAAGTGTTCTTCCCTGTTAAGGGTAAAAGGGTCGCTTAAATACGTCTTATAAATCTACTAAGTAGGCTGTTCCATATTTTCCGTGACATATTCTGATCCCGAGGTGTTATAAATTAATTTCAAAAAATTCCAGGACATTCACAATGCAAATTAGCAACTTTCACCTTCCAATGGATTGACATCAGACACACTTGGAGAAAGTATATATTGAACTCTTCCCCCCCCCCCCCCAATTATGTACTTGCTTTATGGAACACATACATCGTTAAACAACACACGCGTCTCCAACTTGTGGATTATTGCTTTTCTGATATTTTCACAGAACCGAGCAGGGGACTGGATTCATCTATAAAAAAAATATAAAAAAAAAATTTTTTTTGTTAAACGATTTTATTAAAAATGCACTAAAAACTAAAAAATAATTCTTTTCTTGTACTACAATTTCGATGGTGTTTTTTCACTTTAAATAAAATCGTCGATTAGGATATGTCACAACAAATTCATTTCGACGCTTGATTCTGTATTAAATTGATTCATATTTTGTTATGACATATCCTGCTCCACGATTTTAACATAATTTTTTTTTATATATTTTTTATTTTCTAGTTTTTAGTGTTTTTGGATTTACATTTCATAGCACAGACTTCTTTACAAATATCTTTTATTGCTGTATAGAGTTTAACAGTTTGCTTAAACGCTATAGTGCTACAGTCACTAAAAAATAATTCTTTTCTTGTACTATAATTTCGATGGTAATATACGACGAACGCCTGCAAAGTTTTAGTTTTACTATTCGTACATACGTGACGGATCATTTCTCGATAAATTGTGTATTTTCGGTAATCGCGATGCGACTAGCGTCCTAAACGCAGCGGCTTTTTGTCGTTTTCGTAAAGATTTTGTGGTTATGGGTTATATTTATTGATGACTGGGTAATTTTTTCACCCGCTCGGGGTTAATTTTTTTTTTTATATATTGTATTGTCATCCAAAATACGCACGCCTGCAAAGTGTGAAGACAATTGGATAGTTGGAAGTGGGTTAAATTTGAGTTGCCAGATTTGAACCATACAAATAAACAAGCAAACAAACATACAAACAGAGGATCGAAGCTGAATAAAATCATTTAAAAAGACATTTTAAAAAAAAATAAAGAGTTTTCGACATGTTCCAGAAAAATATGTTTTCGACCCTTAACTTTAGGAGCTGTTTTCACCCTTTCGACCTGGACGATTGCCGATAACAAAAAATATGTGTCAAATATTTTTCACTATTCCGCAAATCTGCAGATTCTCATCAAAATTGGCGCGTGCAGGTTCGATATGTTCCCTTGTAAGTACATTATCATACAGAGTCTCGAATTTCTCACACATCTCATTACAACTGTCGTAGTGTTATTAAATATGTACATAAGTCTACATGAGCATTGCTGCCAAAGTTGATAAATTAATTATCTTATTAATGAATTATAAGTCATTTAATTATCACCCATTACTATGCATAAAAGCAAAACAGATTCGGAATAATATACATAGGTATGTATTCTCTATAGCGATGCTGTGATACCTAATACATTTTACATACTTAATTTTTCTCTTTAAAAATATTGAAAAAATCTTATGCTTTGAATGAATTGAAAATATGAGAAATAAAGCAAATTGTGATTTGATAATGTCATTACCTAACTACCAGAAATAATTCAAACGCGTTCACAATCTTTTTCTAATGAAGTCTTAAAAAGTAGAATCGTTCAAATTACTGAATCCATGCACTTTTAACAACTTTAATTAATATAATTTTCCTCCCCTTGGCATGTCCGAAACGAGGTTTTAAAAAAGGTCGTTTACTGTGCGCTTCCGTGACTTAAGTTCGAAATCGTTGATTGGCTACAAAAGCGCGGAACGTAGATTGTTGATGTAAATTATGTAGTGGACGTTGAACGCCTTAATTTATTACTGAATACCGTGCAATTTAAATGCTCCGCGTCGATCACGCGTATAAGCATAGGCCAGGTCGAGAATCGATTTACGCAAGCCACCAGCAGTGCACGTGCACAAATTCGTAATCGATATATCGACGTGGAAGGAATATTTCAGAAACATAATTTTTCTCGAAAATGTCTTGATATAATAAAAAGCACATAGGGGTTGAATAAGCCGATCTTTGTGCTACCTGCTGTACGTATTCGTGTGTTTACAGATATTTCTTTGTTTTGGTTTGTGTATCTTCCTTTATAAAGTGTATCCATCTGTGAAGCGTTTCTTCGGGCATGGAAACAACGTTTAAATTATACAGTGTACACAGTTTTAGTAACTAAGCAGTAAGTAATTTTACCTCCCTTCTATCGTCCTTAGAAGGGAAAAATACATATTTTGTTACGTCTATTTTCTACTGAATTTTGCCTCAAACGTTGTTCTCGATTATAATTTATTTCGAAATATTGTATAAATTTATAAATCATAAGACGAATTTGGAAATTTAGTTGTTTCATGCTTTTCAAGTTATAAACCAAGGATTTAATGAACTGGAATAACCATTTAAGGGGGTACAGGACTACTGAAATGTCGAAAAATCAATTTTTTTATTACTATTAATTCTGAAAGTGTGATCCTTTGTGAACATTTACAACAAAGTTTCAGGAGGATATTCGCATAATTACGGAAATTATAGCGCGTAACTGAGTGCACCGCCGAGTAACGGCCTCGCAGAGCGGTATTGGCGTAGGAACTTAACTTTGAAGCCGTTTATCTCGAAACCACATTTTTAAACACCGTACACCGCCGTGTACATCATAACTTTTGAACGAAAGAATATTTTCACTTGAAATTTTAACTGGGGGTGTAGAATTTCTTTCTCTATAACATGGAATTTCCGCATCAACATTGGATGTTTGTAAAAAATTTTGTAAACAATTGAAGACGATTTTCTTCCGTAAAATTGTGGGAAAAAATTGATTCGTGTGTAACTTACACAATTTTTGTTTAAATTCGCCAGTCAAATTTTATGTTTTAGATTTTGGTGTAGAAATTACACACCCCAAAGCATTTTGCTTTCAGATGATTGGTTCACCTGATACTACGTACACCGACTACCGACTATCTTCAGCGTTTAATAATGTCAACAAAGTTGAACATTCCGACAATTTTTTTTGGCAATTACTCGGAATCGCGTCCACAAAAAACTGTGAAAATTACGGGTATAATGATTACTTAGTACCTAAGCAATCGAACACAAAAGAAACCATCAATTTTACGTGTCTAATAGTCCTGTACTTCCTTAAAGGATTTTATGCGTTTCAACTTATTTTCACTCTTTAATAATTTTTTTCGAAATTTTCAGAATCAAAGACCCTTGTAACGAGCATTGGCTTTTGATCGTCCGTTTCGTTTGAGATTTAATGAGAAACAGGAAAGTTGTATCAAACTAATTTTCACTAAAGATAATTAATTTTTTTCGTTAAAGATAATTCACCTAAACAAAAATTCTTTTGCAAAATGCAAAATAATTGCTTTTTCATTTGGATACAAACGTCTACGTAATTAACAGAAATGACGTAGTTTGCTTTTCAAAAATAACATTCTCAGAATGTCTTATTTTCAACTTTTGTTTTAAACTGTTCTATTTTCAAATATTTTAGTACATAATATATTATTCTTCTAAGCAATATTAAGCTTAGTAATTCTTTTTATTATATAATACCTTCTATATTATTAAAATATTTTTCAATCTTATTATATAGCTTTTAAATATTACGTAAACTGGGGGAACATTGGCAGATATTTGAAACATTTTGTTATATAATTTAAAAATTAACATGTTTACATTTGCTTTAAGTATCCTATCGTAACATTGCATCTTTTGTGATTGTACTACAAGTGTCAAAATGCATACAATTTTTGTCCTTTTCCTTCTTTAATACATGTTAAAAACGTTAGCGTACCGGGGTAACATTGGCACATCATATAGATAGCATTAACGGGTTAAGTTTTACTAATCTGAAGTCAGTAAGATACATTGACAACATAAATTTGTTCATTTTATTTTATTTTTTACATCTTAACTAAAATCTACTCGTAATATTTGCACATCGTATAAATAGCATTAACAGGTTAAGTTTTACCAATCTGACGTAAAACAATGTAATTCCGGCGTATGCCAATGTTACCCCGTGCTGCCAATTTACGGTACATAACTTTTCACAAAGTGCAACAATCTTTTATGAATCTTTTCCTTGAATAGGAAATAACTCTTCTACTAAACACAAGATGCATATTAATCAGAAATATTTACTAACCAAAAACTTGAGACTTCCATTTTCCATGTGCGCAAACAGTGAGAGTATGATGTACAGCAACAGTCACATTACACGTGACGAAGCTGTGTTCCATGAACTTCTGATTGTTCTCGCCCTGATGCAGCCTTAACTCAGGAACCAAAGTTCTAAAACGTTTACCATGTTATGTAAACAGTTATGAAGAACGTAAAGGGTAATGTGCTCGCTCAGCCAACCTCTGAGCCAACTATATTCCCACCAACATGGAGTTTGACAGACGAAAATGTTCTCTTTAAACGATTCAACTTTAATTAAATCGGTTACAACCAAATTACGCGTATATTATTCTAAAGGGTCCGTTTTACTGGCTTGGAACTAACATTGGACCGAGTTGAAAGCTGTGCAGCGACCTACATGCATTGCTTGCGTTGAAGTCTAATGACGCAGCTGAATAAAAATAAAATCACAAGCCATAACCGAATTTCGCTAATACCCCGATTAAAATAAAATTAACACAGATCATACCGGCATTATATCAAATTAGTTTCAGAAAAGGATACGGGAAGGGGCATTATATTTTATTTAATTAACCTAAATGTCTTAATTAGTATCGATAATGCGAAATATATCGAAAATTATAATATAAGTTTTTGTTCACGCAAGGTTTTCATACCGTTAAATAAAAGGGGCATACAAAAACATTTAATAATTCATGGCACTTTAATAATATAACTTTAAATGATCTCGCAATTTACTAGAACACGAACATTATAATATTCATAAAACTTTATGGATAACAGATTGTACGCAAACTCATTTGAATAAATATTCAAAATGGTCGCCATCGGTAATAATGTATTATTCTATTCCAGTGGCACAATAATAAATTTATAAAGACAAGAGATATGGATATTCTAACTTAGAAATTCAATATTTTCTTTTATCGTCCTGGCTATGAACTTGACAGGAAGACACTTGTCCTAGTCAATCATTCTTACTTTTGATTTTCATGTTTACCAGATACATGCACTTTATGAGTTATTTAATTTATTAGACTGATATTCGTTCACAATGCCTATTATACTTTTATTTTATACCAAATGAAGACAGTTTTTTAAACTCATGATCATCTGCCATTTTATTTGAACCAGTTAATTGAATTTAAAACATTGTTTTGAAATGATTCATTTGGTGTTGGTATAAACCAACCAGGGAAAATAAAATTACTTTGTCTAGACTGGGTCGATTCCACCCAAGTCAATTTTCAATCAGCTGTTATTTAAAATCTATCTGTTAAATTAAGTCGCAAAAATTCTGAGATATAGTTTGAACATTGTAGAATATATGTTCATCGTTGAAAATTAACATTTTAAGTATCATCATGTTTAAACAATAGTACCATATTCAGTGATGCCTAAAAGATATTTTACATTAAAGTCTAATTGTGGATTATTTTGACCCAGAGTGACAACCGCGGGTTAAAACAGAAATAATAAAGTAATTCAAATAACTGATTATTTCAAACAATTTTTGCCGGTCAGACTAAAAATAATTCTTTAGGTGGGAGCCCCTTATTCTCCCTTCTTAAATTTAATACGTTTATTAAATCAATTGTATAGATTACTGCCATCACGAAACTGAAAAGTTTTCAAATTTACCAATCCACATGCTTGCGTGTTCAACAATAATCGAAACAGTTTTACACTATGCACCAAAGACAACGAGATGCATTTCAAATACTAAACGAGTCCGTTGCATTTAAAGCCTACCGAACACGGAGCGAATTCTACACATTTTTATTTTTTACTTTTCGACAAGTTGCATTGGTATTTCCTGTATCCTCAGCCTATGCAAAATTTAAGTAGGTGTGGAATAGGAACAAACTTCATTCAAGAGGTCTCCCTAGTTTGACGCTCCGAAAATAAGGCAAATTTTGGAGAACCTTTTAGAAGAAAAGTATTGAGTATTGTAAGTACCACTGTAGCTTTGAGAAAAATTAATATTATTGCATAAAAAATTGAGCATATTCTTCGAATGTCAATTAATAAACTGACAAAGTTTGGAATTATAATACTCAATACTTTTCTTTTAAAAAATTCCCCAAAATTTGTCTTATTTTCAGAGCGTAAAACTAGGGAGAAAAATAAACAGAATTGTACAGACTAAATAGTACGACACGGGTAATAATCAACCCAGAAATAATATGAGTCAACTGGTGGAAAAGGGGTGGCGAATCCCGTTTGAAGATCGTCGCTACTCCCAATCTGCGATCTACTATCGAGGGACAACTGTATTGTGGAAATTTCGTGTTTCACACACACAAAAAAAAATCTCTGGGTTCAGGAGTGTCTAATATTAAAACTAATTGTGCCTTTTCTAGTAATAGACTAAATAAGTACCGTAAACTGGGGGAACATTGACAGGTTTTTGTAACATTTTGTTATATAATATAAAAATTAACATTCTCATTAACAGCTCAAGTTTGACTAACCTGAAGTTACATTAAATGTTTTTCTTTTTATGTTCAATGGTAAAAATTAACATTTTTACATTTGCTTTAAGTATCCTATTAATATAACATTACATTTTTTGTGATTCTACTGCAAGTATGAAAATTTTTACCCGTTTCTCTCTTTAATAAATGTTAATTAAGTGCCAATGTTCTCCCAGTTTACGGTAACTTTTTGAAATGGTTACAACAGACATCGATATACATACGTATAAAGCCGAAAAGGTATAGAGATTTAAATACGCGCTTAACTTGATCGAGGCTCGTGTTAAAGTGCATTGTAAACTGATCACCAAGGAGCGAGCTGCTTCTGCATGAACTACAATCGCATCCTTATGATATAGGTACACGGTTCATGCTGCGTAAAACATTTTGACGAGTATCATAGGTCTTTTCGCGACCTCCCCCCTATATTTGAACTGTTCCCTATCGCTCGAGAAAGACACCTACACGTGCAGCGTGTTTATGTATGTGATCAGACAGTGCCGAGGAAAGTCATATTTCGACGACACCAGGGAAGTTTGTTTGCATCCTCGGAAGCGCATACGAATATTTCACACTTATCGGGGTCCGACGTGTCCCGAGCACGTAAACAGAATGGGCAACGGTGACCGATATACAAAATATTCAATGCAGCATGTGATACAAAGGTGACAATAGAAGATAGAAGATAAATAATATATGGTAAGGTATAGCTATTTTCAAAGAAGCTCTTTGCCAGACACTACTTCAAAAGGCTGATGCTTTGCTTGTGGATAAAAGTATCGGTTCTCGACTGGTCTGTAAATAGGTACATGGAACGCGACAAGGAACTTATTATCCAAATATATATGGTAATAAAGATGACTGCTGAAATTCGACTACAAGTTTGTGGTGTTTGTTATTTACGAAGTACAGGTGATAAAATTACTTGATGTCAGGGATTTTGATGATATTGAAATATATGTATTATAGTGCATATAAAATTAGGGGCGATTTAAGTCTTCATTTCTCTAGGTTTGAAATTATTTAAAAAATACAAGCCCTACAAGTTTAGATTTTTGCCGATTTTTATTAGGACTCTAAGTAGGAGAGACGAAAAGACCAATGTGCAATTTTTGCACAATTTTGTCAATTCTGCATACTCTAAAATTCCGTTATGAACAGGTTGAACAACAGTTCAAAATTTTTAATAGGAATTTCAATCTTTCCGAAATAGATCCTTACATTCTTTCTTCGTTTAATCAACTTCATACACTTCAAACCCAGAAGGGGAGTTCGGCAACTCGATAATTCAAAATAATCTGAAACGTTGCAGAAATGTAGCTCATGTCATGCAAATAATGTAACTATTTTTTAACTCGGCAACAAAACGGTGCTAAGGGTGAAAACACCCTCTCGCAAAACTGGTGAGTTTTCAGAATATTGTGAATATCTACGAATCTGTAAAAGATATAAAAAAGAAGTTATATTCAAAGTGCATATGGCTTTTTATATCCTATACAGTAGCGATAACGAATTTGCGAAAAACATTTTTTTTTTTCAAAATTTATCCCCACCACCCTTTTTTCCGAGAATTCATTATCGCCATATTGCAGGATATCAAAAGCCATACAACTTTGGATTGAACTTTTTTCAATATTTTTTACGGTTTCGCAGATATCCTCGATAATATGAAAACTCAACATTTCTTTGAAGGGGTATTTTCACCCTTAGTACCGTTTTTTTGCCGAATCAAAAAATAGTTACGTTATTAGCATCACTTGAGCTACATTTCTGCAAAGCTTCAAATTTTTTTTGAATTTTAGAGTTGCCGAACTTTCCTTATCAGAAATAAGTTTCCCAAACAGCCATAAAACAATTCACACACCACTACCAGCGTGTGCTTCTAATTGATTCAAACCATTTTGGTTCACGTGATCTCTTCAAAAAGCAAAAATATAAATTCATAGAAATTTACACAAGGAAACGTTTGAAGAAAAGTCCCACTAACGCATCACGATTAATTTTACTGTAACACTCATGTAGAAAAGCAATGAACCCAGTGTCTCCCACCTAATACACAGATTTACCAGGTAACTTTATTGAACAGGTTCCTATTAAGTCCTGAACAAAACAGACATGTTGCAATTTCATGTTCTCCTTTCGCACGCCCCACTTCATTCACCTCGCATATTATAGAGTAACTACGTGGAAAATGTTTCGAAACGAATAGGTACACGGGTTCGAATATGGAGAGTATCAGGCGCAAGATTCAAATGCCTCCAGCACACGAACGTTTCCAGCGTGCTTCCAAGGCTTTCAGCGCATTTGTGCGTTAGAGTACAGACAATATATTGCACGCCGTGTATGTGTATATTTTCCAACTTCCACGGTGAATGTCCATTCAGGGCGCGTATGTTCGTGTTTCCGGGTACTAGCGCAGGTGTCGTCGTCGGAAAATGAGCCGTAACGCCGGGGGCATATAACTGAAGTTCGTTTCCTACCTCGTTCTCGTTTCTCTTCTCGTCGACACTTCGTGCCTCGTTGAATAATTATTGGCGAAGGAAGAGGAAATCTACGTTTATGCACTACGAATTTCTGACATGGGTATTGCCCGCTCCAATTGCTTCTCCACGCAATGAAAATATAGGAGATTGTAGGATAGATGTCTGAGTGGTCCTGATATACAGTTACGCACAAAAGTATGCCCTCCCCATACGTATAACATATTTGACTTATTTAAGTAATGTTAAATTCAGAATCACCTTTGATTAGTATATTTTTAGTTAGTACTGCGTACCAAAAAAATGCTCAAAGAAACTTAGCTTGAAGGAGGGAATAAAATAAGCCTGAATTTCATAGAAAATTAGTTGAAACTGTGCATAATAAAATCGCAGGAATATTTGAAGAATATTAACTTATTGTAATTATGTTTAATTTAATTAAATATTCAATTTCGGCGAATATTTTTTGCACCATCTTTGCTACTTCCGCGGATAATAATACTTGTCTAAATAAACTGTGTACAATTTCTCAGTTGAATGCACCCAGAAGAAAAATATATTAATCAATATTTATATTAATGTGAATTAGAATTGCCAATTACTTACTTGCAAGTCAATTTAATATGTAAAATATGTTACATATAGGGGTTGTCAGATACTTTTGTGAGTAATTGTACCTACGTGTTTTGCTTCATGTGTATTATTAGTACATCATTTATTCTCTTTCTAGGTGTAGAGTGCTCATTTTGTAATTATTTAGCAAATGAAGCTGTACCATTCCTTTGCACATTACACGCTTATATTTTTATTATGTGTATAGGGGACACCGGGGCTGGTTGTCTCAAGGGGTAGGTTGACTAACTGTTAATAACTTTGCACCGACATATGCTCTACTGCGGAAAGATTCACTGTAGAAAGAAGTCACTTCTACTATGCCATGCATTTATGTCCGACCCCGCGGCTGCACGTTTTTTAATAGTTTTCAGCGTTTGTCGAAAAAATGACTATTACGTAAGTAAATATTTTTTCTTAAAGATTTTATTTTTTCACGCTCTATATAGTTACAATAGGATAAATGTTAAGGGACTACTTTAATGTTTGTTTATTAGACGATCTATTGATATAGTATTTTTGTTTATACATAAATAATTGAAGGTTATATAAATTATTGAAGTCAAGATGATCGGTTGGGGCTGGTTGCCTAATAACGTTAATAAGGTTTAAATTGTTATTTTGTTATTCATAAAGCGATTTTTATTTTTTGTTTAAATTTCACTATGTTATAAATACATTATAATTAATGTTTAAGTTGAAAAAATTTTCAGCTTATTACCTATTAAAATATGAAAGAAAGAAATTAATATTTTATAATGAAACAGCTCTTGTGACATTGTGTTATTTTATTAGCACTGAGATAAGTTACTAATGACATTTTCTTAACTGATTGTACCTATAATCAACCTATCCCATACTGTAAGTCAACCAACCCCGATCATGGGGCTGGTTGACCAGCATGGAAGGTGTTAGAAAAACATTAAAATACCTTAATTGTTGTCACATTGAGTCAACATTAATAATTTAATCAGATAGTCAAATGCATGTCCTATTAAATATACTAACCGGTTTAATGATATTTCGCCCACATAATTTATTAAAAACCAAAAACTGAAAAACTGGCCTACCAGCCCCGGCCTCCCCTACGTTATATTACCACGCAAGTAATGCTACAAATTTGGGTCGGTGAAGATTTGTTCAAGAAATTAATTGCAAAATTGATCTCGGAATATTAATTCCGAGTCGCGACTAAGAAAACCGATTTTTTAAACGCAAATATCTCGAAATTAAATGACCAGTTCCACCCAAAAGGGGGATGTTTTTCGAACGGCTCATCGAGCCCTACCATTTGATACATGACTCATTACAAAAGCACTCCAGTTCTGATCCTCTCCTCGCAAATTAAAAATGGGTTGACATTTATAATGATTCGTGGGCCTAAAGAATTTCGCCTTTGCAGAGTTTCCTTAAAACTTTCGTACTTGTATTAAAAATTGTCTTATAGAAAGATAGTATAATATAAGAATGTGTATAATACAGTGGCTATTTTATATTTGAATTTGAAATTACGCGAATGTGACACAAAACCTGATAGTAGCCATAATTACAATTTTGCTGTTATAAAGAAATAAATATTTTGTGTTAAAAGTGGTTTCAAAAGGAAAGGAATATTGAAATCTTTTGGATATTGATAGCTTTTAATACTTTAACTAATGTTTCAACTACTTCTCTGCGTAAGGATCAATACTCATAAAAGAAACTGGAGGAGCCTTCATAGAACATCATTTTGATCCTAGTATCGTGACCAGAATTCTTGTGGTAGCAGCTTCCAATATTAGAGCTTGCAGGGCCAGACTGTACATTTCATGAAATTTGAACTCCGCGTGTTGGTAGCCACGTTTTTCATATACGTACTGCAGGGTATTGGTCGATCTTATGTAGCAAATTAAAATGTGGCAAAATTTATTTTATATATGCACCGAAATCCGAATTAAATCTATCGCAAGAGGATAAAACGCTGCGACGCTTTCCTTTCCACGACTCTGGCTTACATTATCTATATCTATAATATTAAAAAATAACATTATTTCTTTCAAAATTCTCAGTAAAATATTTAGTAAAATTAAGTAGAGTTGTCAAAATTTAGAATTGTGTAATAGCCATTTATATTGTTCCTATAAACTATTTTATTGGCAATGAGAATTAGATTCTAAAACTGTCATGAGATACAATAGTCGAATTATGTATAGAGCCTTTTAGAATTGCAAAGCCCAAGATTAACTAACGGTACGCTTTAATTCGAAAAAACATTTTAGCTATAGGTATTTAATATATTGTGGACAAACAACATAGATTAACAGATCATCATACTTATGTTGTTATATTAGGTCTAATAGTTATTATAATAATATTTAGAATTATTATAGGGGTATACCACAGCAGCTATATTAATTGACATATTTAATCTTACAGTTCCCTCCTTAGGCATAACGCAATGGCAGTATGTATTTCTATGAAAATATTGAGGGAGGGCGAAACAAGATATTTATATTTCTGTATAGCAAATTTTTGTTTAATTTCTCTATCCACAAATTAAACAATTATAAGCAATATTAATAAAATCTATATCTTCTAACTAGGAAGATTTAAATGCCACCTCAGGCTTTTTTATTTCATGAATATCTCAATTATTTTATCGAATAGGGTTATCATCCCACAGTGTGTTAATAATAGATAACGATTTTAAGAGGTACTGAGTATAACTGAGAGTTGCAAATCATGATTATTAATAACGTGACAATATTAATATCATATTTGTTGATGTTTACTTGGAAACCAATCTTAATACTTTCCACTCCACCTGGGGTAAAAAATGGTTAATGTCTTCCAATATTTGTGCCAAAGTTTCGATACAGGTGGGGATTCTAAAGGGACGCGATTGGTTGCATTTCTCCTGACGGTAGAGAGCGGTATCTCTTTCAGGGCGGAAGCATAAGCGGAAAATTTTTCGCTAAAGGGTGGACAATTCCAAGAATTGACCGCGCCAGTGGTCGAAAGTGCCTCTCCAGAGAAGCATGTTACGGCCATGTTGTATTGCGAGTCAGGAGGTAGATAAGGGTGCATCCAAATTGCAGTGTGAACCCGAATTCTACCTCACGTACTACCTAGATCGTGGGCCAACATCAGGATTTTTCCAATTTTTCCAGAATTTGGTTTAGAACCTTTGAAATTCTGTAGGTCGGAAGAAACCATTTTTTTTCAATCTTTGCACGCCAGATATTACGCTCGATAGCGGAGGGTGGTCCTTTATTAGTGGTATAACCGTAAAGGGGATGAGTCTCCATGAAAAAATGAGTTGGAAATGTGGAATAACGAATTTTAATTTGGAACCAAAAATGGATTTGCATATCTACTAAGTACGTATGCAACAGACTAAAAAATGCCATAATGCAGCATTACATATGGAACAACTACGGATGAAATGAATTTTTGAGTAAAAATGAGTAAAAATTGTACAATAATTATTTTTAAACGAGACCAAATTTTTTATAAAATTGCTTTTAAAAATGGAATGATATCGATTGTTAAATAGTCAAGTGCATAGGTATGTATTTGGCGCATATTCGAAGTCAGTTTTTTCGAAAATAAACTACCAAAGTAGAAAATGTTATTCTAAATTTTCCACTTATTTTTTTGCGTAAAATAGCCCTCGTCATAGTTACTATATAGCATTCTATCTGTATAACATAAAGTATGCCATCCATAAATTATAAATCGTTAACGATTCAAATCCATCATGTGAATGTTGCAAGAAAATTTGTTGTATAAATAATTACCACATAAATTAAACATAAACGGGCTAAACACGAAGGAAACGTCGAGATTGACAGATGTGATTTTACGTATTGATTTCAGTCCACTGTTATAGTCATGTAATTACAATCACAAAATTATACTTCTGCTATTTAAAAAAATTATTAATGTTTCTTCTGACTTATTTAATCTTCTTTTCTTTTAATTTAATAATTTTTTAACCATGCATTCTTTATTCTAATTGATGTATGAGCTTGCCAAATCGCAACAAATTATTACTAATCGCTAGCAATGGCTTGAATCAGTGATTAGTAATAACATAATTATATAAAAAGTTCTTCATCTCGAGTAATGCTGTCTTTAAACTGAAAATAAAATGAAACGAATGTTTTGAATTTTTAATCGTTTCATGATATTATATTACGCTAATCCTATTGCATAAACATCGTCATTTTATGTTCACTTAAAGACACAGACTAGTGTAAACAATAGTTCGTACTGTCGTACTTTAAAATAATTATGGTTAGTGAATACTATAATATAAAATAATCCAGGATATTGAATTGTATTTATTATGGCAGTGACTTGTGTTGTAACCATCTTGGGTGGGAAAATAGGGAGTAGCAATCCTACTAATATAATAAATACGAACGTGTGTTTGTATGTTTGGATATTTGGATGTTTGTTACTCAACCACGTCGCAACTACGCAACGGATATTTCTGAAATTTTGTAAATACGTAGTCTAGGGCCAGGAATAACATATCGGATACTTTTTATCCCGATTGTTTTAACCTATCTGGACCAAATTTTGCATAATTAATACCATGAGATCTGGACACCCCACCCCTCTCCCCTTACTTCGCTCTCTTGAAACTCTGTGATAATCGAAGTTTTACCCGGGTAACGCCGGGTACTTTAAACTAGTACTGGAATAAATTGTACAGCAGGCAGTACCAATTTACTGACTAAGAGCAGCTATAAACCGATCCTATAAAGAGAACCAGCCTCAAATAATCGATTAACTACTAACCTTAAAAATATATGTTTAGCCCCTTCGTTTTCTACTCCTTCCATGATTCCACCTTTTTCTGCTTACTTGGAGTACCTGATTTCTGTAGCCAATCCCTTTAACTAAATTTATAGCATCACAATTATCGTTTATCTTGGGCAACCAGTAAAGTCCATTGCGATTTATGTACTAAACTCTAAAGAGAGGTAATCACTTATTTAGTTATATTACACTGAATATTATTTAATGGAGAAACGATTAATACAGGTGCAACAAGTTCACGTCCCAACTGTTCAAAGAAAATTAATATTTTTAAATTAGCAACATAAAATGTGTAGATGCATAATTGTTATGATGTTAAATGAATAGGTGAGTAATTATAATTCTATTAGCTATCTAATGTATATCTAAACTGATATACATCCACAGATACTGAAATTAATATTCAATAACAAAGTTAGCCACAGAAGAAACAATGCCAAACAGGATTTTTTAAGCCTTTTCATTCGACATTCTTTTTCAAACAGATCACATATTTTTCCTAGGAAATAGCAAAACTTTTCTATTGATTTAAAAATTTTATCCCCCTTCCGCTCGTTCGTTACTGGCTTGAAGATAAAAGTCAACATTCAGTAAACAAGGAACGATAGTGTAAATTCTCAGCCTTGCCTGCCGAAATTATTCAGGCTTAGCGAATGTACCTTTACCAGTATTCGCGGAGGAAATTCGGCTCGCGAACTCAAACAAATGATTTTAATCCGTTTAGCATAAGCGCCATGCAGTTTAATTAAATCATGGCCGCGATATAATAGTTTTTATATGCGAAGAAATGTTTGCTAGCGTTTGAGCACGCGGCTGATGAATTTTCGTTTCATATTGTATGCCAGCCATTTATTCGTTTCCATTCGAAATAATTCACGGACCTGAGATGAAAAAAACGTTTTTGAATAGTTTAGCTGCTTTTAATATATTCTTGAGTGCCGACATTGGAAAAATGCAATAAAATTTGTATGCCACATCGACTGTGGACGGCTTTAGGGTTGTCATAACGGTTGGTTAAGATGAAAACAGCCAAGTTTTACAGTTTTTGTAAATAAATATAGTCAGAACTGGCCCCAAATTTACCATATTTCATTTGGTAATTTTTCACTACTAATTTCATTAAATTGCATATTACAACGTAAAAACGTCAAAGCAAAATGCGAAAAATCTGTACGTGATGGGGTAAATCTGAGATAATTTTTGCATTTAGACATCCAAATTCCTATGAAACCAGCGTAAACGTTTAAAACAGTTTCAATGACCCCCAACTTTGCAGCCCTGTGTTATTATTCTTGTAATGTTCCATTTGAAATTTTTTGTTTATTATAGATCTGAAATACTTATACATATAAATTTGTATGCTGCTTCCAAATAATGAACGATCTTTATTCCACCGAACAAATCACTTAAAAAATTTTCGGATATGCTATAAGTTTCGTAACTTCTTCCTTTCGTAATTTTCCTCTGTCTCGAAATAAACGTAAACTCGGAAATAAATTTTATTCGTAAGTAACATTGTAGCATTGTACTTGAGGAAGTTAACTTTAAAGATGCGTGACAAAGCTGTTTCACTAACATCATCGTGTCAAGAACAACACTAGTATAAATGGTAGCATAGCTTGAGAATTTTATATTTATTTAAATTATAGAAATTAACCATGTATTTCTATACCTTTACAAGTTGCTTCATTTAAATATTCAAAGAGTAAGAGAGAGAAGTGAAGTAAAGGAGTAAGGGAAAGCAGACTATCTATGATCAGACGCGGATTCGAACCAATACGACACGAACATATCCTGTAATTAACATTTCATACGCGTACCTACTATGATAGAAATTGCTTCGTACTTGAATATCTTTAGATCAAATTTTTAGTAACATACACAAATTTATTAACAATGTTATTTAAGATCTTGTAGTTAGACCATTTTGTATCCCTTTGAAGGGACAATAAAGTTTTTCTTTGAAAAATACATTATACAGGGTGTTCCAGAAAAATATGGTTTCCAGAAAATCGGAAGTATTAAAAAGGAATGCTTTATAAGACAAATGCCTACACAGTTTTAGTGTACTTGATGGGTACTTCCATTACAAAGCTACAAGTTCTCAAAATAGTCGCCATTGTGTTGTACGCAAAGGGGTGATACGTCCCCAAAAAAACCGTTGCATTTTTTAGAAAACAACTGATGTGATATTTTTTATTTCAGCTAATAGAACATTTCATAGGTCTTCACATTTTTTAATGTGTTCATGTAGAGGGCTTGATTTATTCTACCCCAAAAATAAAACTTTAATTTTGAAATATTCCACTATCGGGAAGACCGTTTAAAAAATTACTATTATTATTATTTATGTTTGTATGTCTTGAATAAGTCTCGTATCTAAAATTACTAGTATGACTAAGACTTTAATACCTTTGATATTACTTATTTATGTTTTTAACATCATCTTTAGAGAACTTGTATTTCTTCATTTTACCTATAGAATCATCTATTTTAAGAGGATCATTTTTCATCAGACACTGTGTAGTCTGTATATGCTATTATATAATGTTATAGCACACAATATAACATCCAATATACGTACTTTCCTTTCAGTTGTGCTATATATTATGGAAGATCCTGTATTATGATTACGGGGAATCGTTTATCGTCCTCCTTGATATTGCAACGGCCCTTTACGATTCAGATGATGAACGCGTTTTAATGCTTCCTTTAATCTTCGTTGGCATTTAATCAGAATTGAAAGAATTACTCGCTGGAAGAGTTTCAGTTCCATTTCGCATTGATTTCGTTTCTCATTTTCTCAGAGACCTTAATTCGTCACAATAAACCTCAGTGTTCACGTTCTGGCTTCAATGAAACATTTACGATCCACTGTACCTCCAGTAATTCTACATGAATTAAGAGGGGATTCTCGTGTAACTTCTGCAACGTTCTTCCAAACTAAATTACAGTAGTTAATACAGTCAAATATTATTTAGAATATTTGTGTGATTTCAAAAAATTGAATACAACATTAGAAACTTTAGGTAATTCCTTAAAAAATATTGGTGTTCATAATAATAATGTATTTCGTTACATCTGGGTGTGGCCCTTCAATTTAGTCTTCCATCAAATTACACTAAACTACCTATTATATTATTTCTGAACTTAAAACACATCTGCTTTTTTCCTACATATTTCTCTATCTATTTTCCTGGTTATACAATATTCAGAAGAAATATTTGTTTAACCTAGTTAATACAAAATAATTCTAAATATTATTTTTTGAATAACACCTGTTACAAAACTCATTTTAATTTCCTGGATATTATTTCACTTTTTAATTTCAATTATCATATTTCTAGAATGAACAGTTTTAATACTCGTGATTGTTATCATCGACTAGCATCTACACTGTGTATACCTTCTTTTTTTTTTTTAAATATTATGATATTTGTACGAAAGTACTCGAACGGACATTTCAAATAAATTTTATACGAGAGGTGTACATATTCTAGAGAATGACATCGCATTTCTCCTTCCTCTTTGAGATATTTCTCTGTACAGCTCCCGTTTAATATTTCGCCTAGCCTTCCAGGACAGACGAATTTTCTACTCAAGATAATTCCTGCCAGAAGCGTGCTCCTCTCTAAATATTTGGAACGCTTTGTCTGGAGCTGTTGTAACCGAAACACTCCGCCTTCTGTCTTAATTATTCGACTAATGACGCCTGGAATGTAGACTTCCTGTCGTGATTACAATCATCAGCTGCATGTTTTCGAATACCTCTCGCGAAAGATATCCCTGTCCCTCCAGCATCTTTCGAATTCTTACGTCCCAGATCAGTCCCTAAGCAATGCGTATTGAAATTCGTGAGTACCGAATAAGTTTGGCGCGGCAATTAAATGGGAACACCTATTTAAGTACATATCTCTAATACGTTTCAAGATAGAATAAAATGCTTGAGTGAGAAATTACACTGATTGCAGTGTCAAAATATACTGGCAGAAATTAATTTTTTCTCTTCGCTGTTTTAAATACCAACGTGCATAAAAATATGAGTTCAATGATATGTATAAATATACGTGAATGGAAAATAAAGCAATTAGCTTTGCTGATAAGCAACAAGAAAAATATCTACCTTTCATTATGATAAATTCACCTCTGCAAGAGTTAATAGTGTTGAATTACGTGGAAAAAATAAATAGTGTCAACAATGTTGAAAATATCTTACACAATTCCTTTCAGTCAAAAGAAAGAACGTTTATAAAAGTGCATCGAAAACTTTGCAAATAAATTCTGAAATTTCGAATACAAGATTACAAGGCCAACAAAAAATACTAAGTGATCAGCATTTAAAACAGGAACGTCTAAAAAATAAACCGTTTATTTTGAAAGTATTCTAAGTCCACTTTTGAAAAAATTGAGAAGATGAAAAATTTACATATACTCTAACGTGAACTTTTTATTTATATACAATTCTTAATTTAAATCTTAAAATATTCGCTTGTTTTAATCAATTAAAATTTCGTTAATAAATGGAATTGCATAATCATTTATTTTAAAAGTGGTGCAAGTCCATTTCCTGTAATCTGTAGCCTGTCCAAACAGTCGAGGGACCAATAATCAAATGGCATTAATGTGAGTAAAAATTGTCCCATCTTCGGAGATTAATGTGGACATTATGTAGATATTACCAAACGACGCAGACTTTGGAATTATAGAAACGGCATTGCGAAAAATAAATTTCGTGTACATTCCCCAGGATTATTACAATGTTATAAAACAATGTCGAAGAAAAGACAAATTTTTCTTATATGAAATGAAACGGGAAGATTTTATTTCAATAGAGTCTTTACAAAGTGCAGTTGCAAGAAGAAAAAAGAATACTAATGGAGAATAAGTAACCTGGCTCAAAATATGCTGGATGAGGTTTTGCAGAAATGCTCCATGTACAATTTTGTATAACACGTCGATGGAGGAAGCCGAATTTAAAACTCTAGATTTATCATGAACCGAAGGAGGGAGGCTGCAAAAATTTGAAAATTTAATATAAAAATGTTAGACTAATTACATGCGAAAAATATATATCATGAGTAGGTATTTTAAAACACTTCCAGACTTCCACATAACGATCCGAAATAAAAAATAGAATGCACCTAATATTAATCTTACAAGCATACTGTAGCAGAAAATAAATAAATATTGAAATTAAACAACAGTATTTTGTTTTTCCTGTTCTCATTTATAACCAAAAATTGGATTAAAGCACAAAACATAAATTTGAAATAATTAAAATTTAACGAATCGTATAATTCACTAATTTTGAAAGTGGTGTAAGTCCATTAATGACTTTCAAAAAGATATTCGTCCTGTTAATTTTGAAAAAACTATTTGTATAATGAATTTACACCTACTTAAACGCACAAAGAAGTGGACAAACTAAGATTTTTCAATCGATGAAGACGAAAACACTTCAATATTTCAAAACAAAGGAAAACAGATTTAAACACTTTCAAAATAAACGGCCCACTTGTCACTCCTTTTTCAATCTGCTATGAACGTTCGAAAAAAAAGGGAAAGAAGCATCTGAGTCAATGAGAACCGTGCGTTAACCACAATCGAATGAAAAGAAGGGAATCTTCTTTTCAGTAGAGAGCGCAATGAAGTAAAGCTTCTTTCGTAAAAAAGATTCTCTCGACGTTATTTACTCGCCGCTCGAGGTGGATTTAATCGAAACATTGATCGAATGTGCTTCCGTTTTTATTGTAAACGCGGAACTGCTGCGACGGAAAACCTAACATTGTTTGCTGTTACTATACAAGAATTAAGCAATATTGTGCTTTCTGTTTGCTGACAGGTGGACACACCAGACAGCGTATTGCAGAGTGGATTGGGTCTGGGGCCAGACATGGGGCATACGATCCTACGATCCATGGTGGATCCAAGGGATTACGACCGATTAAGATACCTGCAGATGAACGGCGGCCAGCCAAACAGCTTCGAGGAGACTATACATCGGGTATGATTTTAACGTTAAATAAACGAAAATATTGAAGCTGAACGAAAATACACTTGAGATATAAGATTAACTTTCAACTCTTTGCACTCCAACTTCCTATTCGTTCGACGATTGATTAGAGATATTGTTGCTTAATGCTGTACATATCAAATGCAGTGACTTGCTTGATTCTACGTATGATGAATTTTTGTGTTTTTTCAAATTTAATGGAATCAATACGCAACGCCAATATTGAAACTTCGTTTCACAGGGTCAATATATAATATAACAAATAATTTAACACGTTTGCTGATACACTGCATTTGAGAAACCGCCTGTGACTGACCATGCTACATTTTCAGTAGTTTATTAAATAGAGTATGCATCTTTAACTTTAGGACGTCGTTTAATTTTATTCAAATTTATCGGACAGTCACATAAAATAAACAAAAATTAAGTAGATTTCCATATTACTTTACTGTTAATGTCTACATATCTATGGTTGAATTAATTATACAAATATGACATCCTCTATATCCTTTAGATTAACAGTAAATAATAATAGATTTTACCATTCGTGAGTAAAAGCAAAAAATAATAGGTTATTTCAATGCACAAGTATCTGATTTGAAAAAGTAACGCGGAATAAAATTGATTTATTTATATTTATTCAATGTTCAACTCATTAATAAAGTACTTATGTATATCCCTTGACGTTATTTTTAAACTGTTGGTCAATATAATTGAGTGAATCCTTATACTTCTTTATATTTTTCAGCTGAAAGTTCAAGAGGCACTGAGGAAGAAGGAGAGATTTCACAAAGAACACGAAGAGGTGAGTGCAATTTAAATTAAAGACCACCTTCCCTTCTGTTTCATTTACTAATGAAACTTTATTTATATGACCTTTAAAGGAGAATACATGGGAAGGAATAATTATATAAAAAATCTTATGGATATAATATAATAAACAAAGTCAGTTTAATTATTTGTTTCTCTCATATTCTAGCCTTATTACGCTCCTTCTTTATGGAGGAAATATCTTTGTCATAGCTTATAAAATATAAGGCTTTAAAAATGACAAAAACCAATACATTCATAGTACATATCTATACAATACTTTATATGTATACAATACACACATATATTTACATACATTATATTACGTTATATTTTATAAACATATTTTAACATTATTTACGCGCTTGTTCTTCGTTCGCACGGCTTGTCATTGACAAACTAATGTATCTGCAACCGTGTATGAATATATAAATATGCAGGATAAGTTTATTGCCTTATTATTTTATTAACCACATGCAACACGTATACATTCCATATCTAGTTCATTTGATAATGTAGATAACGTGCCCAATACGACATTAGATTTCTATTAAAAAAAGTGATTTGTTTTGTACGAAATGTATATTTTATTTATTGCTAGCATAGTTTGCGAGAGAAGTCACTTTAAGTGCACAACTGTGGCAAAAAATTATGTTTCTTTAAACGATTTTTTAATTATATCGCTGCTAAACTTCGTCGTTTTGTTATTCTCTTGAACATTAATAATTTAGTGCTTAAGGATTTCTGCAGACAATAAAACACATTTTCTGGTATAAGTTCGATTAAGAAACGTAAGATATCAAGGGTGTAGTAAATAAATATTGCAGTAGTATTTTTATACATATTAATCTGAACTATGTTTCTCATGAAATCAATATAATGTTCAACTTATTATTGGTTTTTTAAATACTCATTACCTCTCTCATTACTTTCATTAAGATAATAAACAATTAAAAATAATCGCATAACGTGAACATTTGAATTGCAAACTTCTTGAAAAAATTATGTACCTACGAAACAAATATGTTTTAATATTTTATTTAGAATTTTTAATAAAAGTACTTAGGATTTCTAATGAAATATATTATTCTTGTTTACCAAAATTGAAATCGATGTCGAGCCAAATAAAGTTTCTCACTTAAATTAAATAAATTCCAATCTCCGTACAGTAAATAGAAAATTTTGCTATCGTTCAGTAGGTGCGATTTTTTCAGACACGTATAAATATTCTTTGTAGTATTCAACATTTTTCTGAATTTTGTATGAACATACAAGAAATCGCAAGTAATTACATGAAACTACTACGTTTACCAGGGATACAGGTTTTAACTTAATCAGACATCAGTCGCCGGAGGCAGTCTTAAACTTCGAAGAGTAAAGAATAATGCAAAAACACATTAAATAATATAACAGGACGAAAGAGAGTAACTTTTCTAAAATTTAATCAGCTACGATCTTCATCGGGATAAAGCACTACTCAAACTTTAATAGACTCGGGATTATAAGTAGAATATCTTTCAAACTAATAACCTTCAACAGATCTCATTGTTTTCTTCTCGTCGAGAGTCTAATATAGCTTTGGTTAATGTACGAAAAAATATTATACTGTGCCCCTGTACACATAATCATAACATTGAAAAATAATTCGAATTCAAAGTTGCCTTATTAATCTTAAAACTTTGAACCATTCTGTATACGCAAATTGAACAATGAAATTTATCAAAGTAAACGCTACAAACAATTAATTTCAACAGACACATTTAATTATAGAAACAAAGAGATTCGTAATATAAATAATATTTTACCATTTACGTTTTACAAAGAGGTTGTTATATCCTCCAAATTCAAGTTTATACAATTTTTCACTGTCTAATTTTCCACATACTTTCTGCATGTGACACCAGTCACAGTAAAGGTTTATTGTTACTATTAATGTGACAGGTCCGTGATATGCAAATTTATTGGTCACATAATTTGTGATTGAAAATCGTCAGAGGAGGTACAAGAAGAATCAGGGTTGGTGTTAATTATTGATAACAATCGAACTCGTCATCATCCCTCACTGTTCCACAATCTGCTTACCTATTTGATCCCACATTCTCACAATTTGCCTAATGTTCGCCTATCTCTATCCAATCCGAATCCTCAATAAGGTGTGCCACAACGATCGATCGCGCTACCCGTAAAGACGCATCCCGCCGTCAAGTCTGCCCCACGGTTAAGAATTTGCGCGAACGTCCTGCGAGCGACGATTTCGTTTATCGTACACGGTAATCGTAATAAGGAAGAACCTATCACGATTAAACCAACCTGTGCCTCAGCTCGTTTATTTCCCTCCTTCGATTCCCTTGTGCATTCCCTGGATCATCGACGACCCCCTTTTCGTCGTTCGACCAATATTGGCCCTGGGAGCCAATGGTTTTACCCGATACAAAGCTCCCCTCGCTCCTCGGCCCTCTTCCAATCCGGTGCTCGGCGAAATTCTCACAGAACGAAATTTGCATGTGTGTGCTATCACTTCCCTCCCTCCCGCCTCCATCCTTTCCCAACCCCATCTCCCACTCGGTTATTCTTTCTCCTTCCGTCTTTTTCGACCACTGCTCTGCTCCGTCTCCCTGTCCCCGTCTTTTCCCAATGCTCGCCGACTCTGTCTCACGCCATCCCGATACCTCTTATTATGCAAAGCAGCCGGATCGGTACGATATCATCATAATCGTCAATGTGTACCGCGACGTTACGCCGCGAATTTCTTATGCGCAATCGCACCATGTAGCCAGCAGCGTTACCACGCTCCTCTTATTCCCCCCCAAGGCTGTTTCTGTTTCCCTCGATTTCTTCCCTTTTCCTACCGGTCCGTGTCAGCTTGTACTCGAGATCCACGAAATCTGCTCGAATTTCGCCGCTACGTCTAGTATCCCGCTGATTTCTTCATTCTTCTTTTATTCCGGCCCCAGCTTATCCCGCGGCTCGTGCTCCATCCGAAATTTAATTATAATCAGCCCTCGCCGCTTGCCAGCTTTAATTCCTATTCTGTATGAAGCTCTTTTCCTTCGACTGGATGAAATTGTACAAGTTGCGTTTCGTATTTTCAATGTTGCGCGTTTGTGCTGTCTTAGTGGTGGTGAAATATTCAGAAAGTAGACGGGGAAAGTGTGGGGAAGGGTGAAGTGTAAAGATTCCTGGTATTTTGCGCAGTGCCACATTTTATTTTGCGCAGGAACTTTAATTGAACCACCTTTCTGTAACATAATTTTTTGCTGATTGATTGGTAGTATTTTAATAATTTAAGGGGCTTATAATATTTGCTGTAGTAATTAGTGGAACTGTAATTATGATAGTTGCAAAGATTTTTGAGGAATATAAATAATATACGGATTTCTTCTTTGACATAAAATTATTATAATATATGTAAGATTTATAAAGTTTACACTCGTATACTGCTTGACACAATTTTTTGCCGAGTATAATATGATTAGGGTAAAGGCAGGTAATATAGAACATCTGATTTCAAAAGCTTGTCAAAAGTAGGGGAATTTGTTTTTTTTTAATAAAACTGACATGAGGGGACGAAGGAACTAATGCATAATCATATTTGTATAGCCGAATGTAAAAAATCCAATTGTTTTGCAATGATAGTAAAAAACTGAAAAGAGTGAAAATCGGCCGTTCGAAAAAATGGGTCCTAATATGGAACACCTAGGAAATTTGTAAAGAAAATTCAAAAATCTTTACTTTTTATTTACTAAAAATGAAGATTTATTAAGTAGAAGATTCAAATAAATAAATATACATCATTTTTGGAATTTATTCCTGCTTTCTGCGGCTCCTACACGTTGGACACGTGAATAATACGTCGGAAGCCCCACATTCTTCGTGTGCCCACTGAATGTAGCGAATACATTGGGTCTACTTTTCACTGTCATTATTTTTATAATTACCATCGCAAAATATGCATTTCGCATCATCGTCATTATCAACTTCATCTATGTTACTCGGTATGTTCCATAATACGTACACACATGTTCCGACAAGAAATTAAGAATTATACTAAGAAGAAAGTAACTTTATTGCTAAACTGTTGTTGAATAATCAAGAACACACATATTTAATGATAAATTATATCAAAATAATTCTTTGTAACGTACCTTCACTACAATATTTAACTGTTTGATGCACTTTTCAGAAACATTTACACCCCACGAAAAATATAATCGTTTCTCTTTCAATGATGGATGCTCAACTGATGCTTAATTGTCAGTATCATCGTCTATTGTGTCTTGAGATCTAGTACACACGATTGCCTGAAGAGTTCGTTATTTCTTTATCGAAATATTTCGAAGTTCCATATTACCTGCCTTTACCCTATGTATACATTAATTGAAACATAAATGTTCAAGAAAAGGCATATATAATTTTCTGAAAAATCATGTAAGAAGGAAATAAAACCGAGAAAACAATTTGAATACACGAAATTTATTCACAACTTGCGAAAACTTATAACGACGGCTAATTTATTGCGACACATTTTTTGGCGGTAAAGTTTGTCGCTTTAAATAGTCACTTGTTTACTAATTATTAAATTTGAAGTAATACGCCATCTTCTTCTAAATAATAATTTATCATTGAAAATAATGTCATTTATGTATCAGATGATACACTATTTATCGGCAAAATATAGTGTCCAGTAGTATACACGATAAAGTACACGTGGTGACCATTCATTATTTCAAAAAGAACAATAGTACTACAGATACTAAATGGCATTCTGCATCATAAAAGAAGGGATCCAAATTAGAATCCAAAAACTATTGATCCAAAAAGTGAAATAATAATAAAAACAATTCCGCAAGATTAACATGCACTTGCGCTTAAAATCGCATTCCTTGAAATTTTGCCATTTTAAAGCATTAGACCCGAAACACATTATCGATCCGCTCACAGCAGAGATGGGCAAATTTTTTATTTAAATACAATTTCGAAAACGAATAAAAGTTAAAACTTCTCATAAAGTTAATTTTTTAATTTTTTTTCGTTTTCGAAATTATATTTAAATAAAAAATTTGCCCATCTCGTATTTTAATTACATTAAGTTACATTAAATTTCGAAAACGAACAAAAGTTAAAAAATGAACTTTAAGAAGTTAATTTTTTAACTTTTATTCGTTTTCGAAATTAAATTCTCAAAAAAAATAACTTCTCATAAAGTTAATTTTTTAACTTTTATTCGTTATTCCACGGTCCGTTTGCCCGGCTTGATAGTGTGGACGCTCAGGGATGCGATCGAATCGAGGATGGAGCATGAGCGGATCGATAGTGTCGATCGAACCTTAAAGGTTGTAACTTGGCTACAAAGCATTCACGGATTTAATATGTTCATGACATTTTTTCGTCGTTACAATCAGTACAACAAATTCCTAAAGTTGGATGTACTTTTTGAAGTACTCTGTATTTTTTAAAATATAGGTAAGCCTTTATTCTGGAAAAAATTATATAAGTCTTGTTTCTGTCATCTATCTACCATCTTTGACGAATAAAATGTCATGTAGAATTAAAGTCATACAGAAGTTGTAAATAGAAATGAAAGAAATAGTAAATAGTTAAAGGGTAGTAAAGAAACTTCATTGGACCTCATCAACTGTTTTCTTCGCGCATAAAACAGGCAAATAGAAACGATCAGTACGTGATCAGACAAATTCGTATATTAGTAGATCTCACTGTACCCACGCCAAAGTAGTTTTTAAATACTTACTAGTTATGAGTAGTAAGTCAATTATTTCAGCATTGAACATACTATTTAGTAAGTATCTGAAACGTATTATTATTCAGAAAATTCATTGTTTTCTTCTCGGATGAAAAATAGAGTGTTTAATTCTCTTTACTCATTACTTATCTCTTCTAAACAATGTAACGGGCTGAGACCATAGGTAATTAAAAATATGTATAACCTACGCCTTGGTATGACCTACGCGAATTCATCCAGGAAGCAATTAATTCAATCGCATAATGTCTTTAGAACCAAGGAGACCCAAAAACAGAAAACTTTTAATCATAGTAATTCCATTCACCCTGGATATACTAATTGTAAAGTAAAATACAATAAAACAAGTATCTACTTACTTGTGTAAATTCATTTTCTTGTTACTTGTACGTTCTAACATTTACACTAAAATTATATACACTTGATATGGATGCTACATGATAAACATTTACATAATAATAATATTAATACGTTTTCATTACATCATTTTCATTAAATCGAGTTACAAAGACAAATTAAAAAGGGAAGAAAATAAGTAACATAAAACAAAGTAAAATAAATATTTATGCCGTAAGGCGAAGTTCAGCTTCACTCTTGTTGGACCTAACATAACATAATCCCCTCACATTACGCACCACATCCTACTAACAATAAGTAAGCCAGTATTGCAAATATCATATTTATAAATTTTCCTCGTGAGCCACATAAGGAGGCCCAGGACTTAAATTACATTAAAATAAGGAGGCACTACGACACAGATGATCCCGAGGAAGTCATTCTCACGCCCGAATGTACATACGTAGGCAACAGTCGCCCAGAAAATGGGAAGCAGGTCCTTCGGGGGCGAAGAAAGAACGAAGGGTAGCCAGTCGTCTGTCGTAAACGCGGGCGAGCTCCGAATTTTAATTACGCTGAACTGGCGATCCCGCGTACGCGCACGCGAGAAACGCTGGCCCGTCCTTTCAGCTAATTTAAGGGACTGGAAAGGGGTCCCACAAAAATTGGTCGGAACTGCCAGGCCTAGCCACAGGCTAGTCAGGGCAGCAGAAAAGGACGGAAAGAAATAAAGCGGAAAGTTTCCTTTGAGGCTGCGAGCAATATGTAAATAAAGGTCGGTATCCGTGTAAAAGTTTTAGTGTCACTTCTACCTCCGCGGGTTTACTGCTCCCTGGAGGGAGTCCTTTCTTTCTTCTCCAGACCCCGCCTTCTATTCTCTCCACCAGCCGGTTGACTTCTCCTTTGCACAAGAAACTGCAGGATAATCTGCTGGGCAACCACCTCGTCAACTATCCTCGACTTTGTCCTTTCCTTCCTCCCACCTTTCCACTCGTCCCTCTGGTTGAAACATGCGGGGTGGATACGATATCGTGCGCGTGCAACTTATGCTCTTGAGTGCGCATATTATCCTTCGTCTGAAAAATTAAGGCTGAAGGATGTTGGGCTAAATGCACAATGAAGCTATGCTGTTTTATCTCCTGTTGTGAGAAAATACAGGAAATTTGTAGTGGAGGCTGAAGGAATAAATGATACGTTGTTGTATCTCACAGGTCACGTGTTGGATTCTTAATCTGTATATTCAGCTTGAACGAATACAATACAAAACGGAGAAATTATCAAATAAAATGTGTATATGTATACATATAATAAACAGAAAAAGGAATTATTATTTTATGAACGAACTGGAATACTGTTTATTTTCAGAAGCTTCTAGTATATTATAATGTTTTATCTTAGTTTATAAATTTTGTGACCTCGTCGCATGCTACCGGTACCGAGAAGAAGAAGAAGGAAGGACCCCTCTTCGCGATCTTAGAGTAGAAGGAAACGCACTTCCTTTTTCATGAGCGCGCCTATTTAATTCAAACTCCTCGGTTATATTACAAAGCTGTCACACTAAATTATTTTAGTATTTTCAACAGCTGTCAATATATTTTCATTAGAGACTGACTGTTGTGATCGTGATTCAACGTGGTGATGGGCTAACATGGAGCGGGTAGAAGAAAACTTATGGTTGAGGGAAGGACAGACAAATCGCTCATTTGCTGCAACAACTCAAAATTTGCAGTTTTTGAGTTATTAGTATAGAAGAAGCAGTTGTTGTCAAACAAAACTTTTGAACCCGTTTCCCAAAAAATCGTGAATTTTGAGTTATGTCGTTGTTGCAGCAAATGAGCGAAATTGCACCATATTTGGGATCATTTTATGTGAACATTAAAAACGAATAGTCGTCAAATGAATAATATTTACACTCAGGCATTTATTTGAACACAAACAGCTCTCTGATCTATTGCCACCAAGTCTAATTAATCTTTTCTTAGTAAATCTGAAAAAGAGGATCCCATGGAAAGTGTAAAAAAAATATACGATTGCAATAAATTTGGCTGTCGCAGTTACAACCGTCAGGATATTAGCTGAAATGGCTATGATAAATAATATACAGTGGACTATTTGTTTGCCCTTCCAGGTTATAATAAAATCCCTTATAAAGGGAATTCTGTAGCAAAGAGTTCACAAGCTGTTAAAATACAAAATTGTTAAGATCAATCTTCGTCACGGCATTTTGAAAACACTTTGTTCAGGGCAGGACACTCTGTGTGTCACAGACTAAGTAGGGCATTATTCGAATTGTTTCGAATAAATAATTATGTAAGATATCTATCCGAATGAATTCTATTTAGTCGAATATTTCAGCCGGATAATAATTATTCGTTATTTGTAACATAATATTCTATACATTTATTCGAATAAGTTATCGTCATTTATTGGAATAATTTATTCCAAATATTCGTTACAGTTTTGAGTTCCTCATAGATTTGTAAAAGTGTTACAATAATAATTAACTGAATAAAAATTATTTATGTTATCTGGATAAATTATTATTTGATTAAAAAAAATTTCAGATAAATTCTTATTGAATTAATAATTTATTCAGATAAATTCTGATTCAACTAAGAACTTATCCGTTTGTGGTGGATAGAAGTTTATTCGTTATGCTTATTTGTTATTCGTTATCCGAATACAACTTTGCCCATCTCTGGTCTGCCACACGTCCCCAGCCACTACATATGTAGGTATGTATTTAGCTATCGTGTTTCTGACGGGGCTGTTATTTTTGGAAGGACGTGGTCGATAATCAGTTTTAGTCATCAGTTAGTTTTAATCGTCTCGATAGGGTCGAAAATGTCGACGATGTTCTTCCTCGCCGGATACCGGCGATTATTCTTCGCGGAACTCTCATGTCTGCTCTTGATTACGCTGACCGTATTACACACGGCTGGGAAAATTCTCCCTGTGCACATGTTAGCTGGTTTTTCAGTTGCCATTTTAATTAGGTGGAATTTTAGCATAGCATTTTAGCGTCGAAGTTAACCCTTTGTATTCTAAGTATGCCACCCAGGCACACGAAAATTTAAATGAACGTTACATATTTATATCATTAAACCTTGTAAAGGTGGAAGAATTCGTGATTCGTAGAATTAAACGAATTATAGATTTTGAAATCACTGTAGGTAAGTACTATATTCCTGATGGGCGGGCAAATGAGTATAAGTCTACTTCAAGTTTAAATAGTGCTTTTTTTGTGAATCGAAGTTATAAATAAAAATCTCTTTTAACTTATCTTATCAACTTTCACGTCGAAAATTTAACATCTGATGTTACAAAGCAATTTAAATATTCTAAGTATCTACCTGCAAAGCTAATAATTCTGACTTATACTCGCTTGCCCACCGACCAGAGGTATTTTTGCTATTCTAAAATCCTGTGTTTAATAAGTACAGCGATGAGAAAAAGGTTTTTGTTCCATCGACGAGCGAATAAGTTGGAGTGCAAAGGGTTAAGCACAACGATTTTCCAGCTAAACAGAGTGACGTACCTATGTGTGTCTGTATTGATAATCTGTCTATACTGATCCAAAACTGACATTTTCCTGAGTTATAGTCTTTGAAAAATTACTTAGCTTTTTGTACTAAAATAATATATAAATTCACCTAAGTGTGCCACCTCAATTACTTGTAAACTCTTTGTTATATGAAAAAATGGTTCGAACAAAAGTTGCGTGGTATAAAGATGAATCCACAATGTAATAATTAGCCATTTGCACTGATTAATCGACCATGCATTTGCATTACTTACATTAAAAATCATTTAAAGAATATCTTAATAATTATTAGTTTTTGGACCCATTCACTCTAACAGATTTTTACTCAGCATTCAACATTCTTTCCAACTGCAGGGTCAAATTTTACTCATTACAAATAAAAAAGTCAAGGTGACCTGTATATCGTGATAAAAAAGCAAAATAGCTAATTAATTATTCCACTATGTACCTCCCTTGATACAATACAACTTTTGTTAAACCATTTTTGCATAAACAAAGAACAAGTAATTTAGGTGGCACACTTAGGCTAATCACCCATGTATACACATACATTAATTATCATTTGTAATTGCAAAAAGTAATTAATATACGTATATACTCGTATATAGTATACATGTTTAGTGTTTCAGATTTTACCTACCAAGGGCAATTAACGATAATTATCATGCTAACCAAAAGGGCGAAACTTTTACTATGGTGATATATTATGATTAGCAAAATTAAATTAACGAAGTAACAATGTAACAGTAATAGTACGACTTTATAATACACTTTAAAGGTTATGCCTAATCAGCTTTCGAAAAAGAACGCGATTTTCGAAAATTTTTTGTGGAATATCTACTGTATATTTTATTACAACTATTCGCTTATTTTAAAAGTACATATATGCAACAACTCTCAGTAATTTTGTTATAGATAAACATTAAAAAATGAAAGAATAACAGTCATTCTCGCGGAAGCTGTTTTGATATCGGTGAGCAAGACATTTCGGAAACCTCTGTATCGATTGGCCTAAACTTTTGCAGACTTCTTTTTAACCGACTTCAAAAAGGAGGAGGTTATAGATTCGACCCGTTTGTATTTTTTTTTATGTTTGTCCCCGCATAACTCCTCAGCATATGAACCAATTTTGATGATCTTTTTTTTTATTCGAAAGAGGGCGATGCACCGGTGGTCCCATCCTACACTGCATCAACATTGCTCCAATATTTTGCCAGTTCTGGTTAATAATAAAGACTATTGTCACCTAATTATTATTATTTTATGTACGTACCCGCATATCTCCTCAGCATGTTGTGTCAATATATATAAAACTAAAAAGTTAAAAATAAAAAAATTTTAAAAAATTAAAACCGACTTCAAAAAAATAAAATTGCACTAAAAAGTAAAAATAATTTTTTCCCTTATTTAATCTACGACTCTCATATTTTTTAAGTCGGTGCCTCATCACTTGCACTGTGTAAATCTGGCGCCGACTTAAAAAATATGAAAGTCGTAGATTAAATAAGGGAAAAAATTATTTTTTACTTTTTAGTGCAATTTTATTTTTTTGAAGTCGTTTTGAATTTTTTTATATACCAAAGACTAGTAGATGAACGAAGGATTTTTTATTTTAACAAAAACCCTATTTTTAATCAACGAAAAACAAACAATTCAGACATTGTAAAAGCGTGGTTTTGCGTTAAACGGACGCCATTTTGCCAAAAATTAATTTTTTGAAAAAACCTTAGTTCATCTACTGAATTCAACCATATATTAACAGTATGTTTTTGAATTCTTAATTTTAAATGATCCAGCTCAGAGAAAACTTGCTCACCGCACAGCGTCTTTATCAAAACAATTTCCGCGAGAATCGCTGTTATTCGTTTATTTTTTAATGTTTTTATTTTTTAATACATATACTTTTAAAATAAGCAAATAGTTGTAAAAAAATATACAGTAGATATTCCACAAAAAATTCCAGAAAATCGCGTTCTTTTTCGACAGTCGACTGGGCATAAGCCCTTAATCATATATGGGATACAAAATAAGAAAAAAGAGAAACATAACTATTAATACACTGTTACCTTGTTAAGTTAATGGTTGGTACTAATTACGCTGCATCACCATACCAGAAGCTTCACTCCAAAGTTTTAATTACCATGATAATCATCATTACTAGGGAAAATCATATTTACGAAATAATGGGTACACGATCTTTGTCGCAGCCAGTACTAATAGCACAACTATCAGTCGGGTCGGATTAACGTACACTTTGATCGCGTTGTCGAACGAACGTTCATCCACGCCCCCCATTATTGCTCTGTTTCAGATACTGAGGGACATCCGGCAGGGGTTAATGCAACTTGGACGGGACGGACGGGGTCAGCTCCCTGGAGGTGAGTACATCAAGGGGTAACCTTTAGCTAGTTGTCGCCACGTCGCTCTGTAACCTACCCAGCGTCTCCGCCGACCAGCCGTGCCACGTACCCGGCCCTATTCCTGTGTGCCGCTCCCTGTCAGAATACGTGGGTGTATCTACCTTGAACAAACCGTACACGTGCCAACCGACCTGAGAATCGACTCCCAAATGCCTGACACTTCGTACGTTTCACCACGCCCTCGAGAGACTCATTTCGAGTGTTCGTTCTCCGCTGGCTCCCCCGTAGTCTCTCTTTTCTTTTTCGAGAAATCTTGCCGCGCTGGAACGAAAATGCCACGTGGACAGCGATTTCTTAACGGGGAGAAGTTTCCAAGGGAACGTTTCGCTGTTCGATGGTATGGAACGTTTGGGAGAGACCTTGACAGAATTTAAGGGGAATGTTCTTTGTATTTTGGGTATCGTGTTAGTTTGTTTTTTCGTTGATAGTAAGGTGATTTATTTAGTGTGAAAATTAATATCTATGTAAGTATATACAGCTAAGTGATTGGCTAATGTATTTATTCGGATTGATGGTAAATATATGGTAAATATTTAAATGTGGACGTATCGGTGGTTTATGTTGCGTGTGGTCTTAGGGATAAAACAAAAGAATTAACCGAAATTTATTTTTCTATAGTTTTGGGTAACTATTGTGGTTAGTGTCTTCTAAGAAATATTTGAAACCAGAAAATATAGGTACGCGTACAATTATAGAGATCATATAATAACTTAAATATTTGTAATTACGTACAAACATACATATTGGTTTGCAAATCATTACGGCTGAATTTATGTACAAAGAATATTATTTAAGCCGCATAAAACACAAAATGCATCTACCAAATATTCTCCTTTATTGAGGCTCAACTTCCTTCGAAAACAACAAATGTTCAAGTTTCACTATTTCTTGCAAGAAACACGACGTACTAAATTAATTTCCAAACATTTAATTGAATTCAGAGGAGAGTGGCCAATATCGTACATCTAAATCGTTCCTCATCAATTTCTCAATAATTAATTGATATAAACGACAAGTAAAATGGTAACAATATCAACTGCGAAAGGAAAAATAGAAACAAAACCTTTCGAGCTCACACCCTATTTTATGCGTACTATAAACATTTAAAAGAATCAGGTATGATTTTTTTACCAGTTTATTTTAGCTGATAATAATCTGACAATGCAGTTTTATTCTGCATTTTTGTATTTCTCTAAAAGCTGGTTTATTTTAGAATATTTTAGATCCATTTTATGTACATATTACATATATTATAAAGTTTAAATCGATATTTATAAATAAATTGATCATGTTTCCTAAATCGTTCCACTACAATAGGTAACATATAGCTATATCATATCTATCACGCGTTTACTTTTAGTTATATAAGGGAATTCTTCTCAGACAATCATCTGGGCCGGTATCGAAATTATTGGTTCCTTTTTAGTACATTATAATAAAAGCTTGTTTTTAAAAAAAAAAATTTCCATAAAGTATTTCATTCTTTTTAGTGAAAATATTGTATCGTCATCGGAACTTTGTATGTGCGCAAAGTTTCAAGTCGATCGGATATATGGAAGAGGGTCAAAATTAACGTACATGATTTCACCCTGACAAACTAACAAACTCACAACTGAACCTAAATAAAAGCTTGTAAAAAAATGAACCTAAAGAAGTTGATTTATAATTCACACCATACTATTCGAATACATCAGTATTCGAGTATAATAACCAAGTATCCAAATACTATTCGAATACTAAAATATTCGAATACTTAAATAATCGAATAGTATTTGGATACTTGAATATTCGAATTATATTCGCCAAATAACTGAGCAACTGAAGTATTCGAATATTCGAATACCTAAAAATTCGACAAATAGTCCCAGCCCTAATTGCGACCTACGTATAGATTTATATATTTTGAATATTTTCTTCTTTCTCTGTTATTCCGTTTCTCACTCATATTTTTATTATTATTTTCATTCGAAAATTTACTATTTTTAGAAGAGGTACGTCTTTGGAAACCGAGTTGCCTAAATCGTACCTTTTACATTATCTCACAAAAAGATTAATAACAAATTAATTTGTTCTGGGCAAAAGGTTAAACATCTAAAATAAGTGTTCAAATTAGTACCAAACACGAAATATAACGTAAAATATCTTAAGTGGTACGATATTGGAAATTCTCCCCTAAATTAAAGAATTCAGCAACGTAGAACAAAGGAGTCCAAATTATAATTAAAATAAATAAGCAACTGTTCAAGAAAGAATCTCATCAACAAATTAACCAACCCAAATATGCTTCTGAGTCCTAAGTGTACTGATAAATCCAAAATCTTCAGAGAATTTTATAAGCACGCTTCGCGCAAAAATGCTTCGAAAGCCTTTTAAAAGTCTGAAGGAACGGTACAAACTTTCCCAGTCAAGGAAATATATCAGCCGTCATAAAGGGGAACGAATTGCGTTGAGAATAATCTTTCGGACACCCTGTGAATTTCGTATTGCCGATTTATCACTGACTCGGCGGTTTTATTTGCGAGCTACGTCGCCGGGGAAGGCAGTAGCCACAGCATGAAGACCCTACCACACACTGGCTAATCTCGTTATCGTCAACAGCCGTCGACTGCTTTCTCCACGGCTCCCTTTCCAAATCCCTCGTTTCTTCTCGCGCCCACACGCACGTGCGTGATCCTCAGACGGCTGATTTCCCTCAGTCTTTCGCATCGCCGCCACTAGAGGTCTTCTCGCATTTCGAATTACCTCGAATTACCCAGCATTAGCGCCATACTGAACGCTGCGAAGGGAAGTGTCACCCAATTCCCTTTTAGAAGAATGCTAATGCGTTCGACTAGCAGAGAGACGATTCTAGATGCGTTAATTGATTTTGTTTTGAAATATTTAATCAGTTATGATACTCATCGATTAAAATTACAGATTACGGATCGCTTGGCAGGCGACGACTCTGCGGGCGCAGGACCCCTTTTTTGAACTCTAGTATGATTTAGATTACACGAATCTCAGAATGAGCTGTTACGTTAGATTTCAATCTTGTTATGTTTGTTAATTCTTGTTTTCTTGGATGTGTGATTCGAATATGTAATGCCTGAAAGGAAAAGGAAGTACATTTGCGAAACACAAAGTGGTGGTACTTTATCTTATAAGGAAACGTTACCAAGCCGAAACTTTTGGTTTTAAGGGGGGAGACCACTGTAAAAAATTTGAGAAATCGATTTGTTCTTTTTTACATTTTCTGAAAGACGTACATTTCAAGAATGCTGTCTCCAAATTTTATGAAGAAATTCGCAAAATTGACGGAGATATAGTATTTTCTGTGAAGCGGGGTCAAACGCGCGACTGAGCCGCGCGAAACATTGAACGCGTTTTTCTCAGAATGACATTTTTCAACCGCGTTGACAGTCTACAGAGAAAACTATACGTCCAATTAACACGATCCAGGACATTTATTGTACGGAAAACCCGTGGCTATTACGTGACGATCAGTTTTTTTCAATTTTCGACCTGCTTCTATTTTTTTTTATTAACATTTCCCTAATTTTGTACCCAGAAAAAATTATTTTTTTTCAGTGGTCCGCCATTTTGTAATTTTTTGCAATTTTGACTTTTTTTATCGTCACGTAATAGAGGCAGGCTTCTAGTTTCTAAATATTATTGTGTTTTTGAATTCTGATTAACCATATGGCCTGGGCACTGTCAACGCGACTAGCATGTTTTTGCCGCAGCGCAATTTTTGACGAAGAGTATACAGGAAACGAATTTATGAATTTGATTGAAAAAAAATTTTTCTTACCCTTCGATATGTACACTATTAACTATACTAAGCAATAAATTGATTTACTTGCGTTGTTTGGTTGAAATAAATTCCCGAAAACACCCTTACATTTCGAACCGTTACAGTGGTCTCCCCCCTTAATGAAACTTTGTGTCCTTCCAATCAGCCCTTCAAGTTATCATGTTTTTTCGTTTTTTTTTTAATATAACATTATACTGGTGCGAAATAGAACAAAACTTTAAATATAAGAATTTTAAGTTTTTTGTGACATTACTAAATAAAAAATACAATTACATTATAAAACGAAAGATCGCGGTAACTTTAAGGGATGATTTCACCCCTTCAGAGTGAATTTCCACAGAAATGAAATTGCTCATTGCATACTCCAATACATTCACTGCATGCTCTACATTCACACGAAATTTCATTAAAATCCGAATTTTCGGCTGGGGAACGTTTCCTTGTTAATTGGAAAGGGGTACACTTATAACAGTTGTTATGAGAATTTTATTTATTTAAGTAGAACCCCCTTTTAGTACCCAATAGTTGGAAAAAAGTTTACTTGAAACAGGGCAATGCATGTTTACCATCATAAGGGTGATTCAGAACCAGTATAAAAAGAATTGGCAGATTGGTGACTGATTAATGATTAAAATATGCAGAGCATTACGGATGAAAAGTAATTATTTAGAACAGATGATGAAAGTCAAATTTGCATTGAAAAAAACACCTTTGTCTATATTTTCTAGATGAAGTAGGTACCCTTAAGCACAGAAAATTAATAATAAATAATAACAAATTAATAATGAATGATATTTTCGATTTCACTTTGAATTGTAGCGTAACATATAAAAGTAGGAAAGAGATTGTTTGCATGGTGAAATATCACTTATAGTTTACGCCATGTTAATATCAACCACACTTTTGTTTTATAGATGATACTTATATGTACGACGAAGATGCACGTTGCGGGGGCGGATTAGGCCCAGGTCCTGGAGGCCAACACTGGTACGACGAACCTCCTTATGAGTCAGACCCTGAAGATTTCCTTATGGGAGCAAGTGGTGGCGCAGTACCAACTGCAACTATTCAAAATGGAAGGTGAAACGATTGAAATTATATCCATTTTATTGTTTTAATATAATTAGTTTCTGTGTGTGGAATTTAAGTGTTACACCGTGTTTTTTATTTCAATAATGAGACGTGGCAATGTTAATAATTATTTGAATATTATTTTGTGAACTTATAATCCCGGCTTTTATTTTCATACAATTTAGTTTAAATTGTAATTCCTTGAGAAACACTCACAAAAGTCAATCTTGTTATAAATTCAGTACCATTCAATTTTTAATGAGGTATATAGGTAGGGGGATATGAGACAAAACGGAACACCTAATTTTGGAGTGCGATAACAAAAAATCTGAAGGAAAAAAGACGTGGGACTTCATTGGGAGTCTTAAGTAGACCTTGGACTGTACGGAAATCAAAGCCTTTGTTAAGAAAAATATTTGGCAACGAAGTACAATAACATTTTCCGGATGTATTAAAATAATCGCCTTCCTGAAGTGGTGGGGTAAAACGGAACACCCTTTTGAAACCATGCGAAAGCATACAAATTTTATTTTTATGATTTAAAAATTATTAGTTTATGTGATAAACTAGAAATATATGTTCTAGATATAACTATTATAGATTATATACCGATAACAAAAATATGTATTATATAGATAAGAAAAAATATTTCAAGATAACATGAAAATGATTAAGGATTTCCGAATGTCAATATAAAAATGCAAAGAGGGTATAAATGAATACATTGCAAAAAAGAATAAATACTACTAACAATAAAAGACGTGTCCAATGTCCATTCTTCCTCATACATAATAGGTCTTCCGTTTTACCCCACGCTAAAGGGTTCCGTTTTGCCCCACATGAGGTAATTTAGTAATCATTTAATATTTACACTTCAGCGTGAGATAAAGAACCGGGTAAAACGTCAAAATACGGTGGAAGAGCTATAGAATCCAATGCTGTAGTACTTACCGTTATAAATGTTCTAAGTACTTGTTACAAAAATGGCCGAAACGCCAACACAATCTTGCAACTTCGGCACTGGAAATTTTTCCAACCTTGTGAATCGAAAAATAACGTGTGCACGAGTCTATAGTTGATCACAAACTGTTGATAGCAACTCATTCGCAGCTCTTATTTAAGAGAAACATTGATGTTCCGTTTTGCCCCATTTTCTTCTAGTTGATATTTCGAAAATATAGAACTATTATTTTAATCTTTCGAATTATACCTACTCTCAGGAAATAATTTAAAGAAATATTTAAAAACAGGCCCAAAAAATAATTCAAAATTCATTCAAAAATAATTTTTATATTTTATTGCTCAAACACTGTTTCCTAAAAAATTTAATTTCTTATTTTATACTCTCATTTCAACCAATTTCAACAAATTACATAATACAGTAATTCCTCGTTATGGTCCCGTTTTTACCATGCGTAGTACGCCCGGTGACTATCCCTACCATTTCTTGGAATCCTTCGGTCGAGAGTGAGAGAACGACAGAGTCGACCACAACTTCGTGTCAACTGTTTCGTTCCCTCTCGCTCGCTCGAATAATGTCCACATCACGTCGTACGCCCGCCGTCAGTCCCGTTCGTCGAGTTTATTACGAGGAATTACTGTACACTAGAAAATTATACTACTTAGCTTGCAAGATATTGAAGTGTTCTTCCATTTACGAGTAAATGCTACATACCTAATACATGTAACATTCCAATTACGTGACAAAAGAATCCTACATTCCTAAGGTCGAAACCATATATATTGGTCGGTGAGTTTCGTGAGGGGTATTGTCCCACCACACAGTTTGCCTGCCTCGGTGCTCCTTTTCTCCACGTTTTCTGATTCGCTCTCGTTCCATCTCGCTCTCGCCTTCACAGAACAAGAGTGAGCCAGAAGTGGTGGGGATAGTGCCAAGCTTCTGGCGTGTAGGCCAAACCAAGCTGTCAGCGTAGAAATACACACATCAGAATAGGTGTGCGTTAGCTCCGAAAAAATTCAGGAGCTTTATTGGTCAGACATTGATTCTTTCTCGATAGCTTCATCTCGTATTGGTCTACGCATAGCTTCGTAACGCACACAACTATTACGTTAAGAATAAATAACAACCAAACGGCAAGGTTCAGGCGGAGCCGAGCAGCGTTCCCGTTACCCCACCATACCCTTCGGGGGCCCCGCAACTCCAACTGACAAATCCACGATGGTCAGATGGTGGTGGCTGATTTCTCCTCGATCGTTGTTCGCGAAAACGAATTCACCGGCCAATATATTTGGCTTCGACCTTAGTAAGAATAAAAAAATTAGAAAGTAAATATAAATATCTCCAATTTCAACAGAAATTTATTAACAATTCATTTTCTTCCATACATCATAAACTTCTCCGATTACTTTAAAATAATTACTCCATGTATGTATATTACTACTTAATTCCTCCGTTTAACCCGCCGAAGGCACACTGGGTCGTTTATGTCTTGAGCAAATTGCCGCTTATCTTAAACTTCCTCTGGATTTTTATTTTTCCTAATTAATCCTTTAAACATTTGACTCAAAGAACGATTGTATATTAAAGTAGAGACCTAAATAAGTATCCCATCATTTTTTCAGATTTTTTGAAAGTCAAAAAAGTAAAAAAACAACCATGGACATAAACGACCCAGTGTGCCCACGGAAGGTGCGAAAATAAGTGTGCCCACGGCGGGTTACGTAATGATGATACTTTCATGCGTTAGATGTGTCTTCAACGTCTTAAAAATATACCTCTTATTAATTAATTTCAGAGTATGTTTCACGCTAAATTTGAGGCCAGAAAACAGAGGGGAGGGTGTGATCTCTCTTCGGACTGCTGGGGACATCAGTTTGCCTCGAGATCGTTCCAGGAAGGGCGCTACTTCCACGATGCGTGGTCTTATTGTGCCGCAAGGACACAATAATCCGCCGGCTATCATACCACTTACGCACTCGAGAACCTCTCGAGAAAGCGGAGATTACGCGAGCAGCGACGTTCAGGTAAGTTCGCAGAAGAAACTACCATCCAGGAGGCGTCAAGTATATTCTTATCAGTCGGAAAATGTACTGTGAGGTCTCGACGACATCCAACTATTTTCACATTCGCGGTCCTGGATAGCACGCGTAATCGAAACTCGCGCCTCAACACTTGAAACACTTATTCTGAAACTTTTGACTTGACGTAATCATTTGATGTCGTAACTCATTGTTTATCATTTTCTAATCGCGGGGTGAATCCGAGTGCATGTTGAAAATTATTGCACAATGCAATCAGTCTTACATTTAATCACGTGAATGAAACCCGTAACACATTCCCTTTACAATATTTTATTGAAATGTTGCACTTTTATGTACCATTATCTGGGGTGAGATTGTACCACTTTTTGGATATTTTTCTATACCTACATTTTAAAGAGGAGTCCAATTTTCGTTTTATAAACTATACTCATAGCAAGATATAGGCTTTGGTTTTTATTATTATTATTATTAAGTGTCTTTATTGCACAATACAAAAATAGGAATAAGAAGGAATGAGAAAGAAATAAAAAGAAAAAATAGTGCACAGGCGAGGTTCAGTCGTAAGACTGCTTTCACTTCATAAAAAATTTTTTTCATTATCCACCTATGTATACATAGTCAGTAAGCCACAGGTGTGCATAATTCGTGGCACAATTTAACTAGTCGGGACTAGTTTGTGGCAACAAAGTTTCTAAATGATTTTTTGTAATAGAATCAGCATGGCGCAATCCAACCCCTTGTGAGATTAATTTCAAAATGTACAACAATGCCTCAAAAAGATTAAATGGAGGTGCACAAAGTGTCCACTAGGATATAGCACAAATGAGAGCTTTAATCTAGACTAAAATAAACTATCTGTATCCAGTAGAAATAGAGGACATTCAAAAACAGCATTCGTCACAATTTAACCCCTTTTATCTTTAACACGTTGAGTGGCGTCGGCGTGTTTTCAAGACGATATTTTCTGGGAAGCATTAGAAGTATCGTTTGTGAGTCCCAGAATGCGTAGTTTGAAAATTCATTCGGGGTATTTTTTATCATGCATGACTTCTAACTGATTTATGGAATTCCTAAGCGATTCGAAATATGTATAACTAAAAATAGCCTAAATAAGGTCGTACTTGGACTCATTTTCATCGGAAATCTCATTTATCCATTGTTAGTACTTTCATAAAAATTTAATAAACGATATAGACATAGAGGTTGAAATTTCCCAATGAAAGTTTTCATTCAAAGGAGTAACCCACTTGAATGGGTATTTTTCTGAACCCTGCGTCACTCAAAGTGTTAACCCCTTAACGACACACTAAATTTTAGAAAAACGTTAAAAAATTACATTTTTTACGTTTATATTTTACTATATAGGAAACGTTTATAAACTAGAATGAAACAGTTTTCGAAAAGAGCGATTATTTTTTATTCTACCGAACTTAAAGGGTTAATATGCAACAAACATGTTGTTGTTTAAAGGAAGGTGTTGGAGAACAATCTAAGAGTGTTGAATGAAATAAAGTTCTCTCAATAACCGTAAATAAATATCGAGTCGAATTCTCATTCAAATGTCCACAAATAAAAGTATACTTTCATCTTAAAAATTAAGTAAACATATAGACTTCGTTACGAACAGATTTGTAAAAGCGAACTGAAATTCAAATTTTACTTCACGATAAGTGTAAAATTCGACTCTTTTCTTTAAGCATTTGAAAAATAATTCCAAAAATTAGATCAAATGTTCCACCAAACTGTTCGTCATACACACACCCTTCACTACCCTTGACACATCCCTAATCGGATTCACTTCGCGTTTGCTAGAAAGTTGTTTCTGTCGTAAATCCATAGAAAACCCACTAGAACGTAGCTGTTAATCGACGATCGAATTAAATTAGTTTCTGGATTGGAACAAGTGACGCGCACAGTGGCATACGCTGCCTTTCTTCCTCCCTCATTCAGCTCGCCCCCATCTCTCTCTGTCCCGTGTTGGAAGGTGTCAGTGTAGCGTTTATATTCTCGCGGGCACATGTCAAGACGTGATTTATTTCATCTTGAGGGGTGTACAGTGTGAGCGCGAGACTGTCGACTGTGTCGGTGAGCACAAGTAGGAATGGCCAACCTTGAGTGGGTGATCTTCACCCTTACCATCGCCACCATAATAGTCATTACGACCACCACGAACAGTAACCTCTACCATGGACACCAATGGCACTACGAACAGCGCCAACACATGGCTTCATCCTAATCCAACCAGTGCCTGCCAAGACTACTATAACAATCACCTAGATTATCGACATTGTACCCTCGCCCAGTGTGACACACGTCCACACTCCACAGTCATGTTTGCGCTTTCCTATACGTAGGGATACTGCCTCCATTCTAGTCACCGCAGTTGTGAGCTGACCCGGTTGTATAAGAATATTACAAAATTTTGGGAAAACTTATTATACTTCAAGATTAAAAAAATAAGCATGTAGAAATGAGAACACACGCAAGAGGCAATCAGCAAACTTACATAGAGTATTTTCGAAGTAAATATACAGGATGCGGACGAAAGCATGGTGCGAGCGTTACAGGAGGTGATTCCTTATGCAAAAATAAATCAAACGTGTAGAATAAATTTTTTTCCTCTGAAGCGTAATTTTCATGAAAATCGATTTTCAAAAATTGGTGAGTAAACATGCAATCAATTAGAAGAAACTGAATTATAATTGCGAATGGAACGAATCCTCGCGTGCAGTACCTCTTTTCGAAGAGAATTTGAGGCATTCAGAGCAACAACGGACCAACCCACATTAAAAAAAAAAAATTTTCCCTATTTTGTATGGTTAGTAGAGCCTATTGGAATACGTTATTGCTACTAATTCAATTTCGAAAAAAACGTGAGTTAGTTCGTTGTTGCTGTGACTGCTTCATTTGACTTCGAGAAAATTGATTTGACGGTGGAATCGATTTTTAGATCTTCGAACTCGAATTTCTTGGAAACAAATCCTTATTCGAAAAAAGGTATACTACAACTTCGGGTTATTTCTGCCCAAGGATTCATTTCATGAACAGTTGTGCCATATTTTCTGTTGCATTCTACCAATTCTTAAGCGCACGCGTGCCTAACAAAATTTCAAAATCGATTTTCTTGAAAATCAACCAGGGAAGATCGGCAACTCGAAAATTCAAAACTTTGCAGAAATGTAGCTGGAATGATGCTACTAACATAACTACTTTTTGATTCGGCAATAAAACGGCACTAAGGGTGAAAACACCCCTTCAAGGAAATTTCGAATTTTCATATTATCGTGAATATCTACGAAACCATAAAAGATATCGAAAAAAGTTCAATTCAAAGTTTTATGGCTTTTGATATCCTACAATATGGTGATACTGAATTGCCAAAAAAAAGTGTGGTGAGGATAAATTTTTTAAAAAATAATGTTTTTCGCAAATTCTTTATCGCCACATTATAGGACATTAGAAACCGTAGAACTTTGAATTGAACTTCTTTTTTTATATCTTTTACAGATTCATAGATATTCACGATAATCTAAAAACTCACCATTTTTTCAAGGGGGTGTTTTCACCCTTAGGACCGTTAGTAGCATCATTTCAGCTACATTTCTGCAAAGTTCCGGATTTTTTTGAATTTTCGAGTTGCCGAACTTCCCTTGTAAGCCTGAGATGAAAAAATTTTATACTCCACTTTTGATTTAATTTTGCATAAGGAACCACCTCCTGCCCAGCTGTACAACCCTTTCGGCCGCACCTTTTATAATTGTCTAACTAACAAGGGACATATCAAAGTGGCAATCCCCGATTTTGATGCGACTTTGGTAGAAAGTATTTCTTAAAAAAATATTTCATGTTGAAGTGGTGAAAACAGTCCTCCACTTTGAAGGTGAGAAACTAGACTTAGGAGAACGGTGTACAGGACAAAATTGTGTATTTCCTAATAAGGAATGCAGTTGTGCAGATTCCAAAAAATTCCGTGTGTTCGAATAATACATTAAAAAACCCGAATTTTCCAAAATCTTTGATATGTTCCCTTCTAAAGTCAGTCCCACCAGGTACAAATTTTTTACTTAAAGGGTCATTCTAATTTGATCGGCCGAAAAATGAAGCTTTTTTTAAAGTTTTTTTTCTCAATAAATACAACATGTAATGAAATAAATCTTTTTGGAATTTATTAAGCTACTCTTATATTATAAAAAAATTTAAAAAGATTGTTTTTAATTTGCTTCATATGTTTTTTTATAACGTCAATGTGACACCTACAAAAACGAGGTATGTTCGTGGCGTAGGTGATTTCCCGGCTCAGGCTTATCTGAACTAAAAAATTCGGAAAAATTCTTAATCTGCATAAGTGGGGCTATCGCCTTTAGCTCAATTAACAATTTTTGTTGAGGAATAACAAAATGGCGCCGGTTTGAAAGAAAAAGTTCCCCAAATGAGTGTTTTCTCGAATGTTCCCCGAGAAAAATCTCGATTACAGACCTCTTTTTTATTGTTGTCATATTGACGCTATAAAAAAACATATGAAACAAATTAAAAAAATCTGTTTAATTTTTTTTTGTATAATATAAGAGTAGCTTAATAAATTCCCGAAAGATTTTTTTCATTATATGTTGTATTTATTGGGACAAAAATCTTTAAATATAGCTTCATTTTTCGGCCGATCAAAGTAGAATAACCTCTTAATCCAAGGCAAAATAGTAAACGCCTCAGAATGTGAAAAGGTAAATTTTAAATACGCATAATCTCTTCGAATATTCTAAGACTTAACGCTAATACGAATGCTAGGGGGTTAAACAATCCACTTGAGCCGAACTATTCCGAGTAATTCGCTAGCTTCTAACGTCGAAACGCGATTATATTCCCCGGAACACATTCCTATTTACCTAACGAAACAGAGCCGGGGCTGCATACTAATCTATTTACTTCGTCGTGCGTACGCCATCATTGTGTGGAGACCTGCGTGCAGGTGTACGTTTCACCATTACACTTTTACGCGCGCGCTAGTATACACCAGGGGAGCAAACATCAATGTCTTCCAGCCAGCAAAGTACGAAATTTCTCCAGGTTAGATGCATACCCGTTGCACGCTGGTCTGGTTTTCATGAATATTGATTTTTCGTGCCGGTTAACTGTGCCCCATCAAGGCGTCCGTTCCTGTCGTGGTCCCTTGCTGTACCGCCTTTTAACGAATCTATCTCGAATGGCGCGTACAAACAGGGCATCTGTGCAGGCCAACACTGTCGCGCGCGTATCCGGGCGAACTAAACGATAAGTCCCCTTCCCGCGACTCGCTTTTCGTTATGTTCGTTTAACGAACCGAATCTCACGATCTGCTCATTCTATTTCGCGGACGCAATGCCGAGGCCTGGGAATTGCAGATTGTTCGGAAGGAATCAAATGCGCCCGTCTAACAAGGGACCGCCGCGGGAACCGAGCAAAGCCGATTTTCACGAAGCTTTGCATATTTGTGGAATATGTAAATTCTGCAATATTCAGGGGCAACTATTTTGTTTAGATAACCGGAGTTTAAAGAGTGGAGCTACCCCTTAAGACAGTGATTCCCAAACTGTTGCAATTCCCCAAGTGTTTTCTGGATGGTTGCCACAGTTATTTTTAACACTTATTTATTTTAATAATTAAGCTAGAATTATATTCTGAAATACCTATTTTAAATGTGTTTCTTTGCGTTATTAAATTTACTTTATCTTATACGAGGGAAGGGGGTCGTCACAATTATTTTTAGTTGGCGATTTTTAGCACTTATTTATTTTAATTATTAAGCTAGAATTATATTCTGAAATACCTATTTTAAATGTGTTTTTTTAACTTATTACATTTACCTTACTTTGTACGGAGGGGGGAGGTCGAAAGTTATTTGAGTATTATTGAAAGGGGATCACGACTTAAGGGGTCATTCCGGTTAGACGGGTTGAAAAAATGGATTTTTGTTTTAAAACATTTTTCGAAAGTACATATCCTCCAGCAATGTACTGTTAAATTTTCATCTAAAAATTCCCACTATTTTAGCTTCTACAGAGGAATTTTGTAGGGAGCGCAGAGGCTCGGCCTCTACAGATGAAAACTTTGAATAAGTTTTTCTCGAAACGTCATTTTTTCACATCGTGAAGATAAAATCTCAAAATCTATCGAACCGATTGCTTTATAAATTTTACTGCTTATTCTGCGCACCTATGATTCTCGCAGTGACTACAACCAAGTATTTCCATTGAGTCTAACCTACTTTTAAAATCGAAACAAGCAAAAGAAAAAAAGCCGAAAAACATTTTTCTTGCAATTTTCCCGCCATTTTGCTAATTTCGAAGATAAATCACTAATTATAGCCCGATCGATAGCGACAGGCATACGGATCAAGAATCTGTTTGGATTTTTGGGTTCAGATAAGTCTAACAACTGAAATCGCCTTCACGGCGAGTCATGAATTTTTAAACATGTCATCAAGACCGCTTTCGAAAGCATTTTAAAAGCAATAATTTTATTACTTTTATATTTTTTATTTACTGTAGAAATGTGGTTTAATAAATAGAAAAAAGTTTATTTCCATTACTATAATTATTTTCGTCGCAATAAATTCCTGAATATCGCTGAATTTAAAGGCGCGCTAACCGAAATGACGCCTTAAAAAAGGTTGGGACACACTGCCTTAAGATTTGTTCCCTTTTTATGCTATATTGGACGTTTATCAGAGATACGGAAAATAAAAGGGAGGTACAGGTCGAGGTTGCACGTGGCTATTACAGATTCATACATTTGAATAAGCATACAAATGGGGTGTTAAATCATTTATAATACAGTAACCGTTTTACGTATATTTTGGTCTTTTTATTTTGAACGCCATTGGTTTTGCAGAGTGTGTCTTTGTCCATTTCGTGATGGTGGTATTATCGTTATTATCGTACTATTGATAGGGGCTGATTATTCATAACGTTCTGATTTTAATACGTTATTAACTCGTAGCTAGCTCGTAAATACTGTTAAAGTAATCAGCGTTGACGTTAAGTAGAACTCTTGGAATACATAATCCGATCGTAGCAACGGAATATGTTCCCTCATTTCCTGCTCTGACACCAACACAGCACTGACAGCCTCTTTCTCTCATTCACCTTTCCAGTATACGTATACTTACACATCAACGAACGAATATTAAATTCCCCACTTAAATGGCCAGCAATTGCTATTTACGTCTTCTGTAACATGCAACATTTTTTCATTAATACACCAAGGCATCGGGGTGATTTAATTGCTTTAAATGAAGCACGTGTATTTTCTTATCGAGCATATCGTAAATCATATGAGTCACAGAGATTAAGTAAGAAACATAACGAGCGTTTGCGTTTAATATTTTTATCCCGATATTTATATTTAGTTTACTCAGTTTACGGTTTCCTCAGTTTTTGTAGTGAAGGTATTCGTCTTGCTCGGTTCAAAAACATTCCAGGCCAAGTTTTAATTTTCGATTTACCGACGCCTCGCGAGTTCCGCGTCTGCTGTCGCTTTGGACTCTAAAACGGTTTTATTACGTTCTCGTGAAGGAATTGTGCGAAACTCGTTCGAAACTTTTACACAATCTATACATAGGCGTGCAATTTGAACTTGTGGTACGATCAACGGAAGGTGATTTCTGGTTAAAAAGTAATTCGAAACTGCAGAATAGGTTCTCCTTGTAGTCCGTTTTCGAAAAGATCGATTTTATAAATTCGTTGAGTACACATGTTTCGCTGTTGAAGATTATTAAAATGCTTATGAACGTGAAGAGGCAACTATTTAGTATCGACTTATCGATTTAGAATTTAGTTGCAAATTTCGAATGCAAAATTATACTTACCTACATTTTAGAGTTAGAGCATTTTTAATTTCAAGGACAGGTGATTTCAATCACATTGATTTTAATTATTGGTTTTTGATAATATAGAATATTTATAAATATATCGAACGATACAAATTTAATATTCTAACGGATGTCTTGAGTACTTTAAAGAAGAAATAGTAATGTCCATTTTCATTTCATTTCACATACCATTTTTCTTTAATTTTAAATGTGGTTTCTGTAATAATTGTATTCCTTCTTTTATTGTAGGTTTATGTAAATGTAGATAATTGCACTTTAAATTATGCAACAATGTCTTTGGTTAAGTTCTTTGATCCCATTTTGATTACAAAATTATAAGCTACATGAAAAATAAATTTCTATAAATATAGTGTGTACTCCGATTTTTTATGCAATTTTCTTCTTAGCTTTGATGTCTACATATTCTCCTATTAATAATTGAAAATAAAATAATCCTATATCTTACATACGTATTTACTCAAGCATTTACTCGCAACAACAAATTCAACATTTTTTACTCAACACTTATATAGTTTAAAATATTACTCAGATATAAATATTAAAAAAAGTTAAACATGTCATAATAAAATGAGAAATAACATCGCACCCTCTGTTGAAAGGGTAACGCCTTATCTTAGAACCTTGCACCTAACAAAAAATTATACATACAAATGTAAACCATTTTACATCGATTTTTAATTTTCTATAGTGTATTCAATGGACTTTTGAAAGTCATTTTTTTTAAACCGAAACCTGCGGTTTCGACTTATTTGTAGGTACCTACTACTACTGATGCAACATACATCCAAATTCTAATCGTTTGTTACAAAATATACAACGTTTGCCAATTTCTTTTGCTTCTCAAGCAACTTTTCTTAGAGTCTACTGTGTAAAACACATGTAGAATCAAACGTGATCTGATAAAGAAAAGTTTCTTTGTACAACGATGAGTTAACCAAATGTGTTTCATGAACTTTGCGGTGAATGGCTGAGAATGTAACTTTCCAGAAATTTAATTCAAAGTTTTGGAACGTCTAGTACACTGCTCTCAATTTCTGCCACATATTATATAGTGTATCTTATCGCAAGTTGCGCGTCCTACCTTATTAACAACATATTAAGAGTTCGTAGACAAAGATATAGTTTCAATTCTAAAGAGAATGCTTTATTTAAAAGGTTTCTTGGAGGCATGTTTAGATGAAAACTTGATTAATTTTATGATTTCTTCTGACTATCTTAACGTGACTGGATTCTTTTCGGTCTACACATAGACACATACTATACTGTCCTCTATTTATGTATTATTCAAATCACTTTCAAACTGATGAGATTATACAAACATATACAGTATACTTATTAATAAAAGTAACGATTCAAAAATGAAATACATCAAATAGAAATTTTGCATTTGATTGAAGGACTTGCAGAAAAATTTTTGTTACGCAGAAAATATTTGAATTAGTGTACAGAATGTCTGTAGGCTAAATATTTCTTGTACAAACACTAGAACTAACAAGGGGAGGCCGCGACATCTGGAACACGGATTTTGATGACTCTCATATATGTTGTAGTGTAGGCGTAGTAGACCAATATATGTGTCACATGTTGGGTCCACTACCCCATAGTTTCCGAAATATTAATAAAAAAAGATGTTTATGCGTTGAAGAACAGAAGCGATAGCGTTGTTCATTGTAATGATGAATAGCGACGCGTGTAAAGGGCAGGTCTCGTACCAAAACTTTTCACCGGTTCGATTCTCACTGGGAATCATTTTTTTTTATAAATTTATTTTATATGTTTTATTCCTCAAAAGATAAAGTATTATTTTTTACATTCTCAAATGTCATGTCCACTAGAAACTAATTGTACAATTAAAAAATGTACCTGTGGCCATACATCTTTTATTAGATGTGCATGGTGTCGTAAATTTTATTGTTTCATTTGTTTTTACGATAAATGTCACATTTTAGAATGTAAAAAATAATACTTTATCTTTTGAGGAATAAAACATATAAAATAAATTTATAAAAAAAAATGATTCCAGTGAGAATCGAACCGGTGAAAAGTTTTGGTACGAGACCTGCCCTTTACACGCGTCGCTATTCATCATTACAATGAACAACGCTATCGCTTCTGTTCTTCAACGCATAAACATCTTTTTTTATTAATATTTCGGAAACTATGGGGTAGTGGACCCAACATGTGACACATATATTGGTCTACTACGCCTACACTACAACATATATGAGAGTCATCAAAATCCGTGTTCCAGATGTCGCGGCCTCCCCTTGTAAGTAAGAGTGAGAATGTATGAAATTTTTGCTTCCTTAAGTTTTCTATTTCGTATTTTTAACTACATTTCTGAAATCAGTAGTATGCTTTACTTAAAAATTATACATCACAATAATAGTCATCAGTAAAATGAACAAATACTTGAAAACCCTATCCAAACCTTAAAAAATGAAATTTTAGAACAAAATCTTCGTAAAATTACCTCAGTAATAACCTAAGCATAGATATACTTTCTATCAATATACAATTTACAGTAAATAGGCAAACTATTACCTTTTCTTATACTTACAATTACAAGGGTACAATAGATCTTATAAATAATCACTTCCAGTAACAACAAACCTGTTCAATCTGGACAATACAAAATTCAAACAAACAAATTCACCTCTCTGCTGCAAGTCACTAAAACTTCAACGAAATTAATCAGGGGGATCGAAAAACATAACAACAACCTAAATGCTTTCCCAATTTCATCTGTCCAAGAGCTCGTAGCATGTACATCTTTTGGGCTGATCCTCGTACGTGCACGTATGGTAACTATTTTTATATTCACCACATACTGTACCCCTATCATGGCGTTCTTTCATTCACCACTGCCAATGGTAACATTTCGTTTATACTTCAATCCATCCTGTCTTTCGTAACCACCGACCATCCCTTAACCGCATTCGCGCGTTACTAGGCCAAGCTAGAGCCCGCTTATCCTTTACATATGCGTGATTAGAACTGTCTCTGCGAGTATCAACGTTTTAGAGCCGGAGTAGTGGCGAAGAGGGACTGTCGCCGAGCCAGAGCAGCGACTACGAGGATCAAGAAGAGCTGGAAAATCAGCACTCGGCCACCGTACACACAGTACGTGACATATATAAGTCCTCCTTTCACGAATGTCTCCCTTCTCTCTATTCTTTGTCCTCTCTGTTGTTGCACTGTTAGATTGTCGCATGATCGTGGCTACGTAGAGGAAAAGTTTCTCTGTTATGACCAGTAGAATCTGTCATACTAATTGTAAGTAATACACGCGGTGAAATGATGCACACTGTTGGGTTAGTGGGAAAGTGAAGCTTTGCTAGGAACGAATTGTTTCCAGCAATCTGCGTCTCGCGATGGTTTATGACGCAATCACAGTTAAGACTCATCACACGCGACTCTTTAGTATGTGTTAAGGGGTAGGGCACAGTTGGCAAAACAAGTATAAAACTAAGTACCTATGTTTCAGTTCCTTTTTCTTACAAGTAGAGATTTTAGGTGTCCGTCTCCGATTGCTTTGGCTTTTGGATATGTTTTAGAGGATAGAAAAACAACAAATACGTTAGGGTGTCTCTTATAATGACTTTTTTTTAATTTAAGAATTCGGTCCGAGACGCCCTCTGATTTATTTCCCTTTGGTGTGGATAAATATGTGTGCAAAATTTTGACTCGATTAAACAATTCTAAACCCTGCCTCAAGAGGCTCAACGTTTCGAAAGAAACTGCGCTCTTGCAAACAGTTGTTTCTTTAATATGCCGCCCTGTATTTGAGGAAATGTGTAATGGAACTAGAGTTGGGAATATTGGTTATCCATATCTTATCGTTAAGTTATTGATACTTAACTCTATATCAATAATATCGTTAAGGGAGGAGCCCTATATAGGACGCTAGGAATAAAGTGATTCTTGGGAATTTTTTTCTAAGAAACTGTTAAACGGATCTTTTCCAAACTTTCAGGGTATCTTAGTTCACATTCAAACAATAAATATTAATTTTTTCGTTACAAAGTGTTACAATATGAACACGTTCGTTAGGACTCGCGCGCCGAAGTTGCAAATTTCCGATTATGTTGGAGGCCCCAATTCTTCCCTGAAATAAAAAACCAAGGATTTTCTTATTTCTCGAATAATTATATTGTCGATGGACCTAAAACTTTGATAAATAATTTGAATTGAACAACTCTTTTTCCATAAATAGTACGAAATATATTGGGGCAGAATCGTAACTTTTTCTTTGAAGTCCCACCAATATGCCAACTTTTAACTTTTTTGTCGTTTGTTAGGTTCATCCACAATATAATTATACTAGAAATAAGAAAATCCTTGGTTTTTTTATTTCAGGGAAGAATTGGAGCCTCCAACATAATCGGAAATTTGCAACTCCAGCGCGCGAGTCCCCACGAACGTATTCATATATGTATCTCCATTTCTACCAAACACTTTGTAACGAAAAAAAATAATTTTTATTGTTTGAATGTGAACTAAAATACCCTGAAAGTTTGGAAAAGATCCGCTTAACAGTTCCTTAGAAAAAAAATTACCAAGAATCACCTTATTCTTAGCGTCCTAAATAGGGCTCCTCCCTTAAGATATCGTGAAGAAATGGAAGAACAAAGGTTGTACAAGATTTCCATTTCTCCAGTCTTTGGACTATGCCGGTAAAATATTTATGCATTCCAGCAACCTCTGTTTCAGCAACCAAGTGAAGGATTATTTTCTAAAGGTGGACAAAAAAATAAAAATAAATAAAAAAGTTTACAGTACATCGTACATTTAAGCTTCTTGTGGCAGGGTTCAGAATATTCCGATTGTTCCGAAATTTTGAATACTTACTTAGCACACCAAAAGGAATAAAATTAGCGGGCGTCCCAATATTTTATCGCATCTTCAATTCTAAGAAACACCCTAAAATACGTGTCTCTTTATATTGGCCCGTTTGCATATTTTTATTTAGACGGTGAAACCCCCCCTCAAAGTTCATAAGAAGAGGTAGGTGACGACAAGAACATCAACCATACAGCAAGTTATAACGCAAATAAAATTTATATCAAGTTTCATTCAACATAATGTTATAATATTCTTTAAATTAACAATAGGAACTTTTGTACCTCTACTTATGAACTTTGACTGGCCAAAATAAAAAAACCGTCTTTGTTATTTTTCGGTCCTCTAAAGCATATCCAAAACCAAAGCAATCTGAGCATTTTTTTCATACTATGTTCGTCTACATTCTAACCGAAGATTTTCCCTGCCCAAGCTTTATATGAATTTTAATAGTGATTTTAGTAAACCTTGAATTTTTTGTGTCTAAACACTCAGAACTAAAATTATTATAGGTACCTATTTTTTTAAATCGAACGATCAAATTGAAGTCGCCTCATTTCTGAGAAGATAAAAAAATATCAAAATCGCTCCCATGTAGTTTCCGCGAAAAAAGTATATGGAAACAAAAAAAGCAGGATTTTGCAGCAAAGCGCTTTTTCCCCCAGATCATTTGCATCCCCTTCAAGGAGCTTATGTTTGAATTTATTTTTGATGCGCACAGACTTGTCCGGAAAAATTCTGATTAGCTCCAAGTGTCCAGGAAATGTTCTACCTTTTTTGCTACTTATAAGCAAACTTTTTCTGAATTTTTGGAATGCACGCGGAAATGCTGGTTTATGGAGTTTCATTGTGGAGGTCATAACTGTAGTTAACAAATTTTGGTATTTATTTGGGATGATGGAGTTTTGCGAATGGAAACTGAAATTAAAAGAAAGTTAGCAAAACTACTTAACGTTTGATATTTGACCAGTTAATTTGAATTGAAATGAAATTGACATTATGGAATTATTTTTAAGGTGGCTTTATACTGACGTCACAAGTGACTCCTTTTTAATTGACCTGTGAATGAAGGAAAAAGGAATATTAGACAATAATTCCAGGTAAAAAGCAGAGGCGTATGTTTAAAAATAAAATCTCGATAGCGAAGGCGAACGCTGCCTAAAATTTAAACATAACATTGTGCTAGTGGTGAGATCGCGAAGTAATGAAAAAAGTAAATATATTGCTGTCTATAAGTAGATGAATTTACATGTTCCTGTAATTAGCATATGTATTTTTATAAGAAATTCTAAGGGTTGAGCTGAAAATTTTTTTAGCATCTCTTTTCAGCTTTACACAATTATTCTAAAGCACTGTTGACGAAATTAATGAGTATATCACACAGCACTGCAATCTTTTCTGATAAAGTGGTTGAAATTAACTTCTACAATAATGTGACAAATAATAATAGAAGCCATACATTTAATGAAATTAGGCAGGAATTTCAAAATAATTTGTCTCGCGACAAATATGAAATTATTAACAGAATTTCATAATTTATCCAAAATTATTAAAGTTCATGTTGCAACTATTCAGCAAACTTTTCCACAAACCCAATACAATGGTAACTACAATTACCATTCCAAAGTTCCAGTTCATTCGTATCTAGGATACTTTCCTTCATTAATTTTTTGCATCTTACCTGTCCAGTTGGGTAAGTCACTTCTTCATATTAATAGCCACTATCGTCACTTATCTGGTTGATTCAATCCACGATAATATTCGACAACCATTCTGCACTTCATGTTTCACCCTTATTGGACGATTCAACTGAATCGCCATTTTTTATTCGAGTTCATTTGTATGAACATGCAACCAGATTGGTGAACATAGTCTAAAGTATGTTTATGGCCGAATGCATGCAAGTTCTAATCGCTCATTAAGCATTCGATCGAGTTGTTATCCACCCTTATACTATTTTGCTGGATCACAGTTGGATACACTTTGCCTGGTAGTAGCGTCTCGCTCGAACGTACACTCCAAATGCAAAGGTAGCCTGTCCTAGACATTTTCACGAATTATACAATCACAACACGTGCGTCTACTCCACCGACAAGTCGACAACGACGTTGTGCAGCCTCGAAGCCGTGATTCATCGTCCTTTGTTAATTCTCCACGATCGTGCCATACATATAATCGTTGCATGTCCTCAGAACTTTGCGGAACAATCGTTCTAATCACAGAGAAAGTTCCAGTGGTCCTGTACTTTTGTAAAAAGTCTTCACTGATCAGTTTTATATCGATTGGGGAGCTACACGGAACGAAGAGCTCGATGCTCAATCGAATTGGAATAGAAACTTTGGATGGCAGGGAAATGTTAATACCATTTTAGGCGAAACTTGATGGCGAAATGTGGAGGACTACATTATACGTTGTAAACAGCATAAACGTTGAGTGTAACGGCCACACAGTCACAGGCAACCAACTATTGTGATGGTTGTGTCTTTGGTGACTGAATCTTTAATGGCTATGTCCACCATTTGTCCTATTATTATATATGAGAATGGAATACAATAAATTGGCAAACCAAAAACAAGAAAATGAAAATGTACGGTTTGGACGTTATAGTCACTGATGTCTTACAAGGGAACACCGCGAACCCGCACTCACCGATTGGAACCCAACATTGTGGGTTTATAAAGTATAACTCCTAAAGTACAAGAGAGAGAAAAAAAATGTTTGAAACAAAAGTTTAATGGTGCAATAATCGCTGCAAACTTGCATTAAGCAAATTTTGAAAAAAGTTTTTTCCGTCAGGTTTTTTTAAACTCTTCAAAATTTTTCTAACGCAAGGTTGCAGCGCGTAATGCATGTAAGTCTATACACAGAATTAATAAAAGACAAAATTCTGTATTCGATTTCTCCCCAAAATTTGGAGTAGTAGTGAACCCGTACTACACATGGCACGAACTAACTATATCCACAATTTTAGACAAATCGGTGACGTGAATCGGACGCACTACCCTTGTCAAATTTCATTTACGAATATCTTCTTCGCGAGCCTATTTTATTCATCGTAATTTGCACGATTACAGATCGTTTCCTTTGATGTCGCAAAGAAATTGAAAGCAACGCCTCCGTTTCGTGTAACTCCTCGAATGAACTAACAGAGTGCCGTTACGAAGTTTCTCGTTTCACTTCCACCGATTTGACCGAGGAGAGCAACAGTTTGAACATTCCGATAGCTTTTAATGACCTGTTAAAATTTCCAGTCGGAAGCTAGCGCCCTTCTCGAGGGCGAAGCTAGGACACGGATCGCGGGACGGGCGAGGAATTTACGGCACGACGTGCAGCGCAAGATCTCGAGGCTCCGCCAGGATTGCGCTTCTTCCGAGGCCTTCCCGTGCAGCGCCAGCAGCGTTGAGAGTCTTCCGAGCGGAAGTGGCTCCAGTACGCAGGCACTTGTGCGTGCAGGAAGCAATCACAGCTCGATATCCTGCGAGGACAGGGACGCCGTCAGCCCGACCACCATCGGACCTGTGCTCTGCCGGGCTAGGGCACTAGTCGATTACACGCCTAGCCCTTACGACAAAGAGGCACTTAAGTTCAAGGTTTGTCTTCTGTCTGTCGATCAGTGATACAATTCTTTCAGTGTTGCATAGTAGAATTTCACATGGGTAATATGATTGTAAAAAGTGTTTATTTCATTGTGAGAGTTTTATGAAAATACAGGTTAGTTTAAGGGGTTATACCTAAGTAGTCGGGAGGCCGAAGAGAGGCGAATTTTTGTGAAGTTTATTTGAAAAAGCGGAAGCATATATTTTTACAGAATTTTTGCACTTAAAAGAGCAACATTTAAAGAACATTTGATATTTTTTTTTTGTAGAGAAATATTTACGTTTATAATAAAAATACAACGACATTCAAGAAGCCTTTTTAAAAACAGTGAGCAAGATATCTCAAAAACTACTGCACCAATCTTTCTGAAATTTTGTGGGTTTATTTTTTATATAAAAATCTACTGAATGACGGAGGGATTTTTTAGTATAGTTTCGATTTTATCAACGAAAAACGGCCATTAGTAATAACCATGAAGCCATTTTCGTTGATATAATCGAAACTATACATTGAAAAAATCCTTCCGTCAGTCAGTAGATTTTTATATAAAAAATAAGCCCACAAAATTTCAGAAAGATTGGTGCAGTAGTTTTTGAGATATCTTGCTTACCGTTTTTAAAAAGGCTTCTTGGTTGTCGTTTTATTTTTATTATAAACATAAATATTTTTCTACAAAAAAATTACCAAATGATCTTTAAATGTTGCTCTTTTATCAGCGGTAAGTTTTGTAAAAGTATATGCTTCCGCTTTTTAAAAAAAAATCACAAACATTGGCCTCTTTTCGGCCGCCTGACTAGGTGTAACCCTTTAAGGAAAAGTGGTATGTACAAATATTTAAAAGTCGTAATGTATATCAAAACGAGTAAGAAGGTCTTGCTACAGTTCTTAAAACATATACATCATAATAGTAACACCTATTTACTAGGGGTGTGCGGTTACCCGAAATTACGGGACCCGATCTGCGATTCGGGAGCCAATTTCTAGCTTACAAATTCTTACATCTGATCACACTGCAAAATCGCAACTTAAAAGTTTTCGGGTCTCGGGTGCCCGATAACTATAAGTAACCGATGTAAGAATTTGTAAGCAAGAAAATCGGCTTCCAAATCGCAAATCGGGTCCCGTAATTTCGGGTACCCGCACACTCCTACTATTTACTTATCGGGATGTAGATAATTTTTTTTTATTTGAATTTTAAAGTCGTATCGACTGGTAAATTATCTTTGTTTACTTAAGAAGGCGTACCTTTAGTATCATAGAACTGATCTATTGCAGTATCTATTGTAATAGAGTCTCCATATACATTATCGTGTATATCTCAAATTCTCAATAAGAATTAAGTCTTTATTTGTATCAATGACCATTATAAACTAACAGTTTTCAACCATTTTTCTGAAACATGTTGCACGTTCTACAAGAGTTATACATTCAGATGACGTAACAGAAAAGTCAACCTGTGCTATATGTATGAGCACAGTTATTGTTTGAGCGGGCGGCCATTTAAAGGACTTCTGTGTCGTATCTGGAATTCTAATACCGAATAAAGGTTGTAGAAGCTTAACGGTGAAAAGACTGCAAAAGATGGAGACATTAATTCATATAATCAAATTCACCTGGATAACAACAACAAATCTCCAGTAATTCTCCACAAATGTACATATTCTAGTGCCTTGTAGAACTCCATTGTTTACTAAATCCTCCTCGTGTCTCCGCCAAAATGAAGTTACTTGCCATTCCTCGAAAGCTCTCGTGGCAGCGCAACGTCACAATAACGTCACCTAATGGGAGGCGACTCGAGCGTTGAATGTCCCGTTGAATTTTTCGAGCTGCAAAGTGGAAGAGTTTTCGAGGGTCCAGCGTCATGGAAGGCAGCAGACAATTTGCAACGCGACTTTTGTTGCAGAAGGGAGACATTATCGAGGTGGTACAAATGAACAAGAGCGGCCTATGGAAGGGTGTCTTCCACAACAGGATAGGCCACTTCAAGTTCATAAACGTCGAGATACTGAACGACAGGGTTCCAAGGCGCGGTGAACCTGACGGGCGGGGAAAGTGGGGCCAGAGGTACAGGCAGAAGCCCGGTTCCGTTCAAGAGCTCTTGCAGAGAATGAATCTTCAGGTAGAGAGCAATATCTTCCCACGGCTCGAACAAACTGATTCGCATTTGCATTGCTTTGAATGCAAAGCAGGGAACCTGCTTTTATACGTTTCTTTATTCGCTAGCCCTCTTCCTTTTCATCCGTACCACCACCGCCACCCCCGCGCCCTCCCCTCCCGCGCATACCTTTTATATCACATATAACTCCCAGCTCCATGGATCGTGGCGAGTTCCTTTTTCGTCGACACTTTTTCACTTCCACTTTTCACCTGTCCTCATCCTTTCTTTTCGATTCTTTACTTCTCCTCTTACTGTCCAATGTTTCTACTAATGTGTACTTCGCTCCTTTCTCTGGCTGATTTCTGCGCGTGATTCTTATATCAAGAACTTGGTTTTAACGGTTTTTGGATTATATCCAAATTATATCAACTTGGTTTTAACGGTTTTTGGATTTAATGCTGCTTAAAACCATTCAAAATATTTGGGATTTTTTCGGAGGAGTGTATCGTAGTACATATAGCAGTAAGGTACTTAGCATGGAGTACCAAATATTGATAAATATTAAACCAGATATTGAAATTTAAAATGAATTAATGAAGAACTCAATATTTTCATAATAATTTTCATGATAAAGCACCTTTAATTCATAAGATATTTGTGCGAAGGTTTGTGAAAGGTTTTGAACTTATCAATACAGTAAATCCTCGTTATAGCCCCGTTTTTACCATGCGTAATACGCCCTTAGAGCATATATTTAGTGATGGAGTTTGAAGCGCTTCGAGTGTGTGTGTGTGTGTGTGTGTGTGTGTGTGTGTGTGTGTGTGTGTGTGTGTGTGTGTGTGTGTGTGTGTGTGTGTGTGTGTGTGTGTGTGTGTGTGTGTGTGTGTGTGTGTGTGTGTGTGTGTGTGTGTGTGTGTGTGTGTGTGTGACGAAAACTTCGAAGCGCTTCGAACATGATTCGAAGCTTCAAACTCTTGAAAATCTTGAAAGACTTGATCGGCTTCGAAGTTTTGACCGGCTTCGAAGTCTTGAAACTCTTGGTTTGAAATCTCGGTAGGTTTGTACAGAATGCTGCCTGGTACCCCGTGGCAAGGACAACACTCCCCAGTGCCTCACCAAATTTTATGACTTTCGACCCTCGAAGGGGTTTAAATACCATTAAAAAGTGAGAAATGTCTAGGATTTCCGAATTTCTCATCAGATCTTTGCGAAAAAGACGCCAATCGATTCCTTATGTTTCGCCGATGAAGCTAACACCAGGAATGACGTAATTCGGACCGTAATGACGGAAATTCCATGAAAAATCGAATTATATCATTTGAAGTTGACTTCGTTAAAAATAGTCCGATTTAGATGAAATTTGGTATAATTTTCATTGAAAAAACATAAAGAAAAAACATCGGTGTCACTTCCATATCGATACGATAAATAATAAAGAATTATTTTATTTCTGAAACAGGTATGAATCCTCGGCCGACCGCAGCGATTTCAGGTCGGCGCCCCGCTGTCGAGGGTGAAAATGTGAAGTATTCATCTCAGCGTCTTAAGAAATTCTTTATTCTTTATCGTATCGATATGAAAGTGACACCGATGGATTCCTTATGTTTTTCCAATGAAAATCATACCAAATTTCATGTAAAACGAACTATTTTTAACGAAGTCAACTCCAAATGATATAATTCGATTTTTCATGGAATTTCCTTCATTATGTTCCGAATTACGTCGTTCTTGGTGTTAGTTTCATCAGCGAAACATAAGGAACCGATTGGCGTCGTTTTCGCAAAGATCTGATTAGAAATTCGGAAATCCTAGACATTTCTCACTTTTTAATGGTAATCAAACCCCTTCGAGGTTCAAAAGCCATAAAATTTGGTGTGGCACTGGGGAGTGTTGTCCTCGCCACGACATTCAAGGCCGATTCGAAGCGATTCCAAGCGCTTCGAGTCCCATCACTACATATACTACTGGAGGTCTCATTGCCTTATGTCTCCTGTCCTCGAAACTGTCGCCAACATCACGCGAGAGAGAAAGGCGTGCGAGCTGGTGCGAATGAGAGATGTACACCGGCGCATGCGCATTGCGAGCGATTGGGAGTCCCTCGTTTTACCTCTCTCGCTCGCACCATCGAGAAAGTATCTCTTTCCCTCTCCCATGATGTTGGCGACAGTTTCGAGCTCTCAATGAGACCTACATGTATATATGCTCTAAGAGTACGCCCGGTGACTATCCCCACCATTTTTTGGAATCTTTCGGTCGAGAGTCGACCGCAACTTCGTGTCAACTGTTTCGTTCCCTTTCGCTCGCGCTTCGGTTTTCTCACTTGCGGCATCGGCCGCACGGAATAGTGTCCGCAGCGCGTCATACGCCCGTCGCCAGTCCCGTTCGTCGGGTTTAATACGAATGTTTACTGTATTCTAAGTACCCAGAGTTTACTGGATATCGCTAACTAATTTGTGGTAATCGCAAATATTTCACTTCTTCTCTGTTCTTTGGTTATATTTTCCTTTATCATTTCTACCGTTTCCTTCACTGTACTTATTCTTCTAATTTCTTATTATTCCTTATCTTGCTATAGCCACAATTTAGTATCTCACGAATGTTCAACTACAGGTTAAGTTTGGCCATGACTAATAATGGTGAAATATAAGTGTCAAAGGGGCTATCGATACCGTACTAGTATTAATTGAAGTACGACGTAGAAATCGATCAGGTTACCAATGCATCAAATTTATCAATTTTAGAGATGACACTACTTAATTACCGCCTAGCACCTTTGATAGATAGTCACTATAACTTCAACAACGTTTCCTTGACACATACAATTAATTAAATATCTAACTTTCATTTATTAGGGGAGAGTTGCACACAGTGAGGCGAAATTTGTAGTTTCACATGTATACTTTTTTATTTAAAAAAAATGACAAATGTGTTTATGTAGTTTTAATGAAGGCACTTTTGGAAACGTTTTAGATTTTGAAACATTTCGATCCACTACTTTGTTAGTAAGATTTGAATGTTTTTGTAAATAAGTATTTTTGTCTCATCGTGTCCGCACAGTTCACACTGAAACAGATATTTTTCTTATGACTTCAAAACTAAAATATGTAAAAATAAGATTTTAACAGCTAAAGGATAATATTCATTAAGAATACTGTTTTTACTTCCTCCCTTTCTTCATTTTATTAAAGTGGTATAAAATAAACCGAAATAGAAGAATTTTTGTATAATTTTTAATTGAAATAAAATCATAATGTTATATTCAATTTTTAAATAAAAATACAAATTAGCTGACAAAAAGATTACTAAGAATTAAAAGTGTACCATGCTGGACTGCTTCACTGTGTACCATTGACTTTATGTTCTAAATCTGACAACTGACTTTTACTGCGTGCAAATTTTGGAAACAAACTTACGCTAATTTCTAGTTAATTCAGTTGCTAACTAGGTATACTTATTAAGTATCAACAAACTAGAAGTATTATTAAACCAACTAAAACACGAAATATTCTGTAACTCCTTCTTGCAACAAGCAAACTAGCTGCCATTACACATACATCACAAAGATGGGTAGCGTCATCCACCAGTGCTGCCACACTTCCAAAAAAAATCCCTCTATAATTTACAGGCATTGTTTCACTGTGTACTACCTTTCCCTACGTGAGAAAGGAACGAAGTTTACTCTATTCCCAAATAAATTAAACATCGCTGCAAACGAATACTCAACAATAAAGTTTTGGAAAAAAGTACAGCAATCTAAGATCTTCAGTTGCATGTCAATACTTCAGAATTTAAATCTACAACACGAAATAAGCAGTGTTACATTAATTTATAGGTTTCCTAGCTTTTATTACACTTTTCGACTGATAAAAGATTAAAAAAAAGCGTAATGCACCCTTATTTTTAATGTGTAAGAGATATTCGATAAGTGTGATTTATTATGTAAAGGAAATGTGAGAAGTAGTGGAGCTTTTTCAGAAACTAATGCAAAATCGAATGATGTCTCTTCACAGGAACACATTCCTGTTTTTGTATTGAACGGATACGAGGACCTCGAGCTCTTCCGAGAAATAGAGCCTGCGGATCTCGATTATCTACGTATACACCAGCCAGAGCATCGCGCCAAGATACTTACAGCAGTACAATTACTTCACGATCTTCAATGTGAGTTGCTATACTGTCTCATTTATTTTCATCTTTTTCACTTATTGCTGTGAAACATTTCATCATCATTTACGTATTTTTTTTATACTCGTTAATGCAAATCAGATATTCTAAGTTATACTAATTTTTTTAATATTTATCCCCACTATCTGTTTTTCGAAAATTCTTTAGCACTATATTATAGAATATCAAAAACCATAGAACTTTGAATTAAATTTTTTTTATATTATTTACCATTTAATAGATATTCACAATGATATAAAAACTCACAACTTCCTTGAAGGGGTGTTTCCACCCCCAGGACCATTTTATTAGCCGAAAGAAAAAATGGTTGCGTCATTAGCATCACTTGAACTACATTTCCAGAAAGTTTTAAATTTCTTTGAATTTTCGAGTTTGCTGATAAACCTTGTTAGAAATATTTAAATCATCAACGACCATCATCATGTCATTACATGTTCCCAGTGGCCGATTTAGCGGGTGGCCGATAAACAGTTGCTTCCTGGGCCCCTGCCTGAAGGGAAAAATTCTGATTTTATACAAACGCTCTATTTTTTCCCCTATAATTTGTATACCACACGCACGTAAATTTATTTGTAATTCCGTTATGTATACAGGGTGCCCCAGAACATTTGCCACTCGGTCTATTTCTCTTAAGGTTACCTAGGTTCTTTTTCAATTAATTACAAAGAAATAAATTGAAGCTGATGCTTGTCCTTTGGCACAATGTTTATTAACATCATAAACTTAAAACAAACACGTTTGTTTCGCCAAAAATATGCATTATACATGACGTTACAGATGAACCATTAAAGAGACTTTTGAAAGAAGTTTATTTCTTTGTAATTAATTAAAAATGTTTCCTATGAACTTAAATCTGCCACTACATAATCCCAACTCGTCCTAAATAAACGACCCCCCCCCCCCCAATGTTTAACGTTTGCGGAGCCACACGTGAGTGTCCCTTCTGTTCCCACAGCCGGAAGCGAGGGCGATCTGGCGTCGAGCTCAGAAGGCGACGAGGTCAGTCGATTGGTCTTAACCTCTGGCCAGACATCCGGCCACTGTTCACCGTTTAATCGCCGTCAGTTCCCGCGGGACTCCGGCTGCTACGACGCCCACAAGAATCCCACCAGCCGGCGGACCGTGAGCCCGGAATCGACAACCGCCACGAAGCTCTCCAGGGAGAATAATCTCGATGCAGCAGCGGCCACGAAGAACGCCAGCGGCGTCAGCACGGAAGGGGGTGGCGTGGCCGACGGCAAGGACGACTTCCATCCCAACATACCCATCAGCGGTAACGTCGTCAGCCAGAAGGAAGGTCAGTTCGACAAGTCTCCGTTGCTACGCGGCGGGAACGTCCGGTTCATGGCGAAACGGGGAAACTTCGGCGAGACGGTGGTGATCGAGGACACCTGTGAAGGTGGGCAGAAGCTGGGCAGCATGGTCAAGTACGTGGTCGGAAGCAACGACCTTGGCCTGGAAGCCACAGGGACCGTCCCTGGTCTTGGCCAGAGAGGCTGCCTCAGCGAGAAGTCCAGCGACTCGGGGGTCAGCTCGTCCAGTATCAGTTCTGCCCCACCGCCCAGGGACAAGGTTCTCGCCAGCGTCGCATCAGATTCACCCACTAAGAACTTCGGTAACTTCACCAGGGCGTCGCCTACGTCGCAGGCAGCCAGCAACAAGAGCCATGGCAGCGACACCGGCTATCAGTGAAGAACAACGCGACAATGGTTGACGAATATTGCGGGAGTGTCTCGAGTTATATTGCTCCGAGGGCGCACGCACCCAAGTTTGGTCGTATGGTATTGCCTACAGTTTGTTTACCATAGAATTCGATGATTTTGCAGGTTGTTAGCGTGCAATGGGATTGTTCTGTTATATCGTAAGTACTCTATATTTAGCAGGGTATATTCTTAAAGTTGACGCAAGTCCACTTGGACAGATGGATAGGTTGAAGTCTAGGGGGTGGTTCTCGTAGTGGGACAATGGTCGAAATTCTTTGCCGTACGATGAGAAACTGAATATAGTGTTGTATACGTATCGAGAAGTCTATGTATAAAGAGGGCTCAGAAGATTCACACAACTGTACGTCGCATCTCAACTTGTTGGATTGCCACCATTATTGTGTTGCATAAAATATAGGCTTGTTTTGAGTAAGAAAGAATACAGAACTGATCAAGAACTGTGGATAGTAAACTGCTATAAAACATAATTGATTTTGAAATAATTATTAAAATTGTCCACCAGGTCAGTCATATTATAACAGTTCTCCAGTTTCCACCTAAGAATTGGAACTGGATCGCAAAAATGGTTGCAATTCGAACATCAGTTTGGATGGGGCATTACGTTAACGAACTTCTTTATCACCTTTATTTTCGGAGTTCAACTATGGCTGGCCACATTTAACACTCTACCAAGGGTGGTTTATTTAACGCACAGGGTGAACTTTTTAAAAGTTCGCCAGAAATTCGACTTCAAGGTTTTGTTTCTTCCACACCCTCGATATATGCCCATACGTACTATCGAAATCGTAATTAAATTCCAGTGACAGCTCAACTAATCCATATAGCAATTTCAGGCATATCTATACATTTTAATTGATTTTTTACTACTCTTAAGATTAATTAGAATGTTAGATCTCCTAGTATAAGAGATCCATTGATAGGATCTGGAAGAGACAAGCCTTCGAACTCGACTGTCTCGCAAAAATTTGAGCAGTGAATTTTATACGTTTGACACGCCATTCTACAGTGTTTAGTAGCCACGCCGGAAATTTAAGGCAAACCGATGACCTGTATTTCCTGCGCTACCCTTATAAGCGTTGTGATACAGAATCCCTTTTGTTTTAGTCTCGCCCTGTGCAAATAGAGAATTGCATCTCAAAATACAACGGATCGAAAGAAATAACGAGGTGCCTTCGCATCCTTTGTTGCCTTAACGATCCTTTCTCCTCGTTACTCCATAATCAAAGGTATGCTGCCACCGTTTCCTTTTTTCTTTTTTACCGTGAATTCCAGCTTCATTTCTTCCGTCTGAACTTTAACATCAGGCCAGAGATGTACTTCATTATTCTCGTCCTGAATTTTTAAAAATTCCCGCTGAAGGAGATACAGCGGAAAGGGACGGGGCGTAAGAAGCAGAATTTAAGCAGTTTTAACGAGGGGAACGAGCAAAGTTTCTCGACGTTTGTTCCCGCGTACGAGTCGAGCGAAATTTGGCGGTGTGCGGTTTTTTGCGGGAACCAAGAACGAGAGAAACCACGTCACTGCCGATCATTTAACGATCATGTCTATCGTTTTTCGACGCTCGCGTAATTAATAAATAATGAGCGAATATTATGTGATACAGTAGCAATATACACCCGCCTAATGTGTAGATAGGTAAAGTACAGGTCTTGCAATATGGAGGCCGCCTACGCGATTTATTAAATACAATAGACTAAAGAGAGAAACTTTAAACGAGGACTCCGACAAGCAATTTCATTTTTCACGGTGAAGTGACTGACTTTTTTTTAGATTAGTGACTCTTAGACTAAAGACTGATGTAACACCAGTAAGGCTTTTCCACAGGAAGCAAAGTCGCTCATCCTTTGATTTATAGATTCATGCCACGTTTCGTTGCTTTCGGCACTGATTATGGAAAAGAAGGTATGCATGAGTGTCGTGTCGTACACTCGTTGCGAAGCTACTCCTGCGGGCAAGTGTGGAGGCTAATTCGGCGAGCACATGTTTCATGGCCATAAATTCGATCTGACGAAGCAGATTACAAGAACATTCTCAGTGAGTTGTTACGGATTCTGTTCTGTCCTTCGAGTTCGAGTATATGTGAGGCTTGAAAGCAGCAGAATTGGATAAAATAGTGAAGTGGAGAAACCTGTAGAAACTTTGAGCAATAGCTACAGTAATTTTGACTAGACGATTGCCATACTTGAGATTACATTTTGCTTTCTATTGCCGCTATAAATCTTACGAATTATTATAATTTAGATCGTATGATTAAAAAATTTATATAGCCAGGAGCGGATTTGTGTAGACGCTAAGTCTGCAGCCTAGGGCGAAAAATTTTGGGGAGCCGCAAATTTTGAGGAGCAACAAATTTTGGGGAGCGGTAAATTCCTGAGAACGATAAATTTTGGGGAACGGTAAATTCGTGGGAGCGACAAATTTTGGGGAGCCACAAATTTTGAGTGGCACAAATTTTTTCGAGCGAAAAATTTTGGGGAACCGCAAATTTTGGGAAACAACAAAATTTGAGGGGCGGGAAATTTTGGGGTAGCGGCCATTTTTTGGGAGTGATAGATTATGGGCGAAAGAAATTGGAAAAGGTTTAAACACAGAGGCTTGAGACAACTTTAAAAACAATTAACTTTTTGTCATGTAGCGAATTAGCAATAACTCATATGTAAGTTGCCACATTGAATTCATTTTGAAATTATCTCGATTCTTTTGAATTAATATATTTCCATCTCCAAATCCGCCCCTATATACAACCCAAAATAGAATCGATTGAAACTTATACATTCACGGAATGCATTATCAGTGGAATACATAAGTAACATTACTTTATCCAATTCTGCAATGCAACTGAACCATTCAAAGCAATTTCTTCATTCCCCTAGTACGAATCTCTGATTTCAAAGAATTACATTACTAGTACACGATCGACAATCCTCATCATCGATGCAACTTAGTTCTTCGACAAGATGATAGCCTGTATATATGTATATTGACCATGCCACGAGAAACGTTGAAAGTTACAAAGTTTTTGTATATATACATACAATAGAAACCTAATGATGTTTTATATTGACCCAACGTTTGCCAAAACATTAGACTATACAAATCTCTATACATATATAAGTATATATACATATATACATATACATATATATATGTGTGTGTGTATATATATATATATATATATATATATATATATAAATATACAAACGTTATATATCATAGAATTGGATCGTGTGTACATCTTCTGTATAGTGTAAAATGATAGACGAATTTAATGTCACGCAGAACAAAATCAGAAGCGAAGCAGGCGAAGGTTCGCGAGAACTTGTTGACGGGTTGGAATTATCAAAATACGATTTAAACACTCCAAAACAATTCCATTATTGTAAATAAATAGGTGCACCCGTTTAAAGGGGGCGACTCAACCATTGTCGGAGACAGCGGAGACTGATGAGCAGGTGTTAGGAACTTTTATAGAATTTAAGATGCATGATCATCTTTCTTCATTATTATCCGGTTTACGAGTAGCTTTAGGCGATTTACTCCCCATTTTTCTAATCCGTTGCGCTCTTTCGCATGACCATTAACGAGCGAGGCACCAATTTCGTGCAAAAAAAGTGTCGCGGAATAATTAAGAAACTAAAGCGAAGGGACGTTATCTGAATCGAGCGCGATCGTCGATTCGATTAAATTACCACAGACTGCTTCCACGACTGCGATTCATTTGTTACGCCCTACCAGTCATAGATCGCATCGCGTGATTCTCTGCTCGTGTCACAAGACCCAAGCGCGTCTAGTTAATAAGGCGGGGGCCCCCGTTTCTGTTGGCTGAAAGCTGGTGCTCGGTGGGCATCGATATCCCGACAGCGACTCTATTCAGATGTCGGAATGTTTTTTCGCAAGACGAATTAGAGAAGTAAAATCTTCATTATAATAAACACGAATTACGATAACGCTATAGCTTATCCGTTCCATCGAGAGTAACATTATGCGTAGAGAGCGAATCAGAAAGTTACTGAGAGCATGAGAGAGGCGTAGGGAGCGAGGAAGGGAGAGAGAGAGAGAGAGAGAATGCGTAACAAAATGTTAATTAATAATAAGTTTATGAGAGTACGAATAGACACGATAGTGATTTTATTAGCTCGGGAGATACGCAGCATTCGATGTAAAGAAATCAGAATCATTCTAAGAGTAGATACAATGAGCTCTAAGCGAGTTAAGTAAGCTGAAGGAGGAGCTTCGAAAGGGAATATCGACGAAGGAGATGATGTGTGTCTGTGTTCTAACATTGTGTGCAGAAAGCGGACGCTTTGTTTTCGTCCGAACGATCGATCGTCTAGGGAAAAAGGGGGAATGGCCACCGTGAGGGAAACGTCGAAACATACATAGTGTCTATAGGGTTGCTAAATCGCTAGTGAAAAAATGATTAAGCATCTATTTAGCGGTCTAGTCCATTTTTTCTTGCGAAGTTTACGATTCAACGCAATATATGATGTACATAAAAATAAAGAAACAGAATTAGGAAGTGACGGTCGCGTCAACGCGCATCGCTGAAACCTTTTTATATGCTGATTTTGTATTTATTGATTCATTGCGGGGTTTATAGAGATCACAGATTCGTAATTCTTATCGTCTCTCAGTTCTCCTATGATTTCCAACGATAAGTGTTAATTTATTGACTGTGCATAAAAATAAAGGATGGAAGAATCAAATTTTCTTGTGTTTTATTCTGCCCTTTCTTGAAATCATTGTAACTGTATTTTGATAATTTTTCAATTAAAAATGGCAATATTATTGCTTTTCAGTATAATATTAAGCATTAATTACGTACAGCTTCCTTTTCCCAATTTTAAAACAATTATTATTTTATTCTTTGCCTTATTATTGTCATGGACAAATGGAATATATTACAAATAAACTAATTTCCAACAATTCCAATACTTATTCTAGAAGGAAATTTTGTATGAGTTTAAAGTACCTTCGAATACAGAAAACTAAATTCTTTAGTTATATAAAAAATCGATATATAGATATAGATATACTATATCGAATTTTTGTGAATTATTTATAGTACTTTTTCAAGAATACATTTCACCTTTTATTTACGTAATTACCTTCTAAGGCTTACGTTTTACGCATCCATTTCGGTAAGTATGAAAACACATTTTTATGCATTCTTTACTTATGTTCGTGTAAGAGCATCATCGTTCCAGTCAACTTCCAAAGACACACTGAAATTTCTTCATAGACACTAAATAGTACAGAATAAGTCACATTGGATCACATACTCACGCATCCTAAGTTGGTGACTCACTGTTATTCTTGTCACACGAGTTGTAGAAAACACTGATAAATTCTCAACAGAACAAAGAAAAATATAAAAATCCCATTTTTACCGTACTCCATACTCTTCATCACAGTGAATTTATTGTCGAATACCTAAGTAACTCGCGTAGACGCTAAAATATAGAACAATACAGGGTGTCCTAAAATTGCGGGACTTCCCGGAACATGCAATGTCCTGATGCAAAGAGAAATCGAAAAGTCCTTTACCGTTTCGGGATCCTAGGCTTCGTTCTCGAGATATTAACAGTTGAATATTAGCCGTCCAAGTTCCGGGGCGCGCAGTTTAAAGCCGAGTCAGCTGAGCGCGCGGTAGCGTACGCTAGCGAGCACACGCCTGTAGACACAGGTTCACACAGACAGTAGATCCGACCGCGCTGGTTCAAACCGTGAAAGTGGACCAGATCGGTCGACTCTACTATGTGTGTGAGTCTGTATCTACACGTGGCTCCCCCGTGTGCGTGCTAGGGATCACTGCTCCGCATTCAGCTGTTTCCGCTTTAAACTTTGCGCTCCGGAACTTGGACCGCTAATATTCAACTGTTAATATCTCGAGAACGAAGCCACGAATCTGAAAACGGTAAAGGACTTTTTGATGCCTTTTCGCATCAGGATGCATGTTTCGGCAAGTCCCGCAATTTTGGGGTACTCTGTATATATATGTACGTTTACTTCAAACTTTGAAGCACTATGCATATACTCAATACCTAATACTACGTTACAGTTAAGTTATTGTCTTGGTTACTTCTAATTTTACTTATTGACTATGTTTAATACTTTCTATATCGTGTCTAATATTCAACTAACTCAAAACAATTCAGCTCATCTTAAAGCTGTAACGACACCTCCCACTCCGCCACAAGAGGGCCTCTCGGACGATCCCGCTCTCTCGCAAGTTCTCCCTCATCAACTCTCTCCTACATAGTCTCCTATATCCGTTTAGTTTTACCTTCTAACATTCCCGCGTCTAAGGCAGTGTCCGCTAAGTAAGCCTCATTGATGTGTCCACTAGCAGGCCCAGGACGAAACGCCTTCTTCCTCTTTTTCTCTCCTTCCGTCCTATCCACCAACCATACTTCAACCCCCATCAAAAAACTAAACAAATGACGAATCTGTTGACATATGACGTTTGATCGCAACTATATGTGGGATATAGTATTACGAAAGAAGTGATCCACCAAAAATGACAACACTTTCCGCGGGACCTAGGTACACTGATGCACATCCAACAAACAAGTACGAGTTACAAACGACAAACGACTCGACAGGCTCTACGGCAATTCGCTGTTTCATAATCTTTATGCACGAATTACCTACTTGACTTGGCAGGATTCTGGTGTTAGGTTTAGGTTCAATAACTATCTTAATATAAATGTAAGTAATAATGTAAGTTAAAAATTCAAACACTGTGTGTTGTACAAATTTCTACACTGTATTGATCTGTACAATTTATAATATTAATTGATACTTACTAATTCTAGCTCATTAAGAAAGCAAGTAGACAACACTTGAGTATCGTTTTCAATACATAAAATGAATGAGATCGTAATCATATTTACAGTAAACGAATTGGTCATATTATTCATCAGTACAGTTCATTAGAATCACACTACTATTATCCACTGTGATTACGAATGAGCAATTACATTAAACTACATAGCATTAATTATCATTTGCCACTTCCACGTCGTTTAACCCACCAGAACAATCACAGCCATTAAAACACATCTCCAATATACACTCTTTACATAAAGAACCACGCGAATTTCCACGAGCGCAGCTTGAATAGAAAATCAAAAAGACGGTTGAACAGGACTTTTTGAAACGTGAAAGCGCAAAATTGGGTTGCGAGAGAGCGGCGCGACGGTGCTGTATAGAGACAGACGTTAGAGTTAATCAGGAGTAATTTAGTCGCACTGTTTCCATTCATTTACTCACCTCGTTACGAAAAACGTTTCTCAGATTATACGCGCGAGCTTTCAGAGATGAAAAATGCAGGGAAATACGCTGTCAGAGGGGCACGGCTGGCTTTTTGAATGGGCGCTCGTTCGCCGAAAAGTGTGTCATAAAAGAGATGCTCGTCAGTCGGATGAACTTTCAAAGAAAGTGCGATAAAAAGCGTTTAGTAATGTATGTAAATGCACCATCCGAGAATCATTCCGAACGTAACGGCGTGTACGTGTCCATTCGTAACCTTTATTTCGGAGCCCCTAAGAGAGACCAACTTACTTTTAGTGCAGTAGATTATGACGGTAATAACTCGACGAGTTTCTTTCCTCGCTGCCGGCACCTCACCGCGCGAGTAAATTCGCTACCCGTTGGGGTTGAAATCTAATTTAACTTTTAAACTTACTACACGAAATTACAATGATTTTTGGTGATTCGGAACTGCCGCGCCAGTTTGCTAACTTCTTCCTGTTCGATGTTCTTATCGTGGTGGTCGCGCGGGTATATTCGGCATACGTAGCTGGCCAATTACTCTGTTTAAATATTTAGAACGCTCTTCCCAATGTGCACTCAGTATTCCGTTGACAAAAATTAACAGCAACTTGATATTTATTCTGTTTCACTTCCTACATTGCTGCTTGGCATTGGCAATGGTATAAGTAAAAAATTGTCCATTTGGATTTCTTTTTGCATAAATAAACTCCATAGGTACCTAAATTATTTTTATAATGTAAAACGGCACATTTGTTAACTGCATTAGTTTCACACCAGAGAGTAGATGTGTCGTTATCAAGTTGGTCATGTTTTTTAACAACACTGCCACATTTTCAATTGTTTCCGGCAACTATAACAATGGACTTCACCCAACTGTTACACACCGATTTTGATGAGCTTTGCATAGATTATAGTTCTCGAAAAAATATTTGACATGTTTTTTTTAGTGGCAAATGTCCGTATCTACTATCTAGAGGGTCAAATCAGCTCTCAAAATTGGGAGTGAAAAACACGTTTACCCCAATTTCTCGAAAACTATGCACTATAGAGAAAAACCTTTGAGACGAAAATGGTGTATTTTATTAAAAAAAATGAAAAAATTGAAACTCAAAGAAATGATTAGGTGACTGAATTTATTCTAAAAAAATACATCATTTTATTTACCTATAAAATTATGATAATTAACGATGCCGAAGGATTCGCGTAAAATATAGAAGATTAAAATGATAAAAAAAAGACAGAGATATCAAAATTGTATACTATGCGATTACATTTAAAATAATGGACACCACATTGGTAATTTTAGAAAAAGTAACCCCAGAAACATTCTGCTACGTCACGTTAAGTCCTCTGAAACATGTTATTCATTTAATACATTATGTTCATACCGTTAATTTTACAAAAAATATTAAAAACCTTAACCCTCATCTGTCCCTCATTTTCCTAACTTAATTTGTGTCTTGATATCAAATTGACACAATGGTAAAAAGTTAATATAATAAAAATATGAACTGTTAAATTTGCAAATTCTTTTCTTGAAAGAAAAAAAGGAAATTTCTGTAAATTCAGGCTTAAGATTGGTCGCATCGTTTACAAATAATGAAGCAATGTGCAAGTAATTTTTTTGTGAAAAAATGTGTCAAATTGGCACAAGGGACGAATGAAGTTGAATTTTTAAGTGTTCTTTAAGCAATTAAGATTAACAAACAGTTCAAATTTTAATGCAAATCACCTCCTTCCTCCACACCATGTGCAAGACAAATATTTTCTTACTTTTCATTAGAAAATTGTACAATTTTTTAAAAAATGTTAGAAAACGAAGTCATTCGTTTAAATCAAATTCAATAAGGTGTCCTCGAACCTTATTGGTAATTACATACCTACAGTAATAATTATTACCAAATATCCCTTGGAAACATCAATACCCATTTAGATCGCTCCTTAATCACATGCTTGGGTTTTCTTCTGCTACCTACAGGGCATCTCGAAATACTCGAGAATGACACCTGGCATCGGTAATTACATCCGATCCACGTTAATTAGTGTCTCGCGGATTTTAATTCTCGGCCCTGTGCCAGCATGTAACACATCCGGCAGTATGCTTTGTTCGTGCTAGGTAATTTGCGGCTCTAATTAGGAAGCCTGGATAAGCGTTTGATTCCAAGCAAATTGATGCAGACAAATTTGATAGGGGGGATCAAATTAATAACTTCGTTTACATATTTAGATGTCGATTAAAACTATATTGAAATTAAATCACGACAATTGCTGCGTGTCCGTCCCTTCGAATTGTTAACGAATATATTCGATAGGAACTGCCACGCAAATGTTGGGCAGGAAATTTAATTCGCACACAAAGGGTGACAATAAATGTGTGCATCTCTAATTTAAATCTGTAGGTACCGAATTTCATAGAATTTTCGTGTTACGTGGTCACATGTGTAGATAATGCACTTTGCATTTTAGTGTTTTAAGTGTATTGTACAAGTTTTTATCATAGAATAAAATGCACAGTTGTTCTGAATGTTAGAAGAATTAAGTTAGAAACGGATTTATATGGTGAGGTTGGTAGTTGTAATTATTATAAGTCGAATGATACTATAAAGGCATTAATTAGCTAATTGGATTGTAGTATTATTCAACTGTGACTCATCAGTAATCACGTACAATGCATCGCAGAAGTATTCGTAATCCCTCAAATACCTATTAAATTCAAATAATTGATTTTCTTTAATAATTCTGAAATTTTTATCAATGAGAATAAATATAGTGTACCTAATAACTAAGCTTTCGATTACTATATCGTTTATTGAAAAATAATAATTCAATATAATATAAAGAGTAGATATCTTTTGCATTTTGCTCCTGCTATACTATAACTAAAATCGAAACTTAAATAAAGTTTCAGCGAAATGGAATATATTTTTATTAAAGTTTTTTGATTCTGTGAGTCAACACTCAGAATCTAGTGAGCAGTTAATGAACGAAGTGAATAAATTGTCAACATTCTGCGTTCTACTGTATATTTCATTTTGCTAAAAAAACGATTGTTTGAGTATAAATAACAATTCATTGACGTACAAAAGTGATTTTTTAATATAAAATTACATAAAGTAAAAGATTTCCTCTACTATTATTGAAAATGAGAACGTTTTAAATGGTTAATGGTAAAAATGTTTTCAAGTTCCAATAAATGTGTTTACTTTCACGCAACAACTTCCAATCAATATAATTAATAGATTTTAATCCTTAGAAAATATGATCAATTTGTTAGGGAAAATATTAATATTTCTATGAATATAGAAGGTAGATATACATAAATACCTTCTCTTATTCTTATATATGAATTTTCCTAATTGTGTGTTTAACATTGTCGTCATTACTAACCGTTGAATAATATATTTCATTCTTAAGGCCCGGTGCACACAAGCAGCATGCGTCATTTTGCAATCGCGTCAATACGACCATACTGCCGCAAAATATACATATATTTTATATCTCTCTCCATATACATATATGTACTGCTGGCACACAACGTTAAATTGCCGTGGCTGCAAAATGACGCATGCCGCTAGTGTGCACCGGGGCTTAGGGTGAACACAGACTACGGAATGTATTAAAAATGAAAATTGGAATTTGAAGTTATTAGTCTATTAATTGTAGAATGTTAATGTTATACATTCTTCAAATATTATTAAGAATCGACAATCCAACACGTTCTGCATCCTCTACACTGACCACACTACTTAGTTAATTATGGGAAAATACCTACTGATATTAGAAGTTATAGAAACGTAATCGCCGCATGCCTCTTTTCGCGAAGACCTTCGAATTACAAGCCTTGTTTAATCGATATGTCCCATCGATCAGGAACGCCCCCCCCCCCCAATTTTGCTCCTCCAAATGAATACAATCGCTGTAACCGAAGATTGTGTATTGGCAAAATGCAAGCATCGGCATGACTATTACATTGTATTCAAACTTCATTCTAGGAATATTAAAATATATTAATTACAAATTTATTCGGAAAAGTTTCCTCAGTTACACCTTTACAAATGCAAGAAGTTCTCAGACAAAAAGTGTTTAACATAATGTGATATCTCTTGTTTATAATGGAAACTTGTTTTATCGACATAAATTATTAAAAATATTTCAAGCTCCAACGAATTTTTTTCAACAAACTCTAAAACAAAAAATAATCAAGTGAAAACAGATTCTAATTTTGCGGTGCTTCTTTTTTTGGCGTAAATAAATATCACTTCATCGATTGGTCCTGTGGGAAAACTGAAATTTCAATTAAAATTAAAGTTACTAAATTGTGAATACATATACATTCAAACGCTATACTTTATTAAAATATTCCATTACTAAAATTCTCCATACTTAAAACATTAAAAAATATTTTACTTTAACCGTGATGTAAGGCCATTCTGCACCAGAGAATCGCGTTAGAAATACATAAGCAAGTTTCGTTTTTTACGCATACAATACATTGACACTTATCTTACACTTTTGAGAAAATGCTGTACAACGACAATTTGTTCATTCTTTTAATAACGAGATTCAAAAGTAAAGAGTTCGTGCAGAAGCTGGTCCGGCCTGCATTACACATATCCGATCATTATTAACCCACGGCGTGGTGTCTTTCAAGTCAGAATCTATCTATAAATTTCATGATCAAGACAGATACGGCAGTTTATCCGTAGCGCTTTCGAAATCCAATTTATTTCACGGTGCTCGCCTATAAGTGGTTAACCAAACTAGCACATGCAAGTCTGCATCCACTTAAACACGAATTACTTATTAATCGCTTCTAATTTCAGATCTTGAGTAGTTTGGGAGTATCCGAAAAATTTTCTTCGTGCAACGATCTTAGAAGTAATTACAGGAGTCTTCGAAAATTTTCTTTTGTCTAAGCTTGCCAACTTTTTTCCTTGCCAAAATTTTTATGTAAATAAAAATTACGAAGAACGAATAAATCTGTAAGTAACTTTTATTTGATCCGTTATTGAAATAATTTTTATTTAGATAATACCCAACTCTGCTTTACGGCCAAATGTAATAAAAAGTATAGTATATTGTGAAAAAATATAGTACCTACTTTTCAGAGGAAATTGGTACAAAATAAAACTACATTAAAACAACATTTTATTTTTTAAATCTACATTTTTGCGCATTTTGCATTATTAATTATTGTATTACAAATTAACATATATGAGGAGCTCATTTTTATGAGCGATAGACTCTGTTTCTCCCTTCCCGCGACTTCATATTCGTTCTAGAAGAAATCCTCTCTGTCAAGGTTTAAATTCGCAAATTAAAGTTTTGATGTTGCCATAGAATAAAAAAATAAATCAAAATTGTTGAATTTTATGAATCTATTGGAAATATAGTATTTTTACGTACTATACCTTTTTCCAACAGTATATAATACACTAGACAAGAATATAGTCCAATACTAGGTATATATTATAGTACGGTTGGCAACCTTACTCTTAGAAAGAATAACATGTGAATAATATAAGAGGGTTCCGAGTGGCGCGCAGTTAAAATTTTGAGTAACAACGCGTTGTTACATCCGCTGAATCTCACCCTGTACACTTGTGCCGTTTTACTCCAATTCTGAATATCAATTTGGATGAAATTGAAATACAATGTAGTCCAGGTGAAATTGGAGACTTTGCTGCGAAAAGGAGGCGACTCCACAATCTGCTGAAATTGAGTTGTAGGTGGCATTGAATGTAAAAGAAAATTTTGAATAGATTGGAAATTTAAATAAAATAGTTCTGATGGTTCTGGCACACAGATTACGATAATCGAGCAGACGACGTTCAGGGGGACATTCTCATTAAAAATTTTCAGAAAATCCATTTTCTCTTTACATATATCTATAGTATCGTATCTGAAGAATACTCAGTAAAAGTTATAACACGAAATTCGTAACGATATTGGTACACGTTTATCTCGAAACATGTTTCCGAACGGTAGCCAGTATAACAAAAGAAATTATGAACCGATTCTAAAAATCCTGGTGGCATTTTCTTTGTAATTGAATTCACTAACGTATCGGCCTTCGACTACAAATTGTAGAGGTCATAGTTTTTCGTCGTTAACATTTTTAGATGTAAAATTACTCCCTTTCTAGCATGTCTGTGTTCAAACGTGCACCAAACACCGCCATTTGGCTTTCATTGCCTTCTTAAAGGCTGATACGACAACGATTGATATAACATATAAGAATATCTTCGGTTTTTTTATTTGAGGCAATCCTACGCCGAATTATTCTGGCTACCCGTCGACGCCTCTTTTCGTTATAGCAGTGCACTGAGCGCCACGTAGAAATAGAACCACTACAGGGAAATGAAAAAACAAATTTCATATCCGTGAATAACGAATAAATAAAGGCCATAAATTTTTTTTACTGCAAGTTATATCATTTTTAAAAAAAAAACAGATCACTTATTTTTTTTAGCGATTTGATGAGAATACCGCCTTAAGACTATTTCATGATTGTAGACACAAGGAGGCATACTTAAGAAAAAAAGGAGATGGTAGTTTACACTTTAGAAAGAGTGAATACGTAGCAAGTGGTTTAGGAAAACCCGATGAAAACTAGATTGGTATATTGGTAAGGTTTAATGGGTTCGTGCCGCGAAGAGTATGCACGCCGACGATTTACTTCCCCGTCGGAACACTTTTCAGTTATTTTACGTATTCCAGACTGATGGATTCCAGCGTGTGTCTCAGCAACATCAAAGGGATCGTTATGGCGAAACGAAGTAAGGGGCGGCGGGCGAAGGCTGAAAGGAAGGGACGAAGAAAGAAGTTACGGAGGAGACCAAAGTCCTTATACCATCTCACGGGACAAAATCGAAGGGAAAACGATTAGGAAAGAGAGAAGATCGTCGGGACACGCAATATTCCATCTCGTGTCCAGACCAACCCTCCCAGGATCCGTTCAAACGTTTCCTTTTGGTATCGTCGATTAAGGAGAGGGAAGACGGGCAAATGGTGATTTCAAGGAAGAGTAGCCAAAGACATTATTGCGGGACACTGGTCAGCTTTGTGAAATGAAAGAATTATTCAAGCGAATAGCTTTGCCGCGTTTCAAACGGGAATCATTTGGTAGTTAATGTAGAATTGAAAAGCTAGTTTTTTGTGCTTTCCGCGCGAAGACTTGTGGTTAAGATAAGGTCGTTCATCATTGAAATTAATATTTCGTCAATTGATATTATATTCGAAACTATTGTAACGTGAAGATGAATAAAAAAATATGGTGTTCCGTTTAAAAAAATTAAATGGACCTGGAAATCTCCCCCATTTCTCTAGCAGCAGTGATTCCCAACCGGTGGGTCGCAAAGGTTTTTTTGAGACGTCGCCACGATTTTTTTTTAATATTATTAAGTTAGAATTATAATCTGAAATACATATTTTTACTGTGTTTTCTTTATCTTATTAAATTTACCTTATCTTATATGCGGGAGGGGTGGGGGGGGGGGGTCGCAGGTTATTTGAATATTATAAAAGGGGGTCGCTACTAAAAAAAGGTTAGGAAACACTGCAGTCTAGCTGCAGAGATACTTTTATACTTTCAGTTCCTTATTAGATATTCCACTGTTTATACGGACACACGGTATATGTAAATTTCTAAAAATTGTTCTGACCAGCCGTAGTAAATAACAGGCTGTAGCAATATTTTTTTATATGATTTATAAACACTTGTTTCCTATGATCATAACAATTACAGTTGATTAGTGAAGATTTTAATCATTTTTTACATACAAAGGCTGAAGTTTCTTAGTTTAATTATTGCATTATTAATATGTAGTTATACATCCACTTGCATATAAGTGACAAGCTGAATTCAAAGTAGCAAAATACAACGCAACGAAAGAAGTCAGTCTTTCTATAAAACGTAATGATTGTGTAACAACTGCAAATGTAATTTATTTAATAAATTAAATTTAAATAATTCGCTATTGTTGGCAACTGTTACATACCTATTTGTCAGAATTATAATAGAATCTGCATTCGAAAATACGGAAACGGTGTTTTAGAATACCACACAATGCTTCATTGAGGGGACCAAAACAATGATAACCAAATTAATTGTATTTGAAACAACAATCTGTTGTAGATCGTGTTACGAGAGTGGTGAACCACAAAGGAGTCAGTATCCATTAATACGCGTATCATGTACTTAATTGGTTACACAACTATGGTTAGCCGTTAGTAGGTAGGTACTACACGTGCTTCCAACATAAATGGAACATGTTAAATGGTACGAATTTCATCGGTGAATAATATTTACCCAATAATTGAGGCTTTCCTCAACCAAAATCACAAGGCGAAATATGGATGTCAACCGATTTATGGCCCGTAACTGGTGGTAGGTACAACTGCGCAGTCAATGATTTACATAGGAAAGTAAGTAAAAAAGGACATTTCACGGACCTAACTATAAATTATCTCTGCTCATGTTTATATTTATATAGGTACATTAATAGAATTATGATTGTTCTATTTCATAATTAGATATTGCCGTATTTATGTCTCAGTAATCATTAGGGTGGCCCTTATTTTCAATCTGCGATTTCTTTTGCTCTCACCCCCTAATATGCTTCCATTTCATAAAAAAAATAGTCCCTGAAGAGGATTATTGCAATCGAACAACTGTAAAGGGTGCCGATCAGGCCTTAAAATTTAGAATTCATCAATGGTTTGAATTTGAAGAATTTCTCCAAAATGGTAAGCCCTATCGAAATTTTGTTCAAATAATATTAAAAGAGCATTCAATTTTCTACAATTACTGTATACATAATTTTTCGTGCTTCCAACGAAATATATTTTTATATTTTTTAGATAATAGCATTTGAATATAGCTAGGTCCGCACTTCGCGCGTCCCACCTGTACGGCATGACGTATTTTCTATGCGCGCGTAGTGCGGACCACTCTATATTCAAACGCTATTATCTAAAGCATGGTTGGAAGCACGAGAAAATTATATCTACAGTAATTATAGAAAATTGAAAGCTCTTTTAATATTATTTGAACAAAATTTCGATAGGGCTTACCATTTTTTAGAAATTCTTTAAATCCAAACTATTGATGAATTTTAAACTTTAAGGCCTGATCGACACCCTTTCCTGTTGTCCGATTGTAATAAACTTTTGCAGGGACTATTTTTTTTTATCAAATAGCACGGTTCTAGGGGATGAGAGCAAAAAATACAAAAAAATTCGACACGTATATCCCTACAGCACACTTTGTTGCAGGAACGTTGCCGATCCGTTGCGCTTCAACATTTGGAACATTGGACGGAATGTTCCCAAAACGTTACAAGTAAATTGCTATATCCGCCCCTGTGCAACATTGCGGGAGATATTTCTGCAACATTGTTTCGGAATTTTACAGCAATGGTCACGCAATGTTTCGGGGATTTTTCAGCAATGGTTACGCAACGTTTCGGAGATTTTACAGCAATGGCCTCGCAACGTTTCAAAGATTTTACACCAATGGTCACGCAACGTTTTGGAGATTTTACACAGCAATGGTCACGCAACGTTTCGGGCAGTAGGGCCAAAAATAAAATATCGGTAGGTATATTATATATATATATATATACCACCGTGACTGCGAGGAACGCTACGACATGAATGTGTGCAGAATCGTAGTAGTATAACACGTCCGTGTGTCTTTTATTCATAGAAAATTCTTTTACCCCCTGTGAGATTTGAACCCATGGACTTGTAGCACCATAGACGAATACTTTACCGCTGCAGCTACAACCGTTTATTGAAAAGATTGCTTACGTATTCGAACTAGGGATTGCAATACCGGTAAACCGATTTACCCTTAAATAAATACCCTTAAATTTTTATCGGTAATTCGCCAAATTTTTACCGGTAATTCGATAAATTATGTATACCAATGTAGCGCATATATGCGTTCATTAATTCCGTCGATATCTACTACGTTATCAGCGAAAAAAACTTCAATTAATAATAGAGACGAAAACCGAAGTATCTCAGGAAGAACCAACTTTGATCCAAAAGAAAACTAAAAATCTGAATCAAGCCATCAAAAAATAGACGTATTTTCAAGTAAAAAAAGTAAACAGAAAATATCTACAAATGGCATATGATTTCTGAATGACTACCCGAACAACAAGTGTAGAATCTAAGATCGCTTTATCAGGAGACCAAAGTCTCCTGTGTTATATCATTTTATATTTTATGTTCAGAACAGTTTTATTTGCATATATTTGTTATAACACTCGATTAGAGTAAAAAAAAATTTTTTTAGAATGTTTACTTTTATATTTTCAATACCTAAAAAAATACCTCTAAATTACCGGTAAACCGGTTTTGAATGAAAATTTTACCGAATTACCGGTAATTAAAAAAGTCGGTAAATTTGCAATCCCTAATTCAAACTTATACTCTTACCGTGCGAAACTGTAAACTCAAATTATTAAAAAATGAAGGCTCGTTTTGACAAACCCCATTACGTCTCCCTAATCGTGGAGCTGAATATCTCACAACAAATTCATTTCGACGCTTGATGATATATTAAATTGTTTCATATTCTGTTATGAAATATCTTGCGTAGTACAAGAAACGATTTTTTTTTAGTTTTTAGTGCATTTTTAATACAATCGTTTAACATAATTTTTTTCTATGTTTTTTATTTTCTAGTTTTTAGTGTTTGTGGATTTACATTGCACAGCTCAGACAACTTTACAAATATCATTTATTGCCGTATACACTTTAACAGTTTGCTTAAACCTTATACTGCTAATTAAGTAAGTGTATTAATTACTTATATCACATATTGTCCATGTTTGCATTCATTCCCTCGGAGGTTGCCTGTGGAATCTAAGACTGTATTCTGTGTGTCGACATTTCAGGAACGTTCCGCGTAATTCCGTATTCAGTGCGGAACGTTGCAGGAACGACGCTCATAGGTTACGAGTGTAACTTAACTCCGTATTTTGTGGTCGACGTTGCAGGAACGTTCCTCGTGGGTTGTACGGCAATATATGCGCAATATTCCACGGCAATGTGTGCGCAATATTCCGCGAGTATTGTGTGCGCAATATTTCCGAAACATTGCACAAACGTGGCCATTGTAATATTGCACGGCAATGTGTGCGCAATATTCCCGAAACATTGCACAAACGTGGCCATTGCAATATTGCACGGCAATATGTGCGCAATATTCCAGGAACATTGCACAAACGTGTCCATTGCAATATTCCATAGCAATGTTTGCACAATGTTGCAGTAAAGTTGTGATGCAACCTGTAACCAAACGGCAACATTGCAATGTGTAGCAACAGTTCTACAACGTTCCTGCAATAAAGTGTGCTGTAGGGGTAAATAAGGGCCACCCTAGTAATCACATAGAGCAACTCAGAATGCTCTGACATTACTCTGCCGTTAGATGCACGTAGTGCTAACATTTCTGACAATGAGTATACGTTAAAATAAGCTACCAGTTCACAATTTTTAAATGAATTAAAACTCTGTATATAGTGACTAGTTTGTCATTGTATACTTGTTCTAACAGAAATGTGAGTAACTTATACTGAAATGTATTAAATCGATTGTATCGCCAATTGTGCGGGGTGCCCTTATTTTAGAATAAATTGAGACGAGTTTCTCCATCTGCAGAATCCACTTTTTGGGGTTGACAATCGCCAATCTGACGAAGTTGTCCTTCAAAGCGATCTCGATAGTAGGCGACATTATGCTCGCATATCTGAATCCACCAATATTGAGACCTACATCGTGGGGAAATTGCTTCATTTCTCGGGCAACATGGCTATCTGTTACGCTTTATAAGTCACTCATGTCACTTTCATATCAGGGAAAACAAAATTGTACTGGTTTTACAAATTATTTCCATTTTCTGTTTAAGATTTATAGGAGCAGATATCAAGAATTTTATTGAGACATACTTTATGAAGACATACAGAGGTAGTTTAAACACGTATGTGATCATCAGATAAATTAGATTACTGTTTTGTAAATTCTTTTGTATGAAGACCAGCAATCGCGTTGAAGAGATTACTTTCTTTTGAGAATTGGATATGTGTACGTTTATGAATTTCGTTTTGTTAATTATTCTACCAAAGTGGTAGCATAAATAATTGTGTTGTACCACAAATATTTGGAAAAAAAATGTGCTTTTTAATTTAGCTACAGCGGCGCCACCTATGATTTCACGAAGAGTTCGTTCACGTGATATTATTCCTCATAAAGAACTAAGCAACTTGTGTATTTAACATTTCTTTCTACTGTATTTGTTGTTCAGTTATTCAACGGAACAGCTTTCTACCCCACAAATTGGAAGGGTGATTTCACCCTCTAAATAGAAATGCCTGCCACATAAAAGAAAATACATTTCGGGTACTTTATATGCATATGTACCTACAAACTTTCAAAAACAGTCGGCGTGTAAGTATCTGTTAGGGGACGTTCCTTGTTAATATAGACAGATATTTTATACAAAAATAGCATGGTATAAAGAAACTATTTGCTATTCTATCTATTTTTCTCTTATCTTATTGTTTTAATGAATTTTTAACTATACCTTAAACCATTTACATGAAATACCTACACAAGTTTTTCTTACTAGAATTCGAAACCACATTTTACATTTACTTGTATATTAATTAAGGTTTATATTAATGTGAATTATAATTGCAAATTCTTACTGTGAGGTAGATTTAATATGTAAAACGTGTTACATATAGGGTGAATGGATACTTTTGCGAGTAACTATATATGTATACCGAGGAATTGTGACGTTTATTGGAGGAGTTACGAGGAGGAGTTGGGAAGCAAGGAATCTATGGCAAGATGCTCCTAGAAATGGAATGGCGGGCGGTGTGGTGCACGGCGTGACGTACTATGATACGACAGTCCGGATGCCACTCACAAAGCTAATGTATAAAAATGAATGAACATTCAACTCAACCACATAGGCATAGGGGACAGGTGGGATAGTTGATCACAGTTTTGCTTTTTTATTAAAATAATAATAATGGTTTGCTTTGTTTGTATTTAATTACTTAAGTTGTAATTCTTACAGTATTCCCAATATGCTTGTACAAATTTGAGAGCTGAAAACTAATTAATTTTACTGACTGAATTTAAACATTCTTCGGCAGTGACGTTATGCACAAGTATCCCCCACTGAAGGGGAGACTTGATCAGTGAACTTTAAGAGTAAATAACACATTAATTTTCTAAAAAATATTTATTATCTTAATCAATAACATGAAATAAAAGGAAAGTAAACTCTAACTAACTTGAATGAATTACTGAAAAAATAAAACCGAAGAATTAAACTCTATGACATAAAAAAACATAAATGAATTCTTAAAAGACATCTTTGCCGTATTTTTCAGTTTTATTAGCCGTTCTATGTTTTTTTTCTGAGGCTTTTTCACCTGTTCAAGTATCCCACCTCACCCACTGATGAAGTATCCCTCAATGCACTCGATTTGAAAAAGGTGAGAAATTAAACTTACTTTAAATATTTAGATCAATAAATAAATAGCATTACTAGACCAGAATTTGCTGTTTTTACTTAATATATTTTAAATCGTTGAAAATGCAACATTCAGTGGAAAAGGAGGAAGAACAAGGTGACCGAAATATTTACTTTTTCGCTGCAAATAAGATCGAAGCTCCCAACTACATTATTCTATGCTCCCACAAGAAAACTGCAACGTGAAGTGTTGCGATAATGCAAACAATACCACGATAACGTGACAGCAGACACAAATTGCCAATATATTAATTAAAAAACTGATATGATCATGTATCCTCGACAATTAACTATCCCACATTTCCCCTACGCCCTACACTGTCCCGCCATACGCCACAGCACTTGCAATTCCATTTCTGTGTGAATCTCACTCATGGAAATCTTTCGTCAGCAACTACCCAGTGGTAATACCTGAATATTAGATAATCCAGCAAACCTCGAATCTAACGATCGCTATGCACACAGAATTCGTCTGGTGGAGCGCCATTTCATTTGGACATGCACATTGGACATCTCGCTACTGCTCAATGTGTTAGGACGGTACAAAAGTTCGTTCACTTTATCGAACCAGTCTTTATTAAAATTAAAAATATATTACAAGTTGTGTTTAATCGAAGTATTTTCCTTGACTATTTACGAAATTTTGTCAAAAAAGATATTTCTCGTCAAAAAATACATTTCCGTACATCTAACATCACCTAACAGTGAGCGAAAAAGAATACAAATCTATTCTATTTTCTCCCCATCTACTGTTTACGTCTGTAAGTACATTTCGTATTGCATTAACCCTCCATGGTCACACCTTCTTATAATCACAAATTGGTCACACGGGGTTCACTGTACCCAAGCGTCATTTTTTGAGTTACCATTTTCGTATTTTTTAATCTTTTAACTTTTCAGTGATAATTGACATTCGTAATACTTATACAATCATGGTCTAATAGTGTTTTTCTACAAATGTAAATTTTGATATGATAAAATTTGTAGTTGAAAATGAGCGATTTTCCACGGTTGTGGGGAAAAAGCGATTTTTTAATTTTTTTATTCTTTTTCTTGCGATAAATCCCCTTTGGAAGTCGTAAAGGCACGACATTTTAACTCGAAAATTATTCTTGGGGTACAATACACCCCGCGTGACCACGAAGGATTAATTTACAAGGGCAGTTCGGCAACTCAAAAATTTAAAAAATATCTGAAACTTTACAGAAGTGTAGTTCAAGTGACGCTAATGACATAACTATTTTTTGATTCGGCAATAAAACGGACCTAAGGGTGAAAACACCCCTTCAAGGAAATTTCGAATTCTCATATTATCGTGAATATCTGTGAAACCGTAAAACAGTTAAATTCAAAGTTCTATGATTTCTTATGCCCTATAAAGCGATGATAAAAAATTTGCGAAAAACATATTTTTAAAAATTTACCCCCACCACCCTCTTCTTTGACAATTATTTATCACCATATTAAGCCATAAAACTTTGAATTGAACGTTTTCCATATCTTTCACGGTTTCATAGATATTCATAATAATATGTCAACTCACAATTTCTTTGAGGGGGTGTTTTCAGCATTAGGACTATTTTATTTCCAAATCGAAAAATAGTTACGTTATTAGCATCACTTGAGCTACATTTCTGCAGTTTCAAATTTTTTTGAATTTTCGAGTTACCGAACTTCCCTTGTCAGTCAAATTTCACTTAAAAATAATAGGCTTTTAATATCCACGAAGGGATTTGGAGAAGCATCTACGAGTATCGTCGTTTAATTTATAGCATAGTATTAGTTAGCTTCTACCTCCAGTGACGAATGGTGTGCGAGAATAACCTGACAAATAACTGGCGCATTTCAGTGGAGGCTTAGTTGTGGTTAAGAGACGGTTATATACGACGATCATCGATATAAGTACAAGTTCCGTGGTATTATGTCAGTGGAAAGCACGTGCCTCGACAAACCAAAGTGTACTTCGGGGATATGATAGAATTTTAGGAGATAATCCGCGGAACGATGGTCGATTCACTAAATAGAAATGGATTACACTTTTCGTCTAAATTCTTGATAAATACGAGAAATCCTCTTGGTCACTTTTTATTAAGCTATGACCAAGGATGCGGTGCAGCAAAGAGGGCACGTAATATCGGCAATTGAATCCTCGCGAATGAAGTGCGGCGATTTGTAACGGGATTTTCGACCGCCTGTCTCGCTCAACACGGATAAGCCGCACGGATTTTTCAGGTCGACTGAAGTCAAGTGGTTGGAGAAGGAGATTTTAAAAGGGAGATCAATCGACAGCATGCCTTGAAGCTGCAAAATGCAACATATGAGCAATAACGCGCGCGTCGGGCCTTTGCTGTCTTTAATTGTTTTTCTGGGATCCTGGGCAAGAAACGAATAAGTCGATTATTAATTGAAATCAGGTGTCGAAGAAATATTTATTGAAACTTTTATGATTGGAAGCAATAGGAGACAGAATAAGGGAAATTTTGGATGCAGTGGAATGGGGGAATGTTGGATGGAGCGGTTCGAAAGGAGGAGGGAGGAGAGAAGAGTGGGGAAGGGATGATGGAGAACAGGTAGTTTAAATTGGAATTAGAAATAGGAGGAGACAAAATGGAGGAGTATAAAATGTTTATTGAACAAGTACATGCCGGTTTGGCGTTCGGCAGCGACTGACGACGGTTTGGCGTTCGGTAGCGACCGACGCCGCCGCGTGAAAAACAAATGAATTCGGCAAAAGCGCAGGATGCCGCGACGCAATACCCTTCGAGGTTGCCGGTGCGTCGATCGGGGATGTCGGGCGGCGTACATTTCTTACAGTAGGAAACAGCAAATAAGATAGATAAAAGTATACATAGAATAATAAGTAGGCATAGCATAGAGTTAAAATAAGGATAACAATAATGAATGTGCATATGGTAGAGAGGAAGACTTTTAAAAAAACCGGTTTCCAAATTCCACTATTCCCAAAAAAACCGGTTAAACCGGTTTTCGAATTTTCACAAAAAATATATTATACAAATAAATATTTGTACTTATTTTAAAAATGTTCACTTTCCTTAATATTTTTGGAATTACATAAATATAACAAAATAAAATATACTGTATCTATACAAAACCAAATAAATGAATAAAAATTAAATGAACTAAAATACAAATCCGTACAATTTTTGAGCTCATTTAATATTGATGGATCTACGAAAATACAACACAATAAAATATACTACATACAAAACCAAATGAAAAAACTAAAATAAAACTAAAATCCGTACAAAATATGAATTATAAATCTTTATTTCATTTAGTATTAGTCTTCCGAAAATATGAACTCATGAAGATTAGTGTCACAGTAATGAGTAAACTGTTACCTACTACAATATGCTTGTGTCCGAGGCGATTTCAAGTCAAAAGGTTAACGTTTTTAATTAAATAATTATTTCATTTCTGCATATTAATTCTAGTATATAAAACCGACTTTTTAAATTTAAAAACCGGTTTTCGAATTTCACAAATTTCAAATCAAAACCGACAAACCCTATCCGTAAGGAACAATAAAGATGGTTATATATTATTAGGTTGAGTAACTGCTCAGCTGTGATGACCATTTTAGTTTTCTTAAATGGAACTCATTATGTGTTAAAGTCTGCTGTACGTTAAGGGTACTAAACAGTCGTTTTTGTCAAAAGTGAAGCATTTCTTTTTCAATTAATTGCAAAGAAATTAATTGTAACTGAGACTTGTTCTTTGACATAAAGTTTATTAACATCATACGCTAAAGAAACATGTTTGTTTAGTCAAAAATATGCATTATATATGACGCAACAGATGGATCCGAATGTATAATAATATTCAATGAATATATGATAATATTATATTATATAATAATATTAATTATTACTTAATTATTAATTTCTTAATCACAGAAAATGCAACTTCACATGGAGAGAGATTTAAGTACCCCGAAAACTTTATATTAATAATTGAGGGCAAAAGGATGCAATATATACTTTCATTAGCTTTGCAATTTAATTATCAGAGTAATGAGATTGCTGGTTAATGGGAATAAAATTACAATAGACTGAAAATAAATATAGGTTTCCCGGCGATGGTCCAAGGGTAGAAGTACGTTTGCAAAGTACAACTAACAAAGGGACTTCCCTCTGTAGTTATAAGAACTGCGAATCTGTCGAGATGAGATTCGTTCGGAATTATAATTCAGACAAGACTACTTTCTTTGGACCTAACTTGTTAAGGAAAGGTGAAAAAAGAGAACAAAAGCGGCACTAGCTAACGGTCTCTGTAGAAATCACGGAGTATTCGCTAGTGATCACTGATTCGTAATGAGAGTTTCGGTCGTTCACCTACAACGGCGCTGTAACGAGGTTGGATACTTGAAACTGATCACAGCCAAATACTTCCAAGAGGAAATTTTGAAACAGACTCGTCGGAATAGTGCTTGGTCGGGAAGAAGGATCACTCCAGCGATTGTTGAAACCACTCGTTCCGCCGAGGAGTCTGCTTTAATTAAAAGACAATTACATCGATAATGAACGCGGAGCGTCGCTCGTATAACTTTCGATTGACACTCCCGATATTAAAGAATTTTAAAAACAAAGGTAGGCTCTTATAAGAATTCTCGTACAGTAAAATACATATTTCGCCAGATTCTCCCTGTTGCCTGCCTGCCCAATCGCGTGACGATCTCACCGTGTCAACGAGCGAAATCCTCTTCGAGTTTCTTCGCTCGCCAAACAAGGAGTTCCATCACGACCTGTACTCTCCTCGAGTTCGATAACATGATCAAGCGTTCTCCTTGAAAATTAATTGAAGCGAGATCGTGATTTATATAGAAAATTGAGATATACGCGTCTGCTCCAGCGGAATATTAGATTATCTAAGGAATTAGGGTGGCAAATGCCTGTGTACCAGAGGGCTCCAGTATCCAAATAGCCGTCCAATGTGGACCCCTTGACTACCAGTGACGATAAAGTGCGTTCATTTAGTTTGGCCTGTTAAATTCAATTAGGCGACTGCTCCTGAACTCTAATTTTCTTAAGTTTGTCAGCACATTAATAATTCTAATGAGAATTATTCTCGTAAATCAGCTAAGAACTTCACTGGTACTTATGGTTTTTCAGAAACTGTATTTAAGTATTTTATATGACATAGATCTGGAATAAATGACTTAATTTTTTAGTAAAAAATCTTTTGTTTCTTATGTTATGACTTTCAAGGGTCATCATCCAACTGTTAGCCGATTTTGATGAGGTTTGTGTAGATTATAGTTCTCGAAAAGATGTTTGACATGTATTTTTTTTATTGGCAAATGTCCATATCTAGGGGGTGCAATCAGCCCTCAAAGTTGGAGGTGAAAAACACGTTTGCCCTAATATCTCGGAAATTATCCACTACAGAGAAAAATCTTTTAGGCGACAACGGTGTATTTTTTTTACAATAAATTCAGCCACGTAATCAGATTCGTAATGCGTCAATTTGTTTAAATAATATACTAAAAAGTAGTCATTTATCACTAAATCTGATTACTTGGCTAAATTTGTTGTAAAAAAATACATCACTTTCGTCTAAAAGATTTTTCTCTACACTGCATAGTTTCCGAGATATTGGGGCAAACATGTTTTTCACCTCCAACTTTGAGCGCTGATTTCACCACAAAGTAAAAACGGGCATTTTTTTACTTATTATTAGTGTTACCCACTATATTAACTATACGAATTTCTTTTTTTAATAACAAACTGTAAATTAACCATATTGAAGAATTTAAGATGCTCAACATAGCACAATGAAACATTTGCTTCTTTCTAGATAAAATAATAAATAAACAATCTTCAAAATGATCAAAATTATTAATGCTTTCTTAAACGATGCCTTATGTTTACGTAGATTGCAGGAGGTTTTAAAATAAATTCAGAAACTTGTGATACGTTTCATATTCCCATATTAGTTGACCATATTGTGTATTGCAATAAGTGTTTACACTTCCAATATTTAATATTAATACGTTTCTTAAGAATGCAATATTCCTATTTCGTGAAAATCAGGTAGTTCGCCATTATCGTAATTACTGTACAATAATTAAATTACATGTGAAAATGCTGTCTGCCTATTAAGAACATTATACGATGAATCGCATATAGCCCTTATCGTCGACAATTATTTTTAATTGTTCAAGAAGCCGACATAATCTTCTGGAATTTATGAGTACAAGCGCAAAAATGTGGCTTCTTCGTTAATAAAAACTCTTATTCGAACTTGAATAATGTTTTATTTTCTCTAGGACACTTGTGCCGTTGAATATTAATTATCCTAGCGCTCATGACCTTCTTCTAACTGGCTTAAACAATTTGCAACCCACTTCTTCCAGGGAAACCTCGTTTGTCGTCCACTACTTCTGCGGGAAATCCTAAAATGTCAGAAAAAGTACAGAAGAAATGAGGTAGAAGGGAAGAGAGAGGAAAGAGCAAATCCCATGAGGCTTCTTCCACCAGCTGAGGAAGTAATTAATGTAACCAAGTAATCCGGCTGTTTAAAGAACTTCGCCAGAGGTTAATAGGTTCTAAAGAACATTTTAAAGCCGCTTGCTTTCTAATCCTGCAACTAAGATTAGGGAATCTTTCGACCTTTTTCGACACTTCAATTCTAAAACGGAAGTGTTCAAACAGTAGAATTCTGAAACAGTACATCACTATTAATAACTGACAAGTTGAATGTGAATTTTAACGTACTGAAATGAAGGAGGAAAATAGAATTTCAGGCCCTTTCTAATAAAATAAATAATTATTCATGAAACTTGAAAAATTGTAAAGAAAATTCTCAATCTTTTACCCACCTGTACAACTTGTATTCCAAACTCGTCTAACTAAAGTAAAAACACAGATGTTAATCTGTCTAAAAACTTTTGAAATGTCTATTTCAACGAGCAACAAGTTATATATGTATTATATTAATAGGTATGAATAATATAATTTAAATTTCGACCGTAAAGAATTTTTAAATCATTTACTTCTAATTAATAGGTATGCTCCTACGTAATCACTAGGGATGTGCGGGTAATCGAATGTGTCGGGTACTCGAGCGGTCGGATCGGGTCGGGTAACGTCGGGCGCGCTCGGTCGGAGGCCCGGGACAGACGGGCCTACGGGTAGTCCGATTGTGTCAGGTAGCTCGATTAATTCGGGTAATGCGGTGCTTGATAAGTTGATATACGTATTCAGCTTTTTTTAAACAACCGAGTACTCGGCAAGCATCTACAAAATCTTTACATAATAAACAATATGTAACTTTATAATAAGATAATTTTCACGTGGAAAAATAATGCTTCTAACGGATTTATTCAAAGTGACCTTCATTCGATACCTACCACCTGTATATTAACTTTGTATATAAGGTACATAAGTTGAATTTTTACTTAAGTGGAATTCTCGCGTAACAGCCCCCAAAAGTAAGTAATAGGTATGAATTTTTTTTTAAACTATTGTTAATAATACATTAAACTTCCTTCTCTTAATATCGCAGTACTAAATACATGTTTAAAAACGCATATTATCTGGATGTTTCATAGTATTTAAGAAAACTATACAAGCATATGAATATGCTTTTTAACGTATTTATTTTAAATTAGCATGTAAAAGACGAAGCTGTTGCACATTTTTTGGTAATATCTTTGTCCGTGTACTTGTTCCATTGCATGCCTATTTCCTGTATCAACTGTAAGATCATTGTTTATTTGTATTCATAAATGTTTATAAAAAATGTTTCAAGTGAAAAATATCTTATTCTAAAGTTTCATATAGATAAAGATTTTGTACATGCCGAGTACTCGGTTGTTTAAAAAAGCTGAATATGTATGTTAACTTATCATGCACCGCGTTACCCGAATTAATCGAGCTACCCGACATAATCGGGCTACCCGATACAATCGGGCTACGCGACATAATCGGGCTACACGACACAGTCGGACTACCCGTAAGCCCGTCTGTCCCGGGCCCCCGCCCGAGCCCGCCCGACTTTACCCGACCCGACCCGAGCCCGAAAAGTCGGGTACCCGCACACCCCTAGTAATCACCCTGCAAACATTAAATTATATAAAAGCGCACAGCTTTACTGATTTCTTTAATCATTAAATAGGAATAATTATTTATCTATTTATCTATTTATCTATTTATCTATTTAGTTAAACTTTGATAAATATAAGAAACACAATAATATATACACTGAGCAATGAAGCGCCAATTAGAGAGAGAATTATACAAGTAATACGTATATATAGTATAATCATAAAGCACATAAAGGTACAGACACAAAACCAGAATAAAAAAATAACAGCTAGTTACAAATATAATTAGTAACTCCAGATCTAAATCTATCGGAATCCTAATACTTATACAAAATGATAGACTGCTCAAAACAGTAATTACTTACATTTGAATACTTTCACGTCTAATTTACCTTTCACCCTGTTCAAATGAACCTATGGTCTTCATAAACTGCGAGCCCAGCAATAGCCGATCCTGGATGAAAGGGGCTGTTGTATCGAGATCCTTGAACGAAGAAGGAAATACTTCCTCCATAAGACGATGGATTTCCGTTAGAGTGGCTGGAGATGCTGCGCCTGTAAAATACAGAACTACAAGAAATGGTCCACTGCCACAGGATTGAACGCAATAGATCGAATATCGTCCAGAACTGTCTTCCTCCGCCTCCTACTCTTATTTTGTAGCGTCTTAAAATTTCCGTCGAGGGGAATGACGCTTTTCACTGTAACCGCGTTTTCAATGTCCGAAAAAGTAGGAAGAAAAGATCGAAGAAGCGAGGGTGGAGGAAAGGGAGGAGATAGAAGGGAGTCCATTCAGACATCCTCCAGGCTGCGGATCTCTCAGCAATTACCTTTGATTCCTGCAGCTAATACGAAGATTCTGAATGCCTCCTGGATCTTTACCTCCTATTTGTAGTTGGGCAAGGAGGTAAGGAGAGTTCCTTTAGGAGCGAAAACTAGCTACATAATTTTCAGGAAAATCTACTTACGGTTTCCTATTACTGTATACAGTGCTGGAGTATTCTACGTGTCTATGAGTCCTTCGTATCACATGAGGTACCAGGTGCTGGTTGTAAAAAAAGTTAATGAATTGAATTGCAGTTACTCACAAAAGTAACTCTCCACCGTATATGTAACATATTCTAAATCTACTTGAAAGTAAGAATTCGCAGTTACAATTCACATTAATTTAAACCTTGATTAATCATTTTTACAAAGTTAATATTAACCCTCCGTGGTCACGTCTTTTTATAATCACAAGTTGGTCACACAGGGTTCACTGCACCCCAGCGTCATTTTTGAGTTAACGTTTTCGTATTTTTGAATCCTTTAACTTTTCAGTGATAATTGTACATTCGTAATACTCATACAACCATGCAGTAACGGTCTTTTTTTAGAAACGTAAATTTTGATATGCTGTGTAGTTGAAAAAATAGTTGTGGATAAACGCGATTTTGTTTGTTAAAATTCACAAAAATTTTATGTTTTCATTGATTAAGGTTTACAAACGGAAATATTAGCAAATATATATTCTGAGTTGCGATACACCCCGTGTGACCACAAAATGTTAAATATAACTTAGAACTAGTATTTCAGAGATGTTCATGCATTTCCGTCTCAGTGTATAAATTATCCTAATTTTTAATAAATGTTAGAAGAACATTGCTCGTCATACAGCGTAAGGCTTAAGGTACGTTGCAATAGGATCCAGAAGTCCTTCCATTGTCGAGGAACACAGTTCAGTAATACATTTATCAAAAAAATGTATTATCCTGTTTCATAATTATTTAAACCACCAATTCAGATTTTACGTGAAGAAATGAATTTTAGACAACATTATTACCTAATATTTTCGTTCATAACTTTTTTCTAGTGGTTTAAACAATTGATAAAATGTGTCACCATTTGATGGATCTAATTGAAAGAAGTAATTTTTGTCTTAACACTTTTTCCCCATCTCTTACAGATTGCGAGTTACAAAATAAAATCTAAAAATAGCTGAATTTTCAGGGAGTAATTTCCATCCCCTTGGAGTGAATTTGGGCAGTAAACAAAAACTACATTGTAATCAGAAAGAAATCCTCTACATATTCACAAAGTTTCATAATTTTTCTAATTCCCGGGTTCGGAATCTTCCTTTGTCAGTCACATAAGTGCCGCGTATGAAAAGGCCTTAAATAAATGAGTCATTGCAATGTCATAGTGAGTTGATAATGAGGGTACATAAATATATTATATATTATAGTAGGTATAATAAAGTGCTACTAATACAGTATGAATAATATAGTAAATACATAGTACATATATTAGTATATCAAAAATAAATTCTGAAACTTATGAAAAGTAAGTATTTCAATATTACGTCTAAGGTGTTATACTCTCCAACTTCTGGTGCAGTACATAAGATATGCAAGTGCTTCTGGATAATTACAATTTTCATTGTACCTACTTGAAACCAGGAAAATTACGACGAGACATTTGAAATTACTGCTCCGACTTACGTGTATATTATTATGTCTGTAGAAGAATGGGTTGAATAAAAATTGTATGATTTCAACTGGAATACAAAATGAATCGAAGAAACGCTTTTTAGAAAGACGAATGAAAATAAGGGTCCACTCTCGTAGTAATGAAACTCTATTTATGATTCAATATGTCAATCACTTAGATTTTATACGTTTATTTGCGTGTAATGATCGCAATATTGATAGCTGATAACCTCAGTCGTCATGGTTAAACTATACTCATAACAATAACGTGTACTACGATCTTGTTACAAAAAGATGTTTATGCTTCTTTTAAAACAAATGGTTCCGTTTAAATTCCTGAAATAATTATTAATTGCACCTAAATGTTTATGTGTTACCCATATTTAACTCCTTTTAAAATCATACAACCTTTGCTATTTACATCAATTTTTCTCTGAAATTAATAAGATAGAAATCAGTAGGTCACAAGTTCAAGTGTTTTACTTTATACATTTTACATGTTTTCAAAAACAGCTGGTTTATTAACGAGACAACGAAATCTCTCTAGACCTTTGAATGAATTATTCAAAAGTAAAATTTTGTTATAGATGTGGCACATAAAAGAATGAATATACCTACATTATTAATCGAAATTTCCTCATCTTTTACTTATTGTTAGTTAGTATAGAATACTCGTATTTCTTCGCCTGCATGAATAAAATTAATTATTTTACCCCAATCATTGAAACTGTAAATAATTTCAGTGAGAAAGCTTCTGGTCCATTCTAAACACTTTACGCAACCCGACGTATTTTCACCGTAAAGCGCCTTTGCATATTTTTGTCGAAAGTATTTCTTCGTTTTCCTTTTCAGCCGTGTACACAAACACGAATCCACAGTCCTCCAGCGTAATTCCAGAAAGTGGGCTGAGCTAAATGGATTGCGATGTCTTGCGGTCCTTTACGCCGTTTAAAACGAATGAATGTGCCAGATGGATTTATGTGGAGTTTTAAAGGCTGCTTTTCCAACGATATTGCTAAGTCTTACAGCAGTAGCTACCTGCTGAAGAAATAATCTTGTAAATAAAATTACAACGGTCCCTCTTACGTCAGCGCTGGTTTTACGGATCGCAGAGAACATATACATAGACCTGGATTTGAGTCTACTTGAAGGAACACAATTTAATCTTAATCTCTTTCAACATTCAACGTTCTTAAAAAATTTGCAATTGCTCAGAAAATTTGTGAATATTCTGAAAAATGTTGGACAATTTTTAGTTTATTTTTAGTATTGTACGATCATTTCACAGATAATTTAGATAAATACGTTATGTGCATTGGTGAACAATTTAACCCTTCGGAATCACACGGGGTGTATCGCACCCCAGGATATGTATTTGCTAATATTTCTGTATATTTTTAAACCTTAATAATAAAATTTAAAAATTTGGTGAATTTTAACAAAAAAAATCGCGTTTATCCACAACTATTGTTTAAAATACAAATTTCAACATATCAAAATTTACATTTCTAGAAAAAGACCATTAGAGCATTATTGTATGAGTGTTACGAATGTACAGTTATCAAAAATACGAAAATGGTAACTAAAAAATGACGCTGAAGTGTAGTGAACCCCATGTGACCAATTTGTGAGAATAAGGTATGACCACGGAGAGTTAAGATATTACTCAACTGTTTCGATGACCAGTTCTTTCTTCAGCTGTCGTCCATCTTGCTCGTTGGTCTTACGTCTGACTGATAAGTTTGATGTAACAGCTACTTTTAAAATATATTATTCATCATTCTACTTATTTTCCACTTCAATGTTTGAATTTCAATAAAGTTTTTTCTGTACATCTACTTATATGTATTACTAAAAATCGACGACGAAAGAAAGTTTAGAGGAAACGCAGGCTCACAGAGCATCTTGAGTAAAGGATACACGTAATTTATCAATTTCGAAATATATTGCAAAGCATTCACTTTTCAAACCCTTTAGCCTAATACCCTTATGTGCAAAATGGTGAAAGGAATTGATTTATTTAAAAAGGATACACGGTGTACTTCTATGGAAATGACGATTGCATTTTCGCGGCGCACCATTACACACGAGAGAAACATTTGGTCATAGACGCTTTCGTAGAATGCACAAGGGAAGTTCGGTAATTCGAAAATTCAAAAAATCTTAAACTTCACAGAAATATAACTCAAGTAATGCTGATGACGTAACTATTTTTTGATTCGGCAATGAAATGGTCCTCAGGGTGAAAACACTCCCTCAAAGAAATTGTGAGTTTTCAGATTATCGCGAATATCTACAAAAGTGTAAAGACATAAATAAGAAGTTAAATTCAAAGTTCTAAGGTTTTTTATGTTATATAAAACGGCGATAAAGAATTTGCGAAAAACAATCCTTTTTTCCAAATTTATCCCCACTACCTCTTTTTTCAACAATTTTTTATCACCATACTGTAGGATATCGAAAGCCACAAAACTTTGAATTGAACTTTTTTCAATATCTTTTACGGTTTCGCAAATATTCACGAGAATCTTTGAAAACTCACAATTTCTTTCGGGGGGTGTCTTCACCCTTAGGATCGTTTTATTGTCAAACCAAAAAATATTTAGGTTATTAGCATCAGTTGAGCTACATTTCTGCAAAGTCTCAGATTTTTTTAATTTACTATACATATAGTGATGGATGATATAATTTATTCAGCAAGATAATGTGTGTATTACTATAATGTATGTTCTATTTCGAATCCAAGCTTGATGAGTGGATCACCTTCACGATGAAGTCAACGAACTAAACTATTTATTTAAGATGCTGTATCAAGTCCCTTTATAGTTATGACCATCTTCCACCTCTAAACGGTCAGCGATAATGAATGGCTTCCGTAAAGTGGGACACGGTAACTTTTCTTCCTCGATGTGTAATTTCCATCAAATCCTGCGAAATGATGAAACAGCCGGAAGCGCAATCAGCGAGTACCTACTCGTCCATTTTACGAAGGTCTCCTTGTTACTTGTACGTTTACTACATAGCCGTTTCTCCTCGATCAACACGTGCCTCCCTCTCTCTCTAATGCGTATTTCCTTTCCTACAATACAAGCCGGCATAAATAGACTGCCAATAACGCCAGGAAAAACAAACCGGACATGTGAAAAAGTAACGCACAAAAGCTTCTGAAGGTATAATTAGTTTTCGTCTTATAAAATTTATTTGGCTCGTATTTCAATGTCCAATTATGTGTGATATCTATTTCAGCTTTACGTAAGAGGCATTCTTGGTGAACACATGACACAGCATGTTCACAAACTCGATTATTAGATTTAAATAAATTTCAGATACATGTATGTACCTACTTGTCAATTTCTTGTATTTATATTTTATAGGCTATGCGTTTCTGTTGTTATTGCAATTAACAAGGAACGTTAGGCAGCCCGAAATTTCAGAAAATTATACTACTTCAATGCGTTTGTTGCTGTGTAATAAATTATAGGAGAAACCTACAAACTAAATTGATATTTTACATATAATGTTCATGCACGTTGATAGAATGTATTGATTATTAAGATCAAAATTTAAGCATTTCCAAATCCATCACTGATTCTCTTGACTACCACTTACTAGCACGTGATTGGCTTTCTGATGTTACGTGTAAGTGTTCATTAAACAATGTTTTGTGTTCTGACATAATATGTCTCGCAGAATGGAAAAAATTTCATCTCGGATGATAAACCATAAATAATGTTGTAAATAAGAGCTTTACAAATAACAATATTATCTTAAACAACCAGTTTAAATGAATTCACCAGAAATACAATATTTCACGAAATTGATCAAATGCTTTCCTGATTATCTTTTTTCCATCGTTCAAACGGTAGAATTCACTATCAGGCTGTAAACATTACTACGGACATAATTTGAGTTATACAATAATAATTAAATGGGAAAGACTTAAAAAAGAAACACTTAGCTTGAAAAATAATTAAACAAGTATTTAAGATTTAACAGCTGCATCTATTCAAAACTGTTTCAATTTTTTTTATATTCATCTCTTGCATCAATAACAGCTTTCATTCTACTGGGAATACTTTCTACCAAATTTTTCGATTGCACGCCAGTGATCTGATTCTATTTTTATGACACCTCTTTTACACAGTGCGCATAAATTGCTGATAGTCTCACTAAAATTTGCAACTTTTTTTAATTAACTCCAGAAGTTTTCAATAACTTTTAGGTCAGGGGATTTGGATTACAAATCTAACAGTGAATCCTTGATTTCGTAGCAATGACTTAAGAATATAAATCGTGTTTTAATTCGCCATCGTGTTATATACACGGCAACACCCACTATTTAAAAGCACGGGATGTGAATAAGCGATTAGAGGAAATTCTAGCTGGAAAAGTAAATCAGTGTGTTTGCGAAATCGTGGTGCAGCCAGAAAGGAGGAGATTCATCATGCGATATTAACAAGAGTTAAGTTAGGCAGCCTGAAAATTCAGAAAATTATACTACTTTGTGTACAAGTAGAGTACTTCATCCATAAGACAAACCTATTTTTTGTTGGCGCCATAGTCCAACAGGCATCGAAATATCTAAAATCTTTAGGTTTATTATAATTATAGGTCGAAAACTGTGATTTCCACCGCTTTCAACTGTTTCTAGCTCATAGCTATGTTAACCGATTTCAATGAAATTTTCAGCATGTACCTATAGAGAACTTATTTAACCCTTCGTTGACACTCTGGGTGTGAGCCACCCATAAGTTGATTTTGACGCTCTGTACCTTCTATATGCAAAATAAATATCTTTTTTCCAAAGGCAACTTATAAACTATTTTTTCTCTCAAAATATTATATCTGAACAATAACTCTGTAGATTTTTAACTTCTAATATTGAAATTTGTAAAATTTACAGTTTTTTGAAGATTTTTTTCGTGTTTTCTCGACATATGGTAATCTAGGTTTTTTTTACAAGAACTGTGATAAAATTTCAATAACAAAAACTATTGGAATACAATTCTACAGACCATGAAATTGACCCATGATTTTTTTCATAACGATTGGATTCTTCAGATGAGAATGGCAGTCATTCAAAAATTGTTCTGGGTGTGAGCCACCCAGGTATGTTAAACTTGATCGAAAAAAAAAGATATGTCAATGAAGGGTTAAATCTACAAAGGGGATTTTTAACTTTTCATTAAGGGCTCAGATAAAAAAGTTGAAAAAGCGACCTTCACTATTTTTTTCGCTATTTCGACCAATTGCATTTTTTTCAAAACGGCGGACACATCACCTAGTAAACTAATCCTTCTAGCTTCTCAGAAAACCTCAAATCGTTTGGATCAATTTTAAAAAGGTTATACTGTTTTAAAGAGTGTTCGAATACTTTCGTGAGCCACACATATATCATCTACTATTGCGAGATGAGAAGAAGAACGACTACCCACAAGCTGAAATGTCACAGGGGCAAGGGGAATCGTCCACTCGCGTCAACCTATCACCTCCAACACAGTTCGTCCCGTGACGAAGAATGCGAACGAAACCAATCGCGACAATCCGCGAATATGGACAGCCGCTAAGAACCGAAAAGTAGGACTTCTTGGAGGGAATAAAGTGGAGCGAGCGGACGATTCCCCTTGTCCCTGTGACATTTCAGCTTGTGGGTAGTCGTTCTTCTCATCTCGCAATAGTACATAGTTTATTTCTATATACATGCATATATCATTACTTTATGTTGAATATTTTCTTCTTTATTTGTCATTAATACTATTTTTAGAAGAGGTACGATTTAGGAGACGGTTATCTAAAGCGTACTTTTACAGTATGTCGCAAAAAGATTAATAACAAATTAACTTGTTCTGAACAAAATGTTACACATATAATAGTAGGTGCCTAAAAGATCAAGCTACCATATTCAATAGTCACTTGCGTTCAAATTAGTACCAAATATGAAATACAGTAAATCCCCGTTATGAGCCCCACAAACGGGGCTGGCGGCGGGCTCATAGTGGGTTGCCGATATGATTCTCTCTTTCGTACCCGACGGCAATTTCGTGTCTGACTCTTTCGTTTCCTCTCGCTCGTTGTCCGATTCTCTCACTCTCATCCGCAGGCTTCCAAGAAATGGTGGGGATAGTCGCCAGGCTGTCAACGGGAGGTAAAAACGGGCTCATAACGGGGATTTAGTGTACAGCGTAAAATATCTTATGTGGTACGATATCGGCAACCCTCCCCTATGTGAAATCTATGCCTGATTTTGGGCGTAGGTATCTACCAAATTCTCCTTTGGAGTTTATGAAATATTTTACGGATTTGTCACAAATATTTAGATACCTTTTTATCTAGATTTAATTAGGCATTTATCTCAGAACCACCTTTTGACCACACATGTCCTTTCGAATTAACACGGCAGATTACTCGAAGAAGAATTTCCAATAATTCTCAAGTAATAGTTCTAAAAGGAAAAGCAAAAAATCTGGGTCACTTGAACCAGACTGTAGTCAGCTGACATCAACTGGCTAAAATTTATACGCATGGACATCGCGACTTTGCAATTCCCTTTGTTCCCATTTCACTCAAAGAACCAAGTAGCAATTCCTTGCCCCTGTTCTCTCAGTAAATGAAAAATTGCCGGCGGTCATACTGTTCGGAATTAACGACAGCAGAATAGGGCAGGCGAATGTGATTAATGGCAACGTAAATTAGCGGTAGCCATCAGCAGGCTGTTTCTTTTTCCGAGTTTCTGCAACGACTCCCAAGGGGTCGCGAGAGAAAAGGGGACCACCGAAAGCGGACTCGAAAAATGCGGTTGCTCATAAGGCGAGAGCGCATCGCGTGCTCGATAATGCGAGCTTGTTGGTTGCTTTCTAGCAGATTAGGTGGAACTTGGAAGTACCTACGCGTTTTACATGTAGAAAGGCAGTATGTACATCTTTTGCGGGGTGCCCATTAAAATGTGATATAACCGACAGGTGGGTTACACCTCGCGAAAGAATGCGGAATATTTATTTTTTATCTATCCCATAGTTTTTAAAAAAGTAGGTAACTATGAATATGCAAACGCCCGCCGTTCATACTTTTATAATAAATGAATGCGGATACGTCTGTAAACGATTAATAGATTCATTCTAACAGTGATTATGAACGTAAAAGATGTAAAAGGAATATGTAATTAGGGTGGATGTACCAGTAAATGAACACGTACCAGTGACTGGACATTTATGATTAAAATGAGTAAAATAAGTTATTGAAATAAGCAACTAATTAATTAGAGACTTCTTTTAATTTCGTGCTTCATATCCAAACAATTTTTATAAACATAATTTTATAATAGTGTTCATTCATTAGCCTTAAGTGTTCATTTATTGATGCGTTTACAGTATCATGGCTTTCACAACTAATTGTACACACTTGGAATGGCGAAAATGTATTAAAACAATGTACCTCAAAATTTATATTAAGGGGACCTTCCGGTCTAGAGCCCCAAAAAATAGGTGATTTTTAGGAATTAATTAAAGGAAAACTATTATATATAATTTAATGGGACTCCTTGCATTGTATTAAGGATGTCTTAAATTATAGAAATATATTTTTTGTTTTATAATTAATCATTGCAGACGGCACTGGGGAGTCGTTGAAGTCAAGGCGTCAAAACATTGATCCAAATCGGTGGGAACTGTATCTCCAAAAGTTATTATCCGATTCGACTGAAACTTTTTTATTTTGAAGAATATACTTCTGGTAAGGGGGGAAACCAGAAAAATTACAAAAATGACATTTTTTTACAAAATAACGACACTTAAAGTTTGAAATCACTTTTCCCCTATATTTTTCATCCTTTCAACGCCTTTGAAAATTATAAATTTTCAATTTCTTGTAATTTTTTCTGGTATCCCCCTAGCCAGAAGTATATTCTTCATAATAAAAAAAAGTTTCAGTCGAATCGGAAAATAACTTTTGGAGATACAGGTCCCACCGTTTTGAGAACACTGTTTCGAGAAAACCGCGTTGAAAGTTTTACGTGGGCGCCGAGTGGCCGGTTGCTGCCCATGCATTTGCCGCTACGCAAATGCCTATAACTTCGGGAATTTTACGAATTTCAACAAATCCTTTTAAACACGTATTCCTAAAAGATTGAACATTCGAGAAATGAAATAAAAAAGAAATCGGCTTTTAGACCGGAAGGTCCCCTTAAACACGAAATTCATGATTTCTGTAATGACGTATTTTACTTGCCTTGAGGATAAAAAGTATCAAATGCATCATTCTTCTTTGAGTCAGTAGAGCACGTTGCAATAAGAATACTATATCCTTGAATTTTACTAATTTTAACCCTTCGTGTTCACATCTTCTTCCCTAGTAGCATTTTTGGTTGGCCAACGGTAGCCAACAGTTGGGAATTAGTTGGGATATAGGTAGCGTTTTGCCTACAAATTCCCAACACAGGACCTACGGCAAAAAACTTACGACAGTTTGCCAACGAATATTCAATGTTGGGCCTACAATTATTATGGTTGGTTAATTAACAAAAAGTTACGACAGTTTGCCTACGAATATTCAATGTTGGGCCTACAATTATTATGGTTGGTTATATAACAAAAAATTACGACAGTTTGCCAACGAATATTCAATGTTGGGCCTACAATTACTATGGTTGGTTAATTAACAAAAAATTTACAACGATGATTAAATGTCGTCTTACAAACGTCAGAAAATTTGCTACATCCAAAAACCTGTTATTATATTCTAAGTTGTGATTTTTCTTTTCTTATTTATAAATACGTAATGAGGACGTCTGTCTTGAGACGAATGTGAAATTTTGAGGAATGGGTCTAAAGGTCGAATGATGATATTTTGTAGAATATTTCGCGTCACTGCGCAGTTTTTATAAACAATTAATACTAGTTATGTACCTAGAAATTCGAAGTGTTTATAAGGAAATGTGTTGGGTAAGTCCTAACAGCGGTTGCTTAGTAAGCGGAAAGTTTGGGTTCGATTCTCCTCACCGGGAATTTTTTTTCCTAAACCAGGTCTGAAAAAGACGCGTTTAAGACGTCTTTTGAAGTTCTTCAAGACGCCTTCTGGACGTCTGTAAGACGTCTTTTGGAAAGAAACTGTTGGGCTTATAGAAAAAAAACCTTCAGTTGGGCCTATGGAAAGAAACCTTCAGTTGGGTCTGCGTTGGTTACAATCGCTGGCCCATTTAAAAATAGCGCGACACTTCAACAGTTGGCCAACGGATAACACGTCATTGGCCCAACAAACTCCCAGCAAATAAATGCTACTAGGGTTATAATCACAAAGTGGTCACATGGGGTTCACTGCACCCCACCGTCATTTTTGAGTTACTATTTTCAACCTTTAAACTTTTCAGTTAGAATTTTTGTAAAAATGTAAATTCTGATATGATGAAATTTGTAGTTGAAGAAATCGTTGTGTAAAAAAGCGATTTTTTTGTTTAAAATTCGCCAAATTTTTAAATTTTAATATTAAGGTCAAAAAATTTAAAGAAATATTGGCAAAGGAAAAAAATTGCCTGGGGTGCGATGCACCCTGTGTGGCCAAGAGGGTTAATAATACATAGTTCGGTATTCAGTCGAATATACAGCGAATAAAATTCGAATATTACTCTAATTTTGTATAAGAGTTATGGATTAAAGATTACTGCAAAATGTAAAATAAAGTAATAGCCTTGTGACGTGTACAATTGAAAAATATATTACCCCGCAAAACTGTTGCAAAATGATTATCTGTTCTTCTGCAGCAATAAAAGATATTTACTATGTTTTGCATTGGGTCAATAATTAAATCAGAAATCGCAGTTATAAATATAAATACACATAATGTAAGTTATAAATGACATATTCTATATAATGTGCTTCCAAACTGAAGCAGTGTAAATAATCATTGTATGGTATAATTAATCGATTAAACGAACTTACCTAGTGAAGTTCAATCGAAATTGTGTTGTTGCGACTCCCGTCTAGCGGCGTGTAGTATAAACTTTAGAGGCGCGAAGTTCGAAACGGATCACACAAATGTAATAGAAAAGGGAAACGAAGTGAAGTTTCGTACAAGCCCGAGGGATTTGAAATAGTCAGAGATTCTTTTAATAAGTAAACTTCAAGATTATAAATTAATCAATACCCACTTGGAAACGGGTGTTTGAATAAATGAACTCCACTTTGATCCCTTCTCCTAAGTGTGTAAAATCAGAGCAATGTTGTTAAACGCTTGTTTTTGTAAAAATCGATAACCGAGACGAGTCAGATTAACGAATAGGAATTTAGCTAACTAATTAGGAAATTTGCGATTGGCTCTTAGGAACTAAGACAGTTTGGTAAAGAATAAACAATGTAAAACCGATGGATTTTTTGTGAGAGACACTCGAGCCCCGAGAGCGAAAGCGAACGGACGTTCAATAAAAGTTTTCCTTATTTGTATCATTTCAAATCGTTTATTGAGTTCAGTAAAGTTATTAGTTATTTGTGTTAAATTGTTTTATTACATTATTATTATCGTTAATATTATTTCTACAACTAAAATCCGCGTCCAGTGAGCAGAACGCCTTAGCGTTCCACGGGCATCGTCCCACGCCTGGTTTCTCCAAGGGAAGACGACATTCCCCAGACGGCCACGCAACAGTGTTTACAAATGTAGTACCGCTACTTTCCGCTTGGAGTCTCCACAATGTTACTAGATCAACCGAAAAACACGGCCCACCGTCCAGCCCCGTCCCACGTCTTCATTACAGTTTAAAACTTGATACATGGGAACTAGTAAAAAAAACAAAACTAACACAAGAAAATCTCACATTATTCCCCCTTCCGATATCTATAGGGTGATGAAAAAAAGAAACCCACAGTCCTGTGTAATAATAATCATCAGATAACCCATTGGGAGGAATACTTTGATCTATGGGTGGGATGTAATCATCTCGAACGAGGCAACACATATAATTTCGATTGAACTTCACTAGGTAAGTTCGTTTAATCAATTAATTATATGGTATGCCTCGTTCTCGAAATTACAAATGTAGATGTTTAAAGATTTTAGATTTTTTTTTTTTAAATATGTGAGTCTGGCTCTTATAGCAGAAAAAGCAAAAAGGATGTACATTATTTAACTTTATCCCTATTCAGAATTGCTTCTGCAAAGCTTCCCCTTGGTTCGGCAATGGGTCTGTTATAAAACCTGGTGAACACCTTAGAGTTTTCTGACCAACCTGCGGTGATTCGAATTACACTGATATCTACTCCTCTTCGGAGCGCCGCTGACGTCGCCGCGTGACGAGTGCTGTGTGCAGTAAATTCGTCCCCTACATTACATGAGATCAAACAATCCTTGATCCAGCGACTAACGGTCTGCGTTGAAGCTGCCTTATGCGGCTTTATTAACGTGATAAACAATCTATTTTCTTCCTTCCTATATTCCCTCGTCACTTTCATATAATGCTCCAGCGACCTTGCCACACATAGCTCGTGATTCTCTTTACATCTAGGAAGGAAGAAAACTGGCCTAATCGACCCTACTCTAGATGTCTTAATATGATCCATGATCCTAATTTCAACTCCCGCTGGAGTGATCGTCATATTATTGATCCTTATCAAGGATAAAGTCTGCACTCTATGCGCCGTACCTAATCCTAATAAAATCACCAATTTCTTTGTCATTTGCTCTAAACTAAGCTTTTCTATCGGCTCTAACTTAGCAGCAAACTGAAGCAATATCTCCATATCCCAAGTCTTTGTATACTTGAGAATAGTGTGTCTTAACCTAAAAGCTCCTTTGAAAAACCTACGTATACCGGCATTATCAGATATATCAATCCTTGAGATCAGAGAGATTGCCGATCTTGCAGTATTTAATGTACCATAGGAGGCACCACTATTAAATTTATCAGACAGAAATTCTAAGATTTCTTTGATTTCCGCATTATAAGGATCACAACTCTTCCTTTTACAATAACTAAACCATGGCCTAAAGACTACGCTGTACTGTTTTATGGTTGCGTCTGATAATGACGCGAAAGCAATTTCAATTGCTGCCAAGGGTAACCCCTTATTTATATATGACTTCCTAATAATTTCCCTACCATCAAGGTTAGGTTCCCTGCTAGTTGATGTTGATGGTTCAATCTGGAAGGACAAACAAGTAACTGCCGTGACGGTTTAAATACTATCGGTTCCGTTGTTAACATTTCCATAAACATTGGAAACCACGGTTGTGCCGGCCATACAGGTACAACCAGAGATGGGCAAAGATAATATCTAGATAAACTCGAATAAAAGATACTTTACATTTATTCGTTATTCGCAGCTTCGAATAACACGATTTATCTTTATTCGAAACATCACGGATAAATAAATTTATTCGAAGTGAATTTATTCGACAACGGAGGATGATTTTTTTATTCGAAGTGAATTTATTCGACGGTGAATGATAATTTTTTTATTCGAAGTGAATTTAGTCGAATGATAGATCTTTATTCGAGGAACTTTTATTCGAACCGTCGAATAAGGTTTTCATCTTTATCCGTAGTTTATTCGACTTTTATCCGAAGGCTTCGAATAACTTTCGACGCGCGATTTCGCCTCGAGCTGAGGACTTGGGCTAAAAATAATCTGATTTATATCGTGTTTAAATTCATTTTCATCTAAAAAATCTCAACAGTATGTTACTGAAACGTTCATGCCGATACGATAGAAAATGTGGAAGTTTTACATACATTCTATTAATATAAGTATACTCCACCACAAGCAACAATGTATGGCTCTCCAGCCGATGCTCGTTCCAAGATCAGAAGCCGCCACCGAACAGCCCAAGTCTTCAGCTCGAGGCGAGATCGCGCGTCGAAAGTTATTCGAAGCCTTCGGATAAAAGTCGAATAAACTACGGATAAAGATGAAAACCTTATTCGACAGTTCGAATAAAAGTTCCTCGAATAAAGATCTATCATTCGACTAAATTCACTTCGAATAAAAAAATTATCATTCACCGTCGAATAAATTCACTTCGAATAAATTTATTTATCCGTGATGTTTCGAATAAAGATAAATCGTGTTATTCGAAGCTGCGAATAACGAATAAACGTAAACCGTGTTATTCGAAGATTCGAATAACGAACAAAGATAAAGTATCTTTTATTCGACACGTTATTTAAATAATTTTTTATCTAGATAATGCCCATCTCTGGGTACAACTAAGATTCCGCATGCCTTTTCTTGTCTTATTTTTTGTATCGTACGCAATAATACCGAGAAAGGCGGAAAAGCGTAAAAGAACCACTCTGACCACGAAATCGTAAAAGCATCTACCACAAACGCTTCTGGATCTTTCTTCCAAGAACAAAAAACTTCATGTTTTTTATTAATCCTAGATGCAAACAGGTCTATTTTTGGACGCCCCAAAGTTTGTACGAGAGTATTAAATGCCCAATTAGAAAGTTCCCATTCTGTATCTAACATCTCTCTTCTCGACTCTCTATCTGCTTCTACGTTTTCTTTAGATGCGATGTACGACGCGAAAATCCAAATATTCCTATTTTCGCACCATTTCCAAATATCTCGACTTGTTCTATTCAATCCAGGAAATTGGATGCCCTCCATTCGATTTATATATGCCACTGCAGTCGTGTTATCTATTCGTAACAGAATCTCACTATCCTTCACATTGCATGCAAAACACCTTAAAGCGAAGAAAGCCGCAATCAGTTCTAATTGATTTATATGTAATGTTTTCTCGGCTGCTGACCAAAAACCATGTGTACTTTCTCTCCCACACGATGCCCCCCAACCAGAGAAAATTTCTTTGACGAACTGGAATCTTCTAATTGGTTTATATGAAATTTCTACATTTCTCATCCACCAGAATAGTTCGATTTTTACTATATCTGATAGCTTCATAACCGCGTCATAATCATTGTCATTGAAAAGTAGTACAATATATCTTTCTCGTTCTAATAATTTACAATATAACATTCCGTAGCTTACTGCCGGACATGCCGCTACTAATGATCCTATCACAAATGCAAATTCACGAATTTTACAACCCTCTTTACTTATCATTTCTCCTATTATTGTAGATAACTTTTTCCGCCTTTCCCCTGTCAGTTCTATCACGAACCTAACAGAATCAATCACGAACCCTAAGTATTTACACCTCTTATCTGGAATAAGACGACTCTTCTTGTCATTAATAACAAAACCGAGTTCATTTAAGGTTTCTACCGTGCTTTTAATATTATCCAAACATGCTTGTCTATCTTTACCAATGCACAGAATGTCATCTAAGTATACTGATGAAATCAATCCTTTTCCACGCAACGCCTGTATAACCGGTCTCATTACCTTTGTAAAAACGTAGGGGCTAGTACACAAACCAAACGGGAGGCACGTAAATTCGAACAATTGCCTTTGAAATTGAAATCTTAAATACTTTCTGCTATCTTTATGGATCGGTATTAAAAAATAGGCATCTTTTAAATCAATACTGCACATAAAAGCGTCTGGAAAAATTAAATTTTTTGCTGTTCTCAAATCTTCCATTTTGAAGTGAACGTTCTTAACACATTCATTGAATTTCTTTAAATTTAGAATGAAACGCTTCGAACCGTCCGGTTTTGGGACTAAAAAATATGAAGATATAAATTGCCCCTCTGACGGCGAACACCTCTTTACTGCACCCACATTGGTGAGTTTTTTAATGCCTTGCTTAACCTCATTTACTATAGAGGTTGACCATTCCGGCTCTTTCGGTGGGAATTTCTGTCTTATGAGTGTACTAACCGGTATCTTATAACCTCTAATACATTCCAGAACGAATTTACTTCTTGTTAATTCCTTCCACCTACTTCCAAATTTCTTCAAACGACCAGCTATTTTAATTACCTCTACAACTTCTTCTGTGGCACTGCTCGTTGCGACGGATGATACCGATTCTGATTCGATGCCCGCTGGTTTTGCAGGCTTTGCCTGACTTTTGTCTGGAACCTGCGCGGATTGCTCCTTATCCTGTCGCCCATCCTCAGCGTTCCTCCCTGGGATGGGCCTCTCCAGTTTAAAGCCCTAGATGACTTCAGTGGGGTTTTGTAAGAACTGCCCGAAGCTTTAGCTTTCCAGTCCTTGCTAATCTTCTCCATAACCCTTGCTTCTTTTATTTTGTCGGAGAGATTCTTTCCCCACAAAAAATTATCCGTCTTTGTCTTCTCTAACACATCTCGCATGGACTTGCCTAATCATGGCAGGATGTAGGCTGCCCTTGCCTTCGATTGTGCATGGTGTACTTCTACGAAACACTTTCCCGCATCGCACAGTAGTTCCAATAATTTCAACCTGTCCAAAGGTTCTTCCTCGTCCTTAAGAATAGCCGATATAGCCATTCCCAAAGTTGATAGTCCTGAACCCGCCAAATTTTGAGTCTGGACAAAATGCTTGTCCCTTTTTTGGGACGACTCATTTAGCGAGGGCATTATTTCTGGATTAATCTTAGGGGCCTCTAAACTGCAGTTCCCTTTCCTTGAGTGTTTTTTCAACAATGCCTCCTTAACCTCTTTAGTCTGCCCAGCACTTAACCAGGCGTTCCATCTAGTTGTTAAGAATTGATGGAATTCTAGTTCCTTTGGATTTTCCAAGGCTGGATCATCGCCCAAGACATTTAAAACCTCTATGTCCATCTCCGGCTCTGCAGCTGGCGCAGTTGTAGGGGCCTCTTCAGTAATTGATATAATTGGTGGGGCCTCTTCTGTAACTTGGGCCTCAAGTGCCGTACGCTTAACTGCGGCGCTGCTTCCTTTATTCTCTACAACTACATAGTATTTGCTTTTCCGATGTGGTTTTACTCTTACCTCTCGTGTAAGCTAATCCAGTCGTTCACAACAAACGTACGGCTTATGTCTCACCTCTCGTGTGAGCTCCACCGTCCAGGGCCACCTTTACCAATGGGCTAAATGGGCTATAGCCCAGGGGCGCCCGTGATCCAAGGGCGCTTAAGGGGAGATTGTGCCTTGTTGGGCCGAAAAATAGGTAATTCTTTAGATTTTTTTGTACAAAAACGGTTCGAGAAATTAATTTGAGGTTTGGCAGGCTGTTTTATTGTATCTTGATCTATTGTTCTGAATTTTTGTGTGGCAGTGAAAAAAAATACATGGCAGATACAGAGAGAGCGTTGAAAAATAATCGAGTGGCCCTGGCGTTGGCGAAAAGTACTGTAAGGGTTATCCGAAACACGAAAAGTAAACGAGATTCTTAAACTATATGAATGTGGCTATGGGTGGTAGTAGATGCATTAAGAAAAATAAAAAAATGTTAAAATGGCAGCCTTTTGATGAAGATGAAGCGCCCTGATTCAAGTCTGAGAAAGGTTTTGCCTCAAAATCGGGAAATCTTCTTTAAATAAAAAAGGAATGGTACCAGGTACCAGATACGGCAATAAATCTACAACCACCCATAGCCACATTCATATAGTTTAAGAATCTCTTTTCCATTTTGTGTTTCGGATAACCCTTACAGTATTTTTCCTCAACGCCAGGGCCACCCGATTATTTTTCAATGCTCTCTCTGTATCTGCCATGTTTTATTTTTCACTGTCACACAAAAATTCAGAACAATAGTTCAAGATACAATAAAACAGCCTGTCAAACCTCAAATGAATTTGCCGAACCGTTTTTGTACCAAAAATTCACAAAGCATTACATATTTTTGGGGCCAACAAGGCGCAATCCCCTCTTAAGAATCAAATATGTTGAAATGCTTTTTTCTCTTCAATTTTGGAGACAAAAATTTCTATCTGGAGCATCCTTGCGACTTGATCCGCGCGGACCGAACCGCAGGTGACAGTGAGAAAACGCATCATGTTCTATCTTTCCCTCAATACATGATGTCGCGGGCGTTTTCGTCTGTTCTTGCCGTGTCCACATCGCCGCAAACGGAACAAGACGTCCACATACGATTCGTTCGCTGAGTTTTGTTCATGTTTGCGGCGGTGTGGACGCGGCGGGGGCGTTCGCGGGCATTGTTTTTGTTCGTGTTTGCCTTGGTGGAGACCCGGGGTTGTGATGTACTGCCTTACACCGATTGCGAAGAAATTGCACCCTTGGGGGCTAGGGCGCCAAATTCTTTTAGCCCAGGGCGCTCAAATTCGTTAAGACGGCCCTGCCACTGTCTATACTCAATGACTGAATTTCCTAACCTAAGTTTACTTACCTTGAACATTATTGTCTTTTGAATGCCCTTCTTCCAATCTCTCTAATCTCTCGAGGATCATATTCAAGATATCTCCTGACTCTGAGGTACTTGAGTTATAACTACGTCTCGTGCTACGACTTGATCTACGACTCGACGCCACGCGGTCCGCACGTGGCCTCGACGAACCCCTTTCCGGTGTCCTCCTGCTTCTTTTCTCTTTCTTTTTCTTATTTCTTTTTTCTAAGAATGATCTATTCCTACTTGCCGACTCACTCCTATGTCTATGTTTTCCCATTTTAAATGACTTTTTTCCCAATAAAATTGTAACCACTAGACTGTAACCACTGTCTTCTCCAAGCACAAAGAACATAATGAAGACGTGGGACGGGGCCGGACGGTGGGCCGTGTTTTTCGGTTGATCTAGTAACATTGTGGAGACTCCAAGCGGAAAGTAGCGGTACTATATTTGTAATCTCGAGAACGAGGCATACCATATAATTGAATTCAACAGTGTCTTACTAAAGATGATACGTTCCACGATACACTATTCCATGAATAAATTAAGGAGGGTCCAGGAAGTATAAAAAGTTATAAAAAAAATTCAAGTCCTTATTTCCATCATCAGTATCTCATTACTCAATTTTTTGTTCCCTACCAGCCATGTTTTGTGCCTCGAAATGTCAATAAAATCAAGTGGGGGACAGAACAAATAGAAGAGGATCGAGTTCATCTGGCACTCATAACTCTCGTTGAAATATAAAGTACTGAGAAAAAAATTGATGTTGATTAAAGCCAATCCACCAAATACGGTATCGTTGATTTTCGGGATTTTGCCCAAACCCCTCCTTCAAAACACGAAAACCCCAGTGGACAATCGATACCCTTCCATCTCGTGCGATTGGGTTTACCGTACGATTGAATTTATAATGTGAGCGACTGCATAATTACGTTTATATGGGAAAAAGAGCAATGTATAAAGTTCACTTATTCTAGTGCAAATACGTATCTACCTATTTTATTTCAGAAGTGGTGAAGATGAGTACCCTTAACTTCTATACATTTTAAGTTAACGGTAATCATTTGGATCACTTTTGAATTAAAATGAATACATATTTACTGCTTATATTTTAAACGCCTTAGTACCTATTACAATCTTTTTTGCGTTAAATCCTAGATGTCACTCAGAAGCCGATATTTTGGGAGGCGTATCTCCTTAAAGCGCAGTGTCAGCAAAGGAGCTCACATAACTTTAAAGGAACGCTGTATAGGGGCTTTTCCATGGGAAAATATTCGTAAATCGGTGTCGAGCGGCAAGCACAACAGGTCGATAAAGCTTCGACGGAGCCGTTATCTCTAAGGAGAGGGCGTAGCGAAGACTCGGAACGAAGAATTCCCTACAGCACTCGAAATCACCGCGTTAATTTCGATGTGTCTGGAAGTGGCTGAGCCAGGCTTGTGGCCCGCGCGTTGCATACAGATGACGAAAGAGATGGTACAGTGCACGTGCGTGTAGGGAAGTTCGTTGATGAGTGTTGATGGTCCAGGTAGTGTTGGTGGATGGCGTCGGTAAGCGTACGAGTGGATGGAAGCGGCGAGACGAAGGGCCCTTCTCGTTTGAGCACTGTGGGGTGCTTGTGTCAGCGTTGCGCCCCACCTTCCTGTCTCACTCGCCGCGAATAACCACTGCAATTCATTGTTTAAGCCGAGACAATAAAGTGAACGTCAGCCGACGTATTCCCGTGTTTCTAATACGAATTCCCCTGGCTTTTATTCACTTTTATTGTCCTTTAATCCTCCATGATCAGAAGCTGAGACAATGGAGTTTTTCGGTGCTAGCAGCGCGACTATTGATGATCGCTGTAATACATTCCCACGAAGAACAGTGGGAAATGAGGGAATTAGAAATAATTAGTGATGTGAAATATTTGAATACGTTCAGAAATGGAAATTCTAATGTGTATTTACTCTATAATAAAGTCATTGTAATTGTAAATTATTATTCAAAATCTGTGCTGTTTCTGTTGCTAATACGATCCCACATTGCAGATCAATTTTATCAAGTTTCCTTTTGTACGGTGACCTCTTGATTACACTTTCAAGTAATTTTTACAATATTGTGTACATACTTTTGTTTGCATTGATTTCTCGCTATTGATTTCTCTTATTTCACTAACTTTATGTTGTACATTTTCTCAGAATTAAAGGTTTACACATGTAAGACGCAATTAAGAAATCTCGATCTATTTATGTCCTGAATCCATAAGATTTTCTTAAATATAGAATATTAGTTAAATAAGAAAGCAGATACTTGTAGATTGTGGCACCATTATAAATCCTGTCCTAAAAAAAAATGGTTTCAGTATGTGATACAGTTGGGAAGGCAAAATGTAGTAAAAAATTCTAGAACGCAGTGTCAAAATACATATTTAATGAAATAGGTGATACAAATGAAAAATTAAAGATATCAAAGTTTAACGTAATCTTAGCTGCGAGATTTATAAAAGAAACAGCAGAAAAATAATTGCGATGGCAATGAAAGAGTGCTTGTAGAAAACACTGTAAGGGCCACAAATCAAATCTTTCAAGAGAGAAAAAAACTTCCTTGACCATAAATTATTTACGAAATTTAATTCGTTTGGATTGCTAAATATACTTAAATATACAATAGCCCAAATGTATCAAAAAATTTGAACAAAGGAATTGTATTTGTAGACAACCCTATATGTGCCACCTCTTAGTTGTAGAGAAAACTGATTGATGGAATAAATGAAAGTCAAGAAACTTTTTCAATTCTTTTAAAAACGGTCTCCTTGATTACCTAAAGCTTTACCTCCAAACATTTACTTTCGAGACGCATTGAAGTAAACCGTTTACACAAACACATTTGAAAATTGTGAGAAATTTTGGAATGCTAAATTAGAAATAAATTGCTGCATCAAATATCAATATCATTATAATTGTAGTCAAACAAATTTATGGCAAATTGATTTTTGTGCAAAGCAAAATAGTGTCTATTTTAACACCATTGCAGCTTTGTGACACTGACAATGCCAAGCTAAAAACTTTTTTTACTTTATTTTGAATTCCCAAACACATCCATTAAAAACAACATCCCTTTCAGAGATTCACCGCACTTAGAAATAGACAGCTCTTAAAATGTCTGATCGAATTCGGCGTATTCTACTTACTACGTAATCGTTCGTATCAAAATGAATCCACATTTGAATGGTGCCTCGAAATAAACCCATGTATTATTACAAATGGACCTATAAAATTGTAATGAGTCCATACCTAAACCTAACACATTCGAAAATTCTTATGGGTTTCTCAAATTAGTTTCCAGAATTCATACGGATAATGCAAGGTGTTTCGTAATAGATGGTACATTCACGAAGAGAGTTTATTCTACATAACAAAATAAAAAGGAAATATGAAATTAAATGTTTTCGTACGAGATTTTGCTGTAGAGGAAATTGATTTTGCTATAAAAAATAAAAATTGGTAGAATGCAGTATCTAGTAGAATGTGATATAATTGTAAATAACATAAATCCTTGTGTGAAAATAAATCGAAATTGTAGAATCACTTCTTCGGATCAGACTTTGTCTTAGAGATAAATAATCTGTGTTGAAGATGGGACGGATACTCAATCAAGTTCTGGGGTACTAGATTGATCATCAAATTCGAGTTTCCCGAAAACAAAGCTTCGTTTTACAAAAAGTTAATATACAAGGTGTTTATAAAAATGTGGGATATTTTTCTAGGATTGGTTCTAGCCACCAAAATAATGAAAAATGTTGGTACACGCATATGTCCAATAATGCTTAGTTTTGCAGTTATAAGCATTTTTATATTCCTTAAAAAACACCGGCCCAAAATGCTTAGTAAACCGGCTCACAGACGCGATTGTCAGTTGGCCTAATTGTATACTATATATATTTTAATTCAGTTTGTTTTCTTCGCGGCTTTAAAAAAACAAAGGCGAAATGGTAATCGATATCTCGATCCGCAGAAACAAAGCTGGGCTTCGTTAAATGCCACTTTAATAGGCGTTTCGGGCCCATGTTTTACAATATATAAAAATGCTGATAGATACCTGCGAAACTAGGCCAATTAATTTTTATTATTTTGGTGAGTAGAACCGATCCTGAAAAAAATGTCCCACATTTTTATAAACTGATTTGATCTGTAATGATACCACATTTACTATTGCGTTCTTCATTTTTTAATTAGGTGCATGCGTACCAGACGAATTTTTAAAATCGTTTTCCTTCGGAACGAAAAGTAAAAATTGTTGATTATATTCCTTTTTAGGGTTGGTAACGCTCCATGTTACTTTGCCTGCTTTTGTTACTTTTTCTATGTGCCTTCGGTTCCGCCTTTTACCGAGACGCGCAACCACGTTATTGTATTTCAATCTTGATTCAAACCATGTATAATTTACCAATAAATATGTTCGTATTATCTCTCAAGTAACTGTGCTACTCTGATAAAAAATTGAAAAGTGAAAAGGGGGAAAATTTTATTCGATATCCCCCCCTTATTTTTTTTTTTATATAAAACCCCAATTTTTCCACTTATATTACCTATTAGGAAACACTCTGTGTATTTTTGTACATGTAGTACCTTGTGCCTACTAATCGCGCACACAAGGGAGCAAGCTATCTGACCAAACAAATTCAAATGAAATGATATCAAAGGAAAGGACGAAAGCCGCAGTAATCAGTTGAATGATCCCAAAAAATAATAAAACAAAGACGCGCATACAGCAAGAATAAATGAAATGTTATGTAAGAGTCAATTATTTCATCGTAGCACGTTTCGCCACTACACTTTTGTGTTTATTGTCCTGTAAATTATTCGCTTATTGTTTTATTTGCGGGAGAAAAAGTTATACCCTCGAAATGTTATTAATAAAGCAGGAGCTCATTTGCGATTCCATTTGTTTTCGTCATTCTTCTCACGTTTATTCAACTTAAGCTGGGCGAATTTATTGCACCGAATATTTCCATCTATATACACACATAAATGATTTCATTAAAAATATTTTTTACCTCTAAAGACTGTAATGTAAAAAATAATATTCCCTAAAATTGGACGAATTGATTGAAAGCGCAATATAGTGATAATATATATATATATATATATATATATATATATATATATATATATAAAGACTGTAATGTAAAAAATAATGTTCCCTAAAATTGGACGAATTGATTGAAAGCGCAATACAGTGATAAAATATATATATAGAGGTAAAAAATATTTTTAATGAAATCATTCAGAATTTTCATTTTGCCTTTGATAAAGAGTAAATAAGTGTCTGTGCTTGAGTATATTTTCACAATAATGAAGTACATGAAGTGTCGCGCACTAATTTTAACGCCTTTTGCGGGTAGATAAAGAGCCAAAAAGTATTTTATCCTAGCAGCCTCCGCCCCTGGCTAAAGAAAAAATGGCTTATTTTTAAAAACTAATCTTTATTAAGTTTATACTAAAGAATATTTTTAAATTTTTAATTAAATTGGCGCTACAAAATGAGTTCAAACAAGCAACCAATTGTCGCCTGTCAACTTGACTGTTTCTCAAAATTGCCCCACCCTCCTAACAAAAATTCTGCGCACGCTCTTATACATGCCTTTCCCCGTAAACACTAAATTGTTTACGAAATATAACATTTAGCAATAATAGCATGTCAGAAAAGTTTCCGGAGAAAATTATTCTATAAGATTTTTTATTCTTTCCCTTGAAAACGAGAAGAAAGGCAATGTAAATGCAAAATAAATAATCATTGAATATCGTTCACTATAGAAATTTAAACGAAGCAAAATGAACAGCTATGGTATGGTAAAACAAACTGTAAACTCGGGAGTTCGGACCCCGAACCTTCAACCCCATCCACAGAGCTGCATCATCTTGCTTGAAAGAAGTTTAAAGTCTTAAGCACTTGACGAAATAACGAGTAAACCACCACCCCTTTTGTTAAATATGTGATAAACTAGTACATACTTCCGTGAAAGCCAAAACATGGGTGAAATATGGTTTGCTTATTTATCTATTTACAAAATTACATTAAAATCAGTGCACAACATTTCGCCTAGTTCCTTCGTCACATACTCCCATATTTACAAGGCACAAATTCGGTAAAACTTGGGTATTTAAAAGATCTTGAAAAAAATTTGACAAAAGCAAACAATGTTCACGTAAATACGTTTTTCCTACATTTAATAGTTTTCGAGATATTGAGCTAAATTAATATTTCACCCCCCACTTTGCGGACAAATTTCACCCTCCAGGTATGGATGTTGAAAGATAAAAAAAATACGTGTCAAATATTTTTGTGAAACCTACTACATACTCAAGTTTCATCAAAAGTGGAGATTATCACTTTGAATGTGTCTCTTGTTATACATCTTGTATAGTTTAATGCGGAGGCGCACCCAAGGGGGGGGGGGCGGGTAGGCAAGGGCCCTGGCACCCCCCAAAGAAGGGACTTTGTAAGAAAGAAAAGAAAATTGGATTTTATTCTTTAAATAAATTTTTATAATCACCTAATGAATTTTATTGAATTTGCATGAAATGACGTAGCATTAAACAAATTTTTCTTAAAAATATTTTTAGCCCTTGAACTTGGCTTCTCCCAAGATTAAATCCTGAGTGCGCCACTGGTTTAATGTAATCAGAAAGAGCACTATGCACAATAATAGAACTATATTTTACAGAATATGCACATGTGTGTGCGCAAACGTAACACCTAAGGAATACTAACAGTTTCTGAGAGGAGTTATACAATTTCTTTTTTAATTGTAGAACTAATTCTAATTCCACTATTTACAATTAACATATTTCATTTTTGTAATAATTGTGGTTTCCTTAACGTGACTGACGTCTACTTAATTTTCAGTTCTCTATAATTGCCTTTAAGTAGATAAATGAAACGCAAGTAATCTCCTCGCATTCGCTTCATGCGCTTTATGCGCCACTTAGCCGTTTATGCTCACCTATTATGCTTTTCACCATACGCAACATACAGGCGCCCCTTGAATTAGCTGCACAGTGTGGGCGTAGAAAATTCTCCGCCGTCACTTCAAAGAAAACGAGTAAACACTCAAATGTGGTGTTAATTAGCACTCCATAAAACTACAAAGAGGAATGCATCGCATTCATGTACTTTCATTTACCCAATTCGCATTGTCAACTCCTTTTGCTGTCAAACGAAATTACATTGACATTCGCTTGTTTATGTACTCACGTATTCTATTTTCTTTTAATCATATGCAGAGTGTGGTTCACAGCCTTTGTTATAAGCCATTTTCTAGGGCTCTAACGCAGATATCGACCTGAAGCTTTTCGCAAACTTAATTAGAGAGAAGGCTTTCTTCATTCTGTGGGTAAATAAAATTTACAATCTGCTATAAGAGGAGAAAAGAAGAGAAGCTGAAACATTTGAAATGGAATTGTAAGTAATTGTTAAATATTCGTAAGGGCCTCTGAATATCTTTTCTTTATAAATATGTCTTAAGGTAGAGCTTTCCCTTTCGTGATAATTTGTTATAATAACATTGTCGTAGCCAAGGATAAAATGCGTCAGATAGTAGCAAAGGGGAAAGGAATGTTCAAAAGGCCTGATTTCAGCTTGGTAGATACGGGAAATAGGATTGGGCGTGGTATCGAAGATGACGAGACCGACGGTTCGGATATACGATCAGATCCAATAACGTTTCAATCATCGAATGTGTCCTAAAAAATGCAGACACATCAGCCTGGCTCTGGCGAGTAACGCTTAGAATTTAGAGGATCATTACGATTTAATTCATTGCAAATCGGATTTTCGAGCGACGTCTTTACTAATTAGCAATACCTATGTAAAACTTTTAAGATACCAGAATTAACCCTTTGAATCCTGGCAACATATAGTATATACGTTCTGTGAATTTTGATTGCGGGCGGCGTATAACATCTAAATTACCTATATCAAATTATTAAATATTGATGCGAAAAAATTGTTCTTGAAAATTTTTGTTTTGAAATACCGCGGATTCAAAGGGTTGATTCAGCTCTCTAACAGTAAAATATGTAGTTCCTAATAATGTTAAATATTACACTTTGAAGTAGGAAGTAGAAGTAGGAAATTACATTTTTATAAATCCTTAAATAATTCTTCAATTTTAGTTGCATACTTTTCACATTTATACTACCGTTCAAAAAAATGGATAACCACATTAGCAAGAACAGTATTATTGAATTCTGTACACGTAGTATATTAATAATATAAATTCGATTTATACTTGAAAGCTACAATAATTTGAGTCGTGTATAATATTCTACTATGGACCATTCCATCAAAATAAAGTGAAATGAATACAGACTTTCCAATCTACAATGAAAAAGAACATTACTTCTACTAGGTATCTTAAAGTACTTACTCTGTGAGCTATTTATGAAATACACTGGTACCTTTATATACAGTGTGTTTCAGAACTGTGGATAAATGGCTTATCGACCAATAAAGCAGGCAAAAATATATAAAAAAAATTGAATAAACGAAGTTCTGAAATTTAATTGTTTTCGAGATAATCAGCAGTGTATTTGGCAAACTAAATTTTTCGTACAATTGCATATATTGCGAAATGAATAATATCTCAAAGACTTCAGAGTAACAAAATTTCAAAATTCCAAACCAAATGTTGCAAAGCTGCAAATAGGAGAGACATATGTACCTATTGAATATATTGTTTGAATAGATTGTTTTATACAAGCTGCATTCAAGGCGAGATGCATTTTCATTAAATGAATGTTCTTGTATACAATTAAAAGTATTTCAGGGATGATTTAAACAAATTGAGTAGGTAGAACTGTTTCAAGTTGCGGGGCGTAAGAGCAAAGTTTGTGTGCTTCTGAAACCATTGGATAGTTAGGGACAAGCTGTTAACCCGTGTAATACGAGAAATTATTATGTATCTTACGTTTAAGAAATGTAATTATGTCTCTTCAAAATAGTGATATATGCATGATTAGAATGGCTCTTAGTTTTTACTTTGGAACTTTTTTCGCGGCACCCCCTAGAATAGTTCCAATAAATAAAAAATAATCTGTGTAATGTTTGAGCCTGATTGGATAAGGCGAAAGGGGCCCCTGGGCATTTGAACATTTAAATAATTATTAAAAAGCGCACAAAGTCGATTTTAAATGATTATCCTCTAAGTTTACATAAAAAATTATTTAATCTACGACTCTCAATTTTTTTGAGTCGGCGTCAGAGTAATACAGTGCAAATGATGAGGCACCGACATAAAAAAATTGAAAGTCGTAGATTAAATAAGGGAAACAATTATTTTTTACTTTTTAGGGCATTTTTATTTTGTTGAAGTCGGTTTTAAATTTTTTTATATTTCTTTATGATAAGGGGACTTCGTTAAAACTAATCAAAAAGTGTTTAATAAATATTTATCAGCGAATTATTCGTTTCCAATATTATTTATAGCATGTTACCATGTGATGGAAAGGTTCATGCATTAGGGTGGCTTTTATTTACTTTAGGTGCAATTTTTTTTCAGGGATTGAAAATAAAAAACTCCCCCCTTTTTGTAGTCTTTATAAATAAGAAATATTCGAGATGCATTTAAATTTTCAAAATGGAAAAAAATTGTTCACTTTTTTCCAGTTTTTCGGATTTTTCTCGGAAACTATTTGTCGCACGAGAAAAAGTAATACAATATAAAAGATGCTAGTTTGACATGCTTTTTGATGTAATCAATAACTTATACAATAACTTAGAGTCCATTTGTGAGAAGAAATACCTATTCTGCTACTCTGAAACATGTTCCCGTAATGTGGTAGTTGTTCTACTGAAGGAGAAAGATCTTGCGTGCATTGGGACCTCAGAGTATTGGGTCCCCAGTCACAGTATTGGGACTTCAATCGGAGTATTGGGACCATAGAGTCTAACGTTCCAATACTCTATCTGAGATCTCAATACTCTAAGGTTCTAATACTCTAAGGGTCCAATACTTTAAGGCCCCAATACCCTAAGGTCCCAATACTCTAAGCCTTAGAGTATTGGTGCTCTTAAATATTGGGACATTGGAATATTGAGGCATTGTAATATTGGGGCATTGCAATATGGGGGCATTGCAATATAGAGACCATAGAATATTGAAGCATTAATGTATTGGGACCTTAAAATACTGGCATATTAGAGTATTGGGACATTAATACCTTGGGACATTGACATATAGAATTCACCTGGGATAGAAAGGATCGTTTTTGTAATGAAATTTCAAAAACGTCCTTATAAAACGCATTTATGTAAAGCGCATTACTTTTATTCCACGCGAACTGGAACATAGAAAAGTTCTCAAATATATGCGCATCGATATGAAAATAGGATGACGTGAAGCATGATCGATAAACAATTTACATTGAAAATGAAAACAGTATCACAACTAAGTTACAAGATTATGAATATAGTGATTACATCAAACCGATGCGATACTTGCTTGGACAAGAAGCATTTCGCCTATGTAACAATAAATATACATATGCACCACGATGAAGGTTACGAACAGAACGAAGAACACCAGCTGAAAGTTCAAAATTCCATCCTCATTCTGCAGTATCGCCTATAAACATCACTCTTTTAAATCCTCCCCTCACCCTTTATAACTCATTAGCACATTTTTCCAAGTTACAAGTGCATATTGAAATATCATTTCATACAAATCATCATCGATACTTACATTGAAGAATAAGAAACCTTGAAAGCATATCTCGATGGTACACAGCAGTATCTGAATTAGCAGCAGTATGTTAAAGTACTGCTCGATCTTGCAAGCAACCCAATAACAAGAAAAAATGTTAAATTTATTATCTCCCTTGAAAAGCTGTTACCACAGGTGGAAAAGTGCGGTTCACTAGTTCAGATGCTCGTGTCTCTTGACAATCCAAACCAGCTCCTTTTGAACCTGATCCATTCTTCTCTCCAGCCTCATCCTCAAGTTCCCGAACTGGCTGCACGTATGCAGCACTAGCATAGCGATAAAAACATCGACGCAGGTGTACGAAATCGCAGCGCAATAAGCAGCAACCACCTGGCCCACGTTGGCTCGCACCAGAACCGATGTTGGTCGAACGTTGTAAGGAAATATCCAGGGTACAAAACTACCAAACGGTCCTGCGTCTCTTGATCTCGGTCACCTGTGCAGATCGTGAAGGCTCGAAGGCTCAGATAAGCAGTAACCATCGTACACCAGGTGGATATGAATCTCGACATTTTGACGCTACTAATCATTGCTGTCCTTTCTTCTTCGGTTTTCGTGCCGCGCCAGTCGTCGTAGAAACATTTGACGAGGGGTTTCAGACCCTCCAGCACAGACAATAAATTCTTAAGTAACCGGGAACGATGGATTATTCCAAGTCAAGCCTTTAAGGGGACCTTCCGGTTCAAAATCGATTTTTAGACGGAACCTCCCTTTAAAATCGATTTTTTTTATTTCATTTTTCGAATGTTCAACCTTTTAGGAATACGTGTTTAAAAGGATTTGTTGAAATTCGTAAAATTCCCGAAGTTATAGGCATTTGCGTAGCGGCAAATGCATGGGCAGCAACCGGCCACTCGGCGCCCACGTAAAACTTTCAACGCGGTTTTCTCGAAACAGTGTTCTCAAAACGGTGGGACCTGTATCTCCAAAAGTTATTATCCGATTCGACTGAAACTTTTTTTATTATAAAGAATATACTTCTGGCTAGGGGGGATACCAGAAAAAATTACAAGAAATTGAAAATTTATAATTTTCAAAGGCATTGAAAGGATGAAAAATATAGGGGAAAAAGTGATTTCAAACTTTAAGTGTCGTTATTTTCTAAAAAAAACTGTCATTTTTGGATTTTTTCTGGTTTCCCCCCTAGCCAGAAGTATATTCTTCAAAATAAAAAAGTTTCAGTCGTTTCGGATAATAACTTTTGGAGATACAGGTCCCACCGGTTTGGATCAATTTTTTGACGCCTTGACTTTAACGACTCCCCAGTGCCGTCTGCAATGATTAATTATAAAACAAAAAATATATTTCTATAATTTAAGGCATCCTTAATACAATGCAAAAAGTCCCATTAAATTATATATAGTAGTTTTCCTTTAATTAATTCCTAAATATAACCTATTTTTTGGGGCTCTAGACCGGAACCTCCCCTTAAGCTTACCTTCTTGGTAATACCATCTGATAAGGATCTTGACGATCGAGTTGAACGCGGGGATGTTAGCCAAACAAAAATTGTTCGTGATCTCATTCAGGTCCCCGTTTAACATGAAAAGATTCGTGCTCTGTGGAACAACTATGAAGGTGACCACGCACAGGCAGGGCATCAGAGCTGCGTAACGCGGCGATCCTTGTTCAGTTGACGTCGGTTCGGGCCAAATACCCCAGAGCTTGACGTTCAATCGGTTCCATCTGATCGCCTGCCTCAGATGTGTACATACGAAACAGACAGGCCATACTGAAATCTATCAAATTTTAATTTACTTATTTATCTTCTCAATTAATTGTAAGTATCTCCATTAATCTCTGTAACTACTGTAACTAATTCTACAAATTGCAGAAGATTTTCGTGAGACATTTGTATCTGCTCATATTCCTTTCAACTAATGTTCTTCAAGGAATTAACATTTTGCTACCAACAAGAAATTATTCTCGAACTGCGTCTCGTACCTTGATCGAAATCCATCGATACGTCACGGATGTGAACTGCTCGATAAAGTCCTTGATACTAAATCCCTGACTGCCGTGTCTCCTATCGTCCATGGGAAGAAAGCATGCTCGTTTAAGAAAGTTAGAAGCCATCCCTGGGAAATATTACGAAGTTAAATAGAAGAGGCGATCGGCAGTTGCACCGCCTTTAAGCTGATCTATCATTCGAGACACTTGTGTTTGCTGCGTTGAATAAATAATCTATTGAATTGTTAAATAGCAAACGGCATAGCCCTTCACCGATGCTCATATGTACTTCCAGCGTTTCTTCTTTCCCTCGGTTCCACTGAAGACAGCAACTTACTTTCCACGTGACCCGTAAGGGGACGAAATTCTTAATAGTGGTCGTATAGACAAAAAATTCTATTCATGAAACTTGGAGTATCATTACCCCTACAGCACACTTTGTTGCAGGAATGTCTCAGTTAGGTTGCGGTTTAATATTTGAAACATTGCACGGAATGTTGCCGAAACGTTACAAGTAAATTGCTATGTCCGCCCCTGTGCAATATTGCAGGAGATATATCTGCAACATTGTTTCGGGATTTTACAGCAATGGTCACGGAACGTTTCTGAGATTTTACAGCAATGGTCGCGCAACATTTCTGAGATTTTACAGGAATGGTCACGTAACGTTTCTGAGATTTTACAGCAATGGTCGCGCAACGTTTCGGGCAGTAGGACCCCAAAAAAACGGTATTTTATATAATACATATATATACCGGACGTGTCTATGAGGGGACCTGACGACATAAATGTGTGCAGAATCGTAGTAATATAGGGTAAGTGTGGGTATTACTGCGGATGCCCCGATTACTGCGGATATTCCAAAACAGATCATATTTAATGTTGGAAAGTACATAATCTCTTGAAAATTTTTGATAAAATTATTTTAAACTCTATTACAGATAATTATTAATAAATATGTACAGCAAAGTTATTATTAATTCCTTTATCGTAGTTTGAAATTCGTCAAGGCGAAACTTTGGTCGATTCCCGATATGGCGATCATGAACACCTACTTGAAAAACATTTATATTTTTGTTATTAACAGTAATACATGTAATGTAGCGTTATTGCTCGATAGAATAATAGTTATTTTCCAGAAAAACAGTAAATCAGTCGTCTACATTTTCGTTTTAATTTTTATTTCTCACCGCAGTATTAGGTGCAGTACTTTACACCATGTACATGTATTACTGCGGACCGACGTCTGCGCAACCTAACCTTTCTTCCGACCGTATTCACTGACGTGATATTTATACTAAGGTTATGTTTCGGCTGACATCAGACCGCAGTAATGCATGAGCAGTAACTGGTATTTCGTTAGTAACTGGTACGCAGTAATGCGTGCATGTCCGCAGTAACTCCTGCAATGACATTGATCGACAAATCTCTGTGTTTTTAATTAACTGTGCTTATTACCACGCCCTCATATTTTTTTTATGGAATTATTAAGGTCCCACCTTTCTTTTAAAAAAAGAAGGAGGAACTTTCATTCATTTGAACGCCGTATCGAGGGTTCTAAAGTTAACCCTAACCTTAAAAGTCCGCAGTAATACCCACAACACTTACCCTAACGTCCGTGTGTATCTTTTATAAATAGAAAATTCTTTTTTACCCCATGGAGATTCGGAACCCGCGACCTGTGGCACCGTAGACGAACACTTTACCGCTGCAGCTACAACCGTTCATTAAGAAAATTGCTTCCGTATTCGAACTTATATTTCTACTGTGCAACACTTTAAACTCAAATTATTCAAAAACGAAGATTTGTTTTGACAAACCCTATTACATCTCCCTAATCGTGGAGCCGGATATCTCACAACAAATTCATTCCGACGCTTGATGTTGTATTAAGTTGATTCATATTCTGTTATGAAATATCCTGCGTAGTACAAGAAAATAATGTTTTTTAGTTTTTAGCGCATTTTTAATACAATCGTTTAACATAAATTTTTTTTTTATATATTTTTTTTATTTTCTAGTTTTTAGTGTTTGTGGATTTACATTTCACAGCTCAGACTTCTTTACTAATACCTTTTATTGCTGTATACAGTTTAACAGTTTGCTTAAACCTTATAGTGCTAATTAGCTAATTGTATTAACCACTTGCCCTACGATTTAAACTCCGACGGCCTGCGCATAATCAACACCAGAGGTTGGTCACGTGTCGAGCCATTTCACGGTTCGGCTGAATTCTCTTTTTGAAGACATTTTTAGGGGTATTCTTCTAATATGTTTAAAAATATATATCTGAACGTGAGAGTGCGGCCAAGAATAACACGTAACTGAGATAAAAAGACTTCGGCGAAAATTATCCATGAACATGATCCGCGTTGTTTACGTTGAGCGCTATCTACAAACCACGAGCCAGACACGTGTTGTTTACGTTTGGCCCCTACGACGTACCTACCACGGCTCTCACCCGTGACTTTTATGTTTGGCCCGATCGACATACCACAGGACCTCACATAATATTATAGGTGAAGGGGTTAATTACTTATATCACATATTGTCCGTGATCACATATATTCCCTCGGAGGTTGCCTGTGAAATGTAACACAGTATTCTATGTGTCGACATTTCAAGAACGCTCCATGTAGGTTGTGTAGGGATGGCTGAGGGTGAGCGGGAAAAATGAGTCCACAATTAAGTCTTTAATAAATACTTTAATTGAAAAATGAGATTTATTCGTGTAGACTTAATACGGACAGTAAGTCCGTATTCAATGCGGATCGTTGCAGGAACGTTGCTCATACGTTACGACTGCAACATTGTACTCGTAACGTATGAGCATCGTTCCTGCAACGAATCGGCGCTGAACACGGACTTACATATTTTCACTCGACGTTTTTATTAGCTATATTCAATTAAGTGGCAATAGTAGGAACACTGGCAGTAATTGGCACGTATAACACTTTTTTACAAATATCTATTGTTGCTGTATATAGTTTATGAATTTGTTTAAACCCTATAGTATTAATTAAATAATTGTATTAATTACTTATGTCAGATATTGTCCACGTTCACATATATTCCCTCGGAGGTAGCCTGTGGAATCTTAGACTGTATTCTGCGTGCCGAGATTTTAGGATCATTTCGCATAATTCCGTATTCAGTGCAAATTCGTTGCAGAAACGTTGCTCATATGTTACGAGTGCAATGTTGCACCGTATTTTGTGGTCGACGTTGCAGAAACGTTCCACGTGGGTTGTACCGCAATTTATGCGCAATATTGCACGGCAATGTGTGCTCAATATTGCCTAAACATTGCACAAACGTAGCCATTGCAATATTGCACAGCAATGTGTGCACAATATTCCAGGAACATTGCACAAACGTATCCATTGCAATATTCCACGGCAATGTTTCCACAATGTTGCAGTAAAGTTGTAATGCAACCTGTAAACAAACGGCAACATTGCAATGTACTGCAACGGTTGTGCAACATTCCTGCAACGAAGTGTGCTGTAGGGGTATTTGCCTTCGAGGACGCGTACAAAAAGTGGATTTAACAAGGAGAGTATACCAGGTGTCCGTCTCCGATTGCTTTAAATTTTGGATATGTTTTAGAGGACCGAAAAATAAGATATACGTGTTTTTTATAGCACCCCGTTTTCATATTTAGGGTGTGAAAACACCCCTCAATGTTATAAGATTTTCAGCCGTTCGTCTCCGATTGCTTTGACCAAAAACCAAAGCAATCGGGGGATGGCACCACCTATTCTCATGAAATTTGAGGGGTGGTTTCACCCCCTCAACATGCAAACAGGCCAAAATAAAAAAACATCTGTATTTTTCGACCCTCTAAAACATATCAAAAAACCAAAGAAATCGGAGACGAACACCTGAAAATCTTATAACTTATGTCACAAGGTGTTTTTTATAGCGCCCCGTTTTCATATTTAGGGGGTGAAAACACCCCTCAGACATTCCGGCCCCACTGTTTTGCTTTCTCGCTGCGAGCGAGGACCTTCAGGCCCCAGTAGACCACCCGTTGACAGCCGAGAGCAATAAAACCGACGGGCCACATAAAATCTTCATGTTTTTGATAAGTGTTGATGAAAATATTACCAATCGATTCCTCATGTCACCCCGATGAAAATGGTTCCAAAAATGGTATAATTCGGACCATAATTAAGGATATTACGTGAGAAAATTATTTGCAGAATTGAAAGCCCGTTTCGTTACAAATAGTACGATTTAAATTATTTTCTGTCCAATTAATCGGGAGAACGTCAGGAATCCATTGGTGTCACTTTCATATTGATACGATGAAAAATAAACAAATTCAGATTCTGTAGAATCTGGCCGGTAGGCGACCTCGTTATAGTCCCGTTTTTAGCATGCGTAGTACGCCCGGTGACTATCCCCACCATTTCATGAAATCCTTCGATCGAGAGTGAGAGAACGAAAGAGTCGACGGCAACTTCGTGTCAACTGTTTCGTTCCCTCTCGCTCGCCCGAATAGTGTCCGCATCGCGTCGTACGCCCGCCGCCAGCCCCGTTCGTCGTGTTTATTACGAGGAATTACTGTATAAAGATAGAATGAAAGTTGAACCGTTATTCGAAATACAAGTTGAAAGCCTTCGAATAAACCAGCTTCATCCGTGGCGCTCCGAATAAATTTAACTTTATTTGAAAAGTTATTTCATTCGATTTTTATCTAGGTAATGCCCATCTCTGCTTTAGAGGCTGTCTGTACAGTGATGTTTCAGTGGCGAGGCCTCAGGTAGCAAAGTGACGTTTTCGTTCCGAGGGCTCGGGCCTCACAGTTAGTTTGTCGTTTCAAGGGTCGGTAGTCGAAGGGTTAAGGTATTATACCTAGTCAGGACGCCGAAAGGAGGCGAATTTGTTTTGGAAAAGCGGAAGCATATATTTTGACAGAACTTTTTGCACTTAAAAGAGCAACATTTAAAGAACATTTGGTAATTTTTTTCTAGAAAAATATGTACGTTTATAATAAAAATACAACGACATCCAAGAAGCCTTTTTAAAAACGGTGAGCAAGATACCTAAAAAATGACTGTACCAATCTTTCTGAAATTTTGTGGGCTTATTTTTTATATAAAAATCTACTGAATGACTGAAGGATTTTTTATCAAGGAAAAATGACTTCATGGTTATCACTAATGGCCGTTTTTCGTTGATACAATCGAAACTATACAATGGAAAAAAATCCCTCCGTAACTCAGTAGATTCTGATATAAAAAATAAGCCCACAAAATATCAGAAAGATTGGTGCAATAGTTTTTGAGATATCTGGCTCACCGTTTTTAAAAAGGCTTCTTGGATGTCGTTGTATTTTTATTATAAACGAAAATAATTTTCGACAAAAAAATAATGTTGCCCTTTTAAGTGCAAAAAGTTCTGTAAAAATGTTTCCGCTTTTTCATAAAAAAATCACAAACATTCGCCTTTTTTCGGCTTCCTGACTAGGTATAACCCCTTAAGGCTTAATGATACAATAAATACCAGGAACACTCTATATAGTTCTATGGAACAGCTGGGGAAAGGTTTTATGAATCAATTCACTGGCTATGTAAGAAATCAAGATCCTAGAAGTTGTTTTATGGCTACATTTCCATGTTTCTGCTGACCATGTACACTGCTAGCGCTTCACTCCTTCGCTGCAGTAGCGATTGGTCTATCAGCTATCGTAAACCCACGATACGACACTCTCAGTCAATGGCTCCAACAGATGTGCAACCCTTGGATCTAGGTTTCTTGCTACCATCTGTATGGTGGATGGGCACGTACTTTCTAGCGAGATAAATAGGGGTTCTCGTGTATAAAAAGTGACCAATGGTGAACTATTTACTAATCTATTTACGACTTCCATAAAATTATTTTATACTTACGCAGAAAATTAATATTCATGCGCAGACGAGTAATTGAAACATACTTGTAGATATGAAATGACAATAAAGCATTCTGAATTTAACACTAGAAGCGTTTTTCAATTAGTACGAAGGAACTCAACAACAAATATTATTCTTCCTTTCGTGATTGACACTCGTTGTCAGATATTTATATGCTTAAGGGGGTAGGTCACCCTCGATAGCTCTAAAACAGGCCTGTTTTCAAACACAAATTATAAAGTGATAAATAACAGTAGAGACAAGGTTTTCCTCTAGTTTTAATCGTCATTCTATGAGCTTTAACACAAAAAAGAAAAGTCTAAATATCTCTATGTATATAAAAGTTGTGAGTAAAAACGTAAAGGTGTGTGCGCGGTGCACCGTTTGATGGTGTACATAAAATCTCGAAAACCGCTCCAATGATTGGGATGAAAATTTAATGAGACATGCAGAAAACCATTCCCTAAGATGTGTCGGGAGCAGATTTTCGAGAAAAAAAATAATACACTGTTTATGTTGAAAAATACGATTTTATCGATTTCTTGTATGAAAAATATTTTTTATCTTTTTTTTAAGAATTCATCTCGAAATTCTGCTTCCGACATATCTTAGGGAATGGTTTTCTGCATGTCTCATTAAATTTTCATCCAAATCATTGGAGCGGTTTTCGAGATTTTATGTACACCATCAAACGCTGCACCGCGTACACGCCTTTAAGTTTTTACTCACAACTGTTTTGTACATAAAGATATTTAGACTTTTCTTATTTTGTGTTAAAGCTCATAGAATAGCGATTAAAACTAGGAAAAAACCTTGTCTCTACTGTTATTTATCACTTTATAATTTGCGTTTGAAAAAAGGCCTGTTTTAGGGCTATCGAGGGTGGCCTACCCCCTTAATTTCCCAGGTAAGCATAGCCTTCTCTATTATCATGCCACAAATTTGAAGTGACGAAGACGGAAAATTGGTCAATAAGAATCATTAGATTAGAATCCGGGCATAGAAAATTCACTAACACTGAACTGTCTTTGAAGAAACCAAAAATAATCTATGAATAATTTGAATCAATTGGTTTGAATGAAAAAGATACGATCAGGATAGGAAAGCTTCGTGTGTACTTCATAAGAATTGATATCTCCGATTTTAACACCCGCCTACGTATAGTAAAAAATATGTTAATACTTAAATACATAGATAAATAAGCAACTGCTATATTTCAGTTTATAAATTAGTTTGGTTGTTGTGTTTCTGATGAATCATTTTCAACAGATTGTTCGCTATAAAACAGTGCAAAATAATACATAATCGACAGTGACAACTACACCTTCAACAATATGAAATAAAAATAAATTGGATCAGTAGAAGATAATTTATTTAGATCAGATATGATTCCAAAGCGGAAGCTCTTTCTTAACACTGCTTGTGTGCACAACCCTGCCCCCCCCCCCCCGCGCAATGTCCCCTGTTCGATACTCCAAGAGTAGAATTAATTAAATAATTAAATAAATGTAAACTGCGTATATCACTAAATAGATATAAGATTACCTACTTTTGAGTAAGCCGAATATCGAAGCTTTTACACATGTATATCCCTTCCTTAAAAAATGTAATCTAAATATATAAGCACACTAAACCAATGTCGCTAAAAACATCATGTACCTTGCATTAGTGAACAAAGCTAAGGCAATTATTAGTTACTAAAAATGGTAAAAATCCATGTAAAGCTTTATAACTTTCTATTGAAAGATTCTTTGAGCTCAAATAAAAATAAAACCCCTTTTATAGATCATGTGGAACAGTCGTAATTATGCGTTAACGTATTACAGTGCTGACATCAAGGATTTTCTTAAATGAAGTGCACTGTTTAATGCATTGATGCGCAGCAGAACTCAAATAGCGTAAATAAAATTTACAATAGCCTCATATTCGCATATAATTGTTTTACATTTCACAATCCACGAAACGTCTGCCATATTTTTATGCATGCTAAGAATTCTTTCGCACAAGCTCACATTTGCAAGTTACACAAAAAGGAAGAATATGAGCTGCATTCAAATCAGTGAATGCAATTCAACATCGTGCCATGTTTTTTCTTTATGCAAACTACATCACATGCTTTTCGACGTGAAATATTTCAACGCTGGTAGAAATGTAAATTTTTAGACGTTATGAAAATGTATTTCTTCCGTTATGTTCTTTTCAATTTCTATTTTCATGAAGGAGACTTTTTTACAGAACTGTGAAGGCGTAAAGGCGATTTAATTATTCTTTTTTTATTTACTAAAAGTCATGTAGGTACTTTGAACGAATCACTTTTTGTTGTAAGTATTATAACTTATAAAACAGTGCATCTGATCAAAAGAAGGACTTTTGTTTATTAAGATAATGTAGGAGCGTTGGAATGTGTTGTAATTCTTTTATAATTTTATGTAACCTTTATTTCACATCAAAATACTTTTCACGATGAAATTTAATTTGTTATAAATTTAAATCTTCAAATCATTTGCTTTTCTAAATTATATCCATGATAAAAAGCAGGTATAAATTAATGAATCTCATCAGGGTATTGCACGGACCTCATAATATTATTATGATTTTCATAATACCTACAAAGTTGACTTTAATTTATATTCATTTGCAAACCACAAATACTATAGAATAAAATATATAGCTCAAATAGATGTATTTCATTGGTTTCGTTTCGAGCTGTTTAAATCACAAGTGAGTTATCAGTTGATCACCCTATAAAAAGAATAGATTGCACAGTGACTGTTTACAGAAAGTGTAAAAAAGCTTCCGCACCAAGACATGATGTATTATTTTTTTTGCAATGGTGCGATTAGAACATTCCATATCCATATTAGCATTAATGGATGCGTTTTCCTCACTTAATAATTTTCCTCGTGAAAACAAAGTTCAAAGTTTGATTTTGCCAATGTCATACCGCATTTTTCGTTATTCGAAGAAATGACAATTACACCAACTATTAATAGATATAGAAATACAGAAGAAACCATTGTTAATTTTTATTTTATTTATCTAAAAAGCGTGTGATTTTATAGAAGTTTCACAGTTTATTTAGAGTTAAATTCTATTTTTACGTATTTTTTATAAATCTAGAGACGCGGTAGCGTCTCGTCGCCAAGTACAGGAAAGACACCCTGTATATGTCGACTGTCGCTACCTTTACTCGTCGCCCGGCTAATCCAACCTAACCTGAAACTTATTTCATTAATATCTCATCACGCCTGCAATATTTTCTAAATTTAAAGGCATTTTTCTTATGGAAACCGCATATAAGCTTTCGAATAAGACCAATTTCAATAAAATCGGTCCACGCATGACAGAAATATCGTAATATCGTCTCATGGATCAGTCAGAAACGGTAAGATTTTTCTTCTTCTGATTCTTCTGATTCTCCAGTCACAATTTTCGTTAACATCATACGTATATACGCGTTACACGCACACCTTCAGCCAACAGAAACGAACACATGTTTCGTTCGTCAAACGCTACCTTCACTATGCAATCTACTCCAAATTTTGACAGCTTACAGTCAGGTTATAACCTGGCGAGTGTTAAATAAGGTAAGTTTTCAAAATTTGAGATGCCACGTGATTTTACAAATATGTATCGTTGTACCATTGAACTACAACCAAAATGCTGACAATTTCACAGGATGGAAAAATCTGAAAGATCCTTGCACTAATTGTGATAATTTAAATTCAAACACAATGAAGAAAATCGATATAATTGCTTCCAAACAAATTCTTATTGCAAAATTACATTTGTTCGATCACGAAGAGTGGTGGATGAATAGTAGTGGAACAACAACGAAAGTGGAAAATTTCTACATCAAAGCAATACCTACTACTAAAATACAAATGGGGAATCACTGTTATAAACTTAAGGCAGCGATTTTCCACCCTGGTAAAAGTATTGCCGATGGTCATTACGCGAGTATGGTAAGGGGTGAGGGCACAACGTGGGTATCCGTTGATGATTTACGAGTAGAAAAACAAGCTTGGCCACGAAATGCTAAAAATGCATACATATTTTTCTTCGAAAGGTGTTAATTATGGTTGTTAATACAGTTCAATGTTAAATACGTTCAGCGCCAAAGGCTACTTTCAGCGCTATAAGCTGCTTCGCGCACCATGTATTGTACACAAAGTACTATACATATAATAATACATATAGATCGGCAATGCGGTGCACATGGTTTCTTTTCGTAGTTGTTAAACTTACGTAGAATTTATCCTTAATTCTGTCCCGCGATAATTTGTAAGTTATAATATTAAAAATTATCTGAAGTTATTCCCCATGCAAATTATCTTTGTAAAAAGAAGTTAGATCCCCATAAAAAGCTCCAAAAAATTAAAAAAATTACGCCAAGTATACGAAATCAAGTAAATAAAAAAAAAATAGAAGATAATAATAATAAATCACAAAAAATAGAAGATAATAATAATTACAAAATAAAAAAAAAGTGAAATCAAAATGAGCTGCAAGTACATAAAGGTGCTTTCCAACTGCGCTTAAGATGACACAACTACATATACACAGCTAAAATGCTGTGTTCATACATTCCATTAATCATATCGCGGACATTTTAATTAACCCATCAAAGACAAAAATGTATTAAATAATATTAAGCAGATATATCTTTATACAAATAAATATTTTAATACGAATAAATATTTTATTCAAAATACTTGGCGCTGCGAAACCGAAAAAATGTTAATTGTCTTAGTATTAATAATTTACAATAACTCTCTTACAATCTAAAATACATAAACATATACATTAGAAACGCAGTCAGATTTATTCTACATCATATATATAATTCTAATATCATACGTAGCATATGCAAACGCACGCATACACACATTCACGAACGCACGCACAAGAAAGAAAGAAAAAGATTAATGCAATTTATACATATTTGTTCAGTTTAGCAACACCAATTCTGGACGCAGCGCCAAGTATTTTGAATAAAATATTTATTCGTATTAAAATATTTATTTGTATAAAGATATATCTGCTTAATATTATTTAATACATTTTTCTCTTTGATGGGTTAATTAAAATGTCCGCGATATGAGTAATGGAATGTATGAACACAGCATTTTAGCTGTGTATATGTAGTTGTGTCATCTTAAGCGCAGTTGGAAAGCACCTTTATGTACTTGCAGCTCATTTTGATTTCACTTTTTTTTATTTTGTAATTATTATTATCTTCTATTTTTTGTGATTTATTATTATTATCTTCTATTTTTTTTATTTACTTGATTTCGTGTACTTGGCGTAATTTTTTTACTTTTTTTAAGTGTTTTATGGGGATAAACGTTACTTCTATTATTGCAACCAATCTATATGGTTCTTTTTAATTTTCCTAAAAATGGTATTATATACAACCTTATCAAAAGCATGCAATAAATATAAGAGTTTACCAACAAACATGGTGGCTTTATGGAATTTTCGGGCAGTGTGGAATAGTCACCAGCAAGACTACTCAATGACCTGCAATTAAATATGGTGATTTACTGATGGAAGATTCAAATATAGTAAATGTATGTCTTATTTATATGTATGTCGCTAATAACCTGTAGCAGTCAACGCGACAATAATAAGTAATAAAAAGAAAAAGATTCAAATAAATCGATAGTAAGGTTCGAACTCCATGCACATTCGGGATTTCATGTTGGGAGTAGAATTATTTCACAGAATAATTGTAAACATTGTGAAACTAATAAATAACAAAAAGTTCCACTGATAAACGTATAAGTACGTTTTATTTGTATAAATTAATGTCAGATCCCATAATTATACACGTATAAATAGTTGAACCAATCAATTGTTTTCACGTTATAAATTATAAATCCATCACGAGATTATTTGCAGGGTGTTTGCATTTCCCTGATCTAATGTCAAGGAGCCATTTCAACGTATGTGCTCCTTACAAACGTAAAAGAAAACTGGAGAGAAATATTAGCAGGTTATAAGAAAATGGCTCGATAATCACCGTACTATTTGATAGAACTCGAGAGAAGCCGATGGAAGGATCTTTGTAGAACGAATGGCAGCGGACGATTGGCCAAACAGGCGGGAAGCCGTGTTCTTTTCTCTAAATTGACCCACTTCGAAATAAGTCGAAATCTTTCTATTCTCGGGCGTTATTGGGGGCCAGGTGGAGGGATTTGTTTGCCAGCTGGCAACTTTTACGAACTCGGGGAACTTTACTTCCACCGCGACTAACTTTCCAATCGGTGTTTACCTTGATAGGTGACCTCTGTGTCCCCTTCTTGTTGAATGAACCCACCGCATCAGCTAACTTCCGAAAATCGTGGATGTGAGAAGTTTCTCTCAATTTTACGGTTGACGAGAACCAATCAAGGAAAGAGTTCCACTAGACGCGAGCCTGAGGAAAATAAAAACTATTTGCGTAAGTGCGCAAACCATGCCGACGGTTTGTCACGTAACAACTGGAAGAAAGGAAGTTTGGAGAGCAAACAAGATAAATTGCATAAAAATCCCTGGCATTCCCCAGCTTCACGACTCTTTTAAGCGAAAAAGAGACTAGTATTTCCACAGAGCAAACTCTTATTAAGCGCACCCTCTGCGCGCTCACCCCCTCAAGTATTGACATGCACTTGTGAATCACTCCACTTAATATGTATGAAAGTATGATTAATATTCTAACTACGTTGATTCAAGAACGTCTTAGGGAAAAATTACCGAAAATACATTTTGTATTCGCATGCACAAATTGGAAAAATGAAATATTGAAATATTAGACGGGCGAAGTAATAATTGTGAAAATGAAAAATATCGATAAAATATGGTTGGTTTATTTAAAGAATACATTGTTCCTCTTCGAACTACCATTTTATGATTAATTACAAATTAACCTTTGGACAGGGGATGGTTTGACAGTCGTTACCGCATAAACTTAAACTTTGATCTGATTCTTGCCTCTAATTTTGATTTCCTTCAACTAACGAGTACTATAAACTGTTTCGCATGGGTTCAAATGAATCTTGCATCCGCCAGGCGAGAGTTAACGCTTTGACAGTTTATCCCGTGCGAGTCACGAGCAGAACTATTTTAGAACATAAAAAATATACATTTCTTGAACTGGGATTTGGAAGTTTATTAAACTGTCAATTAACTTCCAATTAATTTTCCAATTTCTACTTCTGTATTTAATACTTATTCGTAGAAATTGTATATTCTCAGATAAGTGGCATCAGTGAATGCATAAACATAAATATAAACAAAGATGATAGCACATAAAGTTTTACGTCATTTGACATGAAATCGCAGGTGTGCATCGCTCCCTCGCATAACCATATATTGTAAATGTAGTTCCACGCATCCTGTCATTGATGGTTCTCGCTATTTTTATACGATAAAAAAGCTACAAAAAGAGTCCTGCATATACTACCAAACGTACGTTAAATTTGTTTTACACTTGATAAAACGAAAATAAAACTTTCCCAATGCAATAAAAGTATCACATACACAGAGAAAGAAATATATTTCTCCTCTTATGCATCTTTTGTGTATGTATATGTAAATACAGTTTTATTCTGCAAGGTTTGCATTAATTTAAATTTATAATGATTTTTACAGAGACTTTAATTAATGCAAGAAAAATTTCTATACATAATTAATTATCAAAGTTTTTCTTTAGCTGTCTTTTTATTTCTAGATTTCTGTCCATTCTCTTGCATTCTTTTTGTGTGTAAGAGGACAAGAAACTTTCTTCACAAGTTTTCAAGTTCGTTTTCAAAATGAAAAACATCAAAGTGAACGATATAATTAGAAACCATGTAATAAAACATTACAATAACACCTAAACATCCCTTAAGGGGTAATACCTAGTCAGGCGGCCGAAAAGAAGCGGGTGTTTGTGATTTTTTTTTTGAAACAGCGGAAGCATATATTTTTACAGAACTTTTTGCACATAAACGAGCAACATTTAAAGAACATTTGATAATTTTTTTGTAGAAAAATATTTACGTTTATATTAAAGTAACAACTCACATCCAAGAGGCCTTTTTAAAAATTTGGTTCTGCGGTTAGCACTGCCATTCGGAACCAGATTATCTAAAATCACAAAAACAAAAAAGATTTTGTTAGTATATTAATGTATCCTCTGATTAACGGAGGGAATTTCCGAAATATTAATTTAAAACAAAATGACGGCTATTTAATGTTGAAATTCTGATTTTTTCGTGCAAAAATCACGTGAAGAAAATCAGGACTTAAAAAAGCTTCTTAGATGTGGGTTGTTACTTTATTATAAACGTAAATATTTTTCTATCAAAAAATTACCAAATGTTCTTTAAATGTTGCTCTTTTAAGTGCAACGAGTTCTGTAAAAATATGTTTCCACTTTTTCAAAAAAATTCGATCACCTGACTGGGTATAACCCCTTAAGGGGTTATGCCTACCTGTGAGGTCTGAAAAACATATATATTCTGGAATTTTTGGGGGAAAAACTCGAAGGTTTTTTTAATCAAACCTTTATGCTTTCGAAAGTGTACATGTTAAACTACTTGCAGTAATTTTTGCGATGGAAAATATAAATAAATAAAAGAAATATCAGCGATCTCCCGGCAGCGATTTTTTTCAGTAATTTGCGGTAACCAGTCTAATTTTGACCTGGTTCATCTGAAATAAAAAATTCGTGGGAATTTAGTTAGTATATTAGATTATCTAGTCCTTAATCGTTCATTATCCCGGAAAATGAATTTGCTGTTACGTATGTGGAATTTTCCCATACGCCGCTCTCAACTGTTTTTCGAGCTCGCGTCTGCGAAGGGAAACACCCTAAAATCCTTTCGCTTATCACACACCACTAATGGAAGTCAAGATCCCGACCAGCTGGACCACGACCGTGAGAACGGGAGTGACACGACGACGACCCCGAAGGATTTCCTTATATGGAGTAAAGCTGTTACTTTTTGACCCGTCGGGTGCCCGGCTACCCGAAACAACTTCAAGCAATTGAATGCTTCATTGTCTGTGGTATTGTTTGATGTTAGCCAAAAATGATCAAACAATGCCACATTCAATGGCTTGAAGTTGTTGCGGGTAACCGGATATCCGACGGGTCAAAAAGTAACAGCTCTAATATGGAGATTCCTAACGAATCCCCACTCATTTTTGGGACTATATAAACCCTTCGGTTTCAACCCTCTTTGGGTTCAAAGCAGTACAGTCACGCGTAGAGTAACGTCGTGTCACGCTCGTACAGAGTTGGTTAAAATCCAGTAAGATCGGGCTCGAGTCCCCTTCCGAATCAATAGTTAACCTCATAGAATCTGCGAGTCCGGTTTATATTCTATTTGGCACTTTGAAATAGCCACTCTTACGCCCCGCATCGCCAGTGCGTTAACACCGTGCAACTATTGGTAACTTACACACTATTTAATTATTTAATCGCGACACTTACATTTGTACAATAATTAGTTATTGAATATACGAATGGTGTTCACATTGTAAATCGAGTAGATTCGTTAAATCCATCTTTTACCCAGCGATCCTTATAATATTAGTAGCACTCACCCACTGATACAACTTTACCGCTCGAGTTGTATCAAACTTTAATTAAGAGTTACGAGGCATCACTAACATTTCCCGCGACTCCCTGATTTCACATCAGGTTCGTTCGCAAACCTTTCACCAAAACAAGGAATCTTCTCCAACCCAGTGGCTCCCCGATTTCGCATCGGGTTTGTCCACGAAACCTCACCCCTCTTACGGCTCCCTGATTTCGCATCAGGTTCGTCCGTATCCTACAGCTCCCTGATTTCGCATCAGGTTCGTCTGTAAGTCTACCAACCTCCGAACAGCTCCCTGGTTTCGCACCAGGTTCGTCTGTGAATAATCCAACCTCCTACAGCTCCCTGGTTTCGCACCAGGTTCGTCTGTGAATAATCCAACCTCCTACAGCTCCCTGGTTTCGCACCAGGTTCGTCTGTGAACTTCATCCTAGTGACTCCCCGATTTCGCATCGGGTTCGTTCACGACGTTTCACCCTCCTGCGGCTCCCTGATTTCGTATCAGGTTCGTCCTCGCTTCCGATAATCCTAGCGGTTCCCTGATTTCGCATCAGGTTCGTCTGCACTCTACCTAACAAACTCATAAACCGTATTCCTTGGGAAATACCCTTCTCGCCGGCCTCTCGCTTTGCCGCAGCCCCGGCTCGTAACATTGCTACAAAATAGCAGTCCTGCTGGAACTGCCAGTTCGCATTAAAAATTTTTAAATCCGGATTGATGCGGTTTTCTTCCCGTAAATTGCAGATTGAACCAGATGAAATATTTTCTAACAGTTTCAAACCGGATATGCATGTAAAAATCTTGATGGTATCTATCTGTATTTCCTAGCACAATTTGTCATCGGTTCTGCTCGGATTTACAAGAAGTAACTCGCATATTACTAGTAGTAAACTTCTTGAGTAACTTTGTTCATTTTTTAAGCTGGTTCTATCTGGAAATCCAGATCCAAAGCAAAATGGGATTCTATTGGTCTTTTCAAATTATTTTGCTACCAGTTCTTACACAGGTTTGCATATCGTAAATGCATGTTAAACACACATATTTCTGGATGAAATCGATTCTAATTTTTAGTTGTTTCTAACTAGAATCTAGAAGTGTAGATCAAAATTCAGATGATACTTTTATCAGTTTTTCCAAGCCATTTTACTACACCTGGTGTTTATTTGTATTCGCGACAACATTTATGGTCCTTCGACCGATTTACTCAGGTTATCAAGGAGTCGTCGAATAACCGTTACACCACTTACACCGTGAACTGAGGTTTGATATAATTTTATTCTTAAACCTACTATATCAAAAGATTCTGCCGTATAAATCTTCCATCGAAGTCTTGATCACGGAGCAAGATGCCTCGTTACCTCGTGGCGCCGATCTTATGTCTCGCGGCGCACATCGCTGCCGCGAGAGGAGTTACCAGTATCGCGGCCACCTAGCGGTGTTCGAACCAAATCAATTATTTCGAAGTATGAGTTTCGTAAAACCGAAAGGAACCGCATTAATTTTCTATCCGCCAATCCATTGGAAACCGGGTTAAATTTTTTTCTTCGAACCCCATATGCATCCCGTGAATTATTTTCTCTGCCAATCCGGATCGCGACGGGTTCGTAAGAGCTTGTGGCATTTCCAGATTGAATCCGTAAGATTTTTGATCCGCAATTTCAGATACGAAACTTTCGGGTTTATACAAATGGCAATTCCTGATAGAAACTGATAAATTTTGGACCTGAAAAACCCCGTTTCATCCATCGATCTGGATATCCGCATTGAACCGGATTCGTTTTTGAACTGCCAAAAATCACTGCTTGAAAATCCAGGTAGTACCGCATTGAACCAGATACATCCAGTTCAAAATTCAATGCGGTTCTAACTGGCAGTTCCAGCAGGGAGCTTCTCATAGCAAAAGTATCGATTTTCACCACAGATTCGCGCTCATTTTTCATCATTTTTCATCTGTAAAATAAAAACTATGCAACGATAATGAAAAAACCACGCTTAAGGACTAGATAATCTAATATACTAACTAAATTTGGTCGAATTTTTTATTTCTGATGAACCAGGTCAAAGCTACAATGGTCACCGCAATAAAAAAACGCTGCCGAGAGATCGCCTATAATTGCATTATTTATTTAGATATCGCATTGTAAAAAAACTACAAATCTTTAAAATATATACTTTCGAATATACAACCGTTTATTTAAAAAAGTCTTCAAGTTTTTAAACAAAAAAATCCCGAAAATACTTGTGTTTTCAGACCTTACAGGTAGGCATAACCCCTTAACAGAAGTCGACACTGTTATTCAACGTGAAATGAACTGCAGATGGTATACCGAACATTTAATGTCGATGAGCGTCAGGAGCCTAAAGCTTGCTCTGTCTACCTAGGTTTCTTTTAGAAACCTATACGATCGGTGTTATAAAAAGGGCTACTACTAGCGAGACCACAGGGCGGCCGGATTACGGGGGAGGTCGAAGACCACGCTTGACTCTTTGCTAGGCTTCGTAAGGAATTTTTCTGTTCGACCGTTTTTTAGGTCACGAACTAGAGAACGTTCGTGATCGACACAAAAGGTCGAAATGGTATACCGAACAACAATAAGGTTTCCAACGCGCATGCTTAAAGCAGAAAATGGAAATGTGGGTGCAGTCATTGGACCCTTCCTCTTAAGGGCATCCGCCGGTCAAAAAATCGAAAAAAATTTGTTTGCATATCTTCATTCAACAACACCTCAAAATGTTGTTTTAATATCGTTAAAATTTTAGATCGAAATTCCTAATGGCACAGATTTTATAGGCAGTTCAGGGGAATCACCAGTGTGACGGCCTCTAAACAGGTGTTTTTTGAAGATGAATTGTGAAGCAGGTATAATAGACAGAAATGTGATTTTTCACTTAATTAATAATACATTTATTGATCTAAAAAAAGAAACCAATTTTTTTTTAATCCAATAAACACATGGAAAATAGGACGCTCACGGGCAAGTCCCCGTCACTATACACGAACGCGCTCGGCGTCAAACTTTAAGTACGTTTTTTTCTAAACAATTTTTCACGCACTGTCGCCACGATAAAAAATGCAATTCTTGACCGAATCTAAAAATTCAAACGGGATTCTACTCGTAATGACACTGGATTCCGCGCTACCCTCTATTGCGAATTTTCATACACTCAATTCTTTTTACGAAACATTTTTGTTGCAGTTGTTTCTTAACACTGCCTGACGGAAACGCGATAACGACACATGTGTAATTAAGGAATCTCTTTGTTTTTTCATTTTCGATGATTCTGTCTAAAGTTATCGTGGCGTCAGTGCAGGCCAGTTCTTTTTACAACGATGCAGCACGCAATGCATATCAGAGGCAAGAGTGGGCAAACATGAAATAAAAAAATTGTTTTTTACTCTACATTTGTAGCAGAATAAAGTGCAAAAAGTTTTAGACCCGTACATTGTATACTTTTTTCTAGAAAAAATCATAAATGTCACCTATGTTTTCGCGTCATTTGACCGGCAGATGCCCTTAATAACACGACTGTTACGGATATATCTGTAATTACATTCCAGTTTTGGGAAATTATCCAGTATCAAGGAATTGCAGACCACAAACTGCTCGAACTGCTTTTAGAACCTCTACATTTTTCCGTATATCTGTTCATTTTTATTTGAGTAAATATAAAAATAAGCACGAAGTAAAACTGCTTCTTAATCTACTACAATATTACTGTTCACTCTTCGTTGCAAGTCTCTCGGTGTAAATGTAATAGTTACGCGACAAGTTCATTTATGTCACATATGTAGCTTCACAACGGTCTGTCAGTGTTGGCCAGAACGCATCGATGTTAATCCATTTTCAAACTGTCACGTACGGCTAAGGGACAATACGGCTGCAATATTACGAAGCACCAGTGGATATGGTTTGAAACGATATTGACCGGTCTTCTTTCAGTTCGTATCACTGCTAGTGCATGTGTGTTGAGCGACAGATAAAATGAACACAAATCTGCAGAATAGAGATCTACGGTTCAAATGACTGGATCAAAATTTTGATATTTCCTTCATTCCAGAAATTTGACACAAATTTTCGGCAATTGTTGTCCCTGTATCAGAATTGGGCGTTATTCGAATAAATTTTTCGAATAATCTTAGAATAAAAATGGCGGATAAAGCATAGTTATTCGAAAATAACGAATAATCTTTTATTCGAAAAAATCAGCGAACTTACCCATTACCTTATGCCTCATCTTAATGTATAAAGTATAAAGTGTTTATGTGTTTGTCTGCCGTCTAAAAACTTTCAAACGGTAAAGTCTGGGGTCACCAAAAGTGTCCCAGCTCATTTGCCTAGCTAATTCTGATGAATTTCGCACAAAAAAATAAATAAACAAAAATTTTTTTTATAAAATTAGAATCTAAATTTCGGGCGAAGCCGAGTACTAAAGCTAGTAATATATACCCCACGGAATCCTATGCCGCTTATTCGTGATACTTATTCGTCGCGGAGTTCTTTCGAATAACGAATAACGCTACAGATTTATTCGTGACTAACGACAAATTTTTCGCCAAATAAAATCGTTATTCGTTATTGAAGAATAAATCCTGAGACTTTGTTCATTATTTTTCATTCGTTATTCGAAATAAAATTTTCCCAATTCTGCCCTGTATTACCTATCTAATATTTTTAAAATATACAGTGTCTATGAGAATTTCTAACAAGATGTTTAAGCTTCTTAAGGAGTCATACTATTTTATAACTTAACTTGTATACAATAAATTGGAAAATAAATTTATCATAAATAGGATTTCTCGTTTATTGTGGGTAATAATAAAGTCAATAAATCTTTCCCTCAAATCTAATGATTTACATAGACATATACTACAGCTGACGTCACCTGCTTAGGCACCTGGAATATTGCGTTATAAATGGGGACAAAGAGAAAAGTAAGAAGAGGAACTTTTTTAGAAGTGAAATGGCAGCCATTAGATTCTATGGTGGTAAAACTAAATAAATTGAAAGCATTTGAAATAAATACAGAATTATAATTTAAGTTTTTGGATTTGGTTGTGTTTTGGATTATTTGGAATACAGAATAATGCATGTAGTTGTTCTTTGCTAGTATATAATCATTAATTGTAACTATTGTGCTTTTTTATTCATCGTCAACGATTTTCTAATAGTCAGAAAAAATTTTTTTGATAATTGTGTAACAAACAGACTATTATTCATTAACGCGTAATTGGACATACACGCTGTTGTTACGAGCCGAGGCTGAGGGCAATGTGAATGGCGGCTGCGAGACCGAGGATTGAATTGTTCGTTTGAGTTTGTTAGTAGCGGACGAACCGGGGTCTGGTATTCCCGGGAACCGTTATAAGGAGGTTGGATGTCGTGGACGAACCGGGGTCTGGTATTCCCGGGAGCCACTAGGAAGGTAAGCATCACGGACGAACCGGGGTCTGGTATCCCCGGGAGCCGCTAGGAAGGTGGAAATCGTAGACGAACCGGGGTCTGGTATCCCCGGGAGCCACTAGGAATGTTAGTTTAGCCTCGTAACTTTATAATGTGATACACCTGGAGCGATAAAGGAGTATCTATGTGGGTTTATCTCGAAGAGGGAATTCAGATGATGATTGATTCAAATAAAAGAACTCTGAATTAGAAATTACTAATTATATTCTATAAGTTCAGTCTTTTACAATTGCTTCAGTGTTCAATTGTCGCGGTACCTAAGTCCACCTCTCGGTTTTGACGCACTGACAAGGGAACACCGCGAACCCGGACTCACCGATTGGAACGCAACTTTATGGGTTTTTAGAGTGACTCAAAACAAGAACAACGGTGTGTTTCATTTGGGCCCTACCGCCCTTTAGGGGGGTGAAAACTAACCTCAAAGTCAAATTGGCACTTCCACTTTTTCGCGTATAACTCCCAAGCTACAACAGACAGAAAAAAATGTTTCAAACAAAAGTTTAATGGTACAATAGGCACTGCAAACTTGCGTTACCAAAATTTTGAAAAAAGTTTTTTTTCGTTCAGATATTTTTTTTAAACTCTTTTCAAAGTTTTGTTCACGCAAGTTTGCAGTACTCATTGCATCATTAAACTTTTGTTTGAAACATTTTTTTCTATCTGTTGTAGTTTGAGAGTTATACGCGAAAAAGTGGAATTGCCAATTTGACTTTGAAGTTAGTTTTGACCCCCTTAAAGGGCGATAGGGCCCAAATGAAACACACCGTTGTTCTTGTTTTGAGTCACTCTAAAAGCCCACAAAGTTGCGTTCCAATCGATGAGTCCGGGTTCGCGGTGTTCCCTTGTGAGAAATGCGGGGGTCTCAAAAAGTTTAATAGTAACATCTATTAGCAACTCTACGTACTGTATGGTTTAAGTTGAAGTAATAAGCCTCTTTCATCTATGCGTACTAGATTCGTGGCCCTTTTTATACAATGAAATTCGGCTAGAAAGTAGTGGGGACATGAGTACCTTCATTGAATATTAGGTTTTCGGGGAAAACTTGGTTGCATCACACCACTGCAGGAAACGGTGACCCCGCCGGGTCACGTGCATTCCGGACACCCGAAAGGGTTAAAAAGTCAAAGATAGATCTGCGTACGTAACACTGTTCTAAATTTAATTACTTTAATTAATTTTAAAATACGAATCATTTATTTTTCTTATCATAATAAATAGTGCACTTACAATTAAAATAATATTATAACTATGAATAATATTAATAACTATATTAAATATCTTTGTTTACTACACGATCCTACATTAATACAGAAGTTCGAATTACTATGATCTCTAGTCTTCTTTTTAGAAAATTTCATTTTTATATACAAAAATCTTAACACGAAAAAATGAAATTATGGAGATCATTACTTGACATTTTTTATAACGCGAGAAAGGTACATTTCTACTCATTCATTTCTGCTAAAATTTGAGAAAGGATTTTCTAAATCAAGCACGTAAGGAAAAACTGTAAAAACTGTAAACATGCCTCGCACTACCATATACAAAGAGAAAACGCGAGAACCATTTCCAAACATTCCTAACGTACGTTCTTCCCGTTCAGTAACCGTACAAAAACTACTTCTACTTTTCCGATGGCACGAATTCCCTCTGTTATTTAACTTTCATCGATATTTGAGAAACGAGATCGTATGCACACTTCTGTGATGTGAGACTTTGCCAAAAAAAATTTGCTCTCTGCTCCATCCACGGTTGAATTATGTTCAAACATTTGCCATGAAAGTTCAACCGTGAAATCACTGGTTAGCAGATTCATCGTGTATTGCAAGTCATATTTTTCTAATATTCCATGCCTACTACTGCAATATATTACTACAACATACTGTACTGCATACAGTGGGTAAAAAAAGTATTGGCACACCCACTTTTTTTTAAATATCTTGATATATTTAAGTAATATATTAATACAAAATATGTCCTTTAATGTCTTCTAGCATACAGAAGTAGTGTATTTTTTCAGAACTCTGAATAATGTAGATTAACCAAGTAAAAAAAGAAAAACTAAAATTCCTTACTCAAAAAAGTATTGACACACTTGCGACTGTAATAAAAAGTCCACAATGACTTGTTTTTGCTTATCTTAAACACAATGGTAAGAACACAAATGTAAACACACATTATTTACATGATGCACTTCGCTCAATTCGTCCAGTTAGTCTGTGTTTACACTTAATAAAGAAGCCATGGTTTCTAAGAAAAGCGAATTGTCTACTTTCGTGCGACATGAAATTATTTTCCTGCGCAAACTTGGCGAGACTTATCTGAAAATCGGAAAACCGTTCAAGTTAAGTTTCTCTACAGTGAGACATGTGATAAAAAAGTATGAAGAGACTGCTACTGCGGAAAACAGGCCACGATCGGGGCAGCCGAAAGTATTAACAGTACGAGAGCGACGTCATATCATAAGAGAAGTCGTAAAAAACCCGTTTGTGAGTGCTCAGACTTTGTCTGTCGATATTCCAACATCTTCGGGAAAGACAGTTACTGCTCAAAATATACGAAATGTTCGACCTGCTACAATTTACGGTAGAGCGGCGGGAAAAAAGCAGTTCATAAATGACACTAATAGACGGAAACGACTCGGCTTTGCTAAAGCGTATGTAAATAAACCAATGGAATTTTGGAAAATTGGTATATTCTCGGATGAAAGTAAGTTCAACATTTTCGGCTTGGATGGGAAAAAGTTTATGCGGAGGAGACCGAACACCGAACTGGAAAAACAGAATATTCGGCCAATCGTGAAACATGGCGGCGGGCATCTAATGGTTTGGGATTGTATGTCATATAATGGGGTGGGAAATTTAGCACTTATCGAAGGAAATATGAATGCTCTGATGTATATCGGTATATTGTGGAAGAATTTACTAGAGAGTGCAACAAAATTAGGCGTAAAAGAAACATTTCGGTTCCAGCAAGATAATGATTCAAAGCACACGGCCCACAGGACACGAGAGTGGCTTCTTTATAACGTACCTAAACAGCTTTCAACACCACCCCAATCACCGGATGTTAACCCTATAGAAAACCTTTGGCATATATTAGATTTAGAAATTCGAAAAAGGAAAATAAGAAATAAAAATGACTTAAAGAAGGCACTTAATAGTGCTTGAAGAGTGGTCAAAAATTCCTCTAGAAAGTACTGTCGAATCGATGCCAAATCGATTGCAAGCTATGATTAATGCCGAAGGCATACATACAAAATATTAAACACTTATATCGTGTTTAACAATTCAAATAACTGTGTATTTAATAATTATATCTCAAGTGTGCCAATACCTTTTTGAGTATGGAATTCTCGTTTTTCTTTTGTTACTTGCGTAAATTAAATTATTCAGTGTTCTGAAAATATACATTACTTCTGTATGTTAGAAGACATTAAAGGACATATTTTGTATCAATATATCACTTCAATATATCAAGATATTTAAAAAAAAGGGGGTGTGCCAATACTTTTTTTACCCACTGTAAATTTGAACTGAAAGTCATCTTGTTTAATTATTTATTCATTTGAAATACCATTTCCAATCAGTATCTGAACATTATTTTTCAAGATTTATACGGACAATCTTTTTTTAAAACAATCTGTGTAATCAAGTCCGCTCGTCGAAAATTTCTTTTATCGAGTTTTCATATAGTGCATGTAAATAATTGCACATTTCCTTTCACATTTCAGAAATGAAGAAATACACTTTATCGAACACGAAAAGGAGGTTTCTTTACATTCATTAAAAATAAAATCCATTATAGGAATAGATAAGCTACCAAAAAAATGGCAAACAAATCTAACAGTGGCCAACATATTATTGATTAATTCTATCGTTTCATTATACTGCGATATCATAAATGACGAAGAAACAAAATGACAGAACTTTTCAAGGATCAAATAGTTAATGCCCCCTTGCAAATACCGTATCACATAGAAATATAAATTTTTCTCATTGTTAATCTTATTAGTATGTTTTCTCCAACGTTAATTTCTCCCAAGACGAAACAAAACCACAGAGAAGGATACAAATTACGTACATATACGTTACCAGACAAGTCCTCCAGGTTAAACACCCTCCATCGAATAGAGCGACGCGTAAGATATTCAAGACTGGTAGTCTTACTCTCCCGGTGGTGAAGCTGGCTGTACTTGAAAGTCTAATGAATAATAAGCGGACTAGCTACAAGCTGTCGAGAGATTTTATCGAGGCCACTGTCAACATCCAACTAATATCGCGTACAACGTGGCGGATTAATTGCAACTGCCCCAAGATCTAAGCAGCATTTTCAGGGGGTTTAAATCGCGTTCGCATGACACCGTTGTATCCAACGCAGCATGACCCTCGGCCACGGATGAACTTTCCGCAACCTTTGACGTGAGGTTGTGATAACAAACGATCCAGAGGCAGCTGCACACGGCATAGCTTACGGGAATAGGACGATGTGGCAGCGTCTTGTTTCTTACCGCTTTAACCCCTTTGCTTATAATGACGAATCACACACTAGGGTCGCCCTTATTTTTCAGCATCCGATTTCTTTTACTCTCACCCCCTAATAGATCCCCAACCTCTCTATATTCAAACGCTATTATCAAAAAGAGGTTAGAAGCAGGAAAACATTATATATACAGAAATTGTGGAAAATTGAATGCTCTTTTAATATTATTCGAACGAAATTTCGATAGGGCATACCATTTTTGAAAAATTCTGTACATCCAAAAACATTGATGAATTCTAAATTTTAAGTACTGGTCGGTACCCTTTCCTGTTGTCCGATTGCAATCAACTCTTTCAGGGATTACCTTCCCACCCCACTGTTTTGCTTTCTCGCTGCGAGCGAGGACCTTCGGGCCCCAGTAGACCGCCAGTTGACAGCCGAGAGCAATAAAACCGACGGGCCACATAAAATCTTCATGTTTTTGATAAGTGTTGATGAAAGTATTACCAATCGATTCCTCATGTCTTCCCGATGAAAATGGCTCCAAAAATGATATAATTCGGACCATAATTAAGGATATTACGTGAGAAATTTATTTGCGGAATTGAAAGCCCGTTTCGTTAAATATAGTCCGATTTAAATTATTTTCTGTCCAATTAATCGGGAGAACGCCAGGAATCCATTGGTGTCACTTTCATATTGATACAATGAAAAATAAACAAATTCAGATTCTGTAGAATCTGACCGGTAGGCGACCGCGCGCGGATCGGGCCGCAAAGGCTCATGCCGGTTATTCGACCTTCTAGTATAAAGATAGAATGAAAGTTGAACCATTATTCGAAATCCAAGTTGAAAGCCTTCGAATAAACCAGCTTCATCCGTGGCGCTCCGAATAAAGCGAACTTTATTTGAAAAGTTATTTCATTCGATTTTTATCGAGATAATGCCTATCTACTAGAGACCAATCGTACGCCGGGCATCTGGACAAATGCAGATCAATGATCGACAGATGCGTCGTACGATTGGTCTCTACGCGTACGCGTCTGTGACGCGACGCTCCGTGGACAGACGGCGTTGGATTTTCAAAATTCATAAATTCTATTGCGAGAATGTCGCTAATACAGAGTCACTCAGCGGCCACGGGCGTAAGTAAACATGTATATTGACATTCTATCAATCAGAATACACGGCTTTCACAAAATTGAAAACAATTATTGTTTAAACCATAAATATTACTTTAGTTTCGAAAATTCATTTTATAACTTTTTACGTTACGAATATTAGACCAAAGTTTTGTGAAGATTAGAATATTTTTTTACATACGACTCGCTATATTGAATCGGTCATTATGAATTTTGAAAATCTAAGTTCAAATTCGTTGTTAGCAGTCAGCAAAACCTCTGGGAACAATTCTTTAAATTATTGGACTGCCATAAAAGTCCGTACATCGAAGCTGCGTTAATGAATTTTCACTTCTTTGACCTCCCATATCTCAGAAACTATTTGTCATCTCAACTTGAAAATTTGTTGTGATTGATGTCTCATCATAAGGTATCATTTGGCATGAAATTCAGTTCCAAAATCGTGGGACCAAGAAGAGGCTATTTCTTGGATCACTCTTTGCATTTATTGAAAATTAAGAAATATGCAATATGGTCGTTACATGGTAGAATTTAATAAACGAAGAAGCAGTTAGAGAATTCTTAACTGTCGGTAGTTAATAATTAGTTCACCGATCTTTCTTCTTTCATTTAAGTTTAACATTTAGAACCTTTAGAAAAGTCGAAAACTGATGTCTTCTTTTTATTATGTATAAAATTATAAGTAGTGCACAGAATGTCTGATTATTTTTCGTTTTGACTCGTTCATTCTTTGAAAATTAATGCCTAATATGAATTGTTGTGTGAATTTATTGAAGGACCATTAAAAAAGAATACATACACATTTTGTATCATATGACATGTGATATTTATTTAATTTTTTTTACAATTTTACTATTATTTTATTGCAATCAAACGATTAACGTATCATTTTCTGTTTAACGATTGTTTTTCAGTTGAAAATCTTCATACAAATAATTTTTATCTAGGGGAATCCTGTCCTCTACTACCATCCTAATAAGCTGAATGTCTTATAACACAACGTTCCGCGTCGTCTCTTAACGAGTATTTCTATTAAATAACTGAGGTGGATGCAATCTTGTGACAGTAATGGATTTAATGTCAGCCACTTAAATCGCGATATAAACTGGTTATATTTTATCGAGGCCATAAATTTCTTCATCAAGAACTTGCAACTGACGATAAATGATAATTTATATTGCGATCGACCGTAAATATCAGTGTCCGCATCTTGCCTCGAGTGTTTTCGAGATTCGGTATATTCAAAAACGTTAAAGTTTTCGACAATGATAAATGATGTCCTTCTTATCAATTTTGGACCATATTGCTCATTTGAATTGAGAAATGTGGCCTGTGAACTGATAAAGGAAGGAGAAGGAATTTCTGGTTGTTTAAATTAAATGAAGAATTAAAAAGTAAAATCGAGAATAATTTAAACTTTTTCTCTTCATCTATGTTTGTCATCGTTTACAATGTATTTTATTCTCATACAATAATTTTTCTACCGAATCACTTATGCGCAAAAGAATATTTACATTATGCCCTTTAACCAAATATTTATTTAGAGTATAGGCCATTATTCAATGAACTTTATGAATTGCAATATAATTGTTGGTATTAATGTCATAAGTTTTTTCTTTTCAATCTCAATAGCCTTGGAGTCTCTATGAAAATGACAAAAAAAATTCTATCGTCGTTTCAAATAGTCTATCTTCTTCCTAAAATATACTTTTTCGTAAATATAAGTCGGAAATATCTCCAAGTTATTTCCACTCAAATAACATTCTGCATAAAATCACTTACAGATCATCTGTATAAATCTACAAAGGAAAAGCTGCGAGATATTTATAAAATTAGTATGTAATCTACAGCGAACCGCTAACTCGTAATCAAGGAGCTGCCTTAAATAATAAATCAAGGTAAAATATTATCTTACTAACATGATTAAAAAGTTTATGTGTCGTTCTTTGGAGATGAAAAGCAGGGAAGCCTGGGTGCTGTGATATTACTTTTTAACTTTTTCCTGCGTAATTCCTTGTTTCACATCCAATGAAATTTTAACGTCAACTGGGCCCAAAGGTGACGCGCTGATTTAATGAAACCTCCCTCCTATTCTGTTATAACAATGTTAAAAGATTAATTCGTTCGGTACCCTACGATGCATTGTCATGGACATTCGTACAATGTATGTATATATGTACTCCTAAACGTTTTTTTTTTTATAGCGTTACAGAAATTAATTTTTATCTTAATATTCACTACTGATAATTTTTGTTTAATATAAATGTTGCGGAAGGAAATAATAAAAAATCGGTTCACCAAGTATTTGGTAATTAAATTTTCAATTATCCAGATACTTGTCACTGGAATTTTGAGGCTGCTTCATACTTTATTTCATTGCGTTTATTGCTGTGTAGTAAATTATGGAGAAACCTACGAACTAAATTGATATGCTACATATGTAATTGTCAACATCTTAATATATAAAGCAGAAAGTTTATATGTTTGTGTGTTTGTCTGTCGCCTAAAAACTTTCGAACGGTAAACTCTGGGGTCACAAAATTTGCCTCAGCTCTTTTAACCTGGCCAATTCAGATGAATGTGACTATTTTCACAAAAAGAATTTTATTTATGAAATGAGAATCTAAATTCCGGGCGAAGGTGGATAGTAAAACTAGTGGTATTACAACCTCGTTCATAAAATATATTGTGTACTGGTCACTTTATGATTATTAAGATAAAAATTTAAGCATTTCCAAATCCATCACTTCGATTCTCCTCACTATCATCTATTAGCACGAGATTGGCTCATTTAAACAACGTTCTGTGTTCCGGCATATGTCTCACAGAATGGAAAAAAATCATTTCAAATGATAAATCATAAATAATGTTGTAAATGCTTGCTTTTCAAACAACAATATTGTGTTAATCAATCAGTTTAAATGAATTCACGAAAAATACAATACTTCACGAAATTGATCAAATGCATTCCTGGTTATCTTTTTTCCATCATTGAAATGGTAGAATTCACTATCAGGTTGTAAACATTACTACGCACATCATTTGAGTTATATAATAATTATATAGGAAAGACTTCAAAAAGAAACACTTAGTTTGAAAAATAATTAAACAAGTATTTAACAGATGCATCGATTCAAAACTGGGAGTTTTGGAACAAAACTGTTTCATGTTTTTTTATATCCATCTTTTGCATCAATAACAGCTTTCATTCTACTGGGAATACTTTCTACCAGATTCTTAGATTGCACGGCAGTGATCTGGTTTTATTTTTATAACACATTTTTCCACATTGTGCATAAATTGCTGATAGTCTCACTAAAATCTGCAACTCTTTTTAATTAACTGCAGAAGTTTTAAATAAGTTTGAAGTCAGGGGATTTGGATTACCAATCTAACAGTGAATCCTTGAATTCGTAGCAATAACTTGGCAATATAAATCGTATGTTTTAATTTGCCATCGTGTTATATAGAAGATAACACCCACTATTTAAAAGCACGGGATGTGAATAAGCGATTAGAGGAAATTCTAGCTGGAAAGGTAAATCAATGTGTTTGCGAAATCGTGGTGCAGCCAGAAAGGAGGAGATTCATCGTGCGAAATTAACATGAGAAGTTAGGCAATCCAAAAATTCCAAATATTATGCAAATATATGTGCAAGTATAGTAATGCGGTTTTAAGGGGTGAAATTAACTCTTTGAAAGAATGCAAAATTTTCTTTTTCGCAGAATATCTCAAGAGCGGTGAGAGATATAAAAAAGAAGTGTAAACAAAAGTTGCATCTTTTTTTATAACTGCAAAACTACGAAAAAATAATTATCGAACAAGAAAATTCTGAAATCTTTTCAAGGCCTGATTTCACTCCCTAAAACTGCCCTATGGCATCAACAAAATTAGATATGTCTTACGGATGAACTACTCTACTTGCACACAAAGTTGCATAAATTTCTCAATTTTCGGGTTGCTTAATTTCCCCTTTATGTCGCAATATAGAATGAAAAAATTAATGATAAAAATCAGTAGAATTGGTCAGTAAATATGCTACAACTGTAAATAAAATGAATCCTCGTCTAAAAATAGCTCAAAATTATGGAATAACTTTTTTTCATTGAGACTTTACTTTCGAAGATATCGACTTTCGAAATTCGTTAAGTGTGCGTGCACTGGATTAGGATTTGGTTTCATTTTCAAATCGATTTTGTCAAAAACACAACCACATTCGAAAAAGTTATTCTACAATTTCGACTCTTTTTTGGATAAGGATCCATTCCACGTGCACTTCGTCTATACTTACTCCTGAATTCTGACAAATTCTTATTCAAGTGTATGCGACGAGTTTTTAAATTAGATTTTCTCCAAAATGGAATCTTATATAAAAAAATTTAATTCTATATTTTCGACTTATTTTTGCATACAGAATCATCTTCTTTCTAGTTATACCACAATTTCGGAAATATCCTGTACAGCCGTTTACCTCATTTTGCACAAAATTTGACTAACCATAACAGATCTAGAATGTAATATATAAAAATACTAGACGAACTACAGTAATTCCTCGTAATAAACCGTACGAACGGAGCTGGCGGCGGGCGTACGACGCGATGCGGACACTATTCACGCGAGCGAGAGGGAACGAAACAGTTGACACAAAGTTGCCGTCGACTCTTTCGTTCTCTCACTCTCGAGCGAAGGATTCCAAGAAATGGTGGGGATAGTCACCGGGCATACTACGCACGGTAAAAACTGGACTATAACGAGGATTGACTGTAAATAGGTGCAGTGCATAATTAAAACTACACAAAAATGATTTCTGTCGAGCCTCGAGTTAAGTCTCAGGACACATATAGATATATCTGAGTAGGTATAATAGGGGCGTTCTGGACCAACGCAGGGCGAGGGGTGAAGCGGGGTGAGGAGTACCTCACCGTGGGCGAGGGGGGAGACGGGTGGGGGAACGCAACTCGTCGAAGTGGGAATGAGCCGGTGGAAGGGGAACGTGCGCGCGCGCACACACATACACACCGCCGATGACTCATCCTCTCGACCCGCGGTCAAAACATACGGAGGTATGATGCGTAGAAGATGCAAGTCGAAACCTGCATGGCTATTGCGTAATAACCACGCCAAAAACATATAATAGTCGAAGGTCAACTTCCGAGAATAATGAGATATGACGCGTAGAAGATGCAAGTCGAAACCCGCATGACCATCGCGTGAACACCATACCAAAAACATATAGCTGTAACGATGGAAGGTCCACTTCCGAGAATAATGCGCCGCATCTGCGCGCTATATCTGAACCGCGAAAATTCGAAGCGATCCGCAACCCTCTTATCTCCTCAGGGCCAGATCGCGCCCCGATAGCAGCGATGTTCGAACCAGGTGTGCGAGAGAGAGGTATGATATGTACATCTCTCTCTCTAGGGACATAGTCAAAACATACGGAGGTATGATGCGTAGAAGATGCAAGTCGAAACCTGCATGGCTATTGCGTAATAACCACGCCAAAAACATGTAATAGTCGAAGGTCAACTTCCGAGAATAAGGAGGTATGACGCGTAGAAGATGCAAGTCGAAACCTGCATGGTTATCGTGCAATAACAGCGCCAAAAACATATAAAGATCGAAGGTCAACTTCCAAGAATAATGAGGTATGACGCGTAGAAGATGCAAGTCGAAACCCGCATGATTAACACGCGATAACAATCCCAAAAACATATAGCTGTAGCGATGGAAAGTACACTATCGAGTATAATGCGCAGCATCTTCGTGCGAATGTAAATATAGATGTATTGACGTTGCGTAGCTCATATGATTTATGGGCACACGAGTACAGTTACAGTGCAGGAGACTATACAATATATATATTATTCGAAATGCGCAATAAGAGGTATAGATGTTTCGAAATCGTAACATACCTAGTGTAAGAAATGAAGATTGAAAGAACACTAGATTTTGGGATAAGTGATATCCTGTGCGGATAGGAAAGGATCGTTTAAAGTATCAAACAATACAGGAAATCGTATGAAAAAGTATTGTATTTATTGATAAAGCATATAGACATGTGTACATTATTATGATACGTTGCGAGCATCGTCTATCATCGAATCCAAGCCTAACGCTAATAATTCACAATCTAACAAAGAATGTGGTTCCAAGTATTCGCTTTCAGAAATAAGTTTTTCATAATCCGCGGTCGATGTCGTAGCGGCACGTATAATGGCAACAAAGGACGCGTATTTGCTGCTTACGGAGTTTAGAATTTCTGACAACCACGAGAACGTATGATCGATGCAGCGATCGTATTTGAACATTTGGCGTATCGTAGCTTCGGCCATGTATATGATGGAACTGCCATCCGATATTTTGGCAATTTGTTGACTGTTGATTCGCGTGAAGTCGATACGTAAATGATCAGCGACGATAGGGTCTTGATGTGATGGAGTTGTGTCGTTACGGAAACGTTGAAGTATCTCCGGTTCTTGTTGTAGCAGAAGTTTCCACGTAGACATGGGGAAACAAAGTTCGTTGGATTTGCTATCGACTATCGCGATTTCAACGCGACACGAATCCTGATCGATACGAATTCCAATTGCGATGCGTTTGTATGTGGTCAATGTCAATAGATTATCACGTCCTATGATTCGTATGACGGCTTTCTTAAGCGATGTTGTAGATTTATTGCTGTAAGAAACACACGTACAGAGTTGATGATTCGAATGGTTTCGTGTAAATCGAAAAGTATGCAGACATATATAATGTACCTTATATTCGGACGACGCTGTTTAGCAGGAAAATCCGTATCGTTGCAGCGGTTAAGATGGTTCTCGAACATGTAGGAAGTATCGTTGAAATGTCGGTTAAACATTTTGAATAAACACTACAGCTAAGTCTTCTGAATGGTTGCGGTTACTAACTGTGTATATGCACGAACGTACTCGATGTAATGTGGTCTGCAAAACCGATCGGTACCTCTTTTATAGTGGTTTACAACCACACATGTACAGTATGTTGGTGGTGGGGGTGGTAGCCATCGTCGTTGTAAGAGGAGGAGGAGGAGTGTTAAAATAAAATCCTTAACATATTTTCATAAAAAATATTGCGTTTATTTATGCATTGAATGTCCATAAAATATGTAAGATATAAGGAATATACTATATATAATATAGAAGATAAAAGAAAGTGTAGCGTTAGATTCCACAGTGCGTATACTTCCAAATGTTCTGAACGTTTTCCAGTGCGCACAGACAACCGACACCATTGTGGAAAGCGCATCGTACAGTGTTCTTTGCAGGCATTAATTTCAGGTTTGGAACAACCGTGGCAGGAGGTACGATTCCACAATAATCATCATCAACGTCGGAGCCGTCGCCCGTCGTCGCCCGTCGGAGCCAGTCGTCGCCCGTCGTCTCGCGTCGTCTCGCGTCGTCGCCCGTCGCCACCCGTCGTCGTCGTCGTCGTCGTTACGATGCGTTACGTCTCGCGGAATCAATCACTCTACGTACAGCGTGATGAACGCATCGATCGTCGAGCGTTTCAATCGCACGCTGAAGAACCTGATGTGGAAACAATTCTCCTTGAACGCCTCTTATCGCTGGTTGGTTCTGCTACCTACGCTCGTGCACACCTACAATCATCGTAAACATCGCCCGATAAACGCGCGACCCGTCGACGTAACCTCCGCCACTCGTTTACCGTTCATCGTATCGTCTGGTGTCGAGCAACGACGACGCGCGAAATTCCACGTCGGCGACAAAGTACGCGTGAGCAAATTCAAGACGATCTTCGAGAAGGGATATACGCCGAACTGGTCAACCGAGGTGTTCCAAATCACCGCTGTACAACGAACGCACCCTGTTATGTACATTCTACGCGATTCCGCGGGAGAGCTGATTTCGGGTGGATTCCACGAGCACGAACTGCATTCGGTTACGAATCCTGACGTATATCTGATGGAGAAGATTATTCGTCGCAAGGAGAATCGAGTGTGAGTGAAATGGTTGGGATTCGACTCGTCCAAGAACTCGTGGATACAGGAAAAGGATGTTCTGTGACGCAACAGCAGCTCCTTATTATTACTATTATTAGTATTAAATACATTACATACTGTTTACATTTATATCCTTATTCTTTTATTCGATTCTTTGTATTTAAAAAAATAAAGCATCAATATATAACGATACTTGTACACTATTTCATTTACTGTTTAATATTATATATGTATTAAAAAACTTTATAATTTACATACATTTGTAAAGTATTTACATACGCTTCCGTGGCTTCTATTATACTTGGTTATACCTGATCTATTTCCTAACTTATCTATTTGAAGCATTTACAATAAAGTTTGTCATTATCTACGCTACGTTCATACATTGCATACTTTTTTAAAAGAGGGGGAAAATGCTTTATGCATACCCCGACAAAGGTTGTGTCGGGGTTATGTGGGACTCACCAACTCTGGCATACCCACTAAAAACCCCCTCTACGGTACTTCACTCAACAAAACATCGCATACTTGCATACGTGAAAGAACATCGTACGCGAGATTAATGAAATATATACAAATACACACACACACACACTCTACGAGATATTAATGCACACATCACTATCGTTATCGTTATCGTTGTTGATTTCGTCGCATTCGGGAATCCGATAGTGACCCCACGGAAGGGTGCTGACCTGACCGGCTAGTATGTACCGCTTATCGTCGTACGGACTGAGCGCTGTCTTTAGCTCGTTCACGGAATAAATGTTGTGTAATCGCGTACGGATATGGTTCTGTCGTACCGTAGTTTCCGCGTGCTTGCGAAGACACCTAACGTAGTCTTCGAAGCGAATCTCGTTCGCGACCACGCTCCTCTTCACACCCCTCACATTTATCGTCTCAGTCGTCCGCGCCGACGCGTTACATACACGACTAGCGTACATTTTAGACCGCAATCCCACGAACTCTGTCATTAAAGCACCGTTGTTCTCGTCTTTCATGAGTCCCGGCACCTTCTTGTTTACGAGCGGCATACCGTATGGATTGTCCATCGCGTAATCGCTCGTGTCGAACCGTCCGACAACGTCACTTTTTATCTCCTCGTAAGCGTCATCGCACTGTAGCTGATACAGGAGACTGTCGGTGTCCGTATATAAAACCTTACATCTATAGACAAAGTTTGCACGCACATACTCGTAGTGAAATTTATAAAAGCAGTCCGACACACTCATACCCACGTATATAGGTTTATCGAATTTAACTTTTAGTTTTCGCATCTGGATAGCGACTAAGTGTTCCGAAAATATCGCTCGACTGTGGAAATTTGGTTTCGCGATCAACGTTTCGACACCGTAACGTCCGTCCCACCGCGTCACCAGTCGCACGTCCACTCGATTTCGAACGTTCTCCATCGTCTTCCCGTACACGGCATTGTTCATTAGCTTGTACAGCCTTTTTTGAAAATCGCTGGTTGCACGTGTCCTCAACTCCGTGTTCAGTGTGATGTAGTCGCGCAACCAATGCGATTGATCGAAACTTAGAACGCGATGAATTCGCGATACGCGGAGTACATGCGGAATGCATTGCTTCAAGTAGCGATAATGTATTACATATCGTTCCTTATCGCAGAGCGTGGCGATCAGCTCTGTCTGCTTACCGATGGGCGCGTGCTCGCGTACAGGACAGAACGGAAGGTCCGCGTGCGCGTCGTGAATCTCCCGCGGATACTCCAGGTCCACTTCCAGCGGGTATCCCTCTGGTCCATTGTCCTCCGGCAAGGAGTTCACGTCCAAATCGGCAACCGCATCCTCGTCCAGCCATTGAAATCCACCGTGCGGCATCGCCTGAGATATTGCCCATCCGTATAGGTTGTTCACGTCGAAGTACATCAAGTACGTGGATGGTTGCAACGCGTCGTACATCGACGTCGGCAGGTACTTGTTGTTGGCGCGCGCGTACCTGTGCGAGCACTGGCTCAGGCCACAGCGTATACCACGCTCCACGAACAACAGAATGTCCACGTCAGTGAGCAGTTCCAATTCAACGCGCGTGTATTTTAGCATCGCGTCCCACGTGAATGCCGGTAACGTACAGTAATGTGCTGGGTCTAGTTCGTAGCTCGCGATAGAGTCGATACGTAAGTTTTCGAACATGTCCGCGAGCAACAACTCGTCTGTCTTTAGGTACAAATCACTGTACTCGCCAAATGTCTGTATACGAAAACTGTTCCACACGTTCGTTGCGTGCGCGCATCAGACTCCGACACATCACTATCGTTCAGTCGATTGTAGGACGCGTCACGAGGCGGCAGTTGCGTATCGTTCAACTTGTCGTACGATGTCACGTAATCGTACGGGAAGACCCCCTTTCTGGTCAGGAGATCGAAATGTTCGTCAAGGAGATGTTTGAACTCGCGTCTTAGAATCGTCAGTCTATCTTTCCCGAGATCCGACGCAAGTTTCTGCACACTCGTGGCCAAGATTTTGAACGATCGACGAATCGAAACTTCAACATTCTTCGCCAATCCTTGCGCTCGCCCTTGAGGTCCTCAACGTCCTTTGTAAACGATATGTAACGTCCCTTCGTTAACGGAAGGAGGCTGATCTTTCCCTTGAACGCGTTTGCCAACTCCTTGATAACGAACTGCGCGTCGTAGCCGGGCAGTTTGTGGAACACCACAGGTATCGTGCACGAACGTTGATATCGTAAGTTGCACGATCAGTGTGCCGCACCCCTGTACTCGCCCGTCGAGTGACAATTATCGCGCACTTTCGCAGCGTCCTCACCTCGGTCAAAGGGTTCTCCGCACACGTGACACGCAGTAGCCCCGTGAAAACTCATCCACTGTTGCTGCGTTAACGACGTCATGGGTTTCTTGGCGCGCAACCACGAGTATGCCAGGTTCGCCAATTCGCGCAGATCACGCACAAAGCACTGCACACAATCGGTGTCGCTGCGATACGCTCGATATCCGCACAAAGCCGGGTCGTCGGAACAATACACGTAATATCCCACGCTGTGAGCTCTGTGGCGTTGGTACTCGTACGTGCGACGACGATCCATCGATGGTTGTTCAATGGCCTCCAGCAAACACTCAAAGTCCGTGTAGATGATGAAGGATACGCGTTCCTTGCGTTCGTGATGCTGGAATCTCGAAATTTTCTCATTGGCGGATGATACTTGCACGGCACACTCATTCAAGCGCAGATACTCTGCAGTGTGTCGCTGCAATCGCTCCGCCGACGAGAAAAAGTTGAGGCACCTGAAACATATACGGAAAAAAAAACAATGTAAACGCTTCGTTCGTTACGTATAGCTCGAAATATTTTTTTTTTATTTATTATTCTTATTTGCTTACCTATCGCAAACGAACACTCTGCTGTGATGGTTGCGCAATTATCTCCAAATCGAGCGAGACAGACTGCGAATACAGGTGAAATGGTACCGCTGCGAATCCTTGCAATCTTGAATCAGCAACACGTTCGCGTGCCTCCCTTCACGTTTGTTGCTGCACACACGTAGAGGCACGCAACCATCGTCGTCGTCCAATAGGTAGACGTTCACGGATACGTTGTTGGCCGCCTCGAACTTCTGTGCCTGGTCCATCGACATCGGAAGTCTCGCACCATCCGTACGAAGCACCGTTGAATAATGTGGATACGATGCAATCCTATCCTCGGGTGTAGTAGCCGGAAGCAGACTAGCGACGACCGACCACAAAAAAGACGCGTTCTCTTTGCACTGAACGTTCACCACCGCTTTTTTCGCCAAGACCGCTCGTAGAAGCGGTATGTCGCAACCGGCGCGCAATGGATTATGTTTGTTAATGTTTATCAGGAGAATCTGTACTGCCCGTAAGGCCCATCCGCTCTCGCGCTCCTGAAACTCCTCCATCACGATCAACGTCGGAGCGATCACGTGCATCGCGTACCACTCGCGAACATTTGACGACATGAAAAGTATGTGATTGCACGTCGCAGAACTCTTTACGTCCGTCTCGTCCTGCAACATGAATTCCGCGTTGAGAATAGTGTTCACGGATACGCTGCGATGCTCCGTAATTGCGTTCGTAACGCGCGAAATTACCACTCGACAGGCATTTTGAAAAAGTCGGCGTGGATCGGCGACCCCGACGTTGATTACAGCACCGGTCAACAAACATTTCTCGAACACAGTTTCAAGTTCCTCCCACACGACCATGGGTGCCGTCGCTCGAGTGGCGACCCCACACCCTCCTCGCGGTAATCGTCCTCGCACTATCGCGCGCAATGTTTTTGTTCGCGCGAGCAACGACTCCATCCGCTGTTTTGCCCACAATGGCACGCATTCACCTCGTTGATACGCATCGATGTGTCGTATGGTCTCGTCACACCTGTCCATCCAATCGCGAAATTCCGTGGTGGTCCTCAAAAGTTCGGACATTCGAGCCAAAAGCACGAAAGCGTTCTTGAACGTCTCCATGTTGTTTACACGTATGTTATCACTTGCTATAAAAGACTCTATACCGTTCCGCAACGCAGTTAAATTCGCATCAGGACGTCGGTCACATTTATTATTATTATCGTGAACGTATGTTAAAACTAACTAGATACTGTTTCGTAAAAACATGATACTCGCAACGACTGTATCAAAGAAGTCTTCCGACGCGTTACCATTCACGATTTTGCCCTGTCGCAGATGCGAGCTGCTTTAAATATACGAATAATCCATACCTAAACCCTCCCCACCCCCTTGCATCCCAATGGGATACATAGAATTCTACCTTAAGTCATATCGCGCTTTTACTCATCATATTATCTCGGTCGCTACCGCGCATTATTCTCGGTAGTTGACCTTCGACTATTATATGTTTTTGGCGCTGTTATTGCACGATAACAAAATGCAGGTTTCGACTTGCATCTTCTACGCGTCGTACTTCATTATTCTTGGAAGTTGACCTACGACTATTATATGTTTTTGGCGTGGTTATTACGCAATAGCCATGCAGGTTTCGACTTGCGTCTTCTACGCATCATACCTCCGTATGTTTTGCCCGCGGGTCGAGAGGATGAGTCATCGGCCCCGTGTGTGTGTGTGTGTGTGTGTGTGTGCTCGCACGCGCACGTTCCCCCTCCACCTGCTCATTCCTACTTTGACGAGTTGCGTTCCCCCACCCGTCTCCCCCCTCGCCTGCGGTGCGGTACCCCTCGCCCTGCGTTGGGCCAGAACGCCCCTATTATACCTACTTATCTGTATGGCAATTTAATATAATAGAACCAGAGTGAAGTAAGAGAGGCAGCGAATCATAATCTTTTTTTTATTAATTAAGCGTTTTAAGTCGCATCTACTTCAATGGTCATTAGCGACTACATTAGATGCATGCGGTTGGTTAGTCATCATGTGAATTTGTGAAACAAAGAAAAAGAAAAAAGAGAGAAATGTTCCTGGGGCTCAGACATCTCAGATACTGGTAAGCACAGGCGTTAAATCAGCTGTCGGATTCCAGTGTCTTCAAGGAAGGTGAGCACATTGTGGAAAATATCCGGGTCAGTGGTCAGCCTCTGTTTCAGGTCGGTGCCAATTTTAGGTTGATTTCGATTTATTTAGTGTACTTGGCGCATTCCGTCAATATGTGCTGGATGGAGGCAGGTACTTTGCAGACATCACATTCTGCTGGTTCGTTCTTGGTAATGAGATGGGAGAGGGTCAAGTGAGTGTGGCCGATTCTCAGTCGAGTGACTGTCACTTGGTCTTTCCGATTTTCTAACCAGATTCCATTTCTTTCAGAGATATCTTTCCTGATCAAGTGCAGTTTGGTGGTTTTGCCCGTTTTCCATTTTTCATCCCATAGGGCCTTAACTGCGATACGAATCGGGGCTTTAAGATCGTTGTAATACACAGGGGTAGAAACTTCAGGCACTGGTAGTGAGCATGCTGACTTGGCTAGGGAATCAGCTTTTTCGTTTCCTTCGATGCTCACCTGAGATGGTATCCAAATTAAAATAATCTCTTTGTCCCGATTTTTTAGATTACAGAGGGTCTCTTGAAGCTCTTGGATGAAGTGGTCAACTTTGCTGGAGTCTTTAATTCCCTTAATAGCAGACATAGAGTCAGTGAGAATGGCAAACAAGGAAACGTCATTTTTTCCTATAAATTTCACAGCCTGTAAAATAGCATACGTTTCTCATCTGGATATACTGTAGAACTCCGGTAATTTATATTGCAGGTTTTCTTCTGGTGTGACCACCGAACATCCACATCCGGTTTTATATTTTGATTCATTAGTATATATTTGGATGTGATTTGGAAAGGAGTTAAGGATGCCATTTAAGGCTTTTTTAAAGTTGTTAGAATCAGTTAGATTTTTTGGAAGTTCGCGAAGATCAGTGTTGATAGTCGGTATCGGAAACTCCCAATATGGAGAGATGTGGAATCTTCTACAGGCAATCCTGGGGAGTTTCCAGTTTATTTCTTACAGGTATGTGTTCAATCTAATGTATAAAGGCGTAGAAGCATTGGGGTGTTTTTTGTATTCCTTCTGATAGTTTCCACTGAAGAGATATCCGTACACAGGGTTATGAGGCGTTGAGGCTATCGAAGTAGCATAGGTCAGGTTTAATTGTTTTCTCCTGTGGTCTAGTGGCGATTCTCCACCTTCAGCGAGGATGCTGCTAATTGGGATAGAGAAAAAGGCGCCCATAGCAATTCTCAGTCCTGCGTTATGTATGGGAGAGATCATGTTTAAGGCGTTTGATTTGGCCGAGTTGTATATCACAGATCCATAGTCCAGTTTGGACCTCACACAAATGAAAATTTTTAGGAAATTTTTAATAAAAATTAGCATGGATCCGTCAATCCCATTTTCGAGTAAGATGTGGAGAATTATATTTCTCCACACCATTTCATAGCACTTCTCAATGTTCAGTGGGACTGGCAGTAGGTGTTGGTCGTTGATGAATGCGTCATGTATGCATGTTTCGAGATCAACCAGAGAGTCAAGGGTAGATCGATGCCGTCTGAAAGCACTCTGGTGGATATCGAAAAATCCTTTGTTTTCCAAAAACCATCTAAATCTATTGTTGACTATCTTTTCCATGGTTTTATACATATTACATGTTAGGGCGATGGGTCGATAACTACTAGCCTTCAATTTGTCTTTCCCTGGTTTTTGGATTGGCACGATAAGAGCTTCTCTCCATCTTTTTGGGAAGACTTTGTGAGTCCATATGTAATTGAGCACCTTAAGCAGGTATTCTAAGTCTTTCAGAGGGAGGTTTTTAAGGAGGATATTGGGAATTTTATCAGGCCCTGGGCTAGTGTTCTTAGATTGCTTACGTACTGGCACAAATTCAGATAATAGAAAAGGAGTGTTTATAATTGAGTTATTGTTTTCTTCGAATCTCGGGCCAAAGAGGTTTTCGATGTCACGTTTAGAAGTGAGAAAATTTTCATCGTAGTTTTCGTTACTGGAATTTGATGCATAATTATCGGCCAGTACGTCAGCAATTTCAGTAGTGTCAGATGAAATGGGCCCATCACCTCTTTGTAATGCCGTAATGCTCGTAGTAGACGAACTTCCCCCAATTGCGTTGATCTTTTTCCATGCGTTACAGCTTGGTGTATTGTATTTTAGCAATGAAGTATTATAGGCGATCCACGAATTCCTACTGCTCTGCTTGGTCTTTTTCCTTGCGATGGCTCGCAATTTTTTAAATTCAATCCTATGTTCTGTAGTATTATGTTTTTTGTAAACTTTGAAAGCATGTTTTTTCTGCTTAATAGCTTCTTCGACTTCAGAGTTCCACCAAGGGACTTGTTTTTTAAATGATTTGCGGGACGCTTTCGGTATAGCAAGGTCAGCCGCCTCAGCGATGGTGTCCACTAATTCTGTGACAATGGAGTCAATGTCATTTGTATTATCGATTGATGGAGTTTGCAATTGGTCAATTTTTGTATTAATTGTAGACTGATAGAGCTCCCAATCAACATTTTTAAATTTCCATCTCGGAGTGTAAATGTATAAAGTAGGATGAGGGTTTTGGAATTCCAGTTTAATAGGGAAGTGATCACTATTGTAGAGATCTCCCAGAGCTTCCCAGTCTACCCTGTGAGCTATGCCAGCACTGCAAAAGGAGAGGTCAATCGAACTGAAGGAAGCACTGGAGATGTTGAAATGAGTAGGCTGGTTGTTGTTTAGGAGAACGACTTCAAGTTCATCTAAAAGCTTTTCAATTATCTTTCCCCTTGAATCAGTGCGGTTTGAACCCCACAGATGATTGTGGCTGTTGAAATCTCCTAGTAGGATATATGGTGTTGGAAGTTGATGAATGAGGTTCTTGAGTTCAGGGAGACTGAAATTATAGCGATTTGGGATGTAGACGTTGCAGACGCATAGTTCGTTAGGAATTAGTATTGACATCGCGACAGCTTCTAAGTTAGTTATAAGTGGTATTGTCTTGTGGTGAAGAGATTTGTTGAAGTAGATTGCAACTCCTCCACTAGCGAAATTTGTGTTTAATCGATTTTTGAAGACGGAATCGTAACCTCTGACCGCAGCGCAGAAGGAGGCATGGAAATTTATTTCTTGCAAACAGATTATGGAAGGATTTATTTCTTTGCTAAGTAGTTGCAAACTTTCACAAGAGGGGAAAAACCCCTTCAGATTCCATTGCATAATTTTCAGAGCCATTTATTGGATCTAGGTATAGGCGTTATTGATGTGATGTGTCTTCAGACAATGAGTGGGAATCATCTTTAGAGCAGGAAATAAAAAGGTCATTTAAAATTTTTCTAGTAGGTTCGTTATTTTCGTACTTCTATACTTCGCAGAACGGTCTGTTAGTTTTGGATGTAGTTCTCTCATCATGATGATGAGAGACGCAGTGTCATCAGTGTACTCTGAAGCAAGGGTAATTGGATTTGAAACTCCCGCTGCCCTATCGAAAAAACTTTTGTACTGTGTGTAATTTAGGGAGTATTTTGTAGTAGATTTTTCGAGGAAAACTTTGATCGGATCCAAGAGGTTGTCAATGGTCTTGTTGTTGTCAGAGGTGATGGAATTGCTTTTCTTAGGCTTTTTCACTTGTGACGGTTTCGTAGGTTTCCATTCCTCATCAGTTTTGTTTGGAATGTTCTTGTTTTGGTCCGCTGGGAGTTCATTGCTGATCGGTTTATCAGTTATTGTGTAAGAGCCTGTGTCAGAGAGAGGGCGTTTGTTTCTCACGATTAAAGGTGCAGTAGATTGGCTTTGAGGTGGAGGAAGCTCAGGAAAATCCTTCATCTGGTTTCTCAAGGAGGAGTCATGGTTCTGAGAGGCGGTATTTATATTTTTGGGTGATGCCGGTAATTGAGATTAGTTGGCGTCATTGGTTTTGTGAGATGGCGCCTTGGGGACAGCTTTACAATTTTTTGCAATATGCCCTGCCTGTTTGCAAAGAAATCATGTCAACGTGTCAGTTGTAAGGTATGTCCAGTAGGAGGTGTCTTCGTAGTTTATTTGTAGTGACTCAGGAATTTTTGGAGCACTATCGGGATGTATATAAACCTGCCTTCGGAAACTAAGTATGTGGGCAAAATCAGGCTCAGGTATTCCTGCTCTTAGGAACGTTATTTGGGAGGTCATAGTAAGGTAAAAGTACCTATTATGGAACGAAATTTCGTAAAGGTTAAAATTTTCATAAAATTCGAGTTAATAAATTTACAAAATGTTAAAAATCTTTTAACTATACAAAGGGCTAGTTCTTTTACAAATAAAAATTACTTTTTATAACTTAATATAATGTATAAAATTAATTTTATTAACAAAATACTAATAGCACTCGTATGTACCTATTATGAAACGGTATTTCCGCACTTGTACCGCTGTTCCATAAATTATGTCCCTATTATGAAACAGCGGAAAAAGCGTAAATCTACTGCTTTAAATTTATTTTGTTATTCGATTCTAGTTTTTAAGGTTTTTAATTATATAAAGATGAAAGGAACAAAGTGAAATTAATTCATAACATGCACAAAATAATTAAAAAATGACGTATAAATTTATGACAATTATTGTAATTTTAAATTTTTAAAAATTATTTGTGGTAGGAATGAAACAAATAGAAAAATATTCATTAATATTCATTACCATTTAATAATAACAGCTTAATATACGTACGGAGGAAACTACAGTAGAATGGGAGACGGGAGAAAGTGCAGTAGATTGGGAGACCAGGGATAGTTTGGACACGGTGTAACATTGGGCACTTACAATAATCAGGACACTATAGAGGCAATTGTAAAAGTGTCCAATGTTATCCTGTGTCAAAACTATCCCCGGTCTTCTCTATTTAATAAACAATATTAATCAAACAGTAATGAACAGTACTAAACAATTATTTATTTTAAATAAAATAGGGAACTGAATTAGTTATATTGAAAACTTATGCTACTTCTGATTTTATTTTTTTTGAATTGCATTCATCTTTTCTCGAAGCTTTTTTTTCTCTTCTGCTAACTACACATTAGAGGTTAGGTTTTGACTTTTTTATAAAATAGTAATACTTATTGTGTTGAATTACTTATTTATGTAAGTATAAACAAATTATAAAACGGAATGCACAACGCGCGTGTTTCGTGAACATATAAGTAACGTACTCTTAGGTTGAACGGAATTCGTGCATGTGTTTCATAAACATGTACCAGCTAGAGTGACAGGGCGACCAATTATGAAACACGCTTTTCTTCTGTTCCATAATACGGCATGCGAACAAATATTATGTACGCAATTTGGAACACCTATTTTATAAATAAAATTCTATTCATATCCGGAAACTGAGTAGAATTGTTAATTCTACAATCTATAAGCTATCCTATACACATGCTATATAAAGATTTAAATTTAAAAAAACAATTAAAAAATAAATCGTTGAATCCTATCGGTATTAGCTCGGCCGCTAGCCAAATTTCTCAGAGTTGGCGACGTGTTGAATATTACAATTTCTTTCTAATGTTTTACATGAGAGAATGATATTTACTCTTATTTATCTACAAAATTAAATATTCGTATGTATAGAACAAATTTTTGTAATTCCTAATAATCCCTAAAACTATATTAAAATTACAGTTTTGATGAAACTGTTCCATAAAAGGGACAATGTTTCATAATAGGTACTTTTACCTTACCCCTCCGCTCTTCATTACATTCACCTTAACCTAATCCTTAACCTATTCCTTAATCTACTCCTTAAATCTATTCCTTAAACCTACACGCTCCTAACCCTCGCTCGCCCACTCGCCCGCTCTCCTCCGTCCCGCACGCCGCCTTCACCCCCTTCCCTATCCTTTGACCCCCGCTTCCGCACGTCACCACTCACTCTCATTCCGTCCTCTCTCATTCCCCCACTCCTTCCCCTCTCCTTTCCTCCACTCTCCTCATCCACTTCTCCCCCCTCGTCATCCAATACCTCCCCCAACCTCTCCTGCCACCCTCCTTCCTCCCAACCCATACATTTCTCCCACACATGCTCCCATGTTTCCTCTCCCCATCCGCATACTCTGCATTTCCTCTTTTCTTCCTCCTTCCAGTACTTCCCCCCCCCGCTCATCCCATTCCCCAACCTAAATTTCGCCACCCTTTGCCACCTGCTTTCCCCCCATCCCTGCCTCAAGTATCCTGGCACCCCTTCCCCTTTCACCACCCTATACCACCTATTATACTCCGACTCTCTAATCCTGTTCCATCTTTCCTCCTTCTGTATTCTTCTTTCCCTACACACCAATTCTTCCCCCCTCAGCTCCCCCCACCCCTCATTCTTTCTATCCCCTCTATTGTCCACCCCCTTTCCTCATAGTACTCCTTCCTTTCCTTTTCCCACCCTCCCAGCACTTTCCCCCTCTTTGCCCTTCCCTTAATCTCCTCCCAACATCTCCTTGCCAGCTCCCCCCACCCCCCTCCTCCAACTTCCTTTCATACCCCCATGCCCTCATCCCCGCTTTCCCTCTCAACATCTCCCTCTGCATCTCCGCCCTCACCATGTATCCTGGTGTACACCTTTCCACCCCCAACACCCACTTTAAAAACCTTTCCTGCAACCCCTCAATTCTGTCTTTACACTTCCACCCCCACACCTCAACCCCATAGCTTGCCGTAGCCCATACCAACTTCTCAAACAACCACACCCTTTTCCCCCAATCCTTCCCAAATCTCCTCTTCCCTATCCCCCACACCTGACCCATCACTGCTGCCGTCTTCCTTACCCTTTCTCCTACATATGCCTCCTGCCCCCCGCTCCTCATCAGCGTGTACCCCAGATACTTGAATTCCTTTACCTCCTCCACCACCTTTCCCTTCCACCTCCACGTCACCTTCTTCCACCTCCCTCCCCCCTTTCTACACCTCATTACCTTTGTCTTGCCCACGTTCACCTGCAGCCCATTCTTATCCAGGTATCTTTCCATCTTCCCCATCATCCCTTTCATCCCCTCCTCGTCTTCCGCCAGCACCGCAATATCATCCGCGTATGCCAACGTATACACTTTCCTTCCCCCACCTTCACCCCTCCCCACCCCCCTTTCTCCAACTCCTCGTCCATATCTGCCAACAACAACGTGAACAAGCTGGGGCTCAACGGGCACCCCTGCCTCACCCCCCTAGCCGCCCAGAAGTCCTTCCCTTCCTCTTCTCCCACCCTTACCCTACTTACTGTCTCCTTCAACACCTCCTCACACCTCTCCACTAATCCCTCCCTCACTCCTCTCTCCCTCATTGTCCTCAGTAACACCTCCCAGTCAACTGAGTCAAATGCTGCCTTCATGTCGAGGAACAGCACTACCAGCCTCCCCCCTTTCCTTTCCACCTGCCTGTTAATTAAATAATTTAACACATACACCCCGTCCATGCACCCCACCCCCCTCCTGAACCCTGCCTGACTTGGTGGCAATATCTACTTTTCCTCTACCTCCTTTCTCAACCTTTCCGCTAACACAGATGCATACACCTTATATGCTGTCTGTGTCATCGTTACTCCTCTGTACTCCTCTACCCTTTTTCCCACCCCTTTTTTCAACACCGGTACTACCATTCCTACCCTCCACTCTTCTAACCACCCCTCCCCCTTCCACACCCTATTACACACCTCCCCCAGCCATCCTCACACACCTCCACCTCCACCCCCCCATACTTCCAAACCTCATTCGGTATTCCGTCCCCTCCCATCGCCTTTCCGTCCTTTAACCCCATCACCACCCTTCTTATCTCCTCCTTTTCTATATCCCCCTCCCCGTCCTCGCCCCTTCCTTTTTCTGCCCCTTTTCTTACCCTCCACTCCACCCCCCTAGTAACTCCCTGAAGTACTCGTCCCATTCCTCTATTTTTATCTCCTCATTTACCCCCTTCTCCTCTTTCTCTCCCTATTTACTACCTTCCATACCTGCCCCTCCGTTCTTATCCCCTCCATCTCCTTCTTCCACCTATCCACCTCATTTTTCTTCTTTTCTTCGCATATCCTCCTGTACTCCTTTTTCCTCTCCCTATAATCCTTCCCATCCCCCTTCCCTTCTCCACCTCCTTAGCTCTCTCCTCACCCTCCCTTTCTCCTCACTGCACTCTCTGTCCCACCACCCTCCCTTCTTTCCCCTCTGCCCCCCTATCTCCGCATTCCCCATTGCCCCTTTCACTCTTTTCTTCAACTCCGCCCATTCCTCCTGTATTCCTCTCCCGCCCCTATCTATTTTCCCAAATTTCCTTGCAAATTCCTCCCTTCCCTCCACCGTCCAGTTTCCTCTCCCCCTCTCCTCCCCCACCTTTCTTCTTCCCCTCCCCCTGCTCCCCCACTTCCCCCTCAGCCAGACCCCCACCGGGTGGTGGTCTGAATCTACTCTCTCCGCTACCTCCATCCTCTCTACCTTCTCCCTTGTTTCCTCGTTCCCCACTACATAATCTATCACAGAATTCCCCCTCCCCCCCGTCCTCGCATTAAAGTCTCCCCCAATTACCACTCTCATTCACTCATCTCTCTCCTCTATCCACTCCCCCAACTCCTCCAGCTTCCTTTGCAAGTCCTTATTTACATATATCCCTATAACTCTCCACCATTCCCCCCTCCAATTTCACTTTCCTCACCATTATCCCGTCCCCTCCCCCTTCTTCCCCCGCCCTATTTCAATTCCCCTTCTCACCCCCATTATCATCCCCCGTATCGCTCTTCCTTTCTTGCTTTCCCTCCTGCCCCACTGTTTTTCCCACGCATAATCCTTCGGCAATCTGCCCCTTACATACTCCCATTCCCTCTCCTCCACCCACGTTCCTCCCATTCCTCTAAACCTTTCCAAAATTCCTCATCTTTGTTCCTCAACCCCGCCACGTTCCAAAACGCGACCTTATATCTCCCTTTATCCCCTTTTACTTCCCCCATCCTCCCCTCCCCCTCCCCCCTTTCCCTTAGCATTCGTTTCCCTGTTCATTACACCACCTTTCCCATAATTCATCCCACCTTCTCATCTTCCCATTTACCCACATTTTCATATAACCTACCTGTACCTTCTTCCCTCTCTCCCTTTCCTTCTCCGCCTCTCTCTCCACCTTCCACCTCGCCCTCCTTTCTTCCTCCGTTAAATCATCGTCTATCCTTTCCCTCCTGCCCTTCAGTTTTTTTCTCGCCTCCATCACCTTTCTCTTCTCCTCCCTCCCCGCCAGCTTCACCAAAACCAGTCCGCTCCCTTCTTTTCCCGTTCTCCCTACCCTTCTCACCTCCCTTATTCCTTCATCCCCCAATCCCATCCTCGCCCATAACTTCTTCACCTCTTTTTCCACCTCTTCTCCTACCCCCACCCCCCTTACCACCACATTATTCCTTCTCTCTTCCCTCTCCTTTTTGTCCTGTTTTAGTTCCATCCTCCTGAGTCTTAACCTACACTCTTCAACGTCCTCTCCACCCTCCTTCTCCCTGCTATCCCTCCCTTCCTTTTCCTCTTCCCACCTCTCCACCTTCCTTATCATCTCCTCCACCCTCTCTTCCAGCCTCTCCAACTTTTCTTCCATCTCTTCCCCTCTCCTTTTTTCCTCTCTTCTCTCCTCCTTCCATCTCCTCCTTTCCTCCCTCCACTCCTTCATCACCTTTCTTCTTTCCTCCCCTTCCTTCTTCATCTCCCCTATCATCTCCCTCATCTCCTTCCACATTTCCTCTTTCTGCACCCTTACCTCCTTCATCAGTTCCCTCATCATCTCCATCATTTTTCCCATCTCATCTTTTCCCTCGCTTGCCCCCCTCTTCCTCCTTTCCTCCGGTGGTCGCATCGTCTTCACGTTCTTTTTAAATCCCATTTTCTTCCCTTCCCCCTCCGACCCTTCCTCCCCCTCCCACTCGTTCCTCTTTTTCCCCAAGTAGCTATCCAGGTTCCCTGCATTACTACCCACACTACTCACACTGCTCATACTCTCCTTCCTTCTTCTTTCCTCCCTTGCCAGCTTTCCTGTTTCCTTCCCTATTCCCTCTCCATTTCCCTTCCCCCTTCCCTTCCCTCCTCTCCCTTATTCCCCTCCATTTAACCTCTCACTACTTTTCTACTCTCTGCTGCCCTCTTATTCTTATCGCTTTATCCTTTCTTCTATTTCCTTCCTACTCCTTTTCAAATCTCCCGCCTTTTTGCCAGCTCCTTCCTAATTCCTCTCCTGTCCGACAGATCCCTCTACCTGCTCCTCTTTCTTTCTCTTCCCGCCACTCAGCACCGATCTTTCCACCTAACCTACAAATCGGTCCTCTTTCTCGCCTCCTTTTCGCCACACACCCTATTCCCTTTGCACTCCCTTTACCCGCCTCACTTCCCCACCTCTACCCCACCTCCAACACTCACTCCCTATCCTTTCCTCCACCTCTTCACTCACTCTTCCTCCACCCAACTCGCAGCACCAAACACACAATCCTTTCACGCTCGCGTCCGGAACCGGAAGTCCTCTATTTGGGAGGTCATATTAATTCCAATACTTTCAAGTGCTGCAGTTATAACAGAGTGTGGGATAACGGGACAGACATTTGATAGCATGAGTTTCTTGTGTTTAGTGATCAGTGGTGGAAGCTCCAGTGCATGTTCCTTTATGTTGACGGTGTTGTACTTGTCCGTAAGGTTGTCCGCTAGTTGTTTACTAGCTAAGAACATGCATACCCGTCTATTGGAAATTTTGGAGGCGAATCTGATGTTGGTTGGTCCGACTAGTTTGCCTATCTCAGTAGTATATTCCGATAAAGGGATATCCAGTTTTGACTCGATGACAATTGCTTGGTCCTTTTTGGGAAATACATCTCATTCTGCAGCAGCTGCGTAGCTGTTTCTCTTGTTGGGAGAATCATTTTGGTTCAAGACAATGGAGATGAGTGGACTTTGGGTGTTTACACTAGATTGGGTAGCCATCATGGGAAGAGTACACTGAGATGCACACTTCCACTGGGAGAGAGGCACAAGTTCACACACACCTTGTAGAATCGCTAAGGGAAATTGGCACACGCGATCAAAACCTATACACTGGTAGCGCTCGTGAAAACATGTCCGACCACGACAAGAGCCGGGACGGAACTCCAAAATATAATCCTGTTGTGAGCGGGAAGCATTAAATAACACTATATAAGTAAATTGGAAAAACTGCAAGTTTTATAGCCTTGTTACGTGCATCTGGTCCAGTCACCTCTATATAATAATGCAGTATATTATTACATGACACATACGTATTACATATTACATGATTAGCACTTTGATCTTCTAAGAGCATCTGTATACTATCGCCATTTTCAATACATGAAAAATGAATCGGCTGAGTGGTGGAGATTAATCGATCAATAGCTTTGTACGGTCAAAATCGTTTGCTTTCACGTAAATTAAGTATGAATAATAAGACTGAAGATAAATATTCAAGACTTCCGGAATAATTATGTAATGAGTCCCATCTAAATCGTATATTCGTATTTCCTCTTCCTTTAGAAAATTTACAGAAAATTAAGTGTCTCAAATATTTAGGATTTCTAATCCAGTGTATTACCCAAAGTTGAAATCTTGTTGTTAGAAACAAATTGCACAGTAATCACATTAAGAGTCTACTGTAACAAAATAACATTTCTTTAAAGAAATTTCATGCCCTGTGTTGGTTCGCTTTTAATCGTTATTATATGCACATTTTCAAGTATCGTGGAAGCAATTCTGTGTGAGCAACGGTCTAATAATCTAGTTAATAGATTAGTTCGCGGAATTTTTCCAAACTTTTGGCCTGAAATGTATATTCGCGTTTGTAACGATATACAGATATCATACGGAATGGAATCAGCAATTAAAGCAGGAAATGGTTTTGACATTTGCTTAAATTCCAGCTGATGCGTTGATACACGTTGCATGGAGGGTGTTGACCAAACGTCGAAAGCCCCATAAACTGCAAGGGGAAGCTTCATTTCAAAAGCTTGCGGTTCCTTTCATTTCTCCTGTTGTCTATCTGCCGGACGTATCCTGTTGTTCCAGCAGGATGCTTTCGACGGCGTTATTTTTCACATAGCCCGGAGAAAAAGTTTGATCGCTCCGACTGGGCAAATAAATTGTCTGCGGAAATGCTCGCGGTCATCGTCCAAGCTTCTTTCCCTCTGCTTCACTTCCTTTTTCTTCGGCGAAACTCCTCCCTCATCTTTCGCCAACAAATTAAAACACAGGCCAATCTTCGTCTGGAATTTCAGTAATGGCTACTGATAGCTATATAGCTATCAGTGGCTATAGCCAACAAATATGAGGCTTGGAAGCTACAATTATTGAAAAAATTACAAACATATCATTATAACTGCCTCGAATTTTCTATAAGTCGTTACTATTTACCTAACGCTATTTGTGTTATTTACAGTGCTGTAATGTTTGTTTAAACTATGTAAATAATTAAAGAAATTAATATTTATAATACACTGTTTGTATTGAAGAACTAGTATCAATGTATCAACTCGAAATTTATTTAAAAAATATATCATATACCTACGGTTTTTTATAAAATTGTGAATGTTAGACGGTTAATTGTTTAGCTTCTCGAAAGATTCTTTACGTTATAAACACCATCTTTACACCAAAAAGTATTTATGGAAAACAAATTAACACTCTTCTAGTATCTAAAACTGTTCCATAAAAAACTTCTTTATTATTTTATTCAAAGAACCAACAAAAATTATTCTGTAATTTATTTTGTCATTTCGTAACGTTAATATGGGGAAAATGATACAGTGACAATTAAATGTATTATCTTCTTATTTTTACTTGTAAGCTTGTTTGTACCACCCCATGGTTAAAGGCCCCCATACACCAGCGAGCAATTCCTGATGTAAAAAACTTTATTAAAAAAAGTAAAAACCGACTTCAAAAGTGGGCTAAAATGGCTAAAATATATTTTTTTAAGTCGGTGCCAAAATAGAAACAAAATTAAATCGGCCGAACGCAGCATCCCACTAATTTTTTGCGCGCTCTAATTCCCAGGCGTTAGTGTGCTAATGGACTATAATTGATAAAGGTTTAGAAATTGATTTAATTTTGTATCTATTTTGACACCGATTTCAAAAAAAATATTCTATCCTTTTTAGCGCACCTTTGAAGTCGGTTTTCTGCTTTTTTTAAAAAAGATTATTATTTTTTAATTTTTAGTTACCTTTGTTTGAAATTGGTTAAAAAACATTTAACGTGGTACCTACCAATTGGGGAACATACTCTATATAACAACGAAAGAATCATCCAAATTGGTTCACGCGTTACAAAGTTATGCGCGAACATACATATACAATGAAATATACGTGATAAATTAAGAACCTCCTCCTTTTGAAGTCGGTTAAAAAGACATCGAAGAGTCCTTTAACGTTTTCGGATCCAACGCTTCTGATGAAATACCTGTCTCATGAGATTAATGTCTCACGCGAGACACGATATTTTTGTCTCACCCTGGATTTGCACCTTTATCAACAGAAAACTGATATTAAGGGGACCTTCCGGTCTAGAGCCCAAAAAATAGGTGATATTTAGGAATTAATTAAAGGAAAACTACTTTACATAATTTAATGGGACTTTCTGCATTGTATTAAAGATGTCTTAAATTATAGAAACATATTTTTTGTTTTAAGTAGTTATAATAGGGGCGTTCTGGACCAATTGCGGGCGAAGGGTGAAGCGGGGCAAGGGGTACCGCACCGTCGGCGAGGGGGGAGACGGGTGGAGGGAACGCAACCCGTGGAGGCGGGGACGAGCCGGTGGAGGGGGAACGCGCGCGCGCGAGCACGCACGCGACACACACACACACACGCACATGGGGGAAGGGGAGAGGGGGAGGGGGGGTGCCGCCGATGACTCGTCCTCTCGGCCCGTGGTCAAAACATGCGGAGGCATTACGCGTAAAAGACGCAAGTCGAAACCTGCATGGCTATTGCGTAATAACCACGCCAAAAACATATAACAATCGAAGGTCAACTTCCGAGAATAATGAGGTATGACGCGTAGAAGATACAAGTCGAAATCCGCATGATCATCGCATGAACACCATACCAAAAACATATAGCTGTAACAATGGAAGGTCTACTTCCGAGAATAATGCGCCGCATCATTATGCACGATATCTGAACCGCGAAAGTTCGAAGCGATCCGCAACCCTCTTATCTCCCGATAGCCAGATCGCGTCCCGATAGCAGCGATGTTCGAAACAGGTATGTGAGAGAGAGGTATGATATTTACATCTCTCTCTCTCTAGGGACATAGTCAAAACATACGGAAGTATTACGCGTAGAAGATGCAAGTCGAAACCTGCATGGCTATTGCGTAATAACCACGTCAAAAACATATAATAGTCGAAGGTCAACTTTCGAGAATAATGAGGTACGACGCGTAGAAGGTGCAAGTCGAAACCTGCATTTTGTTATTGCGCAATAACCACGTCAAAAACATATAATAGTCGAAGGTCAACTTCCGAGAATAATGAGGTATGACGCGTAGAAGGTGCAAGTCGAAACCTGCACGACAGCCGTGCCAAAAACATGTAACATATGTATAACGATGGAAGGTACACTACCGAGAATAATGCGCGGTAGCTACCGAGATAATATGATGAGTAAAAGCTCGATATGACTTAAGGTAGAATTCTATGTATCCCATTGGGATGCAAGGGGGTCGGGAGGGTTTAGGTAGGGATGTTCGTATATTTAAAGCAGCTCGCATCTTCGACAGGGCAAAATCGTGAATGGTAACGCGTCGGAAGACTTCTTTGATACAGTCGTTGCGAGTATCATGTTTTTACGAAAAAGTATCTGGTTAGTTTATACATACGTTCACGATAATAATAATAAATGTGACCGACGTCCTGATGCGAATTTAACTGCGTTGCGGAACGGTATAGAGTCTTTTATAGCAAGTGATAACATACGTGTAAACAACATGGAGACGTTCAAAAACGCGTTCGTGCTTTTGGCTCGAATGTCTGAACTTTTGAGGACCACCGTGGAATTTCGCGATTGGATGGACAGGTGTGACGAGACCATACGACGCATCGATGCGTATCAACGAGGTGAACGCGTGCCGGTGTGGGAAAACAGGGGATGGAGTCGCTGCCCGCGCGAACAAAAACATTGCGCGCGATAGTGCGAGGACGGTTATCGCGAGTAGGGTGTGGGGTCGCCGCTCGAGCGACGGCACCCAAGGTCGTCTGGGAGGAACTTGAAACCGCGTTCGAGAAACGTTTGTTGACCGGTGCTGTAATCAACTTCGGGGTCGCCGATCCACGCCGATTCTTTCAGAATGCCCGTTGAGTGGTAATTTGTCGCGCTACGAACGCCATTACGGAGCATCGCAGCGTATCCGTGAACATTGTTCTCAACGCGGAATTCATGTTGCGGGAAGAGAAGGACGTAAAGAGTTTTGCGACGCGTAATCACGTACTTTTCATGTCGTCAAATGTTCGCGAGTGATCGCTCCGACATTGGTCGCGATGGAGGAGTTTCAGGAGCATGAGAGCGGATGGACCTTACGGGCAGTACAGAATCTCCTGATAAACATCAACAAACATAATCCATTGCGCGCCGGTTGCGACGTACCGCTTCCGCGAGTGGTCTTGGCGAGCAAAGCGGTGGTGAACGTTCAGTGCAACGAGAATACGTGTTTATTGTGGTCGGTCGTCGCTAGTCTGTTTCCGGCTACTACACACGGGGACAGGATTATGTCGTATCCGCATTATTCAACGGTGCTTCGTACGGATGGTTTGGGACTTCCGATGCCGATCGACCAGGTACAGAAGTTCGAGGCGGCCAACGACGTATCCGTGAACGTCTACCTATGCGACGACAACGATGGTTGCGTGCCTCTACATGTGTGCAGCAACAAACGTGACGGGAGACACGCGAACGTGCTGCTGATTCAAGATTGCAAGGATTCGCAGCGGTACCATTTCACCTGTATTCGCAGTCTGTCTCGCTTGATTTCAAGACAATTGCGCAACCATCACAGCAGAGTGTTCGTTTGCGATAGGTAAGCAAATAAGAATAATAAATCAAAAAAAATATTTCGAGCTATACGTAACGAACGAAGCGTTTACATTGTTTTTTTTCGTATATGTTTCAGGTGCCTCAACTTTTTCTCGTCGGCGGAGCGATTGCAGCGACACACTGCAGATTGTCTGCGCTTGAATGAATGTGCCGTGCAATTACCATCCGCCGATGAGAAAATTTCGAGATTCCAGCATCACGAACGCAAGGAAAGCGTATCCTTCATCATCTACACGGACTTTGAGTGTTTGCTGGAGGCCATTGAACAACCATCGATGGATCGTCGTCGCACGTACGAGTACCAACGCCATAGAGCTCACAGCGTGGGATATTACGTGTATTGTTCCGACGACCCGGCTTTGTGCGGATATCGAGCGTATCGCAGCGACACCGATTGTGTACAGTGCTTTGTGCGTGATCTGCGCGAATTTGCGAACCTGGCATACTCGTGGTTGCGCGCCAAGAAACCCATGACGTCGTTAACGCAGCAACAGTGGATGAGTTTTCACGGGGCTACTGCGTGTCACGTGTGCGGAGGACCCTTTGACCGAGGTGAGGACGCTGCGAAAGTGCGCGATCATTGTCACTCGACGGGCGAGTACAGGGGTGCGGCACACAGATCGTGCAACATACGATATCAACGTTCGTGCACGATACCTGTGGTGTTCCACAAACTGCCCGGCTACGACGCGCAGTTCGTTATCAAGGAGTTGGCAAACGCGTTCAAGGGAAAGATCAGCCTTCTACCATTAACGAAGGGACGTTACATATCGTTTGCGAAGGACGTTGAGGACCTCAAGGGCGAGCGCAAGGATTGGCAAAGAATGTTGAAGTTTCGATTCGTCGATTCGTTCAAAATCTTGGCCACGAGTCTGCAGAAACTTGCGTCGGATCTGGGGAAAGATAGACTGACGATTCTAAGACGCGAGTTCAAACATCTCCCTGACGAACAATTCGATCTCCTGACCAGAAAGGGGGTCTTCCCGTACGATTACGTGGCATCGTACGACAAGTTGAACGATACGCAACTGCCGCCTCGTGACGCGTCCTACAATCGACCTGCGGAACGTAAGGGCCGCGTGCGCGAAGTGAATCTCCCGCGTATACTCCAGGTCCACTTCCAGCAGGTATCCCTCTGGTCCATTGTCCTCCGGCAAGGAGTTCACGTCCAAATCGGCAACCGCATCCTCGTCCAGCCATTGAAGTCCACCGTGCGGCATCGCCTGAGATATTGCCCATCCGTATAGGTTGTTCATGTCGAAGTACATCAAGTACGTGGATGGTTGCAACGCGTCCTACATCGACGTCGGCAGGTACTTGTTGTTGACGCACGCGTACCTGTGCGAGCACTGGCTCAGGCCGCAGCGTATACCACGCTCCACGAACAACAGCATGACCAGGTCAGTGAGCAGTTCCAATTCAACGCGCGTGTATTTTAGCATCGTGTCCCACGTGAATGCCGGTAACGTACAGTAATGTGCTGGGTCTAGTTCGTACCTCGCGATAGAGTCGATACGAAAGTTTTCGAACACGTCCGCGAGCAACAACACGTTTGTCTTTAGGTACAAATCACTGTACTCACCTAATGCCTGTATACGAAAACTGTTCCACACGTTCGTTGCGTGCGCGCATCAGACTCCGACAAACCACTATCGTTCAGTCGATTGTAGGACGCGTCACGAGGCGGCAGTTGCGTATCGTTCAACTTGTCGTACGATGCCACGTAATCGTACGGGAAGACCCCCTTTCTGGTCAGGAGATCGAATTGTTCGTCAGGGAGATGTTTGAACTCGCGTCTTAGAATCGTCAGTCTATCTTTCCCCAGATCCGACGCAAGTTTCTGCAGACTCGTGGCCAAGATTTTGAACGAATCGACGAATCGAAACTTCAACATTCTTTGCCAATCCTTGCGCTCGCCCTTGAGGTCCTCAACGTCCTTCGCAAACGATATGTAACGTCCCTTCGTTAATGGTAGAAGGCTGATCTTTCCCTTGAACGCGTTTGCCAACTCCTTGATAACGAACTGCGCGTCGTAGCCGGGCAGTTTGTGGAACACCACAGGTATCGTGCACGAACGTTGATATCGTATGTTGCACGATCTGTGTGCCGCACCCCTGTACTCGCCCGTCGAGTGACAATGATCGCGCACTTTCGCAGCGTCCTCACCTCGGTCAAAGGGTCCTCCGCACACGTGACACGCAGTAGCCCCGTGAAAACTCATCCACTGTTGCTGCGTTAACGACGTCATGGGTTTCTTGGCGCGCAACCACGAGTATGCCAGGTTCGCAAATTCGCGCAGATCACGCACAAAGCACTGTACACAATCGGTGTCGCTGCGATACGCTCGATATCCGCACAAAGCCGGGTCGTCGGAACAATACACGTAATATCCCACGCTGTGAGCTCTATGGCGTTGGTACTCGTACGTGCGACGACGATCCATCGATGGTTGTTCAATGGCCTCCAGCAAACACTCAAAGTCCGTGTAGATGATGAAGGATACGCTTTCCTTGCGTTCGTGATGCTGGAATCTCGAAATTTTCTCATCGGCGGATGGTAATTGCACGGCACATTCATTCAAGCGCAGACAATCTGCAGTGTGTCGCTGCAATCGCTCCGCCGACGAGAAAAAGTTGAGGCACCTGAAACATATACGAAAAAAAACAATGTAAACGCTTCGTTCGTTACGTATAGCTCGAAATATTTTTTTTGATTTATTATTCTTATTTGCTTACCTATCGCAAACGAACACTCTGCTGTGATGGTTGCGCAATTGTCTTGAAATCAAGCGAGACAGACTGCGAATACAGGTGAAATGGTACCGCTGCGAATCCTTGCAATCTTGAATCAGCAGCACGTTCGCGTGTCTCCCGTCACGTTTGTTGCTGCACACATGTAGAGGCACGCAACCATCGTTGTCGTCGCATAGGTAGACGTTCACGGATACGTCGTTGGCCGCCTCGAACTTCTGTACCTGGTCGATCGGCATCGGAAGTCCCAAACCATCCGTACGAAGCACCGTTGAATAATGCGGATACGACATAATCCTGTCCCCGTGTGTAGTAGCCGGAAACAGACTAGCGACGACCGACCACAATAAACACGTATTCTCGTTGCACTGAACGTTCACCACCGCTTTGCTCGCCAAGACCACTCGCGGAAGCGGTACGTCGCAACCGGCGCGCAATGGATTATGTTTGTTGATGTTTATCAGGAGATTCTGTACTGCCCGTAAGGTCCATCCGCTCTCATGCTCCTGAAACTCCTCCATCGCGACCAATGTCGGAGCGATCACTCGCGAACATTTGACGACATGAAAAGTACGTGATTACGCGTCGCAAAACTCTTTACGTCCTTCTCTTCCCGCAACATGAATTCCGCGTTGAGAACAATGTTCACGGATACGCTGCGATGCTCCGTAATGGCGTTCGTAGCGCGACAAATTACCACTCAACGGGCATTCTGAAAGAATCGGCGTGGATCGGCGACCCCGAAGTTGATTACAGCACCGGTCAACAAACGTTTCTCGAACGCGGTTTCAAGTTCCTCCCAGACGACCTTGGGTGCCGTCGCTCGAGCGGCGACCCCACACCCTACTCGCGATAACCGTCCTCGCACTATCGCGCGCAATGTTTTTGTTCGCGCGGGCAGCGACTCCATCCCCTGTTTTCCCACACCGGCACGCGTTCACCTCGTTGATACGCATCGATGCGTCGTATGGTCTCGTCACACCTGTCCATCCAATCGCGAAATTCCACGGTGGTCCTCAAAAGTTCAGACATTCGAGCCAAAAGCACGAACGCGTTTTTGAACGTCTCCATGTTGTTTACACGTATGTTATCACTTGCTATAAAAGACTCTATACCGTTCCGCAACGCAGTTAAATTCGCATCAGGACGTCGGTCACATTTATTATTATTATCGTGAACGTATGTATAAACTAACCAGATACTTTTTCGTAAAAACATGATACTCGCAACGACTGTATCAAAGAAGTCTTCCGACGCGTTACCATTCACGATTTTGCCCTGTCGAAGATGCGAGCTGCTTTAAATATACGAACATCCCTACCTAAACTCTCCCCACCCCCTTGCATCCCAATGGGATACATAGAATTCTACCTTAAGTCATATCGAGCTTTTACTCATCATATTATCTCGGTAGCTACCGCGCATTATTCTCGGTAGTGTACCTTCCATCGTTATACATATGTTACATGTTTTTGGCACGGCTGTCGTGCAGGTTTCGACTTGCACCTTCTACGCGTCATACCTCATTATTCTCGGAAGTTGACCTTCGACTATTATATGTTTTTGACGTGGTTATTGCGCAATAACAAAATGCAGGTTTCGACTTGCACCTTCTACGCGTCGTACCTCATTATTCTCGAAAGTTGACCTTCGACTATTATATGTTTTTGACGTGGTTATTACGCAATAGCCATGCAGGTTTCGACTTGCATCTTCTACGCGTAATACTTCCGTATGTTTTGACTATGTCCCTAGAGAGAGAGATGTAAATATCATACCTCTCTCTCACATACCTGTTTCGAACATCGCTGCTATCGGGACGCGATCTGGCTATCGGGAGATAAGAGGGTTGCGGATCGCTTCGAACTTTCGCGGTTCAGATATCGTGCATAATGATGCGGCGCATTATTCTCGGAAGTAGACCTTCCATTGTTACAGCTATATGTTTTTGGTATGGTGTTCATGCGATGATCATGCGGATTTCGACTTGTATCTTCTACGCGTCATACCTCATTATTCTCGGAAGTTGACCTTCGATTGTTATATGTTTTTGGCGTGGTTATTACGCAATAGCCATGCAGGTTTCGACTTGCGTCTTTTACGCGTAATGCCTCCGCATGTTTTGACAACGGGCCGAGAGGACGAGTCATCGGCGGCACCCCCCCCTCCCCCTCACCCCTTCCCCCATGTGCGTGCGTGCGTGTGTGTGTGCTCGCGCGTTTCCCCTCCACCGGCTCGTCCCAACCTCCACGAGTTGCGTTCCCCCTACCCGTCTCCCCCCTCGCTGATGGTGCGGTACCCCTCGCCGTAAATTGGTCCAGAACGCCCCTATTATAACTACTGTTTTATAATTAATCATTGCAGACGGCACTGGGGAATCGTTAAGGTCAAGGAGTCAACAAATTGATCCAAATCGGTGGGAACTGTATCTCCAAAAGTTATTATCCAATTTGACTGAAACTTTTTTTATTTTGAAGAATATACTTCTGTTGGGGGGGGGGGGTCCAAAAAATTCCAAAAATGACATTTTTTTAGAATATAACGACACTTAAATTTTGAAATCACTTTTTCCCTATAATTTTCATCCTTTCAACGCCTTTGAAAATTATAAATTTTCAATTTCTTGTAAATTTTTCTGGTATCTCCCCTAGCCAGAAGTATATTCTTCATAATAAAAAAAGTTTCAGTCGAATCGGATAATAACTTTTGGAGATACAGTTCCCACCGTTTTGAGAACACCGTTTCGAGAAAACCGCGTTGGAAGTTTTACGTGAGCGCCGAGTGGCCGGTTGTGACCCATGCATTTGCCGCTACTCACATGCCTATTACTTCGGAAATTTTACGAATTTCAACAAATCCTTTTAAACACGTATACCTAAAAGGTTGAACATTCGAAAAATGATATAAAAAAAATCGGCTTTTACACCGGAAGGTCCCCTTAAGGCCTCAACCGGAACAAATATGCAAGGTGTCCGACTACTGATGGCCATCCTATCAGGGGACGATTCTACAGCGCAAAATACGACGAATTGCGCTCCGATTTCGAGAATTTTCTTGACAAAATAGCCGGAGCATTAGCCAAGCGAGGGTTAAATATTTACATTTCGTTAAATTTTAAGATCGATCATAGTTATCCAAGGTAAACTTATACCAGAAATGAAACTACATAGATTAAAGTGCACTAATGCTGGAACTAATCATTGGACTCCTGATTAAAAGGCCAAATATTAAGAAGGACAAGCTTAGAAAGTACTTTTTTACAATTTCTTATTTTTCTTCCACTACAACACTGCAACATCCAGTAGTTGAACTACACATTTTACATCTGGCAACACCACAAAGTGGGACAAAGGGCTGAGTTTTAGGCATTTTCTTAAAATTTTTATAAGGGGTAGGTAAGTATATTTTGTCGCTTTATAACTAAGTAATGGATTGAAATACAGATTTACTAAATGTTGTAGGTATTTAATAGTGAATGAAATAATCTGTGTAAACACTTTAAACATCGTTTTTAACTACATATGTTTTTCTATATAGTCTGGAATTTTAGGGTGCCAATGATTGTACTTTTCTTAGAGCATATATACATGGAGGTCTCATTGAGAGCTCGAAACTGTCGCCAACATCATGGGAGAGGGAAAGAGATACTTTCTCGATGGTGCGAGCGAGAGAGGTAGAACTAGGGACTCCCAATCGCTCGCAATGCGTATGCGCCGGTGTACACCTCTCACTCGCACCAGCTCGCACATATCTTTCTCTCTCGGGTGATGTTGGCGACAGTTTCGAGAACAGGAGACATAAGGCAATTAGACCTCCAGTAGTATATGCTCTAAGGTACTTGTATGCCTATTTTTGTTTTTCATTGAATATTTTTAAAGTAAAAGACTTAATAGGTACTCAAGATGTTTTATTTTAATGAGAAATCCATAATCATTGATAATAACTGAATATTAAGACCATATAAAAACTTCACAAAGACATTCCAATTGGAATTGCCGCTTAGGGTGCCAATGATTGTACAGTTTACCCTAAATAGAAACTGTAACGATTATAAGTCTTTCAATTAAATTACTCTCCTCTCATATATTTGTATTTTCTCCATCCTCTCGCCGTGTATGAGAATGGCGCTCATTTTTACCGCGTGAAAACTGAAAAATCAATCGATCTCTTTACGCTTCCGCTGCTGTATTTAATATTTATTTATTCAAATACCCGACATGGTTCGTGTCGACATCGACGTTGGTCCTCCGCGTTGCGATTTCCGACGTATGAACCGATTTTTAGCATTTTTGCTCGTGAATTTCCGCCGGTAGACTCGTCGCCGTTTTCTCGTCGTTTGGTTAACGATTGATTCGTCGAAGCGGAGGAATAAATTTACATTATTCTGGAATATGATCCGGCTGTAGACTGTTGGAAAATGTGACACGTCGGAGGACTGTTTGGTCATTTGCGAAATGTTTAAAAAATTACCACGTCTCATTTCCCTTGAAGAGTGGTATCGTTACGTAATTACGTTAACTTTGTGTTAAAATTTGTTAATTCGATACGTATCTAAAACTGCGGTATGTTTTTAAATACAATATGTGATTTTGTTTAACCATTTAAGTAATTGGATATTTTCGATGTATACGCAAGAAGTCATTTACTTAACACAAATTTTATTCACTGTTATAACTGGCCTTATGTTCACTGCGTTGGCATCTAATTAGTTCAACGGTCCATTCATCGTCAAATAATTTTATTGCGTCGTGTATTAAAGGGAATAAAGAATTGATTACCATTGTTTATAATTTTTAGTTGCCCATAGTGTGACATCTTTTGAAACACCGTATTTATTTATGTGTTTCACATATATATCCTTTTCTACTTGGAAAATTTCAAATAGTTCGGGACAAAATACTAAAAACTGAAATATTTCTATAAGCAAATACTGTTTGAAAGTACTATCTCATTTAATGCTGAAATCAAATTCTATTCATAGGGTAAGGGGAAAAACAGGAAATGTCGCAAAACAACTTTATCGAGAAAATTAAGTTTTTAACACTTTAGTCCACCAATGAAGAAATAAGGTTCAATGACTTTATCTGCATTCTCCATAACATGAAGCTTATACCCTAATTAGGCATCCTAAAAAAATAAGCAAGAATATAATAATTATTTTACATTATATTAATATTTTTCTGAGTTTGAACAAGGCAGCATACTGAAACAAAATAAGAAATTTCTACTTGTATTATTATCAAAACAAGGAAAGCCACTCGTTTTATTAATTGTCAGATATTTTGTTTCTCACTTAAAGAATCTCATTAAATCGCAAACTTTAGGATCGATACATTTTTTGCTTTTGAACTAGGCAAAACTCAACCAACAACCATTGTAGATGGTTTGATAAAAAATATCACGTAATATTCGCATTTCCTTCACTTGCTGAATGGTGAACGGGCATCTCTTAACAAATTTTTCTCGCAAGGAAAGATTTCCATTCCCTTATCATAATTCCTTGTTTTACCTTGACGACAGAAGCTTATGCTTAGGCAAAGAGTGGGGACAATTTCTGTTTTATTTTCCAGTGCAGAATGCACATTTCCTGTTTTTAACCAGTATACCAAATCTTTAACGTTAACTTACGGGAGTAATTTATTGAACATTATAATCCTTTGCGATTCTAAAGTTCTCTACTCCCATTTTCCACCAACAAAATGTGATATAAATCGCAAAATCACGAAAAATGGACATTCCTGTTTTTCCCCTTATCCTTCATTTGAAAATACTATTTCATTAAATGCTGAAATTAAATATCACGAGCAAATACTATTTACTATTTATTTACTCCCACTTGTGTTGTGAGTCAGTCAGTCATTATTTGAAATACACTTCTTTTCATGTAACTACTATTTCAAAGAAAAGTTTATTTGTCAAATCCTATAACACTCGAAGAAATACAAATATTTATTTCTGTTTATCTATTTAAAAAATCTATTTTCCCCAGCCCTGCGTGTAGAGTACACTATGCAATCTTTATGTTGTCATAGACACAAAATAATGATGTGTAATCTTTCATCTAACAATAGCAAAATATCCTACCAATTCCATCAGAAGCTTTAAACGGAATTGTTTATCGCGCATTGCTGTATTAATTCTTTTAAATGTGCATTATTTATATAAATAAATAGGGCAATATAGAAATTATTTCGTGTGGTATCACTAGATTTAGTACTTAATAACGTACGGGAAAAAACTGACGTATATCCTCCAGAATTTATTCGCAAATACGAGATATGCATTATTCTCGAGAACGTTGGACGAGAAAAAACGATAATTCCAGCAAATTAATGTACGCAGACGGTTTAGCGATATCACTTGATATGAAACGCGCTACTGTGGGTAATCAATCATATTACACACTTTCTGTGTTTCCCGCTCGCCAAAATCTTTCTCTCTACCAACAATTTCTGCATTCCAAAACTGAATACTCAAGAAAAACATTGCGTATCATACTCACGCAGTGGCGCACTCAGGATTTAATCTTGAGGGGAGTCGAGTAGAACGAATAAAAATATTTTTAATGCAAATTCAATAAAATTCATTAGGTGATTATAAAAATTTATTTAAAGAATAAAATCCAGTTTTCATTTCTTTTTACAAAGCCCCTTCTTTGGGATGTACTAGGGGTCCTCGCCGCCCTCCCGGCGGCGCCCCTGTACTCACACGAGAAGATCATAGTCTACTCTAAAGTTTATAACATCGAAACATATCAGAATATTTAGTGAATAATCAGTAACAGTATAATCATTATGAACGTACGACGTTTAAATTCTTATAAAATGTCTTATAGGTACTTACAGTAGGTGAGAAAATTATTATACTCAAAAAATTTTCGTCAAAATCTGTGAAAGTCGTGGCTGTAATTAAAGTAACAATGTATGAATGTTATTGTTCCTTCATTTATTGGTTAGTCACAACACCTGGCTAAGTGTGGGCAGTCTTCAAACTGAAATTTCTAGGGATAAAATTATTACAAATAAGACAGAACTAATAGAGAATAGCATCAGAGTATGACATAACCCTCCAGAACTGCAGGAAGTAGGCACGCCGAATCCGAGCCGTCGTAAAAGCTAAAGGCGGAGTCACCAAATATTGAGTAATTGTATTTCTCGTACAATATAGTCTTGAACCTATATAAATGTATTTAATTTGTATTCTTAAATACATATACTAGTATTAAAAAATAATATTATAACATTAAAAACGAGACATCTATTTTATTTCATCGCTTACACTTACAAAGTATAAACTTTTTTGTTTCAGTATAATAATTTGGCCACCCACTGTACACGCATAAGGAATTTCACGTGGAATCATTGTGTACTTATATTACACTAGATTAAACTTAATATGAAATTAATAATATCGAATGCTTCGAAATAAAACATTTATTCGTATCTGTATCACTCCAGATGAGTGCTTTCTAATAAAATTGTTTGAAAATTTATATAATCCCATCATTATTATTAATCCCATTATCATTATTCTATAGTTTGTTACAACACGCAATTTAAGTTCCAGTAGCATTCGGGAAACGCGGAATCAGATCGCAACCTCTGGTTTGTACGACGAGGAACTGACACAGGGCAGTCAACGTGACAGTTACTATTTCACTTACAGTGCATTAAACGTACATTATTCGAAGACGCGTTAACGGTGAGGTTTTTACGGGCGACATTTTGCATGATTTTACGTGTCAGCAGGCGAGGCTGCATAATAACCGTGAAACCATGCAAATTTTAATTCATCCCTCTGCTTTTCCAAAAAAGAAGAATGAGGCAGTTAGAGAAACAGATTTCGCGTTAATCTTCGTACGTGGAAAATTACAAATATGCTACTGCTACATTAATTTTGTGCAACAATTTTATTCTACAAAACTTCATACAAATCCGTTTTATTGATTCAATGGTGGTATAATGAATGTTAAAGTATTATTTAACAATATTTTTCAACTAGCGTTTCACGAGCCTACTACAAAAACAATTTGCGAAATTTCGAGAGCATATTTTATTGGAAAATTTTGCATAAATTCCATCGTGATAAGCCCTTAAATTACGTAAGGCTTTTTGGGGGGTGGGACTCGCGAACTTTTTACGTTTTCTTACAAAGGGGAGCATCTCACGGGATATTTTTACAATCTAATTTTCAATATGAGTTAAATATAAACCTTTAAAAGAATTTTAATAACTGAAAAAATGCAATGTAAAAAATATTACGTAAGAACGGGTGGAGGGGGTTGGAATATAAAATGAATATAAACCTTTAAAAGAATTTTAATAACTGAAAAAATGCAATGTAAAAAATATTTCGTAAGGACGGGAGGAGGGGGTTGGAATATAAAGTATTACAAATTCTTATACTGGGGAGAGGAAGGGGGTAAGAAATCGCCAAAATTACTCTTCTGTAATTTAAGGACGGCCCCAAACACCAATAAAATCAAGGCATGCGTCCAAGAAAAAATTAGATATAGATACCTACCTATGCATTTCGCAACTACTATTGCACACGACGAAAGACACTTCTCTAAGTATACAGAGTGTTTCACCTAACTTTACCACCTGAAATATGTCTGCTCCATTTAAAGTTTCATAAAAATGTTTCCTATAAAATTGCATAATTTTGTATGTAGGAACAATAGCTTTTTATGAAATTTTAAATACGGCAGAAACATTTTAGGTGATAAAGTTAGGTTAACTCGAAAGTAAAATCAAATAGGACATATGTGTATACGAACTTCTTTTATTATTTAGATATGCTGAAGTCACCCCTAAAATATTTCCAATTTATTCTGGAACACCCTGTATATGTATGTATAAACAGACATGCAATTTGAAATTTGACTTTTTAAAACAAATTGTGCAGTGCACAAAGTCCATATCCTTAACTTAGAGCACATTTCAAATAATGCGTACTAAACGTACCAAGCGTAATCAAACGTACCTACATATTTTCAATAAGACGTTCTGTTTTATTGCAAACATTCAGTGACAATTCGTACACTCAGTTTCAATGAAATGAAAAGAAATAAAGGGGGATGTATTTGGACCTCTACAATGTTTTGCATTCAGCAGTAAATACAAACTCGATACTGGACAAACTGTATTCGAATGTTTTTTACATTTTTCTATCGGGTTTTCGAGATTTTAATACAGAGTTGTATGGAAAAGAATACCTCGAACTGGTGGAAGATACTTGCCCTGTTTGTGACTTAAATCAGCACAATACTCTTGATCCATGGGCGTCCGGAGGGGGGTGCAAAAGAGGCAGTTGCCCCCCCCCCTCCGCGGCTTTTGAGAAAAATTCGCTTATTTTTCAAAACTGATCTTTATTAAGGTTATACTAAAAAAAGGGAATATTTTAAATTTCGATTTTAAATTTTTAATTAAATTGGCATTATAAAATAGGTTAAACGAAGCAAGAGGGGTATATTTTTCTTTACTATCATCCCAAAGTTGCCCTCCCCTGGAAAAAAGTCTCCGGACGCCCTTGTCTTGATTGTTTTACATTTCATTCCGGGGCTCTTGTTCATTCAAATTTCAATTTGTTTAAAATGGCCAAAACACGGGCCGAGGAATACTCGCTGCGAATAGTGGATAAAGTCCAGGTAGGCAGCTTCCACCCATTGAAACATTTACTATCGCACAGTGGAATAGCCTTTTTCCTTAAATACCACAGTTTACGCCGAGTTTTGCGATTCCACGCCAAACTATACAGCAAACTAATTTCTCTTACCATTCGCTGGAAACCATCCAAGAACAACCAACAGAGGTTTACAGGTAACCATGGTGCCGCGCAAAACTGTGTTTGCGAACAAAAAAATAGTTACTTGCACACGATGCATCATGGCAATAATAAAGAACCCCCGAATTCATTAAATTTCCAAAATTTATTCCTTTCGCAGACATGTGAACTTTCATGTTACACGTGCATATCCAAATAGGGGAGACCGGGGCAAAGCGAACCTCGGGGTAAAATGAGCTTTTTTAATTTTTTCTTTAACAATAGAATATATTTACAAATTTTGGTGACGTAATAAACGTGTGTAATACCACAATGATAATTATGCACATTCTGATATCGAAAAATAGAAATTCATTTAAAAAATTAAAAATGAAGTTTTAGAGACTTCCAATTGGTTTTCTTTTCAATTTAGCTTTTTGGATAAATGAGTCTTAAATGTGTTATTTTAACTCCAACTTTTTTCTGTGTGTTTATAACAAGCTTATAAACATACATGTACACGCGTTTGAGAAAACATTAATCCTAACATTATTAAATAATTAATTTTCCACTGAGTACACATTTGGGGGTAAAGTGACCGGGGTAAACTGAACTGCAAATGGCAGCTAAGAACCAATGCGCAAGTGATGTGCGCAATATCCTAACCTGTCAGCTGGATAGAAAACCACGCGGCGCGATGGAACAGAATCTAACCTAAAAAAAAAAAGAAAAATCTGCCACAGTTTTTGACAACCACGGTGCAAAAAAGCCAGAAGCTGCCGTGCTACACACGTCATTCCAGCGCAAGGGGTTAATATTTACCTATATCCTTAATTAAAGTTCTTATTTTGTTGCACCTCACTTTACCCCGGATAGTAGCTCACTTTACGCCATATATGGGGTAAAATGGTCAGTTTTGGCATAATCTTTTCAAGTTGAATTTTAATATACTTTAAGTTTATTTTAAGTATTGCTATTCGTCATTTATCAATGGTAATGTTCAAATTATATTATAAATCTATTTCCACACATTTTTATTGAAAGAGAAAAATTTTATTCGACTTCAAACTTTTTTCGTCCCACTTTGCCCCGGTCTCCCCTACGTACGATACCATGAGCAGCTCTATACAGCTGCTCTAGCAGACATATAGGAGGAAAACATCGACCCATGGGTTTTATGAAGATAACATCGTCTGCTTATGAAGCACAGCTTATCTCTAGGCTTATCTACTTGTAAATCTTTCGCATACACAAGCTGCGCCATAATCTATCTATTATAGATATTAAAATAGACAATACTCGTGAGTCACGTGTGGTGACGTGTGATTTAGACAGTGACATGTAAATGTCTCCAGACGAGTATCTTTTGATTCCTCTATTTTGAAGAAAGAAAGCTGAAATTAATTATATATAATACTAGCTTTACTACTCGGCTTCACTCGAAATTTGGATTCTGCTTTTATAAAAAAAAATTTTTTTAGTTTATTTTTGTAAAAATGCACATTCATCTGATTACTTAGTCAGGCATAATGACCTGAGGCACATTTCGTGATCACAGGGTTTATCGGTCCAAAGTAAAGCTGTTACTTTTTGACCCGTCGGATGCCCGGCTACCCGAAACAACTTCAAGCAATTGAATGTTTTATTGTCTGTGGTATTGTTTGACGTTAGCCAAAAATGATCAAACAATGCCACATTCAATGGCTTGAAGTTGTTGCGGGTAGCCGGGTATCCGACGGGTCAAAAAGTAAGAGCTCTAATTTAAGGATGTATTGGACCTATTTTCAAAATGGTATCAAGTTGATGAAAATTTGTGAGATTGTTCTTTCTAATCTTCCTGATGTGCCCCAAAAATTTTAAACGAATTCACTAAACGGTTGCTGAGTTATAACGATTTTAATTTTCACTGATTTGACACGTACTGTTATGGAAAGAGACGATCTTGACAGATAAAACAGCTGAAAAAATGTTGAAGAAATGGTACCAGTGTTTTCAATTTTTTTACACGTAGTATATGGGTAAATGAAAATATCTGCCGAGTTTCAATTGTTTTCACTACACCGTTTTAAAGAAATAAATTATAATTTGAGAAAATGGTGAATTTTCGGAATTTTCACTGTTAAAAGTTTAGCAAATAATGCTTGAGAAAGCATTTGTAAAGTAAAAAATACCTTCCTAGGATTAAAAATAAGACTCCAACTGTCGTTCGAGTTCCTTACATCTGGATTAAGACGTAGATATTTAAGTATTTCAAATTTCATATACTTTTGTCTAATATTGTACGCCCGATACATCCTTAAAAGTTGTATCATAATGCTCATTAATGGTAATAGTAGTAATTTTATTCTTATTATTCATACCAAAACCTGGTTTGGTAGAGAAAAAGACATTAACCTTTTCTACTGGTGCATAATAGCCCGTACAATATTCCCGGCTGTAGAGAACGTACGTTCTGATGCAGAACTCCTAATTATTCGAATCTCAAATTCGAATTCGTGACATTAAAAATTATTCACAAATTGGAAAACCTCGACACATCACGATGGACATTAGGGTGGACCTTATTTTTCGACTTTCAAATTTTTTTCGGGACACCCCCTAGGATTGTGTCATTGGGGAAAAAAGAATGTGTGCAAAACTTGAAATCGATCGAAGGACGAGAAACCGTGCCTCATCGCATTTGAAATTTTTTTAATTTTGTAACTCGTTTTTCTCCAATGTAGTATATCGTTAATATACATGTTTATATATCGTTGAATTTAGCTTTTTACGCTCTGTAACAATACAGAATCAAAGTATAAGTTTACTTAAAAAGAAAAAATCATGACCTTGAAATCTTATAAATTTACCTTCAGAAAAAACTTTTTTCATTGGCATTATTTTTACCTTGTCAAACAGTACAACTTTTGTCTAAGAAATTTTTTCATATATTTATAAATAACAGATTTCAAAATTTTAATGAAATAACCGATACTTTCATCAAGAGTACACTGTTCCAACAGATTTTATAAATATGGATTTTCTAGAATGGGAAAATGATCCCAATTATAATATTGGATTAAATATAGTAAATAATTTAGCAGTAAACGATTTGGCCGAACGAGCAGTCAAACTCATGCAAGAGTTTAATTGTAAATATTCAACAGCCATCTGGACTTGTAACATTCAATACCCGTGTCTTATAGATTCTTGTGCGCTGAATACGTATTCGCAAACCGTTTTTCGCCATCACCCTCAGTTTTCGAAAAATTGGTTTTTAAAAAAAAACAAATTTTCAACTTTGAACATTTTTCGTGTTCAAACAGTGTTAGAGTTTTAGTTTGACTGTTCCCCGTGTGAGGCGACAAAAAAAAAGCAGAGTGGCGCTGATGGAAGTAGTAGTACGTTATGATTAACGTTGTAACTTTTAATTTTCTTTTGTATCATTAATAATTAAATAATACACCTTTATATATGCTCCTTATACCAGTACGCTATTGTGTTTTATTAACTCGAAACCTAACAGGTTATGGGCCCAGCACGCTTCCACTGCGAAAGAAATGATGAGGATCCTTGAAAACGTATTTGAGAGGAAAAATACATTCTCAAAGTTGCATCTTAAAAGGAAACTGTTGTCGTTAAAGTGTGGTCAACATGAAAAATTAGAGGATTTCTTTATGAAATATGATACAATAATCAGGGACTTGGGAAACGTGGACACGAAAATGGATGAATCTGATAAGATATGTCATTTGTTATTGGCCATGCATGAGAAGTATAATGCAGTGATCACAGCAATTGAGACAGTGAACGATAAGCAGATGACTGTAGAGTTTATGAAGTCGAGACTGTTAGACAAAGAATTAAAAACGATGAGTAGGGCCACGAGGGTAGATAATGGCAATGACGAGGTAACGTTCAAAGCTTTCCCATTCGCTTGTTATAAATGTGGTAAAATCGGTCATAAAATAAGTGAATGTCGAATGAAAGAGAAAACCAATAATAATAATAAAAAGCCAGGGAAAAATACTGGACAGTTGCAAAACAAAGCATTTAAACAAAAGAAAACAGAAGCAACTAATTATGCGGATGGGGCAGAAATCTCATTTACAGCATTAAACAGCAGTATTAAAAGTGAAGAAGATAAAGTTATCAAATTCATATTAGACTCAGGGGCCACCGAACATTTGGTAATGTCGAATATGGAGAAATATATGTGCAATGTGAAACCATTGGAAAATGATATAATTGTTCATATCGCAAATGGTGATGGTATGAGAGCAATAAAAAGGGGTGACCTTAAAGGGATTTAGAACGGCCGCAAAATAAAGGTAAATGCATTGATAGTAGAGGGATTGAATCACAACCTGTTTTCGGTAAGAAAATTAACACTGAAGGACCATAGAGTGACATTCAATCAGTCAGGTGCAGTGATATCAGGCAGTAACTTTCAGTTTTTCTGTCGGAAAGAAGAAAACTTATATATTTTAAAACTGAAATTGGATGAGGTGAAGACAATAAATGGTTTAGAAGTCAACCATACACAGCAATCAGAGTTGTGACACAGAAGACTAGGCCATTTGAACAGGAGTAGTATGAAGATTCTGGGTTTGCCAACCAATGATAGTAAGTGTCCCATATGTATTGAAGGCAAGGCAGCCAGACCAGGATTTCAAGAATGTAGAAAACAAACGAAGCAGATAGGAGATTTGATTCACTCGGACATAGCTGGACCAATAACTCCGAGTACCATTGAGGGACACAGGTATTTCCAAGTGGTAGTTGACGACTATTCACACTTTACTGTGGTATACTTATTAAAAAAACAAAAGTGAAGCAGAAGAAAATCTAAGGAATTACATAAGAGAAATGAAAACTCAACATGGTGTAAAAACAAAAAACATAAGAGTCGATAATGGAAGAGAATTTACATCAGACTCATTTAAGAACTTTTGCAGGTCTAGGGGGATAATAATCCAATAAACGTGTACGTATACCCCATAGCAGAATGGTAAATCGGAAAGGATGAACCGGACATTGATAGATAAAACAAAAACAAAATTTGTTGAAACGAATCTACCCAAATATTTATGGGGAGAAGCAATTAGATATTCGGCATTTGAGCTAAATAGATGTCCAACTAAGGCTAATTTAAACGAAGTACCACCTGAAATTTGGTACGGTAAGACTGATTTATCAAAGTTAAAAGTATTTGGGAGTTATGCGTGGAGAATCAGGTTACCAAGACAGGGTAAATTAGATTCTCGGGCAAGATCGGGAATAATGGTAGGATATAGTGGAAATGGCTATAGGCTATGGGATCCTGCAGAAAACAGAATTGTGACATCAAAAGACATTATTTTCGACAAAAACCAGATTAATTTTGAAGAGTTTGAGAATAATAAGAAGATAATAAGAGAAGAAGAAGATACAGATGAAACAGAAGATTCAATACAAGCCCATGAGGAAACAATGGAAAAGAAAGAAAGGAAGGAAGAGTTAAACGAAGAAACATTAAGACCGAAGAGGATAATTAACAAACCAGGATGGCTATCAGAGTATGAACTATATACAGCATATTGCTTGACAGCACAAGGTGGAACCCTACTCAATTATAAAGAAGCAGAGTCTGATAAAGAATGGTGCCAAGCCATAACTAATGAGATTGAGGCACTGGAGAAACAGGACACATGGGAGAAATCGGAACTACCGAAAGGAAAAATAGCTATAGATACTAGATGGGTATTTACGAGGAAGGATGATGGAAGGAAAAAGGCAAGACTAGTAGCCAAAGGTTTTCAAGTACAAGAGAATAGCTATCAGTCTAAGTATGCCCCAGTAGCCAGATTATCAACGATACGGATGATTATGTCAAGGGCTATTCAGGACGGTTCTTCAATCAGACAACTGGACATTCCAACGGCATTCCTAAATGGGAAACTGGAATCTGAAGTTTACATTAAGATACCAGAAGGTATATCGTGCGAGGGAGCCGAGGTGTTAAAACTCAAAAGAGCTTTGTATGGGTTAAAAGAATCACCAAAATGTTGGAACGACAGGTTCGACGAATTTGTGATGGAAAATGGTTTTACACATTCGCAATACGATTTTTGTATGTATTATAAAGAAAATTGTGCAATGCTAATATACGTGGATGATATAATATTGAATGGCGAATATGAGGAGATAGTGAAAGCATTAGTCAAAGAATTTAAAGCTCGAGATATGGGTGAGATCAAGAATTTTCTGGGGATGGAAATAACAAGAGGAAAAAGCACATTGTGAATCAAGCAAACAAGACTGATAGATAAAATATTGACAAAGTTTAACATGAATGAATGTCAAAAAATCTCAACTCCGATGGAAAAGAATTTTCAAATAGATACCAGACTTCAAGAAATTGAAGTACCTTATCGTGAAGCAATAGAGAGCATCATGTATTTAGCAACGACCTCAAGACCGGATCTTATGTACGCAGTCTCATATTTGATAGGGTATTTGACAAACCATCACAACAAACTTGGGATGCTGCCAAGCGAATTTTAAAATATTTAAAAGGAACTAAGGAGATGGGATTAGAATTCAAGAAATCTAAAGACGTAACAATAAAAGGATATTCGGATGCAGATTGGGCTGGAGATAAATTAGCAGATAACCCAGTATCTTGGAGTTCTAGGAAACAAACTTGCGTGGCATTGTCAACGGCAGAGGCGGAATATATAGCAGCTGCTTCAACTGCACAAGATATAATTAATTTAAAGGGAATTATCTCACATTTTAATATGGATAAAACGACAGTACTATTGATGGATAATCAGGGTTCTATCAGTATGGCGAAGTCTTATGAAAACTCAAAGCGAGGAAGACATATTGACATTAAAGAGCATTTTATAAAAGACATAGTAAGTAAGAAGATTATAGATGTACAATATGTAAGCTCAAAAGATAATTGTGCAGATATTATGACCAAAGCCTTAGCTAGAATTAGATTTTTAGAATTAAGAAAGAACATTTGTTTGAATTAATGGTCTACATATATATGTTTGTTGTATGCAGATACGGTACAGTTCCTAGGAAGGGATTCTTCCAATATTGTTTATAATTAAGGAATAATATATGAGATTATTTACAGAAGACGATTTATGCAGATTCTATGAGAACCTGTGATTAAATCGAGGAGGGGTGTTAGAGTTTTAGTTTGACTGTTCCCCGTGTGAGGCCACAACAAAAAGAGCAGAGTGGCGCTGATAGAAGTAGTAGTACGTTATGATTAACGTTGTAACTTTTAATTTTCTTTTGTATCATTAATAATTAAATAATACACCTTTATATTATATGTTCCTTATACCAGTACGCTATTGTGTTTTATTAACTCAAAACCTAACAAACAGTAATAGTTATTCGGTTGCTTGTACCGTCAAAGTATTCTATCAACCCTCCGGAATATAACGATATATGTTATTATTGCATTATTACCATTTAAATATATTTAAACAACGATCAAAGGGAAAATGCACCCGAAATGCACCAATTTTTGTAGATATCTTACAATTTATTTTAAAAACTAAGGGTCTAGAAGAAAATCTGACTACTCCGCGCGACGCAGCAGACATTTTTCCTTCGGAAAACATCACAAAAGTAGTAATTCACGTTTCGTTTTTAATACCGGAACGAAATAGTTTGGCAAAGAGTACGGCGCCGACAGTGGTAGTCGCGCGCGTTTCAGCGATTCTGTCGCTGAGCGGCAATGGATACGTCCGCCGCTGCACAGTGGGGAAATTTTGCGATTTTATGGCCAAAACCACAAAAATGAAATTTTTGAATTTTAAAAATTTAGGGTAACTGTACTCGTAGTTGACAGTGTACCAATAGTTGACACTTTTATTTTCAGTCACGAATAATAAGCTTTCTATTAAAAAAATGTTTTTGACTAATACGCTGTTTGAAAAAGTATTAGTAAAAAACATTTTTTTAATAGAAAACTTATTATTCGTGACTGAAAATAAATGTGTCAACTATGAATACAGTTACCCTAATACAAATGTCAATTGAAGAACTATATCCATTTTCGTGGTCAAAACCTCAGAACTTATTTTTAATATATAAAATTCGGCACTTTTACGTTCTCATATATGAAAAACTAAATTTTTCGAAAAACAGCACTTACAAAAATTACGAACGATAAAGATTTTCTTATTATTTACATTTATACACTTAAACCTATGAAATTATATGCCCTTAAAACTAGTACTCCCAGTCGAAATCGCTTTTTTCTTTGTCAGAGCATGCCTCTGCTACAGTGCAACAGCGCATAGAAGGGTTATCGCTTCTGACGACAAACTTTTTAATTTCTTATTGGGAAGTTTTCTTAGATTACTAATCACTAATTCTGTTTCAAACAAATGTGTACTGTTGTAAATAATTCTTTTTTCGTCAGTATTATTTCATTTTGACAAGATGCTAAAATGAAACAAACAAACATACATAATACAAACAATCAAACAGAGGATCGAAGCTGAATAAAATCGTTTAAAAAAGAATAAAAAGGTTTATAATGTATAACATGTGAACCAGTCTCGGTTATAGTTATGTCGTATGTTATACAAGACACACCGGATCGTGTTTAAAAAAATGCATATAATTACAAGATTAGCAACTATTAGCAATTAATAATTGCATCTATAGAATCAAAATAGTTCAACATAAAATAAGAATGAAAATCATTGCATGGTATTATGGGGTTTATAAGTATTTTATGTATTGAAAATTGGTTCTTATATGAAAAGGTTATTTTTAAAACACTACTTTAAAAATTGTATAAATTACGTACTAAAAATTCAAAACATAATTATTTTGAGGACAAAAAGATATTTTACGCACCACCAGGAATTGAATCCATGCCTTCAAATTATTTTCGGAACTTTGGATAACACAATATAAATGTTTGAAGCAACTTGAAAATCTAGATTAATTCTTTGCGATCAGTCTAACCTCACATGAACATAAATATTTGCGAGCTATACGAGCTTTGTATTAAAACATTTAACAGTAAAATTGGAGGCATTTGATGCTCATATTAGTTCATCAATTGACATTTGCATTTATTTTGTTGAATTCAATAATTCTGTTTCACAGAATAAATATTTTTGTGATTTTGGCCATAAAATCGCAAAATTTCTCCACTGTACGCTGTTGTCTTTTGTATTGAAAACAAAACGTGACTTACCACTTTTGTTGATGTTTTCCGGAGAAAAAATGTCTGCTGCATCGCGTGGAGTAGTCAGATGTTCTTCTAGACCCCTAGGTTTTAAAATAAATAGAAAAATATGTGCAAAAATTGGTGCATTTCAGGTGTACATTCCCTTTAATCTGTTATTTTTAATTATATGAAAAACAATTTTAGACGAAAGTTGTACTGTTTGACAGCGTAAATATAATGCCAACGAAAAAAGTATTTTTTGATGGTTAATTTTTGAGATTTCAGGTCATGATGTTTTTTTTTAAGTGATCTTATACTTTGATTTTATATTATCACAGAGCGTAACAAGACAAATTCAACGATATATAAAAATGTATATTAACGATATACTACAATGGAGAAAAACGAGTTACAAAAATAAAAAAATTTCAAATGCGATGAGGCACGGTTTTCCGTTCTCCGATCGATTTCAAATTTTGCACAAATTTTTTCTCTCAATGACACAATCCTGGGGGGGGGGGTGTCCCCGCCAAAAATCTCAAAATTATTTTTCGACAAGAGTAACTAAGATCTACCCTAATGGACATAGATCGTACCATCCGATGGAAATGTGTAAGAAAAAATGTACATTGTCGCATAAAAGTATTTGATCACTCATTACATATAAATTTTATAAAAGAGCACATGGAATGAAACACAACATAGTTAATTATGTATTTTCTTGTCGTTTCTCTGCACTAGAAACTAAAGCGATTTTACGTCATTACAAATGTTGGAGACTAGCATTCATAATAGAGTGCCTAATTGTTTTCCTTTTTCATGACAGTACAGCTATCATACTGCACTTCATACGAAAATAGCGCGCTCAGCCGAAACCTCTTTATCGCCTTCCCTACATGAATGAATATATTAAGCAATTAATGTGACATTAATTTGTTCATTTTAATTTAAATACTCTCAATTTCCTAAAATATAATCAAAAGCTACGTTTAACGAATATGCAACAGGATCAATATCCCTACGGTGGTAAACGCTTCTACTCACCATACGTTCTCGCAGACCCAGCTTCCCATTTAATTCATTCCCACTATATATTATAGTATTTTACGAGCTACTCCATGTCAGAAACGTTTAAATTCGCTTTTTTTTTCAATTTATACAGTTTGGTAGCGACGTCGCGAAGTATTTATTCCACGCTTTATGTTACCCAAATGCTCAAATTTCTTCGGAATACGATATTTATGTAGTAAAAAGTGATGAATCGTTAAGATTCCTGTTTATAAATTATTGAGATTAATGCACGTCAAAACAGAAAATATAAAACTAAAAGTGACTTATAATTCTTGTTACTATCAGTAACATTATTTCTCTTAACTCACAGAATTTACTCAGAAATACCGACAATTATTTATAACTGTTTTCTAAACATGTTTCTTCAGTTCCTTGTACAAAAACATTACAAATAAACAAGCAGTAGGAATTCAATAATTTTATTACTATTAGTATACTTTCATTTATATTTTTTTCAGCATTCAGAACAGATTCATTGTGTATGTACACAATTATTTCAACACACTAAGTAGATTATTCCCTATTAAGCCTTACCCCTTTGGGGTTTAATTCCTCTTCTTGGAAGGTTGTTTTTTTAAGGAAATAAAAGATCAGCGTGACTGCTTCTTTATAAAACGTCTAAAATTGACATACACCTGCCGGCAGCTGCGGTGCAGTCTGCGTCCGCATTCAGCTACGGTTCTGCCGGCAGAGCCTGCTTGTCAGGGCCTGCCGGCAGATCGACGGCAGATCGACGGCAGATCCTGCTTTTCAGGGCCTGTCGGCAGATCGACGGCAGATCCTGCTGCCCGTCTGCCACCTCCAACAGCGCCATCTGAAGGCCACAATTGCCAAACAATTCCTTACGCGTGACGTCACATGGACCTACGCACCAACCCAAATGTGCCGTTATTGCTGTAGGTGTGTAAAGAGAAATGTATACCCCCTTTCAAAGGCCGAAAGGCATATGAAATAAACGCATACTACTATATTATTATTAAAAACAAAATACATACCTTTAAAAACAAACATAACAATTATGTAATAAACTGCAGAATCTGCTCGCAGGTTATGTGAGTAGAATCCACTGCTCCGTTTCTACTGCCTATCAATTCTCCTTCTCCACGCGTAGTAGAAAGGGTAGGGACACACCTACAGCAATAAGGGCACATTTGGTTGGTGCGTAGGCCATGTGACGTCACGCGTAAGGAATTGTTAGGCAGTTGTAGCCTTCAGATGGCGCTGTTGGATGTGGCAGACGGGCAGCAGGATCTGCCGTCGATCTGCCGGCAGGCCCTGACAAGCAGGATCTGCCGTCGATCTACCGGCAGGCCCTGACAAGCAGGATCTGCCGGCAGATCCTGCTGCCCGATTTGGTTATCAGGGATGTAGTTAAAAATAAAAATATACAGATACAATATAATAGTAAAACTTTAATCTACAACGTTGTTCCGTCTTTAAACGGAATTTTTTGTCTGTCGTCTCGAGGAGAAATGTTTACATTTTGGACAGCCTGTTTTTGTAACCCGAGCACAACTTTTCTTAATTAATCTTCTTCCCAGCTTCTACATTGAGTTTGGGCGACAAGGACTATCTGGAACCAACGACGCTTTCCCATTTCCCCGATTATCAAGGGCATGTTATTACTTCGACGCCTTGGGGAGGGATTATGCTAGATGGCACCAATTAAATGACCGAATTTGGTTAAAAGAACTGAAAATGAGCCCCATCCACACAGAGGATATGTACATAGTCTCAAATTTGGGACTGCAAAGTCAGTCAACCAAAAAATTACCGAGCAGTCAGTCTTAACCAATCCAGAAACCATAGCAGTCTGCTTAAAATCTTGAGATCTCACGGCTGCAGTAGTATCTATGATGATAAATAATTAGAATAAATTAGAGTTAGGAGTTCACTGTTTTGAAACAAATATTTCAAGCCTCCTATATAGGGTGTCCCAAAATTCAGGGTCTTCCCGGAACAAGCAATATGTTGATGCAAAAATACATCGAAAAGTCCTTTACCGTTTTGGGATCCGAGGCTTCGTTCTCGAGATATTAACAGTTGACTATTAGCGGTCCAACTTCCGGGCCGCACAGTTTAAAGTCGACACATCTGTGCACGGAGCAGTGACCGCTTGCACGCATACGCAGGAGGCGCGCGTAGATACAGGTTCACACACGCAGTAGAACTGACCCCGCTGGTTAAAACCGTGAAAATGGGTTAGCGCAGTCGGCTGCACTGCTGTGTGAACGTGTATCCACGCGTGGCTCCTGCATGTGCGTGCGAGCCGTCACTGCTCCGTGCACAAATGACTCAACTTTAAACTGCGCGGCCCGGAAGTTGGACCGCTAATATTCAACTGTTAATATCTCGAGAACGAAGCCTCCGATCCCAAAATGGTAAAGGACTTTGCGATGTCCTTTTGCATCAGGATATTGTATGTTCCGAGAAGTCCCTGAATTTTGGAACACCCTATATGTATAATTACATAGGTGCTTAAAAGTTCCTCCCGCCATTACATAGTTCGCCGCTGGGAAACGCGACTTGATGCGCATAGGGTGCCAATCACACGCCTATGTTAGTTAGACTTATACAGAACCGCCCTTAGAATTTGCGAGGCCCGGGGCAAAAGTCGATATTATTGAAAACATCTAATTGAAAACAGATAACCTTACGTCTATACTTCATGCGTTACTTAGGCTTGCCGAAAATCTATTCTAGAAAAATTGATACCTTGACAATTATACTTAATTCATTTAATTTTTACAAAATAAGCGCGGGGCCCGGGGCCAGGGCCCCGTTTGCCCGGTGCTAAGGGCGGCTCTGGGCTTATAACAATGTATGGTCAAAACAAACATTTAATAACGTACACAATTTTATTTATAAGTATACAACGGTGAAAAATAAATATTTCAATATCAGTTACATCAGGCCTGCCCTTTAGGGTGCAAATACCTCCTCAAGTTCTGGGACCCGGGCAACAGCCGAGCACGGAACTATTGCCTTGCTAACCGTTGCGTGGGTTGGAAGAACTGGAAGTGTGTGTGCGCCCATACGCGTAAGGCCCAGCTATATAGACTCGTGGTACGAGCCAGTATGGACGTACGCACAGTCTTGCAGTTCTCCCCACACCCATGCTGTGGTTAGCAACGTAACAGTTCCGCGCTTGGCTGTGTCCGGGTCCCAGAACTTGAGGAGGTATTTGCATCCTAAAGGGCAGGCCTGAATTACATCAAACATCATTATATAAATTTTTAGTGAACAACATTAATGCGTGTAACATATAAGTACCTCACTTTTCAAGTACGTAAGCCTTGTAATTGTTAATAAAGACAGTATGAAAAGGGGTGATATCTGTCTATTGTAGTATCATTTAACATTCTTATCTATATAAGAATGCTGATACTGTAATATTACAAGAATTTAAGTTTCAGAAGCTCATAAGAGGCAATGTTAAGTCTATCAAGTGCTTTGTAACCGGAGAGCGTGATATGATTTCCATACACCATTAGGAATATCTCATCAAGACTAATCGAGCGCTACCATTTTTTACTTAAAAATCATATGGAATAACCTTAAAAAATCGGGTAAGGTACTTAGGCTCTCACTATATCTCAATTCGCACAAGGCACAGATTCGGGTATAATATTTTTAAGATGATACGAATTAATCCATCGGAAGTATTCGAAAGTTAGGTTCCTTTGAACAACAAACCAAATATATGAACAGGTAAAATGAAAATCTTAAGCGGGGAAGGGGACGGGGACCAAAGGTAAGGTGCGAGACACAGCATGGTGAGAGCCTGCGACAACACTTACGAGACAACCAGTGGCGGATTTAACGGGCCGCCGATGAGCGGGTGGGCCCCATTTTCAAAACAAAATAATTATGATGTTATCCAAACACTATATTTTTTTCTGTACTAGCACACTTATCCCGTTTTTAGTAAATTACCTTCATTTTCCCGGAAAAATAGGCCCCTCAGAACATTTGCCACCTAGGCGTTTTTCCTTAAATCCACCACTGTACGCAACATTACAGGTTGGGACACTACACTACATGTATGTATCTCTCAGCCCTGAGTGTAAAGTCGTACTGGGATCTTACAACGAATAACATTTAAGTGTCACACGCCGATTTTGACAAAACATTAGGATGCAGTCCTTGAAAAACTATTTGCTACGTATTTTTTTTATTAGCAATTGTCCATACCTACTGGATGAAATTAGCCCCCGAAGTTCGGGGTAAAAATCACGTTTACCTCAATATCTCGGAAACCACGTGGTGTAGGAAAAAAAACTTTCGACAAAAGTTATGTATTTTTTAATAACAAATTTAACCACGTAATCAGATTTGTAATATGTCAATTTTCTTAAACAATACATTAAAAACTAATAATTCTTGACACGTTTTCGTGAATTAAGAGTAACAAAATCATTGATATGCAAATATCAAACGTGCAAGACGTGTATCTGTGTCAATTTACATATTTTATATCTTTCAAAGATAATTCAGTAAAACCCAAAACAATCGGTAAATAATTTAAAAATACAAGATGTTAGTTCTAGAAATTTAATTAGTTGGAGGATAATGATCGTGTATAATATCAAAATAAGAATTTCTATTTTATACATATGTTGCCATCTGTCCATTAATGCAAAATAAATGCGTCGAGATGCCTGATAGCTCAATTCATTTAGTCTTTCCATGGTATGATGAAGTTTAGCATGTTCGCTGCATAATTCCACTATACAGCGAAAAATAATCATTTTTAATAGCAAAACCATAGTAATACTTTCCTGTAATCTATTTTCCAATTACTTGGTTCAATTAAAGTGTGAAAAATATCACCATACCTGTGTCATTGGTATGAAATTCGTCATATGGGGGTGGTAAGTATTTATCCAACATTAATTTAGCGAGATCTGTACTATTATCAACAGTTTTTAAAATACTAACTCCTATTTCAGTCGACATCACTTTATCTGCCTGTTGCCAACTATATACTCTTAAGTAATGCACCTTGCAATACGTAAGTAACATCATAATTCGGACTTTATGTTTCGTTTCTTGTTTCAAATCATTGAACGTTTGTACAGCCGGTCTGAGATGTTCAGACACAATGAACTTGGTATGATTTAATATCTGAAACAATATATGTTAGTATTCTCCCTTTGATTCTAAAATATTTGGGCTCCAGAAATAACTAAATTGATAAATATGAAGATTAGACTTTACGTTACCTGTTCTGGCTCTTGTTTGATAATAGGCAGTTTCACTTCTACGTAATCGAGTCCTTGGCAAAGCGTTTTATCAATAGCACAAATTGGCTTCTCTATTAACTTAGCGGATAATGACTTTTCGATAACAGTATTAAGGACATTTTCCACTACATCAAATGCCCAATGAACAAATCCATTTGTTTCTTTCACTCGATCGTACACTTTTGTAGATTTATCCCACAAATAATTGACGCTTGGTATTTTTCGAGCACGCTCAATAGTTTGTATTTTATAAACATGGTCCAACAATTCTCCTTCCGTCATGATGGTTAGCAGTGGTGAGATTCCCTATTACAGAGAAAAGAATAACTGCTTGAAAATAAATGACATTCACGGTGTACATTACAAAAGTATAATTATGCACAAATTATGCAAATTATTCTTGAATTCTATTATATATAAGCATGGTGCATTTTATTTTCTACAATTTACGTACAACACTTAATGAAAATGGTCAAAAGATTCTGAAATTAATTAAAATGTTAACAAGGCGACGCTTATCTTATCATTTTCGCGGTACATATGGCACAAATATAAATACCACTTGTTCGAAGATCAATGTTATAGTCGCAATGTGACAGGTGCATCCGAAAACTGCTGTCACAACAAAGAGAAATGATCTGATGGTACTTACCGAATATAGTCGACTCTTTTCAGAGTATGCACTTAGACTTGTTTTCCTCAGTAACAAAGCATGCACCTTGATCCCTGAGTCATTTCACCATGGAATATATTTACTTAACAATCGTCAATCGCGGAATAATTTATGTATTCTTCTTCTGCTGGGGTGTCGTAACCCTCGTGCATTTTTCATAATCCGATATCGTCATTCTGGAAAGAGCCGCACGAGTGCGCCTCTATCACGTCTACTCAAATTAAATTAAGTACATATACTGCTGCTTATGAATGAAACCTTTTATGTGGTTTGTTCTCACTCAGGAAAAATGATTCTGAATTTAGAAAATCAAAAAATTATATAGCTTTGGCAATATTTAGAAAATGCCTTGATAAATCTTCGTGTCAGAGAATGGCATTATATATGAACTCGTTTATAAATTTCATGTCTGCTTTTGACAGCCATTTTCTACTTGTCAAGGTAAAATAGTATCTTAAATTACACAAACGTAATTTTGGTGATTTCTTACCCCCACCCTTCTCAAGTATAAAAATTCGTAAGGTTTTTAATTGTACTGTACTATAAATGCGTTTAGGATGTGTTTCTACATACGGCAGTTTTTAAGAATAACGCAGATCAAAGGTGAGTATTCCAAGGAGAATTTCCGAAGTTATGCACAGATATTTAAGGGGACCCTCCGGTTAAAATTTTTCACAAAATCGATTTTTTTCTTCCATACTTTCGTAGTATAACATAGGGATTGCAATACCGATAAACCAGTTTATCGGTTTCCCGGTAAATCGTGAGAATTACCCTCAAATTTTAACCAGTAATTCGATAAATTATGTATAGCAATACAGCGCATATATGCGTTCATTAATTCTATCGACATCTACTACGTTATCTGTGAAAAAAAACTTTAATTACTAATAAAAACGAAAACCGAAGTATCTCATGAAGAAGCAACTCTGATCCAAAAGAAAACTAAAAATCTGAATCAAGTCATCAAAAAAAAAAATGGACGTATTTTCAAGTAGAAAAAGTAAGGAGAAAATATATACAAATGGCATATGATTTCTTAATCACTATCCGACCAACAAGTGAAGAATCTGAGAGCGCTTTATTCGTGGCTGGATTATTTTGTACAAAAATTAGGTCGCGATCAGGGGACAAAGTTTAGACAAATTATGTTTTTTGCGAGCTTATTTATTAAAAAGAATTGTTAAATAAAAAATATTTAATGTTGTATGTAAGTTAAGATTCTTTTCATTGTTTTCATAATGAAAGTTCATATTAATAAGTATTGTCAATAGTTATACAAATATATTTATTTTGTGGTATATCATTTTATATTTGATGTGCAGAATAGTTTTATTTGCATATATTTTTTATAATGCTCGATTAGAGTTAAAAAAAAGTATTTTTTGTAATGTTTACTCTTATATTTTCAATACCTTAAAAAATACCGGTAAATTACCGGTAAACCGGTTTTGATTGAAAATTTTAACGAATTACCGGTAATTGAAAAAGTCGGCAAATTTGCAATCCCTAGTGTAACATCCCGAGAATAACCCCCGCAACACGATGTTTTGACACGGTGACCACGATTTCAGAAGATCTACTGTAGCGATTCAAAAAAAAATTGAGGCATTAGATTCGTAATTAGGCTTGCTATCGCGCCATCTACAAACAGAACTTTTGAAACACCCGATTTTTTTTATGTGCTCATTTATCCGTAAAATTAACCGTTTTTTGTCGTATTTAATTCAAATATGCACCAATCATCGTAGTTTCGGTTTTTTTTGCCGTGGCAATAGATAAAGCGATAGCCATTGATATAAATTTTAATACATTTTTCCTATTTCTGATTTGAAACGGCCCTGCGAGTAATTTTATGGCTACCGTTTAGGCATCTCTTTTTGGCAACGCCGCACTAATTGTAAGCGCCATCTAGAAAATGCATCGAGACCGCAAACACGAAACAAAAATTATTTTTGTACCCTAACGAGTGTATTAATAAAAGCCAAAAACATTTTATAATTTGTAGGATATGTTGTAGGCGCGTTCTTTTTTAAAAAAATTCATAAACCACCTATTTTTTGAGTGTTTTGACCGGAGGATACCCTTAAATGAGTTTTTTCGGTAACGATTGGGTTTGAAATACTGATGCTAATGACACGTGGTGTTGATGTACATGTTTAGTAGTTTAGGAAATATTTAATTTTAATGCATAATGCGAACATGTTTTTTCATTTATTATGTCTCTCCATTATCACAGATTTTCGTATTTTCTTTGGTTTGCATTGTAGCAATAATACACATGCTTGAAAAATGTTTGTCGGAATACTTTTACATATATACATATGTAGCGTCCGAAGATAATTTAGTGATAAAAATAATTTTAGAGATGAGTCGATTTTCGTTGCATTTATTATAATAATGAATTCAATAATTATTGATACGCACTTCAAATAGGGTAAAGTCGCCGAATATGACGACCTCTCCTAATATGTATGAGACCCCAGCTTATCTCCGCTACAGAACTCTTGAATGCCGCAGCGACGCTGTTTTGTTTCGTAACTAAGCGTGTATTTGTTGTTTTGACCGAATAGTGGCGTTTGGAATCCATTAAGCGTCTTAAGCAATCACATTTATGAAATACGTCGCAGAAAGTTTTTGAAGTCGTTCAATTAAATAACAAATACCTCAAAAATGGTAAGTGTATAATCATTTCCATAAATACTGTTGTATAGTGCATGCAGTGAAGTTTAAGGTTTACTAGTTGTATATCATTAAATAATGAAGACTTAACCGTTAAGCTTCTTAATAGTTATCACGGTATTGTTTCCGAATATGGGACCCTTGGAAGTTCCTATTATGAGACCCGTCTCATATTAGGTACCCAATTTTGGCGAAAACAGTGGAACAAAGATCAGATGGTATTGGCGGTTAAAGCGGTAGACAACATACTATGGGCTATAAAACGGCGGCAAAACATTTTGATGTCCCCAAATAGAACTCTGGAACGTTATGTAAAAAATACCGACCGAACGGGATTATTCAAACGCTTCGACTAAAATCATAAGCCCATCACAAATAAAACCACTGCCAAAAATGTCTATTAAAACTCGTAGGAAGCATGCTGGAGGTTCCGGTGTGATCACCACATTATCCTACAAAAAGAAGCTAGAAGAAAGCTTAGTCAAAAAAAGTAAAAGCAAGTTAGTGAAAGACAAGAAAATAGCAACAGTTACCAAGAAGTCCAAAGGCAAATCGCGATGATGAAGAAACTTATAATGCAGAATGCTTGTTTTCACAGGCCTCTACTCTTCAAATATACATGGTGAACAATGGGTTAAGTGTGTGAAATGTTATCGGTGGGCCCACGAAGACTGCGGTGGTACAGAAACAGATTTCACATGCCCAACTTGTAAAAAAAGAAAGAAAAAAATGAATTTCACCAAAAAAACTAACTGGGTCTCATATTAGCAACCCATTTTTATAACCGGCGTATTTGCAGGACTTTCGTTTTTATTTTATTATGAAGAAACCGAATTTTTGTTTATTGTTCTTTCCAACGGGTTCCTAAAGAGCACATATCCTACTTTTAAACAGTGTATTAAATTTTAATAAAAGTGTTATTGGTCATGACCGGCTTTAGGGAGGGGGGGGGGGGGGGGGGGGGGCAGCCAGGGCGACCGCCCGGGGCGCCAAATCTTTAGGGGCGCCGCTGTATGCGTTTATTCATTTATATCCGTTCTGGTAATTGATTTTCGTGCCCTTGAAGGGGCGCCATGATAATCTTGCCCAGGGGCGCCAAGTATGTTAAAGCCATCCCTGGTCATGACATGATGTTTTTAAGAAATGTGTCTCATATTCGGCTACTTTACCCTACACTTTCAAATTCTTCGAAATATATCTAAACTACTTAAATGCTAACCTTGAACTATTTCCGTGTAGTGACAAATATTAACAAATGTATGTAAATAATTTTCATCCGAATTTAACCCATTTGCAACACAAAGCGGAATATTCCACGAAAAATGTCTGCTCCATATCACCAAACGCGGAATAATCTGTGGGCAGCGACTGACCGATATTCCCCCAGCGGAATATTCTGCAAATTGATTTTTTTTAAAAAACGAAAGAATTATGAATTGCAAAAAAATACAGATTCATCGTCGGGTTCACTGTTGTTGTTATAAGTGAAGGTCATACACTTAGAGCTGTTCGGGTGCTCCTGCTCGAATATTCGGGCGGCTTGAAATTCCGAACGAGCTGGGACCCGGTTTTCAAGCCGAGCCGGGTACCCGTGAAATCCGGGTAGCTCGAACTTGTTTCGGGCGGCTTGAAAAATCCGGGTAGTCCGAATCATTTCGGGCCGCCCGGAAGAGCCGGATAGCCCGAATTGTTTCGGGCCGCTCGAAAGAAGGGGCTAGCTCGAATTCTATCGGGTGGCTCGGAAAATCCGTACGCCTTGAACGTGGTTCGAGCAGTGCGACTGTGTTGAGTAGGTGAAATATTTCGAACGGTATGGAATATTTTAAGAAATATTTTTCTACTGAGATGTAAATGATGGTTATCAATAATGCGAAGAATTAAAATGCTAACGTTAAATAGAAATATTCGGTAACAATTGAAAATAACACTAGTTTACAGCCATTTTGCGCAGCAGAAGCCACTATTTTTTTTTCTTATGTAAAATGGGCTGCTGATTCCGAAAATAAGGTCTAAAAAATTTTCTACGGATACGTTTTTGAGATATCAACAGGTGAACTTTTTACTTGTCTATCAAAAATGTGATCCCACTTAATTGCGAATATCTCGTGTTGCGAATGACCGATATGGTCGAAAATTATCTCAAATTAAAGATAATTGAATCACCAACAAATCTACTATACAACATTTTCAAATCGGTTCAGTAGTTCGGGTGAAATCGATGGAAATATGTGAAAAAAGTCATTTTTTTCGACCGAAATTGACATCGACAATTCATTTAATCATCTGGGAAAAATTGAAATCGCAAAAATGGGCCCAGTTTCTCATTTCTTACGTTGACTCTGCACTTTTACGAAGAAAATAAGGTGCTACTGAAGAAAATCTATGGGTAAAGACCGAAGCTAGCGATAATTGTATGAAAACACTAAAATTTAATTTTTTCTCGGTTTTTTTTTCTTCATTTTATTGTTTTATTTCAATTTTAATTCATTCTGTGCATTTTTTCAAGTATTTTGTTACTATATGTGTGTTTTAGAAATAGTTCTGGCTCTTTTTTTATCTTTTGTGCGTTTTGGTCAATTTCGACGGTGTCTTCTCCCTTTAAATAAAATCGGGGAGCAGGATATTTCATAACAGAATATGAATCAATTTAATACAGCATCAAGTGTCGAAATGAATTTGTTGTAAGATATCCTGCGCCATGATTTTATTTAAAGTGAAAAAACACCATCAAAATTGTAGTTCAAGAAAATAATTATTTTTTAGTTTTTATTGCATTTTTAATAAAATCGTTTAATATAATTTTTTCACATGTGTGTATGTGTGTGTGTGTGTGTGTATGTATGAAATTATGGAAGATAGAAAAATATATTCAAATGATATTTACATTGTTCGCTAATGCGGTAGAGTATACCACGCATATTGTGCAACATACACACATGCGAATAATGTAAATATCACTTGAATATATTTTGTATGATACACTTACAGAGGTGATGCGAATGGGTTAAGACACTTTGAAATAAAAAATGAAGTACAGTAATTCCCCGTTATGAGCCCGACGAACGGGGCTGGTGGCGGGCTCATAGTGGCTTGCGGACATGATTCTCTCTTTCGTACCCGACGGCAACTTCATGTCTGACTCTTTCGTTTTCTCTCGCTCGTTGTCCGGTTCTCTCATTCTCGTCCGTAGGCTTCCAAGAAATGGTGGGGATAGTCGCCGGGCTGTCAACGGGGGAAAAAAACGGGCTCATAACGGGGAATTACTGTATTTTCTTTTACAATTTCGTAGATTAATTATTTTTTGCAAATTAAATTGAAATCTAATGCAAGTCACCAAATACATCATGCGTCAAAGTGAAAAGATATATTCAAGTTCTTTGTGTAAACGTGCAATAATTTTATTATATATTTTTTCTCCAATTTTTACATAATATATACGATATAAAAAATTACACACTAATATCTCGTGTAAACACGTGTAAAAACGAAATTCCATCATCATTATGCAATCACAAAGTTTCATCATTTCAGTTCTTCCCTTTCTTTTCGTCGACTGGACTTTGTGCTTCTTTGCACTCGGTCTGTGTGGCGATTAAACTCAAGAAACTTGTCAAGTGAAGGATGGATATAACGCTCGAGATGTAGGCCGCCACATCCTCTTTATTCACTGTCTTTAATTGTGCTGCTACCGAATGGTACACTCGATACGCTGTTTTTGTTGACAATTGACCCATGGTTTGCACTGTGTGCAGAACTTTATTTTCGTCAGCCGATACAGGAGCTGTAACACAAATTTTGCACATTCGTCACGTTTTCCGAGTTGTGACCTTGGTAAATCATGTGTTAGTTATTAAAAAAAAATGTATACCTGGTACATTTTCTTCACCCTCAACCGGGGGGAAGTATTGGTCCAATAAACCATTGATGAGGACACTTGTGTTGTCCACGCCTTGCACAGCCATATTACCATATTGTGTGTTTAAAAGCTCGTTGGCCTTTGTAATACTGATCTCCTTGAGCGTGGATGCTTGATGAGACGCTGATTCCTTTGCAACGTTGAGTTTGTCGATGGTCGGTTGCAAAGAACTGCTCATAACTGCCTTAGCTGCATCGTAAATCTGAAAGGTGCAAAATAGTTGGTTAAACCAGTTGCATGTTTTTCTCAGAGTTCTATGCAGCCACTTGAGATTTATGTAATAAGTCGACATCGAAACATAAACGATCACTTTTCACTGAATAGTAACTGCACAGAATCTATTTGTATTTATAAGTGACAAAGCTACTTATAGACGTATACAAAAGTTTTCCTCTAAAGCTGATCTGTTACAAATGTCAGTGTATCTGTACTGTAATAGAAAATTCACTTTTTGGAGATGTAATGTTTAATAAACATCTATCATTAAGAAAGAAGAAGTTAAAAATGCAATTTTTTTCATTTAAAGTCTTAATTTATTGACGTGTAACTTTCTCTAAATAATAAATGCAGAATAAATAACATGTAAAGTGATATTTTTTGTTCGGCGTTCAATGTACTATAGAATCCCGAAGTGAAATGCCCAAGTGCTAGATTTAAGAGCCAAAGGTGACACTCCTATCTCGATGTAAAAGCAAGATAACACAAAAACCAATTATTGCGTTATATACTCTTGTCAATACCACAATTTTTTTCTTCGAAATACTTTTTATACAACAAATAATTTACTATTTTATAATATTATACTTATTATGTAATGTAAGGTTTAGCTTTATCACGAAGAGTTATCATTAAGAAGAAATAATGATTGAGATATTCGTATTTACCTGTTGAGGAGGCTTCGTCATAATAGGCATTTTTTGTTCAACTATATTTAAACCTTCACATAATTTTTGGTCAACAGCGTTAATCTGCCCTTCGAACTTTTTGGCCAAAGGCGCGGTAATAGGTGCAGCTGTAGCAGTAGCATAGTGAAGTCCAGCTTCGACCTGACTGAGCGCCCAATTAACCAAATGATGAGAATCTTTCAAATAAGAATATGTTGACTCCGTTTTCTCGATCGCGGAGTGAATAACAGGAATGCTCTTTACACGCTCGATTACCTCAAGATGAGGTGTGCTTTCGGAAGCTGTCTTACTTGTGGCTTCCTTGGCGTCTGCCATTTTTCCTGAAAAGTAGAGTAGGACATTAATAAATGTGCATTGCATAATGCGATAATTATTTACTTTAGGTTTTCATCGCTGATTTTGGTAAAATTTAAATACGTTGTAAAACTCCACATTCCGAACAACTTTTTCCTATATAGTTTCCGAGATACAGTGGCTCACACCAAAAATGGTACGCTCTTTAAAATTCGTCCAAACGACTTGAGATTTTGTTGAGAAGCTAGAAGGATTAGTTTGCTAAGTGACGTGTTTTGTCGTTTTGAAAAAAATTGCAATTGGTCGGGATAGCAAAAAAATTAGTAATGGTCGTTTTTACAACATTTTTCTGAGCAAAATAAGGTCGGAAATCGCTGATTTCGGAAATTTCGCGACCTTTGAACGTTTGTAGCTCAGAGCAACGTTAACCGATTTTGATGAAATTTTCAGCATGTATACACCTTACTTTAATCTACAGACGGGTTTTTTGAATTTTCATTACAGGCTCAGAAAAAAAGTTGAAAAAAAACGACCTTTAATATTTTTTTTGCTATCCCGACCAATTGCATTTTTCTAAAACGACGTAACACGTCACTTAGAAAGCTAGCCCTTCTGGCTTCTCAAAAAAATTCAAGTCGTTTGGACCAATTTTAAAAATGTTATGCGATTTTAAAGAGTGTACGATCTTGGGTGTGAGCCACTGTACCTATTTATAAAAATATTTTGGTATTTATTCGGAATCAGGTACACCTGTGTTGATCATTTCCGAGATATCGGTATAGGGGCCGCAAGGGGGTGCCGCAGCTACGCGTGTGCAATAAAAAAAATTGTAAAAAATTAATTCTCAAAATTTTATATTTGTAGTCCACACTACATACACATATTAATCCAACAGTACTATATTTCAAAGTTATCGAGATCGGTGGTGAAAACCTAAACCAAATAATTACCCATTATGCTTTTATGTTTTAATATCAAGCCATTTTGTAATCTTTGTGAACACTGAAATAACAAAAGAACAAGAAAATGTGCAAAATAGAATCAATATTTCACTGTGCCACGATGCTTCGGTGCATATGGTGAGATACATAAAATGTTACACAGTGGAATATTGATGACTTAAAAGTGGTGTTAGGTCAAACTGAATTTTTTTATAAAGAACGTGCTATAGGCAATTTTATTCTTCCATACGCAAGAGAGTCAAAGAGATTTGAACGTCACTAAATGTACATAAGCCACGCCTGAATGAATTCAATCAATATAATCACTAAAGTCAGCTAAGTTCGTGGATAAAGAAGAAGCATTTCTAATATTACTCTGATATTATATATATTTCATTACTTATTACTTCTTTTCCAGTTATACAGTGTCCCAATACAGTGCCCCAGTTATGCAGTGTCCCAAAGTGAATATATAGTAAAAAATATATTCTTTCCAATGTTATATTTGTAAAAATTTTCATATTGATTAATATTTCCTTTTAGGGAATCATATATTTCTCCTGTATCTGGGTACTATAGCTCATATCAAGACAAATTCAACGATGCGCCACAATATGACCTTGAATTTAAACGTTTATGCCTCCTCAACTGTAATCAAATTTAAGTGCTTTCGACCATCATTCTTATAAGGCGGCAGAGTCCAAATTAAAATCACAATGTGAACTCCAGGATTCAAATCTTGAAGTTATTCATTCTTCTTCTTGCTTGTTTTTGTATTTTCTTTATCGTTAATGTGTATCTTTGTATAACCCTATTTTATTCGACTTTATGTATAATCTGAAACTGAAGTACTAATACTTACGATTATATATATAACTTGACGCGATGTTAGATAAATAAATAAACAAAGAAAGGAAATAATAATATAAAAATTCTTTTTTCACAATTTTTTTGTAATCACAAAAAATATAAACAGTTTCAGTAACCTTATTAAATGGTTCGACTCCCAAATTCTATACTAAGTTAAAGGTTATAAAATTTGATTCGAGATAAACTACAAACTGACAGCCAATCAAAACAAAAAATTAATGTACATATGTATGTGTATGTATCTATACACAATAAGAAAATAATTCTCTAGCGCCAGAATTATTTGGGACTGGATAATCCGATACGTACATATAATCAAAATTTTCCTACAGAATGAAAAAATTTTATTTCATTACATACTTTTGCAAGTCATGAGTTTCCCCTAAGTTAACTTTAACATAGGTAGCCCATTTTACATTCACTCACATTCATTTAAATGTGTATCATCAGAGATAAGAATATTTCACGGTTTAATAATAGTAATTAGTATAATATAGAACTTTTCAAATCTAACGGTTTATTTGTTGTGTTTTAAGGTGCGTTTAAACCAAACGAACGAATGCTCGTTCGCCCCCACTTCGACAAAATTCAAGTAATAAAAAGTTGCAGGTGAAGATTGCCGTTTATACTAAATGAGCACGAATTTTGTCGAAATGAGGAGCGAACGAGCATTCGTTCGTTTGGTCTAAACGCACCTTTAAAGAATATACAAGTTCGAAGTGGTGGTCACTACTAGTGACCCCGATGATAGTCAACCACCTATCTAATTTAACGAATTTAACTTAATTCAATTTTTTAAAAATTATGTCTAATAATTGACTATTGAAATATTTTTTGTATTTCCAGGTATAATTAAAAAAATATTTCGAATTATGACCATAAAAACAGACGCATTTTAAATAGTTTATATCTTATGTTTTCTGAAATATGTATCAAGGTGATCGCGAGGTTTTTAAATGGTTGAAGGCCAGCTCAAGGTCACTCTGTTATAGGGCACTGAATTCGTCTTTTTATCGACAGCAGCACAGTCGCCTACATACGTATATTGTATGTATATTGATGGAATTGTGACAGCGTCTACCTATGTACGCCTTTTGCAGTCAAACGGTTAAAGAAGATATCATGCCGACTGTGAAGCAGCCAATTTAATACAAAAATTATTGTAAATAAATTTTTTCTTACACATTATGTGCTAATAAATCATGTGTATTTTTTAAATAAAACTCCTAAAAAATTCCCAAGATCCTTAAGTAGACAAAATATTGCAGAAGATCTTTGTACCTCTAAGAATCACGTAATTGCTGTTATAGATATGATATAGATATATTTCCCGGTTTATCACTTATTGTATCTTACTGGGACTTCTTGTGCGATTAAAACTTAACGGAATTATCTATCCGTTCCACTTAACAGCTCCAAATGTCATGTATGCTTGCAAGGGAAGATCCCGAACCCGGAAAATCGAAAAATTCTGAAACTGCGAATACGTAGGGAATTTCCTTCTGATTACAACGCAATTTTTGTTTGCTGGCCAAATTCACTGTAAGGGGTGTAATTTGAGGGCTCGGATGCAATAAGGGGACTAGCGCTCGAAAATGCGAAAAGTATTGTCCAAACGCTAAGAAATATTGGAAAATTAAATGTTGTTAAACTGTATTTTAAAATATGGTGTTGTAAAGCTTGTCACGACACACATTTTTTCTATTTACAGTTTGCTCATCCAATCATTACTATTCGAGCTACAAATTATAAACAAAAAATTTTTCATCGTCCAAAATCATTATTTCTTTAAACATAAATTGCGATAACTTGAGTAAATGTTAAGGGATCGTTATGAGACTTAAAACATAACTTCAGAAAACTCTAGCGAAGCCGCAAAATGTATGCACAAAACCTTTATGTTAAAAAATTTAATAATATTTAATTAGAAAGAAATACTGGACATAACCCATGTTTTTCAACGTTCGCCGTTAAAAAGTATCAAGGCAATTTTGAGGTACATATAACTTGCAGCGACAAAGTTTTTCCCTAATATACAAGGAAGTTTTTCACCAATTTTCACACTGATTAATAAATAATTGTAGAAGATATGACGATATATATAAATGTCGCGCGCCACCAACAGTCAACAGCCGCATATAATGCAGTATTTAGCAGTTTTAGCACTCGCGTTGACAGTTGGCGACGAGCGAGAATTATATATATCGTCATATCTTCTACAATTATTTATTAATCAGTGTGAGAATTGGTGAAAAACTTCTTTGTATATTAAGGAAAAACTTTGTCGCTGCAAGTTATATGTACCTCAAAATTGCCTCGATACTTTTTAACGGCAAAAGTTGAAAACCATGGGTTATGTCCAGTATTTATTTTTAATTAAATATTATTAAATTTTTTAACATAAGGATTTTGTGCATACATTTTGCGGCTTCGCTAGAGTTTTCTGAAGTTATGTTTTAAGTCTCATAACGATCCCTTAATATTTACTCAAGTTATCGCAATTTATGTTTAAAGAAATAATGATTGTGGACTATGAAAAATTTTTTGTTTATAATTTTTAGCTCGAATAGTAATGATTGGATAAGCATACTGTAAATAGAAAAAATGTGTGTCGTGACGAGCTTTACAACACTATATTTTTTAAAATACAGTTTAACAACATTTAATTTTCCAATATTTCTTAGCGTTTGGACAATACTTTTTCGCATTTTCGAGCGCTAGTCCCCTTATTGCATCCGAGCCCTCAATTGACCCCTGAAAATCCGGTTATTGTCCGATTTTGTGTTATAACTCGTGAACTGTAAAATAATTGTTTACCAAATGATAGATCAAATTAAAAGAAGTAACTTTTGTCTACAAACATTTTTTCTATCTGTTACAGTTCGCGAGTTATAACACAAAATTGGAAAATAGCCGAATTTTCAGTGGTTAATTTCACCCCCTTCGAGTGAATTTGGGCAGCAAACAAAAATTGCCTTGTAATCAGGGGGAAGCCCCCTACATATTTACAAAGTTTCAGAATTTTTTTAATTTCCGGGTTCGGGATCTTCCCTTGTTAGTGACATACTTAAAGTGCTTCTCCACGTATATCTGAAATTATTAATAATGAGCAAATAGACATCATTTCATTGATAGAATCAAAATTTAGCTAGGAAAGTGCATTACGTTTTTCTTACGCATTCTTACATGTAGGTGAACGTGAAGCGTGAACAAATAGTGCTTTCCTATTTACAAATAATATTAATGCTACCTAAATTAATACTGAAGTGCACAATGAAATAAGCAAAATATTTAAAATTCTAAGAAAATTCAAAGTAATTACAATACGAATTGACAAGGCATGCGAACAACATACGTATATGCAATAGAAGTGACGAATCAGAAAAGTATAAATAAATTGCAGTGCTAGATCGTAGTACGATACTCAGCTTTTAATGAGATTACACGAGTAATGCATGATTCATCCGCTGCAAAATAAACAAATCGTAAAAACTGTCTGTTGGTACGTCTAGAAGCCTACTTCCGTTGTACAGAATAACAATGAATCGTAAGTTCTAATCGTATGACGTATAGTATGAATAGACAACACGTTAGCATACCTATTTACACAACAATTAGCAATTTTTTATAAAAAATTGTAAATTCTAAACGATGCTTTTCTGCCATTTTATACACACTCTCAAGTTGTATACTGTGTCTGCTTTGCTACTGTATGTACAAGTACCTACTTGATACTTTTAATTTTAGAAATTTCAGAATCTTCTTACAGTCTAAAGTAAGAACGACTGGCGAGTTTTACGTAATGTTAAAAATTTTCATTTTGATACCAAATATATTTATGTACTGAAATAATGAAGATAGGTACTTTATAAAAAGATGAAAGTTGAAGGAGTTATAAAATTGAACAAAGACTGTTCTAAAAAATAGAAGGGAAGGTGTTTCGTTACATGCTCCATAAATCTAGCACCAATATTTTCTAAAGATTTAATGAAGTTTCCAACAATATGACGAAGGGTATATCACTACCTTCTTCCCCTAATAAACTATTGATCTTTGCTATAGACGGTTCCACCTTCGTTTCACAGTGGTTTATAGTAGTCTTCGAATATATACAATAATAATTGCTTTTCATCCCACATTCTGACGGGCGAAACATTCCCACCACTTTTCTTACTCATTACATGTAGATACGCGAGGGGCGCGATAAGTGGGGGGCCACCAAATTTTATGAAGTACGCAGTAGAATGGTTATAAACAAAAAGGGGTCACAAAATAGATGTTTCATATTTTATATTATCGAAAATAATATATTTCTGTTAACACTAACATCTTTAAAATTACCACCACGTACAATGATAAATCATAAACTTATATTTTTTGGTCACCTTTAGAAAGTATTTACAGTATTTAAAGTATTTAGTTTTCTAGGTTTTTACATTCTCACAAAAGTTTAGCTAATTTTCTTGAGAACTAGCGGTTATATGATAAATTAAATCCATACATGGAATTATAAATTAATAATATCACAAATACTTTTTATAATTGCAATATGTAGAAATCGTAGAACCATTCTATCCAAAATAGAACATGTGGCAACCCTCGCCCTATTTCGCACACAGGAAAGGAGTCCGCCACAAGTGGAAATTCAAATTTTTATACTTTTCTTTACATCCTGATAAAATCGTTACCAATATAATAACGACGTTTTGTCCACGAAGATACGTCGGCACTCTTGCCATGGAACCTGAGCAAACAGACGTCACGATGATTTTCAAATCGCTAAATTTATAATTTAATTCCCTCACTTCGCTTTAAAGTAGCACATCAGTGGCATCGCCAACTGATATTTGGAATTTATGCACTTGGCAGGGACAATACTGGTTACAAAAAGATAGAAAAAATAGTAACTATGTGAATGTATGGAAAATACCAGTCGGCAGCCATAAAAGTGTCTCACAACATTCAGCTCGTTCAGTATTTTCTGTTGCATCTTCTTTTTCTCATCACTTCTCGGTATCTCCAAGTGTCGTATCTGGACTGCATTCCTTCCGATACGACAAATAGTTACAGGGCTGGCGCTGTACTCACTGGCCAATTCCAGTGTAACGTGTGTTTTGCTCTGTTCGTCTGATATCGTGCAATGAATGATTCATGTACTTCCACAACACACGCTTTCAAAGATTATTCGTGGCACTGAGAAATGCTTAAACAAAACGTAGTAGTTTTGAACCACGAAGTACAGTCATTTTAAAGGTACTTTCTCGTGTAATCCCTTCACAAAATTGTTTTGTTTTGATTTTTTTTCGGTGATTAGTACATGTTTTAATAAAAGTGCCCCGAAAATCATCGAATCATCGAATTTTCATTATTTTGCAGTAATGTTAGGTCATACGATAACCAGACTCATATATTTTAAGAAAAATGTAAGAACCGCTTGGTTTTAGGTTTACAGTTTTAACAAGAGGTCCGCTTCGTGGCACGCCTAGGATTTGTCGGTTTTTAAAAACCGAGTTTAAAAACTGTTTTATTTTAATAAATTTGTAAAATTCGAAAACCGGGTTTAAATTAAAAAAGAAAACGGTTTTATATACTATAATTAATATGTAAAATTGAATTAATTATTTAATTAAAAACCATAACATTTTGACTTGAAATCGCCTCGGATACAAGCATATTGTAGTAGGTAACAGTTTACTGTAAAACTAATCTTCATGAGTTCATATTTTCGGAAGAAAAATACTAAATGAAATAAAGATTTATAATTTATATTTTGTACGGATTTTAGTTATTTTAGTTTTTTTCATTTGGTTTTGTATGCAGTGTATTTTATTGTGTTATATTTTTGTAGATCCATAAATATTAAATGAACTCAAAAATTGTACGAATTTGTACGGAATTTAGTTATTTTAATTCTTTTTATTTATTTGGTTTTGTATAGATAGAGTATATTTTATTTTGTTATATTTTTGTAATTCCATAAATATTAAAAAAAATGAAAATTTTAAAATAAGTACAGATATTTATTTTCTACTTCAATGATATTTTTTTGTGAAAATTCGAAAACCGGTTTTTTCAAAAGTCAGTTTTTGTACAAACACTACTAACGAACGAGTGTCTCGTCGGCCCGTTTTCTAATCCTCAATCAACGTTTACAAAAGTGCCCGGGGCCTGTTTAGTGTTGTCGGGCCTTGTCATAAACTCTTGTCGACGTCGAACTCTGGCCTGTCTGACCAAGGACGTCCGTAGACTTTTTTCCAGGAGGGGGCAACTTTGGGGTGACGGTGAAGAAAAATATAGTAATGAAAAAACGCCTAGCCCGCTTGGTTTTTAAAACTGATTTTGTAGTGTCAATTTAATTAAAAATTTAAATCCGAAATTTAGAAATATTCACTTTTTTAGTATAAACTTAATAAAGATCAGCTTTTAAAAATAAGCGATTTTTTCTGAAAAGCCAGGGGTGGCAACTGTCCCATTTTCACTCCCCTCTGGACGCTTATGTGTCTGACTGCACCGATTGCGAGCGTGATTTTCCTTGCGCTTTGATTATGCTTGAGCCTTATTTATTCTGTCCTAGTTTTACATTGTTTTTTTCTTTCAATGTAGTCTTGAATAAACAGCTACCTCTGACGGTGACAAAAACAGAGGTCCACACGGTGTACATGATATTTCAAGATAGGCGCATGTGAAATCAAAAATCGAAAGTTTTTCTTAAAATATATGAATACGGTAATCGTATGAACTAACGTTACTGCAAAATAATGAAAATTCGATGATTGGTACATGTTTTAATTTACCGGTTTTCGGGGCACTTTTATTTAAACATGTACCAATCATTGAATTTTCATTATTTCACAGTAACATTAGTTCATATGATAACCATATTCATATATTTTAAGAAAACTTGTCGATTTTAAATTTCAAATGAGCCTATCTTGATATATTATGTGGAACTCTGTTTTTATCATCGTCAGAGATATAGCTATTTATTCAAGACTACATCGGAAAAAGAACAATAAAAAAATGTATCATCTCAAAATATGTATAAATAAATACCAAAAAGACTTTTTACCTTATGTGTTACAGTTTTCTTTTAAAAAAATCCTAAATTTTTTAAGAGATTACACGAGAATGTACCCTTAAATAACTTGTGTCGTACTGAATGCAAGAGATGCGGCCCTTTATTCATTTCCCTCAAGGAGAATGTTCCCTTTCCCACATGAAAGTGTGATGTGCAAAAAATTATGCTCGACCTCTTGAGGATGCGGATTAAAATAGCGGGTGGAATATATGTTATTCTATCGATAATAGGTTGCTAAGAGACTAATTCTGAGATTTTAATTTATGCTATACAGTTTTATCAATTATATCTTTATAGCGCATTTCCTCTTGGAAATGCATTACTATATTGTAATTGCAATTGTACCTGCTACTATTAACGAGTTTGCGAATTACAAACTCATAAAGTAAGTGGATCTGGTATGCATAAAAATTAAAGCTGAAAATGACTGTTTCGATGAACTGTCTTCATGGCATGAAAGTATAAATGAAAATTTCGATTTCGTATCGTGACTTCTGTCCTGTCTACATCCCTTGGATTTATGAATTTCACTGCTGCCACACAACAGTACTGTTATATCAAATTTGACAAAATCTTATAAAATTAAGAAATTCAGTGAAAAATAACTTCAAAGAACTGGATAGAGGAAATTTTTTAATAACAGAATACTGTCGTCATAGCAGTACATGTGTCAGCTGTTTTGATTCGCATCATCGAGCGGTAGGCGGCATAATAATTTTATGTGCTACAACCTTGCGCATTACTTCTCCGTTAGTACCTTTCGTGCATTTGAAGGGTAGGTGGAAAAACTAGAAATATCCAGTTTTCGTCATTTTGCGATTTATAGCATACTTTGTTGGTGGCAACTGGAGCTACAAAGGGTTAGAAAGTTCAAATGCCCCCGTAAGATGACGTTAAAGTGTTGGTATACTGGTTAAAAACAGGTAAAGCACTAGAACAAAACACTTAATTTTCTCGATAAGCTGTTTTGTGGCATTCCCTGTTTTTCCCCTTACCCTTCATTTGTGGTAGTAGGTACAAATCATTACAGACAAATGTTCAAATTTTTGTCACATCACAAAAATTTCAAGTTTTTAGCACACAGGTTTTCGTAAACAGGCTAACAAGCGCCTGCCGCCCTTTCCGTGAGATATCATCAACTATTTCAATGCAGAAGGGTTTCGACAATTTTAAGATTAATTTAATATGACAACTCACATATGAGTTATTGCGAATTTGCTACATGAAAAAGATAGTGAATTGATTTTAAAATTGTCTCGAGCCCCTGTGTTTAAAAAATACTTGACCGAAACAGCCAAAATAAAAATGTAGCCCTTCCTATTAAATAATTAAATTTAGGTTCCAGTAAATCTCCGGCAAATCTAATTATTAAATTTAATATTTTATTCACATATTAAGCACATAGGCATATAGGATGCCGCCCCCCAAAATTTGATGCCTTTGGCTGCAGGCTACTTAGCCTATATACAAATCCGCCCTTTCGTAAACGTATATACCCACGAGATCAACGCAGAAAGGCATGAAATAAAATTAGAAACACGAATATCAACTTTTGCAGATAGTATGCTATTTACATCCATTTTGCTGGCTGACCGAGAAGGAATCGGTGAATAATATTGTTGCGTATCACCCTTTCACAGATAATTATTCCCAACATTTTACCTGACAAATACCTGTTTTGTAACTAAATTCGCCACCGTATTTGTTTCATGTGAAGTCTAAATTGACTGGATCAATAAATCAGTCGGTAAGAGTCGATCGTTCTCTTCTTCTTTCTTAGACCCATAATGGCGATGGATATGTATTATATATAATGTGCTCGAAATACTGGTCGCAATACATATTTAAGGTATCTATAGCCAGTTATGGACTGGGCCTAAAAATATTAGTTGCCAGGAGACAAAGGGGGCCCACCCACAACTACATATAAAGCTATCATTGAAAATAGTAATACATGGTAAATTTTAGTTGCATACAGTAATAATATTGGAACTTTTATTATATTTTCAAATTACTAAAAGGTCATTAAAAATTATAACATATTGTCTGATGTTTGAGGGGCCTCACTTCATCAGAGGCCCATCGGGCCCACCTGCCATCAGGCAAGCTGACACCCTGGCCAGTTTGCAACTATTTATAGCAATGGAAGTTTGCAAACGGAAAATTTTAAAAATCTGATACTATAACACGTATTTTTTATTTCCGCAATGTAAACGGTTCCAGTGTGGAAACATCCCTTCGAAGGATTTGTGGAAAAAAGTCGAAGGAAAAAAGATAAATACAAAGTTTTATGTACACTTAGTAGTATTATGGTGGTAAAAAAATTTACGAAAAACATTTAGTTTTACAGACTTTGCCCCAATATAAATCTGTGTAAATTCTTTATCAAATGCCGCCAGTCGTCGACTATACTAAACTATAATAGGCACTTTGTATTCCACTTTGTTTCGATATCCTGTACGGTTTCCTGGTACCTAGGTTTCCCACAATTTCTTTGGTATGTCGGAACTAGCAGAACAACATGCCTGCAAAGAATCAGATTCTTGTTTTATGAGGTCAAGATCAATTTTGCGGCACATTCTTTTAACAGATCTCCACCGATCCAGAGGTGTAAAATCACCTATGTGAATTATGATATATAATTTTTTTACACACTGTACAAAAGTAGGAAAATCATAGGGGGAAACAATTCTTCAAGAGGAAGTTGAAAAGTGGCTTACAACTTGCAAGAAAGCAGAGGGCGCTCCAGATGACCTGAAAGGCTCAAAGGCAAGGGGGAATACTAATCCGATCAGCGACTAAATGAGGCCCTTGCATCTTGACCAGAAAGAAATCGAACGTACGTTTACAAATCAAGGTCTAAAATCAACCCGACTTAATTAACTATGCGTATTAAAAGATTATTACGATCTAGAACAGAAACAAAGTCATCAAGATGATACAACAGAATGAACACATTCTATATTTTATTTTTATCCTTCCCTTAAGGGGGGAACCTTATGTAAATGGTCTGTTTTTCAAGAATTTTTTTTTGGAAAATGTAATGCGCAGATTGATTTAAAATTTGAAATACCATTTATTAACGTTATAATGTAAAAAAATATATTTTTTATAAATTTTAATTGTTAATAATAATGGTGCAATGGCGGCTTGAAAATGGCATCCTGTAAATTCGCCGTGCAGTGTACAATGCACAAAAATGATCTGAAACAAAAAATCAAAATGGAATAGTTACTTTATGCAAAAACGCTCAGCATGACATTTTTCTTTTATTAAAATTTTCAAAATTGCAAAAATGGCGAAGTTTTGAAGAAAGAAACGGATTTTCGGTTATGAACAATTGTTAATAACAATATTTTACATAAAAAATAAAGAAATCGGAGCTCGTCATGCTGAGGCCAATTATTTATAGAATATATATGCCAAGTTTCATAAAAATCGAGTAATTAGTTTTTGAGCTACGTTGCACGGCATGCGAAATTTTGCGTTTCGAGAAAAATGCGTTTAAAATTTGAGTAACAGAAAAATCGTAATTCATTTTGACTTACCGCAGTTTTTTGTTAATCTGCGATTCCAGGGCCATAAAATAGATCTTCCTCTTCTTCAAAAAGTTGTAACTCAGCCGTTTTTTCTTCTTTTCGAGAAGCACAAGCCTCTTTGCGCAAGGAAGGCTGCGGCGCTCCTGCTCTTTAATGCGGCGTTTGTCCTCATTTTCGGCAAACCTTTTTGCTCTGCTGTCCAATTACTATGCTAAGTTGTTGCATTGTTTGAAGGACAAACGAAAATCCTTCGTTAAACAGGCCGGCAGCCAAAAAAAGCAGCTATTTCAACAATTTTAATACCGCAGTTGAGATGTTTAGGTGCTAAACGCCAAACGATAGCGTTAAAGCTCTCGTTAGCATTTTGCGTATGTCCACCTAAACATCTCTCTAACAAATCATCCCGTGACAAGTCTTCATAAATTGGGCGAATATGTTTTTGTACATCTTCGTGTAATGGAGGTGGATGATCAAATTCTTGCCCCGAGGCTTGTGCGACGCGCCACTTACACCACGAATCGGCGCCGGGGGGGACAATCGTCGTGCTGCGGTTTTTTATTTGTCGAAGATAGGTGATGAAATGTTGCCATTATCGCCTTTCTCATCTCAATCACAGAATCACTGTTACGCCTAATAGCGAGACCGTAGTATTTTGTTAATTTTTTTATTAACACGTCTGTCAGTTTTCCTTTTCCTCCTAATTTTGCACTCTTTTTTACATTGCGCAACCGACTGCCCATCCTCTTTTCCACATGTCCAATGCACTCGTTCTTTTTAATTTTGAAATTATGACCATACGGTTCAATATCGAGTATAGCCTTGAACGTCTTAGCGTCACCGTCTCCTATATAATTACTGTAGCGTACTCCGTGTAATTCTTCAGAGCGAAGAAACATTTCAACTACAGCATCTACTTCCATCTTACCCGAAGACCCACTGTGATTTACTGCACAATGCCCATCTTCTTTGTGCTCTAAATATTCGGGATTCTTTTTTATCGTTTTTATAAAACGTACATATTTGGCAGTAGTTACTTTTCACCAATAAATCGATGACTTTCCCCGTGTTATAACCGATGAGCGTCGTTACACCGTAGTGTGAAGAAAATCCTCGCTTTTTCCAAGAGCCGCCTCCAGATACTTTGAGTCTTGTCAAGGGTTGTTCCTTTTTTCATTCAATTGTTTTTCTTGTTCAACAGCTTTGTGACACGTGTCATTATACATTTTTTGCGCTGCGGTATGTATATGCTGTATAATGCCGTCATAAGCACTTACACTCAATTCACAGCCTAAATCCATCATGCCGCAAAATATATTTATTCCTTTACGTGCCACGCCTAGTAAACGCATCACAAACACAATTCTGCGGTTAATTTCGAAACTATTATTTACAAATGGTCCCGAATTGATTAAAACAGTTCCACACGCACATGTAACGGCGATTTTAAAACCTAATCCACGGCTGCCTGTTTCTCCAAATGTTTGTTTTTGTTTACACGTTTTGCACACAGAAATATCTGATATTGCACTAAAAACACTTATGAATTCTATAATTCGGTAACAATGTGTAAAATTAATAATTACATCTGCCGACGTAGCTTTTATTTTCTTAGCAGAAGAGCTCGTTCCTTCGCCTCCGCTCGTCTTTTCACTTTCTGTCTCAGCACTCTTAAATTCGAATTTTTTAGGAGCTTTTCGCCGTCTGGGACGATTCGGACGATAATTTGGATTATTATCTTGCAGCTTTCGACTCATTTTCAATTTATTCGTATATATTCGTATAAGGCTCTGTAAACGACCGATTTCACTCCAAGAGACGCTGCTGAACTGACAATGAGCGAGGACCCCTCGCCGAAGGGGCATCTTTTTTCAAAACCGTTATACACACAAATGTACACGTATAGACGCCGAAAAAGGCAGTGCTATGGTGGGTCTAACAACTGGTGTACATTAGTATAGGTTTTAACACAGTTAGAAGGGACAGAAAGGCCGAGCGCCCGACGAAGGCCGACTACCTGAGCCGCTCCGCCCAATACAACCGTTCACTTTATTTTGAAAATAACGTACAAGAACATCTCTGATCACTTTCTAACTTTTCTACCGTATTCCTGAGGAAATTTCCTATCGATTTAAACAAAAAAAAATGTTCAAAAATTTCATTTTACACAAGGTTCCCCCTTAAGGGGATACATCCACCTAGAGGTCCGGAAAAAGCATACAAGTTCAGGAATTTTTGGGGGGAAAAGTATAAGTGAAAATCATACGCAATGTTTTTCTACTAAAAGATACATCTTTTAACTATATTATTCTAAATTTTCGCGAGATATTATTATTAACTAAAGGAGTTATCTGCTTGGATATGAGTCGTATTTTTCTTAAGTATTAGCTGGTGGACATTCCCTAGGCTAAACGATGCATCTGAAAGCAAAAATTCAAATAGATTTTAAAAATAAATAATTTTCAGAAGTACCTAACATACCTGTATGATTTTCACTTATGCTTTTCTCCAAAAAAATCCCTGAACTTGTATGCTTTTTCCGGACCTCTAGGTGGATGTAACCCCCTAATTTACTTCCTTTGTCTACATCGAGAATTACTGATTATTTATGAAAAATATTTTTCACTGGCAGAGAAATACATATTACTTAAGGGGGAACACCACTGTGGAACACTTCAGCAATAATTTACAGTTTTCACAGAAAAATTTTATTACCCACCTTTAGCACGCTGTCTTAAGAGACTATACAAAAAAAATAAATAGAAAATCATGCATAAATTTTGATATATTAATTGATCTTCGAGACCCCACCCCCTCGCGAGCTGGTAGAATTGGTAATTATGGAACAGCAGGTCCGAAATCAAATTTCATTTTTTTTTATCACCTATATGAGTGTAGTTAGCGTTGTGCGCACGGATTTTTTGATTGAAAACAAATATTTTGAAATACGCTCGAAAAACTGTCCATCTTATTCGCGGATTTTCGAAACTTTTCTTCTAAAGCGCACCATTTTTACAAAAATAATTTGTTTAAGAAATCGGTACGCACAACGGAAACTACACTCATATATGTAGATTATAAAAAAAAATGAAATTTGATTTCGGACCTGCTGTTCCATAGTTACCAATTCGACCAGCTCGCGTGGGGGGTCTAGAAAATTAATTAATATACATATTAAAATTTATGCATGTTTTTCTATTTATTTTTTTTTGTATAGTCTCTTAAGACAGCGTGCTAAAGGTAGGTAATAAAATTTTTCTATGAAAACTGTAAATTATTCCTAAAAAAATTCTTAAAAATGGCTTACTTTTGCGGCCGTCACAATGGTGTTCCCCCTTAACTTACAAGGGAACACCGCGAACCCTTACTCACCGATTAAAACGCAATTTTGTGGGTTTATACAGTGATTCAAGACAAGAATAATGGTATGTTTCATTCGTGCCCTTTAAGAATGTGGAAACTAACCTCAAAGTCAAATAGCCTCTCTTCCTTTTTCGCGTATAACTCTTAAAGTACAAGAGACAGAAAAAACGTTTCAAACAAAAGATGAATGGTACAATAAACGCTGCAAACTTGTGATAGCAAAATTTTGAAAAATTTTTTTTTCAAAATTTTGTTCTCTGGTCGCTGCTTTAAAGGGCCATTCCGGTTAGCGCGCCGATAAATTCAGCGATTTTCAGGAATTTATTGCGACGAAAATAGTAATGGAATAAAAATTGTTTCTATTTATTAAACTATATTTTTACAGTAAATAAAAAATATAAAAGTAATAAAATTATTGCTTTTCAAATGCTTTTGAAAGTGGTCTTGATGACATGTTCAAAAATTCATGCCTCGCTCGTGAAGGCGATTTCAGCTGTTAGACTTATCTGAACGCTATCGCAAGGACTATATTTGTGATTTATTTTCAAAATGAACAAAATGGCGAGCAAATATGCAAGAAAAATGTTTTTTTTCGGCTTCTTTCTTTTGCTATTTTCGTTTTTAAAAGTAAGTTAGACTCAATGAAAATACTTTGTTATAGTCCCTGTGAGAGTCACAGGTGTGCAGAATAAGCAGTAAAATTTATAAAGCAATTGGTTTGATAGATTTTGAGATTTTATCTTCATGATGTGGACAAATGACGTTTCGAGAAAAACGCGTTCCAAGTTTTCATCTATAGAGACCGAGCCTCTGCGCTCCCTACAAAATACCTCTGTAGAAGCTAAAATAATCGGAGTTTTTTTCATGGAAATTTAGAAGCTAAAATAATCGGAGTTTTTTTCATGGAAATTCAGATATTAAAAAAAAATCGATTTTTTCAACTCATCTAACTGTAATGACTCCTTAATGTAAACACTTCCAGAATGTATTTCTATGCTTCGCTCTGATTGCCGCTCTAATCGTTTATCGCTGCCCCACCGTAAACTTACCCTTAGTCATGCTTTTAATTTGTACGAGAAATGCAATTTGATTCTTATGTTGTATAAAATCGATTTTTTTCATTATAGTATACAAGTTAAGGTGGATTAATAAGAATTACATACCACCTTTAATATCTCCGGAACCATAGAAGTAAGAGAAAAGTTTTTGCGATGAAAGTTGTTCGCTATGAAAGGAGCCATCGTATGGTCATAATCCCTTTCACACCCAACAACATTTATCCGCAATTTGTTGCTCTTACTTCCAAGGTGGTAATTGTTATTGGTCCATTTTGTATATTGATTCGCAGAATTCAGAAGTAACTTGAATTAGGTATCTATCTTTAAAAATAACCCCAATGAAGGTTTCATTCTTATTGTACAGGATGATTCTTGCGCATGCGCTTTATTCCTTTCAGCTGCCGGTTGCCGGTCGCAGGTGGGTCAAAGATTACTCACTACACTATTGCTCTTGCTGCCGAAGCGCAAAATAATTTGTGTGAATTCTTGACACAAAAACTCTACTCTTCCTGACTATTTTATCACAAGCAGGTCTAATTCGACGTTTAAATAAGTGTGGCGTATTGTTTATACGCCAATAAAACGTCAGTGGTGGATTAGCATTGCATTATTTAAGTAACCGATCACTCAATTGAGAATTATATAGACCCTACGTGACACAACTTCTTAAGATCCAAGTGATTATGTTATCTTTGCCACAGCTATAAATACGATACTTTACATATTATGTACACCTGTATCTTCCTCTTTAATCACCATCCTATATATTATTGTATAAAAACATTAGACGAACAGAAAAATGGTTTTGACCAATTAAATATTGAATAAAGGAAACAGATTTTATATATAAATTTAATTCGAACATCTGCTGCTGTTGACTGAACAAATGTTTAAGCACTAATAAAACCCCCGATCACTTTCTCAACAGTAATTTATTGTACTAAAAAACCTCAACAACTGTTGTGAAACAGTATTTTTTTGAATATTGATAGGGTATGATAATATTAAATGTAAAAATCAAATATTCAGAGACGTAAGCGTCGAATATATTCAGGAAGTACATACTCGCTTAAATATTGAGCGTAGTTATCACTTATTGGTAAGGTTATATACTTACAGCGTTGGATGCAACAGTTAAATAGTATAATGCAGTAACCGGGACACACAACTTCGCAATCACCGACTCACACGACAAATCCGTCAACACTGATGGTACCATACGCAGAATGTTATAAGTAGTAGGAAACAGCAGTAAGTGGGGAGTAGACGCTCTTCAGGGCCGTGATAAGCACGTGGTTTAACCACATCTCCCTTGTTCTACGACTTAAAAAATATTTGATTAAATAATACTTCAAATAAAATTTTACAGTAAGGAATATTTTCTATGTATATAATTCTTAATTTCAGTATCAGATCAAATATATCGCTGTCTTCCTTCGAACATTTATACATACTTATTTGTAAAATAGTATCATAAAGTCTACTCCATTGCAGGAAATAATATGCTCGATAATATAGCACGATAAAATATATAATAATGATTATTATTTCAAAGTAAAAAATTCTAATGTTTTATCGGTATTTTGGATAAATTGAGTTAGGACTTAGAAGAATAGTACGAGTGCTACATCCAAAGATCAGATTCTTGTTTTATAGATAAATAAGATTTATATTTAAAACATTTGAAAGTGGATCCTAATATGAACACCGTAAAATTATTTCACAACGTGAGAACAATAGTAGTGGTCAAAGTGTCAAGTGAAATATAGTGATGGAAATACATTTTTTTACAAAGAGATGGGGCACTTTATTGTGCATCTACAACTGTGAATTTCGATCACGCTTCTGCGCAGTACGATACGTATCCAAACACTACGCCGTGGATCATCAGCGACGTGGACGTCACAGAGTCTCTCGTTCCTTCTCGATTGCACGAATCGTAAAGACTACGTGGATTCATACAACATTTTAGTCATTCGGAGATTCGTGACTAATGATTCTTGAGCTTGGTTAAAATCTGATGCAACAGTTCATTGTATAACGCGGGCAATATGTACTTAAATATTCATTATGCTTAAGAAGAAACATTTTGATTAGCTGTTTGGCGTAATGGATTAATCAAGAGTCCAATCACCAAGCAAGATGGGTTCAAATTCAAACGGGATGGTGAAAAACTTATGAAGAACTTTATTTATTATGTCCTATGATAGTGGTAGATACGAAATTATTTTCGAATCCGTAAAAAAATGTTATTAAAACTTTATTACTTTGAATATTGTGTACACTTTTATTAAACAATTTTAGCTAATTCCAATGAAACATAACGTATCTCATAATCTATGGCGATTTTAATCTAGGTTTTTGTATTTGTACAATGCTGTACGAAAAATGAAATATTCTCTGAACTGGCAATACATACTATATTGAAGTGATATATATTTAGTAGTTATTGCTTCTAATGTTAATGTCTATAAATTATTTCACATTAATGCATCTCGCACAAATGAATTTGTACTTCTATTCTATGTGAGTCACAATTTATAATAAAGGCATCATATAGAAATATTAAGTTCTTCGTATTTCAATATATCTCATATACATAATATATATAATTAAATATTTTAATATATATGTAGAGTAGAGCGTCAATTATCCGAACTACTTGGGACCGAGGTGGTTCGAAAAATCTAATTGTTCCGATAATTAATCGAACAGTTCCGAGAATAAAGCGCGTATGTAGTACTTACCTAGTTTATAACTATAGGAATTACATCTAAAATTACTTTATTAAATACAAGAGTAAGATACTACACTGTTGTAATTTGAAATGTAGTGTATATTACGCAAAATATATGTGTACAATATATAGTAATTATTATACCGCTACACTGATTCCAAGAAGTGGTGGGGATAGTGATGGTGCAACGCTGGTTCGGATCAGTGATGGGATTAGGGGTGTGCGGGTACCCGACTTTTCGGGCTCGGGTCGGATCGGGTCGGGTAAAGTTGGTCGGGCACAGACGGGGGCCCGGAACAGACGGGCCTACGGGTAGTCCGACTGTGTCGTGTAGCCTGATTGTATCGGGTAGCCCGATTACTTCAGGTAGCGCGATTGTGTCGGGTAGCCCGATTGTGTCGAGTAGCTCGATTATTTCGGGTAATGCGTTGCTTGATAAGTTGATATACGTATTCAACTTATGCACCTTACGTATAAAATTAATATACAGGTGGTAGGTATCGAATGAAGGTCATTTTGAATAAATCTGTTAGAAGCATTATTTTTTCACGTGAAAATTATCTTATTCTAAAGTTTTATATAGGTAAAGATTTTGTATATGCTTGCCGAGTACTCGGTTGTTTAAAAAAGCTAAGTATGTATATTAACTTATCAAGCACCGCATTATCCGAAATAATCGAGTTACCCGACACAATCAGGCTACCCGACATAATCGCGCTACCCGAAGTAATCGAGCTATACGACACAGTCGGACTACCCGTAGGCCCGTCTGTCCCGGGCCCCCGTCCGAGCTCGCCCGACTTTATCCGACTCAACCCGACCGCTCGGGTACCCGACACATTCGATTTGGAGGACTCGGCTCCTGGAGGTGTGGAGCGACTGGCAACCGCAGGTCGCCGGGCGGCTAGGAGATTCTGCCATTATGACGGAAAACAGACACTCATCCCATTAGGGCCCTTACACCGCACCGACGTTCTTGCGCGCGATCCAGCGCGCAGCTTGCGCGCTACACGCCGGCGGGCCACGGAAAAGTACGTGAACGCCGGAGCGCGGCCTTCGTCCACGTCAGAAGGTTATACACATGGCACTACTTAGAGACAGCGGGTTCGGCTTCACATTTTTACGTCGACTCCATCCACATATTTTTTTCCATGATACAGCGCAGTCTTGTATTGTGTACTAACTATTCGATGTATCTTATCGATCTGCGAAACGATCGGCAAGACACGATCGCGATATACGTTCGCGAAAAATATACAAATTCCTCGATATACCTGGCTTATAGAGGAAATTATAAATGCTGTTACTGTAGGGCACACTGAAACATCTGTTTTTACGAAGCTACATTTGGTTGACCTAAAGATGCTACAAATTATGGAAATGGTTTATGACTCAGTTATAACGACTGTAAAATTTTACAAAGGTACATTCAAAAATGTCCACATGTTTCCCCGGCATTGCGATGGCAAATGAAATTGCAGTTAACACATTCACTGTTGTGACGATCATAATTATTACTATTAACGGCAATAATTACCATGTCATTGCTTGTTTTAATATAAAAACTAATATTGATAGACAATAAATACACATAGGTATGCAAGTGATGTTATATGTAAGATAAATGATGAAGAGATGTAATATGCAAAATGTTTTGAAAAAAAAGGGGTAATCTTCTGATTGCACGTGATGCAGGTCAAATTTTTCACCGACGCTCTTGCGTGGCACGTTCGAAAAAGTGTGGCGCGCAAGAAAGAACCACAGTTCTGCCCGCGCGCAAACCTCGACTCCAGAAGAGTTTACATAAGAGACAGAAAAGGTAGAAAAGGAAATCGGCACTTGAAACCAAGGGTTCGGCGTGGCGCGTGGACTTCCGACATTGCGGAAAGTTCTGAAGCGTGCGCCGCGCCTGGTAACCAAGCCTCTGCGAGCCGCTACAAGCGGTAGGAAGTGAACGCGAACTTTTTAAAACCAAACAATTAAATATATTTACTTCCAGCTTTGTGGCTTCATTTGTCAATCTTTAGGGAATTTTTTCAAAAATTCTTTTCTTCAAAACATTTTGCATATTACATCTCTTCATCATTTATCTTACATATAACATCACTTGCATACCTATGTATTTATTGTCTATTAATATTAGTTTTTATATTAAAACAAGCAATGGTATGGTAATTATTGCCGTTAATAGTAATAATTATGATCCTCACAACAGTGAATGTGTTAACTGCAATTTCATTTGCCATCGCAATGTCGGGGAAACATGTGGACATTTTTGAATGTACCTTTGTAAAATTTTACAGTCGTTATAACTGAGTCATAAACCATTTCCATAATTTGTAGCAACTTTAGGTCAACCAAATGTAGCTTCGTAAAAACAGATGTTTCAGTGTGCCCTACAGTAACAGCATTTTTGTATACTTTTTCGCGAACGTATATCGCGATCGTGTCTTGCCGATCGTTTCGCAGATCGATAATATACATCGAATAGTTAGTACACAATACAAGACTGCGTTGGATCGTGGAAAAAATATGTGGATGGAGTCGACGTAAAAATGTGAGGCCGAACCCGCTGTCTCTAAGTAGTGTCGAATGTATAACCTTCTGGCGTGCACGAAGGACGCGCTCCGGCGTTCACGTACTTTCCCGTGGCCCGCCGGCGTGTGGCACGCACAGAGTTTCAAGCTCCAGTGATGGAGGGATCAAGCTCCAGTGATGGAGGGGGAAACACCTACAGAAGCCGTGGTAATGTGTACGTAACTGACGCAGCGCAGTTCATGCACTCATAACCACCGCTCCTGTAGGTGTTTCCCCCTCCATCACTGGAGCTCCATCCCTTTGAACTCTGGGCACGCAACGTCCGTGTAAAGGGCCCTAATGGGATATGGAACGGTTTTTCTCGCGCATGCGCGGCGTTTGGAGTACCGTATCTACGTTGGGGCGCAACTAATAGGTGTAGTGTTATTGGCGGGGCCGGAAAACAGCAGGATGATCAAGGTACCCCATTTTATCGAAACTTGTACTATACTGATGCTAAAATCGCCGCGCATGCGCGAGAAAAACCGTTCCATATCTTATCACTGGTTCGGTTAATTGACGCTTCACTGTATTTATATACATTATTAATTATTAATTTACTTAATTTAATATTAATTAATATTAATATTAATATTAATATTATATATATATATATATATATATATAGTTAAATGTTAACTTATTATTCCCACATTTCCCACATTTCCACATATAATGTCTTTATTCTACACTAGTTTAGTTGCCTGGACTTCTTATATTTATCTACTGCTGTGTCACACCTGCGAGAAGTGCTCGGCCCGGTCACCGCCTGGCGGCGCGTCGCGTACTATCCATTGCGATCCGGCCGAGTCATGACTTTTTTATGTACATACAACTTTTTACACAGATTAATTATATTTTACGTGATAAAGCATAGCCTATATCCGTTCTTGTTGTTCAAGGATACTGTAGTTAAAATTTCGTAAAGATTCGTTCAGTACTTCTTCAGATTTTTGTTGAGCATACAAACAAACGCTTTAGCTTTATTATAATAGTATGAAGTATGATACTATGATATGATAGTATGATTATGACTGCATAGAATAAAATTACAAATTCCTATTTGAGAGATATATTATTCTTAAACAATTTATTTTAGTTAAGAATAAATAATTCTTAACTATTTATTATGAGTAAATTAAATCATGTAGGTACATAGGTAATCAAATAAAATAAATAGGCGGCAAAATAATAATTTTTATTCGGTTAATAACGTTATAAGCAATTTAATTTTATCGATGAATGTTACAACTATTTTATTGACGTATACACAGCATGTATAAAACGTAGAAGAACTAATCTATATTTTAATATTATGTACATGCGTTAATCGTTGGTAAAGTTGAGCGATATAAATAGAAAAACAATATAAAATTACTTAATGACAGAATGTTTGTATAAAAAATGACGAGTGATTAAACTGCAATCTTAGATTCTCCACGATTCAAGCAACGTTGATTGACGATGCATTTCATTTCAGTTCTTTTTTCTATAGTAGCAAGAATGCAAGAGAAGAGAAATCTTTTAAATATAACATATGTTATTCAACAAAAGAGAAGTTGCAAAGACCAATGACGAACAACAAAATGCACACACAAAGAATACGAAAATGATACAATTCACGGAAGTTCTTTTCCCCGAGTTAGTTCTGTTTTTTCGCGTCTTCATTCGGTATATCTTTCGATTCGGACGTGTGAGCTTGTACTTTCTCGTTTATAGCATGGAGGTACCGCGTGAGCTGCAGAAATTGTACCAAAGAACTTATGTAAGCCTTTAAGTTATCCATACTAATGGTTCCCAACTGGAGTATTATATTCGCGTATACACGATGAGCAGCTTTACTCGACAAACGTCCAACAGTTTGCAGGGTATGAAGAAGTTTGTCTTCTTCGTTCGTATTTGTAACTAAAATCGAAATAGGGCGTTAGTTAATTAAATAACAAAATTATGTAAGCACATATATAATTCGACAACATTATTCTATTAACACGTTCCGCTCCATTATCTTTATCGGTAGTGAAAAGATATTTCTCAATCCAATGTTCAAATAAAAATTGAACACAAAAGCTGAAATTATAAAGAATGTAACAAAAAAATATTTCTCTATAATTGAATATCGCAATCTACTTGTGTTATCACTGTTTGTAGTCCGATCAAAAATCTGAATTGTCATTATGATACAGAAAGTGTTAATATTGTGTATAAACGAATTACAGTAAGTCCCCGGTTAACGCTATTCCGTTCAACGTTAGCTTTTGGCAACGCTGGAAAAATGGCAACTCCCCGAATTCTGCGACGTCACGCGATAGTAGATGAATTATCTGTGACGTGATACGCTTCGACAGAAATACCCACGTTCAATCATTACGTACAGTGTACAGTATGTGATCCCGTTTAGCGCTGTAAATTCTAAGAACGTTAACGTTAGGGGTCTTACTGTACTATTGTACTGTTGTCAGCAACAAAATGTAGATACATATTTAAGTAAACAGTCAATAAGATCCATTATAAATATTGTAAAATATTATAATTATTACAGACGGTAGTGACTAAAGGTACCAGTAAGTACATATGTATTTTGGTCTACCTATTGATTCTTCATCTGCTGTCGCGGGAAAATATTTATCGATTAAGTTGTCAACGACAACAGCTGTGTTGTCCAAACCACGCACAGCCGCGTTGCCATACTGCGTTCCTAAAATCTGATTCGCCTTGTTCCAGCTTATGTCCCTCAAGTTTAACGCTTGCGTGACTAATAAATCGTTAGTGAGCGAAATCCTCGAAACAGCTGGTTGAACAGTCTGCAGTGCTAATATGTATGCATTCTCTAAAATCTAGAATGGTGAAAGAAGAAATTTTTGTATATTAACAAACACTTACAATGATTGTTTGATTACTCGAAATTGCCGTAAATAGGTACTTTGAGTAAGTTTTTCAGTAATTTTCATTTATAAAGAATTCATGTTTATACAAGGCGTCCTAGGATTTAATTAACAAACTATATCAAAATAATTCTATAATGGAGATGGGGAAAAAGTATTACATCATACGAGATGTTTAAAAAATAAAAAAATCTTGTAGCTCATTCACCTTGGGAATGAAAAAATGTCTCGCAGAAGTACATCCGGAAACGATTCTTTTCTGAATTTATAAACACTTTTTGCATGTGGTCACGTTTTTTAAGATTGCCTGACAAAGTTAATTATATCTACAAATACTAGTATCAGTCTTTTTGTGTATTATTAGCAAAATCGTAGTATTTATTCTCATCACAATAAAGATGAGTAAATTTTCAGAAGCTACTCGAGAGAAAATGTTTAAACTCAGGAAGGAAATGTTTCGAAGCATATGAGCTAGTAGTAGTGATGAAAGTGATCAAAGTAAGAAATTTGGAAAAATTGAATGTATCTCTTGGTACTTTTTTTTGGTATTAGTTTTCAACTTATGACACTTTCATAATCCCCGGCACATACGACCATATGTTTTTGTTCCAACCTAAAGTCATAAGTAGTATGAGCTGTTGAAGTTTGATGACTTATTTTTGGGACGCCCTCTATAAGCTTATCTCATAATATCTCTAAACATATCTCACTTAACAATGCCATTAGATTTTTACCTGTACGAACTTTAAGAAAAAGTTTATTGCAATGGAGTCAGTAGGTAAGATAAACTGATAAAGTTTAATATTGGACTCGGTAGAATCGAAAAAGCAAAGTCGGCACTACATTCGTAAATATAATAAATTCAATTTGTCAACGATTTCGATCTTCTATTGACAAGATACGCGAATGGAAAATATAGGAATGGTCCATTCCTACATTCTACTTTTTATGACGCCATTTACATAGCTTTCTTCGCGGATTATATTTATGTTATAACTATTTAATAAACATTTCAAAACTCATGTTCATATAACACTTTTTTGTTATTTAAAAACCATTTTGAGATATTTTGCGTTAAAATTAGGGACACCCTGAATATCCTCTTATTAAGACTTAGCCCAATTTACAAAAACATTCAGCAAAATTTTTTTTCAATACTTTCAATATTTTCAAGCAAGTCTACAAAAATTGCGGGAAGTAAAAAAATTATGTACACAACTACGTCTGATACAGGGTGGGTCACAACTTGTCCACCCCCAATAACTTCTAAAGTACCTGTGTTTTAAAAGAAAGTGTTTTATATAGAAATTGCAGGGTATCAAAGGGAACATATGATGCTGAAACGATTTTTTTTAAACAACCTATTTGTTTATGAGGTATCAAAGTGACCTTGAATTTTTTAAGTAGAATGCGTACTTCTCTGTATCAAAATTAAAAAGAGCAGTGAGTTTTCTATAAGAAATTATTAAGCTTTATTTGTCCTAAACTTAATAAATAATTAGCGAGATATTTGCGAAAACGTGGTTCATAGTCTCACTACTTACCGTAGTTACAGTGGGTACTTAAAGTGATGCCCTTTGACAAATAAAGCTTAATACTTTCTTAAAGAAAATTCACTGCTCTGTTAAATTTCATACTTTAGAAGTTATTCGGGGTGGACAAGTTATGTGAATCACCCTTATACATTGAGAAGTGTTTATGATTTTTCTAAATTAATTTGTAACAGAAACGATTGATTTCCCACCTGCTCAGGCTCCTTTTCAACGATTGGAACTTTTTCTTTGATTTTTTCAAGGCCAAGGCACAACGTATGGTCGACAAAGTGTATGGGGTTCTCGAGCTTCTTGGCGATAGGTGCAGCAATAGGCACTGCTTGTTTTGTCGCGCTGCTCAAGGAAGTTTCCGCGGTGGTTAATACCCAGTGCACTAGCTGGTGACAATCTTTCACACGCAAATACGTCGCGGCAGATTTAGCAATCGCCCTTTCGATTACAGGAAGCTCCAGAACGCGATGCACGACCTCGATGTGAGGCAACTGCGTAACTTCGGCTGTCATTCTCTTAGTTTTATAGAGATCGGAGGTGACTTCAAAATCTAGAAAAAATATATTTATTTTGGTGGACAAATTGCTAAATACGAAATAAAATCAAATACTTATATCACCCGCACCTACCACTTACGCGCACACTAATACAACGAGGTATAAAATACTTTTTTCAATTTATACTTTCACAACATTTTCCTAAGTATCTACTTTAGGCACTTATAAAAATTTAACTTTAAATATCGCGTTATAATATGTGCCGGTGATTATGAAAGCAGTGTAAGTCATATATTTTTTGTTTCGAGATATTTAGACTGTTGCGTTTCAAAATGTTTCACAACATATATGCTCTTCTAATGACAAACTTTTCTGTCATTGTAAAATTTTATGAGTAACTTGTACGAAAATGTGTTTTTTAAACCTTTGAATGTCTCCCAAATTCCAAAAGTGCTCAAACGTAGTTTTTCGATCTTCACAACTTAATAAATTCAAACATTTTTTCGAACAAAAGCAATTTTTATTTTCAAATACTTTGCCACTAACAACTTTACCATTTTTGGTAATGTATTATTTACCATATTTCTCCTAATTTTTCTCTTATTTTCAGCGTAATTAAGTATATTTCGCGGTTTCTTTCTTTTTTTCTTTTCTTGCCCCACATCTAAGGTTAATACATACAGAGGACAAATGACTTACACCACTATCGAAATGAACGTGGAATTGTCGCGGATCTTGCTTACTTGGCAGCTATTTTGCAACAATTCTTTCATAATATTGAAATATAAATCAATATAACACAAAAAGAGAGAAATCTCAATTTTTGGGTTTCTTTTTACTTGCACGATTTTCGTAATCACCGGCACATATGATTTTAGTTAGATTCTGTATATGTACAAGGTGGGCCCATAAAAATTACCACCTTGAATATTTTCGAAACCATGGAAATAAGAGGAAAATTTTCCGAATAAAAGTTGTTTGGTATGAAAGCAGCCATAGTATGGGCATAACGATTTTTTGCAGGTGGAGTTGCTTGCAAGCGATATTTATTTTATTTCCATGATTTTGGGCATGTTGAGGTGATAATTCTTATTGGTCTACCCTATACATAATATAAGACTAATTGAAAAAAAAGGTACATTAAATATACAATTTAAAAATTAACAGAACCTAGAGTAAAGACACTTGACCCACTAGATATTTTCTTCAAAGCATATTTACATTACTCTGAATCACTTTCTTGCCAACTAACAATTATCCGTGCAATAGTACCTAATAGTCAGATAAAACTAGTACACCGTGTATACTTTTCAAGATCATGCGTTATCCTTTGTTTTGATTTTGAAAGAGTACTGAATGGCTAAAGTCAATGTATCTGATCTAGACAGATATCGATGAACACAAGCAGCGTAAATGGGAGAACACCTTATTCCCTAGATTTTGAAGCGAAACGGTGACAGAGACAAACGTGGGAAACGAGTGATACACCACGAGTATCGCGAGGGTCAACGGACTTAGAGGATATAAACGTACATGTCTGTTACATATGTGTAGTGGTACATACGACACTTTCTTTTTAGCTCATTGTTAGACCATGATCTCGCACAAGACTTTGCACATTAGAGATCCGCGTTTATATACCTCTCAACGTGTGAAATCGAAAGTAGCTACAAATCATTTCGAGACAAAGAAACTTTCACCTTCACACATTCTAATAACAGGCATTTATTTCCAAGTAGGAATTCTTATATTACGCCATAACATATTAAATTAAGTACTAATATACCACAAAATTATGATTCTATCATCTTCTCCTAATAACTATCCACTAGATTATTCTTTAAGAACTTGAACGCAGAATAAATTGTAACAAAAGCTTGAGAAATTTCCAAAATTCAATTACATAAAATATTTCTAAATCTCCATAGAATGCTTAACAGAAATTGAATTTATTCAAGTTGACTTAAACACCGGTCGTACAAACGTTCAAAACAATCGATTACAGTGTAGATACGTGTAATGCGAATTCTGACCTTGAGAAATTTCTGGGGAGAAATTATTTATAGATTATCGTATTGTAAGTTGGTTATCACACCTCTGGGAACGAAAAAATCTGTCACAGCGACAACGTGGTAAGAATACTCACGCTCCCGTTTTTATTCCGCCGTGGTTTCTATGCTGCGCGTGTCGAACTAGTCGCGAACAATACCTGTGTACAAATGCGCGTCGTTGAAGGCTCCCCCAACTCTTATAACCTTGCCCACCGCTTGCGCGCTGAGGTTCGTTCGAATTAGCCAATGGAGACCGGCTGCTCGGCATCCGTGCACGGCGCTGGAACATGTGCGACAAGAATTCAAAGTCCGCTAACGCGAGAGTGCTTTCGCGTTATCTGCGCCGCTCGGAAACGTCACGTAAAAGCGAATGAAAGTTGCTGATCAGTCTCGCGTCCGTCGCGACTACCACGAGGACTTTACACTCGCTGATCTGTTTATGGCTCTGCGGGCGACTATTTTGAAATCGAGCAACTTATTACTGAAACGCTTTAAATGCAACGAATGCGAATCTCAGAATAATAGGATCGTCTCGTATATACATAATAGTTTGGCTGTACTACGATATGACCCAACCACCGTAATGAACCGAAATTTTGAGGAGTTGGGCGGGCGGGGGAGAGAACCTCTAATATAAAATTTTAGCTTCGGGTAGTTGTTAGTTTCTGAGATATTAATAAAAACTTTCAGCATAATACATTGAAATCTGCCTATACAGACGTTACTAACACAATCATCTTCTTGTCGCCGTCTACTGTTTCGTCTGTTTCACAGCCGACGGTATTAGTATTGGTTGGGGCTAGGCTAGGGCAGGGGATGCGCGCCCGCTTGCGGGCGCGTAACCCTAGTAGCATTTATTTGCTGGGAGTTTGTTGGGCCAATGACGTGTTATCCGTTGGCCAACTGTTGAAGTGTCGCGCTATTTTTAAATGGGCCAACGATTGTAACCAACGCAGGCCCAACTGAAGGTTTCTTTCCATAGGCCCAACTGAAGGTTTTTTTCTATAAGCCCAACAGTTTCTTTCCAAAAGACGTCTTACAGACGTCCAGAAGGCGTCTTCAAGAACTTCAGCAGACGTCTTAAATACGTCTTTTTCAGGTCTGTATAAGAAAAAAAAAATTCCCGGTGAGGAGAATCGAACCCCAAACTTTCCGCTTACGAAGCAACCGCTGTTCGCACTTACCCAACACATTTCCTTGTAAACACTTCGAATTTCTAGTTACATAACGATTATTAATTGTTTATAAAAACTGCGCAGTGAAGCGAAATATTCTACAAAATATCATCATTCGACCTTCAGACTCATTCCTTAAAATTTTATATTCGTCTCAAGACAGACGTCCTCATTACGTATTTATAAATAAGAAAAGAAAAATCACAACTTGGAATATAATAACAGGTTTTTGGATGTAGCAAATTTTCTGACGTTTGTAAGACGACATTTAATCATCGTTGTAAATTTTTTGTTAATTAACCAACCATAGTAATTGTAGGACCAACATTGAATATTCGTAGGCAAACTGTTGTAAGTTTTTGTTAATTAACCAACCATAATAATTGTAGGCCCAACATTGAATATTCGTAGGCAAACTGTCGTAACTTTTTGTTAATTAACCAACCATAATAATTGTAGGCCCAACATTGAATATTCGTTGGCAAACTGTCGTAATTTTTTGTTATATAACCAACCAAAATAATTGTAGGCCCAACATTGAATATTCGTTGGCAAACTGTCGTAAGTTTTTTGCCGTAGGCCCTATGTTGGGAATTTGTAGGCAAAACGCTAACTATATCCCAACTAATTCCCAACTGTTGGCTACCGTTGGCCAACCAAAAATGCTACTAGGGAAAGCATGGTACCGAACCGATGTGAGTTTGGGAATACTAAAAATGAGACTGCAATTACAAGCATCGCGCGATGATTTCATTAGTAACGTCTGTATAGGCAGATTGTAATCTATTATGCCGAGAGTTTTTTATTAATATCTCCGAAACTAACAAACACCCGAAGCTAAAATGTTATAATAGGGGTCTTCTTCCCCTCCCTCCCAACTCCTCAAAATTTCAGTTCATTATAATGGTTGGATCATACCGTAGTATATCCTTTACATATTAAATCGACTTCGAAAGAAGAATTCACAATTCTAATTCACGTTAATATAAACCTTTGATCATTCAATTGAAAAATTGTACACAGTATATTTAAAGAAAGTGTAATTATTTGTGGAAGTAGCAAAAACCGTGCAAAAAAATATTCGCCCAAATTCAATATTTATAATAATTTATGGAAACGTAATTACAATTAGTTAATATTCTTCTGATATTCCTGCGATTTTATTATAAGCTTTAATCTATTATGGGTAGATTCAATTAATTTTGAATTTTAATTGTTGCATTATTCTAGCAAAATTTCTTTGAGCATTTCTTTGGTAGATGGTACTAACTAAAAGTATATTAATCAAGGTTTATACTAATGTAAATTATAATGTGTAAGTCTGAATTTAATATTTCTCAAATAAGTTAAATATGATATACGTATGGGTTGGGCAGATACGTTGATGAGTAACTGTATTAATATCAGAAAGTACTGTATCTAATGAATTATCCTATTTTATTGAACAACCCGGACGATGATTAATAATGATTGTGCAACGAACCAGATAATGCTAGGCCTGATCTTACGTCTGATCATTACAGGAGGAGATAAGGCGTGTTGAGAATTAATCTGAACTTTGAAATGAGGAAATAATAAAATGGAGGCTAATCTTAATATATAAATCAGAAAGTTTATATTTTTGTGTGTTTGTCTGTCACCTAAAAACTTTCGAACGGTAAACTGTTGGATCACGAAATGTTCCTCAGCTCATTATGCCTGGCGAATTCAGATGAATGTAACTATTTTCACAAAAAAGACTGAAATTTTTTTGTAAAATCAGACTAAATTCTGCACGAAGCCGAGTAGTAAAGCTAGTTTCTTTATAAATCTTTCAATGTATAAATTTTATAAGTGCGTAAAATTCCGGAAAAATGTCTATTAACTATTCTCTAAATGTTCTGCATTGTTTTTAACATTATTACTTTATAGAACGATTTTCATAACGTTTCAGGAAATGTTTTATAGAGAGATTTTAGTTTCGGGTATTTTGTTATCAAATTACACATTTTTCCATATTAATTTTTAATGAATATAATGGTTTTTAATAAATAATCTCCTGTTTTGCAATTTTGACAAATTTCGAAATGTGTTATTGACTTCATTTGAAATGTCTTCTATTATTTTGACTGCAGCTGTACAAGTGCATATTTGTTTCTTACACACTAAATGTTGGTCGCATTTTGCGAAACACCTTTGCTAGTCTTTCCATCTTATTAATTTACAGTAAGTAAATTAAATTTTATTTCATACGTACGAATACAAAGTATTTCTAAAGTTCTATTGCAAATTCTTATACCACATATTTTTTATGCAGCTAGAAAGTAAATTCTTTAAGTGAAATAACTTTCAAATTGACAGACAAGATGGTATTCTTCAATATATTTTAAATGATACCTATTGCATATAATCCTTAAAGTAAAACAGTATTTTTTTAACTATTTCATAAGTATTTTCTTAATTTAAATTAATTAGTTGAGTTTAAATTATACTAACCACTAAAAATATTATTCTTTAAAATATACCATGCAATTATCATTTATTTCTAGCTGATTACATGCACAGTATACTTACATATAACTTTTATTCAGCACATTGCAGTAAACCGCCAATTGAAGTTTTTAAACGAATTCGTGAAAATATTACATCTGATTTATGATCAGACAAATGGTAATTTTTAATTAATTATTTGAGTTTCGGATGAAAGATATATATTTGAAATATTTCTTCAGATTCGAAAAATTAAATAAATATGTCAAATAAGGATCTCATTGATGTTCAAATCAATTACGATTTTATTGTAACTATTGTAACTCATCACCAATAAGAGAAACATCATTTTGTATAAATAGTTCTGTTTTTTGTTGGAGTATAAATTTACTCTACATTTTAAAAAAAATTGTAAACAAATATTTATTTAAAACTACTATAACGATCGATTTAATACATATGTATTTTTACCGTAATATGCATTCTCTGCGTCGCAACACAACTTTTCGTCTTCATGTCAGTTTGCCAGGTAACTTTTATATTCATTCCTCGTCTCGGTATGATTGAATCTATTTAGTATTGTTTGCATGCAGTATAAATATTTTTAAGACCTTATAAGGAAAAAGTCAAATAAAGTCCACTTATAGTACAGCAATAGAAATTTGTAGTAATGTGGTTAAAATAAAATTAAACAATAAAATACATTATAATTATTGATCAAATGGCAACTTGTTATAGAAATGATTCTCTTTTATTAGTACAAAATTTCTATTAGTAACAAATTTGAGTTTAACATTAATGACTACTATTCTTGCTATTTTCGAGAGTGCTATTTTTTATTCGCGTATGCTAATTCCTCGAACAGATTAAATTATCGCTGTCCGTTACTTCTAGCGGTGATCCATTTCATCTATCCAAGGTCTAGACTTGAAGTAACGAAGAATGAAGTATTGTAAATAGATTGGCATATATGTATGAATCATCGTTCCCCATTTTTCTGTCTGCGACTTCGTCCGTGAATATCTCGATAACTTCCGTTTCAGGTTTTTTCAATGGGATTGGATGTTCATTATGAATCGTGTTACGACAATTAATCATTTAACAACTCAAGATTAATTTAATAGCGATACATAGTCCATTAGATATAACTGGTATGAAGTTGATATCTCGTAGAACAGAATGTTCAGCGAAAGCAACGCAAGGAAGAGGAAGGTGTTTTAAAAGTGAGCAATTACCTACACGAGGTTTCACCGCTTTCTCTCTCTCATTTTGTTAAAAATTGAGTTAATTGAGTTCCTGTAATGTGACATAACTATTGTTGGAAACACTTTGAAAATTCATTGTCGAGGAATTCTCGAGTACTTATTGCTGTAATATTTTTTTACATTTACTCAAATTTTATCGTAATTTTGTTTAATATCAGTTAATGTGACACAAATGAGTGTGGAATAAGAAAATGACATGGATTTCTGACACTTTACTCCTCAAATTACGTGTAACTAGTAATAAAAGGAAAATAAAGTAGGGTAAAGGCAGGTAATATGGAACATCTGATTTCAAAAGCTTGTCAAAAGTAGGGGAATTTGTTTTTTTTTAATAAAACTGACATGAGGGGACGAAGGAACTAATGCATAATCATATTTGTATAGTCAAATGTAAAAAAATCCAATTGTTTTGCAATGATAGTAAAAAAAACTGGGTTCGAAAAATGGGTCCTAATATGGAACACCTAGGAAATTTGTAAAGAAAACTCAAAAATCTTTACTTGTTTTTACTAAAAATGAAGATTTATTAAGTAGAAGATACAAATAAATAAATATACATCATTTTTGGAATTTATTCCTGCATCTCCTACACGTGAATAATACGTCGGAAGCCCCACATTCTTCGTGTACCCACTGAAAGCAGCGAATACATTGGGTCTACTTTTCATTGTCATGATTTTTATAATTACCATCGCAAAATAAGCATTCCGCATCATCGTCGTCATCGTCATTATCAACTTCATCTATGTTACTCGGTATGTTCCATATTACGTACACACATGTTCCGACAAGAAATTAAGAATTATACTAAGAAGAAAGTAACTTTATTGGTAAACTATTATTGAATAATTAAGAACACACATATTTAATGATAAATTATATCAAAATAATTCTTTGTAACGTACCTCGACTACAATATTTAACTATTTAATGCACTTTTCAGAAACTTTTACACTCCACGAAAAATATAATCGTTTCTCTTTCAATGATGGATGCTGAACTGATGCTTAATTGTCAGTATCATCGTCTATTGTGTCTGGAGATCTAGTACACACACGATTGCCTGAAGAGTTCGTTATTTCTTTATCGAAAAAATTACGAAGTTCCATATTACGTGCCGTTCCATATTACCTGTCTTTACCCTACTACACTCTAATAGTACGAAGCTGTGTAATTATTTTTTATAAACTGTATAACTTATGCAACGTAAACGGAAGAAAATCTTGCGTTATTCCTTCTGTAATTTTATTCTTAAAAGATCGCACGATTAATAAATAACGCAAAAAAGAACACTGTCCAACAAAATTGAACTTTTTTTCTGTTCTGTAACATTCAATAGCCGTTTCTTTTAGAGTTTTGTGCGCTGAAAACGAATCCGCAAGCCGTCTTTTGCTATTATCCTCAGTTTTCGAGAAATTCGATTTTGAAAAAAATGCAAATTTTCAAATTTGGACATCTTTGTGTTCAAACAGTAATTGTTATTCGGTTGCTTGTTCCGTCAAATTATTCTATGAACCCTTGTGAACACAACGATATAAATTATTGTTGAATTATAAACATTTAAATATGTTTAAGCAACGATTAAAGGGAAAGGGACACCTGAAATGCACCAATTCTTGCAGATATCGGTCTATATATTTCAAAAACTATGGGTCTAACAGAAAATCTAACTACTCCACGCGATGCAGCAGACATTTTTCTCCGGAAACCATCAGCAGAAGTGGTAAAACACCCTTTTTTTTACAATACAGGAACGAAAGAGTTTAGCAAAACGTGCGGGGCGGACGGTAGTCACGCGCGTTACGCGATTCTGTGACGCCGAGCGACCCACGCGTCATTGATTACCACCTAACCCTAACCCTAACCCTAACCCAAACCTTTACCCACCAATTGGAACGCAACTTTGTGGGTTTATAGAGTGACTCAAGACAAGAACAACGGTATGTTTCGTTCGTGCTTAATCGCCCTTTATGGGTGTGAAAACTAACCTCAAAGTCAAATAGGCACTCCTACTTTTTCGCGTGTAACTTTTAAAGTACAAGAAATAGAAAAAAATGTTTCAAACAAAAGATTAATAGCACTAAGCGCTTCAATTTTGCATTAACCAAATTTTAGAACTTTTTTCTTCAGGTATTTATTTTTTTAATGTCTTTTCAAAATTTTGTTAGCTCAAGTTTGCAGCGCTTATTGCACCATTAAACTTTTCTTTAAAACATTTTTTTCTGTCTCTTGTACTGTAGAAGTTATACGCGAAAATGTGGCAGGTCCTATTTGATTTGGAGGTTAGTTTTCACACCCTTAAAGGGCGATTGGGCTCGAATGAACAATAACGTTGTTCTTGTCTTGATTCACTCTATAAACCCACAATGTTGCGTTCCAATCGGCGAGTGCGGGTTCACGGTGTCTCTTTGTTAGTGCGTTTCGCCGGCCCTGCGCGCAGATATGTTTTTGAGGTATCAGGCATTATAGAAATAATGACGCAGCACGTACGGCGTATATGATAGCAATTGCTAACCGTTTCCCAAAAGCTGGCTAAAGGAACATCAGAATAATTGAGGAGAGTTATTACGCACACGTGCACTCATTTACTACCAAAAATCACCATTTGTTCTTCTAGTTGCTAAATCACAAAGGAAATAGAAGGAATTATGACTCTTGTTGGTAGGGTGACAACGAACAAAAAATAGGTCTTTATTCCCACACATCCTCCTAAACTCTAACCATTATAGTTGTGTATCAGATGTAAACATTGTTAATTACGTGCTAAAGTTAAGAACTGAAAGTTAATGTGGCATCGATATACTGTGCCACCGATAAAACAAAAAATATCAATTGCTTAGCGTCAGAGCGTGAGAGTCGCGACGAAATTACGGGATCGTGTTGTTGCAGCAGATTGGACGTTATTAATACGTGCACCTTCTGTCCGCTGGTGAGATCCTTCTTAGTGGCATTGGTCTTGAAATAAAAACCACTGCGGAAGAAACTCGCGCGGAGCAAACTTTTAAACGCGGCTTTGTTACTCGATACCGTTTACTGGCGGATTCGAGGACATCGACATGTGGTTATTGTGGTTCTGTTGGTGGCTCTGGGCGTGCGTTACTTTAGAAGCACTTGGACGTCCAGCCAGGAAAGATGCGAACTGCTCCTACAGAAGCATTGCGAGATGTATAAATCAACAAATAAATTTATACAACGTGACAGATTAACATATGTAGCGCAACAATTCTTTCTACGTTTAAAAAGATTTGCGTAAACAATTTTCTATAGAATTATTTTATTTTTTCCGTAGATCATAATTATTGATTTTTCATTTGATGTTCCTTTTGTATATTATCTATCCAATTAGTTTCATAATTTAATAAGTGATCCATAAAGCAATCTATGATATATACTAGTCAGTGGTAATTAACAAATCTCTGTTATTAAAGTATTTTAATATGTACATTTAAGAATGTTGGTAAACTCACAAAATTATGTTACTCATTTCCAATTTCATGGCTGAATTGCAATAATATAGGTGGCTGGAATTGAACAATTTGGATGCTACATACCAGTAAATGATTTGTGGTCGAATTCAGCCTTTCTATAGCAGAACGCATCACTGACATTTGCGCGTTCACTGCATCCATTTTGCCAATGAGTGGTACCATCTTGAAACGGTCGAAGGAAATAGGTGAATTTACCAAATAATGCCATTTAGGAGCGTAATTAAAATTAAGAGATACGTTTGCCAGTAGTGACCTTTAAAGTAGCGTCCGCGACTGCCAGTATTTGGTGGGAAACACGAATGAGAATCCTGCCAAGATCACATGGAGTTTTTGCCGCCAACGTTGACGTGCCATTCATAAGGTGGACGACGCGACGCGCGGATTCGCGCGTTAATAAAACCAACAATTGTTCCAAGCTGGCTGGTCGAGCTTGGTTTTCTGGTTCAGGCAAACTTAATGTTGCCCATAATTCCTTGGCTTTTTGTAACGCTAATTTCGGATCTGTCGCTAGCTGCAACATGTCAATTTCATTATTCAGTCGAGTAGATTATTGAAACACAGTTAACCACTCAACATTAAATCAGTAACAATAAAATAACGTTCATTTAAGGGGTTGCATATCCTCGACAGGTCGGAAAATGGGGTCATTTTTATGATTTTTTTCCATGCAAAGAAATGTCATATTTAAAAATCAAGGTATACACCTGATTGTGTAGGGTAGACCGGGGGCGGTAGTAACACTTTGACTTTGGAATACGATTATGCAAAAACTATTAAAGTTACAACAAAAGTTTTTATACGAAAATGTTACTTATCTGACACTTATTGAGCCACAACAGCTTCGCTGTTTGTCAAGTAATATCCAAGTTATTAATAAAAAATGATAAACGGACAAAATGTTACAACCGTCCCTGACCCTAGGTCGGTTGTAACACTGCATGGAGTCGATAGTAGCACAAATTTAACTTTACAAAATTAAAATATTTATTAATTTTAATTATAATAGTAAATGAAAAAAAGTAAAATTTATAACAAATTATGCGGTATCGCAATTGTGGCCGAAACAGAAAACGTTTTGGCTGGTACATTCTTCATGTGATCAATTCTTACATTCAGTACATTGCATCCATTTTTCATTTGTTTGCTTGTGCTGTGCTATATTCATCTTCTTTGTTATTATTCGCTTCTGTCGCGGTACAACCGACCCCGACTGCCGATGTTACAATCGACCCCAGCCAGGTTTTTGAACTTAAATTATAAATTTTGATTAACGAGACACTTAAAAGTGATAACTAACGATCAGTATTACTTAAAAAATGGCCAGAATAAATATTAAAAAAAAGAAAAAACACGTACTTGCAAAGGGAGTATTTATATTACAATTTTAAATTAGTAAGAAAAAGTTACTTTAGGGTATCAAAAAGTTATTTTCATCACTATACATGTCTATTGTGTATCTATACTGCTAGGACATGGATGTGTGTATTCCAAATGTCATTCTTCATCATATATCCAAAATTTGTGTTAATATCTATCGTATGTTCTAAGATATTTAACGTGTTACAATCGTCTTCCTGTTACTATCGCTCCCGGTCTGCTCTACCTATAAATTAAGCTGTATTCTCTTCAAAAAGAAATTTGATATCTTGATAACTTACTTTTTGAAAAATGGCAGCTACTCGAAGTCAAGCATGTGATTTTCGACCCAAGTTTTCATCTTCTTTTATTAATAATAAACAAAGCAAGATACTAATTGGAAAATTGCAGTGACAAGTAGGTACTATATTATAGATTTAAAAATATTCATGCAAAATTTTATTCAAATTGGTCCACTAATCTCTGAGATATTTTTGGTACTGCAAATTCTGTAACTATGAGAGGGCTTGGGAGAAGGGGCTGTTATGGCACCATTTCTTAAAATATCAAATTTCTTCTTGAAGAGAATTCAGCTTAATTTATACACAACAAAGTGTATATCTTAAAAAATAATGTTTTTCGCAAATTCTTTATCGTCCCTTTATAGGACATAAAAAACCATAGAACTTTGAATTGAACTTTTTTTCGATATCTTTTATGGTTTCGCAAATATTCATGATAATATGAAACCTCACAATTTCTTTCAGGGGGGTTTTCACCCTTAGGACCGTTTTATTGTCGAATCAAAAAATAGTTACGTTATTAGTATCACTTGAGCTACATTTCTGTAAAGTTTCAGATTTTTTTGAATTTTCGAGTTGCCGAACTTCCCTTGTAAGTAGACTCTGCAGCTTAGGGTGGCAAATTTTGGGGTGGCGGGAAATTTTGAGTTTAAGCGAAAGAAATGGTAAAAGATTTAACACAAAAGCTTGATACAACTTTAAAAGCAATTCACTTTTTTGTCATTAATTTTAAAATTGTCTCAACTCTTTTAAATTAAAACATTTGATAATATTTTACGAAAAGGGCGGCAGACGCTTGTTAGCCTAGGGGCACATAATCTCCAAATCCGCTCCTGACCCCGTAGCATTAAAAATAGTCCAATTAACATTGTTTTTAGACTTATTTTGATCAGAAAAATCTCGGGGATCCATTGGTATCACTTTCACGAAGGTGCAATGATATTATATATAGAAGATTTGAAGATTTCACTACTGCTTGACTCATCCCGAGCGCCATGCTTATATTGGCTTTCGTTTCCTCGTCGAACGGTTCGTCCATAAAGCCCAGTCAAGGTTTAATGGATTCGCTACCTTACCTCCGTTCGGTCCCGGCCACGCGAGCCTTTAACCGAGCAGTACTGTATTAATCATATTGTGAAGTGCACCAGCGACATGTACATGTACCGTAAACTGGGGGAACATTGGCATGTTTTCGGAATATTTTGCTATATAATATAAAAATTAACATTTTCACATTTGCTTTAAGTATCCTATCATAACATTGCATCCTTTGTGAATGCACTACAAGCGTCAAAATGCATAAAATTTTTGTCCTTATCCTTCTTTAATACATGTTAAATATCTGCCAATGTTACCCCGTAACCGGGTAACATTAGCACATCATATAAATAGCATTAACAGCTAAAGTTTTACCACATCTGAACTTACAGTAACACTTAAATTTGTTTCTTTTCATGTTCAATGCACTCTATTTTATTTATTTTTTCATGCTTTTAATTAATATTTTTAAATTTGGTTTAGGTATCCTATTATAACATTACATCGTTTGTGGTTGTACTACAAATGTGAAAATGCATAAAATTCTTTTCCTTTTCCTCTTTAATAGATGTTAAGTAGATGCCAATGTTACCCCGTACTGCCAATGTTCCCCCAGTTTATCGTAATCAACTTTTATCTTACTTTTTATTGTACAATTCTTAACGTGTGTGTTAACTCACTTACCAATTCTGCGACGTATAAAAGTACATGTATGCACTCTGTTCCTTGATCTTTAAGGGCGCGAGCTTCTGCCAATGTACGCTTTGTTAATCTCTTCTGCAGCTTCCTAGAGAATCTGGCACCGTGCTTCATCGTTCGTGTTGTCTTGCTCACTGGCTCAAGAGTAGCAACTTCTAGAAAATAGGTTTTATAGAGGAGTCTCGAAAATGAAGTATTCTTTGCGAATTAATTGCAACGAGATGAAAGCAAGCACAGACTTTTCCTCTTATACTAATAGGATACTTAATGTTTATTACCATCACGTAGAGTAAAAAATATTTTTTTTTATACATATCTATTTTATAAATGGCGCCACGCGAGGTTATACAGTGTTTTAGAAAAAAGTGTCTTTGGTTTTGCACTGATATTGAGCAAAGATAAAGATACAACGGTTTGCTTAGAATATGCTTTTCTTAGAGCCTGCAATTTCGGTCTGAACCTCGGAAAAAAAATCGAACCAAAATTATTAAAATAGCGACTAGGAGAAGGCGACTTTTACGATAAATGTCGATTTTCGGGGTGCACAGATATCTGTTTTTTTTTTTAACTTGGAGACTAAAGTTTTTACACATTAATGTTGAGGTTCAGTGCAGAAAGGAATATATTTTGAACATGCTGTAAAAATTTCAAGTCGATCCGAACCTCCGTTTTTTTGCAATCACTGTAAAACTACAGAAAAAAACGCCTACACATCAGACAACTGTAGCGCCGTATACATTATCAACAAACAATAGAAATCTAGCTTGTATTACATCAGATGTAAATCAAATTCTAAGTGTAAAATGTTTAAATGATTACAGGACGGATCTAAATTAGGCAGCAGTAGAGGAAGAAAGTAAGCAAGGTGGACTTTTCCTAGTAATAAAAATCGAAACTGTAGTTTTTAGCTAATTGTAGCAATTGAACTAATTTCTGCAAAATAAAGTGTTAGAAAAAGATCGAAAGTAGTACAGAAATTTTATAAGTTTTAATTAGTGTCACTGTAAAATGTCGTGATTAATAATAATAGTAGTTCTTCTGCTTTATCTAATTCAACTTCCATATATATATATAGTACTATTATAAATGGTATCCATTATTCTAAATAGAACACTCACCATCTGCAACTTTGTCTGCAGGGTCAGCGGGCAAATAATGATCAACGTATTTATCCGCCACAGTTAGAGCGCCATCTAATCTGTCCGCCGCAGCGTTTGCAGCTTGATTTCCTATCTGCTTCACGCTTCCGGCCCGCATCAAAACGGGCCTCACGATTTTATTGTTCACGTATTCCCGCGCGTTGCAGTACATCTTAATAATATACAGAATATATTGTTCTCGCAACGAAGGGCAACAAACCAATTAGAATTAATTAACACTTTGAGTGGCGTTGGCGTGTTTTCGCGCGGAGGGTTTTGCTTTCACGTCAATATTTTCCGGAGAGCATCAAAAGTACATATTGCTTAAGAGTTCTTGAATGTTTACTTTGAAAAAAAAACAGGCAAGGAGTTAAAAGTGCATTATGGAGCCGGCGCACAGTGGTTTCAAAGTGACTTTTTGTGGACAAAAGATATTTTGCGTCTTTTTCCAGTTCGACAAATGAGGATGTGATGCATAATTTATTAATATCATCGGATCCTTCAATTTCAAATTTGAGATCACAATGACCAACTCCGTCTGTCAAACTTGACAAAGACGCAAAATATTTTTTGTCCAATTATGAAGACACAGAAGATGTAGAATATATGGAAGAAGGCTAACATTAGTTTCCTTCTTTAAATTTGAATTGTTTAATCCATATTTATTTTTTATTTTATTTCCCTTGAATGATATATGAAAAAAATTGGTTAATAAACTCGTTGTTTCGGAACCAAGAGTTCAGATTTTTTTTAATCTTTAAAGAAAATTTTAAAAAACTACTGTATGGCATTTTAGCAAATTTAATCCCCGACAAAACTAGCAAAAAAAGACAAAAATCGGTGGAAAATTGACGGAGATACGGAATTTTGTCCACATTAAGGCACTTTGAGTGCTATCGCCAACTAAACAAAATCGGATTGACACCGAAATCGCAAATAGTTGCAGCTTATTCCTTTCTGAATTTGTTTATTACATTCGTGCCCACATTCCAAATGCAAAAGATGTGGTTCGGAAAGATTCGAAAAAATGTTATTTACTAATAAACAAAAATATAAACGTAAAATAATAAATCACGGGTTTGACTTCCTCCAACATTTCTGAACGCTATTAGTTTTTATAATCATACATTAAATTGATATTTTAGACGTTTCTGGTGGTAGCAAACTCGGTAGACATTCCAAATTTTCAGGCATTGTAAGGTTGTATTTCAAACATTCTGAGGTGTCAAAAATTCGCCTGTTTTATGTTTTCCGCTATTGCCAAGTGCCAGTTAATGATTCTACGTAAAAAAACTACTTAGATAAGCAAAATCTTTACAAATATAGGAGCCGGAAAAAGAGAGGGGCCCCCACGGGGGCGCCGGGAATCGAACCCGAGCCGCCCGCGTGCTGATTAGTCGCGTTTGCCACCACGGCTACGCCGACTCTCCCTGTCCCCCGAACTCCTCATAAATGCACGCCACCTATGTGCTAAAGTCACACACTAGGCCGTTGCCTAAATGCCAGTATGCCTACTACACAAATTAGCCTCAAAGATTGTTCTACTAAAGTTTTCACCAAATTTTGTCAGGAAAAAAAGATAGAAAAAAAACACGTTTTAGTCGCAATTCAGGTATTTGATATTTTAGCAAATTTAATCCCCGACAAAACGAGCAAGAAAGCCAAAAATCGGTTGAGAATTAACGGAGATACGGAATTTTGTCCACAAAGAGTCACTTTGGAACCATTGTGCGGCGGTAAGTTTCGGCGGTCGTGAGTTTCGATCCTTGTATAACCAAGCAAGGAGTTTTCACTTTGTACGTTAACTTTTAATATACAACAAAACCGTCATTAAACCAATTCTGGACATACGGTACTTATCGAACATTGGGGAACAGTAACCAACAATCGTATAAAAAAATGGGGACAATGCAACCACTAATTTTTTGTACAGTGGTCAACGCCCCATGGTAAATACTCGTATATCAGAAAAAAATCTCGAAGGCGAGTCCGTTGAAAAAGTAATTGCACACTTCGCTTTAGAGATGTAAACAGAGAATAGGAAGCCACCTAAATAATGTAACAAATAACTTGTACAGATAAAATCTATTAAAGAATAGAAGTCTGCTAGCAACAAGTGTTTGCTAGTAAACTGTTCAATTAAAGGTTTGGACCACTGGGAAAATACCTACTAGAAGCTAAACCAATTTGCCGAATGTTCGTACAAACGAATTGTAAATTGTAACTTAGAGTTAAATTAAAAAAAAAACACTTTGTACAAAACTTCCGGGCCGACTTAAGGGGCAGTTTGTAAAATCTTGCACCACTCAAAGTGTTAAGAAGTTGGACATTCACATGTATACGTATTTGGACTTACAAGATGGGGAGGTAGATGCACCGCTGGTACTCTTTGCTCGACAATGTCGATACCTTTGCAGAGGAGGTGATCGATAGTCGTGATAGGCCCATTTAACACATATATCGCTGGCTTTGCGGATGCTGTTGCTATCGCCAATGACTGTTCAGCAGTACCCAAGCTCCAGTTCATTAAAGAATTTGAACGCTGAAAATTAAAAGTGGTGCTTTCGTTGTGTACTTTTTAAAGCAAATGGATAATGATGATACTGTAACGATTGAGGCGTGCGTTCAAACTGGAAACTATTTAAATAATTCTGTTTGCTTCAAATGCTATTTAACCATTTATTTAATTTGTTATCTCAAATTCTTTAACTGAAATTAATAATTCGAATAACAATTTAGGAATAAGAATAAAATAAGATTTAAGTTCTCTGTTATGTATAAATAATATAAATGTTAGGTTGGTACAAAGGATTTTCCTTATTTTCAGTAAAATTGTTAGGTTCTATAGAATGGAAGAAACCGTGAATACAGAATGGTACTGTTCGTAACTCGATATAATTGAGCAGAAATTGATAGAAAAGTAATCAACAGAAAAGGAGTTCTGTTGTATGATAATGCTTAATCACGTATCGCGAATAATATATCGTGAACTTAGAGTTTAAAGTTCAGACACTTCGCATCAAACGTACTTTTCTGACTTTTGGATCTCTAAATTTCCCATGCTTAAGCATCGCGATCACTGCTTGTACCAGATGGGTTTCCTAACAATGCTGTTTTGAATCTCATAAATTATAGAAATCTGGAATACTATAAAAATGAGATTGAAAAACTCGTTTTTATATATAAAACGTATATTCAAGCTACTAACGACTAGTGCTGTTACGAATATTCGAATCATTCGAATTATTCGAATTATTCGAAGAAATTATTCATATCCGAATTATTCGAAGAAAGTATTCGTATTCGAATTATTCGAAGAGATTATTCGTATTCGAATTATTCGAAGAGATTATTCGTATTCGAATTATTCGAAATTATTCGAATATTTACAGCTCTACTAGCGACTACTTCGGTTAATATGAATTAAAATACTTCGAATGTATGTAATTTCCTTTTCAACCATTTTTAGCCAATACGACATTTTAATTAATAGGTATACAGAACGTTGTAAATGGTTTCACAAATAAATAATTAGAAATGCATATGTGTCTTTTATTTTCAATGTTACTTTGTTTACCAGTGAACTTAACGCGTAAACTGACAATAGCTATTAAATTATCGTCTTATCATTTCAACGGGGGAACTTTCGCGAGAAGAGAGATTGATGAGTGAAAGATAAGTGAAAGTGATGGAGTTCGTGGAAACCTTAGACAATTTAAACATTTTATACACCCAGTGCTTACCTTTATTCTATCGTAAACATTTCCAGCAATATTTATACTGTTTTCCACGATAGGAAGACTTGAGATCTTAGCAACGGATTCGAAGTGCAGGTCAGAGTGCCGTCTTTTTACGTTCGGCCGCGCCATTTGTGAGATCGTCACTGAAATCAATTCAAAATTGCCAACTATAAGCCTTTACAAATGGACTGTCAATGATCATATACAAAGTGAGTCACCTAACTCGCACACCTGAATAACTTCTAAATTACGTGTTGGTAGAAAAATTGTTGTATATAAAAGTTGCATAGTTTTGTGTGTATGGGGGGGGGGGGGGGCATTTCATAACGTGTATACTTTTTTGTAGGTGGAAGCCATCCAGAGATTCGAAGATTAACTTCGTTTTCTTCAACTGAATGTTGTATTTTTTATGACAAAGTTCGCAAGAATGTAGAATTCTGAATAAAAATATGCTAACAATTATTTATTGGTTCTAAATTCAATAAGTACTTAACGAGACATTTTGCTTTGTTTATTAAAAATTTTCTTCGCGTAACATCAACTTGGAAATTCAATATTAACGAAAAGTTCAATAAGTCTTCAATAATTACGAACCTCTGCGTTACTGCTATATTTATTTTTTATAATTTTTCTTTCGCACAGAGATATAGAGGTTACTTGCTTGGGCAGGTTCGAGGAGTAAGGTGGCACTGTTGTTTGAATGGCACGTAACGTTCGAGGTAGAGAGCTGAAATCTGATATGAATTAGTTTCTCTAGACTCTCTACAAATGTTACAAGCTTGAACAAAATCGATAACTATGACATCGAATCCTGTGCAATTCGATATGAAATTCCTATCGTTGCACAGTGTTTCGCGTAATGCTTAAAGGTCAAGAATCTAAAATGTTCGATCCACAAATTCTTGTATCTTAAAATGTTAATAAAGGAACGTAGGTTTTAATGTTACCCATAATTTTTACTGAATTTACCAATTTGTTGTGAAAAATGATGCTTGAAATTTATTCCAATTTTCGGTGCGTTTCTTTCAACACGTGCTATTTGACGAATGTTTATCTGATTAATTTGATTTTTATAAGTTATGTTTAGTATTATATGATCTTCCCAGCTGCCAAAAAACTTTTTTGCAATATCAACAATTTGTCCCAATTTTTTATGTTAAATGTTTATCATCTTTGATTTGAGTTTTAAAAAAGTACCAAAAAGTACCTCCGTGATTTTTTGTATATTAATTGTGGGAACATTAAACTTTATATTAACGTCAATTTCAACTGCCCGAATTTGCCCGAAACGGAAAAAATAGCCGAAATTGTTAAGACGTTCACCGCTCAGGTGATAAAATATAAAATAAAATACTTGATAGTAGATGATTCAAATTATTCCGAATCGTCAGATACAAACCCAGACACATGTTCCGAGTCCGATTCTGATTTAATATGACAAACAAATTTTCTTATTTTATTATTATTTACATTGTTATTTAATTTTTTTATTAATGTTTTCATTTTTATGTTATTTTTTATGTTTTACGTACTACGTAATGAAAATTACAAACCAAATACAAGAAAAATTTTGAATGTGTACGAAGTTATGATATTTGTCTCCCAAATCCATATATGTAAAATGACCGCAACGGTTTTCAGGTATTTCTGCGAAACTGATGAAAAAAATTTTTCAACAAAAGTGAGTCAGTATTCAGTTGACAACAAATTGCAAAAGTAAAAATTAATAAAAAACTTTTTATTCAATAAAAAATCAAGATCACCTCTTTTTTTTTAATGGAACTGCATATTTTTCATACACCTATCGATGCATCTTTATATTCTCTTTAAAAAAGTATTAGGGTACTTAGGTCGAAAACTGATCAGTTCAGAAGCTATGAGTTTTGTCCCGAACGCCCATATACTCGAAACACTGTGCGTTGGCCAGATAGGAAAAAAGTTTTATCAGAGAAGAAAAAAATAATTACACATTTGCCATCTTTTGTATTTATTGTAAAGGAGCTGTGGTATCCAAAATAAGTTGCGAATCACGAAAGTGTTTTTCATATTTTTAACGAACTTGGTTTTAAATTCTGCAAATTAATTTTATATGTAATTTTGGTAATTATAACTCGAATTATGTCGAGTTTGGTATGATTTTCGTCGGAAAAACACAAGGAATCGATTGGTGCCAGTTTCGTTAAGATCTGATGAGAAATGCGAAATTTGACATTTTCCACTTCTTAATGGCTAGTGCTACATTGTCTTCTTGGTCCCTCGGGAACGCATAAAATTCAGTGAAGCGTGAAATCGGAGGTATGAAATTCGGTTACCACTGCGGATAAAAAATAATCTCCAGAACTTAAAATTATCAATTTAACCGGGCACAACTGTAATAATATAAAAACATTATTATATAATATTCTTATTACCTATGACTTGCCAACGAAGCATTTTTCTAAATACATTTATACAAATTCTATGAGACACCCTGTACACAAGATGTGCTGAGATAAATGTGTGACTAAAGTAGCACCTAAATTATTATTAGTGTTATGAAAAAATGGTGGAGGAACATTATTTGCTGTATTAAATATAGAATCTGATAAGATAACAGTGATGTTTATTTGCTTTTCATCAATGTTATTTCAAGTTTGACTTCATTTTCTTAAACAGAATACTCTATTTTTATACCGATATCTCACATAACAAAATACAAATTCAGCAATGTTATATAAATCTAGGAAGACTATTCTAAACATAATGTAACTGTGAAGCAAATCAGCGAAAATCATCAAATTCTATTGATAAACGTCAGTTTAGATATTGTCTGATTCAAATGTCTGTTTCTACTTCCGTAGCTATACTTTCCCGCCACTCTATTTTTTATATAGCAACACTGCTTGTGAGTGAATCTATCTCTTACTATACATTTGTATAAAATATGTAGTGAGTCTTCTGTCACTGGACACTATCCGAATTAATTTGTTAGCGTAGAGATACTTTTAACCTTTAAAATTGGTGAGAAAATGGAGTCTCACGAACTCCATGATCATACTTGAGATGCTTGTTTATTTCGACGTTTTTTCAGGTGAGGATACAAAACAACTAATTTTATTGTAGTTTTATATTCATAATAAATAACATTTTATTCATACTACTTAATAAGAAATAGCCAAAATCTTACTGTATAGAACCAGTAAAAACGGAAAAAAACTTTTTTCAAAATTTTGTTAACGCAAGTTTGCAACGCTTATTGTACAATTAACTTTTTGTTTCAAATATTTTTTTCTGTCTCTTGTATTTTAAGAGTTATACGCAAAAAAGTGGGAGTGCCTATTTGATTTTGAGGTTAGTTTTCATACTCTTAAAGGGCGATTGGGCACGAATGAGACATACTGTTATTCTTGTCTTGAGTCACTCTATGAGCACACAAAGTGGCGTTCGAATCGGTCAGTAAGGGTTCGCGGTGTTCCCCTGTGAGTAAGAATTATGACGTGGAACACATGGCTTTAGGATTACAAAGGGTTGCCAGCTTTCCGCTTTTTGCCCAAAGACTCCGGATTTTGAAGCAAATGTCCGGGGTCCGGTTTTACTGGAAAAATCTCCGGGTTGAAAAAAAATGAGATAATAAGAAATGGTGGTATTATACAATGGTATTGTTACGAGCCGGGGCTGCGGCAACGCGAGAGGCCGGCGAGAAGGTTATTTCCCAAGGAATACGGTTTATGAGTTTGTTAGTTAGAGGGCGGACGAACCTGATGCGAAATCAGGGAGCCGCTAGGATTATCGGAAGCGAGGACGAACCTGATGCGAAATCAGGGAGCCTCTGGGATGGAGTCACACGCGGACGAACCTGATGCGAAATCAGGGAGCCGCAGGAGGGTGAAACGTCGTGAACGAACCCGATGCGAAATCGGGGAGTCACTAGGATGAAGTTCACAGACGAACCTGGTGCGAAACCAGGGAGCTGTTCGGAGGTTGGATTATTCACAGACGAACCTAGTGCGAAACCAGGGAGCTGTTCGGAGGTTGGATTATTCACAGACGAACCTAGTGCGAAACCAGGGAGCTGTTCGGAAGTTGGTAGACTTACAGACGAACCTGATGCGAAATCAGGGAGCTGCAGGATCCGGACGAACCTGATGCGAAATCAGGGAGCCGTAGGAGGGGTGAGGTTTCGTGGACAAACCCGATGCGAAATCGGGGAGCCACTGGGTTGGAGAAGATTCCTTGTTTTGGTGAAAGGTTTGCGAACGAACCTGATGTGAAATCAGGGAGTCGCGGGAAATGTTAGTGACGCCTCGTAACTCTTAATTAAAGTTTGATACAACTCGAGCGGTAAAGTTGTATCAGTGGGTGAGTGCTACTAATATTATAAGGATCGCTGGGTAAAAGATGGGTTTAACGAATCTACTCGATTTACACGTGAACACCATTCGTATATTAAATAGTCAATTATAGTACAAATGTAAGTGTCGCGTTTAATAATTAAATAGTGTAGTTACCAATAATTGCACGGTGTTAACGCACTGGCGATGCGGGGCGTAAGAGTGGCTATTACAATATGTCAAATAGAATATAAACCGGACTCGCGGATTCTATGAGGTTAACTATTGATTCGGAAGGGGACTCGAGCCCGATCTTACTAGATTTAACCAACTCTGTACGAGCGTGACACGACGTTACTCTACGCGTGACTGTACTGCTTTGAACCGCAGAGGGTTGAAACCAAAGGGTTTATATAGTCCCAAAAATGAGTGGGGATTCGTTAGGAATTTCCATATAAGGAAATCCTTCGGGGTCGTCGTCGTGTCACTCCCGTTCTCACGGTCGTGGTCCAGCTGGTCGGGATCTTGACTTCCATTAGTGGTGTGTGATAAGCGAAAGGATTTTAGGGCGTTTTCCCTTCGCAGACGCGAGCTCGAAAAACAATTGAGAGCGGCGTATGGGAAAATTCCACATACGTAACAGTATCAATTTTATATACAATAAAAGTTATTAATTAAAAAACAGATACTTTTAAATTCTGAATTGTTTGAGCTTAAAAGAATTGCACATTTGTTTTCCGGATATTCGATACAAAACTTTTTTTGATGTTTCCATCTCCGGGTTGGAATGTGTGGCACTCCGGGATTTATATGGTGATAAGGTGGCAACCCTGATTCCACCGTGCAGTGCAACACGATCTCTAAGGCAGTGTCTCTTAACCGGTGGTCCGCGGAAATTTGCCACGACAAAGTTGTTGACGAAGAACACATTTGATGATTTGTATCTTTAGGAATATCGTTTTACGCAGCATTTGAAACGGTCCCAAGTTAATCACTCTATCTCTGCAACGCACCATACAGTGCTTGTCCCAGACGACCTAGGCTCTTGAAGGTAGAGATGTATGTATGTATTCATTTGTATGGAATCTGACTTGACATATTGGTATTCCTTCGCTATGTTTTCAAATTTTAAGTTTCTTTTTTCTATAAGTGCTATTGTTAGAATTATTTATATTACTGATCTATTTTTCACATTCACATTCACTTCATATTTTCTTCTAATGTTAAGTTGAGTCGTTTTATTTCAAGATTTGGCTTCGTAAAGCCGCGTTCCCACGGCGCAGCTAGGCTCGCCGTTTCCCGCCGTTAGCTCAACCGTTTCTTTGACTCGCGCCCAGCGTTACCAGAAGTGGGGCGTTTGAAGTCCATGTGACGTGGTAGCAGTGTTGCCAGAATCGTGGGACGCGGGCAAACGCCTTACCCCCACTATGACCTACCATCGTCTCCCACTATGACCTACCGTCGTCTCCCACTATGCCCTACCAGCGTCCCCCACTTTCTTCCCACCGCACTGCACACTAGCATATCCCTACTCCTGTGCGTGTGCTTGGCTGCCGACAGGCAGCGCCGGTAGGTGTAGTGGGGGTAAGGCGTTTGTCCCGCGTCCCACGATTCTGGCATCACTGGTAGTAGGGAGTCGTAGAGGGGGAACGGGTATTGGAAGTTGGAACTCAGTGACGTAGTAGGGAGTAGTGGAGGGAGAACACACCGGTGTGCACAAATCGTATTAGTATATATACCTCTATATGACATATGTGACGTCGCATGGCCTTTACTTTGAAGCCTTCGCCTGGCAACCCTGCTCGTGCCACATTTACCGAGAACGGACGGGAAGCCATGAGCCGTGGGATCGCTTAATAGTGAGTTCTCTTGTGTCCTGTCCATAGCACTGTTTCGTCTATATTATTCTTCTCTACTGATGCCTGTGCTCTACACCGATTCTATACCGATTCTTTCAGTGCCATTGTTACATTGTTATTATTTTAGATGTTTGATATTTTGAATTAACAGCGTTGTAAGTTTAGAATAGCCTGTTTCAAACTCGCATGTTGACCAATAACTAATTTGTGACAATGAATAAACTACTACTGTAAAGTAACAAATAACTGATAATTGCCATTCAATTTTCTGGTAATGGAATTATAAAGGTTCCTCCAGACGCTGATGATGCATGTTGCAGTGAAACACTGATGCAAGCATCATGATGCAGGTTTCATGACTCTTGCATCTTGCTCACGCGCCTAGCTGATGAGCAAGATGCCAGTTCCGCTTCTGATGCTGAAACACGGAAACCGATCTACAGACGTAGCAACATGTATCATGAAACCTGCATCATGATGTTTGCATCAGTGTTTCACTGCAACATGCATCAGCGTCTGGAGGAGCCTTAAGAGTTACAAATGAAAGTGTAATAAGCGAAAATAAATACGGTATAAAATATATTTGCAGGAAATATTTACACAGGTCGATCGTGAAATTTTGAAATACCCTGTACGAATGCAGCCATATGTTAATCAACAGAAAAAATGTAGCAACAAACTGGTAACAGAGGTTATAATGCAATGGATATACCTCGTGTGGTTAATGTCGAGGCTTAGCTTCCCTCAAGGTCTTGGACAATTCGAATTACCATATGAACGTCAAACGCCGTTTCCACACATACGTTGATGAATACAGTGCTGCCTCGAAAAGAACCAGCGGCTTCTCTTTCGAAAAGAAGCCGTCGCTATCCCCGCTAATACTTCTTTTATAGTGGCCGCGGCGAGTGACAGGTGCCACAGAGACCTATTCCGTCTTTTTTCCATAGACGACGGCGCGGCAATGCCGGCCGTAAATCATGCCTTGTTGCTGTCGTGTCCTCTCACTCGAGCTCAGTCCCTCTCACTCGCCAGAGAGCAAAGGCAAGTCGAATAGACTAACCGTCTTGAAAAGAGCTAGCGCCCGATCCCGAGGATCCGGTTCTTTTCAAAACAAAACTGTACTTCGAATCACATCTCAGTCCCGTAGATCAAATCTGCGTTAACTTCCACCAATACAGTTACTCACAAAAATATCCTCTTCACCTTCAACGTATAACATATTTTACTTATTTAAGTGATGTTAAATTAAGAGGACCCATTATAATTTACATTGGTATAAACCTTGATTACTATATATTTTTAGTTGGTACCACGATTTTTGAATAATTTTAAAAAGTATGGAGATGTTGGCTTTGTAAAGAATTTTTTTGTTCAATGAAACAAGTCGGCTTTGCAGGTTTATAAAAATTGAACAAATTAAAATATGATAAAAACGGTATGCTACATTGAGGGAAATCTATTTGTCTTTCAGTTGACATAAGAATTTTTTATTTTTTATGTTCCAGTCACTTTCGGTGCTGGGTGCCAATTGACATGGTCCTTCCAGACGTGACGATACTCATTGTCAGTAGACAATGCTCTGCTATGTTAAAACTCTAAGTAATAAATACTGTATGAAAATAAAGTTAAAATGTTGCCTAACATCTCCTAAAAAGATCCCGATATTTCAGTGAAAAATTACCTGAGAAACAAATTTTAAATTTACCCATTCTTTTAGGCCTACAAGGTGGTATACCCCTTTAAGGGTACTAGGCAGTCATTTTTCTCGAAAATGAAGGATTCTTTTTCAATTAATTACAAAGAAATCAATTGAAGGTGATACTTGTTCTTTGACACAATGTTTAGTAACATCATAAGCTTTAAAAAAACATGTTTGTTTAGCCAAAACTATGCATTAGGGCGGAGCGATACTATATAGGCGAAAATTTAAATTTGAATTTTCAGTTGGCCTGGGTGCGGGATAGTTGTCTTTTGATTAACCAAACACAACTGTAAAAAAATTTTGGAAAAATATTCATATCTGCAAGTTCCTTTTTCTCTTAAAAATGTAAAAAATAAGATTCACAATTTTATTTTTTACATTTTTAAGAGAAAAAGGAACCTGCAGACATGAATATTTTTCCAAAATTGTTTACAATTGTGTTTGGTTAATCAAAAGACAACTATCCCGCACCCAGGCCAACTGAAAACTCAAATTTAAATTTTTGCCTATATAGTATTGCTCCGCCCTACTATGCATTACAGATGACGCTACCGATGGATGAGAAAAGAGGCTTTTTAAAAAAGTTTCTTTTGTTTTGCAGCGATTTTAACGAAACGAAACGAAATTCAGTGACCTGCTTGTAAATTCTATTTCAGAATACCTCTGATTCTGCACTGAACCTATAAAAAAGCAAAGTTATGAAAATGGTAGCTACGAAATGGCGATTTCTCAAAAAGTGCGTTTTTCGGTAGACCAAGATGATGTTTCAGTTTCATTTCATAAAGAATAAGAATTTTTATTAACTTCAATTTAGGTTCAGGTCAAAACTACATATTTTGTGAACATGCTCGAATTTGATTTGAATCGACCGAGACCTTCGTTTTTGAGTTATCACTGCAAAACAAAACAAACTTTTTTAAAAAACCTCTTTATTGGTCCATCTGTAACGTTATATATAATGCATATTTGTGACTAAACAAACATGAGTTTTTAAAGCTTATGTTAATAAACAGTGTGTCAAAGAATAAGTCTCAGCTTGAATTTATTTCTTCGTAATTAAATGAAAAAGAAATGCTTCATTTTCGACAAAAACGACTGGCAAGGTTTACGTTAATTTGAATTAGACCTGTGAATTCTTGCTTTGAAGTAGATTAATGTGTAAAATATGTTACATACAGGGTGCCCGGTTAGTTTCGTGAGTAATTGTGTGTGGCCAACCGTGTACGATTATTTGTCGGAAATAATATTCACACGTTCGTTCTTTGATGACAACATATGCGGTGCCCGTATATTTGATATTTAATATTCACGTTAAAGTACCCAAGTGTGGTGACAATATTAATTAATTTCCATATACCTACGAATATTCAATATTTCTGACCAATAGCGGACACAGTTTTGAATCGAGTCGGTAAAGCACACGAATATCTTCTTTTCCGAATACCGAATATCGTCGTCGAAGAACAAACGTGTGGATATTGTGTTGGACAAATAATCGTACGCAAATATTCGTGGAATTAGCGAATATTCGTTAATGCCATGCGTGGACCCAGTGTAACTCACTGGCAAGTACAAAATCATTTGAAATCATTACTTGTGCAAATAAACATCGACCTCGCCTCGGTAGCTGCGGATGAAAGCAATTTCCTCTTTTCCACCAGTTCCCATGCTGTGTTGACAAACTGACGTTATGAGTTCCAAACTCGTTACGATAAGTCCGATTTTAACACGGGTCGATATCCTTATCGCTATCACTGTTACCGATGCACCAACTCTGAACTTCATCGCGAAATTTGCCATAGTGTGAACAGTATTCAATACCTTCATCACGAACGTATGTGGGAAGACAAATTCCGCGAAGTTCAAGTATAGTCGAGTATCCACCCTTCGGCACCTCGATTTTTCTTCTTTTGCATTGCTACATTTGACGCAGGTATGTATAATACAATGGTGTACATTAAGAAAGATAGATGTGTTTCTAGATTAATGTTGAGCCTGAAAGTGCTTGACAACTGGACCCAAGCAATAGGTAGCCCTATGGGGTAGCAAACACTTACCTCAGGATGCGGAGAACCGAATGAGCCGGTGGCGGGGCGATGACACGAAAAACTTATATAACGGAGCGTAGCGGGATGTAAAGTCAGATGGAATGGCAGAGAAGTCGGTGTTTCGCCGAAGAACCCGCCGCTGACTGCACGTCCCGAACTCCGAAACGGTATCTCATCGGCTTGACCTATGACACGTCGATTATACAGGCGCAGCAACTATGACGCCTTACAGAGTGAAACTTTTCCCAGCCTCTGTTTCATCTTCTCGTTCACTAGGATCGATGGAAGTGTTTACAAGAACCACCCAGTCCTAGGATCGGCTATTGTATTTTGCATAGAGCAACCTTCATCCTTATTCGAAGGACTTTAGATATTAGGAAAAGTCCAGGTTAATTGTAGCACAAAAAGTGTTTATTGGTATGATAGTTATATTTTGAAGTATTTGAAACGAAGCGAGGTAAACAATGTTTTAATTTCCTTTGTATCAAGGAACATAGACGTTTGAGTTTGTAGGAGAATTTATTCAGGAACTTATTTAGAATGCTTTTAATAACCGTTGGTACATGTGGAAAAATTATTACACCTGAATGTATAATTTATATGTACAAGACAATAAAGAAACTTATAATAAATTGTTAATTTTCATGAAACAATGAGTACGTCGTGCTAATAAATTGATATGGTGATAAGAGCCAAAGCAAGTGTTGTTATTATAAATTTGGAACTTATTTTAAATACATTTCTTTAAGTTATTTGAGAATAATGATAACTGCAAAATACTACGGCGATAGAGACTATTTAAATGTTATTTTTAACAGTTCCTAATAGCTTCCATTTGAAACAGACACTCCACAATGTTCACACGATAGGATTTTTTTCAAACATGAAAGTACACAGGATCATCCATGTTTCTTATAGTGTAATGCGTAGTCTATGGAATTTTGTTATGACTTGGTAGTGACAAATTTACAGGTAACGATAGCATCAGGAAATTTATAATGGAAAAGAAAACTACGCGGAAAACACGTATTTATCGCAAGCAGACGTTCTTAATTGCTATACAAAGTCCACCACAGCGAATACCCATGTGTATATGGGATGGTATGGTAATACTATCAGCTGAATACGTGTGAATAGAAATACGTCTTATATTTTCACGGAACGCGTATTTTGAAAGAAAACATCGATTCTAACGCGTAATACAAATATATTCCTTGTAGATCTTTGTCTTACTTTACGTTTGAATATGTACCGGTTGTTACAAAAAACGCGAAACATTTTTTCATTATCGATTCTGCATGTCAAAATAATGAAAAAAGTCCCCATTATTCCTAAGTTTTTTCATTATAAGCAATTTTTTGAAATACATGTGAAAACATCTGCAGAACTGTAGGTAACCCAAATTACATCACCTAACTTGCTACATGTGTTAGTACCCATACAGCACACTTTGTGGCGGCAACGTTGCAGGATCGTTGCAGTAACCTTGCAGTGTTGCATGGTTGCAGCGCAATGTCGATGTAACGTTGCTGCGACGTTGCCGTGCAACATTGCACGGGGCGGACATAGAATTATTGCTGCATAGGTGCATCAATGTTGCGTTGCAATATTGCACGGCAACGTTCCTGCAACGTTACGGCAACGTTTGGCAACGTTTCCACAATGTTGATGCAACGTTGCGCCAGTATTGCGGCAACGTTCCTGCAATGTTGCCGCAAATTTCCTGTAATGTTGCTGCAATGATCCTGCAATGTTGCGCAACGTTGTTTAACCTAAAATATTTCCGTTGTTTTTAATGATACGAGAAAATGTCTAAAGAAAAAAATGTTTGCTTCAGTGAGACAATTATTCTGACATAGACGATTTTTTTTCTCAAGTTTATATTTCCCGACATTTCAAGATCATCAATGGTTTCTTGAATGGGATGACGTATTTTCATTACTGTAACGTTATAGCCAATAAAAGTACAAATTTAACCATGTATAATATGTTATCCTTTTTGTCTAGCAATCATTTTTTTCCTAAGACATTTTCTCGTATCATTAAAAACAACGGAGTTATTTTAAGCTTAAATGTTAGGTGACTCACCCTGTATATTTTAATGTGTAGAATGACACAGGGTGGAAGTTGTAGCACATACCTATAGTATTACAAACCCGAATGAAGGTGGTCAAAATGAGCCTTTGTTTTTGAATAATTTGAGTTTAAAGTTTTGCACGGTAGGAGTATAAGTTCGAATACGTTAGCAGTCTTATCAATCAGTGGTTGTAGCTGCGGCGTAAAGTGTTCGCCTACAACGCTACAGGTCGCCGGTTCGTCGAATCCCCTTGAGGGAAAAGAATTTTCTATGAGAAAAAGAAATAATACGGGCTTTGTACTTCTATGATTCTGCACACATTCAATATCGTCGCGTCCATCACGGACGTTATTTATATTTTTGGCCCCACTGCCCGCAACGTTGCAAGAGGCGGACATAGCAATATTGCTGCAACGTTGCAAAAACGTTGCAGTGCAACATTTCAATCTTGCAGTGCAACAATTCAATCTTGCACTGCAACGATCCTGCAACTTCGCTGCAACGAGAGTGTGCTGTATGGGTAGGGGAGACAGGGCAGCTTGTAACAAAAAAGTTTTCACAGTTTTTTCTCGAAAGTGTTTTCCTGAATCAGGAAATAATTTGCGTGATTTACTACTTACATATGTGGTGAACTCATTGAGTGTAAGCACGTGACAAAATCTTGGCCACTTAGACATCTAGCTTCATCTTAAACAAATCTGAACCTTTGTTACAATGTGCTCCAGTCCGGGGTAAATTGTAACACATCTGTTTTACTTATTTAAATACAAATATGAACACAAATCAACATTTCTAAAAAATATAAATGATAACACAGATCATTATTAAACATTTGATATACATGAGTTAAACAATCATTGCTCATTCATCTGATTCTATGAAAATCTTCATCGCTTTCTTCACTTTTGCTTTCATACTTTTTTCTACTTTTTGGATTCTCGATTGTTCTGTTTCGTCTAGACTCTATATAGAGCATCTTTTTCCGATGTGTTAGCAAACAGCATGTTTGCTTTATCACCATTTAGAGCGGAGTAAGTAGTAACATGTTACAATTTACCCCGAGCTTGAATGTTTGCGTTTTATCTCAGCAAACAAGAAACTAAACATCAAATTATTCAAATGCGTACACATTATAATAAACCAATGTGTACCGATTCGTTTGCAACAAAGAAGCAAAAATTCAAACGGTTTCTAACGACGATTAATTGAAATAAAAGTGCTAAGACAAAATTTACTTACGTGCTCTAAATACTAAAATTCTGGGCAATAACCACAAAATGAATACATGACGCTCGTTTGTGTCACTAAAACCGACGGTGCTAATATCGTCAAGCAGCTCTTGCATGCTGTGGGTTACCAGATTTGTCGTTCAAAAGATTTTACTTTTATTGCAATTTACCCCGTGTTACAACCTACCCCGGTCTCCCCTATTAGTATAGTACAGTATACTATTACACTATAGTACAATACACTATGCTATTACACTAGTACAGAACAGTACATTATTACACTAGTATAATACAGTATACTATTACACTAGTACAATACAGTATACTATTACACTAGTACAGTACAGTATACTAGCGTAATATACTAGTACATTAGTATAGTATACTAGCATAGAATACTAGTACACTAGTATAGTATACCAGTACACTAGCATAGTATAACAGTATACTAGTAGACTAGTATAGTATACGAGTACAGTAGTATAGTAGTACACTAGTATAGAATACTAGTACACTAGTATAGTATACCAGTACACTAGCATAGTATAACAGTATACTAGTAGACTAGTATAGTATACGAGTACAGTAGTATAGTAGTACACTAGTATAGTATACGAGTACAGTATTATAGTAATACACTAGTATAGTATACGAGTACAATAGTATAGTAGTACACTAATATAGTATACTAGCATAATATAATAGTACACTACGTATTGTTAGTATAGTATACTAGTACAATAGTATATTAGTACACTAATATACTAGTACACTGATACAGTATATTACAAGTTTTTAGTACTATGACGCATTCACGAACAAAACATTTTCAAAAATCATCTTATTATATAGAGAAAATGTAAATTATTGCTAAACACGTCTGTTCGTACTAAGAACTCGATAGCAGCTCCATTAATTTGGTTCTTTTGTCGACAATCAACAGGTCACCATCAACTTTTATTGATATAGGTAGCATGTGGGGCACAAATTCTTCACTGAGGAACGATATGAAAAAATAAAAAATTTTAATACGATTTTTAATGGTGGGAATGCGATTTATGAAAATACTAAACCAACTGCTGCACAGTACTGTAGTGTAGTTGCTTTTATAAGTGTTTTTGTGGACCATTTTAGAGAATACAGAACACTGTATAACTAAAAAATTAAGTGAAGAATCGAAACTGAAACAATGTGCTACATTTATTTTTGAATAAATTGTATATACATATACAGTATGTTGTTGCTCCACCCAACTGATATTATTCCGGTGATTGTACTTGTTTTCACATTGCCTGTATCTGTTAAGTGAAAAGGAAATAATATTATAATATAGTTTAAGTTAGAAGCAAATTTTTTTTGATCGAACAGTTTAGATTATATCATCAGATTTTTATATATATTCAGCTATCTCATCAAATTAATTTTGGTTTATCCTTGACTATTTGATTAATTTTAACAGGTCGAAGTAATTATGAAATATCAGTGACTTTTAAAGTGTTAAAACAGCGATAAAGAGTCATATGTATAAAAGTTAAAGGCTAACTTAAAAATAATCACTTATTGTGAGATATGTGTAGTCATTTATTATGAATTACTGAATTTGATTCATTGTAAATCGAAGCCTATTTTAGAAAAATGTTTCAAAGTGGGAAATTAAAACTTTACGTCCGTAGTTCATTAACTCCAATTTAATAATAGACAATGCAGAGAAGGTAGGAGGGGGGATGACTTATAGATATGGAATAATTGCATCATGCAGTAAATGACTATCAAATACATGCTATATTATCTACAATGTCTCTGTAATGGATTTATAAACATCTACAACAGAGTAGAACAAATAATTAATTTATGTGACTAGATGCTAAAATAACTAATAATCAAAAAATCGATACTATGCAGATAGAAAACAAAAATATTTTCTAATAAATAAACAGTATTGTATTTACCAAAAATATTTTTCGATCTACAATAAACTGGGCCACTAATGTGTATGCATTTAACTATTAAAAAAATCACAATGCAAATAAATATAGTTTCTGCAAAATACTTTTTCGTACTCTATTTACATATTTAGTCTTCCTTTTTCTTTCTACATTATTTTATATACAATTCTTTTGCAGACTATGACTTTATGCAATCGTGGAATCATGCAAAACTTTGAGTGCCTAGAAAACCTAAATAGCAAAGAAAGCTTGGTTGCTTCAACCTATTGCCATATACCCCTGAATTCTCGGAAAATGTACCTTGGCCTACGTTACCCCGAGTTATAGGTATGTATACAAGGTGTTCGGATATATGTGAGAGAAAATTTAAGGGGTGATTTTATTTGAAATGATAAGTCGAAAATATAGATTAAGATTTCTTGATATCGTGCTTCGTTTTCGAGAAACTTGACTGAATTTTAGCCGAGAACATAACCTAGACCTAAAGCTTTGTTCTCATTAGTCAAGTGACTTGACTTTAAGTCGCTTGAATTCAAGTATGCGGATTTCATGTTTGTGTTCCGTAGTGTCCTTCGCCTTCAAGTTACTTTCTAGATTACTTGAAGCAAGTAGATATCTAAAATGACGTCAAAGAAGGTGGTCTCCTTCGTTATTCCATAAAATATCATATTCCTCATATATTTCTAAGAATTTAGAAATCTTGTCATTTCACCATCTATTTTTAATCATTGTTTTATGTTTATAACCTCACTTTTCAAAAACAATAGACATTCAGCTTACTTCAAGGGACTTCAAGTTCACACTTGTACTTACGTTCACACTATTCAAGTTGTATTTCAAGGCAAGTAAAAGTTAAAAGACTCTCTACTTCGCTTGAAACTTGAAAGAAATTTGAAAGGATATTTCAAGTCAAGTGAATAACAGGTTCACATTGGTAAAGTAGTTTGAAGTTACTTGACTTCAAGCGACTTGAAATATCTACAATGCCTACTTACATACATTGGCTGCGTTCAGCAGACTCAACTGTTGAGTGATTTCACTAGATTTTACTCGCGTCGACCAAGGAACGTGCCACTTCAGAGTAAAATCTAGTGAGATCACTCAACAGTTGGGTCTGCTGAACGCACCCATTATTCCAGTCTTTTGCGAACTGTTGAAAGTGGTAGACTGTTAGTGGCACACATATGTTACGAGCCGAAGCTGAGGGCAATAAGATTGGCGGCTGCGAAGCCGAGGATTTGAGTTTCTTTGTTGGAGTCTATTAGTAACGGACAAACCGGTGCCTGGCTAACACCGGGGGTCGTTATAAGGAGGTTGGTTTTCGTGGACGAACCGGGGTCTGGTATCCCCGGGAGCTACTAGGAATGTTAGTTTAGCTTCGTAACTTTATAATGAGATACACCTCAAGCGGTAAAGATGTATCTGTGTGGGTTAGTCTGACAGTGGAAATTCTGATGATGATTAGATTCAAATAAAAGAACTCTGAGTAAGAAATAACTAATTATATTCTATGAGCTCGGTCCTTACAATTGTTTAAGTGTTTGATTGGCGCGGTACCTAAGTCCGACTCTCGGTTTTGACGCACTACGAAATGCGGGGGTCTCAAAGAGTTTAATAATTACAACACTTATCAGTAACTCTACGTACTGTATGGTTTAAGTTGAAATTATACTTGAAGGAGAATGTTACTCGATCCCGTAAGCCTTTTTCGTCTATGAGTACTAGACTTGAAATGAGCCCCCGAGTATGCATTCGTAGGCCTTTTTATGCTATGAAATTCGGCTAGAAAGTAGTGGGGACATGAATGCCTTCAATTGAATATTAGGTTTTCGGGGAAAACTCGGCTGTATCATACCATTGCAGGAAACAGTGACCCCGCCGGGTCATGCGCATTCCGGACATCCGAAAGGGTTAAAAGTCACAGATAGGTCTGCGTACGTAACACATACATAAGAAAGACTGTACGTGTTTTCTAAACATATGTATGTGTATACTAAATGTACAGTATTTATTCGATAAAAGCTCGCGATCGCGAGGTTTCCTTAACAAGTCACGCTGCTCGAAAAGAAGGCTGGAAGGGGCAGCAGGCGCGTGAGGGGCCCCTACGCTGGGCAGCGGTGGTGTAGGCCAAAGCGAGCTTGTAACGAATAAATACTGTACATACTGCACTTCAGCCAGTACTGGGTTGAGCCGTCCAGACGATTCCAGTAACGCTGGACTGTTGTGTTCTCGATGGTGGGGGTAAACACTGGATTGAAAAGTGGACTGTCGATCCAGTCGAAACCTGCTGAAATGACGGCACTGTACTGGAGTGAAAACACTATTTACATTATTCCAGTTTCCATGCTGGATTGGATCACTGGACTGCACTAATGTAAACCCAGCTTTACCTCAGCGTACTCTTCAGGCGCCATAAACTGCAATTCGGTGCACGCGCACTCGGCTAAAATTTATAATATGTAACGGAACACCCTGTATATTAGGTTGGTGCAAAAGTTCATTGGCTTTATTGAATCAGTCTTTATTAAAAGTAAAAATATATTACAAATTTTTCAATCAAAATATTTTTTTGGCTTTCTATGACCTTTTGCTACTTTTCTGGTAAAAGTAGGAGTATGTAGTTGTAGTGAGAAAAGACATTTCCGTACAGTTAATATCACCTAACAATGAGCAAACGAACTTTTGCACCCACATAATTACAATAAAGAGTCAGACACGGAATGATTTCTCCTTCTATAATTTATTGTGCGCCATTTTTTTAATATATTTGACGAATTTGAGAATTCCTAGCGATTATGTGAGAAACAGGGATGATTAAGTTATCCTGAGTTAAAACTGCCATGGGTCTATAACATTAAAGAACACAAATACAGTCTAACACTAGCAAAGACAATACTGCCCCTTACCGTTCGTATGGCACAGTTACAGATAAATTCTAACTTTGATTTATCTTTGAATGGAGGGGGGATATGGAATGTACAGGTCCCCTTATCATGGCCAACTATTTCTAATGATTGTAATTTTCCACGTCTTTCAATGGAATTTCATAAATCTTGCTCTAGTCTGTCATCAACCCCAGTTGTATACATGTATCAGTTCTAATCCTAGGTTTATACAAGTGCCAGCTCGAATTCATACGAGTTCTACATACTTTCAAATTCTAACCGGTCGGCATCTATAACTGTCTTGCAGATAAGTCGTGTTAAACTATTTGTCCTGAGCATTTAATACTGTATAAATGCGTTCGTTGGCAATTCGAACAAAGAAACAGGATTTAAATAATGTGGTACAAAGTTCATTGGGAAAATAAATAAATAAGATCCAGATAAATTATTTAACTGAATAAATGTTATTCACCTAACTATTGTAGTATAGTTTTTATTATAATACTTCTACGCTTCTTTCATATGTATTGAAATTAGGGTTGGGTATTATTCGAATTGTTTCGAATAAATATTTATCCATGATAACTATCCGAATAAATTCTATTTACTCGAATATTTCATTCGAATAATAATTATTCGTTATTTATGATATATTATCTTACCCATTTATTTGAATAATTTATTGTTATTTATTCGAAAATCTTCCAAAATTATCCACATAATGGTACGAATAACTCTTCATAGTTTTGAGTTCCTCTTACAAGAGATGATCCCAAACCCGAAAATTCAAAAAATTCTGGAACTTTGTGGATATGTAGGGTATTTCCCCCTGATTACAACGCATTTTTTTGCTGCCCAAATTCACTCTACGGGGGTGAAATTAACCCCTCAAGATTCGGCTATTTTTCGATTTTATTTTGTAACACGCAATCTGTAAAAGTTAGAAAAAAAGTTTCAAGACAAAAGTTATTTCTTTTAATTAGATCTATTAAATCGTAAAAGTTTTATTAATTCTTTAAACATCTACGAAAAAGTTACATACAAAAATATTAATAATATTCTCTGCAAATCGTTTTTTCACGTGAAATCTGAACTGGATGTTTAAATAATTATTAAACTGCATAACCCATATTTTTCTCCATATAATTTCAACTTTTGTTGTATTGCGGAACTGTGCTCCTCGACAAACGAAGACCTTTTGTATCCCATTGTATCGTACCTTAAGCTGCACGACGAGCAATGTTCTTCTAACATTTATTAGAAAATAATATATGACTTGGGACAGTCTTCATTTTTTTACTTTTCTCGCAAACCAATGTTGTTACACCATTTCTTCGAACGGTATAATGCTCGGCGCAACTACTACAATGCAGTACAATCAAGAAAAACTATGTTTTTCAAAAGGGCTAATTTAAAATTTGGTTTTCTCAATTTTTTTTCGAAAACGGTTCCGAATTTTTTAAAACTCTCAACGGTACAATGCGGTACAAAACTAGTAGAAACTATTACAACAATGATTTTTTAATTTTTGATAAAATGGGGACTAACTTCACATACATGAACTCTTGTGAAAAAACGAGATCTACTGGATTTTCAAAATTATTTGGTTTCTCAACAATGTATGCATTTCTATACCATGCGTGAATTATTCTCATTATCAATGCTCCACACAACAATAGACACGTGTAACGTACCGCTACGAACCGCCGTAAATTTTTCCTTTTTCTTTTTAATATAAATTGTTATTTCGTTCATTTATACCTAAGTTGCATTGTTAGTATTAAGGACATGCGAAACACGTGCGAGCGACACGCTACGTAGCGGGAAACAGTGAACTAAATGACGCGCAACGCATGCGCATAACCAACCATTCAAACTGTGAACGCAGTGCCGTGAACGAACCGAGCGCGCGTGCGCAGACCGCACGATCAACCGGATGCCGAGTGTAGTGCGCGAGTGGCGGAAACCGGATGTGAAATCCGATTGGTGCGCGAGATCGCGCAACGACTGATTGGCGCGGGCCAAATACCACCAAGGAGTATGAATATAGGCCTGCCAGCAACAGAGAATCAGGCTGGTTTCTGCCACCGAACCAAAAGCATACCGAGGTCGCTTTAACTAGCCCCTCATAGTGATCCTCTAGGTAGTGATCGGCAAAGGTGTCCACCATTTTGGCCTAAAGCGGAAGTCACAAATCGGCGGGCACTTCAGTATTAAATGAAGTTTGCTGCTGATCCTACTTTTCGCTCAATGTTATGGAATCCAATTGATAGATGTTATTGCTTTGCCCAATCGGAAATATTACTTGCTCTCTCTATTTCCGGTTTAGGTCAGTAATGGCGTCGACCAATAGAAAACGTGGAACACATTTGCCGATCACTACCTAGAGGATCACTAGCCTCTCAGTCTCGCAAAGTCTCCAAGCAAGTTTATCTTAAATCAACGTCCTGACTTCCAACTTCAACTTGCATCCGAGGTCGCTTTAACTAGCCCAGCGCTGTCCAACTTGCCTCCTGAGAGGCAAAAGCCGTCCCCATCATCGTCCGCCGTTGCCATGGTGCAAAGACGCCGCCGAGTCAAAGTAACAGTGAACGTCGATGTCGTGCGTGGCGTCTGAACTTCCTTGTCTACGGAACTGTCACGGTCTCCTATTTAGCGTCGCGAGGTTTCCTTGACAACAAGTCACGCTGCTCGGAAGAAAAGTTGGAAGGGGAAGCAGGCGCGTGAGGGGCCCCTCGCTGGACAGCGCTGAACTAGCCCCTCAACATCCATCCGAGGGCGCGTTAACTAGCCCCTCAACTTCAATCCGAGGTCGCTTTAACTAGCCCCTCAACTTCAATCCGAGGTCGCTTTAACTAGCCCCTCAACTTCAATCTGAGGTCGCTTTAATTAGCCCCTCAGCAACGTGGAAGCTACATCTGAGGCCGCTTTAATTAGCCCCTCAGCAACGTGAAAGCTACATTTAAGTCCGCTTTAATTAGCCCCTCAGAAACGTGGAAGCTACATCGGAGACCGCTTTAATTAGCCCCTCAGCAACGTGGAAGCTACAACTGAGGTCTCTTTAACTAGCCCTTTGGCTCCCATCCTAGAAAGGGCCAGCTGATAGGCAACAGGAAGCCATAACAACTCCGAGGGAAGGAATCCTCTAAATTTCTCAACTTAAAATTCTAAATCGACCAAGTGTCATTTCTTGTATTATATATTATACCGACATAGTGTCGAGACTTTATGTTCAGTTAGTGATTTATACTATATCTTTAATATTAATTAACGCCTCTGTTCTAACTATTCTATACCGAAGGCGTCAAACGATCTTATGTTCTGTTTTACCGACCGAAGCGTCAAATTCTATTTCTACCGACTTAGCGTCGAACCCGAAATCGAACGATATTCTTTAATACCGACTAAGCGTCATTTTCGTTAACATTACATTCCGTTACACCGACTTAGCGTCGATATCGAAATCAAACGATATTCTTTATTACCAACCGATACGCCGTCACGTAATTATCTTATGTTCTATTAATTTATCGTCATAGTTCACACGACTCCGTCTCGTATTATATGTTCCATTTCTGACTTAGTGTCAAAACCTTTTTTGAATAATCTATCTTGTAGATATAACACAAAATAGATATATTTGTATAACTATTGACAATACTTATTAATATGGATTTTCACCACGAATACAATGAAAAGATTCTTAACTTACATACATAATTAAATTTTTTGTATTTAACAATTCTTTTTAACAAATAAGCAAGCACAAAACATAATTTGTCTAAACTCTGGTCCACTAATCGCCACCTAATTTTTGTACAAACTAATTCTGCCACGGATAAAGCGCTCTCAGATTCTACACTTGTTGGTTGGGCAGTCATTAAGAAATCATATGCCATTTGTATATATTTTTTCCTTACTTTTTCTACTTGAGAATACGTCCATTTTTTTGATGACTTGATTCACATTTTTAGTTTTCTTTGAGATCAGAGTTGGTTTTTTATGAAATACTTCAGTTTTCGTCTTTATTAGTAATTGAATTTTTTTCACTGATAACGTAGTAGATGTCGACGGAATTAATGAACGCATATATACGCTATATTGCTATACATAATTTATCGAATTACCGGTAAAAATTTGTGGGTATTTTTCGCGATTTACCGGTATTGCAATCCCTAAATTTCACCCTCTTATAAGAATTTGGGCAGCGAGAAAAATTGCGTTGTAATCAGGAGGAAATCCCCTACATATCCACAAAGTTTCAGAATTTTTTGAATTTTCGGGTTCGGGATCTTCCCTTGTTAGTTTTGTAAAAGTGTGTTCATATGATCTATACAATGAGTAAATAATTATCCGAATAAAAATTATTTATGTTATCTGGAAAAATTATTATTCGATTCAAAATTTATTCGGATAATTCTCATTCGATTCAAAATTTATTCGTTTGTGGCGAACAGATGTATATTCGTTATTCGTCATTCGAATAAAATTTTAGTCATCTCTGACTGAAACAAATGAGCCAATCAAGAAATAAAACCAAACGACAGGAAATCCAACAAATGAAAAAGCAAGTAGAACTATTACGTTCATTCGTATTTAGGAAGAATAAATATCTTTTCCTATGACAAGATGTATTTTGCAATTTCGATTTATCTCTTTTTGAAGAATTATCATATTCACAGTTGTTAATTACACAGTCTCCATAAAAACAACTTATAAAAATCAGTTATATGACAATAGTGCATAATTCTCTTAGAACGTATTGCACTAATGACAATAGAACTATTAAAATACACAGATTTTATTTACCCTGCAGCACAAAAAGTCCTTGGTGTTTGATAACAAATGAAAAAGTTACGTTCCAGCAGTGCCAGCGCAGTGCTCAAAATAATGCCGTAAGAACACAATCTGCCAGTGGAATTGTAACGATGTGCAATAAAACGAAGATAACTATATTTAGTTGAAGATACCGCAATCCTGTGTGATTCAATTAATTGTTTAAAAGGCTAGTAGCGGGGCACGGTATCGGCAACTTATTTTTTTATTTATCACCGTTACGAGACACTTCCACGAGAAAATAGAGTAGGCGAAACGCTCGGTCCCTTTTCGTTTCTTTTGTTAGTCTGGCAACACGAAGTGGGAGATAACCTTAACGCGATTCTAATTTCTCGCTGTTCTCAGCATGTTGCACGATTAGTCCCCCCCCCCCCCCCCCGCCATCCCTGTTTTAAGATATGAAAATTTCCATTGTGATTTATTAAAAGGAATTATGTGTTCACTATGAAATTTCTGTAATATAAAATATGATTCTTTTTCCACAGTAGCTACGCATATACCCTAGTAGCATTTATTTGCTGGGAGTTTGTTGGACCAATGACGTGTTATCCGTTGGCCAACTGTTGAAGTGTCGCGCTAATTTTAAATGGGCCAGCGATTGTAACCAACGCAGGCCCAACTGAAGGTTTCTTTCCATAGGCCCAACTGAAGGTTTTTTTCTATAAGCCCAACAATTTCTTTCCAAAAGACGTTTTACAGACGTCCAGAAGGCGTCATGAAGAACTTCAAAAGACGTCTTAAACACGTCTTTTTCAGGCCTGGTTTAGGAAAAAAAAAATTCGCAACGAGGAGAGAATCGAACCTAAACTTTCCGCTTACGAAGCAACCGCTGTTCGCACTTACCCAACACATTTCCTTGTAAACACTTCTAATTTCTAGTTACATAACTAGTATTAATTGTTTATAAAAACTGCGCAGTGACGCGAAATATTCTACAAAATATCATCATTCGACCTTTAGACCCATTCCTTAAAATTTCACATTCGTCTCAAGACAGACGTCCTCATTACGTATTTATAAATAAGAAAAGAAAAATCACAACTTGGAATATAATAACAGGTTTTTGGATGTAGCAAATTTTCTGACGTTTGTAAGACGACATTTAATCATCGTTGTAATTTTTTGTTAATTAACCAACCATAGTAATTGTAGGCCCAACATTGAATATTCGTAGGCAAACTGTCGTAACTTTTTGTTAATTAACCAACCATAATAATTGTAGGCCCAACATTGAATATTCGTTGGCAAACTGTCGTAATTTTTTGTTATATAACCAACCATAATAATTGTAGGCCCAACATTGAATATTCGTTGGCAAACTGTCGTAAGTTTTTTGCCGTAGGCCCTATGTTGGGAATTTGTAGGCAAAACGCTAACTATATCCCAACTAATTCCCAACTGTTGGCTACCGTTGGCCAACCAAAAATGCTACTAGGGTAGTACATCTATGTAACTTAATATTTGTTATCACTATAATAACGCGGAGTGTTATAGAAGACGAAAGATAATAAAATTAGAAAGAAATATAATTAAAAATATAAAAGATCCAAACAATAATTCCTCGATATACTGTCTGTTCAGTTCAGTGGGAGCAAATGTTTATCCCCTCCAAATACGGGGATCTCCCTTGAAGCCAGCTGTCGCCTTTAGAGTGAGGAGCCACTTGTTACTGGTGTTTTAGATGTATTTAAATTATCTTATTTTACTTCTTAATTTCTACTTCTATTATAAGTGTATGTATCTAGAATTATTATTGTTATTATTATTAGCTATTATTAATTATGTAGATATAAGAAATAAATTTGCATATTTTAGGTCATAAAGACGCCAAACTTGGTAAAAAAAAAGATACTAGAAGTCAACTTCAGCATAAAAAAATTTCAAACATTTTATAATATTTTATAATTTTCTCTTTTTATTGTCATTTTAATTTTGAAATCAACATTCAGTAAAGGTAGGCATATACTGTGGGTTTACTGATCCCACTAACGAAGAGTGCCATAACACGATATGGCAGTATTTTTAATGTATTTCAGGTACAACAGTGTTGCGGTTGGGTAATAAGTAACTCAGGTTTACTAGGAACAGTATAAGTATTAATTAAGAGCAGTATAATTAGACGAGCAACTTGTCTCATGGCCAGACGCTTACGCCATGTCTCCCGGCACCCTGTGCATGCGTTACCCACTCCGACCGTATACCACAAACAGTCTTACGTCCATACATATAAATGAAAGCGCGTTTTGTTCGTCAAAGCGAAGGAGACTGGGGAACAGTCGCTGGAGCTGTGGCTGCTCGTTCGTTAGTTTTGCTAGTCTGTGGCGCTGCAAAGGCTTGGGTAGTTAGTCCTTTGGCCTGCAGAGGCGTGGCGATGGTCGGGCCGCTATAACCACTCCCCCCGAGTGACTTTCTGGCGCCACCTTTGAAAGTTACGTGTCTGGAATAAGTTTTCTTTGGTTTGTCCATGGTTGAACCCCAGTGATTTAGTGGAGTTTCGTCCAGTTGAGTGTCCTCCGATGTTGAGAGCGGATCCGAATCAACCTTCGTTATGTAAGCGGGTTTCAGTCGTTCAATGGAGATGTTTTGGTGTGTACCATGATGTCTATTTTAAACAATTTGTCTGTGATCCTTTCAATTACTTTGTATGGTCCCATATATGGTTTTTCCAATGGTGCTTTTACGTGGTCACAACGAAGAAAAACATGTGAACAGCTTGCTATGTCCTTCAGGATGAAGATCCTGGATTTTGAGTGGTGCGCAGTTGGTGCAGATTGGAGTCCGCGCATGTATTCTCTGTATTTCTCAATGAAGATTTGTGGATCAGCTGGCATGTCTTAACAGACGAAAAATTCTTCTGGAACTTACGAGTTCCGACGAGCTACGGCTCGGTGCCATATAGCATGTCTGCTGGTGTTGCTTGAAGGTCCTCCTTGAAGCTTGTTCTCAGTCCCAGAAGAGCAGTTGAGAGGATGTCTAGCCATGGTTTCGGAGAACACATCAAAGCAGTTTTGAGTGTTCAGTGCCATGTTTCGACCAAGCCGTTGGCTTGGGGGTGGTACGGTGACGTTGTTTGTTTCGTTATCCCCATGAATTTGGCTAGCGCCTGGGAAAGCGTTGACTCGAACTGGCTGCCTTGGTCTGAAGTGATAGTGAGAGGCGTGCCGTAGTGTGCGATCCAGTGGTCAAAAAGACCCGTTACAATGGTGTCAGCCGTGATGTTTTGTAGAGGAACTGCTACTGGCTATCTGGAGAATCGATCGATAATTGTTAAACAATATTTATGACCTCTCACCTCTGGTAGAATGATGATATCAATGTGGATGTGATTGAATCTGTTGTCCGGAATGTCGATGTGTTTGGGTTCCGTTCTGATATGGCGATGGATCTTGGCTCGTTGACATACCAGGCATTCTCGAGACCATCAGGTTGAATCCTTTTTATTCCGGGCCAGATGAATTTCTCGCGTAACTATCGAGACGTGGTTCTGCCGCTGGGATGTGAGAGTCCATGTATTGTATCGAATGCTAGTTTACGGATGGATTTGGGAATGAAAGATCGTACTATGCCCGATGAAATGTCACAGTAGATTTTAGAGTCAGCGTCGATAGTCAGTCTTTGTAGTTTAAGAGATGATGGGTTTTTAATCAGATCTTGTAATTCCGCATCATTTTGTTGACTTTGCTGTATCGTCTGTGAGTCGAGTATTGTTGGCATGTTGACTGTGCTGATTCGCGAGAGCGCGTCGGCGACTACGTTCTCCTCTCCTTTGACGTACACAATATCAGTGGAGAACTGAGAAATGTAGTCCAATTGTCGTAATTGTCGCTCGGAGGGTTTTTCAAGATTCTGTTTGAAAGCGTAAGTCAACGGTCTGTGGTCTGTTCTGATGACGAACCGGCGACATTCCAGTAGATGTTTGAAGTGTCTGATGGCGGCGAAGATGGCGAGGAGTTCACGGTCATATGTGCTGTATCGTTGTTCCGTGTTACTGAGCTTCCTGGAGAAGAATCCTCTTGGTTTCCAAATACCATCCTCGAGTTGTTCCAGCGCAGCTCCCACAGCTGTGGTGGACGCATCCGTTGTTAGGGTGAGTGGAGCAGTCGGAGATGGGAATAAAGTTCTCATCACCGTTGCGAGGCTTTGTCTTGTTGCCTCAAAGTCTTCTTCAGCTTGCTTGATCCAGTTAATCCTCGTCTTATCGTTCTTCTTTGAATGGGTAAGGTAGGCGTTGAGTGGTACCTGGAGTTGAGCTGCTTGTGGAGTGCACGATCGATAGTAGTTGGTCGTACCCAAAAACCGTCTAAGTTCCATGACTGTTTTAGGTTTGGGATAATTGATGATCTTGTCCACTCGTTCTGTGCTTGGTATGAAACCCTGCGCGTTGATTGTGTGGCCCAGGAACTTGACTTCAGATTGGCCGAATATGCATTTGTTGGTGTTTACGAATAGAGAATGGTCCTTTAGTCTTTGGAACACTTGGCGGAGGTGTTCGCAGTGTTGTTCAACATTTTCTGACATGACCATGATGTCGTCAATGTAGACAAAGACAAAATCCAGGCCTCGAAACACTGCATCCATGTATCTCTGGAAGGTCTGTGTTGTATTTTTTAAACCAAATACTCGTAAAGTCCCCACGGTGTTGTTATGGCTGTCTTTTGGATGTCCTCCTCGTGAATTCGTACCTGGTGGTAAGCTCGTTCCAGATCGATTATTGAGAAGATTGTTTTCCCGTGGAGGAGCGAAAACAGACTATTTATTAAAGGTGGTGAATACTTATCTGGGACAGTGATGGCGTTCACGTTGCGGTAGTCTCCAACTAGTCGCCAGAGTTTATTTTTCTTGCGCACCATGTGGATTGGGCTTGACCAAGGACTGCTGGATAGTCTGCAGACATCGGTCTCAAGAAGATGTTGAATCTCAGCTTTGGCCGCAGCGGCTTTTTCTCCAGCCAGCTTTCTGTATTGCTCTGTGACCGGTCGTCCATTCGTGATGATCTTGTGTGAAAAGTCAGATTTCTTCAGGGTTGGTTTGTGCGGCGATTGGGTTATCTGAATGAATTCTTCGAGTAGGTCGGAGAATGGCATCGTGGAGTTGATCGTGGAGATCCCATGGCAATTTGTTTTGATCAGTTGTCCTTTTGTGGCTAGACTGGTGTAACGTACCGCTACGAACCGCCGTAAATTTTTCCTTTTCTGTCTAATATAATTTGCTTTTTTGTTCATTTATACCTAAGTTGCATTGTTAGTATTAAGGACATGCGAAACACGTGCGAGCGACACGCTATGTAGCGGGAAACGGTGAACTAAACGACGCGCAACGCATGCGCATAACTGCCCATTCAAACAGTAAACTCAGTGCCGCGAGTGAACCAAGCGCGCATCCGCAGATCGCACGGTCAACCGGACGCCGAATAAACCGAGTCTAGTGCGAGAGTGGCGCGAACCGGATGTTAATTGTAATTGGTGCGCGAGATCGCGCAGCAAGTGATTGGTGCGGGCCAAGTACCACAAACCAATATAAATACAGGCCCGCCAGCAGCAGAGAATTAGACTTGGTTCTGCCACCGAACCAAAAACATACCGAGGTCGCTTTCACTAGCCCCTCAGTCTTGCAGTCTTTAAGAAGTTTATCTAAAATCAACGTCCTGACTTCCAAACTTCAACCTGCTTCTGAGGTCGCTTTAGCTAGCCCCTCAACATACATACGAGGTCGCTTTAACTAGCCCCTCAACTTCCCTCCGAGGTCGCTTTAGCTAGCCCCTCAACTTCCATCCTGGAAAGCGTGGGCCAGCTGATAGGTAGCAGAAACCACTACAAATCCGAGGGAAGGAATCGATTAAATTCAACTTCCATCTGGGGACGCCCTAACCGGCTACCTGGCTACGATCTGAGATCACTTTAACTAGCCCCTCGGCTTCCATCCTAGAAAGCGTGGGCAAGCTGATAGGCAACAGGAAGCTACTACAAATCCGAGAGACGGAATCCTCTCAAGTTCTCAACTTAACATTCCAAATCGACCAATTCTCTGCATTAACTATTCAACACCAAAATGAAACGGTATTCTTAATTAGCGACTTAGCGTCGAAACCTAAACCAAACGATATTCTTTAAGTGTCATTTTCGTTAATCTTACGTTCCGTTACACCGACTTAGCGTCGAAACCGAAATCAAACGATATTCTTTAATACCGACCAATACGTCGTTACGCAAATACTTTATGTTTTATTATATCAATTTATCGTCACGGTTCATACGACTCCGTGTCGTATCTTATGTTCCATTTCTGACCTAGCGTCAAAACCTTTTTTTGAATAAACCATTTGTTACTTATTGTTATAAACAGGACTCTCGTTTCGTGAAATTCATTTCTTTATCGCACGTCACCCGAACGAATCCCACAATTCCACGGGTAAACCGCTCTACTTGTGGAATCTCCTGTAATTAACGGCAACGTTTCGTTCGAGAACGTTGCACTGGTGATGGAGTCGATCAGCTGTTGATTCTTCAGGTCGATGAGTAGGCCGAAGTGGGTCAAGAAGTCTGCACCAATCATAGCCTCGTGAACATCCGCAATGATGAACGACCATGAGAAGTTTCTGCGTAAGTTAAGATCAATGTTGAACATCATGGTTCCATATGTGTTAATCTGAGTTGCGTTTGCCGCGTAGAGTGTGAGATCTGTTTTTTTTTTGTATCCGTGTTTGTATCGGTGTGCTGGGAGAACGAAGACGGCAGAGCCAGAATCTATCAGAAATTTCTGGTTCGTTCTCCTGTCATGTATGAGCAGGCGGCGTTATTTTGGTGGTTCCGAGATCGCCTTATTATTGTTGTGATTGCTGTCACGCATCGCCTCGACCCGTCACAGCGTGTTTAGTTTCCCTAGCCCGTAGGCTGGTAGCTGCAAGGAGTTGTGCATTTGCGAGCCTCTCGCCCAAACCTCTTGTGGTAATAGCAGGCATCTGAGCGGTCTGGTGTCCTCGACCTGGTGACTGATGAGAGGGTCGTGCCTTGAGCCTCTCCTGCTCTTTGAGACACAGAGCAAGGGCTTGTTGCAATTCGTCGATTCGTTTCTCCAGTTGCCTGGTGGTCGGTGGAACATCCACTCGGTCTACTGCCTTTACTGTTGAGGACATGACGCACGGCTGGTTGGTGGCATCCATGATGCGGTCTGCCATTTCAGCCAGCGCATTGAGATCCAGAGAGTCTGATGCAATAAGAAGTGGTCGGATGCTTGTCGGCAGTCGGTTCAGCCACAGGGTATGGAGCGTGTCATCCTTGATGGCGCCCACAGCCAGGTCCCTCATTTCACAGAGGAGTTAGGAAGACTTCTTATCTGCCAGGACCAGGTCGTTCAAGAGTCTCTGAATTTGCTTTTGTCTAGAGTCCGACAATCGTTGTGCAAGCACACGTTTAAGATATTGGTACTTATCTTGAGTTGGCGGGTTGTAGAGGACGTCGGTGATCTGCTATAGTGTGTCAGAGTCCAGAGCCCTGATAGATGACGGTCACTTCGTGTCCGTAATGGAACGACTTCGACCTCTATCAAGAAAAACCAAATATCTGGTCGGTCTTTGATGATTGCAGGCAATTGCGGCTTCCGTACGGATGACATGAGATCCTCGTTCATGAAGTAAGCCACCGTGATATGAGAACCCGATGTTTCGCCTCGTGTTAATGGGTCCACGTGGTCATTGTCTTCTATCTCTTTATGGGTACTCTCGTCGATTGTAATTGGGCTGTCGTTCTGACTCGAAGAATGTGACGCCATAGGAGATTTTGTCAGTGGCATTGTGATTGAGTCCGTGCTGGGTTGGGCACGATAAAATGTCGAAGCACGTGGCGTAGTAGAGTCGCGTGTTCGTGTTATTATCCGCCGAGATCACGTCGGGGTCACCAATTGCGGGTTTACTGATCCCACTAACGAAGAGTGAAGGTGCGGATGAACACGATATGACAGTATTTTTAATGTATTTCAGGTACAACAGTCTTACGTCCATATATATAAATGAAAGCGCGTTTTGTTCGTCAAAGCGAAGGAGACTAAGGAACAGTCGCTGGAGCTGTGGCTGCTCGTTTGTTAGTTTTGCTAGTCTGTGGCGCTGCAAAGGCTTGGGTAGTTAGTCCTTCGGCCTGCAGAGGCGTGGCGATGGTCGGACCGCCACAATACATGCGCTAGTGGCGCCGAGCTTCGCGTCAGCTCCCCCACGGCTGACATTAAAGAACCGAAGCTTGCGGCGACGATGAGTCATCTACTATTGAAACAATGTGATATTTTGGGTTCTGTACTTATGAAAATAATTTTAATATACATACTTGCAACAGCGGGCAAGAAAGTTACCATTTTTTCGATCCACTCTACTTCAATTACTTTTTAACATCAACTCAAAACTGTTGCATGTGCCCAATATACATATCTATTCTGATAGAGAATGGAAACCTGTATAAAATCCAGTTGAAGTTGAATTTATTTAACTAACAAACAAAAACCTTACATAACATTAAATAAGACATCACACTTTTAAAGTCGATAAAAAAGTTACCTCTTTTGAAATGTAATAAAAAATCTAATATTTTATGGAGACACCATTTACTTTTAGGACGGCCTAAAAACTTATCAAAAATGGTAACTCCTTTGTCGGTTCCAAAAATGTGTTGCCCGTTGAATGCCATATAAAACCTTCGTTTTTAGTTAAATAAATTCAATTTTATCTGGATTTTATACAGCTTATTTCTCCATCAGAATATGTATATTGAACACATACCTACCACAGTAGCAAGTTGCTGCAAAAAAATAACAAAAAAAACAAACCGAAAAAGTGGTAACTTTTTTTCCCGCTACTGTATTAGCCTTTCGTCGAACCTGTCTACTAGCATTTAAAGACCACAGCGTAACATACGATGTGTTATCGATTATTGAAGAATTAAATTCTTGTATTTTTGGTTGTAATCTTCTGGAAATATTGTTAACATATTAATGAGAGTTTGCTGATGAAACTAACACCAAACACGATATAATTTGGGTAATTCTTCCACTGTCATTTTCAGCAACACATAAGCGTGCTGCTGCCGGCTTGAATAAACAACTCAGTTGGTAAAATGGTCGTGACTGAACAGCAGTGGCGGATTGTCCAAGGTGTCAGCTTGCCCGATGGCAAGTGGGCCCTGCGGGCCTCTGATAAAGTGGGCCCTCTTAAACATCAGACAATATGTTAAAAATGTTAATGACCTTTTAGTAGCTTGAAAATATAATAGCAGTTCCATTATTATTACTGCATGTAACTAAATTTTACGTTGTATTAATATTTTAATAAACAAATTTAATGAAATCATTTTTCGAGGATACATATATTTCACAAAAATTTTAATTGTACTTTTTTGCCACTTGTATATTTCTTGAAAATTTTATTTCTTTCTTATAAAAATTAAATGATAACCTTATAGTTGTGGGTGAGTTCCCTTTGTCTCCTGGCAACCAATATTTTTAGACCCAATCCGTCACTGCTGACAAGTAAAATTTGAGTTTTCAGATTTCAGCAGACTCCTCAGCAAAAAGCAAAAGTATTATATAATGGATCCTGTCTTAAACGTAAAGAACGTCCATGCTTTTCTTTCTACGCTGACCCGGTCACTTTTTACATTTGATGTCAGCGACTTTGATGCAATTGCAACATGATGTAGTCCACGAGAAATTGGAGGGGGGGGGGGGCTTAGTCATCACTTTTCTGGTTTCGAATGTGTTTGAAAAAATATAAGACGTTTGTAATATTTGCCTAATTTTACAAAAACAGGCTCTATGAATTTTAATCGACAAAAATTGACGTTTTCGAATAAATTTTCTTTATACTGGCAAATTGGTTTTGTAATATTAAGATTATAAACAAATTCTCACTTAGTACATTCCATTTTATAATCATGTTTTTTAAAAACTACAAGAAATGTGATCAGATTCTTTGAAGCCTTCTTTTACTACAGGAGTTTTATTGGCTATGTGGATTCTCAAAACTATACATATTCGTTGCAGGTTCTGTGAGGTAAGTGATCATTTCCAGACTTGTTGCGCGTCCACCACTGCACGCTGGTTGCCTGCTTTAGGCATATCTTTAAACGCTTACAACTAACAAACCAAGCCTCAACCACAATATCGTTATTCTTGATTTTCGTCTTATTTTGGTGTCTATAATCATCCCTGAAATGTTCTCCCAGCAGTAGTCAAACACCCTACATGCAACAATAATTTCATCGTTTCTGAAATTCTGAGCATTGATTGTTCTTTGTCATTCAAAATGAGAATAACATTTTTTAATGAAAAAATGAAATTTGATCTTCTCATTAGCATTATTACAACAAATAATAGTGTTTATTTCACAGTATGATGCAGTTCTTACTCTAAGGTAAACAAAAAACTATGTTTGAAATTTGTATTCGATATACCTACATAATGTTAAAAAAATTACTATGCCTGACACTGTCTGCATTATTTATAATTGATTGATTATACTTACTGTATAAAATTCTGCCTATTCTATTTAGTATAAATCCCAGTCTTAATTCGAATTATTCGCGATATACTACACCTATTGAGAAATAAAATTAGAGAATTCACAGGATAATGTATAAAAGTTACACATATTAAATAAGTTTTAACAATAAGTTCCCTACAAACATATCTCACTAAAAGTAACCAACGTTACGCGCTTATATTTTGCCATCTTCAGTAACATGTTTTTATATAGTGTTCATTTAGTCGCTTTTGCTTCCGCATGGAAATTCACTAGTTACTAGTAGAGAGGGAAAATGAAGGTAATTAATTAAACGACTGAAGTGATGTGAAACGATTTTGCTTTTGTCAGACGCAAAAGGTCGAATTAATAGACACTCGTTTTGATGATTAATGGCATAAAGGGTGCTACTAGATTCAACTAAGACCAACTAGGAACGTCAAGCGGAAAATTGCTCTTATTCAATTTGAGGAATAACTCGGACGATATTTCAATTAACAGGAATTGCACTCGGTTTTCTAAAAGTTAATATTCTTCGGCAGTAAGTTGAGCAACATGGGAAAACTCCGACTAATTGGTCGTTGTGAGCTCGCGTATACAATTATCTAATATTGCGTCTTTAAAGGACAGGTGTAGTAACACTGCGAAGAGATTGCGCGTTCCCATTTCTGATTATATTTCAGGCTAAAATTGTAGGAATTTTGAACTAAAGGAAACTATAATTTAAAAAATATTTACTCATAATGATGTTTAATATGTTGCAACTTACTTGACCGATTCAAATATTATTTTTTACTGAATATTATTTAATGAAAAAAAAACGAAATAGAGTGTAATACAAGTAGGTGCTTACTTCAACAGCAATCATCAACTTTAATCAACTCTAAACACAATGTAAAAGAACATCTTTTTTACAAAATTGTTGTGTGTATTTACTCAAACATATTGTCACAAACAATGTACTTTCGTAGATATACTTGTAATATGTACATGCAATTAAATTAATACAAGCAGTTATTTTCGCAAAGCTTATAACGAAAATACAGCTTTAGAGGATTTGTTCATATTTATGAAATGAAATAAATATTTTGAATAGCTTTTAATGGCAAACGTCAGCTATCATTTTACATTAATTGTACTAACCCAATTGGAGACACACATTGCACAACATTATGCTGTGTAAATACTTATCATTACTTTTTATTCACATTTGCAAAATATCTATGGCAAGCAAAAATTTGAATAAGCGATATGTCATCCTACAAATACTGCTTGTAAGAAATCGTCGTAAAAACAAATCTGTAGCTATAAAAATTTGTACTTATTCAAGATCCATTACTTTTATGTTTAATGCAACGAACTCAATTTGGAAACTTAAATAACGCCCATACGATAAATCTCTGCATAACACTGTAAAAAGATTGTAGTGAAAATTTTAGTTATTGACTGAAGAACTGTATTAAAAAACAGTTTAATTCTAAGATTCTGTTTGCTTGTAGTTATCGAATTAATTTCAAATTCTGCAACTTTCATACTTTAAGTTTCTTTTCTGTATTGAAATCAAATTATTTCTCTGTCTGAATATTAAAACAAAAATTTATTTTTTTATAATGAGGAATTCGTTCCTATAATTTATACGGACTATAGCCATATTAGATCGTCGTAGCAAAAAAAAGGTACAACGATATCGCGTGGATAGTAGGGGTGTGAGGGTACCCGACTTTTCGGGCTCGGGTCGGGTCGGGTAAAGTCGGGCGGGCTCGGGCGGGGGCCCGGGACAGACGGGCCTACGGGTAGTCCGACTGTGTCGTGTAGCCCGATTATGTCGCGTAGCCCGATTACTTCGGGTAGCCCGATTGTATCGGGTAGTCCAATTATGTCGGGTAGCTCGATTAATTCGGGTAACGCGGTGCATGATAAGTTAATATACATATTCAGCTTTTTTAAACAACCGAGTACTCGGCATGTACAAAATCTTTATCTATATGAAACTTTAGAATAAGATAATTTTCACTTGAAACATTTTTTATAAACATTTATGAATACAAATAAACAATGATCTTACAGTTGATACAGGAAATAGGCATGCAATGGAACAAGTACACAGACAAAGATATTACCGAAAAATGTGCAACAGCTTCGTCTTTTACATGCTAATTTAAAATAAATACGTTAAAAAGCATATTCATATGCTTGTATAGTTTTCTTAAATACTATGAAACATCCAGATAATATGCGTTTTTAAACATGTATTTAGTACTGCGATATTAAGAGAAGGAAGTTTAATGTATTATTAACAATAGTTTAAAAAAAAATTCATACCTATTACTTACTTTTGGGGGCTGTTACGCGAGAATTCCACTTAAGTAAAAATTCAACTTATGCACCTTATATACAAAGTTAATATACAGGTGGTAGGTATCGAATGAAGGTCACTTTGAATAAATCCGTTAGAAGCATTATTTTTCCACGTGAAAATTATCTTATTATAAAGTTACATATTGTTTATTATGTAAAGATTTTGTACATGCTTGCCGAGTACTCGGTTGTTTAAAAAAAGCTGAATACGTATATCAACTTATCAAGCACCGCATTACCCGAATTAATCGAGCTACCCGACACAATCGGGCTACCCGAATTAATCGAGCTACCCGACACAATCGGGCTACCCGAATTAATCGAGCTACCCGACACAATCGGGCTACCTGTAGGCCCGTCTGTTCCGGGCCTCCGACCGAGCCCGCCCGACGTTACCCGACCCGATCCGACCGCTCGGGTACCCGACACATTCGATTACCCGCACATCCCTAATGGATAGGTGTGGTGATGCACTCATACAATCGCATCATCCTCTTTTATCCTCCATATCATTAAAAGTTGGGGAGTGGAAAAAGCAAGCCGAGTAGGTAGGAAAATTCGACTTACTCAAATAATTGAGACACAGTTGGAATTTTCGAACTACTCGAATAAAAAGCACAATGAATTAGAATTTTTCCAGTTACTTTCAACTTCTTATTTGAGGTCGATTTCTTTCAACTTCTTATTTAATGAGGTAGTATTGCAATTTATCTAAAACCGACAAAATCGGCTTATGACCTGGAAATAGTTTCAAAATATACATACTACTAATTGTACAAAGCCCTAAACGGTCTTTTAGTTTTTGTCCATAGAAAAAAAAACTTCAGGTGTAAAACACTGTAAGAAATCGGAAAAATCGATTTTTTTATATTTTCTGAAAAAATATGTTTCAATAATTCTCTCTCCAAACTTTATGAAGAAAATCAGAAAATTGACGGAGATATAGTATTTTCCATGAACCGGTGTCAAGCGTGCGACCGTAACGAGCGGCACTTTCAACGCTTTTTTCTCAAAATGACATTTTTCAACCGTGTTGATAGTATCTAAATAAAACTACATCCAATTGACATGAGTAAGGTCATTTATGTACGAAAAACCCTATTCCCTAGTCTCTATTACAGCACGTACGGGTTTTTCTAATTAACGGCCCCCTTCTATTTTTTTATAAAATATTGTTATGTTTAACATTTTTCAACTGAAATATTTCCCTGGAATATGATTCGTTTTCAGTGGTCAGCCATTTAGTTATATTTGGCGATATTGTCTTTTTTCTACGTGCTGTAATAGACAATTACTTTTCAGACCGTTACAGTGTTTAATTTCCCCCCTTAATGTGTGAGAACAGTATTCGTGCGGTAGTTGCAATTGTTTATGAACTTCGTTCATTGTATATTGTTGGTAAATGGTACGGACAATTACTTAACAACAAACAACGTAAGTTGAGTGTGAAAGCGAGATTTAATCTTTTAGTATTAAACGAGTATGCGTTTTCTAGCCACTGCAACTGTCGAGGTTCTACTGCACAACATAGCTGTACATAACTCTGTTGAGATTATTTATTTTATATCGATACATATTAAATAATTATAATTTTCAAGTTATGTATCTATTGAAAAACAAAAATCAAGAATTTATCCTTTCCTAATTACTTTCTAATTTATTGTTTCATTCATGCATTTCTAATACAACAACTTTCTACTTTATTATTACTATAAACATGCTCAGGGCCCGATCTAGCTCTTCCGCCTCGCTGAGCAAAAATCATCTTTGCTGCCTATTATGTTTAATCGTAAATAATTATTTTAAAATATAATTTCTGACAGTGCAATTTTTTATAGGTATTTGTGAAATAACAAAAGCATTTTGTAAAGATCTTTAGCACCTTCCCCCAATATAATAGTAATTATATGGGTGATTTAATAACAACTTATAAGTTTGATACTAAATGCAAACATGTATCACCTATTTTTTTACCGCTTTTTCAAAAAATTTTATTTTTTTTATTGCTTTTTAATGATTGTAATTTTGCCGCCCCCAAATTTGCCGCTCTGAGCAGTAGGGTCTGTCAATTTTTTCAATGTTTCAATTTTGAAAACGACTAGTGGAAAAACGGTACAATTTCAGTTTTAAAATTAACCACTACCTTTAAATTTTGTGTAATACATTAGTTACCTAGTCGGAATTTCATTTTAAATTATAGGAAAATACGAAAATAATTGAAATTATTAAAAAAAAATTAATAAATTGAGCTTATAAACCGCAACAGAAGCAAACAAGATATCGCTTCTTTGGTGGACTTTGTTAAATAGCATTAAATTTACTACATAGCTGACACATGACTAAGTAGATCTGTTGCTAAAGTTACATATATTTTCATTTTGTAATAAATAGATACACATTTCCATAAATTTTCATGTGAATGTAATAAATACTAATTGCCACATATTTTTATTTTCATTTTCACGCCTTTATGTAAGCAAGACTCACTTTAAGCAGTATATGAATATGTAATTTGTAGTTAAATCTTACTTAATTTTTACTTTTTTCAACTGCGATTTGAAGTAACTAAACCTCATAGTTTCAGATTCAGGGTAAAAGCAGCAATACTTTGTCACTAGTCATTTTAAAATTTTCAAAAATTTTAAATTTACCCATGAAATTGACACACCCTACTGGGTAGTTGCCCTGCTTGCGCCCTCCTAGATCGGGCCCTGAAGACGCTAACCCATACGTTGCAAGACTACTTCCAAAATTGCAAAGTTTATCACTTACTTCCTTAATGTAACTTGCTCTCTATCAATGTCCTTTTCTGGTTCATCCAAACTGAAAGCAATCTTTGGACTACATCCTCCCACGAAGAACAATGCCTAATAAGAAAACAAAATTAGAAACTAAATTAATTTCGTTAATCAACCAGTGAATCAGTCAAGCATTCATCCCACATCCTTCTGAAAACGAGTTTCAAACCACTTCACGCGACCACCACTCAGAGCAAACACCCCATGGATGCTTGCTTGGACTGTCCTCACGTGCGAAACGCGATCGTCTCGTGACGTCTTCAGACACATAAGAACGACGCCCAGCCCTATCTATTTAATAATCAGAACGAAAACCGAGCTTATCAACGTTGTGTATGTGTCCTCTATCGATCCATACGAACAGTGTCAACAAGGAGCCATCAAATCCATTTGCACATATTAATGCAGGACGTGTCCCTATGTAACGTGTCTAATATTAGCCTCAATCAGAGCCAATAAAGGAGAAAATAGCGCGACACGAGTACGCGCTATTATTTATCGTCCGCGGCGCGCACGTGACGCGATCCTCTGCCGATATATAAAGGTATCTTGATCTTGAACGGAACTGTATTCCGACCAGACTCCCTCCAGAACGCAGGGCCTCAGAACTTGTGCGTCGTGTTCATTGATGTCGAGCCTAGAAAATTATTCGCCCAATTCTGCCGCCACCTATACGTGGTTGACATTAATTGGTCATTTCTTGCGCGTTCTAACGGTGCAGTAGTTATAAACTCGAGAAACCTCTCGCTTCGGGACGAACGATTGTGGTGGATTTTAAAAAGAGGCGAGGAAGACGTCAGGCATTCGAGAAGACCAATCGGTGGTAATAGAGCAATCCACGTATTTTTTAGAGAGACTTACTCACGTTAGTAAGCCAAGATCTTCAGTGATCGAAGAAAGGAACGAATCGGGAAGATGCGCAACCTCAGCACGCAGCAAATCCTCAAAGACGAGGAATGTTTCGAGATAGTTCGAAAGAAGCTTCACCAAGATTCAATGGAGGACTTCTCGTTGGTCACCTACGAAATGGTGCCCATAGCCGAGGTGAACGGCTTCATGGGGCAATATTTTACCCTGAAGGCAACCGTGGCGTGCCCTCAGTCGCCTTTCGAAACGAGGAACATCAACTTCTTCACGAAGATACCGCCGCCGATGAGCAGCCCGCAATACGATTTTATTCAACAATATGGCAGTTTCAGGAAGGAGGTTGCTCTTTATACTACAGTCTTCCCAGAAGTGCTGGACGGTGTGGACAAAAGGTGTATACCAGAGTGTTTCCTTGGGCTGGAGGACGATGTAATTGTGTTGGAAGACATGGCTCATAGCGGCTACGAGATGACGGACAAGTTCAAGCCGTTCGATCTGGAACATTGCAAGGTCCTGATGAAAACGCTGGCGAGGTTTCACGCCAAGTCCCTGATTTTCGAGGAACTGTGCCAGAAGAACCTGCACGACGAGTTCTCTCACTGCATGCAGGAGACTCTTTGGCCGCTTAAGGACGGTCGCGCCAAGGCAATGTTCGACGCCGCTGTAAAGGGCATCGTTTCGATGATAGACCTGATGCCTCAGTTGAACGAGGATCAGCGGAGGGAGTTCAGAGCGAAAGTCATCGATTTATCTGCCGATCACGCGGGTAAACTGTCCCCGTCTGTAAAACACAAGAACGTGCTTTGTCATGGGGACTTGTGGGCAAACAACATTTTGTTTAAGTACGACAGCGACGAGAAGCCTGTGGAGTGCTGCCTCATCGATTTCCAACTGGCCAGGTAAGAATGGATGTGCGGTGGCTTGCATAGTTTCATTCTTTTTCAAATTTAACTTGCATCGAATTTTAGTAGTTGAATAAATTTTTAATTTTAGAGTGTAATTTAATCAAATCAAGTTTATGTGATTCCTGTGCAGAGTTGCGCTTTAAAAGTAATGTGGGGAATTATTGTAAATTTTGTTATATCAACTTTGTTATAATATTGCAATTTCGCACATGAATATGTTATATTTTGTTAACTACAAATGATTATCCAAGTTATTTTGACTGCGCTTTGTAATATTATTAAGCGACTCTATTGAACTATTGGACCCTCAAGTTGACTGCATATTATACAGTATTGGAAAAGATGAACTTTAAAATAAATGAGAAATTATTATCGAATTCGTATTTTCATGTAGAGAGCACAAAAAAATTGGTAACGCTGATAAATATGTTTAATAGCTCAATAGATAACTAATAAGCTAAATATAATAGAAAGGTTATTTTTTCAAAATATTACATATTTTAAAAACCTTAAAATCAAAGTTAAAAAAATCTTATCTCAAATATCTTAACATTTCCACCTCATAGCTCATTTTCAACTACCAGTAAATATTGTCTGACTAAAATAAATTACCAGCAGATACTTAAGAACATCTTAAATTTACTATGCACAAAATAACAGTACTGTCTAAGATATTTATCCTAAATTCATGTATTAAGGGGTTAGGCCACCTTGGACGGAGCAAAATTGCAGTCATTATCGGCATTTTTTTTAGGAAGATAATGAAATAAACAGTAAATTCAATATAAAGCCTGTTATTATACAACTCTCGCCGGAAAAAATCGTTTTTTTTTCTTACAAAATGGCGACGGTAGAGCCGTGATACGCAAGATCTTGAAGAGCGACGTCCAATCTCACGGCTATACCATTTGATTTAAAACAAAAAACCAAAAAGTTTTATTTTCTTCATGCCTAAAACTAGAGAAGTACATATGGAAATCTGTAAACATTCATTTGTCTCGAAATGGTGAACATGCGGAGAAAAAGTGTTTTTTTTTTATAAAAGTGTTAATTGCAAAGAATATGTTCAAGATATCGCAAAACTCGTATGTACTTCTCTAATCGTAAGTAAATATATGAGAAAGTTTTGGTTGACTTCAAGACACCAAGTAATATATTTGATGACAATTTTAACTATACAGAGTGCTTTGTAATATGTGGTACAGTAAAATAGCCAGTGATTCTAAATGAAAAAGTAACCAGAAAATTTGGAATAGAATTTGTTCATAGAGGGCTCCTTTTCGGAGAAAATTGATTTTGAAAATTCAACTAGTACGCGTGTACTTGTCTAAAAGTCGATTCCATCTTCAAATCGATATGCGAAGAGTCCTTGTAGACAACACTGTAAGTGCCAAAAATCAAATTCTATACTATAGTATTAGGTACCATTCGCACGTAGAACATTTTCCGATAATTCTTTTTTATTTTCAATTTTGGCACTTACAGTTTTTTCTACAAGAGCTCTACATTTCTGAAAACAGGCGTTCGTTTAATTTTTTTTTTAAATCTTTAGACAAATCCACCATCGAATATTTATATTCGAATTTTTCGAAAAAAAAAAACACCTATGAACAAATTTTATTCCATATTTCCCAGTTATTTTGTCATGTAGAATATTCCTGTTACGAAACATTTTGTATATTAGAAAAATGATTGTTTCATAAAACAGACCCTCTTATTCAATCACAAAGTACAATCTAATTCAAGGACAAATCATAACATTTTATATGATCTGCACATAAACAAGTGGAATTGAAGAGTTGAAATGGTAAACGATATAAGTGCCAGTAGTTAAAATTTTCAGTAGAAACAAATTACCACTTGTCACTTACATCATTTATCACTCGTTTATCTCAACTTGATCGTTTATCGTTTATCGCTAAAAAAATTAGGGCCGTGAAGGTTGCTGGCGTTTTCCACCACAGCGAAGTCGGCACTTACGATTTTACCTCAATCTCGTGATAGCCCTACCACTTAAGGAGATACTCTAAGTAGTGTAACTGCCCGTTTTCAACGCCGTCTTTGAGAATTTATTTAATAAAAACTATAAGTTTATACTATCTGGCATTTTGCCCGCATATTAAGGTATGTTTGAAGTAATACTCAGAATTTTTTGATATTTTATATCGCACATATACATAGATATAGTCGGTGGCGCAAGCTTCTTCATAAAATTCTTTTCCGACGAGCGTTGATGTGGGAACTGTTCTAGTGTTCCAAAATGGAAAAATTAAGATTTATTTTCTTTATTAAGTTTGTCACTATGGTTGGAACCGCAGAGGCCCCCTAACAATAAAAATTTGCAGAATGACAGCAGTTTGAAAAAAAATGTTCACGTTTTGCTGATAAATTTACCTGTTTTCGTTCCGTAGAATTAATTTTATACAATATAAAGACTCGTCCGTGGTTTTTGTTAAATAAATTCCCGAAGATGGCGTTGAAAATCGGGCAGTTATAGAGACACTATAATATTTGGCTAAATCTTACGAGAGAGAAAGAGATATACACCATTTCACTCTTAACCACTCTTAACAACTCTTACGTTTATGGCGTTATTTTACTTCGTGTAAGTAGTACATACATGTGGCAATAACTCTTCAGAAAAAGGTTATGTTATGAAAGTGTTTATGAATATATATATATATATATATATATATGCACACACACACACACACACACACACACACACACACACACACACACACACACACACACACACACACTATTTTTTACTACCCAAATTGTTTCAGATAAATAGATATTAAAAACAATTAGAACAGTATGACAAAAAACGTTTTTTGTTAACTTTCAAACATATATTTTTTCAAAAATGTGTTACAATCAAGATTAGTATAATTAACAGATTTAAAAATGAGCGGGAATAGACGAAAAATGACAGACCAATCAAAAGTGGCCTTTTCGTGGCCAGACTCTTACTATAGTGTCTCTAGGCAGTTACACTAGAGCAGGGTTGACTAACTGGTGGCCCGCGAGCCACCAGGGGCACCTCCGCCTTGTCGTCACGTTGAACGGCCCCCTCCATCCCCACCAGCTCTGTCGATCGCAATCGAATTCCTCCTTCTTTCCTTCTCTTTTCGACTGCAATCGTCAGAGTCTGGTAGGTATGAAGGGGGCCGATCAGTGTGGCAGCAAGGCGGCGGTGCCTCCGGTGGCTCGCGGGCCACCAATTAGTCAACCCTGCACTAGAGTACCTTAAAATAAATTATTGTAGCACTTATAACTTTTGCCACCGTATTCCGCATAGAATTTCATCCTTTCCCACTAAAAAAATTACTTTTCATTTTTTTGCCATTTACATCGTTTACCATTTCAGCTCCTCAGTTTATCAGTGTACCAAGCTATAGGCGCATTCCTTCGCCTTTCAGATACAACCCACCTGCTCACGACATTCTTTGCTTCCTTCAATTCACAACCACGCGAAAGCTGCGCGAGGAGCACAGCGAGGAGCTGTTCAGAGTTTATCACGAGTCAATGGCGGCGGCTCTGCGGGTGTCCAACTTAGCCATCACCAGGGTCTTTCCCTGGGACGAATTCATCGAATCCATCGAAGACTTACGAGTCATGTGTATTACACACGGCGTACTAAACATACCGATCATGCTGTTAGAACCCAGTGCGGCTAGCAAGTACTTCTCTGAGGAGCCAGATCTTCTGGAGAGCGTCCTCTACGTGGATAGAACGCCTCTTGTTTGCGAGCAGCTGAAGGATGTGCCCCAATATCGCGCCAGGATGATGGACGCGCTTTTAGAGCTATACGATCACGTGGCAGGCTAAAGAAAACGACTGGGTCGGATGGAATCTACACAACGGGCACTAAATAGGACTTCTTTTCACCGTAGGTACCACAGAACGATGCACCAACCCGAGCCGCTGACTTGGAAAGTGAGCGACGAGCACAGCGAGAGGTAGTCCCTCGTACACACGAGGATCATCAAAATCAATAAAATTAATCGATTTACATGATTTGCATTAGAAGACAGTAAGACAGGCCAGCCACCCTGTTGCCACGCAGCGTTTAGCAAATGCAATAGGAGTAGATCGTGGAGATTCTCGTGTTCTCGTAGCTTCAGAGTTTGCAAGATTTTTCATTTGTACTGTGTGACGTTGCCTGTATCGTGCAAATTAGTAGACGAGCACTACTTACTAGCGAACGAGCCAAGTATTTTATGAGACATGACGCACTTGCTTGCACCATTTTCTTTTAGTAAGGAACGTTTCATTATACAGGGTGCACCAATAAGCATTATCACCTTGGATATCTCCAGAACCATAGATGTAAGAGAAAATTTTATTTTTCGAAGAGGAAAAAGTTGTTTGGTTTGAAAGGGGCCATCGTATAGTCATAAGGATTTTTTTGCAGTTGGATACTTTTCTCTTACTTCCATGGTTCCGGAGATATTGAAGGTGGCAATTGTTATAGGCCCCCCCTGTAGATTTTCAAGTATGATGCTCTGACTGTCTGATGACAACTGTCTGATGTTCGTCGTGAAAGAAATTATTGAATCTTAATACTAATATTATTTGTTAAGGCAGTGATAGTTTCCGAAGATAATCCACAGTGTGAGTTTTAACAGACGCATAGTCTGAAGTAAGTATGTACTGATGGCCAAGTTACACGAACTCAAGGAACGTGTTCAGAAGATTCACCTAGATTACATTGACTAATATTGTAAGAATAATTAACATGAAAAATTATTGTACCACTAACGTTTAAGTGTGCTATTATTTTTATATTGTTAATAAAATACGTTCAATTTAGATTACGTTTACGGTATTATTGTTTGCCCATACTTACCTGTAATACTATACGCAGCATGATAGAAAAGTGGGGATGTAAGGAGATAGTATGAATAATTACAATAGGCAATTATGGCGAATTTAAAATCATGAGCATACGGATTAACCTGTCAGCGTGGGACAAACAAAGTTCCATCGCAGAAGAAAAACATTCGCGTGACAAAACATTGAATATTTATATTAAAATTGCGCATTCCCAGGCTGTCAGTCTCACCCTTTCCAAGCCATGTTTGTAAAGTACCTGTTTCCATTTTATTACAAAGTGACGTGAATCCGCTCGTTGAAATGTGAGGCATAAGGGGACTCCGAGATTTTTACTTTTATGTATATAATTATTTATATCATCAATTATAATGAATATATAGTTATGTACAATATTGAATCTCATTCTTTAACAATAACATCAACAACATGATTAAACAACGTTCCTCATTGGTACACAAATTGTAAATGTACAGATAAAAAAGCATTAGATGAGGTCAATGAGGCATCGAAGGTGGCGTACGCTCAGCGCGCCTTAATTTCCTCTTTATACATTTTATAATTCCCATATATATATTTTCCTTTTCGAATCATCATGGTATTTTGTTCGATTTGTTTTGTTCTCCTCTTCTTCTTCATCATCTTCGTCATTTCATCATCCTCCACTTCCTCTCTTTTTTTTTATCTTTTTCTCGGGTTTCTTTATCGTTAATTATATATACTTCGTTTATATACACACGTTCCACATACACACAAAATGCGCACGTGTAATTCGTGCGCCGCACGAAAATACGATTACGGGTGATGATATCGATTGAATCGGTGCATGATTTAATTATTAAAGAGTGCACGAATAATTTGTATCTCGCGAGCAGCCAGGCAAGAGTATCCCGTCCAGATAGTGAAAGAAAACATGTGTGAAGAACGATCGTTGATTCTCTCCACTCATATCATACGTAAAATCGTCCAACTAAACATATCTATAGTTAAGAAACGGAAAAACGGAAAAGAAAAGGGCAATATCGAGAAATGAGGAGAAACATCGAAGTCCTAATAACATTCACGCTTTCACGAATTAAAATTCTATTCACCTGGCTCGTCCCACGCGACGCAAATCTCGACCGATCATCTAAAACTCTACACAAGGCTCCGACAAATTTCTTCTTTTTTTTTGTGTCACTTAATGAACGACTTCCACAAACTCTAACGTACGAATTTTTTTTTGCTTCGTATATAATCGCAGCAAGGCGAGGCAGGGTCACCGAGAGTTCTTCATCGTGGTACACGCGAGTCTAAACGCCGCTATACTTGCCAAAGAATCCTACGAAACTTAAAATCGAGCCATACAAAACAGACATCATTCGAGGACGATAAAGCGAGACTCGCAAGTCGCGGCTCCTCCCTTCTCTTCGCGTCTTCAGAATTTTTCTTTCCCGCGGCATCTCCGCTCAGTCGTCGAGAAATCGAGTTTCCGGAAAACAAAGGAACTCTCTTTCAGTTTCAAGCTATATGGTTTTGCCCGTGAGACTTAATTTGCTGCTGTCGATTTTTAGCGACAGCGTAGAACGCCAACGAGTCCCTCGATTATATACACGTACTACGGGAACATTCTTTCAGGATTTCTCGATGATCGACACGAAGGGACGTTGGCTAATAGAAAAAAAGGAGAAAATGAGTCTGACATCTGCAGACTAGTATCATACGCGTGCACAGTCAATGATTGCTCCATCATCGGAAACAACTGTTGATTTTGCGGAACCATTCGTGACACGCTTTCAGCTTCCCGCGTTACCCTTCTAACTTAGCGCCACTCAGCTTTGGTAATTCGAACGGCATCAGAGTAGCAGTGCTAGACAAATATGTATTTGAAAGATACAGATATTAGAAGTTCATGATTTTCTTTATTCTTGTCTTGTTTTTGTGGTTGCATTACCATGGATAATGCGAAATAATAATTTCTTTGCGTAACATATGAAAATTACTTTTAAATGTTCATTCGATTCTGCAGATTTAGGAGTTCGTTAGAAACTTCCAATAATTGATCAAAATGAATGTTTTCATGTGAATATTAATTTCATATAATTTATCAAATATTTAGATTCAACTATTTTGAAAATTATGTTTGTATTTGTATTAGTCAACTTAAAGTAGAGAATCGATGCTTTTCCCTTAGTCGATTTTTTTACTCAATTGCTATTTTTGAAAAACTATGCTCTTAAAAGAATCACTTGAATTGCAGCATTTCAAATAAATATTTCAAATGCACTGATGCATCTCACACAAAATGAATCTTGATACGCCACTTGACGTAACCAAAACTTCTTCAATAGTAATTTTCTGTAGCTTTCATTTCGAACACACCCAGCAATACTACAAACGTACACGTTTAGAAGATCTAACAATCAATACACATATTTGAGAAACGCTCCTACGTTTCCACGTTTCCCAACCACCACTTCCCGAGTTTCCCTCCAAAATGAGAATTTCTCACAACCATCCTCCATCCCTACAAAAGCTTTCTTCCAACTTGTAGAGAACGGGAAAGCCGAGTGAAAAGCGTGCCACTACATTAGTCCTTCGTTTCTATCGACGCCTTCATCCCAGAGTCCGCCAGTCGATAAAAGGAACGCTCGCGTCGTTTACCTCACAATGCCAAAGAAAGGTCGGTTAACAAACGATTTCTGTTTTAACTCTCTCTCTATATACATACACAAAACGATCAATCCTATAAAACGAAAGGAGCTAGAGTCGGAGAACAGAAAAAGTAACCAACGACACTTTTGTGCGGCTGACGCTGCGCATTCTCTTTGCACTCGACGAGACAGCCCTTTCTCGCCTTTTTAATCGAGCCCTACGTAGAAAGTTATATACAACGATATAACACGAACTGCAGTGGCAGTGAATAGTGCACATGGATATTGCAAAACAGCAGCAATGGCGGTGGTGGCGGCGACTCTTAATCGTGATACACGGCAGCGTCTACCACATCTACTTGTATATCCTTCGTCCTCGGTAAAATTCGCTTTCGCGCCGCTTTACACGCTCGTTAGATTTAATCTAGTCCATCGCCGTCGACGATCGTGGCCGCGAGTCGACGTTTTCGATGTGTGCCGTGCTGGTCGTCGTTATACACCCCCGTCCCTAACGCCAATGCACTTTACGACAGTGTTCCTGTGCATTACTGTCCGGTCACAAGAGAACCGAACCGTCATCTTCCTCTGGCCCGTTCCCTCCCACGTCTTCTTCGTGTCTTCACGCATTCTCGTCGGTTTTTGTAAGTCGCTTACACAATGTGTGTCTCTCCGTAGATACGTATCGTTGTGACCGTGTTTGTGTTCCTTTTTTTATCTTCATCTTCGAGCGGATGAGTATACACGCGCGTGCACGCCTCTTTGTATGTACTCTCATACGTGTGTGATTACGTGTGCGTGTTTCGAACTCATGTTTTTTTTCTAGCACGTAACGCACATGTTTGGGGTGCGCGAATGCCGGGAGAGAGAGATAGAGAGGGGGAGGGGAGAGAGAGAGAGAGGGAGAGAGTGTGTTCGTGTATAGGTGTATCTGTGTATTTCTCTTAAGTATATTTTCTTTCATCCCTGTAAATATATATATATATAGACACTACACATATATACACATGTATGCATACGTACATGAATGTATACATATATATGTACGTTTGTATATACACACACACACGTGAGTTTCACAAAAATATATAAAAGAGAGAGTGTCTATGTATACACATATATGTGCATATATACCTAGAATGTATATATATATATATATATATATATATATATGTATATGTATATCTCGACGTGTAGTCGATTCTTTACTCAAAGTCGTGTGGAAAATGGTGTTTTGTTTTTTTATATATATATATGTATATACATATGTGTATATATCTCTGCATATGTATATATAGATACACACATACACTCACACATGTGTCTGTATAAATGCATATATATACGTTCACGTATAGAACCTGTACAAAGGGTTTGATTGAGATGTGTCGTCCTTAGTCACAACACAAGACACACGGGGTATAGGTTAGACGTAGCCTCGCACTCCCGTTCACATGTGCTCCGCTGTGCCGCGGCACATCGTTTGCAAGTGATCCAACCTAAAACTATGTACGCGAGGTAATTCCTCCAGCTGAAACAAGCGATAGTCTTTTTTTCTAAGATAGAAGGAAAGCGGGGGAATTCGTCGCGTGATTTAGTAGAATTTACTTCCTGTGCCTGTGTTCTGATTATGTTGCTATATTTACCGAACGTATTTCTCCCATTTCGTTTCAATCGATTCATGTGAGAATACTGAAAAAAAAAGAAATACGCTGGTATTGTAGGAATTTGCGGGAACAAATTCTTTAATACGTGCACACAGCTCTGTACGTTAAATATTGTATTCGTCTAATGTACGTGTAAATATAAAAAAATATTAATTGTCAGTTATTGAAACAAAAAATTTGAAATATAAATTCTAAATATGCTAGTGTATTTTGAAAAGATTGTAATAATCAGTACTTAAAAATATATAATTCAACGATGGAAAGCAATGAAGCCATAAGATTCATTTCGCTAAATCACACGTTTCCCATTTATTTTTTTTTAGTATTTTCTGTCTCGTAGCTAAGAGTTGCAGCCTGTTACAGATGGAGGGATCACTTTGCATACTGCATGTATACATATAGATGTACATGTATGTATACGTGTTTATCTGTTGCAGACAAGGCAAGGTAGAAAATCACGATATGAGAGACAGACACGCGACTGTGCCCTGCGAAGTGAACGATGCCTTTATGTAAAAAGACCAAAAGGTCTCGATGAAATTGATCTCAATCAATTTTCGTATCTCTTCTGTTTCTTCTTCTATTCTTATCCTCCACCTTCTTCTTCTTCTTCGGTTTCTTCGTTCTCTCCTTCTTTACACAGTTTACTGTAGAACAGCGATATATTTATCTCTTCTGTACCTATTTACATGCTTGCGAATGAGCTACAGCGATGGTATACGTTATAGTCGCGGAGGCGATTACAATCCCTCAGCGATCAGCCTTGTAGGTGTCCTCAAGCGTTTAAGGTTAAGCTGCATTCTTCGCACTGTTTTAGGTATAATATCTCCTCTTCTCTGTAATTGTAGTTTTGAAGGGATGGGGAGTGGAATTTGATCACACAGTTTTACACTTCACAGTAAGCCGTTCAAGTTCGTGTATCGCCCACCATCGGCGACGATACGTTTTATATCTTACGAAGATTTAAAGAGCGTAACGTGTAGCTACCCTCGGACCGTGTTTCATCATGCCGCTTCCCGTTTCCCTTCGTCTTTTCTCCCACTTCCCTTCGCGGACCATTAGCTCCACTGCTGCTCTTCTATCATCTCCCTTTCTCGCCGGTTCAACGGGACTACGATATATTATGTATTTGTTACGACCACGTCCCAACGTAAATATGTTCGGTTGCGATGTGAAGAAATGAACCACGCAGCGATGAGTGGCGAGGAACGAAGAAATCTGCGGACACTATTAAGGGGAAACCGATCCAGCTGCGAATATCGAGAAAACAACCGCTGCCGAACATGTGGCCAGCGGATTAAAACGGACGTGTTGACGACTTGTTCTATGGACGGGGCTCGCGATAATTCGTTGAGGACATTGTGACGTCGTACCAAAATGCCAGCCAGCGAAGATTCGGTGGATCCGTTGGGATGACGGGCGGGCATGATGGCTTCCTTTGCACGATTATATGTAGGAATAAGGTCCATCGGTGAGGGCGCTACACAACAACAGTCAGGAGGCGTCGTCCTTTCCTCGGGCCCCTCTGCTTGGCTTGTATTCGAGACCTGGGTCGAACTGCATCAATACGAACACCTGCGGATTATAAAAGAAAATGTGAATACGTTACCACTATGTTAAAAAAAATATATAATAAAGCAGTCGATTCTTTTAAAAGTCTCTTTAGATTGTATCATGGTGTAATCGAGTTAGGTGTCTCGACTTACAATTAGCAACTCTACCCTAGCGGCGTTTTTGTGAAGATTACTGGGTAGTTCCTCTGGCCGTCGCAAGAGGCGTATTATGCGTAAAAATTCAGCCTTCAATGGCCGGTATTCATAGTCGCTACTTATTCTTAAGCAAATGCTTAAGCATGCGGCATCCTCTACTAACCTAGTAGCTAGCAAAGGATGTTGAATGCTTAAGTATGTGGCATCCTCTACTAAACTAGTAGCTAGTAAAGGATGTCGAATGCTTAAGCATTTGCTTAAGAATAAGTAGCAACTATGAATACCGGCCTATGGCTTTTCTCCTTGGGCGCCAATCTAGCGGCAGAGTTGGGCATTAGGCAACTAAATTGTTCTTCGACTAACCTTCGAATAAAAATTTCGAATAAAATGAAGCTATTCGTGACTAACGAATGAATTTTTAGTCGACTAAGTTTTTATTAGATGAACTCGAATACAAATTTCGAATAAAGTGAAGTTATTCGAGAATAAGGAATACATTTTTAGTCGTTATTGGTTATTCGTTATTCGAAGGACCTCCGTGGTGACTGAGCGTCACGAATAAGCCGCTTCGGTTCCAGTCCCGTGGCCCGTGTCTCATGATCCCCCCTCGGCCCGACCGGAGGCCGAGGGCTCGGGACCCTAGACGGAACGGCTCGGGTTCTAACCCACGCTTATTCGTGTCGCTTAATCGCCACGGGGATCCTTCGAATAACGAATAACGACTAAAAATGTATTCGACTAAGAATTTAGTCGAATAAAAATTTAGCCGAATAAAAATTTATTCGACTAATGCCCAACTCTGTCTAGCGGCCGCCAGAAGAACTAGGAGGAAATAACCGCACCAGGGATCGGCGGACTCCAGCTACCACTAATGGAGGGGGAAACACCTACTGCGCCTGCGACTGACGCAAGCGCAGTTCATGCACACATAATCACCGCTCCTGTAGGTGTTTCTCCCTCCATCAGTGGTAGCTGAAGTCCGTCGATCCTTGAACCACACATCCCCAGGAGAGTCGGAATACCTGTCTATTACACCGTGGATTGTATCATAGTTATTTAACCTTACTATCTCCCTCGGGTCTTTCTCGACCCAATTATGTTCACATTCCTGTAACCTTACTATCACGTTCTTCGAGTCTTTTGTTTTATCGAAGTGAGTTCTCATTTGTTTAACCCTACTATTATGTGCTTTGGGTCTTTTTCCACCCAATTATGTTCTCATTTCATTAACCTTACTATTATGTCCTCCGGTTTCTTTTGATCCATTCACGTTTTCATTTCATCGAGGAGCCTTCTAACTTTGAAAAAAGTATAAGGAAGTTGTGCTAGTTTACGTTTCACGTTCATTGGCACACTATGTTAAGTGTATAGCTAAACTAAAGGCCCTAACAGAGATAAAAGTCTACAGTCTACACGATTCTATGGTACCACAATATTGAAGTGTGCACAAAAATGAAAGCAGAAGATTTGGAAAACTGTTTGTAATACGAGTATGGAAAAATTAAATAGAAGCAGACAAATCACTTGCATTACCTTCGCCGAAAATCGTATTAGATTTTAACAGCTTTGATTTTTCGACCTATGTTACTTGAGCACTTCATACTCAGCTGATTGCGAGTGTAACGTGACCATTCGCCCCCGATTTTCGGGGACAGTCCCCAGAATACGATTTGTGCCCCGGTAATTTTTGTCCCCAATTTTGTCTCCAATTCTGAATTTAAGGCAATCATTTGTCCCCGATTCTGTATTTTTTCTTTAAAGTTAAAACATAATCAATATAAAACCGAAGCTACGAGTTTGCCATTAAAATTCTACTAATTTGGCAATAGTGTAACCGAGTCTATGAGGACTAGAGGTAGTCCTTGAAACAAAATATCTCCTGTCCCCGGAAACCCCAAGAATGCATCGTGTAAATCAAGTTCGTCGACTTAGGGAAAATTTTGTTTAGTACCTGATCTGTAGGTAACAACGTAAAATCATCCGGGGGGTTCGTGATGACGTATCGCTTAGAAGAGGCATCGCAGGACGAGCTGGTGTCTCGAAACCTACAAGATTTAATGAACGATTAGTCGTATGAAATAACGGGGGCGGTCCGTAACGTACGACCTAAACTAAATAATACACCATGTACGATATAAAAAGTAAACTAAACTAAACGTTGGTGACTGTAACTAAGCACTAAACAAACAGATGACACAAAGAGACAGATATAAAAAATGATAGGTATTTGTTGGATGAAGGCAACTTACGATCGTCGTTTCTTTTTCATGATGCAAAAACGCAAAATGCAAAAGTATGCGGCAAAAATCAAAAGTTACAGAGTAAAGTACGAGAATGGGATAGTAAAAGATAATCAATGGCAGTGTAACAATTGCGGCAGCCAGATGAGAAATATCTTTCTTTCTTTAGAGATAAGATACGTGTATAATGTTCATGTAGAGATAATCCAATAAATACCATCGAGAGAAGGAAAAAAGTCCGGTACCTGTACCTGTACAGACCAATGCACAGCATTCCATACGACTTTAATGCTGCGACAAAGAGGTCACCGTACTTGCCTCCTTCGCCATATTGGGCCAGCGGCCCGTCATACAACGCGATTTGACCAACCCGACATCGATCTCTGTTGGCCAGGCTGTCGGCCGTACTGTAAATCACAATAGAATTCTCAGAAATACATGAGATGATGGTCAATATTATTAGGTCAGTGTATAAGTAATTTCGGTTATGTTCTAAATTCAGGGCCGGCATGCACTTTTGCGGAGCTAAGTTCTAAAATTGTTCGGCGCCAAAGAAAAAGCATTCATATGTACTTCTAGATTTTATTATAATAAATATTTATTATAATAAATATGCATAGTGCGATGAAATTTTCGTGGACCGCGGGGCCATTTAAAAAAAATATTATAATAGGGCCCCGCAAAATTTACGATGAGATTTTCGTGGACCGCGGGGCCATTTAAAGAAATTTTGTAATAGGGCCCCGCAAAATTTGCAATGAGCTTTTCGTGAACCGCCGGGGCCTTTTACAGCGTGGGGTCAAGTTCCGGGGAACGCGCTGAACCCGTCTCGCGCCGATCCTATCTAAATTGTAAAGGCTCTAAATGTCAGTAAACTAGAATATTTTTATTTTACACTGTATTATTTCGATAATGTTTATTGACAGTCGATAAAACTGACGTAAATAAGTGAATGTAGCTTTTCCTTGGTTACTGAAATAAACACCTAATTTGTCTGAAAATGGGTTTTCCTATTATGTACATCAAGGAAAATCGGTTGCCGGAGCAACTAGAATTATTTTTTAGACTTGTGGTGAACCTGTTTTATCTGAAAGAGTATGTCGAAATTGGTTTAGGAAATTCAAAAGTGGCCACAGGAAATGCAGCAAACGTCCTACAGGTATTATTGGTATAAATGTACTTAATAATGGAAAATGAAATTATTTATGCACCAACCTAATACATGAGCATATTTTTAAGACAATTTCAAATGTAACTTACCTGTAACCACCTCTTAATCCTGCTCCCTCGGCCAAAATTAATTCTAACTCGGGCGTTGCTCCACCGGTGATCAGCGACCGGATCAAAGTCAACGCGTTCTGGTTAAAGTACGTCTGAAAGTAAGAGATAATGAACATTATATAGATACTATTTATTGCTATTCGACAGACAAGAATATTGATTAGAAAAAACAACTTTTGTAATGTTTAAGACGGAAAACGGTCTGAGTTTTTTTTGTAGTGGGTCGATTTTTGAGAATCTAACGGATAATTGCAACTTGTTTTACATTTTCTAATTTATTGACGTTTTGTATTGCTTTGGTAGATCCTTTAAGTGCCACTGATGACATTATGGTGTGCAATTCTCATTCACACTTGAAAATAGTCAAATGCTTCAGTTTTTGTTTTCATTGCAAATATTTTTGAATGTGTGCAAATGTATAGAAAGTAGACACAGAAGGTGATACGTTTATTTTTTTAAGTAACGATGTCCGGTGTAGGAAGTTCTTCGGAATGTCGAATATAGAAACTATAAATAATCATAGAATAATATTGATGTGTTTTATATAACGTATGTTTTACCTACAAGAGTATCCCAAAATTCAGGGACACTCCGGGACATGTAATATCCTGATGCAAGAAGACATCGAAATGTCCTTTACCGTTTTCGGATCCGAGGATTCATTCTCGAGATATTAACAGCTGAATATTAGCGGTCCAAGGTCCGGAGGGTGCAGTTTAAAGCCAAAACAGCTGAGCGCGGAGCAGTGACCGCTTGCACGCTACCGCGCGCTCAGCTGTTTTGGCTTTAAACTGTACCCTCCGGACCTTGGACCGCTAATATTCAGCTGTTAATATCTCGAGAATGAATCCTTGGATCCGAAAACGGTAAAGGACTTTTCGATGTCATCTTGCATCAGGATATTGCATGTTTAAGATTGTCCCTCAATTTTGGGACACCCTGTATAACACTATTAGAGTTCACTCATGCAGACGTGACAGTGACCAATTAAACGTTACGTGGGACGAAAAGTGCCTTATATTTATATCCAAGGCGTTATATCTATGGGAAGCTTAATATTATCAATATGTATGCCTTGTAAAGCAATGTCCGTACTTTAATAGTATTTAATAAAAAATGCATGATTCTATCAAGACTATCGACACATACTGAAGTAAATAAATATTCACATCTGCGAAAGATAGTAAATATGTAGTTGTAATTAGAAATTAAACTTTTTTTGAAGTCGTTAAATGCATTATAAATACAAAGAGATTCTGGAATCTTAGCGTACAGTTTACGTTATGATTCAGATAATATTATTATATAATACTAAGGTCACTAACCGTTGACATTAACGAGTCTAACACGCTGACGGCAAAGGCAGTGCCGCAGGCGAAGGGTTGGGTGAGGTAGAGTTCCGTGTCCGGATCATCGTCGTCGTCCTGGTCAAGGAACTGCACGTTGCTGTCGTTCACGAGTTCTGAAAGGCAATCGGACATTAGCAACATCGTCGTTCTCAAACGGCACAAATTTAGATAAAGTCTGGATACCTGTTATCATTGGCACGTTTGCTCCATAAACGGATCCTCGGCGCTGTAAAACGATCGGGCTGCCAACTGCGGTCAAATTACCTTGCTCATTATTTGCTGCAATTGCCACTTAACATTTAATTGTGTATACAAAATGAAACATGGAAAGTTGCGGCAAACATTAAAAATGAAATTCACCGACTATCACGCCGATACGTACCTTGGCTAAGCACGCCAATCGTGTCGTCAAAGGTCATGGCCTTGATATTAAGGGACGCGAGAATGGCCTCCTTGTCGGCGAGGGTGGGGTCATCATTGCTAGGCACTTTAGCCGACAGGATGCAACACATATCGCACAGATTAACGTTAACGGCACGCAAATCTGCTCTGCTTAGTGGTGAACCCTACAAAAACAATATGCAACGTACAGTGTTGTACGAACGGATAGGCACAGCACGCGGTTCAATACACCAATGCTCCGCAACCTTTTCTCACCCTCGGCACACATAAGCCCTTTCCAGAATTCCGCGGTACACCACGAGCAAAAATATACAAAACATATACAAGTTATAAAATGTATATACAAAAATTACATTTATGTATTTATTGTGTTTTATTTGATAAACTTAATTGGTCAAGACTCTTCAAGTACGACCGCTTATCATTTTTTAAAACTAGAATTTGAAAACTTTGCTCCAATAAATTGTGCTTTTTCTCTCTTGGAGGCATTGCAGAGCGGCACACTTAGCAGTTTTGTGGCACATCGGTTGCAGAGCACTGCAGTACAGGAACGTTTATAACTTTTTCTCTATGGATCTTTATTTACAATATCGAGCTTGCTTATGTCAGAAAAACAGAACTATACGAATAATAACATTTAACTTGGTTTACGAAATTATTTTAACAACTGAAAAGCAATATTTCTGTGAAACATTGTACAGGGCGTTTCAGGCAACTGGGCGGGGCTATATTTTTAAAGCGGTTAGAGATAGAAAAAAAATCGGAAGGCAAAATTAAATCCTGTTATACGTTCTAACTCTTTGCATTACTTTTATGCATTTTTGTGCATTCATGCGATTGCAAAGTGCAACTGCACTCTTTTTAAATGAAACTGTACAATTTGTCTTGCGTAAATCGATTCCTTTGGTTATTCTGCTTATAGAAGTATTAGAGTTCGATGGTACAAACTATATAATTCACGAGATATTTTGTGTTGTGTGTTACAGGGAATATTTGAATGAATTATTGAGTATGTCGAAACATAAGTAGGGTTACAAGTTAGGTTCCTTGAAGTTTCGATTTTTAAAATAATTGTGAAGAAGAAATTTTTCTTTCATTTGCACGTAAGATTTAACTGAATAAAAATTATGATTTTACACTTTTATGGCAATCACACGGCTTTCTTAATTCCTTAAAAGAAAATTCTACACTTTTTCGTTAATGTTTTGTTAAACGAATGATTTATTCTCTTCTGTAATAGAACGCGTTCAACCTGTGTAAGAAACATTATTTTCAAATAAACAGTTAGAATAAGGTAAAGCTAGAAGTAGAACAGTGGCGGATTTACTGAGGGCCAAAAGGCCCCCCGGGCCCCATCTTAAAAATAAATATGATTTTATCCGAACACTATACATTCTTTTTCTTTGCCGCAATTTTCATGCCACACGCGCGTAAATTTATTTGTAATTCCGTTATGTACATATACTGGGTGCCCCAGAACATTTTCCACCTAGGCCCCTTTCCTTAAGTCCGCCACTGAAGTCTGTCGCGAAGATATTTCTAGCCTTGAATTTTTTGTTTGTCTGGGTTTTGCGTTAAGCGTGTTCGCGGTTGGCGCAGACTTTGAACGTGCCTTGTATGGGCTTTGTCATATTTGGGCACCTCGGGCGGTCTCGTCAGGATTCGGCCATCTACGGTAGAACTGGAGGGGAGCGAGCGCAAGACGAGCGCTAGGTGAGCGTGAAGCGAGCTCGCGAAGCATTTTTACTTTTCGTTACTGACGAAGTCGCCACGACACGTGGCAGAATTGTACTCAACCATATTGAAATAAATTATATTTGAACGGCTACAAACTGCCTCTCAATCAATCGCATAAATTTAATTTGGCGTGCGATCGCGTACCCAGTATGCGACAAAGTCCAAGTAGAAGTAGAGGAAACATTGAAACAATAAAATTGAACATAGCATCCTATATGAAGATCTGAATTAGTGAATGACATGGAAGAAAACTCAAGGTAAATGTCGATAGGATACAATGTAAAAAATCAGGAAAGAATATTTACATTCAGCACCGATATCTTCGGTAGATTCTGCAACATTTTCCACTCGCGGCGGATGTAGTCCACAGACCCAACTATCACTACATGTTTAAGCTCGTGGTAATGGAAATTGGAAGCTCGTAATGGCATGACAAGGTTTCTCAGTCCGATGAGAGGCGAATCAGGATCGGCGAATAGACAGACGACGACGTGCCCGTTGAGGACAGTCATGGCCGCCTGGTTACGATCCAGTATGCAGTCTTCGAGGTTGCGGGATGGACTCCAGTGGAACATGCCCGTCGAGTCGTATTTCATTTCGGTCTTCTCGAAGTCGAAGTCTTTCGCCTGGTCGTCGGCTATCCCGACTTGGAGACCACCGTTGTTGTTCACGTTCGTACCGCCCGAAGCTCTGCTCGTCGGCCTGAAAGTTTTAGCATAGCATCTGAAACGATATACAAGACTGAAACATTGGTATATTTACTTTGATCGGAAATCAAACGCCAAGCATATTGGAGCGTATAAGTACGCGGGGCACTATTCTTAGATTGCGTACAGTCCGGGAAATCATCGTTGGAAACATTGTATCCTGTATAGAAAGTATTCTACAGCCCAAAATAAGGCGAAAATCAAGAATGGCGAAATTGCGTTTGTGGCTTCCTTTCTGAGTTATTAATTGTTTAAGATGCGCTTAACCCCTCAACGACCACCTCAGTATCTGGTACGGACCCTCCGTTTTCCACTGGTCGCCCGCCTCCGTATCTCGTACGGACCTTAAAGCCGTATTTCCTATACCGCCCGGGCGTACAGTGAAGGTTTTCGTTCCGAGGGTCCGGGCCTCACGGTCAGTTTTTCGTTTCAGGGGTCGGTCGTTGAGGGGTTAAGAAGCGTTTGACGCGAGGGATTTAGACTACTTCTCGCCGTGCCTGACGTGGCAACTACTACTGCGCGCTCGTAGTAGTCTCAGGGCTGAGCAACCTGCAGCCAGAGATGGGCATTATCTAGATAAAAAATTATTTAAATAACGTGTCGAATAAAAGATACTTTATCTTTATTCGTTATTCGAATATTCGAATAACACGGTTTACGTTTATTCGTTATTCGCAGCTTCGAATAACACGATTTATCTTTATGTGAAACATCACAGATAAATAAATTTATTCGAAGTGAATTTATTTGATAGCGGAGAATAATTTTTTTATTCGACGGTGAAAGATAATTTTTTTATTCGAGGAACTTTTATTCGAACCGTCGAATAAGGTTTTCATCTTTATCCGTAGTTTATTCGACTTTTATTCGAAAGCTTCGAATAACTTTCGACGCGCGATCTCGCCTCGAGCTGAGGACTTGGGTTGTTCGGCGGCGGCTTCTGATCTTGGTTCGAGCCTCGGTTGAAGAGCCATACATTGTTGCTTGCGGTGGATTATACTTATATTAATAGGATGTATGTAAAACTTCCACATTTTTTATCGTATCGGCATGAACGTTTCAGTAACATACTGTTGAGATTTTTTAGATGAAAATGAATGTAAACACGATATAAATCGGATTATTTTTAGCATTATTACATTAAAAATGTTACATTCATATTTAATTATCTATAGTTCTAAAAATAATCCAATTTATACCATGTTTGAACTCATTTCAATCGAATGGACCTCGCAACATTATTAACAATCCATAAATTCTAAAAGTCAGAAAAGTCTTCGTACAAATATAACTGACAAATTTCGAATACTATAAAAAAACTAGGGTTTTGGAAGTTTTATGGACAATAATTTATTTATTGGTTAACTTTAGATAGACTGTGAAAAAATGACGATATTTTATTACACAATTATGACTCGGAATCACGAACACAGCAGAAACTAATTAGTAAGTATTATTTTAGTATTATTTTATTATTTGCTTATGTAGAACTGACGCAAAAGAAGCAACGCTCGTGTGGGGTGTACACGTACGTCCGTCAAAATTCACGTCCGTGGCGACGGACGTAAAAAAACGCTCGTGTGCCCCCAGCCTAAAGATGAAAACTTTATTCGACGGTTCGAATAAAAGTTCCTCGAATAAAGAAATTATCTTTCGCTTCCGAATAAATTCACTTCGAATAAAAAAATTATCTTTCACCGTCGAATAAATTCACTTCGAATAAAAAAATTATCTTCCGCTGTCGAATAAATTCACTTCGAATAAATTTATTTATCCATGATGTTTCGAATAAAGATAAATCGTGTTATTCGAACCTGCGAATAACAAATAAACGTAAAGTATCTTTTATTCGAGTTTATCTAGATATTATCTTTGCCCATCTCTGCCTGCAGCCCCTCTCCGACTTGCCTGCTCTGCTGAGCCGTTGGAAAGCGACCCCCACCATACTCGTTTGGCTCTAACACTCTACTAGCGGCTCGCGGACCGCATACAGCTCTTGCTGCTATAGGGTCTGATTTATTAGTAGCGTTTTATTTTAACGACGTAAATGAAAAAATAGAAGAAAATACAGGGTGTTTCAAATGAGTTAAGAAGAATAATGATGTCAGATATTTTCTTGTATTTGGTCGTTTGTCGTCACTGTTATTTTAGTAATATAGCTTTTTTATGTATTCTGTTTTTTATTACAATAAAAACTTTATGCTACAATAGGCTCATAATTATAATCGACGTATATATAACCGCAATCGTAGAAGTAAAAAGAAGGGACAGGGAGTGCTGGCTAATCTGCTGATAGTGGGGGAACCGCTTGACTGGTAGTGGGGATTGTGTGGCCCCTGGCGGGAAAGAAGTTGCCCAGCCCTAACTAATAATTGAGGCAGTCAGAGCAACAATGGGCTAACCCACATTTTTTTCGAAATTGAATTAGTAGCAATAACGTATTCCAATAGGCTCTACTAAGCATATAAAATAGAAAAAAAAAATTTTTAATGTGGGTTGGTCCGTTGTTGCTCTGACTGCCTCAATTAGTCCTTCACGCCAGAAGCTTTTTACGCGCACCTTCAATAATTAATAAGTCCGAAACGAAGCCATAAACGCAATTTCGTAATTCTTGATTTTCGTCTTATTTTGGCCTGTAGAATTAGTTCCTAAAAGGATGCCCACCTCTAGCCGTACACCTTTTATATGAAATATAGCTGCAAGCTGAAGAGATTTTTCGTGAAGAGTATTACATATATGAGGCAGTGAAAGCAACAACGGACTAACCCACATTTTTTTTCGAAATTGAATTAGCAGCAATAATGTATTCCATTAGGCTCTACTAATCATATAAAATAGGATTTTTTTTATAAGGTGGGTTGGTCCGTTGTCGCTGTCACTGCCTCATATGGTAATGGAGTAATATCCGTAGGTGGGGTCTCTTACGGGTCTTTAACCCCTTCCACGCGTCTTGTCTTCTTTGTGTGGCACGTACACAAAGAACGCAACGCTAACTATCGTCCATATACATGTCAGCAAAGGTAGAATAGAGCTCTGGAGCTTGCAGGAGAAGTTCGATAACTCGAAAATGCAAAAAGATCTGATAGTTCGCAGAAATGCAGCTCATATAATCCCAATGACATGCTTATTTTTTGTTTTGGTAATGAAACGGATCTAGTGGTGGAAATATCTTAAAGAAATTGCAAGTTTAGTATTAATGTGCATATCTGCGGAACCGTAGAAAATATCGAGAAAAAGGTAAATACAAAGTTTTGTGGTTCTCGATGACTTACAACATGGAGCTGAGAAATTCGTGAGAAAAATAATCTTTTCAAAATTCAACCCCATTACAATTGTTTTTAGATCCTCTCACCCCTATTTTTAGGTCATTCAGAACCATAAAATTTTGTATATAATTTGTCTTCGATGTTGGAATTTTTTCGATTTTCGAACTTGGGCAATTTGAAGTTTTCGGGCGATTTAAGAGTGTCTGTAGATACCTGAACCGCTGAAGCACTGTCAAAATACAATGATTCTAACGATTGTTTCCCAAAATGTACATCGTATTGTTGCTAATCGAACTTGAACTAATCAGTTCTAACGATGCTCCTTTTCTATACTAGTTATAGAATTCGTAAGTGAAAACTTACTGAAGATAGATATTTGGTTTATTAATAATATGCCTAGAATAATTGTTAGTACCCCGGTAACAGATTTTATATTTTAAAAAAAAATTAAGAATTTCATCTGTTAAACCAGTGGGAAAGTTCTGCCCCTTTTAAGTATGCAATATTTGATGTTATTGTAATAAACGGGGAAACATCTGAGACAAGGTTTTCCCCGAATTATTACGTTAAAGTGTCATTTCTCAAGATACTAAAATTTTTTTAGCAATTTTTTTAAATCAAGATGTAAGTCAAAATAGACTTCTGGCGTGATATATTGTACGAGAACTACATTGGAAATCGGGCAACAACATTTGCCAAAATTTTGCATACAGTTTCTGGAAAAATACTGCAAATGCTCGTAAATGATAATTTATCATTCATAAGGGTGGTTTGTAAAATTACTGAATATGAACCATGTACTGTACATTTATTCGAGAATTTTAGCGATAATTTATAAGGAATGTTGAAAGAACTTGACAGAACTTTTCCACGAGCTCAATAATACAGCCTATGTTTGCATAATATATTGCACCTGATATCTGTTAATTTCGGTAACCTTCTGTTTCACTCTGGCGTACGTATTTATTTAATAAATACTCCTAATCATTGAGAGAATTAACAATTCCTCATAATATATTATATTCATTTATATTATATTTCATTTGTATAATCTACCCATTATACTCATCGGATAATAAACAGTTATTATTGTATGTAATATTTATATCCAATAAATACTATATATTTACTATTACTCTTTGGTAAAGTATTTTTGAGAAAGAGGAATATAAATACTATCTTTGGTTCAAACTGTTGCGATTTTAAAATGTTACAATGGTAAATAGTGCAAATCAATGGTGGAAAATATAGTATCGTTTATATAACAATTATTTCCAATCACTGTTTGAACAACAGTAACAACAAATATATTATTTTTTATATATACACATTATATATGAAAATATTTATATACATATATACATTTTTTATTCCTTAGCTATCAATGTGTAACTTTCATGTGTATTCTTCATTGAAATTTTTTGACTTTGCATGTACACTAGGTATATGTTTTAAAAATAACACTAGTTTACAGCCATTTTGTGCAGCAGATGCCACTATTTTTGCCTTATGTAAAATGGCCCGCTGATTCCGAAAATAAGGTCCAAAAAATTTTCTATGCATACTTTTTCGAGATATCGGTAGGTGGACTTTTTACCTGTCTGTCAAAAAGGTGATCCCACTTAATTGCGAATGTCCGATTTGTTCGAAAATCATATCAAATTAAAGATAATTGAATTACCAACAAATATACCTGTCAAAAATTTCAAATCGGTTCAATAGTTCAGGTGAAATCGATGGAAATATGTGAAAAAAGTCATTTTTTTCGACCGAAATTGAGATCGACAATTCATTTAATCATCTAGGAAAAATCGAAATCGCAATTATCTTTAATTTGATATAATTTTCGACCAAATCGAATATTCTCAACACGAGATATTCGCAATTAAGTGGGACCACCTTTTTGACAGACAGGTAAAACGTTCACCTGTCGATATCTCGAAAACGTATCAATAGAATTTTTTTAGACCATATTTTCGGCATCAGGAGGCCATTTTATATAAGAAAAAAATAGTGGCATCTGCTGTGCAAAAAAAAAAATTATTTTGTAAACTAGTGTAAGCATTACAGGCTAATTTCGTTACATGCACACTTTGTGACTCATAGTAAAGTATATTAAGGTTTTTGAAGGAGACTGAAAATTTATAATAAAAAATATAATTAATATGTGCATGCAGTAAAATCTGATGCCTGCATAGTTTTGTAGTTCATTTAATACATCTAACATATTTGACTTTTGAAAAATATTTTGGACACCGGAAAAATGCTACTAATTATTTTTAAATCATACATTAATATACAGTTTAATACTATTTGTCGTAATACACTTGATTTCATCATAGTATAATTAAGGCCCTTTATTATTTTATCATAAAGGCATACTGCTGGTAATCATCAACATGTTAAATATGAAAGCTGGTACACAGCAAAAATTGAAATCTGTCGTATCAAGGTCAAAATATTTGAGTAGTATTTCATAGTTGCAGGAAATAGACGTACATATTGTTTTTAAAAATCATATTTTATTACAATTAACTTTCAGAATATGTTATTATCATACTATAAATCTGAAAATTGTATTTCTGTTTCATATTAATTAATGAACAGTGTAATTGGAGAAAAAATATGTTTCAAATACCCACATGAAACGTTTAAACAAAAGTTATAAAACGCCATGAAAAGCGTCATCTCAAATGTTGACCGTCATTAATGTCAGTCATATACATCTCATAAAATTAAGCACAGTTATAAATTTTGCTGTAATTCTTGTAGTCATATTGTAACTATGCGTAACACCACATGCAGAGGCAAACAAAAACAATGGAAGATTTAACAAGTCTATGTTACTATTTTGAATACTTATGTCTTGTTATATGTATAATTCCTGTAAAATATTTTCGTTTGTTTCTATTAATCATGCTTAAAAATATTCGCAATTAATTATATAAAGTCATGCACATATTTCACTGCTAAAAGGGAAAGTATTAAACTGCTCTATTAACTTCCCTATCGATCTTAAATCGTTTATATACCTGCCTTGACATATATTTCTGTCAAGTTTTTAATTCTGTAAAAATGTAATCGTAACCCACATTTTGTCGATACGCAGGACTATATTAAGTTGTATGTAGTGCTTTGTAACATTTTTAGCACATAAATTTTAGGAAAAATCAATAATTAGAAAAAATCTAGGCAAACTCTAAATATCGAAATCATAATTTCCTTTCAAAGAAATATAAAATGCAATAAATATAGAGATAGCAAATACGAAGGAGGAATAAATAAATAGAGAAAATAATAACTGGTAAAATCATAGGTACTAAATAAATGAATGTTTGTAATAATTATCCTTGTATGTCAGACTTGACATTGAAACTACTTTCGATGTTACTTTACATGTATTTTACCTTTGGTGCTTCCTGTATAAAGAAGAGAACAAGAAATATAGTACTATAATACATAGAATGGAAATTGATGAACGTTTCATTGTAAAGAATAATCGAAAACCTGTAAAAAATGTTTGGTTACGTGCAATTAGCAAGCAAGCTTCCACAAGTGTACTTAATCGCGTCAAGTGTACGACTAAATATGTAGCCACGATACAACCACAGCAGAACGTAAGACAGTGTTAACAAAAGAAGCGTACATGAGTTTTTTCACTTCGTAGGCGAGATGGTAGCCAGGGTATGTGGACTCCTCTTGCGATCTGGAATCAGAAGGTTTTCGTAACGTTGGATTCATCTTCGCTTGGAACCTGTTTTGATGACTCACGAGGCATGGTCCAGTACATGATGGTCATGGTGAACAGGATGTGTCAAATCTAACACTGATACTAACGTGGTTCACGTAATTTTGTCAATGTATAAAATGAAAGTACTATTATTTATTCAGTTGAAAGCTACTTCAAATTATAGATGTATTGGTATCAAAATCAGTATCCCCTTTTAAAACTTGCAGTATTTATTAATAGTTCCAGGAATCTAACTTGGACAAAATTTGGTGTCCCTTATTTGAACAGTTTTGACGTACTAGAGATTAAATTTTATTATTTCTTATTCAACGTTTTTACTTTGCTTCAACATATGATACCTTGATGGGAGGGCGAGAAGAGGCATTAATGCGAAAGTGTCTTCTTCGTTTGATATTCTCATAGTTACTCTATCCTAAGCAAAATCTATAAATTATAACTATAATCTATATATTTATCATTAATATACACAAGTAAATTGAAGAGTAATGCACAAGATCATTTCACGCCAAATCGATCTTCTGCGATCGATGTTTGCGATTTTGATGAAACTAAAATAAGATATAGTCCACGTGAAATTATGGGGGGGGGGGTCATCATTTTGGTAATTTCGAATGTGTTTAAAAAATACAGAACCACCAAAGTTGACAGTTTTTGCCCATTTTCGCGAAAACAAAGTCAGCGCTTAATTTGCCGCTGTCACATATTCGTGGTTTTATAATTTTGACCTGTTACAGCGCGTGAGCCTAAAAATTCAATTTTTTTTTTATATTTATCATGACGATGATCGTAATATACAGGGTGTAAACGGTATACGTAGCAATATTTTAGGGGATGGTAGGGGAGGTCCAATGGAACATAAAAGTCCTATGACATAGTGTCCGATCGGTCTCCATTTTACAGTAATAATGCCTCAAAGTTAACATGTCTATACGCTAAACTAATAGTCGCAGGATTCCATAATTTTGCAAATACATTGGAGACCACCAGTAGAGTAAAATGGTGTGAATACATTTTGTTGTATCTCGTATAGTTTAGCTGTTATAAAGGTTTAAACATCGGAGATGTTTGTGGAAATGATCGTCGCTACATGCACACAGATGAGTCGTAGCACAAAGACCGCCCGTTGTGAGCTGTTTAAGATGACCCAGTAACCGAGTAAGTACGGGCCCCTTACAGTAGCGGTCCCATTGGGGATCTGTTTGGAGTGGTGGACGCACTTAGGGTCGTCAGCTAGAGAACAGGATTTTTTTCTTTATAGCAACTCAAAGACTTTCAGTTTCTCTTCTCTTCGGACCCTTTCGAACCGAAACACGTGGTGTCTGCTGCCTACCTCGAAGCAATGGGTACATTGGCAGTAAAAGGACGGCGCGCGGGCTTTTGTGAAAGTGTAGGATGGTCCGTTCGTTGCACTTCTGCAAAGCACGTGTGTCTCGAAAATGTGCTGGCTTCTTTTTACCTAAAGCCTCTTGTCCTGGTGGGGGTTAACTCATAATGGAACGAAAGAAACTACTTGGGGGTAGAGGAAGTTGCTTGGAAAAAATCCTGTCAGTCAGCTAGTAATTTCGGCCCAGAAATGTACTGTGCTGAAGAATATTACTCGATGTTCTGGGTGTACGCCCGGAACAACGGGGACGCAAGTGCTACTGTGCGAGCGCTTGCACAGGAATACCCGCGCATCCAAACCCCAAGCGAGGGTACGATTCGCCGTTTGGCGTCAAGATTATTCTCAACGGGGTCGATAATGCCGCGAGGCAGTGATGTGGGTAGACCCAGAGCAACACGTAGGAACAACACGTTCCATGAAAAATGAATTAAGTGATCAGTGTTAGTAACCGTGCAGTGAACTGAATATTCGGTACATTAACCCGAACGCACTTGTTGTTGAGACTCTTAACTTCATTGGATGGTATTGCATACCTGGAACCAGTTGTGAATTGGGCGCGTCCGTCGCTGACCAGGATTAGTTCAGTGACCTAGTGACGCAGGTTTTCAAGCTGCAGGTGAATTTCCGAAAGGGTGAGTTTTAGTTACTTTATTGGTGATTATTAGTTATTAAATTTAACGCAGGCTATGGCTTATTTCCGGCGATAATTCTCTAAATTTCCGTACCTATATTTTTCTTCGGGGTTTTTAAACAGACTTATTCATTATCAGCAACAGTGTTGGCCGTTATTGAACTACGAATTTTTATCACAATAACGAACTACGATCACGTTTTGTTCATTTTCTGTTACATTACTTTTTCGTTTATGCGATATTTGAAAACGAAATTTACGTATTTCTTGTCCTCTCACTTCAAATAATTATTTTCGATTCTGTTTTAAAAAAAAATGTGTATTCATTTTTTTACATTTGACATGATTTTCCTCGATTTATCTTTTACTCGTTATTCGCTTTAAATGACAACCAAAAGATGACGAAAGGTATCGATTGCCGTCGTTTTCGCAGAGATCTGATGAGAAATGCGGAGCTGGAAGAGTTTGGTTCTTAATGGGTATTCAAACTCCTTCGAGGATCGAAAGCCATAAACATGCGGTGAGGCATCGCGGGGTGTTGTCTTCGCCACGGGATACCATGCGGCATCTCCTTGAGTCGAGTCGCTGGAGGATCACTCTTAAGAGTTTTTTCTTCCGAAAAACACACCACTTTGGGAATTACATGAAAGATCAGAGGTCAACATCCTGTTTCAATGTGTTGGTCTCACCAATATGCGCGAGCTATTATCCGTTTCAAATGCATGGTGCAAACTTTAGGGCATTATTACTGTAAAATGGAGACAGATCGGACACCATGTCATAGGACTTTTATGTTCCATTGGACTTCCCCTACCACCCCCTAAAATATTGCTACGTATACCGTTTACACCCTGTATTTCTTCAGTTTATAAGGAATTTCCAGAAAACTCATTTGAATCGCATTACGAGGTAATTACGAAAGGAAATAATTACAGAAGATCCACATACAGGATTTTTCAAAATTGAGGGGCAATCCTGAACATACAATATCCAGATACAAGAAGACATCGAAAAGTCCTTTACCGTTTTAGTATCCGCGGCTTCGTTCTCGAGATATTAACAGTTAAATATCAGCAGTCCAAGTTCCGCAGCGCGCAGTTTAAACGCCTCGGCTTTAAAGCCGAGTCAGCTGAGCGCGCGGTTACTGTTCCGCTTCCAGCAGTTTCGGCTTTAAACTGCGCGCCCCGGAGCTTCTACTGTTAATATTCAACTTTTAATATCTCGAGAACGAAGCCTTAGATCCCAAAATGGTAAAGGACTTTTCGATGTCATTTTGCATCAGGATATTGCGTGTCTAGGATTGTCCCTCAATTTTGGGACACCCTGTATAACGCGGTCTTGTATCACATAGATTCATATAATGCGACGGAAAAATTGGGCCGGTGCTTGTATAATGCGGCAAATTTTAAAATATCAACTAATCTTCATTATACGCAGCTTTGTAAGATAACAGTTTGTTTTTTAACAATGAAATATTAGTACTATGACTGGCGCAGGGTTTTAAAAATTGCCCCCTCAAAGACAATATATTCAAAAGACGATGTCGTTGGATCTTACTTTTGGATAGCTCCGAGAGTAAATAAATGTAAAAAATGTTCCAAAATGAAGAAACTCTTTTAATTTCAATTTTTGCTTTTCTTTTCTTTTTAAATGAAATAAAAGATATTCTACTGTTACAACTTTGAAGATACATATTACATCTTGTAAAATAAGCCCTTACATCTTTTATAAATACTACTTTCATAATATAATTCATGTATAAATACATTTCATTGCTTGTCTGCTTTTTTCTTTGCTTTATCGTTTAGTTTTTTAAATGCTTTACTTTCAACCTACTCTTGTATGTATATTAAGTTAATAAAATTCTGTAGATTGATATACCAACGCTTTTATTCCTCAGATATCCCTTATACATGAAAATTAGGTATATGTGACATTGTATAGGACGGATCAGATAAATTGTTATGAGCATTTTCTTCAAACCTATTATGGACAAGCTCACAATCATCAAAGGATTCCACATCTCTTAGTTTTTTAAAATAAAACGACTTATAACTTCCTGCATTCTTCATAGTCTTTTTAGAAGCAAGTCACATTTATTTGAAACGTTCACCTTTTGCAAGTTTAATGAGATATTACGAAAAACGTGCATTATTAGCAGAAACTTGAGGCATAAAATGGTGTACACGTAGTTGTGACTATGTGTGACTTTATTTACCAAAACTGTTATTAATTGTTAGTCTAATTCAATTACTTAAAACACTTAATGAGCATTCTAATAATCTTGTATAATACTTTTCAATTTCACTGATTGAAAATTCTTGAGTGCCTGCTTTTTTTATTTAATTTCGATATTTCTCTGAACTTTTAACGTTTAATATTATAAACACTGTTCGAGTGTGTAGATTAAAATGCATAAATTACTTTCTGAAGACTGGTTAATAAATAATGCGAGTTTTGAAAAAGGTGGGCACGATTTGACACCAAATGACTTGTAAATAAAACAAGATAGGTGATTACACCTACAAGTACAGTGATAAATGATGGTACTTTGTGGACAGACATAAACTGAAAGTCTGAGAATATTTCGCAAAATGATCGAAAGCTTTCAATTAGAATGTATTTTAACCCTTCATTCTATGCTCATAGTTAGAAACAATATATGAAACGAATTACTACTTAATTTGTACAAAAACGAATTTCTATTGAAGATCAAAACGAAATATATTCTGAATAATTTATTGAGACAATCGATATAAAACTGATTCATTTCAATTTCTGCCGTAAAAATCAATGTAAAATATATGTATGTTTTAAATTGGAAGCTTTAACATTGTTCTGGCAAATTAGTTAACCAAATTCCCATTAGAGAAGAAACAAAAAATTGGAAAAATGTTTCACAGGTATTGTCTTTGCAGTAAACTACTTTTCCCAAGATTTTCGTGGTGTTTTTTATTCGAAACATCCAGCTTAAAGGTGAAACTCCACATTTTATTTGTTTGAATACACATGGTATTAAAACAATAATGAAAATTACGTGGATAAATTAATGTTCAGTTCATAACCGGTGTTTATGAATCATTTTTTTCGAACTCACAAGGGGACCTCCAGGACTGGCAAATTCAGAAATTATTTATACTTAGTGTACGTGAAGGTCTTCACTCGGACTTTAATTTCCCAAAGCAGTGAGGCGCGCTTCCAATCCAAATTCGAGAAAATCGACTTTGAAAAATGCCGAGTTCACTTATACCGGTTCGCCAATTGGTGCGCGCCCGATGCACATTCGGGGCGAATGCACAGGTGAATATGCGGCTTAACGGGAATGCTGCTCGGCTCCGCCTGAACGAAGCCGTGTGGCTGTTGTTTATTCTAACCCATCGTGCGACGACCAGGCGTAGCCCGAGAGAGAGTGAGAACGTAGAGAAAAGGAGCACCGAGGCAGGCAAGCGGTGTGGTGGGAGAATACCCCTCACGAAACTCACCGGCCAATATATCTGAAAACGACTTTAGTAAAGGTCTCCGCACACTTGTCAGTTCCGTGTCAGTACCGTTCCGGCGTGCCAGTGGTAAGAAGAAGAGGGGCGTAGAGGGTCTCTTCTTCTTACCACTGCTACGCCGGAACGGTACTGACACGGAACTGATAAGTGTGCGCAGACCTTAAGCGTGAGGCGGCCAGTTCACGTCCTCTCCCCTCCACTTTTGTGTTGTTTGTTAGCACTACTTTTTATGTATTCATTTGAATACCTACACCTTTCGTATGCAAAGTTTATCAAATTCATGCTAATTAACAGATATTTAAACATCTATTATATGTATGGGTGTACGGGGTATACCAGTGCTTCACCTCCCAGGAGATGGAAATCACTCTCCATTAAAAACACACATCTTATTTTAAATTATCTCTTGCTTGAAAATCGTACTTTTTATTGAACATAGTAATTTTTAAATAGGAATATTTACAATAATTTTTTTTTATTTTTAAAAAAAATAGTGCCATCCGGAGGGGGGGGGGGGCGGACGCGGATTGGCGACCTCACGCTTACAAGTCGGGAACGCTACGCACTGGCCCACGCTATTCGTTGGTAATTGCTTTGTATCAAATGTATATAAGTGAACTCGGCATTTTTCAAAGTCGATTTTCTCGAATTTGGATGGGAAGCGCGCCTTACTGCTTTGGGAAATTAAAGTCCGAGTGAAGATCTTCACGTACACTAAGTATAAACAATTTCTGAATTTGCCAGTCCTGAAGGTCCCCTTATCAGAGCAGATGGCACTGCAGAAACAACACACATATGTGATCTGGACTGCGAAAAGGTGGTTAATGTGGCAAGATCTCGATTTTGAGGTTTTAAGTGATTCTTGTAGAAAAAAAAGTAGGTACGCACTTTTTTCTTTTTTTCTTTTCGAGAGAGGAAGAACCGAGAGAAGACAGCTGATTGCCAGTCGATTGCACGAGCAGAAGATTTCATTACATCTCTTTTCTGACAAAGTTGTTTCCGCATATTTACCACGCGTACTGAATAAATGGCGGCGTGCTGGCCTATATGACGTCATACGGTGTAGGAGAAAGGGAATACTTATATTTGGTTGGTGACGCTGTGACGTCATGCCAACGCCAAGCCAATCCAAGCTAAGTGACGTCATATATGCCAGTACGTGTACTGGAACGCCTGGAAACCCTGAATTTACTATCTTTCCGTAGTCCAGGTCACATAAATATGTGAAAGCATATATTTATATCGTTCCTGTGCTAATCTCAATCATTGAGGTTGCTTTTAACAGAGAAGGATAGCTGGAAGCTAGAACCTGTGTCATTTCTATACCAAACGATGGGTATTGGCAACCTGTACACAGATGTGTCTAACTCAAAACCGCGAACAATGTCATATCTGTCGTTTCTAAAATAACCGAATCATTTATTCTAATAATATGTCAAATGTAGACTGAAAATTTGTAATTAAATATGTAAGACGTTTGCAATTACATAAAATGAAGGGCTAAGTAAGTATCATTTTGATGAAATGAGTATAGTACATACATGATACTAAGATAAGTGAGAATGACCTTATAGGAATGAAGTAACTGACAAGGGAACACCGCGAACCCTTACTCACCGATTGAAATGTAACTTTATGAGTTTATAGAGTGACTCAAGACAGGAACAACGGTATATGTCATTCCTGCCCAATCGCCCTTTAAGGATGTGAAAACTAACCTCAAAGTCAAATAGGCACTCCCACTTTTTCGCTTATAATTCCTAAAGTACAAGAGAGAGAGAGAGAGAACAAATTCAGACAAAAGTTTAATGGTACAATAAGGGTTGCAAACTTGCGTTAACAAAATTTTGAAAAGAGATTAAAAAAATAAATACCTGACGAAAAAAATTCCAAAATTTGGTTAACGCAAATTTGAAGCGCTTAGTGCACCATTAAACTTTTGTTTGAAACATTTTTTTCTGTTTCGTGTACTTTAGGAGTTACACGTGAAAAAGTAGGAGTGCCTACTTGACTTTGAGGTTAGTTTTCACAGCCTTAAAAGGCAATTGGGCACGAATGAAGCATACCGTTGTTTTTGTCTTGAGTCACTGTATAATCCTACAAAGTTACGCTCCAATCGGTGAGTGCAGGTTCGTGGTGTTCCCTTGTAAGCAACTCCTCGCCTTATGAAAATGATTCTGGATCGCATGGAAGTTCTCTACCGAGAATCGTTACGTTAGACTTTGGGGCTATATAATTATGTATCACTTATACACGTATTGCTCAGTAACTTGAAAAAAGACATGCTGCTCAAACGAAAATAGATGCATAAATTGGTCAAGGAATACTGTGCAAGTCATCGTAGTGCACTCCGCAAATATACAATGGTAGTTCGATCATAGGTTCCCTGGTTAGAAAGGTGATTATACGTATACTTCGTGGTACAAATCATTAGAAACGAATGCTCTGAAAGTTTCTCAGGTTATTCAAAGTACGTAACAGCTTAATTTTGCTAGAAGATTAATCTGCCATGATAAACGAGGAACGTAAACCGAGGTGCTGAATTATTCTTAAATGCACACGAAGCAAATACACTGAGACTGAGGATGGGGCGAGTCATCTGCAGTTTGAATAACCCCTATCTGTGCAAGTTACACAAGAATGGTAGTGTACGGAACAGCTTGAGTAGATCTAATCGTGCAACTATTAGAGACAGATATGATAGTCAGTTGTAAGATACGACAGAGAAGTGTGGTTGCAGAGAGAAAAGATGAAGGGTCCTTCGACAGTTATTGCGCAGCTGCGTATGCTTACAATAGAACGTTCAAGTAAATCGAATTAGTGTATTATGTTCCTGGTGATTGTTTCTTGTTAACGGTTGAGTGCACAATCAGTTTCGTGAAACGTGAGATGCAGCACACCTCTAGGTCTGTGGCGGGACCTAAACGCAACAACAACTCCAGCAACACCGGTCAGACGATATTGTCTGCACAATTTATTCTCAGTAGTGAAATTCGCACGCTCGAGCTTGCGTACAATAGATGCGTGTGATTTGAAATTGATTAGGTACCTCTGATTGTATGGCTGATTCGGGCTTGATAGACTGTCGTTCGCCGCTCGATTCACATTCGGCTTCACCTTGTTTACCTGCTTCGTCGAATTCATCATGGTCATCCCGACAGAGTTCCGATGGTTCCTCATCGCTGCAACACAAGGCGGAATCGCTGGTCATTAACGCGAAAAATCGACGATTCAGTGTTGTCAAGCTTGAATCATGCTCCAACCTGAAATCAACACACTCCGAGAAATAATAGCTCAACTCACAACGTAAACAAACATGTCTCACACCGAAAATAATACTGTAATTAACATCGAAACTGTACACTGCATTGAGTTAAATCCCCCAGCGTTTCGTAATTCTTGGGACGTGAAAACGACGAGGGACATGCATCACCTGAATTCAATCCCAAACGATTACCAATTACGAGCACTTCCGAAACTTCAACTGCTAAACCATTTTGTCAATCTCTGAACGCAATTGCATCCCGGGGGAATAATTGTAGAATACATGACTTCTGTTTACTCGTTGTCAGCGTATAGTTGCAGGAAGAATATAAGCGTTGCTGATGTACATACGTGTAGAATAAAAGCGAAATAAACCGAAAATTTGTAACGGTGCAGAGTTCTAATAGTTTTGTAAGTGTTTTGCTGGTTAAAATCGTAGAAATCATTTTCAACTTAAAATACACGTGCTGTCTTGTTATGGGTCTTTAGGCAACCTCCATTGAGCAACAACGAGGAATGAAATGGGCTCGTTCGAAACTCACCGTTCGGGTCGTCTCGATCGCGACTGACCTCACCTATAATTAATACGTCAACATTAATTCGTAGTTGGGCTTCTCGTTCGGCGTGGCTAATAGACAAAGCAACAATGATTAAGACAGTTACAGAGTGTCACACTGATCGTGACCTATCTCCCCCCTCTCGTTATAACGCATCTGTAATTCTTATCGGCAAGAGTCTACCTACAGCCCCATGCTTACAGGCACGCATACTTCATCCTTTTGCACGTGCCACCCTCGTCAACTTTCAATGGCCAGAATTGCAGGTGACTGGCGAACGATGTCGTTTTCAGTATTACATCGAACGAGTACCTAATTTTAATATTCGACGTTATACATACAGGGTGCTCGGCAACAGATGTTAGAGACTTTAAGGGATGGTTCTACATGCCGAAATAAGACGAAAATCAAGAATGTCGAAATTGCGTTTGAAGCTTCGTTTCCGAGTTATTAATTGTTAATTGATAAATTTGAAATTGAGAATAATTACAAATGCCCCATATAATAATGAAAGGAAAGATTTTTGTTTTATATGACAGTGTATGCAACGTGTAAAAATATTATAACATACTACTGAAATATTTATTGTAACTTTATTAAGTAATAAGTTTTAGTAAGGAAATTGCTTTAAATGTCTGGATCTTTTGAAAATTCGAAAATCCTTCTCAAGGTCAGAGATACGTTGCTCGTAAGAGGAAATATATAAATAGAAAAATTATTTCTTTTTTAACCCCATGGCATCGAAAATAAAATTCTGATATATATTTATGATAGTAATGGTATGAATTTATAATAAGTTAATACTAATTGTACTTCTTAACAAATCTCATATTGAGAATGATATTTTACATTTCTGTACGTAAGTATTCATATTATAATAAATTACGGTTCTGATACTTATTTTTTATAGGAAATACCCAAATATTTACAATATGTCAATAGTGCAATAGGATTTAGCGTCAACAGTAGCTAATATACAATTATTTATAACAATGTGTTATATTATTTGTAAAGAAAATTGCAATCACCTTAAAGTATCAAAGAAAACAATTTCTGTCATGTGTACCTTAATATATGAACAAAATTCTTAAAAAAATTCATATTTTCGAAGATAACATAGGTATATTTAGGTATTTTATCTCGTTCAAGCCATTAACAGACGTATCATAATTATTTCAAGCAGAATTCAATGAAACAGTATAAAAAACTTAAGAATGAAAATAGTAGATATTCAGAAATGGACATTTGCTAGCTTATATTAATGTAGTATTGCAAAATTTCATGAGCATCAATATATTCTGTTTTTCAATAGATTTCAATTCCCCTTTCAACTTTAAAATTGAATGTGATTGATACAGTTTCATGTAATGAACTTTTCAGGAACAAAATCGATATATCAAGGAAAACCAATTTTTGAATTGTATTGTCTTAACTATACCTATTTCCTTTCACCCATATATTAGTCGGAATAACATAATATTGTAAAAGTTCCTGAGCATCAATGGACGTTCATTTGAACAGACTTGAATAAACTTTGAATTTTAAAATTGAAGAAGGTGTTCGATAAAGTTTCAGATGACAGACTATAGAGGAACAAATTCGACTTATTAATGAGACCGACGTAATATTCACGACACATACAATTTCTGGCCATTACAACACGTGCCCTCTGCGATCGGCAATAAAAAAGCGATTAAGCATCTGTCACGGTAATCAGATGGAACGCCATCTTACACGCAACAGATCGAGAAAATGAAATAGAGTATGAAAATGTGCTCTGTCTAGTGTTACCATAGAAAGAAATTGTAATACCAAATGTGAGACCAATCTACCGTGCTCTCTACAACTATAAATTCATTGTTTTACGTTCGATAATAGAATGACATAAATAGAACGTACATATGTAACAATAAACTGTCAATAGATATATTCAGAACACGTACCAGTTACATATATATATCAAAGAATAAATATTATACTGAAAAGAAGTACTCTAAACATCCTAAACCAAGAATATATCTACTCAGGACATAGAAAATTCACAGAAAAAACTGAATCGCCCAAAACATTTGAATTCAAACAGCATTTCTCAAACTATCTATCACAATTATACTGATTTTAAGTCGAAGTTCAGATAATACATATAATAATCTATATATACGACTGCAGTATGGTCCAGTGAGATATTCAATTCTTACATACAATTTTATTACTCTGCAATGTATAAACCTTCTTCGTATAACAATACTAAAGAGTGAGAAACACTGAAATCTGTAAATTCCTGATTTACTACTTACGCAGACGAACACCACAGCAAATATATTTCATATATCAATTGTGTGGAAAGGTTCAATCGACACGGATAAATAATCGAACGTTTCAATTTACTCAGATTTCCTCCTCTGCAATGATATTACCAATCGCGAGGATCAATCTCGACGATAAACATAATTATTCGTTCAAGTTACTGTTGTTTTCACGGTGACTTATATAGTCTCTGATCTAAGAGATACCACAATTGTTCTCTACGGTGAGAAGAATGTTAAACAAATTAATCACTGTGACTTGTCTATTATAAAAATCGATGCTTTTCTGAAACTATGACGACTATGATGAAATTAAATCTACAACATAACATAACTAACACTAAACGTGATGTGAAAGCTATGAAACTTTGTGATGATACTAACTGCAAGTTCTCTAAGCACTTGTGTAATTAATCAAGTCTAATGAATTTTACCAGAAAAATAAAGGTAACTGAGAATCAGAAAGAAAAACAGTGCATCCTCTAGTGATTCTATAAAATTGGAAATTAAATTCTGTGGGTTGCGATGTAAATTAAAAAGAAATTAGGAAAACGTCAACTTTACTACATTAGTGTAAATTAATGGAACTGTTAACTGAAAATATAAACTGTAATCTATCTACAATAGCTGCATGCACTAATTGAGGCCGGAGAAAGTAGTAGACGACAAAATTGTGATACAACTGTTAGTTTTTAAAAAATAATCCTTTTTCGCTATTTTTATATTAAGGTTCTTTTCTACTTTCTCCAAAATCGGTGTAAGAATAGAGAAGCGCGATTTCCGGTACACATAAAACGTGAAACAGTGCTGGATTTTGGCTAATGTAATAGTCGTTTCAAGTAGTATTCAAGATCGTTCGAGAAACTACTTAGTGCGTACGAGAGTGTTTAAGGTAATACTACTGAATTCAGTGAACTTTCTAGTTAAAACTACTTAAATTTGATCACTTTCGTTCGAGATAATTGGATCAGTGATTGAAATCAATGTTTTTCATAAGTATCTACAACTATTAATGTTTTTTTAATAAAGTTCTTTAAATCCTTGAACTTTTGCAGAAATTATAATTATTTTGCATATCATCTATGTGCCTGTGTACATACAATTTTCAGTATTTACACACTTTCGTAACAGGTTCCGTATTTCGTGAATGACTGATAGTAAACTTTTCGGTTATATTAAATTGAATATATTTTATTATTAGATACTTTCATTATTATCGTGTCATGAGTTCAAAACCAAACATGTAGGTGCACACTTTTTGTCTTTCAAACAGCAAAATAAGCTGCTAATAAACTTAATATATCAATTGTAATTAGCTTTTAAACATGTGTGTTGTTACACACATTTTTATTTATTCAACCTTATTTGCTGTTTGGTTTAGAACAAATAATAGACATTAAGATCGAGCTCTGCAACTAATTTGTGAATAGTTAATAAAGCACTTACTTCCATGGGTTCATATAAACTTTTTGAATTATTTATTTTATTTACAATTCATATACTTTCAAGGTATAAAGACCTCTTTTAGACTGTTTAATAATCCTTCATATGATTTTGGAAGAATAAAACTCGTAAAATTCTCCATACAGATGCTCGTAAAGTAAAAACAATTTTAGAATAAAAATTTTGAAATACGTTAGTTAAATAAAAAGAAATTACTCTATTTTTACCCTTTCGGGCGATAAAGTAGGAAATGGTCTTTATATAATATCGTAATATAGATTGATTCGTTTAACTTTAGCTATTAAAATACTTTTTCAGTTATTAAAATATAGTTCTTTCACTTTCAGAGTGACGAAAATGTAAGATGGTGACATTAGCCTTTTAAAATCCGGCCACATAAAATTACGTCACGGTGTCAAAAGAATTTAAAATATATTGAACTCACGTTACATGTGAGTAAATTCGTTAAGACACTTTGTACTTGAAGATCAAAACATGATCGGTAATTTTTCTGACATAAACGAGAAGTTACTACGAAACGTGTTACTCTTGAGAACCAATACTTCTAAAGTCACATTATGTCACCCAATTGTCAAAAAATTTCATCACAAACATCAAACAACAAACTGTGCAAGAATTTTCCCAAACGTCGCTCAAACCCAACACTGTTAAAAAGTGAGTCAAAGTGTCTTCGTGTTGAATCCCTGGAAAAATTCGGGATCGATCAGTAAAGCTTATTAGTCATGATGCAGAGAGAGAGAGAGAGAAAGAGAGAGAGAGAGAAAAAAGGAGAATCGAGTACAAACAGTGGTTAAAGATCGAGAGCAAAGCGTTTCTCTTTGGTGAAGCAACTGTTCGAATTCGTTTGTCCGTGAGACTCTTCGAAAGCGATTGGTTACAGTGTACCAGTATATCGTGTGATTCATCGAAACAAGGAAGGGCAGCTTGCGAGATCGTAGCATGGTCTTTATTGAGGTGTAACTGTACCTCTTACGTGAACCATCTTGGGCAGTTCTGGCGGAGTGAATGTAGGGGGAGGATGGTGGTCGTCTGTAACAAACCACTACACATGTTAGCTACCCTAACTAATTACCTAAGGCCTAGTTGCTAATCACTATCACTGGCCATTTCTATGTTCCCATTTGAGCTAACTAAAGCGAGGCTCCGTTCCAGCATTGAACAATCATAACTTCCTAACTCACAGCTCTAAAATTTAATTAAGACCCCCACCTATCGTTCATTGCAAGTCACCAACCCACTTCGATAATAAAAAAATCTCTGCCTCCAAAAATTAATATTTTTTTTAATCTGCCATCATAGGGTAGCTCTCAGCCCGATTAAACACAAGTTTCACACTGGAACGGTTGGTAATCTACTAAAGTACTATCTAAACATTGCTGCGTATTTATATATACGTGTTACTTTGGAATCTTCGAATTCCAATGCTGCTCGTGGCAACGCGGACGAGTCAGGAGGTAAGGAGGCAAAATTCATACATCGTGAACCTCCCCCGCGTTGTACAAACATAGAATTAACGTACACAAACTCATTATACAATTTTCAACTATGTACGCAGGCAATAATTCATGCTGAAATTCGCAGAGGCAAAGATTCCGTGGAAACGTCAGATCCTCTGAAATTAACATTCCAAGTGGAAATGAAAAGTACGAAAGCCAAGTTGAAAGAGGAAATTTCCTGTGTTGCCAGTGACATCTTTGCCATTGCCAGGTGCTACTGAATTCTGTTGAAAAACATGCAACGATAATTTCTTACGATGTGGATATTTACTCGACATTGCCAGTGCGCATTTTAACGAGTGTAAATCTGTGCGACAAACGGGGGAACTTGAAAGAGTGCACGAGAAATGGCAAAACTCTACCGTCTTAAAGCAGAATTAGAGGGGTGGAAATGTTTGTAGCGAGGGGTTAGCACGAAATATCCTGGTTCGCAAAGTCCTTTGCAACCTGAATGCAGCTCGTTGCCTCGTTAGCTATTATTTTTCTTTGCCATCGGCATTGGGTAGGCTCGTGGCGTAACACTAGAAGGAACTTAGCGTGTGTGTCGGTCATCTTGCACGTAAATACGTGTGACTGGTCTATTGTAGTTAGCTTTCTAGTACGTGGTCAACTTTCGCATTAGATTCCACGATGCTTAATACCATAGGGCATGCAAGAGTATAATACATTGTTGGTATGTTAATAAGGGAAGATACCCAATCCAGAAGTTCAAGAAATTATGGAACCTCTCGAGCATCTGTTCAGAATGTCTCAAAAAGTAATGCGCTTTATTCTCGCTCCGCAACTTCGCTCCAAGAAGGTGAAAGTAACAGTTTTTTTTTTAGACCAAATTATATAGTAAGTGGTAAATTCTTGTTTCTTATTCTAATTATTGATTTGTAAAAATGTATGTGATCGTTAAAGGATCCAGAAAATTTGTAAATAGAAATTAATATTAAGAATAATATATGTATTTGGGGCAGTTCATTATTGTTATTAATTGCTTGACTGTTAATTATAATATTAATTGTAATATAATGAAATTGTGGTCAGAGGTGTGTAACCAAGATTTTACTGCTAAAGTATTAGATATTTGTTTACACTTAATAAAGGAATCGTTCTATCGAATGAAAATCAAATAGTTTTGAAAATTTAGTGACTATCCTGCCTACATATTTTATTTATACCATTGCATATTGCTTATTGTATTAAAAAATTTCTATAGGTCTATAAAGCATAGATTTAAGGAAGACAATTTTAAATTTTATAGTAAAATAAGTTTATTTTAATGTGCTTCTGGGCTTAAAGTATACCAGTACTTACATTAGAGAATCTGCTTAGTAATGGAAATACAATATGAAACGTTGCAAGCCTTTTTACGCGTTCGTTGCTTGCACGGAACGAATTGTCAAGCTAATCTCCACATTTGTAACTGTAATAGTACCTAATGGCTGTTGAACTCACCCACCTCACTGAACAAAAGCGTCAGCTTTCCGAAAACAACATTTAGTTGCGTGGATTGATTTCTTCTATGCTTTTGAAATATCGCCCGGCGTGAAAACGCGCCAATTAAATTGTTAATCCCATGTAAACATGTACGTATGTACATTTTCGTGGCCCTTATTTTTCAATATCCGATTTTTTTGCTCTCGCCCCCTAGAATGATTCCATTTCATAAAAAAATAACCCCCTGAGAAATTTTATTACCATCGGACAACAGGAATAGCTACAGACCAACCCTTAAAATTTACAAATCATCAATGTCTTTGGATTTAAAGAATTTCTGAAAAATGGCAAGCCCTATCCAAATTTTCTTCAAATAATATTAACAGAGCATTCGATCCTCTGCAATTTTTTTATGTATAATTTTTTCGTGCTTCCAATCATTTTTTAGATAATAGTACTATCTAAAAGATTATCTGTCACAACCCTGTTATCTAAAAAATTGTTGTAAGCACGAAACAATTATGTATACAGAAATGTAGAAAATTGAATGCTCTTTTAATATTATTTGAACAAAATTTCAATAGATCTTACCATTTTTGAGAAATTCTTTAAATTCAAAAACATTGATGATTTGTAAACTTTAAGGGTTGGTCTGTAGCTTTTCCTGTTGTCCGATGGCAATAAACTTTTTCGGGAGGGGGGCTACAACAAAGAAATACGAAGAAAAAAAATTTCGAGACGTATAAAGAAGAGCCAGCCCAATGTACCTACATATGTTGTTGGAATAAGAGAAATTGCTACTACGACGTTATAGCAGCATCTAATTTTTGTGAATTACTCTTAAATTATTTGCAACAATGCCTATTTATCGTAATATTTAAATATACACCAGCGTTATCATTCTTTCTCCTGCAGAATTAAAACTACATCATACACCTCTACTTTGACTTCCCAATCGTTAATACTTGCTCAACCAAATGTATGATTATTAAAAAAAACTAATCTTATCCACATAAAACATTTCGTATTCCCAATTCTTATGGAACAATAAAACACAGTAGAATGTAGCTCATATTTCGAGCATCAATGTTACGCGTTAGAAACAAATTTGGACAGCAGAATAGACAGGAGCATTAGTTATCAGGGCGGCCTTAGCACGTCATCGACGTTTCATTAATCCCTCGAACCCCTCGGACTGGGTATGCTCCCTTGAACGGCCATCCGTTACTGACACGTGAGCAGAAAAAAGTAGACAGAACATAAATAAAAACAGATGTGCAAAAAAGTGGAACTCTCGTTTTAGCAGTGTCGATCAAAATACATAATGCAGCGCTGCTCTGTAATTGATGATGGCCACGTACAACCTACTTGTGATCTATTACATGTATGCGTCTTCTTATTATCTCGAATCTCGTGGCAGTGTAATATTATAGTAATAATAAGATCGCATAACAACGATAAACATATATACGCGTAAATAATATACACATATATTTGTTTGTCATTGTTATACACCCGCTCCATGTTAGACTTACTTGGATACGAGAAGTCTTCACCTACGTGGTAGTAGAGGATGAAGAGAAGAAAGTTCGAACAGATAGACACATAGAAAGTTAGTTAAAGGGTCTCCTTGGCGTTCGGTGTATATAATGTGTATCGTGTGCGTGGTGAATCGGTGGGTCTTAGATATGCATGTGTGTCATAAATGCCTGCAAATGGCGATATATAGATAGAGATGTATGTACGTGGTGAATAACAGGTGAGATAATTGTGAATAATTGTGTGAGGCTCCGATGAGCGATGCGAGTGAAACTGTAGATTCTTTTTCTTTCTATTTTGCGCGCACATCGCTCACATGATTTACTATCTACGCGGCAACGTGAACATTGGCTTCTAACTATTGAAATGGTGGCGATTCGGGTGGACCCAATGCCTTCTAGAAATTACAGAATACTTGCTGAAGTACGGTCGAGCTTTTCTTCTTAGTTTTGTTATGGCAAAATGTTGGGAGCTAAGGAGACAGTTATGAAATGAAATGAATTTTGTCCATGAGACGAAAATATTGAGGTGGAATTTTTTATTTGTTCTTCTTAGAAGAAATAAGTAACAATTTTGGGAAATAAATATTGGATTGGCTAAAAAGTTTTTTCGTATTTCTGAAGGAAATTTAAAGACATGTATATAATAAATATATTCATATTTGTAGTTGAAAATATTATTGTTCTTCTAATAAATGAAACATTAAAATAACGAATTCTGGCATTATAATTTTTGGATATAATAATGATATAATTGAGATTTCTAAAGTTACTCGTATTAATGTTATAATGATGTTATTACATGTAAAAACAAACTTTTAACATATTTTACTGGATTTTGAAATGGTACTCACGTAGCGTAATCAAAATGCCATATTGAGAAGAAACGAGAAAATTTCCTGATAAAATTAATATTTCAATGTAACCTATATTTTAAAAAAGAATCACAACTTAGGTTCTAACCGCTTCCAAATAATTTGGTTAATGCTTCACACGTCTCAATTAGCTACTTCTTCAGCTACCAAACGTTAAAGTATCAAGTTGCTTCCTCCTCAAATTTATGTGCGACATTTTAAAAGTTTCGTGACTGTCCAATTTATAGAAATTGCAGAAATAGTCCTCCCTCAAAAAATATTCTGTAATAGCTCGAAGCACACAAGTACTGCACACGTAGTGTAACAAGTACGAACTGTCTACGCGCTTTGCAATGACGTTGAGAACATCTAAGGAACCGAAGCAGATATCGAGTTTTATCGTGGAGCAACTTCTCTGACATAGTCGTTGATTCGGCCACAAGGCGAGTAAAAAACCACGTAATAAAAGACTAGCTATAAGATACTGTAAAAAGAACACGTCGAATTATTAGATATCGAACATCGATGCAAGATCAAATTCAAAAGTAGTTCAAGACTCAAGGCAACCACATCGCGCGAGTTTGAGCCGATTAGTCTCAATAATTCGCTCACAACAATAACCATCGAAATACATTTACAAACCTCCAGATAACTACAATCAAGACGACATAGATAGAAATATGTAATTTCGGTTGCAGAAAAAAAAATTGGAAAAAAGAAATGAAAAAACATCACATCAATAGGATCCCAAAACACTAATAGTATTCTACGTTGAAATCAATTATTATCAGTTCGAATGGAATTACAATAGACTAGCACAACGAGCATGTCTATATGCTCTAATCTTCAAATTCGGAAAATGCTTATAAATAGTTATAAAAATGATCGATTAAACGTTGTGCTATTCTCCGCAAAATATAATATTCGTCTTCCGTTAGACATCTTGTTAAATAGAATGTCCCAGTTCGATTAGGCCTTAAGGACGTGAAGCATTATGTATTTTTACCTTTCCTTCTTCTAATTCATTCTTCAAAGCATAATATAACATCAATAAGTAATGGAATAACAATTTACGTCCTTTTAATGTTTCAACTCGTCAGAATCATTTTTGCATTCTAAAAAGTAAATGATTAATGTGCCTCCAATGAAGGATGAAAGGTGGATCCTTCTATACGTGACCTTTAAATCGAATTATCACTAAAACAAACGTCACATTTTACACAACGTCCCACCACTGAAGTTACTTTCTGAAATTTAAAACTACAAAATTTGAAATGAACAAATCTTGAAGATATGCACGTCGAATTAAAGGTCCCACAAAAAGATCAATGAATTTCTTTACATTGCATTCGGATCTCGGCTAGTTTTCATATCTTGGCTTGGGGCAGGGGTTAAAGTAATACAAAAAAAAAAAGAAAGAAATAAAGAAATGACACGTGGAATACAATTCTACGCGCGGGGGATACATACTTGCTCTTCCAACCATTTGCACAGCTCGCACGCCTTTCCGGAATGTGGCCACTGCCCGAAGGGAGGAGAACCAGAGCTGTTAGTTGTCATACCAAAATAATGTGAACCTAGATGCAGGGGGTGGCAACAGGTGGAGAGGGTCTATGTGTAGATCCAGTTTCGATCGACGTGTCACGTATAGCAGTCAATTCAATGGTAGACTTCAAACGTCTGCATCTCACGAGAATTTTGAACGACGATGGTAGAGAAATTATACGCGAGATATTTTACATAAGCTCGAGGGAAAGAAGATATGGAAAACTGACTGCGACGTGACAATCGACGGAGAAGTTTGCCGTTAACACTGCTGGTCGTTGAGTAAGTCACTTTGATCTACTGTGAGGGGGTTAGAACACATAAAGGTACACTGTCCACTTGATGTCTACGCAGTGGTCGCTAGGGGTCCTAGTTACTGAGTCGTTCCTTACGTTTTGTTCTTTCGGTTAATTACGTTGTCGATGTTATTATCGGTTATGATGTTAGTGAATGATGTCAAATATGCGTAACGTGTGCGGGGAGAATGGAGTATTTTTAACCGGCATGTTCGATAAACCCTGGGCATCGATCATCACCGTCCGTGCAAATTTAGAACTTAAGGAATTCTATTATACCGTGGCATTGCTACACCGATATATTTCGCAGATACGAATATCAAGGCCACGAAAGTTTGTGGAATTTTTGCTCCACGAGCACACGGTTGGTCTCTCTTCTTCGGAAAACGGGGCCACGAGTACTGGAACGAAACGTACGAAGGTAGCTGTGGGCACGTTTTATTCGGTAAAACAGTCCACAGGTGAAAATAAAATGTAGGATCCGTCTTGATTATTCCTACCACTGACGCTTAATAGATTCTCAATCAGGATGCAGGTGGATTCTTAAGTTTTCTATACGGAGCATTTCTGGGGCTTTTCTATCGCTTACTTGCATAGTAAAATGAGTATATCATATCAAGCGTCTGCAACAACAGTAACGCTTAAACATACATACCTGCACGTTATATGTACACTCGTCCTCCGATTCACGCGGTAGATATTTTTTATATGCGTTTTTTTAAGAGGTAAATAATTAGTCTAGCGTGGTACTTTGCATAGGCTAAATACATCTTTTTATCCAAACACTCAAGCCGCCGCAATTTTGAAAAAAAGTCATCGACAAAAATGGAAACTGAAGTAAAGGTGTAAAATATGTTTAGTGATGAGGATAGTAACTTGGAACTAATTAAAAACAAAGGTACAGTACTGATAGCGGCAACGAATAGAATTTAAATCTATTTTAAAAAAATTTATTTCACATATTTGCACAAAATGTTCAGAAAAATAAAGGGTCTAGCAGGGTAAGCATAGTGAAAAGTGCCCCCAAACCAAATTGATCTTGGTGTATAGCAATCAATAGGTTCCCCAAAGAAGATAATCTCTGACAAGTATCAGCCCGATACCCCTTTTGCTAGGGTGAAACGTAATTTGCAGTTTAAGCTCTGTTATTTTTGTTATATTGAATAGAAACTTATAAAAAAAATCAGAGACATTCTACCCATAGGTGCACATGTCTGTGATTTTTTTCAGAATTTTCAGCTGCAAAATCGAATTTTAAAAAATTCAAGAATATTAAAATGCCGATTTCATATTCAAATTATCGAGCTACCACATTTATATTTTTACAGTTTTTGCGCACTTGCATAGTTGTTAATATGTAATTTTTTCAGATGTTTCGAATGGGTTCCTACCTTCCCGTACTGGTAAACTCATGCCACGAATATATTTTGTTCATTAAATGGGTGTTATTTGCGATTCTAAATACTTTCACATGTGTTAAATGAGTCAATGCAATTAATCTGAAAACGTTTTACCTTTTTACGTTTTTGAGGAACCTATCCATTAGAGTGGGTCGAATTTCGATTTTTTTTTGAAACTCGAAATGTAATAGTACGCAAAAGTTGCCTTAGGCAAGTATAAATTCAAAGCAAAAAAATTTTAAAATCGAATGATATTTGACCATCGCGCATCGAGGGCAAAAATTCAAAATTTCGGAAAAATACTCAATTTCTGAAAAAAGTTCACGAACATTTTCCTCGTGTTATTTACATTTACCGAAGTCGTAAAATGATATTTAAACACACCAAAAGACATTTTCGGTATAACACTTCAGTTATTATTTAAATGGTTTGGGGGAGAAGCTTCTATAAAGATTTACTCTACCCACTCTACTATCCGTTGCTATACACCAAGTTCAATTTCATTTAGAGGCACTTTTTACCATGTTTACCCAACTGTACCCTTCGAATTTAAATAAATTTCCGCAACATACATGAGCCATTCCATTACGAATTTTATATTTATATTGGCAGACACCGTTCACACGATCCTCAACCGTGTAAAAAAACCACGTGGAACAAATATTCGCCCGGCGTAAATCGAAGGACGAGTGTACATTAGAGTGGACCTTAGTCACTCTTGTCGAAAAATAATTTTGAGATTTTTGGCGGGGACACACCCCAGGATTTTGTCATTGGGAGAAAAAAATGTGTGCAAAATTTGAAATCGATCGGAGAACGGGAAACCGTGCCTCATCGCATTTGAAATTTTTTTATTTTTGTAACTCGTTTTTCTCGAATGTAGTATATCGTTAATATACATTCTTATATATCGTTGAATTTGTCTTTTTACGCTCTGTGATAATATAGAATCAAAGTTTAAGATCACTTAAAAAAAAATGACCTGAAACCTCACAAATTAACCATCAAAAAATACTTTTTTCGTTGGCATTATATTTACGCTGTCAAACAGTACAACTTTCGTCTAAAATTGTTTTTCATATAATTAAAAATAACAGATTAAAAGGAAAAGTACACCTAAAATGCACCAATTTTTGCAGATATTTTTCTATTTATTTTACAAACTAGGGGTCTATAAGAACATCTGACTACTCCACGCGATGCAGCAGACATTTTTTCCTCCGGAAAACATCAACAAAAGTGGTAAGTCACGTTTTGTTTTCAATACAGAAGACAACAGCGGCGGGCGTATCCATTGCCGCTCAGCGACAGAATCGCTGAACGCGCGCGACTACCACTGTCGGCGCCGTACGCTTTGCCAAACTATTTCGCTCCGGTATTAAAAACGAAAAGTGACTTACCACTTTTGTTGATGTTTTCCGAAGGAAAAATTTCTGCTGCGTCGCGTGGAGTAGTCAGATTTTCTTCTAGACCCTTAGTGTTTAAAATAAATTGAAAGATATCTGCAAAAATTGGTGCATTTCGGGTGCATTTTCCGTTTGATCGTTATTTAAATATATTTAAATGGCAATAATGCAATAATAACATATATCGTTATATTCCGGAGGATTGATACAATACTTTGACGGTGCAAGCAACCGAATAACTATTACTGTTTGAACACGAAAAATGTTCAAATTTGAAAATTTGCATTTTTTTTTAAAAACCAATTTTTCGAAAACTGAGGGTGATGGCGAAAAATGGTTTGCGAATTCGCATTCGGCGCACAAGAATCTAGAAGAAACGGGTATTGAATGTTATAAGTCCAGATGGCTGTTGAATAGTTACAATTAAACTCTTGCATGAGCTTGACTGCTCGTTCGGCCGAATCGTTTACTGCTAAATTATTTACTATATTTAATCCAATATTATAATTGGGATCATTTTCCCATTCTAGAGAATCCATATTTATAAAATCTGTTGGAACAGTGTACTCTTAATGAAAGTATCGGTTATTTCATTAAAATTTTGAAATCTGTTATTTATAAATATATGAAAAAATTTCTTAGACGAAAGTTGTACTGTTTGACGAGGTAAAAATAATGCCAACGAAAAAAGTTTTTTTCTGAAGGTAAATTTATGAGATTTCAAGGTCATGATTTTTTCTTTTTAAGTAGTCTTATATTTTGATTCTTTATTGTTACAGAGCGTAAAAAGACAAATTCAACGATATATAAACATGTATATTAACTATATACTACATTGGAGAAAAACGAGTTACAAAAATAAAAAAATTTCAAATGCGATGAAGCACGGTTTCCCGTTCTCCGATCGATTTCAAATTTTGCACATATTATTTTTCCCCCCCAATGACACAATCCTAGGGGGTGTCCCGAAAAATTTAAAAGTCGAAAAATAAGGTCCACCCTAGTGTACATGCAAAACGGCCCGAATTAATATGCCTGCAAAAACTCTTGGGAGGAGGTATCGAGCAACCCTGCGGATACGTGTAAAGATTCTTGGCTCTAGACCAACCTGCAAGTGTATACAGCCCAGAAAATTGAAAAACATCCAAACTATTCGTTCAACGCCACTTTCAACAGAACTGACAAAACCGCTTGGAGGACGGAACGAACATGTGAGAAAAATCAATTAACGATGCTTCGCGTAAGCACACTGAAACAACGGTAATCATTGGCAAGCCTGAAACGAGCAGATTTGTTTATCAGTGAAACGTAACAGCCATTAATGTACAGATACAGAATATATGATATATATATATATACGGTTTCGATAGAACGTGCTTAGCGAAAATGCGTATTTGCGGAAGCAACGATTTCACGTGAGAACTGAAGCCAGAATACGCGTCGAACGCGTACTCTGTACATTTACGACGCCCAACCGGCGTCCTCGCCCGCACCGACGTCGACATTAATTTGCTTTGTTAGAGAACGCTGCTCGCCAAATGTTCAGCTCTAGCAAAAAGCCCAGCGAGAAACAATTACGAATCGAACAACGTCACAGAGCAAGAAATTCAAAGGTACTGTGGAGTAAGTGCATGTGAACGTGGAATATTTAAATATCGAACGTTGATTTGCATCGTTTTCTTTTACCACTTATACCATCTTACCTCGTGGAACGTCAATGGGATCGAGCTCTGTTTGGGTCAATCGATCTCTCCGAATATATCACATTGGCAAATACAAAACATCTATGCAATATGCAGCAAATATATACGTATAGACCCTCCGTTTCTTTGACTCAAACAGAGAGAAAGAGGTTTGCCAGAATAATGAGCGTTCTTTCCCATCGTGTGGAACGCCGCGGGTTTTCCCGGGTTTAGGCAATTTCTGTACGATTATTCTGACAATGCTCGAAAAGTAAACTGGACGAGAGGATGTACGTTAGGACTAGCAGAACAGAGAGGAGGGCGCAAACACGCGTACCGTCGAGGTAACTGCTGTATGCAGTGTTTCCTTTCACCATGCCAGTCTGCATCATCATCATCCCCACATCTGTAAAAATCGAGCGATCGGCCCGGACATATGCCTGTGAATAAACACATAGGGACAGTCTGCCTAAATAAACGGGGGCACGGGGGCAGGGGGCAGCTAGGGTAGCGGGAGGCTTGTATGCAAATATCGTAAATAGCAAAGTTAGGATACGTTTGTGGTTAATCTTTGCAAGTTTATACGCGTCAGGTTTTCTCTCCGAGACGAATTTTCATGATAGTACAAGAGAAAATTTATGGTAGAAAATGGCACATTTTGGAAACCATCGGGAAGTAAATTTTTTTCGCAGTTTAATTCTCTATGTTTCAAAAAATTAGAAGGGAATAATTATATATCCCAAAAGTGATGAGAAAGTAATTGTGCTCGTAGCTCACTTCATCGCTATGTTCCGTTCCTCCTTTTTCTCGAATGAAATAATAATAATTATAACATTTAATCGTTGATAGAATTATTTAGAATATTATTTGCTGCACGAGAACAATACCCTACAATGGATGGCTTTTACTTTTGTATAACAATACGTAGATGAAATATTCAAGACAGTTTTCATATTTTGAGTGGCGCAGGTTTTGAAAAATAGTTATTATATGTTTGCGGACAATGCTTTCAATGCTTTCCAGAAAATATCGACGTGGAAACGCATGCGGAGTGTTAATGTCGAGAGCGTAATTAACACTATGCATTAATCACTCTCCACTATTGTGTACTGCCGCATAACTGGAGAAATGTAGATCAACTGTTTCCATATAGCTATAGTTTTATAATTTATCGACAAACGACAACAAAACGTAATACCTAAACCGGAAGTTCGGTTACCAGATTTTTTTGAAACTGTAGGTTTAGAGAGAATCTCAATAGAAGCAGCATACAATTTTTCGTTTGCGCCTATTTTCGGTTCTTCCTACGTTCCTGTATACCTTCAAAACTATAGTAGATACTAAAAATATTAGGATGAAAACTTAGCAGCTTTTTATGACCTATAAAACTGTGTAATCGAATTCTTTAAAATTTGCAATTTAAACAGTAAAATGTTCTCCACCACAAATTTTAAACAATTCGATTACATAGTTTTATACGGCACAAAAAACCATTCAATTTTCTTTAGAATTTTTTTTTATATCTACCATGGTTTTCAAGGTACCTATACTAGAAAATAGGTAAACAGTCATTAACTTTCAAAGAGTGTTTTGACCCCGAAGAACCGAAAATGGGCACAAACGAAAAATTGCCTGATGCTTCTATTGAGGTCCTCTGCAAACATGTTCAGTTTTAAAAAAATCGGAATTTTCGGCTAACCCAGGCCTGGCCAACCCACATGGTTTCACGGGCTACTTTGATGACGCGTAACGTTGCACATGCAAATTTTCATTTATTTAATATTTTTTGTATACATACAACGAGAAACAAAAGTTTCAATGAAATATAAAATCGCTCGGTGGGCCGCACAATTTAACGTGGCGGGCTGCGTGTTGGCCAGGCCTGGGCTAACCCAGAGATGGGCATGATCTAGATAAAAATCGAATGAAATAACTTTTCAAATAAAGTTAAATTTATACGGAGCACCACGGATGAAGCTAGTTTATTCGAAGGCTTTCAACTTGGATTTCGAATAACGGTTCAACTTTCATTCGATCTTTATACCAGAAGGTCGAATAACCGGCGTGAGCCTTTGCCGCCCGACCCGCGCGCGGTCGCCTATTGGTCAGATTCTACAGAATCTGAATTTCTTTATTTTTCATCGTATCAATATGAAAGTGACACCAATGGATTCATGGCGTTCTGCCGATTAATTGGACAGAAAATAATTTAAATCGGACTATTTTTAACGAAACGGGCTTTCAATTCTGCAAATAAATTTCTCACGTAATATCCTTAATTATGGTCCGAATTATATCATTTTTGGGGCCATATTCATCGGGAAGATATGGGGAATCGATTGGTAATACTTTCATCAACACTTATCAAAAACATGAAGATTTTATGTGGCCCGTCGGTTTTATTGCTCTCGGCTGTCAACGGGCGGTCTACTGTGGCCCGAAGGTCCTCGCCCGCAACAAGAAAGCAAAACAGTGGGGTGGGTAGGTCTTTCCGCTCACGAATCAGCCGCTGTTCGCAACTACCCAACACACTTCCTCGAAAACACTTGTAATTTCTAGTTACATATCTAGTACTAATTGTTTATAAAAACATTCGACCTTTAGACTTATTCTTTAAAAATTTCACATGCGTCTTAAGAAAGACGTCCTCCTTACGTATTTATAAATAAGAAAAGAAAAATCACAACTTGAAATATAATAACACGTTTCTGGATGTAGCAAATTTTCTGACGTTTGTAAGACGACATTTAATCATCGTTGTAAATTTTTTGTTAATCAACAGCGATAGTAATTGCAGGCCCCACATTGAATATTCGTAGGCAAACTGTCGTAACTTCTTGTTAATTAACCCACCATAATAATTGTAGGCGAAAGTATCAGAAAGAATATGTATGTACAATCTTTCGATTGTGCGAAGCCTTTGGGCTCGGATTATCGGGAAAGACCTACCTACCTCACTGTTTTGCTTTCTCGTTGCGAGCGAGGACCTGCGGGCCACAGTAGACCGCCCGTTGACAGCCGAGAGCAATAAAACCGACGGGCCACATAAAATCTTCATGTTTTTGATAAGTGTTGATGAAGGTATTACCAATCGATTCCTCATGTCTTCCCGATGAAAATGGCTCCAAAAATGATATAATTCGGATCATAATTAAGGATATTACGTGAGAAATTTATTTGCAGGATTCAAAGCCCGTTTCGTTAAAACTAGTCCGATTTAAATTATTTTCTGTCCAATTAATCGGCAGAACGCCAGGAATCCATTGGTGTTACTTTCATATTGATACGATGAAAAATAAACAAATTTAGATTCTGTAGAATCTGACCGGTAGGCGACTGCGCGCGGGTCGGGCCGCAAAGGCTCACGCCGGTTATTCGACCTTCTAGTATAAAGATCGAATGAAAGTTGAACCGTTATTCGAAATCCAAGTTGAAAGGCCTTCGAATAAATCAACTTATTCGATCTTCGAATAACGGATAAACGTAAAGTTCCTTTTATCTAGATATTATCTAGATGTAATCTTTGCCCATCTCTGGGCCTACCCCAGTGTTTCCCAAACTTTTTTGCGTCGCGATTCCCTTTTATAATATTCAAATAACCTGCGAGACCCCACCCTCATGTAAGGTTAGGTAAAATTAATAAGGTAAAGAAAAATTAATAATAGGTATTTCAGAATATAATTCTAACTTAATAATATTAAAAAAAAACGTGACGACCCCCCAGAAAACACTGCGCTACCCACAGGTTGGGCATCACTGAGCTAACCGAACTTCCCTTTAAGGGGTGATTCTCGCCTAACAGCTCCAAAAGTAACTGATATTTAAGAATTTGTTTTGAAAAAACTGTTGGCACATATGGATTGGCACCGGTAGATCGCGACACCGATCAACATTCGGGCGAATATGTATGGGAGCGCGTTCCGAGCGCCTCTGCCGGCGGCGATCTTTGTTACGCGCATAGTTAGATCATCATTGTTCTTTCATCGCGAATCGTACGCTTTATACATGCGATATTTCCATGTACGTTTTTCAAAGTCTTCATTAAAACCTATTACATATCATAAGTGACGGTGAGGGCATTACTATTTCCTACCAACCTCCTAACAAAAACTGTTGGTCATATTGGATTAAACTCTTGTGGGATATAAGCAGGCATCTTTAAACTTGCAGAAAATATTTTTTTTATGCCGATCCTTCTTATTATTTATTAATTATTGCGGAATCTTGGCTACCTCTTCGATGATGTAACTCCTGTTGGCCGGATGATTGCAAAAAAAAATAGAAGTTTCTTAAAGTTAGATATTTTACGCTGGGATTCGTCCACTTTAAAGAAAAAAAATGAAAAATTGAAAAAGTTATAGCGTTTGAAAGAAAAAGTAAGTTTCTTCCTTAGACAAATTTTTCACATTATTCTTTATATCGACGAAAAAAAGTATTATAAATAAAAACTAAATTAAAATTTTAGGTCCAGTTCCAGCGTAAATTTAGCTTTAAGTTTAAGTTTAACTTTAAGAAAATTGTCTCCTCCTTGCAATCAGATGACTGTGACAGGTGCTAGGTACACCTGACGCCAACATCGTCGAAGAGGTTAACACGATTCCAGAATAATTAATAAATAATAAGACGGATCGACATAAAAAAAATTCTGCTAGTTTAAAGATGCCTCCTTATATCCCAAAAGAGTTTAATGCAATATTAACAATAGTTCTCTAAAAAAAATTCATAAATGTCAGGGGCTGTTACACGAGAATCGCCCGCGAATTATAAGCACGAATTTACACGTGTTTCTTGTAACTCTCCCATCACTTCTAGAATAAAAGATAATTATTTTCTGATTCCTTAGAACATACAGAATCGTGCTCTGAAAGAATTATTCCTTCTCGATGTCTTTCAAAGCTACCGTTTTGTGCCACAGTCCTTCGCAAATACGAAAAGTCATGTCTGCAATATTATCCGAACATGTCGACAGCTGATATAAAATGTTCACAGTGAACTTTGTTAACTCTAACCAATTTTCCATTTCAAATATACTTATCCGTTACGCCTATATATTATTCAGCCATATTCACATACGAGTCTAAGACTAAAGCTACACTCATTAGTCACAACTCAAGTCTCAGTTCTAATAGCTACCTTTCGTGTCTCTAAAACAGAGGGCGCTGAAAATTAGAACACAAATCTCGCAAAACATTCGGTTACCTTCGACGCATCTCTCGCCGTCCTTGAATCCCCTCACAATTTAAAACGACTGAGCTGTCACCGAACAAATAAAAAAAAAAGAAAGAAAAGAACAAGAGGGGAAAAGAATCGACTGGATGACCTAGCAACGAAAAAAAAAAGAACGATTCGTGAGAAACGCTGATTGCCCAGGGTTTAGAATCATCGTGATGGAGGCTGATTCTGGTATAGGTCGTTGATACGGATGAAATCCGGTGAGCCGTTGTGTGTGGGTGTGCATGTCATGTCGTGTGGCATCGTAAGTAGAGCGGCGGATTAAATCTGAACGAAATTCCCTGAGCTTTGCCACGGTACCTGGGCCGCCGTTGCGATCGGAGCAGCTCGAGACGGTCCGGCTTGCAGCGAAACAGAAGCAACTTATGTACACTTTGCTCGAGATCGGAGCGGGAGCGCAGAAGACGCGCGATTAAAGCTCGTGACCAGTGGTCCCTATCGAACCGACGGATGTCTCATCAATGACAGCTGGCACGCTGAGAGTTCTCACACGATCGAAGAAAGAATGTATGTTAGACAGCCATAGAAAGTTGGTGAGAAACGTAGAGCAAGAGACAGAGACAGACAGAGAGATAGCCAGACAGATAGAGAGAAATAGATTAAAGGGGGTAATGGAGAGAGAGAGAGAGAGAGAGAGAGAGAGAGACAGAGAGAGACAGAGAGAGAGAGAGAGAGAGAGAGAGAGAGGGAGAGAGAGAGAGAGAGAGAGAGAGAGAGACAGAGAGAGAGAGAGAGAGAGAGAGAGAGAGAGAGAGAGAGAGAGAGAGAGAGAGAGAGAGAGAGAGAGAGAGAGAGAGAGAGAGAGAGAGAGAGAGAGGCCAATAAAATGGGGCGGTTACAGACGGAGAGGTGGATAGCTGAGAGTGAGATCTGTTACGAAGCTGTCATATCATTAAGGCATAAAAGTACCCGAGTCGGGAACTAGTCATGCATGCAAGACGAGCGAGAAGGGCACACACTAGAGTGCAGTCTAATTTCCTTGATCTGGCCAGGTGGACATGCGCCAACTGACTGAACTATTAAAGGGTTACATGTCACGTATCATGTATCAATGGTAATTTCATTTTTCACGTCGCTGTTTAGTTAGCCACGAGATAACGCCGACACAGCCTCGATCGAAGCTTCTATTCGAACGGTAGATAAAATGCGAGCAGCCTTTTGCGGCTGAAAGGCGTATTTTAAGGTGTCAAGTGTTCGGTCGCGTAAATCAACTCTAGAAACACAGCGTTCGCATTAAAACGATTGGATCGCGACCAACACGAAGACCGTGAAAAACGAATATATACCCAATCGTTCATCACAATCGCCTTGAACAGTATCTTTGAAATGAGGATTAAAGGTGCAATAATCTCATCGCCATTTTCATCATCACCACTGTTTTGGCGTATATATGCAAGATTAATGGTCAAAAAACTTGAAGGCATATGTACATATAAGTAGGGCACAGAGAGACAGAGAGAGAGACAGAGACAGAGACAGAGAGAGAGAGAGACAGAGAGAGAGAGATACAGAGAGAGAGAGAGAGAGAGAGAGAGAGGCAGAGAGAGAGAGAGAGAGAGAGAGAGAGAAATATGCAAATAGCAGAGAGAGAGAGAGATATATATATAGAGGCAGATAAAAGGTGACAGAAAAAGGGGAATAGAGGAGGGGAATGTGAAAAGATGGGAGAACGAGAGAATTGAAGAATCTTTACAGAGGCAGAAACGCAGAGAATACAATCATTGGTAGCAGTGGAAGGGAAGGGTGAGAGATTGTTATTGTTTAGTGGGTCGAGTTTCAGAACCAGACTGAAATATATAAGGGGCTAAGAAGATCCAAAAGTAAATGAAAAACAGAGGCGTAAAGGAGATAGTTATAGATAATAGTAAAGACTAAGCGAGCGAGTGTGAGACGTTACCTAAGTCCCGGCCCCAGGAGCGCTGCTGCTGCCCCACTAGATCATATATCACAAGAGGATGGTCACAACCATGTCACTTCGTTAATTGTCGCAGTAATTACTGCTACGGCTTTTTGTGGCATAAGGACATAGAAAAAAGAAAGGGGGACAGGGCGGAGGACATCGTGGATAAAGAGAGCTTTCTTGTGTGATCCGTCTGGTCTTATTATGTAACAAAGTCTATGTTATAGTCGTTTAACCGTTTGCGAGTCACACGAGCGACAAGACGCGAGTAACCGTCACGCGGGACATTTCACCGGGGGGGATCGAGACATACGGACTGCCTGTGATTCGCAACATCCTCGGTACATCTAGCGTGATCTGCATGTACGCAGATATATCTTCGGTCATGTATAAAGTATCCCCGGTGGAGCGGGGGCCGATTAATTAGAAATTCGATAGCGGAGAACTTGACGAGAATCAAAAGAAACAGTTAAGGGGTGTCACTAGACTAGAAAAACTTACAATTTTTGCACTTGCACTTCTTGATGAGAGTTTCGTCTTTTATGTCCTCGTGGCATGCTTTGCAATAAAACCACGCCCTGCGAACACACAACGGGCAATCATTATTAAATGTTCCAACGATAATAAACGGAAAGGTGCATGAGAAAATAGTAAGGTTCAGACTAGAGCTGTAAATACTCGAATATTCGAATAATTGGGAACATTTATTAACTGATGGCTGTTTTCGTTTCAAATTTTATAAATTTAGATAGATTAATAAAGTTTCAAATTTATCGTTGACAAATTTTAACAAATAATTATTGTAAAGCCTAATCTGAAAAGAATTTCGCGACAAAGTGTGAAAAAATATTTCATGTTCAGACTCCAAATCGGTACAATTCGAAATTCGACCACTCCGAATATTCGAATACTCCTAATTATTCGAATATTCGATTACTCTTAATTATTCGAATATTTGAATAGTCTTAATTATTCGAATATTCGAATACTCTTAATTATTCGAATATTCGAAAACTCTTAATTATTCGAATAGTTTTCGAATAATCGAATACTCCTAATTAATCGAATTTTTGAATATTCGAATTCTCTGGTATTCGAATATTAGAATACTTGAAATATTTGAATATTCGTAACAGCCCTAGTTTAGACAATTCAAGTAATTTAAAACACTTCGTAAGTACTCGAATGTTAGGAATATTGCAGTGTTCGAAAATTATATTCGAATTACGGTTTCTTTCTTTCCTCATATTATTATGTGATCAAAATTGTATAACTTTTGTGTAAAACAATGTTCTAGTCCACAAATTGTTTGGTATTAAGGGGGTACATACCTTTGTCACCGTGAAAAAATGACTTTTTGAAGAATCTATTCGAGAAAAAGTACCTGATGAATTGATTTGATCTTTTATCCGAAAGAGGATACGTTGTATATTATATAACAAAATTGTCGATGTATATAAGCAAATATGGCGGATAAAATAATTTTCGCACAGGCGCCCCGTGCGGACATAGCTGGACTGTCTGCATGATTCAGGTTTCCATAGTGGTCCGATTTGAAAATGCATGCAGTCTTATTAAATTTTATCATAATGGCTATGCCATGTCGGAAGCCACTTCATAAATTTTTTAAAAATTAACAAAATCTCGCAATTTTCAAAGAAAAAGTGATATTTTACGCAAAGATTTGTTCTCTTATTAGTGAATAAATCATGAAAAAATTAAAAAAATCAAAAAAGCGGCTTGACATGCCAAAGATAATCTTATCAGCTGTATGTACACAAAATGTCGTGAAGAAGTATTCAAAACTGACGGAGTTATCGTTCAGACAGTCCCCCAAAAGTGTGTTGCGAGAAAAACGCGTTTAAAGTTTTACACGACAAATGATTAGTCGTGCACGCTCTTACAATTTTAACTATGACTTCGTCAATTTTCGGAACTATCCGGTAAAACATTTACAGAATCTTCTCCATGCTATATTAAATAAACATATAAACAAATCGAGTTTTTTGAAACTTATAAAGGTATGTATTCCCTTAATTAGAGAAACACTACTTTTGCCGGTGAACATTGAAAGGACGTTTCACTCCCTTAAACTGTTCACGAATAGTAACACAAAAATATTTTTCTAACAGTTGTTCATATTCTACAAATTTATGTCAGCTTGAATGAAAAATAATTTGGAAAATTGCGCAACTATTCGAATATGAAGATTTAGATCATATTCGAATATTTAAGCACAATTTTTATTCCCTTTAAGAAATTACCCATTTAATCAAACTGCCCTAATCAGTACTCGACTTATAAAAATAGAAACCTGTTGTAAATATAAAAAAGTAGTGGTCGTCATTCAACATGTCAAACATATTTGATATTTCTTTTACAGATTTCACAGATTCTGTGCAAATGGAGTTTCTATACTTTCCTCTCGAGATAAAAGCAATATAAATGAAATTCCAATAGCAGTTAAATTTCGTATCAACCACCTTCTCTTTGTACGCATTTGATGCAAAAAATTTCGTTCTTACCGCTTCACTTCGTCAGCAGATTGAGCAATGAAGAATCCCTGAGTATTCGCAACGATCTTGGCACCGCGTGGATTGATGGAGATCTTGCTGTCGCAACCTCCTTCGCCCTTTATCTCGATTGCCAGCAATAGTAACTTCAGCTTTGTGAAGCACAACCTAGGACGAAGTTTTGCATAATATTCCATGTCTTCCAACAGTATTATTACTTTTAGTCACGAATGCAAAACATTTATCCACGAAATAGTATGTGTTTAAGCTAGTGCTTGATAGACATGACAGCACAATTGTTTCACAAGTTCAACTTTGTAACATTGATCTTTGTTTTTAAGCGTGTAGAACACATGTTCTAAAAACAACTTCTAATAATAAATTCGAATAAATTATTTTTATCACGTAATCTTATACAATTATTAATAAACATATATGTATTTCTGCGTGTTTGTAGGATTCGCGAAATTTTTTAAATGAGGATTATTATAAATTACAAATGGTTAAAACTAGTAACGAAATGGGTGACCATTTACACGTGAGACGTATTGTAACAGCAGATTTAAGATACAATATGAAAATTAACTCATTAAATTATAAATTTTCTCTGACTTTATTTCAGCCTTTTCTATATTTAAACAACTTCTTGCTCACTGTTAAAGAAAATTACTTTCAGCAAATATATCACTTTCCCAATTTGGAGAAAAATTCAGTTTTTTAAAAATGCAATCATCAAAAGTTTGAAAGCAAGCTTCCACTGCACACATCAGTAAACTGAATTTTTCTCGTTATGCTTAGGTAAGAAAATTCCTATTACACATACATACATATAAGTAGCAAGAAGTATTTTTCATTATTGGAATAATTTATACATTTCAAATCTCACGAGAAAAGAGTTAAAATTGTCAAAATATAATACATTTAAAAGACCTCATTTTAAATTTCACGGGAATCACACAGGATATTAGTTGTAGCGTGTGCAAACACCCACAGCATTACAGAGCGTATACAGTCCATCCAAATTCTTCCCTTTTATTCATAAATAATTGATGATGAATCCCTTTCAGAAGCAAGTGTTTACCATTATTTACTTTCCATCGTGAAACATTTGATTGTGCGACGAATGGAACTGCGACGCTCTGTTCCGCCACCTTGGCGAGAGATGGAATATCAAACAGGCATGCAAAAGCAGGCATTTCAACAGGCGGTTAAAGTGAGATGGTTCGCATAATAATACCGTTAATGTCTAGTTAATTCGAGTCATGCGATAATGGACGAATTCCAGTGCGCTCTAGGCTAACGCTCTAACATCCTACGCTACTCCAAAGTTCGAGGAACAGACCAACAAGCTAATGTTCTCTGTTGCTTTCAAGCCCAACGCGATTGTATGACGTAATAAGTAATGGCAATAATAATAAAGAGGACCAGAGGAGGTCTGGTGTCTACTACAGAACGGGGATCGCATTTTGATGGGTCGTGTACTTCCACACACGCAAACCAAATTGTGACTACAATTCAGACGTGTGTATGTACAAACGGATAGATAAAATGGGAGGAATCATAACCGTATGTATACGCAAGTAGCAGTGCTGGGTAAAATAAGATTTCAAACTGTGTAAACGTGGCGCCACTGTACGGTTTAAGCCTTAAACTGCAAGGTAAGAAATTAGTTTGCACCAATCCAGTATGTTGTCAAAGCTCTCTGGACTTTGCTTTGGTAAGTATCAGAAGAAACAGCTTCATTTTGTGCTAACGCTACGAAGTGAAATAATCCTCTGAAGTATTGCTGTACAAAATTATTAAATGCAATAATTGTTCTATATTTTATTAGTTAAATTTAAGTAATCTATTTATTTACTTCACGTTTTATGGTTAATCGACTTTGACTAAATGTTACTAACAAGAGAACTTCGATAATTTGAAAATCCAAATTTTTTGAAACTTTGCAAGTTTGTAGGGAACCACAGCAGAAGTATCAGGCAATTTTTTCCCTGCCACGTTTGGGTTCTCCAGAGTAAAAACATCCCTTAGTTAATGTGTGTTTTCGTATTTTCCTGTATATGTATCTTAAAAACTGTAGTGGATATAAAAAATTGTTACAATGAAAATTTAATGTTTTTATGCTCCATAAACTGTGTAATGAAATTAATTTAAATTTGTAGTGGATGTTTTTTTTTATTTAAACAACAAGCTTTAAACCATTTTATTATATAGCGTCACAGAGCGCAAAAAACCATTCAATTTTCATTGACACAATTTTTTTATATCGGCTATAATTTTCAAAATATACAGGAAAATTGAAAAATACACATTAACGTTTACGGTGTTTTTACTTTTTACCCCCCGCCCCCCCAAAAAAAGTAGTAAAAAAATGCCTGACACTTTTATCAACTTCCCTACAAACCTGCAAGGTTAAAAAAATTGGAATTTTCGGGTTATCAAAATTTCCTTATAAGAAGCATTTTTGAACAATATTTTCAGTGATTATTTCAGCTTACTGTACACGAAATTAATATTTAGGGTAGCAGCTTACTTCTGTATAATTTCATCTTATTCTTCATAAGTAATTGGAAAAGGGAGAAAGAGTTCAATAATGTCTAGTGTTAACTAATATGTAGTAGTAGATAGTGCATACAATAAACCAGTGCTAAAATTAAGTGAAACGTGGCTACTACTAATAAAACAGCAGAACAGACGTCTCTAAGGAGTTAAAAAAATCATGTGATTTTTGTCTGTGTATGAAATACACATTTAATATTGATATATGGAACATTGATTATTTAATACATATTTATATATCGTACAATGTAATTTTAATTAAAAAGTTAGTAATGTCTAGTTATCAGTACCGATAAAAATGGGTGGCATGTTTGTACCTATTAAGCTGCCTATTGGGATATTAGGTTAAGTTTCGAAAACATTTCTGTTATTTTACGCGAGACTGATTTAATTTAAGATGAAAAAGAGGTATTATATTATAGTAACATATTAAATACTTTTATTTGTAATATTCTTACAGTAAATAATGAATATCTGATGTATTATAGAGATTATGACAAATTTTGTGTTGCATTAAATTATATTTTTAAGAAAAAGGGACTTGGATAAGAATTCGATAAGTATATTGTAATCCAAGTTATTTTGATTGAATGATTGTTAGCTGCAATAAAATCGAAGAAAAATTTTGCAGCAAAATACAATGGAATTCCGTTTATTTCAATTTATTATTTTGAAATTAGCAGAATGTTACAAACTCGAACCTTGAGGGCAAGAATATATGCGTTTTAATAGTCTTATGATTCAATAAAACTTTTTATACGGTAAGAGGATAACGTTCTTAATAACCATGATGGTACATTTTCAATTTTTAATAGTCTACCACGTAATGTATCATGCAGATATGATACATACTTGTATTCTTTATTGTATTTTTAAACTTTTAATATATTCTAGCCGATAATGTTCCATAATATGTCAAAAATGCGATGTACAGTTATTTTTTAACAAACTTAATTATTATTTTTAATTATTTAACATGACATACCTACTTGAGCAATTTCATTAGATAACAAAATTTTTTTATCTCAATTTCATATTATTAAGAAGTGCACAGGAATATGGCATATTATTAAGAAATGCGCAGGTATAAATAACCAAATTACATTTTTTTATGTAAATACCTTGTAATTCCCTTGTCAGTTCTCTTTCAATAAACTTCATTATACCTCGAGGAAAATTAATACACTAATTCGTTAATTATATAGACATTCCTTATTGATATAAGTTATATCACACGAAATAACATACTGCACAGTGATAATTTTTTGTAAAAAGATTCCGTTGTCTTGTGTATCATTATTTCAGTATTATCTTATTCATCATGTGGGATTTTTTTCGAGCAGTGACTAATAACTTTTACGTTGTTTAATTTAAATACGTTACTGCTGTAAGTTTCAGTATACCTGAATTAGATTATGCTAATAAAATAATTTTAGCCGTGCCACCATTTTCATTCTCAAGTTCATTTGAATAAAACTACCATGGCTTGAAAAGTGTTCATCAACAATGTCTTGTTCTACCAAAAATTATATTTAATAATTAAGAAACATTATTACAATTGAATATTTTTCGCGACTTAACCCAATAATAAAATTACAGTTGGACACTCGAATTTTCCAAGTATCATGTGAAACTGTATAAAGGTAAAAAATACAAATTTAGTTTAGCATTACTCACAATCAGATATAACTATTTAGTACTTAATGGACACTTGTGGCTTACGATCTCGAACTCACCCATAAATTTCCCCATAATTGGTGTAAATATGTGACAATTGAAATTCAGTATATTTCATATTATAAAGAGCAGCAGGCATGCGTGTACAACGAACAATTTTTGTTAAGAGAAGATTAAAACGCTACACCTATGAACACTTATTATTATGACGAGGACAAAGCGAAAAGGAAATTCGTTCCCGACACATCCTTCAAAAGTTTATCAAAAATATGAAATATGTATAATGATATTTACGCTTTATACGCGTTGATAAAATTTTTTCAAAAATGTTTGGTAGTCCGTATCGTGAGATGCCGTAAAGACGTCAATATAAAAATACATGATACGTTCTGCTGGGACGTATGCAGATTTCATCGACCAGATTAAAGAGTTACTAAATACTGATCCACCTATTTAATTACGCGTTATATAAAAATACGTTATTTGACGTAGATTTGTTGTAAGTTTTGCCATAATTGGAGCTTTATCAAAATATCTTAAATTGCAGAAATTGTATATTACGATAAAATTCATTAATAAACTTAGAATAAACTTCTGATAGTCAGTGCGCTATTTTATTACAATGGCGTCAGTGTAAGGTCTGCAGTCTTAATTTTAGAATTGTACCAAGGGGTCATTTTTAACTGAGCAATTTATTGTTCCCATTGTCCTTATGATATCGAACGTTTTAATCACTACAGAAAAAATTTATAAGATTTAATAACTAATTGTATATTCTTGGTCACTTGTTTGCTACTTTATTGTTGTTTAAATAGTTGCGGAAATTTTTTAATGACACCGATAACAACAGTAGATAGTTGAAAGGGAAAAACCTCTCCGTTTTTTAATTGATAAAAATGAACTCTGACGTTTAAAAAAAATCCTACTAAATTACTGACAAAACATATTTTCACTTAAAAAAAATGGAGGGAATCATTATTCCTAAAAACATTTATTAAAGTAACCTCTCCGCGTCCCTAACATCTTAAAAGTAAAAAAAAACAACGCTTTATCTGATAACTCCAAACGAAATACACAAGTGAAAGATCTAGGTGGCCACGTTTACCACCTTCTTCCAAAAGCAAGTGAATATCCTGTACAACGCCATAGTAACTCGAAAACAAAAGCAACTAAAATATACGTTTCCAGAAATTGTTTATTCATTATTTCACTGTTCTAAATCCACTTTTAAACTAGTGCTCATTGCATCCCTTAGCTCTTTAATCGACGCTTGCACACAAAAGTTTCCCCGATACTGTTCATTCCGGGCATATTTCGATCACTTTGAAATCTGCATCCGCCCCACTATGGCTATTTCTACGCAATACAAAAAGATTGGTGCAAAACCGAGCCAGTCGGATGTAAAAACCAAAGAGTTCATAAAAAGGAGTATAAATGGTTACTCATATAAAAACGTACGGTTGAATGTGTGTAAAATACGAAAATACACCCCAAAAGTACCGAGGTATCAAACAACAGGCTACTCTAGTCAAAAGTACTCTGGTGGAAGAAAGGAGGTTGGAGCCAAAAAGAAAACCGAGGTGAAAGGTGACATTTTGTATCCACGTACAAGTGTATAAGTATGTATGTACACATTTCCACAGCGATGTCAGAGGTATACAAAAAGTGTGCGAGATCAAGGATTCAGACAGGCAAAGAAACAAAGTCTCGCACTCGTGTGTCTGTCAAGTGTTCTCGTGTAGTGTGTCCTGTTTGGATCTATGTGTGATGATGCGTCGTTACTTGATCCTACGTGTCTGTGTGTGTGTTTGTTGTGGTTGGCATTTAACCCTCTATCAACTGGTCACCACGCGAGAGGCCGATGTGGGTCATTTTTTATCCATATCAGAGTTTTTATTGCACGTACTTTAGAGCTAGTTCTTAGATACCGAGTATAAGGGACAATCGTGTTGTATCGGTAAGAGTGGGCAGCACGGAGAAATGTAAGCTGCCTTCTTCCCGCTACACTTCACCGTGAACATGGGTCAAAAGTGACCCGCCATCGACTGGGCGAGGGTTAAAAGTTTGCATGTGTGGCAGCCAATAGCAGCGAGAACTTACTCGCTGGCTTGGGGAAATGTCATCCCTGTAAAGGACGGGGAGAGGGTTTCCGTGTACATCTCGCAGCCCGTGCCCTGCAGGTAATCATTCTGCCACGCCTGAGTATCCGGCGACTGAAACACCAACCAATCACACCCCACGTCATCAAACCTTTCAAGGCCCACAACACACTGGGTGAACATGGCACGAAGAGGAACGCCGATTCCTGGTCTGCCTCTCCTCGCGCATGCAAAGAAGGCAGAGCGCACTGCGCCGCGCAATCAATGGAAAAAAATGAACAGTTTCGCGATGCGAAACGTATCACCGAGAAACATAGTCGCGGAATCGTAAAGATTTATCTTAGAGACGGTTTCTGTAAAAAAAACTCGTGTTAAAAGTGTCTACTGCGATGTTCTACTGAGACTCAGCTCTACGCTCTATGGTGTCTACTGTCTACACTCGTTCAGCTAGATCCTACATCTCCTTCCGATAATTTCTTATTTCTCGAAGTCGAGTAAAGAAAGAGGCCCCTTCTGTCGAAATGTGACGTGCCTAAGCGTTTTCTCGCACAGCGATGTTCGCGCATCGCTTGGCAGGCGCGACCTAAAGATCGCGGTGGCCCAGAATCAAATTGACTGTGGCCAGAGAACGTCACGCTGGGTGACCCTTTCGCTAGTCTCCACACAAACGGCCCCCTGACGAGAATAGAATTCTGATGCACGTTTCAGTCCGTGTACACGATCTTCGGTAAACTGCTGTTGACCAGCTTCCCATAGATGGTACCTAAATGCAATTGCTGGTGGATCGAAAGATCCTCTGTTGGCGCCAATCTATCGTGACCGCCCAAGACGCTCTCTTGGTAGGGATCTTACGGTTGCTTCAGCGCGTTTTCATGCACGACAGAGCCCTAAAGATCTAGAAGGATCGAGAAACGCAGCAGCCTTTGGTCAGTCTCCAATTCAGAGCGAGCTGCTGACGAGGTCGAGATGATGCCTACTGAATACGATCCCTAACGCTTGCTTTCTGCCCGCTTGTTGTTAATGCTTGTTATTGCCGTGATTTTTCATTGCATACGAACAGTACCCGAGTTCATCGATACCGCGGAGTGCCTAATCGATGGGTAAGGGAACAGATTGCTCGGTGATTAACGAATCTGCGCGAGTTCAGTCGGCTCGAACGAATTATACGAGATAATGTAGTAAGAAGAGAGCGGTTCTTCGAGGGTAAAATTTTTCAATACAGGACATCGTTTCCACGGTAATTAAATTAAAAAATTTGTGTAGTATAGAAACGGTTGGTAAAAGTATTGTATTGTGTTTTTATACGGTGCATCTATATGAAAACAATTTCACACACTTTCACGAGGTACGGGGAAAGTTTTTTCATTAATAAATTGTTCAGCGTAAAGTTCTTCTTGTATGTGAAACTAGACTCGACATATTAGGTTTGAAAATGTAGGTTGTAAATACTGATGCGTGTAATTATATTATTTGCAAATAATTATTGTTATAGGTATGTACAGAACCAGAGTTGGGCAAAATGTAATCTAATTACAAATTACAAATTACGATTAAAATGTAATTGTGTCCACAATTTTGTCAACTACCTAAATTAACGATTACAGAAAATAATGTGTAATCAATTACACAATTACATTGTAATCGTAATTTGTAATTTGTAATTAGATTATATTTTGCCCAACTCTGTGCAGAACTTACAGTTAAGAAGGAGACATTAAAGGACTGTGTTTGAATATGAAAGCCTTCGAGTTTACGGAGATAAGTCTGGATTACTTATAAAAGTCATTACTTAGAACACTAATCCCTGAGTCTAGCAGCAGTACAAGTATTTGATTTTAAAAATGCATCTGTGCATAAGTTAATTAACAAAAACCTATTAATAGCTCATCAGTTAACAAAGAATGTAAGTCCTTAGCACATGAAAATGTGTTACATTATTTAAATAAATATGATATTATTCACAATTTTCCATGAAAAATCACTTCTTCCTTCTACTATGATTAGCGGACCTGTATTCGCATGCAATATCCTCGATGAAACGATTGATTAAAATAATTACACACCGAGTCACGTGACTGGCGCTTTTGTCTATCGAAATGAAACTAATTGGCAGATCTTGTCCATTGATTTTCTTCAACGCTTCAAAGGAATCTTTGATTACCCATGTTCGTGCAATCCGCGGTATCCTATCGAGTTTGAACCGTACATAGAAATTGCAGAAAAGGGGTGAAATTACTGAAACGTTACTAAAGCGATCAAGGGGTGGCTTACATCGATTAGGTGTAGAGCACAGATACGGTACTGTACAGTATAGTTGACACGTCAATGTAGTATATATATATACAGGTCGTAAATTTAAGAGTGGCACAATCCAATATCTCTGAAACCACGGGCGATACGAAATTTTTTCTTTTTTCGGGATTAGTTGATCTTGAGGCAGGCATCACTAAGTAATCAATTTTCTGTTAATTTAAATTTTAACATATGGCTTAATTTTTTTAGATCATTACATGTAAATCGTATCAAGGTTTCCATTACTTTTTTTAAATAGTGACGTATGTTTTTAAATACCTGCGTTTGTAACTCATTAGGGTTCTTACTCTAACAGCATTTTAAAACAACATTTTGCTCAAACAACTAACTATGTATTAATCTAATACAATCTGATGGTGTAATAAAGGCGTATTATTATTATTATTATTTCTTGACGAGAAAAATAATTTCACAGGGGCAACGCTATAGAAAGATTATTTACAGTCAGACCAGTAGTGGTAAGAAAGATGTTCTTATTAGACCCTCTTCGTTAATAATTTTAACAGATAAAACATACAAGTAGAAACATCCAGTATCGAATGAAACACGTACTAATAGAATTGGGACACAAATACCAGTTGCCACTAGTCGATAAATTATTATAGTGGGTATTTAAAATTCATTACTCAGAAAATTCGTTACTCCCCTTTCGAAACAAGAATTCAATAGTCGTTGTAGAAAACATTGTAAGTGCCAAAATTTAAAAAAAGTTCTTTTTTATCGGAAAATGTTCAATGAAATGCCAATGATAATGCTGTAGTATAGAATTTGAATTTGGGCACTTGCAGTGTTTTCTACAAGGACTTTTCAATTAAGAAACCCTGACAGTGTACGAGTATCTTCTCGTCAAGAAATGGATTATAACGCAAATACTTAAAAACATTTATTGTGTGACCTACACACATCCAACGAGAAAAAAAATTAACCCTCATAACGACACCACTGAAAGCTGCCTATATAACTCAAAAGGCTCTGTTTCGACGCCACGTTGTTATCACTCACGTGAAATTGTTTGAAGTTGACAGTATCTCCGTCAAAAAAAATTATTGCGTGCGAAGGGTTAATTTAATTACGTTACATCTACCTCGAAACCGAATAGTCTCTAAAAAGGCAAATTCATCTTTCCCATGGTGTTAGATACTTTGCGACGGTCTTAATGTTATACTCTGTATATATATATATATACTTTATATAAATATATATCCATATAATGTATATAGCAGAGTGGAGCGTAGTGAAAGACATAGGCGAGGCAAAGCTTCATCCTTTTTTTTCTTTTCGATTCAAGAGACTACGGACCCTTATCAAGTGATTCCGCCGTCGTTAACGCGGCAAGGGGAGAGAGTGCAAAATGGTCGACCGAGTACATGTATCTCTGAGACAGAAACTTCCACAGGAAAAAATTCTCCAACGAAATATACCTGCTTTTTAATGACCGACTTTTTCATCGTGGCACCTGAAATTGTACTATCATTATCGTAGATATTCCACGGGTGGACAAGCACTCGTTGGACAAAGGAACTCTTTCGAAATCGTCGTTTTCTTGAACCACCAGAATAACATAGCGCTTTCATTAAACGTTTGCGGGTAAATCTATTTTCCTTGCTCTACTTCGAAATTCAAAAGTATGGCGAACTATCACAGAAATTGATACACAATCGATTTAAAGATTATGATCATTCAGAGTTTATTAGTTTGTTAATTATTTTATCGAAACTGAAACAAAACAGAAATCCCTTATTTGTGTTAATCAAATGCGCAAGAAAATCATAGAAACACTGTTATGATATGAAAACCTTGTGTATGAGAGATTCGTGGCTCGGAAATTCTAAAAATTGTGAAACGACGGAAGTAAGGAGGAAATTTTTAACGAGTGCTATACTATGTTTTTGGTCGCTTATATTTCTTATGAAGGAGATCAAAATCAAACCTTTGAACACTATTTCTGTCTTTACTGTTCACAAGCAAAAGAAAGCGTACTTACAATATAAAAGAACAATTGCTTCCTTTAGTTAAATTTGGCATTTTGTAATTAAAAACAAAAAACTGTGTTTTTATGTAGGCTTGCAAAGAAACGTTTCCAACCCAAAAATTCTGATTTTAATGAAACTTCGCGTGACTATAGATGAATAAATATTGATGTATGCAAGGAGCATTTTTTCTGAACGGGTGAAATTAGCCCTTAAAATTATCGCGTTTTTCGTTTCTTTAATATAACTTTATATCTCTTTTAGCACTCTGATCGATCATAAAAAACTGAACACTTCTTATATTTAAAGTTTTGTTGTTCTATCTAGCACCGGTACAAAGTTATATTAAGAAAACGAAAGAACGCCATACGTGTCACGCCTTCAGAAACTCAGTTTTGTATATACTGAATGATTAATTTGTAATTGATACTGGTATTGTAATATCTGTTATTTTCTTTGGCATTTCTCATTTTAATTTTACCTTTTTGTCCGTTCTCTATATTGTCTTTTCATGTATTAAAATATACCAAGGGTTGTTATCCCGTAATAAATAAATAAATATGCTTTACAATCACACGAAATTTCATTGAAATCAGAATTTTCCACCCGGGAACGTTTCCTTGTTAATACTATTGTCTAACCATATTAAAAACACATAAAGTAAAGAATTCCTATCCTAACCAAAATTTATACCCCTATAATTCAACAATGAACCGAATGAAGCGAGAACAAACAAATAGTAGAGCCTTTAATAAATAACTCCATCTATATCAGAGATGGGGAAAATTTTTATTTAAATAAAATTTCGAATAACGAACAAAAATAAAACAATTATTCGTCATGTGTCGAATAAAGTTAACCCGAGTTAACCGTCGAATAAAGTTAAAGTGACAGTTACAGTTAAATTTAAAAAATTTATTCGACGCTGAAGTTGAAACTCACGACGAATAAAAAAATTAACTATATTCGTCGAATAAAAAAATTAACTTTGTTCGTCGAATAACCTAAAGTTAAAGTAACTTTTATTTGATCCTTATTTAAATAATTTTTATTTAGTTAATGCCCAACTCTGATCTATATAAACTTAAAAAAAAAGGCAAAAACAAATACGTCCTATTAACTTCTCAAAATATTCCCCACGCACTCCCAGTACTCCGTAATTTTTCGAATTTCCAAGTCGAAGATATATCCCTGTTAGTAACCAATCGACTACCGAAAAGCCAGAAGTGATTGAGTTCGAGTAACAGAACGATCGATCATCTACGAGCAAGTAAAGCAAACGCCAGATTCGGTGGTATGTTAAGAATGCATGGGCGGGTACTTGTAACGGCACAAAAACAGACGAGCGGAATCACAGGTCTCGTCTCTTGAATCAGATATGCAGGTAACTGCTGGATGTTGGATTGCTCATGAACCGACTTACTCAGTGGCTTTGGCAAAAGGCATTCCAATGAAGGTAGGGCTCAGTGTTTCGGTGTACATCTCCATTCCGGTTCCACGAAGGTAGTCATTCTGCCAAGCCTGCATATCGGGCGACTGGTACCAATCAACCAACCATTTCTAAATCACACACGCTCCTATGCATGTACGGATTTCGCGCGTTTGTCCACAGTGAAACGGCCGTGGACCGTCTGGCGGCGCCAAGCGCGCCCCGCGGAGCTCTCGAAGCGACGCGTGTAATTCAAAAGGGGAGAAGGAAAAATGGGCACGACGAGACCGGACGTCCGCTTGCCGGGTGTCCGCGAAAAATGCGACCGACAAGGGAAAAAATGATTCGCACGCGATCACTGTGAACAGCTCGACTATGAAAAAACCCTAACATTGTTCACACATGCATAGATGGGGAGGAATCGGCAGATCGTTTCGTCTACCGGAGGACGACATTCTACTGACCGTCTTGAAAGAACGCATAGCGAAGAGGTTAGCCATCATTGTGCTGAAACCCGGCGCCAGGCAAGACTGCGCGATGAAACCCAGCTTCAGTTCAGCCAGGCAGATTACGTCGTCGCCCTGCTTCCAGTCCCATGATGGAATGTTTAATAAGTAGGCCTGCAACAGAGTTCGGGTCTTGTAATGCAGTTGGTGACTTGGTTTTGGAAGGACAGTTGCTGGCAAGTGCTCCAAATTTTAAGTGAACTCTTAAAACTGAGGTTTAATGCGCATTATATACATTCGTTCCTAATATATTTTTCAAGTGTATTATTGAATTTAGGAAATGTGTGATAAATATAGGATGGCGGGTAATTCGTGGTATATTCGAAGAAGAAAGAATTTTTTTGTAAATAGACACTGAATATGCGAAATCAAATTTTTTGAAGATTTTGTTTTCGAGGAAATTCACTCTTTATTGAGTAGGACTTGGCTGAAATGTCGATGGCTTACTGCACAAATACTTTATGTCCACTTTTTGTGAAATTGGAGAACGGTGTGTATTTTCTTTAATTATAAGGTACCCTTGAATTTTTAAAACTGTTTTTCTCGAAAACGCTGAAAGTCGACGTACAATATTTGTGCAGTAAGTCATCGATGTATGGATATTATTCATTATTTTTACTTATGTATTAGCGTCTTTAAACTCTGGTGGTGTTTTATTGTAAATTATCTTGGTGTTTTATTATAAAAAAAATTGCGGTAGCATGCAGAGCTTTACGTGATCAATTCAAAGAGTATAAATGGAGAATCCCGACGAATTTTAAATTTTTTAATTTTCCAAATTATCGCATAATTGTTGTATTTAGTTTAAAAAGGATTTTCAACTTCTTTGTGAACTTTGCTTTTAGTACATCTCCATAAGTGAAAATGTAAAAGTATGATATCTGAATATTTTACAGTGGCTCACATCCAAAATCGTACAAAAAAGTTTAAAAAACCACCTTTACTATTTTTTTTGCTATTCCGACCAATTGTAATTTTTTTCAAAACGACGCAGCACGTCATCTGGTAAACTAATCCTTCTAGCTTCTCAAAAAAATTCAAGTCGTTTGGACCAATTTTAAAAATGTTATGCGATTTTAAATACGATTTTGGGTGTGAGCCACAGTATACACCAAAGTGCTACATTATTGCGATACAAACATAATTTTTAATATAATAAAAAAACAAAATGTCTGTTGCACTATTTAAGAACCTGTTGCACTATTTAAATTATGCCATTGCCAACGTTTACGAACACCATATATCTAAAATACTAATTGCTAACTATGAAAGTGTCTGATCTGATTGTGAGAAGACCCTAATGACATCAAGTAGAAATAAGCGATAATAGACAGACATGCTAGCCAAGACGAATTAAATCGCACAATTTCCAATATCGATTTTCTTAAATACAAACTTTGGTGCAATGAAAATTTTTCTTTTTGTGTTGTCACACAAATTGCGCTCCACGTTATAGAATAAATAAATACGTTCTCTACAAAATAGTATTTTATGATTTTAAAAGGGATCTACAGGATTATCCTTTAATCTCGTCGCTATAAATGACTTAAAATTAGTTACTTCCAACTAGAATTAGTTATTTTTATTCGAATAATTTTTGGATGAAATATTTCAACGAATAAGTACAATACTATTATAATTGATATATTATGATACTGAAACTTTTAGAATTAATATGTTTCAAGTTATTATGTCAGAAACTTATTATGTAAACCTAAATGTTTTTTCAAATGCGCCCTCATGTGCAAAAACTTTTCTATAGTGGCATAGCTAATTGTTGGTCATTCAAAAGTATAAAACAATCGTGGCTTATTCTTACAAACCATTCTACTGTAGTTGAGCAAAATTTAATTATAAATATTTAATTATCGTAAAAGAGATGTGAAATTGGAAATGGTTTCAAACAATTAATATAAATTGACCGCATATACAGAAATTTATTCTTCTGGTGGGGAAATTGCCTTGATATTATCAAAGGTCTTTTGGAACAAATTGGTCTGAGAAAGTTAGCTCTGGGTGAGATTATCTGTGTAGATTAGAGGTCAGAGTCCTCTGTTAGCTCAGGTCATATTTACAACAGAATATCTAAGTAGGTACTTTTTAGGAAATAAGGGAGCATTTGAAAAAATACCTCTACTAAAAACTTATTTAGACTATGCGCCATACTACGTTTGAATGCAAATACCTTGTTGTGATATTGCATTAATTGAATGATAACGCGAATGTCGTCCGAATAGTTCTTGATGGAGATGACGCGCATGATGTTCGCCGCGTCCTCCGCGTCTGGGTCCTGACAGTACTTGTTCGCCAGTACCAAGCACGCATCTGCCTCGTGGACCTAAAAATGATCAGAACTCTTTGCTTTATCTGCCACGTTCCACGAGCGCTGGTTAATGGAAGAGAATATAATTTGGACGGGGGCAATGTTTGGAAAGTAGCAGCAAAATAGAAATTGTCCGTGAATAAATTGTAAACAAAGTAACCGTCGAGAAACTAAAAGTACCGCGACAGATAATTGGCTGATCGATTTCAAGCCTGTGTCACTTACTATTTTCGCAAGAAAGTTCCTCGAAATTTTCGAATGTAAAATTCTGATATGTACTTCGTTCTAAGAGAGGTTACGTAAATAATCATAATACTTTGTGAGATACTTGAGATGTGTGATCTTGATCAAAATTGGGCTAGAAGTGGTACAAAATACATGGAAGAATTGGTCCTCGACGTACAGAACATACAAGGGAATGCGGCTAAGTGTTAAGAATCTTTGCAAGCACAAACTTTAAGCTTCTATTACGCGCCGCAGGTACGGTCAAATAGGTAAAAGAAATATAAGTGCCTCTCGGTGGCAGCTGTATAACTAGGAAAGAGAATGGCTCGAGGTTTCCTTAAAATAAAAAGCGCTATATCAAACGCGGCAATGGATTTCATCGCGTTCCCTCCGGTCTCTTTCCTATCTTTCGTTAATCCGACAAAACGTACCTCGACGCATCTTCAGAACAGAAAAAGCTACGGAAGCAGACTCTTGCGACATTCCTTATATACTCGAAGGTTAATTAAACGTCGAATCGCAGGAACTTATGGAGGCAAAGCACCGTAAACATGCTCATCTACCATCTATCAACAAGACTTAATTTAAACCGACACGAGGATAGGGACACTACGTAAACAGGCAAATAACATACCGTCCTGTTTCTTTGAATGCAGGATCTATACACTTAACAGAGAACCGTGACTCGTTTGTCGCACGAGCACGCTAATTCTCTACTACGAGCTAACTCGTGGTGACGATTATACAGTTAAACTAGTCTGTCCGCAAGCACATACCCACCTGGATCGACAGCAGGCATTGATCCATCCAGTAAATGCAAACAACCTTCAAGGGACATTATCTTACACGAGATGCCACATCGGAACGTACGTGTGCAGTCGTGAGTGTGTGTCGATACACGTTGGAAGACTACAGACACATTATTCTTGATCGTAACATCGTTTTTGAAAATTTCCAACGGGACCTCGAGAGGCCGAGAATGATCGTTACGAAATTAGATTCAGTTCTGTCGATGCATAGGATGGACGCTAAGAGTGTGCTTTATGATTGCCCAACATCGTCCGCGAGATATTGTGTTCAACTGGCTGGATTTGAACGAGCTATTACACATTGACGAGGCACGAAAGCAGATGACAACATAAGGGGTACATTAAACGAGGGTGGGGCGAGGGGTCCACGAAACACCGTCGATGTGCATAAAAGGGGACACACAAGCAACAACCATCCTGGAACAACAGCATTTGTCCTTTGGCGCAACGTCGGTTCCCAAGTGATTATTTATCGAAACATCTGGAGCAGCAGCCATGACAGTTTTTCACCGTACACTTAAATTATCGGTAGGGTATCTCAAATAGTTAGCGAAGTGACATTGTGTTTGTTGAAGCTAGAAGGTAGTAAGGCTTGCGCGTCGCGAATTAGTGACTGGGCTTAAACAAGCGTTGCTTCACTTTAAGGGGTGTTCTCAAATTGTGACATTCCTCAGGATCGATTTTATGTGTCAAAATTGGGATAAGTTATACAGAAAATTACCAACCCTCAATGATCTGGAATTTAATAAATTTAGTTTGAAGATTTGAATTGTTAAGGAAAAGTAGCTTTATTTCTATTAGGTATATTTTATTTCTTGTTATTGTTTTAGAATGTTTTTTAATGGGTTATTTAATAGTGAGTAGTATATTGATATTATTTTAAATTTTCTGTAGTTTTGGTTTTTTGAGCCTTAAATGGAACTATGGCTTGGTAGTTTTAATAAATGTATAATTTAAGAGTTGCTCTATGGGTTGGTAATTTTTTGCAAAATAAGGATCACAGAAGTATGGGATCCGTACTGTGTTTAACTAATTTTTTGTCATTTTGGGGGTTGGTAGGTTTCTGTATAACTGGACCTAATTATGAATAGACTGCTTCTATAGAGTGTGCTGAAAATGTTTAATTATATTTTCCCAGTTTGTTTATCGAATGCAATCTAATTTTACAAATATTTTGTGAAATTGGAGTTATTTAAAGTTGTACAACCCACTCGTCCGATTCTGTCCGCTTGAATACAAATGCACGGTGGAGGTGACCCACTTCACATGGTTGGAATTCGTTTCACGAAGTCTTCTATTATTCATATCGTGAATATTCTGTAGGCAAGAGCGTATGGCGTGACTTCGCCGTGAACGTATTCACAAAATATTGTAGAAGGCTTCGTGAAATGGATATCAACCGCTTGAAGTTGGGCCACACTCTATTGTACAATCGGCTTAATCGATTGAGGCCGCTTCAACACATAAGCACATCGACTAGTGACTCACTTCATATGATTAGCATCAGTTTCGTGAATATTTCTACAACATTTCGTGAACTTGTCTACACTGCATTCCACTTTAGAACGGACTCGCGCAGGGATACACTGTTGATTGGTAGTAAACCGGCAGGGAAAGTGCTACGACCAATCGCGTGTTTCAGATCCGTAGGAGCTGCGCAGATCGGTCGCAAATCGGTAGGGGCGTTGGTCCGCTCTTATATGGAACGCAGTGTAGGAATAGGTTTTTTAATTCCTATGTGTTCGGAAGCCACGGAAAAAGAGTGTCCTGAGCGGTGGGAGTCGAACCCACGATCTGCGGATCCTCTGCGTACTGGTCAGCCGCCTAAAGGCGGGATCTGCTAGCTGCCGGTCGCTGTGACAGTCCCAGCGGCCCCACTAGTGCAAGGGAGAAGTATGCATCTGTTTCTTCCGTGCACTAGTCGGGTCGCTGCCGATCACTGCGACTAGAGCACTAAAGAGGTGAGTATGCGCATGTGCCATATTGGGTCCTCTGGAGAGAGAAGATTACCCGCCTTTTTGAGTATTGTCAAATTCGCTTTATAAACCAAATATAAACTTAAATGTAATAAAATACTCTAATAATGTGTCGTACTACCATGTATCAATATCAGCAACGCATATTTTGTTTATAAAGTGAATCTGACAATACTCAAAAAGGCGAGTACTCAATAATTTTCTCTCTCCAGAGGACCCAATATGGCGGATGCGCATACTCACCTTTTTAGTGCTCTACTGCGACCGGCCAAGGTCCCATTAATGCAGGCAAGTCCAGTCTAAGCTCCGGAGCTTGGCTGCTTCTCCCACTCTATCGCGTTACCATGGTACTTACAACGACGCTGGCTGCTGCCGCGCGGTACTCGCGAAACATCGGTGACTCATTTGTTTTACGGCAGCAGTACGTGGAAGGGGAACGAGGCGCGTGAGGGGCTCCACCCGTGGACATGCCAGCATTAGTGCAATGGAGATGTATGCATTTGTTTCTCTCTTGCACTAGTGGGACTCTAGCTGGTCGCAGCGAGCAGCAGCGACCGGCAGCGACCTGTCGCAGCTAGGAGATCCCGCCTTTAACCAACTCCACCAACGCCGACCCTCCGTGGTCACTTATTCCGGGCTCCCTCTTATGGGGGATCCTGATCCCACACATGGTTTAAGGCAAAGTCACACCGTATGCTCCAGCTTAGACCATGTTCACGAAATATTGTAGAAGAGTTAATGAAACGAATTCGATCCATGTGAATTGGGCCACAGACCTCCGCGCATGTCCTGTTGACCGGTGAAGACCGGTTTAACTCGTCATTTGAGAATGCTTCTTCACTGGGCAACGAGTTAACTTGTCGCTAATATTAAAATATTGCGCCCGTTGAGAAATAATGCAAATATCATTTACTTCTTATTACCTCTGGAGGCAGTATACCTTCTGATGTTTCTTTGTCGTTTTCCTGTTTGTTTTCTTTTGTCATTTTTATTACATGTGGTTAGTAAATTAAAATAAAAATTTATCTGTGCACTGAGAATATTTCTTTAGTACAATTTTTATTTATTTATCGACGAATCCTTCTGTCTTTGATTTTATCATTCCATTTGTATCAGAAATGACATGACATATTCATACCTGCTATGGGAAAGACGAGTTAACTCGTTTTTTATCATTTGTCATTACCCAGCTAGGGAGCATTTTGGATCGAAAAATGTGTCGGTCAACAGGATATATATTAGAGCGACCAGAATCGAATGAGTCAGTTACAAAGTAGGGAAACTGTTCAAAATGATCTACTTGAACAAAAATAAAACAATAAATTTGACAACGTTTTATCGTTAATAGTCACAATGTGTTAAATTATGTGACGACACCCTCTATATGGCGAATGCAGATATCTTTGATAATCAATCTATTTTCGATATTCGTAAATGATGTAATGTAAAGGATTCAGATGAAGTGTACATAAGCGCCATTTGTGACACGTTTACAATGTCAACTTTTTTAATTGGACTGTTATATTTCTTATCGCGTGGTAAAAAGCCTGGAAAACAGTGTGAGGACTTATGCATGCGGTAATTTCTGTAACTATATTTGCAACATTTTCTAGGCTCTGACACTAACTTAAGTACAATTAGATGATGGTGGCGACTGATATTTTTGATACATTTGTAGACTTTGACTTTGGCATTGACTTTGAAACCTTAGTTGCCAGCCATAGAAGAGCTTCATATGAAAAGAGCTTTAATGTTAATAAAACCGACTTCGAAAAAATAAAAATGCATTAAAAAATAAAAAATAATTTTTTTCCTTATTTAATCTTCGACTCTCAATTTTTAAGTCGGCGCCAGATTTGCACAGTGCAAATGACGAGGCGCCAACATAAAAAATTTGAGAGTCGTAGATTAAATAAGGAAAAATTTATTTTTTACTTTTCAGTTATTTAAGTTATATAACTACATTTGTTTAAAAAAATATAGGTAGGTCTACAAAAAGAGCTGCTCTTTAAAAAAAAAAAGAAATGTTTGCTAGAAACGGAAGATTCCAAAAATAAGCGGCTTGAAAAAGTCAGAATACGGATGTCTCAATTTCGTTATATGGGGTCTACAGCTCAATGCGCGGAAATACTCTAAAATGCGAGAATACATGAAATACAAATGAGGAGTTACGCGCGGACAAACAAAAAAAAAACGTACGGGTCAAATCGATAACCTCCTCCTTTTTCGTCGATTAAAAATAACTGAATTCGCCATGTAGAATAGTGAAAAGTTAAAAAATACCTTAGAAAATATTTGTTTTAGATAACACAAAATTTATCAAAATAAATGAAATATAAAAGAAAAGGTAAAACTACAGAACTGTTAATCAATTTTTAACCAACATATGTACGTACATATATAGTACATATATTCATTAGGGTGGTCCTTATATGTATAGTAAAAAATCAAAGTTTTTAACATTTTCTTCTGACCCTCTCAGAAGCTTCCAAATAGTTTAAAAGAATTTCTTCTAAAATTTTGTTAAAATATATTACGGATTAAAGGTCGCTCAATGGCATTGAAATATTATTATTTTGGTATAAATTGATAGAAATTTTTGCAATAAGGACGAAATAATTTTATTAACTTTTAAGTCAAAGTATAACATTAAAATTCGGGCACACATCGCATAGACGAAACGGGTTTATGACGAGTGTTTACTGTAATGTGTTGTGGCATAAGGCTTTATATGCACATTTAAATTTCTCTCATCAGCAGCTCTCGAATCAGATGCAGACGCAAACTTTGGCGTACATTCTATTCAGATTGTTAAACGCATAGATAAAAGCATGGTTTTGAATTGTGATATATAAATATGGGCCCCGTTTCATTAAAATTAACAAGTGACAATTATGGAAAGTCGCAGTTGCCAAACTTGTGGTACATGCGAAATATAAAGTCCTTGAGCGACCTTTATATATCAAAATATATAAATAAAAAACACGAAGATATTTTTTTTAGTCGAATAGAAGATTTTAAGAGGGTCAGACAATACAAATTTTAAAGTTGAGAAATAAGGACCACCCTAATATTCATATTAATTAAAGTACACACATTTATAACGAATGGTAGAAGTCAGATTATGCATAAACTTCAAGTGTATTTTAATATTTGGTTATAACTAATATAGTGTTATTGAAGTTTTAGACTTGATCCTGAGAGTGTGTAGTCATAGTTTGCAAACACATACACAGGGTGAGTTTAGAAACTGGGGCAGTTTACAATTCTATTTTAAACAAAGATAGACAAATTTTCTAAAGAAAAATGTTGCACAATTTAGGAAGGTCTATTTTCCTATAAACGTATTTTTAAATAAATACATCAATGTGCTTTGAAATACACCGACCACAATATTTTTTTTTCAATAGACTGTGCTGTCCTTTACATATGTAGAAAAATTAATATTTCACGAGATACTTCAGAAAATTACTTAAATATATTAAGGATCTACATAAAGAAAATATTTGGAAATGCAACAAGCTTGTAGCTGTAATTCTTCGTACTGTAACATTCGATTTGTAGTTTGTGTTTCCTAAATTTCAAACGTAAATTCATAATTCGTATTTATTACACAATAATTTACATTACAATCGTGTAATGGGCAAGCTTCAGCGAAAACAGAAGTTCGTTTGTATTAAGCCCAGATCTGATTTAAACATTTCATAAAGTATGTTATTTAGCAAATTGATGTATGCAAAAGAAAATGTGCATGTAATTGGGTTTGAGAAAAATGTACGGTACTTTGCAGATGCTTCGGTGCATGTTTTGTCAAAATACAGTCATACGAAATTAGACTTCACAAAACCCTGCAGTTTCCTCTCTGCCAATTTTTTCTATCTTCGCTTAGAAAAAACCTATATGTACTCCGTGCCAGTTTCTAGATTGAACCTGTATCCATACACTACTACTCTTAAGTAGTACCACTTGTTGTGAAAGCATTATTCACCATGAAAAACTATAACCAGTGAACACGAAGTATGTCAACTAATTAAAATTACAGGGCAAGGAATTTTACATTCATTTAAGAACAACTTTAAATAGTCAAATTCTTTGTCATAATTAAAGTTTACTTTTATATACTTTGAATTTCATCTACAATGACTTTCATCCACATTTCTTTTTTTTAATAAAAAATTCATATACTTTCTTCGAAATTTATTTTTGTACTTATTGTATTGTTGTATTTTATTATTCGGTAAGTTATTACAAGATTTTGAGGCAGTTGTTAAATATTTATTGAAAATATTATAAGGGGAAGTGTAAAAAAAGTTCCCCAAAAATAAAAGAAAGCATTATATTGTAGTAATAGTTACAATAAACAAGTAGTAATTCCACCCTTAAAAGGAGGGTGGCAGCCTATTTTACTTTAATTTTTTACTGTTTAGGGTCTGATAAAGAACAAATTTTGCGCTGCACATGTTTATTAGTCATTATAGTAATATAGAAAATGTTATCGAGGAATTTGTTACATTTTTGGTAATGGCCGAAACACGCGAGTGGTCAAATACTTATGAGCAGTAGTTTACATTGCTGGACGAAAATATTGCCATAGCACACGATTCAATATATTTATAAACATTTGTAATTATTGAGAAAGTTGCTTTTATGTACTTTTTCTGCATGAATATTTCGTTACAATATTCTACTTTTTTTATAAAAAGAATCATAGAACTACATAAACAAAACACATAGCACAAAACTGGTAAACATGTGTTTTATAAAAATGTTACGCCTGGATAAATGTATTGGCGTACTCGTGAAGAACAAATGAAGATCAATATTTCTGTGAAATCTTAATATATGAAGCAGAAAGTGTTTGTGTATTAGTCTGTCACCTAAAAACTTTCGAACGGTAAACTCTGTCACGAAATGTGTCCCAGCTCACTATGCCTAGCTAATCCAGATAAATGTGACTACTTTCACAAAAATAATAAATAAAAAATTTTTTTTTTATAAAATCAGATTCTAAATTTTGGGCGAAGGCGTGTAGTAAAGCTAGTTTTATGTGGAAATAAAATTTTTCACCGGTATGCTAATACCTTTATCCAGACGCAAAATAGTTGTAAAATAGACTTCTATCCTTTTTGTTACCTATTTTGTTCATGTAATTCTATGATTTTCATAGAGGTAAGTGGGGTATTGTAAATAAATACCCATACAAAAGAAGTAAATAGTAACAATTTTTTCAACACTTACAAATATTTGAATACTGAATCGTGTACTATTCCAACCCCTTCGTCCAGCACTATGTTTGTGGAGGAAATATAGTGAGGCACGCTTAAATAATGTGTCAAACGGTATCTTTTGAATTGAAAGTTACTAAATATGATTCTTGTCATTTATTACAGGGCTGCACAGGCTCAAAATGGTTGCCCAATGTGGTATGCCTAGTCTTTTAATGTGTTATAGTCTGAACAAAATCCACTGGTCACTCTAGGACATCCGCATCATTGTGAATGATTGCCCGATCTCCACTTTTACGTTGTCAGCTTATCTAACCTTTCTATTTGAATGGTGACACTATTTATTTTGTACATAGGCAGATATAGTAGCTGGAAGTAATATAGCGACGTTAAAAAATTAGAGGAACATTAAAGTAAACATTTTTCTTGAAATATTGCACATGGCAAAATGGTACAAATAACTCTTCATAGTTTTGATTTCCTCTCAGTTTTGTTAAAGTGTGTTCACACGATCTATACAACAAGTCAATAATTAACCGAATAAAAATTATTTATGTTACCTGGATAAATTATGATTTGATTACAAAATTATTCGGATGAATTCTTATCCCATTTAAAATTTATTCGGAAAAAATCTTATTCGACTAAAAATTTATCCGCTTGTGGCGAATAGAAATTTATTCGTTATTCTTATTTGTTATTCGCCGTCCGAATAAAATTTTGTCCATCTCTACTTGCAGGTGCTATACATAGAGAACAGAAGTATAGGCACGTGGAAAACTCATATTCTACTTCTCTTTATGACCATTTATTGGCAAATGCCGATTGTGTTTCCATTTGATGTCTTTCAACTTCAACCAAACGCATTCCCTGAACACTCATGTGGCGTCGGCGTGATTCCACATCAATATTTTCTGGAAACTATCGAGCCTAATGTGCGAGAGTCCCTGAATGTTTACTTTAAAAATAAACTTTTGTTCCCGCAGGAATTGAGTCATTGAGTATTGGAAATTTTTATTTCTATATTTTCTATCACATCTTTGTGAAAGTATTACCAATGGATTCGGGAGATCTGTGATGTTCAATTGGCCTATGGAATTCAAAATTGATTCGAATTATGTATAATTAAAAATAACCCTAACGAGGTCGTACTTAAACTCATTTTTATCGGATAAGCCTTAATAGATAAATATCATGAGTATTGAATAGATAATAGAAATTTAAATATTCATTAGTTGGACAAAACTTATGCCGCTCAAAGTGTTAAGAATTATCTTTCTGAATGATAGGTTGAAGTTTCCTTTTTTATTACGCAAATAATAACGCTAGATTGAACAAAAAATTTTTTCTGGTTTGGAAAAAAGAAAACATTGACACAAAGCAGCTAATTTGTATGAACCACATGATATAGATAGCTGTAGAAGGCAGGGTGTCGCGCGCTGTTCCGTGTGCCTACCCTCATGCTCTCTACTATGTACAAGTAGTATAGAGGATGTAGTCCTTTAGTGACCTTGAGTAATCAACTGATGTTGTTCTGACTACAGTGAGCAGAAATTGTGGCACTTTGAAATGATGTGTACCTTAACACCTAGAAATTAAGCTCTCTAGAGTTTTCATCCCTATTACTTTCAGAACATTGCTATGTTTGTTTCGTCCAATTTAAAATATTTCCCTGTTAATTTCTTACATTGAAATTTTTATTATACTTGACAGACACTTCCAACAAAACGATTTTGAAATATTTGAAGGAATTATCTATATTCTTAAAAATATAGTTGCAAATTAGAAAATCTTAATAGTTAAACTGAAAAATTTTAATGTTTTGTACTTTGAAAACTACAACTTGGGGAAATATTCAAACGTGTATAACGACTACATAGCACATTTTCCTATTATTCGTATAACGATATTCAATATCAAGTCATCAGCTTACAAAAAAACAATTTTGCAAGTGTTTTGCACGAAATATTTGCCCGTTTTTAGAGAAAGGCCTGAAAATGGCCAGCGTGCACCGGTACAAGCTTGAAATAATTTAGGAGAAACTAGGATGTAATGCTTACAGAATAGACTGCAGGATGGTACACAAGACATCAAGCACTGAAATCAGTTATGCTAGCCGAATTTGTTAAAAGAATTACTGGAACACGAAAACAGCTATAACTTAAACTTATTTTATCCCGTTATATCCTGACTCCATCCAATCCTTGAAATGGCATTCAAGTGTTACGATACGGCTTCTACAAAGACTTAAACGATGAACGTAATTTCACATCGTTTCTATGATACGCTACAAAACGTTAGCTCTCAATTTTAGACTGCACCATAACACTGTCTTGGGATTAGTGCATCCTCACTGAGCATTATGACCAAAGTAAACGTCTGCGTCATGGAAGCTGCTGCCGCACAAACGAGAGAGCACAACAATTCAATGGACCAGAGGATATTGAATACAGATAAATGATATAATATACAAGGTGACCGAAAATCATGGAACAGGTGGATACGTGCAATTTCTGCGTACCAAAAGAGATCGGAAATCTTTCATCAGTTTGCAATGGAGCTTCATCTTCCAAATATAAATAACTGAAACTCAAAACTCTGATATATTACATCTAAAAAGTTAAACTACGCGGTTGTAAAATCACACATAATGATATGAAGTAACGTATCAATACCGTATGTATTACGTGCAGAAATGACAATTTACTGATGTAGGTACTACCGAGAATATCTTCTAAATAAATGATTTCTTCCACTACGATTGACAATGCATTCCTCATGAGGATATCTCACGTCATTATGTAACAAATATATTTAAAGCCATTAACAGCACAGCAGGGGTAATTGTGCATCTACGCATGCTTCTCATGAATGACTGCGAATGGCCGTGTCCACATATGTACATACACTGCCGTACAAAACACTCGTCAACCCCACTCCTGCTTCCCGAGACACGCTACGGAAAACGGTATTCTCATCTACATAGTGTTCGTTACTCGGTGTATGTCAACCGCCAGCCCCGTCCGTCGCGCCTATAAGGAGAAATTGCTGTATAAAGGTGTAGACACACTTATCAGTTCCGTGTCAGTTCCGTGTCGGCATGCCATTGGTAAGAATAATAGGAGCGTAGAGGACCTCTTCTTCTTCACCTAACCCAGACCTTAACCTTCCGGTACTCGCGTCCATTTGTGTCTCGCGAGCACTCGCGTCGTGCACTGAGTGCACGGCGACGTTTTATTAACCTCTCAGCGTGGTATGACGAGCAGGACTCGTCATAGGAAAACTGTCCGTAACGGCGGTATGACGAGCACCGCTCGTCATGGGATGTGAAGCGGAGCCGTAGCCAGTAGGGCTTGGGACCAAGGTCTATTGGACACCCGAATTAGAGGCGTGCTGTGCTTTTCTGAGGGATGCAAGTCCGATTGGTTAGATTAGGAGGTGTGACAATATTTCTTCAGGTCTGCTATGCAGTAACGCGTTAACAGCAGGGGTCAAGGTTTCGACCAATGCAATTCATCCCACAGCTAGGTACTGTTCTGGGCAGAAAGCCTCCACACCGAGGGGTTAAGAAACATGATTAGGTTCGATCTAACCGCGGTAGCCTGCAATAAAGTATATGCAATAACACTCCTCGAAGGTTAATAGCACACAGAAAGAATACCGTGGGGTCTTAAGTCAGTGCCTTTTGGGTAAAACCATTATTCCGAAAACAGATATCCGTGCACTCCGTGCACACGCGCGAGTACCGCAAGGTTAAAGGTCTGCGCACACATATCAGTTCCGTGTCAGCGTGCCAGTGGTAAGAAGAACAGGGCCTCTACGCCCCTCTTATTCTTGGCATACCGGCACGGAACTGACACAGAACTGATAAGTGTGTTTAGACCTTAACGCAAGGGTCTGTGACGCGGACCGCACCGCCACTGAGCGCCACCGCCGCCTTAGAACGTATACTACTGGAAGACGCGTGACAGCCCGTAACTGTCGCCAACAACCAGGGTTGCTAGGAAGCACCCTGCAGTAGCGGAGTACGAACATCGCATAGTGGAGAGGGAACACCTACAGTAGTGACGGTATATGTGTGCGTGATGGGAAGCGAACCGACGCCAGCGCCAAGCCATGAGACGCCACGGCCAACCAGCGTCACCGGAGAATAGATTATCGACGGTGGTTGGCTGTAACGTCACTTGGCTTGGCTTCGCGTTGGCGTCGATTCGGTTCCCATTGTTTCCCATTATGGCGTCTCACGCACACATATACCGCCACTGCTGTAGGTGTTCCCTCTCCACTACGCGTATGCTCCCACTCCGCTGCTGCAGGGTCTTTCCCGGCAACCCCGCCAACATCTTACGCGAGCGAGAGAGGGGAGTCCCAATCACCCGCAAAGCGCATACGCCGTGTACCCCACTCGCTCGCACCAACTCGCACGATATCTTTCTCCCTCGCACGATGTTGGTCACCAACTGACTCCACAGTAAAGCCTTCAGTAGTATATGTTCTAAGTATGTAGCCGTGGCCGTTCTGTAATTACAGTAATTCCTCGTAATAAACCCAACGAACGGGGCTGGCAGCGGACGTACGCAGCGATGAGGACACTATTCCGGCGAGCGGGAGGGAACGAAACAGTTGACACGAAGTTGCCGTCGACTCTTTCGTTCTCTCACTCTCGACCGAAGTATTCCAAGAAATGGTGGGGATAGTCACCGGGCGTACTACGCATGATAAAAACAGGACAATAACGAGGAATTACTGTAATCGACTCGTTTGAATTCCTGACTTCTATTCTAAGAAAATTTCTGCGACTTTTACACTGATTATAATGCTAATGTGAAAATGGTACTAATGCAGATGGGAATGCCGTTTTCCATAGCGTGTCTCAGAAGGCAAGAGTGGGGTTAACAAGTATTTTGCGCGGCAGTGTATATATATCCCGCAGCATGGTCACCAGGGATTCAAAAAATGCGCGCCAAAAGTGACACTCGAATTGCTCATATCCTGGAAACAAAGTCTCCAATTGCAAAGTAGCAAAGGACTTTTCGATCTCCTCAAGCGTACAGAATACCCACGTGTTGGTATATCCCATAATTTGGGGATGTCTTGTATACGTGTACATAGACAATAGAAACGTAATTGTCAGTAGTCATATAATACACAAGTCGGTACAAATTGGTCTGTGTAATTATGATACGTTCATCTTGCTTTGTCGGTGGGGAGGGAGCTGGAGACGGGAGTTCACTTAATCCAGATGGCAGAACGTGAGACTCACCTTGACCCGCTGCAGATCAATGGGATTCATGATAGTCCCCTGAAAGAATTCCACGGTGGTGAAGTGCCGCTTGAACAGTCCCTCCAGCTCGAGATCTGGCGGTTTCCTAAATGGCACGGGCCCGACAAAACGATATATTTCCCTTTATAAAAACATTCACCTCAAGTATTGGACAGCGCCTTTCGCGTGATATCGCTGAACGTGGCCGACGGTTGTCGGCGGAGAACTGATTTACAACGTAAGTATATAGTACGAATTGCCGTGTACGCCGGGCCCTCAAGGAACGACGTAATGATTCCTTGCGACAATATCAACACGCTTTCTAGCATTCGTTCTGCTATGCCTCCATTTTCTATTCACTGAGGAATACATAACCTCCCTCGTAGGCCAAGAATACACAAGATTGAATGTAATATAATAAATCTAAGTAAGTCTCTACTGCACGCTGATTCGGCTCCATAGCTCATTACAGCATACCATGCATTCGCAGGCGGTTGCGTTCTACGTAGAAATTATACACATAACCATGATGTGTGTATATTTGGTACACATAAACATGTATGACATATATGTATGTACATATATGCGTGTACTATATACATACCCCAACACATACAAGATCATTCATCTAAAGCGATCGGTACGGTTATCTCAAAAGTTGAAGGTTTACAGTACAGTGCGTTGCAAAGATATAGAATATATAGATGTGTCGTAAAGACTGTAGGGGGAGCTACAGTGCCCTTCCCTAAAACAAGTTCTCAGAAACGTATTCTGTATACCTACTGTTGGACAGTAGTACTTTGAGTGGCACAAGGTGTTAAGAAATGCCGTTTCAAGTCTGCCAGACCTTTCTCAGTTTTGCTTAACTCGCACTTAGCAAAGATTCGGTTACATTGGGACACAATACTTTCGATGCTTGCTAGAAAATATGGACGTGAAAGCAGGGTTGCCAGAAGGTGGGAAAACATGGCCACGGCGGGAGCTCAGTGACATAGTAGGGAGTAGTAGAGGGGGAATGCTGGAATGGTGTGCGGAAGTCGTATTAGTGTATATAGGTCTATGTGACGTCACCTTGCCCGCCGAGTGGGAATTCATCCGGCAACCCTGCGCGAAAGCACGCTACAACCGTGCACAGCGTGAAGACATGTGGCCGACGCCACTCGAAGTGTTAATACCGGAAGATTCTGTGATGGTGACCAAATAAGTGCAGCCTTGTAATACGTGACTAAGAACACATCTGGTGCTTTGAAGCCACAGGAATATCGCTTTACACACCTCTAGAGTTGGCTCCAGGCTTCCTATATCTCTGCAAGGCACAACCTTTCATACGGAAAGTGTACTGCACAGTCTCAACAATTACGGACAACTGCATACACCGCTTTATCAGAATCATTTCATACATATGTACGTTTATATGTAATACTACACGATGCCACAAAGTTTGCGTTCTATAAAGGCAAGCAAAAGTGGTTTCCTGTGGTTTGTGATTTTGGTGTTCGAACGATCGCTTTCGCGATCCCCAATGTTGATCGTGAACGTGGCATCGAGTAACTTCGTGTAGCTCGTGAAAAACAAGACAAGGGGAGGAGACAAGGAAGATAAAACAGAAATACGTATTGCATAAGAGTGAGGGTTGAACGAGATGGAGGTAAGGGTATAGATGAGTTGAGAGAAAAGATTTAAGAAAAGAAGTGTAAATATATCGTTTGGCGGTAAAGTGGTAGTCTATGTACGTGTTTCTATGCACCTAATTTCGGGCGTACGTACAAGACACGACTATCTGGATGTAAGTAATTTCGTAACAAGCGTATGTTTTTCGTATGAGCTTGCGTGATGCGACACTGCCGCGACATGTACGCCATGCGTACGTTTATATACATTATGTATAGAGTATGCATAACATACATTATATATATATGTATATCTATATCGATGGATAGATCATCACGTTGAGTTATGTCCAGGTGAATAACCGCGCGATAACCTAAAGAACTGCAAGGAAGTAAGAAGCGCGAGCGGCCACGCGACCGACGGGCAGATTGGTCAAGGTTGGTTGTCTGATTGGTGGAGGTTTCGTGTGGTGGTTGTTTTAGGGTTCGGGGTACCTTGACGCGCTCCAGGTCCACGGCATTCATCATGGTGCCCTGAAAAAACTCCACGGTCGTGTAATGCCTCTTCAGGAGACCCTCCAATTCGAGATCTGGCTCTTTCCTGAAAACATAGACCACTCCTTACGACAATGGCGATCAGACTTTATTCCCGAGCAATCGAAACCGTGCATTCGCGCTGGATGTCCTTTGATTTATCCTTTACGCCGAGACCCCCTCCTCCAGTGGCCATTAAGACAGCAGCGTCGACCTTAACGGACCCTTTTATCGATCTCTCATTAATCCTCATACACAACTCGCGCCAAAAGTTGGCATCGTACAAATTTGAAGATTAGATGGAGACAGTCTGATCGCCATTGGCCGCTTAACCGCAGAGCAACTGGTATAATTGGGAAACCTGTACAGGATGTGAGCTACACTTATCCATATTGCCTTAAGTATTGTCATCTAATGGAATTTATTGATGCCGCAATGTCTAGGTTCTCGTCGGTAATGATCACAGTAGCAGACTTACTTAATTTCATATTGCTCAACGACACATGGTACATGTAACATTATACTTAACATAAATGATGATGGGAAGGACAATAGGGTTAACATTCATTGGAAGAATGAGGATGTACATTTTTGTGGGATTCAATGCACTGTGCAAGGCTAATGTTAAGTCCTAAGATGTTCGCTAAGTGACATATGAGATGAGGGGACATTAAATATGTATACCCTGCATAATCGTACTATAGCTGATCTGGCATTGGTACAATTTACCAAGGAATCGTTTCTCTGCATCAGAACGTCAGACTTGTCAATGTGAAACTACCATCGTATCGAAATATATGCCAATACAGAGCGATTATACAGGCTTCCGTGAACTATATGAGACTGGGAGTATAGTGAACGGATGTTGATTGGGGTAGCAAAAATAGAAAATCGATGGCCATACCTATGCAAGAAGACAACCTCCACGTCAACGTCCTCGCGGTCCTCGTGCAGGAAGTCCTTGAGGAAGTGCGAGACTGATTCGTAGGTGATGTGGCCACACACGACAATATGTCTGCCAACACAACGAACGAATTAGATTCCACTCCCGCCCAATTGCGGGTAGTCGAAAAGAAGAGAAACTTACAAGCAACTACCATATACACGCTCTATTTATAATATACATGTGTCTCACCCAACTAAGGAATTCGTTACGTTTTTCTCTCTCCGTGTGCCGACTAAACTGTTTTTTAACCGTTTCCATTTGCTTTTCATTCTTTGAACGTGCCCCTCGAGGGTAAGCACTTGTCGTGGTGCCGCTTGAGGGCGTAAATATGGTTAAGTGAGTTGGCGCGAAAGAGATAGAGCCGAATGAAGAGAGAGAAAGAGAGAAAAGGGATGTATATGTATGTATACATATATTGTAGTAATAGATAGATAGATAGATAGACAGATAGATAGATAGATAGAGAGAGAGAGAGAGAGAGAGAGAGAGAGAGAGAGAGAAAGTGAGTGAGAGAGAGAGAGAGAGAGAGAGAGAGAGAGAGAGAGAGAGAGAGAGAGAGAGAGAGAGAGAGAAACGTGAATATCGTTGAGAAATCGAAATTTTAGTTCCCTTTGTGCCAGTTTAGTCTGCTGCCACAGTAATAATATCTGAATCGAAGTTCTGTGTCAGTTATTCGAAATGAAACATAGCTATTAGAATTTCAAAGTGAAAGTGCAATCTTTTTTTTCTTTTTCACCACTGAACAAGGAACGATCTCTACAATTATGTCACGATTCGCGTGTTATCTACCTGCATATAGTATGTAGTTAATTAATGGGCTAAACTTACCGGAACTGCGATAAAAATTGGTGTGAGTCGTTTATAGCCAACTAATAATATCATCGACAACTACACACGCACACACACATACGCGCGCGCTCACACGCATACAGAGTAAGTCGTCTGTAGAGACTAGATATACAATATACAGAAATACAAAAAAAAATTATACACAAATGTGACAAGAGTTAGGTAAAAATACGTAAGAGTGCAGGCTCGTTCGTGTCCCGTTTTTTCTTGCAATCAAAAGACAAGCACATAACTCGTTTTCTACACGTAATTAAATTCTACGTGCGATGTTGTACACTGAATAATCACATACTCTTGCCGTTACAAGCAGATCAGACAAGTGGGTGCCTAAAAAAGTGACAAAGTGTTATTGCATCAAGTACAAAAAAAAAAACTTCATCATGACCATTCCATGCTCAACCATTTTCTTATTTTTTTTTAATATTATTTTTCTACACTTGTGATATCTAATTGCGAGGCTCATCATGAACTCAGCAGACACCCGCTGTTTGCACGATCGACTGTTCTCGTCGCGATCAAAAAATCTACCCCGTCTACCATACCAGGGACGAGGGGAAGAAAACCACTTGCGTGTTACTGAATCCAGCATGGGCCCGAAAACACATGATCCAACATATAAGCCCCTACTGACAGAATTGGCCTTCAATCTACCGTAATGGTGCCGACGTACTCGTTGTGTAAAATGTCGAGAATGTGGATATCGTGTTGCGTGTGCGTGTATGTGTGTATCATAAGAGAAGTTACGTAGACATTATGTATCTACCCATTTCTAAAGAGGTATATACGTGTTACTCGAGCCCTATTGCCCCACGTAGGTAATGTATCGAGGGAAGTTTAAAATATTCGCACGTCGAACGTATAAATCGAACGTTACTCCGTCGCAATAGCCGTCCGTCGGAGCATACACGGCGTCGACTTCGAAAATACCACGTGAGCGCCTCCCGTCGCGCTAGCCGCGTCCTCCGTGTGCTCGGCACAGCGGGACGCATCTTAAAAAATGTCCACGCAAGCCACGCCTAGCGAAAGTTTTGTGCTGACAAAAAATTTTATCGTCGATAAACAGCACGTGCGAACGTTGCAATCAGTAAGGAGCGACGCTTTATGCGCCTTAAATGGAATGACCAACAGTAACGTCATCGATGATTATCGTGTGTGTAGAAGATCAAGATTGCTACGCATTGTAAAGTAAGTTGTCACGAATCGGACACCTAGATATCTCCGTTGGATTTGAATGTAAAGGGAAATACGTAGACTAAAGTGCTCGACAGTTTATGGGTTGAAGATGACGAATATAATTATTCCCCTCTAGAGTCACGTTTTTCTAGAATTATTCGCAGCAGCACTGTCATCTTCCGAGTACGTAGAATTTTTTATAAAACATATCTCGCTATATAATGCTAAAGTGAGCTCAGATCGTCGTTGATCCAATATTCAGCTAAATGTGCAATTTGTAAAACGTGACGTGAATAGTGAAGAAGAGAATTTTCAAATCTCTAGACTAGGTGCACTATGATTGGTTAAATTAGACGTTATTGCTAAGCTTCCTTTCAAGGAATTCTGAAAAAAACTCGAATAAATAATTGTAGATTATGTGCTGCTACTGAGGAACGTCATTTTGGAAATCTTTACCTTTCTACTTTAAAGTGTCCCCCATTTGGATTCAAATGTTTGAACTTGTTTTAAGATCAGCTACAACATGCAATGAGCAAACATGTGCGAGTCGTTTTAAGAAAACAGTAATAAGCTTGGTAGCCCTGAAAAAATGTTCTTAAATGTAAAAAAAAAATAGTATGTTCATCATTGTCCAAATGCTGTTCTATATATCACTCCTTTGTTTCCGAACACAATGGAGATATTAGGTGCTCTGTGGTGACTTACTGTACACTCGTGTGCGTGACCGTGTATGAGTAAGTACTACACTCAAAATATTTTGATGGGACTAACAGGCGCGTGACCGATAGTGTTGGGTTTCTTGTTGTTTTATAAAGTATTACAGTCGCACTGACACAAATTATGAACGATGATCAATATGAAAAGAAAACGTACATGTCATTGTAACGCTCTTCCCTAATCTAACAAATCATTTGTTAGCCCACTGATAGTCCCTCAATCAAACCTAAACTACGCATAACATATTATGATTAGCAATATATGCGTATACATACAGCTTCATATGTGTATTCATACATACATATACAAAGCGTATACAGGGTGGGTCATAGAATATGTACAAGGAGTCCTCTCGAAAATTTTGAAGGACTACTGGAGACGTAATCCTTCTCTAGTGTATTATAATTCATTCGAACCTTTTACGTAATGAAACTTACTACTTGGTTCATTTGGGAGCAAAAGGAACAGCTGAACATATTTCTAAATGGAAATACCATAAGAATTTTTTTAGTAACTTAATAAAAAACATCTTTCTATTTGCTGGATGTGCTTAAATATATTTTATGTCTCTTATAATCGTATGTTCACATATTTAATAATGTAATAGAAAATTCAAATATTGTAATGAATTGTTACCATATATTTCATTAAGTATTTTTACAAAGCTTAATATAGTCTTAGAAGTCAACGAAAACTATTTTGTGTATTTAATAATTGGAAAAAATTGCATATATGATTAATATTAGAAGCACTTCATAACTTTGTGAAAACTACAAATATATTCTCTCTTGTCCCAAAAAGATAGAATAACATTATCTCGCGTATTACGTAAAAGATCCTTGTGAAGAAAATTAGGGGTGCTTCATATGTGTAAAAGGAGTTGAGAATATGGATTTCAAACCCAACAATGACAAGGGAAGCCTAATGAAATACATATGTATTTGTTCGAATCCTCAGCGTTTCCTCTAATAGTTCCCTCCGCAAGCATGGATAGCGTAAAGTGTTATCCATTAACTGATAAGATAAAAAATGCTTCAAATTGGTGCATAGAACAGGGTTGCCAACAAATACAAAACTTAGCTGAGCCTTATAAACACATCAGGCAGTCTATAACGAAGCACGTTCAATAAAATTGTTCAGGATCGTATTTGAGGTAAAGATGATTGTTTTGTACTTTCTTTTCCAAAACAAGAAAAAAACACTTTGGGTGACCGTGAAGAGAATAGTAGATCCGATCCTGAATGTGTCAGGGAATACCCGATACATGAGAAGCAATTACACCTTTGGGTTCAACAGCTTTTTGAGCTAACAACTGTAATCATGGCCCACCCTGTATAATATAACCCAAGACAAAAGTACACTTTTCCACTTTCCCTTCTTAAAGAATTACACGTAAGAACGATAATTAATGCTGTCTAAAACATCAAGGTTATTACACTCAAGTGTTACAACATTAGATGTGTGTGTATATATATCCACATATACATATACACACACCACACATACGCACACACACACAAACACACGCGCGCATACACGCATACATACGTACGTACACACATTCGTACATACACGCACACATACGTACGTACATATATATATATACATGTATAGGGTATTCCATATAACTGGATCCGGCTGTACGATTGAAACAGTTTGAAATAGACAAAAATCTTATAAAGCAAAATTAAATGATATTATGTGCATATTAGTGTGCACAAATTTCGAAATGCAACTGCTCACCTGTCAAAAGGTTACATGAACAAGATCATGCGCAAGTTTAAGACTGCGAAAGATATAAGTAGGTACTGCTTTGCGACCTCAAAATTGAGTTGTGTTTTAAAGTAATAGTCGCTGCTTAGAAAATTTTTAATATTTACTTCCAAATGATGAGAAACTGCACCAAGGATGCGCTACATATAAAATACCAAATTCCATTCAGCGAGATGGTAAGTTTACATAGTAGCATCGTCGTAATTCGAAACACCTAGACCCGCTTAATTTTGCATGATAGTATATTTTTCTACGGCAGACCGTTTCCACGGGCACAAATCGATCCAGCTACGTGGGATATCCTCCATATATATATGTAAATAGTGTATGCATTCAATGTTGGAAATGCAGGGTACATGCTGGGCATTGATCCTTGCACTCGGAGGGAAATACAGCTCGAATGTTTATTTATACTTGTGCTCCCTATTCTGTGTTTTACAAACAGCAAATTCTGATACGTCAATTTAACAAGCGCAACATTAACTTAAATTTAGAATTCCAATGATCTTCTAATTTGAACATATTGCTGATTCAAAGTAGCGACACCTACGTCGAAGCTAAAAAGACGAATTAGTTACCCGGCACACTGCTCTCATTGCTCTGGATCAGTCATAATCGAACGATTATTATGTCGACAAAGTGCAACTCGAAGAACGAGGAGTTAGATTCTATTAGCTATAGGGACACCGTTTAAAATTAAAATTACACCACCTTGCTTCAGCTAACAATGTTACCAATAAAAGATTCTTTCTTCAATCAATCTACAAATTGATTCAGTTCCAGCACTTTTGCCCGCTTCGTGCCCGACATGATGAACTACTTACAAGAACAAAGCTGCGTCTGTTTGACATCGATAATTCCTCGTTCTTCGTACAATTTATGACACTAGCATCACAAAGCCGTATTTGCCCCAAGTGCAATCAGTGTGAACAAACAAGCTAACACCAGTTGCTGGATATGGTAGATTTGTGGCGACAGTTGGACTAGCTGGTTGACTGGTTGAAGGGGTTGCTGGACGATGGTGAGGGGAGGGGATTGCGGGGAGGTAAGGATGTATTGTTAAGGGCTGTTTCCAGGATAGCGACTGCCGACTACGAAGGCCGACTGACAACTAGTACAAAGAGCAGGTGTGGAACTGCAATTCTGCGATTCTAACACTGTTCTCTAAATATATATATATGTATATAACAAGAAGAGACGGGCAGTTCAAGGAAGTTTTCAAGCTTGTCTGTAGACATAATGTGGTGTGTACTCTGTGTATCCGTGAAGAAGGGAGTCGTATATAAAGGGGAATCGGGAGCTGACATTGAGGCAATTGTGAGGCGTGTAGGTGTTCAGGTGCATACGACAAGAAACAGTGGCACAGAGTTCGAGGTAGGGGGGAGGGGGAGGGGGTGGACGTCGTGCTGGAGGCAAGGGACACGGGGGTCGGGTTCAAGAGAAGGAGTCAGACTTACATAATATACAAGATGTTATCATACGAGAAAGTATCGGGGTAGCTGATAGTAATCAGGGTTGTGAAAGGTGGCTCAACTCGGGAAAGCTAGTTGGTTGGTTGTGTCTCTCACCTGCGACCTCGCTCGTTCTTCAAAGTGCCGCCATACTTGTTTCGCGTCCCGATCAGGTCAATTATCTCGGGGATACAACTGGCGAATATGGCCTACACCACGTGATAGAACAGAACACAACATTCGCATCAATACACTTGTGTGAAAGGTTTGGCAGTTGTTTGCTTAATTTTCGTTTTTTTTCTCTTTTTTTTTACATAAGTCTCGGTCGTGCCGTGTGAATTGGTATCGTCCCGTCGCGTCGTGGTAATCGCTAATGCGTCGAATGTTGGTCGTACCTTATTTGCTGTTTTTTTTTCTTTCTTTTTTGGGGGGCGGGGGTGTGGGTGGGTGGGGTGGCGAGGGTAGGAACTTTGCACTTATGAACGGAAGTAAGTTTTGGCTCAGCTACCGGGCAGCGCGGCTACTCATAGAGACACGATTAGTAGTGCTGTACCGCTATGCGTGCCACGGCCCAAATAGTTAATATATATGGAAACGAACACGTTCCAAATAAAAGGCGGGGTAGGTAGGCTACCTACACCTAGGTCCTACACTCCTACACCTAGGCCTAACGATAACTACACGTGCCGACACGTCTACCTAGTCCATTGGCAGATAGGTTTTATATATATATATATATATATATATATATATATATATATGTATATATTCATCGAACTTTACGCGTACACATTTGGTACAAAAGGTTTGTAGTTCTTAACAATTCTTTCATTCATCTGGCTGTTTTTTTTTTCTTTACATCGAGGATGGCTGGATATTCTACTTCCGAATATCGTGCACCGCTTCTGCTTTTTTGGCGGGTATACGGACGTCACTTTGCAATTGAAAAAAAGAAGATGCTTCGAGGGGACATACCGCGCTGTTCGAACGCCTTCGTATAAAGCCGGGTCCAGACCTGAATGCGTATACGCTGAGCAGGCCGAGCGCGCACGAATGACGCATGCGGAGGGGTCGAAAATGCCATTATGTATTTCTTCACCAACTTCTGTGCTTAGCTTACCCCACTGCGCAATCATAAAGATGGTGTGATAATCAACTAAATAAACATACAGCTTAAACCTCCAAGTCATCCTGTTTACCAGTACAGGGTGATTCTCCAGCGACGCCTGTCAAACAGGTGCCGCCCGATACTCTGTGGCGAGGACAACCCCCCGCGTCCCTTCACGAGGCGTATTGCCGTTCCCCGCGAGTAATATCGTGTGATTTTTTAACACAACAACGAGTCGGTCAGGCTATAAGAATTAAGAACAATGCAGGGTGTAGTGAAGAAAAGAAAGATAAATTATTCAGTAAAATAGAGCTTTAAAGTCTATCATATGGTAATTGCATTATATTGTTGAAAATGTAATTTTTAGATTTTTGATTAACTGTTCATGACAATATTATCAATGGATTAAATTCATTCGCATAGATCCATCCTTCATGATTAAAAAAAAAGACGCAAGTCTATACCTTCAATAATTTAGGTCATTAAAATTCATTTCTGTAGGCGGGTTTCGTAAAAATCACCGAAAGCAGGGAACATTGAAGATTTGTATTTTTTAAACAATTTCGAATCTGCAAAAATGAGGACTTAACCCTCCCTAATTTCATATGGACTACCATATATTTCAATATCATGAAAATCCGAGACATCGTGGATTTTAGAAAAGTATCACATCTGCTTCTATCTTCCACGCTGAACGCAATGCACTCCAAACTCCCTTTGATGTGTGGAAGAAAACCAACAACGGTCGGCTCAGGCCATGCGCCTTCGCCGGCATTCGCGAGTCGGGTCGCATGCGCCGAGTCACCACGAATAACACGTCCACACTAGTGTATGCGTTCACGCTCACCCTTTCTGACGTAGAAGCATGCGGGTGTAGCTACCGTTTCACCCGTCCACATTAGAATATTCGTGCGGGCTCAGCCTGCTCAGCGTATACTCATTCAGGTCTGGACCCGGCTTAAGAGGGGTACAGTTCCCGTGACGCATGGTTACCATAAATACGCTGCTGCGCCGTACGAAGCTTGCAAAGAACGAAAGAAAACATAATTCCTAATCGGATAGGACGCATACGCTTAGTTAAGTATCGATTTGGCGATATCGTGATTGCAGTCTCATCGTGGCACACAATGTGCCAAACTCATCGTTAGAGAGCGGTTAGCGAGCGATGTTAGGGTCTGGGTTAGTGTTGATCACTCGTCCATACTAACATTTAACGCCATCGACGTGGCGTGAATAAATATGCAGAACAGTGGAAACAAAAAGGCACAGTCTGTTCACGACGTCGTTTAGGCTCGTGCCACGGTATCGCGACATTAATGCGGATCTCTTTCTTCCTCTTCTCGAAGAGAATGCACGGTGCTCTCTATTTACGAGTTCACATCGAATACGGCTCAGTGGCGTCCCGAATGACAATTCTGAAGCAAGTGCACGTTCTAAAACTCTACGGTAGTCTTTCTTTGGGAAAGGATCGCCGATGGGCCCCTTCGGTAAAGTTTAACACATCAGGTGTGCTGTATTTGATGGATGAAGGATTTATTGGCCAAAAATAAGATAATATCTTATAATTAGAATAAATGCGATAATTTATACAACTTTCCAGAAGGACCAATAGAAACATAAGTGTTTTCATATATTAATGCAAAAGTAATGCAATTACGATAGTGGAATTTTTATTCACTAATTCATAAATGTTTTATCGATTATAGAAATTGAAAGATTCGATTCGACAAAAGAGATATTCCCAGAAATTATCTTATTTGTGAGCCAGAAATATAATTCATTAAGTTACGACAGTAAATACCCTGTGTATCACAAATATGCATGATTCTTCTTCATCCGGTATCTAGGCCAGTGGTTTTCAACCGATATAACTTAAGCGTACCTAAGCACCACGCGAAACATCAACGACCACGTTGTCGCATGAATATCTTTGCTCGTCGTGTTGTGGTGAAACATTCTGGAATCGAGTGGCATGATGCGGGGGAAGGTTGAGAACCGCTGATCCAGACCATGCAGGTCCACTAATAAGTCCAGGCCAATAGACGACTGATCTCGATTTAACTAAATTGTCCACGGGGGAAAAGCGGTGCGTCTGCGGCAACGAAGTCTGTGAGCGTAATCGCGTTATAATACATCGCATGTTACTTCTTTCGTTACCAAATAATCAAAGAAATGTGTTTCTTGGGACATGAGCTAGTGTCAGATCTACGCATGTATATTGTCTCCAATCCGCTTTCCTTCCGCTCAGTAATCATCTTATATACATACGTACATACACTGTCATTCAAAATACTTGACGACCCAACTGCTGCCTCCCGAGACACGCCACGGAAAACGTCATTCCCATCTATGACACAAGGGTCTGTGGCGCGGACCGCAGCGCCACTGAGCGTCACGCAGCCGTGGCCGTTCTGTGAGTAATCGACTCGATTGAATTTCTGACTTCTAATCTAACAAATCTTCTTCGACATTTACACTGATAATAATGCTAATGCAAAAATAATACAAATGCGAATATGACATTATGAACAATATTCGTATACTGCAAATAAAAAGCGCTACGGAATGCCTTTTTCAGCACGCATTCGTCTCTTTATTGCATTAATAAAAATTGTTTTTGTAGCAGCTCGTAGATCACCTCGTAGAATTATTCTACTGTCATTTGCATTTCGAAGTTCATATATATATATATTACAAAACTGTTTGATATTTAGAAAATCTATTTTTATTATTAGCGTATTTATTTCTAGTATATGAATATTCGTCGTAATATTATATTCGCATTAGAATAATTTTTGAATTAGCATTATTATCAGTGTAAAAGTCGAAATTTTATTAGATCAGAAGTTAGAAATTCAATCGAGTCGATTACTCACAGAATGGCCACAGCCGCGCGGCGCTGAGTGACGCTGTCGTCCGCGCCACGGACCTTTGTGTCATAGATGGGAATACCGTTTTCCGTAGCGTATCTCAGGAGGCAGCAGTGGGGTCGTCAAGTATTTTGCACGGCAGTGTTTATGCACATCGAGACGTGTGAAAAAATGTACGACAGATACATAATATAATAAATGTGGAGAATGCGGTGTGAACGTGTGAATGTTCATGTGTGGCGTGTGCACGGGTACGTACGTATATATATATATATATATACACACACACATATATATATATATATATATGTGTGTGTGTGTGTGTGTGTGTGTGTGTACACATCTAATATGTTAACGCGATAATCGTGGTGGAGGCTGTGATGTTTGGTCGTTCTATTTTGTGGTTTTCCGCGTCAAAAAAAATCTCGAACCGACTTGTGATCGAAGTATTCGTGTATCGTATCTAATTGCAGATGATGCGTGTGCATTCGACGCGTCTGTGTATCGGCGTGTGTAAACATGCGAAGTAAGGTGAAGAATGAAAGACTGTTTTCTCGACGTGGCTGAAGTTCGACTACCTATATGTGTGTGTCTGAATGAAGATAGTGGGACAATGAACGAGCGTTTCACGGGAAACGACGAGAAGGCTGTTGCAATAATCGGCAAACCCCCATTATATATTCATCTGATCCACGTGCCTCAAATCCAACGAGGAATTAGAATGACAAGCCCCGACGAGTTAATGCATCACCATGAATTCGTTTATATCAGAATGTTACCGTCTTCGTTAATCGACGAATCTTTAAGAAACAAAAGGCAGAAAACCTGAATATGGTTATCGAGGTGTCTAATGGTGCATGCAAAATTTACTCAACACCTGGATGAGAGAAAAAAAAATGACAGAACGACATACCTTCCAAATTTTCGCACGTATTACAGGGTGTATACTTTTTTTTAGTTTTCTCGATATTACCGGGCAAACGGATACGTAAAATGTCGATATCTATACATATCGTTTTGTGTCTACATGAAATCCAACAAGATACTGGTCAGAAACGTCCGACTGAACTCGATTAACTTCGCTAGAACCCGTCATACGTTCAACGATTAACGATAAGTCATGCGCAATTGCTTCCTCTATTCGTTTCATCATGCCAAAACGAATAACCGGGCGGCTGGATCGCGGCTCATTTAATTCGTGCCTGACCGCTTTCACGTCCGCCTTCTCCGTGTTCGGCCCGTTCGACGCTGGAGGTACAGATGCAGCATTGTGTCTCGCAATTATTGCGTGCAATTTCTACTAATAAAAATCCCCTAAAAGAGCAGCCCGCATGTGCCTACGCTTGCACCCCGTCTACTGCTGCGCTCTAGTTCAAGTGCCAAGTTAGTTTATATCAAGCAAGAGACCAAAAAAAAAAAGAAAAAACAAAGTAGAACCGTGATTTCAATCGCCGATGTGTGACTTCTCCCCTCGATCGTTCGTCGAACAAGAGAAGTCGGTTCCTCTCTAAAAAAAAAAGGCCATTCCGCGATGGGTTCGATCGCTTTCGGATATTTCTACAAGGCTAGCCAGAGCACTAACGCATGCCACCAAGAAACTCAATTCTTAAAGAGAGAGGGACAGAGACAGAGAGAGAAAGAGAGAAAACAAAAATGTCTACGGGTCGCCGACACGTTTTTCTTTCTTTTCTTTTGCTTTTGGAACTTTCGCGGCCACGTTTCACAGTAGGCCCATCTTTTTTTAATTTCTTTTCTTCTTCTTCTCCGATCCGCGCTTTCCCATTCACTTGATAGACAAAGAACCAAGTGTTAGCGCGATCACACGTGACCTCATGAGCCCCAACTCTTTCTTTCGCGCGTTTCTACTGGCCACAGCTACGAGCCAGCGATCGTCGAGGATCGCCGAGTCATCTACGCTACACGGAACTCGAGTAACGAATACGGGGTGTGGAGAAATGCGTGGTGAAAACAGAACGGGGTAATTCTTCGGTGAGAAATAAATCGAAAATTTGAAGGAAATATTTCTTTTTTAAGAGACATCAGTTTTTAAGAAAACGAATTTGAGATTTCATCGAGTTTCTATGTAGCTGTACGCAGGGCAAGGATTTCTACCTTTACTTGCGTTTGTATGCAATATGTACAGAGTGTTAAAAAATTTATGGTCACTGCTTTCAGGGGTGAATCTGTACCTCTGTAAAATCCATACCTCTTTGTAAAAAAAACTTGCCGTAAAATTGTTTATAAGATTGAAAATTAATGTTAATTATTTTTGCATGAACATATTCTGCTCGCTGAAAGGAAAAAAAGTTTAGAAGGATCCATATGTTACAAGCTTTCTCAAAATCATGAAAAATCGTTTCATCAAATAGCTGGATCACTTCCTCCATGCCAAAACTTTAACAATTTTTTTAGGAAACGGTACGTTTGCGACATATGGTCCTTTTGGGACTTTTTCTCTTTTCAGTGAGCAGAATATGTTGATGTAAAAAGAAAATTAACATTACTTTGCAATTTTAGACAATTTGTAGATTCACCCCTGAAAGCAAGACCATCACTTTTTTAACATCCTGTACGGGGTGCAGAAAAATTATATATCACGGTTCACACAGATCTCCCACAACTCTCGGTCGGTGGATATCAGTTAAAAGAATCCACAATTTATTGTGAATTGGCTATGATCTTGAAATTTGAGGTAAATTTTTTTGTGTTTGACTCACTAAAACAAAAAATAGGATAGAATGTTTCAAACAATGAATGATAAAAATGGTTTCTTTGAAACTTTTTAACCTCGCACTGAGTAGAACACATTAAAATAAAAAAAAATAGTTCTTACATTTCGAGGTCAAGATCAATTTTGCGGTACAGTTTTTAAACAGATCTCTATCGATCCAGAAGTGTAGAATCGCCTGTACGAACAACGAACTATAATATTTTTTCCACACTTTAAATGATCGTGACATAACACGTTTTGAGAATATGGAACAAATTTTTGAACATCTTTTTTAAATCCTCGTGCAGGATAGTACAACTATGCTTTCTTAGCGAGGTCGGTATCTTCAATGATGTATTTAATAAAGAAATGTAAAATTATAAGAATTCAAGAGTTTGTTTAATATTTTCAAAATATGTCGTTTTGTAACTTTGTTACTTTCAGCACAAACATAAGTAGAAGTAGTAATTCGTAATTAGGTCTCCAAACTATGCCCTATTTAGATACAAGTATATTCGTAACGCATGAAATTCCAAAATCGTTCATTTCAAGAAAAAAGATATTATTTCAAATTTCCAACTTGCTTTTTGACAAGAAATCACTCCGTGCTCGCTTCTACCACTTTTTCCATCACACTCTGTATGATCGACCGCTATAAGACGACGGATGTACTGTATAGAACATGATCAAAATGTGATTCCTAGTGAAATATAAAAGAGAATCTTTTTCATAGATTTCTTTTTATTATCTCCTGCAGAGTGGTGGCTGTGATCCACTGACATGAGAGTAAACTGCACGGACCAGTCGCGTTACAGTTTCCCAAGAGACAGTCTTAAGGATGTAGGAAAGAACAAATTGAGTCCCACGAACGAATTGATAGCCCTCGAGAAAACCAAGATAACATTTCTCCCGTCGAAGGAAAGATTCTCGTTTACTGTGTGTCTACAAGGAGTTACATAGCTCCTGAAACGATCAGACGATCATTTTGCTATTTGCATCAATCTCTCATCGAAATATCAAAGTAAATGTAAATGTTGCGTGGAACAGAGGAGGATGCGCCTCTTCGTTATCTGTTGTTGAATTTGCTGTGTAACCGGAACGACACTGAAAAGACGGAACAATCGATGCGATCGGGCGTGATAAACAAATGGAACGGAGGCTCGACTTGCTGAATTCCTTATTTGTAAATGTTGCGAGTACCTTTACGCGAATGTACCGCGATCGTATTCGCAACAACGGTGCCGTACAGTTTTCACAGCATGCGCCTGTGATACACACCGATTCTAAAAGCTGGGACAGCTTATAGTCTTGTCCGAAGTAACGACAGAGAAGATTGGTTGAGGGTAAAACTTGGGGGGCTCAATGCAGATCATTTTCTTATAATATGATTTTTATCTAATAGAAGAGTGCAACTCATAATGTTCTTGCACTTATCTTGAATGAATCTATGCATGTTTTATCCTATAAAATGAATATCACTATACAACATATAATAATAATAATACATGTTTTTATTGCACTAGAAAATACGATACAGTGCAAAGGGCGAGGTACAGCTATAGGCTGCTATTAACCTAACCCCCAAAAATACTCAAGTGCTATACAGTCTTTGAAAAAGGTGAATAAGTTCAGGGTCTTTCTATATCTTCTGTCGAAGATCCTTATTAGTACTGTAAGTGATCAAACAATTCACTATTACACTTTTCAAAATCGGCTCACATGCTCTCTTACGTTATGCGTCAGTTTGAATAGTGTGGTTTAGTTCACTGTATAAATCAATCTCTGAAACAAAAGAATGCATATACATTTTGATATTTAAAAGACCTCGGAGAAAAAAATCTAGTGAACTCTTGTTTTGTCACACGTACTGTGTGGTCGATGTATGACAGTTCTTGAAATTCCTAATTTAGTACAATATCAGGATGAAAAATGCGAAGACATGTAAAATGTAATAATTGAATTTTTAAACACTACGATAATACAGACTTCTGACAGGAGAAATGAAATTTGTGGTAAATTATTATTTTATACACACATTAATGAAAAAATCAATGTATTTCGTAGAAAGTATGAGTATAATGAACTCGAAAAAGGATAAAATCATAGTTTAAAAATAATAAATAATGTAACGAGACGATTTTATACGAAAATGGTGTTCATTATGCCGTTTAACAATTTTCTTATCAACATACTCTATCTTTACTTAGACAGGAATCACAGCTTATCCCAATTTTTAGAATCACATTGTACATAGTGGGTTTAACAAGTCTCCATATACCTGGATCAAATCTTCCTTAGTGATGTTGCATACCACAAATCAATTTAAACACTGAATTATGTTAATAGTGAATCAATTATAGAGACTGTAGAATATTTTAAAAAAACATAGTTTGTACCATACTTAATGAAAAATAATTAAATTTTTAAAGAGTAAAAAGAATTTAAAAAAACTATTGCCATACATATAATGCATTTAATCCTCCAATACAAAATCCCATACAATATTCCTGTGAGGAAAAAAAGACTATTTATTGGAATCGATCATCAATTAACCTGATTTCTGTTATATTATTCTGAATACCTAATTTATTATAATCCTCTTATACACTATTAAGTAAAATAATGTATGTAATAGATATAAAACAATTTGAATTAAAATATTAAAGGAGAATAATATAATAAATATTTTCGGATAAAGAATATTAATTAACAGGGAAGCAATTTTATAGCTGTCAGCCATAAAAAATTATATATCACTCAAGAATATCCCAGTAAGATATATAGAGGCTGTTTCAACCTTCTGTGCATGGCAAGTCGAACAAGAATTTGCGTGACCAGGCGCTCGAAGTTGCCGATTGCTATTCTAAAACGTGAATCAAGTGAGAAAAGGAATATGCTTGTGCGCGCAAATCGACGCAGCGTGTAGAAACAACTGGCGATCTATCCTATCGATTAATTAAAAGCAAAAAAGTCTGCCCAATCGTAAGAGAGGAAAATTGTATCTGTGAAAGAAGTAGAAAGGAAGAAGAGATAAATAGTGAAGAAGCGAAATATACATATACATATGTATATCGACGATAATTAACAACAAATATACATATATATATACATACATGTAGCTCACGAATCTCGCGCGCTGCCTCAATAAATTGGGTGAAACAGGTTACCCATTGACGAATCGTGAAAATAAACGAGGCGTAATACGAGCTATTTTTCGAAACCGTGCGGTGAGAGGCAGTCATATACATATAATGTATATGTGTATAATATAACAAACGTATTTATAGAGATTAATAAAGATAGCACAGATAGATAGATAGAAAGTGAAACCAAAATAAGAGATAGACAGAGAGGGAGAGGGCTAGAGAGAGAGAGAGAGAGAGAGAGAGAGAGAGAGAGAGAAAGATGCAACAATAATATATATTGATCTCATCTACTATAGTGTGTATTAACATGTGTGTATAGAAGAATAAAACACGTGTGTGTATTTCTCTTTTCACAAAAGTCCAAGCATACCAGCACGTGTTACCAAGATATTTACTAACTGGTAAAAAGTGGGTAAGAAAAGCGGTGAGAGTCAGCACAAGGTACATTAAATAAACGGTGAGCGATATGGTAAAAGGGGGACAGTGAGTTCCAGAATTCGGGGATGCCATTTTTCTAACAGTTACTTATCGGGATCAGGGTTAAGTGAGGTGTTAAGGGATATTTACGCTAGTCAGAGAGTGAAAGTCTGGATAGCAGCTGTAAACCCGTCTCCCTCTTCGAAAAACACGATTCCGCGCGGAAGAGACCGAGTTCTCCGATCGAGCGAAGCTAGCCGCGCGCGGCTAGTGTTGCCTTTCGATTATTCCTCGTGCAAAAAAGGCACGGCGCCGTAGATAACCTACTCCGCGGACCGTGCTTGGCTAGAACCCGAGAATTTAAAAAAGTTTCCTCGGCTACATCCTTTGAGAACTGGGTTACGCGAGACGGCCATTAAAATACTTCGCGACGAGTGCGCTTCCTTCCATTTCCTAACTTCCACGCGAAAGAAGGTACAGGAGCACAGTTTCGACTATGACAGTGAAAAACGATCGCGAGAACGAGAGAAACGAAGTACAACGGTACGATTACTTCGACCCGATAGTCTTCCGCTGCCTAGTCGTTAGATAACTCGTCTCGTCTCTGGCGAGTTCACGATTCATCGAAAATTCCTCCGGCGTGGGGAAAATATTCCGAATTTTAGCGTCACGGCTTCTAAGCGAATAGAAAGATACACGAGCAGAGCGTAAACAGGTCACTTCGCTATCCAGGTTGACTTTGCTCCTCCTCGCATCTATGCGACTACTGGGACAACAGTTTGGGGGGCTAGTTTCAAGGGGTATCTTTGGCTGGCTTCCACGTAGGTGGATTTTTGGGGTACCTGCGTCCACGCTCGCGCTTGTACTGGCCACCGTACTTGCAGCGGTTCGCGGCGAGCTCCGTGATCTCTGGGATCCAGCTGGCGAACACCGCCTACACACCCACAATCATCCGTTGCCGTCAGAACAGAGCCCTAGCCTGAGTTTTTTTATTGGTGTTTTCTTTTTTGGGGGTATTTTTATCTTTTTTGTTTTTGGTTAACTAGTGTGTGTGTATTTGATACGTTTGCTTTCGTCTCGTTTACTGTCACTCCGTTATCGTACTTTAGCTCCCCGAACGCCTCTTCGCAACGCCTAAAATGATACACGCTCGCAACGCTTCACTCTCTGCTCAATCATTCACAAAAACCGAACAAGATGGTCGTTCTGTGGCATTCGAAGAAGGATAACAAGGTTCGCGTTTCAAGCTAAGTTTCTGGCGATAATCAACAAGTGAAGCTTCGTCCAACGATTTCGTTTTAATCGTTGGGCACTTGAAGCTATTTAATTGCTTATACATATTAAAGAACGTGATTATGCTGCACAAATTGTTCGATCCGATTCTTTTTGTCCTCTAACGGGATCAGATTGACGTTACGATCCTTGAATGCGTAAGTGTTTTATCTGCGGTGAAACTAAACGACATCCCGTTTTGGGACAACCACCACCGCTCTATGTATAAGATCATTGCGGGTGTCACAACCACTTTACGAATATAGCTTAAATGACAAATCAATTCCTAAAATAAGATTTTAAGTAAGAATGGGATCAAATTACGTGTTTGAATGCTGAAACGAAAAAAACTCCTATTAACAGAAAGTAAAGTTCGATGACTACTTTATGAAATATGAAGAAGGGGATGTACCTAATTGTCTTCGTTTCTTTTTGCAAGGGGAGGTTACGATCAGGTACAAGTCGGATCATTAGGATAGATGAGTAGAATATCGAGTGTATTTGACCAGCCATTTTTTAATAAAATATGACTCTAAATATTTACGATATAGCATGAGCGAGATAAATTAGTGATACCTTGAATATTATGCTACTGAGGCTATCCTCAATGTTTCTTTCTAAAGACAGCCCTTCACAGTACTTTCTCAAACGCTAGAAAGTAGGCTTAAGTACAGAGGAGTTTGAAGAAACTACTATATCCAGTAGAAAATACAAGAATAGTTCAATTTTTCATAATAATATTTCATAATAATATATTCATAAAAATATTTTGGTTTATTGACCTTGACAACATATTTCAAGGCCATTGAAATCGGTGAGCTCGGCCATTTGTAAATAATTACCAATGTCCCACATTTTTAAAAAGACCCTATATACCAAAATAACAGTTATATGTGTCCAAAGTAACGGAATAAATGATTGCAATATCAATTAAAATAATTGACATTTAGGAATTGAACCAACCTTTAATGCTCAAAGACAACGTGAGAACGGAATAAATGTAAATTGAATTAGCTAGCAAAATGACCTTGAATGACTTTTACTAATTCAATTCTGAGTTATTTCAGGGTAGGCATAATATAGATATTCAGGAAATTCATTATTTTGAATAAAAACTTACTTTGAAGACAAACTTTGTAAACATTGATATATTTCTTTAAACGCAAATGTTTCTATATTCTAACTTTATAAGTAGGCAAAATTTGTCTGATATAGAAGAAAAACATTGCAACAGCCATACTAGAATTTGTTTGTCCTAAAAAAAATCACATTCCTATTTGCTGCCATGTAACATTTAACTTATTCTGGAAACGTATTTTCATATTACCAGGAGGAATTGTTATCTGTCTCTGCCTTAGAGAAGATAAGAAACATAAAAATACCAATGACTACGACAATGAGTCACAAAAATGATTCGTATAAAAAAGCCTTTAGACTGGCGAAGTGAAACCAAATTTCCTTCGATAAAATGTAAGTAAAAACTGGCTGATCAAATGCGTCCAATATTCAACACGTTTATTCATACAATTTGAACCAAACTTTATCCAAAAATGGCTCCTCTATTTCGTTACGAACCTATTTCCAAGCTAGTCCTATCCGCACCCAATCACAACCGTACACTCTGGACCATACAAACTACTTATCAAGCACTCCTCAGCCACTCTTCCAAAACTAGAGAGAAATGATGAATGAGATCAAACAAATTCACTTACAGTATTTGCGTTCGACTCTTTGCTGTGTCCTACAAATTATTGCACGTAACAGTCATATCGGATAGATGACGTAGATCCCGTTACACAAGTATCCGACGAGGCTGACTTGCAGAGGTGAAGGAAACAAATCTGTATTTCATGTGCCTCCAGCCCTCAGTCGTCAAACAATAATCGTCAGACAATGCAAACCACGTGTCTATTATACTACCAAAATACAGTGCCGTTAGTTCCTTATAGACATTGTTTTACGTTACAGTGCGGTGATCCTTTCATTAGTAGTCTAGTTATCATTGGTCCCTATACGACAGCGACGTGTGTCACACGTTCACGAAGCGTCGTACAGAGTCTCGTAAAAATTCTCAGACCTCAATTAACTGGCATGCAGGCACTATTGTAGCGTGTGATGCGGACAACTTACAATTTGAGTGGCGCACAATCGCGTCGTTAACGACATTCCTGTAACGGCATCGTCTGCCGTAAAGAGTGCTCTTACGTAAATAAATGAAAAGAAAAGAACGGCAACGATGTTGCCGTACGTACGAGGGAAGACGGAGGTGGGAAGTAACTATAAACTGAAAACGTACGCTGTAACATGTCGCGTGTTACTTGTACTTTGATCGCGTGTGATGATGTGCACAAGTCTCGAGTGATGTGCCGTCGAGTACCGAAGCCGCGAAGCTTGTGATGAACAAGCTGTACGAAACTCGGTTTCTTGTTAACGCTGACCATTTCGTAAAAGAAAGATTGTACGATACGAGTGTGTCGACGAAGTGTTTTCATACAGCTTGGTGTTACGTGTCTCGAGTGAAGTCGACGATATGTTCTCAACGGTACTGAAAGGAAGCAGTGCTCTGTATCGTGTGAGTGATCATCCGTTAGAGGTAGCAGACTAAAGTGGCAGACCGTGCAATCTTTGCGAAATGTGTGCTCTTGTACTTAAGTGGACACTGAAGAATTTGGAGAAAATATGCGAAGTAGCGAAATAATGAAATGGCTGGTAATTTTAATTGATTATTCCTTTGCCTTTGGAAATGATTCTGTACCCAAGCTTCCCCCAATTTCTTTCAGCGGCACTAACGTAATCATGAACCATTAAACTCTTGTAATATATTCAACGAGACACAAGTGCGATAAAAGACGCCAATCCTTCGTGCTTGAGTAATGTTCCCGATGAACAGAATTATTCCAGAACGAACAAGTCTCATCGATCGTACAAAGGACATGCATAGGAAGAACTACATGGTTGTAAGTAAGACTCTGTGCTTCTCTCGTTAGCCTGACTTATGCGCGACCTCTTTCACTTGATGCAGCGTTTCTGCGTGTACTATGGCTATCGGACGTGTGCGGTGAAAGATCCAGGCAACTGCGATTCTGACGTTATAACTTCGTTTCGTAATGCAGTGTACTTCGTCTAACTTTGAATTAAATAAACTGGCTCTCAGACATTATTCGTACTATCGAACACAATAAAATTAATCTAAATGATCTATTAGATGATCTGTGAAGTGTCTTAGAATATGTATTCGATAACATTGGAAGATAATGATTGAATAGTCTTGAGATCACATGATCGGAATAGTATATTATGTTAGACTACTGCCATAAATAGGTAAAAAAATATGTAGTTCCCTCAAGAAACATAACAATTGTATTATTACATACACATCTCGTATAAATGCAGATTTAGCATATATTCGAAAGTAGTAGAAATGTACAAGGGTTTTTCATATTTTACTGAATCTAATATTGCTTCTTGGCGATTTTAGTAGAAATATAGTTACACAAGGTAAGTCTATACACAGAAAGGTGGCTAACTTAAACTTTCTGATCGTTAACATGTGTTACTAATGTTATGCTACTGCATTGATATGTATAATAATTTTTTGAACAGAAAAATTTGTCAAAACGAAATGTTGTCTGTAATTTTCTAATAGTTATTTTTAAATATTTTTTAAATAATTCATTCTATACACTTGTATAACTGCAGAGAAATCAATCATATGGAATGGCAGGGAATACTTCTCAACATCGTCACTGTCATTTTGAGAAATTAATGTTGGCATATATGTACTCTGAAGTTATTCTTTTGCAATCTGAAGCTTCGTTTACAGGGTATAAGTAGTAAAAGTATTCAAGTACAATTTCTAAAGAGCGCTGTTAAATTGTCAAACGATATAAATATTTAATTAACAATAAAGAGTTTAATACATTTCATGAAGTTTTAATTCACAATTATGTACTCCTTTTATTATTACCTGCAGTTTCCAACAAAATCATGCAATTATATAAAATTCGTTCAGTTTTAACCAGGGATGGGGAGCTGATATAATGTCGATTCCGGTTTCCGAAACATTTTCAATTTATACTTTATCAAATAAAATTTATTTTTATTGAATAATAGCTACGAAACATCGAAGTTAATTAAGATATCGATTTTAACCACTGTTGCAATGTTGGTTCTCATATTGGTTGAATACAGAATGTTATTCATTACGAAAATAATAAATCTATCTCCGTAAGAAGCTTTTCTTAAAGAATATTTCTAAAACAGTTATAAGAAACTGAAAATTTTTTGAATAGAAACAATTCTTATATAATTTGAGGATGACATATTTATGCGATTAAAGAATTTGGAGAAGTAAATATTGATTGACTCTATACAGACAGTAGATATACTCAATTGATTACGACTCTATACAGACAGTAGATATATTTATTAGCATTACTTTGAACAGTAAATATTAACACATTAGTACAAAAAATGAATTTATACTTCAATGAGAAGAGAAATCAACATATCTAACAATCACTCCTATTTGGTTAAGAATGTGTTTGAGAAAATGTCATTACATAACGATTTTAGATAATAATATGTCTTGGTTGATGGTACAATGGTTTCACAAAAGGCAATATATATTTTGACTTTCTAGGTTTTAAATAGCCTGTTTTTAAAAATTATAGCAATTTCAATCTATATTAATAAATTTTTTAAATTTCATATTATAAATTATGTTACGGAATTTGAACAATTTAACAGTTTTACTGTATGTATAATAAGTATCAAATGGAATAAATGGAATCAATACAAGAATTCTTTCTCCCATAACAATAATAACATTTTTATGGTTCTTCACAACTGTTTCAGAAAAAATCTTTACATAAAACTTTTTAACAGTTATTTCTGAAACACTTTTAATCCCTATTTTCAGTCACAATAAACACTGAATCTTGTTATATATAATGTCACATAGGAAGACATACTTTTATCGGCATGTTAGTGAATTCTAATGACTGCACACAGTATATTTATATTTCCTAATCGTTGCAAAATTAAATTAACAGTAGTCCAAAGAACAGTAATAATTTGTTCTGTCGTTGATTCCTGAATATTTACCCAAGTCATTTTATAGGATCATATAATATGTTTGAAACCACAAGAGTAAAAAAGAGGAAACTATGCTTTTTGGATATGAAACACTGGTGGAGACACTGCAAATGCGCACTGAAACCTCGATACTGCAAGGACATTGACCTGTATTCTTCTAGTTTGAATGCGTGTTTGCGGTGCCAGACATTCAAATATTGCGCGCCGGAAGTCAGACTGCCAAACTACAACTGTTTGTATCTCAAAATTGAAGCTTCAGATTACAAAATATTAAAGAGCCTTTCGATTCTTTCTAACACGAGAAATCATCGTGTTTTGGTATGTCCTATCATTTTGGACATATTTGGTTAACTGAAACAACTGAAAAACTATTAAATAAATTCTTTTACGAGTCTTAGTTTATTTATAAAGATGTTGTATAACATATGTTGCTATCGATTTTCAAGCTATTTGAGCAAATTGAACAACAATCTAGAAAATAGTGATCTTGGCAGCTGTTAAAGGCTACGATTTGCGAGGTGGCCACAGAATATCAGCCCTAATTTCAGACGGCTAGTTGGACTATTACCAGAAAGTATTTGCACCTTTGGCCGCCAGAGGTTGCTCGACATGTAGTCTCGTAATTTTCCAAAACGATACTGCTGAAATCGATATTTGCAAGTAGGGCAGGTATGCTGGCTCCCAGAACTGCACGGGAGGGGAGCTCCAAGCCAATGATACCGCAGGTATGCAACGGGTGGGGAAAAATGTAGTAGCGTGCGTGTAGGCTCGTACCTATAGGCGTAAATAACTGGGACTCTTGGGGCCCCAGTGTTCCACATACTAGAAATTGGAAAACCAGATAAATCAAGGAAACGCCCAAGAAGTAGGCATTTATAACTCCATACCTCCACCTTGCACTCTAATTTGCATTCAGTGTCATCTTGCGACCTTTTTGGCAACGACAGGAAAATTATCAATTATTTCTTTACATGTTGGTAGTTTCGTAGCCTTGATTTTATTTATCTATAAACAAAAATATTCGAAAGTTCCATTACTTTCATTAATATATGTGAACATAATTTTGAACAGAACAAAATGAAAAATTTAAACAAAGTGATTTAAATAAAAATTTATACAGCGTGAGAAAAAGAGTACAGTGGAGAAAATGATGCAGTTTTATAAAGAATTCGAGTGAAAAAATATATGTAACTAAAAAAGTGAGGCATGTAGCAAATTACTCTGGCAGCGAACACTGGGGCCCCCAAGAGTCTCAGTTATTTAAGTTTAAGTTTCTAATACAGTTTTCCCCATCACTTGCAAGCCCGCAGTTTCATTGGCTTCGAGCTCCCCTCCCGCGCGGCTCTGGGAGACAACATGGTTGCTCTTGTTCACTGACTGCTCCACTGGGCATGCCTGAAGTTGGGCTATGAACCACATCGGAACAATGTGCAATGCTATTACTCGTTTTCTATATACTAGAATTGAAAGATTGAGAGCAATAAGTAAAATATTAAAAAAAAATTAAAAACAAGCTTTTGCATTGTCATCGGAACTACGTATGTGTGCAAAATTTCAAGTCGATCGGACATGTGGAAGTGGGTCAAAATTAGCTTACAAGACTTCATCCTCACAAACTAACTAACGAACAAACTCACAAGTGAAGCTAAATAAAAGCCTGTAAAAACGGACTAACCAACATTGGAAAAAAAAGAATTTTTCCTATTTTATATGATTAGTCAGCCTATTGGAATACATTATTGCTACTAACTCAATTCCACAAAAAATGTGGGTTAGTCCGCTTTTGCTCTCAGTGCCTCAATTATAAACTCAGAGATCCCTTCCAACAAATATAGAACCGCAATGTTTAACGTTAATTATATTTTGTAATAGTAAGTTTTCCTTTAAACATGAATTTGTCTAATTAACAATTACGATAAATTTAAGTATACATCCTTAATATAAGTCCTTGATATTAATGTAAATAATAATAATTATAAATGTAATGTCTCATTGTCATTTTTCAGCTGATAATCTTGAAAGATATTAACTATTGAAATAAATGTTTCAGATTCATGTTACTATGAGATATTTTATGATCGACACGATTTTAGTTGAGTCATTTTTTAAATAATTTATGCATTTCGTTCACTTGATTTTATGGCTTATATACGTGTACAAAAAGCAACGATTTTACAATATAACTTAACAAGGATATCTCCACGTCAGAAAAGCTTGAATGACGTTATATGTATGAAATGTAGAAAATATTAAAATAATAATAACTATCGCAGATATTATTTGACCTAAATTTGAGAAATATATTTGATATTCAAGCGAGTAAAATTGAATGTCGAAAAGACGGAAGGAAAATCAAAATATGTAACTGATTGCTTTTCAGTTATTACTCAATAATTGTAATTTTGATATTTGCATTTTTACAAAGAAACAGGGGCTGCAAATAATTTGATATGCACTGTACATGTGCAAACAGTGCTGCAAGCTATCATAAAATTTGAAGAAAAAACTATTCATTAGAAATCTGAATATCTCCAAAACAATTAGTTTCCAGATCCATGTTTATTGAAAGCTTTTCTATTCTTTCCTACAAATTTTGTTATATAGTGAAATACATAGGTACATGTGATCTCAAAAAGATTGAGTATCATTCTATATTAGGTATATTTTTATAAAGTGAACTATTTAATTTTAGATTACCAAACAAAACATTTCTTAACTTGTACATTGCTGGCCCTTACATGTATAGAAGTAAGATATAAATCTAAATGTACAACAAATAATTTTGAAGATATAATTGTAACGAAATTACCTGTATATTTTATTAGAAAGTTCTACGTATTTATTGAAATGAATACTTATGATAGCATCGATAATTTTCAAAACACTATAAGTGAATTTCATAGCTTCTTTGTTTATTTCCCTCAAACGCTTTCAACTTTTGTTAATTTTATTGTAACCTTCTGTATCTAGAAATCTGACCAATTTTTCTTTACCTTGTGTACTTCATTTTTACCATTAATCCATGTAATTAATCGCGTACCTGTACTGGATCTTTCACCGTCACCATTGTAACTGTTCTACTCATTCAAACACGAAAAGAATTACCATTTCTCCGTTATAGGTTTTACTGTATTAACCTTTAGAGGGCCGGGAGTTTTTCATTGAAATTGTAAATTTTATATACTTAAAATTTATGCATATATATCACCAAAATGGCCGGCAAAGTATCCAAATTCTTAGATGGCCACTATAGTGGCCAGCCCGGCTCTCTAAAGGTTAAACAACTAATAATAAAATTGTAAGAGAAATTTTTTACAATAGTTTATAACATTTTTCTCCGATTATAGTATTGCATTAATAGCCATTGCTGCTTTGTGAATAGTTACTATATTCCACTCCATATAATTATGTTTCATTAATAACTAAACTAACATCTTATATTGCAGTACTCTATCCCCTGTTACGGTGACGTATTAAATCACTAAAAACAACGTTAATTGTCAACATTTCACTGTAATCCTATACTGACATTTTATATTGGTGTACTTTAGACGTGCACAATCCGGAGCAGAAGAACTCCTCAGGTTCTGGGACCCGGCTCAGAATCGAGCGCGTAATTGTTAAGGTGCACTCCCACGGCGCGTGGCACCGCGAGCCCTCCAGGTTCGTCAAATCTGTTCAGCAAGTGGGAGTCGGCAAGCTGTGGGTAGCCCAGGCTGATCATTCTTGGATCAGCGAATTTCAGGCCGTACTCGCCGAGCCACGTGCCGTGGGATCGCACCTTTACGTTGCTCACCACAGGTGGGGATACCTGCAAGGTTGTGTGTGCGCGCAGGCTCGTGCTACGTACACTATTCCAATTCCCCTGCCCCAAGCTGTGGTTATATAGCAGCGTAAAGGTGAATTCCCACGGCGCGTGACTCGGCGAATTTGTTTAGCGAGTCGACAATAAACGGGAAGCCGAAACCGAGGCACGTGAGCCAGCTCTGATCATTTCCACCAACACGAACATTTTCCGTGGAAATTCACCTTAACAGTTTGGCGCCCGGCTCTGACCCGGGTCCCAGTATCTATGCAGGTATTCTGCTACCGACTGTGCGCGTCTGGTGTACTTCAACACCTGATTACACAGGTTACGCCAAGAGCACGAATATGTACATACGTGTCTATACGAGTGTACGTTTACGTGTAACTTGTCTCTCTGTGTATGTGTGTGTATGTATGTATCATACGGTTTCGTATAAACGCGTGGCACTGATTATATAAACAGGTATAAGTTTATGCATTACACGTGTAAGTATACTCATAGTATATAAGTATATACATATACATACTGAAAGTAAAAAGTTAATAGACAAAAGAGACAGGATTGAAGGATGTAATTTTATAATAATACCTCTTTCCGTGTTCCCGCTTGTATTCGCCGCTGTACTTGGACCTACTGCCTACGAGCTCTATTATCTCGGGTATGCTACTAGCAAAAATTGCCTGCAAATAGAAATCATAACTGGAAAATACTATGCCACTACGAACCGTTTAAAACAAACTGGGTCATCTATGTATGGTTGCAATTTACAGCGGGGGCTTTTCGCCAGATATATACACATCCGGTGGCTCCTCGGTTATATGTACGCCGCAGCAGAGCGAAAAGGGAGGGAGGCAAGGAACGGGCGAGAGAAATGCGGTTCAGGGAGGTAAACGATCTGCGCTCCTCTATTCCGTGTGCCCGTGTGCTTTGTTCCCGTGAATAGTGCCGATCGCTGTGTCGTACTCGCTGTCACAACGAGATGTGAAAGTGACATTGGCCCGCCGGAACTAGATCATGGAAATGTGCAAAATCTCGTAGTGACCTTCGTTACGACTTAGGTTAGAAAGTGGCTTCGTGATGGCTGTTTAAGGGGGTGATGGGGTGATGACGAGTCGCATTCGACAACGAAAACATTAATAAAGCTGTGCTATAATACCGCGAAACTCTTGTGATTACTGAAACAGTGGTGCAAATTTGCTCGATGCGAAACAATGCTGGGGTATTTTAACATTTACAGAAAGTGGACTCTCGAATGCGGTGCTACTACGATCGACAGAAGTGAGGTAGAAGAAAATGGATTTCTTTAATTTGCTTTGCAACACTTCAAGTTTGCAGTACTTACATACTGAAGTCGGACAATAAGTTTCTGTAATTTCGTCGTTGGTGTCGCTGTTGTGATTGTATTAATATGTAATGAATGTCGTTTGCTCGATGATGTATATTTATATTGACATATAAGATTGCAATGGTACATGCGTGAACAGATATTTAAGCAGATACAACAAGAAAAAATTGCCGAAAGTAGAAGCTACAGTAGTACAATTATTTTCACATCTTTTGTATGAGATATTTACAAATGTTTTGATAAGTTGTGCGTTTAAGTGATGGGAGGTGATAGATATGTCTAGATCAGGGAAATGTGATTTTACAAAGAAAATACAATTTTTCGATTTAGTATTGCAAACAACCAATTTGCGCCTCTTTACCATACATTGCACGAAACAAAAAGTGATTGTTATTTATACGATATTTTTTAGCTTTCTTGTTATACTAGATTTATGTGTAATGAAATTTGTATATTTTTCAAAATTGGTGATTTAATATATTTACAGGTTATAATACAACAAATAATAATAAGATTGTGTCATTGTCACTGTTATTGTTACCATCGTTATTTTTGTTTTATTATTATGGTCAAATTATTTGTTTGCCATTTTTACATAATATTCGACGAACAGAGACAAATGAGTCATTTGCAATATTGATATATAAAATTGCATTTTGTTTGGATTGACTTTAATTTCTACAACAATATTTCGTACTTGTTCAATTACCCTACGTTATACATACTTCAAAAACACATTTCGATTTTATATTTCTCCACAAATATACCTTCCTAGAGATGTGAGTTATGAAGAGTTAATAGACGACTGCCCCATTGAGTGTAAAAGATGTGGTGAGGTTAGAAAATGGAATGGTAAAGAAGACGCAAGCGCGAGTAAAGGTACGTGTGTGAAAATGTAGGTGACACCGAAATGCAGGAAGAAAAATAAGGATCAAGTCACATTCTTGGATGTAAAGCAGAAAACATAAATCAAGAAAGCTTGAGCACTCCATTTCGGCTAATATTAGCAAATTAAGCAGACTAAAACAGCTACGAGGTTAAATACTTTTTTTGCGTGCACATCTAGGCTGTCTAGAGCAAGGCAGACCTCCACACGTTTCTAATTCCGAATCGGCTATTAAATTTTTCCATTAAATCTTTTCACATGTTATTTTATCAGAATATCACTGGTCTGTCTTTCTGTAGAGGGCTGGTGTGAGGGAAGCGCTACTACATTTCCTGCAAGTTCGCTATGTTTAATATTCCTATTATTGCCATACTACGAGAATCAACAACCCACTGTAAACGATTAGCATAGTATTATTAAAGTATGTAAAATGGGTCAGAGATTTGATTGGAACGTTAAGATTTCATAGTGCTCCCTTCGATTTTGAGTTATGTTACAAGTTACAAGTAATTCACATGTATGCACTCTCTTGCTATTAGACATGTCAGGCAACTAAAGACACTGCCGTTAAATAGAAAACTCACAACAAAGTAATGTATTATAGATGCAGGAGTTCTTATACAGATCATTATCGTATGGAAATTTGAAAGAAATTTGTGGAATAATTCTGATAAAATTCGACTGTCATAAAATGTCCCCAAACTAAGTGACTACTAAATCGAGCTTCTATTGGAAATATAATTTTTAATGAGACAAAATTTAAAAAGTATATAATATGATATGCATGCCTCAAAAATTGTCAAAATGTCTTGGATACTCTATTTTTTTAATATTATGTCTTCTTTTGTGTAACGTAAGGCTTTTGTAATTAATTATCGTTGCTGTCGTAGAGGATTTTGCAGAAATAATCTATCCTTAGTCATCAACTAACTAAGTAGCCTCCACAGCAGATGTTTTTCTTATTATCAAATTACCTAAAATTTTCAAAATAACATTCGACAGTATAATACAATAACTACTCAACAATAATATTCTTAAGCATCTGTGTACAGAAACTTGTTCACTAAAAGTTACATCTCCTTAATTCAACGAATAGTGCCCTTCCGTTTTGAGACATCCTTTACAGAACACCACAATAAAATAACGGGAATAAAAGAAATTTAGAAACTGCATTTGTAAATGAAGGGGGTAAGCTTGGTAAAATATTGCGAGTCCAGGACTCTCTTGATAAGAAAAAATCCCTAAGCAGGTAAATCAAAATATTATGAAACTTTATACGGAACGGGCAGAAGGTGTTTTGATAATAGAGCTTTTTGTAACAATACAATAATATTTATGACTACAATGTGACGAATTACTCTTCGTAGTTACGAAACCTTTCAAATATTTAAAGCAAAACAATATGTTATATCATTGAAAAAATACGAGATATCCCATTTAATTTGACTACTCTATATATAATATTTCTCTTATTCTTCCTGAAATAGTTTCTCGTCCCACGAACTACAACAAAAGCATTTAGGATAATTAAATTTAAATAGTGGAAAGCAAAATTTACTGAACTGTAAAATTATTACATTTTAATAATTAATCAACAGTGTAAGATCTGCTTATGTTTGCAAGAAACCAGTACACGAACTACGTAATTGAAAATTGTACCGCTTTTATAAAAACACAAATTTAATTAAATTTAGTAATGTATTTTTAAAAAATTTATTTGTACTATAAAACGAAAGAATCTCTATTTTCGAGTGTCCAATTTTATTACCCATTAGAAGCTGGAAATTACAAAAACAATATCACATTCCATTATCAAAACATCCTCTGCTTACTCTCAAAGTTCCATAATTGTATTTATGAATAATTTAAAAACGGAAGAAATTTATTTCGAAAAAACCATTCGTAAACTTTTCATCTAAGATTCGGTTCCTCTGCTCCAACGTCTTCATCTAAATTTAACGCCACCAACCGCACCCAAATCATCATCCTATCCATTCTCAACTGTGTGACTTACTGAATTCGGTTTGAAGCGGTTCTTTATTGTTTGAATCAGATAGATTACATCAGGTCCGCGTGACATCATACTTTCAACTAAGTGCCAAACAGCTTGAGAAGCTTCCAAAACAAACTGGTCTTTAAATGGTACGAGGACATTATATACTTCATTCATTAATAACGAACAAGCGAAGCGCACAAACCGCTGCAAACTATAAAAATCCGCGACAAGTTTGGAGTACCTTGTTCCCACGAAACACGATAGTAGATGTCTAAGTAACAACCGTGAGTCGCACGAAGAGATCGTACGCCTTGACGCAAGCTTGGACAATTAACCGAAAATGGCGTCCTGGAGCGATGAACTAAATTTTCGATTGATCTTTCGATTCCTCCTACCTAATATTGTTAGTAGTTATTATCCACTCAGAAACGTTCAAATACGAGAAGCTTCAGGTAAGCCTGCAGCATGTTTCCCTCGGAATTGCGAATAAATTGTCTCGAAGGATGTTCGCAATCAACAGAAGGCAAAAAAAAAAAGAAAGGAGCGGAACGTCGAACGCTCCGCAACGGCAGTCTCGAGAACCAAAAATTCAAAGCGGCCAAACACGTAAGTATTTACGATAGTACAGCTAAACAACTCCAACTTCGTCGAATCGTCGCGTCTGCGCGAACGCGAGCTAGGAGAGCTGATCCCCTCCACTCACGAGGAATTCTGCTCAGCAGGGATTCTCATGATCGCGGGCGCTTAAGGCACAATAGGTTAAAACGTGAAAGACTGCCGTGATCATGACAATTCCTTATGAGTGGATAGGACCGGCCCCCTTAGCTCCCGTCTGCGCAAGCGCGGCGTTCTGGTCAGACTGAAGTCGTTTCGCTCTAACACGTTAGCAGCATGTTAGCGTTCGTAGAAAACAGACAGACATACAGACAGAATAAACAGTCATAGATCAAGCTCGCACAGACACCAACGTTATACTAAAGTTTGTCAGACTTCGTGCCTTCTGAAAAGAGTTTACGATATGGATTAATGGCGGAAGACATTGAGAAGAGAGCAACGTGCCTCGAATCACAGGCAACACGGACAAATCTTCCAGCATCGTCGAGTTCATTCGACAAACATCGCACAACTCGTAAATCTTGGAGAGACTCGAGGCTCGTTCGTATATGCTAGTGAGCGGGGCGAGGGGGGGGGGGTGGGGGTGGGGTGGAGGGCCCGGGTAGTACAAGTTGGTAGTTCGTAAAATGAGTCCCCTGCGATAAATCGAATCAATGGGGTGATTCAATTTACCACGTCGCTCGTGATGATCGATACATTCGTTCGAGAAAGTGAAGGCAGATAATGAGCGTGGCGAGATTTTTTTCTTATTTCGAACAAATTGAAACGTAGAAAGGAGAGTAAAGTTTTGCCATAAGGAATTAAGACATGTCGTCAAGATACGACGTGTATCATACCCAGCCATTTTCTTTGTTGGTAATTCACCGAACGTTAATGTTGCTGCTGCAACAAATCCGACTCGTATTATTTACGGACAAAGGTACCGCACCTCGCGATCAGTCGAGTTTCCGTGCGCATATTCTCCGTCACGAACAAATTTGGGCACGAAAAGGAAATAATAGTCTCGTGTGGTCTCAAAACTTCTCGATGCCGCTTTATTATTAAACTTCTAACGAAATTGCACAAGGTGTTCTATGGCACACTATCGATTAATGTATCTCCAAAAGTACGTTAAAACGAAAATTATTGAGCCTACAAATATTTTGTGTTACTGCGTATATATTCATGGCATTATATTTTTCTGGCAAAAGACCACATACGTTTGCATATATAGGATTTACAGTTTATTTCAACGGAGATAGAATTAATAAAGTCAACTGTGTTGTTTGTGTAAATAGACACATCATTTATGTTATTTGTATTTCATGTGTGTACCGTTTAAACCACACGCTATAAATAACAAGCATTTATTAGCAGTAATTGAATATTGTATCCTTTCTACATACATATGTATTCTTAATTTCTGAAAATAATAAAAGACCAAAGAAAAAGAAAAATTTATTACAAACTGAAAATTTTTTCATCCCATTTATTTCCAGTAATTTTCAACCAGTATTTCATGTAAAATTGTCGTAAAATTTCATAAATATTCTAATGTATTCCTTGGTAAACTGTGGACATTCACATTTTCATGAAATGACAAAAAGTATCTTGCTACTTGAAATTAATAAAAGTATTTGATTCCTAGATTCAAAATTATCTTGCCAGTCGGAAACATTTATGATGAACTTAACTCAGTGATTTTTAAATCTCAACGGTCAAATTTAATTCTTTGCAGCAAAAATTTAAAATCTTTAACATTTCATGTTCCGTTCATACCCAACTTCAAGTGCAAACTCAGAATCGATGACATAGCAACGTTTAAAACAAACGACCTGTTGAAGGAACTTCTGGTTCCCTTTTCAAGCTGACTGAAGAGTAGTCACGTGACGCATGCTCTCTGGTCTACGTAAAAGAAAAGAATAATAAATACCATAAAAGCAAACCAGAAGAACCTTCGTTTGCCATCTCCCAGTTTCTGCAATGCTTACGTATTCAATATCCTCGGATCAACGTACTTTTCAGGACGCCCACGTTACAAGTTAAAATAGGACATCTTGTGCAATTCTCCAACCATCGTTAACAACAATGGCCCGGTATGCTCGAAACCCACACGTGTGACCGCTGAACGAAAGCAGACTTTCTGAAAGCCTGGGCAGTCAAGAGACAGCGTATAGGGGGGGTTTGGAGAAAAGATAGTTTCAAGCAACTACATGTACAGGAGTTTCCTCTTCTAATCACCTTGCCCCGCGAGAGACTAAAGCGCAAGGTGGCGTCGCGATCCGGACTACAGACCCTTTCATTTCATACGACAGAGTGAGGCGTGTAGGTACGAGGACGATAGAAGTTCGCCGTCGGAGACCGTCATGAGTGTTCCGTTTTTTCATAAAAAATATCGTATACCTCCCTCGCGATCGTTCTGCCTCTATCTCGTGTTTAGCTCGCATGCACTCCCGCGAAGAGGGCAGGGAACTCGGAGTTTGGACCGGGGCCAAGGCGATAAGCGAGTCCTATCTCGAGGCCAGCACGCGACTACTTGCCGTTGGACTTCGCGTTACTCCTTGCGTTTCACGATATACATTGCTCTCATCTTTTGTTTGCTTTTCTTGGACACGCGAAAACGAGGGCGGTATAACTGTACGAAATATCAGGATGGTCCCGACTACGGCCACACATAGAGGTATAGGCATAAGGCACAGGTAGCCAGTATCGCTATAGAGAATTCTCGAGCTCTTACTCGTTCCTTTTTGTTCTGTTTGCTTATTTTCTTTTTTCGTTCTTATCCATTCGTTTTTCCTTTCTCGTCTTTATTTTTTTGTCTCGCTTCCCTTTCGATTTATGTTTTTTTTTCTCGTTGTAGCAAGACGAGACGGTCCAGTGCAGATGGACCGAGCTAGCGCGAGCTGCTTTTGTAAGCCGATAAGAAGTTTCTCTTTTTCGTGACATATACAGGATGAAATTCAGAGTGTTGCAAGCCGATGCCTCTGGAATTCAGCGAGATATGAGATTTTTGTTTGTTAGGGATGGTTTGGTCTCCAGGGAAACGTGGCGTGATTAAATTAACGTTTTTAACATACTAAAGTCATCTTGATTTTTTTAAACGATAACATGTGTTTCAAAATACCTACGTCTGTATAATAATTTGTGTAATAATTTGTATAATAATAGATTTTGTAATTCCTATGTGTTCGGAACCGCGGAAAAAAGACCTCGGGCGATGGGGCTCGAACCCGCGATCTTGCGGATTCTCTGCGTACTAGTCAGCGGCCTAACAAACTCCACCAACGCCGTTCATCCGAGGTCTCTTATTCCGGGCTCCCTCTTATGGAGCTTCCTGATTCCAAATTCTTGACAAGTAAGTCACAGAAAAATTTAAATAATAAAACACTAGCCAAAAGGCGAAGACAAAATCGTTTTTTTTTTGTGGCTTTGGGCAACAATTCTCTAAGTAGGAGTGCCCAGTACGCGGTCAGACCTACGTTAATAATTCTCGATTTCAAAGTCAGTGACAAACACCATTTAATTCGTGTTTTAATATCGAATACAGTATTTGAGATATATTGTTTCGAAAATTCAATGCTCCCATTTCGGAATAATGACTATTTGGTAATTCCACTCGTTAAGGAACAGATTACAAATGTAGGAATAAGAAAACACATGTGGCAATTTAAAAAAATCAAAATACGTTTGATAGGACCTACGTACTTTCGCGTAGAAAAAAAATTAATTTGATCACATTAAGTCCCTCCTAAAATCAAACTATCCTTAAAAAATAAATATGTCGTGTTTCGCTTAATTTTAGAAATATTAGCTTGAAACAATCTCAGTATTACACCCTGCACAAAGCTGCTCATATACGCGACTCGTGGGGATGGGACACAATTTAAATAGGTACGATTCAATTGATGTAAAAGAGAGAAGGTGTAAAGCTGTTTGGTGACTTAAGCTGGTCCTTTTACGTTCGTCCTCGATACTTCGTGAAGACCCGACTCTTTTACTGGCACACTATTGCTTATATTGATAATAAACTAGTAATAGGAACCGAAGCTTGGTATTTTAGAAACTGTTCACATCTCAATTACAACGAAAAAAGATTTCAAGAAGCTACGAGATCAAACAGCCAGTCATCAAACTATTATACTCGTGACATTACTATTTCAAATCTCAGCATAATTTCGTTCAACGTTTACCAAAGCTGAATCGAGTCTTCACTTCATCGGGAAACCTTTAGGCTATTGTATACCCGCGTAAGGTTTGTCGAATGTGCCATGTTAAAAAAAAAAACAGAAACAAAAAAACAAAAAAGAAAAGAAACAGTCCGTCTACCTACTTCGATAACTTACAACGTGAACTATGACATCGGCGTACTTTGCGTTCTAAAGACATTCGTAGACAAACGTTACGCTAGACAAGCCCGCGTTTAAACGGCGATGCTCAGGCGCTCCCTCGATATAAAGGGTGGCAATGGAGGTCCCAGGTGAACCCGGTACGCGCACTTTTTCAGATACCGAAGTTAATACGTAAGTACGATCGATAAGCTACACATGCTTACGTATGCACGCACACCGGCGTACAGGCATGCTTCTCGTAGACACTGCGCATCGTCGTTCAAACGAAGTAATCGATTCCGCGACGAATGACACTGTCCTCCGGTAGACGTTTCGTTACATGGAAAAATCTATTAGGTCATTCCACGGCTGATGAATGCGAATTTTCTTGGGAGGGGATGATGGAATAAAAAACTTTGCGGAATATAAGTATACCGTCAAATGGAACGATAGAATTTTTATGGATGCGATTTCGTGAGGTGTATAATGGAACGTAGAAGAGGATCAGATCAAATATTGCTCATTGATTCTAACGAAACTTTCCAGGTATATGTATAGATAGAAAGCCAAAAAATATTGGACTAATATGCTTGGTCTTTTACGCAGACGAAAACGTCACGAACGTAGCGAAAATTTGCAGAGGAGAATTAATATTTTTTCATTTCCACCTTTAAATGATAAAAATCATAAAATTCCGTTTACTGCACAAATTCAGGGGAAGTAAATCGAAAAAGGTGTTTTAAGGGGACTGGGCAGTCAAATTAGCCCGAAAAGTAAATATTTTTTGCGAATTAATTATAAGGAGATGAAAGCAAGCACAGACTTTTCCTTTTATACAATGTTTACTACTATCACGTAGAGTAAAAATATATTTTTGTTTCATACATATCTATTTTACAAATGGCGCCACACGAGGTTGATTATAAAGTGCTTTAGAAAAAGTGTCTTTAGTTTTACACTGATATTGAGCTTAAAAATAAAGACACAACGGTTTCCTTGGAATATGTTTCTCTTAAAACCTGTAATTTCGGTCCGCACCTCGGAAAAAAGAATTGAACCAAAGTTATTAAAATAGCGACTAGGAGAAGGCGATTTTTGCGATAAATGTTGATTTTAGAGGTGCATAAATGGCTGTTTTTTTATCTCAGAAACTAGAGTCTTTACACTTCAGTGTTGAGGTTCAGTGCAGAAGGGAATATATTTTGAACATGTAAAAATTTCACGTCGATCCGAACATCCGCTTTTTTGCAATCACTGCAAAACCGCAGAAAAAACGCCTGTACATCATACCACTGTAGCGCAATCATATATATGTATATATTATCAAGAAATTTTTTTTACAGTTTATAGCATTAATAAACATTACCTAAAAGTAATATTCATCTCCTTGTAATTAATTCGCAAAAAATCCTTGACTTTCGAGCGATTTGACTGCCTAGTCTCCTTAAAACACCTTTTTCGATTTACTTCCCCTGAATTTGTGCAGTAAACGGAATTTTATGATTTCCATCATTTGAAAAGGAAACAAAAGAACATTAATTTGGGACACGCAAATCTCAAAATGCTTCGATTTCACTGACTACAAGTTTGAAATCATCTTCATTTAACGAAGTACAGAGCGAAGCGCCATTTCTATTGTTAAATATCTCGCAACCTATTAAGTATCTAAACGAAAGACCAAGCATGGATAAAATAATTTTTACTCCTCTATCCGTTTTCAAAGTTGTGTTAGAATCAGTTGGGAATACTCCATGTCGCCCTGAATTCAACGTATATGTAGTATACTGATAATAATAGCAAGACGACTTTATTACACCACAATAAAAAGTGTAAGAAGAAAACAAAATTTTTAATAAAGACAGAAACAGTAGGGTGAAGGGTGAAATTCAGCGAAGACAAATTACGCTATACAAAATGTAGATAAAAGAATGAAGTTTGCATACGCTGGTAAGTTCTGATTCAGAATACTTTCTACAGTTTGAGAGAAGTTATTGATGGATACTTTTAAAGAGTACGTTCAGAAGTTTAGCTCTGTTCGTGACACAAAATTTATTGACCTTTGGGGAACTTAAACAAGATCTGTCAATCGAGGAAAAATGTGCTGCATAAGTTGCCCCAAGATAAATACGTGGAACGCAAATCATTTTTGGGTTTGTTCGTAACGTAAGATGGAAAACTGATATTGTATCCGATCCAATTGATATTTCGGGGTGTATAGAAACCACTAAGTTGTAAGTTAATATCATCCATTCAAATAATTCATTACCAAACTGCATTATGGACAATTGAATCGCCCGAAAGCAGGGATGAAAACCAGACTCCAATTTTATTCGATAGGTGAAGAATTTTCTTCATTGGGAAAACTCGTTACTATAACGAACACTACAAAAACTGAAGAAGAAATTTAGATGAGGAGGCACACTTAAGTTAATGTAAATACTTTGTGGATACTTTGGAAACAGATTGCTAACGGTTCAGAAGATAGTTTGCGACTACGATCACTACAGTGAGAAAATATTCTGCAATATGTTTTTTAATAAACGAAAAGATTTCTACAGTAGAGGAGACTGAAGCTTCAGTAGATGAGTGGTAATGTATTGTAGCAAGTAAGACGAAGTCGATGAATAATGGATAAGTGTGATGTAATAGAAGCACATGAATCAGATTTCAATAAATATAAAGGAAGGTACGCATTGTTCATGGGATGACCTAATATTTTATCGTTGAACAGGCAATGCAATCTTGTAAGTTTATTTCGCGGAGCGAGGAATCTAGTTGAGATTTACGATATGTATTTCGGGGGAGAATGGATGGTTGCTGGACGATCGACTGGAGAACACTGTGCACTCGGAATGTTCACCGTCTTGTGTATCTGGAGAAGAGTAAATCTCGCGGCCACCGCTTGCCTCGCCAATTTTACCTACTGACGTACGATCCTTGGCGAGGCTAGCAAACGTGATAGTTCTACACTAATGAGACGAGCTCTGCGAATGGTTCCGAAGCTGATGCAGTCAAACGATTGTTACGACAATTTACCGTGTCAATAGTAGAACCGTGAAATTTATTACTGTCATAGCGAGTCACGTTTGACGTTAACGATTCACTTATGAGAGAAAAGATATGAAGATATTAGAGGTCACGTTTGAGCCTTATCGATTATTCAAAATAACGTTTCAAATGAGAATTACTGCACTTTAGAATGAGGAATAATTACGAAGATAATCATATTGGTTCGCAGAGCTCATACAGATATATTTTAGTACAAATGATAATTGTCTGTTCAAAGTCAGTAACTTAAGATATGACTTTGAAGGAAAGAATTCTTTTTTAATCAGGCCATTCAGTCTTTTGCACGAGATTTTTTTATAATGAACTGTAGAGGGATGTTCATTTTGGTATATATATATATTGATACTTTGATACTTTGGCTATGTAAAGAAGATGAAAAGAAGGCTTACCAAACCGACGAGTAGAAAAAATACTAGGAATGTTCGGCCGAGGACCGTCTGGCAGTAAACGTCACCATATCCTACCGTGGACATTGTCACGATCAGAAAGTAAACGCAAGTCCAGTACGAAAGTTGTTGCGGGTTCGTGAACTCGAACGGGTCCCCTGAGTTTTCAAGCTGCAAACAAGCAAGCGAAGTTTATATTTATAATTCGATATCCAGGGAGATCTAATATGCATTGTTTCAATCTATATTTATTTAAACAATTATTCACGTATAGAATTGATAGAATGTAGCGAACATTCTTCATATCCTCATTTTTAACAAATTGTTAAGTATAAATTTATTTGTATGGTAGCGTAATAATATACTGTAGATGTATAAGTTTATTAATAGCAGTAGTAAAATACTATATTGTAGTAACGCAGCAGTATAGCAGCAGAATATACAGGGTGTCCCAAAATCCGGGGACTTCCCGGAACATGCAGTATCCGGATGCAAAAAGACATCGAAAAGTCCTTTACCGTTTTATGATCCGAGGCTTCGTTCTCAAGATATTAACAGTTGAATATTAGCGGTCCAACTTCCGGACCGCACAGTTTATAGCCGAGTCAGCTGAGCGCGGAGCAGTGACCGCTCGCACGCTACGCGCGCTCAGCTGTTTCGGCTTTAAACTGCGCGGCCCGAAAGTTGGACCGCTAATATTCAACTGTTAATATCTTGAGAACGAAGCCTCGGATTCCAAAACGGTAAAGGACTTTTCGATGTCTTTTTGCATCAGGATACTGCATGTTTCAGGAAGTCCATGGATTTGGGGGCATCCTGTATAATATTGTTGTGTATAGTTTTACTATCTAATTCTGCTAATTTTTTATTAAGTTGGTATTTACAGAAGCACATATGTGAAATGTTACATTTATGTGTATAGATTTTTCATATCCTTTATCGTGTTGAGAGTGTCCATTGTTTTTGAAAATAAAGAAATACGTTTAAGAAAAAATGTATTCGTTTCATCATATATGTAACTTTGAATATCATTACTTATACTGACAACGATTCAAATTCTGTCAGTGAAAAGTAACTGTACTTTGAAGCGCAGCGTAAATATCGACAGTCATTTTGATTTCTCAGAACATTAACATTTACCATTTTAAAAACCACTCGAGCTAAAAGAATAGAATTCTACATAAATTCATTTCTCAAGATTATTACTGATTCTGCAAATTTGGAAACAAACAATGACTGACGTTTCAAGTCTTGTGTGGTATTGTAGTTCGTTTGCCAATAGGAAAACTTTTTTTCAGTAACGAGCAAAATTGTAGCGATGGCAGTGATACATATGTTTAATATTTTTAAATGATGAAGTTTAATAACGGAGGCGAAAAAGTAAGACACTTAATTAGAAATGCGAGAGAAGAAAGTGGGAGTAAAAACGTGATTAATAGTGTAGAATAATAAAATAATACAAAATAATGTTAAAATAATAAAATGGAATAATAAAAAAATATTAATTGTGCAGAATAGGAAGCAACGCGCACATATTTGGGAGAGGGGAGGTTAGACAAACAGGAACAGGGAGACGTTTGGATATAAAAACGAGATGATTCAGTAAGAGTGAAGGACAAAATTCGAGTTCGAAATTAATTGAAGAGCTAGAATGTGTGTATAAAAAGTACATAAAATGGATATTGACTTGGAACGAGATTACGGGAGAATATGTTTTTCTATGCTCTTATGCTCTTATGCGTGTTTCAAATAACTTTATCACCTGAAATATATCTGCTATATTTCAAATTTCATGAACATGTTTCCTAAAAAAGTTGCATAGTTTTATGGAGACCGGTGTATACTAGTAACAATAGTTTTATTCTGTTTGGGGAGATTAAGAAGATACAAAGGTCAACTTTGTTTTTTCAAATGGAATGCTATATTTTATTTAAAGAAAAATTCAATGATCTGCAATAATAAGTCTTTCAAGGTCACTAAAGGCCCTTTAAAAAACTTTAAATAAATGAAGTTTCATCTCATTAACTCCTCCCAGCAAAATAAAACTATTGTTACCACACGCCGGCCTCACCAGGGGCGCATTTGGAGATTTGGCGCCCCTAGACTAACAAGCGTCTGCCGCCCGTTCTGTGAAATATCATCAAATATTTTAATTCAAAAGAGTTGAGACCATATCAAAATTAATTTAACATGACAACTCACATATGAGTTATTGCTAACTTGCTATATGAAAAGAACCTGAATTGTTTCTAAAATTGTCTCAAGCCTCTGTGTTGAAACCTTTCCGACTTTTTTTCGCCCAAAATTTGCCGCTCTAGGCTTCAGCCCACTTAGCCTATATACAAATCCGCCCCTAGCCCCCACAAAACAATGCAATTTTTGTAGAAAACGTTTTTATGAAATTTGAAGTATAGCATACATATTTCAAGTGATAAAAACATTTGAAACACCCTGTATAAGAGCATAAAAAACATATTCTCCCGGAATCTCGAATAGAAAAATGATCTTGAATCCCTCCCTTGAACACCATGAACACCTTAATTTCTCTTGAACAGTTTTTTCATGTAGGTACATAAGTATCCATATGCAGCGGAGATATTTAGGTGCTCCATTTACAGTGGTACACCTTATTCATATTATCATTAACCCCACACGCGATGATTATATGTGGGGAGCATGAATTGACGTATACGTGAGAACGACAGATAAGGTGTCAACACTTTGAGTGGCGTCGGTGCATTTTCATGAGGCTACTTCTCCAAACCTCATGCTATACATTCAAAGTGTTAATATGAGGGGAATACACTCGAAAGTAAGAAGCAAAGTCTTACCAAATGAATGATGCCAGCAGCTGTTAACCAGACGGAGATGAAGATTGATACGAGTTGGGCGAGACGAATGGAGCTCGATGTCTTTAGAATGTTTAGGTACTGGAGGATGTCAGGGACCGTCATCAGTCGTAGAGCTCGGAGGAACCTCAGTCCGATCCACGTCCGATCGAGATATATCGACACGAAGGACGGTGGTATCGTAAAGTAGTCCACGAACGAATACATCTCCAGCATGAACCACAGCTTGTCACTGGCGGCGATAAACTATGGCGAAGAAGTGAATTATTAGTAATTAAATTAGTAATTAATAAGTGATTAATTATTATCGGTGATTACACTTACGCGTATAAAAAAGTAGACCATAAAAAATATATTGAAAGCTAAGTCTATCTGCTGAGTAATGTTGTTGCTCCATTTTTGGCAACGTTCCACCTCTTCGCTGTAACATACAATTGACACATGGAGAATATTAATTTAAGCCTTTTTAGGAGCTCGTTTAAATTTTATGCAATGTGATTAATGGAAATGAAAATAATATTACAAAAGATTATTCAACACCTGTTTATATTTCGGTATACAGAATCGAACACGCGTGTTATAAAATGTTTGTAAAGTGACGATTTTTTACATTTTTAAATATTTTAAAAGTTTTTATGTATTTTCTTTCTTTACAGTATTGTTCCACGTAACTGTTATTTTACAATTAGTTAACACTTACAAATGTTGTAAGTATTCTGTTGCGATCCCAACGAGGAAGATGTGAATCAATTATATTTTAAAATATCTGTATTTTATATTTTGGCAAGAATTTCTTAACACAGCACGTGGTGCAAGGAAAGTTATTGGGATAAATCGAGAGTTGATGAATGTGGACTGAGCGCATCATAGCACAGAAGTAACAAGCGGAGTGTACGAGATTTAGGTCATGGATTTGGTTAAAATTTTACAGATAGTGCACAACACGTACAATAATATATTAGACACTAAGAGCCTACTGCTTAAAAATTTAAAAAAAAATCGGCTTCAAGGTTTTGCCTTTTCCAGATCCTCGATATATGCCCGTATGTATTTAGAAACGAAATCGTAATTAAGTTACAGTGGCTACTCAGGTGGAATTTATATAGGAATTCCAGGTATTTAAAGAATTTTTTTGTTAATTTTTAATTATTTTTATCAGTGGTTCATTATATTAGCTTTGTTCTTAGGTATACATCTATCTACAGGATCTAAAAAGGGAAAAGTCTCGATCTCGTCATAAAATTTTATGTAATAGCACATTATACATGTCATGGTTTAACTAAGCATAAGATTTTAGCCAAATCGGTGACCCCAATCTTGGGACTCTTCTTGTAAATACTCTGCAGTAACGAACTGTATCATTAATTATACGAATTAGAAATCAGCTGAAGTTGTAGTTTCTAGTAAGACCTTAGCTGTTTATGATTAGATTAAAGTAATTCAGAGTTTAACTAAATTTAACTTTTCAAAAACTTGTCGTCAAAATCTTTTCATTTTTTGATGTCTTTGTTTTATGTACAAAGAAAGTGATACAACTTATAATTACTGTAATTTTGTTAAAAGTACTGAACAGGACTGAATAAAATTTATTTGTTGAAACACAAAGAATTAAATAATGAGGTTAAATAATTTAGCTTTAATGTTATACAGTCACTGTATTGTTACAATTCTCAATATAATTCTTTTTCTGCTTTCACTGAACTCAAGTACGTCTCTTCAAATGCGCAACTTAAAATTTAAATACTAAACAACTTTTAACTTTAGAAATAATTATTTCTCTTACCTGGAGGCATCGATGAAGTATATTATAAGCGACGCTATACTGAGAATGAAAACTAACACCACCTGAAACAGAAAACATAAAGTCCTATTAATTAAACAAGCATTACAATAGATACACGCAGTATAATGTCGAATAATATCCTATTAATTGTTTAGGAAAGAATGATTCTTATTTATTAGAAAGATTAAGTATCTCGATCCCAGGTGTTTCCTAAGATAATATTGAAAACTATTCAACACATACATGAAAGATCCAGTGTTCCTAAGATCATTGTTTTATATAAAATATGTTATATTTCATAAATCTACGCTACTTTAAATTTAAATCTCTTTTCTTTTTATTCTCTCTCTTTTATCATACTCTACTCCTCTTTATTTCCTCTCTAATTCCCCTTCATCATTCAAATTTCCTCTAAAAATTCCTCTTTTATCTTTCTCTTTCGCCAGCTGTTCTTTCGATTCTTCCTTTTATATTTGTAACACCTATCTTTTCTTTTTCACCTCGACATGTATTGTTCCAATTTTTTTAATTCCTTCCTTCTCTTCTACTTTATATTTTGGCTCCATATCAAAACTACACGGTACGATATTACACATGCAATTTAGCGCACATTAGAATAGTACACAGAAGATAGTGCACCTACAATTTAGAACACATGCAGTTTTACGCACATTTTTTTTAGTGCACATCGGGATAGCGCACAGCAAGGTTTCACACAGAAGATAGTACACATACAATTTAGAACACATGCAGCTGAACACAGATTTTATTTGGTGTACTACAGGATAGCACGGTAAACTTGCCGATGACCTTCACATATGTTGTCAAGGTCGTCATTCTGAACAACATTTCCCTTTAAACTTTTTGGCGGTCGGCCTTAGGTTCGGAGATATTAATAAAAAACTTTCGGCATAATATATTGAAAGTTACCTCCTCACCGATTTCAATGATCTTGACATATGTTGTCATAATATATTGAAATCTGTTTCACAGCCGACGGTATTAGTATTGGTTGGGGCTAGATCAGGGCGGGGGGCGCGCGCCCGCGAGCGGGCGCGTAAAGCGTGGTAGCGAACCGATGTGAGTATGTGTTAAACTCGGTAATTCTAATGTTAAGTAAAGTTTTTTGCGAATATCTCGTAAACCAAAGCCGACCACCAAAAAGTTTAAAGGGAAATGTTCAGAATAATGATCTTAATAACCCCATCGCGCGATTCTTGTAACCGCAGTTTCATTTTGAACAGCCCCAAAGTCTAATCGGTTCGTTACCATGCTTTACGCGCTCGCGAATGGACGCGCGCCCCCCGCCCTAATCTAGCCCCAACCAATACTAATACCATCGGCTGTGAAACAGTCGACGGCGACGAGAAGACGGTTGTGCGTGAAATCTTTGCTGTGCGCTATCCTGATGTGCGCTAAAAAATGTGCGTTAAATTGTGTGTGTTCTAAATTGTATGTGCACTCTCTTCTGTGTGAAACCATGGTGTGCGCTATCCTGATGTGTACTAAAAAAAATGTGCGTTAAGTTTAACGCATGTGTTCTAAATTGTATGTGCACTATGATATGTGTACTATTTTGATGTGCGCTAAATTGCATGTGTAATATCGTACTGCGTAGTATGGATATGGAGCCTATATTTCCAGGCCCATTTGTTTTAGCTTTATTACTTGTGCTTTTATTAAATTTTCTACACTGTTTCTTTCTTTTATTTTTCTTTTTCTTTCTTTCCTTTCTATTTTCCGCTATTCCTCCTGTATTATCCAGTTGTACTTTTATCTTGTAACGTTGTTTAGAGATCTGCAATTCATATTCAAATATTTATTTGATTGTTTACATTCTTCTTCTTCCTGTAACATAGTCTAGCACACCCATGTAGTAGGTTCTCTGAGTTCTCTTCTCTCTCATTTGTAATGCTCGTTTAGTCGGTGCTCCCCCATTAGGTGTATATTTGTCTTCCTCTTCCACACTCACATTTGTTTATCTTCTCTCTGTTCCCCGCTGTTTTATTTCCTGTTATAGTTAACTTCTAAACTCAATACTACCTCTGCTTATATAGCCTATGCTTTATTTTAGTTCCTGTAATTTGTGCTTGTGTTTGCGTATTCTACTTATACAATAAAATATGTGTTTGCGAACAAAGAAATTTTCGGAAAATAGGACATTTACTTTCTGATACTGATCTTCAATTATTTTCAAAATAAGAATACAGGTATTTACAATAGAAATAATAAATAATAAAATGAAACACGATATGATTAAAAATTTCGGGTTTCCAAATCTGTTTAACGATGGAATCACAAATTGTTTAGAAAATTAAATTCAGTGAAGCTATATTCCTCTTCTTACCTCGCCTCATTTCAGTCCTTTTTCTAAAGCTTATTTTCGTCTTCCGTTTCATTATTCGAAGCACATGCAATGTCATGCTCAATGTCATCGTCAATTAATTAAGCTTTATCGGACTGAAAGCATTCTTTTACATCAGTCTAATCACAATTACCACATCCTTGCATCGTTTTTTTCATCCACATGATTGAATAATCTTTTCTATACTTTTTCCGTGTTATGTATCTAATACTCGATCAAATTCTACTGGTAGATTCATATTGAATTTTATGCATTACAAAATACATCAATTTCTCCCCGTATGGATTTTTACTAATCTATTGTTGTAAAAATGTTAGAAAGTAAGTGGTCAATTTTACCATCAAGCCAACGTATTTTTTGTATTTCGTGCTTTTACCATCACGTTACTTCTTCCGTGCGACTGCACACTCTCAGGTGTATAAGATCTATTAATAGTACTAAAAATACCAGTTACTAATTACTTGGCAGCATATTAGAATTATATAACAGCACAGATAGTTCCTCCTTTTAACAATAAAACAGGCTGTCTGCCTTCACGGACGCCTAACAGCAATTTAATATCATTCTAATACTAGATGATTAGATATAAAAGTGTTAGAAAAGTAATGACCGCATTTCAAATGCACTTTTTCCCCTAATATAATATATAGGGTGTTTTAAAATTCATAATGCAAATTTTGCACGTGCATATTATTCATCAAGATAACTAAAAAAATTGTCAGTGAATACTGCTTTAAGCACCAATCATTTATAAGTTATCAAAAAAATGTTTTCATTTATTATAGTAAATGGCATATATCTACACCCTGTGTTTACAAAATATATTGTACAACAATTTTATTTAACGTTATAAAATTCCACCCAAGATTTGATCACATACATAATTTCATTTAATAATATACGTGATATAGTTTATAGAAAAGTGCATTAATATTTCAATATTATTTGTACAAAGAGATCAATGGATCAGAAGGGGAATACGTATTTACATTCTGAAGCAAGAATTTTTATACTCCCAGCTTCTTGCAATTTTCAGGATTTCAATTTTTGCCTCGTGATTTCTCGACCTCCAATTCCTGAAGTTCTGTAGTACCAGTAAGTGGAAGAGGATTGCTTCTCTAATGACAAATCCTCTGGTTGCAAAGTGACTCTAAGTGTCATCCAAGTTGAGGGTTGAGGGTTGAGGCACTCAGAAGGGCAAATGGATCACATTACGTCACATTTTCTTATTGAGGCACGCAATCCTTCCCCTATTTGATATTTCAATTTATCCAAAGTATTAAGAGCTGCTGACGTTATTATATACTGTCGACAGGTTCCCAGAAATACTAATGTAACGAATTTAAATGTTCATTCAGCTCATTTTCACTAGACTCATTATTTATGTAATTTCTAACATCTAACCAAAACTCAACATGATCCAGAGATAAAATTGATTGTCATGGATAAAAAAAACTGATTGATACAATAGATTGTGCCAAACATATCTTAAACTCATTATATCATAGTTTCATGATAAAACTTACATTGCATTTCTTACTTGTTTTTTTTTTACAAAGACACGTGTATACATGTCCAAAATTACATTAATTTATTTTAAAATAGCGTACTTTTAAAAATACACTGCAAGATTCATCTTAACCTCAAAATTCAAATTTAAATACGTTTCTCTTCTACATATATCCTCCGATACGAAGATAAAGAAACATTTAACTGTCTTTCCAAAAAAAATCGCTACTACAATATAGACTGCAAATATTTATGGAGTTGATTAACTATACAGGGTGTCGCAAAATTGCGAGGCAATCCGGAACATGTAATATCCTCATGCAAAAAGACATCGAAAAGTCCTTTACTGTTGCGGGATCCGAGGCTTCGTTCTCGAGATATTAACAGTTGAATATTAGCGCTCCCAAGTTCCCGAACTCGCAGTTTAATGCTGAGTCAGCTGATCGCGCTGTAGCGTGCGAGCGGTGACTGCCCCACGCTCAGCTGACTCGGCTTTAAATTGCGCGCCCCGGAAATTGGACCGCTAATATTCATTTGCTAATATCTCGAGAACGAAGCTTCGGATCCCAAAACGGTAAAGGACTTTTCGATGTCATTTTGTACTTCCTGAGACACCTTGTATAACACAAATGCCTTACAGTTATCAGGGACGAGTAGCCTTGCCGTTTGTTACCAATTTAAAATTAGTTAGTACAATACTTAATCTGACATATCTTTTGTATTGAAAAAATTCCTGTTACTACTGTATTCGAATTGTGTTTGTGTGTATTATAATTATTTTAAAAAATACAGTATGACGTTCATTTTGCACGTTTCTATCACCCACGATTACCGACGTCTTTGCGGAAGATTTTTGGAAAATGCGAGTACATTTGAGAAAAGGGAAACCAAAATCAGTTACAAGAAAATGGGCCATTCACGACACACGGTTTCCTTTGAACAGTAAAGTAAATGTCCCCCTTGAAACCTAAGTCGCGTTTAAGTGGTTCATTCTATAGAAACGGAATGGGAAAGCGTCCACAACTTAAGGCAGGCGAAAGAAAAATAATAGAAGGGTAATAAGGTAGAATACTGCGGGGGAGAAGGAAAGGAGGATAAAAGGAATGAGAAGGAACAACGATGTGAAATCGATCTTCGAGAGGGTCGAGTGCACTGTACCCAGAATTATGAGCTCAATGCACCTTTTCGCGTTCGAATTATTTTTAAACGGCTGTTTGCGCTCAGAGCACGTGAAGGAGGCCAACCTGGACACTTCCGTGTTAAACTAAGCAAACGGGCTTTAGAGTTCAGGGTTATCGTGCGCCGAAGACCGTAATAAGAGCCTGACCACCTCTTGGCCAGCCAACGAATTCCTTCATTATCGATCAGAGTCCTTATCAATTCTGCCCGCCCACTCGACCGCCGTTTTAGTGAATGGACTCTACGAGCTGTAGGTATTGTGGTCAAAGAACTGGTTATTGGATATATGGTATGGTATATGGATTACGATATAATGATTGATACTGGCGTAATAATTACTTTATTATAAAATACAGAGATTTAATGTCTTTTCACTTTAAGAAAAGTAATTGTTATTTCACTGTATGGCGATTCCGGTGTACTTTATATTTTATGAGACGTTGAAAAATTTGGGGTCTTGCTCGAATCTTCATTACAGTTTTGTGTAATTTCTATGAATTTAATATTTGATATCGTCAAGTTACAGAAGAAAACATCATCTACTTTGTTGTTGAACTAGTGTTTAATATTTTATTAATGCTAGCAATGTGAATAGTATTGTAAATAACAATCTAATCTTTCTTATAAAAATTTTAAATACTGTATACCTGTATACACTATATGATAGACGTATATCATGTACTATTTATGCGCATTTACAATTCACTTCTTAACGAGTAGAATGCTCCTAAACAACTAAAGGCATATAAATACTATAGTAAATAAATAGTACATTTGTATTGTAGTTTAATAATAGCACCAAAAATGAGAAACTATTTCCTTCTCACGATCATTTTTCTTTATCAATTTCTACCTTAGCAAATAAGATTTTTATCACCTAAAATTTTTCCGCTATATTTAAAACTGCATAAAAATGATTTCCACAAAAGTTGCACTTTCGTCCTCTCTCGCTCGCTTCCTCCTCCCCGCTACTCGCTAAGCGCACACCACCAGCCTCGAGCGGCGAGCCCATAACAAATGGAAAGGATACTAAAGAAACGATGTAAGTAGAAACGCCCCGTAGTCATTCCGACCTACATTAGCAGTCCCTCTGTGAACGCGTCTGGCGGTAGACTTTAAATTGAGTAACAAATGTACCACCAGTAATAATAAGTAAATAGTTATTCTAATATTTAATATAGTATTCGAAATATGAGTCCGTTTTTCTTTAAAGTAGCATAATTCGAATTCTTCCTTTTTCGAGATATTTAATGTTTCGCATCCAATGAGTTTACTCGCAAAAATAAATCCCAGAAGCGGGTTTGTGAAAACACGTTACTATTTAAAAAAATCTACATTTAGAAAATAATTAATTTGGTCATATATTTTCATGTTTCATATTTGATTTGTTTCACAAATTTTAGCTCGTAACACTTCTAATTTTCCACTCTGTTTAAGCACACTCATTATGCGTTTGTGGTTCCTCAAAACAATACTTATATCTAATGTAAAACTTGACAGACAAAAATTATTCGCTGTGTTTAAGCAAAAATGTTCAGGAATTCGGGGTGTATAGAAATAATATTCTTCTTCAATTGTGATGATATAAAAAATATTTCATACCCTACTTTGAATAGTATCAAAGGGCGAATACACTACAAGGAATACCATTTACCAAATTACATATGGTTTACGTCTGGTTTAACTGGGACGCACTGTAGAATGAAGACAAACTGGTTGGCTACAAGCTACAACCAACCACTACCTTCGAACAAATAAACGAGAAAACGTCCAACAATAATGATTAGAAGAGGAAGCTCTAAGAATTATACACGCAAATATCGTAATAATCAAATATCAATAAAATATAGATCATGAAACATAAACCTAAAATCCACTAGTTCAATCAATAGAAAAAATGATAAATTATAAACGCTATCAAAAAGATATACAGTAGGTAAAAAATGACAATTTTCCACAGGATTTATTTAAGTCCTTGGAAAATTCACATTTCATAACAATATACCTATGTTATTAAACTGAAAATATTCAGGGAGTGCATTTACATTAAAACATTTTAGAACGACAGGAGCAGGTGATAATCTGATCGTACTAAGCCAGGAGAATATGACGCATGTTTAATTACTTTCCAACTCATAATTACTTTCCAAATCAGAGTTTCTCTTTGCGGTGGGATTATTGCATACTAATGCAAACAGTCAAATGTTGTGGTGGAAAGCGATTCAGTTTCTGTTAACGAGTGCAAGTCTTTCATTCTTGAGTGCAGTGCTTAATTTGCCAAATTGCTGGTCATACCTTTCAAACTTAACGATCTCGGGTTTCATTTTGAACAGTTTTTGTTTGGCTACAGACAGAATGAAAATTTCTTTCAACACAGCTTGGTTTTACCAGCAGGTAGTAATAATTCTAATTTTCAATACACTATTTTTCTTCCATTATATATTAAATTATATTTCATGTTTCATATGAAATGTAAATATTATAAAAATATTTCCAGTGGTACCTTCCCTAGTAGCACAAAATATTGGTTAAATATTTTTTCCAAATATTAAAAAAATATTTTTTTAGCCACACTTTTTAATATGAAAAAAATGTTGATTCCAAATATTATACATATACACATACTGAAAATGTGAAATAAATGTTTAGAAAATATGAACTAAATATTCGTGGAATATAAAAGAAATGTTTAGAAAATGTAAAGCAAATATTCTGGAAATGTGAAATTAATATTCAGAATTCCAAAATAAATATTTAGGAAATGTAAAATATATATTTAAAAAATGTAAAGTAAATATTCAGAAAATGTGAAATAAATATTCAAGAAATGTGAAATAAATATTCAGGAAATGTAAAATTAATATTTAATCCAAATTATAACACCAAAGCAAGAAATTTAAAAAATGTTTTTGCGAATATCTCGGAAACTAAGGCCCAGCGAAAAAGTTGCTCAGAATGTGGATTTTTACAACATATCCAAATTTCATCAAAATCGGTGAGGAATTACTAAAGTAAATAATTACCTTCGTTTCTACCATTAAATATTTACTTTATATTTGACCAAATTTTTTTTTCATAATATAAAATGAATATTTCCCGAACATTCGGAAAAAATATATTTTTTCAAATATAAAGTAAATATTTATTTAATGGTAGAAACAAAATATTTTTTTCATGATATAAAATGAATATTTCCAGTATAATTGAAAAAAATATTTGCTTCTTAATCTAGAATAAATATTGTATGTATATTCAAATATCAACAAGAGATTGAACCTCTTTTTAATATTGGATGTATGTGCATTCAATATTTCGTGCTACTAGGGTTAGTACACAATTCAGATTTCATTGCGGTCTCAGTTACAAAAAACACGCAAGTTTAGTAGAAACTTATTATACATTATTATTTAATCGAATCGATTGCAACAGTAAGGTATATTTTTTTGAGAATGTTACCACTTCAACACTCACGAAACAATTGTATTGCCACTTTACATATAAAGTATCATTTACTTTCAAATTTGAAAATCAACAATAAAATTGTTACTGAATTAATTGTGTTATATTTTTATAACATATAACTATTCTTTTGTGATACAGAGCTATGACTACAAAGGGTACAAACCCTTTGTTTCACATCTAAGCTTAAAGGAGAGATGCTAGGAAAAGTAATTTTTAATGTAAAAATCTGTGAAGCTTTTATAATACAAAAGAATACTACTAACTACTACCTTTTAACATTTAACAGACTGCAATAGTATTGAAGTAAGGTATAGGTCACGGCAGTTTTAAATTTAAGAATGTCCTTAATTGAAATAAGATCTGACAACAACTCATTGGAAGCGGCGATAGGGATAAATATAACTATTGGTAGCCAAGACGTCGTTAATAGACAGCTATGATAGGCATTTGACCTTTGAACAATTTGCCAAAGGTGCAATGACGTATACACTTATGTCTGTGTGGATGTGTCCGCGCGGTGAATTTTCGATGCGCGTGAGCTCACCAGGCTGGAAGCATCCAAATAGTTAATAGATTGCGGTGATTGCGAAATTAATGCACGAATTGCACGATCATTTTCAGGAATGTTAATTTACAGCCGTTGGCTTTGCAATTCAACATTCTATTTTCATGAAATAATTCTTACTCGCTAAAGTTACTCACAAAATTATCCATCCACCCCATACGTGTAACATATTTTACTAAATTCAGAATTACCCATTATAATTTACATTATTATAAACCTTGATTAATATATTTTTAGTTAGTAGCATCTACCAAAAAAATACTCAAAGAAATTTTGCTAGAACAATGGAACAAGACACGTCCGAATTTCACAGAAAATTTCTTAAATCTATGCATAATAGATTAAAACTTATAACTTATTGTAATTACGTTTGTATAAACAAAATATGCAATTTGGGCGAATGTTTTTTTACTTGTTTAAATAAACTGTAAATAATCATATACAAAATGAAAGTGTATTAATCAAGGTTTGTATTAATGTGAATTAGAATTGCCAATTACTTACTTGAAAGTCAATTTAATATGTAAAATATGTTATATATAAGGGGAGCAGATACTTTTGTGAGTAACTGTACGTTTTCAAACATTTTCTAAAGCTGATGAAAAATATTATTAAAGTTTATTAACTTCTCAAGAGGATACTTGTGTAACAATTGTATAGTCGGCGAGTTTCGCAGGTTTTCCAAAATTACGGTGTACTTTTAAATGTGATAATAACGAAGTTATATGCGTGTTATAATAAACAGTGAAAATAAAAATTCTGTTCGTCGTGTGCATAACAAAAATGCACGGAAAAACGTATTTAGGCATACGTGCGAAATCAATTTATGAATGACACACAGAATTCACATGCAGTGACTGTTAGCTTAATATTAATATTTAATTTATTTCATACTTACTGTATTTTGTATTATAATGATCGAATGAAATACATACTCTAAATATAAATCTATATATGTTTTCTTGCGATAAGAAATACCTTGTATACAAATGTATGGGTAAATAAGTTTTTCAAAAGAATGACACTGCAATTGTCTCTTCTTTTTAAAATTTTCTTCTCAAACAATAAGAAGCCATGAAACGTCTTTCTTAATTACATTCTGTCACAAGTAATAAATTTTCATATGAAAATAATTGTTATAAAATTTGTACGAACCCTAAAACTTCATAGTCATATTTAATGGACATGAAATCAGAAAGTAGAAAAGTATACATAATACAAATAATCTGTACAATTTTTATAAACATTCACTTCCAATGGCTTCATTTTATACAAAGGATTATCTTATTTCTGAAAAGTTGAACAATTTAATACAAGCATTCTTCAACCTAAACTGACTGTCATTGACTACACAAAAGTATCGTAAAATTGTTTCCCTAACTTCATTTTCACTAGTGCGTCAGAAGTAGGGTTGCCAATCGTACTATAATATATAGTACTGTACTACATTTTTGTCTAGTGTACTATACCTATATTTTCGATACATCGATAAAATTCTAAAATTTTTACTTATGTTTTTATTCTATAGCAGAACTTTAATTTGCGAATTTAAACTTTACCAGAGAGGATTCTTTCTATAACGAATATGAACTAGCGGGAAGAGGGAAACAGAGACAGTCATATATCTCTAGTTGTCTATTTGTTAAAGACAATAAATTAATTAATATTGCAAATGCACAAAAAATATACATTTAAAAACAAGATGTTTTAATGTAGTTTTATTTTGTACCACTTTCCTCTGAAATGGAAAGTGTTCTATATTATTTGACAATGTGTACTATATTCTTTCACAATTATACTATATTTTTTCACAATTATACTATATTTTTTCACAACGTGTACTATATTCTTTCACAATTATACTCTATTTTTTACAATGTGTTCTATATATTTACAATTATACTATATTTTTTCACAACGTGTACTATATTTTTTCACAATGTGTACTATATTTTTTATCACATTTGGTCGTAAAGTACCATATTTTCCTGAAAAAAAGTTGGCAACCCTTTTCAGAAGCCATGTTTCTTGTATGTTCTTATCAGATCTCTTGTAACGATAGCTGCATCACCTGCACATGTTTGAAAAAAGAAATGGCAAGCGCACAATAACAGCAATCGTTCCTCTACAGTTATAAAAATCGTTTCACAGAGAACGATCGCCTATTCATCTGCACGCTATAATTGGAGTTTAACCTTTAATCGATATCCAAGCAAGTAAACCCGCGGTCGACCTACATAACGAGATCAACCTCTTTCTACGATCTGCCATCTATTTTTCTTCGAACAGTCGGTATCGAATTCGGTCATACTGTCTCATTCGTTATTTAATTCGTTCCCATCTCTACTTCGACTGACAGCAGGACAGTTTTTAGAACTGCAAGCTGTCCTCTATCTGCACCGTCCACTGATGGAATCCTCAACGTGGTTTTGTTTCCCTTCACACGTTCCATTGTGTTTGTATTCTGTTCGCGTAGGCCACGCTCATTCAGACCCACAGCCACAGACACAAAAGGCGATATCACTTAACGTTCATGTACCATAGTAACAAAAACAAAATGGAATAAACTGCTGTGCACTCAGCTACAATTCTCGATTTACAGGTTGTCCATATGCCTTAATTTTAAGATTTCATAATCTATAACTCGCAAAAAATTACGAGTAACGACCGACTTTAAGATTAGGTGTTTTTAACGCCCTCCATGCAAAAGTGTACTTTATGTATTGCGTGTTTCTGAATTTTCTTCTTCTATATATATAAAATCCAAATATCACTGACTGACTCACTCACTGACTCATCACGATTTCTCTGGAACCACTGATCCTATGGCCATGAAATTTGGTAGGTAGGTTCCTCTTAGCCCCTAGGCGCTTGCTAAGAAATCTTTTTAAAAACTCCCCCCCTCCCCTTCACCAAAAAAAGATATATAACTCGGGCAAGGCCGGGTACTTTAAGCTACTTATGTACACAGTCTGCGATCGAAAGGATGATACAAGCGGATAGGAGGAGATTCCTTACGCAAAATAAATCAAGAGTAGAATACAATTTTTAAAATTAAAACACTTAATTTTTCGGTCGGGTGATGTTCTTTAGTTGCTAACTTTTTTTATATTCATACACAAATCACTTTTATTAAAATTGAAATTCCATTTTTGTTTTCATTCTTCAGTTACACTATTATTTTATTACATCCTATATTAGTTATAAATAATTTTCAAAAAAATTTGTTCATATTTATTCATACATTCACTCGATGCAGTATTAGTACACAGTACTCTCGCGAATATGTAACAGAAACGTTTTACGAAATACAGACACATGTGAGAAAAGACCCCAAAAATTTTCATCAGAAAGATTTTCTCATTTCTGGGAGGTGGATGCGCGTTAAACGAAAGAATTTTATTGATCCTTGTAACCGACAAAATAATCATCTCGCGTGTTAATCCATCAATTTCGATTGAAACTTCGGCAACACCTGTGGTCTATACATAGCCAGCACAAAATCCACGGCTGTATAGTCGCTCAAGGCCAATGAGGCATTATTCCCACCGCACCGTTTAACTACCCCACTGTTCTAACTCTCGCATCTTCGTGTAAACTTGCAGACACGCGAGCTCTATCTGCCCAGCGGGGAAGTAGGCTAGAAGTGTTGTATCACTAGCGTTCTCTTACCTCCACTCACTAAAACGTCCATCTGATAACTTCAGTATATATAGTAGGGTGGGCCGAAAAAAGGAAATTTTCGAAACTCGAAACAGCCTAGTGCGGAAAAGTTGCGTCTGGGGAAGACAAATAGAGGCAAACAATTTTTTTTGAAATCGGTTATTATTTGACCGGGCCCAAACAGGGTCAAAGTTTTAGTTTTTGACCAAGTTTGGCGACTTCTGTATATTTTCATAAAATTTTCGTATTTCACTATTGAGCATTAGAAAATATTATTTAAGCACATAAACACGTGAAATAGTGTTTTATATATTGTGACGACGTGGAGTTATTGTGTTATTATTTTTGGATGTAACGCGATTGTAGTGAAAGAGGAACATATCTCATTGGTTCAAAAGCTGGTCCAACAGCCATTTTGATCTGTAACATTCAATAGCCATTTCTTCTAAATTTTTGTGCGCTGAAAACGAATCCGCAAACCGTTTGTCGCCATCACCCTCTATGTTCAGGAAATTCGATTTTGAAACAAAATTGCAAATTTTCAAATTTAAACATCTTTTGAGTTGAAACAGTAATAGTTATTCGGTTGCTTGTTCCGCCAAATTATTCTGTGAACCCTTGCGAACAATAAGTTATTATTGAATTATAAACATGTTTATATGTTTAAACAACGAACAAAGCGGGAAGGATACCCAAAATGCATCTGTTTTTGCAGATATCGATATCTCAAAAAGTTGAGAAATCGATAGTTCAAAGTTGAAAATTTGCAATTTTGTTTCAAAATCGAATTTCCCGAACACAGAGGGTGATGGCGACAAACGGTTTGCGGATTCGTTTTCGGCGCACGAAAATCTATAAGAAATGGCTATTGAAGGTTACAGATCAAAATGGCCGTTGGACCAGCTCTTGAATCAATGAGATATGTTCCTCTTTCACTACAACCGCGTTACATCCAAAAATAATAACACAGATACTCCACGTCGTCACAATATATAAAACACTATTTCACGTGTTTATGTGCTTAAATAATATTTTCTAATGCTCAATAGTGAAATATGAAAATTTTATGAAAATATATAGAAGTCGCCAAACTTGGTCAAAAACTAAAAACTTTGACCCCGTTTGGGCCCGGTCAAATATTAACCGATTTCAAAAAAATTTTTTGCCTCTATTTGTCTTCCCCAGACGCAACCTTTCCGCAGTAGGCTGTTTCGAGTTTCGAAAATTTCCTTTTTTCGGCCCACCCTAATATATAGGTAATCGCTATTTTTTATACGTCTTACTCGTCATTGCATTTCTCTTTCCCTTTTTAAGTCTAAATTCGTACAAAGCCCGACTCTTTTTTCACTCAGTTGCAGAGGGTTAAGGTCGTCATCTTCCCACGTACAGAGCGTAAAAAGAATTTGCTATAAAATTGATCTCGACCTGGAAATTCAAGGTCCAATTTTTTTTATTTTAATGAGGTCTTCTCACTTGGAGGATAAAAAGAGTCAATGGAACCACTTTCGTCGTTTGAAATATTCTTTGAAACATAGTTGCTTTAACATTTTTTCTCGTTTTAGTGAGTCAAATACGTTTCAATGAAAGAATTTGACCCTGAATTTCAAGGTCGTGGTCAATTTTGTGGCATATTTTTTTAATCTCCACCGTTCCAGAGGTGTAGAATCGCCTGTGAGACCTATGGCATATGTATAACATTTTTGCACCCTGTACATTGTACGCAGGATGTTGGGAAACAGCTGTTTTGGACTTACATAGTAGGTAGCACGCAATTAGCTAATTAAAGAATTGTGTAGTAAAAATTAGTCTACAAATCAACCCTGTCAGAGTTAGAAGACATTTTCGGTTTGGTAACGCAAGCGATTTTCTTGTTTCTATTAATTAGGGCTGTTTCGAATATGCAAATATTCTAAGTATTCGACTACCCGAGAATTCGAATTACTCGAAGAAATTATTCACATTCGAAATTATTCGAATTATTCGAAGAAATTATTCATATTCGAAATTATTCGAATTATTCAAAGAAATTATTCATATTCGAAATTATTCGAATTATTCGAAGAAGTTAGTGATATTCGAAATTACTCGAATACTCCTAATTATTTGAATATTCGAATTATTCGAAGAAATTATTCGTATTCGAATATTTACAGCTCTACTATTAATCGCCTGCGGTGTAAAAACGAACAAGTCACTTATATTTAAGACACTGACATTTCGTAATCCAACTCGCAGGCTGATGAAACATAGGTTTTTGCCAAATAAAGGAAAGAGGGCAATTTCGTACGTAATTAGAGCAGAGGCTAAGTTGGACTATGTTTTAGAGCAGACGTCGAATTAGGGAAATGAGTCATATTTGGAAGAAACCTGGTTAATGGCACACTGGCAATCGGCCAGTGCAAGTTTCCAAGAATGTAACAGATTTGTCATGACGCCTGGGATGAAGGGAATAATTCGGTGTACGTTAGCCCATTCCAATAATATTCCGAACGTTTCGAAGTAAAATGTTGGGTCTATCTCCAACCCTCACCACTTCTTGTTCAACTCACATAATTCCAATGTGCCAAGATCCATTAACTAACTGACGATGGAATACACGTACAGGGTGAAAAAATTAATATTCGTGATTTTCACAGATAAATCTTTGCACCTCTATTGGCGGAGCTTTATCGAAAATACATATCTCCTGTAAAATTCGTATTGATTTGGCAATTCAGTGTCAATCTAATTAAACAACAGCAGAAGTGTTGAATATTTTGAAATCTCAAAAACCATGATTTTAAGAAGCAACAGTTGCTAATAAAATTGTGATATTTGTCCTTTTGAAGTGAGTAACACTTATCGCTTCATGCAAGACTCACAATCAGATCTAATAGAAAGCTCTTTGTCACTAGTTACTCCGGTGACGCCGCACAGACAAACTATTTTAAAAAATATATAAAGTGAAAAGATAAAAATCTAAAAACTTCAAGACCGCGTTATATCAAAACTGCACGCGTTATACGAAGGTTATTACCTCAATTTCAAAATGCCCGCACCCGCTGGTGCTTCTACGACATTACTATATTTTTTCCACCAATTATAGTCCAAGTCACAGTGAGTTTAAAAATGCTCGGTATGCATATCTTGGGTTTTTAGTGAAAAGAGGATGTCCATAGTCCTTACAAGGAACATTCACGAAATTTGCGACGCCGATTTCGATGAAATTTTGCACAGTTTGTAGAGTAGTCGAAAAATAAAGAACACGTACATATGTACATTGTTTACTTGCGGTAACTCAAGATTAAGGGGTGGAAGTACTATCTATTTAGTGTTGCCCCATGATGCTATGTTGGAAACTATTAAGGCAGCCACACACGGTCCAGTCGGCCTGTCAAGTCTGCCTGCGCAGGCAGGCCTGTGCAAGTCGACCTGACGCCTGTACTGCCTCCACACGCTCCGTCCGGCCTGACAGGCGAGCCGGATGGTGCATCCACACGCTCCGGCCGGCCTGACGGTATTTTAAATTTTTAAAATTTTGTTTCCTGCGCTTCATCTTGATAAAACAGTATCATAATGGCTGAAAAAAATTGTGTCCCTAAATCAAAAACTAGAAACTTGAAGCGTTAAAATGCTTTTTTAAAATATTTTTTGCGACTATTTTTCGCGGAGATACAGCCATTTTAAAATGACCAAATTTTTCGGCAAATTATAGTGTTCCTTTAATTTAGTCCACCAGTGTATTTCCATTTTCAGTTTACTTTATAATTATTCACATTATTAACAACCATTATTCACACTCCAGTAGATACGCGTTTCTTAAAATATTGGAAACATTTTCATTGCCCGAAACGTCCAAGCTTCAACCTACTCGACACATTCTGCCCGCTCGATTTTTTCGGACCGCTCGGAAAAATTCGAGCTACTCGGTTGTTTCGGACCGATCGGTTTTTACGGATACTTGGCTCGGCTCGGCTCGGCTCGGCTCGGCTCGCTTTTTCCGGGTACTGGAACAGCTAGGAATGTGATGATCGTCCCGAGGCTCGAGTTCCCGGCCCTCGGAACGGGTCGGAAACTTTCAGGCGGGGTCTCGATACTTTCGTATTGCTCGAGTATTCGGGATCCCGAGACTCGTTTCGGGCTACAAGCATGACTGCCATGAGCGGACAATTTGATTTCAGGTCGGCTCGGCAAAACTCGGACGCGATCGGCTCGAAAGCCAGCTACTACGAGAGAACCGTGACGGAAAGAATTATGTATATCAATTTATATCAATACCAGAGTGATAAGTTTTTACCTTTCTGTCTCCTGTTGAATAATAATTTGTATCTTATTATTTATTTACATATATATGTATTTTCATTGCTACCCAATACTGAATATGTCCAATACGTACTTAAATAAATACCATGTTCAGAACTTGGGAGGAAGACTATTTTTATATACGACAATATTTTAAAATCATAATAAAATATACTTCAATAGGGTATTATCTTTTTCGGGATAGGTTCAGATTTAAAATAGAAAACGTACGAACAACTATAAGCATACAGAAAGGAATATTTCCTGGATGTTTCATAGTAACAACAATATACAGGAAGGCGAATATTTTATTATTTCAAATTAACGTGTAAAAACATAATTTTACTATGTTCTCAGGTAATAATTTTGAGAAGCGCGGAAATTCCCCAAATCAGCGATTTTCGACCTTATTCTGCGATCTTTAAACGTTTGTATCTCAGAGCAACGTTAACCGATTTTGATGAAATTTTCTGCATGTATACAACTTACTTAAATCTACAAACGGGTTTTTTGAATTTTCATTGCAGGCTCATAAAAAAAAGTTTCAAAAACGATCTTCACTATTTTCTTCGCTATTTCGACAAATTACAATTTTTTCCAAAACGACGAAACATGTCACTTAGCAAACTAATCCATCTAGCTTCTCCAAAAAACTCAAGTCGTTTGGATTAATTTTAAAAATGTTATGCGATTTTAAAAAGTGTCCGAATATTTTCGGGAGTCACTGTATGTAATTTATATATAATTAAATGTAATAGCTTGAATTATACTGTAGGTTGAATTCTATTGACCATTGCATTACACCCAGATTAATTGTAGAAGATTTGCTTCTTTTAAAAGCTATAAGAGACTTTCTAGACCTTCTTTGTTGTTTAGGGTTGTTTGCAATGTTATAGTTTTTCCTTTCGTTGTCGCATTTCCGGCATTGGATTAGTACGCGTTCAACAGTGATTCTTGTGTTGCATGTATCGCATTTCATCGGTTCTTATCAAGAGCTTGAGTTACTATACACGCTGTGCACTAACTGTATTCAAAATTCGGACGAAATCAGTGACTAAAACCACGTGCCCTTACCATGTATGTATAATAAGTACCTACTATTTATATTCCTAAGTCAGTATCATGGAAAATCAACAAGTGCTTCCGACGAAGTATATCGAAAGATTTGATACAATAAATTAAAGTTTTTACATGAATTGTAAAATACTTTTAAATGGAATTTAGTAAATTATTTGCTCGTTAATGATATATTGTTACGTTACACAATGATTCTGATCAGAAATGTACTCGCTAATACAGAATTCGCAACACTGAACGCAATACAAAAGGTGTCTACAGTTGCGAAATGACCATGCCATAATTAGTACGTTTCAGCGCGTTATAATGAGCCAAACAGAACGTTTACCTCTGTAATTACAGATTGCTCATCGCACGAGTAATGGTTTGCTTTGTGAAACCGCTACCACAGACCACGCTAACACGATGTTGGTTGCATTACCGATTCGCACGACATTGCGGTATAATCGCAGTGCTGTCGTCCAAATTTTTGCCAACGAGCTATTCAATTGTTAGAGGAATAGAATAATAACAAAGTTGTGGCAACTGTACACACATGGCCAGCACTCTGTATTATTAGCCGCGGAGTGTACCTTTGTATTTTATTTTAATTAAAGTGTTATTTGTACAAATGTACATATTATTCGACCACAACACAATACAAATATTATCCATGAAAGCAACTGCTTAGTGAAAATATGTTTCTCTTGTTACATCGAACTAGGCAAGAAACAGAATTATTCATCTGCTCCAACCTTCTTCTTTAAAAAAATTTCAAATTAATACATTTCAGTAGGTATTTAATTAATCTCAAGTAATATTACAATATACATATACCACTTCTGAAGATTGTGTTAAAGAGAAAAAAATGTTCCTTAATATGGAATAACGTTAACTCATTCTGAAAAAGTTTTACTTTGACTTTTCCATATTTTATAATATTCTACAAATATTAAATGTACCACGTATCAAGCCTGAATAATTGAGATTGATTGCTTTTGATAAAAGTAATAAATGTATATATAATAATAACTAGCGTATTAGAAAATAAATTATAAATTTAAATACTGTCCACAAATAATGTACCATTATTCGTCCATGACTCCGCACATTGATAAACTTTTTTCCAACTTTTTCCACACTCGCAAATGATACATCATCTGAATCAATAAACACTGTGTGACCCTTCCAAAATTTCGCCCTATCTCTGTTTGTAATAACGTTTATTCAAGGAAAATGTTGTTCATTAAAATGAAAATAAATTAATAATCCATACTTAATTTGAAAGAAATAATATTTAATATTCCAAACACTATCTACCTCCATGCTGACCTACAGTTGCCAAGTAGTACGTTTCCGTTAATGAAAAAGAAGAAGTTAATTTCAGGAACAGAGCGTGATATCAATTGTCACGGCGGAAGTGGTTTCTACTCTAAACACAACCCCGACAATCGCTTTCTCTGTAATTCCACCTCTTCTTGCCCGGTCTCTTCTGTTCTGTTTTATTTTCCCGCTGTCTTTGCCTTTGTTCCTATCTTCCTACCCCCGCGGTTGCAAACGATTTGGGTCAAGTACTGTGACTCGTTAAAAAAAAAAGACTACGACTTTTGTGTAACCAATCATTCATCACACGAAGCATATTCATCTATGTTCTGAAGGCTCTCGTTTCGTGACGTCAGTTATAGAAAAAAATTAATAAAAAAATTTAAGTTAAACGATTTTATTTAATTTGATCAAAAATGCAATGAAAACTAAATATAATCAATTTCTCGTACTACAATTACGATGGTGATATGTCACGTCAAATAAAATCATGGGGCAGGATTTTCATCGCTTTCCATCGCTCATTTCGACGCTTCATTCTGTATTAAATTGATTCATATCCGGTTATGAAATATCCTGCCCCACGATTTTATTTAAAGTCGTCTTAAGACAGACATCCTCCTTACGTATTTATAAATAAGAAAAGAAAAATCACAATTTGGAATATAACACGTTTCTGGATGTAGCAAATTTTCTGACATTTATAAGACGACATTTAATCATCGTTGTAAATTTTTTGTTAATTAACCCACCATAATAATTGTAGGCGAAAGCATCAGAAAGAATATGTATGTATCAAAAACATGAAGATGTCTTTCCAATGAAAATGGCCCCAAAAATGATATAATTCGGACCATAATTAAGGATATTACGTGAGAAATTTATTTGCAGGATTCAAAGCCCGTTTCGTTAAAAATAGTCGGATTTAAATTATTTTCTGTCCAATTAATCGGGAGAACGCCAGGAATCCATTGGTGTCACTTTCATATTGATACGATGAAAAATAAACAAATTTAGATTCTGTAGAATCTGACCGGTAGGCGACCGCGCGCGGGTCGGGCCGCAAAGGCTCACGCCGGTTATTCGACCTTCTAGTATAAAGATAGAATGAATGTTGAACCGTTATTCGAAATCCAAGTTGAAAGGCCTTCGAATAAATCAACTTATTCGATCTTCAAATAACGGATAAACGTAAAGTACCTTTCATCTAGATATTATCTTTGCCCATCTCTGATTTGAACCAAACAAACGGACAGAGGAGTGAAGCTAAATAAAATCGTTTAATAATAAAAATGGAATAAATTGCATGAGATTGTTTTAAATTTTTCATTGGGTAATTAGGTTTCAAATAATCAATTACGAAATCGTCTTAACGAACGACCTAAAAATGTGTATTTCTCTGACATTTAAACTACTTGCATTCACAATAACAAACCCTAGCCACAGTCTTTCATGTAATGAACAAAAGTCAAGAATCTAAAATGTTCGATCCACAAATTCTTGTATTTTAAAATGTTAATAAAGGAACGTAGGTTTTTTTAATGGCGTCCGTCACTTTTGCTGGATTTACCAATTTCTTGTCAAAAATGATAGGGGAGAGTGGGGTAAAACGGAACATCAATGTTTCTCTTAGATAAGAGTTGCGAATGAGTTGGTATCGCGTGACATGGGACCAAAGGGTCCTCACAGCATTTTGTGACAGACCATAGACCCGTGCGCACGTTATTTTTCCGTTAAGAGAGTTGGAAAAATTTCCGGTATCGACGTTTCAATATTGTGTTGTACTTTCGAACACTTTTCGGCACTTGGATTTCGAAAATTAATAACGGTAAGTACATCGTTGGATTCGATAGTCCTTACGTTACATTTTGACGTATTAAAAAGTTCTTTACCTCACGCAGAAGTGTAAGTATTAAATATTTACTAAATTACTGCATGTGGGGCAAAACGGAACACTTTTCGTGGGGTAAAACGGAACACCTCTTTAACCCACTTCCACCAATCCACTTGTCTTGAAACTTTGCAGGCGTGACAATACAAAATTATGAAGAAAAAACGGGAAGGGTGAAAAAATTACCCAGTCATCAATAAATATAACCCATAACCACAAATCCAAACGACTTGAAATCAGCCTGTAACTACAAATCAAATCAAATATGCAATCAGCATATAACCGCAAATCAAAACAGACATTAAAAAGTAAATAATAAAAAAATATACAAAAAAATTGTTTATGTTAAACAATTTTATTTAAAATGCACTAAAAACTAAAAAATTCTCCATGCACGTGTTGATATTCATTATTCATGTAAGAATCCACGTGTATTTGATTAATTTCAGTAATTTTTATATTATCTGGTAAAATATTTTTTCTTATGCGTATAATATATATTTTTGTTATATTTTATTTGTAATAATTATACCTAAAACATATATTTATAGTTTTTTACATAAATGAATACTTTTTAAATGATAAAAATAAAGATTTTGTACGTTTACATGGTCTTTAAGTGGGTGTTCCGTTTTACCCCACCACTTGAGCGAGGCGAAGATTTCAATACCTCCGGTAAATTTCATTTTCCATCGTTCCCAAAGATTTTTCTTAACAATGGCTTTGATTTTCTTATAGTCTAAGGTCCACTGAAGACTCCTGTTGAAGTCCCGTGCCTTTTTCTCCTTCCGATTTTATGTTATCACCCTCCAAAGTTAAGCGTTCCGTTTTACTCCACTCTCCCCTACTAGAAATTTATTCCAGATTTCGGTGGATTTTTTCAAACACGTGCCACTAGCGGAAGGTTTATGCTTTTCATTTGGATTTTATAAGTTGTGTTTAATACTGCCATACCTTCAAACTTGCCGAGTAATTTTTTTACAATGCTAACAATATGTACGAATTATTTTTGTAAAGAAAAGTACCAAAAAGTACTTTCGTGATTTTTTGTATATTAATTTAGGGACCGTTTAACTTAGCCCGCGATAACAGACCCCAAGAAAGTGAAATGGTGTCAGATTATCTGATTTCCCACCATCATCAAAAATACATCGACATGCATGTTGTATGATTTTATAGCGTCCGGCAGAAACAATTCGAGCACTCGTGAATATTCCTTTTACAACACATGCACAAAGGATCGAGAGTCGATTGTTCCAGATAGCGCGCATGTATAAGTACCGGAACGCTGCTGAACAGCTAGTCCGCGTAAGGGCTTTTTCACACGTAACACTTATGTGGCCGGCGACTGATATGTCCAATATACAGGGTGACACTAGAAACTGGAACATATCGTGGACGTACAAAGAAAATCAATTAAGTCCTTTGTAACTAAAATTCATATTTTACCACCACCACATTTTACATTTCTTGTGGAAAATAAAAATCGACTTTTCTCAAAACTGAGTTTTACAGACTTAGAGAATTTTGCTTGTACGCCCACGATATGTTAGAAAATTATTTTATTACAGTATATTTACATACCAAAAACTTTTTGCTCTCGTCATTACACTTTTTTTTATCGCTTTTATGCGCAAAAAATAGTAGTTCCCTTTAAAAAGAAGTTGAAAGTGTATATTGCAATCAAGTACCCTTTACCTAGAAAAAGTTTATGGCATGACAAAATAGTCCTCATTATGGTACTCAAGTTTTCCTTCTATTAATTTTTTTATCTTCGTGTAAAAAATGATCTTGTCTCAGTTTGTAGAGTTGCTCTAAATCCATACATTTTCTACCTTTTTTATCGTCTTTAAACTCATTCTGTTTCTGAATGCATCCAAAATACCAATCGTGAGGCGAAGAAGTGTCTCGTGTGGAAAATCAACAGAAACAAGAAACAGAAGATGAACCCCAGCAGTAGTAGCCAGCCACCGAAATATCTCGTGTGAAAAATCCACAACTGTGCGATAATGGGGCAAAACTGACCAAAAATTAGCGCGCGAAGTTCAACTGTATGTACATAATGTGCGTGTATTTGCACGTAAATTTAAGGACCAACAAGGTAAAGGTACGTAGCAGTAGTTCACTAATTTTCAGGAAAACGTGAAAAATAAGGTTTTTAGGAGTGACGATCTTTTGAAAAAGTCCAGTTGACGTGACGTGCCAAGCTATCTACCAACTAAACTTTAAAGGCTCCTCCAGACGCTGATGCGTGTTGCAGTGAAACACTGATGCCTGCATCATGATGCAATCAGCTAGGCGCGTGAGCAAGATGCAAGAGTCATGAAACTTGCATCATGATGCTTGCGTCAGTGTTTCACTGCAACATGCATCAGCGTCTGGAGGAGCCTTAAAACACACAAGTGTGAGGTGAATTGTGAATAGTATTTGCGAACGTTTATTTTCATCAGGGTGAGTAGTGTGTTCGTATATTGTTATTTCCTTAACGATTTTGTTAAAAACAGGTGTACGGTTCGCGTAAAAAATTCAAAGGTTATAATTCTTTCTGGCTGGACTCTTCACTTGTTAAACTCTCATAGTGTTTTATATTTCATAAATGCAACGTCGTTTTCAATGATGCACTTCTGAAGAAATTACAGAATTTTTAAATATGGTTCTACAATTTTAATGTCATAACTTTTTTAAAAAAAAACGTTCTCATTACATAATTTAGAAAGCTTAAAAGTATCTTTAGGCATCGACTGTCACTATTTAATAACGGAGCAAGTAGTTACTATTGATTACGTGAAGGATTTCTCTTAACTGGTCAACGACTTAACTACCCAACTACCTTTACCATAAATGCCAAATTTCTTCGTGTCACAGCACTTTTCGATAAAATTATTTTCATCTCCATGCCGTTGTCGAAAAATTTAGAAATAAAAATGTATTTAAATTTGCGAGACAAAAACGGTCACTTTTATGCCACACACCTTCTATCTTTAAAATAAGGGTGGTTTAATCAACAGTCTTATATTGGCTCCATATCAATACTACACAGTACGATATTACACATGCAATTCAGCGCACATCAAAATAGGACACAGAATATAGTGCGCATACAATTTAGAACACATGAAGTTTAACGCACATTTTTTTTAGTACACATCAGGATAGCGCATAGCATAGTTTCACACAGAAGATAGTGCACATACAATTTAGAACACATGCAATTTAACGCACATTTTTTTAGAGCACATCAGAATAACGCACAGCAAGATTTCGCGCACAACCATCTTCTCGTCGCCGTCGACTGTTTCACAGCCGATGGTATTAGTATTGGTTGGGGCTAGATTAGGGCGGGGGGCGCGCGCCCGCTCGCGGGCACGTAAAGCATGGTAGCGGACCGATGTGACTTTGGGGATGTTCAAAATGAGACTGCGGTTACAAGTATCGCGCGATGGGGTCGATATCGCTATTGTTGTTAAGGTCCTCATTCTGAACATTTCCCTTTATACTTTTTGGCGGTCGGCTTTTGTTTATGAGATATTCGCAAAAAACTTTACTTAACATTAGAATTACCGAGTTTAACACATAGGGGAGAATGGGGCAATCGCGGTCAGTGGACAATGATGGTCAATATTGTTATTATAAAACGGCATGTCCGAAATGTACAATTTCTTTTTTTCACGTTCCACGACATCATTTGCTATATTGCCAAACGATCTCGCCTTCGTCGTTGCTAATTAACCAAGGAAAACTAGCCTTTTTGTGTTTTAAACGTCGTCGATGTTATATTTCGTGTGCACAGCGTAAGAGGTAAGTACTAATTCTGAAGCTTTTTTTACATTTCAAGATTACGTAAATATAGATATACTATCAAGACAAAGGATTAGAATGAAATTTAATATTAATTTATTTAATTTAAATATGTAATTGTCAATCTTATCATTGAACACGTTTGCGGGCAATGATGCTCACTTGACTGTTAGTGCCCATAACGTGATTACCATTATTCACCAGTGTAAAATAAACATAACTTTCTTCATTAGAACAATTTTATTCTGTAGATGGCAAAAATTCGCCCTAGAAGAACTGCAAAAGCCAAGTGGGCTGCTGAAGTACTTAAAAAAGCAGTGAAGCTTTTTCAAGAAGGACAATCCATTCGAAAAGTATCCATGGGGCCTCTGGGCACATTCTGAATGTTGTGGATGGAACTCGGCGGATGGATACATTTGCGAAAAATGTAGCAGCCCCTAGACCGCAATTGCCCGCAGGTGTGGACGATGGTGGTGAAACACATATTTTTTGTTTTTTGTAATTTTATTGAATAAATTAATATAAAATTAATTATTTTCGTATCCTACGTATAGGTTGATAGTTCAAGGTTATAAAAAAATCATTTTCAAGATATATTGCAACTTATATCTTGGTTTTATTACACTTATTGCTTAAGTGACCGCTATTACCCATTCTCCCCTACTCGCATCGGTTCGCTACCACGCTTTACATGCCCGCGAGCGGGCGCGCGCCCCCCGCCCTAATCTAGCCCCAACCAATACTAATATCGTCGGCTGTGAAACAGATTTCAATATATTATGCCGAAAGTTTTTCATATGTTTTTGACAACATATGTCAGATATCATTGAAATCGGTGAGGAGGTAGCTTTCAATATATTATGCCGAAAGTTTTTTATTAATATCTCCGAATCTAAGGCCAACCGCCAAAAAGTTTAAAGAGAAATGTTGTTCAGAATGACGACCTTGACAACATATGTGAAGGTCATCGGCAAGTTTACCGTGCTATCCTGTAGTACACCAAATAAAATGTGTGTTCAGCTGCATGTGTTCTAAATTGTATGTGTACTATCATCTGTGTACTATTCTGATGTGCGCTAAATTGCATGTGTAATATCGTACTGTGTATTTTTGATATGGAGCCCTTATATTGAATCCCGCTTATACGAATAAATGCATTTTGTAATTATTAAATTCATTGTATATTTTCTGTTCTGCGATAGTTATAAATAATAATAAAATAAGGAAACACACTGATCCGGCGTTGTAATGCACAAAAACGCACTCTGTGCAATGAATATCGTGTAAACTGTGTAGAATTCTCTGGAGCGAATATTAGTACATGTTATGATTTAAGGTAGATGTAGGGGATATAAGAGAGATTGCTTCGATTTATTTTTTTTCAGTCTATGATTGAACTGTACGTAATTCTGATTAAAGATTGTTATATATTTTGTCTTATTATTATAATTCTATTCCTCCTAATATACGTTCTTTGTCGTCGTTTAGGTACTTCCTTTAAACACAGTGTTCGCACCCTCTCACGGTTTCCTTAGTACATCCTTAGTTTTTCCTTTCTTTCCGTTGCAGAGCAGCACTTATGCTGAACCCCACCTATTCGCCATTCTAACTATATTTGTAATTGTAATGGTACACTAAAGACTTTTAGTAATAATGACATTTAGTTAAAAATGGTTTACTTTTCCGGCCGTCACAGAGGTGTTCCCCCTTAAGGGGGCCCACTTCATCAGGGGCCCACACGGTCCACTTGTCATCGGGCAAGCTAACACCCTGGCCAGTCCGCCACTGTTTACAGTATAACACGACAATTATTTTACCATCTACATTTAGAATTAGTTTGCTAATAAAAAGGCACTTTTGAAACATTTTCGCTTTCCGCAGTTTGGTGGTAGTACAGAAACTGGTAATTCTTTTGCAATTCGGTGGTATTTATGAGGTTGAGGCGTCTCAACACGAAACATGGCTAAAAATGCGAAACTTCAGAAAGTAAGTTTAACGATGCTAGCGCTGCGCTTGGTGAGAAGGTAGAACTACGAAATTTTAGGGACGTGTTCTCTCATCTATTCTGATCAGTTTCGTGGGTCGTAGAGTCTGGTCGGTCGATTGTTGCGTGTTTTATAATATTTTATCATGGAGATTCCGTTAAAATTTGCGTCCAAATGTGAATCGCGAAGTATGATACGTTTTTTTTACCGGTAAAAACTTCACTGCCACAGAAATTTATCGAGAATTATGTTCTGTTTACGGCGATAAATGCGTGAGCCTGGAGATGGTTACGCGTTGGCGAACAGCGTTCCTAAATGGCCGCAAGAGTGACCAGCGCACACAGTCAACGAAGAGAACGTCGCGCTTGTGAAACAGCTGATTGAGGAAGATGGGCGGTATACCCTGGACGAGTTGGCCGAAAAACTCCGAAGTAGAGGCGAATGTAGTCGATCTTCCATTCGAACCATCATTCACGACGAACTTCAACTGAGTAAAGTGAGCGCGCGATGGGTGCCTCGTCTTCTCACTGAACAGCACAAAACACAACGCATGAACGCCGCTCGTTCATTTCTTAATGCGTATGAGGAGGAAGGGGAATCACTGCTGCACCGCGTCGTAACTGGAGACGAAACTTGGGTGTACCACTATACGCCTGAATCGAAACGATCGTCGATGCAATGGGTAGAGAAAGGCGGCCGACCCCCCAAAAAATGCAATACGACATTCTCTTCCTGCAAGGTTCTGGCGACTGTGTTTTGGGATTATCGCGGTGTTTTGTTAATTGATTATCTCGAAAAAAGTAAGACTATCAACGCGGCATACTACTGTGACGTCCTGAATCGCTTGAGAGTCGCAATAAAGAACAAAAGGCCAGGTTTATTGAGTCGAAAAGTCTTTTTGATTCACGATAATGCTCGTCCGCATTTGGCTCGTGTGACCCAGGAAAAATTGAAGAAATTTAAATGAGAAATTTTCGGGCATCCCCCCTACTCGCCTGACCTCGCCCCAAGCGACTATCACCCATTCCTCGTGATGAAGGAAGCGTTTGGGGGCTAGCGATTCGATTCGACGCAAGGGATCTCAGACGCCGTGACACAGTACTTCAAAAAACTGGAAGAAAATCATTTCGACTTAGGAATTAAAAAACTTGTTACTCGATATACGAAATGTATCGAAAGATGTGGCGATTATGTCGAAACATAAAAGATTGTCTGAAAATTTCAAAAATGACCTTGTTTTGTGTTTTGACTACTCTTTCACAGCGTAATTAGACCGTTAAACTTACTTTCTGAACGACCCTCGTAGGTGAAATAAATACCAGAATAGTCATGCCACTCGTTTTTGTCAGTTCGACATAAAAATATCGAGTTACAGCACCACGAATGTATGGTGTCGATTCCTTACTCCTACCTGGACGCGTTGCTGACTGCATGCGATTGGTGATGCGCAAGGTGGATGCGTGTGAAATTGTTATGCCGTCGACCGCTCGATGCGGGTCGGAGCGGCTGACACGTGCGTTGCTATGGCAACGAGCAAATTTTGTACACTGTTGTTAAGAACACTTGGAAAAAAATTTTGATTTTAATGAAACCTTATGCCAATCTAAATCATGATGAAATATGCAAGGGACTATTTTTTCAATGGGAATTCACCCTAACGGGATAAAATCAGCCCTTAAATGTTGATCCACACATATTAGTTCCGCCAGTGTCTGTGGTAAAATATATCATTCCCCTATTTTGGAATGGAGCAGTCCACGCTTACCCGTGTCAGGTACTGGCACTGAAGCAAGGTGACCACTGACGCTGATGGCACGCGTTTTCTCGTTTCTTGGATATAATTTTGTTATTGCACGAGATGGAGCACAACTTCAAATATAAAATTTGTTCAGTTTTGTATGGTACATCGCATTATAAGAAGAAATTTTTTCATAATGAATAATTAACAAATAACAACAGATTTGCATCATTTTATTTATACATTCTTCATCGTTAGAGATGGAAGTAATTATTTTATACAGAAAAGTCATAATTCTTGATGATAATCGTATCTCAAAAAGGGGAAGACAACTATCGATTGTAAATTATTCAATTGTCGAATAAAAAATGGTGAAAAGGAAAGGACTGTCGTGACTATATGTTGAGATAATATTTACAAGAACTATTGTAAATAAACCAAAATAACTGTAATAAAACTGTAGTATAATACACTGTCAGGCGATAGGGAACAACAGAATCTAATAAATCGTTCAAACGCTTGGGGAAGCCAAAAGTGACGAGTAAAGCGGAAGATTTAAGAATCAGGATACCTACTATCTAAAAAGGATAGACGCTTTATATCCCCAGAAATTGAGGAAAATATTATTACAAGAGAAATTCCCATATTTACAAGCCTGGTGAAACAGAGGCTGGCAGCAATAGGACTAAATAATCAAATTGCATTTCAAAATTTCGTTTAAATCACTTTTAAAATCACAAAATAAAATGAAACATTTGCAGTGGGTTAATGAATATCAAAATTGGAACACAAGAATGGAGAAAAATGTTCTATTTTCTAGCTTATGAAACACACATATAGCAAGTGATCGAAAACTTTTGAGTGGTGGTGTACATAGCTAATAATAAGGAATGTAATTTATTATTCAAATTCAAGGAAGCGAAGTTTTGTTTACAACCCTATACTATGAAGGTGCTTTATCGAAGAATTAATCTTTTTTGTCAGGTCTGTATATTTTATGACCTACTTATTTACTTAGTTATATGATCGTTGAGAGAAGTACGAGAAATTACAGTTATATATTCAGTTCATAAAAGGCCAAATATATTTAGTTGCTATAAAAATATGATTGAAGAATCACACTTCATCAGAAGTGGCAAACATAATGTAGGTACCCTAGTAGCATTTCTGGTTGGCCCACAGTATCCCCAAGTTGGGAATTAGTTGGCCATGAAAATGCCAACAATAAATGCTACTAGGGTAGGTCACTAACTGCGTGAAGTCACAGATACAATGTGGGCAATTTCAAAACAGAAGTAAATTTTAAAGTGCAAGAAGTTATAATAAATGCACTTAAGTAAAAGAGAGGTATTTATTCTCGGAACAAGTATTATCAAAAATACTTGCAAAGCTTGCATGCAAAGAGGGACTGTCAGCTATAGATATAGGTGTTAACGTTCCTAGAAGGACTTTCTTCCGTATAATGTGTAAGAAATATGAGTTGCTGGCCTCTTACCTCTTATAGAGGGTGCCTTACGCTTACGAGTGCATAAAAATTCAACAATCCTCTTTACAAAGTAGCTGTGAGGTAGCTTTTACTCAATAAATCACGCAGTGTGGGGTTAAAAAGCGAAGAAATATGATGAAAATCATACGACAGTGATAGATACACCCTATCCACAAATCTGCAGAAGCTTATATCACTTCATAAATGATTTCGTAAATAAATTTTGGTACAATTAAAAATCTAACCGAACAAGGAACCCACATCTGTTAAAAATAATTACCAATCCCGAAAAATATAAATGATACTGAATTTATCCACTTTGTAGAGGTTGCTCAAAATCCCGCGAACTAAACATTTATGTAAAATTTTAGCCTTGTAATATTAAAAATAGCAAGTTATTCCGATCAAACACGATGGCTACACAGGTAGCGTCAAGAACTCGTAGCACATTGATCTTCTTGTTAGATGTAAGCACAGGTCCCTTTTATCTCTTTCTAACGGGACAGCTCTGTCAATCTCCTTTTAAAATAGTCGCTGAGGTGATCCCGTAGCGTCCAAGTAGGGTCCTCTATTTTGTTTAACACTTTGAGTGGCGCAAGGTTTGGAAAAATGCCCCTATAAGTCGGTCAGGCCTTTCCAAGCGATCGCTTCTGCCTGGAAAATTTCATACAGCTCGACCCGTGCTTTATACACATACCGATACTATGTAGTTAAAATTGAAACTTCTATATTGTCTACTAAATCTTCACGAAACTGTTGCCAATGGATAGGAAAGATTTTTCCAATGAAGACAAGTCCAAATATGACCTCAGTCGAGTTATCTTTCATTATATATAATTCGAAGTACTTCTGAATTCCACAGAACAATTGAAGAATATGCTGCAAAAAGAAGGCAGCTTCGTAATTTGCTGAAATTAAGATTTATACAAAAACATACTTTTGGAAAAAACCTATTACCTATTACCTATTAAAAAAAAAAAACAGTTAAACCGGTTTTCGAATTTTTACTAAAGAAACAGTAAACAGATATTTATACGTATTTTACAATTTTCAGTTTTTTAATATTTACGGGATTACAAAAATATAACAAAATAATATATATTCTATCTATACAAAACTAAATAAATAAAATAAAATTAAAATAACTAAAACCCGTACAAAATATAAATTATAAATCTTTATTTCATTTAGTATTTTTCTTCCGGAAATATGAACTCATGAAGATTAGTTTAACAGCAAACTTTTACTACAACAATATGTTTGTCCCCGAGGCGATTTTAATTCAAAATCTTAATGTTTTTAATTAAATAATTAATTAATTGTTACATATTAATCCCATTATCTGAAACCAGTTTTTAAAATTTAAAGACCGGTTTTCGAATTTTACAAATTTATAAAAAAAAAACGGTTTTGAAACCCGATTTTTAAAACCAACAAACCCTAACTGAAATTGAGTTATAGGTTGCATTGAATCAATCGTTATGTAGTTTCTGGCACAGGTGACTATTTCATAATTTATCAAACACATTTCCCTATAATTTTTCTAAAATTGTGAACATTGATGTTTTCTGATATGTTTCCATGTGTGTACTAATACATAGTTTTGTAACATAATGATGGTGTTCAATGTACATAATTATTTAGGTATCCGAGGTAAGTGGATTTTTATACAATTTGGCGCAAAAAGGGGGAAGCTCTGAATTTTGAAAACTCCCCCTGCCATAGACAAAATATGTTTTTGGTTAGTAATATTGCTAAATGCTGGGTTAATATGTAAATTTTAAATTTGAACATATGCCTAAAGATATTTTGTTAACATTGGTTTTATTAATTTTCCAAAAGTTAATACATTGGGAGCTGCCCCTTGTTGCTGCAGTTTTCAATTGCACATCAAAAATAGACCAAATGAGATCGAGTTTATACTGATTTTAATCGGGAGAATCACGCCACGAGGATAATGAGATTGGTGGCTGCGAAGCCAAGGTGGTTTAGGTTTGTGGTAGTTTTAGAGTTTGTTAGTAGCGGACGAACCGGTGTCTGGTATCACCGGGAGCCATTCGGAATGTTAATTTAGCCTGTAACTTTATAATGTGATACACCTCGAGCGATAAAGATGTATCTCTGTGGGTTTATGTCACGCTGGAAATTCAAATAATGATTGGATTTTAATAGAGAACTCTGAGTAAAACAGAACAAAGTACCTATATTCTATTAATTCGGTCTTTACAATTGATATAATGTAGTTTGTCGCGGTACCTAAGTCTACCTTTCGGGTTTGACGCACTGAGAAATGCGGGGGTCTCAAAGAGTATGATAAATAAAAATACTTAACAGCAACTCTACTTTACTGTATCTACTTGACTTATGCTACTTGCTCAAAGGGGAATGGAACCCGATCTTACTAACAAATAAACATTCACTTATAGTGAAAGGAGTTTCCCGATTTGGAATATATTTTTTGAAAGTACTCATAGTAACTAAGAAATCCTGAAAATTATATCTGCAATGGACCTATTTTACTCATGTTATTGAGGCGTACGCGAAAAACGGCAAAATCCTCTTATTTCAGAATAATTGGCTAAAACCTGGCATCTGTTTATTGTGGTGCTGAATCCGAATATGACGTTAGTTTTTGTGTAAAAAAAATTCCCAAGGTAGTTATCTCAATAAAAAATCAGGTTTTTGGAGATAACTCATAGAGGAAAGGCCGAAGAATTTTTTTAAATAGACGACTTCAAAGTTAACATGGGGAAACATGACGAAAATACTTACAATTTTTTTCGAACACGGTAGAGCAGTCAATGTGAAGATCGTTGAATTGGTATCTTGCCCTAGGGGCCCAGATGGTAAAAAACAGGTTAACATGGATTTTGAAGTAAATTGGTGGGGGGAATTCGAAAAAAATATTTAAAAAATTCTCCCGTCTTTCCTTTTTTAGTTATCTCCAAAAACCCGATATTTTTATTAAGTGAACTACCTTAGGAAAATTTTTTAAACAAAAAAATACGTCATATTTGAAATTAAACACCACAATAAACATACAGATGCCAGGTTTTAGCCAATTGCTCTGAAATAAGAGGATTTTGCCGTTTTTCGCGTACGCCTCAATAACATGAGTAAAATAGGTCCATTGCAGACATAATTTTCAGGATTTCTTAGTTAATATAAGTACTTTAAAAAAATATATTCCAAATCGGGAAACGCCATTCACTATAAGTGAATGTTTACTTGTAAGCCTCTGTCTTCTAAACTAGTGATGAGCAACCTTTGCTCCGTAGTGGGCCAAAAGTGGAAACCTAATACTCTACGCGGGCCGCAATATTAAACACTTAAATATACCTACGAATCAAAGAATTTTAATTTATGGGGCGAATTTGTTGATTCTGGCACAGATTTACAATTGAAACAATTGCAGGCTGCAGGTCCCGGCGGGCCCTGCTCATCACTGTTCTAAACGTTGTTAAGAGGCCCGCCAGTTTGGCGACAACAGATAAAGATCATCCGGGACTGTCCCAAGCTTGGGTCAAACATCAATGTACTCTTACCGCCAAATCCTCTCGGCAAATCTTCCCGTCCAATTTTCCCGCCAAAAAGGACAGGTCAACGTCACGCCCTGAAGGAGTATAAAACCCCTGGAGTTCCACCAACGCCTCAGACTCCACCTCGGGACAATACATACTACATCTTCACGCGCTATGTTAACCCTAAGTTACTTCTCGATTGTATAAAGCCTATTCGACACAATAAATAACGTTACTTGGAAAACACAAGTGTTTGCTCCAGCTCCTAACAACGCATTCAACTTTTTACACTATGAAATTGGGCTGAGAAAATGTCGGGGACACGAATGCCTTCAATAGAATATCAGTTTTACGTGGGAAACCTCGGCTGCACCGCACCACTGCAAGAAACGATTACCCCACCGGGTCACGTGCATTTCAGCCACCCGAAACGGTCAAAGTGTCAACAAAGACTCTCCGAACGTAACAGGTGTTATTTAACGGAAATCTAATAGAAAATATAGAAATCGCAATTTTCGTTACTGATGACTTATCGTAGGTTCGACTGCAGCGCCAACGGAGAATCGCTGAGGCGGCGAAGTACAAAGCGAAATCGGGGCTTGATTTGTTTTCAGAGTAAACATTCGGAGGCTCTCGGACAATACTTTCGATGCTTTTCAGAAATTATCGACGCGATAACATGCCGAAACCATCCACAGGATGGAGATCACTATTATTATTATTATTATTATTATTATTATTATTATAGTTTAAATTATCTAGATGGGCATTAGCATTAAGGGGGCGGCATGGAGGCGTTAGACATAAAGGAATGGAAATGGGGCGAGTAGAAATTTAATAACATGAGATTGCACGTGGTTACCCAACAAAGTTCATTAAGCGTGAAAAACTGTAAACGCACACACAGATTTTCTTTTATCAATAGAATATTTTTTATATCAATTATATCAATAGAATGCTAGTCGTAACTCACAACGTTGCGGTGTAGCGATGCGATCCTAAACGTTAGGAAATAACTGCGTGGAAAGATTAAAATGGGACACCCTGTATATAGCAAAGAGCAGTTGGAATAATTCGATAGAACTAAGGGAGCGGTGGCCTGAAAAAGTTTCAGAGACACTGCTTGAGTATACAAAATTTGACATAATGACAAGAGTCTGAAAGTATTAATTCGCACCATGTACATCACATAAACGTCTGTGTAGCAGTGTACAAAACTAAGAAGGGAAGATCCCGAAACCGAAAATTCAAAAAATTCTGAAACTTTGTGAATATGTAGGGGATTTCCTCCTGATTGCAACGCAATTTTTGTTTGCTGCCCAAATTCACTCGAAGGGGGTGAAATTAACCCCTGAATATTCGGCTCTATTCCGATTTTGTGTTATACCTCGCGAACTGTAACAGATAGAAAAAAAAGTTTCAACACAAAAGTTACTTCTTTTAATTAGATCTATCATTTGGTAAAAAATTATTTTACAGTTCACGAGTTATAACACGAAATCGGATAATAACCGGATTTTCAGGTGGCAATTACACCCCCTTAGAGTGAATTTGAGCAGCAAACAAAAATTGCCTTGTAATCAGGAGGAAATTCCCTACATATTCGCAAAGTTTCAGAATTTTTTGAATTTCCGGGTTCGGGATCTTCCCTTGTAAGTATTAGCCATGTCTCTATACAGGAATGCTAGCGAAATGGATACGACCCCGCAGCTATTTTGGCCTTATTATCTTATCTTAGACATAGTTCCGGTGTTTTAACATAATCAAGCGAATAATTATCTTTTTTCAAACCCATTTGTCGTTTTATTTAAGGGGACCTTCCGGTCTAAAAGCCGTTTTTTTTATTTCATTTTTCGAATGTTCAACCTTTTAGGAATACGTGTTTAAAAGAATTTGTTGAAATTTGTAAAATTCCCGAAGTTATAGGCATTTGAGTAGCGGCAAATGCATGGGCAATAACCGGCCACTCGGCCACTCGGCCACTCGGCGCCCACGTAAAATTTTCAACGCGGTTTTCTCAAAACAGTGTTCTCAAAACGGTGGGACCTGTATCTCCAAAAGTTATTATCGGATTCGACTGAAACTATTTTTATTATGAAGAATATACTTCTGTCTAGGGGGATACCATAAAAAATTGCAAAAATTTGAAAATTTATAATTTTCAAAGGCGTTGAAAGGATGAAAAATATAGGGAAAAAGTGATTTCAAACTTTAAGTGTCGTTATTTTCTAAAAAAAAATGTCATTATTGTAATTTTTCTGGTTTTCCCCCTAGACAGAAGTATATTCTTCAAAATAAAAAAGTTTTAGTCGAATCGGATAATAACGTTTGGAGATACAGTTCCCACCGATTTGGATCAATTTTTTTACGCCTTGACTTTAACGACTCCCCAGTGCCGTCTGCAATGATTAATTATAAAACTAAAAATATATTTCTATAATTTAAAACATCCTTAATACAATGCAAAAAGTCCCATTAAATTATATATAGTAGTTTTCCCCTAATTAATTCCTAAAGATCACCTATTTTTGGGGGCTCTAAATTAGCGGGCGAGAGGCCTGTAGTTGACACAAAAATTTTTACAAGAGGGACATCTTCTGTTAAAAACGTCGTATGAAGATCATTTTACGATGGAAGATAATAAATCTTGGTAGAGACTAATTTAAACGAATCAAAGTCAGTAATAGATTAAGAGAGATGCGGAGAATGTGAAAAATTTTGTTTTAAGTCAACTTCATATTTTTTTTTCTTATACAACGCCTGCTAATTCCTTAAAACCGAATCTGAAAATCTGAGCACTGAATTGATTTGTGGCCAATAAAAGAATGTCAAGTATAAAAAGTGACTAAATACTGAATCAGTATTCGAGCGGAGTACGATAATACAATTGGAATTAGCAAAGTTGATTTCACAATCTTTGCCTGTGAACTTTTTTAATTTTTTTCGTGAATTAAAGGGAATTAGCTTCTTTCATACATGGGTCATGTTTATGGGGGGGGATATAACCTACAAGGGAACACCGCGGACTCTTACTCACCAATTGGAACGCAATTTTGTGGGATTATAGAGTGACTCAAGACAAGAATAACATTATATTTCATTCATGCCCAATCCCCTTTCAAGGGTGTGAAAACTAACCTCAAAGTCAAATAGGCACTCCCACTTCTTCACGTATAACTCCCAAAGTACGAGGCAGAAAAAAATGATTCAGATAAAAGTTGAATGATACAATAAGCCCTGCAAACTTACGTTAACGAAATTTTGAAAAAAAAAGTAACTTTTCGTCAGGTAAAATTTGTTTAAGAAAAAGAACTTTTTCAAAATTTTGTTAAGATAGAGGAGGGTGTGAAGATAGAGTTTGTTGTAACCGTTTAATATTTGCTTCTATACTTTTCTTTCATTTTCAAGAAAGCAGATGGTAGCATCCTATCCAAAACGCTTAACACACCCTGTATATTATTAAAGACAGATGTGCTATCCAATGATTATTTTGGATAAGGTAGTCGAGCTGAGTCTCGTTCCCTTCTATTACTAATATGCCAGAAATCCATTAAAAAAGAAATACCCAACATTGAAAAAAGAAAACATCGATTTGTAAAAAGCAAAGATTATAAACGATTAGTTATAAACAATAAAATCACCATTTAAACGAGAGAGTTGCAAACTTAACCTCCTGCACACGTCCTAAACTGCTCATATGCATGCCTCCTTTCTTACTACTATCACTGCTTTAAGAAAAGAAGAATTTTAAATTATAACAGGTTGGATTTGATGATATATTGGGTCAAAATGGATCCTGCATTCGCTGTCGACTATTAACCTATCCGGCATCCAAGGATTAAGTGTGCTGTTTCAGATCGCCTACAAAGGAAACAGTTCTCTATAAACCAATCACCACTACGATTCAAAAAGAGCCACCAACGTAAAAATGAATGAAATCTTAAGCAGACGTAATACCTCCAAAGCAAATGTGATAACGACACCAAAACATACAATAATATTTTCACGAATATCAAATAAGTGTCCCTTCTATTTATAGCAACAAAATAACGAACAATCTGCTAATTGTAATAAACTATCTATATAATTACCTATATATTAATATATATAATGTATATGTTTAAAAACGGTGTAGTTCTTTCGTGCTTTATTACATGATCGAAACTTTATCGTAATAATTTTTTACGCAGAATGAAGAGAGGTTTTGATCTATGCAAAAAAGAAAAATATACCTACGTTTGCATTTAAAAAAATGCCCGTGCATCGTTGCACTTGTGAACAAAATATAATCCTGAAAATGTAGTCCTCTTTCCAACCATTCCCTTTTTCATCCAACATTTTTTTTAATTGTAATCAGAGAAGAGGTACGACTTGTCCCACTTCCGTGGACCACCCTGTAGATACGCGAGCAGTAATCCTACCGAAATTGCTCGCAGTAGTTTTTACTTGAAGTGCATCCAGATATGTTGGACAGAGGAGCGAAGGCTAGCACCTGCACTGGCGTACTACTGACGCTTCATTGCCGATAGATTTTCAGGACTTAATTTCGCATTTACCCCTATAAATAGTTGGGTGAGAAAAACTCCGTCGACTCTGGAGTTGGCGTGAAACTGCGAAATCTTGGGACTATGCCATCTCGGGATGTAAAACTTCTTCCCTGGCAGCGAGTCGTCCTCCTACTTTTGCCACTTAAAATATTGTGAGAGGGTTTTAATTCGGCCCCTCCTTATGCCGGCCTATTCGATGTAATTCGAAAGAATGGTAGGATCAGGTGCCAGTTATTTCTTTGGTATTTGTTTATCCACTTCGCAATTGTTCAGCAACACTGCAATAACGACTACCAGATGCTTGACCTTTCGTTGATTCAGTTTCTTAAATATGGCTTTCTCTGAACTTATTTAATCAATTATTGACTGATATAATTGTAGTAATTAAGTTGGAAATCGAAAACAGAAATAATTATGTGAAGTCGTCTTGTGTAGTGGGGGAAAAAGAAGTTCGAAAATATAAAACAGAAGATAAGGGAAGTGTGAAATACAGATACACATGAAGTTAGTCGTTTACAGTAGTTGGAAGAACAGAAGAAACATTTGAATGTAATAATTGGTTCAACAAGGTACTGCAATAATTTAGTTTTTAAATTCAAATGTCCACTAAATTTTGTTTTTTTTTCAGTGAATTGTAATGAATATCGTCAAGTCCTTTTCTCAAATTGTTATCAGGCTTACAAAATTTTACTACAAAAAAATGCGGGAACTCTATATTTTGGTTTTTATACTAAAGGCAAAATCATAGTAACAATGTTTGTCATTAACAAGTGTAACAAAACAAGTCATATGTTTTATGAGTATAAAATATACCTAAAAATGCTGCAGCCAAGAATAAAAGAATATAGAATTTGAGTAAAATACAGAACTTGTAATTTAAGGGTTTATTACTGAAAAAAACTGAAAATTCACGATCACGAACAATTATGAAAATTTCTCCATAATAATAGCGCAAATGAAACGAAGAACTTTTTTCGCTTTTTTAAAACATTACTGTCTTAAAAATAATTTACAATAATATAATAAATACGTAAACGAATAATTTAAGAAAATGGAAAATCAAATTTGGGACCAAACAAAGTTTTTTTTTTTAAAAAAAAAACAAATTCTTCTTTATTAATACAATATCAGGTTAGAAGTCATTTAATATCCTAGCCACAGATGGATTAAAAACAAAAAGCTCTAAAAAATCGCGCAAGCAGAGCCAGGATCATAATTAACTTCTAAACAGGATCTCTATAAAGGCCCAGATGCAAAAAATATTTTGGGGCCCAATCAATTTCTCAACGGTAAAAGAGCATAACATCTTTTCACGGAAAAAAGGATAATAATACTAATAATAAAGAAAATAAAATAAACAAATAAATATTACTATATTTAAATATATGATCTTGTTATTGCAATATCATTAATAATATTAGATTATTATATTATTATATTGGAAATTATATTCTAATTTCTTTTTGACAGTCCTCGTATAATCTACTTACAAGGGAAGATCCCGAACCCGAAAATTCAAAAAATTCTGAAACATTGTGAATATGTATTAGGGAGTTTCCTCCTGATTACAAGGCAATTTTTGTTTGCTGCCCCAATTCACTCGAAGGGGGTGAAATTAACCCCTGAAAATTTGGCTATTTTCCGATTTTGTGTTATAACTCGCAAACTGTAAGAGATAGAAAAAAAGTTTCAAGACAAAGTTAATTCTTTTAATTAGATCTATGGTTTGGTAAAAAAATTATTTTACAGTTCACAAGTTTTAACACAAAATCGGAAAATAAGAGGATTTTCAAGGGTCAATTCTACCCCCTTAGAGTGGATTTAGGCAGCAAACAAAAATTGCGCTGTAATCAGGAGGAAATCCTCTACATGTTCACAAAGTTTCAGAATTTTTTGAATTTTCAGGTTCGGGATCTTCCCTTGTTAGTATGGTTACCACCACACGACCACAATTGAAGGGTTGGATGCAATAAGGGGGCTAGCGCTCGAAAATGCGAAAAAGTATTGTCCAAACGCTAAGAAATATTGGAAAATTAAATGTTGTTAAACTGTATTTTAAAAAATACAATGTTATAAAGCTCGTCACGACACACATTTTTTCTATTTACAGTTTTTTTTATCGAATCATTAGTATTCGAGATAAAAATTATAAACAAAAAAAATTTCTTCGACCAAAATCATTATTTCTTTAAACATAAATTGCGATAACTTGAGTAAATATTAACGGTTCGTTATGAGACTTGAAACATAAAACGCAGAAAACTCTAGCGAAGCCGTAAAATGTATGCACAACCCTTATGTTAAAAAATGGAATAATATTTCATTTAAAAGTAATACTGGACATAACCCATGTCTTTCAACGTTCGCCGTTAAAAAGTATCGAGGGAATTTTGAGATACATATAACTTGCAGCGACAAAGTTGTTCCCTAATATACAAGGAAGTTTTTCACCAATTTTCACACTGATTAACAAATAATTGTAGAAGATATGACGATGTATATAAATGTCGCGCGCCACCAACAGTCAGCAGCCGCGTATAATGCGCTACTTAGCAGTTTTAGCACTCGCGTTGACAGTTGGCGTCGAGCGAGAATTATATATATCGTCATATCTTCTACAATTATTTATTAATCAGTGTGAAAATTGGTGAAAAACTTCCTTGTATATTAAGGAACAACTTTGTCGCTGCATGTTACATGTATCTCAAAATTCCCTCGATACTTTTTAACGGCGAACGTTGAAAGACATGGGTTATGTCCAGTATTACTTTTAAATTAAATATTATTACATTTTTTAACATAAGGGTTTTATGCATACATTTTACGGCTTCGCTAGTTTTCTGAGTTTTATGTTTCAAGTCTCATAACGATCCGTTAATATTTACTCAAGTTATCGCAATTTATGTTTAAAGAAATAATGATTTTGGTCGTAGAAATTTTTTTTGTTTATAATTTTTATCTCGAATACTAATGATTCGATAAAAAATACTATAAATAGAACAAATGTGTGTCGTGACGAGCTTTATAACATTATATTTTTTAAAATACAGTTTAACAACATTTAATTTTCCAATATTTCTTAGCGTTTGGACAATACTTTTTCGCATTTTCGAGCGCTAGTCCCCTTATTGCATCCAACCCTTCAATTATGGTATAAAATCAAATTAATTTCAATCAAATAAAAAATTTTCGTTCTCATTTTTTCTTTTTTTCTTTTCTCTTTTCCTCATTCTTCCTTTTCCTGTGGCACGGGTGCCTTGCACCCCCCTGTAGCCGATCCTGCTTCTAAAGTTTCTTTCAAGCAATCATATATTATTTTTCTTCAACGCCATGTAATGTAACAAATTGTACAATTTTCCTAACTGCAACTGTAGTTATCGTAACCAAGAATGACTTACCTATATAGCGAAACTAGAATGTGAAGCAATTGAAATTTTCAAATTTTCTTTTCAGAAAACCATAGATCAGCGCAATATCGTATAACAAAGCTAATAAATCATTCAATCTTCCTAGCCACAGATGGAAGAAATCTAAAATTATACTAAAAGTCCATAAAAATGGTGGATTCAAGGAGGCAACAGGGAAATCCATTAGTGTTACTAAGATAGACCCAAGATAAGTGGGTTTATTCAGCATTAGGTATCGCTTTTAACGTTCTAACGTCGAGATCGATCGGAAATGTTTGATAGTGTCGCCTAGACACTTCGACTACACATATACACGTTCGCGATACGAAAATAGCGAGGGCAGCTCGTGATGAGTCTGCTCGAGACCCACGCTAATTCGCACGCTAAAATAAGAACGGCAATCTTTATTTATAGTGAGGTACGATAGGTCAGATTGTCGCTCACGGGGCAAACGGTACAACGCCTCGGTGCACTGGAAACACCGCGATTCTTGAATCCACCAAATGAAGTTTTGGGTTGGAGTGGCTTTGAATGGAGTGTGCAATTAGATCGAGCGTCATCCTCGCTGTCGGTGGTGTTTAAATGAGTTATTTTTAAGCCTGCTCCTGCACTTCTGCGTCCGCAGCTACGCTTATTACGCTTAAACTGTAACTTCGGATTTAGTGTTGTTTCACGAGATTCAATGTCGATCGACTGTGGAACAATGGAAGTCAACTATGATATTCGAAAGTATAGTTAAACTTGTGGACTATTCTAATTGTAAGTGGATGCAGATCCAACTGGAAATAAATATTAAGAATTCTCTGTATCGTGTAATTTATGTAAATGTTAAGTTGTTTTCATTATAGCAGATAGTATAGACAAGAATTTTGTTTAAAACTACAGTTACACACAAAACAAGTATCTGCCCATTCTAAACGTATAACATGTTTTAGTTAAGTAATGTTAAATTCAGAATTACCGATTATAATTTACATTAGTGTAAATCTTGATTAATATATTTGTAGTCAGTACCATCTAGCAAAGAAATGCTCAAAAAAGTTTGCTGAAAGAATGGAAAAAGATAAGCCCGAATTTCATAGAAAATTAGTAGAATCTACTCATAATAGATTATAATATATATCTTATAATAAAATCGCAGGAATATTAGAAGAATATTAATTTGAGCGAATACTTTTTGCACAATCTTTGTTCCTTCCACGGATAATAATACTTTTTTAAATAAACTCTGTATAATTTTCCAATTGAAAGCACCCAAAACAAAAGCATAATCAAGGTTTATATTAATGTGAATTAGAATTGTGACTTATTACTTTGAAGTCGATTTAATATGCAAAATATGTTACATATAGGGTGGACGGTTTTTAACAAAGTGTTTAGGACTTACAGGATAAATAGTATATACTAAAGTGGCAATGAGTAAAACATGCTTAAGTGTTGTACGTCTAAAAATCAATTAATACATAATACTGGTGGAGTGAAAATGGGAGATTATCTTACTATATTCTTATTACTCTCCCACTGCTCTCATTTTTATGTACACTTTAATATTTTCATACTACAGAATCGTGTAGTCTTTTAACTCTGCTACGGCTGTCAGTTCAGCTATCATAATAGGACATAAGAAAACGAGAAACACATATTAGCGAGAACTTTCTTATATTCTTCTCGAAGTTAGAAGAGTTTTCAAAGAAATGAAAACGAGAGTGGGTCCAAAAAGTCCTGAAGGACGTAGTAGGTTTATACATTGAAAGGGGAACACGGTTGGGTAAAAAAAAACTCGAGGGATGTAATAGAATTAAGAATTCCCGGCATTTCTAATTAGTAAAGCAATGCTTACAGCTAGATTCATAGTTGGCGAATCATCATTTAATTCTCATCTGAGACTTATTACTATGGAGAATTAACGAAAGTAAGCAATAGTGCAATGAGAGAGCGAAATGAAGCTGTAAGTGAAAAATGTATTCCCAGCACAGCATTGAAATGCTGCTTCTTTCATAATAGTTGGCACAATTTACTGTTCTCGATTATTTATACATATAGCAAGAAATGTTATTTTGTTGAGAATCCTGGAAGGCATGACTTCTAAGAAGTAATCCAATCAATATGTGGACTGTAGTGATTTCAAAATTTTGTAATTGGAAGATTTTTAAACTGTTGTTTCATGCTGATACAGTGTGAAAAATATGGTACCTACGTGCCAGTTTAGAGAAATAATAATTAACAACAATATATAATAAGTAACGAATATATTTAACTGAAATATATAGATTGATTTGCCACAAACGGACCAATTTTTAATCGAATAAGAATTTATCCAAATAATTTTTTAATCAAATAATAATTTTTCCAGATAAAATAAATAATTTTTATTCGGATAATTATTACCTATTATGGATAACACTTTTACAGAACTAAGAGGAACTCAAAACTGTGACGAGTTATTCGTGAAATTATTTGAATAATTTTGTAATAGAATTATATATTCGGATAAATAACGATAAATTAATCGAATAAATTGATAGAATAATATGTTACAAATAACGAATAATTATTATCCAGATGAAGTATTCATCCAAATAGAATTTTATTCAGATAGTTATCTTAGATAAGCATTTGTTCGAAACAATTCGAATAATGCCCACGTCTGCTTAGAATCCAATAACATTCAAAACCCTGCCAAGGTTGTTGACATTTCACCTACGATGCGAGAAGTATTGTGTATGCAATCGTTCAGTTATTGGTTCACTTAAAACTTCACAATTATGCACATTTCTACGTAAATATTTAAAATTATATTCTCCAAATTTGAAACTTTAAGAAAATACAAAAAACCAAAAATGTGTTGGACTCCATCGTACTCCATTTTCATAAACATCCATTTTAGTGCATTACTCTACTAGTGTTCTAAAGAACTAGAATTAGAAGGATTTATTTCACTCGCAGTTGTGCCATATTTGCTGATAAATTCCGCTGATTTTTTATTAGGTTACACCCTACGAATTTACAAGATCGGTTTTCTCGAAAACGGAGGTTCATAAAAAAAAAATTATTCTACATTTCCGAGCTCATTTTTGTCCAAGGAATTACCATATGCCCGATTGTACCACCCGACCTGACCCACCCTGTGTATTCGCTTACCGAAAAGTAAATTCGACCGATCCATATCGAAAACGTTCAGCCGAGTTTCTTTACAAAATAATTATCTGGCCGAGTGACTCCAGGATCCACGGCATTCTTCCTTCTACCGTTGTCCTTCCGAAGGAGCAATTGGTTGGAAAAGTTTCCGGCGATGAAGAAGCACGAGCCAGGAATGGTGGCGATAACCCAGTGACCTACATCTTTGTTGCCACGCTCCACGCTGGAGTCTGGATGCAGCTAGCGTCAATGGTGTAACTGGCGGTGGTAGCAACCCATTTTACCCGAAAAGGATAGACTTATTATCGTTGGGATCATTCGAGGCTGGTACTCAGCAGAATAAAATAGTATTCGAAATAACACACGAAAATGTTTATGCAATTTATTTCCCGAAATGAGTAGCTATATGGTGAATGAAAAAAATTATGCTTTTGTATATACAACTTTATGTGTCTCGAATGAATATCTTAATTATGTGTCCTTTTATTAGAGATTTTCAATAATTAAGATTTACGTTTAAATAACACCTTGTGGAAATTATTGCGAATATATTATTGCTGGACGATTTAGGTAATATGTTTTTACCGAGAAATATTGCGCAGATAATTTTCATTAAATTTGATATTTTTTGACGTTTTCTTCTGCGAATTCGAAATTTAGGTCACGGTTCAGTTAAAAAAAGAATTAATAATTTAGAGACTGTTACAAGATTACTCAATAATGCCAGGCACTAATCAGAGTTTCTCGGTAGAATTAACTTTTTATAATCGCATGAAAATGAAATCGTGTCTGTCAAAATAAGGTTGTCTGGCTGATAAATAAAAGATATTACCTTTGATCAATGGGTGATGCAGGTAGCATATTGCGGAACGCGTAAAAATAACTTCTTCAGAGTAATTTAACGATGTGAGATGGTTGTTTGTGAGGCAAGTGATCGTCACATTGAATTATGTACATTTCTATAAATAACTACGTGTATTTCTGAAAATAAAACTCTGTTCAGTAAACAGTGTTGTTTTCGATATTCTTTTCTCTATAGGATAACCACAAAAATCTCACCATTTTAACTATGATTCCTGATTTTGAACAATAAGTGCTATAATTTCATTGCAAACAATTGATTTCATTTTCATGGAATTGTAAAAAATTTTGAGTAATGACTGATTTAATTGAACAATCTTTCACTCCTATCATAATTATTAAGTATAGCATTAAACAAATTTTTTTCTTTTTATGCCATCTAGGATTCAATTCCGGATTCACAGAAAAAAATATGGAATTTAAAAGCACGTACTTTTTATGTATTAGATTTTTCTGTAGAAAAATTATTCACTGATTCTATTCAAGGTGGAAATTTCAAGTGGTTCATCATTTATACCCTGTGTTGGATTTTATATAACTGTCTGTATAGCAAAAGTATTAGCACGTAAGTGTAATTTCATACAGTGGAAAATAAAGTAATTATTATTGTTATCTGCAGGAGGAGATATTGTTAACTGCAATAAGTAAAGAAATATCTACTCGGTGTAGTATATCGTTCAGCAAAACGAATTATAATATTGCATGATTTTTTAAGAATCGAAAAAAAAATTATATCACTTAATGCCTAAATAAATTACAGCTCTGATGAAATACAAATTCTCATAATTAAGATAAATACGAAACGAAATTATAACAGCTCCCTGCTCCCTGCATTAATATAACTATATATTCTTCAAGAAGGAACTAATAATTGTAATCCCCTTCTGTCCACGTTTGCCAACAGCATCCGTCTCGCTCCCTGTTGCCAGACGAAAGTAAACCAATTTCGAGACCAGAGGCAGGCTGCTGTATGGGCAACTTTCTGTTAACATCTGTTAGTCAATAAGACACCCTTTTGATAAGGGCTGTATTGCAACTCCGGCCAAAACAAGGTATTCATCGCCATTAAATTCCTGTACAGTTCGACTTGCTAGTTCTGTTATCCAGGGTTATGGTGATCTGCGGAGTGTGCATTATAACCGCGCATGAAACTGGCTTGATTTAAAATATTTCGTTGTATCTTCAAATGATATTGTTTTATACTGCGAAATTTGTATTTAAATACTAGCAAAATACCCGTGCTTCGCTACGGTATAAATTAGACTTTTCGTTCTCATTTAATTTAACATTTAATTTTAAAAGTAAGTGTAACGCCCTCTGTCCGTGGATCTTGAAACTATTCAATAGCCTATAGCTAGGGTTTGTCGGTTTTTAAAAACTGGGCTTAAAACCATTTTTTTTTTATAAATTTGTAAAATTCGAAAACCAGCTTTTACATTTAAAAAACCGGTTTTATATACTAGAATTAATATGTAAAAATGAATTAATTATTTAATTAAAAACGTTAACATTTTGACCTGAAATCGTCTTGGACACAAACATATTGTAGTAGGTAACAGTTTACTGTAAAACTAATCTTTATGAGTTCCCATTTCCGGAGGAAAAATACTAAATGAAATAAAGATTTATAATTCATATTTTATACGGATTTTAGTTATTTTAGTTTTTTTCATTTGGTTTTGTATGCAGTGTATTTTATTGTGTTATATTTTTGTAGATTCATAAATATTAAATGAACTCAAAAATTGTACGGATTTGTAGCGATTTTAGTTATTTTAATTTTTTTTATTTATTTGGTTTTGTATGGATAGAGTATATTTAATTCTGTTAAATTTTTGTAATTCCATAAATATAACAAATACTGAACATTTTTAAAACAAATACAAATATTTATTTTCTATTTTAATAATATTTTTGTGAAAAATCGAAAACGGGTTTAACCGGTTTTTTGGGAATAGTCAAATTCGAAATCCAGTTTTTGGGGAATAATGAAATTCGGAAACCGGTTTTTTCAAAAGTCGGTTTTTTTATAAACTCTACCTATAGCAGTCCCATTGAAACTAGAGCTGTTCAAGTACCCGGAAAAAGCAAGCCGAGCCTAACTCGGCTTGAACGACCGAGCCGAGCCGAGTACCCGAATGAACCGAGCGGCTTGAAGGAACCGGGCGGCTTGGATAGAGAACCAAGCAGCTTGAATTTTTCCCGAAGGAAGCGGGCGGCTCGAACAGAACCAAGCGGATTGAATTATTTCCAAGCGGGCCGAAAGAACCGAGCGGCCCGAAAGAACCGAAGCAGCCCGAATGAATCGAGGCGGCCCGAAAGAACTGAGGCGGCCCGAATGTATGTCTGTACATTGTACGACGAGCAGATAGGTTAGGAAATAGGTTAGATATACCTAACACAATTATAATATAGACTGCGGAAGTTTATGTAAATGTATGTTTTTATTGGAATGACTTAAACAAGCGGGACTTTGACAGAACTATGTGTCATCATTAAGAGGATGTTAAAAATATATTTTCTATTTTACACATTTTGCATATTCTGGATATACGTTGCACATTCTACATATTTTTCATATTTTCTGCAGATACGGAATTTGTTTACAAATTAGCTTGGTGAACCTCGCCATTAAAATTTAATAGTTTCATATGGTAAAAAGTTTAATAGTGTAATAGTTACATATGTATTCAAAAGTTTAATAATTCAATAGTAGGTGCAACGGCTTGATACGTATAATATATAATTATTACAGTATAATTATTAGTATACTACAGTTTTATAAACGAGATTAAATATATATACCCCCCCCCCCCCCCGTTACCTTTTTCAGCATATTTGTATATTCGCGGGATATCATACTTGCATAAACTTCAGCAGTCTAGGTATAAATAAATAAATAAACGAATAATTTTTCAACAACAAACATAATAAATAGACACACAATTTACTTTTTTTATTTAATTAATGTAAGAACACGGTAGTAATACGTTTGAATGGGGATGGGAAGTATTTATGAAAGAAAAATATGAAAAATGTGCAACATATATCCAGAATATGCAAAATATGTAAAATCAAAAATATATTTTTAACATCCTCTTAATGATGAAACATAGTTCTGTCAAAGTCCCGCTTGTTTAAGTCATTCCAATAAAAACATGCATTTACATAAACTTCCGCAGTCTATATTATAATTGTGTTAGGTATATCTAACCTATTTCCTAACCTATCTGCTCGACGTACAATGTACAGACATTCGGGCCGCCTCAGTTCTTTCGAGCCGCCTCGGTTCATTCGGGCTGCCTCGGTTCTTTCGGCCCGCTCGGTTCTTTCGGCCCGCTTGGAAATAATTCATTCCGCTTGGTTCTGTTCGAGCCGCCCGCTTCCTTCGGGCCGCTTGAAAAATTCAAGCTACTTGATTCTATCCAAGCCGCCCGGTTCCTTCAAGCCGCTCGGTTCATTCGGGTACTCGGCTCGGCTCGGAAATCGGGTTTCAGCTTGGTTCGGATTTCTACCCGATATTCAAGTACTTGAACAGCTCTAATTGAAACAAAGCTTCTTCTGGTATATAGTATATCGCAATCGGTTCAGTAGCTTTTGAATTTTTATATAATGGTATAGATTTAGATTTGCATTTTTATTTTTTTAGTTGCTAAGAGTTTGTGTAAATTTTAAAACATTCAATGTAAGACTTCTAAACCGGGAGCATCAATTATTGTGAATTTCAGAATTTAAATATTTTAAAAATTGTTATTGAATTAAACCTTTGATAAAAATTTCCTGAAAAATTATCAAATAGCAAAGGGAGATCGTTATTTGAATTCGTAGTGCATTTCATTTAATTCTTGACCACTACATATTTTTTCCATACTGATCGCCTAAACTGCAGTGTCAACCTTGAAACCGGGACAAGACGTATCTTCTGGGCGAATGCAAATTGAAGAAAATTATGGAAGAAAATATTGTTATTAAAAATAACAATGCATAGAAGTTATTTACACTAGACTATGCCCCACTCGAAACCACTCAACTTATGGCTGAAACATTTTTAGATGTTCCTAATGATTTCGAAGATATTCGAAGAGATCGATCTAAATGGGACACCCTGTATGATATCATCAAAATCAGGCCGCAAGCAGGGCAACTGCCCAGAGTGGCAAAATTGGTAGAAAGAGCAAATTGAAATCTATAAAAACCGATAAGAAATAAAACTTTTTGAAAAAGCGGTAAAAAAGCAGGTAATAAGTACATATTAAATTTTATAATTTTATAATTTTATAATTTTATAACTTTATAACTTTATAACTTTATAACTTTATAACTTTATAACTTCATAACTTCATGACTTCATAACTTCATAACTTCATAGCTTCATAGCTTCATAGCTTCGTAACTTTATAACTTCATAACTTCGTAACTTCGTAACTTCGTAACTTTATAACTTTATAACTTTATAACCTTATAACCTTATAACCTTATAACTTTATAACTTTATAACTTTATAACTTTATAACTTTATAAATTTATAACTTTATAACTTTATAATGTTATAATTTTATAATTTTATAATTCAATCAGCTGCTGTTTAAAAACTCTCCGTTACATCAAGTCGCGAAAATTGTGAGATAAAGTTTGAACACTGTAGAGTATATGTTCAGCGTTGAAAATTAACATTTAAAGTATCATCATGTTTCAACAGTGGTACCATTTTCAATGAAGCCTCAAAGATATTTTACCTCAAAGTCAAATTGTGGGTCATTTTGATTGAGTGTGACACGGTAAACATGATTAAATTACCCATATAATTACTACATTTTTTATTAAAGAAAATGCGTTTGTTGTTCAACAAATACCTACAAAAAATTTCATCACTGTAAAAATTATATTTTAAAATAATTATTTATTTTACTAAATAGAAAGGGCGGCAGAAATTATTATTATCCAAAGTGGCCGAGGAGCTACATTGGGCCCTGGTTAAAGTTCCTATACTCGGTTTGCAACGTTTCTTGAATGGGATTCTAGCAGTGGAGCAGAGCTTTCGTACGCCATCTTGTGCAAGCTCCCCTAGCTTGCACGAATAAGTGAAAATAGTCGAGAAACTGCGATATATCGTCGAAAGTAAAGTAGGATTTCCTTTGACAGGTGTTACGCAAGTGTTCAAAGAAGACCAGCACATTATAGACAGCTTCAGAGCGATACGTAAGTAAGTAAGTAGTCCTTACGACTGCGCGCCCGGACTAACGTAGGATGAAGAAGCGGAAGCCATTCTTAATCTCGCTCCAACGCTGGCATCGTGGTTACGTTATCGACACGGTGCTGCTCTTTTATCTTAAACTCGTTAACACTCTTATAGTTATGCCACGTTCAACCTTTCCACTCGTAATGCAATCACATTCGATATGTACTCGCAAATGTCAGTCAATCCAATGCCTATGTATTGTTTCATTGGAAGCGACCATTACTGATGAAAACAAGTATGCCGTTTAAGCGAAAATGCCACCTTGGACGCATGAAAATCATTGGTTTATTTAGCAATTCTTTTCTTTTAAACAATGACCTCAATAGAAAATCAGATTAATGGCATTTATTATGCGCCACTTGAAGATTAAAACAAAATTTTAGTTTGTGTTTTTTTTTCAACAAATCCGATTTAGTGGGTTTCCTCGAATAAAGAATAAAAAATTTTCAGTTTCTACATGACGTGAACTAAAGAAGTACATACGGATATTTCAAAATAAACATATTTATGGGAATGGTGCGTGTTTGAAGAAAATTTGTGACTTTTAGCAGAAAAATTTGGTTACAAAGATGTCTGTAGCTAAAAATATTTTCATGCAATTGCGAAATCCGTATGTACTTCTTTAGATTAATATAAAGGGAAGATTCTCTCAAAATTAAGAGTCAATAGGACGAATAGTCTCTGAGATCCGCGCAACGCCGATTGGCAAGTCAATTGTAAATGACGCACCGCCATTTTGTTGAAAGAATTGTTTTTCAATCTTCAAAAAATATATAACAAATACCATTAAGCAGATTTTCTATTGAGTTCAGTATTTAAAAGAAAAAAATTGCTAAACAAAACCTATGATTTTCATGCGTATAAGGTGGCACCCTAGAGCTGTTCGAGTACTCGGAACAAGCGAACCGGGATATACTCGGTTCGAATAACCGAGCCGAGCCGAGCGCTCGAAAGAACCGAGCGGCTCGGTTAAACCGTTTCCAAGTGGGTATTGATTAATTTATAATCTTGAAGTTTTCTTATTAAAAGAATTTCTAACTATTTTCAAACCTCTCGGGCTTGTGCGAACTTCGCTTTGATCGAGCCGCTCGCTTCATTCGAGCCGCTCGGTTCTTTCGAGCTCTCGGCTCGGCTCGGAAACCGAGTCCCGGCTCGACTCGAATGTCGAGCTACTCGAATATTCAAGTACTGAAACAGCTCTAGGCACCCTCTCCCTTTTCATGCGCGACAGTTTTGTGACTGGCGACTGATATTTTAGGTATATTCACTTGATGCTATACCCTAGTAGCATTTATTTGCTGGGAGTTTGTTGGGCCAATGATGTGTTATCAGTTGGCCAACTGTTGAAGTGTAGCGCTATTTTTAAATGGGCCAGCAATTGTAACCAACGCAGGCCCAACTGAAAGTTTCTTTCCATAGGCCCAACTGAAGGTTTTTTTCTATAAGCCCAACAGTTTCTTTCCAAAAGACGTCTTACAGACGTCCAGAAGGCGTCTTGAAAAACTTCAAAAGACGTCTTAAACACGTCTTTTTCAGGCCTGGTTTAGGAAAAAAAATTCGCGGTGAGGAGAATCGAACCCAAACTTTCCCCTCTTACGAAAAAACCGTTGTTCGCACTTACCCAACACATTTCCTTGTAAACACTTCTAATTTCTAGTTACATAACTAGTATTAATTGTTTATAAAAATTGCGTAGTGACGCGAAATATTCTACAAAATATCATCATTCGACCTTTGGACTCATTCCTTAAAATTTCACATTCGTCTCAAGACAGACGTCCTCATTACGTATTTATAAATAAGAAAAGAAAAATCACAACTTGGAATATAATAACAGGTTTTTGGATGTAGCAAATTTTCTGACGTTTGTAAGACGACATTTAATCATCGTTGTAATTTTTTGTTAATTAACCAACCATAGTAATTGTAGGCCCAACATTGAATATTCGTAGGCAAACTGTCGTAACTTTTTGTTATATAACCAACCATAATAATTGTAGGCCCAACATTGAATATTCGTAGGCAAACTGTCGTAACTTTTTGTTATATAACCAACCATAATAATTGTAGGCCCAACATTGAATATTCGTTGGCAAACTGTCGTAAGTTTTTTGCCGTAGGCCCTATGTTGGGAATTTGTAGGCAAAACGTTAACTATATCCCAACTAATTCCCAACTATTGGCTACCGTTGGCAAACCAAAAATGCTACTAGGGTAGTGATAACATTGGTTTAACAAAAATAGAAAAAGGAAAATTGTGTAAATATTTCTGGAATACCAACCGTTAGTTATACAAGTGTCCCGTGCGAAAAGGCCTTTTATGTATCTACAAAGGATTTAGTGGCGTTACGCTAGTATCAAAATCTAGAGTTATTACATTGCGGACTTATTACATACAAATTATTCATTAGATTCGCAAGTATGTCCATGCATGCTCTGAATGTATCGCACTCAATACACAGGGCGTATAAAAAAATATGGGCATAACTTCGAAGCTGAATACCGTACATAAAAAGTACGCATGAACATTTGTTCACCCTTCTTTCCCGTTATATTATATGTTATACTATTAAACTAAGGCTTAAAATACTTAAAATAAAAAATAAATCAAAATCAAAAGTTGAAGCTTGACATTCATTAGAAGCAACAGTATCTAAATAATTAAATATTTCCCTACACTAAATATCCCAAAAATGCTGTTTAGTACATTTCAACCATAAGCATAAAAACTGAGTTGGAAAAAATGTTGGAGGCGATGCAACTTCGTGGGGTCAAGATTTTCTGTGAGTGCCTACTACTCATTTAACAACGCAGATGCACGAAGCATTAACGATTGACGAATATTATTAAAGCGTTTAATTACGTGATTACTGTACTGCAATGAAGCAAGCGACTCGTTCGACTAGAATCGAAAGAGAGTCGTCGACTTTGTACGAAGGCTAAAGGGGGTAGCAGAAGATGAAGCAAAAGTGAAAAGAGGCCTCTGCACATATGTATGCCACGTCGGTGTCCTTCTCTATATTCCTTGAAACACTGATTCTACTCGTTACGCCTATTGAACAAGAAGCAGCACGTGGATGGAAAGAGGGTGAAGCCCGTCCCTAGCAAGCAGCATTCTTTAGTGAATCAGCGATGTGTGGATGAGCTGCCCGAAAACGTACACTTTGTCCCAGTCGCCTGTGGAATAGGAAGACAGAACGGTGTAATCTCCATGTAATTTCTGCGTGATGGTGGATATACAGAGCGTAGCGTGTGAATACTCTTCGAGGGATGTATTCGAGGCTAACGTTCGCCCTATTTTACCGTCTTCTTACACTTTTGTTCTGTCGCTAATTTTTTACGAACTGAAAAGCTAGCATAACCAGAAAAGAAAGGTCATGGTCAGGTTGAATACTTTTTAAATGAAATTGAGCTGGGATTTATGGGGATAATAAATTATAGGAAGTAGTGGTTAATATAAATTATAAAGAGCAGTGTGTGTGAACGTATTTAACGTGTCTCTGTATTTAATAATAGTAATAATGGTAATAATAGTAATAAACTTGGAAATTACAATAACAGAAATAAGTACATAAGTCATTTGTTAGGTCATTAAGTACCTACATGTAATTTAAAGTGTAAGTTGCGTAATCAGGCAAAAAGAAGTCTCCTATTATTTATTAAACCCATCCTAAATCTCTCGATGATACCTACGTGTTTCTAAATAAGAGCTTGATCGTGGTTGAACAGGGCCCACTAATTTTATCTAACAACAATAAGTTATAAAATATACTTTACTCATTTTCAATAGTATTTAGATAGAAACTTCAATTACATGAATGGTCGCGTCCAGTACCTATCAGTTTTGCACGAACAAGGGAAGTTCGGCAACTCGTAAATTCATAAAATCTGCTCGAAATGTAGCTCAAGTGATGCGAATAACATAACTAGTTTTTGATTCGGCAATAACACGGTCCTAAAGATGAATACGTCCCTTCAAAGAAATGGTGAGTTTCCATATTATCGTGACTAACTTCGAAACCGTAAAAGATATCGGGAAAAAGTTCAATTCAAAGTTTTATGGTTTTCGATATCTTATAATATGGCGATAAAGAAATAAAGAATTTTCGAAGGAAAGGGTGGTGGGGATAAATTTTGGAAAATGTAATGTTTTCCGCAAATATTTTATCGCCACTTTATAGGGCATAAAAACCATAGAACTTTAAATTTAACTTCTTTTTTATGTCTTTTACAGTTTCGTACATATTTACGATAATCTGAAAACTTACAATTTTGTCCAGGTGGTTTCACCCTTAGGACCGTATTATTACCGATTCAAAAAATAGTTACGTTTGTGGCATCACTTGAACTACATTTCTGCAAAGTTTCAGATTTTTTCTTGAAATTCCAACTTGCCGAACTTCCCTTGGAAATCATTATGCTGAATTGCAAAAATTATGTCTATGAGAGGAAGGATATTCAAGAACATGCTCTTCCTGAATAACAAAAAATTCAAGGTGGTACATGATTTAGGTAACAAAAATTTGAAGAATGAATGTTCTTTTTATGTTATTATAGTAATGACTTAGAACACTTCATGGAGGAACTATTTAGATTCAGTTTTGAGTAATGAGTCTCGGGCAAACACAAGTAACAGTGCACCGCCCATTCCATTTATTACAAAGTAGTTCCACGCTATAAACATTATTCGTCTTGACGAATAATTTTTTACTCAGAATCGGATTAAGATTTTTGGGGCTCAGATCTATCAATCCTTCGAGGACCCCATTGGCTAAAAAGTGGGGGATGAAATATGAAAATTGTTTGTAATGAAACATATAATAAAGTAGGTGAATCTTCGAAAATTGAAATTTATTCTGAATAAGATTAAATAACATTTGATCATAACGAAAAATAAATGATTTACAAAAAAATAATGTTAAAAGACAAACATCAAAAAAACATTTTAAAATAAATTTCAGTCCGATTCCTAACTATTCCAAAAGGAACCATTAAATAAAAATTCATTCAATTATTTTTTTACATAAATGGAGGGCTTGAAACTGACCCCCCCCCCCCCGTCCCTCCATGGAAGATGGGGCCCGGGCCCTAGCCCCCCCCCCCCACCCTTGATCCAGCCTTGAGCATGCTCGCCGACCACGCCACGAACTGCAGGCTCGACGAGCATGCTGGCTGGTATGGGGGCCTTAAAATGATGTGCACGTTTTACCAGATACGTGTGTCGGACGCTTTGATTGGGATCGTTGCATGAGTCACTACCTTATGAAATCGCACTCTACTTTTAGCGTCGGCATCGCCAAAAAATAGAATCGGAAAGCTTCTTGATTGAGAATAAAATCGCACAATCTCATTGAAAAAGTTGGCCCGTACAACGTAAAAATAATAAGAAAATGAAGCATTGTCTACCAACCTCTTAAAAGTTAATTAAAAGCAACAGTTATTCTCAATAACACTGCGAATTTTGTATATATTTTATTTTCCCTTATTTTCCACAGCCTCCTCTCATTTTTCTAAAATACAAAGTTTTCTATTGCCCTTTTATACAAATCTTTTGATTTTACTTGAATAAAATTGTTCAATCACACGTTTCACCTTTTTTAAATCACAATGCCATTATCAGTAGATCTTAAACTAGCTTTGACACCGTTTAACAACTGCAAAATATCCTAAAAGTTAGTAATAAAATTTCAAACAGCGAGCTAAGGAAATCGGTAACAAATTCACATCTTGTTGAAAGGCCTTCGAATGGACACCATACACCTCCATTTTGTTTTGAAACGAACTGTCCACTAGTGGGACGTATTGCTCTATCAAAACACTCCGTTTTTACTCTTTTACTGGCATTGATGTATTTTCACGTCCAAAAGATTTTATCCAGTATCTGACACTGATGTATCCTCTCGTCCAACAAATTTCGTTCGCTGTTTATTTAGCACTGGCGTATTTTCGCGCCGTGGCTGCAAAGTACATATACAGGGTGTTTCATATCCGGTGGTACAAGCGGAAGAGTGGGGATTCTGCACGAAGAAATAAGTCAAAAATAAAGAATACAATTTTATCGTAACCCTCCAAGTTACTGGAGTTACTCCAAAATTTGACCGTAACCCGCCTTTAAATTGCGTAAGGGTAATTTTGGCAATTTCTTACCCCCTCCCTCCCCAATAATAAGAATTTGTAAGATTTCATATTTCAACCCCCTCCCCCCATTCCTTACTTAATATTTTTTACATTACATTTTTTCAGTTATTAAAATTCTTTCAAAGGTTTATATTATTCATTTAACTCGCTTTCGTATGTGCGATGAAACATCATTTTTTAAGCTACTCATATTGAAAAAACGGTTAAAAAAACATTACGTAAGACGCAACACCCCCTTCCTTTGTAAGAAAACGTGGGAAATTCGCGACCCCCATTTCGGCAAGCTACTGTGAGTACCGAAGTACAGTTGTCAGAGATTGCAATCCTTATTTTATTTTACTTATTGTATTGGGCGCCAAACTACTAAGCATCAGAGCGGTACGTGGCGCGCACGAAGAAGAAGGTCTGTCTGTAAACGTCACAACGCCATGCGTCTCGTGACAAAAGCCAATTTTTGTTGTAAAAGGAATAAAGTTATTAATTCACTATTTAATACGACACCTGTATACGAGAAAAAAAGTTTAGTTAATTCACAAATCAACAACAGTTTTAGGTCCCCGAAGGGCATGTCGAAGTAAAGGGGACGTTTCTTCCTTACTGTGGATGAAGGGCGTCCGAAGACTTTTTTCCAGGGGTGGGCGAGGGGGGGGGGGGGGGCAACTTTGGAATGATGGTAAAGAAAAATATTACCTACTTTTTTAATCCATTTTATAGTGCCAATTTAATTAAAAATTTAAAACCGAAAATTAAAAATATTCATCTTTTTTAGTATAAACTTAATAAAAATCAGTTTTGAAAAATAAGCGATTTTTTCTCAAAAGCCGGGGGGTGGGGCAACTGCCCCTTTTGCACCCCCCCCCCCCTCCGGACGCTCATGCTGTGGGTTCTCACTTATCGTTGCAAGACATACAGGGTGTCCAGTTATTCACTGATGTTCTTAGGTCAAAAAATCGATTTTTTTTTGCATATTTTCATTCAACATCTCAAAAATGTTCAGTTAAAATTTTGTATCGAAATTCCTAATGGTACAGATTTTATAGACATTTCAGGGGGATCACCAGTATGACGGCCTTTAAATAGGTGGTTTTTGAAGATGGATTGTGAAGCAGGTATAATAGACAGAAATGTGATTTTTCTTTTAATTAATAATACATTTATTGATCTAAAAAAAGAATCCATTTTTTTAATCGAATAAACGTATAGAAAATAGGGCGCGCACGAGCAAGTCCCCGTCATTATAGACGAACGCGCTCGGCGTCAAACTTTAAGTACGTTTTTTTCGAAACAATTTTTCATGCACTGTCGCCACGATAAAAAATGCAATTATTGACCGAATCTAAAAATTCAAACGGATTTCTACTCGTAATTACACTGGCTTCCGTACTACCCTCTATTGCGAATTTTCATACACTCAATTTTTTTTTACGAAAGCTTTTTGTGCGAAAAAAAAAACATGTTTCGGGGACCCTATCGTTTAAACATTTGGCAATCATCGCCCAGTTGTTTCTTAATACTGTCTGAGGGTAGCGCGATAAAGACACATGTGTAATTAAGGAATATCTTTGGTTTTTTTATTTTGGATGATCCTGTCTAAAGTTATCGTGGCGCCAGTGCAGGTCAGTTTTTTTTACAACGATGCAGCATGCAATGCATATCAGAGACAGGGGTGAGCAAAAATAAAATAAAGAATTGTTTTATACTCTACATTTGTAGCAGAATAAAGTGCAAAAAATTTTAGACCCATACATTGTATACTTTTTTTCAGAAAAAATCATAAATGTCACCTATGTTTTCGCGCGATTTGGCCGGCGGCAGCCCTTAATGGGATATAAATCTTCAAAGAAGTAACCAAAGATGTCAACTCGTAGCGTAATCTGAACTGATGATACTTCAACAAAATGGACAAAATCTAGATATATGTACGTATACATATTATACGGGTGAGTCAGATAACTTGTCCACCCTGATTAACTTCAAAAGGATGTGTTGTACAAAAAAGGGTTTTATATAGAATTTGCACGATATCGAGGGGAGCATGTGATGCTGAAACGATTTTTTTAAATCACCTATTTGTTTACGAGATATCAAGGTGACCTTGAATTTTTTAAATGTAATGCGAACCTTTTTGCATTCACATTTAAAGGGGCAGTGGATTATTTATAAGAAAGTATTAAACTTTATTTGTTCTAAACCTAATAATTAGCGGGATATTTGCAAAAACGTTGTTCAACTGTTACTATTATTAAGTTTAAGAGAAATGAAGCTTATAGAAAAGTCACTGCTCTTTTAAATTTCATACTATAAAAGTTATTCGAGGTGGACAAGTTATACGAATCACACTCGCTATATGTATCATACATTCGAATATATGCTAAAAACATATATTTTATACACATATTATTTATCCAAACCCGTTCATATGTGTTCCAATAGACTTCAGGTGAACATTAATGACCAAACTTTTCAACTTTCTTCAATTGTAGACTCGAAGATTACATCTGACAATTCTTGTATTTCGCCTTTTTCAACAAAAGTCTCGAAACTTTGGAACAAGTACGAGGCTATCCTATTAAAAATGATCCCATTGAGCTGAGATCTTCCACGCGAGTTAGTATCAAGGTCCTACAACTTTACCGCACCCCGCCCAGTTCGAGCTCACACTTTTGGTTTTTCAGTACACCCTAAAATCTAGATCACCAGATATATCACCATTAGATTTCAATTTTTGGGGAGCAATGAAGTAAACAGTTTACTACTATGAGTTTGAAACCCGTGACGAACTGTGGAATGCAATATTAAATATTGGCTGCAAGTGAAAATATCACGTTAAGTGCCTACATATGTTACGCCGCATCGATCTTTACATAGAAAAAAACGGTGGCTATTTTGAACATCTATTATAACTTTGCGACGTAAATAGTGCTAGTATATCTCATTAACTATTCGTGTTTAATACCATGTTTATAGAAGATTTTTTTATTCATTTTACCTCCCTAATCATTTCCTTTAAAGAGACCAGTGAATAACCGGACACCCTGTATATATAAATACATATACATATGTCTCTTTATTATTCTAAAAGATGTATACATAATTCTCTAAATACTTCTACTATACAGGGCAAGGTATCTAAAACAGGCCACCTAAATAAATCCCCTGCTTTTGACGATAGAAAAAAATGCATCAGACCAATCTTGCTTGGTTTCAAGGGGGACATAATTTAATGTCAATAGTTTTTTTGTAGGTGGAGCTGTAGAGAAGATGTAAAGGTCAATTTCATTTTTTCAAATGGAAAGATACGTCTTTAAACTTACCTTCTAATAGAAATTTTTACAACGCTCATACAATGATCTACGATTAAAGGTCATTCAAGGTCACTGAAAATCACCTACGATGGAAAATAAATATGAAGATAATGAAAAATTTCTGATACTATATAATAAATTTTAAATATATTATCCCACGTAGAAAGCTCCTTAAAGTTTGTTTAACAAGAGAACCTTGTTTCCCTTAATTCACAGAGTGAGTTCAAATTTTTATGTGGTTTATATAGGAACAAAATAGTTATATTTGTTTAAAATATCGACACTTTCAGTTTACGATAAACAAAATTACACAGAACTGTGTAAACGACAACGCTCTTGATTATGGAAGATTAATTGGACAACATTTCCCCCACAAGTAGCGAATGCGGAAAAACGCATACCTAGGCTCAAGACGGTACTTCCGGTTTCTTACTGCCAGTCAAAGAATTAAGCGACTGGAGGGTGTTCTGCACTGTTCGTTGTAAAAACAGAAACATCGCTTTGGCCTTAAACGACTTGCGCAACATCGTCGAGTGTTCCACGCCGTGCGTTAAGCCGGGTCCACGTTTGTTACCGCACCTTGCTCTGTTACCACGTTACTTTATTTAGTGGTAACGGGGTTCGGTGCAGGATCCGTTCCTAAATCTCTTTGAATCTGTTTACTGTTACCCGCACCCATTACTCTCCAACGTTACTTCATCGCATTCCAGTTGTCTGTAGACTGTAAAAGTGAAAACATGGATTTGAGTTTTTAAGCAACATCAAAAAGGAGGAGGTTATAGATTCGACCCGTATGTATTTTTTGTTCCTATGTTTGTCCCCGCATAATTCCTTCAGCATATGGACCGATTTTGATGATCTTTTTATTTGAAAGAGGGCGATACCCCGGTGGTCCCATCCCCGTACTGCATCGATATTAGCCCAATATTTTGCCAGTTCTGGTTAATAAAGACTATTGTCACCTAATTATTATTATTTTATGTACGTACGCGTATATCTCCTCAGCATGTTGTGTCAATACATATATTAAAAAAACCTTCAAATAAAGAAATTTAAAAAAAATTAAAACCGACTTCAAAAAGATAAAAATTCACTAAAAAGTAAAGAATAATTTTTTCCGTTATTTAATCTACGACTCTCAATTTTTTAAATCGTCGCCAAAGTTACACAGCGCAAATGATGAGGCGTCGATATAAAAAAATTGAGAGTCGTAAATTAAATAAGGGAAAAAATTATTTTTTACTCTGTCATGCATTTTTATTTTTTTGAAGTCGGATTTAATTTTTTTTATTAATTAACTTAAGGGGGAAGCCACTTTGAAATATTTTTTCTCAATTTTTTGTGCATTTTCTTAATGTTTGGGGTCTTAAGAATATACCTGCACAGTTTCAAAGTGGACCTCGAAAAATTCTGGTTTTGCATGGGTAGCGCCGCGATCGGAACCGAGTGCACGCATAGGTAACTTGGTGTCAATCGCCCGAAAAGTTTCTGTCCAAGAATCCACATGTATGTAATAAGAGGGATTATGAACTCGTATATTGTTTAGAACTAGGTAGAGAATCACTAGCTACGACGAGACCGTACCTATACATCTGCGATCTTTGAGTTACGGAAAATAACTTCTTCTCAAACTTTAAGCACGATTACATAGGTATCTCGAAACGACATTTTTCAAACTAGGCGGATTAATAATTCAGTCAATTTACATCGAATTCTCTTGAAATTTTTCATCGTCTACATTTGTTACCATGACCGGTTAGCTACGTAACAGATCAAGCTGCGGCAACAAACGTGAACCCGGCTTTACAATTGCGGAGCGCCCCTTTATGGGTTTTATTGTCGCTCATGCGTATAAATAACTCAGTGCAGTAATGTGGATGCTATTCTATACACTGTTCTGCTTTATGTGGCACGACGATGATCAATAACTCGAGTGGTGCGTGCGATGAAGTAATATATCACTTTTAGTTTTGTAGACGGGACAATTACCACTACTTTCCCGTGATGACGCGTAAATTGAAAAATCTCGCAGTCCTTGAGAAAAATTAATGAATCATATAACGATGAAGTGTCGTGCTATTTTTAATTCGATGCACAGATGCCATAATAATTTTTACTCGGTTAAACTCATTATAAAGCTGACCAAGTCCACTGGTTTTCAAAAATGAGCAAAATTTGTTGGAAATTAAAATCCCATTTTCAAAAACAGTAGACTTGGTCAGTTTTACCAACAAGCCAGCGATATATTTTGCACTTGCGCCGTTTGATTTGATTTGCTGTTTAAAAACGGCTATTTGCGATATCGAAAAATTATAGAATAAGTCGAAATATGCAAATATCTCGTCTCGGATGAACTCAAAAGTTTCCTTAGCATCTTACAGTCTGATGCATCGTTTTCAATATGTAGGCGGTTGAAGTTTAGGAGACTGATTTCCGGCGCGTTCTATTTATGTAAATGTCAGCGGCACATGCACTTACGCACACACAAAATACGAACGGACTCACGTTTATGTACATTGTACTGCTAACTGTACCAGCTGTTATACAATACATGATGGTATTCAGTAACAAATATTTTCAGTTCTTCGGCTAGTTTATCATGCACCGAGGCTATAAGCTCGTTGCCATTTGCAATTTTAAACCTATTTACTGAGGAATCACGTAAAGCGTCCTCATATTGAACCACAGTAGAACTATGCAGGTGATGTGATGATTTCCCTTCCTCCTTGAAAAATGAAATACATACTCCAAATGACATGATAAGTATTTAATTTGTCATTCACCGATTTTTAAGATTACAAAGCACTCAAAAGTGTTTGCCCATTTGTTATTTATATATATGTTTGACAAAAGAGAAGATAGAACATTCTTTTATATTTTGTGCTCCAATTTTGAAGTTCATTATCCCATTGCAATTGTTTTATTCCATTTTATCATTTTAAAAGTGGTTTTTGCATTTTGACCATTCAATCCTGTTGCTGCCAGCCTCAGTTTCACCGTGCTTGTAGATTAGGGTGGCCCTTATTTATACGTGTCGATTTTTTTTGTATTCCTTTGTTCTCACTACCTAGAACGGTGCTATTTGATAAAAAAATAGTCCTTGAAAAAGTTTATTGCAATCGGACAACAGGAAAGGGTGCCGATCAGGCCTTAAAGTTTAGAATTCATCAATAGTTTGAATTTGAAGAATTTCTCAAAAATGGTAAGCCCTATCGAAATTTTGTTCAAATAATATTAAAAGACCGTTCGATTTTCTACAATTACTGTATATATAAGTTTTTCGTGCTTCCAACCATTTTTTAGATAATAGCGTTTGAATATAGAGAGGTCCGCACTTCGCGCTTTCCAGCTGTACGGCGTGACGTATTGTCTATACGTGCGTTGTGCGGACCTCTCTATATTCAAACGCTATTATCTAAAAAATGGTTGGAAGCACGAAAAACTTATATATATAGTAATTGTAGAAAATTAAATGCTCTTTTAATATTATTTTAACAAAATTTCGATAGGGCTTACCGTTTTTGAGAAATTCTTCAACTTCGAACCAGCGATGAATTCTAAACTTTAAGGCCTGGTCGGCACCCTTTCCTGTTGTCCGATTGCAATAATCCTTTTCAGGGACTATTTTTTATAAAATGGAACCATATTAGGGGGTGAGAGCAAAAGAAATCGCAGGTTGAAAATACGGGCCACTCTATTGTAGATATGAATATTTTCCTTGATATGTTTTTTTTTATTATGAATTTAATGTCCCATCAGCTTAGAGCTATTACCTACCACTATTACATTACATTACTTTATTGGACGCTGTTGTAACGTATATTGACTTAGTGTACTAAAATACATAAATATTCGAGTAACTCGAGTAATTCGAATATTTACGAGTAACTCGAACATTGGAGATCTGTTCGAGTATATTCAAGTAATTCGAAAATTTTAGAGCCCAAAATTGATCTCCCATTAATTCGAAGTCTTACGAGGGCTCGAATATTCGAGCCGTTTGAATTTTTTCAAGTAGCTCTCATTTTTTCCAAACAGTTCGTTAATTTCTAGCAGCTCGGAAAATTCAAACACTCGATTCGACTGAGTTCAGCTCAGCTCGTAAATTGCGGGTATGATAATTACTGTTGATCAAAATTAGAGATGCTGTCTTGAGTTTGCATCCAGAGAATGTGTCGTCAAAAACTATTACAGATAAACTGAACTTACCAGTACCTAATAAAATTGGAAACAGGATTTGAAGAATCACTGAAATACTGATGAAAGTTAAAAGTGCTGACTAAAGCGAAACATTGAAAAATCAGAGTAATGTCTGAAAAGAATAGGCGCCTCACAGCTTCGGAAATTCATTGATATAGTATTAATACATATCAAGGAAAATAACAAAAACTCAACTGCCACTCTGTGACAACTGTAATACTAACTTAACTATGACACATAAAATGCAAGACTGTTCCGCATTCAGAGACCTAAGAAAAAAAGAAAAATCCCTTTTACAATCGAAGCACATTTGAATAATAAAAAATATCCTTTCTAGAGCAACTCCAAATTATTAAGGAAATATCAACCAGGTATGAGAAACCATAATAGACTAAGATGCGCACTAAATAAATGACCTTCCTTAAAACACACCTTGTACAAACATAATTTACAATTAGTGCGTCCTAGCTAATAGTATTAGGTTCTAAGACACACAATGTTAACATCGAATACTACTTAGTTTAAGCGTAGGAATAAATATAGAAGACGCTAGTAACTCGAAATAATTCGAGTAATTCGAATATTTACGAGTAACTCGAAAGTTGCAGATGTGTTAAAATATATTCGAGTAATTCGAAAATTTCCAAGCTGAAAATTTATCTCCAAGTAACTCGAGGTCTTATGAGGGCTCGAATATTCGAGCTGTTTGAGTTTTTCAAGTAGCTCGATAATTTTCCAAACAGTTCGTCGATTTCAAGTAGCTCGGAAAATTCAAACGCTCGACTCGGCTCGACCGCCCGATCATCATTCGACACAATTCGAGTACTCGTACACCTCACGAAAGGTTTATGGTGGGTAGTTAAGAATGGTAGGAGAAACAGTGAGTGGTAAGAGTCCATGCGCATAGTTCTGTGTACGAGATTTACGATCGTTGTGACGACGCAAAAATGTGATACGGTTCTTTGCGTTAATTTACAATAGTGGAAGTAGCTGTGTTTAAAATGTGTTCAGCAGAGATAACTTTCACTGAAACTCTGATTAAGATCTACTTCCACTATTGTAAATTTAATATAATTATGAAAGTGTTATTATAAAGTATTATATTAAGATACTCGTTGAATTCATCTTACTGTCGCCCTACAATATTATGGAAAAAAATCATATGGTTCCATTTGAGAAACTCAAGGTGGACCTTGGTTTTGCTATGACAAAAAAACATTTCAGAAATGTTTGTCGTTCTCGGTTATCCTTTCAAAGCAGATAAATTTTTCTTCGTAACATTTTTTATCATATTACCCTCAACGTCTGAAGAATCTCAAAAAAATGGCCTACAATTTTATTATCTTTGTAATTGCTCAGAGTGATTAATCATCGAGATTCCTTAAGTATCCGATATAAAATTGTTTAAATTTCTGTCAAACTCAGAAGCTTTCTCTTATAGGTACATCTTGAGACAGAAAGATTGTGAAACACGGTGAAATGCCTTAACAGCAACATGCAGGGAATGAGCAATTATTTGATTAAATAATTGATAACATTTATCGATTCTGTCGTCAAAATTTTTCGAACGTATGATAATGATAATTTTTATTCTGATATCATTGATACTCTTCTAACCCGTAAGCAAAATATGAATTGTTGATCTTCTCCAACAACCTATCCAAAAATGCAGAAATGAATGCACCATTTTATTTAAAAAAGTGACGGAGATAAATTGAAGGTTTAGGAAAGATATGGAAAAGCAAGGCATTCCTGATATTCAAATTTTAATTCAAAACAGACCATATGAACCTACTAGTTTATACGAATGCATAAACCAAATAAAGAAGAAAAAATTATTCAGATCACTGAAAATTGAGAAAAAACTTTAATACTTCCTAATATTATTTGAACAAGATATAGGTACGTCTCGACAATTATACTGTCCTACTAACAGAAGTTAAACTATGTACTGGTTGTTATATTTAACGCTGGTCACAATATCCTATATGATGTACAGGGTGTCTCAGGAGTAAAGGTCAATAGTGTAGAAGGTCACAGCATCGGTTTTTCTAAGAAAAATAGTTAATATGTATGCTATGTGTCTTATTCCATACGATATTTTCAATTTAACGAGCAATATTTTCCTTGCCTCGTAAGTTGCCTGTTTTGCTCAATTAGAGAGCTTTTCGATTTTTATTTACCATGTTGGATGAAAAACAGATGCAAAATATAATTCACTGCTTGGCATTGATAGTGGCATAACTCAAAAAATGTCAACGCCTGCTTTTTTGCACAAGTAGGTACACTTTATAGGTGCAGTGTTTTTATCATGTAAAACGGCACATTTTTAACTTTATTAACTTCACACCAGAGAGCTGATGTGTCATCTTCAAGTTCGCCATGTTTTTTCCACAACGTTAACTCATTTTTATTTTTGTTCTATGCTTTCATTATATTCAAGAGTATTGTAATTCACGAGATTTTCTATTATTTTTTTTTACAATACTATATTCTGTTGCAAATAAATTGTATTGCTTGTCTTATTTTATTTGAACATGTGTTACAGCTTGAAAAATTAGAAATACATTTTCTCGAGCAACAGCACAATTGAAAAGAGGGCTAGGTACCCCCTCTCCACTGTAATATGCAAATGTTGAATTTCCTGGTGAATATGGTATCTATAGAATCAAATTATAAGATCAGCATTCAATTATTAGTCAAATTGAAAATTTTAACCTGCTTTTCCTGTAAAATTTACATTGTTTAAGGTACGCCACTACCAATACCAGACTATTAAATTTGTCGCTTGAACAATAAATTTTAAAAACACTACGTGACATTTCGTTTTCATCAACAATTTTGTAACTGCTCATTCAAATAGCTCTATCGGGGAAGCCCTTCGATATAGGACACGTGTACGTTCACAACAATACTATGGCCTTTCAGAATATTGACCTCTTCTCCTGGGACACTCTGTATATCCAACGGAAGCATTAATCCTTTACGAGCAAGGATATCTATAGAATTAAATATTTTAAAGTCGCAAACAGTATGAAATTGACACATTGGCACTTTTCTGCATCTTGAAATACATTACAAAAGAAGTATAAAATTATTTAGAAGTGAATATGCGCTACAGAACACGTCTTATACCATCTTTAAAAAAAAAACACAGTTTGTGGAGTCGAAAAGGATGCACACACTGATTTATTTTGTAACACAGGTGGATTAATGATTTGTAACATAAGACACATATATAATTTTATTCCAAACACGTAGTTTTTCGAGTGTTTTCGACGCAGCGTTAAAAAAAGTAAAGGCTTAAAAATTATCACTTATTTATAATTAATATTAATTACATAAGTGAAAAGATTATTCCTCGACATATTTTAATTAACACTCATGAAATAATAAAAAGAAATATTTATTGGCAACGTTATGGTACAGAATATAATATTATAATATTTTATGGTATTAAATATAACGTAACAAATGACACCGGGAAAGTTAATCAAGAGCCATTAATAAGTAGCTCAACGAACTTATTTCGATGCTATATCGCCAGGTGAACCCATTTACGCGACGTGTGGTGGAATTATTTGAAATTTAAAGTGCTGCTATCTGGAACAGAGCCAACCACTGAAATCGATCGGCGGCTAAAGTACACAAGCCATGCTTCTTTATTTATTTACGCTATTTGCGCTATACGTAGCCAGTAGCAATAGCACAGGCAAGAAGTCGTATTATACATGTCTACACTCAGCTTATGGACGTGTACAACAGGCGTTTTTTCTGCTTTTTTATTCTTGTATTAGCAAACAAGAAAGAACTAGCGTTGAATGCAGCAATATTTTTCTCCTATACAATTGGTAATATCTGTTACTTTCCTCCAAATTGATGAATAATTTCAACATTCGTTCAAAAATACTTCATGTTTCCCGAGAAAGTAGTTGTACTTTTTAATGGAACATCAGATTGATATAGAAAGAGTAGAGAAATTGAATTAAATCATATTAATGAAGATTTCCAAAAAATTTCAACCAGACCACACATCACTGTTGACGAATTGTAGCACGCAAGTGGAAGTAGTAAGGATAGACAGACACCTCAGCGAAATCATATACCTGACTTATCTTCAAAACGGGTGATTTTGAAATCATAGCCTCGTACGAAAAAATACCATTCAACATTTTTGATTTAGTTTTTATAAAGTCAAATACATGTTTCGTATGTAACCAGTAAAAATTGCAGTTTCCCTTGTAATTCATGTAAAATTTCAGTTCCTCTTCACAAACACAATATTTTCTAAAAAATTAGTAGAATTTTCAAGATAAAGTGATGCAACAGTAAAAATTTTATTCGTTCATACTGTCACAAAGATTTTCACCAAATTTTCATTGTCACTGTCAAAATAGTGGCACATTTAACTTATTAACACGCCTGCAGTTACAGTTTATCTATAGAATTATCCAAACAAGTATTCATTATTAGTTAAAAGTTTTTATTTATTCGGTATACATTAAAAGAAATTTAAAAAATATTATGATAAAATATAGTGTTTACTTGTGGACATCTTATCTTACAGTACAGATGGAATTTTAATAGACGTCACAAAACAACAATGACAAACCACAATACCTAACGAATTAAGTATTATTTTTCTTTGGTATTTCAAAGATAGTCTCCCATTCCATAAAATGAATTTTTCATTACAACGGCACAATACTTTATCTACGAATTTTCTCACTTGTACGTGTATCACACTTCTGAAACTATACAGTGAAAAAAACAAAAGCAAAATACAAGAAAAAAAATTTAAAACACAAAAATAAATATAAATATAAGGACAATACGTATACAAATAAATGACAGTCTACAACATTTTATACAAAATATAGTAAATACGACTCGTTGGAAGAAACAAATTTTAACTCCATAAAATATACACTATAATTAGAGATTCATGAGACAGCGTTGTATGCTCATCTTTTTCAGCGTTCCCAACGTTGCTCCATTTCTCTGAATTACACATGCTGTAGGGTGAGGGGATATTTTTATTTACGCGGTGTACCGTTGGAAACATCGATAAAAAATATCAAAGTTGAAGTGCCACACTTTTTCACAGACTTATTGTATTAAGAGCAATTAACGTGCATCATCGGATTTCTCTAAAACAAGAAATTTCTAATTCGAAAATAATATCAGAACCATCACTGAATCCCACAAATTTGGTGACTACTGTGACTTGCGCATGGCCTGACGTGTGTAGAATTATTGCACTCAAATGGTTCATATATGATAGACAGATATCACTTCCACGCGCTTCTACCATATGTCGCAAAAATTTTGCGAGTGGTCATATTCGATTGGCACTTCGGAAGCACTGTTTCATTTGAAGTGACCCCTTTTTAATTTCCCAGTTGTTATTTAATTTTCAAGTCGTTCCTTTGGAAACTACTTGAAGTAATGCTAAAGCTTTGCTTTGATGTATGTATTAACATTTAGTGAACACTATTTCGTGACAAGTGGAATACTTATTGGTAGTATCTGCTTCTTCCACCAGAGGGTAAGAGGGTAAATTTTTCAATTTTCATATCCTTTTTTCATTCCTTCCTTTTTCATATTTTCTTTAGTGGAGTGTGCTATAAATTTTTCCCATTTATATTTCTTATATTCTTTGGAACATTTTATTGTAATTTATATATTGAAACAACATGGCAAGAAATATTCTTCATTAAAAGAATTCTATGGAAAGGATAATGGACTTGCACACCAGCATGTTGTAAATGAAATGTTGAAGATTTCTATCAGTATCCTCATAAACATGTATAAATTATACTGTACTGATGTTATTCGAAACATCCCATAATGAGGATATAATTACCAAAAGCAAGATAAATATCTACTGTCTCGCTTTGCTTTGTTGTGAGAGTTCATTTCATTTTCTTGAGATAAATACGAATAACAAAATCTTTGCATATCTCCACAGTTTCATAATTTTGTAAATTTATAGGTTTTTCTCTAGTTAATCCTTTAGCCATCCTTGTTAAGGAACATTCTCATGTTACTCTGTTAGTATATTTACACCAGTAGACAGCAATTAAAACTCTAATAACTTCTTGTCTCCCACAAGCTATATATGTACTGCAAAACTGCAGTTTTAGTGTTGCTAAATACTTGAATAATTATAGGAATAGATAGTACCATGATAAATGATAAAAATCGTATCATTCAATATTAACAATTCTGTAGACAACATCCTTTGTTTAAACAATACTTTGTCATACTTTAAGAATTAATAAAATCTATTTTCAGTAGCACCTTCGTTTTATTATATATGATTTATATTTTAAATAAGGCAAAGTTTCACTGAATTGAACAAAAATTACAATTTATTATTTTATAAATATTCTGTGAGTAAGCATCCACAGCGCACACGATTGCGATGAAAGCTAAAGGAAGAAGAAGCTCACGGCTCTAAACGATTTGAACATCTCGGTGGAAGTATTGACACAATTATAGAGTTGGAACAAAATCAATTGGCCTCTGAAGGCCACTGAGAACCTATCCCCACCACGTCGCTCGAATGCACCCCTGATCTCTTTCCACCTCTATCTTTCTCTCTCTGAAACGGAGAAGCAAGCTGGCATAGCGTGTAAGTAGGACTCGTGTCTGTTGTGATTCACAATGGAGGAAGTGGCCTTGAGTGGCCAACTGACTTTGTCCCGACTTAGAATAGAAAGTAGTACGCGGGCATTATTTGTGTTAATTTAATTAGAGTCATTAAGTTTATAAACAATCAGTACCATTTCATGGCAACTCTATTTGTCCCTTGTATACTTTTGTATTCCATGTTAGCCACAATTTCTTATTCTGCCCCGTACTTCGTAGATAAAAATCAAGTAATTAATGTAAATTAAAGTAAAATAATCTAAAGAGCAACACGCAAATACTGCTTCTTGCTTAAGAAACAAGTTTCACGTAACATGTAGGTACAATTAAAGAATGATATATTTATAAACCTTCCAGGAGGGTAACTTTTAAATAGCTGTGGGTAAATTAAAGTCACAATAATTACATTGTAAGCACGAACCAGTATGTACCAGTTTATATGGCAGTATACATATACAGGGTGTCCCATTTTAATCTATTAATACAAATATTTCGAAAAGTACGCTAGGTAGAATAAACGCTTTGTGTCGTTGCTTCATTTTGTGAGCTCTTCAGTAATGTCATACATAAAATGGTGTGGTTGAATTTGTCCTAATACCCTCTTTCAGTCTGTAGAAAAAAAATATACCACGTGTCATTTAAAGAAACATAAGTGAGCTTCACCTAACTGTAATGCTTCTAAATAACAACATGCCTCCATTTTATTATGTCCCCCTCAATCGCCCGCAACCCCCTGAAAGATTTTTTTTCTACCCGACGTACTTTTCGAAATATTTACATCGATAAGTTAAAACGGGATACCCTGTACATGTGAATACATCAGTATACTTGTATAAACTTGCTACCATGGCGATGTTATACATATTATGTATTGATCTACCAGTAGAGTCCTAATCGTAGGAATGGATTTGAAACACCACCAATCAGTTCAAACATACGATGGAACTTTTGGTGTTGTTTAAGATATGATTATCTTTGAAATTAAAAATTTTTGAGAAGCTTATCTAAGAGCATAAATTGGCAAGTTAGTGCTGTACAATAGATTAAACATAATTTTAATTTTCTTTCATTTATTTGAATGTTAGTTTGTTAAAAATACTGCACAATTTAGGACACATGAACTTCTTCTAACGTTATTATTTGTAATTTTGTTAAGTAAATGTTTGAACAATTTTCTCATTGAATTATAAGATACTCTCGGCATTTTTTTTGGTAACAAATTATTATTTATCGGCGTTGCATATAAACATTCTCAACATTTAACATTAAACATTTTCGCAATTTCGAAATCGATTTTCTCAAAGACGAAGTTTTCTACTAAAAAATTTTATTATACCTACGCTTTCGACTTTTCTTTTTTAGGAAAATTGTCAAACTATTAAAACATTCCTTTAATGCCTCATAAATCAGTCATTCGTCGATCTGTAAAGAAAATGTTTTATTTTCTTATTCTACTCACAAGAGAAGGACTCAAATTGGTCGATTTCGATTTTAATGAGCTTTTGCACATGATACTATACATAGGTCTCTAATGATATGTGTAAAATATTAGATGCACTTTAGAGATATAAGTAATTAAAGTTATATACCTTCTATAGGTATGTAACGTAAGCACGTGCAGAATTCCAATTAATGTTGTTGGGAAAATGTGATGAAGAAAGTAAATATGCAAAAGATGCTCTCCCCCAAAAATGATTTTTTGTAGTTTCATTTTTTAAGGGCGACAAATATTAAAATTTGGATTTTTCAACGCAAGTAGTAGCACAAGATGTTCAAGTATAATAACATCCATCCTTGGAAAAATTTTCTATTGCAAAATTTAGACACGGTAACAATTTGCCGTAAAGTGCGGCATCTCTCCCGTAATTACCCTACGTGACTGGTAATGCGGAGATCTTCGGATCACTCCGTTACATTATTATCCAGCATCAATTTCAAGCAGGGGGTTGGAGCAGACCAATTTTTTCTTTGCTTCGCTCCTGCTCCGCTCCGACATAAAAAAACTTGCTCCAGCTCCGCTCGTGCTTTTCTTTTTTTAAATAAAAATTCTTTTAATACTTTCAAACAGTGATCTTTTATTTGCAACAAACTCCATCTTTCTAGCTTTTGAAAGAAAATTCAAATAATAAAAAAAAATTGGAGCAGTGGAGCAGTAAACATTTTCCATGCTCCGGGCAAAACCCCATTGCGCCAATGCTCCGCGCTCCAGCTCCGAGCTCCGCTCCAACGCTCTGATTTCAAGTACCAATATATTCAAGAATATTAAAATATGCGCGGTATGCTGCCAACTTTAATTACTTATATCTCTAAAGTTATCAAATAACTACATCTAATATTTTACACATATCATTATTACCTATATACTACGAACGTGCAAAAGCTCATTAAGGGGGTACTCCACTGTGAACGGTCGAAAACTTAAGCTATTTTTAAAGATTTCTTTCTCAGTAAATACAACTTATAATGAAATAAATCTTTTTGGTATTTATTAAGCTACTCTTATATTAATACCAAAAAAATTAAAAAGAATATTTTTAATTTGTTTTACTTGTATTTTTACAGCGTCAATATGGCATCTAAACAAAAATAGTATGTTCGTGGTGCAGGTGATTCCCCGGCTTAGGCTTATCTGAAATAAAACATCCGAAAAGATTCTTAATCTGTATGAGTGTCGCTATCGTCCGTAGCTCAATTACCAATTTTTGTTGAGAAATAACAAAATGGCGCCGGTTTGAAAGAAAAAGCTCTCCAAAATGGTGCTTTCTCGAATGTTCCCTGAAAAAATCTCGGTTATTTTTCGATAAAAATTGTTAATTGAGCTACGGGCGATAGCGACACTCATACAGATTAAGAATCTTTTCGGATTTTTTATTTCAGATAAGCCTAAGTCGGGGAATCACCTGCACCACGAACATACTATTTTTGTTTAGATGCCATATTGACGCTGTAAAAAAAACAAGTAAAACAAATTAAAAATATTCTTTTTAATTTTTTTGGTATTAATATAAGAGTAGCTTAATAAATACCAAAAGGATTTATTTCATTATAAGTTGTGTTTACTGAGAAAGAAATCTTTAGAAATAGCTTCATTTTTCGACCGTTCACAGTGGAGTACTCCCTTAAAATCGAAGAGGACGAATTGGGGTCCTTCCCTTATCACTGACCATTAAACAATACAGATCACTAACCTTCCACTATTTCATCGCCCAGTTTACGACGTTCTAAGCGTTCTGAACTCTAACCGAATTAGGTATCAAACCGATTTTTGGTAAAGATGCTGAAAATTTCACGCATTTTCTGTTAATTTTCCTCGACTGTTTTCAAAATCGACAAAATAGGCTAAACCTCAATTTCCACTGAATGTTATTATAAAAGTTATCTTACACGATGCATCAGAAATGCAATACACCAGGATACAACAATTCGATCGTACTTCAATTATCCCTGAAACACTCCGTCGCTTCGTTACTCACTCAGAAAGTGTCGAGGAAGCTGTACGTGCGGTTACATCGCTCCTAATTACTCTTTTATTGCGATTCGCTAGTGGGCTAATCCCAAACAACCAAGGAGGGGAAATAGAGGAGACGAAAAGCAGGAAACGTCGAGGCATATTGTCCCGTGTTCCGTGCTCGCGTGGCAAATTCTTGCTTGCGAAAAAAAAAAATAGCAAAGTAGGTTGTCGGAGTACATTGCAAGGCACAATGCGCACAGAAGCAGAGCCCCTTCAACTGAACTCTGTATTGGATATTCGCGTCTTTGTTCCATGATAAAGATCAGGGGAATCGGCGCGCTTGCCGCACAACGGTGTATTAAATAAAAAAAACTCGCCTGGTTCTTTAGTTCTGTCGTACGTAAATAATAATCATTTACGCAGGTAAAATGTCTCGAAAGGGAATGTATGACAAGGATGCAAGGAGCACTCTATATTTCGATTTACAAAACATACAAATTTTATTACTGTCATTTAGCTACTGTAATTTAAAACGAAAGTATAATAATAATTTCTTCAACAACGTCCTCTTTCAATGACAACTTCTGTTGGTTGAAAATATTAATTCATAGAAAGAGGAAGTAAATACGAGGTGGTAGGTACTAAAAAACTTACTACATTAATTTGTTAATGCCCTTAGTTCGACTATCTTTTATAATTAGGATAAATGTGTATATATTACGAGATAAACATTTAGGCAGACGAATGCTATTTGAAAATTCATTACCGTAAAATAAATTTCGTTGATAAAATATATCTACCGATGTGTATCTACAATTTTGTATGGCCTTACTGAAAATAAGATGGTAACAGGGGCGGATTTGTATATAGGATAAATAGGCAGTAGTTTAGGGTGGGAAATTTTCGGGAGCGCCGAATTTTGCGCGAAAGAAATTGAAAAATGTTTAAACACAAAGGCTTGAGACAACTATAAAAACAATTTATTTTATTTTCACGTAGCAAATTAGCAATAAATCATATAAAATTGTCTCAACTCTTTTAAATTAAAGTGGAAAGGGCGGCAGGCGCTGTTAGCCTAGGGCCATTAAATCTGCAAATGCGTCCCTGGATGGTAAATGGGTTTATTGAATGAGAATGTAATTGCATTCTGTACTCGCGGCATTACGTACAAAGAAAAGCATATGTAGGTACAATAGAAAGACAGTCCTAGACAAGATACGCGACTTTCCTCCAAACCAATTTCTCCCACTCTCTCTTACATTAGAAAAATATTATGACACGTCCTACTTTCCGAAACCGCCTTGTGTTTTCTTGTCGTTTATTATCTACCGCAAGCTTGCTACAACTGCACGAATCAACACGCAATTTTTATAACACGCAAGGTGAATAATTGCAGAGGGAGCGAAATATTGATTTTCGGATCGCCCGGGTAGGATGTGGTAGTTATGTTCAAGCGGAAATCGCGAGCTTGCTGGCGGAAATGGAAAAGAAAAACAAGATTTGAGATTGCCGATAATAAATGGTGAGAGGGAACGATAGTGTCTTAAAACACAAATTTTAAAATCCATTAATTGTACTCAGTTTATATTTGAGGCAGTGCACAGTGGTCTGGATGGTGGCCAAAATTCAATTTCTCAACTTGAACTTTACAATGTCATTTTTTTTTTATGAATTGACGACCCTCCAGAGCTTCTAAATCCGCATAGCTTTCTCTTTTCAGATGACTCTTTGATTAGATATAATATTACAAAGACAAAATCATCAAATTTTATGTGAATCTAATTGTTTTAATTACTCATTATAGAACATCAAAATACGTGTTTATATCATACAGGTATATAAGTAAGGAAGTATATTTCAGTTATTTATACGTGTCATAGGCATTTTTTAGTCCATGAACAAATAGTGCAATGTTTATATGAATTTAAAGTTTGAGAAGGCTTATAAAAAAGGATTAAGCCAGATTAACATCGGACTTTTTTTACACGAAAGCTTACACAATTGTTAACAAGAGCATGTAAATTTCAAGTGCAATCTCCTGCAATCTTCAATTTTATGCAGACTTTTAGAAATGACGCTCGAGGTATTGTATATATTTTATATGTATAATAATTTTTAATATATTTTTTTTAAGTCAAAGATAATGTTAGGTCTGATTCTTTTTTCTCTTTCTTTCTCTAGTACGGCTATGATTTTTAATTTTGGCTATAAAATACCGCTTTCCAGATCACAATGCGGACCATATTGAATCCGCCATTTTGATTTTAAATTTTTGGTGCCAAATTCGTTATCAGCGACCGCAAAAACCCTTAATCACCAAGTTTCAGAATGATCAGAATTTTGGCCGCTAAATGTAGATATCCCCAGACCACTGTGCAGTGAGAGCAACAACGGACTGATTCACATTTTTTTCGAAATTGAGTTAGTAGTAATAATGCATTCCAATAGGCTCGACTAATCATATAAAATAGGAAAAAAAATATTTTTCAATGTGCGTTAGTCCGTTGTTGCTCTCACTGCCTCATTCAATTATTATGTATATCATTGATCTAATCTTATTTTTACCAAACTCCTGCTGTCCACGAGGTTCAAGTCATCGATTTAACTCAAATCTTGCGTACACTTATGACATATATACGAGAAGCTATATATGTATACATATCGATAGTTTAGTGCACCTTTTTGAAATCTGAGTTTTTATATGCAACAAATAGTTTTTGACTGTTTCTTTATGGTCTATAAAAATCACATTTATATCTACTTCATTTTGTCAAAATTAATATTTTTGTTCATTGTATGTTGCTGAATCTGTATTTCTCGATAACGCTAAAAGTGGACATACAATAATATTATTTGTGCACTAATTGTAAGCTATAAATATGTTCTCTGAGAAGAAAAAAAGGAATAAACCTGTTGATATAATTATAATACCCTACACATTTTTTCTTCCAGTTCAGTTACATTGCATGACGTGCGGGTGGGCTTACGTTTAAATTTATTTTTGATGCACACAAACTTGTTAAAAAAGAAATCTGATCAGCTCAAAATGGCCAGGAAATGTTCTAACTTTTTTTTTAATAAAAAATATTCTTTAACTTTTTGATCGTTCTCAACTGTACCCTCCCCCTTAAATTCAATGTACTCACGAAATTTATATTGTACGCCTCATACGGTTTATAGATTGTTATGCATAGACTGCACTACTTAACTATAGTATATATTTAGAGTATAGTTACTACACTCTAAATTTCAGTCAAATTGGTAACCCGAACGCGAGAGGAACGAATCCATTTCGTACATTTTGCTATATCCTTTACAGACGATACCGTAGATAGCAAATAGGATATGAAAACCCAATTTCGCGGGTCGACGGATATCACGTAGAACAGCTGTAACGTAGTTCTCGGCGACGACCATGCTTCACCACTAGGCGAACAGCGGGACGCCAATGAAGAATGCTGTGTCATGGCCTCCACTGTCCTTCCGTTTTCTTCATTATTGCAATCTAGTTCTTCCTCAACCTACCCTCTCTTTTATATTACACTTCGTGTCTCCTGTGCTGTGTCATCCTTTTTTAAGCTCATTTTATTCCACCGTTTTTCTTTCCTTCGACTCGTCTAACTGCATATTTTCCTCGTTGTACATTTTCAAGTTGTTTCAGATCGAGATTCACCAAATTTCAAGTCAGTTTGTTCGGTTTTTAAATTTTACGTTAGTAAGTTAAAAAAATGTCACTTGTTTGTAGTCTTCGTATTAGTCCCCAGTTATTGACTTGCTATTCTGCTCCGTGGAGAAGAATTAATTATATAGTTCGCGTTTTTATTGGATAGCAATATTTTAGATTTCCTTACATACAAATATTTAAAAGAAATTGCCATTTGAATACAATTAGTAGAATACGCTTGTGAAATTTTATGAATTGGAGCACCCCATATTTAAAGGTCAAATACTGAAGAATATTAATTATTCGGGATATTTAAAAAATATATTGTTTAATTAGCCATTTAAATTTTTATACCATCATGTATTTCATTTCTATTACGGCATTTTTTAATACCTTCGATATTTTAACACCATAAGCATTAGCCTCTTATGTTCCCTTCATTACAGTCTTCATAAACTGGTGTGTTATGCAATATAATGAAAATTCCATTAGCATTATTCATCCCAAGCATTTCCTCACCGACCCTCATATTACGCACTCTTTCCCTCAATTTCTGAGCTTGACAGATTCCAGACTACTATGTATAAATCAATTATTATCAAGCTACGACGAAATTCATAGGACGACACTTGTAAAAAAGGAATAAAACGGTAAGTCGAAATTTAATTCTTCATATAAAAGAGGGCAAAGAAGGCTAAAAAGTAAAAAAAAGTCAAATAAAAGTGTTCAGCTAATTGTAGTCGCCATCGACTATAACTCTGTAAATTTTCAATAACAACGCTCAAAAAAATTCTGAGTTGCACATGAAACCCCACCTTAATATGTAGGCAAAACGCCACACGGTATAAACTTATAGTTTTCGTTAAATAAATTTATCTCGAAACAACGTTGAAAACGGGCAGTTAAACGGCAATACCCCCTTAAGTGACTAGGGTGAGGACAACTACTTGCCTTGCGCACTGATCCTAGCATCCAGGACTTTAAACACAAGGCAACGCTCAAGTAAAAACCCTTTATCTCACTTTAACGTCGCGTCCAGGAGCTCGAGCACAGGGCAAGTTGGAATTGCTATCGACCACCGCTACTGCTTTCCTGTTTTTCTTCCCACTCGTTGTACACAGCTCCATGAATACACGCCTTTTCCGTAAATCTTCCTTGTCGTGATTTCACAACCTCATCTACAATCCACTTGTACCCATACTCTCGGCAAAAAGCCACTTCCCAGCGCGGACTCAGAGTAACGACTCCTTACCAACATCCGTGCTTCAAGACCTGTTTTCTTTTCGTATCGATCTTCCTCCCCTCAACAATAAGATGAAATATTAGGATAGTAAGTAGAATGTTTAACTTGTTTAAATGACGTATTGACTTTATTTCATTTTTTCGTTATTTTTGAACCCTCACTTTTCTAAATATCTTTACCCTTTTATCATTTTCTGCCTACCTTTTTTTTTATTCTTTTACCAGCTCGTCCTGAGAATTCATTTGGGCCTGACAATTAGGCCCTCAGGATCCTGAGCACAAATACTTTCTATATCTTATCTAGTCTCCCTTCTCCTGTAAAACGATAGTAGAACTCTCAACCAAGATACTTACGGAGACACAACCCTTCGGCATAGTCACATAGACTCATTTTTATATAAAAATTCATTTCATATTTGTATTATACCTACCGAACATTCCAATTTTTTTGAAACTGTGCAGGTTTGTAGAGGACCTCAACAGAAGTATCAGGCAATTTTTCGTTTGTGCCCATTTTCGGTTTTTCAGAGTGAAAACACCCCCTAAAGATTAATGAGTGTTTTTCCTTATTGTCCAGTATATCTTGAAAATCATAGTAGATACAAAAAAATTGTTATAAGGAAAATTTAATGGTTATTTATGCTGTATAAAACTATGGAATCGAATTGTTTAAAATTTGTGGTGAGGAATGTTTATCTGTTTAAACTACAAATTTTAAACAATTTGATTACACAGTTTTATAGAGCATAGAAAGCCGTTAAGTTTTCATTGTAATAATTTTTTTATATCTACTATAGTTTTCAAAATATACAGGAAAGTAGGAAATCACACATTAACTTTTGAGTGGTGTTTTCACTCTCAGGAAACCGAAAATGGGCACAAACGAAAATTTTTCTGATACTTCTATCGAGGTTCTCTACAAACCTGCACAGTTTAAAAAAAATCTGAATGTTCGAGTAACCCAACTCCACTTTTCGTGCCTATTTAATATCACATTCTATCAATTCCTATTCAGTTGAACGCGTACTTAAGGATGAACTTCTGTAACATAAAGAATAAGCGAAAATCTTTTAAAATTGGAGGCATGAATCTTTATGCAACAGTAAAATTCCCCGCAAAATTTTAGAAAAATTGATTCAATAAATTGACAAAATAAAATAAAAAGTACGAGCGAATTCAACTGAATTTGTGATAAAAACACACCATTGCCATTTCTGACTGGTTTTCATCACAGGAAAAAACCGTATTAATATCTTGAAAATTGATTGACTTTTGACTAAGATTGCCACTGAAATTCATCCTTAATGGATATTCAACGCCATTCTTTTCGAAAATGTAACCCCAACTCAAAGAATGTCATTCCATCATTCTCACAAGGGATGTTCGACATCTCAAAAATTTGAAAAATTGGAAACTTTGCAGAAATGTAGCTCAAGTGACGTGAATACCGTAACCATTTTGTGTTTCGGCAATGGAGCGGTTCTGGGGGCGAAAACACCCCCTCGATGAAATTGTGAATTTTCATATTATCGTGAATATCTGCGAAACCGTAAAAGATATCGAAAAAAAGTTTAATCCAAGGTTTCATGGATTTATATTCTATAATGTGGCGATAAATAATTTTCGAAAAAAAAAAGGACGATAGGGATAAATGTTGAAAAAATGAATTTCTTATCAGTATCACTAGAACTTCATTTCTGCAAAGTTTCACAATTTTCATTTTTTTACTTTTCGAGTTATCGAACGTACCTTATCAGTAATTTGTTTTTTATCCTCTTCAAAAATATACAAGAATTGGCGTGTGCATTTCACAGTTCTATTTTATCAAGATAAAAAATTCCAAGCGAAATGAAACACCTCTGTTGTTTCGCTCAAGTGTTTACGGATATCGACCAGAGTACCCACGTTGCATTGCATTGAGGATTCTTCACGATAACGTGACAAGAGGGCAAAAATCATCATGTAATTCGAGGACTGTGCACAGGGGAGTGAGTCGCGCAGTCAAAAGTCGATCAATGCTACTGAATTAAACGATATTACGTGATGCTCTTATCAGATCGCAACCGACTAGTTGCACGAGAAACGAGAAGACCAACAACAATACTAACTCGATGAGTTGTTTCTGTGTTATTTAAAGTAAACACGTAATATCGCTGTCGAGTTTAATGTTTGCTCTAATTATCTGTTATTTTCACCGTATAGAATTCAGCAAAAGTGGTACTAAAAACATCCAGGATGTAATTCTATGTATAGTCTAAATACGTTTTAACCAAATTTCAAATATTATTAACCATTAACAATAGTTAATGCGACCACTTTAAAATAAACTCATATATAAAAAAAAATGGTAGTACTATTACTATTATTGTCCGCCTCAGTTAAAATGTCCTATCTAGTATTTCGAAACATCCGAGAAAACTGAAGTTTTATCATTTTCTTTGTGCCCTCCTCGTAAAAATATAAATAGATTAGACTGTTTCTAGATCTCTACGAACCACGTAGGGTTTTCTAACTTTGCTTGAATGGCAAAAGACGTCTGGAACTTCGAATATTTCAACATTTCTTGAAAAATGGTAAAATGCTAGGTAGGCCATTTTAACTAAGGAGGCCAGATTAGTAGAAGTATTATTGCTATGTCTCTACTGATAAATCGACCAAAGAATTTTCTTCTAACTAAACATCACTCGTAACTTGACAATTACTAGTGTCCCATGCTTAAATATTAAATGTAACACAGATATAAATGATTTAGAATGTGTGAATATATTTAAAATACTCTTATGAAAGAGACTCTTAAAATTCCAACAGAATATACAAAACGTCTGTGGTATTACGAGGAATTAGCTAAAAGTTATGGAACATATAAAACAGTCAGTGATAAGGAGCATCATTGCGTGGTATGTAAAAAATATCTTCGAAATGTATGATTTGGGAATTCATGTCCATTATCCCTTTTTTTTTTAGTTTTGAGCTATAAAAAACAGCTGCAATATTTTTTTACGAGACTTTTAACGGACCCTGTTTGCCCAACGGAGGACATGCATTGCAGGATGGCGAAAAAATTCGTGCGTTAGTTGCTCCCACTTCAGTTGTTTGTATAGTGATGGCAAATTTGTGTCGTCAAGTATCGACAACTGAGCCCCTACATCGAAATTTCCGCACACGAAGTCACGACAAGGAACACCACATATACAGGGTATTTCAGAAAGGAGATGATTCCTCAAGCAAAAATAAGTCGAAAATATGAAAGAAAGTTTTTTCCAGGAAATCGAAGTTGGTAACTCGTCTAATATGTGTACTTTTAGCTAAGAATTGGGCTGAATACAGGAGTAAATATGGAACAAGTGCACGTGGAATGAATCTGTGCCAAAAAAGCGTCGAAATTGTAGAATAACTTTTCTTCGAACGTGGTTGCTTTTCTGATAATGAGAAAATCGATTTGAAAATGGAACCAAATCTTAATCCAGTGCACGCACACTAAGGCTGTTCGAGTACTCGAAAATTCGAGTAGCTTGAAGTTCGGACCAAGCCGAGATTCGGTTTCCGAGCCGAGTCGAGTACCCGTAAAAACCGAGTAGCTCGGAAGAACCGATCGGCTCGATAAAACCGAGTAGCTCGAATTTTTTCGAGCGACCCGAAAGAACCGAGAAGCTCGAATTCTTTCGAGCGGCTCGAATATACTTGGAATATACTTCCATAATTTCAAGCTACTCGACACAGTCGGTCTGCTCGAAAATTTCGATCTATTCCAAGTATATTCGAGCCGCTCGAAAAAATTCGAGCTTCTCGCTTCTTTCGAGCCGCTCGAAAAAATTCGAACTACTCGGTTTTATCGAGCCGCTCAGCTGTTTCGAGCCACTCGGTTTTTACGGGTACTCGGCTCGGCTTGGCTCGAAAAACCGAGCCTGGCTCGGCTCGCTTTTTCCGAGTACTCGAACAGCTTTAACGCACACTTAACAGATTTCGCAAATCGGTTTTCTCGAAAGCAAAGTCTCGATGGAAAGAAAAACTCTTCCATAATTTCCAACTATTTTTAGAGGAAGATTCATTTCATTTACAGTTGATTTTTAATCAGCTGCGCGCGCGAGGGACGAGTTTACAAAATTCATTTCTGCGAAAACAATACCCCGTATGAAAATATTTTATCCTATATTTTCAAATTATTTTTGCGTTCGAAATCACGTCATTTCTAGTTGTACCGCGATTTCAGGAACACCCTGTATTTGTATCTGGAACGGGAGATGCCATTACCAAACCAGAAGCCAGCTGCGACGTCGTCAATTAAAAGTCTCATTACATTAACGCAAACAAGTTAAAACATCACGGGTAAGAAACTTTTAAATACATCATAGATGGTCTGAACTACTGCCGTCCTACAAACTCGAAGTGGATGAAAGAGAAAGTGTAAGAAAGCTTCCCAATCACATTTGCAGCGCTACCTTCCGTTCTTACCGCAAGAGGGTGATTTCAGCGATCACACAATTTTGGTACAGTGCTGGAAATATTTATTCCATCACCCCCAAAGGAGGGTGGTAGAAGTTGGTCAATTTTAGACCTGGCTGGCAACGAAAGATTTTTAGAGGATATGTTTCCACAGGTCTTGAAGGGTCTCCCTACTTTGACGGGCGAAAAATGATGCGAAATTTGAGAATTTTTAAAACAAAATCCTTAAATATATTTACTTCCAGCGTTGTGTATTTATTTATCAATCTTTAGAGAATTTGAAAAAAATTGTATGCAAAAATAGTGGTTATATAAGGAGTTGTAGTGCTTCAAATAGAGCGCCTTACAAAAATCATATGCGCATGGTTGGCATAAAATCAGCCGTTGTAGTTCTCTGAAATAGAAAAGTTAAAAAACTGTGTAATCTGTCTGAGTGTGGCTATCGTCTGAACTAGATTAAATGAGAAATACTGAAAAGTAAAAAAAAAAGTGGCAGCGTCTAAAACAGGAAATTTTGATTTCTGAAAAAAATTTGCTGGTTTTTTAACTCGCAAAAGTTTAATTTTGCGAAAACCGACTTAATTTTAGAAACATTGAGAATGGGACGTTTATTGAATATATGTACAAAGTTTGAAGTAAATCGGGCGATTGGTTTCAGAGATATCATGCTAACCAATTCGAAAAACATCGTTTTGAGAAAAACGCGTTTAAAGTTCCATGTACTCTCTTTTTTGTTTAAATTTTTTTACAATGTTGTCTAAATATGCACAAATATAGACATTAAGTTTATAATTAATATAATTTGAGGTTTTCTCTTAAAATAATCCCAAATATTGCATTCTTTTCAGGCCATCAAAGCAGGGATGAATAATTATTGTTAACCCTGGAGACGATGGGAAAGTTATAAAAAATAATCGTTAAGTTCGGAACGTCGTCGTTAATAAAAATATTCCCAATAACAGAGAATATTTGTCAGAAAAATAATAATAATGTTGAGAAACACCGTTTGAGTTAACGTTTTATTGTGTAATGTCAAATTCGAGTTGTATTTCTCTTTCCTCGCTTATCGAAGAAACATTTAAATAAATGTTATACCTTTTCTGAAGATCTATACATATATCTGTCGGAAAGAATTTTCGAAAAATAATTTTGTTTAATATTCACTTATTATTTATAACTTCTCATCGCCTCCAAGGTAAATAATTATGCATTTCCAATTCCTTAAGACCTGTACAACCATATCCTGTTAAAAACATTCGTTGCAAGCCAGGTCCAAAACTGACCAATTTCTACCATTCCCCTTTGCGTAGTACCTACGCATAAATTCCATAGCAATATGATTGATAAAATAATTCGTATCCAACTTATTTTGGCCAAGATAATGAGCTACACAATTTTGCAGTAATATTTTCCTAATACTAATAACAAGAGGGGGACCTACAAGTAACAACCTGTTTATTCGAGTGATACAATAAATATTTCCACTACTGTATTTCTCACTTACCCACCCGTTTCTACAGATTGTCACCAGTAGAGAAATATTTAAGTTATAAATTAATCATGGTCATAAACGAAAGCAAGTTTCCATTGTTCGATTAAATACTTGAAAAGAACGGCAAAGGAGAGAGGTACTGAGACTTCACTCGGGGCCACGCGAAGTCCTTCTATTGTAAATTAATTTCTCTTAATCAGTTTGACGCGAAGGCTGAAAATTTTGCTGTGCGAAAGGATTTAAGGATCTCGAGATGTGACTAGATTTATGGCGCCGGACGTGACTACCTCGCTATTTTCCAGGTAAAAAACCTCGTCGTTAGAATTGCTGCGACAGTTTGTTGGCTACATACAGGAAAAACTTCAAATTCCAATTAGGACGTGGAAACCTTGAAGTCTCGTTCTGACGCTCAATAGTGATTAACGCATCATAAACCCCGTGGAAGACGCGAACATGGAGGCCCTGGCAACTCGCGAAGCCTTGGGTTGGTGCTCCAATGTTAGTGAGTACTATCTACCCTGCAAATCCTGAACCATTTTTCAAAAACACCCTATGTAGTTGGCGTGATATTTATTGCAAATATTTATTCCATCACTCGAATATTTAGCGTGTATTCACTCACTCGCTTCCACCTCATTTAGTATTAGTATTCGGAAAGTACTATTAAACGATTGCTGACTTGGCATACTGATTAAAATAAGTTAGATACCAACTACTTTATCAACCATATACTTATGAAGATCGCCGATTTTGATGCGACATTGGTAGAAAATAGTTCTTACAAAAATATTTGACACGTATTTTTTTTATCGGCTGACATTCATGTTGAAAACCCCTGTGCGTATTTCCAATATCTTGGAAACTACTAGAGCTATGAGAACGGTGTAACTGGCAAAATTGTATATTTTCTAATAAGAAAATATTCCTTTTATTTAAATAATACATTAAATATGATATTCATACATGAGTTGTCATATTAAAATAATTTTAAAATTGTCTGGACTCTTCTAAATTAAAATATTGGGTGATGTTTCACGGGAAGGGCGGCAGACGCTTGTTAGCCAAATAGCCTAGGAACGCCAAACCTCCAAATTCACCCCCGGACACTTGGATTGGGGTGATACAATAAATAAATATAATACCATTAGTATGTACTTCATGTTTCGTTAGTAGCAAAAAAAATGGTAAAGGAAGAAATTTAATTGTATAACAGGGTGTGTCAATTTTTTCAATGATATAATTTTAAAAACGACTAGTGGGAAAACGGTACAATTTCAGGTTTAAAATTAACCACTACCTTTAATTTTTCTGTAATACATTATTTACCTAGTGGGAATTTCATTTAAAATTATAGAAAAATACGTAAATTCCTAAAATTATTAAAAAAAATTTAATAATTGAGCTTATGAACGGCAACAGAAGTAAACAAGATATCGCTTCTTTGGTAAATAGCGTTAAATTTACTACATAGATATGGCCACATCTGTTGCTAAAGTTACATATATTTTCATTTTGTAATAAATACACATTTATTTTTTCCATACATTTATTTATTTATTCCATACATTTTCATGCGAATGTAATAAATACTAATTTCCACATATTTTTATTTTCATTTTCATGATTTTATGTAAGCAAGACTCACTTTAAGCAGTATATGAATATGTAATTTGTAGTTAAATCTTACTTAATTTTCACTTTATTCAACTGTGATTTGAAATAACTGAACCTCACTGAAATCAATTTCTAAAGATAGTTTGAGATTCATGGTTAAAAACACCATTACTTTGTCACTAGTATCATTTTGAAATTTTCAAAAATTTTAAATTTACCCACAAAATTGACTCACCCTATTGTATAACAAGACCTATGTTCCTACCACTTTACTGTTTTTTATAAATGCAACGATGTTCCTAAAAGTCGAAGTGTCTTGAGCTTACTCGAAGTTTCCAGAAGTTCATAGAAGTTCATTCAGTCATATAAATACTCTAAATCTGTAATTCGATTAAAAAATATATACTTGCTGCACTTGCGAAGAAACTGTTCTTATAGAAAAAAAATTTCTTTACCACCCCTTTCTACCCTTGACAAAACAGCGGGTATAATTCGTCCCAATTGGCTGATACACTCTGTGTGCAAGTCTGATGTCGATTGACAAATTCCAGGAAATAACAACCACTTATTTTCGGCACCCGTGTACTGGTACTATTGTTAATTAAGGAAGACTTCAACAGTTATTCACCACCATTTTATCTCTACAAAATTCACTGAAACTGTCATTCTGCTGGCGTTGCAGATATCTATTTACCAGTAAATTTTCGCAATGTAAACTCAAATAATCATACTTTCTAAAGGGTAGTATCGAATAAAGTAGTATTGAATAAAGTGAAAATTAAGTAAGATTTAACTACAAATTACATATTCATATACTGCTTAAAGTCGAGCCTAAGTCATCTCATGTCCTTGACTGTCGTTAACTCTGTTGACCTATTTAAATGCAACGTGTTATAGATATTACCGTATTCCGGGCAGGATGGTGATCTACAGAATCCTATTTCAGTTCATCAACAACGTCAGTCATGTGTTTCATAGAGTTTCATATTTCTTCGTGCAACGTAATCTTCCGTTGACGCTCAAGGCTTCAATATTTGCCTCTACGAGTTTTAACGTCATTTAAATTACGCAGTTCTTCATTGAGCGAAACATTTGTATCATGTTACCCATTATTGTTACTCGGAAATGTTTTTCGTATTCATGTAACACGCGACATTTCGCATTCGATATAAGCTCTAATATTTTTAATATTAGAAATAATAGTTTTCCTAAGACCATCCATTTAAGTTAAATTATCTACAGGAGAAAATACTATTTTTCTAATTTGCAATACTTGATAGTATAAAACATAAATCCTAAAATGGTCCACAATTATAATATTGACGAAATGAGAAACTTTAATTAAAAAACAGTTGTTAATTACACCACTGCCACATAGATACTGTGTACTAATATATTGAAAACACGAAGGAAAATATATATAAACAAGTACTACGCAAAAGCTAGATAGAAGTACCATACCAGATAAACCTGACCTCAATATTCATACGCCTCGAAAATAAAATATTTAATTAAGTTCCTAGCCTGAAGCATCATCCAATCCATACTTTCGAATTCTGATCAAATTTTGCGTATGAGTAGAGCTTTCGAAAATATTTGCCATGCATTTTTTTAATGCTGCCCACATTTATATTCACGAGGTGAATATAAGTCTTCGAAGTTAGGGATAAAAACTCCATCACGTCGTATTTCTCGGAGAGTAATGAAGGTGGGAAGAGCCAGGCCCGGATTAAAGGGGGGGCTAGGGGGGGGGGCTGCAGCCCCGGGCCCCACTTTCCGGGGGGGGGGGGGGGCGTTCTAAGCGATTAGCTCACTCAGTCTTCATTGGAAATGTTGTATCAAATAAATTGTCTGAGTTCCACAACATCCTTAGCACGTTTAACGATTGAATCTGAATTATTAAGATCTATCGATTGTGAAGACTTGATACAAGAATTTGCAAAATTAAAGATAAGAAAAAAACATTTTAACTACAAGTTAATTGTACAATATCTTTTTCACCCCCACCCCCACCCCCCCCCCCCCCTCGCTGTTCAACCACGGTGGGCCGTCGAAGGTTCGATAGCCCCGGGCCCCAAAAATCTTAATCCGGGCCTGGGAAGAGCAACGTTAAATGTAAAAGTGAGTAGGGAAAGGAGTGTCTCAGCGTCGAATGAAATATTTCGTGCTTACCTGAGTAAAGGGGCAGCATGAGGTTTTCTATAACTCGATAAGACTTAATGCGAGAAGTAAGACACACGTCACCTACTTTAGAGAACTATACAGCTGTTCGTTCAAGCAGTAGTAGCAGCTAACGGTAAGTCGCTGTTGGATTAGATTAGAGAGAAACCTACCCAGTACTTTGTTAGATACGTTGCCATTACATAAATGTTACCTACTTGGTCGTTAGTTACAAAGAATATCGAAAGTATGCTGATCAAATATCAGGTCGTTTCAACAGCCTTTCCGTTATTCGCAGAAACGCTTCGCAACGAATGACGTGTTCGTTCTTATTTATGCCAGTCAAACGTGTGTAACGTGGAAAGATGTTATTGGAAATAAGGAAAAATACTGCGATGATCTGAATTGCTTTTCTGTATCCTTGCTTTCGTAGTGAAGTTTATAGAAACATAGGAATGCAACTATTTTTTAAACGACCTGATACGTAGACTGCGGAAGTTTATACAAGTATGATATTTATTACAATCATTGCGACCTCCCTATTGTAAGAAAATCGAACACACATGGCCGCTACTATACTCGAGCTAAGTAAGTAAGTTCTGTATATGCTAGAAATAAATATAACGTTTATAAAATAAAAAATATATTTTGAAAACCCTCTAATGGCGAAACACATTTCTATCAAAGTTTCACTTGTTTGATCCTTTTCTATAAAAATGTACATTTACATAAACATTCGCAGTTTACTGACATGTCAAGCGGAACAGAAAAGAGGACACCATTCTCGACAACTTTGAATAATATATACAATTTTTTATTTGTGATGAACAGATTTCTGAAACAATGGAATATTAAATAAAACTAGCTTGTTTATTGGCCAACGTATGATTTTTCCAATATTTTAATTTTTATCTCAAATCGCCATTCTTACACGAAAATGAACTTTTTGTATCAAAGTGTGGCCATTTTGTTATTTTTCAACCAATCGAAAAAATCCTACATCGGTTGATAGGCAACTTAGTTTTATTTAATATTTCATTGTTAAAATTTTATTTCAGAAATCTGTTCATCAGAAATAACGTACACAGTCCAACCGTACACGCCGTGGTGTACTCTCGACTGCCATATTTGTGTTTCAAGAAAACTTGAAAAAGAAATTGTATATATTATTCAAAGATGTCTCGATCTTTATTGAAAAATTTTAATCAGAAAAAGTGTTTTGTCACTTAGAAATAAATTCCCAACGTTGCGGTGTTTCTTGACATGGCCAAGGGGGTCTAACCCCTCGAGGTGAGTGCTCTGGCTTCAGTAACATTTCATTCAAAAATATAAAAATCGAAGTAATACGACTATAGTGGCGGTTCTACACAGGTATACACTGCTTTTCATAAGTATTACTCTGTGTGGAATAATTGTGAAAAAACATTGCAAATTTATTCAAGAACTCTAACAAATTTTACTTTATTTAGTATTTTAAATTAAAACCCGAAGATAACAGCAGTGAAAAGTATTCAATCTGTACCAAATAGGTATCACATTTTGTGCAAACACAGCAGGTGTCCTAATACTTATGGACGGTAGTATATATATGTATAAATTGATTTGAAAATTCATAAATAGATTTCTAAATTTTGTGGAAAGTTTAAAGTATGCTGTAAGTTGATGTTTGATAAGTAACTCACTCCATGTACATATCACACAAAAGGTTTGGTTATTCCATAACTGGATGTTAGATATAGGAATAGTGCCTCTAGCAATAGAAACAAAACGTGAAATAATAGTTCGGTTCACCTAATGGAACACAATGAACATGAAAAGATAGAGGCTAAAAATTTTATTTCTAAAAGTGGTATTTGTTTATTGAGTTATCCAATCATAAAAATATAAATCAACACATGCGTTGTTTATTGATTTGGTATAAATACTAGCGTACGTGGGGATCGTTTAATAATATTGCAATAAAAGTTGACGAGAGCTGATCGAATATTTCAGTTATTACCATGATATTTGGCACGTTATAAAGATCTGTCAGGTGAATGGAAAGATTAGTGGTGTAAGACAGTCAGAAAGCTGAGTTAAGAATTAAGATCAACAGAGGAGGTCAAAAATACGATTGAAGAAGTTATTAAACAAAATCAAAGAAATTTCATAAAACAGGAAGAGAAAACTTACAAGGGACATTATCGAGGTGTCCGGCGCCAATTTTCTTCTCCTTGGAATATATTGTTAAGCATGAAAATCTAAGAGACGCGTATTTTTGTATTCTTGCCCAATCTCAATTTTAAGGGATGAAACCCCTCAAATTTTGAAAATCAGCATTTCCCGAATGAGGTATTCTGTCACTATAAACGCCAAATACCCAACAAATTATGTTACATTTATCTATGTTAACAATTGCAAAAATGGCAAATAGAGAAACATAAAAACACGAAGGGGTGGATGAGACACAGCTTTCCATTTCTTTGTGAATGAATTGAAGCAGACAAACAATATATTGTGTTATCTAATTGTAGTTGTTCTATTATGCAAGTTTTACTTTCTAAACTATCAATTATATAAGCTCTTATATATGTAACATTATATAATTTTATATAACGATTTTCAAACTTTGCGGGGCTGTTTCAACCCTTGAATTTGAGGTTGAGCAAAAATCAAAAAATCCGAGTCTCTTAAATTTTTGTGCTTAACAGCATATTTCAAAGAGAAAAGAATCGGCGTGGAACACCGCGATAGTGTTCCTCGTTAACAGAAGAATGTAGGAAATTTGTAGAAAATGAGCAATAATAATTATGATGTATATATACGTACATTATTGATTATTAAGGGAAAGTTGCTTATTCACACCTAACATGTATACCGCGTGGCTTATGGGATGTCCTGATACGTTTTAACGCCTTATCAGCGTCAAATGCAGTTCTAAGATGGTACGAGCAGAAAGAAGCCTTATGAAAACAGTGGCTTTAATAAGAACTACTTATGTCAGTGCGTAGAATGAAGGGAATTATTAAACGGTATAGTCGGTTAAGATGGTCAAATGTGCCCTTGAACCGAATTCGACTCACGATGAATCATTCGAAAGCTTATTAAAAAAGAAACATTTGTGGCAATTTTCAACTTTGTATCTCGACCCGGAGGGTAGTAAAGGGTAAAAATAGAAAATCAGGTTTTTGCCGAATTTCTCCTATACTAGGGGATGAAAATTTTTGAAAAAAATCAGAGGCAATTCTGTTATCGAGGCACATATTAGAGAATTGTTTCAGATTTTTAAATTGAAAAACCTAGCTGCGAAAAATAAAAAACGCTAAAAAATGCTGAAAAATGCCGGTTGTGTATCGATGCAGTCTTGGCACTATAATTATATTTTTACTGTAAGTACGTATCATTGTTACTATTGTCCTGAATTTTTTTCAGATTTTTCAATTTGGTGCGCCGCAGTTAAAAAAATTAAAAACCGATTTTTTCGTCGTTTTTTCCGCGTCAGAGTAACTTATACGTCGAATTGCTTCATGAAATAAGTGTTTTATGCGATCTTCAATGTTTATACGTACAACAAAACATCATAGGAATTAAAGAAACTGAAAAACCGAATCATTTGAAACTATGTTATGCGCCTTACATTGTAAAGTATCTAGCGTATTTTCCAACGGCGTCGGTGGCGGAGCGGTAAAGTGTCGAGCTGCTATACCGCTGCAAACTTTTTAAACGTAGGTTCGAGCCTCGAACTTTCTAAGTCTCCCTCCCCCCTCCTTCGGCTAATTTTTTTTTTTCGTTAATTACATATATTTCCTAACACGACACAGTGATCAATATTTATTTTCAAATGTTTTAAGAATATTTGAAAAACATATTAACCTGAAATATACGTAAATATGAGTTTGGACTGCTTGTTATGCCGCCGTTATGTCGTGATCTTACTTCGAATTTAATAATATTCTTTCTCTCTTTAACACAACGAAGATTAATGTTGTTCTCTTCATCCATTACTTCTGCTAAATATGATATCGCTTGAGACAATTGATACGAACCAGTAAAAAGAATTTTGAGGTCTTTCTCTGTCATTTCCGGAAAATCAAGAAGCTCGTTAGCTGATAGCTGATTAAATGGAATCTTTCGCCTGTTCCAATGTTGATTTTCAACTTCTACTGACAGTGAATTCTCAGCGCTGTTTTGAGATGACATTCGTTCTACTATCTCATCACAAAGACCTACGTCCGAATTTAAGCGGCAGCTTGACAAGAGAAACGGCGGCATAACAAGCAGTCCAAACTCATATTTACGTATATTTCAGGTTAATATGTTTTTCAAATATTCTTAAAACATTTGAAAATAAATATTGATCATTGTGTCGTGTTAGGAAATATATGTAATTAACGAAAAAAAAAAAAATTAGCCTAAGGAGGGGACTTGGAAAGTTCGAGGCTCGAACCTACGTTTAAAAAGTTTGCAGCGGTTAGCAGCTCGACACTTTACCGCTGCGCGACCGACGCCGTTGGAAAATACGCTAGATACTTTACAATGTAAGGCGCATAACATAGTTTCAAATGATTCGGTTTTTCAGTTTCTTTAATTCCTATGATGTTTTGTTGTACGTATAAACATTGAAGATCGCATAAAACACTTATTTCATGAAGCAATTCGACGTATAAGTTACTCTGACACGGAAAAAACGACGAAAAAATCGGTTTTTAATTTTTTTAACTGTGGCGCACCAAATTGAAAAATCTGAAAAAAATTCAGGACAATAGTAACAATGATACGTACTTACAGTAAAAATATAATTATAGTGCCAAGACTGCATCGATACACAACCGGCATTTTTCAGCATTTTTTAGCGTTTTTTATTTTTCGCAGCTAGGTTTTTCAATTTAAAAATCTGAAACAATTCTCTAATATGTGCCCCGATAACAAAATTGCCTCTGATTTTTTTCAAAAATTTTCATCCCCTAGTATAGGAGAAATTCGGCAAAAACCTGATTTTCTATTTTTACCCTTTACTACCCTCCGGGTCGAGATACAAAGTTGAAAATTGCCACAAATGTTTCTTTTTTAATAAGCTTTCGAATGATTCATCGTGAGTCGAATTCGGTTCAAGGGCACATTTGACCATCTTAACCGGCTATACCCTTTCTATGTAATCTTTGATTTATAAATGTAGCATTATTATATTTCATATTAAAGCGTAATCTAACAGTTCCATTGCCTAAACATTGTGTCCACCAATTACTTTCGACAATGGACGTTGTACTGTATTTGAAGCTTGCATAGATTATATAAAAATTTACTTGAAGGACATAATTTTAGAATTTTTAAATATTTTATTACAGATTTAACACCATGGGGTTAAATATAACAGCGAGATCCACGTTCATTGAATAACACGCTTTACACAACTCTTCGTGTTATATTCTTGCATTTTTTGTGATTTTCTGTTAGAAAAATGCTTATTTCGTTCATTGATGATATCGTGCACAAGAAAATGATTTGTTTGACTGAAGTTCTCTCGTCCTAACTTGTCTCATATCATCAACAATAACAGTGATCACCTCGTCCGCTACGGTATTACCAAAGTTTTTAGCTCTACGAAATCGGTATAGCATTTGAATACTCGACAACACTTGTTAAAACTGTCATTACAACGGCAATGAACATGTAACTCACTTTTAGTTTAAGGTTTTATCTTTGAAAAACCTTGAATAAAATTTAGCTTTAGTGACAGCAGTAACGAAAAGCTGAGAATAAATATATTTACAGGTATAAAAGTACAATGATTAATTATTTTACGACTAAACAAATACCTTCATACGTACACATACCCACGTATTTAACTAATAAATCATGTTCAGATTCACATCAACGCTAAACCCCAAAAGAATATGTAGGATTTACAAGCTTTGCAAGGAACGATAACTAAAAAGTTACAGAAATTTAATTAAACTGAAATAAACTAAACTAAAATCGACGTTGCTGGCAGGGAACGTGCACGAGAACTTGAAGCTCTGCTGCACAGTATTGCAGGTCCGATACAAGCAATCCTAGAGACGATCGGTTGGAAAAGTTTCCGTGCTATGAGGATCTCATCGAACGAGTTTAGGAAGATAAACGAAAGTAATAGCGCTGTCGCGTGCAAGGCTCCCTTATGCCAAATTTATTCGAATTCCATGTCATCGTTCAACCTAGAAACACACTTCTTAGCACAATATATACACTCTATCGAATTGGGACAAACTATAGAAATTAACCGCAGGCATAAAAATGCCTTCCAAAGTAGTGCACACGTCATATTAACGGGAACTGCAATGATATTTTAAGTCCTAAAGTAGATCTGTGCTATATCCTGCGAAGCTAAAACTTCTGAACAATATGCACAACCGTGGTATATCTGGTTCGTGATGGCTGAATTAAAAAAAAAAATGGAAAGTCAATTGATTTTTTTTTCATTCGAGTGAGACTATTATATTCATTGCTAATTGGACGAACAGTGTTGTTATATTCCATCCCAAAATAAAACCAATAATTTAACAGACGCTGTGCTACAAATTTGGCCATTTTATCGCTCCATATCTGTAATACAGTAGAACCTCCATTTTCCGAACTCCAATTCGTTTATCCGGCTAGTATCGCTTACAATTGGTAACAAGACAAGTAGTCAGTAGGTGCATGAAGGGACGTATGAGCTCTACGTAATTTTTTAATTTTTAATTTAATTTTGATTACAAGTAATGGACATTATAAACAAAAATAACATTTCCACTGATTCTGAAACATTCACTGCCCCCATATAATTTTTTTTTCTTTTTAGTGCGTTTATTTATAGTCGCATCAACAATTGAGTCATTGGCGACTACAAAAGTATTTTAACAAGTTATTTTACATTAGTATATATTTCATAGAATTAGTTACTTATATTACTTGCTCTATAATTTGATCGTATGTCACTTAATTCTAGTTTTCGTTTCTTACATTATTATTATATAATATTATTGTATACTTTGTTTCATAAATTTTATACTGTGTTCTATCTAATTCTTCTAGCGTCGTGCCGATGTTGCGTTATGTGTTCTACCCACACAATTTTGAGGGTAGTACGGAGTACAGCGAGAAATCATGGTGGTTATAAAATGAACATACCAATTAGCGGTTCAGAAAGATGAGGAAAACGGAATGTAAAAACTAATGAAATTTTTTTAAGGGGGGGGGGCCTACCTAGAAATTTTCGAAAAATCGATTTCTCGATTTTTATATTTTCTTGAAGTACAACATCTTGAAAATATTCCCTGAAAGTGCCAAGTTAATCCGACCAACACTGACAAAGTTATAGGGGAGGGTTGTCTATATCGTACCACTTAATTAAGACATTTTACGTTATATTTTATATTTGGTACTAATTTGAACGCAAATGACTATTGGATATTGTAGCTTGATCTTTTAGGCGCCTACTATTATATGCTTAACCCCTTTGTTCGGAACAAATTAATTTGTTATTAATCTTTTTGTCACATACAGTAAAAGGTACGATTTAGGCAACCGGTCTCCTAAATCGTACTCCTCGGTTTCCAAAATCGTACCTCCACTAAAAATAGTATCAATAACAAATACAGAAGAAAATATTCAACATAAAGTAATGATTATTATATAGTTATATATACATATGTATATGGATTACACACAGGCCGCAATAACCTATGTATATGATATATGTACAAAACCTATATAACATACGAGATGTCAAATCCTACTGGTACGATTGTAGTGGTACGATTTAGGAAACATGATCAATTTATTTATAAATATCAATTTAAACTTTATAATGGATGTAATATGTACTTAAAATGAATGTAAAATATTCTACATTAAACCCACTTTTAGAAAAATACAAAAATACAGGACAAAATTGCATTGTTTGATTATTATCAGCTAAAATAAACTGGTAAAAAGTTACATCAATCATACCTGATTTTTTTAAATGTTTATAGCACGCACAAAATAGAGTGTAAGCTCAAAAGGTTTTGTTTCTATTTCGTATTTCGCATTTACTTGATATTTTTATTATCAGATGTCGTTTACATTCATTAATTACTGAGAAATTGATGAGGTACGATTTAGGTGACCAGTACGATATTGGCAACTCTCCCCTACACGTGTAAGTAGGTACGTGTTCCTCGGAATAGCGCTCAGACCCAAATCTTTAAACGCGTTTTTCTCAAAATCATGTTTTCAAAGTCGGTGACGTACGTAACTGAAAAATTAATGAACCGATTTACTCGAGGCTTTGCAGGCTTATTTTAGGGTTAAAAATCTAAGCGCTATCGGAAGCGTTTCCTTTTTTGCCTAGATTTTTTTTACATTCGAAAAACGAGCGATTTTTTGCCAAATATCGATGCTTCAACTTTGCACAGTCGTCATTTTGTCTCAAAATAATTTTTCCAAAATCGGGCCCGATAGCGTGTAAATAATTTCATATGTTATATAAAAAAAAATTCGAATTTTCAATTTTAGATGATCCTGCACCGAGCTACGGTTGCCACCGCAATGCGCCTAAAAGAAAAGGACGTCTGGGGCATCGTCTATAACTCACAAACCTTTCAATACTTTTTACCACAAAAAAATACTAAAATATCCGTAAGATGTACTCTTTCCAATAGACTAATATTTAATAATAATAGTTTATCGGTTTTTCTAGAAAAAATTCCTAAAGAAGCATGTTGTTTTGACCGTTCTAGCTAGGCCCCCCTTAATTAAGTGTATATGAATAATTTAGAGTAAATACTCATTTACGCAACAAAACGTCATTATTCGATGTTGGACATCGTGTGGCCCGACCAGTTCCGATAATCGCCGCTCTACTGTACATTACGTTCATTAGTGAATAATATATTGACTATTGTTTCCTATGACTATGGTTTACCTAGTTTTTTAGACTTTTCGTATAGACTTCCAATGATTATGTTCTACCTTTTAGTACCTCCTACGAAGAGCTGTTCTGATTCTGATGTGAAATGATCAAATGGCTGTTTTCTTCACATTATCTATCATTCTGAATTGCCCACCCCTTAACAAATTTTGTAATACAGTAGAGCGTCAATTTTCCGAACCTCGATTAACCGAACCGTCGCACAGTGGTCTGGGGATATCTACATTTAGCGGCCAAAATTCTGATCATTCTGAAACTTGGTGATTAAGGGTTTTTGCTGTCGCTGATAACGAATTTGGCACCAAAAATTTAAAATCAAAATGGCGGATTCAATATGGTGCGCATTGTGATCTGGAAAGCGGTATTTTATAGCCAAAATTAAAAATCATAGCCGTACTAGAGAAAGAAAGAGAAAAAAGAATCAGACCTAACATTATCTTTGACTTAAAAAAATATATTAAAAATTATTATACATATAAAATATATACAATACCTCGAGCGTCATTTCTAAAAGTCTGCATAAAATTGAAGATTGCAGGAGATTGCACTTGAAATTTACATGCTCTTGTTAACAATTGTGTAAGCTTTCGTGTAAAAAAAGTCCGATGTTAATCTGGCTTAATCCTTTTTTTATAAGCCTTCTCAAACTTTAAATTCATATAAACATTGCACTATTTGTTCATGGACTAAAAAATGCCTATGACACGTATAAATAACTGAAATATACTTCCTTACTTATATACCTGTATGATATAAACACGTATTTTGATGTTCTATAATGAGTAATTAAAACAATTAGATTCACATAAAATTTGATGATTTTGTCTTTGTAATATTATATCTAATCAAAGAGTCATCTGAAAAGAGAAAGCTATGCGGATTTAGAAGCTCTGGAGGGTCGTCAATTCATAAAAAAATAATGACATTGTAAAGTTGAAGTTGAGAAATTGAATTTCGGCCACCATCCAGACCACTGTGCGTCGGTTATCCGAACCAGTGCTGGTATACATATATACATATTTGCAGAATTTGTAAATACTGTAGAAACTCCATTATTCAAACTAACTGGTGCTACGTTTTAACGGGAAGAATAATCGTTTGTCACATATTACACTCATAAATCAGAAATTACATAAATATTTAAACATCTCTTTCATCCTACGCTCCAAGTATCCAACCTTTTAACGTTATCAAATTTCATATACTCTATTAAAGCTAATATTTTCATTAAGTTTCATGAGATCTTTTTCTATTCGTTTCTCTTGGAACTATTTTTCACGGTAACAACGTTTTTAAAACATATGGCACTATTATCTGTAGGCGTATAATGTTTATTGATGGTCTTTTAATCACTGTTGTGTTTCATTGGTTCGTTTGAATGTTCGATCCTTTACTATCTTCTAAACGAATTATAGGTAACTATTATTCCATGTTGTGTTTCTCCTGCCAGGATAAAAAATCATACTTTCAAGCTACAATTGAGGGGTGCAGTGGAAAACACGCACATGCGTTTTATGATTTTAGAGGAAGGCAAGTTAAAGGAAAAATTATTTTCAGAGGCAATGCGGTACGAAATTGTAATTATTTTAAACGGTACGGGAATTAGATGATAAGTGACAACTATTATCAAATTTTGTAGATAATATAGATACACAGTAATAAAAGATATGTAGATATGTAGTAATAAAATACAGAGATGCCCCATTTATATGGGTTAATCGGATTAATCATCCGAAATTTACATCTTTTATAATATAGATAATTTTTTCAAAAGCTAAATTAATGTTTGGGCAATAATGTAATAATAGGAAAATTCTAGAAATAATAAATAAACTCCTAGAATTGATCCAAAACTCCATCAAGAATTAATATTCATTGGAGAAGGTAAATCATATCTTCTTATTTTGTAACTTTTAATTTTTTTATTTCGCTGTATATATTGTTTACCACTATTTCTCAATATTTTTATTTCGTTATCTTTCCATTTATTCTCATTATAAGAACGTTTTTTTACCCCTTGATGAGTAAAAATGATTAGTTTCTGTACATATCTGTTATCTCAATCTTCAAAACAATGTAATACCTGCCACGTGTTCGCAAGGAGCCGAGTGGCATGGGCTTTTCCACTACCGATTTGTTTTTTCTCGGCGTGAAGTAAATTTAATATGATTCTGTTCGTTGAAACGTACATGCTATTATATTAGGAGGTGGTGCAATTAATGGTACAATAGAACAAATATTTATGCATGTGTGGCATATTCCCGTTTTCCATTGAGCCCCTCAATAAATTGTAGTTATTAACACAATAAAATCAATTCATCACTTGGAAATACAACTACTTAAATAATCGAATATTCGGTTAAACGGCATTAGAATTATCGAGTCATCAGCTAATTGGAAGTTTGAGTAAATAGTGATCGCATATTCGAAGTTCCTCTATAGTTTCCATATGAATGAGACACGGTTGTGTATGTACATAAAATAAGAAACGACATTACCTGTGGAACGACCTGATAGAATTCATATTATTTCGGCGCGTAATATACAGGGCGGGATTCAATTCACGGTACAAACGAATTACAGATGCTTCAGAATATAGAATTGAATAAAAAAAATCACATATCCATTACCCATTCCTTTATGTTTCTCTTCGTATGCAGTACAGACTGAAAGCGTGAATGAAAAATATCAACGTGTTCTTATTTTTAATTTTTCAATTCTCGTATAATTTGTTTCTTTCTTTAATTTGGAAAAGATTTTTAATTTGTTCTGTGCACACTTTATCTGTAATGCTTCTTCTTTTAAGTAGAAATCAAAAGATGTAATATCTGACGGGTTTGAAAGCCAAACTGTTATACCACTTAGGGCTGGGAATATTTGTCGACTTTTTCGGTATTCGAATATGCGAATACTTCAGTTGCTCAATTATTTGGCGAATATAATTCGAATATCCAAGTATTCGAATACTATTCGAATATTTAAGTATTTGAATACTGATGTATAGTATTCGAATACTGAAACATTCGAGTAGTATTCGAATACTTAAATATTCGAATAATAACATTCGAATACTCAAATATTCGAAGTTTATTCGTAGCATTCGAATACTTGTAAAATATTCGAATTTCAAATTATTCGAATAGTCCCAGCCCTAATACCACTGTGTAATAAAAAATTAAGGGCTTGTGAAAGTTTTCTGTATCATGTGAATCGGACCACCATCATATTGGCGAATATTAAGGCGCAAGTGGAAGTTGTGCCTAATAAAAAGACACGCAAGCCAAATCGTACACATTACTCTAACAATTTTGAAAATCGATGGCTTCCAAAATAAAGCCCCATACGAAAAAATTTTATTCCACATTTTCAATTTATTCTTACACATAGAATTAACTCTTTGTCATCCTACCACGAATCATGCACCACCTTGCAATATAATTATACTAAATTTCACATGGAGTTTCAGTAAGCATAAATTCCATTAGCTTCAAAGATTTTGTTACAAAAAATTATATGACAGAACACTGGCTAATCCAACGTCGATTTTATAAATACTCATTATCTTAACTGTATATGCGTTGATTTCTTGCACTTTTACTTATTTTGATACATAAGGTACAAAACACCCTAAAACTATAACACACTTGTATACAGGGTAAGATTTTAAAACAGCATTTTGGTGAATCTCGCCAATTACATCACACAAAAGAAGGAGAACTAACTGAACACTAATGTTATTATTATTATTGTATTACAACACTTTCGTTATCGTGTAAATATACCACGTAAAACTCCTGTAAAAATTATTTTCGTCACTACCAAGTATCCTGTTCGAAATAATCCTTACAAAAGGAATCTAGACTCGTCATTTTGAAAAACTGTAATTCAATAAATTAACACGAAAACGGTATTATCCTTCCCTCGTAAATTTTCTTCTTATTCATCTAAGTGATCGATATACATACATAGTATTATACAATTTAACACTGTAAACCACTGACAGAAGAATTTCGGTATTTATTAACAAGATAATAATGCACTCGAAAATTTCAGAAAAGAATTTAAGAAGAAAAAAGGGAAACAGAAAATTCTACTTTGAAGAATATCTTTTATTTCAAATAAGATAATAATCTGAAACATTCACGTTACTGAAGTCTGATCCAGTTCGATGAAACGTACTTAGAGCAAACTGGAGGATTCTTTTAAAAACTGTAATACGCCTAGCACAATTTAACTAAACTAGATTTCTTTGAATGATCCATACTGTATACATTTTGTATTTGATTTACTGTATTTGATACCAGACAGATCAAAAGTAGATAGAAAAATGAAATAAACATTTAGGGTCCTTTAACTTGAACATTCTAATACCCATATACATTTATAGTAATCAATATAGTAATTATTTATGGTTTCCACTTACGAAATAAAATCGCCTGTCATTTTTCATGTAAATATTTATATCCACAAATATCTATTCTAAACAACACTTATTCGGTATAAGGTATTTTTAAAACTGCTTGAAAACTCAGAATTATTTAGTCTTCAATTCCTGGTTTAAAATATGTTTAGCCGACATTTTTTATTAGCAAAATCCTACTTTTGTAGACTGGTGCTCTGTTACTTGCACATGGTATATTTATCTTCCTTCTAAAACTACAAGGGAGCGTCTTCTCGCATAGAAACACCCTCTGTAGGGCAGGGAAGGTTGAATCCAATGACCTTCGAGAAAGAGAAAGGCTGGAAACACGCCCCATAGGGGTGGAACACGCACTGCGTAGAAACTACCCCCCTACTTCAGTCGACGACGTGTCTGGTTCCACGAACGAAAACTGGGTCATCAGCTACGTACGATACCCGCGCTAACTCATGCCGGGAACTCACTTTCCATACATGGAATCGTGTGGGTAGATAGACGCTTTAAGGGCTCTGATAATTCCCACCTTTTCACGCACGCTGACCGCGCTAGCGATTCTATGCTAGCTCAAACAAACCACAAATCCACCGCACAGTAATTTATGCAAACTTTGCACATTGTACGTTGGACCTCGTAACATAACTGACTGACAGTTATAATGTATGAGCGAATTTGTCAACCAGCAACCAAAAAATTAATTTGTATGCCTTTACGAATGTGCCTCCGTCGTCGATAAAAGGTTAATTCCTTTAGTATCGAATGGAACAATGGGAGTGTCCAAGTATAATAAAATTGTTAACTACTGACACAGTCTACTTGCAAGTATGCGATGCCCCTTTGTTAGTACTACTTCATTACTGTCCTACCGCGACTTCGAATGTACATGGAATTGAGAAGGTATCGTGGGTATAAGGAATCGTAAACAGAACACGTAATGTTAGTGGCGTCCTTTTAAACCACCTGGGGTCAATAAATCTGGTATAGTACGGGTTGAGTCAGCTGAAACTGGAGTTACAAACATCCACGTCGGTTATAACGCATGTTTGATCCGACGAGAACGTTATACGGTGTGATAAACACCAATCGAAGATCACAATTTGGTGTCCCTTAAGCTTTTCTAAATGAAACGTAAATAGGTACTTTTCTAATGCAATCAATCTATTTGTCGCACATTTTTCGTCAAAAATTTGAAATACAGAGGACGTTTAACATACGTTAATCAACCAGATGCCTTGAAACCGCTGAACCTGTGATCCCGAGAGGAAAAGGATTGCATTTTTAGAATAGTCTTCTATTTATAATGGAAACTCAAACTTTTAACTTTCAGAGCTTATATTCCCAAGAAAGAACTATGAATGTTTTTGTTCGCTATATGTAACGCAGTTGAGAAAACAGAGAGTTACTGTACTTGTCCCTAAATCTCTTGAATGCTCCTAAAACTACTCCGCGAGCGTAACTTCGATCAGAAAACGCTCCCTTTCGTGTATTTATTGCTGTGTCTGCCGTTAGTCCAGAAGCAACAACATGCTTTGTTGAGACGGAGCACGCGTGGCTAGAGAACCGGCGAGAAAAAAGAAGGAAGATTTAGACGTACCAAGATACGTCCAGTGGTGGTCTGTCCGGAAATCAGTTCACCGGCCCAGTCCTTGGCTTCGGTCATAAAAGTCCCCTCGAACTCCTTCCCCTGGCGGTTCGTCTTCTGCTCCTTCTGCTTCGGGTCATTTGGAGAGAATTCGGGTTCCTTGCGACAGCAGAGGAAGGCGAACGCACGCCAGAGGAGCACGATCAGCAGCCCGGCGAGGAAGGTGAAGATGCTCGACAGGAGGAAGCACCACCATTTCCGCTCCTTCAGGCAGTCGTCTACCGGGGGCTGCTCGGTCGTCTCTTCGGTCGTCATCACGGCTGATCTCTGCTGCCCCCGGGTCACACATTCACCGGCGGCTATCAAATGCGGGTGCCAGCAGAGCACACTTTATGCGCTTCATAATTTCGTGCTGCCACGGGACGCACGCCGCGTCGCAACTCTGCACGCCTTGCACCTTGCCGCGGCTCTCTGCTCTCAGCTTCCACCGACTTTTCTCGCGGCTCTACCAGCCGATTTTCTTCTGCGTTCCGCACCCGTCTTTCATCCGTATCACCTTCTCTCGCATGCACGCACTTATCACAACTAGCCCCCCCCCCCCCCACCGCCCCACTTCCGACGTGTCACACTACCTTCTTCCACCCAAACACGTTTGTTCCCCCCCGTTTGTTACCCTTCCGTTGTTCCCTTCGATCCTCGCCGCAATCGCTTCGCTTTTTCGACTCCCTCTCCTCCCCTCACTTTCCCTCACTCGATTCCTCGCACAATACCCTTTCGCTACTACCCTCTTGTTTCTCTGTCCCCACCCCCCCACCAGCCTCTCGGTTTCTCGTGCCGCGAGACCGCTGGTGATCCGACGAACCGCCGCACCTGTTCCCCTACATTCAAGCCTCGCCGAATCTTCGCGTCCGTCGTACCACACTGTCGATGAGGACGGAGATCACCGATCCCCGTTCGCCGATCGGCTGGCACGGCTAGCGCGGCTCGCACGGCAACGCGCTCGGTGGCACCCCGGGCATAATTCGTCCATCGATTCCCGTCACGTTCGGTTCCCGAAGGGCACAGGTATCCGTGGACAGACGCACGCTTCTGCCAACGGTGGCTGGTCGTCGCTGGGGATCTCCGCCACGGTTACGGTGTCGTCACGCTCTGCGGCAGCTGATGCCGCCGCCGCCGCTAATGCTGCAGGTAGTACCAGTCTCGAAAGGGGAAGGAACAGAAAGGAACGAGAAAACAACCCACTGACACCACTACGGGGTACATATAGATACGCGTGCGTCAACGTATATACATATACATACATGCACACGTATATATAAAAGTATTACATATTATATTTAATATATATGTACACGGCCCGCGATACATATACATTAGATACATGCACATGTAACCTCTATCTGTATCCGTGTATACATGTGTACACGAGCACACACACACGCACGCACGCACGCGCGCGCACACACAGCACGCATATATATTATATGTATATATTTTATTTATACATATATATACTTTGTATTTACGTGTGTATATTGTATTAAGCGCGGATCATGAGCGAAACGAGCTTCTGTTCACCACGGCACGGAGAACTTCTGATCTATCTGTACGCGTGTCCCGCTTTCGTAACCTACTCGACTGTACCACCGACGACGGCGACGACGACGGCAACGGTGATGAGAACGACCGAGTGTCCGGACGACCATACCACTGCTCCGCAGCAATCAATACGCAACAATGGACCGGGACCAATAAGCTCGGAGCTTTCCCTGACGTAGACGCACGCTCTCTTGCTACGACCATCCCCCCACCACCGACGCCGATCTAGAGACAGAGCTTGCAGCTAGGGGGCGCCACGTCGAGCGTGGCCGTGTCAAAACAGATGTAACCCCTGTCGCCGCAGCCACGGTCTCCACGGCTGACCGAAGCTACTGGAAATGGCTGTTCATAAATCTCACTGTGCCACTGCGCTTCGACTTGTCTTCGCAACTGTTATTACATACACCGCCTCTAACGAACCACTGCGATGTACAGGTTATAACGGGGTTAATGCTGGCCTGTTAATTTCTGTCTTACTGGGTCTTCGACCGAAGTGCATGAGCTTTTCAATACATATTACAGTATGACGGTGTAGACAGGGACGTGCGTTAAGTTAGTGTTTGGTAAATAGATTTCTGCTCTTAGTGTATTTCAGGACCTCGTCGGGACGTTAAACTTGTGGAGTTTATAGTGCATACGTACGGTTTTGGTTATGTTCTCGATCAATATTATGTGTTATGGCAAACGCTTTTTTGATCACCTTGTGGCCTGTAACTTTCGAAATATTGCGTTCTTTGTATCAGATGTATCAGTTTCTTTTATATCTTTAATTTTTTACCTAACATCCTCATGTTTTGCGAAATAATTAAACGTGTCATCTTGATTTTTAAAATCGTTTTAATTATTTTTCTCGATACCACATATTTTCACTACATTAAAGTAACATATAGTAATATTTTAAATAATGTGTGTTTTTTACAAACTTATTTATTATGATAAAAGAAACTTGAAGTCTGGTATCCTTTTAAGTTATTCGCAGTTCAGACTAAAGATCGATTGTATCGATTCCTAAAAATAATTGAACTGGCTTGCGAGAGTTCGCGCGAAAGCGTAAACCAATAGTCGAGCTGTAACAATGTACAGTCACAAGTAAAAACAGTTTTTGTTAATGCAATCGTACAACTGTCAGTCGAAAGTCTGTACGACCTTCGAATCATTTGAAATATTTTGTTATTATGCTACATGGTTCTCCAATATTTTATGAGAATTTTATTACAAGATTGAATATTGATTTTTTAATTTTATGTTTTGGTTTGCTGAAAACAGGCTTGAGCATTATTTGAATAAAATATTTTAGAAACAATTATTCAAATAATATATTATATTCAAAAACTCGCACGTTACTTTATTTGAATAAAAGAATGAGTTTCCGCTGCATTATTTCGTTACTAATCAGGTGATATTCTATTTTATTTTGTATTTGAATAAGCGTGTTCTGAAATAATCTCACAAATAATTTCTGATGCGGCTGTCTTTCAGGCGAAATATTTGAAATCATAATAGCTCTCAGAGTAATCTGTTAAATTTTGATATAAAGTTACTATTTCCCATCATTTCAATATTGTATGTACTTTGCGTTATTTGTTCACAATATTGTAGTTTTGTTTTAGATAACAAATTGAAACACAGTCTTTCAAACTCAGGATCATTTATTATTTTATTTAAGGGGCTGTTCCGGTCTAGAGCCCATAAAAATAGATGATCTTTAGGAATTAATTAAAGGAAAACTACTACATATAATGCATTTGCCACTACTCAAATGCCTATACCTTCGGAAATTTTACGAATTTAAAAAAATCCTTTTAAACACGCATTCTTAAAAGGTTGAACATTCGAAAAATCAAATTAAAAAAATGGTTTTTTAGACCGGATCCTCCCCTTAAAACCGTTAACTGTAGTAAAAAGTTATGTGGAAATAATTTATTTGGTCGGGACGCAAAATAATACTACTTTTCCTAAATTCTATTTAAAATAAAAATAAGAAAGTAATTCATATAATTTTTGGTCGTCTGACTAAAAATAACAGTAATGCTATTCTATCTTCAAAAGTATATTACTTAGGAATATGTACTTCTCAAATAGGGACAGTTCAATTTAATAATATATACAATCATATATTATCTTCTTACACACATAAGAAATTAGCGTATTTATTTGTTTATATATACATTTACGAAAGTAACAATTAATTATTAATAAATATTCAATTAGATTATCATTTATTTATCTACACATAAACAAAATTAATGTATGTATGTTATGTATTGTCTCTCCTCTTCAAATTAAAAACTTATAGATCTTCCATGTAATCAGGGCCGAATTAAGATTTTTGGGCCCCAGGGCTATCAAACCATTAAAGGCCTCATTGGTTGAAAAGCAGGGGCGATGTAGAAAAAAATTGTAATAAGACATACAATAAAATACATAAATTTTAAAAAATTGAAATTTATTCTAAATAAAATGAAATATCATTTAATCATAACCAAAAATAATGATTTAGAAATAAATAATATTAAAAGGCAAACATCCCAAAAGTTTTTTAAAATAAACTTTTAGTTCGATTTCTAATTATTTCAAAAGGGAAGCAGTAAACAAAATTTCATCCAATTCTTTTTTTACATAAATGGAAGGACTTTGCACGCGCGCTGCCCTGAAAAGTGAGGCCCGGGGGCTGCAGCTTCCCCTAGCCCGCTAACCTCCCCCCAGACCCCCCTTCCTTGATCCGGCCTTAATTGAAATAAAGTCCCATACAGAGGCGGATTCAGGAGCCTTTCTTGATGGGGGCGAAATATGAAAAATCTTCTTTAATATCTTTGTTTGATACTATAGCCTAAATAATTAAATTCACATCAATTATTTATACAGAATAATACACAATGTCATAATATTTTTCTATTTTATTACTTTTCTGTTTTCTAACTTAAAATCCTAATTCTATTACGATCGCCCCTATCGCCCCCCTCTGGATTCGCCCCTGAGTCCCATACAAATTTACTAATGTTTTTTTAGCGCCCAGAAGGTGAAAATTCGGTTACCCCGTAACAGCAGTAAAATGTATGTAATATAAGAATATGAGAGTTCTATATTTTAAGTATAATAACCACATTAAGCCAGTGGCGAACTGGCCAGGTTATCAGTTTGCCCGTTGGCAAGTAAACCCTGTGGGCCCCCTGAAACACTGCAATTACTAAAAAATATACATTTACTTCGCAAAAATTTTAATTGTCCTTTTTTGCCACTCATGTATTTTTTGAACGATTTATTTATTTCTTATAAACATTAAATGCTAGCCTTATAATTGTGAGTGGGCCTCCTTTGTCTCCTCGCAACCAATATCTTCAGACCCACTCCGCCACTGCATTAAGCAACTTCTGTTTACGACATAGTAATCGAATATTAAATCTAAAAATTTTCCGTGTGGTCTTCACAGATATATTATTTCTATATATTCTTCTGCATACCTTATACCTTGCTTGGAGATCAAGCTGTTTAAATTTAAAACTCTCTGATCTTCCTATTGCTCAATCAATGGTCATGCGTGCACATGCACACATACAGTAGCCACTGATATGAATCGAGTTTTAAACGTTAATTTCTACCGTAAATTGTGTGAAGCATGTGTAATTTTATACACGTGATACATATACTGTTGTCTGCCAACAAAACGGAAAAGCTAAGGTAAAAAAGGGGAGGCAGAAAGCGCCGAATTATTTGAAAATAAACGAAGCGTGTATGAGGTCCGAAATGTCAGAAGAGAAATTTGAAAGGTATTTACACAGTACATACATGTACACATACTATATACACATAAGAACTACACTACCAATCAAATTTTCAATACATCGAGTGATTAAATGTTTCTTGATTAAGTAACATGTACCACAGTAACGGTTTTGAGGTTATGTATTATTCTGTCCGATAAACGGTTCGCTCGTATGTAAATACATTTTTGCAGCCCAACTGATAAGGTGGACGCGCAGACTGAATCCGTCGAAGATAAAGTCAAACTAAAAGCAGACGATAAAAGTAAACAAAAAAATAAATCTGAGGAAACTACTGAGAAAGCCAATGGTCGAACTAACAACAATGAAAGTGGAAATTGTTATTGGTACCTTGCTCGAAACATTTCTTTGAAGACGTGCACGGAAAAGTATATACTAAACTGTTGTTACTTTTTCAGTGGGAAGGAAAGGAATCTTAATATCGTAGAATTGTTGTGCGCCAGCTGTTCGAGATGGTTCCACGAGTCTTGTATCGGATATCAACTGGGTAAATTAGTACCCTTTATGATGAATTATATATTCATGTGTAAAAATTGCTCTCCCACTGGATTGGAAAGTTTTAAAAAAAATCAAGCACGTAAGGATATAGTTTAGTAACAACGCAATTGTCATTTAATATTGCAGTTGAGTTTCCACTCCTTGGACACAAATCAAAAGACTAATTTTTCAGCATTCCCGCAAATGTGCGTAACAGCGATAGCGAATTTAGTGCAAATGTCTCAGAAAGAGACTGACTCCAGAATAGTTTTTCATAAGGATAAAGATATTATTCCATTCATCGAATGCCATTGGGATAGTATGACTACAATGCCGCGGAGAGTCACTCAGTCTTGGCATGCTACTGTAAGTAATCCTTTCATACAGTGGCGGACGAAAGAAAGTTTACAACCTTTAAAATAGCATAACTTTTGTAGAATTGGTCTAAACGACATGAGTTTCTTATTGAGGAGCTAGAAGGATTAGTTGGCTAGGTGGGGTGTTTTGTCGTTTTGAAAAAAAAAATGCAATTGGTCGGAATAGCAAAACAAATAGTAAAGGTCATTTTTTAAACTTTTTGTGAGCCTGTAATGAAAATTCAAAAAACCCGTTTGTAGATTGAAGTAAGTTGTACAATGCCTAAAATTTCTTCAAAATCGGTTAACGTTGCTCTGAGCTATAAACGCTTAAAGATTGCAGAATAAGGTCGCAAATCGCTGATTTCGGGAACTTCGCGATTTTTTTTACTATTCCGATCAATTGCATTTTTTTTCTAAACAACGAAACACGTCACTTAGCAAACTAATCCTTCTAGCTTCTCAAAAAAAACTCAGGTCGTTTGGACCAATTCTAAAAACGTTATGCGATTTTAAAAGTTGTAAACTTTCTTTCGTCCGCCACTGTATATAAACAGATGAATGTATCAATAATTTATCCAATTTATGGGTAATAGAATATCTGGATACATGAATGCTTCTGTCTAAATTTGGAGCAACTCTTGTGCTTTAGAAAGTATTAATTTATATTAAATATTGATATCCATAACATGCACTATGCTTTACTTTACATAATATTCTTAGCTTTTATTATTAAAAAATAATTCATTTTTAATTTAACTAACTACTATTATTATTAATTTCATTTGTGTTCAATTTCATTTAATCTTAATCTTTATTATTAAAAATTTTTATCAATAATCGTAGCAATTTGTACTTGTACACTACATCGAGTAAAAATTATTTTTCTAACAAAAGTTGTTGCTTTTATAAATTATTATATGTCATTATAATATAAAAATATGAACTGAGAATGTTTTGTATATTTTATACATTTATTTCTTCGTTCTTGTTTTAAAACCACTAAAAATAATTTGCAAGAAAATAAGATAAATATTTCTGTGCAGATACATAGAGCTCTATTGAAAGATGTGGGAACATTGTTTACTATCGATGAAAGTACAGCTGATGGTCAATTATTTGGACTTATATGTTCCGACCTCCTACTCATCAAGCCAAATTATGAAGCGATGATTAAAGGTGGTCATTTAAAAGTGACAGAAATGGGTGTTCAACATGTTGGTAAATATAATTACAAACCACTTACAATGTAGAAGCGTCTTTAAAGTTTTCATGTTAGGTAAAAGAAAATGGTGATTATTAGAAATAATTCAGTTTAATATTGTTTATGATGTTTTTGAAAGATTATAAACAAGATAATCCTAAACATATTTAACCAAGGGATATGTAACGAAACTTTACATTTGCATTTGTTTACATTTGTGTTACCTTTGCCTTTAAATTCTCAGTTTCTTTGCTTTTATTTTAGCTATTTCTTATCTTATCAGGAAATTAATCCGCGCTGTGATATGATACATCTGTTTGCTTAATCATAATATCCCCGACTCAAATAGGGTGAGCATCTCAATAAACTGTGCATTGAGACTCACTGCTAATATGTAGTACAGAACAATAATTACTACAAGTAATTATCAAATTAGTATACAGAAACTTTTACATTCGTAATCTCACACGAATTTATTTTATAATACACTTGTGTTAAGGCACACTTTTAATAATAGCATTTTAAAGTTAACTAACCGTTGCTATGGACTATTTAGTGCCACTTAGTGGAGGACTTCGAGGTCGCAATGCGAAACGTAAGTTTCCTGGAGAGGGAGCAGGCACAGGACCAGGAAAAAAAGGAAGGGGGTCGGATATGACAGCTCCGAAGTTACCTGCTCATGGATATCCCCTTGAACATCCTTTCAACAAAGACGGCTACAGATATATTCTTGCTGAGCCGGATCCTCATGCACCTTTCAGACAGGTACGTTACTGTAGCAGTTTTCTTTCTTCGAATACGAATACTGTCTTCGAATATTCAAATAACTAAGAGTACATATTCGAATATTCGAACATTATTCAAATAATTAGAAGTATTCGAACATTATTCGAATAATTGGAAGTATTCGAGCATTATTCGAATAATTAGTTGTATTCGAATATTCATATAGTGATCGAATTTCGGATTGTACCGAATAGTAATCTGAACATGAAATATTTTTTCATACTTCATCGTGAAATTCTTTTCGTATAGGCCGTTACAATTATTTGTTTTTCGGACAATAAATTTGAAACTTTATTAATCTTTGATAAATTTATAAATTTTTAAACGGAAACAACTATCAGTTATTAGTATTAGTATTCTAATTATTTCACAATCTGTATTCCAACAAATTATTCAAATAAATAATGCTGAATTATTCGAATAAATAGAAGGAATAATTTGTTGCAAAGAGTAAACAGAATAGTACTAAAAAGAATTTTTTCAGATAATTAAGTTACATATGTATACATTTACTCGAAACAATTGAATTTTGAAAACAACAATTTGTTTGAAAAACAAATAATTGTAAAGGCCAATATGAATAGAATTTCACGATAAAGTGTGAAAAAACATTTCATGTTCAAATTTCTACTCGGTACAATCCGAAATTCGATCACTCCAAATATTCGAATATTCGTAACAACCCTGCTTGTAGGATATAACATTTGCTGCCAGAGTATTTCAAGATAAATGCATCACGAAAATTTGTATTATGTTACAGGAATTTGATGAAAGTAGTGATTGGGCTGGGAAACCTATTCCTGGATGGTTGTACAGAGCCCTTAGTCCAAGCACAGTTTTACTTGCTTTACACGATCGAGCTCCGCAGCTCAGAGTTTCTGAAGACAGACTGGCAGTCACTGGCGAAAAAGGCTATTGCATGGTCAGAGCTACTCATAGTATGTCAGAATTATGATCTGGTTACATGAGTTTCTCTTATTTTAATGAATAAATATGAATTGTGTGATCCGGAATTTAATTATTTTACGACATTAAACGATTCACAAGGATAATATAAATATTTGTTTTTAGACGTAAGTAGGGGAACATGGTACTGGGAAGCAACAATCGAAGAAATGCCAGAAGGATCGGCCACTAGGCTAGGATGGGGTCAAGAATATGCTAATTTACAGGCTCCACTTGGTTACGATAAATTTGGATATTCTTGGAGATCTAGGTACATTGAAATTAAAGACATTAATAGTTATTTAAGCATAAACAAATATTTATGTAAGAAATAAGTCCTTAATGTACTTATTAACAGAAAAGGTACACGGTTTCACGAGAGTAGAGGTAAACATTATAGTAACGGTTATGGAGAAGGTGACACCTTAGGGTTCCTAATAATTCTACCTGATACACACGATGCTTTACATTTACCAAACACCTATAAAGATCGAGTAAGTGAACAAGTAAAAACTTGTAACATTTATTATTTCAAAGATGCTTCAGACTAGCTAACACAAATATTTATACATCAGCCGTTAGTGAAGTTCAAAAGCCACCTTTACTACGAGGAAAAGGATCAAGTACCTGAAGCACTTAAGGCCCTAAAACCTCTAGACGGTAGTAAAATTATATTTTATAAAAACGGCGTAATTCAAGGCGAAGCATTCATCGACATCAACAAAGGAGCTTATTATCCAACGCTTTCCATTCATAAAAGTGCTACGGTTTCTGTGAACTTTGGACCAAACTTCAAATGTTCTCCTACTAATGTCGCTTTTAGAGGGGTATGTAGAATGCTAGTCGAAACAAAGAAACCAGACCACAGGGAAATAGAAAGTGTATAATTGTTTGTACTTTACAGATGCACGATAGAGCAGAAGAAGCAATAGCAGAGCAATCAATGTCCGATATACTTTATTTTACTGAAAACGAGGGAAAATTAAGACTAGATACTTTTGCTTTATGACATTAATATACCTTTTTATTTCACTTTTTAGCCCTATATACTTTTAATGATTACATCAGTCTGAATTCATCAATTCGTATTTAAGTTATTTTTCTTTTGTAAAACGTTGCCGCAATAATTAAAAAAAACTTAAACACGATAACAGGGCCGTTCCTGGGTTGTTTGCCGCCCAAGTGCAAGAATAATATTGCTGCCCTTATTAATTTAAATATGTTATAGTTCCCGTGAAGTTACGGGGGTTTAAGTCATCATTTTACCGTTTTCGAATTTGTTTAAAAAATCCAGCGCCTTGAATTGGTTGATTTTTGCCTATTTTCGGGAAAATGGGTTGTCGTTATGAATTTATATCTCGAAAACCAGCGTTGATTTAGAAAAAAAATTAAATCAGAAAAGAAATGATATCATTAATAATCATCATAAAAGTTTTGATTATTATTCTTCTTAGTCAAAATTCTACATATAATAATGGACGATTCTGCACGATAATGTTAATTAAAGGATACATCTACTATGGAGTGCGGTGTATAATTCGGACATGGATACATGATTTTATCACAGAAGTTTGAACGATTATCTTCCAAAACCACCTTTGCAAGCTGGACTTGGACTTACTTTACTGTTGTCTTCCCATTCATCACGTGTCTTTGCCTTTACAAAGTAATAAAGATTTATTTTCAGATTACGCTACACTTTGAAGACTATTTAAAAATATTTTCTAACACTTACTACTATTGATAAAGCATGTACACCACCTTCCAATTCTGCTTGCAATAAATTATTTATCATTTGATGTCGCTAAATAAATAAAATTATATTTTTTCGATTATTGTATGCTTTACTAGTAAAATACTAACAAATACTAATACATCAAACAATTTTCAAAAATTATGTATCTGACTTAATGTGATTAGAATCTATTTATAAGGAATAACCACAAACATGATCTTAAAATTCTATTAAATTCATTATTTTAATGTACCTTTATTACATTAACATTATATTTCTTACCTTAATACGTGCTGTATTTTCAAACATACCAGACACAACAATTACTTTAAAATGTGTCTCGGATCCTTTAGGGACATTATGCATGTATGATTCATTTATTATTTCAATACAAGATGGATTTAAGGCATTTACCAATTTTTCTCTTATTGAATGTTCTATTGGATTATTTTGTACTGTGGTACTCATTTTTTTTAAAGAAAGGAGAATGTTCCTATAGCCTAGAAATTAGAGACTCTAATTAGTGTCTCTACTAGAAATGATTGCATATACATTAGGCTGTGATCAGATTCTGTATAATGCTCATATAAAATAATAATGTATTTAAGCAACAAGAGAAAGATGCTTAGATCATGTTCTGAAACCAACTTTTTCGAATATAATTCGTATACAGAATGTGTGTGAAATAATTAGTATATAGATACACTGTCATATTACTGTTATATATCATATCATGTGCTTCTCAATAATTATAGCATTATAATTACGATACGATAGAGTTTACGACATATCAATTAATATTTAAGTATTGATCTTGCTTGATTCACTATTCAGGAAATTAATAATATGAAGAAATCTAACCTATACTTTTTGTTAATACAATGCAATAGGAAAATAAATTTTACGAATAATGATAATAATATTATACCAAGTGTCACTCACTCTTTCCTATTAATACTTTTGTTTTAGACATTTATTGATTTGTATCAACTTTATATGAACAAAATATTCATAGAAATCTTTCCTACTGTCGTACGTTCTGTCCGATCACATGACGAAAACCATTGTATATGTATTATGTATACCTATACTGCATATATCGTTTAATGTCAATATATATCCTCTAGGCTTCAAAGTACTGTCTCATATTTTAAAGATGGGTACTTTTCAACATTGGTGTGTTGATAAATTATTAATATGTTTCAATCCATTTCCATGCCCAAAATAATTTTAAGTCTTATAAAGTGACAACGCATAGACATCGATGTTTACTTTACACGCTTCAAATGTTTTATATCAACGTAATGTAAGAATCGGAGTATTCGAGAAAACGGGTTAACTTATAAAGAATATATTTCGAAGATGCAGTGTATTCTACAGCAGAGTGCAGACAGTTTGTATGTACTCCGTCTCGAGGCGAGGTTTATGGAGGACTGCCTTTTCTCATCCAAGAATACCCTGTCATCGTCGCTGGCGAAAATTCCTTAAGAGGCGAATGTTTGTGAATTTTTTTAAAAAAGCAGAAGCATATACTTTTACAGAACTTTTTGCACTTAAAAGAGCAACATTTAAAGAACATTTGGTACTTTTTTCGTAGAAAAATATTTACGTTTATAATAAAATTATAACCGACATCCAAGAAGCATTTTTTAAAAAGTTGTTTTGGGGTGAGCACTACCATCTGGAACCAGATTATCTAAAATAAGAAAACAAAAAAGATTTCGTTAGTATATTAATGTATCCTCTGATTCACGGAGGGAATTTCCGATATATTAATTTAAAACAAACTGGCGGCTATTTAAAGTTGAAGTCATGATTTTTTCGCACAACAATCATGCGCAAAAAACGTAAATATTTTTCAAAAAAAATTACAAAATGTTCTTTAAATGTTGCTCCTTTAAGTGCAAAAAGTTCTGTAAAAATATATGCTTCGGCTTTTTCAAAAAAAAAAATCACAAACATTCGCTTCTTTTCGGCCTCCTGACTAGGTGTAACCCCTTAAGGGCCCCAGACCCATTTAGCATCAGTATAGTACAAGTTTCGATAAAATGGGGTACCTTGATCACCCTGCTGCTTTCCCGCCAATAACACACCTATTAGTTGCGCCCCAACATAGATACGGTACTGCAAACGCCGCGCATGCGCGAGAAAAACCGGCCCATATCTCATCACTGCCCCAGGCTACCCCACTGCCGTACAGACCTGTCGTCGCCATGTTCGCTTTAATGTAAACATCTGCACGGAATTGAGGTAGTGAGAGCGACAATGAACCAACCTACATTAAAAAAAAAATTTTCCTATTTTATATGATAAGTAGAGCCTACTGGAATACGTTATTGCTACTAACTCAATTTCGAAAAAAATGAGGGTTAGTCCGTTGCTCTCACTGCTTCAGTGAATGCTTTGCCTTTTTCGTTGGGTGGTGCGTCGAATTTCCCAACAGTAGCATTCAAGCGAAACATTTATTATAACTCTCGATTCTTTTAAATTATTTCAAGAATGAAGTCGGAAAAATGTTTTTTTTCATTGAATTTGAATTATTTAACATGCCTACAATTTTCAGTGTTTCGCAAAACTTCAGATAACGTTCATGATTTTGACGCAAAGCATTTATGTTGTATTGTTCGAAATGCTATTGGTGCTGCTACAAACCTTATCTTGAGAAAACTTATAGGTGTCCATTTCTAACTCTTACGATACGATATATGTACAGTTGTTCCCGGTTAACTTGATACAAAATCATCCCCACTATGTATGTATCATTTTTTGCCTGGGAACCTTCTCTACTGAGCACTCGACTCTCGAGAATAGGGGTCGGGAATGTAAGACGACTGACTAACGCAGAGTAAACCGTCGTATAAATTATATTATTAATATATTGATTTCTATGCAGAACAAAATAAAGCTGGGAGGACTTTCTCGTTGCCAGTTCTGCAGAAGACTGACTTTCCTTCGCCATAGAAACTAGAAAGTCCCCTGTTGTCCTTTGGAAAACTCCTAAGGTCCCGGATGCTAATTTCCGACTGTTACGGCACAACGTCACGCTGGTCGGGTCCATCGTCATCATACATTCTCAACCATACAGCCTCTTTTACGAAGTGGTGCCTCAATATTTTATAACAGGAAGAAACAAAACGCTAACTTGTGTTTTTCCGATTAAAAGACAACAAAAACCATATAAATCAGACTACAATTTATGAAATTATATAAAAAATTAATTCACACAGTTTAAAGCTGTCTTCGTTAAGAATAGTCCGATTTACATGGAATTAGGTATCTTTTAATCGGGAGACTGTCAAGATTCCATTGGTGTAACTTCCGCATCGATATGATGAAAAATAAAGAACTTGACTTTCTGTAAAATTGATGACAGATCGCTCAAGCGACCCTAGGCACGCGATGCGACTCGACGACCACATCGCTTCGACGGTCGGCGAAGACCAAAGGACACTGCGTCGCGCCTAGGGTCGCTCGGGCATTTAATTCGCAAAATCAAATTCTTTACTTTTCGTAATATCGACACAGAAGTTACACCAATGGATTCCCGACAGTTACCCCAATAAAGAGCATTAAATTTCATGTAAATCGGACTATTTTTAATGAAGATAACCTTCAATTATGTAACTTAATTTTTTACGTAATTTCGTTAATTATAGTCCAATTTACATGGTACTGTAAAAGTGAATTTCCACGGCACGTGGGTCGGCGGGTATGGAGCGAAATTCGCCGAGCCACGCGCCGTGAGATTGATCAGCTCGGCCTCGCGTAGCTCGGCTTGGGCTTCCCGTTCTTTGTCAGCTCGCCGACTCGCGCTCGCCAAACAGCAGTCACCGAGCGAGCCTTCAAGGTGAACTTCAGCGGCGCGTGCAGGCGCGTGGCTCGACGAGTCTGTTTGGTAAGCGAAAAAGAACGGGAAGTCACGGGCACGAGACTCACCGAGCCACGCGGCGTTAGAGTTCACCTTTAGACTCGCCGAGCCATGCGCCGTGAGAATGCGCCTTAAGGATGTATCGGACATACAATATTAGACAAAAGTAGATGAAATTTGAAATACTTGAATATCTATGTCTTACGCATAGTAAATCTAGATGTAAAGAACTCGAACGACAGTTGGAGTCTTATTTTTACTCCTAGAAAGGTATTTTTTACTTTACAAATGCTTTTTCAAGCATTATTTGTTAAACTTTTGGCAGTGAAAATGCCCCGAATTCACAATTTTTTCGAGTTATAATTTATTTCTTTAAAACGGTGTAGTGAAAACAATTGAAACACGGCAGATATTTTCATCTATCCATATACTACATGTACAAAAAAATTGAAAACATTGGTAACATTTCTTCAACATTTTTCAGCTGTTTTATCTGTCAAGATTGTCTTTTTCCATAAGAGTAGGTACGTATAAAATCAATGAAAATTAAAATCGTTATAACTCAGGAAGATTAAAAAGAACAATCTCACAAATTGTTATCAACGTGGTACCATTTTGAAGATAGGTCTGATACATATGGAACTTTGACAATTTCTCGACTTGTTCCCAACCGGTCATTTAGCCGTCATCGAGGAGGGTCTTGGAAACGAGAAAGTGCAATCGACACTTGGGGCAGGTCCGGCGCGTGGTGTTTTCCTTGTCTGTGCGATAAATGTTTGGCGCGTTTCTAAAACTTTATTTTTCGAATTAATTGCGACTAAGAAGAACAGGAAATGAAAATCACATGAGAACCTCCCTACAGTATGATCTTACTTATGCCCTAGTTCTGCTCATACAAATTTGGGTCGCTTAAAAATTTATTCCGTATTTTTTTAGGTCTTTTAGGCGCTTTTTCCCTTGCGGCGCCTGTATGCATCGCGTACGTTGCACACGCAACCAGCCGGGCCTTCTCGGGGTCTACGTCGGGGCCTAAACAAGGGAGGCTCAAGCAACTGCATTGCCGAGGGGCATTTGTAAATGTATAGTTGACGATGAGGTATTGTAGCTTTTTCGAGGAATAAAACGTTCTAAACAATACATTCGTGATTGAACATATTTATTAAATCTCTTACAGTATTTGGTGTCTTTTAATCGGGAAAATACAAGGAATCGATTGGGGCCACTGTCGCGAAGATCCAATGAGAAATACGGAATTTGATATTGTCACTTCTTAGTGAGCTTCCGGTCCCCTATTCTCGAGCTCCGAAAGCCATAAAACTCACAATCAGTGATGCGAGAAATCGGAGATGTGAAATCCGCTTACACCCCGACCTACCCCACCGAATAAAAGATACCTACTCTCCGGACCCTGAGATTATCAATTTAACAGGGAATAAATAATACAAGCAACGATTCTAGAAATTTTACTTCTTATGGTACAGTACTTATATAAAAACTACTCCTTTTACTAATATACAGGGTGATTGGCTAGAAACGCTTGATCCGCCTCGCAACCGTGACGAGGTCAACCCCCGTGGTGTCTCTCCGAAATTATGGCTTTCGACCCTCGAAGGGGTTGGAGTACCTATTAAGAAGTGAGAAATCTTCAAATTCCTCATTTCTCATCAGATCTGTGCGAAAGCGACGCCAATGGATTCCTGGCGTTCCATCGATTAAAATCATACCAAACATCATGCAAATCGGACTACTTTGACGCAAGCTATTTGTATTCCTTATGTAAAAGTAGTCCGATTTACACGTCATTTGGCATGATTTTTATCGGAAAACCACAAGGAATCCATCGGCGACACTTTCATGTACATACGATAAAGACTAAAGAATTATTTTATTTCTGAAACAGATACAGGGTAATTCTGCATTTACGCCCGTCACCCCGTGGCAGAGACAACACCCTGCAGTGCCCATCGAATTTTATGGCTTTTTTCGGAAAAAGGTATGAATCCTGGATCCAACGTAGCGAATTGAGGTCGGCGCCCCGGGGTGACGGGCGTAAATGCAGAATTACCCTGTATCTGTTTCAGAAATAAAATAATTCTTTATTCTTTATCGTATGGACATGGAAGTGTCGCCGATGGATTCGTTGTGGTTTTCCGATGAAAATCATGCCAAATGACGTGTAAATCGGACTACTTTTACATAAGGAATACAAATAGCTTGTGTCAAAGTAGTCCGATTTGCATGATGTTTGGTATGATTTTAATCAATGGAACGCCAGGAATCCATTGGCGTCGCTTTCGCACAGATCTGATGAGAAATGAGGAATTCGAAGATTTCTCATTTCTTAATAGGTACTCCAACCCCTTCGAGGGTCGAAAGCCATAATTTCGGAGAGACACCACGGGGGGTTAACCTCGTCACGGTTGCGAGGCGGATCAGGCGTTTCTAGCCAATCACCCTGTATAGTAGTGATCTTTATTTCATGCCTTTCGGCCTTGAAAGGGGGTTTGACACGGGTCCGTGTCTACGTTTTTAGCTAGCTTACGTGTCCTCGCTCTCCCCTATAATAAAATACCATATTCGAGATATAGCACACGCAGTAAAATAATACATTCATAAACCCAGTGCCCTGAGACTCTAACTACTCTAATTAGCTCGTCCTTAGTCTGTTAACACATTTTTCCCCCTCACCCTTTCTTTGTCTCCCTATTCTCTCAAATTGTCCTCATCCAATCCCTACTCTCTTTTTCCTCTTGCAATATTCTCCATCTGGATATGCCTCCCCCTCTTTCTATCTCTTTGTATTCTCTTATCAGATGTTCCAACGTTTCCTCCTTCTGTTCACATAATCTGCACAAATTTTCCTCTTTTCTCTTCCACTTTCCAGAACCTACCTGTTCGCTCTCTCTTGATTTCCACATCTAAATTTCGCTATCATCGATTAATCTCTTCCTCCGTATCCTTTCGTTAAATATTCAACTTGCCCTTCCTCTCTTAATTCTTGATAGCTCTTGTTATACTTGCCATTTACTATTCTATCATTTTGCTCCTGCTTCTGTCCCATCCTATCTATTTGCACTAGAATCTCCACCGCGGTTCGAACATTTCCTTGCCGCTTTTTCTATCCACTTCCCTCCAGCATTTCTGTATTATGTTGTTCACTTTCTTCGTACTTCGCTGCTCTTCTGCCCGTTTCTCTTTCTTATTTTGTTTACTTTTGTCTCTTCTCGTAGGGTAGATCGGGGGCGATTGTAACATGTTAAATATCTCAAAATATATGATAGATATTAAGACAAAATTTGGATATATGATGAAGAATGACATTTGGAATACACACATCCATATCCTAACAGTATAAATACACAATAGACATGTATAGTGAAGAAAATAACTTTTCGATACCCCAAAGTAACTTTTTCTTACTGATTTAAAATTGTAATGTAAATACTCCCTTGGCAGGTACGTGTTTTTTCTTTTTTTTTTAATATTTAATCTGGCCATTTTTAAAGTAATACTGATCGTTACCTAATAATACTTTTACCTGTCTCGATAATCAAAATTTATAATTTAAGTTCAAAAGCCTGGTCGGGGGCGATTGTAACATCGACAGTCGGGATCGGTTGTACCGCGACAGAACCGAATATTGACAACGAAAATGAATAATATTGTCTTGTTTGCATGGAATCATATAGCACAGCATAAGCAAACGAATGAAAAATGGGTGCAATGTACTGAATGTAAGGATTGATCACACGAAGAATGCACTAGCCAAAACGTTTTCTATTTCTGCCACAATTTCGATACCGCATAAGTGGATATAAATTTGACCTTTTTTCATTTATTATTATAATTAAACTCAACAAATATTTTAATTTTGTAAAGTTAAATTTGTGCTACTATCCACTCCATGCAGTGTTACAACCTGTTCCGTAGCGCGTATCCAAATTTCGATCTCATTCACGGGTGTAACTTCCGTTGCTGATGACCATGACACTCCGCGTCCGGATGTCTCACGGCAACTTAATGATGTAAGACCGGTTCTTTGATATAGGGTAGAAAATGTTAGTCCACTTTTTATAATAATAAAATGTATATTACACTACATAACAAATACAAAAAAAAACTATGACATCTAAAACTGGGTGGTAAGATGTTGAGTGTTCAAACTAGACTGACTAGCCTCCTTCCTACGATCCTTTTTTAAATCTTTTCGGTAGAGGGGTAGACAGAGTCGGTAGAGAAAAATACAAGCTATTGGGCGAGTTCAAATTAGTTGATGCTATTAGTGAGTTGGAGGAAAAATGGGGATGGCAACGAGTGACCGCCTACAATGCATAGCGGACACTCTCCAGAGTGAAGAACCCAACCATCAGCCCTTGCATTTTCACGGTCAGCGGGAGATTTCCGGGCCACGCACGGGTAATAAACTCATAAAGTCCTTAGACCTTGGGAACACTTGGTAACTGTAAAGAAATTTCGTTAATAAGGGGTAAAGCTCAAGATTTACAACGGCTAGAAGGTCAGAGTGCTGCGATGTCTGTTAACCTTACGAGTTTATTATCCGGCTTCGAGGAAGAAGTCTTAGAATATGAGTGGGAGCAAAATATAAATATGTTTGTTACGCAGATAGGAAGTGTTCGCACACAACACAACCGACCCGAGGTCAGGGACGGTTGTAACACTTTATCCGCTTCTCATTTTTTATTAATAACCTGGATATTACTTGACATGCAGCGAAACTTTTGTGTCTCAATAATGTCAGATAAGTAACATTTTCGTATAAGAAGTTTTGTTCTAACTGTGATAGTTCTTGCGGAATCGTATTCTAGTCGGATTTAGGGGGGGGGGGGTCGATCGCGGGGTCGCGGGGTGGGGGGTGTCGGGGGACACCTTCCACCCTAGCAGCAACGGCCCCGTGGGGCGTCGCGTCGCGTGGTCCGTTGCGGCGCCCGATTGGGTGACTGGGGGTGGCGATTCGCTCCCCCAGGGAAGACCCCGTTTCGGGGATGTCGGGTGCGGAGTGTTGCATATGCGGAGGGGGGGGGGGGGCAAGCGGATGTATCGCTAGTTTGCTCCCGCATCAAGTCCCCCCCTCAGCCCCGCACCAGAGGACGACCATCTTGAAGGTTTTATTGGGTTCGAGTCCCACATAACCTCTGACCCTCCCCCGAGAGTTAGGGGTATCCGTGGGGATTTCCTCCAAGAAAAAAAAAAAAATAGGGGGCAGCCGGGGCGACCGCCCGGGGCGCCAAATCTTTAGGGGCGCCGCTGTATGCGTTTATTCATTTATATCCGTTCTGGTAATTGATTTTCGTGCCCTTGGAGGGGCACCATGATAATCTTGCCCGGGGGCGCCAAGTATGATAAAGCCGTCCCTGCCTAGGTGTGTTAACATCCACGCCTAGCATTCATTTCAGGTATGTATATACTTACAGCTTCTCAAATCTTTCCACCTCCTTCCATCTCCATATTTCTGCGGCATGAAGCAGATACTCTTCACCAGACTGCGGTACATCAATAATCCCCTTTCGAAAGAATTTTTGAACCTTCTCTCTCCAATTCCCCCGACCCGTTTCATTGCAATCGTCGTTTCCTTTGTCGTTCCTCTCATATGTATTTCCGTTCCTCCGTTTTTCTGGAAATGGTAACCTAAGTAGGTAAAATATTTTACCTCCCCTATTTCTTCCTTCCCTCACCTGCATTCTTCCTTTACCTTCTGTCGCCTTCCCCTTTTAAAAACTACTTTCGATTTTCCCTCATTTAGTACCAGATCCTTTCTTTCCAAATATAAGTTCATCCTTCTGAGCATCTCTTTTAAATCCTGTACATTTTTCGCTAGACGGATTACATCGTCTATATAGACCAATGATCAAATCTTCTCTCTGCCGATCACCACACCTCCCCACCTTTTCTCAGCTTCTTCTCCAGGTCCGCCGTGTATAACGAGAATAGCGTTGGGCTGAGGACTTTACTAATATATATAAGTATAAGATTAATATTCAAAAATGTACTACTTTATAAAGTTTGGTTCAATATATGTTTAATGCCATAATTTATACATGTTATTCTAAAAAAAATATACGTACATGTTAGAAACGATTTTACCCCATAAAAAAACTTCAAAAAAGTAAAAAAATTACGCCAAGTACACGAAATCAAACAAATCACAAAAAATAGAAGATAATTACAAAATAAAAAAAAGATGTGAAATCAAAATGAGCTGCAAGTACATAAAGGTGCTTTCCTGCTGCGTGCAAAGACGACACTGTGTAACGCAATGTAAGATTCGGTGCTTTCCAACTGCGCTTAATAATATTAAGCAGATATATTTTTATACAAATAAATATTTTAATACGAATAAATATTTTATTCAAAATGCTTGGCGCTGCTCACCGAATTGGTGTTGCTAAACTGAATACATATGTATAAATTGCATTAATCTTTTTCTTTCTTTCTTGTGCGTGCGTTCGTGAATGTGTGTATGCGTGCGTTTGCATATGCTACGTATGATATTAGAGTTAAATATATATAGAATAAATCTGACTGCGTTTGTAATATGTATATGTATATGTTTATGTAATTTAGATTGTAAGGGAGTTATTGTAAATTATTAATACTAAGACAATTAACATTTTTTCGGTTTCGCAGCGCCAAGTATTTTGAATAAAATATTTATTCGTATTAAAATATTTATTTGTATAAAAATATATCTGCTTAATATTATTAAGCGCAGTTGGAAAGCACCGAATCTTACATTGCGTTACACAGTGTCGTCTTTGCACGCAGCGGGAAAGCACCTTTATGTACTTGCAGCTCATTTTGATTTCACATCTTTTTTTATTTTGTAATTATCTTCTATTTTTTGTGATTTGTTTGATTTCGTGTACTTGGCGTAATTTTTTTAATTTTTTGAAGTTTTTTTTGGGGGATCTCACTTCTTTTTACAAAGATAATTCATGTACTTGGCGTAATTTTTTTACTTTTTGTAAGGTATATATACTTGGAATACTCGGAATAGCGCAAAGCAGCTCAGCGATAATAATATTAATTGTATGTTCCAATAAAATTTTTTCTCTGATGTAGATCACTGCATCATCTTCTGCTTTGATTATCTGTAAATAAATAAATATAAAAGCCACATTTTAGTGATATACAACTTAACGTAGTTTTACTTATAGAGTGGCCTTTTGCTCTAGTGAGTGTAGCGACTACATAATGTGTCCGAAGGAAGTGAGAACATATGGTAGAAAGTCTTGTTGGAGGAAATTTAAAAAATGCTAATGGTAATTTAGCGAAAATGAACGAAGAGATTCAATATTTTTATTGGCGTTGGTTTAGTATATAATGGAAAACTAATAAAATTAATGAATAGCGTAGAAACTACTGTGGATTTTATATTAAAGTATTATGAATGTCTTTCACAAAAGATTGGAAAGTATCAAGGGAGATGTATTTTCAATGTACTTTCTTGACTAATGTGACTTACTCTACATTGCAAGCAGTACGCCATAATATTTTTAATCTTAATTCTTAATGCTACGCTAATTTGACAAATTTTGTCGATTTACCTTATTTGACAAATTTCCAGAAACTTGTGCGAAACAAGATGCTCTGTCTATCTATCTAATCGTCTCCGGACAACCTCCAAGCCTGTGCGTCCCCTTCATTTTTATCCAAGTCCAGTGCGTCCCCTTTATTTCTATAATATATATATAAATATACAAATAAATATCTGGCAATTTAAATGCAAAATGCAATGCAATTTTTTGTTACTACAATATTTATATTGTACATGTATGGTACAAATTTCCAGAAACTTATGCGAAAGAAGATGCTTCTCTGTAGAACCTTCTCCGGACAACTTCCAAGTCTGCGACTCTACATAAGTAATCTATTTAAACAATTTTGGCGACTTACCTTGTTAATTGAGACAATAATTCAGTCTCCTATTTAGTGTAAAAAGTCGTGACATTTCAAATTTGGACAACGTACTTTATTTGACACTTAGACGACGATCCCTGCCGAATAATCCCGAGAGTCGACGAATCGACGAACGAAACATGCATAGTTCCGTTTTGGCTGAAGGTGTGCGTGTAACGCGTATATGTATTATGTTGCCGAAAATTTGGCTTGAAGAATCAGAATCAGAAGAAAATCTTAGTTTTCGACTGATTCATGAGACGATATTATGATATCTGTGTAATGCGTGGACAGATTTTATTGAATTTGGTCTTATTCGAAAGCTTATATGTGGTTTACATAAGAAAAATGCCTTTAAATTTAGAAAATATTGCAGGCGTGATGAGATATTAATGAAATAAGTTTCAGGTTAGGTTGGAATAGCCGGGGGACGAGTAAATGATAGCGGTAGCGACAGTCGACATATATACAGGGTGTCTTTCCTGTACTTGACGTCGAGACGCTACCGCGTCTCTAGATAAAGGGTTGTATAAGAAGCTCGCTCCAGGACAATTCTGGGCTAAACGCCGTGTGGTTCATCACAGTCCTCTTACCACAAGGCATAGCCTTTCTCACTCCGTGGCCAGATCCTCCAGAAACAGAGTCCCTAATCTTTAACAATAAGGCATCGGGTCGCTTGCAATTCCCATATTTTCTATCTCACTCGAAACAATCAATCCTTCGACACCCGATAGTTGTGAGACCCAACGTGGTCACCAGCTATTGCCCGTCACCAGGACTGTTTAGTCTCATGCACTTTCTATCAGGACCGTACACAGGCTAAGTCCCTGCCCTAAAATCTTCACCCTTATATTTAGTGACGGTGGCATACAAGTTCAAACAGTTTTGTAAAGTTTTAAGCATCGATTAAAATATCACTGATTATTGTAATTTATAACGAATAGAGTAAAAATTTTGGTTAAAATAAATAAAGTAATCGACCTTAATTTTGTCTACGTGGCCCTAATATACCTAATATTACTGGTTGACTTCAGATTTTATTATGTTTGGATCCAGAATATATGTACATGGTTTTGTTTTCAATCGCTTTCAAGTATGAAATTTGATTTCTAGTTTTAAAAATAAATAAATAGTTGTATGTATACATATACAAGGTGATTCTTTGGTCGTATATATTGCATTTGACTGGGAAACATAATAATAATAGGAGATATTATTATATCGAAGGAATCAATGAAAAGGGGTTGACCCTATGATGACCTTGAAATAGTCTATGATTAAAATGTTAACTATAACGTCTTTTATTTAAATACAAATATATATATATATATATATGGAGGGTTCACAAGGGGACCACGCGGTAGTGGACATCGCTTTTGGAACGACAATATATGGGGGTCGTAGTACTCATGTAGTATGAAAATACCATTTAGGCTTTCTGCATGGTGGGCCTTCGTTTTCGAGATATTTTGATTTAAAGTTTTTAACGTAGTTAGTAATCCAGATACATAGCATCTGTACCCAAGAAGGTTTCGTGGCCATAGTGGTAGCGCATCAGATTGTCATGCGAGGCGGCGGGCCCCGGGTTCAAGTCCCCCTGCTGCAACTGTATATAAAACTCCATAATATATTTTTTCTTTTTTTTTTTAACAATTTTTCCCGTGGTAATATATTTTGTGGATATTACGTATTATATAGTGCGTTACATATTACTCTACGCAAATTTTAAGGTTGAAAATGCATTTATAACATAATATCATATTATTCTAATCATCTCTTCCACCTGTGCTTTTCATATTCTTGTACTGCGAAAATATTTCAATCCGAAAATTTCGACGCCTGCGATTGTCGAGCAGGTAAAGTGGAATAGCCGTTACTTCTGACCGTAAGGGTGGTCTTATACCTGTTCAAAAGAATGGTCGAATACCTGGTCGTTGGGGGCGAGTAAGTCTTGACAACGATTTCATGAATATTTCGTTTACTTAATTAATTTTTATACAATGCTTGGGGTGGTATTGATCAAACACACATACAAAACATAATTCTTTGAAACACCACGCAGATTTTAATAAAGATATTTGCTTGCATTCACAATATAATAAATTAGGTGGAAAACAGACTTCATTTAAATTTTGAAATTTAGGTTTTTCATGTGCTACCAATCCTGCCGCGCACAAAATATATTTCCACGGGAAAAATTGTTAAAAAAAAAAGAAAAAAAAAGTTATGGAGTTGCAGGCGACTTGAACCCGGGGCCGCCTCGCATGACAATCTGATGCGCTACCATTATGGCCACGAAACCTTCTTGGGTACAGGTGCTATGTATCTGGATTACTAACTACGTTAAAAACTTTAAATCAAAATATCTCGAAAACGAAGGCCCACCATGCAGAAAGCCTAAATGGTATTTTCATACTACATGAGTACTACGACCTCCATATATTGTCGTTCCAAAAGCGATGTCCACTACCGCGTGGTCCCCTTGTCAGAAGCCAATCAGTGTAAGTCCATTAGCATTAAAACCCAGAGGTTTTTACAAACTAGTTGTAAAAAAATGACAATGCTAGTAAAAATGCAAAAACCGATTTTTATTATAAGATCACATAGAAATGAACTTAACTGCCAGAGAAACAAAAGAAAATCGACATGGTTTTTTAAAAGAAATCAGATTCATTTAAAAAATTTGAATAAGTCTTCGTTATTCTCTAACTCGACTTCACTATTTACAGCAAATTCCGAACCTACCTTAAAAATATACATTAATATTATCACAAATTTAATATTTTTATTCAAAATACACGTTAATAAACATGCGTATAAAATTAATAACAATTTTTTTAACTGTTTCATTTCACTTACCATCGTCACAATCAGAAGAATTTTGTTCATTATAAGATAAATATTCGGATTCACAATCAGAAAAATGGTGATTTTAATTTCCTTCACTCATAGGGAAAGTAAGATAGTGTACAATTATTTTTTACATAACAAACACCAAACCATAAACTTCACGTGACTTTAAAGTGATTTAAACTGATTGTTCTCTGAATAATTTTGCCTAAGTAGTAATTTCGTGACCAATATAAGTACGTAATATTGTAGTACAGAAAATAATTATTTTTCAGTTTTTACTGCATTTTTGATCAAATCAAATAAAATCGTTTGATTTAATTTTTTTATAGTATATATTTGTTTATCATTTACTTTTTGTGTTTGTGTTCTACAAATAAAAAAACTTAAAATATTTGACTATTTATACGCGACAGATCATTTCTCGATAAATTGTGTACTTGCGGAAATCGCGATGCTACTACTTAAATAGGCAACGTAGCGACTTTTTGTCGTTTTCGAGAAGAACGCGAGAGGCTGCTTTCCGGTTGATTGGATTTATAGCTATAGGTTAATATTGTAGGGGATGGAATTTTTCAGCCCTTCGAGAGTAAGTTTTTTTTAAATATTTTCTATTGTCATAACCACTTACGCCTGCAAAGTTTCGACTCTATTAAATTTGTGGAGGTGGGTTAAAATTGAGTTACAAGATTTGATTCAAACAAACGGACAGAAGACTGAAGTTATTACATAATAAAATCGTTTAAAAACATGCACTGACTTTGACGATAAATTATGTCCCGTTAAACTTTATAGTTTCCGAAATAGAGAACGCTGTTTCCTCAGGTACCACGTGCTCCCCTTAGGAAATGTTCAATAATCTTTCCTTAAACATGTTTGTGCTTCTTTAATGAGGAACTAGTTCAATATACTTTGAACATTTTGAAAATTCATTCAACTCAATTACTAACGAGGTAATATTGTTACCTATAAGAGAAGCGTGTTCTTTATCTCGGACAGAACTGATTAGTATAAATTTATTGTATATTTTTTGTACTCTTGAATGCGTAAATCAAATATACAATTTCCATTTAAATAAACAATATGTATAGCAACATTTAAGTAAATAGTATTTCTGGTGAATATTTCGACAAAAGATTACCTCCAAGGTCAACCAAGGTCATCACAGAGTCAACCCTTTCGATTTGAAGAGTATACAAATTATAATAAATTATTAATGAAAGTCATTTTTAACTGAAAATAGTTTTTTTATACCAAAATGATTAAATGGTACGTAACTTTTCTTATGAGATTAAAGATTTCAGTGAAAGTGAAATATTTCAAGCAATACAAAATGAAAAGACACAGAACATATCCTTTTCAATACTTTATTTGATATTGTTGTATTCAGACAAGTATTCACAAGGAAAAATTCAAGCTGCGCCGGAAAGTTTAAAATACAAGTTTCTGAACAATTATTATCAAGTGACTAGGTGATGGATACACGATTCCATCCAGATTTCATCTTTATGTAGGCACATTATTGATTCTTAAAATATTTGCATCGCGCTAAAACATTATGCCATCACATTTGTGACAAACAAATGACGCTATAATATATTTACAATCCTACGGTATTACAATAAAGAGTTAAAAGGCTGGGCCGTGAAGGAACGTTAGTACAATTTTCTCACATACAATAAAAAATTGTTGCAAATTGTTCAAGGAACGTTTTCTTCTTCTTCATTGCTTTTCTATTTTTTTCTTTTTAAATATTTTCGTTTAGATCATTCTGCATAAATTAACAATCGCATCGCACTTGCGTGAAAGCCGCGTGCGCGGAAAATACGCTTAATGTAGAAACGAATAGCTTGACTACTTCGAAACATGGCTCAACATCAAACAGGGACAGTTAATATTCCGTAAAAATTTCGCCGATCAATATTCAGCCACGTTTCAGGGGCACGGTATTCCTTAATACAACAATACAAGTAAAATACCATATTAGCAATATAGTATGAGCTCAATATGAGCTGTTGAATGATATTAACAATCTTAAATTGGCCTATGTTCACAAGTATCTACGAAATGCTACGTCATTCCCATCTGAATGGATAAGAAATGATTCTAGTCGAGCGCAGCTTCGAATCAATATTCTTTCGTCCCCGTCCTTCCCCTGCGTAACATACCGCGAGCAGTTGGTGGATCTCATGTACAGAGGGAATTCCAGGGGTTTTACTTTAACCATCGGCCATTGTAAGAACTAGAAGTAGTTTACGCCTTCATTATATTATACACCTATTTACACAGCAACAGAGCTGCCAGAAGAGACGTAGAACAGGGCCTAGAAAGGCAGCCCTGATGGTCGTATATTCTCAGGTATACATTAATACTAATGATTCGAAATGATTTCTCCTAGTAATCATGTAAAAACGTACACAAAAGCTACGAGGTAACTCGTGTTGTCGTATTCTTTACGTTTCAGTCTCATGAAGTTCTTGATGCTGTCGTCCTACGTATCGAAGTCCAACTGACTTCTATCCTTTCGCATATACACGAGCGATAAAATAAGCGGGACAGCAGTTTTAGAAAGGTTCCCTTTTCATTCACGGCAACACGCGTGCGCTTTTGACATGCTCCACGATGAAGTATAGCAGAAAGTACTGTAACAGATTTATCCCCCCTCTTTTTTTCTATATTTTCCTAATACACCGTTAACTAATATACCATAACGAAACGGATTATCTGTACTCCAATAATAAGGTTCCACAAAAATACTCAGCGCCGGGCGGACAGAATTTCTTTTTTCGCATACTTTACATTTTAGGCACTTTCTGATATGTTTTGTGGGAGGTCTCTTAAGCGTTAAGCTTCACTTTCTCGATGTTCCTTTTAGAATTTTCGCATTAAAAGCTACAAGCCATTCTCTATTTCTGTCAGTCATACGAATGATTATGTTTCTATGATTCTCATTCTTTTAACACTCCACTCCTCCTCGAGTTTGTTTAACTTACAATAATTTCAGTTCGCTTCTACGCGTATAGCTACAAGATACTCGGAAAAATTTGTGAAAATAAACATGAAAATCTAAGGTAAGAATGAAGGCAGACAATTTCGGAGAAATCTTTTAAAAATAAAAATCACTTTAGATGAAATAGACCCAAGAAGGATAAGTGGAGGTTAAAAGTCATCTCATCCTTGGAACGCTGCGTTTGTTTCCCTTACGCTTACTCGAATTCTCTTATATTACATCCTCTTCTTCTCTCAATACAATATCTATCTTACATACAGGAAAGCATTGATTACTGAGTGGAAGGTTCGCAAAGAAACAAACAACGGCGCAATGCTGCCGGCCGTCAATAAACGTAAATCGTCTTCAGCTGATCCTTCAGTTCAGGAGGAATGGCACAAGTCTCCGTCTCCGGCTTCCTTTTTACCAGGCGGCGCCAGCGCCCCCCTATATTTTTGCGGAAGCCCTTTGCAAATCCAGGCCTATCCGACGGCAGCGTGTGTACAAGAGTATCCTGAAACATAATGACACACACCGTTAAGCCATATTAGCATTTACGTCTTATTGGGCTGGATTCGAATTTAACTGCCTTAAAGCGAATAAATACCATTCGATTCATTTATTATAACTCGAATAGGCTGATATAAACGTTGTGTAAAACACGGACGGTGCACTAACCAGTAGAGCTTGTACTGTTCACGAGGGGGAACTCTCCTTCACCTGCCTTTGTCTCCCTCTATACATCACGTTTTGCTGCGCGTGTATGGCAACGGAGATAGAGTGGGGGGAAGTGCATAAGGGGCTTAAGTTGGACAGCACTGCAATAGAGGATTCTTGACTAAAAACTTCTTTAGTTTTGTACGTAACGTAAATATACTACAACTGATCAATTTTAATACCAGCCATCGTAATACGCGATAGAAGATAATGTACATTAGAGTATTACAGTGAAAGTGCATTCGATAAAAGAATAACGCGATACCAGAAAGTGTTTCTTTTAGATATAGATAGCTGACGATATTCTAGAATCCCACAAATATCGTGTTCCTAGATTACATAACAAGAACGGGAAGATTCTATTTTCAGCAATTTAGTTTTGGTATACGATTTAGCGAAAATTTTTGCCGCAAGTTACATAACAGCTGGGACGTAATGCCGTTCTTACCGAACAATCGAGACACTTGTCCATGTCATTATTCTACTGGCAGTATAATGATCTGAAATTTTAGGTTTCAACGCTGATGTATGAGAAGTTAATTTTCAATTACACGATATCACAGATACTGTTCTGAATACAATATTACTGCAACTATACATTGGAGATGATAATAGCCGCGTTTTACTTGTACCGCTTTAATACACACTACTTGCAATGTAGCATGAATACAAGTTTTATTGCCCGTTTAAAAAGCATGAGGCAACGCTTAATACTCTGTGTCACTAAACTATATTGGATATATACTAAATGTTTTACTGCAAGTTCCTACACTTACGTTAGTATATTTTCTTCGCCTAATCTTCTAGAATAGCATCGCACTTGTATTATCCGTGCATGTCGATTAAAATAATGGTGCGATTACTCCAAAATTTATACAGATTCGTTTTCAACATCCCAAATCGCCACCAGAAGAGAAGATAATTAAGGCGCGAATGGAGCACATGGAAGAGGAACGACTGGAAAAGAGATTTCCAAAGTCGACTAGAAACGAACGTTGCAAAAATCCTTCGTACCGGCACGTGGATATATGGGCGACAGTAAGGCCGTTACAAGAATTACGACTTTCGATATAACACGTCGCGATATGACTAGAAGGATCTATGAAGCATGGAAATAGTGGAGAGCGCGCCGACTCGACTGAAAAAGCAGTATTACATCGTGTATCCGGGTGCGATGTTACGAAATCGGCCGACAGGGGCCAAAGCTTCCCAAAGAGCGAGAAAGAGAAAGCAAAAGGAAGACTGTACACTGTACAGGAAGACTATTGAATAGAGGTGGATCGCTAGGCACGTGGACAGAAGGAGACAGACTCGTGGTCGCCCGTTGGAATGCAGAAAAGGGAGCGAGACAGAAAGGCAAAGAATGAAAATATCATCGGTCGTTCCGACCAATCACGGCAACAGGGCGGTAGGAATAGTGCCAATATCGTCAAGGAAAGACACATTATTTTGTCGGCTACGAAACAGCTGCACCCTGCGCGAAGTCTGGCCGCTTGGCAAACGGTCGTGGCCGCCCACCCACGCTAAATTTAGAGGCAGCCAGAGGGGTAAAAGCGGCTTTTTAGGTGCGTCTATCCTGTTCAAAACACCCGACATAGTAGCCTTTGCGATTTGCCAGACGGAAAATCCAACATCGCGACGCTATATATACGTAACAACAGACTAACCGTCGTCAACAACGTTAGTGTCAACTGACTGGACCAGAAGGAGCCAAGCTCTGAATGCCCAGCTTCCACGTGACTAGTCGGACAACATAAACAAAGCTGTTTATAAAGACAAATGTAGGGATGAAGTACTGGAAAGAATTTTATTAATAAACGGGTAATATATTGCAGCAGGATGCGAATGTGCATGTAAACACGTTGAGTCTGTAACGCTGTAGGGAAGTCCAAAGATGTATATAGACACCGCTGGTCATGGAATTAACGGATACAATGAATGACGTTAGCAGTTACGTCGATTGGGGGGAACGAGTTCAAATATTAAATCGTTTTCCGTGTATTAGGTTATGTATATGAAGCGAGCCAATGGCAACAAAGAAATATGTATTAAGGTTTCATGAACTGGGGAACCTGATAGAGACGATGATGTACGAGAAATAAAACCGATCCACTATTTGTAAGAAACAATAAACAGATTCGTAACGCGTTATATGAAATTCATCAAACGGTTGCAACGCGCCTCGTGGGAGTAATCGCGCAACATAACCAACAAAAATACCCTTGAAAATTCAATCTTATCTTACTTCCGCAAAGGATAAGTTCTTTGTGCTCGTTTTTAATCGAGCAATGAGTGACCACGTCACACGAGTCTTACATCACAGGTATGAGAACTTATGTCATCTTGATCATTTAGATAATCGACAGCCAGATTAGTCTACACGACGTGGGATCATAAAGACTCATATATTTGACCATATGGGCATCGCATGGTGTTTGACTCCAGAATCGGAACACGTAACGGTGTTAAATATAGAACTAAGACGGTTATTTTTGAACCGAACACGTAACGGAGCTGTGATAATGAGAATAGTTCGAAACTAGCAGAGGTGTATGGGAAAGTAGTAAAGATCTGTCAGTAAGTGGAGCATGAAACTGAAACATACGGTGTCATAACGGCAACAAAGCAGAGTAGAAGTGGCAACGTTGCCGATTGTTTGGGATTTTTCTGGCGGCGAGCCTGGGACTGAGCCTCGACCTTACAACTCGTTCGCTAGGCCGTCTGCCTGTCCTTGGAGAATCGATAGCGCCATCGACTATTATTAATAATCAGAATTTTTTAATGTTTTATCGTCGTTAAATGTATCTTGGAGTTTACTCTTTAATTCTACGTATGTATGCCTCCGCACATTGTCCACGTATGTGTGTATAATATCGTTGCACAATGTTTCATAATTTTGAGAAACAACATTTTGAAAAATAGAGAACTGGAAAATTGTAATAAACTTATATGCAATATAATTGTGAAACTGGATTGGAAACTTTAACATAAGTCAATCCAATGTTACTTTTTGTACTACATTCGTTTCGCGAAGATAAATATAAATGTCAACATCAATTATTTTTAAAATCTTTATCTCATATTCGTGTTCATTCCGCGATTTAAATGTGTAAGTTTGTAAGAAACCATTTAATACGAAAAGAGGTATCATGCATTAACTGACTCACTCAATGCTTGGTAACCATGATAAAAAGAATATGACTCCACTGCGTGAAAAATTACTAAGGTCGATAACAATTAGGGCATACTAACTACATTTAAACACGTTTCGGTAATTTAGATATACTTCAATGTTAAAGTCCAATTTTCAATGGATTCACGTGTTCAGTAGGTATTACAGATCATCGTCGAAATTCTATTGGATATACATATGTAATTTCAATGAAAAAAAATGAGTAGACGTATTTTAGTAATACATCCACGTATGAGTATAAATTTTTAAGAAATTATGGGCTACCGAGATATGTTTTTAGGTGATTATACAAAAAATGAGTAAAACTCGTAAAATATGGTATTACGAAGATGACTCGCAAGGAACCAAAGCATTTTGTAATATCGTATATGCGAACATAAAACGCATGTAAATATAATTCTCAATGAATGTAAGAACGCGATATTTATATACCAATTGAAATTAAAACGAGCAATTACTTGGCATTAATTATCAAAGTAACATACCGTCAAATTTTAAAAAGAATCGTAACAAAATTTCGAGTAAAAATATTCTCCTGTAAGTAATTCTTTCCAATAACTTTTCAGCCGAGTATAATAAATGAATAAGTCAATTGAACGAGTCGATTACACTTTCCAAATATTTAAAGAAATATTAAGGACAAACAAAGTTGCCGGCTAATGATATCAATTTATTTCTATCAGTAGGGACACGTATTTTAATAGATTAGTACGTCCATATGACACGGTAAGTGGATTGGTATATACGAAAATCGATCGGCTCCGAAATAGTATGTATCGAGCACAATAAAACTGCTGCCGCTTAAACGCGGTTCACTGTCCCAATAATTCCGCATTACCCCGTTAACCGTGGCACCACTGTAACCGATACTTTCGTCCTTAATCAAATCGCTCGCTTGCTTTAAAGTTAGCCGATAATCACCGACGTGCTTCTATATTTACCCGCGCAGTTTGAAAAACGAAACTCACGGGCTGACGTTTCTTGAACGGAATATCAATAGCCGTTAGAGTCCTGGAGTTATCCTGGGCGAGCAGGAGATAAACCAGTGAAATCTGGTAATACTGGCTCTACTGGTTAGCGCAGCTGGTAAGAAGGAACACAGAAAGGAGATACGCGGGGCGCAGTTCTCTCGTTTCCATCGAGATTACAAGCTCGTCAAGGGAAAAGAGACGAAAGAAAGAGGATAGCAAGAAAACGGTGTACCAACCTGGTCATTGTACAACGTATACTGGGTCGGCGTGTGAGGCGGTGGATAAGGAGGCGGAAACTGCCAGACGAATTGATCAGCTGGATTTGCGGTGGCGTAGACGTTATCCTGTTCGCCAGGTGTATTATTTCCCAGATCCGTTGACGTCGTAGTCGTTGACATCTGCGTGCAACAACCCTCGTCAGGATAGGGCGGCGGGACGATCGTCGAGACCGGCGACGTTGCCGTCTGAACAACGGTCGGTTCCGGATGCACAACATTCGAATGATCCTCCCGTTTCCGCAGTTTGCTGCGGACAAGCCGAATCGCGATCATCGTTCCGTTGCTCCCCACCATCTTTCTCTTATATTTCAGGTACAGCTTCGAGAGCTTCTTGCAAACTTGTGGTGCAATTTTCGGGCTGTTTTTGTCCGACTCGTGCGAGTCGAGAACTTCAACGGTTTCAGAAGGAAAAACAGAAGCAAGCCGAACGGCAAGAAAACGCGTTTCTTCTTATGCGAAGTAAATAAAGGAATTCGCCAAGCAACGCGCTCTTCTCCAGTCTTTATTTTCTCTCTCCCGTCCCTCTCTCTCTCTCTTCTCCCACTCTATCCCTCTGCCTCTCTCGCAGCCTTCTCTATTTCATCGTGGCTTCGTGAAGCTTTTGTTACAGGCAAACAGCGTGCCGTGCAAGAACCACTTGCTGAGCTTCAAAACGTCTCCGTTTCAAGCTTCTATTGCCTATCAACGAGCACCAAACATTCATCGATCAACGATTTCAACGACCTTTCTCCGGCCCACCTTTACTTTTACTACTTGACACTTGGTGCGAATTTCTAGCGTGCTGCACGGCTGCCTGTACGGTTCACAACTGGCGGCGACACGCTCGATGACTAGCTTCGAAAATCCTTGGTAATGAAAACGCGACACTAGACTCGCGACGGAATTTGCAGAGCGATTGGTTGCTCTGCGTTTTAACCGAAGAAAAAAGCCACCACCCGGCTTTTCTCACTGCCGAAGGGCGTGCGAGCTGTGAGAACTCACTGAGGATCACCTTGTTCCGCTCATTTCAAAGCCAACTGAGGTCTGAGCCAGAGGATGGCGCGCGACGTTATTATATATCGTCCCGTGACATCACAAATACACGCCGCTGCGATTGGAAGGCGCCGCCAGCCCCGACCAATCGGTTCGCTCACTGCGAGGAATTCGAACGGTATACTCTCGCTCGAGAGCCTTATTGTCGTCATTGTGGCGAGACGGTCGGAAAGGCCGGCTCCCCGCAACGCAACCCGTTTTTTTTTTCGAACCAGGAACAATTTTTTCGAATAACGTAATCGAAATCACCGTAGCAACGCTTTTTGTATTCCAACATTTCCACGCAGTCCTTTGTTGGCGCTGCTGTCGTCTGTTCGTTGATCAATGAGAATTCATTTGTTTCTTTTGGCGTGTGGTATCTTTGGTTAATCCAAGGTCCCCGTTAGCCGACTTTTAGACCGTATCCATTAAATCCTACAGTGTGTTTAAAGTATTATATCTAATTGAAAGTTAATCTAGAAGTTTTTTTTCCAGGAGGATATAAGACGCCGTATTAGATACCGACGTATTGAATTCGCTTAGAGTTTATTAACATCTAGGTATATGGAGTAAATCTTCTTCCCCCTTGTCGTATGAGCGAACGTTTTAACACGATACATGTCACGGAAGAGAGTGTTTCATAACATAAGGCTTTACAATTTGCGTTTGTTTCTACTTTTTGCCAAAAATCAATTCGAAATAAGTATTGTAAAAAACATTTGTTGACTGATGAGATATACGGGGAACACGGAAATGGTTTTTACTTAGTTTTTACGTAGAATGCGATGTTATGAACGGGAAAATTTGTCTTATTCTTGTAAGATGACTTTACCAAGGTTGCAGACGAAATGTACAAATTTGGGACATGTCCTGCAGGTGAAGAGTAACAGGTTCTCATCTGTTGAAATAACTCCTTCCTGAGGTTTCAAATCATATAGGCACATTTAACTTGACTTTCTTCATGTAGTATACGATATAATAAAAAAATAACAGGAATGAAACATATTCTGTTTCAAGTAAAAAAAGGTTATGAAAATTCCTTTGCATTTTTTAAATATGTTACTACTATGCAACTTCATACTTTGATCACCATTTATTGATAAACGTTAGAAAAGAATTTATTTAGCAATGTTTTTCTTTTAAATAACGAAATGATATAGAAAATCTGATTAATGTCATTTATTCAGGGCCGGCTTAAGACCTTTAGAGGCCCCAAGCACTTAAAAGATTTTGAGGTTATACAGGGTGATCACTTCAACGCAATGTACGATTTCTTTAGCAATTTCGATAATTTGCCTAAAAAGTGTTTGTAACAAAAGTAAGATTTTAAAACTTCAGAATATTTCTATGGTGCCCCCTTTCTCGCGATGCATTTATTACACATCTCTTGAAGAAAAACATCGCTAAATAAAGCTATGATTTTCATGCGTCCCAGGTGGCATGCCCCTAAACAGTTTATCAAACAGTTTATTGCTATCCAAGTCATTATATTGGCCCGTTTCGCTAATTTGCTGTATCCCCGCAAACAATATACCTATGTACCTTGAAATTTAACCTGATGCTAGGGTAGACCTGTGTCCAGACAGAACAGGAGTAGTCGGATGGGTGTATCGCGTGGTCTATTTAATTAGTATCTATTCCTGTCCTGTTGGGTGTGTACATGTTGCGGCAACATTACAGAACTACCTGAACCAACAAGACACGTTACGTTTACCTGATGCTCGAACGCGGCTGCTTTCAATATTTAACAATTCGAGAAGGGTGTACAATTCAGCCGTGTCTTATGACAGAGCTACCCTAATGGGACTTGTTTGTATATTTTTCAGAGATGGATTAACATATGAACAAAACACCGTGCCAACAGAAATTACATTAAATTGTAAAGATAGAGCTAGCCATGAAATTACAAAATCTTTTCAAACAGTTATTCCCGTAAAAGTAAATTATTAATAGATACATGTATAAGTAGAAACACAATTACTAACACTTCCGTTCTTTGCAACTGATATAGTTCCAGTTTCTTCCTCTTTGTACGTGGTGATAACCACCCAACTGCCATACACATACATTATTAATGCTTATTGACGTCTCTCTAGTTTTCTCAGGTACCGCGATAAAAGTTGACTCATCGTATCATTCAATATCTGTCGTGTAATACGCACACTGATAAACATTACTGTACGCTTCGCACCGGGAATCCACGCATTGCGCGTCTTTATTTATAACCAATGAAAACAGAAAGACGAATCTATTTCGAATAGTCCTTCTTGCTCCGAACCGAAGTGGCATTACGAAATGTTTACGTGCATTTAAAAAAAATTGCTAAAATACAGGGTCGAGAGAGATCGCAAACAATAATAATGAATATAAATGCCGCGATAAGTGAACAAAGGTGACAAGACGAATACACATATTGTGCTTCGCATCTGAAGCATACGTAGCACCTAAACGTGCTGACGACATCCAAAATAAAAAAGCTTCCCACGTCCATTACTGTAATCCCAGCGTTCCCCTCGCAAAGAACTGTATTAATTTCCGCAAACTGACGAAATCGACCCCGCCGCGGAGGACGGTTGAACTTCTGGCATCATCAGCAGACCAAAAATTGAATAGCTCTCAACTTTCCGACACCTGACCAAGTCGCGATTAATTTCGGATTTTGACTTGCGTTGGCTGGCCCCTGCACGCGTGGAATCGGTGACGGATATGTGGTGTCCAATTCGACGTGGATCGAAGAAACGTTACGGTTTAGGAGGCTCGTAAAAAATGAGACTGAAACCGGAGCGTTCGCGTGTCGCGTGGCATCGGCCGGGTCGGTGAGAACAACGCACATGCGCCACGGACTTATCCGGACGGAAATAGAGATAAAAAGCAATGTGCGCGGTTGCTAATGTCGGTTCACTAACTCCTCCGTTGATTTTCTTTTCGCGGAATCCCGCCGATTTGGCCGCCTCGCCAGACGAATTTCCAACGAATCTGTCCCGCTTTAGAGTACGCAGTTTAGACGCTTTCCATTGGGTAGTTAAACAGTCGACTACGTCGCGTTTCATTCCCGCTCAATGATGACGTTAGTGCGCACGCGAGAACGTTCCACTGACATTGGGTAAATTTCAGCGTTTGTAGAAAATAACAAAGTGCAGCTCGCGAGTCACGAGCACTGAGGTATAAGTAAAATTTAGCTCGCTTTACCACCGTGCAACGGGTAATAGATTTTGTTTTCTAAATTAGGTTTGCGGTGGGAGTAAGAGTTTTAGAGAGATGTTTAACTACTTAGTTGCTTCGGTATGAAGTATTTACGCTCGAGTAATTGTTTGTGCTTGTTGTAAATTATAGGTAAATAATGTGTAATATGTTTGGCGTTCTATGTAATTATGCAATGAAAGTAGGAAATTTAGCACAATTTGCAATAGAATGCTGGTCTACTGGAAACTGATAAATAAAGCTGTAAAATTTTCTCTTTCGTTTGTTATTCACCAGACAGATAAGGGAAGTAGTTCCAAAAGGATCAATTTTAATCTCTCAGATTCTGATTCAGCGACTCTTCGAAGGTATTAATATTACTTTTGTTCGAGGTAAAGTTAAGCAGATTATTAGGTAGTATGACTGAAGAATATTAGTAAGAACAGATATTTAAAAGAATTTAAAAATGGAGCAATAAAATTTGAAGCACCTTTTTTGGGGGAATTAATTGCAAGGAAATTAATACAAATTGTGACTACTTAGTACTTTTGGGTAATGTTTATTTATACTATAAACTGTAATTTTTTTTTATACATATATATGACGGCGCTACAGTCGTCTGACATGTGGGCGTTTTTCTGTGGTTTTGCAGTGATTGCAAAAAATCGGAGATTCGCATCGACTTGAAATTTTTATAGCATGTTCAAAATATATTCCTTTCTGCACTGAACCTCAACATTAAAGTGTAGAAATTCTAGTTTCCGAGATAAAAAAAGAGATATCTGTGCACCTCGAAAAACGACAATCATCGTAAAAATCGCCTTAGTCTCCTAGTCGCTATTTTAATAATTTTGGTTCAATTCTTTTTGCCGGGAGAAACATGTTTAAAGGAAACCCGTTGCATCTTTATTTTTAAGCTCAATATCAGTGCAAAACCGAAGACACTTTTTCTGAAACACTCTATAATCAACTTCGCGTGGCGCCATTTGTAAAATAGATATGTATAAAAAAATATATTTTTTTACTCTACGTGATAGTAATAAACATTGTGTAAAAGAAAAAGTCTGTGCTTGCTTTCATCTCCTTGTAATTAATTCGCAACAAATACTTGATTTTCGAATTGCTAGAAGGCGTCGACTGTAAAAAAGAAGTAGGAGAGTTGGAAGAAATAGACAACACGGAAGGAGAAGAGGAAGAGGAAATAACAGAAGCAGAAGTAAAAGAACAAATCAGGAAATTAAAAAAGGAGAAAGCAGCAGGGGAAGACAAAATAGAAAATGAAGCCTGGATTTACGGTAACGTGCAAAAAGTAAAGAGGATCACAGAGATTTTCAATAAAGTGTGGAAGGGATAAGGATGCCCGGAGAGGTGGAAAGAAGGGGTGATTTCACCAATATTTAAAAAAGGAGATAGAGAAAAGATGAGCAACTACCAGGGGATAACGATACTAAACACGGCATACAAAATGTATGTCATGGTCCTGGGAAAAAGATTAAAAGAGGAATTGGAAAAGAACCACATAATACCAGAAATACAAGCAGGATTCAGGAGCAGTAGGTCGACAACAGATAACATTTTTATTCTGAACTATGTAGCTAACAGAGAAATACAGAAAAAGGGGGGAAAGCTGTATACCTTTTTCGCGGACCTAAGCGCTGCATTTGACAAAGTGGATAGAGTAAAACTTTAGAACATCACGAAGAGAAAGGAAATAAGTAAACGCTTGAGGATGAGAATCGGAGAAATTTACAAAGAAACAAGAAATACTATAAAAGCAAACGGAGAAATGTCATCCAAATTTTGGATAACAAAAGGGATAAGACAGGGATGCCCACTGAGTCCATCGTTATTTACAATATATGTAGCGGATTTAGTGGAAACCATGAGGAAAAACCAAGCAGGAGTTAGAGTAGGAAAAGAAAAAATCCGGACTCTAGCATATTGGGACGATATAGTGTTATTAGCGAATGAACCACAGGATCTTAAGGACATGATACGAAGATTCGAAAAATTTCTTGAAAGGAAAGGGTTGCAACGGAACGCAGAGAAATCTACGGTGCTGATTTTCCATAAAGGAAGAGGAAAGAAGAAGAGAGAAGAATGGGGCTGGCAGGGGCACAGTCTGGAAGAAGTAAAGGAGTTCAAATAGTTAGCAATGGAGCAGGTATGAAGAATAGGACAATGTTCAAGAACAATTTTGAGAGGAGAATGAGAATATTCAAAAGCATAGTGAAAAGTATCTTGCTGTACGCGTCAGAAATTTGGGGATGGATGGAAGCAGAAAAGGTAGAGAAAATACAGGAGAAATACATAAGGTGGACTTTAGATTTGGACTTCAATACACCAGCATATCTAATTTTGGAGGAAACAAAAACGGACAAAGTAAGGATAGAAGCGGGGAAAACAGCAATAAAATATGAGGAGAAAGCGAAACGGCTGAATAGGAATAAAATAGTACAAGAATGCTGGAGGGAAATAGACGCGAAGCAAGCAGAGAAAAAGTCAAAATGGGAGGAAATGAGAGACGCATACTACAGGCAAAAAATTATGGATATCCAAGAAATGGAAATAGAAAGAAGGAGAGGAAGAGAGTTTGCTGAGGAACTAGCGCAAAGAGACAGGGCAGAGCAGGTTCAATGGAAATACGACAGAATCACAAGGAGGCAGATACAACGCACATTACACAGAAATCAGGGATAATCAGAGAGCAAATTACCTAAACGGAAACTACAGAGGCAGAGACCAAAGCATGATTGCATGATTCAGATGTGCGAACGGGGAACAGCGGGGAAGCAAGTACTGGAAGGAAGAAAAAGAGACAGTATGCAGAGTATGTAATGGGGCTAGAGACTTAGAGAGACGCTGGGTCACCACATGCTACAAGACTGTAAGGAGCGGAAAAGAGAAAATTCAACGATCAGAGGGATACTAAAGGGAGAAGAGGAAGGAGCGGAGTGGATGCGAATGGTTCTGAAAAAAAGGAGAAGAAAAGAAGAACAAGATGAAGGAAGAAGTCAAAACGAAAGCACAATCTTGAGTTAACAGTCCCAGAAACACAAACACTTACACACATACCACGTGCAACCCCATTTTGAGGCCGAAAGGCAAAAAATAAACCTATTTATTACTACTTGATTTTCGAGCGATTTGACTGCCTTAGTCCCCTTAATAACAACTTATTTTAAGAATGAATCATCAGAAAGTATTTAGGAGCTCACAAAATTTATTGTGACATAAAATAAAATCTCAGTATATAGTAATATAGTGCAGGCTGGATTAAGACCTTAAAAGATTTTGAGTCCCCCATATACAGGGTGATCACTTCAATGCAATGTACGATTTCTTAGGCATTTTCGATAATTTTACTATAAAGTGTTTCTAACAACAGTTAGATTTTAATAATCAGAAAATTTCTATGGTGCCTCCCCTTCTCCTGATACCCTAAGCACTTGCTTATTTTGTTTATTGTTTAATCCAGCACTGATATACTGTGGTTATTCGCAGTCAGCATGGTCGAAAATTACGATTTTTTGATCTCGTAATTTTGGAGGCAGCAAAAGCAGCAGAAGGTCTCTACTGTATGGTCTGGGAATAGATGATTCTATGTAAGATAAGAAACAAATAGGGTAAAGAGTACAATGGTTGGCCACTTAAGTAAGAGTGTCACATAAATAATGAATTACAAATGTGAATTTAGTAAATTTGAAATGGAAATCAATACAAATAAGTACGAAAAACCCCTAATAATCTAAAAATAAAAAGAGTTTATAAAAAAAAAATCAAGAATGTATAAAAATATACAAAAAATGTGTTTCCTACGAAGAAATATAGTTATTGGCATGGTCAAGACAGTAATTGTCCAATCGGTTCGACAGTGATTGGCCGCTATTTGACACATAATATAACCTAAAAGAAAATGTTACCTGATTTGGTGATAGAAACAAGATTAAACTTATTCAATAAAAATGGATAAATTTTATTATGTATGTATTTGTTGTGTTTGTTTCTGTTTTTAACAGGGGGCTAAGTACTGTTTCATCATTAACATGGTTAAAAAACAGTCACTCGCCGCCCGGCCAATTACTATCATTCAACATTATTCATATGACAGTTGTTGGCCCCCTATATTTTTCATAATATATGTATAATTTTAAGAAATAAATAATTCTTTTATAAAGTTTCAACTTTTATTTATCGATATATACCGAATATAAGAAATATACATATCATAAATACATTAAACTATTCGCAAACTTTCAACTGTACTCTTATGGTTTTTTGATTAAAACGCTGTAATTTCCAAGCTTCAAAGTCGAGTCATCCTATTTGCATTTATATATAATCACAGTATATAATGAGTGGAGAAATATTGATTACATCCGAAGCAAGAAAGTACATGGAATATAAATATGTTCATTAAAAAGAGGCATAACACTGGTATTTCTTTATATTCATTTATTTCTCAAAATATGGCCAATCACTGTCAGGTGGCCAACCACTGTACTCTTTACCCTATCTTATTTTCATGTAAACTTGATCTTTAATCGCGTTTTCTCAAAACTGATTTATTGATTTCGATGACCACGATTTCTCGAAAATCGCTCCACCAATCTTTCTGTAACTTTGCAGGCTTCTTCTAGGCATACAAATCTAGTCTTTAAACGAAATACTTGTTTTTCCAATGCGTAGTTTTTATTTTATGGATGACAAATCAGTGTTTTTTTTTTGTACGAAAATCGATCATTTCATTTAAACATCTGCCATTTTGTCCCCGATTAATATTTCATAAAAGGGAACGGGATTAACTACTAGATAAATTAATACACTAACTAAATCTTTTTGGTTTTTTGGTATTAGATAATCCAGTTCCAAGTTGCAATGGTCACCGCAAAACACCTTTTCAAAAAGAGCTTTTCGAAAATCGCCTGTAACTTTGAAAAAAAAAATGAATATTTTTGCACCAAAATATAATACAAAACCTATTAAAATGTTCTTTACCTAAATATAAAAGTCTTTGTACAAAAATATGAACACAACTCTTCAAATACGTTGCCAAAAAATCGTCCTCTTTTTACCTCCTGACTGCGAATAACCCCTTAAGATATAAATAATTTTATATCATGCGATAGGTAACGTCCCTAAATGTGTAATCAATCAGTCTCATAATAAGTGAAATACGTGATAAGAAAGACAAAGTAACGCGAATAGTAGATTAGGTGCTATTTTCAGTTGAATCAGAATTTACTGGAACCGCCACCATTGCCATTTTCTATGCATGAGGGAATAATAACGTGACCGCAAACAAATGAACAGCAAAATAAGCTTCGCTGCTTTAAATATAGAAAGACTTTTCTACATTTGCGTGACCACCTGAATTCTATACATGCCCACATATATACATACGTGTACACACCTACGACCAGTGGCGCACTCAGGATTTAATCTTGGGGAAGCCGAGTTGAACGGATAAAAATAGTTTTAATGCAAATTCAATGAAATTCTTTAGGTGATTATACAAATTTATTAATAGAATAAAATCCAGTTCTCTTTTCTTTTTACAAAGCCCCCTCTGTGGGAGGTGTCAGGGCCCCTTGCCCCCCCCCCCCCCCCCGCCACTTTGGGTGCGCCGCTACCTACGACACACTACTATCTATTGAGAAATGTGCAAAAATACAAAACTCAGTATTTCCATATGCATATTATATCGTTGGAAGTATCTTTTCACCGAGAATGCGGAATTGTGTTTGAACAGCAGTGACAGAAAAATGTATTTATACATCCTGGCCTCTTGATTTGAACGATAAATTTTTATACAACATCCAAGAGTGAGAACTTTCAGGAAATATGTATTTTATTCTAATTATATTATTATTAAAAATGTTTCTATTTCGATTTACATATAAAAATATTTCTTTTACTTTGATATTAAATGGAAGCAGCAGATGGACATGAAATATATAAATATTAACAAATAAAATATACAATTCCATTTAAAAAAACAAAGCTGAGCTTCGTATATCATTATTCCACTGAATAAAATTATTAATACAAAAACGAAACAATGCAACATTTTTATGAAAGTTTAAGTATAACAGAAATATTTCAGGAGATAAAGTTAGGTGAAACATCCTGTATAAAGTCATTTAATTTATAGTTTTACATGAAGCGTTACCTATTGGTTGAAATCAAGGAACCAGGATTCTATCACTGCGGCATGTCTTGTTGACTAAAAACGTCAGCCCTCCACCACTTCTCTAAGAGATTACCTTCTGTATAAATTAATACAGCTACGTAATGTTGCTTCACAGAAAACATAACAGTTGTGGGAAGCCATAGAATGAGTCAAACGATTAGAATCGATAAGTTGATAATACTAATGCTCCGAAATGCTAATCATCACGTTTATTTTTGGTTCCTCGATACATAGAACACTGAAATTGTCAGACGTTATTATCACACGTAATTAAGTTGTATCGATACGGCAATCTGTTGATTCCACGACCAGGTTTTTTCTGTTATTAGATAATTGAAGGATACCTACTTACGCGGCCGGAAATCCCGCATTAGCAAACGTGATGAAGTGTAATAAACATTTATAAACAAACACTGATACTTCCTTTTAATCTGCTATAAGTGTTGGGTCTAATTGTGTGAAATTTTTCACTATTCGAAATTCGAATATTGTGGTATCAAAAAATTGCGATTCGACATTCATCAAATATTCGTGATTCGATTTATCGAATATGATCCGAATCAGGGCCCGCGGAACCCATTATGCAAGTTATGCGCCGCATAAAGGCTAAAAAACTATATCGCACGTTAATAATAAAGAAATCCAACTCCCACATAAACAAAATATAAAATGTAATTTTTTGCCGTAAATTTTTAGTTTTGCCGTAAAGGCAAAATATATTGAATAGAAAACAGGTGCAAAAATTTGACTCCCCCAAATAGTTTTTTTTTTGGAGGGGGGGTACACTTTTTGCATAAAAGCTGTATTTATAAGCCCTTTCAATTTATTGTTCACGTCATTCAATTGTTAATATATTTACATTATTTTTTAAATTAAATTATATTTTCAATTTTGTTTTTGTTATATTAGGGTACGTTCATATTTAAAATTTCATTTTTAGACTTTCGTAGGCCCTTGTAAGTTCGTAGGCCTATTGGATAAGACTGGTGTCAAAAATTTTCTTGCATAAGGGCGTCAACCATCCTCGCACGGACCCTGATCAAAACCTTAAAATATTGGAATATTAAATACGAATACTGAGAGAAAAAATCATTTGCATTCAAGGTGGTATCAATTTTCACGGTAAATATAGTAGAAAAGTGTATGAACCACGATAGAAACCTATCCTTTGTGTTTCTGCTAACAAGCGGTTTAAGCGCGTGAAGGACCGAAACAGCTTTTCTCTATTTAATTCAAATTATTTGTCTAATAGAAGCACATCACTAATTCTAAATTAGTATTTGAGTATTTCACGAGTATTGCCCTAGGGTGCATTAGATTAAATTCTGAAACCTGATTGTGCTCGCGCATTACGTACTTGCTACAGTATTATTCTCTGCGCAAGGAGATCCCAGTGTATTAATGGACGTCGGGTGTTTAATGATGAAGCAGATGCTACTCGGAATATTTAATATTATCAAGAAACATCTCTTTATGAATACCGTGTATGCTTCAGGAAAACCAACAGATAAGGCGAGATACAAAAAGGAGTACTCTTTAGCGCAATTAAAACGTGTCGCGATAAATTTTCCTGGATGTGATCCCTATGCACAGTTCGCACTTAAGTGAAATGAACGAAAACGCGAGGAAAAATATTTTTACCGAGTGCGGTGGTGCCGATGCACCGGGAAACCTTTTCGTGTAATCTCGATCGCATACGATTCCGCCGACCAGGAAAACTTACAGGCGGGTAAAACCGAGATAAAATCCTTTATTGGGATTTACAGCGAAATTCCCTTACGGATTATCGGATTTCCGCGTTTCGTTCACACGAGTTCGCACGTGAGCACCGTATCTACGATCGACAGTCATCAAGATTTTTAGAATTCAGTCAGAGATAGCTTAGGTCTCTATCTGCCATTCAACGGAAGAATATTAATACTGATTGGAAAGCTAGAATGGCAAATTGTTTAAATGGTGAAATTTTATAATCTGCTTGGGTATGAATTGTACGTAAAAAAATTGGTTGGTACACATACTGTAGATAGATGAGTAGTGACAAAAGATATTTTAATACCTCTGCGTGAATTAGAAAATAAAGGGAAATGTACGAAGTAGTACGATTTAGGCAGTTTGGGAAAATGAAAATGCTGTGTGTAAGTATTTCTTTCAAAGTAGATACTGCTTTGTAATTATCAGGGGTCATCGATATTATTTTTAATGCATCTACTATAGTATTTAAAATAATGGCGAATTTGATCTTTTATCAGTATGAAAGGAATTTAATAATTTAATAAAAGAACGTAACACGAACTTACGGCGTCCAACAATATTGAAAAATTATTTGGTGTTTATGTTGCAGGTAAACAACTACTATTGTGTTCACATCACATCTGAGATTTGAAATGTAAAAATCCAGTGGGTCTTGAATAATTCTAAATCCTTTTGGTCTGCAAAGTTATTTGAATTACTGAGCAAAATACTTTGAGAAGAAAAATTGCGTTCGTAATTTGCATTTGACGAAATTATATAAATGCTTCTCTATATCTTCCTCTTTATTATCAAATTCAAAGAAAGTTAAGTGCTTCAGTGCCAGTTATCCACTCTATAAACCAGAAAATTCGTTTCCTTCATTACCATTATTTACTGGGGAAATTTACTTACACTATTCAATTGCTACATTTCACTTATGCGCGCCAAACATGTGAGTCGAGTTTGATCTCTGCATTTTCACATTTGAAGCTGCGACACAGTTACAGTTGCACTTTCCATATTACCCTCGCAATCGAAACCGCGATTCATGAAATTAGAAACCGTGATCCGTGAACCAGCTGCCAATTCTCCCCATGGAGGGTAAAAGTATTTTTGATGAGATAGGGAATTCTGAGCAATTTTGTTGTCAATCGTTGATATGGAATCTATTTTGCAAGGTGTAGGATAATTGGGCCAAGTTATACAGAAATCTCAAAATGACAAAAAATTAGTTAAACTTAGTTTTTATTTTGCAAAAAATAATTATTATTTAATTATTAAAACTACCAAGCCATAGTTCCAGTTTAGGTTTAAAACAAAAACTACAGAAAATTTAAAATAATATTAAGTATGCTACTTAAATAACCTACTAAAAAAACCATGTAAAACAATAACATAGAAATAAAATTTATCCAATAGAAATAAAGCTATTTTTCTTTAACAATTAAAATCTTCAGATTAAATTTACTCAATTTTAGATCGTTGAGGGTTGTTAGCTTTCTGCATAACTCGGTCCAATTTTTATGCTTGAAATTGTATTATACTTGAAATTGACATTATATTATAATTTTACTTTAGGTATATAATTAATTTTAATTGGTCATATTCGAAAGGAAAGATCTAAATTTATAATTTCGAAAAGGGGATAAGTCCGATTTTTCACGATATTCATTTTTTTGCATTTTCCGCTTCTTCGGGTCTTGGCTCGTCGTCTCCTTCGGAAAGGTAACAAATCTTGGTGCTGCTAAAGGGACCATAGATTTATATCCGGAAAATTTCAAGGATTTTTGCGAACCTCTAACAAGTTGGCGTACAACAGAGCGGGATTATATCCAGAATAGGATTATATCTTTCATTTTATCCAAGTCCTTATCTGATTTTGTTGAAAACTAAGTAAGTATAATGAGTTTGAGTTTGGGCATATTGAGTTCCTTTGCATTGATGTTTCAGTTTTATGTAAAATAAAATATTTTATACAACCATCTCTATACTTTATGCTCTTAAATAATTCTTCCAATTTATTTCGAAAAGGGGATAAGGCCAAACAAGAGAAAATGAAATTTCACCACCTTAACAATTTTTAAAATCAATGAGATATCGCCACCTTAACAATTTGTAAAATAAATTGAAATTTCACCACCTTAATAATTTTTAAAATCAATGAAATTTCACCACCTTAACAATTTTTAAAATTACTGAAATTTCACTAGCTTAACAATTTTTAAAATCAATGAAATTTCACCACCTTAACAATGTTTAAAACCAATGAAATTTCACTGAACACAAAATAACAGTTCTAACATTAATTGTATGGGCATTAAACTCTCGTTTCATTTCCTGTAAACTTAGATTTCGAGCACCCATCCCATTTTCAAAATGAATTATTAATTTATTTGTTGAAGCCTGTTAGCGAACGAATGCATGTTCCAATCTATAGAAGACCACATTCTGTGCAATTAATATGCGTTTCTAGTTTCGTTCCAATCTTTCCTCGGTGCTCGTTCTTTCGATTGTATTCGTGTCGACTTCGTTCTTTTAATTCTTAATTTCCTCCGCGGAAGATTGATGTGTCGTACTTGGATCAGACGACGATACGGTGTTAATAAGAGATTTGCAGGTGGATGTATCCGATGATAACTAAAAGTAGATGACAGGAGAGATCAGTCAACGGGTGACCTTAATTGGATTGAACTTTAATAGATGCACACGCGATTTGTTGATGCACGTCCAATTAAAGTACGATTAATGCTCGGAGGAGCGAGTATTAAATTCTATCCAATTGTGAACTTTCTATTTTCAAACGTTCGGCGCCTTATTCCCCCGTGGATCACTCACTGGTCTAGGAATTTATCTAATTAACCTGATTCGATAAATTGATCTCTTCTGTTTTTCCCCCACTTTGCGTTCCGCAGAGAAGCTCTCGAAGCTGTCGATACCGTGGCATCGAAATTAATCGTGTTCACGTCGTCTTGCTCTCGTGTAGACGGGATTACCATAGCTGAACAGAGCAGGCTTGCTTTATTCAGATAATATATCAAAGTTCTCTGTTAGAACGTATTTATAAATATTTACTTATCTATATTAATGAAATTCTAATTTTAGTATAGAAGCTCCAGGAAAGAACTAAGGACTTTCTCATAGTTGCAGAAATGCTACCATAAAAGACAAAATGTAAATGAAATAAAAGTGGGCATAAAAAGTTATGTGCTCGGTCTACAAACTTTTTCACGAAATATTGGAATTTTTTATTACCTGATCGTTACAGCTAGCAGGACAATGATAACTCCTACTAATACCATAGCAATCAGCACTCCGCATATCATGTATACGCTGTCGACGGGAGGATCTGCAACATGAAAAAAAAACAATTGGTTCTTTATTTTTTATTTTTATAACCAGCAAACGCAATTATGTCGATTTAATGCACGATTATATGTGTAACGTTTAAGAAAACATGAAGCTGCTTTATTAGCGATCAGGTCCTTCGTAACTGAAATTTGAGACCAATTTTTGCTAGAATGATGAGAAATTTCGAAAAAACTGAACACAGTGGGCAAGTCGTATTCTCAAGAAGAGGATAGATGCAGTTTTTCGGTTAATTAAGTTAATTAAGCTATATGGTACTCCTAACGAATATGACGAGTATCCCAAGCAAGTGGTTCTGAACCGTTTTGGAATTACACTTCTTATTGTGATATGTTTCATAGGTCTAGTTGAAATAAAAATCTCTTTGCAAAACAACTCTCTGATCTTCGCGAAATACAGCGATATATATTCCTACTCATTTTAACGTTTTATCATTCTACAAACACCGTTTAATTTAAATTCCAAGAAAGAATGAAATTAATGAGAAAATTTAGTTTTATATGCTGTCTGAATTGCATATAAATACTACTTATTATTGGAAGACTTTAGGTTAATAAACAAATCGTGTTAATACGTGTGTTCAAATCTACTTTACATGCAGAATATATTGGCAAACGAGTATCGCTGAAGTCTGTTTATTATACTTGTCTGTGGAATATATTTATGGATATCTGCAAGGATATTAGATTTCTTCTTCGTTGATTCGATACATTTTTAAATAATTGTTACTTTATTGATCGTAAAGTGTATACTTTAGTTAGATAAATACTGCAAGTATTCGCGTGACATCCTAATAACAATAATAAACAAAGAAATACCTTTTTCTTAGTCATAATTTCGAAATATTTCATGCTTGAATTGGGCAATGCGTCACAAGCATTTATTGAAATTATCAATACCTACGTATGACTGGACGCTACACTTGATTTACTTGAAAACCGGAAAACCCAGCATACTTTAACAGTGAATCTCTGAGAGGGCTTCTTGAAGTATCGATAAAGCTTTCATGGAAATCAGCTGATATACACGTACCTAATGATAAATCATGCTACATATTTCTGCACTTTTCATTTTGAACTTCGTTCAGTATGAACTTTGCTGAGTTATAATAAGAACACAGAGATGGTATTACATTCTCTCGTAAATATTTAAAATCTCCCACAGGGCAATACAGCAATACAGTATCTAAATAACAACATTACATATCACGTAGTTATTATAATTACTGCAACCCTTCGTATTATTAAATCAAAATTATAGTTTGCACGGGACACGTACTTTTAAAAACAAATGTGAATTTTGCTCCTCCAAGAATTTATTCAGGGGGATAAGAAACGACGTAATAAAAATGTCACAGTTACAAAAAAAAATGAGTATAAAAGAATTTATAATAAATTGCAATATTATTTTCCATGTAGCAAGTATGAAAGTATATACATGAACAATTTTTATTACGTCACGTTACACTTTAACATTCCTTAATTCTCATAATCAGTCATCGGCTTCAAAATCAGTCCACCATCTAAGATCGTAAACCGATATGACGTCAGCTATACGTATGACGCCCCAATATGACGATAGTTTTAACACGTCACTTATTTATTTTTATAATATTGATTATAGAATATAAGCGAAGGGTACGCCTTTCCGATATACCTACCATATAGGTACGAAGGGTAAGGGGAAAACAGGGAATGTCCATTTTTAGTGATTCTGCGATGCATAAAGCATTTTGTTGGTGGCAACTGGGAAACTGTCGAATCACAACGGGGTTATAAAGTAGAAATGTCCACATAAGACAACGTTAAAGATTTGGTGTAGATGCTGGTTAAAAACAGAAAATGTCCACCCTCCACTGGAACAAAGCAAAGAATGTTACCACCAGTCTTCCTACTTGCCCTATTTACTTCTGATTGGTGTAAAGGCAGGATCCCACTAGTGCAACCGCGCGCCGCGCACGTTTTTTTCGACGCGCAAGGCCGATTTGTTGCAGAAGGACGTTCCCACTGGTGCAACTGCGCGCCGCGCACGGGTCAGATTTACCAGTTTCTCGGATTTTCGAGGAGTTTGGAGCACTTGAAAGGGTCGACCTTTACGACGACCCGCGCGTCGAAAGCGTTCGTGTGCGCGCTATGCCGGGATTTCTCTGCCACGCGCGCACGCGAATGCACGGCGCGCATTGTCGAAAAGACTGAAAAAATGTGTGTTTTTCAACGCAAATTTACTCTTTACTCCTACATATCACTTGCATACGTGTGTTTATGGTCTACTATTTAGTTTATATATTAAAGCAAGCAATGACATGAAAATTATTACTGTAAATAGCAACAATTATACTGCTGCGATAGGTATACTTGTTTCTAGATACATCATAATTGTAATACACTATATATGCAGATATGTGACACTGAATTATAGTTGTCCATCTTTATCACTTTCAAATTATTCTATTTCTCAAAAACAATTAAGTTAGGGTAAATCCGGGAGACGCGGTCGGGCCGGAGAGTTGGTCGAGTAGCTATATTTCAGACTCCATACGTAAAAATGCGTTAAAGTGCAGACCAATTACTTCTCTAGAAGCCAAACAATTGAATGAATAGCATCATTTCGCTTCCTTCTGTGTTTTTCTGGATTTATAGGCTATAAAAGGTAAATTGAGGTTATATTTAACCTGTTATGTCAAACAACGGTGTACAAAATCGTATTTAAAATATACTTCTAAGTTTATTTTCGTTTAATGGTTGGGATAATAAGATAGTAGAGATATTGGGGGACAATGCAGCCAAAGTATTTGGCTATATTAACTCTTCCTCTCAAAGCTAACGAGAAGACCATCTCTCGCTGCAGAAAGGTGAGATGGTCGAGTTATGATTTTTTTATTATATTTGTTTATTTTTTATTTTTTATTATTATTTTATTATTATTTTTGTTCGTTTAGTTTATTTATTCACTTTTGTATTCATTTGCCTTGCTAATCGCCAGTAGGTAGTTCACTTTTTCTTTGATGTGTTCTTTACTTGTTTTGTGTAAACAAATTAAATATCAATGGATCTGTAGTTGTATTCACTCATAACTAATTTTGTTTTATCCTTTGTTAATTTTCCATGATTAATTATGTGAGTGGTCTCTGCTATCGACGAAAACCATTTCTCCCGGCACCTCGGGAGAGGTGGTTAGATGCCATGACTTTAGTTTTCAACCCGCTTTACAGTAAATATTGTCTTAAAGCAAATATCGACCAGTTTTTCTGAATCAGCATAAAATTCTGAACACATAGGTTTGTTCTGATATAATAAATAATGTCTATATTAGTTTTAATAGGCATTTTATATTAGGTCGTCCGCGTCTCCCGGATTTACCCTATTGCTTTGATTCATCCTGCAAGAAAATGCTACTTAGGTGTAAAAAATATCATTTCACCGTGACTTCTATGTTCATTCGTTCACGCCAGAGGCTATTCATACGCCTAAAAAAGTAAATTATTTAATAGTACAATGGTGCATTTACTATTTCAGATTACTCGTAATGACATTATGTATCTACTTTCTGTCAAAGCGTTCACCGCCGGTGACCGCCTCAGCAGTAAATGTGTTAACTGTAATTCCGTTTCCTATCGCATTGCATCTCGACATTTGTGGATGTACGGAAGTCAAATTTTAATCATTTTCTAAGTCATAAACCATTGTTAGTACCTTCAGGTAAACTAAACGTAGGTACCTAATTACTTAAAAACAAATGTTTCAGTATGCAATAAAGTAACAGCATTTATGACATCCTCTATAAGCCAGATATTTCGGGACTTTAAGTACACACACCAGGATATACTTGCCTACCCATTTCAGAAATGCGAATTAATCAGAGGAAACGATACACGTGTATTTCCTGTGCAGGGGTAGAAAGTTCGCGTCTGGGAGGAATGCTGATCCAATTGGTTATGATATAATCTTCCCTCTACCTACCCTCAATCTCATATCGTGTGAGAATAAAAACAAACAGGACGCCGGGAATACAGAATACCATAATTTTATTTGAAACACACTTTCCAGCAATCTGTGACCGAGACGTAGTAAACCCCTTCAAACATTTCAAGTAGTATGAAGTGTGAAGGCGTTGTTTCGGCTGCTGGCATAACCGCCGTCGTTAGCTTTATTTAGATAAAGAAACCAAGATGTAGAAAAGGAGGCTAGTATTTCCACTGTCTTCAACGTGCGCGCCAAGCATTCACGTGCGCGCCTGGCAGAGCGTTGGCCCATTTCGTGCGCGCGGTCTCATAAATTAGACCCTTTCAAGTGGACGAAAACGTCGTGCGCGGCGCGCAGTTGCACTAGTGGGACCTTGCCTTAAGCTTGCCCTACGTTAGGAGCCCTCGGACGTCACTGTGTACACATCTTTGTTTTGATAATAATAGAAGTGGACATTTATTTGTTACAGTATTCCACTTGAAAGAAAATTAAAACAATGTAGAACAATTACCTTTTTGTTCAGTTCTTTTCTGATGCCTAATTAGAGTAGATATAAATTGCTCATGTTATGAACCATACAGCTTAGTTCATTGAACCTTGTTTCTTTAATGAGGACTAAAGTATTAAAAATTGATTTTCTCAATAAAGCGGTTTTGTGATATTCCCTGTTTTTTCCCTTACCCTTCATGTATAGTTGAAAAAGTCATTGAGGGTCGGACCTGGTGGATAGGGAGGATGTTCCAACGAACGTACTTATTTTTTTACTAGCTAAAAACTCACCCACAAGTGCCATGTGAGCAGGCGCATTGTCGCGATGCAAGACCCACGAGTTGCTGGCGAAATGTTAGAACATCCTCCCTCCCTATACACCGGATCTACCCCAATGATTTTTTTCTGTTCCTGAAGGTGAAGGAAGTATCGAAAGGAAGGCATTTTGATGACATTAATGATATCAAGAGTAATACGACGGTAGCCCTGAAGGCCATCCCACGAATTTATTTCCAAAATTTATTGCTTCGAAGGGTGGACTTAGATGCTACCTACGTTGGTGCGAAGCTTCCCAAGGGGAGTGGGTACTTATTCAGACATTCAGCAATGAGGTAGGTGTACGTAGTAGTTTTACCACGACAAGTTGGCGATCTTTATTGTCAGACCTCGTATATTGAACAAAGTGAAATGATCAAGGGGACTAAGTTTCTTTTTTTATGAAAAAAAACTTTCTTCTTTATTTATTTGTAAAAAGATGAAAGCAAATCCAGATGTATCCTTTTACCCAATGTTTATTACTATCATACAGAGTGAAACAAATGGTATGAAATTTATGTGCTTTAAAAATGACGGCACAGACTGTTAAACATTTTAACGTTTTCTGCGGCTTTGCCTTAATATCGGTCTTAACAGTGACGTAATACAATATCGTAGGTGTGATTTTTGTTTCTTAGATCCGTAGTCTTCAGTGGATCGAATAAAAACCAAAATTAAAACAAAATTATTAAATTGGTGCCGAAAAACGACAATTATTTCGATATAAAATCGTTCTTGTTTGCGCGCTACTAAGAAACCGTGACTCTATAATTTTTTTGTGAAAATTTCTCATTCTTATGGACTATATAAAAGGTTTCGCCGGAAACGGCACATGTTTTACACATCCTGCCATTTTTTTCAAGTCGATCTGAACCTCCGATCGTAATCAGGGAAAGCCAAGAAAAAAAAAATTTCGAGAAAAACTCGTTTAAAGTTTTACTACGTTTTAAAGTATTTTTACTTATATCAAACCACATGTTCAGAAAGGATAGTACTTTCGAAAAATGCAATAAAAAATAAATCGGTGTTTCGATTGCTTAGCCCTCTTAAACGATTATCTGTTTGATAATTTCTGATACATATTTTTCATGAAACCATTATCAGGCTATTACAGAATTATCTTTTTGTCTCTTGCGAGTGTCTGTTTCGTATTGTACTTTTTATGTGAGGTAATAAAATCGTATTATAATTAGATATCAGTATTATTATTATTATTTATTTAAGTATATCAACGGGGCAAACCCTTTGTTATAAGAAGTACAAATCGCAGTCACACAAGCATAGAACAAACAATTAGGAAGTGCAACAGAAAAATAATTAAAAGAAATAAAAACATAGAAATAAGAGCAAGAGAACCGTTAATGATAGTTACATGATAGATATAAAAAATCTCAGTAATAATATTACGAGTATAAACAGACAAGTAAGGTAAGGTGAAAAAGGAGGGAGGTAAAAGGAACGCGAAGGTAAAAGTTAAGGGAAATGGGAACCATTATTATTTCATTTGCATGGAATCGTTTTCAATCGCTCGTTTAAATTACTCATTAACTGATTATTTATTTATTTCAACCTGTAAAATTTTAGTAACCTACTTCAGAAAAATATACAATTTTCCATCGGGTAGCTTGCAATTCATCCTGCAATATCAATGTATGTACAGAATTGTGAAGTTGATTTAGGGCCTCTTGACACAAGACACTTTTACAGTACTGCACAATTGCCACTTTGGACATATTAAAATAATTTGCATCTTTTTTATATTTTTCAAGTATGTCTGTAATATCTCTGTGTGGTGACAATAAAACCTGCGATGACCACAATTTACTTCTAATATTAAAATTGCATCAAAAAATTGCACAACTTCGACCAACTTCCAATTACAAAAAGTACCAAAAATATTTGAAGATTAAATTGCAAGATTGCAATACGATAAGTTTAATAAAAAAATGTAACGTAACCATTTCTTCATCTTCAAAAATCAACAAAGCAATTTCAAACTCATTTTTCAAAATACTCATAAATAATGTCATTTATTTAGATTAAAAACAAGCTTAGAACAAAACCGTGTTATAATTTGTATGGTACATCTTATGCTTTTCAAGTAGGAATTAAAAGCTTAATCGCTCATACAAGTTTTCTCTTTCATTTGGGAGGTAGGGGAGAGATTATTCATAAGGCCCCAAATATGAATTATTTGACCCAGAAATTTTGTCCTTCAACTCTGTGATTAGCAGTCAGTAGTTTCCAGTCCGCATTTACTCCCACTGTAATTTCCCTCTCTGGAAGACGTAAATTTCCTTCGGAAATAAATTGAACGTTGGTACGTCCGTAGGTGTCTAGTGACGTTTTAGTGCCATGAGACACACGTCGGTTCATCACGTGAACAAAGCGTGGTCAGCGGCGTTGTAGATTCCAAGAACTGATCTGTTCTTGTTGAAGATTTCACTCGGAAATTCGCAAGCATGGTTGCAGAAGTGAACAGTAAAATTGGGCTACGATGTATAATGATCATGTACGTCGTCTTTCTCGCCAAGAACTTTCCTGAGGAACCCCCTTTTACATCGTAATGCGATTCAGACGACCGTGTCCTACATCGGGATGAAGCAAAGTGAATGGCGCGATGTCTATCTTACTCTCTATCCTTTCCTTCTTCTGCCTTCTTTCCCAATCTATGCCGATTCTTCTTCTTCACTCCTTTCTATCAGTTCTATTCATCCAAGTACACGCTGCCCCAAAAATCCCCAACTTTGTTACCTTAAGGTCCCTTGTGGTCGACGTAAAAGTGAAAATATCCTTCTGCTGAATATCTCTCGTCAATGCTCTCTAATGACGTGCTGTATCCATATGTGCCTATTTTTTACAATGCGTCCTTCACCGAATGAGACATTCACGAAGCCTACTGAATAAGAACAGGAAGAAGTGGTGCAGGGTGCTTTGAAATTTTTCCCGAGTTGGGAATTATTCGAATAAATTTTTATAATTCGAACTTCATTTTATTCGCAATATTCTTATTCGAGACCATTCGAATAAATATTCCACTCTGGATAGAAATAGGAAAAAATATTCATGTCATCAGAGATCGTCATTTATGTTTCTTTGTAATGAAGTTATAGGTGGAGGACAAAACAGGAAGCTTAATATTGTACTAAAAATTTTCTTTGTTAGTAGGTTAGCAGGTACAAGCTTAATATGGTTTTAAAGTTTTTTTTAAGTTTGGTATTTTACGCTTTCTTAGCAATGTTTCAAGATAACGTGTACTTATATTTAATAGAACAAAATAAAATCCATATTTTAGATGCATTGAAACGTAAAATGGTGCTTAAAGAATCTGAGAAAGAAAAGGATGATGGATAGCTTTTCTGGACAGTAATAAAACCTAATAATAAATAATTGTCTGTTGTACATTTCTATGTATACATGTCGAGAATAAATTGTTTGTTGTACATTTCATTTTTAAATTATTTTTCCATTTTTCGTTTCATATTTTTCCTTCAATAATTTTGTACGATAGTATAACAGCTGTGAAATAGCATTCTACGTTTGCATACCATTTTTTTTTCTACTCAAAGTACTTATATAATGGTACAGTATGACTGACAATGAGAAAATTTAAAATTCGCTATATTATCTTCTTTCCTTATATTAGTAGCTTGTTTCTAAGTAATTTCGTGGAAGTAAATTATTCGACGAAAGGAATTTCGTAAAAATATTCCAAGTAGTAGCTTACATTTACGTTACAATTTACAATAGGGAATTGCAGAATGACGAATGCGGAAACTATGGCAAAAGTGCGAGGTTAGAGAGCTATCCCTCTGTAAACACGTCTCACAGAAAAATTTATTGCTATTTGTTACGTTAAATGATGACAAAAAAAGTTTATGTAACAGCCTTGGAAGAATAGCCTTGAATGAATGTTATTTTTAAATATTATCAATATGTTGGAACTTGTTGATTAGATAAACATAAGTTTATAGTAAAAACAGAAATCGTAACTGTTGTACTAGCTACGTCCTGACAATTATTTACAATTAGTACTTGTCGTCATATCACAATCTTTATTACTGATTGTAATTTATACCAACTACTATTTCTTTAAATATTTACAATTAGCAAAGTATGCAAAAATATTGTCGCTTGATACATAAATAGTAACAATAAGATTACATAAAGCTCTATATTACGATTTGCCAGATAATTCATTTAAATAAAATTGAATTTCTTTGTTACTAATAGTTCCATTATAAAGTACATATAGTAAAATTTATTATTTAATCTTAGTCTGCGGAAGATTAAAAGTATTTCTTTTAAAAGTAATAATATATCAAGGATGTGTAAATGAACTTCATTTAGATATTTCATTTGAGACGTAAATAATTATTTTAGCTACTCAATGGAGAATTAAACAGTAAAGGAAAAAGGCAAAAATTAAAACAAATACCACATACTGTAATACATTACCACATATATGTAGAACTAGAACGAAAAGTTGAGTTTTGAGGAAATAGCGTTTAGCGTTTAAAAGACTGTGAGGTTACATTTTTTCGCTTTTTTACAGACTTTGTGGCTGATGAAAAATTGGAAAAAATAGAGATATTTATTTGATTCTCGGTCTGACGAGAACTACGGGTGTGGTGAAGAATTGTGCAAAATGTGGAGCCAATCAGAACATTCGTTTTCGAGACTTCGTGTCAACCATTTATCAAAATGTAATTTCGAAACGAACGCGATTTAAAATTGAATCTCTGCTATTTTAAGAGATCCCAGGCTCGTATTTGAAGAAAATATTCTTAAAAATATGAGCTTCAAGAAAATGTGATAAAAAAATAGATTTTTTTACCAGTCGAATGGGAACAGAGCTAACATCTGCTGAATTGGTTGAATGCTTCTTATTATTTAATAATGACCTATTGTGTTTCCAGTTTTAATGAATGCCAAAGGTTTTATTTTCTAATAAATAATTTTTTATCGAACAAATGAACGTACCTTCTGATTCTGTCTGTGTTATTCGACAAAGCAATGAAAGCGAATATGTATATCACGTTCTAGAAACGTATAACTTTTACTCGAAAAGGAAACGCGGATCCGGGTCGTTATCACGTTGCATCATGTCTTTCACGTGTCTAAGCAATAATATTTCACGTTAATAATCCCTGTTGGAGGACTTCTTATTTCTATTTTTGAATGTTTCAATTTTGTTAGAATTTATTTCAACTCCGCGATTTAGTTTAAGTTATTCGCATAATGGAGCTTCTCGAATTTTTTAAACTACTCGAACTATTTTAATGAACGAGTACGTGCTGGTGCTTGATAAAAAGCATGCTATGCAGACTCTATATCCGTTACACAAGTGTATCTATCCAGGGATTGGGCAGCTATAATAAGCATTTTTAAACGATTTTATTTATCTTCACTCCTCTGTCTTTTGTCCGTTTGTTTGGTTTAAATCTTGTAACTCAGTTTCAACTCACTTCCACGAATCCAATCGACTTAAAATTTGATCAAAATAATTTTAAATGGTTTCAAATTAATTGTAACTTGTTAAAAATAAAAATTACTGTTTGTAAAAAATTAATTTTAATTTGTGAATTCTCAGATTCCTATACCTATTTCTTTCAAAAGTTTTCAAAGGGATATTTGAGTGGAGAATTCACAAGAAAAAAATTGGTTGCAAAACACAAACACTAAAAAGGAAAAAATAAGAAATATATAAAAAAAAAATTTAAGTAAAACGATTTTTTGTAAGCTACTTTAGACTTCGATTAAACTGATGCGTGCTGATTCTTTTCGCGCGACGCACGAAGAGAACTTTGTCGAAGGAGGAGGCGATAAACAGGATTAATTGAATATAGAAGATAGTAGTAAGCCGTTTCAAGCATAGAATTTACTGCTTACTAATATATTGATGTATCATTCTTAAATGCGCAAAATGTGCGGTATAATTCCCTTGGCAGATTTAAAAGAATACAGGATCATTGAACGTGCCGTGGAACCGAGACTGGTCTCAGACGGAAAGATATTTCGGGAAATTTATTGCGACTTCTTTTCTCGAATCACAATAATGTTCTGCTCGTCACAACACCAACTTTGACTCTTTAAAGCTTGGACTCCCTCCAATTCTTGATATTATAGCGAACGATATATATTGCTCGTTGACGAAGTTGGCATCTACCTTCTTAATTTTATTCTCGAATCTTACCAACATTTCTGCTTGCTTGTTACAATCTCCTGCTCATTAAAGTGCAAAGTGTAGTTTATGAGATACATCTTAAAATGTTTAAAATTAATCCTTCCCCGAGGGAGGAACACAGAGTCACTTTGGATCCATTCTACTACTTCTCAAGCTATTTATATTAATTCTTAATTAAAGGAACATCACTCAATTGGTACTTTAGATTTTAAAGGATCGAAAAATATTGGACACCTATTCCTTTATAACTGTCCAAATCCATGTCTACGGGGTGAAAGTAGCCCTCGAAGTTGGGGGTGGGAAATCTATTTTATAAAATATCTTGGAAACTAGTGGAGATAAAAAAAGATGTTAAGCTTATTATTTTATAAGAAATCGCAGGACGGTAACAAATTCTCTGAAAAATCGTAGGTGGCGTCAGTATGGCTCTGACAACCCTTTTTTTATAAATAAGTTTGTAACTATGCAATATTTTCCATTGAAATTTAACCAGTATAAAGAAAATGTCAAACAAAAAATGTCATAAATGAAAATCCAATTTTGAATACTTAAGAAGATATGATTGTTAGTAGTGACTTCTTTCTAATAATAATTAAGATTCTGGATTATAGCAAGATCTATTATATAGTATAACAACTTCTTTTGGGATGTACATGAACGAAATTATATTTTGGGTCGAAATGGCAAGTTATTTGCCATCGAAGGTTTACTTTCTTAAAATAACGAAAATTTAGTCTATTGATATCTGTTAAAATAAATATTTCATAAAGCTGCATTTAGATGTATACACTTGTATAAATGGACTTTATTAGAATAAGTAGGTACTTTATGGAACAGGTGGCAAGATCTTTACTCACGATCTTGGTAGGTACATTGATAAATAAATCCAAATTTGCAGATGTAAGATATTTCTCGTAGAAAATGGAAATTCATGAAAATGATTTGAAAATTGATAGGATTAACAATGGACTTCATTTAAAATTTAGCCGTGTACTTATTCGATTTGTTTAATTCGTATTAAAATTCTATTAAAAGCTTCCTTTATATATATAATTATATAATATAGTGGAGATTGATGTTAATTTTGTAATAAGAAACATTTTGGGAGAGTACTGTAAAAGAATATTGGCTTGTGGTATTTACGGTGGTACACATGCTTAAAGATTCATACAAATAAACAATTCAAATAAAATCCATGTTTGATCGTTTCCACGCTGAATTTATTTTCACTACAGTTTATCTCTATCTGTGATGAACGAGACGCTTTATTTCTATAGCTGTCTGCTTCATTATGCCATTCTAATAATAAGTAATCCCAGCTTTTTGTAATCTGCAACAGTGATTCACGAGCTACATTTCGTAATCATATACCCAATATTGAATCATACTCTGCGGAATGAAAATACCTATTATACTTTATTATAAATAAATCTTGACTATTTAACGCTTAACGAAATATGGTTATTTTTCTGTAGTAAAGTACTGTATTCACAAAATTTTATTGGCATACTGTGGGCCATATAACTATATATTTCATATTTCAAATGTAAATTGTAAAGAATATGTACATAGCCCTTAAAATATTTAAAAGTTGAAACAGGTATCATAACCATTCATTCCATAATTTTCAACAATGTTAAATCATTGACACGATTCGAAGGGATTCTGCTGCTGTACATACACGTATTTATAAAAAAGAGGTATTGTTCATTTACAACATACAATAAGAACCTTATATTTATTAAATTAAATGATACTAAAAATGTATTTTTTGTAAAATAATAGGTAAAAATAAATAATTTTAGTCGTAGAAAAATATATATGTAGTTAATAACACTATGTATCGTTAAACATAATAACCTACTTATAACATTAGGAAAATTTACTTGCTGTCGTATTAGTTATATTTTTATTTTTTCACAGAATTCATTCATGTGAATTTTGCAAGAAAACATTACCAGTACAAAAGTAACAAAATATTTCTAAATCTAGGAGTAATAAAATTAACTGTCAGTAATTATGGGGCATTTTTTATTTTTGGGGTTCGGGGCTATCAAACCTTCGAAGGCCTCATTGGTTGAAAAGCGTGGGGGGTGTAAAATTTTTTGTAATAAAACACAATGCAATAAGTCAATCTCCAAAAATTGAAATTTATTCCAGATAAAATTAAATAACATTTAATCATAACGAAAATTAATGAATTACAAATAGATCATATTAAAAGACACATTGAAAAGATATTTCAAAATAACCTTTTTGTGTGATTTATAATTATTTCAGAAGCGAAGCAGTAAACGAAATTTGATTCAATTATTTTTTACATAAATGGAAGACTTAAACCGACCCCTCCGTGGAAAGTGTAGCCCGAGGCTGCAGCCCCCTATCCCCCCCCCCCCTCGATTCGGCCTTGACCAAATATCATTAGCTATGTGTTATTTTACAGTATATTTTTATTATTTACTCTGTACATTATTCTACAATAATTATTTTACTCTACGTATTACTTTACAATACAAATTATTCCATCCTAGGTATAATTTTACACATATGTAGTCTTCCAGTTTCCATTAATCTGAAGTGTCTATAAACTTTGCTATATGTGCAAAACACGATTTCTCATTTTAGCCGTATTCTCTTCTTTGCCACGGCGTGTTTGATAGTTATGTTTATATGTACCATACGAGAATGTTCTATGGTACCTGTATCCAACGTGCAGCTCGATAAGGTCGTGGTATTATAGGAAAGAGCGACGGTACTCTCTGCATCATATGACCAAACGTTTTTCCTGCTACACCTCTCTTTCAAACACGGCTGACTGGATAGCTGCTCAAAGCGAGGTGGTGATGGTATACACGGTGACCCGTGCAAAGTACCACATGATATTTCCATTAAAACTACTAGACCAGGCATCTACTTCCTTTTCACCTACATACAATTCAATGTAAATATAAACAAGTTCTTTCTTCAATTTTCCCTTAAATTATAGCGATTTTTGTGCGCACCAAGTATTCCCTTACCGAATAATTTTTTTCAACCAGCTAGTAAGGTCTGTCTACAGGGTGTAACCGAAATAAGTAACCAAACTTTGGTATCGAATTCTACTTTTCTTTTCCACGTTTATACGACCTTTTCTCATCTCCTTAGGAAGAGTAGAATAAGGGGTTGTTCTTAAATTACGTAAGGCTTTTTTTGTGGGGGGGGGGGGGGAGAGTTAGGTGGCGTCTTACGTAATATTTTTTAACCTAATTTTCAATAAATACAAATTCTATCACTGATGTTCCAGAAAAGTAGTTTTAGTTTAAATTTCCCGAAACCGAGTTAAATGAATTATATAATCCTTTAAAAGGATTTTAATAACTGAAAAATTCAATGTAAAAAATATTACGTAAGAAGGGGGTTGGAATATCAAATCTTACGAATTCTTATACTGGGGAGGGGGGGGGGGGGTAAGAAATCTCCAAAATTACCCTTACGTAATTTAAGAACGGCCCCTAAGATACCAAAGTTTTTCCACCTATTTCGGTTACAGCCTGTATAAGGTATCAAACCGTGAAATTAATCATACTGGCTCGGTCAAAAACGTAACAACTGTGGACTGTAGATACGAATATAGCTGTGCTAACTATGAAAGTGGTTTAAGCTTTGTGTTTTTTAAAATTTAATGTTTCTCCTTGCTTCTGGACTTAAGTGAATGCCTGGACTACTGCCAGCAAGTTAACGTACACATGTTACACTTTGTTAGAATCCTTTGTACGATGGCTATAGCACTATTCACATTTTAAACGAAATAATGTGCAAATTGGTACATTTTTGGCTACGATTCAAGAAACTTGGTGCAGTCTTTTGGAGACTTGTTTAATTTGTATTATTAAATATATATTTAATTTATGAAGGAGACAGAAAATAATGACTAAAAATGTCGGAAGTAATATTTTGTAGATTTAAAATTATTCTGCACTGAGGCTAACGTATACGTATTTTTCGAAATCATTATTTTGTTCCAGGAGATTTGATGCTCGGAGTACTGACAATATTTATATTGGCCATGGTAACATTTATAGCTATTTATGGTATTGCGAAAATTAACACGTAACAGGTGCCATAAATAGTTATTTTACGAGCAAAGATCAAATAGTCTTTGTTTAAGTTGCAATTGGTGGTATAAATGTATTTTAGAAAAGGCTACGTCAGCTCTTAATGTCAGCGCGTAGGTATATCGATTGACAGAGTTCGACCATAGGAGCTATAAAAATGTTGACCTTCCACGACGACACGGAAGGATTTTTTACAAAGTTTGACGTAGCTACATTCTGTAAATGATCCACGCGTAGTGCAGATTTTCCGGTGAGTTCCCGTTTTGCCAAAAGTTCAGTCACATGCGCGCTGCCTACTCTTTATTTTATTCTACAACTTATATCTATTAGGAGAGATCCATGCTTCGTATTCACAAGGATTTGAATGTGGAAACACGAAATATCTTTGTAACCAAAATAACGATCCCATTCATTTGTCGATATTATATGTACATAGATGTTTCTACATTTATTGTTTCGGAATAAAAGTCTCCAAACAGGGGAGTCAAAAACCAAGTACAAAGCTCTTGGTAACAACTGCGCCTTCGTTCTTGAGAAAAATGACTTCGAAAATTCTTTGAATACACATACATCCTGACACATTCCTGACTAAAAATTAGTACCTATGCTTTTCATTATAGATTATATTTTCCGACCACTAGAAGACTATTCAGGGTAAGTTCGAAGGTGAAGCTTGTACTGCCCTCCTTAATTAAAATGAAATATTTGAAGTTCCACGCGTATTTTACCTTCTAAGTAAAGTTATAGAACCTTAAGTGCTTCGCAGAGTTCTAGAAAAAGTCTGATTGATTTATTTTTCCCAAGGACGGCACAAAGAAAATGGTAAAAACTTCAGTTTTCTCGGATGTTTCGAAATGCTAGATAGGACATTTTAAATAAGGAGGCCAGTGTACATGTAGTTTTGATAAAAATTTATTAATGAAATTGTTGAAAATTTTACCCATCTTCTGTGTACGGAACTATGCTGTACGAACTAAATTCTCGCAATTTTAAACTCACGTGATCAGTGCAGGCGTGGTTCAGTTCATCAATAATAGGTCATTCTGGTGATTAAAATGAATCATCTTTATCAATAATACAAATACGTAAGAAATAAGATATATAAATTCTATGTCCGTGATTGCGCCATACATATCGTAATTGGAGGAAGTGTTTATCAATGTCTCATAAAAAGGGAATTATCTTAACATATAAAGCAGACAGCTTATATGCTTGTGTGTTTGTCACCTAAAAACTTTCGAGCGGTAAATTCTGGGGTCACGAAATGTACCTACCTGCTCGTTATGGCTAATCCAGACGAATGTGACTATTTTCACAGTAAAAAAATCAGAATCTAAATTCTCAGCGAAGCCGGGAAGTAAAGCTAGTAATTTAATATACAGTAATAATAATTGTAGCTTGTAAATTTCACTTAGTTGGATGAAATGCATGAGGATCAAAATGTAGTTAAATATGTGTGTACATTAGGGGTGCGCGGGTACCCGACTTTTCGGGCTCGGGTCGGGTCGGGTAAAGTCGAGCGGGCTCGGGCGGGGGCCCGTGACAGACGGGCCTACGGGTAGTCCGACTGTGTCGTGTAGCCCGATTATGTCGCGTAGCCCGATTATGTCGCGTAGCCCGATTACTTCGGGTAGTACGATTACTTCGGGTAGCCCGATTACTTCGGGTAGCCCGATTGTATCGGGTAGCCCGATTATGTCGGGTAGCTCGATTAATTCGGGTAACGCGGTGCATGATAAGTTAATATACATATTCAGCTTTTTTAAACAACCGAGTACTCGGCATGTACAAAATCTTTATCTATATGAAACTTTAGAATAAGATAATTTTCACTTGAAACATTTTTTATAAACATTTATGAATACAAATAAACAATGATCTTACAGTTGATACAGGAAATAGGCATGCAATGGAACAAGTACACGGACAAAGATATTACCGAAAAATGTGCAACAGCTTCGTCTTTTACATGCTAATTTAAAATAAATACGTTAAAAAGCATATTCATATGCTTGTATAGTTTTCTTAAATACTATGAAACATCCAGATAATATGCGTTTTTAAACATGTATTTAGTACTGCGATATTAAGAGAAGGAAGTTTAATGTATTATTAACAATAGTTTAAAAAAATTCATACCTATTACTTACTTTTGGGGGCTGTGACGCGAGAATTCCACTTAAGTAAAAATTCAACTTATGCACCTTATATACAAAGTTAATATACAGGTGGTAGGTATCGAATGAAGGTCACTTTGAATAAATCCGTTAGAAGCATTATTTTTCCACGTGAAAATTATCTTATTATAAAGTTACATATTGTTTATTATGTAAAGATTTTGTACATGCTTGCCGAGTACTCGGTTGTTTAAAAAAAGCTGAATACGTATATCAACTTATCAAGCACCGCATTACCCGAATTAATCGAGCTACCCGACACAATCGGGCTACCCGAATTAATCGAGCTACCCGACACAATCGGGCTACCCGAATTAATCGAGCTACCCGACACAATCGGGCTACCCGTAGGCCCGTCTGTCCCGGGCCTCCGACCGAGCCCGCCCGACGTTACCCGACCCGATCCGACCGCTCGGGTACCCGACACATTCGATTACCCGCACATCCCTAGTGTACATATTCTATAATTACCAATAACAAATTAGTGCAACATGTTTGTGTAATATCTTGTCATAAAAACATTCAGATCATATTTTGCTAAAAATACATATTTACTCATATGATTAATACTATAAAAAGCGAACAGAAGAGAATTTATCCTTCCTTGTCTTTTTGACTTTTACTAAAGCGTAAAATTTATATAGACAATATGTTATACACAATTTTGCGAACTACTTAATAAATTGCTAACAGAACACATATTTCTGCCTCCTTTTCTGAAATAGTACAAAACGGTTTGAATATTCAATGCATATATTCGCGATACAAAGATTCACCGAGTGCATTCTTCCAGTACCTAGGTACTTTTGGAACTAATAGAATTGATTTACGAAATCTGAGAAAGATGTTTATACAGTGCGTCCAAGGAGGAAAGATCAATAGTGTAGCAGGTCACAGTATCGGTCATTCTAAGAAAAGAAGATTATATGTACAGGATGTATAAACTGTAATGGTCACTGCTTTCAGGGGTTAATCTATTTGTGAAAAAAACTTGAAAATTAATGTTAAATTTTGTTTACATCAATGTATTCTGCTGAATGAGAAGAACAAAAAATCAAATGAAACTATGCAAAGAATTGTTAAAGTTTACGTAAAAATTAGAGTCAATTTTAAAATTATAAAATATTGCGGAAAGTTTTTTTTACAAATGACCACCGATCCAGAGACGTAGGTTCACCCCCGAAAGCAATGCCCATTTGTTTTTGTACACCCTCTAGGTACATGTATCTTATTCCTAACGGTTTCCGATATATTTTTGGCACGGAATATTTTCAAATTCACGAATGCAGTGTACAGAAGAAAAGTGGATACACCAGGCGAACTGCTTGGTGGCATTATGGATGCTGTTGCCCGCATAAAGGATAATCAAGATGAATTACAGATGAGCAACGCGCCATGTTCTTTCACCACTTGCAGCGCGGATTGATGTTGACGGTGAGATTTTTGAAAATTTGTTATAAACTGTAACAAATTTGTCATTTGAACAATTAGTATTGGAATCAGTGTACCTACTTTTTTTTTTTCATTAATAATTTTGCAACTGTAGATTGAAACACCTATATGTTTAGAAATATTTTGAAAAAACGCAACATTATACATATGTAAACATTTTTTCATAGCATAACCGATACCCTGATCATCAAGAATATTGACCTTTCTTTCTGGTACAAACGAGTATTGCGCGAGTCCATAGATTCTATTCTCTGGGATTTTATAATAAACAATGAAAATTCAAATCCTCGAAAAATGTGTTGCACTTAATCTTTAGGGGACCGGCAAAGCCCTTTTTGGGGCTTTGCGTAAGCACATTACTTAAAAATTATTTAAAGTATAAATACGTATATGTGTGTGTGTTCGTGCTCGACTGTGCTTTTGTGTATGTTCGACTATAAATTCATTCTGTTCAAAATAACACAAAAAATACGTCAAAATAAAATAATTCCTGAAACAAGACAAAAATACCAAAAATGATAAATAAAAACACGGAAAAAAAGAAGAAAAGATGATACAAAAACTTTCTACGTTTACGTCGTTAGCTCTGGGTAACGCTAAAAGAAAGTTCTCTGAATTTTGGTACACGTTAATTCGTTTATGTCAATAAAACTGCCATGAGGGTCAAACATTTTTACAATCCGAATATAGATTCGTACACAGCAGTATCAACCCCCCCCCAGACATAATGTATTTTTGAAATTAAAAAATGTTAAAAATTTTATTACCGTTCCGGACCGGCAAAACCCCTTTTGGGGCTCTGTGTAAGTCCTCTAATTCTGCACAAAATATACGTTGCATATATATATATATATATATATATAAATTTTTGGAAATTGAGAACCACTATTTTTTTGAAAAAAAGCCGGTCCTTTAAAGGTTAAAAAGGCAGTGAACGCAGGTAGGTGGATTCTAACAACGCGAAGTGAAATCGCAACTCCTACTCAGAACAGTGTATAGCCATGCAGTCACGCGAAATAAAAATAAAGCCCCCATTCCAGCAATCGATTTTATTTTTAACAGTGTAATACCATACGTATTATCATAATCCGTTTCAGTCTGTGTCTTACTATATGGGTACGCAGTACGTGCTCGCAATGAAAGATAAAGCCTCGAATAACTCTTTATGCGCGTTAAGGAGATTAGCGAGATTTAATTCTAATTAGGTGAACATCCTAAAAACGGTAAGGTGGGATTATTTTTTAGCAATACGGTAAATCGCGATAAACAGAACCTTGATTGTCTGAACACCTTTAACCGAAAATTTCATATTCGGACAGTGTCCTCTAGTAAAAAAATTATTTTATTAACTTTCATTTAAAAATAACATTTTAATAGTAGAATCAAAATATGAAAGAAAGAAGATATGGTTGATAACGCGTGAAGATCTTAATATTGGAATGTTCCTAGAAAATATATCTCTACTATGGAGCATTCACATATTCGGAAACAATTTTAATCAGGGTTCGAAAGAGTTCTGGAACTTTTCAATAGGTTCTATTTTTTAGAACATGGACCGTGGAACTTTTTTAAAAATGTTCTCACATTATAAATTCTCACGAAAACCGATAAAGTAAAAGTTCTTGAAAATAAACGTTTTAGTTGAAATGGAATTTATAAAATATAAAAATAAAAAAATTTCTATAACAGGAACAGATATTTTGTTCATCAATATTAAAAAAATTCTCAATCGTTGTAACAAATAGTGAATACTATTACAGTTAAATTGATATTCTGAATGTGTTATTGATTTATAATATTTACTTACGTAGATAATTTCTACGCAGATATTATAAAATTTTTATGTATTTTGGTTCATGTAAGTTATAAAAAAATGTTATTTAGGTATTATTCTTGAGATGTTCTTTGTTCTGTTCAATAGGTACTTCTTATTAAGCTATTAAATAAACACGAAGAATATGATATTATATTGCTAAATAAAACTAGTACCTAATAGTTTAGTACTTTTCTTTATCTTATGGAACCTTTTTTAATAAATGTTCTGATACAACTAGTTTCCATGGAATTTTTATTATATAGGTTCTAAAATATCTGTTCCATGAGAACACTTTTTAAAGAAGTTCCTAAGGGTAACATTTCTTTCAATAAAAATTCGACAGGAACATATATTTTCTTTAACGAAACATATAAGTTCTAACAGAATTCTGTTAAAAACGAGAGTTCCAGAACATTTTGGACCCCTGGTTTTAAGGGAATCTAAATGATAACATTTCGTTATAATTTTTTATTTGTAAGTGTGCCAGTAACTATGAAAGTAGCCAAAGTGAAATGTTTGGAAAACTTAAATTGATCACTTTTTTGTATTTCTTAATACACCCAAGTACAAACATCGAGATATCCCACCCACACAAATGTAATATTACTTAATAAACGATTGTTCCCATGTTGAAATATAATTGTTAAGTTAATTGAAAAAAATCATTTGAACACCGTGTTCTTCCATTAATTTAGATAAGCGAGGTTCTTACAATTAGAGTTTCATGCACGTGCAATCGAACCAAACGTTAATCGAAACTCAATGGTTTCATCCAGCATCAATTTATAACTGTCAGCTTCACGTGTGCATCACGATATAAACACGTTGGCTTTATTACGAAATCTTCCCTATGACTCAGTTCGAGGGTGTTCATCCCTTCTGCGAAGCGAACAAATCGATATCCACAACGTTGGAGAGCACATGGCTGCTATTTCTCTTATGAACAGAAAGGTTGCCGACTTCTATTTAGCGCATTGATCATCCAAGCAACGCGACAAAAACAGATAGAAATGTTGGAAAAGCAACTAATTCTATATATTGGTATGGTGAGTGTGGGAGAATTCGAAGGGTGACGAAATTTCTTGTAAAAAAATATGCTGACCCGATAGAATAAAGGTTTTGCAGGCAGCACTTCCTTTTTTTTTTTAGAGAAAGGTCTTTGCAGAAAATTGCAAATTTTGAATGTCATTGAAAAAGAAAATACCAGTTTTCCACCTTATTTCTTTAAAGAGAAAACATTAAACAGTTCTAAATAAAGTGTATTAGAAGCGCTCCTATGTATTTTTGCTGCCTACTTTTACATTTTAGAAATATAATTTCTTTACATTTAGAAATATGTTTTTAACAGCTAAAATTGTAATACAGTGATATGGCAGAATAAAGGTTTCAGATGCTAGACTTTGTTTCTTGAGAAAAATGAGTGACTGTGTTTTGAAAGAATGTATTTAGTATTGCATTCACTAAAGCAATGAGACAGTTTTCTAAATCTACTCTGTTAATTGACAGTTTGTTATAAAAACCGTTTATGTGTATACATTTCAGGATGGACTTTTTTAATTGAAGATATGATTCGATTTGCACGAACGATTCCAATCCCACGACCTTTCCATTGAACTCCAAACAATTTATTTTAGTCTCGGCAGAACATAGATCTCATTTCCAGTTGGAATCGATCGAATCAACCAAACTAATTGTACCATGGAAAGCACAATAAGATATTTGATACTGCGATATTGTATATAAAGTTTATTGACATTGCTTTATGTGCATATAATAAGTTACTTAGATTGACTCACAATCAGTTAGGCGTACAGAGTCCTTAATTATTAGAAATCTAATTCAAGTCTCACAAGGGGAGGCCGCGACATCTGGAACACGGATTTTGATGACTCTCATATATGTTGTAGTGTAGGCGTAGTAGACCAATATATGTGTCACATGTTGGGTCCACTACCCCATAGATGTTTATGCGTTGAAGAACAGAAGCGATAGCGTTGTTCATTGTAATGATGAATAGCGACGCGTGTAAAGGGCAGGTCTCGTACCAAAACTTTCACCGGTTCGATTCTCACTGGAATCATTTTTTATAAATTTATTTTATATGTTTTATTCCTCAAAAGATAAAGTATTATTTTTTACATTCTAAAATGTGACATTTATCGTAAAAACAAATGAAACAATAAAATTTACGACACCATGCACATCTAATAAAAGATGTATGGCCACAGGTACATTTTTTAATTGTACAATTAGTTTCTAGTGGACATGACATTTGATTTAATTTAAAAGAAAATACGTCGCCTACACGGCTTATAAGCTTGCTTATAAAAGACCCGCTATAGCGAGCACTTTCGGCACCGATAAGGTCCGTTGACAGACACGAGCCAGACTCGTCGTTTCATATAAACATAAGAAATGGTTGCAGCATTTCGTGCACGTTACTTTGTACCGTGTCAGTTCTATTTCATGCGTCGTTGGTTGATGTTCGAGAGTATAATTGTGAATATCCAATTTTTTTCTATACGTTCAGGATTATTATTTTATTATTTACTGCAAGTGCAAAACGTTAAAGTTTACAATTAGTGCGATGAGTGTAAGCACGTTTGCTTCAACAAGCTCGGACAATTCCGACTTGTTAAATATTTCGGACATAAATCTTGGCAATACTTTATCTTTTGAGGAATAAAACATATAAAATAAATTTATAAAAAAAATGATTCCAGTGAGAATCGAACCGGTGAAAGTTTTGGTACGAGACCTGCCCTTTACACGCGTCGCTATTCATCATTACAATGAACAACGCTATCGCTTCTGTTCTTCAACGCATAAACATCTTTTTTTATTAATATTTCGGAAACTATGGGGTAGTGGACCCAACATGTGACACATATATTGGTCTACTACGCCTACACTACAACATATATGAGAGTCATCAAAATCCGTGTTCCAGATGTCGCGGCCTCCCCTTGTCAGTGTATTATAAAGAATTAGAAATATATTTTTGACAAGGGGACCACGCGGTAGTGGACATCGCTTTTGGAACGACAATATATGGGGGTCGTAGTACTCATGTAGTATGAAAATACCATTTAGGCTTTCTGCATGGTGGGCCTTCGTTTTCGAGATATTTTGATTTAAAGTTTTTAACGTAGTTAGTAATCCAGATACATAGCATCTGTACCCAAGAAGGTTTCGTGGCCATAGTGGTAGCGCATCAGATTGTCATGCGAGGCGGCCCCGGGTTCAAGTCCCCCTGCTGCAACTGTATATAAAACTCCATAATATATTTTTTCTTTTTTTTTTTAACAATTTTTCCCGTGGTAATATATTTTGTGGATATTACGTATTATATAGTGCGTTACATATTACTCTACGCAAATTTTAAGGTTGAAAATACATTTATAACATAATATCATATTATTCTAATCATCTCTTCCACCTGTGCTTTTCATATTCTTGTACTGCGAAAATATTTCAATCCGAAAATTTCGACGCCTGCGATTGTCGAGCAGGTAAAGTGGAATAGCCGTTACTTCTGACCGTAAGGGTGGTCTTATACCTGTTCAAAAGAATGGTCGAATACCTGGTCGTTGGGGGCGAGTAAGTCTTGACAACGATTTCATGAATATTTCGTTTACTTAATTAATTTTTATACAATGCTTGGGGTGGTATTGATCAAACACACATACAAAACATAATTCTTTGAAACACCACGCACATTTTAATAAAGATATTTGCTTGCATTCACAATATAATAAATTAGGTGGAAAACAGACTTCATTTAAATTTTGAAATTTAGGTTTTTCATGTGCTACCAATCCTGCCGCGCACAAAATATATTTCCACGGGAAAAATTGTTAAAAAAAAAAGAAAAAAAGTTATGGAGTTGCAGGGGTCTTGAACCCGGGGCCGCCTCGCATGACAATCTGATGCGCTACCACTATGGCCACGAAACCTTCTTGGGTACAGATGCTATGTATCTGGATTACTAACTACGTTAAAAACTTTAAATCAAAATATCTCGAAAACGAAGGCCCACCATGCAGAAAGCCTAAATGGTATTTTCATACTACATGAGTACTACGACCCCCATATATTGTCGTTCCAGAAGCGATGTCCACTACCGCGTGGTCCCCTTGTGAGCTGATTGTGTAAAACTATAAACGTGGAATTTTTGTGAAAATAGTAAGATATCCGAAATAGTCGAAGAAATTGCTGAAAAAAGAACGAATGCAGATTTATTCTGAGTTCAGTTATGAAAATTCTTCTACATAATTGCACACCAGTTAACGTCTAATATTAAAGAAATTTTCTTACTAATGATACGAACAAACTTAATTATATTAAATCAATAGTCATTTAAGCTCTTTGCTTCAAAATCGTATGAATTGATTTTTGCTTAAGAATTTTTCTACAAATTTTCGTTAAAACTTATAAATAATTGAGTCGTTTGTTTTGAAAGTGACTTAAGTCCATTTATATTTTATTTTTTATATATATCAATTTTTAATACTAACTTCAAGTTATACATGTTACTACAGTCAATAAAAAACAATTGATAAATAGACTTAGCCCACTTTCAAAATAAATGCCTAATTTGTAATTATTACGAATTAACTCGAGACTTAGAATTCCAGTTTCTGAACTACAAGTGGCATCATCAGCGCTATAGTCACACCAAACTTAACTGTGTCGACTCTTATAACCGATTTTTTAAATTCAAATATCTCGAAAATAAATGACCAGTTGCACCCAAAATGGGGGTGTTTCTTGAATGGCTTGCCGAGCCCTACAATTTGATATATCACTTATTATAAAAGCGTGTTTCCAATTTTGGACCCCTCCTCGTACATAAGTATGAGTTTGAGTTTCTTTGTATCCAGTTACTTGCCATTGATTTTTCAGTTCTAAGTAAAATAAAATATTTTATATAACCAACCCTACACTTCAAATTCCCTGTTCGATACCATTTATTTCGAAAAGCGGATAAATCCAAACAACAAAAAATGAAAGTTGACCAACCTGAATAATTTTTAAAATCAATGAAATTTCACCGAACCCATGATTCCTAAAGAATTATACAGCAGAGTTTGATTCTCCTAACATTAATATTGTATGGACACTAAACTTTTGATTCATTTCCTGTAAAATTAGTTTTTGAACATCTAGCATTTTTTAAAAATTATCGATTCAATTGCAGTTGTGTGTCTAAAATGTGAATCAAATCGACAACCTCGTGCACTCCTCTTGTCAGACTGTCACCCGGTAAATTAACAATAATGACAATTTCGAGTGGTAGACTGGATGGTATCAGAGATTATCTATTGTGAATGAGAAACGTTTCAGTTATCAGTTCGTATCGTCGCGCTGACTCATTAATATTTCCAGTGGAATTGATTCAAAATTTTTGCGACACCCGCGGTTCGGTGACATATTTCCAGAAACTGTGAAGAAATCCGAGATTGGTTAATTTTCTTCCGAAGACAAAAGCGTTTCTCTACAGTGTGAAATGGAGAAGACGAATGCTTGTGCTGCACAGTGGTTAGTTGGAGGAAGTGACAACGCCGCTTGCCAACTCTTTACCAGCACATTGTTCCGCGACTCAGCGAGCAGATAACGCGGTAAGTGAACTTAAATTCTATCGTTTTGCTTGCAGCCGAATGCACGGGTTTCCTTCCCTCTATTCCGTAAGAGCTCTTGAGTGAAACAGATTACAATGCTTATTATTCCGTTGTCCGTAACAGGTGGCCGAAGCACTGTGATAGCAATAACACCTGAACGATCTTAAGTGCCAGTTAAACTTAAGGAAGGAATCCTATTCTTTGGGCTAAAAACAAAACGAAATTTTAGATTTTTTTTTAAGCAACTAGCGATTCGAATAATTTGAAATTTGGACCATGTTTTTATGCATCTTTGAAAAAGTTGTAGTTTTTTAATAATAAATATAATTTTTAATAATAAATATCGGAGTTAGGTATGATCGACCATCACGCCGCCGTTGTCCGCTGGTGTGCACGATATTTCTGTAACCACTGAACCGATTACCTTCAAATTTGGCCTGTATGTCCAACAAACATTACTTTATACTTTGATGAACCAGGATACCGATAAGTTATATACTTCTTTGATTCCATAAGAAAATTGGCGCAAAATTGTATAGCAAAAGTTGAATTCAGATTTTTCAATTTGAAAATTCTTCACATTCGTCAAAAAATTTTTGCATTTTTTTCTGGCTCGTTAAATTATGGCTGCATATGTATACAGTGAAACACCGTTTCATTTTTCTGTTTTAGATTACCAGGAAGATAAATATCATGCACACCAGCGGACGACGAATTTTGCGCGGCGTGTTGGTCGATCATGTATAACTCCTATATTTGTTATTAAAAATTCATAAAAAAAATTATTGCTTCCTCAAAGATGCATCAAAATATGGTCCAATTTTAGATGAATTAAATCGCTAGTTTCTACTTAAAAAAAATCCCGAATTTTGCTATGTTTTTAGCCCAAAGAATTTTCCCCCCTTAAGGCGAGATCCTGGTGTAATCGGCAAAAATCAAGGTTCTTTTTGGGAATTTTTTGTAAGGAAACTACACATGCAACCCTTTTAAAACATTAAGGCTATATTATTACGTATTTCAAGAAACGAACAAACATTTTTTCATGAAGAATTACATTTGTTAATAATGGTATTTACATTACTTTATTACTGTAATCACGTTGAATTTATTGTAACTTAGATTCCAACGAACCCATCGCATTGCAGTGATCAGCAATTTTGAAGAAATATGTAGGGGTAAGCCTCGTATAACATGGTACTAAGTTGTATCGAAACTGTTAATGCAAGCAATAATAAATCGAGCAGAAAATTCAGGAATTAATGGAACCCTGTTAATTCTCCTCAAAATTCAAATGTACATATTTGAAGGCTGTCTACGTTCTTTAATTCGTTACACCAACCCTGTGTTATGAGGCTTCCGCTATTTTTGTATCGTGTTATATCAGAACTGTTATATGTATCAAAGTACCGTGTTATAAGAGGTGTTTACGTTAATTGAAATAACCCGAGGGATTATGTAAAATTGAATGAAAAGCATACATACTCATTTAGAACGTTAACGCTTAAGCGACTGCATATATTTTCTCGTAACTTTTTGCCAAGACCAGCGATTTGAAACTGAAAACCAGAAAAGCGTAGACCGATCTTTTAAGTGTTAAAAATAAAAAATTGATGTTTAAAACTTTAAGCGGCAATGTTTTGAAACTCAAAACATGACTTATGTCTTTTTGCCTTACAATCACAGGTAGAATGCAGTGCCTCATTACGATGACATATTGCTTTACATGCCATTTTGTTATCATTTTTAATAGCGCATTCTCAGTTTTGTTAGGTAGTAAATTATAACGATACTTACACTCCCATTCACACTATCCACTCATAATGTTTTAATTACCTAACCTCTTTAAATAAATAACAAGTCATTATGTTCAAATTTGTTTGTAAGCGTTCGTTCAATTCTTATTCATGAATCTCAGATATTTTTATAAATTAAAGATACAGTGGTTCATTTGTCTACTTAAAATGATTCGTGAACTGTGCATTTCATAAATAATTATCTCTCCTAATAATTAACTCTCTGCTATATCGACGCGCGCTACGAAAAGTAGCACGTTTCATTTTTTCTACATGCAGTTGTCCGTAAGAAAAAAACGAAACGTGCTGCTCTTCGTAACGCGCGTCGATATCATAGGTACTATATTTATTGATTCATGGAGATCATCTTCTACTTCTTTATCACTCTGAATTCTGAAAGAATATCAAACACTGCTAGAAAAAAATGAAGTACCTGAAGTAAAAGTTGGTGAATTTTATTTTACGTAATTAGAGAATTTTTATTTTATGTAATACTACTTGATGTTGGACATTATAATTAATTCATACGTAAAATTACTGTATGAGTAAAACACTCACGCGTTGGAGCATGCTGCACAAACTGTAATAATACTGCTAAATAATTAATGATATACAATCATATTATTCAGAAATTCTTTGGAAGCAGAAATTATTTATTGTTCCTTACCAAAGGTACGTTTCATGATTGAATGCAGTCACGAGGTTCCTCGCGAGACATGCGTAAAGCATGAAATTAAAGATACATTTTTCCCGCAGACTTGCAAACACTGTTTGATTATTTAACGTTTTACTGTGATGATATTTCAAGCGCCGAAACATCTGTTTTAATTCTTTCCCAGCTGAGAGGTTCGATGCTTCCAATTGCGTCATGAACACACCGTTGCACAGTGGTCTGGATGGTGGCCAAAATTCAATTTCTCAACTTCAACTTTACAACGTCATTTTTTTTTTATGAATTGACAACCCTCCAGAGCTTCTAAATCCGCATAGCTCTCTCTTTTCAGATGACTCTTTGATTAGATATAATATTACAAAGACAAAATCATCAAATTTTATGTGAATCTAATTGTTTTAATTACTCATTATAGAACATCAAAATACGTGTTTATATCATACAGGTATATAAGTAAGGAAGTATATTTCAGTTATTTATACGTGTCATAGGCATTTTTTAGTCCATGAACAAATAGTGCAATGTTTATATGAATTTAAAGTTTGAGAAGGCTTATAAAAAAAGGATTAAGCCAGATTAACATCGGACTTTTTTTACACGAAAGCTTACACAATTGTTAACAAGAGCATGTAAATTTCAAGTGCAATCTCCTGCAATCTTCAATTTTATGCAGACTTTTAGAAATGACGCTCGAGGTATTGTATATATTTTATATGTATAATAATTTTTAATATTTTTTTTTTAAGTCAAAGATAATGTTAGGTCTGATTCTTTTTTCTCTTTCTTTCTCTAGTACGGCTATGATTTTTAATTTTGGCTATAAAATACCGCTTTCCAGATCTCAATGCGCACCATATTGAATCCGCCATTTTGATTTTAAATTTTTGGTGCCAAATTCGTTATCAGCGACCGCAAAAACCCTTAATCACCAAGTTTCAGAATGATCAGAATTTTGGCCGCTAAATGTAGATATCCCCAGACCACTGTGCGTTGTGCGATTCACGTTAAGACCAAGCGACGTAAAATATATGACAAGACCTGGAAGCTGGAAGTATAGCGAAGGAAAATTATCGAAATGGTTTGAACTGCCTCTTTAAATAAAAGAACGCTCGAAAACTTATTTTGCAAATGATTAATATACAGACAACCATGGAGCAGATATCCTTTTAAAATTCTTGCTGCAAATAACACTTTTGAAGGAAGTGTTTGAAATAAGAATTTTAACGTGTATCACGATGATTTTTTACATATATCTAGAACGCTGAAAATAAGTTGATTTTTGCAAATTTATTACAGAGGAACTATAAAATAAATCATTATGAAACTGTCAGTATTTTATATTTATCTTCCACAGTTTGAAAAAAAATCTTTTATTGAAAATGTCGCTGTTGAGAAAAGTTGCTCACTTTTTCTGCGGAAATTGGCCCTTAAAGTTGTCGCGATTTTCGTTTCTTTAACCTTCACTCTGTGGACAGTGGTGCAAACACACCCCAAGCTAATGAAAACGCAAATAAAAAGTTACCGAATGGAAACTTTCCCAAGTATTCTTGTAGGAATGCTATCTGTAATATTTTTTACACAGAATTTGATAAAAATTTCATTGAAATCGCTGAATTTGAATGCAGTAGTAGGCTTCAAAGGCACCTGAGCGCTTACCCATGTAGGTACAGGGGTGCATATGCACCCCGATATTCCCCATACAAAAATGAATTTTTGTAAGCAGCAGCGTTAGTATTTTTCTACAGTGTGTTTTGTATTTACATTCCTGTTGCCTGAAATACATGGTTTTTAGTCATTTTTTGTTCAGCGTAATATCATTATCTCTAAAATGGTTTGATGCAATTTCAGTTCGGTCTTTGCTTACATTTCAAAGAAGTAAGATAGGTTTTTTATTAAATTAGTGGTAAGTGTTTGGTAAATTATAGTGTTTCTTTATTGTAAAGATGATGCTAATTAGTACAATAACATATGTTCAGAGTGTGTTTATTTATTTTCTTTCCACCGAACACAGCACCAGCAAGAGAAGTAAGAGATCTCAACGCAGATGCTACATGTGCCCTCCGTCTAGTGACATCAAGACCAGCTTGAGCTGCTACATTTGTCAAAAACCAGCGTGTAAAAATCGTAGCAACAATATTTGCGATAGATGCATGAACACCGATTCTGACGATGCATCTTAAACATATTTTTCATTATTTATATACAACTTTTAAATTTTTGTATTTTAAATTAAATAATATAATTCTTTCTACACTTATCTTCTTAAAAATTAATAAAATTTCGCAAATACTTACGTAACCAAAGTTTTTTCTGTACATTTGTGATTGAAAATGCGTGGGGTGTAATTACACCTCTGTACATGGTTAACGTTAAACTATTAGTACGCAGAGTGAAGGTTAATATAACTTTAGTTTTCTTTTGGCAGTGTGATAGAGCATAAAAAACTGAACAATTCTTATATATAAAGTTTTGTTCTATCTCCCACCGTTACAAAGTTATTTAAAAAAAACCAAAAACGTGATAACTTTAAGGGCTGATTTCGCACCTTCGGAATGACTTTCCGCAGAAAAAATTAAATTAAACCATTTATTCTAGATCTACTATGTCGTGTAAACTACATAAACTTTAAATTCAGTGTCTGAAAAACCACACATATTGACTTACTGTGTTTCACCAGAACACCCACGATATTAATTATTATAAAATAATTATTTCTAGTTATATGATAACATGTCTCCTTGAGAAACAGCGTACCTACTTAAGTTCTTTGTTTCATGTATGTATTAAACCCACCTAACTTTTTGTTGAAAATAACAACGAACGTCATTTAACATGGCCCCCAAATTTCCTTCCTCTCTCAACAGCCTCTAAATATACAAGCGTAGTCACGGAGGAATACATGTTTCTTTATATTCTGTAAATTCTCGGAAGAGACGTGATTTCGCCTCTGTGCTTTCTCGTCGACGATTCGTAACAATTGATTCGAAGATGCGGAGAAACTTTTTGACACAAATCCGCGTGCGGCGAAGCACATTGGCTGAGGTCCAAAGTACACACCATAAACCGTTTTTGGAAACTTCATCCGAATGTTTGACATTATTCCAGTAAACATTTACTCGAGTAAAAAGCATGGAGTACATAATTTATTATGGAAAAGGAACTGCTAGGTAATTAATTCGTTAGGTTCAATTAATGTTTTTGGAGAATTATTCTTTTCTTCGTTATTCTGTTCATTCTAGCATTAAACCTTATTAGAGAAGAAAAGAAGTAGATACTCAACGACACAAAATTATTTACAGGCTTCATAATAAGTATATAGAACTGAATAAATTTCCAAAATTGATACAAAGCTTGCGCACGCGTGTAATACTCGTGCAATGCCCAACGAAACAAGCAAAGAACAAAAATAAAGTGTTTCAGCTTTCAGTGTTATAGAATAAAAACGCTTTCATTCACAACATAATGATACAACAATATGTCTACTGGCCACGTGAATGCACAACCCGATGTTTTCTCATTGGAGCTTGCATAAACTAAAATGTCAGTTTTTTTTCTTCCACTAAATGTCCTAAGTGACGTACAAAGTACACTATAGGGTGGTCCAATAAGAACTACCACCTCGAATATCTCCGAAATCATGAAAGTAAAAGAAAAATCCTCCACTTGTAACAAAATCGCGATGACCATATAATGGCCCCTTTCGTAACAAGCAATTTTTATTCGGACATTTTTTCTCGTACTTCCATTGTTCCGGAAATATTCAAGGTGATAATTCTTATTGGTCCACCATGTATTTCACAGTGTTCCGCAGAAACAATAATCTGCGAAGTTATAAGAACGCCATCTTGTACAATCCATCTTACGTAGATTCTTTACAATGCAATCGGAAGTGTGTTGGACCCCCGTCGTACATACAAACAACATTTATCGTAAACGGTTGAATGTATTTTTTACAAATCCTGCATTACCAAGGTGTGGAAAAAATGGAAGAAACAGTTCATACATCAGAAAGACAAATGTACGTATGCTGTTACTAACAATCTGTTTGTAGGAAAATAAATTTCGAAGAATTTTTCACAAATAATGATAGAAATCTGATACCGATGGTTAAATAAATGCAAACGTAGCACGAGAATTTTTTTTTCTGTTCAAAGGTGATCGCTGGGAACATTATTTACGCTATTTCGAGTAAATAGCTTTATCATTGAATAATCATACCGTATTAAAGTTATAAACTTTGGTTACGTTTAGCGAGTGGCCGATCGCAGAAAACGATTCTTAACGTCACCTACAGGAAAAGTCTGAATATGTACTTTTAACGTGGTCTTGACACAGTAACTGAGAATGGAAGATTTTTCGCATGTTGGGCCTTCTACTACTATGATTGTTGACGTTTTCGTACTGGGATTGTGTTTTAATTCTCGTAGAATATAGGCTGTTTTCGAAAAAAAAATTGTTTCCTTAAGGGGAGCGATTGGCGACGTAGAACGAAATAAAAAAGTTCCTATAAACAGAATGTTAAATACTTATACTCAATCTTTACACTATTGTTACTAGTTTTTACAATAATTTTTCCTGTTGTAGCTAATATAAAATTCCATAATTTTCTCTAAGAATGTGTAGTGATTGAGGAGGCCACATAAAAAGTAATTATTTGTTATGTCTTCATTTCTATAATATATCTATTAGCTAAGATTTCTAATTGCAGGATTAAGAAGACTTTTAATAGTATTTAACTCATTCAGCGTATGGTTTAAACATCGTATTTAGAGAACCAATAATAAATTTTTACTAAATTAATAATTCTGCATATATAATCATGTTTTTTTTTTATTTCAGTCATTTGTACTGCATTAATAGAAGTAGTGCATAAATCGTTTCCTTGCAATAAATTTATAAATTAAAGTGATGTGAAGTTAAGACAATTTATTAGTAACTAAGAATAGTGTACACTTACGAAAATTGTAAACAGAAAATACGACGAAATAACGCAAGAACAAGCAAACAGTTTGTATCCAAAAAAAAAAATACTGACAATTCTAAGAATGAACTATTTTGAATTTGAGTCAACTCAGTTAATAATTCGTAAGCAGCTTCGACGGACCAATCACGTCTTCTGCGAATCAAGGAGCAAGTGTATCTTTACAAGAACGTAAGAATCGTATTCTTACGTAACCGTGGAGAGCATTCTAGTCAAATTAGTAAACTACTGAACTTGAAATTTTCCACATGTCGATAACTAGTTGGAGCATGCCTGAAATTTCAAAACACAGAATGAAAATGCTTCTGACTACTCGTGGAACGTTAACAACTGCTACCGGGCAACATTAATATACAACATTACTTTGTTCATTTCAATTTTTGGTTTCCCTTATATTAGTTTATTAAGTTACCATACTGAAATTTACATAGATTATTTTTCGCTTCGAATAAGAATGTTATTAAATCCACCATTTTATATTATTATTACACTGTATGAATTCTTATTTACAGAAAAGTTACCATATTACTCTGTGTTTAAGGTTTACATAAACATATATTATTTTTAATTTCGAATAAATTATTAAATAGCCCGTATTATTGCTATTATCCAGGAAAGCTGTGCTACTGGGTTCAAGCTTCCACAAGAATGTATTATTTTTTATTCAGAATATTATTGCACACCATACTTTTTTTTTATTATTATTTTATTTTCATGTATCAGGTATTGCGCCTACTACAGCTTTAATTGTTATAATATTCCTATACTATACTATTAATATGTACTCCGGTGCCATTATTTAAACTAAATTATTTACTCTCTTAGTACCTACTTATCAAAAAAAAAAAAAAAAAATGACAAACTATCATCGACCTGAAACCATCATATTCTTCGAGACAAATATTCTAAATTTCACTAGGTACATTATGCAATATATTATTTTCACGAAAACAGTTGCATAAACTGCTTTTTCCCAACTGTAGATTATCGGCACGGATGAACGCGGACGAGAATACGGACAAGAGGAACATTTCGTACACGTGACGAACGATAGCGCGAGTTCGTCGACGTAGGACTTTTGCCGTCGACGGCACTCGGGGTGGCACGTGATTAGGCGAGCCACGCGATATTTACAGACTTTTTAAGCGAAATGTCGCCGTGCGTCTTTGACATCATAAATATCGATTAAAAATTTCACGGTAATCAGAAACTGTCAGTGAATATTAACTCAAGGAAGGTCAAACTGATGATTGTAACGTCAATGGACAATGTGGTGAAACAAATTTGACATTTTACGTATGCAAATATAATTTTTAAAAATACTCATATATTATCGAATATTGGCACCTGCCCTCGGGATGAGTTCTTCTTGGAACGAATTGGATGATTCACTATGTTGCAAAGATTTTCAAATATTGCATTTGTGTGTTTACTTCTAACTTTACACCTAAAACCATCGGGCAATCCTAGGTGTTTAAACGTAACTGTGAAAACTTTAGGCAACCTAAGTAAAATTCGTATTTGACTAAAGCAAAAGTGTTGACATACATAGATTATAATACCCAATTTATCGGTTGTTCCACTGCGTAGAAGTGAAAAATTCGTAAAATCGAAAACAAAATTATTTATCATATTAGTTTTTAATGGACTAATAATGACACCGTAGTAGGTAAAGAATTTAGTAATGTTTTAAAAATATTTTAATTTTGTATCATTTCAGGAAAAAATTTCTGCAAAATTTTAACGTAATCAGTCCCTACTTAAAATATGACAGCTAATGATCTTGTGTTAAATATGATTTCAGTGTAATTACAGTCGAAGCCTTGTCAAGTCCCAAAGCAATTACTAACGAAACCTTGGCGAATTTCTCTCCCTAAATGTACCCACGTTTAGTTTGTACTGCAGCTAACACTAATACTCATGATCGAGAGTGAGAGAGGATGAGAAGTGAAAGAGCAAGCTACTTCAACAGTTTTCACGCGTGGCAGGCAGGTGATGAATCATCAATGTGACATATGAGACATGAAGTTCTTATAATGGTTACTTTACCTCAATGAGAGGGTTTTTAACGAATTAGTAAGATTTTTCTGGTTGAAACGATCTAGGTTCGTACAAAAACATGGTAGTAGGAGAATATTCGAACTCATTATTATCAATATCTTGTCACTGCATTAAAAACCTTCTCACTGAAATAAAATAAGTATGTCAAATTTGTGACTCGTTCGCTAGCTATGTTGAATGTGTAAATTCCAAAAAATTATTGCTGGATTCTCAAAGTGTAGACCTGATGAAAAAATTAAGAAAGCACATTTTCACCACTAAATATCAGATCCTTGCTTTATAAACCGAATGTTGTAGCGCGTTCTCTTCTATAAAAATTTTTTAAAAAAATGCAACTTACAAATATAGAGTTACACATTTCTCAGTTTGTAAAATTTCATGTATCTTACTATAGTGTACCATAAATAGATCATTATGAAACATTATGTAAACACCATGTACAGCTTTATAACTCTCTATAAAGAGTTCTATTTGAGTTTAAATAATAACAAAAAAAATAAAAAAAATAGTGGGAATGATACGTTCGCATTTGCGCAACTAGTGGGTCCGTTTAGAACACAACTAATGATTTTCCACAATACTATGCGAAAAAGATATAAGTACCTACCATCGTGTTAAAGAAAACGCAATAACTTTGTAGCTCGTATTATTAAATAAATTATAATACATTTCTAGATCATCCGCCTTACATTCTTAAAAAAAAATGTATCTATGGTATTTTTAACTTTATATTTGTATGTATGTACTTTTCTCACTGTTTGCCGTGTACATTTAATAGTATATATGTACTAATATTAATAATGTATACAGGGTGTTTCACCCAACGTTATCACCTGAAATATTTCTGCTATATTTAAAATTTTATAAAAATGTTTTCAACAAAAATTGCATAATTTTGCGGAGGCCGGAGTATAGTAACAATAGGTTTATTCTCTTGGGAGGGGTTAATAAGATGAATTTTTGTCTCTTTGAAATTTTTTAAAAGACCTTTAGTGAGCTTGAAGGATTTGTAGGTCGTTGAATTCGGTTTTGAAGTGGCTATCGAGTTCCGTCAAATAAAATATATGTGGTACGAAATTTAAGCAAAGTTGACCTTCGTATTTCATTCACCCCTCCCAACAGAACAAAACTATTACCTATTACTCTACAGTAATTCCCCGTTATGAGTCCGTTTTTTCCTCTCGTTGACAGTCCGGCGACTATCCCCACACCATTTCTTGGAAGCCTGCGGACGAGAGTGAGAGAACCGGACAACGAGCGAGAGGAAACGAAAGAGTCAGACACGAAGTTGCCGTCGGGTACGAAAGAGAGAATCATGTCCGCAAGCCACTATGAGTCCGCCGCCAGCCCCGTTCGTCGGACTCATAACGGGGAATTACTGTATATGCCGGCCCAGAGTGCGTTAATATTTAGACAAAAATTGCAAAATCAAATAGTTTCCAGGGCGATATTTATCATTTAATATTTACATCTATCTAGAATCAACGTATTTAGAGTTTTTCTCACGAGTGTTACATAAATTGCCCATTTAGTTTTTAAATAAGTGTTATAAAATATAGCTTATTTTCAACATTATTTATTTATGTATTTTAAATATGGAAACAAAAGAAAAAATTGTTAACTGCTAAAATCTTCTGTTTAACAGAATTTTCATTATCTTAGTCTAAAAAAGTTTATTATATATTTATACACATATTTTAATGAAAAAATTCTAACTTCAAATACCGCTCTGAATTCACCTTTTGTGTTACTAAGCACGAACAAATTAAAAAGACAGTACTATTTTTGTCCACATCCGCCTATCACTCGACGAACTTGGGTCCCTACAAAACTATAAAACTTTAAATATTGTAGAAATATTTCAGGTAGTTATTTTTAGCTATAATTTTTCGCCAATTTGTTTTACTTTGATTTTCCTGCAGTACTAAATAATATCTGTCTTTATAAGAACATATTTTATTTAAAAAGATTTGGCACACTAGTAACGATATTGATATTAATTAATTTATGCTAACAGTATTACAATATGTTTTTATCTAAAGCCTTACACAGCACAATAAATGGCAGTATCGTGCTACAGCTATAATTTTCGTTCTCAGTTTCGAGAAACAAAAACGATATTAATTTTTGTCACTATTTCGAAAGTAAAAATATTTGCAAGCATACTTTTTATCGGTAACATAAAACGGTGTCCCTGTTGAAACGTATCTACGGCAGTGCGAGTAACACTTTCGAGTCGACACACGATCGAAAGAGTCAAGTGGCGCGACATTGAATCGTCATTGTAAGCAATTCAATTTCGACCTCGTTTTCTGTATCTTCGTCGATCAAGACTTCCCATTGATCATTCCCCCTTTGTTCACGGCGGGTTATTGCCGCACGCAACCGAAGTATGATAGACGCAGCTAACACAGTGCACTTTTACTTTTAAGTGCATCATTCATAGCCGTTTTATATTTTCGAGCCGTGACAGTCTGGAGAAATTAATAGATACTACCAGAATAATATTGTGAAAGAAAATTAAATAAGTGAAACTAGAAATTAAATAAATTTGAATGGTGTATTGCTTCTTTGCCATAAGTGTTTCTTAAATATACCAAATAATCAATTTTGAAATAAGTCGTTGCCTTGTTGGTAAAACTGACCAAATCCATATTTTTTAATTATCAGAAAATGCAATTTTAAAGTTCAATCTATTATAATAAATCAGCTGATAATTATTGAAAATTATTGCAAAATACATAAGTTTTTTCCCGCATGGATATTTATTAATCTATTGTTGTAAAAGACTTAGAAAGGAATCGCTTCCACTAAGGATTTCAGGATAGACTAATGGACTTGGTCAGTTTTACTGCTTTAGTGGTCCCTTGAAATTTAATAGAAAATACAGAAACATAATTTTTCAAAGCGTAAGTGGGTTGGACAAAATGGTCTCAACACAAGTGATCGCTCAGGAAGGACTGATTGACTTGAACAGTATTTCGTCAAACCTTATGCCACTCTCAGTATTAATATTTGAGAAATATAACTACATAAACTGAAAATACTTAGTGTAGGCGGGCATGATGGTGACACGCAAAATCACAGAGTTGAGCGGGAAACGGTACAAACTCGAAAGGCCTCTTTGCCCACCTAATTGAAAGAGGGAGGCTCATAAAGGTGAAACGAAAATGTCAGGGTGTTGAAAGGTGACCGAGCAAACACCAAACGTGATTAAAATTAAAACTATATTTCGATGCATACATTAAAGAGAAAAATCTTATTTTTAAGGGTACTTTCCCATGAAACCCTTCCCAAAAACAGGTATATTTAGGATTTTATATAAAAAAAAAATAACGTTATAGTGTTAAAAAACTTTTTAGGCTGTATTTGCATGTTATTGAAGGTTATAGAAAAATTGTTCTGGTTATTTTATCTAATATCGCTGTCTGTAGGTGGCTGTGATTGCCCTGGTGTTAACAAAAAAGTTCCGCATCTGCGGAATTGATAAGTGCTCGTAAAACTGACTGAAATCAACAAACTAGAAAATTCTTAAAGTTTATAAGATTGTTGATGGAATTATCTAACAATGAGGTCGTAGAAAAATTGAAATCTCATGTTTTGGCAAATGTTGTTGGAACCATAAACTTCGGAAGAATGGTAATTTTACGTACGAAAATGTTTACCTAAAGGACAAGATTGCTCAAAAAGTTATGATTGTAGATGATTCCATAGAGAATTTAGTAATGAACAAAATCCCGCAAGAAGTTTCGAAATCGGTCGAAAATTTTCTTTTTTAGGACTTCCGCAGTTTTAACCCTTCGTGGTCACACCTTTTTATAATCAGAAATTGGCCACATGGGGTTCACTGCACCGCAGAGTAATTTTTGAGTTACCATTTTTGTATTTTTGAATCTTTTAACTTTTGAATAATAATTATACATTCGTAATACTCGTACAATGTGATACTCTAATAGTATTTTTCTAGAAATATAAATATAGATATGATGAAATTTGTAGTTGAAAAATAGTTGCCGAAAAAAGCGATATTTTTTTGTTAAAATTCACCAAATACTTAAATTTTAATATTAAGGTCCCAAAATTTACAGAAATATTGGCAAAAACCTATACTTTTGGAAGAAAATTGCCGGGGGTGCGATACACGTGTTTTCTTCCAAATTTACTTTATTATCTTCAATGATGTGTCCAAATATAGCCTACAAAGTTTTTTTTAACACAATGATGTTTTCTTTTATTTAAATAAAACCCAGAAATGACCTATTTTTGGAATGATTAATTCGGAATCTTCTGAACGGATATAAATGTAGAATTTTCCAAACGAACACGAATCTAGAATCTCCCATGCACTGTCTTCTTGAAACCAATATACATACAACGAAGCCTCGATAATCCGAGATTCGATAAATCGAGTTTCCTTTAATCTCAGCTCAGCTTAAATCGATAATTCACTTAATTTGTAGTCGTATTCTGAAGAAGTTAACGTTAGCAACGCTTTTTGCATAGTTAAATTATTGTTTCCCCCAGACGTTTTCACTTACCTATATTCAGTTTTCTTTAAATATTGGTTTGCGTAAGTGTGCTTCGCTTATTTCGAGTTCCCGATAATTCAAATTGCATTGGGTCCCATTATTTCGAATTATCGAGGGTTTGGTGCATCCTTTTTTAAGACTTCATCATTTTTTATTAATATAACCAATTCCTCTATGATGCCCGCTTACAATATTAATTTCCAGTAATGTTGCAACGCATTAGCGTATGTCAATCACTCTACATACTTAAATCCTGAATAAAGTAACTATATCTTATAGCTCGTAATAGTTGTTAACATATTGATGGTGGTAAAGTCAAAGAGGCCATCAGCAAAAAGAGGAGGGGAGAGTCTCGATTTTATCAGACACAATTCTGATATTCTGAATTTCTCCGTTCTCGTTCCAAATAATTAGAAAGTGTTAATATTGAGATACCACTAATGCCTTTCTAAGTAAGACATTACATGTTCTTATTTAGAAAATGAATTTCAAAAACTGGACAACGTATGGAAGTAAGAAGTACTCGTGCACAATATTACGAACGACTCGTGCAATTCTTCGACATCTGTAACTTACAATATACACTCCGCGTCAAAATTAAAGGAACACTATAATTTCCCGAAAATTTTGGTCATTTTCAAATGGCTGTATCTCTGTGAAAAATGGTCAAAAAAAATATTTAAGAAAGGCATTTTAACGCTTGTAGTTTCTAGTTTTTGAATCAAGCACTCAAATTTTGTTTTCATCCATTATGATACTGTTTTATCAAGATGAAGCGCAGTAAACGAAGTTTCAGAAATTTTTGCCTAGTTTGAACGTATGCACGGGCCACAAAAATTTTTTCCCGTAAATTCAACGAAGAGCTTTTATAGAGCAAAAATTTTTCTTTAATTTCCGTTCTTTGATTTTGTTGTATGATTTTTATTGACCGAGTTATTCGCGATCAAAGCAAAAAAGGTACTTTTCACTTTGAACATCTATAACTTGCGAACTTATGATCGTAGACAAATTTTCATGATTGTTTTGAAAAGCTAAGAAAGTTTCCTTTCAGGACCTTTAGATGCCAATGTAATGAGATTTTTTTTTAAACGTATTAAATCCATTTTAAAAGGACCCCATACTTACCATTTTTTAGAAAACATGATGCCACTTGAAGGAAAATCATGGAATCATTCAAGTGTTCACGTTTTTTGCGAGTTAAAACTACCCTTAAACACTGCGCAAAAGGCCGGACCAATCAGATTTTTTTTCCGTATGTCCTCGATGATCAAACATGCGATATGGTCTGAAAAATTGAACGATCGCCTGTTTGATCATCGAGGACATACGGAAAAAAAATCTGATCGGTCCGGCCTTTTGCGCAGTGTTTAAGGGTAGTTTTAACTCGCAAAAAACGTGAACACTTGAATGATTCCATGATTTTCCTTCAAGTGGCATCATGTTTTCTAAAAAATGGTAAGTATGCCATTTATGGGGTCCTTTTAAAATGGATTTAATACGTTTAAAAAAAAATCTCATTACATTGGCATCTAAAGGTCCTGAAAGGAAACTTTCTTAGCTTTTCAAAACAATCATGAAAATTTGTCTACGATCATAAGTTCGCAAGTTATAGATGTTCAAAGTGAAAAGTACCTTTTTTGCTTTGATCGCGAATAACTCGGTCAATAAAAATCATACAACAAAATCAAAGAACGGAAATTAAAGAAAAATTTTTGCTCTATAAAAGCTCTTCGTTGAATTTACGGGAAAAAATTTTTGTGGCCCGTGCATACGTTCAAACTAGGCAAAAATTTCTGAAACTTCGTTTACTGCGCTTCATCTTGATAAAACAGTATCATAGTGGATGAAAACAAAATTTGAGTGCTTGATTCAAAAACTAGAAACTACAAGCGTTAAAATGCCTTTCTTAAATATTTTTTTTGACCATTTTTCACAGAGATACAGCCATTTGAAAATGACCAAAATTTTCGGGAAATTATAGTGTTCCTTTAATTTTGACGCGGAGTGTATTATATAATTTCTAACTCTACTATTTATCTCTTTCTTGTTTTTTTTTATATGTATTTATGTTGTTTCTTATCTTCTCGTTATTATTCTTAATGTCGTCTGGTGCAATAAACAATTATTATTATAGGTATTGTATTTTTTTTTACAAAATCATTAATGATGTTAACTGTCCAAAAATTTTGCGTTCTATTAATTTTCATGTTCCATCTAGATATTATAGACAATTCAGGGAAGCAAATTGTTTTACACCACTCTATACAAATCGAGTTTTGGTCACTCTGATCGAATCAACCGTATCTGCGATGTAGCCAAGTTTAATCGCTCATTTGATCCTTTTACTATACTTTTACTCCACACTCAAACGTCGACCGAGTATTTGTAATATTACATTGTGAAATGATTTAGATTAACTCTTGTTCTTGTTGCTTTCATTTTGTGCCCAGTGACATCTGTTTTAATGTTTAATGTTTAAGAAGTTACATATACCCTTGACGGGTCGGAAAATAGGGTTATTTTTGTGAATTTTTTTCATATAAAAACTGTTATATTCAAAAATCAAGACATACACCTTTCTGTATATAAATTAAGCTGTGTTCTCTTCAAAAAGAATTTTGATACCGTAAGATATGATGCCATAGCAGCCCCTACCCCCAGGCTTCTTCATAGTTGCAGCATTTTCGGTACCGAAAATATCTCACAGATTACTGGACCGATTTGAATGTAATTTTGCACGAATATTCTTAAGACTATAATGTAGTACTTGTCGATTTTGAAAACATCTATTTTATGAAAAATAGAAGCTACTCAAAGTCAAGCCTGTGTTTCTCGACCTAAGTATTAATCTTCTTTTGTTAATAAAAAAGAAATAAGACAAATCGATAAATGGGCTTCGACTAGTAGTACTAGATTATAGCGTTAAGAATATTCGTGCTAAATTTTATTCCAATCGGTCCAGTAATCTCTGTGATATTTTTGGTACCGCAAATATGAAGAGGCCTTGGGAGAAATAGCTGCTATGGCATCGTTTCTTAAGCTATCAAATTTCTTTTTGAATAGAATACAACTTAATTTATACACAAACAGGTCTATGTCTTGATTTTTAAATATAATTTTTTATATGAAAAAAAAAAACATAAAAGTAACCCTATTTTCCGACCTGTCAAAAGTACATATTTAACTGGGCGGAACGAAATATAGGGGCACATTTTTTTTTATTGTTCATGACTTCTAATACTTCGCAAAAGTAGTCTTTTATAATGGTAATTAAGCTGTCAAAATCTGAACTTCGTCAATAAATGTTGAGTTGCCGCAAGTTACTTAAAAATTATTATTTTCATTGATGTTATGAATTTTATTTTATCATACGATAGTACTTCTCTTTAACAGAAACTTATTCGTTAGATGTCCTAGCCGCGCGTATCCTATCTGACTGCTATTCAACAACTGAATAAAGCAGCTACGATGAAGGAGTGACGATATATTATAGACAAATGAAAACGCAAATGTTTAAATTAAGCGTCCTGTTGCTTTTGTTGGACGCATGAGAGACGAGTAAGTACGCTAGAGATCTGGACAGTGAACGTGTTAAGACTATACAAAAACATTAGCACATACAGAACTTTAAAAATATGTTTAAAAAAAAAATTAATACTTCAAGATTCTTGTGGCACCTCAATTTTTTTTACACTTAAGATTTCTTAAAACAGTTATACTATTTTGATTTTTTCGTTCCACCCTAATATGTAACCCCTTAATTAATGCATACTTGCTTTGTAAACTAAAAGGAATCCTGTTCCCGTTTACATACTAAATAATAATAAGGATGATATTAAAATTAGTGACATTTTAGAACGATAGTTTCATTCGGTATATGATGGGAAACTTTTTACTTCATACTCCTGAACCTTGACCTCGATCCATTATACAATTTCATTCACAAAAGTATGGTCGATAAATGGTGTAATTCCGTATGCTGGTTTAATTTTAGACATTTTCTTCGATCGTACAGTTTTATCGCGTAAAGTTCGAAAGTGTTATCTGCACCCCGCGAAGAACTCGACTATTCGACGACCTCTGTGATTAAGTACCACAAGGTCCTTGTGCTTTGCAATCGCACACTGAGAGAAGCTCGGATTAAATTTCACAAACATGATTAGCTTTTGCTTATAATTAAATTCTTGTTAACCTCTTATATCTTGTATCGCCGTAGGGGTCGTTTATCTAAGTATTTCGGTAACATTAAGAGCGTTATGCTACTTCGCTAAACTGTTATATAAGTTAAAGACGAACAAATTTTCATTTCACTGTCTGATTAAGATGTGCTCTTTACAATTGAATCGATAATTTTGAAAGGAGCATAGGTGCTCAAAAACTAATTTTACAGGAAATGGAACAAAAGTTTAATGTCCAAACAATTAATATTAGAAGAATCCAACTCGGTAGTATTATTCTTCGATTTGGTATCTTTTATTCAGTGAAATTTTATTCTTAATTTCTTATTTAACACTAGAACTACCGACGTTTGAACGAAGCTAGTTCTACCAAAACCAGTCAAAATGATTGGTCTTTAAAAAATACGTAATAATAGAATATTTTCAAATTTATTGATGTATTGCTTTCTTACAAAACGAATTCCATGTAATGCAGTACATTTTTGGGGTATTATTAACCCATCTGGGAGTTATTCTTCTAGTATAAAGTAAATTATTAGGTATAAAAATTTATAATTTGTCACATTTCTTACAAACGTAGTTTTTCTTCTAAGTGCATTTTTCGCATACATATTTTTTACAGGTATTGCAAGTGTTGGTAGTCCTATTATTATTACAATACCCTATTTGATACCATTTGCGTGAACAATGTGTTCTTTGGACATTAGCTTCTCGTGATTCCATCCCAGCTTTTACATGTTCAGCGACAAGTTCATCTGCTAGTTGAAGCATAAAATCTTTTCTAGATATTTTTTCAGCTGTTGTTTCCTTATATAAGATCCAGGCATTTATGCCAGCTAAATCTAAAATGTTAGAAAATACTTGAAGTGGCCATCTTCTTGATCCTGATTTGACGCTATATTTCTTTGCCATTTGGTCTGCAATGTCTACGCCAAATTTAATCTTGTTATAAAATTCAACCGTTTCAGGTAAGCGCTTGTTACTTTTTCCAATTCTAACGGATTTATGTTTCGATCTAAATACAGAAACTTTCTTCTTCGGCTTACTTTTCTAAATTGTAAGAACACACCCATTTAAGGGGGGAGACCACTGTAACGGTCCGAAATGTAATGGTGTTTTCGGGAATTTATTTCAACCAAACAACGCAAGTAAATCAATTTATTGCTTAGTATAGTTAATAGTGTACATATCGAAGGGTAAGAAAATTTTTTTTTCAATCAAATTCATAAATCCGTTTCCTGTATACTCTTCGTCAAAAATTGCGCTGCGGCAAAAACATGCTAGTCGCGTTGACAGTGCCCAGGCCATATGGTTAATCCGAATTCAAAAACACAATAATATTTAGAAACTAGAAGCCTGCCTCTATTACGTGACGATCAAAAAAAGTCAAAATTGTAAAAAATTACAAAATGGCGGACCACTGAAAAAAAAATCATTTTTTCTGGGTACAAAATTAGGGAAATGTTAATAAAAAAAAATAGAACCAGGTCGAAAATTGAAAAAAACTGATCGTCACGTAATAGCCACGGTATAGTTTTCTCTGTGGACTGTCAACGCGGTTGAAAAATATCATTCTGAGGAAAACGCGTTCAAAGTTCTGCGCGGCTCGGTCGCGCGTTTGACCCAGCTTCACAGAAAATACTATATCTCCGTCAATTTTGCGAATTTCTTCATAAAATTTGGAGACAGCATTCTTGAAATGTACGTCTTTCAGAAAATGTAAAAAAGAAAAAATCGATTTCTCAAATTTTTTACAGTGGTCTCCCCCCTTAATCTATAAAGTAATGATGAAAAACGAGCCATAGTATCTTTCTTTGTTTTAGAAATTTTTGGTAGCTCCCTTTTGTTTCGGTGTATAGTGCCAACCAGTGTGGTCCTTTTTGATAGTAATTTAGATGCCAGCGGTAAGCTTGTAAAAAATTGTCAGTTGTTATGGTTCTTCCCTTCATAGTATACGAACGAATGCATTATTTTTGCATTAGCATCATAATCGATCCGGAAGTTTCCTGATAATTATCACCATCATAATGAATGATACCCAGTGAACATTCTAAAACGTGTGAAAAGTTGTACAAAACTTGGAAACTGGGTAATTATTCAAGTTCGGTAACCGGATTGTGGAACCCTTTTACACTTTGACAAGTACCAGTCATTTTGACTGGTATCGGTAGAAGTAGCCATGACACAAAATTATTTTGATTTTGAATACATAAAAAAAATAAAATTCATTTTATTACTTCTTTAGTTATCGCTGCAAAAGTCATAACATCATCGCGGGAAAACAATGCAACATGAAGTGGGAATTTTAAAATGAAATTGTAAAACCAGTCATTTTGACTGGCGTGGTAGTTCTAGTGTTAAATCTTTACGCCCCACGCTTTTATTTTTAGTCGTATGGGGGAATCCTTCTAGGGCAATCATTTGGGCCGATATCAAAATTATTTTTTCTTTTTAGTATATTGTAACAAAACGTTGGTTTTAAAAAAAAATTACTATAAATTATTTGTTACATAGCAACCAGCTGTACCGTATACTTGCATCACTTAATTTCCCCTTTATTCTAGTTCTGTACTCCTTACGAGATCAATAAATTATTGGGATAGTAGTGTTGCTTTGTGTTTCCAGTACCTAATTTGTTGGCTCATTATAAAAAAGCAGCTTTGCAAGTGAACTACGGCAACCGGAATCTTTATGTTTAAACAATAAGAGAATGGCGAACCCATTATGCCAATTAGGCGCACAAAGCATTATTGTCTTACAAGTGTTCCTGTTACGTTACCGCTTACGTCCTTGTTGACATTGCTTTTGCTGGTCGATAATAAGATACGTGCTTATGAAAAACAACGGATAACTACTGTTTCGACAGTTAAATTTGCCTGTTGTTAAGTATATTCCATTCGTACACGCCACATATGTCTGATAATAGAGTAACACACAAGAGAGTCAACACGATAGAGGAATGGTTACATAGGCGCATGGATGCAATGTATTAATTTAATAATAAGTAAAATAGCTAAATAAAATATTCTACTTACCTACTGTTAGTCACCAAAACTGTTTCATTTTGATGGCATAATATTTAAAAATTTATTTTACTCCAAATTGATATGTACAAATATGTCGAAATTATTTAAGGGGGTAGGCCACCCTCGATAGCCCTAAAACAGGCCTTTTTTCAAACGCAAATTGTAAAGTGATAAATAACACTAGAGTTTTAATCGCTATTCTATGAGCTTTAACACAAAATAAGAAAAGTCTAAATATCTCTATGTACAAAACAGTTGTGAGTAAAAACGTAAAGGCGTGTGCGCGGTGCACCGTTTGATGGTGTACATAAAATCTCGAAAACCGCTCCAATGATTTGGATGAAAATTTAATGAGATATGCAGAAAACCATTCCCTAAGATGTGTCGGGAGCAGATTTTCGAAAAAAAAAAAAATAATACAATGTTTATGTTGAAAAATACGATTTTATCGATTTCTTGTATGAAAAATATTTTTTATCTTTTTTTTAAGAATTCATCTCGAAATTCTGCTCCCGACACATCTTAGGGAATGGTTTTCTGCATGTCTCATTAAATTTTCATCCAAATCATTGGAGCGGTTTTCGAGATTTTATGTACACCATCAAACGGTGCACCGCGCACACGCCTTTACGTTTTTACTCACAACTGTTTTGTACATAGAGATATTTAGACTTTTCTTACTTTGTGTTAAAGCTCATAGAATAGCGATTAAAACTAAGAAAAAACCTTGTCTCTACTGTTACTTATCACTTTACAATTTGCGTTTGAAAAAAGGCCTGTTTTAGGGCTATCGAGGGTGGCCTACCCCCTTAATTAAAATAAAAATTGATTACATTGAGTGATTCTATACCTCATGCATTTGGGCCAAGTTATGAAGAAACCTACCAACCTTAAAAATGACAAAAACTTTAGTTACACGCAGTACGGATTCTATAATATTGTGTGATTTTTATTTTGCAAAAAATTACCAACACTTAGAACAACTCTTCCTTTATACAATTATTAAAATTACCACGCCATAGTTTCATTTTAGATTTAAAAAAACAAAACTACAGAAAATTTAAAATATCATTAATGCCACTTCCTATTAAATAACTCATTAAAAAACATTCCAAACCAATAATAAGAAATAAAATATACCCAATATAAATATAGCTACTTTTCTTTAACAATTAATGGGGGACAACAGGGTAATGGACCGAAAAGTAAAAGTATCTTTGGAAATTTATTAAAAGCAAACTACTTAATGAATCGTTTTGAAACTTTCAGGACTTTTTATTGGGTATTTAAGTTACATAAATACCTCATTTGAAATTTATTTAAAGCAGATTTACAAGCTGTACGGGATCAGCAACTTTGCGCTGCATAAAATCTAGTCGACATTTTTCTGACGAAACGGTGCTTCTAAAATCAACAAACTAAAATGTTTTAGAAACTGTATGCGGTTGGCTATGGCACGGCGGGAGATTTTTTTGATTGGTCGTTTCTTTCTATTTCTTTTTCAACGAAAGAGGTTAATTTACTAGAACCAAATTTCACAATTTTTTCGGAGGCTCGCCATTTTGTCATTTTTCAAAATTTTCAAAATCGAATCCGTCGTGCTATGGCCATTCGCATATAGATTCTAAAACTTTTTGGTTTGTTGATTTCAGAAGAACTGTTTCGTCGGAAAACTGTCAACCATGTCGGCGGAAATTTTTTCGCAGCGCCAAGTTATTGATCCCGTACAGCTTATAAATCTGCTTAAAATAAATTTCAAACATGGAATTCATGTAACTTAAATACCCAATAAAAAGTCCTAAAAAACTTCAAAAAGATTCATTAAGTAGTTTGCTTTTAATAAATTCCCAAAGATACCTTTCCTTTCCGGGCCAATACCCTATTTTCCCCCCTTAAAATCTTCAAACCAAATTTACTCAGTTTCAGAAACCTTGAAATCGGGCAATTCGAGTTCTCTATAAATCAAGGATTAGGCGTGAATGTATTTGAAATCTTAAAGCGAAAAGTATGTGGGATTTTCTATTGGGACATAATGTTAATTGAAAAATAAGTATGAATTTCTATTAATGTGTTGTTTGTACGTATTACCGTCCACTCATACGAACAGTTTAACATTTGAATAGCACGCATCAAAAGGTAAGTAGAATTCGATTGTAAAATGGCGTTCAATATTGGCTTATGGACTTTGCACGTTTTAGCTTATTGCATAATTGTGGGTCACCATGTGTGTGCAACAAAAAATTTCAAAGTTGTTTCCACCACAGAAAAGTGTCGTGCCAGAATAAACTATGTACTTGGGGGGAGAATGTTTTTGCTTTTAATTAGTAGGGTAAACTTGCCTAATTTGTACCCCGCTGATTCTTCTAACCTAAGCCAGTCACAATCGCCCCTATCGGTAGAAACTGTATACAATATTTAGCCACGCACCATTAACAAGCCGAGTCACCATGCCGTCACTTCACAAAAAAAAAATATAAAGCAGGTAAGTTTTTCGGGTACTTTTCCCTAAAATTTTGCCATGATTCTTAAGGATTTTGTATAATTACTATTCGTGGGAATCACTGAAACAAATTTCTATGTGAAACTACGTCTATTTTCAAGTTTATTTCTTGTTTTGACGTCAACGAACAGTGACCTATATTTTAGCGCCATAGATTTGAATTCAGATTCACCTATGTGCTTATTTCGTACCACCTTGTGTAAGCATAAATCGCACGGGCACGAACATACAAAAACAATCTAGAAAAAAAATTTGATGAAGCTAAAAAGAAAATCATAACCAGAAAAGCCAGAACAGGAAAGGAAACTCGTAAGAGGAAGAATACCGCCAAAATCAATATACAAAAGATGGAGAAAGGCGATGAAAATGAAAGCTGGTTTTGTAAATTGTGTCAAGGAAATAGACAGGAAAATATGATACAGATGTCCGCAGTGCAAAATGTGGGTACGCGAGCTTTGTGCGGGAACAGGTAGACATACTTTTGAATAGGGGAGAATAGGGTGAAATGGAACGCTTAACTTTGAAGGGTAATAACATAAAATTCGAAGGAAAAAAAGACACGGGACTTGAACAGGGGTCTTAAGTGGACCTTGGACTATAAGAAGATCAAAGTCTTTGTTAAGAAAAATATTTGGCAACAAAGGAAAATGAGATTTATCGGAGGTATTGAAATCATCGCCTCGCTCAAGTGGTAGGGTAAAGCGGAACACCCACTTGAAGACCATGTAAACGTACAAAATCTTTATTTTTATGATTTAAAAAGTATTCATTTATGTAAAAAACTATAAATATATGTTTTAGGTACAACTATTATAAATAAAATATAACAAAAATATATATTATACACATAAGAAAAAATACTTTGCCAGATAACATAAAAATTACTGAAAAGAATTAAATACACATGGATTTTTACATGAATAATGAATATCAACACGTGCATGGAGAATGTTTTAGTTTTTAGTGCACTTTAAATAAAATTGTTTAACTTAAAATTTTTTTTGTATATTTTTTATTATTTACTTTTTAGTATCTAAGTTTTGATTTGTAGGTACATGCTGATTTCATATTGATTGAATTAATTTGATTTGTGGTTACAGGCTGATGTCAAGTCGTTTCGATTTGTGGATGGATGACTGGCAAGGGAAGATCCCGAACCCGAAAATTCAAAAAATTCTAAAATTTGGTGGATATGTAGGGGATGTTCTCCTGATTACAACGCAATTATTTTTGCTGCCCAAATTCACTCTAAGGGGGTGAAATTAACCCCTGAAGGTTCGGCTATTTTTCGATTTTATTTTCTAACACGCAATCTGTAAGAGATGGAAAAAAGTTTCAAGACAAAAGTTACTTCTTTTAATTAGATCTATCAAATCGTTAAAGTTTTATCAATTGTTTAAACAATTGGGAAAAAGTTATAAACAAAAATATTAATAATGTTTTCTAAAATTCGTTTTCTCACGTGAAATCTGAACTGGATGTTTAAATAATTATGTAACAGCATAATCCATATTTTTTTCCATACAATTTCAAGTTTTGTTGTATTGCGGAACTGTGCTTCTCGGCAATCGAAGAACTTTTGGATCCCATTGTAACTACCTTAAGCTGCACGACGACAATATTCTTCTAACATTTATTAGGAAACAATACGTGACTTGGGACAGTCTTCCTGACCATTTCTTCGAATGGTAAAATATTCGGTACAACTACTACAATGCAGTACAATCGAGAAAAATAATGTTTTTCAAAAAGGAGGGGCTAAACATAAAATTGGTTTTCTCAATTTTTCGAAAACGGTATCGAATTTTTAGAAACTCTCGACAGTACAATGCTCTGTCAATGTAGTACAATCGAGAAACACTGTTTTTAAAAAAAGGAGGGGCTACCTTAAAAATGTTGTTTTCTCAACTTTTTTAGGAAACGGTTCCGAATTTTTTAAAACTCCCCACGGTACAACGCTGTACAAAACTAGTACAAACTAGTACAACAATGATTTTTTAATTTTTCACAAAATGGGGGCTCTTGTTGTGAAAAAGCGAAATCTACTGGATTTTCAAAATTATTGGGTTTCTCAACAATATATCCAGTTCTATACTGATAAAAGTTATTCTCATTATCAATGATCCACACAATAATAGACATAAGATAACACTTTGATGGAAGACAAAAATAGGTATACATATAAATTATCTTATTTTCTTACTACGTGTCACGTATTATTTCCTAATAAATGTTAGAAGAACATTCCTCGTCATTATATTATAACATACCTTAAGCTGCACGACGAGGAATGTATAATGATTATAACGGGATCCAAAAGTTCCTCGATTGTCGAGGAGCGCAGTTCCGCAATACAACAAAAGTTGAAATTGTATGGAAAAAATATGGATTATGCTGTTTCATAATTATTTAAACATCCAATTCAGTTTTCACGTAAAAAAAAAACGAATTTTAGAAGACATTAATATTTTTGTTTATAACTTTTTTCTAATTGTTTAAACAATTGATAAAACTTTTACGATTTAATAGATCTAATTAAAAGAAGTAACTTTTGTCTTGAAACTTTTTTTCTGTCTCTTACGGATTGCGTGTTACAAAATAAAATCGAAAAATAGTCGAATCTTTAGGGGTTAATCTCACCCCCTTAGAGTGAATTTGGCAGCAAAAAAAAACTGCATTGTAATTAGAAGAAAATCCTCTACATATCTACAAAGTTTCAGAATTTTTTGAATTTTCGGGTTCGGGATCTTCCCTTGTGGGTAATTTTTTCACCCCTCTCGTTTTTTTTCTCATAATTTTGTATTGTTATCATAACTACACACGCCTGCAAAGTTTCAAAACAAGTGGAATGGTGGAAGTGGATTAAATAGGTGTTGCGTTTTACCCCACGCAAAAGTGTTCCGCTTTGCCCCACATGCGGTAATTTAGTAAACATTTAATATTTACACATCAGCGTGAGGTAAAGACCTGGGTAAAACGTCAAAATGTAGCGTAAGAACTATAGAATCCAACGGTGTTCTTGCCGTTATAAATTTCATAAATCTAAGTGAAGAAAAGTGATCGAAACTGCAACGCAATATCGAAATTTCGATACCGGAAATATTTACAACACTGTTAATCGAAAAGTAACGTGTGCACGAGTCCATGGTCTGTCACGAAATGCTGCGAGGACCGTTTGGTCCTATGTCACGTGATACCAACTCATTCGCAGCTCTCATCTAAGAGAAACATTGATATTTCATTTTACCCACCCGTTCCGCTTTACCCTACTCTCCCCTATGTATGTGATGATTGTAGTAATTAAATTTGAAAGTACGAATTAGGATAAGTATGGTACGATTTAGTACACATTAATCCTAAATCGTACTTTTTCCATATTAAAAATAAATCGTTTTTATGAATAGAAGTTGATTATTTTTTGTTGTTTGAGTTTATAAAACTGTTTATTCTGTTAATAAAGAGTTGATTACCACTAATTTTGGTTTATTATCCCTGTTATTTTTCATGTAATAAGCATTTGTTCTTAAAGGGTACGAATTAGGCAAGTTTACCTTACCTACCTAGATAAATTAGACCTTCAAATTTATATTATATACTTCTAAAGTAACAATTAAGAAAGATACAAAATAACAAAGATATTGACTCGTACTTATGTATAAAACGGCGTTCGAATTTTTGCATTTTATATATTTGTTTGGAAGTTGATTATTTAAAGTCACCAACTTCCAATTTCCCATGGTATTTTCTATAAGTACTTATGCTTTTATTATTCCTTGAGACTTATAAAATTATTCCTTAGTAAAATTTCAGACGTCAGAAGAACCATAAATTTGGCCATTTTTTACCACCCTCCTTCAACACAGTCGTATTGGGGATTGTAAATTATTATCATTTAGTCTCCCTGAAAGCTAAACTATTGTAAGTTTTCACTACAAGTTTTAGCAAATTGTTTTTTTTTCGCGTTTCCAAGAAGTAATCAGCAATTACTACTGTATTTTAAAAAATGTATCTTGTACTTGTTTTTTCTTAAATAAAGTACTTTGATGCCTATGAGATCTTGAAAATTTCCTACTGCAATAAATAGGATATTTTCCACTTGCTCAATAAAACTTTATTGTGCGGCAATTTCCTAGACAATTTGATGTAATGTCTGCTATAATTTAAATAGTTCTAGAGCAATATTCCGGAAAAATTGTATTGCAAATTACATTATTTATCTTCGCACTTATTTGAAGAAGATATATCGTAAACAAGAATAATTTATAAAAAAAATCATAACTTGCTACAAAACAGTTTTTCAGATTTTGAGGTAAAATATAAACTAACTGTCACTTGCTTACTGGTTTACAATTCCTCAAATAATTTTCAAACGTCTCGAGAGAATTTCATTTCAAACAATCCAGAAACTTCATCCTGGAACTAACTCTAAATTTCGATAAAAAAGGATTTTATAAATAGAACGAATATGAATTAAATGAACACCACGAATTACACGTAGGTACGTATATATTTCGAAGGCGACTTCAAATGGAAAATTGAATCATTAAGAGATTAAATCTTGCGTGTACTATTCCATTAATTGGGGTCAAAACGTCACGCAGCCATCGTGTGGCAAAACCATGGCACATCATTGCTGTATCGCAAGAATTTTCCTCAATTAGAAACCAATTGATCGATTTTTCATCGAGGACTAGATCCCCTAACAATAAGTTATTTCGGGACGTTTGCCGCCCAGTTTAGCGGGTAGACGAAAATAGAGCGACAGCTATCAAGCCTGACAAAGATCACTGATCTACGAGTCGACCATACCAAGTAGGACCAACTATGTATTTTGGAGATGATTACTGTTTAATGCTAACACCGCATATACATACCTACACTGGTATATACATAGATACTCGTGACGCACGTGGAACTCCAGTTATTCGGTACAAGTACAACTGACGAGGATAGAACACGAGGTTTGAGTCGCCAATTGAAATTAAATTTTGGATAGGACAAGATATAAAAATTTCGTAATACGATTGATACTAAAGTTTTCTGCCACTAGAGTTTCGGTACACATATATTTAAATAGGTAGGTAAGTACTCATATGCCAAATAGTAATTATGAATTACTATTAAAACGACTTTTTATTTATTATTAGATATTAATGAGGTTTATTTGTTACTACTATTATTTGTCTCTTTTTGCTTAATCACTTATTAAGTTGCAGAAACAGAGAGGTTATACCAGGGCTTGAAACGGTATCGAAAATAACTGTTTAAAACTGTTAGATAAAGGTTCTGATTAAAACGGTTATGGAGAACCTTTATTCCAAGTAACTGTTACGAAGAACCGAAATTTCCAACTATTATCTGTTTCGGTTACGGTTCCTATTTCCTTCCTCATATCGGTTCCATAACCGTTATTTGTTTGGTTCTATATCGGTTCCGAAACGGTTCCAGAATCAATTCTTGTATCGACTTTTCCCTAATTGATATCATTAATTATTGTAGCTGCAGATTACTGTATATGTGCATATTTTTTTACAAAATCCTTATAGAAACAGGAGAAACTTTTAACTCCCTATTCTGAATAATATAGTGTGTGTGTATGTGAATGTAAAAAATATGTCGCCGATTTATTTATTTCAACGCTTTATTAGAAATCAATGTCATGTATAAATATTTCTCCTTTTTCTATAAGGATTTTGTAAAAAATATGTACATATAGGGGAAAGGTGTCTAAAACGACCCCCTTAAGGCATAATTCAAATAAAAAATAGAAATACACATTATTTAAATAAAAGTAAAGTAGTTTTTGTAAGTATGTTTATCTAACTTATTATTGGCTTAAATCAAATTTAGTTACCTGATCAATTACATTTTTTATTCGCATTTTTGTGAAGGTATGCTAAAAACGGGGGATCCTTAGAAAAATGACCCCTAGGATCATTTTATACCTACTGATAATGAATAAGACGAACATTAAAATTGATTGGTTTATTTAAATAAAAACAGAAATTAAACTCAGGCACAAAATATCCCAAAATAAAAAATTAAAATAATTTTTTAAAAAAAATCAAGTCTTAGATAATTTTTGGTACATAATCAATGAGTAGAAATAGTTAAAATCAACTAACAAAGAAGAAAATGAGGTCAGCTTCACAGACTCAAATTTTTTCGCGCACCCCCTGGGATTTCTGGGATTATTTAACCCTACTAGAGAGGGATCATATGATCCCAAGCATCCAACTCACATTCAGTGGTTGAATATAACGTCAAATTATTACATTCGGTAACGAGACATACATTAAATTATTGTTGAAGTGTCATTAAATCCGCGAAACATACAGCTGTCACACTAAGCCGTTTATGACCTACCTACACAACGTTGAAAAAGACCACACCTTAGATAAAAGGTAGTAATTTTGATTTTTTCTTGTTTATAACACACACCGTGCTGATATTTACATGGCACTTCATGCGACACTTGACGACGTACGGGCTGAAATTTTGTACATCGTTATTACGAAATAGCACCACTAATAGCCGTAGAACAGCCAGGAATCATTTTACCCTGAGGGATTGTTTTAGACACCTTTCCCCTATAGTAATCTGCAACTACAATAATAATTAATGATATCAGTTAAGAAAAAATCGATACAAGAATTGATTCTAGAACCGTTACGGAACCGATATAGAACCGAAAAAATAACGGTTATGGAACCGATATGAGGAGGGAAATAGGAACCGTAACTGAAATAGCCCATACAGCACACTTCGTTGCAGCAGTATTGCAGGAACGTTGTTGCAATATTGTGTTGCTGCAGGTTGTACTGCAATATTGCAGGAACGATGCTGCAGTATTGTCGTGCATTATTGGAGTGGCAACGATCCTACAATATTCCGGCAATATTGCAAGTTCGTTGCCGTGCAATGTTCCATTGGCAACGATCCTACAATATTGCAGCAATATTGCAAGTTCGTTGCCGTGCAATGTTCCAATGACAACGATACTACAATATTTATCCAATATATATCATTGCCAGAATTTTGCCGTTTCGTTGCAGAATCATTGCCGGAACGTTGCAGGACTACATATTTGTAATTTTGCCGCAACTTTGCAAAAATACACACCTGAAATATTGCGAAGGCGGACATAGGACTGAACCTGCAACGTCTCTGCAATGTTATGGTGCAACATTGCAACCTTGCACCGCATCATTGCAGAGACGTTGCTGCAATGTTATGATGCTGTGTGGGAGATAATAGTTGGAAATTTCGGTTCTTCGTAACAGTTATTCAGAATGAAGGTTCTTCATAAGCGTATGGAGAACCGAAGTCGATATTATAACAGTTTTCAAGCCCTGGTTTATACTCTTGGTTTCGTTCTTACGTATGGGCATACATATACCGAGGCTCTGGTAAATAATTACAGAACTTTGAACTTGGTTTTCTCGTGAAATTTTGAGTACCTAATAAGTTCTATGCGTTTGATGTATTCTCATGCCTGGTGTGCACTAACTATACTTATGCGAAATTTGAACCAAATGAGTTATACGAAATGCATACCCTCAAATTCACAAAATGATAAAACTTTAGGGATATGTAAGAGGATATGTAGGTATATATTATCCATTTTCTTTTTGCTGCCCAAATTCTCTTTAAGGGGTTGAAATGGACCCCTCAAAATACTGCTAATTTTCGATTTTGTGTTATAACTCGCGAACTGTAAGAAATAGAAAAAAAATTCAGATAAAAGTTTCTTCTTTTAATCAGGACTATCATTTGATAACGCACAGTTCGCGAGTTATAACAGAAAATCACAAAATAGCCGGATTTTCAGGGATTAATTTCATCCCCTTAGAGTGAATTTGGGCAGCAAAAAAATTGCGTAATATGTGCATGCATATTCTCCACATATCCCCAAAGTTTCATAATTTTTTGAATTTCCAAATTGAGAATTTTCTCTTGTTACTGATTTAATTCAAAATAGCCAATGAGTTGTTCTAAAATGGTAGAAAGGATTCACTAATTTATCAAAAGTTGAAAATGTAGAAGATATTAGTAAAAGCATGCAATACGAGTGGCATTTAGAATAATTTAGTAGAGTAATGAAATGTAAAAAAATCTAAAGTTGATTTGTACTGTTTTCTTTCTCTTCGACCACCATAACATTATGTATAGTCGCAAATAATGTTACTATTTACAATACAACCTTGCTTAATACACATTCGAAACTGTTACAAATATATTTGTAAAAAAAAGCAGTCCTTATGCGAAGGATACGTCTTTTTGCAATATCGACTTATTTTATTTTTACACGAGGAACTGCTACTCTGTCCATGCTGCTTCTATTATATCCGCACCCTGTTATTTCAGCAGTGATTCTCAACCAGTGTTTTACAACCTGTCACAATAATGTCATGAGAATTTGAAATTACGTTCTTTTATATACTTTTTTCTGTACTTATTCTACGAGAACTGTCACAATCAAATCACCAGAACATTAAATAATTCGAGAACCTTGGTATTCGAATGTACATAACCCACACAGCACCATGACATTGCAGCAACGTCTCTGCAATGACGCGGTGCAAGATTGCAATGTTGCATCGCATCATTGCAGAACTGTTGCAGGTTCACTCCTATGTCCGCCTTAACAATATTGCAGGAGTGTATTTTTGCAAAGTTGCGGCAGCATTACAAATATGTAGTCCTGCAACGTTCCGACAATGATTCTGTAACGAAACGGCAAAATTGTGGCAATGATCCTGTAACTCTTCGGCAATATTGCGGTGCGAGATTGCAATGTTGCACCGCATCATTGCAGAGAAGTTGCAGGTTCACTCCTATGCCCGCCTTAGCAATATTGCAGAAGTGTATTTTTGCAAAGTTTTGGGAACATTAAAAATATGTAGTCCTGCAACATCATTGCAGAGAAGTTGCAGGTTCACTCCTATGTTCGCCCTGGGCAATATTGCAGGAGTGTATTCCCGCAATGTTTTGGAGATTTTACAGCAATAGTCTCTCCACAACGTTTCGGGCAGTGAGGGACGCGACGACATGAATGTGTGTAGGCAGAATCGTAGTAGTATAACGCCCGTGTGCTTTTTTCTCATAGAAAATTTTTTTCCCCAGGAGGATTCGAACCGAGGACCTGTAGCATCGTAGACGAACACTTTACCGCCGCAGCTACAACCGTTGATTGATAAGATTGCTCACGTATTCGAACTTATATTCCTACCGAGCAAAACTACAAACTCAAATTATTCAAAATTGAAGGCTCATTTGACAAACCCCATTAGGGATTTGTAACACTATAGGTGCGGATTATAACTTTCACCCGGTGTCATTTTAGGTTAGGTTGGGAAACAGTCTTTAGACTGGACCTTTGCATTTGTCTTTTCTTCTTTCTTTTCTCTTGCTTGATTGTATATACGTGTTTGTGCAATACAGATGTTTAATAATAATAATAATAATATCACATATTAAAATATGTAGTACCTACTCTACCTAAAAAAATTAAATTGATCTTTAAATCTCTTCTATAATTTCATGTACAAACTAGTCACACGATAACACTTTTTTCATTTCTTCAATGGCCAACGAGAAATTCTAGCGTACCCAGTTAAATGAAACATGCTGTAGAATCCACTCAACGTCATGTATATATTTCGACAAGTTTTGTCAAAGTCATAATTGCTTCAGATTATTGCTGTAATGTTTCTACAATATTTTCACTACAGTATTGCGCACGGCAATATGTGTGCAATTTTGTTTGGGCGTTGCCACTGGAACATTGCACGTCGATGTGCGCGCAATATTGCAGGAATATTGTAAGATCGTTGCCACTGGAACAATGCAGTGGCAACGCGTACGCAATATTTCTGCAATATTGCAAGAACGTTGCCACTCCAATATTGCACGGCAATATTGCAGCATCATTTCTGCAATATTGCAATGCAACCTGCAACAACGCACTAGTGCAGCAACGTTCCTGCAATAATGCTGCAACGAAGTGTGCTGTATGGGAAGTAGGGTCATTTTTCGAAATAATTTTTTTTTAATTTGTTCTTTGTCTGTGTGGTTCTACAATGTGCAAGTAAGTGAGGTGTAAAGATTACGAATAAATTAACACTTTCAGTCCTTTGAGGGACTCTGGGACAAAACTTTCTTTACACTCTTGACGCGAAAACGCGTCGACGCCACGCAGTGTTAAAACGACCGAAATAATAGGCACTGTGACATGTCAATGCTGGCGATAAATCTATAGGCGATGTATGTATGTTTCAAATCAAGATTCTGCTACCTAGATGAACACCTTGTAAGCTTATGGCCAGTTTCAAATTATGGGAGTCGTTCAGCATAAACAAATTATGGATACTGTTCACTAATTTTTATCAAAAAGGGAGAAGTGACATTTTAATCAAGAGGTCTTTTTAATAACAGTTGACGTGGGGTCTGTTGGCTAGCGGTCCAGTGAAGGAGTTCAGGGTTGAAGAATGGAGCCTTTATTTTAAATTGAAATTAAGTAAATTGACATTTTTTTCAAATGAAAAACTTGTCAAAAGGGAACAATTAGGACACAGAGTACAACAAATGTATTGGCTCCTAGGCCATAAATCGAAACTCTCTTCAGAAAACAAACCTTTACTTTGTACATCTACGCTGAAACCAATTTGGACATACGGAACTCAGTTATGGGGTTCTGCTGCAAATTCTAACATAGAAATAGTAGAAAGGTTTCAATCCAAAGTGTTACGAACAATAGTAAACGCTCCATGGTTCGTTACAAACGAAATAATAAGGAAGAACTTGCAAATACTAACAGTAAAAGCAGAAATAGCTAACTTTGGTGGAAAATACATCAAGAGACTTAATGGCCACCCCAATCCGCTAGCAGTAAACCTACTGGATGAAGGAGAAGACACCAGAATAGATTCAAATAACTTCATAATTAACAAACATTATGTAAATGTTTAATTGGAGTGAGTTATTTGATGAACACCTACGTGATATATTTGATGCCAGCTAGAAGATTTATTTAATGTCGTTAGGCAGATTGTAAATAGATAGGAAAATAAAAAAAACTTGTCCTTTTTTTAAGCCATACTGCTGCTGCTATATAACGAAAGATGGTCCGTTAATTATGTACATATTAATATAATGTCTCTTATTATTTCATCTTCAGAATTGCATTACATACAGAAATGATTTGTATAGGGGAGTATTTATAAATTTTGTGCTTCATTGTGTGCCATTTTTATTATTTCTAAATCTGTGTTCTTATTACGTTGCATTACTGTGTGTGTCTCAATATCAAACATATGCAATACTGCATTCTGTAATACTGCAACCATTAGTTGTAACGCCAATAAATAAGCATGCTTTTATTTTAACATTTCTGTATCTTATAATCCCAAGAAATATCCTAGTACAAATTTAAAAGACATTTCAATGGAAGCAAATTAAATATTTTAAGAATGACCTCCATAACCAAGTCGGGAGCCTCGAATCTCTCGATATCAGAATCCTTGATGATAATGCCACAGATAACAGGATTAAATGAAGTCGCGCCAACGTTTATTTGGTAAGCAAGCTCTTAAGAGCGCGTTAATAAAAGGTCACTCACCAAGATGGGACAACAATTGCAAGGACTCTGAAACAATAAAAATGAATGAAATTAATACGGTCGTCGGTCAAAAGGGTAGACGCATGCGCGGTTGTGACTAACGTCATAATTGATTACTATGGGGAGCCAACGAAGTTCAAGGAAAGTTGGATATCGATCGCACCTCTGTTTTCACTTTCCTTATCGGAAACCCCGGAATTCTTTCTTCTATAAATAGCTCTTTTCACGTAGGCCAGTCAGCCATACAAGCTCCAATAGATTTCGTAAAAAATATCGCAAGTGAATCGTTCGTTTTAAACGCAATTACGGTGGGGAACACCGAAATTCCGTAATCCTTGTGGGTGCATGAATCTTTGGGGGATTTCGTCAAGGTGCGAATCCACGATGAGATTTTACATGAGACTAAAATCTCAGCAACAACTGAATGGAAATAATGGAAACAGTCGCGAGAGATGAGATTTGTGAAAATATATCATGAAACCTGTCTCGTGAGAGTTTAGTTTCATGAAACTAATGGCAAAATAATTGACAAATAATAAAATAATTAAATAATTGTCTCGTGAGATATTTTTGCCTCGTCATGGATTTGCACCTTTACTCCATACATGGTACTATTCAGGCAATTGGACGAATAATCTTATACGACAGAGATGAACTGATACACGATGAACAGCTTTCTTCTTTTCATTCGTATTTGCTTGATTCTCTACGTTGTAACTTTTCTTGTGTATAGCACGATGACTGTGATTTAGACAAAATGAAACACAGAAAGCAACGAATATGTACGTCTTTTCTACAACGTACCGTAAACTGGGGTAACATTTTTTTATGTAATACAAAAATTAACATTTTTACATTTGCTTTAAGTATTCTATTATAATATTGTATCTTTTGTCATTGCACCACAAGTGTTAAAATGCATACAATTTTTGCCCTTTTTCTTCTTTAATACATGTTAATTAACTGCCAATGTTATCACAGTTTACGGTAGTTTATTAGAGAGAGTAGATATGTACAGGAAATAAAGAGAAGATTGCATTACAGGCATAGGAAGGAAAAACACTATGATGATCAATGATGACAGAAATAAATGTAACCAGTATGAAAACATGTTATTTGATTCGTTAATCTAGCACTCTGATTAAGCTTGCATTTTTTCAGGGGCCTTTTTTAATCGATTTTATTAGGAATCGAATAATATAAATGAATGTGTGCTTGGTCGTGACAAAGTGTAATGTCGAATTATTGGTCGAGTAGGATATCCTTGTAGATGTGAATTAAACTGGTGGTTCTTTTTATATAGCTTTATTAAACATAGTAAGACGTAAGTTATGCTTCAAGTTCAAGGTGTTGTGATATCTTTTTGTTTCTTGATTTGTTTATGGTATTATTTCATTAAAACGCCGTTTTCTCCAATTAAGTAATGACTTGTCTAATAAATAATTAATACCTACATTTTAAGCAACTAAAATTCTCCGTTATCAAAATGGAGATTTTGTAATCACACAATGTAACCCCTATTTCTACATTTCTGCTTCATTCTTTATTCATCAATAACAAAACTGGAATTTACTTGTTATTGCCTTGGAACAATAGGAATGACCTTAAATGATTCTTAACTCTTCTTGGTCACGCGGGGAGTATCGCACTTTAGGATATGCCTTTGCCAATATTTCTGTAAATTTTTGGACCTTGATAATAAAATTTAAATATTTGGTGAATTTTAACAAAAAAAATCGTTTTTATCTACGACTATTTTTTCAAATACAAAATTTCAAGATATCAAAATTTACATTTCTAGAAAAATACTATTAGAGCATGATTGTATGAGTATTACGAATGTACAATTATTACTGAAAAGTTAAAAGATTCAAAAATTCGAAAATGGTAACTCAAAAATGATTCCGGGGTGCAGTGAACCCCATGTGATCAATTCGTGATTGTAAAAAGGTATGGCCACAGAGGATTAAAGAAAAATAAATTTTGGAAGAAATTACTTTCATGCCTTATTTACGCTATTAAAATATTCCAATTTTTATTTCGAACGCTTTTTTTATATCTACTCAATGATACTTCGATCTTAGTTTCTCGCGAATCATATACAGAAATTGTCTTTAAATGGAAATATGCGACATTATAGACAATTTCGGATGTTATTTCATGAAATGAAAAAAGCTTTATTTTACTGTAAATAATATTTTCTTCTGCAAATATTAAAATAACCATTCTTTCCAGAGTTACAATCCCACAAGTGACCATACAAATATATCGATAATACAGAATGAAAAATAAATAATATTTAAATAAATCAAAAATTCAAATTCTAAATACCATAAAATTTTGTAACAGTAGAAAAGATGTTGAATTATACATATGCAGAGGAAATAGTCTGTTGCCTTGCATAACTTTATACAGAGTCAGGGAAAGTAGCCTTAAAAATTCTTGTACTTTATATGTTTCCTAGAAAATTTTACTTAGAAGGAAAAACGATATTGATTTTGTGTAAAACAATTTCCCTTCGTCCTTAATACTCAGAAAGATACAGTTACTCACAAAAGTATCCGCTTAACCTACACGTATAAGACATTTTATTTATTTAAGTAATATTAAATTCAGAATTGCTTATTATAATTTACATTAATATAAACCTTGACGGAAATATTTTTAGTTACTATCATCTAACAAGGAAATGCTCAAAGAAATTTTGTCAGAAGAATGGAACAAGAGAAGCTTGAATTTCATAGAAAATTAGTCTAATCTATGTATAATCGATTAAAACTTATAATAAAATCGCAGGAATGTTAGAAGAGTATTAACTTGTTGTAATTACATTAGTATAAATTAAATTCTGAATGTGGGCCAATATTTTTTTCCACGATTTTTGCTATGGATCATAATACTTTTTTAAATAAACTGTGTACAATTTTTCAATTGAATGCACCCAAAATAAAAGTATATTAACCCTTCGTTGACACACCTCTTTTTTCGATCAACTTTAACAGAAGTACCTGGGTGTATCACACCCAGAGCAATTTTTGAACGGCTGTCATTCTCATCTAAAGCCAATTTCAAGGTCTCTAGAATGTATTCCAATAGTTTTTTGATTGATATTTTGTCACAGTGTTTGTAAAAAATTCTAGATTACCATATGTCGAGAAGAAACGAAGAAAATCTTCAAAAAATTGTAACTTTTGCAAATTTCAATATTAGAAGCTATAACTTTACAGAGTTGTTGTTCAGATATAATATTTTCAGAAAAGAATAGTTTGCAAGTCGGTTTTGGAAAAAAGGTCTCTATTATGCACGTCGAAGGAACAGAGCGTTAAAATCAGCCTAGAGTGCCTCACACCCAGAGTGACAACGAAGGGCTAATCAAGGTATATATTAATGTGAATTAGAACCGCGAATTTTTACTTTGAAAATACGTTACATAAAAAGAAGGCGGATACTTTTCTGCAACTATGCACACAAAAATAAAACATTGCAGTTGCATCTCTCAAAGAGTATATATGTATTCAGGTTAAGAAACATCTGTTGAAAAATCTAGAGCCCGCCCAAATGACGTCGCGACCGATGACGTACCACACCACGTCTTTTACTTCATAAACGTTGAAAGTCGTTGACGTAACACTACGCACGTTTTCTCACGAGCCAAAGCTAGAGAACTCCGACGCAGTATTACTACGAAAGACAAACACGAAATATATTCGACGTGTGAACGCCTTTGGTTGCGCAACTCTCCCACACTCTATCTACAACCAGCAACCACTACGACACATTGGAATAGAAAACGATTAAAAAGCACGAGCAATTTTTAAATTGTGCTTCTCGCAGTAGAAAGTCAGACGTTACGTGTCGGAATTGCCGGCAGTTAATCAGGGGAAAATAGAGCGTTTCGGCGATTTTGAAACGGAACTGGAGCGATTTGAAAGATGGCATTGAAATTGGAGCGCAGTTGGAAAGGTAAGCAAGGGGGCACCAGATGCGTCACTAGACCATATCGCTTTAAAAGCGATGGATTGCCACTCCAAATGCTCGGGATTATTTTCGAGCCGTGACCTGGCTTCTGAGTTTATATTTGAATGCACGAGGAGCAGTTTCAAGTGGTCCAACACCTATTGACGGCTTCATTATTTTCGGCCGCACGCGCGTAAATTTAAACCGTCTACGTTTGCGTCCGCGCTAACTAACCAGCGAGTTGCAGCGAGGCTTTCGCTCCGGCCGGCGCTCCAAACGTGTACGATATTTCTGAAATACAGCGCCGGCAGTGCGAGGAACGTGTTCTACAAATTGTTGGGAAGAAAGAGACAACCTCTATCCTCCAGTTCAACTTTGAATTATAGCCACACTTCTAGCAGCTACAGAATTGGACCACTAATTCAACTAGGTTCGGGGCGAACGTCGCGTTCTGTCGAGACAGGAAGACTTTTTGGTTTGCCTTTATTGCTTTATGATGGAGAATGAGAGAGATTGACTGCCCCTCTAGCTTACACGCAGTCTGTCTCATTCGCTCATAATTCGAGGCTGAAACTCCGTCCTTAGTTGGAGGTTACTGTATTGGCCCTAGGGTAGATGTCCCAATTACTGCCAGTGTCCCTATTACTAGCACTTTATTTATTTTACTTAATAAAAACGTAACGTATAAAGAATAGTGTACAATAACAATAATAATAAGAACAGTGCCAAACTACTAATAATTTTTTTGTAGGTACACTATTCTTTCTACGTTATGTTTTCATTCAGTAAAATAAATAAAATGGCACTAATAGGTGTTTAGCTGTTTAGGCATCTTCCTCTGGACCTTAACTCTTTGCACTCCACTCTATTCGCTCGTGGGTCGATCAGACATCTTTTGATCCATGCTGCACTAGGGTGGCCCTTATTTATACGTGTCGAATTTTTTGTTGTATTCCTTTGCTCTCGCCACCTAGAACGGTGCTATTTGATGAAAAAATAGTCCTCGAAAAAGTTTATTGCAATCGGAAAACACGAAAGGGTGCCGACCGGGGCTTAAAGTTTAGAATTCATCAATAGTTTGGATTTAAAGAGTTTCACAAAAATGGTAAGCCCTATCGAAATTTTGTTCAAATAATATTAAAAGAGCATTCAATTTTCTACAATTACTGTATATATCATTTTTTCGTGCTCCCAACCATTTTTTAGATAATAGCGTTTGAATATAGAGAGATCAGGTCACGCCGTTTCAGTATTCGAATATTCGACTACTTCAGTTGTTCAATTATTTGGCGAATATAATTCGAAAATCCAAGTATTCGAATACAATTCGAATATTTAAGTAGTCGAATACTATTCGAATATTTAAGTATTCGAATACTATTCGAATATTTAAGTAGTCGAATACTATTCGAAAATTTAAGTATTCGAATAGTATGGTGTGAATTATAAATCAAGTTCTTTAGATTCATTTTTTTACAAGCTTTTATTTAGTTTCAGTTGTGAGTTCGTTAGTTTGTCAGTGTAAAATCTTGTAAGCTAATAACTTAATTTATAATTCACACCATACTATTCGAATACTAAAATATTCGAGTAGTATTCAAATACTTAAATATTCGAATAGTATTCGAATACTTAAATATTCGAATAATAACATTCGAATACTCAAATATTCGATGATTATTCGTAGCATTCGAATACTTGTAAAATATTCGAATATTAAATTATTCGAATAGTCCCAGCCCTAGTACAAGTGGGACGCGCGAAGTGCGGACCTCTCTATATTCAAACGCTATTATCTAAAAAATGGTTGGAAGCACGAAAAAATTATATGTATACAGTACTTATAGAAAATTGAATGCTCTTTTAATATTATTTGAATAAAATTTCGATAGGACTTACCATTTTTGAGAAATTCTTCAAATTCAAACCATTGATGAATTCTATACTTTAAGGCCTGGTCGGCACCCTTTCCTGTTGTCCCATTGCAATAATCTTTTTCAGGGACTACTTTTTCATGAAATTTAACCATATTAGGCGGTGAGAGCAAAAGAAATCGCAGGTTGAAAACAAGGGCCATCCTAATGCTACACTTATTAGACGGAATACAGTGATTTCAACCTCGGCAATTCACTCGCTTTTACGAATCCCACATATTTCCACTGTTTTAAGGCTTAATAATATCATTATGTAACGTTAATTTAAACTTTGGTGTGGCCGAGAGGTACTTGGAGTGCAAAGAGTTAACTTTCGTTAGGTATTAGAAATGATTTGCTCATCATTTTAGGAATTTAAGTGATCTTTAAAAAGTTGTGTTTCGTCAAATCTACATAACTTGATTGCAAGTGGTATGAGCTATTAGAACAAAAACGGACTAACCTTCATTTTTCGCGAAATGGAGTTAGTAGCAATAATGCGTTCCAGTAGGCTCTATTAATCATATAAAATAGGAAAAATTAATTCTTTTTCAATGTGAGTTAGTCCGCTTTTGCTCTCAATGCCTCATATATATCATACAATCATCGCACGTGTCATATGTATACATAATATACTATACTGGACGTATATTTCACGTCAGTTCGCTTTCCTTGTTCCTCTGTATCCCGTGTAATGCAAGGTTTGACTTATCAGCTCCGTTTATCTGGGCCAAGGTTAGTAATCTTTGCGAAATGAAGAGATGATTAAGGTGCTGATTATGACACCAACTTGGAATATCAGAAGTTTAGGGTCACAACCTTGCACATTTACCTTGATATAGCAGTTTTCTTTGCCGATAGAATTAATACACGTTTCAGGAAATCTATATGGCATTTTAAAAGTGGGTACATACCTACTTTGTATCAGAAGCCGTGTGGTTTCCAATATATAGATCAAATAAAGTTAAGTATTTATTAGTAAACTTAACGATTATAGTAATTATTTATTTAATGCCTGTATATTCACCCTAAAAGATGCTACTTTTTATTCTGTTTATAACAGATTTTTAAATTTCCCGCTAACCCGATATTTGCCCAGTTAGTCAGATATCAAGAGCAGTATCATGGGGATACAGTCGTTGCCAGTAAAGAGGGAGGCAAGTCAGTGTGACACAGGAGCAGCGCAGGGTTGCCGGACAATCCAGTACGCGTATACTGGCATATATGACGTCACTTGGCTTGGATTGGCTTAGCGTTGATACGACGCCACAGCGTTACCAACTAAATATAAGTGTTCCCCTTCTCCTACACTGTACGACGTCATATAGGCCAGCACACCGCCATTTATCCAGTATGTATGGCAACCCTGGAACAGCGTTACAGGAAGTAGGGCCTCATATGACGTAGTAGGGAGTAGTAGACGGGGAATCCCCGTATGTATAGAGCTATATATGTATTCTAATACGATTTATGCACACCATGCGCAGATTCCCCCTCTACTATTCCCTACTGCGTCACTGATTGTGAGTTCCAACACTTCCAATAGGTGTTCCCCCTCTACTATTCCCTACTGCGTCACTGAGCTGCGGCCATGTTTTCCCTTCTTCTGGCAATCCTCGGAGTGAGAATCAGGCTCCAAACGAATCACAGCTGTGCAGTTTAGAGTGACTGACGTCGAAGTTACTACATACTTACAATATTAGTCTCTATGCGTTTGCGCAATATGAATATTTCAAGTTATTTTAGCTTAGAATCGTCTAGGTTGTTGTGTTTAAAAAAAATCAGCATTAGTAGGTACTACTTTTTCATTATTTTATTAGCAATTTTATGACATAGCGGCGGGTGATTATAGGTATGTAGTCTTAGTATGCAGCGAGCGCTCGGCGGTGGGTGACTATAGTCGCCCTTATTGTTATCAGAGAAAGGGTTAAAGCTGTATCCCGTTTGTTTTTGCGCTGTAATACGCTATAATTTACTTTGTTCGATGCAATCTACACTACTCTACAGAGAATGTTATATTATTATGTGCAATAAGGGCGTAGTCCTTCCTTTTATTATTATTATTTTACCAGAAAAAGAAGTAAAATCTTTTAGAAGCAAATGTAGTGAGTGTTTACAAAATGATTTCTTTTAATTTTAGGTGTTAAATGAGATTCTTTATTAAAGATGCCTTTATTACTTAATCATTGATCGCACCAGACATCTGATGTAAACATTGTGTGCTATATATTGTTCCCCAATTAAAGCAATCTAAATTTACAATGTGTCGATATAATTGACCAAACGTCTCGCCTGAGATTGTATGTCTGGTTATAAATTTTTAGACTTAATCATCAATTATTTACTAAGTTATAAGTGTAAAAAAAATTGTAAGTTATTATCAGTTACTCAGTTAGCTATATACAACAGTAGTTACGTTTGCTCACTCATAATTAATGGTTGAAAAAATTGTACATTAAAGCAGATACCGTAAGAAAGTAAATTTTTTCCATTTATTTCTCAAATCTTAAATAGATAATCTTAATAGTTGTATTAGATATAATTTAGATTTAAGTTATCTTTAATTAAACATGAAATCTTAGTTAAGTAATTGATTTTTCTACATTTAGAATGTAAAAAACAACTAGTTTCTGGGTTTAAAAATAAATTCTGCGACTTCAGATATATATCAGCGTCGAGTTATTTAATTAGCCAGCTGTGGATAACACAGAATGTTTGATCCTTTATTTCCTTCTGGTTATTCAGTTAGTTCAACGCAATAGTAATTTTGGTGCCACAGGAATGTGACCAACTATATATATATAACGAACGATTTCATTTAATTCTAGATGGCGTGTCGCCAATGTATATTATACTATGTAGTACATACATGGAGTGCAAGCAATTCTCGAACACCAACTGTACACTCACACAGTGAAAAAGCGAACCAAAGTGAATCGTGTAAATTCGCCTATAGGCGCTCCCCTAACTTTGGTCGGCTCTTTCATTTTCTGAGTGCGGCTGGTGTCCGAGGATTACTTGCACTCCGTGTACGTACATATGTAGGTACTATGCATTGCTGAGAAGATGTCTAGCGAAACGACACAGGGGCAAGCGGGGTACATACTTCGCTGGCACCGCCTGTGTCCTGTTCGCTCTCATCGTATTCGTCACGCGAGCCCGCGTATAGACAGACGTGGCTAAAATCGGAGTACACTACGCACTCGTTATAAGCCCGACGAACGGGGCTGGCGGCGAGCGTACGTAGACACTATTCCGCGCGGCCAATGGCGCGAGTGAGAAAACCCAAGAGCGAGCGAGAGGAAACGAAAGAGTCTCTCGCTCGTTCCCGGGTTCCCCCACTCTCGTCCGAAGGATTCCAAGAAATGGTGGGGATAGTCGCCGGGCGTACAACGCATGGTTGAAATAGGCTTATAACGAGTGCGTGCACCTAGTCAGGGAAAGGGCGATTCTCTGTGTAAAAATAAGTCAAAAGCAAAGAATAGTTTTGTTTTCATCTAAAGCGTCGTTTTTGAAAACCCGTTAAGTATGCTATATTGTTTACAATTAGTTAACCTCTGGTTCTACGATATCGTTATACTTTGTTCCTCTCGATTTTATGGAGTTATACTGAACACGCTAAAGGTGTATCTATGTTGTTATGCACTTAACACGATGACCTTATGTAATTCGTAAACTGTTTGCTGTATGGAAATATATTTAACCCATTGTTTTATGATTTTTTGAAAATCATTTAAAAAGAATGGATATACTTCCGAATGGCCCCAGTGGCCGATCGACACGAGGTTTAAGGGAAGGTGTAGGGAAGGGGTAGGGAGGGGGTGTAGACGCAAAATCTAAAATTGTAGCTTCGGGTATTTATTAGTTTCCGAAATATTAATAGAAAACTTTTAGTATTTCCGTTGACTTATTCCGACACAACGCATTCCACTTTCCAACTTGTTCTGGATATTAGTATTCGGTACCCGAGACCCGAAAACTTTTAAGCTGTGATTTTTCAGTGTGATCAGATGTAAAAATTTTTAAGCAAGAAAATCGACTCCCGAATCGCAAATCGGGTCCCGTAATTTCGGGTACCCGCACACCTCTATAAAGAACACATCAAATGAATTTAGCTATTTAGAAACTCCTGAATTACTATTTTCATGCTTGTCGTATTTTCCCTTTCCCTTCCTATGTTTATTATTTTTTGCAATCTATTATATGTATAATTCATTAAATGATAACCTTCCATCACGTATTATGACCTTTTGATGTACCTATAAGTGTAGATGTATAACGATTATTAGTATTAGAATAGAATATTTTTCCAGGATCACAAAATAAAGTCCCTGTTACTAGATATATAATCAGTTTTTATTTTCTTCAATTTGCTGCTTTTGTGGCTACAACTTAATTTATACACACAGCATACCCAACGAGTATGACATTTCCTCCTTGATTACTTCTATCTTGGGATGTACATATTGTTTTTGTTCGTCAGGTGTCCACCTGTTCAACACGCTACTACCAACTGTTCGCGTGCTACCATTTCAAACAATGATTCCAGGGGTTGTCAGGGCTATCGCTCAGTGAAGCTCGATTGATATTATTTGTGTTGGCACATCATATTTATAAAATGGCATGGCCCAACTTCAAAAACCGTTTAAAGCCATTCTTTCTAACACTGGTGTACCACTAGCAGTTAATATTCTGGGATTTGGTAATGCGTGCCGATTCTTCCAGTTTAAATACAATTTCATCCAAAAACCACATGATCAGATCGAGATAAAAAATAGATGGTATTATGCAAGAAAATATCGATGACCTTAAAATGACTCATTTTACTTAGTAGGAGCCTTTTCTCAATATCACTATACATGCTGGTCCGATGAGCAGTTGCCGCCTGGGCCCCTGCCTAGAAGACCCCCAGGGGCCCATCTTCAAAAAATTGTGATTTTATCCAAACACTATAATTTATTTCGTTTCCCATAATGTTCATACCACACGCGCATAAATTTATTTGTAATTCTGTTATATATACAGGGTGTCCCAGAACGTTTAGCACCTACGCCTGTTCCCTTAAATCAATCACTGAGCAGTGGAAATAATTCAGATATTCTATTCGACTAAGGATTTCTTCATTAGAAACGAATAAATTGCTATTCGTTATTTCTGCCTGCTACTTATTATTCGAATAGATATATATATATATATATATATATATATATATATATATATATATATATATATATATATATATATATATATATATATATATATATATATATAGAGAGAGAGGAAGTGCCGCATATTTGGAATACTGTTGGTAATTTCGAATATCGAAGTATCTAATAAATTACTAACACTATCTAATTTGTAACACCGTAGATAATAGAGGCTAATGGTCTGTTAACTAATGACATTTGTGGATGAACCGCTATTTTGACATTTTCGACTTAATCAGAAGAATAAGAAAACGTGAATCTGCAAAGCTTTTTCAGCAAGTATTCAATCGTTCGAATCGTCGTTAAAATATGTCGCAACTTTAGAATTAAACACTTACTCTACTCATTTGCATGTTCCTTTTATGGTTCCCTGTCAGTTTTGCGATAATTTCGAGAACACAAAGTGTGACATGAAATTTTAGGTTTCAATGCCATATTGCTAATTCGGAATACCGAAGGTGAAGGTAATTTGGAATATTCCAAAGCTCAGCGATGCTTTTGTTTCACGGCTAAGGTAAAAGTACCTATTATGGAACGAAATTTCGTAAAGGTTAGAATTTTCATCAAATTCGAGTTAATAAATTTACAAAATGTTAAAAATCTTTTAACTATACAAAGGGCTAGTTCTTTTACAAATAAAAATGACTTTTTATAACTTAATATAATGTATAAAATTAATTTTATTAACAAAATACTAATAGCACTCGTATGTACCTATTATGAAACGGTATTTCCGCACCTGTACCGCTGTTCCATAAATTATGTCCCTATTATGAAACAGAGGAAAAAGCGTAAATCTACTGCTTTAAATTTATTTTGTTATTCGATTCTAGTTTTTAAGGTTTTTAATTATATAAAGATGAAAGGAACAAAGTGAAATTAATTCATAACATGCACAAAATAATTAAAAAATGACGTATAAATTTATGACAGTTATTTTAATTTTAAATTTTTAAAAATTATTTGTGGTAGGAATGAAACAAATAGAAAAATATTCATTAATATTCATTACCATTTAATAATAACGGCTTAATATACGTACGGAGGAAACTACACTAGAATGGGAGACGGGAGAAAGTGCAGTAGATTGGGAGACCGGGGATAGTTTGGACACGGTGTAACATTGGGCACTTACAATAATCCGGACACTATAGAGGCAATTGTAAAAATGTTCAATGTTATCCTGTGTCAAAACTATCCCCGGTCTTCCCTATTTAATAAACAATATTAATCAAACAGTAATGAACAGTACTAAACAATTATTTATTTTAAATAAAATAGGGAACTGAATTAGTTATATTGAAAAATTATGCTACTTCTGATTTTATTTTTTTTGAATTGCATTCATCTTTTCTTGAAGCTTTTTTTTCTCTTCTGCTAACTACACATTAGAGGTTAGGTTTTGACTTTTTTTATAAAATAGTAATACTTATTGTGTTTAATTACTTATTTATGTAAGTATAAACAAATTATAAAACGGAATGCACAACGCGCGTGTTTCGTGAACATATAAGTAACGTACTCTTACGTTGAACAGAATTCGTGCATGTGTTTCATAAACATGTACCAGCTAGAGTGACAGGGCGACCAATTATGAAACACGCTTTTCTTCTGTTCCATAATACGGCATGCGAACAAATATTATGTACGCAATTTGGAACACCTATTTTATAAATAAAATTCTATTCAAATTCGGAAACTGAGTAGAATTGTTAATTCTACAATCTATAAGCTATCCTATACTCTATTACACATGCTATATAAAGATTTAAATTTAAAAAAATAATTAAAAAATATATCGTTGAATCCTATCGGTATTTGCTCGGCCGCTAGCCAAATTTCTCAGAGTTGGCGACGTGTTGAATATTACAATTTCTTTCTAATGTTTTACATGAGAGAATGATATTTACTCTTATTTATCTACAAAATTAAATATTCGTATGTATTGAACAAATTTTTGTAATTCCTAATAATCCCTAAAACTATATTAAAATTACAGTTTTGATGAAACTGTTCCATAAAAGGGACAATGTTTCATAATAGGTACTTTTACCTTACCGCCGCGTCGGTTTGGGCCAGCGCTGTCCATTTACATTTACCTAAGATTATTCCTATATTGTGATTTTCGAGCCCGATTACATCATAAAAGAAAATAATTCTATTATCTACAAAATTGGAATACCGGTATTCCAAATTACCTGCACCTTAACGAAATCGATACTTCCTGTCATTTTTCATTTAGACCAAAGTTTTAGCTACTTTTTGTTTTTTTTATTATTACTGAGACATTGACGTACAAAAGTTTATTAGTTTCCCTATGATATGATGCAGTTTTAATTCTTCCCATCATCTGTCGTAATTTTTTATTCGTCTTAAACAAAGTGGTATTCCAAATATACTGCGTTTCCTCTACTACTTCAAGGTCACGAAACAACGTAAGAACCGACTGCAATATTCCAGAAGCTTTTATGTCAGTCTTTTGAATTTATAACTAGTTTTCGTTACTAGCGATAAATTTTCATTCCTCGAATAACGATCATCGATCCGTTATCGCGGAACATCGATCAGCGAAGGAAATCAATGGCACAGTGAAGAGATACTTGCCATTCTGAATACACGTGTGCATCGTTATCGGATATCGTAATACGGAACTACTATTTTCTCATAAAAGCGGCATTTTTCAAAAGATTCTCTAAAGACGTAGCTTAATCTTAATACATTGCTAATCATTTTCATTATCCACGAAGATTATATTCTTATCCCCTTCGCGATTTGAACTGCCCAAAATACAACATAATTGATATAGATATGAAATATTCTTCGTAGACACTGGTTAAAACCGCGTCCACTCAACGCGACGCTCGCCAGATCCAAGCAAATCTTCAAAGAGGATTCAGCTTCTTCGAAATTCCAATTTATCTATATCCTGTGTAATGGATTACCCTCAGACGTGTTCCATCTCTTTCCTTAATCCTGCGCGGAAAGCCATTCCGCCATTGTTGTCGGCTTTATCGGTCAATTAAGAACTATGTGACACTCGAAAAGACGCAGTAAAAGCAATTACTATTGCACTGCGATCAGTCATGCTCGCGAGGATAAGCTCTTACACCAGTTAAGCTTGCTTAAGCTGAATTGGTAAACAATCTCGAAGGAACTGCAGCCCTCTGACGAGTTGAAACGCTGGATGCGTCGCTATTAACCACCGTCCGTCTTTCGCACCGCTAAATCGCGGCGCATGCAACGTCCATTCAACTATCACGCTATTGGATTATCGAGAAAAGCGCGATTCCGCATTTGCGCACTTGGGATGTCGTTGTAGTAGTTGGCTGGCAACCCGTAGAAAACGCAGTTTGTGCAATCATAGCTCCTACAAGAAAAGTTGTTGCGAGTGTGCAAAGTTGTTGCATCTTTTCTAATCGCCTAATAGCTTGTTTAAAGAAGAACACAAGAAATAAAAGAGGAAACATAATGGTGGATACCAAATAAATTTTTTATGAATTTTTAGTCTGTTAGGATAACGATTAGGTAGGTATACGAAAATAAATAAGAACAGTAAAAATAGAAAAAATTTGTGGGCATTTCTTCGATCATTTAAATTCAAAATCGTGTAATTCAAGTACATGCCGTGCAACTCAAGGATTAGTGCACTGTTTCCAAACCTTTTTTGAGACGCGTTCCCCTTTTATAATATTCAAATAACTCGCGACCCTCCTCCCTTCCCATGTAAGGTAAGGTAAATTTAATAAGGTAAAGAAAACACATTAAAAATGGGTATTTCAGAACATAATTCTAACTTAATAATATTCAAAAAAAATCGTGGCGAACTCTTAGAAAACACTTCACGAGTTAATCACGACCCACAGATTGGGAATTATTGGATTAGTGTGTTTCGAAAATGTGTTCTTAAAATTTTATGCCACAATTGAATGAAATAACGAAATTATGTGTATAGAGATTTGAATTTTCGAAACGTGAAGGGTTTGCAAGCTCACAAAATTATCAGAATATATAGAAAACATCACCATGAATAGTGAAATGTCCAAAGGGGGAGAGAACGAGCGACCGTTGCAGGCACAGCAGATTAAGGGCAAGTGCCATTCATATACTGTTATGTACCTATGTTGTAAAGCCACACACACAAACCTTTAAATGCGTTTTGCTCAGAACTGTGTCCATTAAACTGGCTTTCGTGATATCTCAGGAATGAATTGATTGATGAACTTCAAATTTTCTCATGTAAAGTAAGGGACTGTCTAATACCTTTACCAGGATTATCTAAGTCGATATTTGCAACAGCCATTTTTGACGACCTCTAGAAAATTTAAGCTTTATGAAAAAAATCGATATTTTGTTTGTAGAGCTGCTATTTCGTCAAACTATATTTTTTATGTTCTATTATGGTAGGAACGATAGCCACCCTTATTTCAATTAAGATTCTCTCGGATTTGGTTACCTCACAGGAAGATCCCCAACCCGGAAATTCAACAAATGATGAAACCTTGGGATATGTAGATTGTGGAGAGTAAATTCACTCTGAGGGGGTGAAATTGACCCCTGAACATCTGGCTACTCTTCGATATTGTGTTATAACTCGCGAACTGTAAGAGATATCAAAAAAAAATTTCAGGCAAAAGTTACTTCTTTTATTTTGGTAACTTACAGTTCGTACAGTTCGCGAGTTATAACAGAAAATCGGAAATTAACCGCGTTTTCAGAGGTCAATTTCACCCTCGTAGAGTGAATTTGCGCAGCCAAAAAATTGCGTAATACATACCTATACAATCCCCTACGTATCCCCAAAGTTTCTTAATTTTTTGAATTTCCGGGTTGGGAATCATCCCTTGTCAGTTGAATAAAACGACGCCAATGGTGCCAGTCACTGAGACACATTTTTTGCACGTATTGCGGAGTGGACACCGGCGAGTACCATGCATTAAATAATTACATAAAAAAATCTATATTTTCTGAAAACATCATGGGCGTCCGGAGGGCGGTGCAAAAGGGACAGTTGTCCCCCCCCCCTTGGCTTTTGAGAAAAAATCGCTTATTTTTCAAAACTGATCTTTATTATGTTTAAACTAAAAAAGGGAATATTCTTAAATCTCGGTTTTACATTTTTAATTAAATTAGCACTACAAAATGGGTTAAAAAAAGCAACAGGGGTATATTCTTCTTTACCAACATCCCAAAGTTGCCCCCCCCCCCCTCCACCCACCCCGAAAAAAATCTCCGGACGCCCTTGGAAAAAATGAGCATATATATATATAGAATAAAATCCAAATTTCTTGGTGTTACAATCTTTTTTATTTGAAATGCTACAAATCACGTAAAAAATGGCGGGTTAAATGGGAACACTCGTTTAAAATACGTATCTCTGCCAACTTTACTGAAATATTCGTTTTTACGTACTTTAAACTGTCTATTACACTAGAGAGATGAACAAATATTGGGACACAACGGTTTTATGAATATGGCGTTATACGCATCTTATAAATTAGAATTTTCGCTTGTGACCATATTGGCCTATTCCATGAAAGTACTTCATTAGGCAGCAATGTAGGTATGTACTATTTTTACGTGTATACTTTTCAGATTCGTATGTTTGATGAGTCCACAATCTACTCAGCAATTTCGTAAGAAGCACGCGGAATTTTCGTACACATCGCCTGGAAGGTCCTTTCTGTAAAAAAAAGCCGTTAGATGGGGCCAACCATCTTGCTCTTACTACACCAAATTAATCTACTTCCTATATTCAACGAATCAAATATGGCGACTTTCAGCCTCTCCAAATCAACAACCCGTGCAAATCCATCGAATATTTCAGTTCAGCAGCATTCAACTATTTGAACGCATACGAAAGGAACAGCAACTCCTTTTATATTCTTCCACTGGTTCACAATGAAATCTGTTATTGAAGTATCTATTGTTTTCTATTCCTCTCAAAGAAACACCAAAAATATAGTGCATTTTTTAAGGTACTCGAGTTTGAAAATACATGATGTCGCATACGTTTGATTGTTCCACAATAATTGGTAGTATATAAAGGGGCGGATTTGGAGATTTAACGCCCTTAGGCTAATAAGCGTCTGCCGTCCTTTTTGTGCAATATTATCAAATATTTTAATTTAGAAGAGTTGAAACAATTTTAAAATGAATTCAATATGCACAGCTCACGTATGAGTTATTGCTAATTTGCTACATGATGAAAGAGTGAATTATTTTTAAAGTCGTCTCAAGCTTCTGTGTTTAAAACTTTATCAAACTCTTTCGCCCAATATAAAAGACTTTGCTGCCTCTGCAAAATTTGCCGCTCTTGGCTGCAGACTACTTAGCCTATATGCAAATTCACCCCTGGGTATATACGTCCTGAAACGTCCCCATGGATTATATAAATATTGATTGTGGAAAAAGTAATATTCTGGATAATAAATTATAACTTCTATTTCTTACATGCACGCGTACAATAAACATGGTGAGCGTTTGCAGCAATACTCATGAAATCGTATTTTAGTCAAGCGTTCCGATCATGAATTTTGAAATTCAGTTTTCAAACAATCTTTGAATACGAACAGTAAAGTGGTGCACAATAAAGTGGTTTGCAACGCAAAGAAGTGAAAGTGCCTACCAAGATGCTAATTAGACGGTGAAGGGGCATCTTTTCCTCCACAATAAAAAGAATACTTTATCTATGTTTAATTTCCTCCTTTTGCAGGAATTTAACTGAGCGTGTAGTAAAATGGTGACTATTTTAAAGTCGAACGAAAGAAAGCTACGTCAATTACGTTTCAATGTGCAAGTGAAGAATGTTTTAAGAACTGGCAATGTGTCACGTTCTGCATCATTATCGTTGTACATTTAAGACGTTTATTAGCTGCAATTACTTACAGATTATTATAAAAAAAATAAGTATTTCTAACAGGAAACGTTTCTTCAAAGAGATTACGACATGCTGATAGCGAAGAGAATAGATGAATTAAAAAAAAAGTGAAAGCTTCGGATCTTTATACATTTTGTGGCTTGCGAATAGCATTTCACGAGGGGAGGACACCATGTGATAGACATCGATTTTGATGAGCCTTGGCACGATGGATCTATGTCAAAAATAAGTAAATAGGTGTCCGAAAGTTTCAGCCAATGGGCCTTAACAATAGAGATATTAGATGTAAATTATTAAACATTTCATAGTGCCCGTATAAAACATAAAAGCTAACCAAAATTTAAGAATATGTCGTGGAGCGTTCGGTAAGACGTCGGCGTTAGTGATCCTCTAGGTAGTGATCGGAAACTGTGTTCTGCGTTTTCTATTGGTCGACGCAATTTATGTCAAAACCGGAAGTAGAGAGAGCAAGTAAATAAGGAGAAAAAGAAAGAGATACTGCATCTACCAACTGGATTCCACAACATTGAGCGAAAAGTGGGATCAGCAGCAAACTTCATTTAATACCGAAGCGCCGATTTACCTATTTGTGATCTTTGAACGTGCGAACTGTTGCGAACGCGTGCAGAGTGAAAACTATTTCCGAATGTACATGAGTGGAGTTCCAGGAGTCACTGTTTTATCTATATTTTTATCTTATATTTTTCTGTTTAGTGTAAAAATGCCTGGCTGCTGCGCTGATTATTGCATTAACTCCGACAAAAAGGGTTAGGGTTGGTTAGGTTAGGCTACACCTATTACAAAAACTTGTATTAGGCTGTTACGAAATAATGACAACATGTTTTAATTTGAATGAAGAACAGCAGAAGGAAATGGTAAAACTTCAGTTTTCTCGGTAGTTTCAAAATGCTAGATAGGACATTCCAAGGAGAGCAGTATTCTTTTAAAATGTGCCCGCAGATTTGTGACTTCCGTTTTAGACCAAAAATGGTGGACACATTTTCCGGTCACTACCTAGAGGATCACTAGTCGGCGTGGCGTTGTTGCGATCGTGAATTCGAATTCCGCCTCTGTCTACATATTTTTTTCACACTTTAATTTTTCCACACTGTATGAACAGTGGGGAAATCTTCAAAAGACACCCCGACACGTCCAGAGGGCAATCCCCCGGAGGGTAGCCGTAGGGTTTTTGAGGGTAAAAATCCCACACTACCCTGGCGCCCACGGGGGATTGCCCTCTGGAGGTGTCAGGGTGTCTTTTGAAAATTTCCCCACGTTAAAAAAAAACTTTTTATATCAAGAACGTTACTACCGTTACCTTTTTTCTCACTGTTCATACAGTGTGGAAAAATAAAGTGTAAAAAAAATATATAGACCCAGACGGAATCGAACTCACGATCGCAACAACACCACGCTGACGCCAACCGAACGCTCCACGGCATATGCTTAAATTTAGGTTAGCTTTTATGCTTTACACCGGCACTATGAAATGTTTAATAATTTACATGTAAATATCTCTATTATTAAGGCCCATTGGCTGAAACGCTCGGACACCTATTTACTTATTTTCGACATAGATCCATCGTGCCAAGGCTCATCAAAATCGATGTCTATCACATGGTGTCCTTGTCAGATATATTCACAGATTTGCGATTTTGTTTTATCTCTTTAACTGACTTCAAAAAGGAGGAGGTAGTAGATTCGACTCGTATGTATTTTTTTCTTTTTTTTTATGTTTGTCCCGCATAACTCCTCAGCATATGGACCGATTTTGATTACTTTTTTTTTTCGAAAGAGGGCGATGCCCAGTGGTCTCATCCTACACTGCATGAATATTGGGCTCAATATTTTGCCAGTGCTAGTTAATTCAAACTGCGGTACTTTACTTAATTTGTATTTCATGTATTCTCGCATTTTAGAGTATTTCCGCGCGTTGAGTTGTAGACCCATATAACGAATTTGAGACATCTTTATTCTCACTTTTTCAAGTCGCTTATTTTTCGAATCTTCCGTTTCTAGCAACCGGATCTTTTTTTTATGAGCAGCTCTTTTTGTTGGCCTACCCATATTGTTTTTTTAAATAAAAGTAGCTATATAACTTAAATAACTAAAGTAAAAAGTAAAAAATTTAAAAAAATTAAAACCAACTTCAAATAAATAAAAATGCCTAAAAAGTAACAAATAATTTTTTTCCTTATTTACTCTACGACCCTTCATTTTGTTAAGTCGACCACGGATTTACACAGTGCAAATGATGAGCGACCGACGTAAAAAAATTGAAAGTCGTAGAGTAAATAAGGAAAAAAATTATTTTTACTTTTTAGTGCATTTTTATTTTTTTGAAGTAGGTTTTAATTTTTTTTAAATTTTTTTATTGACACCAGTTTTGTTTGCATCAAGTGAATAACTGAAATAATCAATCTTGAGTCATAAAAGAGTCCTGTGCGAAAAGACTAAACCTCTTAGCTACGGTTGGACTTTCCGCGGAACTGTATCTCTGCATGGGAGTGTTCGACGCGAACTGTGCGTAAACAATGTAGCGCCGTTTAGAAAGATGACATTCCCGAAAGCCACTATAGTTGCGTTTCGTTTAGAAAGATGATATTTGCGAAAACCACGTGAAAGCCACTATAGTGGCATACAATAGCTAAAAGGTTAATCATACTGGGATCTGACATCCGTAACCATGACATCTGGTGGTGAAAATTAGAAGCGCTCGTACAGTATATCCCCATAAAAAAACTTCAAAAAAGTAAAAAAATTACGCCAAGTACATGAAATAAAATAAATCACAAAAAATAGAAGATAATAATAATTACAAAATAAAAAAAAGTGAAATCAAAATGAGCTGCAAGTACATAAAGGTGCTTTCCAACTGTGCTTAAGATGACACAACTACATATACACAGCTAAAATGCTGTGTTCAAACATTCCATTACTCATATCGCGGACAGTTTAAATAACCCATCAAAAAGAATCCCATTTGAAAACATTGTCGTAAATTAATAGCTTTATAAAATTAATGATATACAAAAATTGCGCCAATTATAACAATGGCTATTTATACAAAGAGAAAAATGTATTAAATAATATTAAACAGATATATTTTTATACAAATAAATATTTTAATACGAATAAATATTTTATTCAAAATACTTGGCGCTGCTCTCCGAATTGGTGTCGCTAAACTGAATAAATATGTATATAAATTGCATTAATTTTTTTTTTCTTTCTTGTGCGTGCGTTCGTGAATGTGTGTATGTGTGCGTGTGCATATGTTACGTATGATTTTAAAATTAAATATATATAGAATAAATCTGACTGCTTTTCTAATATGTATATGTGTATATATATATATATATATGTTTATATATTTTAGATTGTAAGGGAGTTATTGTAAATTATTATTAATATAATACTAAGACAAATAACATTTTTTCGGTTTCGCAGCGCCAAGTATTTTGAATAAAATATTTATTCGTATTAAAATATTTATTTGTATAAAAATATATCTGCTTAATATTATTTAATACATTTTTCTCTTTGTATAAATAGCCATTGTTATAATTGGCGCAATTTTTGTATATCAATAATTTTATAAAGCTATTAATTTACGACAATGTTTTCAAATGGGATTCTTTTTGATGGGTTATTTAATATGTCCGCGAAATGAGTAATGGAATGTATGAACACGGCATTTTAGCTGTGTATATGTAGTTGTGTCATCTTAAGCACAGTTGGAAAGCACCTTTATGTACTTGCAGCTCATTTTGATTTCACTTTTTTTTTTATTTTGTAATTATTATTATCTTCTACTTTTTGTGATTTGTTTGATTTCATGTACTTGGCGTAATTTTTTTACTTTTTTGAAGTTTTTTTATGGGGATCTCACTTCTTTTTACAAAGATAATTTGCATTGGAAATGACCTCAGATAATTTTTAATATTATATTTATTATTGTATTCTATTTTTTGTGATTTTTTATTTGTTCTTCTATTTTTTATGATTTATTATTATTATCTTCTATTTTTGTGATTATAACTTACAAATTATCGCGGGACAGAATTAAGGATAAATTCGACGTAAGTTTAACAACTACGAAAAGAAACCATGTGCACCGCATTGCCAATCTATATGTATTATATGTATGTATAGTACTTTGTGTAAAATACATGGTGCGCGGAGTAGCTTATGGCGCTGAACGTATTTAACATCGAAGTGTAATAACAACCACAATTAACACCTTTCGAAGAAAAATATGTATGCATTTTTAGCATTTCGTGGCCAAGCTTGTTTTTCTACTTGTAAATCATCACCGGATACCCACGTTGTGCCCTTACCCCTTACCATACTCGTGTAATGACTATCGGCAATACTTTTACCGTGGTGAAAAATCGCTGCCTTAAGTTTATAACAGTGATTTACCAATTGTATTTTAGTAGTAGGCATTGCTTTGATGTAGAAATTTTCCACTTTCGTTGTTGTTCCACTACTATCGTGATCGAACAAATGTAATTTTGCAATAAGAATTTGTTTGGAAGCAGTTATATCGATTTTCTTCATTGCGTTTGATTATATATATATTCATAGCAAAGTTATTATTATCGTTTTTATTATCGTTTACTCTAGCCCGGTTATCTTTATCTTTATTCGTTAGTATAATTCATTCATGATTAAAATTCATGATTTTTTTAACATCTTTGGACTTGTAACCTGGATTACAAGCAGCCTATGATAGAAGAAAGTCATACATGTAGCACAAAGATATGTATTGTTCAATTGCAAATGGCAAATTGGAAAGTTGGAAATACAAAAAGTTGAAAGTTGAAATAGTGTATGATGCAAAATTATAAAAATTAGTTCAAGAGCCTTTCCATTATTCAATCATACATACAGAAAACTGCAAAGTATTATTATAACTTTATTTTCTAAACAATTCACACTTATAACTAATAATACAGCAAGAAAATATTCGACACGTTGAAGCATATTCTAACTTGTAACGCCAACGATTAGAAGTATCAAACATATCTTAGTTGAACGTAAATGAACATGTAAAGTACAACCTTATGAAAGTGTTTGATATGCAGTTTACCTACGTTAAGTATCAGAGGACATAGACCGTAACTGTATATAACAAGTAATACAATAAGAAGATATTGGATACTTAGAATTCGACACGTTGAAGCATATTCTAACTTTAGATTAGAAATATCAAACACAACTGAGTTAAAACATGCTTCTATGTATCCAATATCTTCTTGTGGCATCCACTGATACTTGACATAGGCAAACTGCCTATCGAAGACTTTCAAAATATTGTGGTTTACATGTTCGTTTACGTTCAACTCAGAAATTTGATATTTCTAATCGTTGGCATTATAAGTTAGAATAGAATATATGCTTAAAACATCTTCTTATTTTGTACTATACTACTAGTAACAAGTGCGAATCGTCCCTTCATTTCTATCAAAACCTGTGCATCGCCTTCATTTCTATTCAAGTCTGAGCGTCTCCTTCATTTCTATAAGTTTACATAAAAACTCTAACTTAAAAATAGTTTGCTGGTATAAAAATATATCTATCAATTTAAATGCAATGCAATTTGTTATAATTTATATTTTGTACATGCATGGTACAAATTTCCAGAAACTTATGCGAAAGAAGATGCTTCTCTGTCGAACCTTCTCCGGACAACTTCCAAGTCTGCAACTCTAAATAAGAAATCTATTAAAAAAATTTGGCGACTTACCTTGTTAATTGAGACAATAATTCAGTCTCCTATGTAGTGTAAAAACTCGCGACATTTCAAATTTGGACCACTTATATTATTTGACACTTAGCAGGTTATAATTGACTTGGTAGGTTATAAAAATCAAAATAGTATAGGTATATATATATATGTACAATGACGGACGGCGATCCCTGCCGAATAATCCCGAGAGTCGGCGAATGAAGAACGGCATGCGTTGGCTGAAGGTGTGTGTAACGCGTATATACGTATTATTTCGACAAAAATTTGGCTGGAGAATCAGAAGGAGAATCAGGAGAAAAATATTACCGTTTCTGACATCTGTCATGAGACGATATTATGATATCTCTGTCATGCGTGGACCGATTTTATTGAAATTGGTCTTATTCGAAAGCTGATATGCGGTTTACATAAGAAAAATGCCTTTAAATTAAGAAAATATTCCAGGCATAATGAGATATTAATGAAATAAGTTTCAGGTTAGGTTGGAATAGCCCGGGGACGAGTAAATGATAGCGGTAGCGACAGTCGACATATACAGGGTGTCTTTCATGTACTTGGTGTCGAGACGCTACCGCTCTCTATATCAGTCCCCGCCGGGACTCCCCAGCAGTTCGTGTGCCGTAGCTAGCGGTTGCAATCCCGCGTTATTTTCAATCCCGCGGGATTAAGTCACTCATCTCTTTCTTTAAAATTTTATCCATATCTTCTGACAAACCCTTTGATTTAATTACTTGGGAATAGTCCTTTTTTGCAATTTGAACTCTAACTCTTCTTGTAAGGATAAATTAGGCTGTTGTTCATTTTGTTGAATATCTTGATCTTGGTTTTCCTCGAAGTTGTTGGATGCAGTATCGATCTTATTTACACTATTATCGCCGTGTGTATTACTGAGAACTCTTTCTAATAGATTTTTTATTTCTTTGCGTATTATAGTTTTTTTAGGCATTTCAAATGTAGTATTTTTGAAATTTCTCAAATCATGTTCAAATTTATTCGGATTTTGTAAATAAACTAATGTTCCACTTAAATCGGTGCGACGTTGTCCTATCCTTTCACGAAATGCCATGGCTAAATCAGTGCTGAGAAGAGTAGATTGCTTATCCAATTTTTCCAGTATAAAACGAAAAGTTGTTTCTGCGGTGATCAGAGTTGAATCTCTTCTGCACATGACTTCGAGGCCCAGCTTAACTGGTTCCAGACATAACTTTAAGTCATTTATTTTGGACCACTCTTCATCAGTGAAATATATATCCGACTCTACATCAAACAAAGCTTTGCTTATGCACAATCTTAGGTTGTAAAAGCGTTCTAACATATTAAGTAGACTGTTCCAACGAGTCTTACAATCTAAAATTAATTCTAATCTTTTGCCGTGTTCGTCTTGCACATATTTCTGCAAATAAATGTCATTTTTTGTCGGCGACTTTTTAAAAATTTTCACAGCCTTTCTCACTTTCGCAATAAGGTCTTTATAATTTGAAACTACTTCTACAGATGGAAGACTCAAAGTTACAGATAAGCCACCCTCATCATCTTCAATGTCGCCGCCCTCATCATCAGTCATATTGAACTGTATTTGTGTTTCTTCTGATGAATTTTGCTTCGAATTTTTTTGGTATAAAACGTCAATAACGGCAAGTTGTATGCCGTGTGCATAACAAAGTTGTTGATAGCAAGGTACAAGTCTACCAACTTTTACCATCATACTCGCTCCATCAGTAGTTATACCAATAATATCGTCTTTAATGTCTAGATTGAAGCTCTTCAGACGTTCTTCAACTAGGTTGATGCAATGCTCTGCCGTACATGAACCATGGATTCGTACTAAACCAAGATTAAAGTCTCTTTATAATGCACATTTATGTTTAAGTATCTCTGATTCTTTCGAGATGTCCATTCGTCAAATATTAATGAAAACTTTTGGTTTTGTTCTTGAAGTTTTGTAAATTTATTTATCATATCGGATTTTACCGAATCTGAGAATGTAATAACTATAGATCTTATTGTATTAGGAGAAGTTGGAAGTTTAAAACCACTTTTCAGAAACAAGCTTCTTAAGTCCACAGATTTACAGAAAGTATTGAAAGTGAAACCATCATTAGCAATCATTCGAGATATCATTTTTTCATGGAATTTTCTTTAACGAAAAAGTTGTCAATTGTTTTGGCCCTCTTTTTTGGTATTACATTTTCGCAATTGTCGACAATCTGCGGCTGGGGTGCTATTTGTGATTCATTACATGGATCCTTTCTCGATGTTGATGCTTGCGATTGCGACTTTAAATCTATACAATGTTTGCTTTTTAAATGTGTTATCAATCCTTTTCTTGATCGTTGACTTAATTTCAAAATGGCAGAACACTTTAAGCATTTGGCATTTTCGGCAGTATCACTTTTCACAAAATAATCCCAAAGAGTTTTATTAGTGTTTCCTTTCTCATTGTCACACATCAATTCTTTATTGGACGACATATTTTGTTTGCACTAGTAATATTAATTGAAACAACACCGCGCTCGCCGCTCGCCTCAGATCAGTTACAACGTAGTTCGTCGTGCCGTTGTGCGCGTCGTCATTTGCGCAATTTGCTCCTATTTAAAATATGTGGAACCCAAAAATTGCGCGGGATTGCAATCCCTAGCCGTAGCATTGAAGCGCGTTGTTTTTTGTGTTTATACAAAGTTAAAGTTTCCTACTTATTAATATTGTTTATTGATATGGAGGTCGGATCTTTTTCTCCACGTTCTAAATCCAAAAACAGAATTAAGTGTGCAGTGAGAGGATGTGAGAGCAGAGCAAATAAAAATATGAATCTGCCGTTTCATTGTTATCCAAAGCCAAATGTATTTGGTAATTTAGAGAAAATGGACCACTTAAAAGTATGGAAACTTGCATTAAAAAATATTTGAAGTTACTCCAACTCTGAAAGTGTGCTCAGTATCACTGTTAATTTAAGGTTATGAACTAACTGGTAACAGTACAGCAAAGTGGCTATTATGTGCTTACATTTCTGCCCCAAGCCTGCTTTACACGAAAAAACAGAAACAACAGGACATTTCTGGACGCTTTTACAGTAATGTCGTGTGGTTTTCCTTTCAGTTGTGAAGTTTGTAAGCAAAGTGCTGAAAAACTCTGGCGACCTGACTATGTACTACCATCCTCATTCTTTCCACATTTAATGTGTCCTGCTTGTAACTCCCGTTCGTCTTCTATGAAATTTCTTTAAGCAGGATTTGCACCTGCCCAATCACAAATTCTTTGTTTAGAAATTAATATATTTCATAAAAAAAAACACATCACTGCATATACAACATTTGTTCACGCCCCTGCTCCGCTCCGACATCAAAATATGTACCTGCTCCAGCTCCGCTCATGCTCCGAGTAAAACGTTTAGACGTGGTAACGCCGACGATCAATTTCGCAGTTTTTAGGGCAACACAGGCATTTGTTTATTTCTGCCGCACACGCCCGTGTTAGTACCGAGCCTCGCGAACCTACATATTTACAACATAATATTTTTTCAATGATGCAAAATTGAAAATTAAGCCGGGAATACACCGGGAAGCTAAGCTATACTATGCGATGCTATGTTTTAACTTAGCTTTTGGTGGAAATGGAATTCCATACGAATGTATTGAAGCTAATTTTTTTAAAACGTCGCATGGCATAGCATGGCATAGCATAGCATAGCATAGCATAGCATGGCATAGCATAGCATAGCTTAGCTTCCCCGTGGATTCCCGGCTTTAGTACTTAAAAAAAATTTACTCATCTGCTTTAATACTAAAATAAAATGCAAATAATATAAAGAAATCTGGAGCAGTAGAACAGCAAAAAATTTCCCGTGCTCTGACTCCCGCTCTTGCTCCTGCTCCGGGCAAAACCTCATTTCTCCACTGCTCCGCGCTCCAGCTCCAAGCTCCGCTCCAACGCTCTGCATAGAACTGTATAATACAGGCAACCGAAACACGGTTTTGCTCTAACACGGTTAGAGAAATGGGGAAACCATAATAGAGCGCATTATTATTAAAACACGGTGTTCGCTCTGACACGGTGAAAAAATTTTGTAATTCAAATTTTTACCCTAAAAAGCTCACGAAAGGACATAAACTCAACCGTGCAATAGTAATTCTATTTTCTGAACACGGCTCCTTCACTCAAAGAAGCGCAAAATTCAAAAAAGAACTCCAAAAATGGTCAACTCTACACTACGATATTTTTAAAAATGTAGGACATAGAGATCTAGATGCTGCAGAAGAAAGTTCAGAAGATGATATTTTGCAATAAAGAAAACGCTTCCGTTTAATTGTACTTAGCAGCGACGGAGAAAAAAAATATGAGCGTGCATTATTTAACATTAATGTATAAAGGTCGCTGCTCACTTATCAGTGAACGTGTCAGTTTCGTGCGGCGTGCCATTGGTAAGAAAAAGAGAGCCTCTATCCTCTCTTTTTCTTACCAATGGATGTTGGCACGGAACTGACACGTTCACTGACAAGTGAGCAACGACCTTAATACGTTTGTTCATTTATTGATATTTTAATAAACATATTCTAATAGTTGTGAAAGCAAAATAGTATATTCGTGTTAGTTTCTGGAACCTAACCCTGTTTTTTGTACTGGTTCATGCAATTAGTCCCGTATAACACGATTTTAACCTAACCACCGTGTTAAGGTCAATTTATTTTATACAGCCAACCGGCATGGGAACGATCCGAGCGGGAAAATCGTCAGCGCTCGGACAACGGGCGGACAACAGGCGTCCGTGCCCAATCCGTGCCATCTCCGAACATTATTTTTCTGTATTGTTATGTAACACAGTACTCTACGTGTTGTGAGCATAAAATTTGGCAACGTTGTGCTCTTGATTTTATTTAAACATGTCACTTGTTTCGATGCTGAATATTCCACGTGTAGCATAAAGAAGGTCAGAAGTACACGCGAACGTGTTCTTTTAACTTCTTGCCTATTAGTACAGAGTTACTTGTTTTCGTATTAAAAGTCTCCATTTCACACGTTTAAGCTAGAGATATCTGATATCGCCATCAACGACGACGTTTTCATCAGCTTTGATGTAAGAAAATTTGCATTAATAAATTAGATGAAATGAATGAATCATAGAAAATAAAAATTGTGTTCGCACACCGTCTATGGTTATTTAGAGTTAAGAATAAGGAATTAAATAATATGTTCCCGTTGGTAATAGATACGTGAAAAATCTTGCTAACCTTGAGACCTACTTCCGGTTTCTCAATACCACCTAAAAAATTAATAAAATGCAGATCAAATTACTATGCTCCGCCAGCTGCTTGTTATGTTTTATATTTTCGAATACATTCATCCCTCGATTTACGCGGTAAATAATTCCTCCTTGGTTCCGTTACTTTTTATACTAGGGCTGGGACTACTTGTCGAATTTTTCGGTATTCGAATATTCGAATACTTCAGTTGCTCAGTTATTTGGTGAATATAATTCGAATATCCAAGTATCCAAATACGAATATTCCAGTCGAATATTTCAGTATTCGAATAGTATGGTGTGAATTATAAATCAAGTTCTTCAGGTTCATTTTTTTACAAGCTTTTATTTAGTTTCAGTTGTGAGTTCCTTAGTTTGTCAGGGTGAAATCTTGTAAGTTAATTTTGACCCACTTCAACATATCTGATCGACTTGAAACTTTGCACACATACGTAGTTCCGAAGACAATACAATTTTTAAAAAATGGTTGATACCGACTCAGATGACTGCCTTAGAAAAATTCCCTCATATGACTAAACATAAATGCGTGAAAATATTGTATTGTCATCGGAACTATATACGTATGTGTGCAAAGTTTCAAGCCGATCGGATATGTTGAAGTGGGTCAAAATTAGCCTACAAGATTTCACCCTGACAAACTAACGAACTCACAACTGAAACTAAATAAAAGCTTGTATAACAATGAACCTAAAGAATTTGATTTATAATTCACAAAATACAGAAAACATCAGTATTCGAATACTTAAATATTCGAATAATAACGTTCGAATACTTAAATATTGGAAGTTTATTTGTAGCATTCGAATACTTGTAAAATATTCGAATATTAAATTATTCGAATAGTCCCAGCCCTATTTTATACGCGGTCTCAGTTTTACACGATCTTATTTTACGCGATCAAAAAATATATCCTTCTATTCGAAATGATTTGAGGATAATGCCGTAGGGGTCGCCACCGAAAACCAAACTTGCCACGGCGACCGCGACTCTAAAATTTGGAGAAAAAAAATCATCCAAACACACCCTGATAAGGAAACGAAAGTAGAAGTGCTAAATATTCGTAGGGATGAGAATAGTAACTTCGAACCAATTAAAAAAGGAAGGTTGACTGCTTTGGAGTACAGTACCATACTTACAAGGGAAGATCCCGAACCCGAAAATTAAAAAAATTCTGGAACTTTGTGAATATGTAGGAGATTTCTTCCTGATTACAACGAATTCTTGTTTGCTGCCCAAATTCACTCGGGAGGGTGTGTGTGTGTGTGTGTGTGTGTGTGTGTGTGTGTGTGTGTGTGTGTGTGTGTGTGTGTGTGTGTGTGTGTGTGTGTGTGTGTGTGAAATTAACCCCTGAAAATTCGGCTATTTTTCGATTTTGTTTTATAACTCGCGAACTGTAAGAGATAGAAAAAAGTTTCAAGACAAAAGTTACTTCTTTTAATTAGATCTACGATTTCGTAGAAAAATTATTTTACAGTTCACGAGTTATAACACAAAATCGGAAAATATCCGGATTTTCAGAAGTCAATTAGGGATCCCGTTAGAGTGAATTTGGGCAGCAAACAAAAATTGCATTGTAATCTGGAGGAAATTCCCTACATATTCACAAAACTTCAGAATTTTTTGAATTTCCGAGTGTGGGAGGGTCCCTTGTTAGTAGCATTTATTGCTGGCATTTTGATGGCCAACTAATTCCTAACTTGGGGATATTGTGAGCCAACCACAAATTACTAGGACACCTATTGGCAGCGACAATAAATAAAATTTAAATTTGTTTTTCTGAACCTTCGTTATTATTCTTTTTACGCAAATAGGTGAAATAAATATTTTTACAGCATACACGGGCTTTTCTCTTAAGTATTTCTTTTTGAACTAGCAGATTCCATTTACGTAATTCTCAACCGTGTAAAAAAAGCCACGTGGAACGAATATTTCACGTAAATTGAGGGACGAGTGTATTGTTAAGTAATCATTAAAAAAAAACAAATCTCATTGGTATATAATAGGTATTCTGTTTTTGCTCGTCAATAAATGTACCAGCACCAGCAGACTACGATAGCATCGTGCATAAATTGACGAGGAATCTATTCCTAAATGATGATATTTTTTAACATAATCTGTAGTTAATTATGAGAACCGCGTTTTGATAAGATTCAACGAGATGCTGCGCAAGCTCCGGAACTATGTATGAGTCGTGGAACTTTGAGACGATGTCTTGAAAATGTTCTGGACAAATGAAGAATATGGAATTTTAGAACAATTTAGGACTGCCTTGAGACTGAAATAGTTTCGAAAGTCTTAAAAGTCTTAAAAACTTGAAAAACTTGACCCTGCTTGTTGATATGGTTATGATACTGGCGAATTTGCTTGCGTTTGTCATAATGAAATAGAATGAAACAAAAGCGAAGCATTACACATTCAAAACTGAAAAATTTCAAAATTTTATCAAATTTGCAGGATTGTAAAAAACCTTCTGAATTTCGAGCTTTATAACTGAGGACGTTTTGGATTTTCTTGAACAGCATCACTGCTGGCCACGCGTCTTTCGTTTGCTAGTGAGCGTAGTTTCTTGCGCGGGGATGTAATACAACCTTACTAATTGCCTCTAATTGATTTACTACGCAATTCCGTTTCACGGAAAACTAGACTGTAACGAGTGAAATTGAGGTTTTAAATATTACGAAGCTCTATGCCAACGAATCAGCGTGGGAGAGCCAGTTTTACATTGAAGGACGTCCAAGGACTGTTTTGGAACGGTGCTTCACCACTTTTTTCGTCTGTTTCGCTCCATGATATTCTAGTTTTTAATAAGACGAGATCTAAGTTCATTCCCGCTATGAAACTGTCTTCGGCCTAAATATTTATAATACGTTTAGAAGGGTATCCATTGTTGGATAACTCCTGTTAGGGGTGTGCGGGTACCCGAAATTACGGGACCCGATTTGCGATTCGTGGGCCGATTTTCATGCTGAAAATTCTTACATCTGATCACTTATGGTCTAAACACACTTATCAGTTCCGTAATGACACAGTGCCGGAGTGCCAGTGGAAAGAAGAAGTGTGCTGATAAGTGTGCCCAGACCTTAACAGGTTACATACGTTCTCGGCGCCTAATAATTGATCAGTTTTGGGATTTTTTCCTCGAGAGGTGTGAAATAAATCGAAAATTTTATAATTGTATCTTGTTCTTGGGATCTTTATTCATATAAAAAAATTTATTTAATACACTTTTGTCATATACTGCCGTTCGATTTCTGCGGTTGCAGCAACCTCTGCACCAATCAGGGGGCCTCCTTATTAGCATGATAACTTCGACAATTTACAATATTTTTTAATGAACTTTGCGTTCATCTATGCAGAATTTTTAGAAAATAAGAAAATTATGCCATTTTGAAGAAAGCAGTCGATTTTCGTCTACAATTTATATCTTTAAATGCTAAAAAAATATAAATTTTAAAAAATGACTCGATGGCCCTTAGAGAATGTTATTCGGCATAGATTAATGCAAAGTTCATGAAATAAACTTGTAAATTGGCAAAGTTATGATGCTGGTAAGGTGGCCCCCTGCTAGATGCAGAGGCTGCTGCAACCGCAGAAAACGAACGGCAATATATGACAGAAGTGTATCAAATAATTTTTTATATGAATACAGGTCCCAAGAACAAGATACAATTATAAAATTTTCGTTTTATTTCACAACTATCGAGAAAAAAATCCCCAAGGTGATCAATTATTAGGCGCCGAGAACGTATGTAATCCATTAAGTCTTATGCAATCTCTATCAGGACTGCACGCAGGTTAAGTCCCTGCCATAAAATCCTCGAAGACAGGACAGTGTGGGACCATCCGTCTCCGACCTCACCCTTAAATTTGGTGGCGCGAACAAGTATGTAGGATTTGTAAAAATGAAAGGGAAGAGCACAAAGATGAATATGCAAGGACCTATTGTAATAAAAAATATCGACGCTGCGCGCGAATCTAGCAGAGGTATCGAAAATGAACCCAATTTGACTCCATGACGATGAAATTTTAACATGCGAACACACTTCTTACCGTTTTTCGTGTACACGAGTCGTTAAACATCCATATTACTGTATAAATTGGATGGGAGTCCATTTTCGCAACTTTTTTTGACGTTAAAAAATTCTTTCCGCAACATGCGATTTCCCTTCTTAGAAAGTTGATTCCTTTTAAGGGGTTTTTCTACTGTGGCGGCTGAAAAAACTTCATTTTTCGGGAATGGAAAAAAAAGACACAAGTATTGCACGTGTCACTTTTCACGTTTGTAGCTTTATTCTATCACCTTTTAAAACAATAACAAAAAATTTGTAAGAAAAAATATCCATTTATAACGGAATAGGAGCATCGGTGAAGAGAACAATATCCTTCCGGATGTCAGACCTGACATCAGCAATTGTTGTTATCTCAAACACAACATTTTAAAAGATTGGTAATTTGTAGACGTATGGTGAACGTCTGAACCAGTATAATGAAAAAATATTGAGAAATAAGGAAATGGCAACGTCTTAAAAAATGTCATCAATTTTAGAAAAAAGTTATGATTTTGTTGAGCCTAGTAATTCAATTTCGCAAATATTTGCAACATTCTAGTTCGAACGATAACTTAACGTCTACTGAGTATGCCTGATACATTTGTAGTGGATCGGACTATTAGTTTTCTGGCAATCAGGTCTGGCATCCAGAAGGATATTGCTCTCTTCACGGTGCTCCTATTCCGCTACAAAGGGATTTTTTTACTTGCAATTTGTGTTTTATATTCCTAAAAGGTGATAGAATAAAGGTACAAATGTGCAATACGTGTTCCTTTTTTTAATTCCCGGAAAATTAAGTTCTTTCTAGCTGTCATACTAGGAAGACCCCTTACGATAAGGGGTTAGGCCACCATGGACGGAGCAAAATTACAGTCATTTTCGGCATTTTTTTTAGGAAGATAATGAAATAAACAGAAAATTCAATATGAAGCCTGTTATTGTAAAACTCTCGCCGGAAAGAGCTGTATTCTTTTTCTTACAAAATGGCGGCGGTAAGCCGCGATACGCAAGATCTTGAAGAGCGATTACCGTTTGACTTAGAACGAAAAACCAAAAAGTTTTATTTTCTACATGCCTAAAACTAGAGAAGTACTTATGGAAATCCATAAACATTCATTTGTCTCGAAATGGTGAACATGCGGAGAAAAAGAGCATTTTTTTTTATAAAAGTGTCAATTGCAAAGAATATGTTCAAGATATCGCAAAACTCATATGTACTTCTCTAGTTTTAGTCATGTAGAAAATAAAACTTTTTGGTTTTTTGTTGTAACTATAGCCGTGTATAGTAGGGATGTGCGGGTAATCGAATCTGTCGGGTACCCGAGCGGTCGGATCGGGTCGGGTAACGTCGGGCGGGCTCGGTCGGAGGCCCGGGACAGACGGGCCTACGGGTAGCCCGATTGTGTCGGGTAGCTCGATTAATTCGGGTAATGCGGTGCTTGATAAGTTGATATACGTATTCAGCTTTTTTTAAACAACCGAGTACTCGGCAAGCATGTACAAAATCTTTACATAATAAACAATATGTAACTTTATAATAAGATAATTTTCACGTGGAAAAATAATGCTTCTAACGGATTTATTCAAAGTGACCTTCATTCGATACCTACCACCTGTATATTAACTTTGTATATAAGGTGCATAAGTTGAATTTTTACTTAAGTGGAATTCTCGCGTAACAGCCCCCAAAAGTAAGTAATAGGTATGAATTTTTTTTTAAACTATTGTTAATAATACATTAAACTTCCTTCTCTTAATATCGCAGTACTAAATACATGTTTAAAAACGCATATTAGCTGGATGTTTCATAGTATTTAAGAAAACTACACAAGCATATGAATATGCTTTTTAACGTATTTATTTTAAATTAGCATGTAAAAGACGAAGCTGTTGCACATTTTTCGGTAATATCTTTGTCCGTGTACTTGTTCCATTGCATGCCTATTTCCTGTATCAACTGTAAGATCATTGTTTATTTGTATTCATAAATGTTTATAAAAAATGTTTCAAGTGAAAATTATCTTATTCTAAAGTTTCATATAGATAAAGATTTTGTACATGCCGAGTACTCGGTTGTTTAAAAAAGCTGAATATGTATATTAACTTATCATGCACCGCGTTACCCGAATTAATCGAGCTACCCGATACAATCGGGCTACCCGAAGTAATCGGGCTACGCGACATAATCGGGCTACACGACACAGTCGGACTACCCGTAGGCCCGTCTGTCCCGGGCCCCCGCCCGAGCCCGCCCGACTTTACCCAACCCGACCCGAGCCCGAAAAGTCGGGTACCCGCACACCCCTAGTGTATAGCCGTGAGATTAAACACCGTGGAAAACATCGTTCCTCAAGATCTTGCGTATCACGGCTCTACCGTCGCTGTTTTGTAGGAAAAAAAATACGATTTTTTCCGGCGAGAGTTGTACAATAACAGGCTTCATATTGAATTTTCTGTTTATTTCATTATCTTCCTAAAAAAAATGCCAAAAATGACTGCAATTTTGCTCCGTCCAAGGTGGCCTAACCCCTTAAGAAAAGACTGACAGAATTTGAGAGAAATGTAAGGGGTACAACTTGATATAAAAGCTTCTACTGTAATAAATGATAACAATCAAGTGAATACAGAAATAGATATGTGTGTCCAGCTGTTTTCTTAATCCAATGATTAAAGAAGCTTAGCAAACATTTGCGTTATTCATACGCATGAGACAATGTCATTGTTACCATTCAAATGAGCAATCTTTCGTTGTTTGAAGAAAATATAGCGATTCTTTATGAAAAATAACCAAATTCGATGGTATCACATGTTTGTCAAGTAATTCTTGACAGAACATCAACCACATGAAGTGATTAATATACGTTACGTGGCCACAATCGAACGAGCCTACTGTACAATAATTCCCATTCCTTTGATACTTCTCTAATTAACGCCTGTTTATTCCCCCAGAATAATGATTGCTAATTGAGTTTCAACGGTTAGTTTCTTGCCTTTCGTCACGTTTCAACGGTTAGTTTCATGCCTTTTATTTGGGATACTTAGACACTTTACCCTTTGTTTCGTCGAACAAAACTGTGAAGTATTTCCATTTCCCAGTAGCTTACATGCAAAAACCTTAGTACTTGCCAAATACAGTAAGTATGTCCGAAAGCTAGTAGTAAAGTTAACAAAAAGTTGAAAAGTAATTTGAAACGAGAAAAGATTTTCGAAATTTTAAAATTACAGATTCATAAACAATCATACTTTTAAGTAGCATGTGATTGTGTTATCTAAAATGAGAAGTGATTTATTAGTGAATTGAAAAACTGAATAGAAACAGTGGAATAAAACTTGTTCACAGGGAGTGAGCTTTTTGAGAAAATCAATTTCGAAAACTGCTGTTATGTGCGCAACTAAAAATCGACAGAATGTGTCGTTAAATATCATACAACTGCGAATAAAATGAATCCTCGTATACAAATAAGTTGAAAATGTAGAATAACTTTCTTCGCAAAGAGCTTTGCTTTTGAAAATATCGATTTGACGATGAAACTGAGTTTTCAGCCAAACGCGCGTATACTCGATAGGTTTTCAAATTCAATTTTCTCGTAAACGAAGCTTATGAAAAAGAAGTTATTCTTCAATTTCCATTTGTATCTATGCCAGTATTCATTTCATTCTCAGTTGTATAGGGTCCTCCAGACGCTGATACATGTTGCAGTGAAACACTGATGCATGCATCATGATGCAGGTTTCATGATGCATGTTGCTACGTCTGTAAATCGGTTTCCGTGTTTCAGCATCAGAAGCGGAACTGGCATCTTGCTCATCAGCTAGGCGCGTGAACAAGATGCAAGAGTCATGAAACCTGCATCATGGTGCATGCATCAGTGTTTCACTGCAACGTGCATCAGCGTCTGGAGGACCCTTATCATATTTACTCATAAATTTAAGACAAGTCATCAAAATTGATTTTCTTAAAAAGGAAGCCTATTATGAACAAATTTTATTTCACATATCCTAGTTGTTTTTTCATTTACAATGACTACCACTTTAGTTGTATGTACAACTTATTACAAAACACCTTGTATGCGCATCAAAATGCAATCAATGAACAAAAATTAAAATCATTCTCTTTTCGATTGTCTTTGTAGTACCTACTCAGTATGAAAATATGCACCATATACATAAATTTAAGTTACAGTTATTTTCTAATAACTTGCTCCAAAAGGTGTATATGTATACTATAATTTTCATATACGATCATTGTCATCATTGTCAGTATGCGAATAAATTTATTTCATTAACAGTACTAATTCAACTAGGCCTGAGTATTATGTTATATTTGAGGTAGTGAGAGCAACAACGGACTAACCCACATTTTTTTCGAAATTGAGTTAGTAGCAATAACGTATTCCAATAGGCTCTTCTAATCATATAAAATAGGGGAAAAAAATTTTTTAACGTGGGTTGGTCCGTTGTCACTCTCACTGTCTCATTTTGAATGCCCGTTAAAATTCAAGTGCGTATCGAATAAAATCACCCCAATGGAATATGTTGAATCAACTATGAATTACATACACCGAAATATTAGTACCGCGGAAGGAAAATTTCGAAGCCATGAACCTAACGCACATAGCATATACCCCCAACCGTGTGATTATCACGTGCCGCCTGATTATATTCAGGAAGCAGCTGGCGGTAAACTAATGTTGATTGTCCGGTTGAACGAGAGGTCAACTGACAATTGAACTACTCTCATTTACGTTACCATTAAAGTACGATAATATCAATTTCGGTTGTACGTTTTTCTCTTTAACATTCATAGAAAAAATGAACGTAGGAACAATCGTTGCTGGAAGTAGTAACTGTCGTTGACAAATACACGGTGCTACGTCACCTCACATGTAATAGGTTACAGTTTAACCGTTGAACGCGTATTATACCATATGTTCGTGGGTAAGTACTGTGTCACAGACGAGATATAGAATAGACCAAGCGTCCAATGTAAATTGTCCCACGGCTTGGTGGCTTTAAGCACTTTAAAGCCCACATACCATGTGTCGCATGCAACGTTATCGACTGGGAATAGAATACCACTACAGCGCCACTAACAAGCAGAATTAACATTAAATGTGAGATCTTCACTGTTTTCATCATATAAGTTTCATTTATCCTCCCTAATAAAAGCTCGTTGCGATCGTAACCATTTTGTGTCATGATTTAGATTTTAGAACAAGGCAGCTACATCTTTGTCTTGCCGAGAGTGAACAGAATATTGAAAGCCAGCCCGAAACGGTATGAAGATATTGACATGGCTGAACCGTTTAACACGAGGAAACCAAAATATGCATATACACGATTTCCACAGTATTCCCACACAGTTCCTACATCAAGTATACGCCGCTCTTCCCATACGCATGCTACATCGTTCTCGCGCTATAACATTTCTGGTACAGTGGTGTCTCGAAAAGAACCCGTACCTTGGAACCGGCCGCGAGCTCTTTTCGAGACCCGTAGTATATTCGACTTGCCTTTGCTCTCTGCCTTGGCAAGTGAGAGGGGCTGAGAATGAGTGAGAGGATGTTGTGCAATGTGGCACATTGAATGTGCACCATCGTAAGACGACTACTTAGTCCCTAAATTAAGAGCAGTGCATGAACAGTGCGAACTATAAAGTGTGGATATGTGAAGTGTGAGATATAATGTATGTACTGTGAAGTGCGAAATATGAAGTGTCAAGTATCAGGCGTGAACTGTGAAGTGTAGATTCTGAGGTGTGGATTGTGAAGTGTGAATTATAACCTATGATGTGGGCGCAGGTAGAGCCACCCTTAGAGTTTGCGGGGCCTGAGGCGAAAATTGATATTAACGAAAACATCTAATTGAAAACGGATAACCTTCCGTCTCTACTTCATGCGTCACTTAAGCCTGCCAAAAATCTATTCTAGAAAAATTGATACCTTGACAATTATACTTAATTCATTTAATTTTTAATTATACTTAATACATTTATTTAAGCCTTACTCTGAATTTTTATTCGTAGGTTAAAACATTTATCGCACAACTTGTAATATTTAATTTAAAACATTATTTTAAAAAATGCCAACAATAAAAAGACCATTTTGCGCCCCTTGTCAATTTTACGTCCTAAGCAGCTGCCTGATTTTGCCTATAAGGACAAGCCGAGCCTGAGTATTGGACCATCTTATTTAGGTAGTATGTACATACAGACGTCCTGTTGATTTTGCCCGGTTCATGCCCAGATACGAGTTCTCTGGGAAAGTACGGGCCACCCACGTACACATAACATCTCGATGAATCATTTGGAAGGATCACATACACCCAATGAAAAAAGGTACATTTTCGTAGACGTCTTATAACTAGAAAAAATGTACAGAAAAAGCGTGGAAAGTTTCGATCACTTGTAGCATGTGATTCGAATGCTTCTAGTCTAGATAGAGACCATATTCTCCACGGGGTATATATGGTTGCCTAAAACGATTTATCGAGACGCTGTGTACAATGAAGGATAGGGCGCGTGACAAAAACCATTGAATTTTCAGAAGACGCAGAACATTCTATACAGTTCTGTCTCCCAAAGTGAAACTCGCTCAGGACCGGCCAGTATCAACTTTCGAATCAGGTACATAACCTATTCGGCTTGCCTTTATTCTCTGCCGCAGCGTGTGAGAGGGACTGAGAACGACCGACAGGACAGGCGACAGCGACAAGCCATAAATTACGGTGCCCTCTCACTCGTCCTCAGTCCCTCTCACTCGCCGCGACAAATACAAAAGAAGTAGTGGGAATGGCAGATTATCACTCATGGAATGTCGAAATGGAGACTTATGTATGATGTTAGGTCTATCCTATATCTCGTCTGTGCTGCTATCTCGTCATATGTAATTTTATTTGTTAGCACTGCAACCTAACTCCATTCTGCACATAGCATATATAGACGGAGCAGAAGCTGGGACTATTGGCGAGGGGAAGGTAGGCTTGGAGGGAAAAAGGCAGAGGTTCAGATACAGGCACGTTGGAAGCATTCGGCATGCATAACCACTGCGTTACCCGATTTACTCGTATCGCTCCCCTTTCCGCAAATTTTGCCCCCCCCCCCCCACACACACAGCTTACGCTCCGTCTATATATGTCTATGATTCTGCATCGATAAATTTTTTGTGGTTAAGTTACTGATAACAGCATGATAAAGGTGTTTACTCTGTAGATAAGTTCCACACCCTACATTATTATCACTGGGACGCGTTGTTATCATTAGGTACGTTTCTTATCATAACAGAGTAAATTATTTTTCATTGTTACCTACAGAAAATATATCAGTTTGTACGTATCGTCTGTCGATACAGTCGGTACCTGCATTGCCGGGTAGTACCAACGTATGGTAAATGAATACATAATTCACAATGAGCATAGAATTTGTGTAAATTAGTCATTGCAGTAATCATGAAGTAATGTATGAAGACTGAAGACCTTTTCACACGAGGGCCGAGGCACATCTGTGACTTATGACTACTATCTCGGATATACGTGCTTAGTACAGATGGCACTAGTTTAATAAAGATATGAACAGGTATACAATGACTGAATTTGTCCGATATATCATATATTTTGTCCGAAGTTCTTATCCATTCTGCATTTATTTACGTATTTTGTAATTGATAGTAATTTGAACGTTCATATTAAACCTTGTCTATGTATTCCTGATAGTTACATCTCATTTGACAATATTTCGAAAGCTGTTATATAACACATACAAGGTGAGTCATTTAAATCGATCCCCGCGAATATCTTCGAAACTGTTGATTATATCGAAAAATGTTTCGGATAAAAATTCTATGGTTTCGGAAGGAAAATAATTTGGTATAATATGTTCTTTCTCGGTGAATACGTAGATTTTATGCTGTTAAACCATTCGTTTAGGAACTATATGCATTTTAATATTGTGAAGTGCTACTAATTGTAAGTAGTAATTCAATGTTTACCTCCTTAAAGTATTAGCAAATAAGTTCAAGTAGGCGTAAGTACTCGCTACTGAAACTGAGTAGCACTTCACAATATTAAAATTCACGTATCTCCTAAAGGAATGCTTATTTCGGCATAAACAGCTTGATACTTTTTTGAAGGAAATGACGAGGTGTGTAAAAAAATATATAAATGCCTTTAAAAAACAAACTTGCCCCTCATATGTCCTCTACGTATTCACCCACAAAAAACCTTATCACACCAAATTTTTTCCTCCCGAAATTATAAAACTTTTTCGATATAATCAACAGTTTGGTGGGTGACCCCGTGTATTACTTCCATCCACAATTTAGTTTACGAATGTTAGAATACTTTTACAAGTCACTGCACTACTGTACATATTATATTGACATAGTTTGATATATCTTCTGCCATCGTCGTTTGCTCACAATAAACATCAGTTTTAAATTTTCTCTGAAGAAACAGATGAGAAATTTCTCAGTCACGTCAAATCTGCCCGGTTGGGGAGTTGATTTTGCAATACTTAACGTAGTTGCTGTGCATCATGCGCAGATAACTACCATTTTGATACCACATTGTTCAACTAGGTACACTTCTTAATAAACGTTCCAATAATTTAGATAAAAAGATGAAAGAATATCGCAGTCATTATTAACCCTTGACCCCCATATATGTTATCACTGTTTTCTTAGCGGTGGTTTTCCTTCCAAATTTCATAGTGAAGTGTTGGGTGTGTTAATTTAAGCATTTAAGAAACCGAAGGAAACCTGAACATCTCGAGAAGGAACCAACACAGCAGAGATCAAGAAACAAATACCAAGTAGGCAGACCTTGATTCAAATATTTTTTCATAGAACCAATAGTTTAAAATCTGTGTAAGGTCGTTGAGTTTTACAAAGTGACCTTTGTAATTTAATTCATTTTGCTTCTTTCTAAATTATATGAATTCATTTCAATTGAATTATGTTATGTTTGGTTTAATCTTCTCGTTGTCCTTGCGAATTTACTTATCAATTCTGTCAAATTCTTACGGTTTTACAATCTTAATCAGACATTTCCTTATACAGAATATTATGCTTTGAAAATGAGGGTATTTTCAATAAATACACTTTATTAGATAAGCCAAAAAGTTTCTTGCATTTTCTGAGGAAACCCAAAGGTAAATTATATGTCTAAAACCAAAACTCTTGATTTGCATATATTGCGCATTTCTACAATCTTATTTACGTGCATAAGATGAATGAAACGGCACTCCCATGTTGCAATAGGGACGCCGTATTGAAACAAAAAGAGAAGACATTCTGTTCAGCACAATATTTTATATTACAAATAAGCAGGTTTGAAATAATTAGTAGACGCATATCAACACTAACCACGACCTTCATACACGTAATGAAATTTAAAAAAAGAATTTCAGATCTTCCAACATAAGCTCGTTTGTGAAGTTTCATATACCTACGCTAAGGAATGCCACGCACTTCGTGACCGTTCCAAATGGAAAGAGATACGAACAATATGTGCATTAGTTGTTATCATTGCGCGTACACACAGACACACGTATTAGCAACTATTCAGGCGAAAAACAGTATCGTCGTGGAGCGAATCGTTACGATAATGCGAAAAATATGTATACCGCCTTGAAACGGCTAAATAAGTCTGCGCGGCTGTTTCCCCATCATCGCGCTATGTGCACAACAAGGTCACCTTTCGTTTCGCGAGTATTAAAGGAAGATCGGGACAAAAAATTCGGAAGGTCAGAGCAGGCGAGGAAAATCGACGAGAGTGTTCGATTTCAGATACGAAAGTAACCACAAAACCATCGAGAAAATTTTTAATCTTATACGGTACAACAGAATTGCAAAGAAAGCAAAAGTGCGACACAAAGAATCACGCAGAAAAATTCTGTTTCAGAACAAAAATGAATAGTAAGCATATTTGTACAACAAAGAAAAATAAAAAAATCTGTTTCCATGCTGTTAAATGCTAATTTATTACACAGAGGCAAAACTCAAAAGATTCAGCCCAATAAAATGAAATCATTAGAATCATTTAAAATTGTACTCCTGCTGTTTCTTTTAAATTCAGTAAGACAGTCACAGGCGCTCCCAGCGATAGAAAGTGTAAACACTTGCTTAGCCACTAACAAGACGAGTAACCACGCGGTCACTCCATGAAGAAAATATAAAAAAAGGGTAATTACTATTCATTAAAATTTTGGCACAATCCTTAAGGATTTTGTATAATTATTATTTGTGAGAATCAGTGAAACAAATTTCTGTGTGAAACTATGTATATTCTCAAATTTATTTCTTGTTTTTACACCAACGATTAGTACCCTATAATAATAAGTAATAATAATAATTATAATAATTGGGATATTGATAGTACGATTTAGACAAATTAATCCTAAATCATACTTTTTCCACATTAAAAAAAAATCGCTTTTATGAGTAGAAGTTGATTATTTTTTGTTGTTTGATAAAGTGTTAATTGCCACTAATTTTGTCTTATTTTCCCCGTTATTATGTCTCTTAATGGGTAAGATTTAGGCGAGTCTACCCTAAGTGATTTTCTAATGTGTCGATGTGATCTTCGCCATCCATCGAGGTTAATAAAAAATTCGGTTGTATTTATGCTACCTTGACCCAACAAAACTGACGAAATACCGATGGAGAACACTACATATTTATATACTTGGTTCCATAGTTACGAAACAACAGCGAGCCAGCTTCCTTCTTTGGTTTTTATATGCCAGGAAATAAAATGCATCTTTTTCTAGTGAAACAATGTTAATGGGCGTCCGGAGGGGGGGGGGGGGGGGGGAGAAAAATCACTTATTATTAAAAACTGATTTGTATTAAGTTTGTACTAAAAAAGTGAATATTTTAAAATTCCAGTTTTAAATTTTTAATTAAATCGCCACAACAAAATGGGATCAAAAAAGCAAGAGGGCTACTCCACTCGCACCGCGTGTTTCATGATCCGATCCGTCGATGTCATCGCCAGGGTTGTCTTTTCATGACTACTTAGGTATATTTTTTTACCGTCAGCCCAAAATTCCCCGCTCTGGAAAAAAGTCTGCAGACGCCCTTGACAGTGTTTCTCGATATAAGGTCACACATGGTATACAGTAATGCCTCGTTATAGTCCCGTTTTTAGCATGCGTAGTACGCCTGGTGATTATCCCCACCATTTCTTAGAATCCTTCGGTCGAGAGTGAGAGAACGAAAGAGTCGACGGCAGCTTCGTGTCAACTGTTTCGTTCCCTCTCGCTCGGCTCTTGGGTTTTCTCACTCGCGGCATCGGCCGCACGGAATAGCTTAGAGCATACATATACTACTCTAAGGAAATAGTGTCCGCATCACGTCGTTCGCCCGCCCCGGTTCGTCGGATTTATTACGAGGGAATTACTGTACTCGGTTCAGTTTCATCTTAATCGCAATAGACAAGAATCGGAAATCTTATTTATAGTTATGAAACGCAGTGCACGTCTGTATACTGTCTTCCAGGATATTTCCGCAAAGGAATACATGTTGCGTTAGTACAACACCAAGCACGAGTAATACACCTGTCAGTTGTACAAGAAAAATGAATTAGAAGATAAGGATTTGTTCTGCACATGAACAACGCGCTGCTTGCATCATGCACGGCTCTTTCCAATGCCACCTGATCGAAGATCTCGTTAAGCGTAACAGATACATAGCACGAGCTATGACACTGAGAAAACATATTCTAATGAGGGCTGCGATTGTCTGTCGAATTTTTGTCTGAGTATTTCAATATGCGTCGAGTAAAATTCGAATACTGTAATATTGAAATAGTATGTGGGGAATAAAATTCGAATAAACTTTGAATATGCATCAAATAAAATTGGAATGCTGTAGTATTTGATTGTTACATTCGAATTAGGGCTGTAATCGAAATTAAAATATCCGCACTATCGAGTGTCAACCGAATTTTTAAATATTCCAATACCGGACCTACTTATGTATTTCTAAGGGAACATCTCGAGAGTGGAGTTCTTTTTCATTCAGGCTGGCATAAGTTCGTATTGCGTTAAAAGTTATTAGAAATGTATGTCTGCTTATAAATGGTTTAAGGGGGTGAGAAGTTCCTTCAAAGTTCACTGGTTGAATTAGCCTTTCTCTAATTATTTATCGGTTTGAAAAGTGTTTTAGATAACAATTACTTAGGTACAAGGGGATTTTGGCAACTCGAAAATTCAAAAAAATCCGAAATTTTGCAGAAATGTTGCTCAAGTGATGCCAATAACGTGACTATTTTTTATTCGGCAATAAAACGATCCTAAGGGTGAAAACACCCCCTTAAGGGGTTATACCTAATCAGGAGGCCGAAATGAGGCGATTTTTTTTAAAAAAAAAAAAACGGAAGCATATATTTTGACAGAACTTTTTGCACTTAAAAGAGAAATATTTAAAGAATATTTGGTAATTTTTTTGTAGAAAAATATTTACGTTTATAATAAAAATATAAAGACATCTAAGAAGCCTTTTTAAAAACGGTGAGCAAGATATCTCAAAAACTATTGCTCCAATCTTTCTGAAATTTTTTGGGCTTAATTTTTGTATAAAAATCTACTGAATGACGGAAGGATGTTTTTCAATGTATAGTTTCGATTATATCAACGAAAAATGGCTTCATGGTTATCACTAATGGCCGTTTTTCGTTGATAAAATCGAAACTATACAATGGAAAAAAAATCCCTCCGTCATTCAGAAAATTTCAGAAAGATTGGTGTAGTTTTTGAGATATCTTGCTCACCGTTTTTAAAAAGGCTTCTTGGGTGTCGTTGTATTTTTATTATAAACGTAAATATTTGTATACCAAAAATTACCGATAGTTCTTTAAATGTTGCTCTTTTAAATGCAAAAAGTTTTGTAAAAATATATACTTCCGCTTTTTCAAAAAAATTCACAAACATTCGCCTCTTTTCGGCCGCCTGAGTAATAACCCCTTAAAGAAATCGCCGTTTAAAACCGTGTTATTGCCGAATCAAAAAATAGTTATGTTAGTAGCATCACTTGAGATACATTTCTGCACAGTTACAGACCTTTTTGAATTTTCGAGTTGCCGAACTTCCCTTGTTAAGCGTATACCTACGTGGAATTATATGAGAAAAGACAAATTTCAGCATTCGAATACTTTTAAACGTGTACCCCTAACTCGAATGTAGTAATCAAATATGATAATACTCGAGGGATATTAGTAACATTTGAGTACTTGTGCATAATTTGAATAGTCCCAATCCTACTTAGTTCCACTTAACTTTTTAACACTTGACGAAATAAAATTGGTGGGCATCGTTCGAGCGACCTTACAGTCACTAATTATCTGCGGACTGCCCTTTTGCTAATTAATTTCGTCAAGCCATTCGTTATTTCATTTCGGAGTCATTCAAGCGTATCTGACATTTCAGCTTGCTCTTTCAAAAGAAACTTAGTTAAAGTATCGCTTCCGAGAAAAAACGTACAATTTTAACTTCTCTTCTGACAAAGAATTCCATGACAAAAGAAATTATGTACCATACGCAGTATTGCAGCGACGTCGCCTGCGCTGTACAATAAGACCTTTTGCCCATAATGGGAAATCCTCCAAGGTCCCATAAACCTTCGCGTGATATATTGATGAGAAAAGTCGTTCATAACGTGAAAAAGAAACAATTGTGCTTTAATAATGAATGACACGCAATATGGAAGGAAAGAAATCATTGTTTCGTAAAGCTCGATTTTTTTTATGAAGAAAGCTGATTACTGTCCCCACATCCCTTCATATCAAAAGATAGCGAACCAAAATTTATCTCTCTCTGACTGAGTTGGGCGTAATCAATTAAAAGCTTAATCAATTATGTAATCAATTACTTTAATTATAATTGCAGTGTAGTTACAATTCAAACGTAATTTTAATTCAATGTAATTACAAATTAGCTTTTTGTAATCGTTAATTGATACTCATATCAGTTACAATTGTAATTGAGGTCAGTATAAGTTAACGATTATAGAAAGTAATTCGTAATTGAATTAACAATGGCATTTCAATCATAATTACCAATTAGTAATTAGATTAAATTCTGGCCAACTTTGATCCCCGGCCATTCGCCCCATCTCTCTCAAAAGTGGCATGGAAAAGATAAATCTGTGGTATGATATTAGTGTTCTTAATTAATACGTTAATATAGCCATACATCATTCAACAAAGTTCCTTGAACTTTGCAAATTTATGAACTTTTTAATAGCCATTTATGAACAAATGTCCCTTACCCTTTATTTAATTAACAAATATAGAAATTTTAGTCAATGAATAGGCACTGAATTGTTTATTTCGTCAACAAATATGCTTTTAGTTATGCCATAAAATCTACTTACGTGTGTAGAATTATACGATTTGAGGGAACAGGAATAACTTTTAATTAGATCGTCGCCACACGGAGTGACAATCTTATGATATAACTGGAATTGGGTGTATTGGAAGAGCAATCTAAATTTCATATCCGATCGTGAGAACGACGAAAAGTATATTAAATTAATGGACAAGCCATTAGACAAGTATGCAATATGGACTAAAATTGAAAAATATATTCTTCTTCTTCAGTCACTTGATCTGAATATTAACTGAAAACGTTTGGACTGAACTATGTACCTAGGCAGAAAGGCAAACACGAGTTGAAGACAATTTAACAAGATAAACACACTTAAAAGCGGATTTACTAAGAAATTAATATGGACTCAAGTGAAAAAGAATAAAACTGTTGTAAAAAATAATTTGTTTAGTCACAATTCTTGTACCTACGATGTACTATTATTTAGTCAAGTTCAATTAGTCAAGTTCATTAAAATATCCAGGACATCTCCACCTGAATTGTTAGAAGCTGTTTCTTTAAACTAGTAAGGACAGGGGCCATTCTTTTTTCCGCGCGCTGTAGTCTTTTTCTTAAACAGTCCTCATTAAAATTAAAAGCTTCTTCACGAGAAACAAAGTGCGTAACCACAAAAGAAGGCATAAAAATGAAAAAATTCACATAGAAAACTTACATTTCTATAACAGCTTTTTTAATTGTTCCCTGCCACGGTCAAGTAAGATTTGATAAATGTCTGTCAGGTGACCTCCATCGTGGTCTTTGTTCGAACACGTAGGGACCCGACTTAAGGGGACCTTCCGGGGTAAAAGCCGATTTCTTTTTTATTTCATTTTTCAACTGTTCAACCTTTTAGGAATACGTGTTTAAAAGGATTTGTTGAAATTCGTAAAATTTCCGAAGTTATAGGCATTTGAGTAGCGGCAAATGCATGGGTCAGAACCGGCCACTCGGCGCTCACGTAAAACTTTAAACGCGTTTTTCCCAAAACAGTGTTCTCAAAACGGTGGAACCTGTATCTCCAAAAGTTATTATCCGATTCGACTGAAACTTATTTTATTATGTAGAATATACTTCTGGCTAGGGGGGGGGGGGGGATACCAGAAAAAATTGCAAAAATTGAACATTTAAAATTTTCAAAGGCGTTGGAAGGATGAAAAATATAGGGAAAAAGTGATTTCAAACTTTAAGTGTCGTTATTTTCTAAAAAAAATGTCATTTTTGTATTTTTTCCTGGTTTTCCCCCTAGTCAGAAGTATATTCTTCAAAATAAAAAAAGTTTCAGTCGAATCTGATAATAACTTTTGAAGATACAGTTCCCACCGATTTGGATCAATTTTTTGACGCCTTGACTTTAACGACTCCCCAGTGCCGTCTGCAATGATTAATTATAAAACAAAACAAAATATTCTATAGTTTAAGACATCCTTAATACAATGCAAAAAGCTCCATTAAATTATATATAATAGTTTTCCTTTAATTAATTCTTAAATATCACCTGTTTTTTGGGCTCTAGACCGGAAGGTCCCCTTAACACAGAACACGACGCTCGCGAACACCAAACCGAAAATATTGGAATTCAGGTGCTTCATAGGAAACGTCAGCAACACTATCGTCCAATCGTTGATAATATTGAAAATAACTAACGACCATCATATCCGAGATAACAGGAGCGAATCTTGCCCGTTGATAATATAATTCAACTCATCCGCACGGTCGTCGTATAGATGGCGCAGCTGTTGCCAATCGCGGGCATCATTGGAGACGGGGAAATAAATACATAAAAGCATAACGGCTGCCGTTCATTTCGAACTGGACTAGTCGACCCTGGACCAAATATGTGCTACCAGCGTGGCTGCTTAAATGTAGCAGCCTTTTCTTCACCAATTCCCGAACAAAATGGCTGGAATGGCATTTAAAAAAACGAGCGTGAGCACGGCACAAAAACTCGCCGCAATCTCTTCCGTGTCGTAAATTATCAGTCGAGAGGAGAGCGAGATAAACAGGATTTTTCTCATTATCGACGAGCCTTTCCTTCGACCGCACAATACATTGCATCTAAAGTCCATGATCCAAAATGAAATCAAAATACGGCTGATGGATTACACGCGTTGCAGATAAGATGGCGCGAAGGAATTCGTCTGATAGCGCGGCATTGTACGCAAGGGAGGAATGTTGATGGTTTAATTGAACAGCTAGATCGATAAACAATAATCTTTGTCGGTGTGGTAAGATTAATTAGAGAAGCGGATGGTTGTATCAATTTATATGTATAGATGATCACCATATTTTTTCACCAGCAAACCGGGACAGGTGAAAAAAAAAGGGACGGAACAATTTTTTTTTTTGGAAAGGGGTACTTTTATTGTAGTGGTTAATAAATGACATGCAATGAAAAACGCAATAGTAATTACAAATACGGTAAGAATCTATTTGGGAGCCGAGTCATATTTTTCTGTACATAAACCTTTCTTCAGAAATGATTCATTATTCTTAATTTCTTCATTTCTTCGTAGAATCTCGTAAAAAATGAAGAAAGAAGATAAGTGGGATGTATTTGTAAAGCGACCGGGACAACTGGAACAAGGATTGAAAACCGGGGCTGCTCGGTGAAATGGGGATGTTTGATAACCTTATTTATATAGTCACCGACACGGGAACGGTTTCAGTGGAATAATCGGTAAGCGCTCGGCGTACGCACGGACGACGCTCGGACGAGTCAGTTCCGTGTCAGTTCCGGGCCGGCGTACCGGTGCACAGTGGTCTGGATGGTGGCCAAAATTCAATTTCTCAACTTCAACATTACAATGTCATTTTTTTTTTATGAATTGACAACCCTCCAGAGCTTCTAAATCCGCATAGCTCTCTCTTTTCAGATGACTCTTTGATTAGATATAATATTACAAAGACAAAATCATCAAATTTTATGTGAATCTAATTGTTTTAATTACTCATTATAGAACATCAAAATACGTGTTTATATCATACAGGTATATAAGTAAGGAAGTATATTTCAGTTATTTATACGTGTCATAGGCATTTTTTAGTTCATGAACAAATAGTGCAATGTTTATATGAATTTAAAGTTTGAGAAGGCTTATAAAAAAAGGATTAAGCCAGATTAACATCGGACTTTTTTTACATGAAAGCTTACACAATTGTTAACAAGAGCATGTAAATTTCAAGTGCAATCTCCTGCAATCTTCAATTTTATGCAGACTTTTAGAAATGACGCTCGAGGTATTGTATATATTTTATATGTGTAATAATTTTTAATATATTTTTTTTAAGTCAAAGATAATGTTAGGTCTGATTCTTTTTTCTCTTTCTTTCTCTAGTACGGCTATGATTTTTAATTTTGGCTATAAAATACCGCTTTCCAGATCTCAATGCGCACCATATTGAATCCGCCATTTTGATTTTAAATTTTTGGTGCTAAATTCGTTATCAGCGACCGCAAAAACCCTTAATCACCAAGTTTCAGAATGATCAGAATTTTGGCCGCTAAATGTAGATATCCCCAGACCACTGTGCGGTGGTAAGAAGTAGTCTTAGAGCCGCCCTTAGGGTTTGCGGGGCCCGGGGCAAAAATCGATATTATTGAAAACATCTAATTGAAAACAGATGACCTTACATCTCTACTTCGTGCGTCACTTAGGCTTGCCGAAAATCTATTCTAGAAAAACTGATACCTTGACAATTATATTTACTTAATTCATTTAATTTTTACAAAAGTCCCTAAGCACGGGGCCCCGCCTGCCTGGTGGTAAGGGCGGCTCTGAGTGGTCTAGTTTTAATACTTTTATTTATTATAATATGAATATACATGAAACTACAAGTAAGAATACAGAAAAAGATAAGTGAAGGAAAAACATGTGCGTATATTACAACTGTTTGAAAACGGCAGTGAAGTAAGTAAAGTACTGGTTGACAGAGGCTTGCCAACTAGAATACCGGTAACTTATACACCACAAAATTACCTTTTTAAAACAAGGAACAAAAAAAGCGTCAAGTATACGCGCACAAAGAACGGTAAATTAATAATGCCATTAAAAAGAATGTCATTTAAAAACATTGTCGTAAATTAATATCTTTACAAAATTAATGATATACAAAAATGCCGCCAATTATAACAATGTCTATCTACGCAAACAATCAGATTTAAATTGAATAAAAGATTCATCACTGGAAGAAACAAAGAATATAATAATATTATGCAGATATATTTTTATACAAATAAATATTTCAATACCAATAAATATTTTATTCAAAATACTTGGCGCTGCGCCCCGAATTGGTGTTGCTAAACTGAATACATATGTATAAATTGCATTAATCTTTTTCTTTCTTTCTTGTCTCAGTGGTGTCTTGTCTTGTTTTATACCAAGACAATTAACATTTTTTTGGTTTCGCAGCGCCAAGTATTTTGAATAAAATATTATACTATAAATAAGAAAATCCTTGGTTTTTTTATTTCAGGGAAGAATTAGGGCCACCATTATAATCGCAAATTTGCAACTCCGGTGCGCGAGTCCTATCGAATGTGTTCATATATCTCCATTTCTACCGAACACTTTGTAACGTAAAAATTAATTTTTATTCTTTGAATGTGAACTGAAATACTCTGAAAGTTTGGAAAAGATCCGCTTAACAGTTCCTTAGAAAAAAAATTCCCAAGAATCACATTATTCCTAGCATCCTAAAAAGGCGATTGTGTTACGCTGAGCGGCAGTGGCTCGCGCGCCGCCGTTGACTACCACTGTCCACGGCGCACGTTTTGCCAAACTGTTTCGCTTCTGTATTGAAAACAAAACGTGACTTGCCACTTCTGTTGATGCTTTTCGAAGGAAAACTGTCTGCTATTCTACTAGACCCTTAGTTTTCGAAATAAATTGAAAGATATCTGCAAAATTGGGTGCATTTCGGGTGTTCTTTTCCCTTTGATTGGTGTTTAAACATATTTAAATGTTCATAATACACTAACAAATTATATCACTGTATTCGGGAGGGTTCATAAAATAATTGGACGGAACAAGCATCCGAATAACTATTACTGTTTTGACACAAAAGATGTTCAAAGTTGAAAATTTGCCATTTTTTTTCAAAATTGAATTTCTCAAAAACTGAGGGTGATGGCGACAAATGGTTTGCGGATTCGTTTTTCGCGCACGAAAACCTATAAGAAACGGCTATTGAATGCTACAAGTCCGGATAGCTGTCGAACTGTGATATCTCCGCTCATAAGGTACGTAGAAACAAAACGGAGACACTTTTGTAATGCAAATCAAACTCAAGCTATCCATTGAGACCATGAAAAAATTAATCGGGTCAACCATTATTGAGATTCGATAATCAAAGTATTCTGGAAAGCGACGTACAGTGGCGCGTGTTATAGGGAAGGCTGGCCAAAATAAGTATTTTTAAATCTAAGATAAATTGTTGGAATAAATTCCAATACTATAACATTAAAATGATAATTATGTACTTTCTTAATGTTAAATATTGAATATAAAAATAATGATAATTAACAATAAGTATAAAAATTTAAAATACATGAAGATATCTAAAGGAGAGAATATTATAATTAATAGTATAATAATATTCTCCTTGTGATATTTTCATGTATTTTAAATCACTTAATTAATTAATTATATAATTATTATACTTTATTATCCAGAGACGCGGTAGCGTCTCGACGCCAAGTACATGTTTCGAAACCCTGTATATGTCGACTGTCGTTGCCGCGTATCTTTTACTCGAAATCCGGCTAATTCAACCTTACCTGAAACTTATTTCATTAATATCTCATCACGCCTGCAATATTTCCAAAATTTAAAGGCTTTTTTCTTGTGTAAACCGCATGCAAGCTTTCGAATAAGATCAAATTCAATAAAATTGGTCCACGTATGACAAAGATATCCTAATATGTTGTCATGTATCATACGAAAATGGTAAGATTTTCTTCTTCTTATTCTTGTGATTCTCCAGTCAAAATTTTCGTCGACATAATACGTATACACGTTGCACGCACACCTTCAGCCAACAGAAACTAACACATGTTTCGTTCGTCAATCGCTATCTTCACTATGCAATCCACTCCAAATTTTGACAGCTTACCGTCAAGTTATAACCAAGTTATAAACGTGTTTTTACAAATATGTATCGTTGTGCCATTGAAATGCAACCAAAATGCAGTCTCAACCACAAGGTAAGTTGCCAAAATTTAAATTGCGACATGTTTGTATATCATCAAACGGTTTTTTATTTGTAACTAAACTGAGGATTTTATGTATGTATATGTAGATAATCGAAGTGTATTAATGATGCTGTGACCTGCGCCAGGCTATGTATGTACGCATAATTTTGCAGGAAGGATTTCGTATACATACTTATTCAGTTATTTTGATACATGGACACCTTCGATGATGCACGAATTTAATCAGTGTTTATTGTACTATACACAAAGTACTATACATATACATATTTTATCCTTAATTCTGTCCTGTGATAAGGCTGTTCATGGCTGTTGATGGTGAACCCTTCTAATTTATAATATTAAAAATTATCTGAAGTCATTCCCTATGCAAATTATCTTTGTAAAAATAAGTGAGATCCCCATAAAAACTTCAAAAAAGTACAAAATTACGCCAAGTACATGAAAAAGTCGAGGACGGAAAAGAGTATTATCAAATAAATCACAAAAAAGATAGAAGATGATAATAATTACAATATAAAAAAAGATGTGAAATCAAAATAAGCTGCAAGTACATAAAGGTGCTTTCCAGCAGCGTGCAAAGGCGATATTGTATAACACAATGTAAGATTCGGTCAAATACTTGGCGTGGCCAGGCAAGGTCAAGGTGTCGATGAATAAGAATTATTTAAAAACGCAAAATAATGAAAGCGTACTCATATTTATCAGAGTTTTAAATTGACAAATTATCTGAAAGCTTGTGAGAAGAAAGGTAGCGGTGTCGATGAATGATCTTGGAATTATTTTAATACGCAATATACGAAAATGTACTCATATTGTCAGAGCTTTAAATTGGCAAATTATCTGAAAGCCTGCGAGAGAGAAAGTATGGGTATTGATGATCTGAGAATACCTTGCCTGGCCACGCCTAGTATTTGACCGAATCTTACATTGCGTTACAGTGTCAACCTTTGCACGCTGCTAGAAAGCACCTTTACCTTTATGTACTTGCAGCTTATTTTGATTTCACATCTTTTTTTATATTGTAATTATTATTATCTTCTATTTTTTTGTGATTTATTTGATAATACTCTTTTCCGTCATCGATTTTGTCATGTACTAGGCGTAATTTTTTTACTTTTTTGAAGTTTTTATGGGGATACTAATTACAATATTATATGGTAATTAATTAATTATAATATTCTTCTACTGTGTTTTCTTCTTCTTGTTCTTCTTCTTCATCTTCATCAACACGATATTCCGATCCTATGCCATAAATGTACCCCTCCATAAACGGTGCGGGCGGCAAAGAAATGAAAATAACTCATACGACCGCAATTTATCGCAGAAAAATTCAAGAACCCTCAAACTTTATTTTACAACAAACATTGCCGCTTCATCTCGCTTAACACATAACTATTTCCTTAGGGGAAGAAAAAAATATATAGGTTATGTATTCTCCTCTATCATAGCTGTAAAAAGTGAAATGAACCAATAAGACCAGAATATATATTAACTTAGAGCATGTCAGATAGCTACCAGCACAGAAAAAAAAGGATTATAGTTCGACCTTAAATGGAAAAGTTACTTTCAATTTTGGTCTAAAAGTTCCAGATCATAACACTAGCAACTTTGATATCGTATATCTCTAAGAGGATTGTACAATAACAATTGGTATTAGTGAAAAATCATGTTTTGATAAATCATAAAGGAAATGCAATACATAGATCTGTAAAAATCAGGAAAAATATTTCTTCACTTTTGGCCAGGTTTTCGTACAGGGCGTGCCACTGTGAGGCGTCTCGCGTAATAGAGGCACACTGTGTCTCTATTGCTTGCATTGAAACGACAGGACCACGATCCTTCGGTGATCGCAAACTTCAGCCACTGGCAGTCAGAAAAATGCCATGGAGAATTTATTGTATAACACTAATCGCGATTGCATACGCATACGCTTATAGTTCAAATGGAATGCTCGATCCAGGTCAATGTCTAAAACACGCATCGCGCGGGGTTATCAGCGATTCTATTTACGCCTGTACGCTTTTTCCAAAGAGCAATTCTGAATACATTTGTCCGTTTCGCTAATGCAAAAGTAAATCGACCGTTATCGGCTCTGGTATGCACCAGCAATAATCCTATTTAAGGAGAGGGGACTTCTGATTACGCAACGTGACTCCACTTGTTAACAGATTCTCAAAATTCTCCAGCGAACCGACCAATGAGAAAAAAAATAACGCGCGCGAAATTTCCGATGACGCAATCCGCGAGCGATCGGTTTTACCGATTGATGCTTATCTTTTCTTATCTGTCGAATTTTCCTTGCTTCGACCGGGTGAATCCCCAGGAGATAGATAACCCGACATAGTTGCAACCGTGGCTCTTTGCCACAGGGTAGAACAAAGTGGCGACTTCCTTTCAGAAATTCATATTTAGTACTCTCTCATCTCGTAAAGAAAATTATGCTAATGAAAATGTTTAGATGAAGGAGACGCGAGAAAGTAGAAGGATACTTGTCTGACGTTACGTATGTACATAGCTTCAAGGATTTCGAGTCGGCAGAAACGCAGCTACGCAAGTGCGTGGGATGCTCGGTTTCCTGTGCTAATTGCGAACTGTGCCAATTTCCAGCCGTTTCGGCATCGGGAAAGCTTTTGCTCGAGGAGGAAAGAGAAAACGGTAACACGTATGATAAGGCCGACGTCGGGGTGGATCTGGAACTTCAACGACGTCTGCGTTGCCGGAGGCGATCGCGTTCGCTTGTCGGAGGAGGCTTGCGAACGAGGCAGAGGCCGGGATTAGCGGATGATGATCAATAGTTACTTTAGCCTTGGCCAACGGACGTGTTTTTTTGCCCTCCCTGCCGTTTTGCGCTTAGATCCGCGTTCGAAGAAGCGGCGATAGTTTGAGGAAGATCCGCGGGAAATCAGAGTGGGAGGGACGATATAAAGATGAGCGGCTGGCGAACAAGCGGAATAGAAGAATCGATCCTACATCATGTGGTGGTATCGGGTGAACGTGCTATTCGCACTGCTGGCTCTTGTCTGCGTCCACGCACAAGGTATTCTTTTTTATGTTTCTTTCTTCGCGCTTTCCGTACATACATTAGAATCTTTCGTAACGTCGATCGCGTCTTTCTCATTGTGAAGAAACGCAGTCTGCGTACCCCTTTTCCGGCAAGGGTGTCCGTAGACTTTTTTTCAGTGGTGAAAAACCACCCCCGACAATGATGAAGCGGATCATGAAACACACGGTGCGAGTGGAGCATCCCTCTTGCTTTTTTCAACCCATTTTGTAGTGCCGATTCAATTAAAAATTTAAAAGTAAAATTTAAAAATATTCACATTTTAGTATAAATTTAATGAAGATTAACTTCTAAAAATAGGCGTTTTTTCTCAAAAGCCAGGGGGCCACTACCCTTTTTGCCCCCCCCCCCCCCCCTTCGGACGTCCATGTTTCCCGGGCGAAGATACATATACCTAAGTAGTAAGATGAATTGAACCTTTGCCAACGCGACACACGCGTACCATCGCGCTCCTCCGTTTATCCATTTATCTGAGAAATTGTAATTCAATCTTGGTCTGCTAATAACGGTGATTAGTTTTAACGTACATCAGTTTCTAATTACATCACGATGCGATGAGATAGACCGGGTAGACTGATATGAATAAACTTGTTGCAGCACGCGTTACGTGTTTTACCTGCTAAGTGGTTGTTAAAAGTAGCCCGTCATTCACAATTAATATGTAAACGTTGATTCAGATGCAGAGGCGAGGGCGAAACGCAACGCAATCGCATTAGACGGAGTGGAGAGGCTCCTGAATTCGCTGGCCGGATACGGTGGGGGATTCGGCGGAGGTGGTGGCGGCGGTGGAGGTGGCGGAGGAGGTGGTGGAGGAGGTTTCGGTGGTGGCGGAGGATTTGGAAGCGGTGGCGGTGCCGGGGGCGGTTTCGGTGGCGGTTATGGCGCCGGTGGGACCAAAGGAGGTGGTTGCAGCTCTGGAAATTGCGGAGGATCACCCGGTGGTGGTGGTGGCTGCGGCCCTGGAGGTTGCGGAAGTGGTGGTGCCGGAGGTGGGCATGGTGGAGGTGGCGGCAGAGGCGGTGGTAGTGGCGGATGCGGCCCCGGAGGTTGTGGCGGTGGACCTGGAGGATTCGGAGGATCTGGTACTGGAGGTGGAGCTGGCAGTGGTCACGGTGGAGGTGGCGGCAGAGGCGGTGGATCTGGAGCAGGAGGTGGAGCGGGAGGTTACGGGGGCGCCGGTGCTGGAGGTGGAGCCGGAGGATCCGGTGGTGGTTGTGGCCCCGCAGGCTGTGGAAGTGGAGGTTCAGGTGGTCACGGAGGTGGTGGAGCAGGCGGTAGCCTAGGAGGCGGCTGTGGTCCTGGAGGTTGCGGAAGTGGTGGATCCGGTGGTTACGGAGGTGGCAGTAGTGGAGGTAAGGATTATAGTTTTAGCCAGAGCGTTGGAGCAGAGCTCGGAGCTGGAGCATGGAAAATTTTTACTGCCCCACTGCTCTAAACTTTTTTTTTATTATTTGAATTTTCTTTCATTTTATAAAAGCAGATGAATTAAATGTTTTTAATAAATACCAATTCTCAATTTTTCATCATTGAAAAAATATTATATAGTAGGGCCGCGGAGCCCGCAGTTAAGGAGACATAGTATTTTCTTTGCCTGAAAATTAAGTATTCTTTATGATTTTTTTTCTGTATGAAAATGAAAAGCCAAAAAGATAGGGTTTGTTGCAAAGAAAGATCACTGTTTGAAAGGATTAAAAGAATTTTTATTTTAAAAAGGCAGCTGGAGCGGAGCAGGAGCAGAGCAAATAAAAAATTGGTCTGCTCCAATCCCCTGGTTTTAGCAACTTGCAACAATGTTTCGAGCAGATAACTTGAAATATTTGTTTGTCCATTTGTGTTAGGAGGTGGTGGAGTGACCAAAACTGGTGGCTACGGTGGAGCCGGCGCTGGTGGTTACGGTGGCGCCGGTGGTGGAGGTAGCGCTGGAGGATTCGGAGGATCTGGAGCAGGAGGTGGATCGGGAGGTTACGGGGGCGCCGGTGCTGGAGGTGGAGCCGGAGGATTCGGAGGATCTGGAGCAGGAGGTGGAGCGGGAGGTTACGGGGGCGCCGGTGCTGGAGGTGGAGCTGGAGGATCCGGTGGTGGTTGCGGCTCCGGAGGCTGTGGAAGTGGAGGTTCAGGTGGTCACGGAGGTGGCGGAGCAGGCGGTAGCCTAGGTGGCGGCTGCGGTCCTGGAGGCTGCGGAAGTGGTGGCTCCGGCGGTTATGGAGGTAGCGGTAGTGGAGGTAAGGATTACAGTTTTAGCCAGAGTTGAAGCAGAGCTCGGAACTGGAGCGCGGAGTAGTGGAGCAATGGGGTTTGCCCGGAGCAGGAACGGAGCCGGAGCACGGAAAATTTGTATTGCTCCACTGCTCTCAATTTTTTTTATTATTTGAATTTCCTATCATTTTATAAGAGCAGATGAATGAAATGTTTTTAATAAATACCAATTATCAAATTTTTCAGCAGGTGGTGGAGTGACCAAAACTGGTGGCTACGGTGGAGCCGGCGCTGGTGGTTACGGTAGTGCCGGTGGTGGAGCAGGAGCCGGTGGATACGGTGGCGGTACAGGTGGAGCCGGAGCCGGAGCCGGTGGATATGGTGGTGGCGCAGGTGGTGCAGGTGGCGGTAGAGGTGGGAGCGGTGGCTATGGTGGAGCTGGCGCCGGTGGTTACGGCGGCGCCGGAGGTGGAGCTGGAAGTGGAGGCTACGGCAGCGGTGGAGCTGGAAGTGGTGGCTATGGAGGTGGAGCGGGTGGAGCTGGAAGTGGTGGCTATGGAGGTGGAGCGGGTGGAGCTGGAAGTGGTGGCTATGGAGGTGGAGCGGTTGGAGCTGGAAGCGGAGGCTACGGAGGTGGAGCGGGTGGAGCTGGAAGCGGAGGTTATGGCGGTGGAGCTGGCGGAGCTGGAAGCGGAGGCTACGGAGGTGGAGCCGGTGGGTACGGCGGTAAGGGTGGATACGGTGGATCGAGTGCCACTGCAAACGCTTATGCCAGCGCGAGTGCAAATGCAAATGCAAATGCTCTTGCGAGCGCAAACGCTCAAGCAGGTGCGTCTGCGAGTGCCAACGCGAACGCAAACGCTGGCGCTGGAGGCTTCGGAGGCTTGGGCGGTTACGGTGGCCACGGTGGCCATGGAGTAGAGTAAGTATCAATCATTTGCGCTTAAATGGCATACCGACTAATTCTTTATGCCTGCCGCGGACTCGAAACAACTCAATCAACTATTAAACGGTTAATTCCACTATTACCATTGAATTAGTCTGTTCAACCGTATGGGTGATATCGACGAGGGTGTGGACAAGAGCGGTACCGTAAGCGGTGCCAAAGGAGTCTACAGCAGCAGTGCAGCCAACATCGATTCCAGCGGCAAGGGCACGTACAAAGTAGGAGCGGGCAAGATTAAGTAAATCTGACGTCGCGGATCGTGGAAGCTGCGAGGGATTTATTGTCTCATTTACCATCTACTATCGACCGTTGTCTACTAGAGTGTACCAGACTCGTTACCTGTGATCAACTACACAAGACATTTGCAAACTGCACGAATCGTCAGTAGTTTTATTCACTCCTACACTCGCTCCCTGCTATCCCTATCGCAAATAACATTAGCGAGCGAACCATTCTCCTTCGAACTCGACTGTAATAAACGATTGATTATTGTGGTCACTCGCTTGACACGCAACTTTCTACATAAATGTTCTCTGTATCCGTTCAGCCTTAGGCTGTAACGAGCATCTCCGAATGTATATTGTACAGCTCGCGAGGAGTTCATGCGAATCGCTAATTCTACGAATCGCTAATACTAACCAACCCACTGTTCCGCATATCGGCAACGTTATCGCTTCTCGTCTACTTAGTATGAATATGAAGAAGATTCGCGCAACAGAATAAAAGATTACCACAATTTTCCAGATAGACGCAATTTATTCCGTGTTATTACGTTAATAAAGCGTTTACATTTGCGTAATTACCGAGTCGATAAAATCATGTTCTCAAGGCTATTTGTTGTATTGAAAAGATATGTATCTAACTACAGATTTCCGATCCACTCAAATCTTGAAAAAAAATGGTAACCCGAAAACTATCGAGGGGACTTTTACTGATAATTTGAAAACGAAAAGTTTCCCCAACATCCGACTTAAATCACTTAAAAGGGCATTAAATAAAGTATCAAATAAACAGTTTTCAAAATTTGTTTTATCACAATTAAGTTAAAAAGATTGAAAAATAAATAAATGTAAAAAATATTAAATTATACGAGCTGGACTGAGGTGAGCAACTAATTAGGACTTTATTTAACGCTTAAAGCGGACCGACCCACGAGAAAATAATAGCGCGCGCGAAGTTTCCAATGAAAAGAAGCCTATTTAAAAACACTGTTGTAAATTAATATCTACAAAATTAATGATATATAAATATTGCGCCAATTGTAATAATGGCTATTGCTACAAACAAAAAAATTTATTAGGTACTCCATTATTATTTTTTGACCGGTAGGTATTCCAAGATTCATCATTGGAAGAAATAAAGAAGATGATAATATTAAGCAGATATATTTTTATACAAATAAATATTTCAATACCAATAAATATTTTATTCAAAATACTTGGCGCTGCGCTCCGAACATTTGGGGTCCCCCCTTAATAAGAAGAACAGATCCTCTACGCCCCTCTTCTTCTTACGACTGGCACCTCGAAACGGTACTGACACGGAACTGATATGTGTGCCCAGATCTTAATGCGTCCGGTGATTAAAATTGTCGTATTAGGGTCGCGTCTGTTACTAAATTTTGTCATTCAGTTTTAGCTTTCAGCCTGTAGGTACTGTGTTTGGAGGACAAGTCTGATGATTAGCATGATATTGTTGTGGGCAAAGATGCATTCACGATTTGAATCTCGCTACTGTTCTTTTTATGTATAAATCACATTGTTGTATGTCTAGAGTTGTAGTTTATGCATAAGACATCTTAGAAATCAAGAAATCTGAGTTAGGGCAGATTAGACAGCGTTGCCAAATTGAGGGTCGTAAAAACGTTTTAAAAAAATGACGTCGGTTTTATAGGAATTTGGACCTCTAAGTGCAAAAATAACCTCAGATTTCCTCCATCGTGCTTTCATGTTTCTATGTTGTAATATGCGATAGAATGAAATTAGTAGTGAAAAATGAAATGTGGTATGAAATTTTTTATTGTATTTTTCGAACTCAGCACCCAAATATATATTGGAAAAAGTTTTCTCATCGTAGGCCTGTGTTATTTAACTTCTAAATTACGTATAAAGCAGCTTTAAGTTTTTATTACTTGAACGAAAGAAGAGCATTTTTCATTGTTTTATTCCCTTAAGGATAAACTATATTATTTTTGCCATTCGAATATACGACATTTATTGTAAAAACAAATGAAACAGTAAAATTCACGACACCATGCACATCTAATAAAAGATGTATGGCCACAGTTATATGTTTTAATTTTACAATTAGTTTCTAGTGAACACTACATTTGAATTAATTTAAAAATACGTTGGTTACACGGCTTATTTCGAGGCGCCTCGTCATTACAATAAACTCTGCTATCGTTTATGTTTTTCCACACTTCAATATCTATTTTTATTAATATTTTGGAAATGCTTGAGTGTTGCACCCAACACTGAGACGTATGTTGGCGTACTACACCTACACTATGTACAACATACATATGTGAGATTCATCAAAATTCGTGTCCCAGATGTCACAGCCTTACCTGTGAGTCGGGTCTAGTCTAGATCTAAAATAAGTGGAACCTCAATTCGACTTGGAATAAATCTGGGTTAGATATAAATTACGACAGGATACGATCTACATTACTATTGAGTTATATTTCGTGGCACACCAAATCGTATGAGATTAAATTTCTGTAGATAAGTAGAACCGTACCTAAAATTTGCGGTGTTTGAACTTTAGAATTGCTAGAGGATTAAAGGTATTTACAAGTTTTCATAAGACACCCGTTCTGAGATAAATTTAATTAATTCCCTTTCATGTTATCTATTATCAAATTTATTTACAAGTGTATGGTTACGTATAAAAGAAAAACAAGGGGTCGACGTCCAAATTTCTTAAATTACTTTATCCAGGATAATCTTGCATATTGGTCATAGGTCGACATGTCAAGTGTGCAATAATCTTGATTTAAAGCAATGATTTCAGCGGCATTATTGTGGCGAGATTAAAGCGAAATGTCCTACAGTAGTGACTGAACAAGTTGCTGGTGGAAATAAAATTAAAATTGCTTTTACTCACCGGTGTCGTTATCGTGCCCTTGAATTCCATCTCCCACATCCTCGGTGGCTGTGGAAAGCACTGAAACCAAGACAAACACGATTGCTCTATAGAGTCGTCGTTTTTATCATTACTCAAATACAATTATTAATGCGGGTCACGTTATAAACTTACGCGCCCTAGAAATTAATCACGGTCTTTTTCGTTTGGCGGGCAAACATACAGATGGAGCTTAACCGCTCGTCGAATAATAAAACTGCTACGCGCGACAATAATTAACACTTATTTCCCGATTAAATTTTCCTCGCGATATTCGCTTGGAAGAGTTTAAAAAGCAAATGAATAATCGTATAACGCACTAAATTATGCGTTTCTAATTCAAGACTTTGCTGCAAAAAAGAGGCAGCTTTATAAATTACTGGCATTGAGTTATAGGTAGCATTGAATGTAGAACAAAAATTCTGAATAGATGTGCACGAAAGGGGTAGATCCACAATAATTCAGTCGCAAATTATAGGGACGCTATTTGAGACTATTTCATGATAGTACCTAAGCATATTTAAGTAGAATTTATCTAAGATTGTGTAGATTGATGTTTTCATGTAGTAAGACATAGTTTTATAACATACTAATTGTATTTAATGTAGTTATTTACGCGAGATAAGTGGATTTTTATAGAATTTTGTGCTCCAGATTTTAATAATTCACCGTGCCATAGAGAAAAGATGTTTTTGCTTAGTAATAGTCATAAATGCTATGCTGTGTTAAGGGAAGGTTCCGGTCTAAAAATGGATTTTTTTTATTTCATTTTTCGAATGTTCAACCTTTTAGGAATACCTGTCTAAAAGGATTTTCTGAAATTCGTAAAATCCCCGAAATTATAGGCATTTGAGTAGCAGCAAATGCATGGGTAACACCCAGCCAGTCGGCACTCACGTAAAACTTTAAACGCGTTTTTCTCGAAACAGGGTTCTCAAAATCGGCGGAACCTGTATCTCCAAAAGTTATTATCCGATTCGACTGAAATTTTTTTTTATTTTGAAGAGAATACTTCTGGCTCGTGGAGAGGCCAGTAAAATTTAAAAAAAAATGGAAATTTATAACTTTTAATGGCGTTGAAAGGACGAAAAATATAGGGAAAAAGTGATTTCAAACTTCAAGTGTCGTTATTTTCTCAAAAAATGTTTTTCTGAAAAATGTTGTTCTGGTTTAGTCTACGAGCGAGTTTCGTGCCCTTTAATAATCTAGCATTGTTTTTTATTTCAGACCAATGCTTTAGGTGCTACAGAATCCACCAATTTGGATGAATTTTTTGACCTCGACTTTAATGACTCCCCAGTGGCGTCTGCGATGATTAAATATAAAATAAAACAAATAATTTTATAGTTTACGACATCCTTAATACAATGCAAAAAGTCCCATTAAATTATATGTAGTAGTTTTCCTGTAATTAATTCCTGAATATCACCCATTTTTATGGGCTCTAGACCGGAACAGCCCCTTAATATGTACGTAGATTTTAACTAGGTAAAATAGAGGAGACCGGGGTAGGTTGTAACACGGGATAAATTGTAACATAAGTAAAATCTTTTGAACGACAAATCTGGTAACCCACAGCATGTGAGAGCTACTTGACGATATTAGCACCGTCGGTTTTAGTGACACAAACGAGCGTTATGTATTCATTTTGTGGTTATAGCCCAGAATTTTAGTATTTAGAGCACGTAAGTAAATTTTGTCTTAGCACTTTTATTTCAATTAACCGTCGTTAGAAACCGTTTTACTTTTTGCTTCTTTGTCGCAAACGAATCAGTACACATTGGTTTATTATAATGTGTACGCATTTTAATAATTTGATGTTTAGTTTCTCGTTTGCTGAGATAAAACGCAAAAATTCAAGCTCGGGGTAAATTGTAACATGTTACTAATTACTCCGCTCTAAATGGTGACAAAGCAAATATGCTATTTGCTGACACATCGGAAAAAGATGCTCTACACGAAACAGAACAATCGAGAATCCAAAAAGTAGAAAAAAGTATGAAGGCAAAAGTGAAGGAAGCGAAGAAGATTTTGATAGAATCAGATGAATAAGCAATGATTGTTTAACTCATGTATATCAAATGTTTAATAATGATCTGTGTCATCATTTATTTTTTTTAGAAATGTTTATTTGTGTTCATATTTGTATTTTAATACGTAATACAGATGTGTTACAATTTACCCCGGACTGGGGCACATTGTAATAAAGGTTCAGATTTGTTTAAGATGAAGCTAGATGTCTAAGTGTCCAAGATTTTGTCACGTACTTACACTCAATGAGTTCACCACATATGTAAGTAGTAAATCACGCAAATTATTTCCTGATTGAGGAAAACACTTTCGAGAAAAAACTGTGAAACCTTTATTTGTTACAATCTACCCCGGTCTCCCCTACTTTGCTATATATTTAAAAATATTTTGGTAACACTGTTTTTAGCAAAGTAAACAGATCTAGCTTTTGAATTTAACAATAAGTGTGATCTATGTAGAATGTTTCATGTGTATACGGAACGTATTTTTTAAATAAATAAATATATACGAAAAGTTGTTATAAACATGCATTTTATCGTCTTATTACCATACTAAATTTTACAATACATTTTATGAACTTCGTATTACAAGATTGTGTTAGTTAACTCCACAGAATTATATACTTTTACGGCTATTTAGCCATTACCTATATACCTATAATATTAATACAACCAGTAGCGGATTTAACGGGCAGCCGATGAGCAGTTGTCGCCAGGGCCCCTGTACAGAAGGCCTCCCATTGGGGCGTCATCTCCCAAAAGAAATTATGATTTTATCCAAACACTATTTTGTTTTTGTTTCCCATAATTTTCATACCACACGCGCGTAAATTTATTTGTAATTGTGTTATGTATACAGGGTGTCCTAGAACGTTTGCTACCTGGGCCTTTTTCCTTAAATCCGCCACTAAATACAGCTATTGATATTTAAAGACAACTCGTAGGAAACAATTAAAAATAATTATTACTAATAGGTTATATATCAAAAGAATCAATACACGTGGCTTAATGAAAATGGGAAAAATAAACACATTTGCAAGGGCTAACTAACGAATAAAAGAAGTAATCTATATAGCAAGAACTGTTTTCAATATAATGATAATTAAAGAAATGCTATACAAATAAATTATCTCCATTACTGTTCTATACTGGCAGACTTGAGTACGAAAGAATCTATCCCATCAAAAACATTTCATGTAAAAAATGTGGTCAAGTCTCGTGACTCTCTTTAGCCGTAAAAAATTGTGAGATCTCATGTAGGACCGAGTCTAGCGTTCTCATTAACCCTGACCATTTCATTCACAAATCACTCCAAGTCTAACATCTTTAGTTAAAGAACATTTTGTGTTCGCATGAACTTCGCAATTACGCAGTACGAGAATGTTGACGGCTCTTGCTTACACTTTAATATTCACGTTTATTAATAAAGTATTGCATAAAATAATATTTATATGGGAACTTAACGTATATATGTAGGTATTTATAGTGTGGACTTAATTTTACATAACATTGTAAGGTGTAATAACTTGACTCTCTACTGCGTAATTGCCAAGTCACAAAATGTTCTTTAACTAAAGATATAGACTTGGAGTGATTTGTGAATGAAAGCGTAAGAGAGTTAGTTAATGAGAGCGCCTAGACTCGGTTCTACATGAGATCTCACAACTTTTTACGGGTAAAGAGAGTCACGGGACTTAACTACATTTTTTACATGAAATGTTTTGATGGAATTTCATCACTTCTTTTTGTACGTAATCCTCCTTTTCTTTATATCATACGGCAAGGCTGTGTTTTATCCGGTACATAGAAAACGATATAGAGTGAAACAGACACGAACCATCTCCATGCATACGGACTTACTCAATGATGGGTTATTTCACCATCATCATTTAAATATAACACTTCAATTCCCATACTATAAAACTCGCTTGTTATTGTATTGTGCCTATCCGTTTTCGCGCCGCGGTATTTGTAGCGACACCGCAAATTTTGGCAAGCGAGAATCGTGATTCGCGGGTAGTCAGCCATCTGGCGGTCGCGGCCGCATTTGCGCCTCGCGGAGTGGGGGGCTCCGCGCTGTGACTACGTTAAGGTGAAGTCCCACGGCGCGTGGCTGGGCGAGCTTGGCGCGATACTCGCCGAACCCACGCGCCGTGGAAACACTCATGGCTCGCCGACTCGCGCTGGCCAAGTCGACTCGCCGAACCTGAGCGAGCCTGACCGAGCGGAGCGACGCACCGTTGAACTTCACCTTTACGGGGTCAGGACCTAAACTCGAGTCGCACGCGCGCACGGGGGCGAAACTTTCATATATCTTTTTTCGGTGAAAGGGTGGGAGTTATTTTTTTAAATTTCTTAGCGAGCACCTGGGGGCTAAAAGGTCCTTCAGACGCTAATGCATGTTGCATGAAACCTTGATGCATGAAACCTTGATGCATGCATCACATGTACAGGTTGCATGGAACTTGTGTCTTGCTCGCCCTCCAGGCAGTTTCATGAAACCTGTACCTGTGATGCATGCATCAAGGTTTCATGCAACATGCATCAGCGTCTGGAGGACCCTTAAGAGGAACGTGCCTATCAAATTTCATGGTTATGGGTTCAGTGGTTTCAGAGAAATCGACTTTCTTTCATAAATTGTTAGTGAAGAGGATTTTTCCACATTTTTTAATTATTCCTTTCTTTGTATCCCAAACACTACCTTTCTGCCGAAGTTCAAGTTTCTAGGGCTGATTTTTGATGATCGGTCGGTTAGTATCGAAATATCGAAACTTGGAGGTCAAATATCTTATGAACTAGAAAAGATAGAAACGTGAAATTTGGAGGTTTAGTTCCGTTTGCAAAGTACTCTAGATAAATAGAAGTTTCAGGTTTCTGGGTGCCTCCAGCACAAAGATATGAGGGGGGGGGGGGGGGCAAAAGTACGCTGATTTACTTCCAGAAAAGAGTGCAGTGCTTGTCCGACTCGATTCGGCGGGGGCACTGCTGTGCCCCCAGATAGAAACATTGATTTCGACTATGTGTTTCAGCATGAAAACAATGAATTTCCTCTTGTTAAAATTTCCCCAAAATTGTGCTCTACACTGTTCATCAATCAACAGTTCAGAAACCTTTTCCCTATAGGTTTTGCTTGTTTTTGGAATTACTTATCGCAAAACAAGTTATTTTAAATATAAGTTAGCGATCCAATGTAGGCAATATGAAAACTGATCTTGAAACTTTTATATAGATCAATGATTCTAAGCACCTTTTCGAACAAAATAGATCTGTGGTTCGTAAGTGATATTTTACACACATTCGTGCATTTTCTGTCCTTTTTAAACCAGCCCCTGTTTCTCCCATGTAAATATATCCGAACTTTTAGGAGTGAGCCTAAAATGTTGCGTGTGAACAGGCCCTAATTGATTCGTGCTGACACATATTAAAATAGTATTTTTAAGAGTAGTATTTTAATTCAATTTCACTCAACAAAAATTGCTATAACTCGGGAACAAGGTCAAATGGAGCACATGTTTATACGACTGCTTTTTACTGTTTGTAAGTGTAAAATCTATCCGTGAAATGGGTCCCACATTACCAACATATTACTGGACACCCTGTACGTTCGGAATAAATATGCAGGATTTGAGAAAGACAACACACTTTCAACCGGATTTCGTTGCAAAATTTTTTTATAGTTCGCCCTATGTATTCAACGATTCATTATAATGTGACGAGGCCAGATGAAACAGGCGGAAAAGAAACCGTGGACTTCAGAAGTGACAAAGAAGTTTAATAAATGTAGTGAGAGGTAAGAGTACAAAGCGGACGCGCCATGTCGTACGCAAGAACACAACGCGAGTGCTTAACGTAGAGAGGCGACTACATAATAGGCACGCTTGCCAACAGTAGATGGCACAAGATGCGTATCGCAACATGAAAATATGACACCCGGGAATTCCTCATGGAAATTCTCTATTCCCTTCTACATATAATGGCCCAACTTTGTACTTCCTTTGTTAGACTAATTTATCATAAAATTTATCTATTTATCTATCTCTGTATCCGTCAAGAAGCCAGAATTCAGTCGATGATGTATTAAATGTTGCCTCTACTTAACATCATTCGTGCATATAATGGATTTTTTGCAGTTTCTATGAAGATGACCGGAACTTCTAATCAGATGATTGGATGTTCGTGACGTACATAGTTTACTCGTTTCAAGTATATAAAGCGACCTATTTCGACTAATAAAAGGATTTATCTAGAAGAACCTGTTTAATTAAGGAAACGAAGATAAGAGTCTCAAAGCATTCTTGAGGAAAGAGAGCGACAGTGTTAGAATTTTGTAGCGAAATCTTGATAGGCGGAGTCATCAAGAATATTTTGAACTCTAAATGTAGTTTACATAAGTTTTTTAACCAGAGCTGAGTATTATTTGAATTTTTTACAATAAATTTCATCCACATAATAATTGTTCGACACTCGAAATAGATTATTATCTATATTATTCGAATAATTTATCATAATAATCGAATATTTTATCCAAATAACTATTCCAAAATTATTTAAATACGATAACTGTTGACAGTTTTCGCGGTCTGCTGTCTGGTAACTGTTTTGGTAAATAGTGAATACAAAGTATAGTGTTAGTAAGAAATATTTATATGAATAAAAATTATTTGCTTTTCCATGCTACTCGAATACATTCTTATTCGATTAAGAACTTATTCGCTTATGATGGCTAAAAGCTTATTTGTTATTCTTACTTATTATTCGTTATTCGAATCAAATTGTGCTCAAATCTGCTTCTAAAGCAAACAGGAGTGTACAACGAGACTCGCTTAATTGTACCATGTTGTAAAATCTTTATGGGGCAGTTTTTCTGTGTTATAACTTATAACACCCCAATCAGTCTGCCCTTTACATAGATAATCTTAAATGTAACCATAAATGCTTTATTCCTTTTTATTCCCCCATGATCCCATTCTTGTCTGCATTAAGAAACAACTGCAAGTTCCATTTAAAGAATCGTAAGTAACCTCGGAATTGTCCTCGACATATTTACCTTTCAAACTCCTTCAAGACCTAAGTGTTTAATTTCTTCCATTCAATATACTTTCAGAGATAAATTTATTTGTAGGTTAACAAGGGCCATTCTATCTATGTAGTGACTCAAGAAACTGTTCGAACAACTTCGGTAAACTACTTCAGGGGCGTACTAATTTTGTAAACGAAAGCTGTCTCACGAGTTTTTCAATTACCATATTTAAAAATAATAATATTTGTCATTGTAATAAGTATTAATTAATAAATTTCATATTAATATAACGTATCAAGGATCTGAGTAAAAGTGGTCTCCCCATAATAATGCAACTGGTATCAATTAATAATTTTGTTTTTATTTCTTTTAATGGCCAATTATTTTGATATCATATAAATGTAAAAATCTTACATGTATAATTACACGTACATCGTGGGGGACTAACAATATGTTGACAATGATATTTCTTCATTTCTGTAATATTTGTAGTAATAATAAATTCCTTACATGTCTCATTGCCAGTTAAGGGGTTATGCCTAGTCAGGAGGCCGAAAAGAGGCGAATGTTTGTGAATTTTATTTGAAAAAACGGAAGCATATGTATTTACAGAAGTTTTTGCACTTAAAACAGCAACATTTAAAGAACGTTTGGTAACTTTTTTGTAGAAAAATATTTACGTTTATGATAAAAATACAACGACATCCAAGAAGCCTTTTTAAAAACGGTGAGCAAGATATCTCAAACTACTGCACCAATCTTTCTGAAATTTTGTGGGCTTATTTTTTATATAAAAATCTACTGAATTACGGAAGGATTTTTTTTCAATCTACAGTTTCGATTATAACAACGAAAAATGGTTTCATGGTTATCACTACTGGCCGTTTTTCGTTAATAAAATCGAAACTATACAATGGAAAAAAATCCCTCAGTGATTCAGTAAATTTTTATATAAAAAATAAGCCCACACAATTTCAGAGAGATTGGTGCAGTAGTTTTTGAGATAGCATACTCACCGTTTTTAAAAAGGCTTCTTGGATGTCGTTGTATTTTTATTATAAACGTAAATATTTTTCTACAAAAAAAATTACCGACTGTTTTTTAAAAAGTTCTGTAAAAATATATGCTTCCGCTTTTTCAAAAAAATTCACAAACATTCGCCTCTTTTCGGCCTCCTGACTAGGTACAACCCCTTAAAGCCGCTTGAATAAGTCATGAACTTCATTAAATGATCACCAATTTTCAATTTTCCTCACCATGTCTGCAATTCTTGTCTTATTCAAATATCAACAATTTTTTAATGTACCATTTTCATGTACACTATGCACACCTTATTTTAAATGGTTCAATAAATACCCTGATGGGTTATTAAATTGATAATCTATGTTTAACGTGTGTAATCTTAAAAATATACACTTAATTACCTCTTAATGTTTATACATACATAGTGTTGAAAAAATCGTGCGAACTGTGTGACCACATTTTTTTAGATACTATGTACACAGGGTGCGGTAAATTTCTTGGTACAAAGGAGCACATTACTCATGCAAAAATAAGTCAAAACTGTATAATAAGTTTTTTCCGAGTGAGGCTTTTTATTCGAGAAAAATGACTTTCAATTTTTGTCGAGTACGTCTGCATTCTCTTCAGTTCGTCTCTTCTGACTACGAACGAGTAGATTCTACTTGCGCTTGTATGCAATGTGTCCCGCAGTCGTAACACATGAAAACCATACGGAGAAACATGATAAGTCCATTTTCGTTGATTTTACGATTTTGATGCCATCTGGCGGCTAAAAGGGAGTACTTCAATATTGACATATTTGAAAAGGGGAACAACCTTATTAAGTCCACAGATATAAGGCTTTTAAAAATACATGTACAGGGAAATAACATGACGCGTCCAAGTGAAACAAGGGGATAATTTAACAAGTTACACAAAAAACTCGATATTAGATATCGAGCTATTGAGCTCTGTATAAAATAGATGAAAGATTATTATTAACAGGAGGAGAAGCTGATAAGTCATAACTAATGTTATGGCAATTAATATTTTCGAAATATTCAAGAGGTTGACAAAAACACATATTTAATTCCTAAACCAAATAAAAACACAGTTTTGATAACAAAGAAATGTTTGAGAGCTTTTTCAACTTTAAAAAACGAAAAATGTGTCCTGTCATGTTTTTCTCCTTAGCTCTTCATATGGAATCGTGTAAAGTCCCTACTTCATACTAAAAGCGGACTCGATCTTGCCCAATTAAACGAAAAAAAATATTGTAGGATTTGAATAATTGAAAGCTGATAATAAGTGAGCAGAAATTCATAAATCAATGATTAGGAGAGCATAGCTAAATATGCACTTCCCGCGTCAGTATTTTCAAGAATTTCTTAATTAGGAAAGCAATTAGATTAAATACTTAAGAACTTGTGTAGCACATTCCGTGCTACGTGGGTCATCACTGGCCCACGTATATTTATCGGCTGTGAAACTTTCATTAAAGGAAAAGGTATATCTCAATCCAGTGTCGAAATCAAAATATGTAGAACAAAAAGCAGCTGAAATTATGAAGAATATAACACAATTATTATTTTTCTATAATTGAAGATCACAATCTACTTTCCTCATTTTTTATTATCCTACCAAAAATTTGAATTTCCATCGTGACACGAAGTGTCCTAATTTTTCGAACACGATTTGGCTTTATAATCTGTGCATGTAAGTATGTACACTGTATACAAGCGCGAGTAAAAGTGTTGCTGTTCGTAGTTAAACAAATTGAGCCCAGAGTTGCGCATTAACTAAAAAAAAGATTATTTAAATAACGGAAATTATTTAAATGAAAGTTACTTTAACTTTATTCGTTATTCGAGGCTCGAACAATCCTGGTTAACTTTATTTGACACGGGACGAATAATTTTTTTACATTTATTCGTTATCCGAAATTTTTATTTGAAGAAAAAGTTTGCTGATCTCTGGTTGAACCCACGTAAGTGCACGTGTACTGGATGAAATTTTAAAGCAGTTTTTCTTGGAAATGATACCTTGTATGAAAACAATTTAGGTACTACAAAATTTTGATCTGTTTTTACGCAATAACTCACCCTACCTTTACTTGTAACACCAATTTCGTTGTACCCTGTAAAAGTTTCTACGAAATTCTATTAATGCCTAATGCCTGCTAATGCCTTTACACAACGCTTGTACCTAATTGCAGGCTATATCTATTTTCACAATAAGCTACGCCCATTTATCCTAGCTTCTTGTTTGTGTCTTTTATACTGTACACGATCTTTATAGGTGCACCGAAGACTTATCATTAGCATTTGATTTTCTTTTAACCCATAAATCAGGTTTCATCGAGAAACTTACAAGTCCATGCGATAATATTCAAGATTAGAACCATCTAGAATAAAGCAAATGTACAGTTTGAATGACTTATTTGACTTATTTAGACGCACTGAAATATTTCGTAACCAATTGAAATTACAAATAAATTCTTCCTGTAGAAGTTATTTGATATAACAGGGAAGATTATACAGTGTAAATGTTTTTTTTACAGGTGGAGGTTTGAAGGAGATTTCAAGGTGAGCTTCACTTTTTTTAATAGTATTACATACGTTTTATTAATGTATATTGTAATCCATGTTTAAAATTGTGTAATTATTTATTCATTCATATAATACCTATGATTGACATGCTGATGTTCGGATGATTTTCAATAAAAAGATTCCGCATTCTATTTATCCGGAGTGTAAGTGATAGAATAAAAGACGAAGAGAGAGAGAACACTTTGCGCATCATCCTTTCTCTATCGCACTTACGTCTGGTTGGATGTAGAATTTATTTGGCAAAAATCATCATCATGGGATCTTCTTGTCAGCTACAAGAATATAGTAATAACATTCTATTATTTGTGATTTTTTATTATTTCAGATTTTAAATATTTTAGAAGAAGTTAAGTTCACTTCGATATCTCCTTTACGCCACCATCCACAAGAAAACTACAATTCACAGCATAATAATATCTTCCTCGAAGTCAAACAACTTTTGTATGAACAACCTATTCGTGTCTTAAATTGCTTATGAAATATTCGACTGTGTACAGATAAACCAGACATATTGTAAACTGAATATACCCTGTTCAACTGTTTTATGCATCTAGTATTTTAATTTATTCTTTATGTATTTATGTATGTTCTTAATACATTTTACTCTAATTGTTCTATATTTTCCATGTACAAGCGTATTTTTCATAAATTCAACGACTAGGGTAAAGGCAGGTAATATGGAACGGCACGTAATATGAAACTTCGTAATATTTCGATAAAGAAATAACGAACTCTTCAGGCAATCGTGTGTACTAGATCTCTAGACACAATAGACCAGGGCTCTCCAAGGTGCCGTACGCGTACGCTCGGGGTTTTCCCACCCTTGTCCGCGTAGTCAGGGATACCGCGCGACGCTAACCGCGAAGACGCTAACCCGGCTAGCCCGTCATGGCAGCCTTCGTAGCGTCGCGCGGTCTCCTTGACAACGGAAGGCACGCTACGCCAGAGGAAGATTGGAAGGGGAAGCAGGCGCGTGAGGGGCCCCTACGCTGGAGAGCCCTGCAATAGACGATGATACTGACAATTAAGCATCAGTTGAGCATTAATCATTGAAAGAGAAACGATTATATTTTTCGTGGGGTGTAAAAGTTTCTGAAAAGTGCATCAAACAGTTAAATGTTGTAGTGAAGGTACGTTACAAAGTATTATTTTGATATAATTTATCATTAAATATGTGTGTTCTTGATTATTCAACAATATGTGGAACGCGCACATTGATGTGCAACGCACAATGTTCCAGTGGCAACGCCACACCACAATTGCACCCACATTGTCGTACAATATTCCTGTAATATTGCAGTGGCAACGCTTCTGCAATGTAGCGCGCGTATCGACGTGCAATGTTCCAGTGGCAACGATCCTACAATATTCCTGCAATATTGCGCGCACATCGACGTGCAATGTTCCAGTGGCAACGCCCAAACAAAATTGCACACATATTGCCGTGCGCAATACTGTAGTGAAAATATTGTAGAAACATTACAGCAATATTTTGAAGCAATTATGAGTTTGACAAAACTTGTTGAAATATATACATGACGTTGAGTGGATTTTACAGCATGTTTCATTTAACTGGGTACGCTAGAATTTCTCGTTGGCCATTGAAGATATGAAAAAAGTGTTATCGTGAGACTTGTTTGTACATGAAATTATAGAAGAGATTTGAAGATCAATTTAATTTTTTTAGGTAGAGTAGGTACTACATATTTTAATGTGTGATATTATTATTATTATTATTAAACGTCTGTATTGCACAAACACGTATATACAATCAAGCAAGAGAAAAGAAAGAAGAAACGACAAATGCAAAGGTCGAGTCTAAAGACTGTTTCCCAACCTAACCTAAAATGACACCGGGTGAAAGTTGTAATCCGCACCTATAGTGTTACAAATCCCTAATCGGGTTTGTCAAATGAGCCTTCAATTTTGAATAATTTGAGTTTGTAGTTTTGCTCGGTAGGAATATAAGTTCGAATACGTAAGCAATCTTATCAATCAACGGTTGTAGCTGCGGCGGTAAAGTGTTCGTCTACGATGCTACAGGTCCTCGGTTCGAATCCTCCTGGGGAAAAAAATTTTCTATGAGAAAAAAGCACACGGGCGTTATACTACTACGATTCTGCCTACACACATTCATGTCGTCGCGTCCCTCACTGCCCGAAACGTTGCGGAGAGACTATTGCTGTAAAATCTCCAAAACATTGCGGGAATACACTCCTGCAATATTGCCCAGGGCGAACATAGGGGTGAACCTGCAACTTCTCTGCAATGATGTTGCAGGACTACATATTTTTAATGTTCCCAAAACTTTGCAAAAATACACTCCTGCAATATTGCTAAGGCGGGCATAGGAGTGAACCTGCAACTTCTCTGCAATGATGCGGTGCAACATTGCAATCTCGCACCGCAATATTGCCGAAGAGTTACAGGATCATTGCCACAATTTTGCCGTTTCGTTGCAGAATCATTGTCGGAACGTTGCAGGACTACATATTTGTAATGCTGCCGCAACTTTGCAAAAATACACTCCTGCAATATTGTTAAGGCGGACATAGGAGTGAACCTGCAACAGTTCTGCAATGATGCGATGCAACATTGCAATCTTGCACCGCGTCATTGCAGGGACGTTGCTGCAATGTCATGGTGCTGTGTGGGAGATGAAGTTGATAATGACGATGACGACGATGTGGCGAAATGCTTATTTTGCGATGGTAATTATAAAAATAATGACAATGAAAAGTAGACCCAATGTATCCGTTGCTTTTAGTGGGCACACGAAGAATGTGGGGCTTCCGACGTATTATTCACGTGCCCAACGTGTAGGAGACGCAGAAAACAGGAATAAATTCCAAAAATGATGTATATTTATTTATTTGTATCTTCTACTTAATAAATCTTCATTTTTAGTAAAAAAAAAAAGTAAAGATTGTTTAATTTTCTTTACAAATTTCCTAGTTGTTCCATATTAGGACCCATTTTTTCGAACGGCCGATTTTCACTCTTTTCAGTTTTTTTACTATCATTGCAAAACAATTGGATTTCTTTACATTTGACTATACAAATATGATTATGCATTAGTTCCTTCGTCTCCTTATGTCAGTTTTATTAAAAAAAAAACAATTCCTCTACTTTTGACAAGCTTTTGAAATCAGATGTTCCATATTACCTGCCTTTACTCTACTAATTCGTTTTATCTAACATTCCAGAAAAAGGCGTATATGTTTAAGTCAAACATTCTAAGTTTTTAATCAACTTTAGATCTGTACTAGTCATTAAAATGTTTCCATGATTTAAGTTCAACATGTTATATAAATATTTCTCTACTGGTTACAGTGTTCGATTTAGATTTTTTTACCTAGGTTTAGCAATTTTACAGTTACGGGTGGAAAAAAAATTTCATTACTTATTTGTAAGCTGTGCGGGTTGTTCTTCTTCCTGCTTACTTTCATGGGAAGTGATTACTTTTTCCCTTAACTGCCTACGTAGCATAACAGTGATTTGATATGAAACTTTTAATTTTCTCTCTAAGATCAATCTTTGTTTATTTTATTATACCAAATGAGTAGGTTAACGCGAAAATAAGATATGTAATTATTCCTACTTAATCCTTTCCGCAGTACGCGCTACATTCCACAGAATTACAGAATCAGTTACATTTCAGCGTTCATAAGATTGCTGGTTTTAATAATGTATGTTATAAACCATTCTACTAATATGTAATACTTTCCGTGGTATAGCTACTTAACATATTAAATGCATATTTGTATCTTGTGTGTAAACTTGTTTCACGATGAAATTTTTGCGATATATATTTGATTGTTCAGTCAAAATATTATTTCTGCTATTGTAGGATTAGTATTAAAAGCCCAAAAGTATACCTATTACTTTGATAATGAGTTTTCAAGCAGGTAACAAGAACGTGTTAATGTTTGTATACAGCAGTTTGTGAAGATTTTATATCAACGAGTATACGATCGTTGTTTAATTTCACTTTTTAAATTTTTATTGCCCCACTATATAGTTATTACCATGCCTTCAAATGGCTCTAGTTTTATTAATAGATGTCTGTACTTTATGCTTACAATTAATATAGAGTTATCGACAAATTTATTCTGCATAGAGTTGTTTAAATTAAAGTGTTGCTTTTGAGTGATCGAAGATAGTCGAACTGTTCAGTTTGTAGTGACCTTAAGTATGAAAATCATTCGAGAGATTCGTTAATCGTTATTGTTTGATATTCTGTGTTCTGATATTCTGAACTATTATTTTACAATTTCTGTTTAACTGTTTTATAGTTTGAAAATTTAATTGCTTTGATGTCACAAATTCATACATTTCGAGAACCTGAAGTTTGTTCACATTTGCAGACCCTTCACAGTTTTTCAAAATGGCGACACACGATGAATGCTCCTATATTTAAATCTCACCCCTTTCCCTAATTGTTATTCGAAGTAACTACTATTCGGGCAGCATTTTTACAACGTCATCATCAAAATGGAAGACATGATCTACATATATTTGATTCGATGCAAAGGAAACTATGAAAATAACACTATAAGAAACTATATAAATAATAGTTCTCTATAAATAAAATATAAGAAACTATGTAAAAAATAGAAACTATATAACTAATAGCCCTGTACACTGCATACTTCCTCAACAGTGAGCATTGCAATATTTCCTTCTTTGAATTCCACAAGTACCAAAGGGCAAACATGCACCTTTAAGTTATCCATTTTAACGATTATTAACTCACACTTTTAACACGATGCTCACCTTCCGGCTGCTAATTTGAGAATAAGGGATGCGATGCAAGCAACGAAAAAGGAGAGCCGCACGTTGCATTGCCTACTGCGCGGTAATTGCTTTTATTTGGGTGGAACTTCTGTAAGGTAAATTTATTACTACCCACATCACAGAATGCAGCGAAAATGTATGCTTGGCATTGATACATATGTATTGATATCTGCAGGTATATTTCATTGCGCATACCCGTGCATTCACTGCTTACATTTCAACAGAGGCGCGCATGGTATATAGCTGCGCAGCTTGCGACAGAATCCATGTGACCAGACACCCGCTGATTTCAACGAAACTCTGAGTGGATAGGCAACAGAAAAATATTTGACTCATTTTCAGTCATTTACGTACACACGCGATAATTTAAGAGAATTATTAAATTACCAATCAATTTCGACTAATAAAAGTTGATACTGCAATTTTTTAAATATTTTTTAAGGTTTTTCCTTCGAAATAATAAAGAGGTCAATTTAAATGCGAAGTAAATAATTGTAAAACACTATTTTGTGTAAGTTTTCTAAAAAGAAATGCCATTCCATCCTAAGTTGAATCACTTTTGTACCTTGATGTCAGGAATTATGGTGAGATTCAAATATATTGTAGTCCATATGAAATTAGGAAGGGTTTAAGTCACCATTTTTTTAGTTTCGAAATTGTTTGAAAAATACAAGCCCTCAAATTTTATGTGTTTTGCGGATTTCTACGGAAACTGTTTCCGCAAATAAGTTTTTATCTCCGAAACTGATAAGTATACGGATATCGTTTGTTTTAATTCGAAAAGATAGGCCCTCTTCATTGAATATTTGTTTAGTTTCGAAATTAATTTTTGCAACATAGAGATAATAAATTTTTTTAAGTTAAACGATTTTATTTAATTTCATCAAAAATGCAGTAAAAACTAATAAAAATATTTAAATAAAATCGTGGGGCAGGATATTTCATCGCTTTTCATTGCTCATTCCGACGCTTGATTCTGTATGAAATTGATTCATATCCTGTTATGAAATATCCTACCCCACGATTTTATTTAAATATTTTTTTGTTTTTACTGCATTTTTGATCAAATTAAATAAAATCGTTTAACTAAATTTTTTTTTATATATTTTTTGTATTATTTACTTTTGAGTGTTTAAGTTTTGATTTGTGGTTATAGGGTGATTTCATGTCGATTGAATTGATTTGAACGAAACAAACGGAGAAACGAACAGAGGAGTGAAACTAATATAATATAATCGTTTAAAAAATCGAAATTTTGACTTTGAATTTCTAGATCACTATGCTTCGAGTGCTTCGACCCTACTCGTTGAGATGCACTTAAAAAAATTCGTAACACAGTACATAGTCCCCTCGTTATAAAGAACATTGCAAGCAAAAGTCATTCCAGGTTTTTTGAAAAAATGTATACGTGTTACCTACACGGATTGTTATTGCAACTCAACTTAATCGAAGATGGCTTTTAACGATTTAACTGTTTAATATACACACCCGTCTCATCTGCGGACATGTCTTACTAACAATGGACAATGTAGAATGTAATAAGAGGTCTGAGATACATCTCACGGCTTTATATGCATAGGTGTCACTTATAAGTAGGGATGGGTTTAAAAACAGTGCATTTTTAGGTCGCTGAACCTCGCCCTTTACACTGTTATTTTTTTTCTACCAGTTTACACTTTGTATTGTAAAATTAGTGTGTAGATAATAAAAACGATTTATCATTATTATTATTATTATTATAATACTTAGATTTTCTTCAAGTGGCTATCGAAATCCTTTTGTTTTGTTATCATTTTATTTTGTTTGCTGTCCCGATATAACAAACTTTAACTCTGCTGCAGTCTTCGGGTATTTTTCGACCCATCGCGTTTTTATTTCTTTAAAAACTTTTGATGTTATCATAAAATGAATAATGTAATTGTTATTAATATGCTTGTTTATGTCCCCCTAACATTATATTAAAAGTTCATTCTCAAGATTTATGTGACACGTTAGTAACAAAAATTGTTACACAATGTAAACGAGGCACTATCAGTAACAGAAATCAATCAAGGTCAAGTCTTAAAAAAAAGTGGGTGATAGTAAAATCGAAGAAAAAGATATAAATAGCATAATGCGATGACAATAGTTGTATTAAAATAAAAAAATAAATTATTGTATGATGGGATTCGAATGCTAATACGATGTACAATTTTTTATCACTGTATAGAGGTGCAATGCGAGATTTTTTAGGTTGGTATAAGAATTTCTATCTGTGCAAATGTATATTTACATGTAAAAAGCATTCTTACCAAATATCTGAAACTTATTATGAATAAATAATTTGAAGATTTTTAAATAAATATATTGCTTTTCTGTAATCAAAGATATTATAAAAGATATAAGAACATATTTCTATATTTCCTCGGTCCTTTAGTTACATTATAAAATTAAAAACATGAGTTTTGTATTTACGAGTCATTTTCGACACAAAGACCTTAAACGTAAGTTGAAATGAAGACCGTAGCAAGGTTAACACCATTTCTGAAGGTTCCAGTGGTTCTTATACTTTAGCTTTTGAAATTTACAATTTATTTCATTTAATCTAATATTAAAGCATTGTAGTGCTAGCATTTCCTTTTGTTTATAAATGAGTAAACACTGATTCGTTTGGCCATTCTTGTGCTGGCATTTCCAATCAGGAAAGAAACAATATTTTTGTGCAGACTATGATGCATTGCATGGCTTGGTTTATTTTAAATATGTAGAATACAATTTATAACTGTATCTTATGTTTCATTAATCTAGAGACGCGGTAGCGTCTCGACGCCAAGTACATGAAAGACACCCTGTATATGTCGACTGTCGCTACCGTGTACCTTTACTCGTCGCGGAGACACTCTAACCTAATTCTGATATTTATACATTAATATCTCATCACGCCTGCAATATTTTCTAAATTTAAAGGCATTTTTCTTATGTAAACCGCATATAAGCTTTCAAATAAGACTAATTTCAATAAAATCTGTCCACGCATGACCCAGATATCATAACATCGTCTCATGGATCTGTCAAAAACGGGTAAAAAAATATTCTTCTTTTCCTTCTCCTTCTTTTCTCCAGTCAGAATTTTTGTCGACATAATACGTATACGCGTTACACGCACACCTTCACTAATAACACATGTTTCGTTTGTCGACTCTTGGGATCATTCGGCAGGGATCGTCGTCCGTCTTTGTACATATATATATTTTATAACCTACCAAGGTGTCAATCAATTATTACATAACCTGGCAAATGTTAAATAAGGTAAGTTGTTAAAATTTGAAATGTCACGAGTTTTTGCACTAAATAGGAGACTGAATTGTTGTCTCAATTAATAAGGTAAGTCGCCAAAATTTTTTAATAGACTTTTTATGTAAAATCACAGACTTGGAAATAATAGACTTTTTATGTAAAATCACAGACTTGGAAATTGTTCGAAGAAGGTTCGACAGAAAAGCATCTTTTTTTCATAAGTTTCTGGAAATTTGTACCATGCATGTACAAAATAATATATATTGTAACAAATTGCATTGCATTTAAATTGCCAGATATTTATTTTTATACCAGCAATTTAGAGTTGTTATGTAAAGCTTATGGGATATGGGATAAAAAAGTAGAAATTGTATGTTTGCATAAGATGTCTTCTACGAGTTGCTACACATTTCAAAATGTATCGTTTAATAATATTGTATACCAGCAATTTAGAGTTGTTATGTAAAGCTTATGGGATATGGGATAAAAAGGTAGAAATTGTATGTTTGCATAATATGTCTTATACGAGTTGCTACACATTTCAAAATCTATCGTTTAATAATATTGTTTCAGAACGCCCAGAGGAAACGAGATTTTTTATCTTCCAATGGTGATTCCGAAGATGATGGTACAGCGATCCGTGGAAAAGGCCACGTTTTGATCTATACGTGTATTTTACAAAAAAATACGTGTAATATAGTATTTTTGAAGCCGATTTATGCTACGTTCTTTCCTAATTTCATTAAAAAGCAGACAATAATGTGACGGAATATTAATTTGTGTAACGATTAGATATGTGTGATCAGAATGCTCTCGTGCTTTTAAATAAAAAGATTACCAACGAGAATACAGTAATCCCCCCAAAAACTTCAAAAAAGTAAAAAATTACGCCAAGTACATGAAATCAAATAAATCACAAAAATAGAAGATAAGAATAATAATTACAAAATAAAAAAAAGATGTGAAATCAGAATGAGCTGCCAGTACATAAAGGTGCTTTCCAACTGCGCTTAAGATGACACAACTACATATACATAGCTAAAATGTTGAGTTCATAAATTCCATTACTCATATCACGGACATTTTAATTAACCCATCAAAAAGAATCCCATTTAAAAACATTGTCGTAAATTAACTAATGGCTTTACAAAATTAATGATATACAAAAATTGCGCCAATTTTAACAATGGCTATTTATACAAAGAAAAAATGTATTAAATAATATTAAGCAGTTATATTTTTATACAAATAAATATTTTAATACGAATAAATATTTTATTCAAAATACTTGGCGCTGCGAAACCGAAAAAATGTTAATTGTCTTAGTATTATTAATAATTTACAATAACTCCCTTACAATCGAAAATACATAAATATATACATATACATACGAGTATTAGAAACGCAGTCAGCTTTATAGAGAGATAGAGAGAAAAAGATTATTGCAATTTATACATATTTATTCAGTTTAGCAACACCAATTCGGAGAGCAGCGCCAAGTATTTTGAATAAAATATTTATTCGTATTAAAATATTTATTTGTATAAAAATATAACTGCTTAATATTATTTAATACATTTTTTCTTTGTATAAATAGCCATTGTTAAAATTGGCGCAATTTTTGTATATCATTAATTTTGTAAAGCCATTAGTTAATTTACGACAATGTTTTTAAATGGGATTCTTTTTGATGGGTTAATTAAAATGTCCGTGATATGAGTAATGGAATTTATGAACTCAACATTTTAGCTATGTATATGTAGTTGTGTCATCTTAAGCGCAGTTGGAAAGCACCTTTATGTACTGGCAGCTCATTCTGATTTCACATCTTTTTTTTATTTTGTAATTATTATTCTTATCTTCTATTTTTGTGATTTATTTGATTTCATGTACTTGGCGTAATTTTTTACTTTTTTGAAGTTTTGGGGGGATTAATATTACCCCAATTTATAAATGTAATAACTCCTGTTTACATGCCACTCTATTTACACTTTATTATGGCAACAATATGTCACGGACCAATGGAAATAGAGAAAACCTGTTATAATATCCTTGGACTCCAATTTTGTGTTAAAGATTGCAAGCAATTGTTTGCTGGAGAAATGAAAAAAATCGTACATTCAAGAATTAAATTTACTGTTCCAAATTTTATTTCAAATTATTATTCAATTGCTGCACATACATCAATGAATGCAACTATAATTTATACAAACAAATTTCGTTAGTACATATAAATATATATATATATATATATATATATATATATATATACACACACACACAATTGTAAAAACTAAGATCGTCAGTCGCCTGTACAAACTTAAAACAATCTCGTATAACAATATTGCAAGTTCCAACATTCGATTTAGTATCCTCGTCTTCCATCTGCTCCTCGATAAAATCGCAGAACTGTGTAATGTCACTGTAATGTCATGTATTATAATGTTGGCGTTGCATCACACCAAAATGATATAGAAAGTGTAGCGAAAGTAAAGAAAGCAGCTGTATAAATAGAAGATTACCATTGCGATATAACTGTGTGGTTTTACTTATCATTACTTTTTGTTAAGCGTAATAGAAATTCGGAGTTAAAAACCTTAAGTACTGACAGCCAATTATCCATTATGTGGGAGTTACTCTACAGGAACTGTACCGAGGAGTGTAGTTTCATGTTGCAATTTAAGGAATCTGTTTCGTAACACAGTGTTACAAAAGATAAGTAGTCAAACATCTCTATCAAACGCATCAGCATTTTTTAATAATAAGTAAGTGAATCGAATTCCATAGCAAGTTATTGTTAAGTTGAATATTTAAAATCAAATTTTCCAAAATCAATTTTCTCGTCTTCCGTATTAGTGATCAGCGATCGTTAGCATTTGGTTCTGCAGTATGTAGGTTTAACAATTATAATCAGAATTAGTTAACGTACGTAATAAACAATTATATCAAAATTAGTGAATATAAATTTTGTGAAATAAACTGAATCATGTTTTAAAAATTGTTATTTACGGCGCAGTAAAATTATTTTGCATATAATGATGGAAAACACTAGTGCATTTTTTAACAATCACTTCTTCAGTATGCATTTCAGAAAAAAGTTTGTCGAAAATTTATCAGGGAAGTGAAGTTGTGTGAATTGTGAGAATATGAAAGAATTTTCTAGTACTATAGATGGCAACGTATTATGTGTGAAACTGTTTATTCTAACAGCATGTAAAGGATTGATCTTCATAAATATGGAGAAGAGCTGTTTAAAATAGATTTGTTTCTACAATTTCCTTATTTCTGTGTTAAATAATTGTGAACAGCCACTGAAATTCATTTTTCCATTCTGCTGTGAGAAATCACTTTTACATTACACAATAATTTACATGCAAATCGAATAAACTAGATATCAATAAATGTGACCATCTACTTTCTTCATAAAAAGGTACACGATTCTTAACCCTACGTGGTCACACGGGGTGTATTGTACCCCAAGAATAATTTTCGAGTTAAAATGTCGCGCCTTTACGACTTCCAAAGGGGATTTATCGCAAGAAAAAAAATTTAAAAAAAAAAAATTAAAAAATCGCTTTTTTCCCACAACCGTGGAAAATCGCTCATTTTCAACTACGAATTTGATCATATCAAAATTTACATTTCTTATCACTGAAAAGTTAAAAGATTCAAAAATACGAAAATGGTAACTCAAAAAATGACGCTGGGGTACAGTGAACCCCGTGTAATCAACTTGTGATTATAAGAAGGTGTGACCACGAAGGGTTAATATGCAAAATATCTTCTAGAACCGCGCGATAATTCGTGCTATTTTTAAATATAAAGGATTAAATTATCTCATAATTAATCCACTTTTTATCTGCATGTTTGTGTTGTGAGAGTGAATTACTTTGTACGACGACTCTTTGCAATTGCTAATGAATGATTAATTCCCTTAATTTCTACTTTCTTTTGTACATTTTCACATTTATCTAGCATCTTATGCAGTTGCATTTTGTAAATTAATTGTATACAACAAGCAGTTCGTTTACTATTTAAAAAAAATTACATCGTAGGTATGCATTGTGTATAGTATTCAACAGAACGTCAATTATCTGAACTTCAATTATACAATTATACGAAACACGGATTAATTATCAGAACGAACGAGCTGCGAAATTTAATATGATGAGTTTATTACGCCATGTATTATTAGTTGATAACAATGACATTAGATTATAGCAATTTTATATAGAACTTCATTTAAAAGGCTATATTTGCACGTCAGCTAAATTGTGGAATAATATACTTCTATTACTTTGAAACAAACTAGAATTAAGTCACTTTAAGCGGACCTTTCGGTCTAAAATCCGATGTTTTTTTATTCCATTTTTCAAATGTTCAACCTTTTAGGAATACGTGTTTAAAAGGATTTGTTGAAATTCGTAAAATTCTCGAAGTTATAGGCATTTGAGTACCGGCAAATGCATGGGCAACAACCGGCCACTTGGCGCCCACATAAAACTTTCAACGCGGTTTTCTCGAAACAGTGTTCTCAAAACGGTGGGACCTGTATCTCCAAAAGTTATTATCCGATTCGACTGAAACTTTTTTTATTATGAAGAACATACTTCTGGTTAAGGGGATACCAGAAAAAATTACAAAAAATTGCAAATTTATAATTTTCAAAGGCAGTGAAAGGATGAAAAATATAGGGAAAAAGTGATTTCAAACTTTAAGTGTCGTTATTTTCTTGAAAAATGTCATTTTTGGATTTTTTTCTGGTTTCCCCCCTAGTCAGGAGTATATTCTTCAAAATAAAAAAATTTCAGTCGAATCGGATAATAACTTTTGGAGATACAGTTCCCACCGATTTGGATCAATTTTTTGACGCCTTGACTTTAACGACACCCCAGTGCCGTCTGCAATGATTAATTATAAAACAAAAAAATATATTTCTATAACTTAAGATATCCTTAATACAATGCAAAAAGTCCGATTAAATAATATATAGTAGTTTTCCTTTAATTAATTCATAAATATCACCTATTTCTTTGGGCTCTAGACCGGAAGGTCCCCTTAATGTATTTAACAACGAAGATATATTTGAAAATGATAGTATGTATAATAAGTAATATAATACAAGAGAAAATTTGGCATATGCTGTACCAGAATTCGAAGACTGTAACTGTAGTGAAAGCCAAAGGTTATAAGGTAAATAAACAATATAATTGTAGATATATATTTGTTAGATTTTACGGTCTGAATCCACGCGATAGCAGCATCATAGAATTAACTTCATAGAAATCATATTTTTAATTGTATACGTCTACTTTTGTATGTCTTGCTAGCATTTTCTTGAAACCAAATTTGACCACCAATAATGCCACGTTCTGAAGAAGTAAATACATATGTAACAATTTCTTTTTATCGTTTTGGGGCAAATTTGCGGGCAGCAAAATTGGTGGTAGAAAGAGAAAATTAAAATCAGTAAAAACCTATGAAAAATTAAAACTTTTAAAAGCGGTAAAAAAAAGTAGGTAATACATGTTTGAATTTATATAGTATCAAATTTATAAATTAGTTTAAATCATCCAGAAAATTACTATTATACTAGGGAAAGGCACGCTCCTATATTAAAGATCTTTACAAAAGGCTTTTCTTACTCAACAAATACCTACAAACGATTTCACTCACTGTCAAAAAAATATATTTTAAAATAATTATTTATAATTAAATATAAAGGGCAGCAAAAGTTTTTTTTGCCGAGAGCGGCGGAAGAGCTAGATCGGACATTGACGCTTGTTTGTCAAAAGTTCCATTTGTTTTACAAGTATTCCTTTATTACGAAAATGTTCAAATCTTCCTAATTTCTTTCCGGAATCTCCAGTATATGAAAATTCGGCACTTCATTTAACTACATACTTGGTAATTTCGGTTCATCAGTCTGAAGTAAGTACTCACAATTAGTTCTACATCTTTAACAACCAATTGTGCTCTTCACAAAAAACTTTCGTAGTATTATTTTCCTGTTAAGATCACACACTGTTAAGTGTCTCCTACGGTACTCATTGATACTTTTATTCCCCGTACTATTGCCTTTTTTAGCACCTTTATTTTCCAATGTACAATGTGCATTTTTTTTAAACTATTTTGTTTAATTACAGTAGGTATAATTTATATACGAGTTCAAGGTAAAGAAAGGCTTCTCCAAAATTTAAAAAGCTATTTGAACGTACAGTTGTAGAATTATCGATAACTAAGGAATATTGCTTACTGTTTCTAATAATTATTGTTCAAGTGACGAGTTTCTTACTGTTTATAATAAATTTTCAAAAATTCTACTACCAACATCTTTGTAACACTTGTATAAAAATGTCACCCCTGTTCGTCTGAATTCATTTTGATTTTTTGTCAAACTCTTGTACAAAAATGGCTATAACTCGGGAACAAGGTCAAATAGGGCGTATGTTCCTATAAACATTTTTAATTGTTTCTGTGCCCCTCGTTCAACACTGAAGTGAATCCCACGTGTTAAGAAACACCGTATATATTTATGATACATATCGATGGCTTATTGTTAGTGCACAAATATTGTATGCCCGCTTTTAGTATTTTCAAGAGAAACAGGTTTAAGAATGAAGAAAATGAAGAAAAATATTATTTTCGACAAATTTATGAAGTAGATATAAATGTGATTTTTATACAGCATAAAGAAACAGTCAAGAGCTATTTGCTGCATATAAAAAATCAAATTTCACAAAAAGTGGACACAATATTTGTGCACTAAGCCATCGATGTACCCTATTCTCTGCAGTGTCTGATAACAATATCTAAAAAAATGTGTAAGTATTGAAGGAACTCCATTACTGGAAATCATGTTTGAATTTCAATGCAACGTCTTATTGGTCACCTTTCTTCATTGCACGCGCCCTTTCCTTGCCTAACGCACAAACTGTGCGTGCTCTTTCTGTGTGTCTGCAAACCTCAAGCTCAACGCTCTTCAGCTAATGAGCATTTATCAAGTTTTATGGTACATTAGCAGTCCATCACATCTGATCATAATTTTACACTTTCTTCAATCCTACATCACGCAGATAGTAAAACCAGTATGTAAGGGTCATGACACTTCAGTGTCCAAGCAATGTGAATTTCATCAGCTGTCATGTGTTTCCATACCGAAGTACCACGTGTTTATTCCATATTATACAGTGTGTCCCAGTTTTTAAACACCAAACTGCGTCAGTATATTATATGAGCACCGAAAGAAAGGCAAGAAACGAAATAAGGAAAAACTATTGTACAGGTAGACGTTTTGTTCAAAAGTTATAACAAAAATATGAAATGCTTGAAATGTGAAATTTAACGAATTTGTTTTTATTGTTACTAGGGTATGGTAGAGTAAGGTCGAAGGTGGCAGTGGAAAATAGGCACATGCCACCGTTTTATGATTTTAGAGAAAAGCAAGTTGAAGGAAAATTGTTTTCATAGGAAATGCGGTATAAAATATGAGGGCTCGGATGCAATAAGGGGACTAGCGCTCGAAAATACGAAAAAGTATTGTCCAAACGCTAAGAAATATTGGAAAATTAAATGTCGTTAAACTGTATTTTCAAAAATATAGTGTCGTACAGCTCGTCACGACACACATTTTTTCTATTTACAGTTTGTTTATCGAATCATTACTATTCGAGCGAAAAATTATAAACAAAAAATTTTTCATCGTCCAAAATCATTATTTCTTTAAACATAAATTGCGATAACTTGAGTAAATGTTAAGGGATCGTTATAAGACTTAAAACATAACTTCAGAAAACTCTAGCGAAGCCGTAAAATGTATGCACAAAACCCTTATGTTAAAAAATTTAATAATATTTAATTAGAAAGAAATACTGGACATAACCCATGTTTTTCAACGTTCGCCGTTAAAAAGTATCGAGGCAATTTTGAGGTACATATAACTTGCAGCGACAAAGTTTTTCCTTAATATACAAGGAAGTTTTTCACCAATTTTCACAATGATTAATAAATAATTGTAGAAGATATGACGATATATACCTATAAATGTCGCGCGCCACCAACAGTCAGCAGCCGCGTACACTCGCGTTACATTGCAAAGACATGACGTTCTCACTATTATATGATTATATATTACAAAAAAAATATTGCGATATTATTTTCGAAATATTTAGTAACATTTTTATTATAGTATTTACACGCAATGTTAGATGCCACAAAAATTGAAATAAAAAATTACGAAAGTTTATTAACGCCTGACAAAGATTTACAGAAAATAAAAATAAGCCGAATCGTCCGTATTTTCCCAATGGGCAGGTAAATGTTTATTACAGTTATAATGGTTAACCAACTACTGTAAAAATTAAAACATCTATTGGAGTGGAAGATTTGCAAAAGGCGCCATTGGCAGGCGGAGTAGGAATGACTGCTGAAAAACGTAGACTGAAAATTTACTAGAGTATTGTACCTCCAGTGGACAAGATTTCGGCAACAAATTTTTAAGCGATTCTTTTTTTACATATCCTATCTATAGTATCTATAGTTATAATTATAAATTATAATTTTATATATAATTATATATAATATAATTATAACTTTTACTGAGTATTCTGTAAATAGTATACTATAGATATATGTAAAAAAGAATTGATTTTCTAAAAAAATTGCCTCTGATTTTCTAAAAAAAATGGCCTCCGACTTTCTAAAAATATTTATTTGCCCTGAGGCGAAATCCTTAATGGCATAAAATAGAGGCCATAAAGTTTTCGGACTGTAAGTTGTATACTTTTTTGAAAAAAATCCTAAAGGTCACCTATTTTTTGGACGATTTGATAAGAATGTCCCCATAAACGGGTTTGTCAGATACTTAGGAACATGTAAGTCGAAGGTCACAGGCCCCGTCCACAGTTTTACGGACCTGGCGGTGACGTAACATTATTATTTGCATAATTTAAGAGGCCAGTTGTAAGATCTACGTGACAAGGGTGGAGCAGCCATGGGAATCAGATACAGCAGAGCTTCATTATTCGCGCGACCATTCCGCACCGCTCACGTGCGATTTTCGGTGCACGGTCATGATTTTTATCGGGGGCTCGAGCGTAGGTAGTCATCGCCGAGGACAGTAAACAAGACACTGAAGGATAGACCCCGTACAGATTATGAAGCACTACTGTATATAAACGGGATACTCGTAATCGATAAATAAACTGCAATGAAGACTTGGTAAGAACCCTTTTATTTTGTTGTAAACGCTGTATTGGTCTGCAATATTATGAATTATTCGTTTATGCAAGCCTTGATTCATAGGGTTCTATTATTTTTTAGTTATTATTTTAAATCTTTAGCTGACATATTAGCTTTTCAATTTAGTTTAGACTATCATATTACTTTTGGAAGTGTGCATTTCCAAAATTGAAATTAAAAATACACAATATCCAACAATGCTACTAACATTTTTGTAATTTACGTATAGTGTAATGGAGATATTAATTTCTTCAAAAAATGACTACACAGACTCGTGTTTTAAGGGGATATTTATGATTTTTTTTTAAAACTCGTCCTAATATTGGATTGAACTCTTTTGAGATATAAGCAGGCATCTTTAAACTTGTAGAATTTGTTTTATGTAACTACTATTATACCTATACCTAATTTAAAGAAAAAAATTGAAAAATATTTGGAAGAAGAGGCAACTTTTTTACTAAAATAAATTTACTTTAGAAAATTACAATTTTAGGTTCAGTCCCAGCAGAAACTACTTAACTTTAAGAAATTTTTCTTTTTTTTACTATCAGATGACTGTGTCAGGTGCCACACATCAGAACAAGAGAAATTATATCATCGAAGAGGTTAACAAGATATTATTAATAAATAATAAGAAGGATCGGCATAAAAAAAATTCTACAAGTTGCCGCAAAGATGCCTCCTTATATGCCAAAAGAGTTTAATGCAATATTAACAATAGTTTTATCAACAAAAAAAATCATAAATTTCGGGGGCTGTGACACGAGAATCCCCCCTTAAACTTTGTGATTCGTGTCACTAACTCAATCACCTACTCTTAGAACATACTTTCTGAGACACCTAGTACATTACGTTGTTTCAGTACTAGACATCTTGAATTAAATACTTTTAAGCTGAATAACTGTAGGCAGAAACAGATTTCCCTTCAACTTTTAAATCACTATGATAGCAGCTGCTTAAACAAAGCATTCATATAAGAAACTCAATCTTTTGGATGCCAATAAAAAATGTTCTATCGTCTATCGAAATGAAAATGGTCATCCAATAAAGTTCTAATTGTAAATAATATTGTTAGTCTGTTGAATACAATATCAATGAAAATATTAATGTCTTGTGGGACTACGTTGAAATTATGTTTGCTCGCGTAACTTTTCCGCTGTTACGAAATACCCAGATAAAGTTTCAGATTCTGGGAGACGTACAGCTAACCTGTTTGTGAAATATGTACTACGAATCTGCCAATAGCACTGCAGTTAATTTGCATTGCTTCCAATTATTAAAAACTCTCCTTTATGATAATGCCTTTCTGATAAATATTGGCCGGAAATTTGAATAGATTTGTAATAAATTAGTAAAATAAACTTAGTAATAGATCGAACGTCACAAACTATAGATCTGTTTTTATTCTAAATCCAACGCCACGAATTTTTTTAGAGTATTATCGTTGACAAGCATTCTTCGCGATCTTTAGCTATCATCTGCGAGGAATACCATGGTTCTAAGAAATCTATTGTTTGTAATCTCGTAATATTTCGTAACTACATATCTATTACGTTCCGCAAATGTTTCCAAGGTGACACACCTTACATAGACTTTTCAGAAGCTACACTCTTGATCACAAAATATTATTGCATATGCACAATGTAATAGGATTTCCATCCAAGTTACTATACTTAAAAATTCACATTCCAGGCATGTCGTATTTACTTTAGCCATTCTCCAGACGTCACACCGTGATTCCTTACAGTTTGCTCACTTTATCAATGACAAGAGTCAACGTATTTACTGATAGTACGTGTTTGTTATTTACTAACCATTTAAAGGTATTTAAAAGGATATGTTCTAAAGCTTGATGCATTGAACTTACTGTTCGACCTTTAGAAACTTGATACTTGGGAATGAAGATTGCGAAATTATTGAGCACAGTCGTGTTCGTTGCTTTATTTGCGCTACGATAACTTTAGCTAATTTGGACTTCTGAAATCATTGGAGACCTCTCTGGAAATAAATTTTATCAAGTTCAAATTAGGTGAATTTATAATATCCACATATATAGAAAAATAGCTTTTTGGATAAAAAGAGAAGTAGGTGTTTCTGTGAATAAAGCATAATAAAACTAATTGATTACTTCACCTAACTAATGCTGTATAAAGAGAACAGAAGGTTCCTTTGAAAATTATCCCAAAAGCAATAAAATGAATTTGGAAATTTGTCTTTATACTCCAAACATTTCACAGTAAGTAGATAGTATTTATTGTAATATATTATCCTCCATTACTAATGCGTTAAGTAGTAGTAGTTAAAGTTAAAGTTAAAGTTTTAGTTGAAAACTTTATCCGACGCCGACGTTGAAACACTCGACGAATAAAAAAATTAACTTTATTCGTCAAATAAAGTTAACCCGGGTTATCTTTATTCGACACACGACGAATAATATTTTTAATTTTTATTCGCTGTTCAAAAATTTTTATTTTATTAAAAATTTGGCCCATCTCTGGTTTCCAGTGGCACTCGACGCAACTATCGGCTTAGGTTTGGATCCACCCTTGTATGAGTGGCGAACCCAGTTCTCAATGTCGTAGCCACCGGAAAGAAAAATCATGGATGAGATACAAGAACAGCCTATACAATACTTCAGACTGAATTGCCCTGCTAGGGATAATCACAGCCTGCAGATGATATTACAATGCAATGCAATCAATGGGAACGCTTACGCAAGACCACAGAATGTCTGACATTCGATAACTGCGCCTTATGGTGGCTTTCCTTTCTATAGTGGCCGAGACATTGTCAGTTTTAATGAGCTATAGTTCGTCTACGGACGCGAATCGTAAATGCATCTTAATCTACCAATGGGAGCACTATTTTAATCCTTCGGGTGCTATGGGTGCATAGATATGTATGCGTACGTATAGTGCATGTAAAGCCGGATCCAGACCTGAATGAGTATACGCTGAGCAAGGCCGAACGCGCACGAATATTCTGATGTGGACGGGAGAAACGGTAGCCAGGGCCGCATGCTTCTACGTCAGAAAGGGTGAGCGCGAACGCATATGCTAGTGTGGACGTGTCATTCGTGGTGACTCGACGCATGCGACCCTATTCGCGAATGCCGGCGAAGGCACATGGCCTGAGCCGACCGTTGTCGGTTTTCTTCCACACATCAAAGGGAGTTTGGAGTGCATTGCGCTCAGCGTGGAAGATAGAAGCAAATGAGATACTTTTCTGAAATCCTCGATGTCTGGGATTTTCATGATACTATTGAAATATATTGTAGCCCATATGAAATTAGAGAGGGCTAAGTCCTCATTTTTGCAGATTCGAAAATGTTTAAAGAATACAAAGTATCAAAGTTTCCTGTTTTCGATGATTTTTACGAAATGGCTTCAGAAATGAATTTTAATGACCTAAATTATTGAAGGCATGAACTTGCGTCTTTTTTTTTAATCATGAAGGATGAATCAATGTCAGGGCTGCGCAGGGTGCTGTTTTCAGCGCCTAGTAGCAAGCAACCAGCCGACCGTCAAGTTTCACGTCGTTTAGATTCGCACCTGCACCACTGCAGTTCTCCTCACTGATTCTACCCTTAGCAACGGGGAAACTCAACGGACGGCTGTATGCTCGCCGCTAGGCGCTGAAAACAGCACCCTGTGCAGCCATGATCTATGCGAATGAATTCAATCCATTGTTAATATTGTCATAAACAGTTAGTGAAAAATAAAAAAATTACAGTTTTAACAATATAATGCATTTACCATATGATAGACTTTAAAGCTCTATTTTAATGAATAATATGTGTTTCTTTTCTTCACTACTCCCTGTATTGTTCTCAATTCATACAAACTGACCGACTCGCTGTTGTATTAAAAAATCACACGAGACTACTCGCGGAGAACGGCAATACGCTTCGTGGAGGAACGCAGGATGAAAAACGGTAGTCCGCTCACTGCGCGTGACCCCGCCTGCGTCGTCTTCCCTTCAAATTGGAGACGGATCCCTTATCTCTCGAGTATATACACGCACTCGAATTTGAAAACGAAAGCACGCGTTGACGTATTCCGTGCGAGAGAAGGTGGGCTGGAAGTCCGATTGGTGCTAATCTAACCAATCTGCCCTGCATCCGTCCCAAAAGGCCACTCTCTTGAAGAGGCCCTCTTCACAGCAATATCTCCTCCCCGAGGCCCACCTTTTCTCGCTCGGAATACGTCAACGCGTGCTCCTGTTTTGAAATTCGAGCGCGTGTTTATACTCGAGAGATAAGGGATCCGTGTTTAATTTGAAGGAAGGACGACGCAGGCGGAACCACGCGCCATCAGCGGACTACCCCTTTTCTTCCTGTGTCTCTCCACGAGGCGCATGGATTGTGGGTAATACTTTCTAATTGCTATATTGGTGGCATCTTTCTCACATGCGTCGGGACAAAAGCGGGCTTAGAGCCAAGCGAGAATTCGTTGTTTACGATCGGTAATGTCGTTTTTTCCCAAGAACGTTTCGACAACATCTGTTTGCCAGCATTTCTAAACGACAATCAAGAACGTGGTGTCGTTTTTAAGAATTTTAGGCATTCTTCAGTCTGACAATGAGTTAATCCGTATATTGCTGCGGAGTGGGCTAAGCTAAGCACAGAAGTTGGTGACGAGAGACACATGGCACTTTCGACCCCTCCGCATGCGGCATTCGTGCGCGTTCGGCCTTGCTCAGCGTATACGCATTCAAGTCTGGATCCGGCTTAAGAGATGCGATTTGAGCCGTCCCGCACGTGGCGTACGCTGACCGTTCAAATTGTCTTTGCTGCTTTTTGCTTGAAGAATATCTGACTGCCACTAATTTATTCATTTATCGACGTATACTTGCGTCTAATTTACAAATATAATTTTCTAAATAAATAAATAAATGACGCGTTGAAGGGTACGATTGATATGAAAATAATGAAAAAAAAACTGTTCTTCCAGCTTTCAACAAATCGTGAAATCCTACTAATATAATAAATGCGGAAGTGTGTTTGGATGTTCGTTACTCAATAACGTCGCAACTACGCAACGGATCTTTCTGAAATTTTGTATACGCGTAGTCTAGGACCAGGAATAATATATAAGATAATTTTTGTCCCAATTTTTTTAATCGATCTGGGCAAAATTTTGCGTAATTAACCTCTGGAACCCTGTGGAAAATATAGGCTACCAAATCAGGACACACCACCCCTTCCCCCTTATTTCACCCCCTTGACACCCCGTGACAATCAAAGTTTTACCCGGGCAACGCGGGTACTTTAAGCTAGTAGTGTATAACGACGCGCGTTACGAAAAGTAGCACGTTTCATTTTTTCTACATGCAGTTGTCTGTAAGTAAAAAATGAAACGTGCTACTCTTCGTAACGCGCGTCGATAAAATGTTTCATTTTCGAGACTACACTCAATGATGGGCAGAATCCATGGCTTTCGATTTCTACTTTTATTTTCCTTAGTTGTATTTTATTTATTACTGCGTGTAAAGCACTTATTTCTTCCGCTTCCAAAATTTTACCGTGTGTGGTACATTTTTATATTATGACAGATTGAAGACAGCAGAAGGTAACTCTGTGGTTTTGAAGCGCATTATATAAATCTTTTGAGAATGAACTACGTACTTACAATTTGCATTGAATTTAAATATGTAAACAGGAACCACTTTTTATTCTAAATATGTAGAACACAAGGCAAAGTTTATTAATAATATATTAAAACAAATATTTTCTGACGTCAGAGAAACCGCTGCTCCGCCGTGTGAATATGGTCCTGAGTACTAATCGCGATTCGCGAGTCAACGATATGTCGCATGTAAACAAGGTCTTAACAGTGCCTGGGGCATGAAATTGTATTACATAAATAAATGAAAAAAAATAAACAAATTATAATATAAGCTATTTATTTATTTACACAAATTTTATTAATATTTAAACATTTTATATAAATGGCTGATTGTAAGAGATACTAAGGAGTCCGAGAAAATACAGTTTACCCCTTTTCACCCCCTTGGGGATGAAATTTCCAAGAATCCTTACTTAGTGGGTGCCTATGTCATAAAAACAATGTACCTTCCAAATTTCACTTATCGTTATTGAATATTACTGAAATCTATTATGTTAACAAATTGTTTAATAACAATCAATTGTTTATAGTAATGTTACAACAAAGCATGATCAATTTGATTGTATGAAAGGGATTTCACTGTCACTTTGTTAAAAAATTGTTTAAACAAATTATTAATAAACAATCTACTAACATTTTTTATGTCAATAATCTTTATTTTCGTCTCCGATAGATATCAATGGTTAGATTAATCATGTATTTGCAGTATGTGTCGCGGAAATGATAAAATTAGTAAATAATGTTGTTTTTTTTATTGTTAACAACAATATTTTAACAACTATTCATTAGAATATCATTCTATAGAGTGTGATGCACATTTCTAAACTCATAAAATATATAGTTATAGCTGTAGGTTTTGAATAAACAACGTGTTTCGTTCGTAGGATTCGTATTTTTCCAGTTTTTGTCAACTTTGAGCGGCCATATTGGCTCCGCCATCTTCTTTTTCAAAAAACCCGCAACGGGATCGTGATCAGCGATACCTAATACCCCAGTGTACCAAGTTTCGTTGATTTTCATTTCGATTTGGCGTGGGAATCGATTTTTGACGCCGACTGTGTCATTTTCTTCCACTGTGCGCCGACCTCAATTCGCTACGTTGGACCCAGGAGTCATACCTTTTTCCGAAAAAAGCCATAAAATTCGATGGGCACTGCGGGGTGTTGTCCCTGCCACGGGGTGACGGGCGTAAATGCAGAATTACCCTGTATCTGTTTCAGAAATAAAATAATTCTTTATTCTTTATCGTATGGACATGGAAGTGTCGCCGATGGATTCCTTGTGGTTATCCGATGAAAATCATGCCAAATGACGTGTAAATCGGACTACTTTTACATAAGGAATACAAATAGCTTGTGTCAAAGTAGTCCGATTTGCATGATGTTTGGTATGATTTTAATCGATGGAACGCCAGGAATCCATTGGTGTCGCTTTCGCACAGATCTGATAAGAAATGAGGAATTCGAAGATTTCTCACTTCTTAATAGGTACTCCAACCCCTTCGAGGGTCGAAAGCCATAACTTCGGAGAGACACCACGGGGGGTTGACCTCGTCACGGTTGCGAGGCGGATCAGGCGTTTCTAGCCAATCACCCTGTATATCACTTTCAACAGGACAATGATCCGAAGCACACATCGTATTTGGTGCAAGAATGGTTATTATAAAATGTGCCAAAATTATTAAAAACACCACCCCAGTCACCCGATCTTAACCCGATCGAACATGTCTGGGGAGAACTGAAATCTAAATTGTTAAATTACAATTGCAGAAATAAAGACGAGTTAAAACTAAAATTACGCGAAGAATGGGACAATATTTCGCCTTCCTACATTCAAAAACTCATTGAATCGATGCCACGGCGATTACAGGCTGTTATTGAAGCGAAAGGTTATGCAACAAAATATTAATATCTATTTATTCATATATTATAATCCTTAAATATCTATATGTACGCTCAATTTTGTGTCAGTAAAATACCTGTATTTTTACGTTTTCAATTAAATATACACAATTACTTAATGTTTTTTTAAAAACAATGTATTAATCATTCGCTACACAAAGTAAATAAATATATATTGCTTTTGTTACACTCAAATATGTTCGTTTTTATTCATTCTCCCGCCAATTTTCACTACCAATATAAGTGTACGCTCAATTTTGTGAGTAACTGTACTTTTGATTTTATCCATCCTTCTCAGCCTATCATCCTTACAAGTTACGGTTCCAGAATATAATAGCAGCTCAGGTATTTCTTCACTTACAATTTACTATTTACACTAACACTGTCCAACAGCCATTTTGATCTGTAACATTCAATAGTCGTTTATCATAGATTTTTGTGCGCTGAAAACGAATCCGCAAACCGTTTGTCGTCATCACCGTCAGTTTTCGAGAAATTCAATTTTGAAAAAAATGCTGATTTTCAAATATGAACATCTTTTGTGTTCAAACAATAACAGTTATTCGGTTGCTTGTTCCGTAAAATTATTTTACGAACCCTCCCGAACACAACGATATTAGTTATTATTGAATTATAAACATTTAAATATGTTTAAACAACGATCAAATGGAAAAGGACACCCGAAATGCACCAATGTCTGCCGCATCGCGTGGAGTAGTCAGATTTTCTTCTAGATCCTTAGTTTTTGAAATGTATAGAAAGATATCTGCAAAAATGAGTGCATTTCGTGTGTCCTTTCCCTTTGATCGTTGTTTAAACATATTTAAATGTTTATAATTCAATAATTTCTAATATCGTTGTGTTCGCGAGGGTTCATAAAATAATTTTACGGAACAAGCAACCGAATAACTATTACTGTTTGAACACAAAATATGTTCAAAGTTGAAAATTTGCATTTTTTTCAAAAGTGAATTTCTCGAAAACTGACGGTGATGGGGACAAACTGTTTGCAGATTCGCTTTCAGCGCATAAAAATCTAATATGAGAAACGGCTATTGAATGTTACAGAGCAGAAAAAAAGTTAAATTTTGTCGGACAGTGTAATACTCACTATGAAACTTGTATGTTAAAAAAGCAACTATCAACAGAGTATAATTATATTCATATTTTTATATTATACATATAATTTTTACTTTCAAAACCATTTATTTTTTTATTTTATAAAATTTATTAAAATGTATGTATATAGAAATATATGAAAAATAACTTGAACAGAAAATTTTGACAAATTTTATGTTTTACATAAAGATATATTTCTAAATAAATGACTGTACCTTCGTAATGAATTTTGCAGTATTATATTGTTAACAAAACATGATTATAGAATCACTCTTAAGAAAAAGTGTTGGAAAAAATTTCGAGATGGCTCTTTCTTCTCAATTTACGCTGCGTATTTGCTAAAAAAAATAATTTTAAATATAGATTTTCTCCTATGAAAAAAAATTAAGAAACGAAAACGCACAATTATTTCCCTGTTATTAGTGTATATAAACTATCGATTTATGCAATAAAGAAACATCGATTTTTTGGCTAAAAATGAAGAGAATTCTCTTTTACTTAATATTATTCTATAGAAAATTTATTCTATAAGTATTGAATTAATGTTTTTGTTTTCTAGATAATATGAATAAGAGCAAGTTTGAAAAAAAGTCTGAAAATAGTTTAAATATTAGCAGAAAAAGGAAAAATACTATTGAAGATTTTTTCGGCCTAACGGTTTGTGTTTCAAAAGCGCCAACAGCAAACACATCCGATATCCGGATAACTTCAGATGTTAATGTTTGCGATGAACTGGACCAAACAATTCGAACTGTTGCTCTGGATATCGGAAATTACGTAGGAACTACGGTGAATAATTTAATTAAAAAACAATTGTTATTAAATCTTCCACCAAAAAATTATATTGTCCCTTATTCTGTACATACTAAGAAAGGGAAAGAAGAAAAATATATGCTAGCCAAAAACATTTAAATAGTTTTGATTGGCTTGTTTTTTCTGACGCAAAGAAAGGATTTTTTTGTAAATATTGCCCTCTCTTTGTTAATGCTGGAGTAGGAGGTTATCGTAAAAACGTTCCTCTGAATAAATTAGTGGCACAGCCATTAAATACATTTGCTAAACTTCTAGGCAAAGATGGTGCAATTGTTACTCATGAACAATATGAATATCATATTGCTGCTGTACAAGCTGCAAAACAATTTTTAAATATAGATAAAAGTCCAGAGTTAGACGTTATGAATCAAGTCAATACTCAAAGATTGAAACAAATTAAAGAAAACCGTCTTCGGTTGAGACCCATTGTGGAAAGCATTATTTTTTTGGGGCGTCAAAATATCCCTTTTCGAGGTCATCGTGACGATGGACTGTTGCAATCTACCAGTCCAGTAAATGAAGGGAATTTTAGAGAATTATTGAGATTCCGTATTAAAAGTGGCGATTATCAGTTATCCAATCATTTGAAACAGTCATCTGCTCGAGCAACTTATATAAGTAAAACAACGCAAAATGAGATTATTAAGGGGAGGTTCTGGTCTAAATGTCGATTTTTTTTTTATTTCATTTTTCGAATGTTCAACCTTTTAGGAAAACGTGTTTAAAAGGATTTGTTGAAATTCGTAAAATTCCCGAAGTTATAGGCATTTAAGTAGCGGCAAATGCATGGGTCACAACCGGCCACTCGGCGCTCACGTAAAACTTTAAACGCATTTTTCCCGAAACAGTGTTCTCAAAATCGGTAGGACCTGTATCTCCAAAAGTTATTATCCGATTCGACTGAAACTTTTTTTATTTTGAAGAATATACTTCTGGCTAGGGGGGGGGGCTAGAAAAAATTACAAAAATTGACAAATTAATAATTTTTAAAGGCGTTGAAAGGACGCAAAATACAGGGAAAAGTGATTTCAAGCTTGAAGTGTTGTTATTCTATCAAAGATGTAATTTTTGTAATTTTTTAGTCCCCCCCTAACCAGAAGTATATTCTTCAAAATAAAAAAAGGTTCAGTCGAATCGGATAATAACTTTTGGAGATACAGGTCCCACCGATTTTGAGAACACTGTTTCGGGAAAAACGCGTTTAAAGTTTTACGTGAAGAAAATGATACAATTTTTTTATTTACCGCTAATCTGCTATTCCGGGACCATACATTAATCCTTCCGTCTCTTCAAAAAGCTGCTGTTGATATTCTGTAGTATCTTTTTTTGCAATTTTGGCCTTTTTATATGAAAGTGAATCTTGATGTTCAGCGGCGGCTATGCGCTGACGGTCGGCGTCCTCCGCAAACATTTTAGCACGTGGTCCTACATGTAGTCCTAGCACGTTCATTAATTTCAATAATGGTGCATAACCATTATTGAACGTACAAACAGCCAAATATGTTGAAAAGGTTGAACATTCCAAACATGAAATAAAAAAAAAACGATTTTTAGACCGAAACCTCCCCTTAAAATCGATTTCTTTTTATTTCATTTTTCGAATGTTCAATCTTTTAGGAATACGTGTTTAAAAGGATTTGTTGAAATTCGTAAAATTCCCGAAGTTATAGGCATTTGAGTAGCGGCAAATGCATGGGCAACAACCGTCCACTCCGGCGCTCACGTAAAACTTTAAATGCGTTTTTCTCGAAGCAGTGTTCTCAAAACGGTGGGACCTGTATCTTCAAAAGTTATTATCCGATTCGACTGAAACTTTTTTTATTTTGAAGAATATACTTCTGGCTAGGGGGGAAACCAGAAAAAATTACAAAAATTGAAAATTTATAATTTTCAAAGGCGTTGAAAGGGCGAGAAATATAGGGAAAAAGTGATTTCAAACTTAAAGTGTCGTTATTTTCTAAAAAAATGTCATTTTGTAATTTTTTTAGTTACCCCCCTAGCCAAAAGAAAGGTTTCAGTCGAATCGGATAATAAGTTTTGGAGATACAGGTCCCACCGATTTGGATCAATTTTTTGACGCCTTCACTTTAACGACTCCCCAGGACTGTCTGCAATGATTAATTATAAAAGAAAAAATATATTTCTATAATTTAAGACATCCTTAATACAATGCAACAAGTCCCATTAAATTATATATAGTAGTTTTCCTTTAATTAATTCCTAAATATCACCTATTTTTTAGGGCTCTAGACCAGAACCTCCCCTTAAATGCTGTGGTGAAGAAATTACATCCATTATCATTAATCGAATTCAACAAGCTAAATTCTACAGCATAATATTTGATGAAACAACTGACATGTCGCATGTTTCACAGATGTCACTAGACGTATTGAGATACGTCTATGAAAATGTAGTTCGGGAAGATTTTATACAATTTTTAGATCTTCATAAAGCAGTAAGTGCGATAAATACAGACGAACAAGATTCCTTAGAAACTAGATTAACAGGCTCTAATTTAGGAAAAGTTGTACTTGACACTTTAAAAGAATTGAATTTAGATTTGAAATATTGTATAGGTATGTTGGGTTCGGGTAAAGAATCCAACACTCCGTTACACGTAACACTTTAATAGCCAAGAGTTCGCTAATACAAACTAATATAAAGGGAACCGTGGACCGCGTAGACGCCACAGCGTGTCTCCCTTGTCCCCCAGCGCCAAACACTCTCCCGGCCCCTCCGTGCGAGGCGCTGCTGGTCACGCGCTGCGTGCCCCGCAGCGCCCCCTCTGCGGGGAAACGTGCTGTACCCAACAAGGTATAACAACTGATGGGTGTTCTATTATGATTTCTGAATCTCGTGGTGCTGTAACAGCTGTGAAGAAAGAAGCTACTAATGCTATTTATTCCCTATGTTATAATCACATTCTTAATTTATCAATATCCAAATCTTCGGCAGTTCAATCAGTTAGAAATGCAATAGGTACAATGAAGGAAATTATAGCATTCTTTACCGCTTCATCTAAACGCTTCCACACGCTTAAGAATGTGATGGGACATCAACTTTCCGCACTTTGTGAAACTCGATGGATTGAACGAAATACTGGAGTTCTCCAATTTAGACTGTTACTTCCAAAAATTATTGAATCGCTGGATTATATATCCTCATGGAAAGATATTCACACAGCTGCAAAAGCTAGAACATTGAGATTATCTCTTTGTGATAGTGAATTTTTAGTTACAATTATTTGTCTTTCCGATTTGCTAAGTTCTACGGTTCAATTAAGTCGTTCATTCCAAAAGGTTCAGATCCATCTTAAATTAGCACAGGATATGCTTCAGGATACTTTTAAACTTTTAAAAACAAAACGTGACAAGTGTGTAGAAAAATTTGCCACTATTTACGAGGAAATTTGTGGTATTGCAGAAGAGTTGGGAGAGGAAATTAGAATACCTCGTATAACAAGCAGACAAAGTAATCGACAAAACTATCCATCTAACGATCCTGTTGCATATTATAGACAATCTATTTACATTCCAATAATAGAAAATGTAACTGAAAATTTGAAATGTCGATTTTCCAACGAAAGTGTAGATTTGCATTATTTATCAATTATATTTCCTGATTCAACCATTTTAAAAGATAATACCTTATTTAAAAAAGCAGTTCGTAACCTCGCTGAAAAATATTCCACGTTTTTTTAATAAATCTATCGATATGGTAGAGAAGATGATCATCTCTGAGTTGAAGTTTTGGAAAGTAAAATGGGATAGAGAAAAATTCGACTCTTCTTATAGTGCAATTAAATTACTTGAACTCTGTGACTGCGATGTGTACCCTACTTTACATGTTCTTCTGAAAATTCTAATTACACTACCTTTAAGTGCTGCAAGTGCAGAGAGATCGGTTTCTACTTTAAGAAGACTTGAGACGTGGCTTAGATCAACTATAGCAGAAGATAGACTCACCGGACTTGCGTTGTTAAATATACATTACGATGTAGAGTTAAACGAAGACCGTGTTATAGATCGATTCGCGAAAATTCGCAATCGTAGAATAGAATTTGTATTGTAAAATAAAATTGTTTTTGATAGTATCTAATCTTATTAATTTTTAACACATTTTATACCTATTTTCTTTATAAAAACGATTATTCAATAACAGGTAAGTACTGCAATTATTCTGATTTCTTGTGATGTAAAAATAATTAATATGTATTTAATTATTCAGGCTATAGTATCAGATAGATATATTAAAATATAAATTACAAGCAAATTTTAAATCTCGTAAAAGAAAGTTAAAAAATGTAGGTATGTACTTTTACACGTTTCGCCCCCCCCCCCCCCCCCCAAGAAAGGCTCCTGGATCCGCCTCTGAATATTACACCCGTCCATTAAAATCTATCTAAAGAATTAATAAACTAAATAAATTTATGAAAACATTAAAACATTTTGTCACGCGTACAGCCAAAAAAACCTTTATCTTAACAAATTATCACAAGTTCCTGAAAAATCTTCTTACACTTCAAATATTTGTACCAGATCTTTAAAATCAGTTTAATATTTCGAACAGAATTCTAATTACCATACAAATTAATTAATTCAAATTTAAATAGACAACTCCCAGAAATATGTATTACATATATTCATTTCTGCAGCAGCGTAAAAAGAAAAGAAAACTGGATTTTATTATTTATATAATTTCTTCTAATCGCCTAATGAATTTCATTGAATTTGCATTAAAAATATTTTCATCCGTTCAACTTGGCACCCCAAAGATTAAATCCTGGGTGCGCCACTGCGTTTCTGATTCGAAGCCTAACTTTTCCACTCCGGCGAGCGATTATAAATGTTACAGCTCACGGAACAAAAGGCAATCAGTTTCTGACCGCCAAAAAAGCCGTCGACGTGATCGATGACACGCGGACGTGCAACATTAAGGATCCCACTCGTTCGACAGGCCGGAAGAGAAGCTAGCAGAATGTCAACCGCACACTAATTGTAATAGAGGTCGGAGGAATTCTTATTCGACGGGGGTAGTGCTGTAACAAGCTCATTTTCAGGAAGTCCACGCCGCGCGAAACGACACGTCTAGAGGCGAGATTTGGGACTAGTGTCTTAATGTCGTCGATTTTAAACCGGTTATACGAGTTACAGTCCTCGCGACTAACTACATATTTACCTCGAATCCCCAATTGACGGTGAATTATTCTCGATACAGTGCGAGCAAAATGTCTGGCGCGTGTCACGGCGGCGATGTCATCGAGCACGTGAGCCAGTGAGAGGGGATTTCAGATCATAGAAAGTCTTCGCGCGGCGGGACAGCCTCGGTATTGGCGAGAATACAGTGGAGCATATTAATATTCCAGCTGCTACCGTCCACAGTGTATGTGCTTGTTTCTGTCTACGTACACCATAAAAAACTTCAAAAAAGTAAAAAAATTACGCCAAGTACGTGAAAAAATCAAGGGCGTAAAAGAGTCTTATAAAATAAATCATAAAAAATAGAAGATAATAATAATAATTACAATATAAAAAAAAAGATGTGAAATCAAAATGAGCTGCAAGTACATAAAGATGCTTTGTAATAATCACGGATATTTTAATAATGTGAAGATAAAATTTAACATCTAGACACTTGGCTAGATGTCCGCGCCCTGGAAGTCAAATACTTGGCGTAACCAGGCAAGGTATTCTCAGTTCATCAATACCCATACCTTCCCTTTCCCAGGCTTTCAGATAATTTATCAATTTAAAACTCTGATAATATCAATACATTTTCATTATATTGCGTTTTAAAATAATTCCAATATCATTCATCGACACCGATACCTTTCCTCTCACAAGCGTTCAGATAATTTGTCAATTGAAAGCTCTGACAATATGAGTACACTTTCATTATTTTGCGTTTTTAAATAATTCTTATTCATCGGCACCTTGACCTTGCATGGCCACGTCAAGTATTTGACTTCCAGGCCGCGGACATCTAGGCAAACGTCTAGATGTTAAATTTTATCTTCACATTATTAAAATATCCGTGATTATTACAAAGCACCTTTATGTACTTGCAGCTCATTTTGATTTCACATCTTTTTTTTATATTGTAATTATTATTATTATCTTCTATTTTTTATGATTTATTTTATAATACTCTTTTCCGTCCTTGATTTTTTCATGTACTTGGCGTAATTTTTTTACTTTTTTGAAGTTTTTTATGGGGATCGCACTTCTTTTTACAAAGATAATTTGCATAGGGAATGACTTGAGATAATTTTTAATATTATAAATTAGAAAGGTTCACCATCAACAGCCATGAACAGCCTTATCACAGGACAGAATTAAGGATAAATTGTACGCAAGTTTAACAACTATGAAACAAATCATGTGCACCGCATTGCCGATCTATATGTATTATGTACATGTATAGTACTTTGTGTAGGGGAGAGCAGGGTAAAATGGAACGCTTAAATTTGGAGGGTGATAACTTAAAATCGGAAAGAAAAAAAGACACGGGACTTCAACAGGATTCTTAAGTGGACCTTAGACTATAAGAAAATCAAAGCCTTGGTTATGAAAAATATTTGGCAACAAATGAAAATGAGATTTACCGGAGGTATTGAAATCTTCGCCTCGCTCAAGTGGTAGGGTAAAGTGGAACACCCACTTGAAGACCATGTAAACGTACAAAATCTTTATTTTTATGATTTAAAAAGTATTCATTTATGTAAAAAACTATAAATATATGTTTTAGGTATAACTATTACAAATAAAATATAACAAAATAATATATTATATACATAAGAAAAAATATTTTACCAGATAACATCAAATTTACTGAAAATAATCAAATACACATGGATTTTTACATGAATAATGAATATCGACACGTGCAAGGAGAATTTTTTAGTTTTTAGTGCATTTTAAATAAAATCGTGTAACTTAAAAAAAATGTTTTTGAATATATTTTTATTATTTACTTTTTAGTGTCTAAGTTTTGATTTGTGGTTATATGCTGATTGGATATCGATTGAATTGATTTGATTTGTGGTTACAGGCTGATTTCAAGTCGTTTGAATTTGTGGTTATGGGTTATATTTATGATATACAAACATGACGCAATTCAAATTAGGCCAACTTACCTTGTGTTTGAGACTGCATTTTGGTTGCAATTCAATGGTACAACGATACATATTTGTAAAAACACGTTTATAACTTGGTTATAGCCTGACGGTAAGCTGTCAAAATTTGGAGTGGATTGCATAGTGAAGATAGCGATTGGCGAACGAAACATGTGTTAGTTTCTTTTGGTTGAAGGTGTGCGTGTAACGCGTATGGAGTAGATTGCATAGTGAAGATAGCGATTGACGAACGAAACATGTATTAGTTCGTTTTGGCTGAAGGTGTGCGTGTAACGCGTAGTATACGTATTATGTTGACGAAAATTTGGTTGGAGAATCAGAAGAAGAAAAAAATCTTACCGTTTCTGACTGATCCCTGAGACGATATTACGATATCTCTGTCATGCGTGGACCGATTTTATTGAATTTGGTCATATTCGAAAGCTTATATGCGGTTTACATAAGAAAAATGTCTTTAAATTTAAAAAATATTGCAGGCGTGATGAGATATTAATGAAATAAGTTTCAGATTAGGTTGGATTAGCCGGGCGACGAGTAAATAATAGCGGTAGCGACAGTACAGAGTGTTGACATGTACTTGGCGTCGAGACGCTACCGCGTCTCTAGATATCTCGTTTCAAGAATTTGTCAGTGCTATAGATCGCGGAGTTGTTTTTATAAGTATTTTTCATTATTCGGTCAATAGATGGCGGAATCCGGGTCTAGATATTTCTTGCTATTGTATGATGTAGGGCGAATTCCACGACCGTAGGAATTTTCCGTTTTTATAATAAAATGAATATCATAAATGACATGTTCTCGTTTTCGAGCCGTAATTTATATTTAAAAACCTGCATTTTCCGATAATGGCTTCCAGGAGATTTTCATAAATTTTGAAACGAAAACCACGGGCGTTGCGGGCGATTTGGGCGTAAGTGGAATTCGCCCGTAGAATACGGTGGAGCGAAAATATTTTTTTCAGGTATAACATTGATGTAGGTGTCGAAAGTTGCCCAGAGTGGTCCATAAGTTGTGTTTGAAAGAATTTTTTTCTCGGACTTAAATCGGACCTAAATTTTACATACCTACTATTTATTAAGCGAATATTGTACGTAAACATATTTTAAGCATAGATAAGCACCATTATATCCATTAAAAGCGGTTAGAAGTAAATCGGCAACAAATAAAAATTTTCATAAAAAATGGAAAATTTCATAGAAATTGTATAGGTACTTTTGGTGCCAATGCGTAAACTGAAGATAAAATCTGAGAAAAAAATCCTTTCAAACCCAGATTATCGACCACCTTGGACAACTTTTGACACCTACGTCAATATTGTACCCGGAAAAAAAATATTTTCACTCCATCCAAATGTAGAATGCCATCTTGTTATTATGTTTAGCGCGCACGAGTGCGCGAAATTTTATTATCAAAAAAAGTATATCCTCTCAGGGACAAAACTACATTAAAAGCGCCCGGAGCAAGGATTCTGTTTGCCCCCCCCCCCCCCCCATAACATTTTATCACATTGTATTGCCCACCTTAGGAGATTGAGCTCACACTTTACATAAAAAAGGCATAATAAACGTGTTTATTAACTGGTTTCAAACATATTGCAGGTACCCTAATTTGTTTGCTGTTTGATTAAAGATAAATAAATTTTAAATAGATAAATTTTAATTACTTTTCCATAAAATGTGTATCTTCTTCATTCCTAATGGAATAACGTAAAATGTAAATGTGAATAAAGCCATTGATGTAGCGTTTTCAAAATTATGTCTTTTCTCTATAAAGACTCTATATTGATATAGGGTAAATCCGGGAGACGCGGTCGGGCCGGAGAGTTGGTCGAGTCGCTATATTTCAGACTCCATACGTAAAAATGCGTTAAAGTGCAGACCAATTACTTCCCTAGAAGCCAAATAATTGAATAAATAGCGTCATTTCGCTTCCTTCTGTGTTTTTCTGGATTTATAGGCTATAAAAGGTAAATTGAGGTTACATTTAACCTGTTTTGTCAAACAGCGGTGTACAGAATCGTACTTAAAATATACTTCTAAGTTTATTTTCGTTTAATGTTTGGGATAATAAGATAGTAGAGATATCGAGGGACAATGCAGCTGAAGTATTTGGCCATATTAACTCTTCCTCTCAAAGCTAACGAGAAGACCATCTCTCGCTGCAGAAAGGTGAGACGGTCGAGTTATGATTTTTGTTTATTTTTTATTTTTTATTATTATTTTATTATTATTTTTGTTTATTTAGTTTATTTATTCACTTTTGTATTCATTTGCCTTGCTAATCGCCAGTAGGTAGTTCACTTTTTCTTTGATGTGTTCTTTACTTTTTTAGCGTAAACAAATTAAATATCAATGAATCTGTAGTTGTATTCACTCATAAATAATTTTGTTTTATCCTTTGTTAATTTTCCATCATTAATTATGTGAGTGGTCTCTGCCAACGACGAAAACCATTTCTCCCGGCACCTCGGGAGAGGTGGTCAGATGTCATGACTTCAGTTTTCAACCCGATTTACATTAAATATTGTGTTAAAGCAAATATCGACCAGTTTTTCTGAATCAGCATAAAATTCTGAACATGCAGGTTTGTTCTGATAAAATAAGTAATGTATATATTAGTTTTAATAGCCATTTTATATTAGGTCGTCCGCGTCTCCCGGATTTACCCTAGAGGCAGAAATACAGAAGACATATAGGCAGAAACACCCGCTGCCCCCCCCCCTAGTTTCGTTGCTGTTTCCTCTCTTAGATTTCGTTTAAAAAATTGAGTTCAAAACAAGTCATCCCAAACTATGCAGCATATGTAGGACTAGGGCTGCCATCCGTCCGGGTTTCCCCGGATTTGTCCTCTTTTTTAGGGCGTCCGGGGAATTTTCTGCAGTGATACGGATTTTTCGATGCTGCTCACTCAAGAAGTCATAAATATTTTATTTTTATTTCTTGATTGCAGTTACAGCCTATAATTTACAGAAATTTTTATCTTGGTATATCGTACCTAATACAAGAAATAGTTCAAACTGTCCGGGTTTCAAGTGCAAACGTCCGGGGTTTTAATGCTCTTTGTCCTAGATTAGTGATTTTACGGATGGCAGTCCTATGTAGGACCTGTATATACTAAATGCTTCGACTTAGACTTATTATTTCCTTGAAAATGAAAGTGGTCTCCCAAGCTTAATAAAATTTTTCTATAGTGTCTTTTTTTTATAGAAGATTTTCGTTTACAATATTCAAATTATGTCGTGTATATAGTACAATATTTGGCCAGGAAACACCAATGCTTTTATGTTACAGAACACTATTTCTTACGTGTTATTCATTAGTTAATAAAAAATAAAGCACATCGGTTTATTCATAATTTTACTGGCGTCAATAATGTCATTCAGAATTTTGTAGTAGAATGAGGAGGAGGATGTAAATATAGTGGAATATACAAATTGGTAGAAACACTTTACTAGAAATAGTATACAACACTACTATATACTTTTTTTAAGTGGAACGATATTCATACAAATTTTCTTAAAAACAGACCATTTTTATTCCACCGAAACACTTTTTTCATATTTTGAAGCCTTATTGAAATATCATAAAGATATTATTAAATGGACGGTTTTTAAGTCGGAGTAAAGCACATCTATATAAACATCGAGCTTAAAAATATTTGATGAAATATTTAAAACGGTATAATACTACCCAAATAATTCCAGTGAAATAATTCAAAGATATTTGAAAGTACACTGTCTTAAATATTTCATAAAATTACTTTCAGCTCGCCACATAAAACGCGATATTTATGAAAAAAATGACAATAACAAATGTTGTGCGGTTTAAATCAAGAAATATGGTAATGAAAGATAAATTCATCAAGGTCACCTGAATTTTTTTTATATAACCACATGTTTTCTTAATGCTAAAGGTAATAAAACGTAATTTGAATTGAATAAGCAAATTATTCTTATAGTGTGAAAATATGCTTGAAGGTATGTTAAACAAGCAAAAAATTCAATTACAGCCGTGAGTCATAAACGATTTTCTTTTTACATCGAATGTGAGTATCAGTTTCTTGCTTCCATAATTTAATCGGGATGTCAGCCACATTTGTTCTGACAAATGTTGTGCCTGCACAAAGTAATTCCAACGACATTATTTCAGTTGTCAAGCTGCCATGATAGAAATTTATTTCTCAAAAGATAACCAGGTTAAACTGTGACTGTTCTCACGATAGCATAGGTTTTCCTTGAATCCTGAATCTTGATCTAGATGCAAGTTACTTTACAATGCAAAATATCCCAAGCTTGAAAAATATTTCTTAAAGGCTTATCCCCCTCATTTAATTATTATTTATGGTGTAGTTGCATTTAGTAAAGACATGTTTACGTGGAGGGAATGCGGTAGCTGGTTAATTCGTCGCAGACGCGTGTTTTGATTCTTGAATGATCGAACAGTCACAGTTTCAGTCAAGAACGCGGCATCGATTATGCGATCGATTGTATTCCCCTCAGGGAGACAAAAGAAAAAGGTAAAATGCTGAATGCCAAAACCTACGTGCCACGATACGTAGTTTCTTATTACGCGACTCCAAAACCTTGCCGTTGTAAGGAAGCTTTTTAACTATTTAACCCTACGATAACTTCAGCTGCGTTTCATTTTTGGGATAGTTTAAGGGGAGTTTCGGCCTAAATATGTCGAAAAATCGATTTTTTTCACTTCATTTTTCAAAAAGGATTTTTTGAAATTCGAAAAATTCCTGTAGTTATAGGCAGTCGAGTAGCGGCGAATGCGTGGGTACAACCCGGCCACTCGGCGCTCATGTGAAACTTTAAACACGTTTTTCTTGAAATAGTGTTCTTCAAATCGGTGGAATAAATATCTCGAAAAGTTATTAATCGATTCGATTGAAACTTCCTTTATTTTGGAGAATATACTACTGCGCAGTGGAGAAACCTCCAACATTTTAAAAAATTGGAAAATTTGTATTTTTTAAAGACATTTAAATGACGATAAATTAGGGAAAAAGTGATTTCAAATTTCAAGTGTCGTTATTTTGTCAAAAAATGTCATTTGTTGTCATTTTTCAAGCTATATCCACTAGGGAATTTCGTGCCCTTTAATAATCTGGCGCTGTTTCTTATTTAAAACCAATAATTTAGGTGCTACAAATCCCACCGTTTGAGATGAATTTTTTGACGCATCCACTTCAACGAATCTTCAGTGCCATTTGCAATGAATAATTATGGAAAATATATATTTCTATAGTTTAGGACATGCTTAATACAATGCAAAAAGTGTCATTAAATTATCTGTGGTAGTTTGCCTTTAATTAATTCCTAAAGATCACCTCTTTTTATGGGCTCTAGGTCGGAACATCCCCTTAAGATCATCCTCTGGAATTTCAGTTTCATTCAATTTAAATAAGGTGAATTTATATCATATATGGGGATAAATAAGTTTACGAATAAAAGAAGAACTAAGTACATAGGTGGTTTTTGTGAGTTATGACTGGCAGTCATGTATAATGAAACCAATCGCCCACTCTACCTAACTAATGCTACTAATGCTGCATAAAGAAAATAGAAAGTTTCTCTGAAAGTTGTTCCAGAAGCGATACGATTAATTGGGAAATTGGTCTGTCTACTCGCAACATTTCAAAGTAGTAGGTATCTATTCTACCTAATAGTGGCTGACCCGTTACCCGGTTTCACCCGGGAATGATTTATGATCTATCCAAAAATAAAAAAAACCTAAAAAAAATAAATAGCCTATCGAATCTTAGGACGTATGTAATGTATATTCAAATTTTCATTGAAATCCGTTCAGCCGTTTAGACGTGAAAGAAGGACAAACAAACAGACAACGTTTCATTTTTATATTAGTTTACTAATTTACTTAACTAATTGTACAATTTTTAACGTAATATAATGTACATGCTGTCAATGTAATTAGTAATTAAACAAAGCGCACCGGGTACTAAAAAAATCTAGAGCCCTCGGAAGATCTTCATGGACCACATGAAAGAGGTGGTCGTTGAACTCAAAGTAAACAGATACATGTTAGCTAATTTCATAAGTACCTATGTTTTTCTCGTGGACCGCACCATAAAACAGAAAAACTGGAGAGGTCGTAGACCTCGTGGATATTTAGTATAAGCATATATGTAGATGCCGCAGGTATTTCTCTCTAATGTCATGCCAAAGTTGGATAAGCAGAGGCCAAGTATTTTTCTTCGTTCAAGAATATTTTAAATGGAAATTACGGAAGAACGTATTTGGCATGTTATACCATACGAATTCAAAAAGGAAAGTAGCGTAACGACAAGGAAACACATCAGAAGTATGAACTACATACCGTTTCGTGAATGGACTTTGTGAACTATTATGCAGAATGAGGATATTTTAGTCATTACTCTTTCGCAAAACCCAGTTGCAATCCTTGAAGGATTAGTTCAGAAATTGAAGTCGACTCATTTTTGGATCCATCATTTCAGAATATTAAACAGATTTGGAAATATGGATTGCAACGAATGAAATTGGAAAGAGCAATTTTTGAAAAGGATTTTTATAATAGATTTCAAAAAGTATAAGATAATTATGTGTTTGGGAACTTTAAAATTGTTCTTCTTTTTCTGATTTCCACAGAATTAGAAATTTAAAGGTGTGTTCATCTGATTTTAAAATTCATAATTTTCTGTGTATTTATCTGTGTCATGTTCTTAATTCATTTCAAAATATGATAAATATATTTTCGATTTTCTTAAATGATTGAGTTCTTGATTATAGTACAGGCATTTTTCACCGATTGATTGCTAATTTATTTTCAGTAACATTTAGGTACACAGCAATTTGTAAACGTAGGAAACAGATCATTTGTTTCGAAATTGGACTCACGCTGTTTTTAGAAGAATGAGCTCCTATCAGAAACTGGGTTTAAAGTAGCAGAAAACTATTGTCTAGTGAAAGATGGAAAGACGTATTCATCAGTGCAGTGATTCACAATCGAACAATAAGTAATGAGTTGATATTAGAAGAACCACGACGAACTTTGATCACATAGTTTCGAAGTTTTGTTTTATCACAACAACTTGGAACCACACGTTACAAACGGAATAGTATGAATATTATAAAGCTTCAAATAGAAAAATTGTAGGTTATTCACAATATTGAGAAGATATTCCCTCGGTAGATTTTCATTTTTCCCCAAGTTTCGAAATTATGGAATGGAAGAAAGGTATGATTACAACACATGCTAAAATCCCTAATTAAATTTTGCATCATGGAAATATTTAATATACACTATATTATGCATAGCAACTGTACTGAGGCCACTTTTGTGCGAGGAACTTTTGTTTGCATTTTAATTTTGGGAGCAGTAAGTGGTATGCATTTATTCCGTAATAAACAGTTTGATTGAAAATATTTATATGTATAGCTGATATTATATTCTTACGGTGACTATTATTGAATGTATGTAAAAAGAAGATTTTATAAAGTATAGTCACGAAATTTGGTATTAATATTAGCATTTAATGAATATCAATTTTATTTAACGGTAACCTTAATAAAAAAATATTACTAATTCCAATGAACTGATTGTAATAAATTCATGTATAATAATATACTAATTATTACAATAAAATAGGTAAATTTCTTTAATTAAACAAGTTTATATCAAATATATAAATAACGTCCAAATTGGAATTCCAAACTCATATCCATTTTCAATATCTAACAATGTTCTGTATTCACATGTGCAGAAAATTATATTTAGCGAAAAATTAAAAATAATCTACTTTTCCATTGCCATAATAGCTTGAATAGTTAGTATCATCCCTTACTTAATGCAAAATATTAAGTACAAACTTTAATATTGATGTAAAATACTAAGGGCAAACTTTAATATTTCTGTAAAATATTAAGTACAAACTTTAATATTTTACTTAATATAAAATATTAAGTCGAAACGAAATAAACTTGATTTTATCACAACTATCAACGCATTACGAAAATAAAAAAGACAGCAAAAATACAAACTAAAATTCGTTTAAAGTTATAAATACCTACGTTGTACATGTGAAATAAATCCGTAAGACTCAAATGGTCCCAATGTACAATATTAATCTGACGACTCGAATCGTTCACAGTTCTAGCAATCCAAATAAAATCAGAACAATTCTATTAAATTACCATTTTAAAAGTGGTAAGTATATGTAGGTACGGGTACCTACAGATTACAGAGCACGAACGAAATTATATACCTACTTGATCGGTTGTTATCAGAATATCGTTTACTCGCCTCTTGAGTACCTATGTGTCGAAAAAAATTCATAACTTACGAGATGACAGCACATAAGGAAGCAACCGCGACGAATTCAGAAACGACCGTATTTTCGTAGATACGACCGTGCCGCACGTAGAAATTCGTATAGACGTATCAACTATTACGTCATGTAATCTGAACGGGCGACTCGTGCTCTCGGAATACGTATTGCACATCCTATGCTTTTGTGTACACTTGATTTCATTACAATCTACATTCTGCAACGCGATAGAAGAAAATAAAGTGTTATCTGAAAACGTGGCGCACACACACAGACATAGTGGGACCCATGCTCGAGATTAGGGAGCACAGTGGCATTTGCGTAAAGCGCAGGAAACGTGCTGACATCTTAAGATCGTTCTATCTCGTTTCGCAATAAATAGTTCCGAACAGAGACGCAGTTTTGTTTTCCATTTCATGCTCGAGGGCAAACATGGTTACAGGCAATTTCTCATTTGGTACCTGCTTATACAGTTTGTAAGTATATAAGTGGTGTCAAATGATTTGAAACTGTATGGAACAGCAACGGAACGTGCGCGAGCGCAGAAGCGGACGTACTTTCTGGTGAATTCTTGGGAAAACTGTCAATAAAACTTAATCCTTTGCACGTGCAACGTGATACCTCCAGATACGCCAAAGTTTAAGTTAACGTGGAACACTGATATCATTAAAATAGTGTTTTCCAACCGTTTTTGAGTCGCTATCTCCCCCATATAGGTTAAGGTAAATTTAATAAATTAAAGAAAACACATTAAAAACAGGTATTTCAGACTATAATTATAAAAAACCGTCGCGACCCCCCAGAAAACACTTCGCGATCCACAGGTTGGGAACCACTGCGCTAAAATTTGTAAAAGCGAAAGAATTCGTGATTCGTGGAATGAATTGAATGGTTGATTTTGAGATCACTATATTCAATAAGCGTATCTTCATATTTAATAAGTGTATCACTGAACGAAAACTCTCTCGCCAATTGACAAGCGAATGGGCTGCAGTGCAAAGGGTTAATTGAATCATCGTCTTCATACTTAACTGTGTTACGTACGTCTGTTTAAAGGCGATTACTTTTCCTCCCGAACGATCAGCAATCTCGTGACGCGTGAAGGAATCAGATAACTTCTTTTCGTGTCGCACATATTCGGCGAATTTAATGAAAGTACAAATCGATAATAATATTCAATCAATAACGTCGTTCCGCAGTTATTCCAATTGAATAGTGCCCGGCTTGCGTAAAAGGAAGAGGATGAACTGAACGGAAACTGTAGCAGCAGTTTAACGCTCGGAGATACCTCTAAACGGTCTGGCTGGAATTTAAACAGCCGCGCGAACGAGGTAGAGTAGCGGCGCTCGAAAGTGGAGAGGACAGTGGTGCGCTTACAGTACGCTTACAGTCTGTCCTTCAAAGGTCAGCCGCGAGTTACAGAAGACGAATATTGTAAACGAGAAAGCACTTTCTTTCCTGCATGCGGTTCACGTACACTGTTCCATGCTGGACATGAAATTCGTCGTGTACCTACCGACTTCGGCATGCTGCACAGAGAATTCCAACATAATAGGCTGCGATTGGCAGAACGGGGCTGGCTATCGTGTGTCAGCGCGAAGGAAGAGCACGCTCGCGCGGCAGGGACACATAGATGCACCGAACACCGATCGTTCACACTAGAAACGACGCAGAACTTTTTGCGTGCACTTGGACTGCGAGCTGCTAGGAAATTGGCCAGAGACTAATCAACCATTAGATCCTGAAGCATGGATGCCCGAGGAATTCTGATCGACGAGACAGGCTCCCGCAGTCTCCCCGGCTCGTTTCGAACTTGACTTCGGCTGCCACCGATATGTACCGCACGGTAGAAAGCTCGGTGACGTATTAATGCGCACTGTCGCTGCTGTTCGGACCACTGTCGCGAGTCTACGCGTGTTTACCGGTTAAAAAAGTGACGCGTAAGATAATCGCAAAAGCCGCGGAGGCTCGCTCGCGTCGATCGACGGGGTGGGTGGAGGGGAGGGAGAGAGGGAGAGAAAAAAGAGAGGACGGCAGACTTTTCACCTTCGACGGACTTCGCTGGACTGACTGAACGGAGAAACACTCCCGTTCCCGTTCCCGTTCCCACTCCACTAATTTTCCCCTCCTTCGCAGCCACTTCCTCCCCTACTTTCGTCTTCTCTCATTTACACCGCGCGTTTTTCTTTCCCGAGGGAGCACCTACGGCGGAACACGGACACGGATGGAAATCACTCGCGCACACCTGTTGCCCGATGCTCGAGATCGAAACAGGTATCACGTCGCGCGATACCGCTCTGGGACGAGCAGACCGACAGCCTCTCAGTCTTATATAGAGTTTGTCACGCACTAAGCAATGCTTTCGATTAGATCCTTATCGGACGGGACGTAGCGGCACAATGAGACAATACGTGTTTATCGGCGGCGAGTACGTTCCGAGGCACAGAAATCGTGCTCGTTCAAAAATTTAGAAAGCAGACCGCCGCGGACGCCTAGAAAGTACGTATGCACGTGCACACGGACAAATATGTCCAAAGGTTGCAGCGCTCGCGGACAGAACGAAAGTGCTCGACTCCGAGTTTCTGGGGAAAATTGGAGTAGACCCTTATCTCGATAATTTTATGCTGCGAATTAAATTTCAGCTCATGCGTAAAGATAGGTTATATTTAGGGTTACCATATTTCTTCACCAGCAAACCGGGACAGGTAAAAAAGAAAGGACAGAAACATTTTTTTTTAAATGACTACTTTTATTGTAGTGGTTAAAAAATGGTATATAATGAAAAACATGATAGTAATTACAAGTACGGCAAGAATCTATTTGACAGCCAAGTCATATTTTTTTGTATATAAAATGTTTCATTATTTTTAATTTCTTCGTACAATTCCTTAAAAAATCAAGAAATAAGAAAACCAGGACAAATTTGTAAACCGACCGGAACACCCGGGACAAGGGCTGAAAACGGGGACGTATGGTAACTCCAGTTATAATATATCGTGAATAAATAAGTAGGATAGGGTTTTGGATTGTTAAACAATTAACTACTGCAGGCAGTTAAAGTTATAACACAACTACAGCTACCGTTGAAGAAGTACAACAATTGACAACTATATGCACAGACACCGCGACACATAGTCGAGGATCATCTTCGATCCTTTTTGTGACCGTAGGAGTACCCCCGTTAGTACAGCGGGAAAGTTAAATACCCTAAAAATTTCCTCGAGAATTGTGCTGCACGTTAAACGAAACCGCATCGAAATTGATCTGTTAGCTCCTAAGTTATAAGGTAAAAGATAGACAGACAGACACTATTGTATTGTACAGGATGTTAAAAAAGTTATGGTCACTGCTTGCAGGAGTGAATCTACACCTCTGGATCAGTGGAGATTTGTAAAAAAAACTTGGTGCAAAATTGTTTATAACATTGAAAATTAACGTTAATTTTTTTACATAAGTATATTCTGTTCGCTTAAAAGAGAAAAAGTTTAAAAGGAAACATGTCGTAAATGCACCATTTTCTCAAAAACGTGAAAAATGATTTCACCGAATACATGGCTCACTTTATCCATGCCAAAATGTTATCAATTTATTATTAGGAAATGATGCGTTTACGACATGTGATTCCTTTTAGGCTCTTTCTCCTTTCAGCGAGCAGAATATGTTGATGTAAAAAAGAAATTAGTTTTTTTTTACAAATCTTCACCGATCCGGAGGTGTAGATTCACTCCTGAAAGTAGTGACCGTCACTTTTTTAACACCCAGTACAGTCGTATACGGTTACTTTTATAATTCCAGGTTCCGGAAATTATCTTTTATTCGGAGTGATAGGCGAATTTCACGTTGCACTGGATTTTATGAGTTTCGGCGATCGAAAATAGGGGACCGGGGAGACAATGTAGCACCAGCCATTAAAAAGTGAAAAATGTCAACTTCCGCGTTTCTCATCGGATCTTCGCGACAGCGATACTAATCGATTCCTTGTGTTTTCCTGCTGAAAATGATTCAAACCCGACCTCAATCGGACTATTTTTAACGAAGTTGACTTTTTTGCAAATTAATTTTATATGTAATTTTGATAATTATAGCCCGAATTATGTCGGGTTTGGTATCATTTTCATCGGGGAAACAGAAGAAATCGATTGGTGTCATTTTCGTGAAGATCCGATAAGAAATGCGGAACTTGACAGTTTGCACTTATTAATAGTTAGAGTTATATCGTCTTGGTTACGAAGATTCCCACATCCTAAGTCCGCAAGAACAAATGGTAATGGGGATGATTTTATATCAGCTTAGCCGGGTTAAAATTATCGATTTGACCGGGCACAGCGCCCAAACAGTAACCAAACGCGAATTGCAAAGAGAGAGGGAGGCAGAAAATGAACTCAACTGTACGGTGAACTGTTCCCAAAACATTTCAATTCCCTGGCCCGTTACAGTTTCTCCATCGGTTAATGAAGCTTATTCCGCGTAATTGGAACGTGATGGTTTTTTGTCGTTAAGAAAGGTTTTAGAAAGCGGTCAAGGTCAGGCTGCTGCGTCCTTCACTGGAGGTATTAAATAATCGGTTCTGAATGACTTTGGTTGATCTAAATTTCAATTCGTCGCGTAGATATGTAGGATCTACACACGTCTATTGGACATTTCGAAATAAAATTTGAATTTGTTGGAATGCAAATAGGTGCACGTTTCAACCAGTAGAGGAATGGCAATTAAGTGTGTTACAGATAAACGTGGTCGGGGGGACCGTTAACCTCGATGGTTTCCGGATTACTGACAACACTCAAACGTCATCAACCATGTGTCTAGCTGCAGCAAGATAAGAACACCGTTACGATTAGTCGAAATTGACGCTTTATTTCTGTCCCTTTAAAAATTAAAATTTATGTCCCATTATATGAGACACATTAGGTCCTTGGCATTGCATTTAATTATTATTGACTTTCGTGTCACTAATAACAGAAGATGCTCGACTTGGAACTTTGGAAGGATTGGGACACTTTGAAGTGACGTAAAATCTGTCTTGATAAGCAATGAATCTTTTATGACTGGCACGAGTGCTTCCTTGACTTTCTGGTTCATAAACGCTACCAGTGGTTGAACATTTGCAAAAAATTTATGAACAAAGATAACGGAGTGATTTTTTAATACAATTGTACAGATTTGTGTACACTGTTTTTACACATTAAACCTTCGACTGGGGTCGTCGCGTCGCGTCGTTTGATTGAGCGAAAGCAGTTTTCATTTTGTTTTATTAGGGCATGTAATAAGAACGTATGAAGGTCAACTTTATTTATTAAATGGAACTATATATTTTTTAATGTATCAATCGATGCAGCTCAGTATTCCTTATGTCCTCTACGCGCCCACCCTACAAAAAAGCTACTAACATCAAATTATGCCTCCCCCCCAGAAACCATTTACTTTTTGTATGAAACATTTGCCAGTATCATTGACAGCAGATTCAAATGAAACACCCTGTGTATTGCTCAAGGAACTCAATATATGAGCGTCTCAAAGTGGAGAAAATTGCTAAATTATGCACTAATTAAGTACATGCTTAAGCACTAAAATCGAAAAATGTACAGAAAGTTACTTAAAAGTTAATGTAATTGAAAAACTAAGAAACTAAACACTTTCAATTATTTATCAATACCTTAGGTACTTATTTTGATGTGTCAATGAAGTACACTTATTTTTTAACCGACTTAAAAAAGGAGGAGGTTATAGATTCGACCTGTTTGTATTTTTTTTTGACCGATTTTGATGATCTTTTTTTTTGTATTCGAAAGGGGGCGATGCCCCGGTGGTCCCAACCTACACTGAATTAGTCCAATACTTTGCCAGTTATGGTTAATAATAATTTATATATTTGTCCCCGCATAACTCGTCAGCATATGGACCAATTTTGATGATCTTTTTTTCATTCGAAAGAGGGCGATGCCCCGGTGGTCCCATCCTACACTGCATCAACATTGGCCCAATATTTTGCCAATTCTCGTTAATAATAAAGACTATTATCACCTAATTATTATTATTTTATGTACGTATGCGCATATCTCCTCAGCATGTTGTGTCAATATATATATATATAAAACTGAAAAGTTTCAAATAAAAATTTTTTTAAAAAAATTAAAACCGACTTCAAAAAAATAAAATTGCACTGAAAAGTAAAAATAATTTTTTCCCTTATTTAATCTACGACTCTCATATTTTTTAAGTCGGTGCCTCATCATTTGCACTGTGTAAATCTGGCGCCGACTTAAAAAAAAATATGAGAGTCGTAGATTAAATAAGGGAAAAAATGATTTTTTTACTTTTTAGTGCAATTTTATTTTTTTGAAGTCGGTTTTAATTTCTTTTTATAAACTGTCACATTCATATACCTACAATAATGGTGTTACTGTATTAAACTACATAGTACCATATAAATAATATGATTCTTTATTCTCTCAAACTGGCAACTTTGATACAGTACTACGTCATTTATTATACATATATTTCCTTGTTGTCTAAAGAAGTAAGAAATAACGAAGAAGGTAAAATATATTCGGTGTTAGGATGTTCACGATTACCCGAATTTGTTTCTTAATAACTAGCGTAAAGTACCCGGAGTTGCCCGGGAAAAATTTCGATTATCACGGAGTGTCAAAAGGGTGAAATAAGGGGGAAAGGGTGGGATGTCCAGAGTTCATGGTAGCCTATATTTTCCGCGGGGTTCTAGAGAGTAATTATGCAAAATTTGGTTCAGATCGGTTAAAAAAATCGGGATAAAAAGTATCCTATATGTTATTCCTGGTCCTAGACTACGTGTATACAAAATTTCAGAAAGACCCGTTGCGTAGTTGTGACGTGATTGAGTAACAAACATCCAGACATCCAAACACACTTTCGCATTTATTATATTAGTAGGATTAGTAGGATAGTTTTATTTCAACACATCTTATATTCGTGGGGCACGCCACCTTACAATTAGTAGGATTTAAGTTAAGCCTAAATTCAAAAAATTTTTTACTCGAAAGTACTTTTCAGAATCAATTTCGTTTTTACAGATATATTATTTAATCATAGTTTAACGCGTTCGCAAAATATCAATAATTAAAAAAAATAAAAAGAATTTTAAAGAAAATAATTCATTTTTTGATTTTAGATCTTCCACATACGAGCAATCTGGACACCCGCGAATCCCGAGGAGCTTCACACATCAGAGTGTAATATCGATGTTTTTTATCTTCTTTTAATAATTTGTTGCGAACGTATTAAACTATGATTAAATAATATATCTGTAAAAAATAATTTGATTCTGAAAAGTAGTTTTAAGTAATTTTTTTTTAATTAGACTTAACCCCTATCAAGGTGGCACGCCCCTTTAAATTATAAAATACTGAAAGATAAAGTATTTATTTATTACACATATTGGTATCTGAGAAAACAATGCTTTACGCTTTTACAAAGGGGTGGTCTCATATTTTCGGCCCTTACTGTACAATGTACATTCGTATTTAAATATCCGTCTGTCTTAATCGTCACACGTATGCTGCTTAATTATCTAATAAATATGAAAATGCAATTGGTAGTATGTGTTTACAATGTGCATTGCATATGCGCTGCAGACGAATCGTAGAACGTCATTATTAATACGTCAAAGAACGCATTAAAGAACACCTTTTTCTTCGTATCTGTTTAAAGTCCATTGTAACGTTCAAAGAAGTCACTTTCCATTCATGTGCTTTCATTTCTGTATTTGTCAATCACGTGCGAATAGAGTTCGTTTCCTAATTGCTGCGAATTCAACAATATGCAGTCGCAGTACTTACACACATCGCCATGGAAAGTATGTGAATCATCTATCCATAGAAATGAAACAACCTGTACATACATATTCTTAATTTCACAGTGTTTCCAAATTGAAGAGTTTTTGTAGAAAACACTGTAAGTGCCAAATTGTAAAAAAAAATTTATCGAAAAATTTTCTACGTGCCAATGGTAATACTATAGTATAGCAGTGGCTCCCAACTTGTGGGTCGCCGCGGTTATTTTTAGTTGACGATTCTTAGCACTTATTTATTTTAATATGGTTACATTGCCGTAATTTATTAATGATGTAACACTGATTTTTCATAAATGAAAAAAAGGAAAAGCTGGTTACCCAGATGCAAGTATAGGTAACTACCACACTGAATAAGATAATTAAATATGTTAAATATCTTTAAGTGTATTTAATATATATTTTAATATATCTTTAAGTATATTTAATATATCTATTAAGATAATTAAATATTATTAAGTTAGAATTATATTTTGAAATACCTATTTTTAACGTGTTTTACTTTTTAATGCGTTACCTTAGTAAATTTACAGGTTATCTGAATATTATAAAAGTGGATGGCGACACAAAAAGGTTGAGAAACACTATACTATAGTATAGAATTTGAATGTTGGCGCTTACAGTGTTTCCCACAAGGACTCTTCATTCCCCCATTGGAAATCTTCCGTTACAAATGAGACGTTAACGCAACATAAATATATTGTTTAATACAACAGAGATGTATTGACGTGCACGCCAAGGTTGCGCAAATAGCGCAAATATGCAGTCGCCGGTAACGATTATCAGCGTGAGAGGCCTTCGCGGGTGGTAAAACCTCAATGTTTTCAGTAAGGCACTTCATTAATCACGCTGATAGAATTTTCGTAAACAGTGTGATTCTAGAATCTTCGAGGCCCCTCGAGTTTCATTTAGATTTCGCATTCAAGATTAAGTTCAGATACAAGGGCCGTGCACTTCAACACACCTAACCTCAAAAACGTCACAAAACTTCTAGTAACTCCCAGGCTCTGAATTCCGTGGAACTGTAAACGAATATCAGACGCGATTCCAGGTAGAGAAGCGAGCAGCAGAATGTGGAGGAACTGCTTTGATTCATGCTAGCCGTGGAATTCTTTGTGAGATACGATTTCTGTACTCCATTGAACTTATCTCGAGACTGAAACGTGTGAAAATGATATATTTATTCTGTACCTACAGCCAATAGATAAAACTATGATAAAACTTTTCCATGTTTTCCAAACAATTATAATTTTTATCGTTTCACACATACAACATTAATTCTTTAGACAGACAATTGTGTCTTATTGTATATCTAAACTAATTGGGAGACACGCTGCTTGAACGAGCGTGACTTGCGATAATTAATTACACGTTGCATCATACTGATAAATCAGAGCAACTCTGTGCTTAATAGGCTTGTTCTTTCCCCATTGTAGCTCTCCAATCTCAGTGTATAACGGGTTCGCGTATTTTTTTCGAAGCTCCTTATCTTCGTAGAATGATGCACTTTCTGTAACCTCGTATCAGTTAAGAACCGTTTCTTCTAACAGCGAATAATATTTTCAGTCTCCGTTTCCTTTATTCTTCTTGTGTTTACGGGTTTACCGTAGCTCTGAATAATTCTACCGATAACACCGACGTCATTCATGCACTTTGTTTCGCCATTCCATTGCGTAATTTTTATAAAAATTTGTAACACCCAGCGTAATGTGTCCACTAGGCTCTTATTTACTCTTGGTAAAATTGTTTTCAAGATTTTCTTCGGAGCAGCCTCCAGAATAGTTCCAAATAATCAAAAAAAAATCTGTGTAAAGTTTGAGCTCGATCGGATAACGGGAAAAGGTGCCCTTGGGCTCTTAAACATTTAAATCATTATTTAACAGCTCACACAGTCGATTTTATATCATATCCTCCAAGTTATTGATTAAATAAAAAAGTATGTCAAACAAAAGTTGCAGATCAGGACAAGGAGCAGCGTTTATGTTGTATTACTTTTTCTCGCGCGAAAAACGATTTTCGAAAAAAGTCGGAAAAACTAAAAAAACTTTTGTTTTTCTCAAATTTTGAAAGTTTAAATGCTTCTCGAACACTTTTTATTTATGAAGGCGTACAAAAAATGGAATTTTTATTTTCAACGACTATTTTTTAAACATTTAAGGGGAGGGCATGTACCGAGATAAGCGAAAAAGATAAAAAAAAATCCTTTTTTTCAGTATTTGATATGTCATGAATGTTTCCAGAAAATTTCGGTCACAAATTTGAGTCTATATCTTCGATATTTTTGACATTCATGACATATCAAATACTGAAAATAAGGAAATTTTTTTATCTTTTTCGCATATTTCGGTATATGCCCTCCCCCTTAAATGTTTAAAAAATAGTCGTTGAAAATAAAAATTCCATTTTTTTGTACGCCTTCATAAATAAAAAGTGTTCGAGAAGCATTTAAACTTTCAAAATTTGAGAAAAACAAATGTTTTTTTTAGTTTTTCCGACTTTTTTCGAAAACCGTTTGTCACACGAGAAAAAGTAATAGAACATAAAAGATGCTCCTTGTCCGGATCTCCAACTTTTGTTTAACATATTTTTTTATTTAATCAATAACTTGGAAGATATTATATAAAACCGACTTTGTGAGCTGTTAAATAATGATTTAAATGTTTAAGGGGCCAGGGGCACCTTTTCCCGTTATCCGATCGAGCTCAAACTTTACACAGATTTTTTTTAATTATTTGGAACTATTCTGGAGGGTGCCCCGAAGAAAATTAAAAAGTCGAAAATAAGAACTACACTAGTGTCCACAGTCCCTCGTTTTTTTTACTAATAATTCTGTCTAATGTGATAATAATTTATTCCATGCCCTTTATATTTAGATTCTTCCAAATTTCCCTACAGTAACACTCGATATTATATGGATAGCTTACTGCACGAGTATTGTATGTCCACTTCTTGTGAAATTGTGTGTTTCTTTAATTGTAAAGTACCTTGGCATTTTTAAAACTGTTTTCCTCGAAAACGCTAAAAGTAGACATACAATATTTGTGCAGTCAGCCATCGATGTGTACTTAAGTACCTACGTACAGAATTTCACATCTACTTATTAATGAATTTCGTTTAAAGTATTTATTCTACGCACACTAGTAGAAATATTTCTGCAAAGCACGTAAATAGATCGTGATAAAAATAATCTGGTAGGTTGAATATGTTTCCATAGTTTTTGCGTATCATTAAAAAATTTGGTATATAGATAAAAGATGAATTATTAATAGAGAACAAATAATTTCATTATAGATTTCTCGTAAAAATCTTATACTTGTTAAATGTATGTACAAATAAATAAACGCAATAGAAATAAATTTTGATTAACACTTTCTCGTCGGACAGCTTTTATTAGGAAATACGTGTTTTATATATTCAAAAATATAGTACTGCCACCTCCAGATGTGGTAAAAATCGACAGACAGGTGTTTTTACAAAATGTACGAATCAAATGAATGGAATGTATGTTCAGATATCATGCTTGTGTGTAAAGGACTGCAAAGTCCTTTTTAAATGCTTCAAGTGTCTTGAAAGATTTTAAATAGAGTCGATTTTCAAAGATACCACTAATTGAAGACTTATTTTTAGTGTATTTTATTTATGCTATAAGTTTCTTATATGGGAATTCAACTTGAGGGTTTCCGTTCTCGTGATAAAAATGATCACATCGACTTTTTTTAAAAAATGAGACTTTGGTCTCTGTGCAAAAGGTGCCAAGTGCATTATTATTTAGTAAAGACCAAAGTCTCATTTTTTAAAACAATTGGACTTCGTCAGTTTTACTAACAAGCCAACGATATCTATTAAACATTAGAAATCTTCAAAACGGGGAATCCAATGAAACTGTTAACTTTTATAAATAAAATTTAATTATTGAACTTTTAACTATTAAATCATTTCTTTTCTGTTTTAAGTTAACTTTGTTCGTTATACTTTAATTCTGTTGTAAAAGTTCAGTTTTAACAGTTATATAGTTTGTATTCGATTAATACAAATTCTGAAGGATCATATGTTTTTTAACAGATAAATTTTAAGGTAAAATATAAAAGACAGAAGTATAATTTCAGTTAGCATTATTTAATTAGTATTATTGAAGGATTTGGAAGCAGAATAAATATACATAGAGGAGAAAGAAAGTTGTGATTTTTATATAATTATTTTATTTCACTAACAATAAGAGAAAAATTGAACAAAAGCTATAACGGAACATCTGCTTGCAACAATTTTAACTTTTTCAAAGCAGAATAAATGTGCCTGTTTAGTTGGAAATTTTTTCTACTTCCAAGAAAATGAAAGTTCCCTATTTACGCAAAAATGTACAGAATAAAAGTTTCAGTTTCACTTCATTTTATAACTGTTTTCTTGGAACAAAATAGTCCTGAGCCTTCCATGGCCGTCCTGGGTCTTCTATGGCCGTCCTGGGCCTTCCATGGACGTTCATCGCCGTCCTGGGTCTTCCATGGACTTCCATGGCCGTCCTGGGCCTTCCACGGATGTCCATGACCGCTCTGCGCCTTCCACGGACGTCTATGCCACGCCGCGCAGTCCGCGTAGAGAAAATATTGGGACGCGGCAGTTGTCGTTCCGGGGTTAATTATATTATCTATGTTCCACCAACCCAATCATCTTACAACTTTTATACATGATAGATAATCATTTTTAATCGTTTGTCGCCATAAATGGCTTAGTACTTTTGTGTAGGGAAGGCCGAGCTATGTACATCGATTAGTGCATTAAAAATCATATGATTCCATTTAAACAACAAAGTTGAGCTTCATATATCCTCCATGCGTTCACATAGGAAAAACTTATGTCAAATAATGTGCCCCCGGAAACCATTTAACTTTTGTCTGACACATTTTGCAGTATCATCAACAGTTTCGAAGATTTTCGAGTAGATCGATTTAAATAGGTCATCCTGTATAATAATGCGCACTCCAACCCCTGATGAAGTGATTCTGATGCTATCGTAGCGTGGAAATACACGTCCGCAAGTATGTAATTTATAAGTCATTACTTTTTATGTCACGTACAAAATATAATGCTTGAAAACATGATATAAGTCGTGATCCAAATACCACTCGTGATAAATATCTAATATCGCACCGAAACATGGTATCGCCGTCGGTAGTTTCTTGTCGTATCAGAAACGAATTTTCAGAGTCAAGGATATCTTACGACCATGTAGAAGACGTGCGTGAACTCATTTTGATGTTATCCGTATTTTGTACAGTTTAGTATATTCTTTATGTATGTACCTTTATTGCTTAATTTTTCTTAACTTCTTCAGCTCTTTACTAGATTGCGTATAGGGCGCTTGCGAACACGTATGTCACTTGCAGTATGTTTTGAAAAATGTATGCAAAATTTATGATATCATGCCGCTACATACTAAAATTTATCTAGAAATATATGCGTCCCCTTTATAAAGGAAATCAAATATAAGAAATATTTTTACAGAAAATAAAAGGCTTATGAGATTTTTCAAACAATTATTTTTATCAGTATTACCTTTAGATTCTAATTTGCTTTTCGTTTTGCTGTACATTGAATTAAAGCTGAAATTGCTCACCTCAGTTATTAATGTTTATAGACATATTTGTAAGTAATAATAACCCCGAAACATTCCCATTCGCGTGCCAAGTAAATGATATAAATAATTAATGAATCTCAAAGACCTAAATCACTTCACTATACAATAAATTTTTAGAAAGGAGTTGGTTGTACCTAGCAACGCGCTTTTGCAATGCACGTGAACATATATAAGCGTTCCAATACTGTTTCACAAATTTATGTGACGCGAGTATATCCGTCTCAAGTGCTTAAAAGATTAATGAAGAATTCAAGGTGACTTCGAAACCCAATGAACTCATTTCAGTTTTACAAAATGTTGTACCGCACTGGTAATGTTTATTGCATAACTCGAACAAGCACGTTATTACTTATACCTCTCTTATAATTAGTACTACTTTGGAAAATATTATTGCAAAATGTATTTATTGCAAAAATGTGTAGCTCACTTTTTTGGCCAAAATAAAATAGATACAAATTATTTCATCAAAATAAATATTTATTATATATATTTTATTAATTTATGTCTTAATACGTAAATTTGAGAAAGATATAATAAAATATTTCCAGTATTGAGTATAATAAACAGCGCAGTAATTCTCATCACTAATTGTAAGTTAGTCTCAAGAACTTTTATCGACCATGTGAACAGTTATTGAGAAGCACACAGTAATGATTTAATAGCGGTATATAAAATACTTCTTAAACTACATATTAACATATGTACTCTTAATTTTGTCGCTTATAGTGCTGAGAAAAAAGGTATTTCAAATACGATACAATACCAATTAAACGTGTAACTGAAGTATTTTCGACTGTACAAACTTGAAGTAAAGGTTTCAAGTATGAAACTCTAAATAATTCATTAAACTAAATAGTTTTCCTATTACTAACGTTTCATATATTGAAATATTTTGATTATCATTTCCACGAAAGTGTAGACCCTCGCTGTGATTATTTAAAAAATCATCATTCATCTCATACACGAATAAATTCTTTGTTGTACACACTATGAACGTAATTGAAAAATCATATTTAATTTTCATAATCAATTTTTCAAACATATAGATTTTCTACTGCTTTTGTAAATATATAATTTCATAACTTGATTAGCAAAAGATGATTCTAAGTTTTCTTATGAATTTCAAGGAAATCATAAAAACGATTTATGTATTCTTTCCTGGAAAAAAATACGACGAAGTTAGGACCTGCCATTCCTGTACAATTATTTATGTACTTTATGTTCGCCATATGTTTCATTTAGAACATTTCATTTTTCGTTTCTAAGTTCGGAAATTTTTCCAATGAACGTTACAGTAAGTAACCTACTACAGAAAAATTTTAACAATCAGAAACTCCCCGTTTATTCTTCGTTTACACTCTTTATTTACACTCTTCGAGTATTGCACTGTAAAGTTTAACTGTTAATAGAAATTATATCTACACATAGAAATTGTAAGACACTAAAGAAAAATTAGTGCAATGCTACTGGAGTAAGTTCCTCGCGGAATGCAGCGTCGCCTACGTTGCTGTTAAGCTTTAAAGGGAGAAAGAGGGTCGATTAACCACGCTGACCCTGGGCATGTTGGTAGTTACTGCTAATTCGCTTCAGTGGATTGGGTTAACTAAATTTACTGGGTGCAAAATGTCGTCAATTACTGCGATTATCGAGAATTTGAATATTTCTCCAGATTACTCTATAGTAATTTTATATGCTATACTAAATTGTTTAATTGAAAATTAAATTATGTAACTGTGAATGGAGCACGTGTATTTTTCCTACTTCCATATGTAGCTCGTGTTCAATCATCTGAAATTTAAACAGCACGGGTCGCGAGTCGAATATTGAAAATTTAATTGCTTTTATTTTGAAAATGAAACATCGGATTTTGGTTTAGATTGTACATTTTCTGATGTCTGGCACTTCGATCTCTATTTCTTTGTTTCATTGGAGTAACTTACGCTAATATATTATTTACTGATTTATTTATTTCCTTTTACGGGTAAACACAATTAATTAAAATATGAAAAACGAAATACATTACGGCAGACGAGATTATAAACCACAGAAACACCAAAAACAAAATGAAAATTAACTGATAACAACAATATAGCAAACAGAAGAATGGAATAGGTAACTGAACAAATAAACTTCGAAAGAAATTATCATATCCTAGCATAGATAACTCTAAGCAGTTTAGACTTAAACAAATTGATGTTCCGTGCAGAAATATCTAACCTGTCATTATAATTATTGGCCAAGTACAAATTTGATGCAAAGTATAAATATTATCGTAATTTACATTCACAAGATTTAAGAGCTTCTTATGAACTGTTAATCGTAAGATCATAACTAGCGTTCCCTTTACGGTAAAGATTTTCGACTTATTCGTTATGTTTGATACTACTACTGTTTGTAGTAACGGTGAGTCTTTTCTTGTGAGGGAGAGTGGGGTAATTACGAACACCTTAGCAAAAAAAAAACAAACAAAACGAAAACTATGTGAGAAATGAATTTGTTTATTATTTACAAACATTCTTAAACTATTCATCTATAAAGTACTGTGACGAATTTTTGAAAAACTATAATAAAAATCAACTTTATAGTGAAAAAGCAAAACCCTTGGTGTTCATGATTACTCGACTGCCGTGGGGTAATCACGAACAGAATGCTAAATATCGCAGAAGTCGCACAGAAAACGCGACCTCAATGATCAACCTATAAAAAATGTTGCTACAACCTATACCTAATGTATTTTTCAAATTCCTCTTCTTGTGGGTTAGAAAAAAATTGCAGTTGGTCAGAATATCGAAAAAAAATAGTAAAGGTCGTTTTTTAAACTTTTTTTTCTAAGCCTGTAATGAAAATTCAAAAATCCCTTTTGTAGATTTAAGTAAGTTTTATGCATGCTGAAAATTTCATCAAAATCGGTTAACGTTGCTAATCTCGAAGGTTCGAGATTGCCCCATTCGAGTTGTTCGTCAATACCCCTCGACATCAAAAAATAAAAAAGAAATTATTTCAGAGGTTAGAATCATGATTCAAGCAACGCCTTCGTCACAAAATGTTGGTAAAAAAGTGCTTTATTTCATCTTAAAAAAAAAACAATTGTATCATTAATTCAACAGTAATTACATGCAATTGAAAATGGATAAAATATTACTTGAAACATGATGAAAATAATAAATTGTGTTTATCTTGAATAGCATGCGCGTTCTGTATTTATTACTTTCTGCCCGGCGTTGGATACGACCTAAACTATTAGCTAGTGGAGAGGGAACATCGCTTTTATTTATTAAAACGCCGTAACATCGCATTCGCGAATACCCCGCGCTCGTGTTTACCCCACTCTCCCTTACACAAAAAAGTATTATGTCGCTTACAAGGGAAGATCCCGAACCCCTAAATTTAAAATATTCTGAAACTTTGTGAATATGTAGGGGATTTCCTCCTGATTACAACGCAATTTTTGTTTGCTGCCCAAATTCACTCGAGGGGGGTGAAATTAACCCCTGAAAATTCGGCTATTTTCCGATTTTGTGTTATAACTCGCGAACTGTAAGAGATAGAAAAAAAGTTTCAAGACAAGAGTTACTTCTTTTAATTTGATCTACCATTTGGTAAAAAATTATTTTACAGTTCACGAGTTATAACACAAAATTGGAAAATGACCGGATTTTCAGGGGTCAATTCCACCCCTTAGAATGAATTTGGATAATAAACAAAAATTGCGTTGTAATCAGGAGAAAATCCCCTACATATTCACGAAGTTGCAAGATTTTTTAAATTTCCGGATTCAGGATGTTCCCTTGTTAGTTTCCATGAAATAAAATCGTATAAAAATGTAGAAATATTGGTATAATGTACACATTTCGTTAGAAAATTTATTGCAAACCCAAAGTTAATAATATTATGTAAATACATATATATATAAATATTATAAATAATATTAATAATAAAAATTAATATGCAAGTATTAATAATAAGAAATGAAATGGAAATAATAAGTAAGTAAAAAGTATTAATAATATTATATAAATAAACATTATATAACTAGCCAGATTTTAATATAGCACGATAACTGAATAAAAGAGAACTAACAAGAACTCAAAAAAGTTAACGGAAAATTTTTAATAAGAATGGCGTATTGGAGCAAATACAAGAGTCATATTTCCTTTAGATTCTATTATCCTCAGGGATCTGAAAGATACTGCAAAGTTCTTGGCCTTGGAACTATAAGCTTGTTTGAAGCATTTTTTATTATTTTCCATACAATAATCTTCTTAAATCGCGGAAGTTTTCTGCTTCATAATGTCAAAGCCAACAGATGGTAGATGCCAGATTTTCCGTTTAATTAATGTTTGGTGTCTGGGATGATGTAATATCTCTGTTAGGAATATTATATAACGACCAATTACATATTTGTGTCCCTAATGGTACTTTGGATCGTTGTCTTATTGAAAGTAACAGGTACCGTTTATCCCCAATTTTAAGCTCCTTATGGTAAATTACTGTGCAACACAACAATGTAGGTTTCAACATTCATTATTTCATCAATAGATAGTAAAGCTTTTGGGTGTCATTATGGTGTGACAAGAAAAGGGTGTATGTACCTATATCTACTTAGTACTTAATGAAGTGACTAACAAGGGAAGTTCAGCAATTCGAAAATTAAAAAAAAATCTGAAACTTTACAGAAATGTAGCTCAAGTGATGCTAATAACGTAACTATTCTTTTATTCAGCAATGAAACGGCCCTAAGGGTGAAAACACCCCCTCAAAGAAATTATGAGTTTTCATATTATCATGAATATCTGCCAAACTGTAAAAGATATTGAAAAAATGTTTAATTCGAAGTTTGCCTTCAAAGAAGTTTGTTTCTCAAAGTATTCACTTTCCTGTGAAAATTCTATATTCGACTGTCTTCGTGGGAATTTCTTGTTATTTAAGTTAAATTTGGTGGAATTATTTACTAAAAAAATATTTCGTCTTCCCATATCCCCCTGGGTTTTCTCAATATATTATTCCAAATTATAATTTCATCTAGTTATTTGTTTCTTTTCTAAATTGCTTTCCTCTCGGTACCCCATTACCGAATTTTAATAATTTTAATACCTAGATGAGTAATTCTTTTATAACATCTGCCATATAAAAATCCTGATGCTTGCTGTTTTGTAAATACCTACATACATATATCGGTACGAAAATAATATGTAGAACTATTTCAGGCGATAACCGTTGCACGTCCAATTCTCCATTTCGTTATCAATGTTTTAGAAGATAATCCATTATGGGAATCGTTTGTGCAATTCATTAGAACGTCTCGTCTGAGGAACGCTAAACGTCCTTAACCCTTAGTATCATGATTTTTTTATTTTACCCAGAAAAATTCTTATCGGTCCATTTTCGTCCACACTTCATCGTAAAAATAAGCAAAAAATTCCTAGTGTAACAATTTTTTGTATAAATGCAAAATATGGATATAACACCAGTGTTAAATCATGCATAAAGATACCCATGTATTATAATGTTAAGCCAATACTCGGTTTAGCAGAATGTTAAGGAGCCCATACACGTTGAGATCTGTATCGCTACATGTTGCAAGTATCAGTATCGCGATACAAATCTCAACGTGTATTTGACTGTCTCAGTATCGATGTATCAGTATCAGCTGGTATCATCGCCTGTATCGAGGTACTGAAACGCTGATACCTCGAGCCTGCAACTGATACGAATATCAGCATGTTTCAGCGTGTATGTTGTTGTCTCTTGTATCGCGCTACCAAGGTTTACTTTCTTTTTATAGACGGACACTTTTAGAAGTTTAGTACTTAAAGGGCCCCATGCACGTTGAGATTTACATCGCTACATGTATCGATACAGATCGCGATACATGTATGTTGAGATTTTTGTCAGGTATCAAACAGCACATACACGCCCACACAGCACCATGACATTGCAGCAACGTCTCTGCAATGACGCGGTGCAAGATTGCAATGTTGCATCGCATCATTGCAGAACTGTTGCAGGTTCACTCCTATGTCCGCCTTAACAATATTGCAGGAGTGTATTTTTGCAAAGTTGCGGCAGCATTACAAATATGTAGTCCTGCAACGTTCCGACAATGATTCTACAACGAAACGGCAAAATTGTGGCAATGATCCTGTAACTCTTCGGCAATATTGCGGTGCGAGATTGCAATGTTGCACCGCATCATTGCAGAGAAGTTGCAGGTTCACTCCTATGCCCGCCTTAGCAATATTGCAGGAGTGTATTTTTGCAAAGTTTTGGGAACATTAAAAATATGTAGTCCTGCAACATCATTGCAGAGAAGTTGCAGGTTCACCCCTATGTTCGCCCTGGGCAATATTGCAGGAGTGTATTCCCGCAATGTTTTGGAGATTTTACAGCAATAGTCTCTCCGCAACGTTTCGGGCAGTGAGGGACGCGACGACATGAATGTGTGTAGGCAGAATCGTAGTAGTATAACGCCCGTGTGCTTTTTTCTCATAGAAAATTTTTTTCCCCAGGAGGATTCGAACCGAGGACCTGTAGCATCGTAGACGAACACTTTACCGCCGCAGCTACAACCGTTGATTGATAAGATTGCTTACGTATTCGAACTTATATTCCTACCGAGCAAAACTACAAACTCAAATTATTCAAAACTGAAGGCTCATTTGACAAACCCCATTAGGGATTTGTAACACTATAGGTGCGGATTACAACTTTCACCCGGTGTCATTTTAGGTTAGGTTGGGAAACAGTCTTTAGACTGGACTTTTGCATTTGTCTTTTCTTCTTTCTTTTCTCTTGCTTGATTGTATATACGTGTTTGTGCAATACAGACGTTTAATAATAATAATAATAATAATATCACACATTAAAATGTGTAGTACCTACTCTACCTAAAAAAATTAAATTGATCTTCAAATCTCTTCTATAATTTCATGTACAAACAAGTCTCACGATAACACTTTCTTCATATCTTCAATGGCCAACGAGAAATTCTAGCGTACCCAGTTAAATGAAACATGCTGTAGAATCCACTCAACGTCATGTATATATTTCGACAAGTTTTGTCAAAGTCATAATTGCTTCAGAATATTGCTGTAATGTTTCTACAATATTTTCACTACAGTATTGCGCACGGCAATATGTGTGCAATTTTGTTTGGGCGTTGCCACTGGAACATTATACGTCGATGTGCGCGCAATATTGCAGGAATATTGTAGGATCGTTGCCACTGCAATATTACAGGAATATTGTACGACAATGTGGGTGCAATTGTGGTGTGGCGTTGCCACTGGAACATTGTGCGTTGATGTACGCACAATATTGTAGGAATATTGTAGGATCGTTGCCACTGGAACATTGCAGATCAATGTGCGCGCAATATTACAGAATATGGTAGGATCGTTTCCACTGGAACAATGCAGTGGCAACGCGTGCGCAATATTTCTGCAATTTTGCAAGAACGTTGCCACTCCAATATTGCAATGCAACCTGCAACAACGCACTAGTGCAGCAACGTTCCTACAATAATGCTGCAACGAAGTGTGCTGTATGGGCGTTGAAACGGAATCATGAGACATCAGTTCAGTTCAAAACGCGGTACTGAAATGTTGCCTCCACCACCGGTGTGTATAGCAATTGCTGTAGCATTAACAGAATCCTCAAAGAGAAAAAGGCGGCAGAGAAGAGTATGGGCAAAGCAATGGCTATGTGAGAGAAAGAAGTATACTGTTATAAATTTACTTCAGGAATTAAGAACGAATGACCAAAGTGACTTCAGAAACTATTTGCGAATGAATGACACACTTTTTAATAATCTTTTGGAAACAATAAAATGTTCTACGGTTTCTGGGTGTTTTCGTCTCTCGTTTTTCGATTTCCGTGAAATTTCCTGGTAAAATTCTTAAGTGCTAAACTTCTAAAAGTGTCCGTCTATGAAAAAAAAGTAAACCTTGGTAGCGCGATACAAGAGACAACAACATACACGCTGAAACATGCAGATATTCGTATCAGTTGCAGGCTCGAGATATCGGCGTTTCAGTACCTCGATACAGGCGATGATACCAGCTGATACTGATACATCGATACTGAGACAGTCAAATACACGTTGAGATTTGTATCGCGATACTGATACTTGCAACATGTAGCGATATAGATCTCAACGTGTATGGGCTCCTTAAGAATGTTACCAGGAAATTTCACTGAAATCGAAAAACGAGAGACGAAAGCACCCAGATACCATAGAACATTTTACTGTTTCCAAAAGATTATTAAAAAGTGTGTCATTCATTCGCAAATAGTTTCTGAAGTCACTTTGGTCATTCGTTCTTAATTCCTGAAGTAAATTTATAACAGTATACTTCTTTTTCTCACATAGCTATTGCTTTGCCCATACTGTTCTCTGCGGCCTTTTTCTCATTAAGGATTCTGTTAATGCTACAGCAATTGCTATACACACCGGTGGTGGAGGCAACATTTCAGTACCGCGTTTTGAACTGAACTGATGTCTCATGATTCCGTTTCAGCGTGTATGTGCTGTTTAATACCTGACACAAATCTCAACATACATGTATCGCGATCTGTATCAATACATGTAGCGATGCAGATCTCAACGTGTATGGGGCCCTTAACACTAGTGTTACATACATTAATATGTTCGACATCAAATTTATTCACAAAGGAAATTCGAAATAATTGAGAGAAAAATTAGCATTTACATGGTATTTCCAGTGGTCCTAGCGAAATTAAGAGTTGTAATCAATAATACAAGACAGTGTATCACAGTAGAATTTCTACAGATGTATTTCTGCCCTAAGGACACTTGTTATATATCGTAACAGTAAAGTAACGCTTTAAAGTTCATGAAAAAGACCCCAAATGGCGTGCATAATTTTTTCAATTCGTGTAACACGGGTGTTACACTATGATACTAAGGGTTAACATCCTTACCTAACAGTAAAAAAGTATCGCTATGTGATGTCTCCATTTTCAAAACAACGCTGAGTAATCTTATGATACTATACTGTGGAGCCTCGAAACACCGAGGTTCGTTTGATCTGACCTCTGCTTAAACCTATAAATAATTCGTTGACTTCGATTTCGGAGTTTGGAAAAATTTCTACCAACTAAGTAAATACTAGGGTAAATTTTTTTTTATTATTCATGACTTCTAATAGTTGGCAAAAGCGGCCTTTTATAATTGTATTTAAACTGTCAAAATCTGAACTGCACCAATAAATGTTTGGAGGTGCCGCAAGTCACTTAAAAATTATTATTTTTATTGATTTTATGAATTTTATTTTGTTATATGATAGCACTTCTTTTTAGAAGGAACTTACTCGTTAGATTTCCTAGCCTTGTATATCTACTATCTGACAGAGATGGGCAAAAAATTATGTGAAATAAAAATTTCGTAGATACACAAAAAGTAGCACATACAAAACTTTAAAAGCATATTTAAAAAAAAACAAAAGTTACCTAATACTTCAAGGTTCTTGCGGCATCTCATTTTTTTTAGACAGTATCTGGCATTTTGCATATCTGAATCACTAAAGGAAACTTTTTTTCACTATTAGAAAACAGTCGCACAATTTTGATTTTTTCGTTCCACCCTACTAACTACTTCTGTTTCCACTACCATAGAATTTTTCTCATACATTGGGTGTGTGGTTGATTCAGTTGAAGCTTCTAATAATTCAAGCCAATATGAGCCCAGCTTACCTCGGATTAATATCGAGTCTCCCCATGGGTGAATATTTGGCAGCAGCGAATTTTGAGAATTCTTGTGCCTACTGACTTACAATATTAACACTCTTGTTTGATCTTCTGAGTTGGTTTGGTAATATAATTTATATTATTCGCACATTGACAGTACACAAATATTAAACGAAAAACAGATCTGTTAAAAGTGTTAAAGAATCTTCAGGTCAAAGTATAGGTACTTATTGGATTGTTCTTTGGTCGAGAATTAGGACGACACACATAAATCTTTATTCTACGAACAAAATAGTGTAGACTGGGGACGATTGTATCACGTTAAATATCTCAAAACATATAATAGATATTAACACAAAATTTGAATATATGATGAAGAATGACATTTGGAACACACACATCCATATCCTAACAGTATAGATACACAATAGACATGTATAGTGAAGAAAATAACTTTTCGATACCCCAAAGTAAGTTTTTCTTACTGATTTAAAATTGTAATATAAATACTCCCTTTACAAGTACGTGTTTCTTCTTTTTTTTTAAGTAATACTGATCGTTACTTAATACTTTTAAGTGTCTCGTTAATAAAAATTTATAATTTAAGTTTAAAAGCCTGGTCGAGGGCGATTGTAACGTCGGCAGTCGGGGTCGATTGTATCGCGACAGAACCGAATAGTGACAAAGAAGATGGATAATATTGTTTTGTTTGCATGGAATCATATAGCACAGTATAAGCAAACGAATGAAAAATGGGTGCAATATACTGAATGTAAGGACTGATCACACGCAGAATGCACCAGCCAAAACGTTTTCTATTTCTGCCACAATTTCGATACCGCATAAGTGGTTATAAATTTTACCTTTTTTCATTTATTATTATAATTAAAATTAATAAATATTTTAATTTTGTAAAGTTAAATTTGTGCTACTATCGACTCCATGCAGTGTTACAACCGATCCGGGGTCAGGGACGGTTGTAACACTTTCTCCACTTTTCATTTTTTATTAATAACCTGGATTACTTGACACGCAGCGAAACTGTTGTGTCTCAATAATGTCAGATAAGTAACATTTTCGTATAAGAACTTTTGTTCTAACTGTGATAGTTCTTGCGTAATCGTATTCCAAAGTCAAAGTGTTACTATCGCCCCCGGTCTACCCTAATAAATTCATCGATGGTTACTGGCGTACACTTTAAATCTAGAAACATTGGAAACACCTATTTTGAATTATGATCAGACATTGCTACATGGTAATTTTGCAATGCTATTTTTCCCGTAAACCTAAAGAGAAAAGGATGAGTATTTACAAGAAATGGATATAGATTTCGAACTTTCAAGAGGAGGGGGAGTAATAGAGGTATTTCAGAAAATAAATGTTAACCTTCCGCGGTCACACCTTATAATTACAAATTGGTCATATGCGGTTCATTGCAAACCAGCGTCATTTTTGAGTTACCATTTTCGTATTTTTGAATCTATTAACTTTTCACTGATAATTGTACATTCGTAATACTCATACAATCATGGTTTAACCCTCGTGCAACGAATGCAGGATCATTTTGAGCAAACTCTGACAAAGTCGATCACGATGTTATATTTCTGACTGCAATGGAAAAATATAGTAAGGGAGAGTGGGGTAATTGCGAACACCTAAGCAAAAAAACAAACAAAACGAAAACTATGTGAGAAATGAATTTGTTTATTATTTACAAACATACTTAAACTATTCATCTATAAAGTACTGTGACGAATTTTTGAAAAACTATAATAAAAATCAACTTTATAGTGAAAAAGCAAAACCCTTGGTGTTCATGATTACTCGACTGCTGTGAGGTAATCACGGACAGAGTGCTAAATATCGCAGAAGTCGCACAGAAAGCGCGACCTCAATGATCAACCCATAAAAAATGTTGCTACAACCTATACCTACGGTATTTTCCAAATTCCTCTTCTTGTGGGTTAGAAAAAAATTGCAGTTGGTCAGAATATCGAAAAAAAATAGTAAAGGTCGTTTTTTAAACTTTTTTTTCTAAGCCTGTAATGAAAATTCAAAAATCCCTTTTGTAGATTTAAGTAAGTTTTATGCATGCTGAAAATTTCATCAAAATCGGTTAACGTTGCTAATCTCGAAGGTTCGAGATTGCCCCATTCGAGTTGTTCGTCAATACCCCACGACATCAAAAAATAAAAAAGAAATTATTTCAGAGGTTAGAATCATGATTCAAGCAACGCCTTCGTCACAAAATGTTGATAAAAACGTGCTTTATTTCATCTTAAAAAAAAAAAACAATTGTATCATTAATTCAACAGTAATTACATGCAATTGAAAATGGATAAAATATTACTTGAAACATGATGAAAATAATAAATTGTGTTTATCTTGAATAGCATGCGCGTTCTGTATTTATTACTTTCTGCCCGGCGTTGGATACGACCTAAACTATTAGCTAGTGGAGAGGGAACATCGCTTTTATTTATTAAAACGCCGTAACATAGCATTCGCGATTACCCTGCGTTCGTGTTTACCCCACTCTCTCTTGTTAGATGCCTAAATTGCATTATTTGTAAAAATAATACAGGAGATACATCTACTTTTTATTACCTATTTATGTGGAATTAAATCATTTTGTATTCAATTTTTTCGTGAAACCCGTTTACCATAGAAATGTTGCTATGTGTCAAACTGACCCTGCATTCGGCTCACGCGACCATATCCATCATTCGTCTTCCGAGGGTTAATAATATATTTCTAGAAATGTAAATTCTGATATAATGAAATTGTAGTTCAAGAAGAGCGATTTTCCACGGTTGTGGAAAAAAGCGATATTTTTTTCCGCGATAATTCCCCTTTGGATGTCGTAAAGGCGTAACATTCGTAAGTATTTAAACTCGAAAATTGTTGTTGGGGCGCGATACACCTCGTGTGACCACCAAGGGTTAACGAAAGATCTGAAAATGTAGAAAGGCAACAATAAAGTGGAACATCAATTATTCGATCACCGTTTAACTGAAATTTTGATTATGCGGATAATATCACTTACCGTTTGTGAAAAAAATAAATAGACGGTACACATGCAAAGAATATTTGGGAAAATAATATTCCGTCTGATCCTGAAGCCTTCGCTGCGTCACCCACAGTTTTTAGATACTGTAAAGCACAGAGAGAAAGTAATCGCACCGAAATCATAATTTCGGCGGCTCAGAATGACGGGCAAAGCAGAACAGAAACCGAGTAACGTAATTAAATTTTTGTTAATCGTGCGAATACGAATATTTCATAATAGTGGTTTTTGCGTCAGAATCACACCGTTCCATTATCCAACCGTCGTACCACACAACCAGTTCGGATAATTGAATTGATAATCTCGAAAAGAAGATAGGTGCTGAAAAAATAATTTTACAGAAAATGAAACAAGTATTTAATGTCCATGCAATTAATGTTAGAACAATCGAACTTGGCTGTATTATTCTTTGAGTAGGTATTTTGTGTTCAGTGAAATATCATTGATTTTCAAAATTGTTGAGGTGGTCAAATTTCATTTTCTGTTGCTTGGACTCAACACCTTTTCGCAATAAATAATATCGCACAGGGAATTTGAGGAATTATTTAAGAGCATAAAGTATAATAGATGATGGCAAAAAATATTTTATTTTCGGCAAGGAAACGGTCCTAAGGGTGAAAATACTCGGTCGAAAAAATGGTGAGTTTTCAGATTATCGTGAATATCTACGAAACTGTAAAAGATGTCAAGCTAGGCTCGTTTCGCGTTCTTTTTTTTACCAATCTGCTCCAACACTTTTCCTGGATGGCTTCTTCTTCAGAAATTTCTATAAAATCCGATGCTGTGTATGCTATTCGGACTGGGTAAACAACTTTTCGTAAAAAAGCAAAAATATTGCGTAGAAACCATGCACATCGGCACTTTTTTAAACTTTAATGGCCATTTACAAGTATTCAACACCCCCGAATTTAATATCTACTTGCACTGGCATATTCTATGAACTCACCTCTACCAATTAAGACTAAATGGGACCTTCTAGCGTTCTTAGTTTTCGCTTAATACCTACGTCATTTTTACCCAAAATCGTGCGCTTTTACAAAATGCATGTTTCTCAAAAATTCAAGGTGATAGACCTGTGGATTCGTGTTTGGGACGAGAAACTCTACAAGGTTCACCCAGTGGATATTACAGATCAAATTCGTGTTGGACAGTGTAATTCAAGCAAAGTATGTTTCTTAACTTTTGTCACAAAGCTTTTGTTTTCTTTCTTCGACCAAAATTAATTGCAGCCTTTAAACAAGTATATTCGAAAATATACTTATTGTATGTTGATGTATGAAATGTTATCTCTTTATGCTAATTTTAGTTCCAACTTATGTATCTCAGAAGATAAATAATATAGGAGTAATTTTCAAACGGTTATTTTGTTTCGTAACATTTGTCAATGAGTATATCCGAACGTATTTTAACATTAGTTGACAACAGAAAAAATTTAACATTAGAAAAAAATATGCAATTATGTGCAACAAATATCGACGACCTTGATAACTCCGGAAGAAATGACGTTGAAAATTTCAAATTCAAATCATTTTCATTCAATTGTAACAGAATACAGCGCGCCAACATAAATATCTATCTAAGAGTATTTTAATATACACTATGCGTTGCACATAATTTTCTAATTTTGAATATTGTGTATTCAATAGAAATTATACAATTGGTTTGCCTTCTTAAAATCATATGTTAATAATATTTTTTAAAATTACAATTATTCAGAGCCATTAATCAGTTAGATTGGTATCGCATGATAACTTTATATCAGTCTCAAATCAGCATGAACAATTTTCCTCGAAGGCAAAATTTAAACTGCGAAGTTCTTTGCGCTGTGGCGAATTCGCTTCAGCAAGCCAGCGCATGATAACTCGTGATTGGGCCATTAGATTCAATTAGATCATGCTTCATGCGCACGTAGTATCATCTGAAAGATCTAGTGGAAGATTGTTTTCATTTCAACATTGCAAGTACTGTGTAGAAAATAGAAGAGTGTTCAAGAATGTAGAAGCATAAATTATTCGATAGCCAAGGATAGTTATGCATATTATTCTGGACAGAATAATAGATAAACTAACTAGCCTCTTAATATTGCGCTACGTTGTTGATAACACTGTAGAAGTACTGAAATGATTATTATTAATCTCCTACATAGCATAAAGAATATTGAGAAGCACTAGGGAATATTTAAAGTCAATGGGATTTAGAATTTGTTTTAAAGGAAATTTTTCCTGGGTATTGCAGCCTTTATTATTCTTTCTTCTTGCATTTTATTTTGTGACATTCTGAATTATTTTCTGTGGATATCTAGGTACAACAGTGATTCCCAACCTGTGAGTTGCGAAGTGTTTTCTGGGGGGGGGCCGCTACGATTATTTTTAGCTGACGATTTTTAGCACTTATTTATTTTAATATGGTTACGTTGGCATGTTTTATTAATGTCGTAACACTGATTTCTCATAAATGAGAGGAAGGAAATATTTACCTTGGGGAGGTCGCAGGTTATTTGAATATTATACGAAGGGATCGCGACACAAAAAAGTTTGAGAGCCACTGAGGTATTACATAACGTAATACTTCTACATAATTCTTAATACGTCCACGAGTATAGTAGAACCCCACAGTGCTCAGGTATTCCGTAAGTATTACGACGCTATGTATAATATTGCAAGGTAGTAAGCTGTCGATGATCTTTCAAACGCCTTAACCTTCGATGCGAGTGCTCCATTTCCTACCGAGTCACGATCCAATCAGAGCGTATAGACCAAGAAGGAATAATCTTGAATTACGCAAAACTATTTTAACTCAAGATACAAAAATTAAATAAACCAAGCTACGATAAACATTAAGCCGGGAATCCACCGGGAAGCTGCGCTAAGTTATGCGATGCCACGCTACGTTTTAAAAAAAGTAGCTTCAATACATTCTTATGGAACCGTTTCCACGAAAAGCTAAGCTAAACATAGCATAGCACAGTATAGCTTAGCTTAGCTTAGCTTTCCGGTGGATTCCCGGCTTTATTATTGAGTAGAAGAACAGTTGGTTACGAAGAAAAGCTACCTACATTTTTATTTTGACAGAAAATCACTATATCAATAATATTGGGGTATCACTAATCATGTAAAACTTTGTAGCCTTCAGGGCACTTCCCGGTCAAAACATAAAAACTTTTTTTTGCATATTTTCATCTTAAAAAATCTCAAGAATGACCAGATAAAATTTGAAAACGAAATTCCTAATGGTACAGATTTTACGGGCAGTTAAGGGGGACCAACAGTCACCAGCCGCGTATAATGCGCTACTTAGCAGTTTTAGCACTCGCGTTGACAGTTGGCGCCGAGCGAGAATTATATATATCGTCATATCTTCTACAATTATTTATTAATCAATGTGAAAATTGGTGACAAACTTCCTTGTGTATTAGGGAAAAACTTTGTCGCTGCAAGTTATATGTACCTCAAAATTGCCTCGATACTTTTTAACGGCGAACGTTGAAAAACATGGGTTATGTCCAGTATTTCTTTTTAATTAAATATTATTAAATTTTTTAACATAAGGGTTTTGTGCATACATTTTACGGCTTCGCTAGAGTTTTCTGAAGTTATGTATTAAATCTTATAAGGATCCCTTAACATTTACTCAAGTTATCGCAATTTATATTTAAAGAAATAATGATTTTGGACGATGAAAAATTTTTTGTTCATAATTTTTAGCTCGAATAGTAATGGTTCGATAAATAAACTGTAAATAGAAAAAATGTGTGTCGTGACGAGCTTTACAAAACTATATTTTTTTAAATACAGTTTAACGACATTTAATTTTCCAATATTTCTTCGCGTTTGGACAATACTTTTTCGCATTTTCGAGCGCTTATTGCATCCGAGCCCTCAATTACACTCGCTCCCGCGCCACATTTTTTAGGTGGGACCCTATCGTTTAAACATATGGCAATCATCGGCTAATTGTTTCTTAACAATGAGAGAGGGTAGCGTGATAACCACACGTGTGCAATTAAAGAATTTCTTTGGTTTTTTAATTTTGGATGTTCTTGTCTAGAGTTATCATGGCGATGGTCCAGGCCTTTTATTTTTACAGCGATGCAGCCTCCGAATATCAGAGGCAGGTGTGGGCAAAAATGAAATAATTTTTTTATACTCTACATTTGTAGCAGAATAAAGTGCAAAAACTTTTAGAACCTTAAATTGTGTACTTTCTCTAGAAAAAAATCATCTATGTTTTCGCGCGATTTGACCGGGAAGTGCCCTTAATAATGTGTTCGTACTACAACCATGGAAAAAACAGATTTATGACAGTAGATAGAATGTGCGTCAACGTTATAAATTATCGTAATAAAGGCATTAAATGAATAAATATCCTGGAAGTTAGGCGATAAAGCTTGGAGATAATCAAGTCGCTATAAATAATAACAGTGATCCATGTTAATTCTGCAGAAAAGTCGCGGGAACAAGACAAACATTCTCTTTTAAGTATGTTTCCATTGAAGAAAGTACTGCTCAAGGAAGGGTAAAATTTCGAATGAGCGGCGAAAGAAATAATCTTATTGGACAATTTCTGCAGCAAGAGGAGCATAACTCCATTTTTGACAGTTTTTGAGTTATGATATGTAATATACGTAAAAATAAATTCTACATCATTTGGTGCACGTTTGATGCTAATCCGGTAACAAATGAGCTATTTATTTCAAATTTTGAACCTGCGCCCATTCCTGTTTTGCGCAATATTTTGGTTTTGGGCAGCTTCAGATTTGAAAAATTTGCCAAAAATAGAAACAAAAACTTCTAAACTCAATAACTACTACTTATTGTGTGAAAATATATATTTTTCAATTCGTGTTCTCTTTTTAATGTTAAGTCAAAGCCATAATTTTATAAACAGTTTTTTTAATTTACTCGAAGTTGGTAAAGATGGAGCTGCACCCCCTCTTGCTGCAAGGTGCTCAGTTTCTTACACACTAAAAGTGGGTTATGGCCCTTCGTGCTTGCATTTTATTAGGTATAATTATATCACAGTTATGAGAGAGGATAATGAAAATTTTGAATTTGACCGACAGTGGGAGGGGAGAAAAATGGATAGAGGGAGGAACAGAGACGGAGGGTAAGAGGGGAAAATAAGAATTGCGGGGAGAGAGAGTAGGTACATATGTATAAGCACATAAAAAATGGTAAAATAGAATTAGATGTAAGAGAAGATAGGAAGTAAGGGAAGAAGGAAGCCTGGAACACGTTGTAAAAGTAAAATAGGGCGACGAGTATAAGTAAAGCAGTATGCAGGCCCACATGAATGAAGGAAAATGTGAAAGAAGATGTGAGTGAGAATGGAAGCAAGGAGTGAGTGAGTTAGGTAGATAAGAGTAGGTGTAAGTTTTAATGGGTAAGGTAATGTAAAAGGTTAAATGAATTGCAACAGAAAATTGTAAGTTAAGGAAATTGTAACAGAAAAGAAACAATAAGGGTTATTATATCCAGGGTGACTTTAGAAAAGGGTGCAGGACTTAGAGCGTAGATGACTCTGAAGGGATGAATTAATCCCTAATTTTTTTTGTTTTTTTAATATAACTTTATAACTTAAATATAATTTTTTTATTTGTTATGTCTTTATGCTCTATCACACCACCAAAAGAAGATTGTGTCACGTCCCGGTTGAGGTTTTTTGGACGATGGCATAGACAGGATAGTATTGGAGGGAACGCGGGCGCGACTGCCAGATTCGTGGCCCTGAGGGGTGACGGGAAGTTCAGGCGCGAATGCCAGATTCGTAGCACCGAACTTTGAGATACTGCGGGCGCGAATGCCAGATTCATGGCCCTGCGGAGAGTAGGGCTTTAGGCGCGAATGCTAGATTCGTGGCCCTGAGGGGTGACGGGAAGTTCAGGCGCGAATGCCAGATTCGTGGCACCGAACCTTGAGGTAATGCGTGCGCGAATGCTAGATTCGTGGCACTGCGGAGAGTAGGGTTTAGGCGCGAATACTAGATTCGTGGCCCTGCAGGGAGTCGGGGTTTCAGGCGCGAATGCTAGATTCGTGGCCCGGAGGGAAGACGGGAAGTTCAGGCGCGAATGCCAGATTCGTGGCACCGAACCTTGTGGTAATGTGAGCGCGAATGCTAGATTCGTGGCACAGCGGGAAATAGGGTTTAGTTGCAGATGCAGGATTCGGGGCCCTGAATGTCGAGGAGAACGGGCGCGAATGCCAGATTCGTAGCACCGCGGTTAGATCGGAGTTCGGGCGCGAATGCCAGATTCGTAGCACCGAACGACTATGGAAGGTGTGGTTGGTAATCACTTTGTTTGGGGACACCCGTTAGCACTTTGTTTTGGTTCGACTAATTGGATTAACTGCTGCAGTGGTATAAGAAGTCATTAGTAATGATTCCGCGAAATATGTCTAGCCGTGCGGCTCGTGCAAGACCCATACGAAAGTAAGCTTCGTAAACACTATAAGAACTCCCGGCGTTCGCGAACCGAAATCAGCTGTTGCACCAGCTTGTTATGTTTCCGATGCTTCGCGGCCGGAGGATCGTTACAATAATTCGAAGCGGTATTTGGAGGTAAGAGCGTTGTTTATTTTAATGCACTTCGTGATTATTATAAAGAGGCGTTTAGACGTTTAGCCTTGGCACATAACACGTATATAACGATAGGCAGTAGTAATAAGAACATGAGGTACGTTAGATGAGCAATAAGTGTTAGTAATAATAATATAAAGCGATGATTATTAGCTATGAACACAATATAATGCGATGAATTGGCAAAATAATAATATAAAGCGATAAATACTAAGCAAAATAATAATATAACTCGATAAGCATTAGCGATAAGCGTGGAATAGAGAAGTATGGCACAATAGTAATATGAAATATTGTTATGAAGATGATATTTTGAGTATTATGATTAATGATCGGCACTTACAAGAGCTGCCGGGTAGATTTGGACGCACTGAAGTTACTTAACTAAGGTTTTAATTACACGGTTTGACTATTGAAAGAACAATATAAGTTGTACTCTTTGACGAACAATGAAATACTGAATACTTCGGACTGGTCGAAGAACAATGAATAATGAATCTTAGGCCTCTGAGGTCCTGGTATTTATACTTTACAGGATCGTTGCGGGGGGTACGCGCGGTAAGGACCTTGACATATTTAGCAAAATAAGTCGTAGTAGGTCTTCCGGGGTTTTTACAGGATTTGGGCTATTATTAGACTGCTTTTAGTCACGTACGCCAAATTTCGTCGCAATAAGACTTCCGGGGTTTTTATGCATAGGTTTTTGAAGGGGGAACATTCAGCCCATTTGATGGAGGTTAGCAGGTTCGATTGGAAAGGGAAAAATGGGGTATTGGCTTCGTTGGTCATGGAGAGGGTGTGAGACGTGGTCTTGATTTAAGAGGGGTTTTTAAGGACGAGGGGCCTGGTTAACTTATATAGGAGGGAAGTGGTCATGCCACGTAAGGCGAAGAGGGGATTTGGGGTCGTAGATGACCATCTTGAGATGGGGACCTCTAAGGTACATCGCCAAAGTGATCCGTGGTTTTGGGGAGAGGGGTAAGATTTTGAGTTTGATGGATTTTGATGGAGTTATGTTGAGGTTTACGATGGAGATGTTATAATTAACCGCGCGCAAAAAATAGTGGGACGTCACAATTGAAGTTAGAATACTAGATAATAATTTACCCTGTAAGTGCTGAATATTTTTTAAAAAATATCCTACACACAGGATGTACATATCTGGAATCGTGATATAACTAAAAATAAGTGATACCTCGTGCAAAAGTGAATCGAGAATACAGAATGAAATTTTTTCATACACAGCTTCGTTTTCGAGAAAATCGATTTTGAAAACTCGTTTGATGCGCGCGCATTTGACTTAATTGTAAGTAGAATCAGTAAATGTGGTGTAACTATAAATCACATGAATCCTCGCGTAAAAACAGTTCTAAGTTTTGGAATAACTTTTTCTCTGACGAAGTTTTTGAGAAAATGAGGTTCCATTTTCAAATCGACCTTTTCAAAAATAAAGTCACCTTTGAAAACAGTTATACTACAATTTTGACTAGTTTGTGGACAAGCATCCATTTCACCCGCAATTGTATCATATTTACTAAAATATTCTGCCAATTCTTAGCCAAGTGTACGAGTACTAAACGAGTTTTCAAAATCGACTTTTTCGAAAATTGTGGCTCATATAAAGAAATTTTATACTACATTTCTGAGTTAGCTTTACATAAGGACTCACCCCCTTTTCGGTTGTACCATGATTTCTGATACACTCTGTACATCACAGGGATTGTTATAGCATCGATAACATGAGAACAATTTGTAAACTACCCTAAACTCTGTGCATACGTATTCGGTCAAGATGCGATCATCAACTGCAGACATTCACACAGAAATCATTTTTCTTTATATCTCCCATATTCTTTACAATTTGTCAGTGTAGACATCAGGTAAATTGTTATATTTGTATAAAATAGCACGTAGACGATGTCTCCATTGAGGTAACATCCTTATCGAAAACATCTATCGATCTGAGTTATTCCTCGTTGCTTAGTTTGTTAGGTCTTTAGGATGTGTTCTTTTGAACCTTCGCGGGATGTGTGGGTGGTATATATTTTTGGCTAGCGAATTTGTGTGTTCTTCAATTCTTCTTTTGTAGTTGTTAGCTGGCAGTAAATAGCCGCTTGCCAATTCATAACTGGATAGGAGTGCCCAGTGACAATCCAAGGGATGAAAAACTAAAAAGGTTGAAGCAGTCGGTCGAACATCGATCTCGCGTACGTGCTACCCTATTGATCCATGTACATAGTTGGTGAACAATTCAATCCATTATTCAACTCAATGAAGGATAATCTAGCTACCGAACAATGGAGGGGTATATCGTCGAATTAGTGGGGATGACCTGTCCGTCACTCGCGGTTAATCGCGGAACAATTAAAATGTTCTGCGCAGCAGTAGTATTGTGCTTCGCAGAGATATCGTTGGTGTGTTGATAAAATTGACTAAGTCCATCATTCCATCCTAAAATCCTGAACGATTAATGGAAGCAATTACATTCTACGATTTTTTACAATAGATTAATAAAAATCCATTTGGGGAAGAACTTATGTAGTTGACACTAGCTTTAAATTATTACCTGATTTATTGTAATACATTGAACTTTACATTTACATTTACCGAAAATTAAGAAATATGGACTTGGTCAGTTTTACCAGCAAGCCAACGGTATGGTGACTAACATAAGCTGGAACCCACCCAAGTGCTCTGTGAAACCACCTAATGTTTTCTATGTCACTTACTACAGGGCTACACTTATTTAGTCTCATTGAGAGAATTTATAATTAATTTAGCACCATACTATATGGCTAATTATCTAAAACCTCAATTCCTGTAGGAATAGCAATAATTATAGTTGCTGCAGTAAAATAAGCTCGTGAGTCAACATCTAACCCAACAGTGAATGAGCTCAAACGATAAATCCTGAAAAATCAATTCCTAATATTGCGTAAATTATTCCAATTTTCCCAAAAATTTATTTTTTACCTCTTTCGTTGTAAATAATACCTATGCGAAATTCAACCATTTTTTTCAGCCACATCACCAGTCCCCACGCACCTGGATTTTTAAGACTAAGGCTCTGTCCAATCACTAAGCCTCTGATGTCCTGAAACTGTGCTGAAAACATCGCTTGGAGCTTCACTGGAGGGAAAACACTGGAAAACGCTAGCTGCTGCTTTTGTAGTATATGTATATATAACCACATCTCTGCAAGGCACTACACAATATATCACATCAAACCACTACCATCTTAGGAAAAGTATGTATACATAATACATAATGTGAAAGCAGTAAAGGACCAACTAGGTAGCGCTCCTCAGCGTCTTCCCTCGAATCAAGGACCTAGCGCAGGGATCAGCAACATATGGTTCGCGAGCCAGATATGGTTTTTTGAGTATCTAAATATGGCTCTTTTGATACTTGAAGGAATGGGAAAATTTGCATTTGAATTAATATACTGTAAATTTGTAATCACAATGGCTTTTCACAATGGTCTTTATCCCCGCCAAAGGGTATTTTTATGTTATTAAATTTCTATGGTTTTTCTAAAAATAAAGAATGTGTATTTTATGACTTTTTGGCCCTTCATAAGTCCCCTGTTGCCGACCCCTGACCTAGGGATATATTCGGCACACTTTTGGGGCATTAAGGGGAGGTTCCGGTCTAAAAATCGATTTTTTTTTATTTCACTTTTCGAATGTTCAACATTTTAGGAATATGTGTCTAAAAGGATTTTTTCAAATTCGTAAAATTCCCGAAGGTATAGGCATTTGAGTAGCTGCAAATGCATGGGTAACACCCAGCCACTCGGCACTCACGTAAAACTGTAAACGCGTTATTCTCGAAACAGTGTTCTTAAATTCGGTGGAGCCTGCTTCTCGAAAACTTATTATCCGATTCGACTGAAACTTTTTTATTTTAAATAATATACTTCTGGCTCGTGGACAAACCAGTAAAATTTAAAAAATTGAAAGTTTGTAATTTCTAAAGGCATTGAAAGGGCGAAAAATACAGGGAAAAAGTGATTTCAAACTTCAAGTGTCGTTATTTTCTCAACAATATGTCATTTTTTGTAATTTTTACTGCTTAGTCCACGAGCAAGTTTCACGCCCTTTAATAATCTGGCATTGTTTTTTATTTCAGACCAATGGTTTAGGTGCTACAGGTACCGCATATTTGGATGAATTTTTTGACGCCTCGACTTTAACGACTCCCCAGTGCCGTCTTCAATGATTAATTACAAAACAAAAAATTTATTTCTATAGGTTAAGACACCCTTAATACAATGCAAAAGTCCCATTCAATTATATGCAGTAGTTATCCTTTAATTAATTCCTAAACATCACCTATTTTCATGGGCTCTAGACCGGAACAGCCCCTTAACACTTGAAGCTCTTGGGGTGTGTAGGTTGTGACAAGACAAATACAACACCGTAACAGCTGACGAAGGACATGTGTGGTGGTTTATACAAGAGTATCCCTAAAGGGGAATATCATATTACACGCCAATTTTCAGAGTCCTAGATTACTCACTATATCTGTGGGAGACGGTATAATTCTGTTTTCTGTATACGTTATTCAAGACAGCTATATTATCCGAAAATTCAGCTAGGAAAATTCTTAGCAAGTTAGGTATTTCCTTCAGAACCTCATTAAGTTACATAAAATGTTTATATAAAATAAATATACTAATCTCAGATGGACTGATACAGCGATTAACGGAAGCACCAATGAAAATGTCGTTAGAACAATACATTCTGCGGAATATAAAGGCTATTGTTTTATATACATACACATGATAACAGTCTAATCCTCAGTGACTTAATAATTTTCGAGCAATAACCAAGGAAGAAAAAGGTAATTGTGACAGGGATTTGATTGTTAGAGACACAAGGAAGTGTTACTGTTGAAACGTATGCCACTATTTACAACGTATTTCAAGGTCATAAAAATCGGTAAGGTGTGCCCTCTTTTATATACCTAATTACCCTTTATCACTCGCTCTCCGTTTCTTGGTGTCAGCGAAACACAAAACTGAACCGTGTGGCTTGTATCATCAAGAGCTCGTGACAAACGAGATGGCAAAATGTATCCCTACACGCGACATGTACAAGGAACGATTCACTCCCGAGCGAGTTCCTTCTATCGAGAAATTACTGTATTTTCATTTTGACGAGCAATACGCCCCTTGTCTCGCAAACTGGCTACCTTGGTTACCAAAGGTACGTTTTCATGCGACAGTAAAACTCATGATTTTCGTTGTCGTGACACTGTATGACAGCGTGAATCAACGCGGTTACGACATGGTTACGACATCCCGACATCTAGTTTTCAGAACGACAAAAGTCATGACTAAGTGTCATGGCCGTAAAAGTCACGATTTATTGTCACGTGGAAACGTACCTTTAGTAAGGTGACCACTTTTTTCTTGGGGTTTCCGGGAACATGGGATATTTTTGAGACCACCTCTACTCCTTGTAGACTCGGTTACACTGTTGCCAAATTGGTAGAATTTTAATAGCGAACTCGTGGCTTCGGTTTCATATTGATTATCTTGTAACTTTAAAGAAGAAATACAGAATCGCGGACAAATGATTACCTTAATTTTAGAATTAGGGACAAAAATTACCTGGGACATAAATTGTGTTCCAGGATGAATGGTCACCTTAAATTTTTATTTTAGAGACACTGTCGATTTTTAGTTGTGGGGCTGAATGAAGAGTGAAGTTGACGGTGATTTATTATAAACTAGCTGACCCGTTACCCGGTTTCATCCAGGAATTATTTATGACATTTACAAAATAAAAATGCCTCAAAAAAATACACAGCCTATAATCTAATCTAGGACGTATGTAACGTAGGAGAGACCGGGGCACAATTGGACATATTTTTAAATTGAGACATATTTTTGTTATACATTAGAAAAATAACTTGTGTTTTATTCACAGGTATACTTTAGATACATTTTTAACTGAATGAATTTTTCTGAGATTTTTGTACAGTGTCTTAAACGATTTTTTTGGATTAATTTATTTCTGTATTTTGCTCGATTGTGCCTTTGTACGGGGTAGTTTTGGACAGCACTGGGGCACAATTATTGTACATAACTATAAAATGCCACAAGAATGTTATATGGATCATTTATTTAACTTCTTTAAACACTGTATTATTATAAACAAGATAGAAACACAAACATACTGAAACAAAGAACAAGATATCTATGTTAACTCTTCGTTGACACTCTGGGTGTGTGCCACCCATAAGCTGATTTTGACGCTCTGTACCATATATCTGTGGTTGTAAGGAAAAACGACCCATGTCACATGTTTTCACTTTCGAGATATTGTCGTTGAAAGTTCTAAACACCAATTCTTCTTATTAGCAATGTTTCCTTGTTTCCTTCTTACGATATAAACGTATATTTCCTTCACTTTGCATAATATTCAATATCCGTATAATTAACGTAAAAAATAATAAACGAAATAGTAATAATTTACATACACTTTAAGCAGAATGACACAAGTCCACTGGACTTGTGTTGTTCTGCTTGACCGTGTCGCAGTTAACGGGTCATTCCTGTAATCACGCCGCAAAATTTGGCAGCATTCAGGTTTTTTCTCAGCGAATACAATGGATAACAATGTCAACCTTTTTTTTTTTCATTTATTAATCTACTTATTAAGTATACGAAACAATTTTTTAAATACACTTTCAATTATGTTTTTCCAATGTTATCTTACACAAAATACGTTATAGTATATGCAGATAAATAAAAATAGAAAATAAAAAGCGATCACAAAGGAAAGATACGTCGTATTCTCCAAATTTTGTGGACTTACGTTGTTTTGCCAAATGCGTATTAATTGAATATTGGACTTCGGTTAAATTGCATTATTTTTTCAACGTATAAAATTCGTTTTCATGCATTTTTTTCTGATAAATACATACATCCAATATTCTACAGTTGAATTAATGCATAAACTCAAATTTTTTGAAATTGTGACATGGGTCGTTTTTCCTTACAACCACAGATATATGCAAAATAAATACCTTTTCTCCAAAGCCGACTTATAAACTATTTTTTTTCTCAAAATATTATATCTTAACAACAACTCTGTAGATTTATAACTTCTAATATTGAAATTTATAAAAGTTACAATTTTCAGATGATTTTCTTCGTTTTTTCTCGACATATGGTAATCTAGAAATTTTCCACAAAAACTGTGATAAAATTTCAAAAAAAAAAAAAAAACTATTGGAATACATTCTAGAGATCTTGAAAATGACCCATGATTTTTTTCATAACGATTGAATTCTTTAGATGAGAATGGCAATCGTTCAAAAATTGCTCTGGGTGTGAGCCACCCAGGTATGTCAAAGTTGATCGAAAAAAGAGGGGTGTCAACGAAGAGTTAAGTTATTCAATGTGGTACCTATCAAATTACAAATTAAATTTGACACAGTCATTAAGTGTCGATGTGTAGAAATATAATAAACATAAAAGTGGACACCACGGGGCACGATTGGACAGTCCAAATCTGCCCCAAACAAAATGTACAAAATCAAGACCCCTGGTGTTTAGCTTGATTACTTATGACTACCATGAAATATATAATGCAGCTACTAAGAAATTAAAAACGGCAAAAGCCTGTAAAATGATTGTATTCTTAAATGATGATTCGTGAAAATATGCATCATCAATTGCTTATCCCAACCTTTAATCATTTCAATTAAGCTTACCTTGTTTAACAAGAACACAAATTATTTGATTTTTTTTAACTTCGAAACTAATCGCACCACTCAATCGACATTCATTTGTAACCGTCTCGAGGACTCTATGGCTGATATTTACAACCACATAGAACATATTTAAAGAGGCAAATTTAAACTGTCCAAATGTGCCCCATTAGGGTGGCCCTTATTTATACGAGTCGAATTTTTTTTATTTCTTTGCTCTCACCCCCTAGAACGGTGCCATTTGATAAAAAAAAATAGTCCCTGAAAAAGTTTATTGCAATCGGACAACAGAAAAGGGTGCCGACCAGGCCTTAAACTCCTTAAAGTTTAGAATTCATCAATAGTTTGGATTTAAAGAATTTCTCAAAAATGGTAAGACCTATTCGAAATTTTGTTCAAATAATATTAAAAGAGCATTCAATTTTCTACAATTACCGTATATATAAGATTTTTGTGCTTCCAACCATTTTTTAGATAATAGAATGTAGAGAAGTTCGCACTACGCGCTTATAAACAATACATCACGCCGTACAGGTGAGACGCGCAAAGTGCGGACCTCTCTATATTCAATCGCTATTATCTAAGAAATGGTTGGAAGCACGAAAAGCTTGTATATACAGTAATTGTAGAAAATTGAATGCTCGTTTAATATTAATTGAACAAAATTTCGATAGGGCGTACCATTTTTGAGAAATTCTTCAAATTCAAACCATTAATAAATTCTAAACTTTAAGACCTGGTCGGCACCCTTTCCTGTTGTCCGATTGCAATAATCTTTTCAGGTACAATTTTTTTATGAAATGGAACCATATTAGGGGGTGAGAGCAAAAGAAATCGCAGGTTGAAAATAAGGGCTACCCTAGTGCCCCATGTACAAATGTGCCCCCCGTCTCTCCTTTATTCAAAATTTCATTAAAATTCATTCGAAAGAAGGACAAACAAACGTTTCACTTTTATATATTAGTAGGGAAGTAGGGATTAATATTTATTATAAATAAATATTAGAAACGTACCTAGGTACGCAATGGTTCTTTGATACCAATAATTTTGCAAATATACACATGTATGTACATACATACATATAAATGTTTTTCTTAGAATGCTCGATACTATGACCTCGCAGAATATTGACCTTCTCTCCTGGGATACCCTGTATTAACACTCTTTGTCTGCGAAAATGCCCATGACTGCGTACTAGAACCATTGAAAATCTAACTCACATAGCACGAATAATAAAAGTCTCCTCTACGGCACATCACAGGCAATACATAGCAAGAGATGCGTGTACACATTATGACAGTGTGCACTGCGTGTTCAGCAGATGGAGACGTGACTGAATTTAATAGTTCTTTCTGTACCTCCGGACTATAAAAGGCTTAAGGCCAGAATTCTAGGTGGTTTAGTCAGCTGCGATAGCTCCAAGGTCCAAATACGATGATACGGTGATTCAGTGTATCTATTGCCACAATTTTTTTGTGATTATGCGTCCATCTAACACAAGGCTGTTGTACTTTATGCGTTGTACTTCTTACAAGGGAACATCCCGACCCCGAAAATTCAAAAAAATCTGAAACTTTGTGAATATGTAGGGAATTTCCTTCTGATTACAACGCAATTTTTGTTTGCTGCCCAAATTCACTCTAAGGGGGTGTAATTGACTCCTGAAAATCCGGTTATTTTCCGATTTTGTGTTATAACTTGTGAACTGTAAAATAATTTTTTTACCAAATGATAGATCTAATTAAAAGAGGTAACTTTTGCCTTAAAACTTTTTTTCTATCTCTTACAGTTCGCGAATTATAATACAAAATCGGAAAATAGCCGAATTTTCAGGGGTTAATTTCACCCCCTTCGAGTGAATTTGGGCAGCAAACAAAAATTGCGTTGTAATCAGGAGGAAATTCCCTACATATTCATAAAGTTTCAGAATTTTTGGAATTTTCGGGTTCGGGATCTTCCCTTGTTAGATTCATGAAATGACGGACTTTGTTGTAATATAGTCGCAATAAACTCAAGAATGCTTCCAACAATGTTTGGTTCTGTTAAATGTACAGTGAAATGCTCGACTATTATTTATAGACTGCGGAAGTTTATGCAAGTATGATATTTATTACGATAATTCACGACCTCCTTATTGTAAGAAAATCGAATATACTATATCATGACCCCTACTATATTCGAGTTAAGTAAGTTTTGTATATGCTAGAAAAAATATACTTTGGAAACCCTCTAATAACGAAACATATTTCTATCAAAGTTTCACTTGTTTAGTCCTTTTCTATAAAAATGTATATTTGCATAAACATTCGTAGTCTAATTATTTATGTGGCTAGCAAATATATTTAGCATGCAATATTTTTCCATCTAAAATGGGATGAAGCAGAATTTCACATTTTGCAAATATTGACGGATCTGTAATAAAAAAATTATGTTTCATGATATGAAACAATTGAAATGAATTTCAATGACGAAAAGGAAAAGCATTGATGATTATTACAAGGTTAAAGATTTTTTGCAATATTTAATTTAATCCTTGTAAGGAGAAATTGTAAATAAAGGGTATAGCCGGTTAAGATGCTCAAATGTGCCCCTGAACCAAATTCAAATCGCGATGAGTCATTCGAAAGCTTATAAAAAAAGAACGATTTCTGCCAAGTTTCAACTTTGTATCTCGATCTGGGGGGTAGTAAAGGGTAAAAATAGAAAATCAGGTTTTTGGCGAATTTCTACTATACCAGGGAATGAAAAATTTTGAAAAAATTCAGAGGCATATCTGTTATCGGGACACATATTAGGAAATTATTTCAGATTTTTAAATTGAGAAATCAAGCTGTGAAAAATAAAAAACGCCAAAAAATGATGAAAAATGCCAGTTGTGTATCGAAGCAGTTGCAGAACTATAATCATATTTTTACTGTAAGTGCGTATCATTGTTACTATTGTCCTGAATTTTTTCAGATTTTTCAATTTGGTGCGCCGCAGTTAAAAAAATTAAAAACCGATTTTTTCGTCGTTTTTTCCGTGTTAGAGTAACTTATACGTCGAATTGCTTCATGAAATAAGTGTTTTATGCGATCTTTAATGTTTATACGTACAGCAAAACATCATAGGAATTAAAGAAACTGGAAAAACCGAATCATTTGAAACTATGTTATGCAGCTTACATTATAAAGTGTCTACCGTATTTTCCAACGGTGTCGGTGGCGCAGCGGTAGAGTGTCGAGCTGCTATACCGCTGCGAACTTTTTTAACATAGGTTCGAATCTCGAACTTCGAAGTCCGCTTGGGCAAAGTTTTTTCTTTTTTTCCGTAATTATATATATTTTCTAACTATATGACAATGATCAATATTGGTTTTCAAATGATTTAAGAATGTTTGAAAAATATATTAATCTGAAATATACGTAAACATGAGTTCGGACTGCGTTTCTCTTGTCAAGTATCCTGCCAATTACGATATTATTTAACATTTCCTACATTATATTAATATGTGAAGATCGTTTTCGAATCTCTTACCTTTAACAATTATGCATGGATAGCAACAAAAATCGTGTGTGATGGTTTTAATCTTCATCGCTGTCTTCGTTAATTATTGGTGTCACGTGTTCATTGTTGAATATTTTACTAAGAATTTCTGCAGGCCTTACAATTTTTGAAAGGTACCGAGCATGCGACAAGTAATAAATTATTGCAGCTATGTGTGAACAGCACCCGACGGTTCGGTTACCATTTGCGCATTCACAACAATAGCGTTTAACTCCGGAGTAGCCTATTGAGTTTGGTGCATAATCAATGTAACATCTATAGGTTTTACTGTTAATATGTCGGGATCTTACTTCGAATTTAATAATATTATTTCTCTCTTTAAGACATCGAAGATTAATGGTGTTCTCTTCATCCATTAGTTCTGCTAAATATGAGATTGCTTGAGATAATTGATATGAACCAGTGAATAGAATTTTGAGGTCTTTCTCTGTCATTTCTGGAAAATCAAGGAGATCGTTAGATGATAGTTGATTAAATGGAATCTTACGTCTGTTCCAATGCTGGTTTTCAACTTCTACTGACAATGAATTCTCAGCAATGTTTTGAGATGACATTCTTTCTACTATCTCATCACAGAGATCTACGTCCGAATTTAAGCGCTTTCCAAACGTATTATTTAAAAAGCACGCTATTTTGCAATATAAACTAACTTTAGGCAGTAGCTTATTGTCCATTTGATGGTGAAGAAGTTTGTATTTTTGCCCTATGATGCCGTGAATTGCCTCGACTACCCAGCGAATCTTAGTGACGTGACGGGATGCATTTGATTCTGCAGTCGTTAGCTGATTACGCTTATATTTTAACGCAGGCATGAGCACTCTGTAACCGCGCTCTTCTAAATAAGATGTTACGTCGCGAAAACCTCGATCAACAATACAAATATCCCCAGGTTTTAAAAGGGTTTGCAAACCATTTGGATCTTCCAGAGCAATTTTCATGATTTGTGCATCGTTCTGGTTTGCACAAAAAGGGCCAAGAACTTCAACCACATAGCCGTTTGTGGTGCAAATCGTGAAAGGTTTACATAAGGGTACTTTCTTTTGACCGGAATATGATTTTCGTTGATATTCATTATTAGAACTTTTCTGATGGCGAATATATGTTCCATCGAAAATCAGTGCTAATTGATCTGTTATATTATATAACTTTTTGGCAACAAGTGACGTTTGATCTTCTATTAGGGTTTCCCGAGGAAGTGTCGCGAATCCAAAATAACAAGGAAGAATGTCTTTTTCAAAAGAATTTATGACGGACCTACAAAAATCAGACACCTGTTGCTCGCGTTCTAATCCGAGAATTGCAGCTATCATGCTGTTTGAATTGCCAGTACGCAATTTGAACAAGAAAACAACAATAGCTTGTGTGACATCTCGCTGCTCAGAATTTCTCAAAGAAGTCATCATTTCCCGAAGCTTTATTACGTTTTCCCACGTTAAACCTGTAAATACTTTTAACCGCTCTTCAGAAAGTGTAAAATCACCTATTGTATCTTTGATACTTGAATTGTTATTAACTGAAAGGTATTCAAAATAATTTCGTAATTCTTTGGTCTCGATTATACTGCTATTTGAATGTATTCTTAAGTTTAGAACATCTTCCTGAAACAAACGGTTCTTTAATAAATGACCAGAACAGCACCGAGTTCCTTTAGGAACATATAATCTTCGCAATATAAATACCTGCTTCCTGGTTTCATTCGGTACATTCACGATATTTTTCGAAATCCCACAGACGAAACAGTACCTATGAGTGGAAATAACTCTAGAAAATGGCATCTCTACGAATTCAGTAGCTACTTGTTCAACATTCCTCAAATCCATAAGAAATGATGGATCTTCTGTTGAGGAAGACGATGTAGCAACAGATTCGGATTCAGATTTTTCCGGTGAAGATTTTTCAGTTGATTTTTCGGGTGAAAGTATTTCGGCTGAGGCTGTTCTGTGCAAAGATATTGCGGCAGAAAAAACTCTGGATGAAGAGGAGAGTTCAGCCGAAGAAGAAGGTTCAGCTGATGAAGAGGGTCCAGCTGAAGAAGAGGTTTGAGCTGAAGAAGAGAGTTCAACTGAAGAAGAGGGTCCTGAAGAAAAAGATTCAGCTACAGAAAACACTCTGACAGAAGATTCCTCAAGTTGACGAAATTCCTGAGAATTTTCACGATTGGGGGCGGTAGTTATCGCGTTTTTGTAAATGTAAACGCGGCACCTATTGCAAAATATGTCACCAACAGTCACCACTCTTTTCAGAATTTTAGAATACTTCACTGCATCAACTTCCGTCTTGATTTTCCGTATCTGACCAGGTGATTTGCGAACCAAAATATTACACCGAATACACTTAGCATGTAAGGTTTTCCTTTCCACAAATTGTACTTTCTCCGTCGACATATTGAACACACAACCACAGATGAACACACACCGACAAAGAATACTGTTTATTTACTAAGGTAACACAAAAACTTCCGTAGAGAGTTAAAATCTAACGCGCGAAAAGCACAACCGCTCAAGACGCTAACTCGTAGCCGAATGCTCATCAACGGTCGCTTTCCTTCCCTTACCGAAGAAAACGCGTAGCGTGTGCAAAAATTAGGAAAAACCCCGAGTCCTGGAACAGGGGAGGTTTCGTCGCCTGGCAAAATCCAACGGCTACGAAACCTTCCGTTGAACATTACGACCCTACCTGGTTGCCTTCTGCTCCGCTCGAAATTCGAAGCTACGCACGCTACAAATGTGTACAGATTGTAAAGACCACACGTTAATTAATGAATGTCACAAGTTTCGAGAGACGACGTGACCCCGTGACAGTCTGTGCAGGACTATTCTCGTGCATTCATGCATAATTGTTAAAGGTAAGAGATTCGAAAACGATCTTCACATATTAATATAATGTAGGAAATGTTAAATAATATCGTAATTGGCAGGATACTTGACAAGAGAAACGCAGTCCGAACTCATGTTTACGTATATTTCAGATTAATATATTTTTCAAACATTCTTAAATCATTTGAAAACCAATATTGATCATTGTCATATAGTTAGAAAATATATATAATTACGGAAAAAAAGAAAAAACTTTGCCCAAGCGGACTTCGAAGTTCGAGATTCGAACCTATGTTAAAAAGTTCGCAGCGGTATAGCAGCTCGACACTCTACCGCTGCGCCACCGACACCGTTGGAAAATACGGTAGACACTTTATAATGTAAGCTGCATAACATAGTTTCAAATGATTCGGTTTTTCCAGTTTCTTTAATTCCTATGATGTTTTGCTGTACGTATAAACATTAAAGATCGCATAAAACACTTATTTCATGAAGCAATTCGACGTATAAGTTACTCTAACACGGAAAAAACGACGAAAAAATCGGTTTTTAATTTTTTTAACTGCGGCGCACCAAATTGAAAAATCTGAAAAAAATTCAGGACAATAGTAACAATGATACGCACTTACAGTAAAAATATGATTATAGTTCTGCAACTGCTTCGATACACAACTGGCATTTTTCATCATTTTTTGGCGTTTTTTATTTTTCACAGCTTGATTTCTCAATTTAAAAATCTGAAATAATTCCCTAATATGTGTCCCGATAACAGATATGCCTCTGAATTTTTTCAAAATTTTTCATTCCCTGGTATAGTAGAAATTCGCCAAAAACCTGATTTTCTATTTTTACCCTTTACTACCCCCCGGGTCGAGATACAAAGTTGAAACTTGGCAGAAATCGTTCTTTTTTTATAAGCTTTCGAATGACTCATCGCGATTTGAATTTGGTTCAGGGGCACATTTGACCATCTTAACCGGCTATACCCTTTATGTGAAAGGAAGTAGTTGCAATGAATTACACGTCGTTGTAATGAACTTCTAAAACAAAACGATATTACTTTACAAGTAAATAGAAAAATGTTATTTTATTATACACAGTGGCGCAGAAATAATGTTGTAATCGTTTCATGTAAATATCTACAATATTGCAAAAAGATAAACGATACTTTTTAAATACAGTTGTAGAAGATAAATACGAACATAAATTAATTTGAATAATTCCAGATCTCTTGTAATAATTAAGCAATAACTTCGGTCTTCGATATTACCTACATATAAAACTATATTTCATTCGATTTGTGTTGTTGCAGACATTGCACATAATTCGATTAAACTTGATATAAATTGAATATCTTATATCGTTCAACACCTGACGAAGAATGACCTCGAATTATATTAGGTAATTGCCTCTTCACGAACATGATTGCAATGAAATCCAGATTGTACATTGGATACTGAAAATAAACTCTCAGACACTGAACGTGAAGAAAATATCTACAGAATTGAGAATGAAATATTTCTAGATGGAGATCACAATGCAATCTAATTAAAGGAAAGTAATTGCTACTATACAAGGTGAAGAAGGTCAGCCTACTTCCAGTTATTTTTACAAAAAAATCAATTTGAAATGGAAACGAGATCCTCCAGTATAAATCACTCGCTCACTGAGACTGAAAGTTCTATCAAAAGTATTAATTTAAAACATTTCAGAATAGTACTAAAACATCTCTATAAATAACTTATACTAAAAAACTAACCCTGAATCAATTTTATGAGCACTTGGCATAAATATCGTAAATCCTGGAATTACCAACTGAACTGTATGCTAACATCTAAAAAATTTACGAACTTCACGTTACGGATTTGCGACAACTTCGACCAATATAATAAAATTTAAACCTACTTTTCAAATAGAAACTATTCCATTTGTGTCCTTGCAACCTTGACAAAGAAATTGAAAAGGTATGTGTGAAACTTTCAAGCACATCTGCACGTCCCTTCGGTTACATATATTTTGTACGCAGAGTTCATAGACAAAGAAGTAGTACAACGTGACCTTCTTCGCTTATTCATGGATTTTTTACAAGAATATTTAGTCTTCCTTCATGATTATTAAGTAAGCAATTTAGAATTTATTATATTCTTGGTTTTAACACTTAAACAGTGAATTCTGGAAATTTGTATTAGTGGGGACGATTAGCACACTCAGGATTTAATCTTGGGAGGTGAGTTAAAACATTTTTAATACAAATTCAATAAAATTCATCAGGTGATTATAAAAATTTATTTAAAGAATAAAATCCAGTTTTCTTTCCTTTTTACAAAGCTCGTGAATTATTTCAGTCGTGGTTACATTAATCTCTTTTTGCCTTTTTCTTTGGGGGTGCCACTGATAGGGGTAGAATATGACTATAATAATTATGGAAAATAAATATATTACTGAAATTGTACCAAAATAATTAGAGATATATATATTTCCTATGATAAATAAGGATTAAAAGTATATTTTAGATTTAAAATATTGCCTTCTACAATCTACACAAAGGTGTCGAGAGAGCAAATACCTAAACACTTCCTCAAGTATCTGTGACGTTACAAGACTGATAGATAACGGAACTTACGTACGACAAATCATTAAGATGAAAGAAACAAGTGTTATAACTAAGAACTCTTGGCTGACAAACCAGGTAGTTGCGATAGGAAGTAATTCGAAACTTATGTGTATAACCTAATGGACTTCGCATATACATATGTAGTACACGGAAGAAGGAAGAGACGGGTCGCTCAGTCGGAAGACCTACCTACTTGGGATCGTCGTTATAACTGATCAGAATAACAAACAGCAACATATTAGTAAGTCGAATAATACATTGGGATGTCATTGTGCGAACCTTCACGAGTATAATCTTACACTTCGGTAACAATTTCCTGTTTGCTAATTGCACAACGTTGATTTTGTTAATGTTCGGTCTTGAGTCGAAAAATAATTGGTTCGATACTGTTTCGTTAATCATAATGGAGGAATACAGAGTGAACACTTTTTAACTGATTTGAAGAAGAAAGAAAGAAGAAATAGCTATATAAGTGGGATGCTATTTAATAATGTGTGGTGCGTAGAAGTCGTTATCCATTTAAGTGTATCAAGCAACGTCGTGAATATTATCCCCCCAAAAAACTTCAAAAAAGTAAAAAAAAATACGCCAAGTACATGAAATCAAATAAATCACAAAAAATAGAAGATAAGAATAATAATTATAAAATAAAAAAAATGATGTGAAATCAGAATGAGCTGCAAGTACATAAAGCTGCTTTCCAACTGCGCTTAAGATGACACAACTACACATACACAGCTAAAATGCTGTGTTCATACATTCCATTACCCATATCGTGGACATTTTAATTAACCCATCAAAAAGATGCCCATTTAAAAACTTTGTCGTAAATTAATAGCTTTACAAATTACTCATATACACAAATTGCGCCAATTATCACAATGGCTATTTATACAAAGAAAAAATGTATTAAAAAGTATTAAGCAGATATATTTTTATACAAATAAATATTTTAATACAAATAAATATTTTATTCAAAATACTTCAAAATACCAATTGTATTTTAGTAGTAGGCATTGCTTTGATGTAGAAATTTTCCACTTTCGTTGTTGTTCCACTACTATCGTGATCGAACAAATGTAATTTTGCAATAAGAATTTGTTTGGAAGCAGTTATATCGATTTTCTTCATTGCGTTTGATTATATATATATTCATAGCAAAGTTATTATTATCGTTTTTATTATCGTTTACTCTAGCCCAGTTATCTTTATCTTTATTCGTTAGTATAATTCATTCATGATTAAAATTCATGATTTTTTGAACATCTTTGGACTTGTAACCCGGATTACAAGCAGCCTATGATAGAAGAAAGTCATACATGTAGCACAAAGATATGTATTGTTCAATTGCAAATGGCAAATTGGAAATTCGGAAATAAAAAAAGTTGAAAGTTGAAATAGTGTATGATGCAAAATTATAAAAATTAGTTCAAGAGCCTTTCCATTATTCAATCATACATACAGAAAACTGCAAAGTATTATTATAACTTTATTTTGTAAACAATTCACACTTATAACTAATAATACAGCAAGAAGATATTCGACACGTTGAAGCATATTCTAACTTGTAACGCCAACGATTAGAAGTATCAAACATATCTTAGTTGAACGTAAATGAACATGTAAAGTACAACCTTATGAAAGTCTTTGATAGGCAGTTTACCTACGTTAAGTATCAGAGGACATAGACCGTAACTGTATATAACAAGTAATACAATAAGAAGATATTGGATACTTAGAATTCGACACGTTGAAGCATATTCTAACTTTAGATTAGAAATATCAAACACAACTGAGTTAAAACATGCTTCTATGTATCCAATATCTTCTTGTGGCATCCACTGATACTTGACATAGGCAAACTGCCTATCGAAGACTTTCAAAATGTTGTAGTTTACATGTTCGTTTACGTTCAACTCAGAAATTTGATATTTCTAATCGTTGGCATTATAAGTTAGAATAGAATATATGCTTAAAACATCTTCTTATTTTGTACTATACTACTAGTAACAAGTGCGAATCGTCCCTTCATTTCTATCGAAACCTGTGAGTTGCCTTCATTTCTATTCAAGTCTGAGCGTCTCCTTCATTTCTATAAATTTACATAAAAACTCTAAATTAAAAATAGTTTGCTGGTATAAAAATACATAATATTTTCAAAAGAGGTGAGAGCATATGGCAGAAAGTCTTGTTACAGGAAATTTAAAAAATACTAATGATAATATAGCGAAAATGAACGAAGAGATTCAATATTTTTATTCGTGTTGGTTTAGTATGTTTATTGATGAATTTATTGGTGAATTGGAATATTGTTAATGGGAAATTAGTAAAATTAATGAATAGCATGGCAACTACTGTGGATTTTATTAATTAAAGTATTACGTATGTCTTTCACAAAAGATTGAAACGTATCAAGGGAGATGCGTTTTCAGCATACTTTTTTCATTAATGTGATCTGAAATTTTGTCGGTTTACCTTATTTGACAAATTTCCAGAAACTTGTGCGAAACAAGATACTTTGTCTATCTTCTAATCTTCTCCAGACAACCTCCAAGCCTATGCATTCCCTTCATTTCTATCGAAACCTGTGCGTCGCTTTCATTTCTATTCAAGTCTGAGCGTCTCTTTCATATCTATAAGTTTACATAAAAACTTTAAATTAAAAATAGTTTGCTGGTATAAAAATATATCTGTCAATTTAAATGCAATGCAATTTGTTATAATTTATATTTTGTACATGCATGGTACAAATTTCCAGAAACTTATGGGAAAGAAGATGCTTCTCTGTCGAACCTTCTCCGGATAACTTCCAAGTCTGTGACTCTACATAAGAAATCTATTAAAAAAATTTGGTGACTTACCTTGTTAATTGAGACAATAATTCAGTCTCCTATGTAGTGTAAAAACTTCTGACATTTCAAATTTGGACCACTTATATTATTTGACACTTAGCAGGTTATAATTGACTTCGTAGGTTATAAAAATCAAAATAGTATAGGTATATATATATATGTACAATGACGGACGGCGATCCCTGCCGAATGATCCCGAGAGTCGACGAATGAAGAACGAACATGTGTTGGCTGAAAGTGTGCCTGCAACGCGTATATACGCATTATGTTGACGAAAAATTCCTTGGAGAATCAGAAGAAGAATCTTACCGTTTCTGACAGATCCATGAGACGATATTACGATATCTCTGTCATGCGTGGACCGATTTCATTGAGTTTGGTCTTATTCGAAAGCTTATATGCGGTTTACATAAGAAAAATGCCTTTAAATTTAGAAAATATCGCAGGCGTGATGAGATATTAATGAAATAAGTTTCAGGTTAGGTTGTAATAGCCGTTTCTCGAGTAAATGATAGCGGTAGCGACAGTCGACATATACAGGGTGTCTTTCCTGTACTTGGCGTCGAGACGCTACCGCGTCTCTAGATTTATTGTTTGATTGTCTGTTTGTTGCTTTTACTATTACTAACTACATTTACAAGGGTACCCGAATCTGAAAATTCAAAAAATTTTGAAACTTTGTGAAAACTGACCCCTGAGAATCAGATTATTTTCCAATTTTGTGTTATAACTCGTGAACTGTAAAATAATTTTTTCACCAAATAACAGATCTAATTAAAAGAAGTAACTTTTGTCTTGAAACTTTATTTCTATTTCTTACAGTTCGCGAGTTATAACACAAAATCGGGAAATAGCCGAATTTTCAGGGGTTAATGTCGTCCCCCTCGAGTGAATTTAGGCAGCAAACAAAAATTGCGTTGTAATCAGGAGAAAATCCTCTACATATCCATAAAGTTTCAGAATTTTTTGAATTTCCGGGTTCAGGGTGTTCCCTTGTTAGTCAGTTCTACCTTTAGTACTATTTAGTTTTAGTTCAGTGTACCTTGTGTTTAGTTTTAGTTTAGTCTTCTTCTATCTTTTCTTTTCTAATGTCATGCTCTAATACTTTATACAGAGGCTAGGCATAATAGCAGCTAAAGCGGGGCCTTTTCACATCCCATGTAACCAAATTGGTGCAATAAAGACCGAAAATAAAATAAAGAATAAAAATAGGTAACACCACTTTCGAAGTCAAATTGAATGGCTTAGTTACTTATTGCTAAGTAGTCCTAGTCATTGCTCTATTCATCATTTCTTTCTCAGATCATATTCTGTCTTTCTATCTTTCAAGTAACATTTGTATCGAATTAATATAAATTATTTATATAAATTCAATTCTAGGACCAAAATCATGCCTAAAGCTGATTCCAATTAATTAGTATCGTTTCTAATTATTTCCCCATTACAAAATCCCGTTTGGAGAACATAAGTATGTATTAGTTTTCAATAAAATTGTACTTTTCTTAAGGAGAGGATAACATTACGTTGCGAAAAAAGTGTTCTTTGTCTCGGAAACTATTAAGTCTAAGAGTACGTGATTTATTATTTGCATACCTTTTAGAATATTTAACGAGTAAGCCAAACATATACATTTCTATTTAAATAAACAACGTTAAAATTAATATCTTGACAATAGATCCTTTCCAAGGTCATTGAAATCATGAACTTCTTTATCTGTTACGATTTTCGAATAAGATTTAGTATATGCCACTACTGAATCACCACAGCAACCAAAAACACAAAGTATTACTTATTTAGTGGAGATCTTAACGACACGATACGAGGTTTCGGAAAATACCTTGAAAGGAAAGGGTTGCAACTGAACGCAGAGAAATCTAAGGTGCTCATTTTCCATAAAGGAAGAAGAAAGAAGAAAACAGAAGAATGGGGCTGGCAGGGGCACAGTCTGGAAGAAGTAAAGGAGTTCAAATAGTTAGGGTATAATTTCCAGAAAAATTGGGGCAGAGAAATGCATATAAGGGATGTCATAAAGAAAGCAAGGCTAGCAATGGTGTAGATATGGGGAATAGGACAAAGAATGTTCAAGATCAATTTTGAGAGCAGAATGAGAATATTCAGAAGCATAGTGAAAAGTATCTTGCTGTACGCGTCAGAAATTTGGGGATGGATGGAAGCAGAAAAGGTAGAAAAAATACAGGAGAAATACATAAGGTGGACTTTAGGTTTGGACTTCCATACACCAGCATATCTAATTTTGGAGGAAACAAAAACGGACAAAGTAAGGATAGAAGCGGGGAAAAGAGCAATAAAATATGAGGAGAAACCGAAAGGGCTGAAAAAGAATAAAATAGTACAAGAATTCTGGAGGGAAATAGACGCGAAGCAAACAGAGAAACAGTCGAAATGGGAGGAAATGAGAGACGCATACTACAGGCAAAAAATGATGGATATCCAAGAAATAGAAATAGAAAGAAGGAGAGGAAGAGAGTTTGCTGAGGAACTAGCGCAAAGAGACAGGGCAGAGCAGGTTCAATGTAGGGATGTGCGGGTAATCGAATGTGTCGGTTACCCGAGCGGTCGGATCGGGTCGGGTAACGTCGGGCGGGCTCGGTCGGAGGCCCGGGACAGACGGGCCTACGGGTAGCCCGATTGTGTCGGGTAGCTCGATTAATTCGGGTAGCCCGATTGTGTCGGGTAGCTCGATTAATTCGGGTAGCCCGATTGTGTCGGGTAGCTCGATTAATTCGGGTAATGCGGTGCTTGATAAGTTGATATACGTATGCAGCTTTTTTTAAACAACCGAGTACTCGGCAAGCATGTACAAAATCTTTACATAATAAACAATACGTAACTTTATAATAAGATAATTTTCACGTGGAAAAATAATGCTTCTAACGGATTTATTCAAAGTGACCTTCATTCGATACCTACCACCTGTATATTAACTTTGTATATAAGGTGCATAAGTTGAATTTTTACTTAAGTGGAATTCTCGCGTAACAGCCCCCAAAAGTAAGTAATAGGTATGAATTTTTTTTAAACTATTGTTAATAATACATTAAACTTCCTTCTCTTAATATCGCAGTACTAAATACATGTTTAAAAACGCATATTATCTGGATGTTTCATAGTATTTAAGAAAACTATACAAGCATATGAATATGCTTTTTAACGTATTTATTTTAAATTAGCATGTAAAAGACGAAGCTGTTGCACATTTTTCGGTAATATCTTTGTCCGTGTACTTGTTCCATTGCATGCCTATTTCCTGTATCAACTGTAAGATCATTGTTTATTTGTATTCATAAATGTTTATAAAAAATGTTTCAAGTGAAAATTATCTTATTCTAAAGTTTCATATAGATAAAGATTTTGTACATGCCGAGTACTCGGTTGTTTAAAAAAGCTGAATATGTATATTAACTTATCATGCACCGCGTTACCCGAATTAATCGAGCTACCCGACATAATCGGGCTACCCGATACAATCGGGCTACCCGAAGTAATCGGGCTACGCGACATAATCGGGCTACACGACACAGTCGGACTACTCGTAGGCCCGTCTGTCCCGGGCCCCCGCCCGAGCCCGCCCGACTTTACCCGACCCGACCCGAGCCCGAAAAGTCGGGTACCCGCACACCCCTAGTTCAATGGCAATACGACCGAATACAGGGAGGCAGGTACAATGCACATTACACAGAAATCAGGGATAACCAGAGGGCAAATTACCTAAACGGAAACTACAGAGGCAGAGACCAAAGTATGATTGCAAGGTTCAGATGTGAGAACGAAGAGCGGGAAAGCAAGTACTGGAAAGAAGAAAAGGAGACAGTATGCAGACTATGTAATGGGGCTAGAGAGACGCTGAGTCACATGCTACAAGACTGTAAGGAGCTGAAAACAGAAAATTCAACGATCAGAGGGATGCTAAAGGGAGAAGAAGAAGGAGCGGAGTGGATGCGAATGGTTCTGGAAAAAAGGAGAAGAAAAGAAGAACAAGGTGAAGGAAGAAGTCAAAACGAAAGCACAATCTTGAATTAACGGTCCCAGAAACACAAACACTTAGACACATATCACATGTAACCCCATTTTGAGGCCGAAAGGCAAAAAATAAACCTATTTACTACAACTACTTATTTAGTGCAGATGTGAGAAAAAATGACCACGAACACGTGTAAGTGTAAATATGTAATTGTAACTGCAACTCATATAGTTATTATATAACAGCTTCACTTACTTTAAATAATCACTCTGCGAAATATTTATTAAGGATCCTCATAGATTTTGTAGAAGGCTGACGTCGAATAAAGCAATGAACTTATGTTCGACAAAAGCAACAAGTAGCACTTCCTTCTCCGACCCTGTATCAGCATATCCTATAACATCTTCGAGTATCAACGGAACTGATACGACGTATATGTATTTGTGTTATTCAGGCAACTTGATACCAAAATACTTTGTAGGAAAAATCGAGAGAGTTTGATATCGATACCTTTTGTGTAAATAATGTTACAGTATTGAAGTTACTGATAATTGTTATTCCAAGAATGTAGGCTCGCAAATGTTGGTGAAGCGTGGACGACTGACAATAAAGAATTTCTGTCAAGTTGCAATACTTATCGATATCAGTGTCTTACAAGAGAAATAATTAAGTATCAATGTTATTACAAGTGTATCGAACAAATATAACCAACAAAATCTAATCAATATGCGATACGTCGTTGTAAACGCATACAATTTTAAGTAATACGTAATGTTGAGTTATATCACATTCATGATAAAAATCAGTGATCAAAATATTGATTAACCTCTTTTTGTTGGTAGATCAGATGTTCACTTTTTGAAAGACTCTTTCAGATGAGGTGAATCTAACAAGGGACGTTCGGCAACCCGAAAATTCAGAAAATTATGAAACTCGGTGTGCAAGTAGAGTAGTTCATCCGTAACACAACCCTATTTTTTGTTGGTGCCATAATGCAATTTTTAGGGGTGAAATCACCCCTTGAAAATAATTCAGAATTTTCTTTTCCGTGGAATACCTCGAGAATAGTGAGAGATATCGAAAAGAAGTTTAAACAAAAGTTGCATCCTTCTTTTATATCTACAAAACCGCGGAAAAATAATTTTCGAAAAATCCATATTTTTCAAGTTACCCCCACCACCAACCCTTAAAATTAAGTTTTTGTATATTTTAAATATAAGCTGAAATACCTCTGCATAATCTATTTTCATACATATAAGTGATTTATGTGTTATATTTTTTTTGCAAACGAATAAAGCCTCTATTACCGAATTTGAAGTCTATTTTGGCAGTTTCAATCTTAAGTCTTAAATTCATGTCATGAACAATAGATCTTCTGTCACAAGCTTCTTCAAACTTTTGCAGTACGTATTCCGCAATAAGTGCAAATTTATCTGCATTTGTTCCACCTCTCTCTATACTCGCCTCCCACCTATATAGTTGCGGCAAAGATTTAACCATGCGATAATTTTTCTGTACACTGGTAAGGGATTGACGTGCCTTTTTTCCACTTTTCCAAAATGTCACTGCTTTTCTCTTATAACTTAAGTCAACTTTTCCACCTTCATCATCAACAGTACATTCTGCAGGGTCAAAACTGTCTTCTTCTTCTTCTGCAGGCATAATGTACTCTACAACTTGTGCACCATGTGGTTCGGATGGATCGGCAAAATCGAGCACATAATCCTGTTCAATTAATGGTAGGGAATGTATGTTTTGAAACTCTTTTATAATGTCCCGAATTTCATTGTGCAGTTCCGTTTCTACCGAGTTTATAGGTGTCTGTATTATACTTGCAATTTGAAATGTAGTGGCTAACATGTTTATTACGTTAGCCATATTAATCGACTGCATTTTAAAGAAAAGCCTTTCAAACAATGATCACTCACTTTTTCCAATTGAATGGTAACTGACTGCTTTCAAAAATGCAACTGCCATTCGCTGCATCCTCGGGAATATTTATATCAATCAAAAGACGCGAGTACGTAAACATGTTTACCGAAAAGTGAATGAGGCACAAGAATATTATCAGTTACAATTAAAATGATGCAAAGTCACTGTACATCTTTACGCATTATTTATTTATCGTGTGGTTTAGCTGTAATGAGTTTTACCTTGAATGCAATTTTAGGCACCCCTAAAAGCGGATATCTAGAAACGCATCCCAGCGAATTTCAAAATCCTGTAGATTTCTGTTACTTTAGGAATGAAAAGATTATACCCAAATGTAGTATTTGTGGGGAGCCGGCTTTTATGCGATGTGCATGGTGTGGCAAGTATTTTTGTTTCAATCATTTCTACGAAGAATATCATTATTGTACTAATTACAAAGCGTAATTTTCAATGTATCTATCGTCTTCTATTAGTATAATTCTTTCAATGTATAATCAAACAATACAACATGTACAAAAAGGGACTGCGAATGTTTAAATATTACTTTATGCGGCCACTTCATTAATGAAAACTGCTATAATGTTATAATTAAATTTAATATTAACTGTAATATTATATATATGTTATAAGTGTGATGTAAAAGTAAAATTGATTTACAATCGTTTAAAATTCATATACATACGCATTATGCAAATCGGAAGGTTCGACAAGGTTATCGGCATCAATGCGATTCTGCGTCATTTCAATAACATATGTATTTTGCAAAGTCATTGTACATCTTCACGCATTATTTATTGTTCGTGTGGTTTCCAAAATAGCCTAATAAGATTAAACTTCAAGTAATGCATGTACGAATGTGCTGTTAACATACTGATTCATGCACGTCACTGATTAGTTTTAATGAGTTTTACCTTTGATGCAATTTTAGGTGCGTACTGCCTTGCTTAAATAATTGAAAGCTGTCTGAACTTTACATAAATAATAATCTAAATATGGCTTTAAGAAACCATGTTATTAATGGAAACTGCCAAAATGGACTTCAAATTCGGTAATAGAGGCTTTATTCGTTTGCAAAAAAAATATAACACATAAATCACTTATATGTATGAAAAGAGATTATGCAGAGGTATTTCAGCTTATATTAAAAAAAAAAAAAAAAACTTAATTTTAAGGGTTGGTGGTGGGGGTAACTTGAAAAATATGGATTTTTCAAAAATTATTTTTCCGCGGTTTTGTAGATATAAAAGGATGCAACTTTTGTTTAAACTTCTTTTCGATATCTCTCACCATTCTCGAGGTATTCCACGGAAAAGAAAATTCTGAATTATTTTCAAGGGATGATTTCACCCCTAAAAATTGCATTATGGCACCAACAAAAAATAGGGTTGTGTTCTAGATGAACTACTCTACTTGCACACCGAGTTTCATAATTTTCTGAATTTCCGGGTTGCCGAACGTCCCTTGTAAGTAATTTTTTGTAATTTGGTATTTTTGAACGATCTTATTTAACTTCACTACTCTGTCTGTTTGGTTCAAATCTTGTAACTGAATTTTAACTCACTTCGACAAATGCAATCGACTTGAAACTTATTAAAAATAATTGTAATTTGTTAAAAAATTATTGTAATTTGCGAATGTTCAAATATACAAAAATTCAGTGCTCATTATTTACTAAGGGATATTTGAGTAGAGAATTCATTACAAAAAAGTGAAATATAAAAAATATATAGAAAAAAATTTTAAGTGAGCCAATTTTATTTCTCTTGGTCAATAATGCACTAAAAAGTAAAGAAAAATATTTTCTTGTACTATAATTTCGATGGTGATATGTGACTGTAAATAAAATCGTGGGGCACTCATAAATAAATTAATGCAATTAATAATATTTTTTTAACTTTCAACCACTTTATCACTCGATTCTGTATTAAAATGATTCACGTCCTGTAATGAAATATCCTGCCCCACGATTTTATTTTAAGTTACATATCACCATCGAAACTGTAGTAGAAGAAAATAACTATTTTTTACTTTTTAGTGCATTATTGATCATGTTAAATAAAATCGTTTCACTTAAATATTGTTTTTAATTCTTTTTTTTAATGCAAGAATGGATCTATTTTCTACTCTAAATGATAGGTAGTAGTGGCAGTGATAAATAGCATTGGTGCAGCAGTGATATCAGCAACTAATAAGTAGTATTGTGATAGTATCGATACTAAGTTGCCTGTTTGATAGCTGCATGATTAAATTGGTTATCATGAAATGATACTTTTTATCTGGCATCGATACTATTGGTTCAGTATTATATATTGGCCCCACTGGTTTGAAGTTGAATTTTATTTTCGTGCCAAAGTCTATAACCAGCGTCATTTAACATGTCGGTGGCAACAGTGTGACTGGTGGTGAGTAATAAGTCAAATTCCATTGCAATTATCCACTTGAACTTGATAAAGGAAAGAGTAAATGATATTATTTACATCAATAAACGAGTAAAATATGACATATGAATGAAGACCGCAAACATCATAATTATGTAATGTTCGAATAATAGAAACAAAACGCTCAAAACATCTATCTTAAGTACCTGCAATCACGCTGCATCATGATTTTAACACTTTCGTGGTTGCACATTCCCTGTAAAAACTTCCAAACTGTTCGTTCGTTCAAACTTTACAAATTTGACGTTTCAAAACTGTTGGAAGGAAAGTAACAGGTATAATAGAGTAATGTAAATATTAAAATTGCTAAAATGTGTTATCAGTTATTATTATCCCCATAAAAAACTTCAAAAAAGTAAAAAAAATACGCCAAATACATGAAATCAAATAATACATAAAAAAAAATAGAAGATAATGTATAATAATAATTACAATATAAAAAAAGATGTGAAATCAAAATGAGCTGCAAGTACATAAAAGTGTTTTGTAATAATCACGGACATTTTAATAATGTGAAGATAAAATTTAACATCTAGACATTTGCCTAGATGTCCGCGGCCTGGAAGTCAAATACTTGGCGTGGCCAGGCAAGGTCAAGGTGTCGATAAATAAGAATTATTTAAAAATGCAGAATGATGAGTGTACTCATATTTGTCAGAGTTTTTAATTGACAAATTACCTGAAAGCTTGTGAGAGGAAAGGTATCGGTATCGATGAATGATCTTAGAATTATTTTAAAACGCAATATAATGAAAATGTACTCATATTGTCAGAGCTTTAAATTGGCAAATTATCTGAAAGCCTGCGAGGGGGAAGGTATGGGTATTGATGATTTGAGAATACCTTGCCTGGCCACGCCAAGTATTTGACTTCCAGGCCGCGGACATCTAGGCAAATGTCTAGATGTTAAATTTTATCTTCACATTATTAAAATGTCCGTGATTATTACAAAACACTTTTATGTACTTGCAGCTCATTTTGATTTCACATCTTTTTTTATATTGTAATTATTATTATATATAATCTTCTATTTTTTTTATGATTTATTTGATTTCATGTACTTGCCGTATTTTTTTTACTTTTTTGAAGTTTTGTATGGGGATCTCACTTCTTTTTAAAAAGATAATTTGCATAGGGAATGACTTCAGATAATTTTTAATTATAAATTACAAATTATCACGTTACAGAATTAAGGATAAATTCTACGTAAGTTTAACAACTACGAAAAGAAACCATGTGCACCGTATTGTCGATCTATATGTATTATATGTATAGTACTTTGTGTACAGTACATAGTGCGCGATGCAGCTTATGGTGCTGAACGTATTTAACATTGAAGTGTAATAACAACCACAATTAACACCTTTCGAAGACAAATATGTATGCATTTTTAGCATTTCGTGGCCAAGCTTGTTTTTCTACTCGTAAATCATCAACGGATACCCACGTTGTGCCCTTACCCCTTACCATACTCGTGTAATGACCATCGGCAATACTTTTACCGTGGTGGAAAATCGTTGCCTTAACTTTATAACAGTGATCTACCAATTGTATTTTATTAGTAGGTATTGCTTTGATGTAAAAATTTTCCACTTTCGTTATTCCACTACTATTGTGATCGAACGAATGTAATTTTGCAATAAGAATTTGTTTGGAAGCAGTTATATCGATTTTCTTCATTGTGTTTGAATTTGAATTATCACAATTATTACAAGGATCTTTCAGATTTTTCCATCCTGTGAAATTGTATTTTATTATATCTTGAAATTCAAATGATTTTTTCTTAACATCTCGGGCAGTTACCGCAAGTAAATATTGAATTACCTGCTTCTATGACAGCATTCTGTAAGCTTAGTCCTTGACTTTTGTGAATAGGGAATGACATCAGATAATTTTTAATATTATATTTACAAATTATCACGGGACAGAATTAAGGATAAATTCAATCACAGCATCATTTTACGCTTCGATTATCTATATATACATAAATAAAATCCTGAGTTTAGTTACAAATAAAAAACAGTTTGATGATATACAAACATGTCGCAATTCAAATTTCGGCAACTTACCTTGTATTTGAGACTGCATTTTGGTTGCAATTCAATGGTATAACGATACATATTTGTAAAAACACGTGGCATCTCAAATTTTGAAAACTTACCTTATTTAACACTCGCCAGGTTATAACCTGACTGTAAGCTGTCAAAATTTTGAGTAGATTGCACAGTGAAGATAGCGTTTGACGAACGAAACATGAGTTAGTTTCTTTTTGGCTGAAGGTGTGTCGGTAACGCGTATACGTATTATGTTGACGAAAATTTTCTTGACGAAGGAGAAGACGAAGAAAAATCTTACCGTTTCCGACTGATCCATGAGACGATATTACGATATCTCTGTCATGAGTGGACCGATTTAATTGAAATTGGTCTTATTCGAAAGCTGATACGCGGTTTACATAAGAAAAATGCCCTTAAATTTAGAAAATATTGCAGGCGTGATGAGATATTAATGAAATAAGTTTCAGGTTAGGTTGGATTAGCCGGGCGACGAGTAAATGATAGCGGTAGCGACAGTCGACATATACAGGGTGTCGAAACATGTACTTGGCGTCGAGACGCTACCGCGTCTCTAGATTCATATCAAGAGATAAACATATCTGACAAATTTACAAATTCGATTCCCTCGTGAACGTAGATTCATACGAGAAACTTATATTCTACAGTTTTTACTTATATTCACAAATAAAATTACCTTCTGAAACACCTTGTGCATTCAAAACATTCATCGGCATGAAACGGGACGGAATAAATCATTTTTAACATCTTGGTTCTGGGATATTTTGAAAATCTGAAACATGTGGAGCTCCTGAACGAAAACTGTATTATGATTATTTATTTATACCATTGTAATTTAATAGTTAAAGTTACTAATAGTTAATAATTATAACGTGCTTTGGCTTCGCATATGAATTTTTATCTCCAAAACCTTTTTACCATATTTGCAGGGACGGATCTGGAAATTTGGCGCACCTATATAACAAGCGTCTTCCGCCGTTTCTGCAAAATGTCATCAAATATTTTAATGCCAAAGAGCTGCAACGATTTTAAAATTAATTCAATATGACAACTAACATACAAGTTATTCCTAATTTACTACACGAAAAAAAAGTGAATTGCCTTTAAAGTTGTCTCATGTCTCTGTGTTTAAAGATCGCTCGGGCAAAACAGCCAAAATAAAAAAGTGGTCCTTTGTATTAATAGTACATTGCGTGACAAGGGAGAGAAGAAAGCGATTTCACGCGAGGCAAAATCGCGTCTCTCCCTTGTCATGCACAATACTTTTTTCAACACCTGCATGAAAGGTGTGTTTTTGAAAGCCTGCTGAGCGATTCGCAAAAAAATATGCATGAACACACATGATCGATAATGATTAGTCGAACAATTGCATCTTCATACCACAGGGTAACGTCAAACTCCAGTTTCCTTGGGAGCAAAGTAAAAAATTGCGAATACGCATGCGCGTAAAGTATTTTTCCCTTGGGAGAAAAGTAGAAAACGCAAATACGTCTGAAATTGGCCATCTTTCTCCCGCTCAGCAGGCGTAAAAAACACCCATTTTCATGCAGGTGTTGAAAAAAATTTAGACACGCGGTAGCGTCTCGACGCCAAGTACATGTCAACACTCTGTATATGTCGACTGTCGCTACTGCTATCATTTACTCGTCGCCTGGCTAATCCAACCTTACCTGAAACTTATTTCATTAATATCTCATCACGCCTGCAATATTTCCTAAATTTAAAGGCATTTTTCTCATGTAAACCGCATATGAGCTTTCGAATAAGACCATATTCAATAAAATCGGTCCACGCATGACAGAGATATCGTAATATCGTCTCATGGATCTGTCGGAAACTTAGAGCATACAGGGTGTCCCAAAAATGCTGCGGGTCCTTAAAGGGTGTGATTCGGGGGGTGATTGCAAACAACTTTTTCCTTTGCGAAAATGCTCTCCGAGGTTTCGTTAACGAGATATTAATAAAAAGCACCGACCAATCAGAGCGCGAGTCTGACGGCCGAGTTCCCGCGCCAGCGTGGCTACGAGCCGCGCTACGACTGCGAACGAACAACTCGGCATGCATCGAAGAAAATTGCATAGAATGGCAAATGAAAAAGACGGAACAAATAAAATCGAACATGTTGTCATGGTTTGTTCGTCATTTAAAGTGAATAATGAATAAAGGATAAATGGATGAAAATCACGTGTAACGTAAAAAGACAAATACGCAGTTTTTTTAGAAGATTCGAAAATAATAATTATTTGAAGTGGGAGGATAAGGAATATGTAAATTTCCTTGTGTTAATAACGTAGCCACGAAAAGGTAATGTAACAGGAAATTAACGAAAAGTGATAGTAGTTCGTTATTGTGATAAAAATCCGTAATTCAATAACGGCCAACACTGTTGGTGATAACGAATAAGTCTGTTTAAAAAGCCCGATTAAATATTTTGGTACGGGAATTTTGAGAATTATCGCCGGAAATAAGCCATCGCTTGCGTTAAATTTAAAAATGAATAATCACCAATAAAGTAACTAAAACTCACCCTTGTTGGAAATTCACTACCAGCTTGAAAATCTGTGTCATAGGGTCACTGAACCGATCCTGGTCATCGATGGACGAACTCAGTGCACAGCTGGTCCCAGGTATACGACACTACCCAAAGTTAAGGGTCACAATGTCAGGTGCGTCCAGGTCAACGTACCGAATATTCACTTCACTGCACTGCTACTAACACTGATCACTTAATTTATTTTTCATGGAACGTGTTGTTCCTACGTTATAAAAATTGGTGGAATTGAATTTTTACTTGGCGTTCGGAGCCGTGGGTATTCTCGCGTAAATTCTCACACTGCAGCAGTTGCGTCCCCCTTGTTCGTCGGGTACACCCAGAACATCGCGTAATACTCTTGAGCAGAGAACATTTCTGCGACGTGATTACTAGCTGACTGACACGATTTTTCCCAAGCAACTTCCTCTACCCCCAAGTAGTTTCTCTCGTTCCATTATGAGTTAACTCCCACCAGGACAAGAGGCTTTAGGTAAAAAGAAGCCAGCACATTTTCGGAACACACGTGTTTTGCAGAAATGCAACGAACACTTTCACAAAAGCCCGCGCTCCGTCCTTCTACTGCCAATGTACCCATTGCTTCGAGATAGAAAACAGACACCACGTGTATCGGTTCGAAAGGGTCCGAAGGGAAGAGAAGCAGAAAGTCTTCGAGTTGCTATAAAGAAGAAAATGCATACCAATTAAGTCATAAATTATCCGAAACTGTAGGAAACCGTTCTCTACCGCCGACTGGCGGGACAATACGGTCATAAACCGCAACCCTGGTGAAATGCTCTGGCTGATCAATCTGATTAATTTTGGAGAATTAGAAATTACAGAGTATTATCCAACATCAATACGCCTTGCGGAAAGACACAGGAACAGAAGGGGTAGTCCGCTGACTGCGCGTAGTCCCGCCTGCTTCGTCCTACCTTCAAATTAAAGACGGACCCCTTATCTCACGAGTATAAACACGTGCTCGAATTTCAAAACAAAAGCACGCGTGGACGTATTCCGTGTGAGAGATGGTGGGCTTGAAGATTGGCCCTAATCTATCCAATCTGTCCTGCAGCCCTCCCAAACGGCCACTGTCCTGAAGAGGCCCTCTTCACAGCAATATCTCCTCTCCAAGGTCCACCTTCTCTCGCACGGAATACGTCGACGCGTGCTTTTGTTTTGAAATTCGAGCACGTGTTTATACTCGAGAGATAAGGGGTCCGTCTTTAATTTGAAGGTAGGACGAAGCAGGCGGGACTACGCGCAGTCAGCGGACTACCCCTTCTGTTCCTGTGTCTTTCCGCGAGGCGTATTGATGTTGGATAATACTCTGTAATTTCTAATTCTCCAAAATTAATCAGGTTGATCAGCCAGAGCATTTCACCAGGGTTGCGGTTTATGACCGTATTGTCCCGCCAGTCGGCGGTAGAGAACGGTTTCCTACAGTTTCGGATAATTTATGACTTAATTGGTATGCATTTTCTTCTTTATAGCAACTCGAAGACTTTCTGCTTCTCTTCCCTTCGGACCCTTTCGAACCGATACACGTGGTGTCTGTTTTCTATCTCGAAGCAATGGGTACATTGGCAGTAGAAGGACGGAGCGCGGGCTTTTGTGAAAGTGTTCGTTGCACTTCTGCAAAACACGTGTGTTCCGAAAATGTGCTGGCTTCTTTTTACCTAAAGCCTCTTGTCCTGGTGGGAGTTAACTCATAATGGAACGAGAGAAACTACTTGGGGGTAGAGGAAGTTGCTTGGGAAAAATCCTGTCAGTCAGCTAGTAATCACGTCGCAGAAATGTTCTCTGCTCAAGAGTATTACGCGATGTTCTGGGTGTACCCCACGAACAAGGGGGACGCAAGTGCTGCAGTGTGAGAATTTACGCGAGAATACCCACGGCTCCGAACGCCAAGTAAAAATTCATTTCCACCAATTTTTATAACGTAGGAACAACACGTTCCATGAAAAATAAATTAAGTGATCAGTGTTAGTAGCAGTGCAGTGAAGTGAATATTCGGTACGTTGACCTGGACGCACCTGACATTGTGACCCTTAACTTTGGGTAGTGTCGTATACCTGGGACCAGCTGTGCACTGAGTTCGTCCATCGATGACCAGGATCGGTTCAGTGACCCTATGACACAGATTTTCAAGCTGGTAGTGAATTTCCAACAAGGGTGAGTTTTAGTTACTTTATTGGTGATTATTCATTTTTAAATTTAACGCAAGCGATGGCTTATTTCCGGCGATAATTCTCAAAATTCCCGTACCAAAATATTTAATCGGGCTTTTTAAACAGACTTATTCGTTATCACCAACAGTGTTGGCCGTTATTGAATTACGGATTTTTATCACAATAACGAACTACTATCACTTTTCGTTAATTTCCTGTTACATTACCTTTTCGTGGCTACGTTATTAACACAAGGAAATTTACATATTCCTTATCCTCCCACTTCAAATAATTATTATTTTCGAATCTTCTAAAAAAAACTGCGTATTTGTCTTTTTACGTTACACGTGATTTTCATCCATTTATCCTTTATTCATTATTCACTTTAAATGACGAACAAACCATGACAACATGTTCGATTTTATTTGTTCCGTCTTTTTCATTTGCCATTCTATGCAATTTTCTTCGATGCATGCCGAGTTGTTCGTTCGCAGTCGTAGCGCGGCTCGTAGCCACGCTGGCGCGGGAACTCGGCCGTCAGACTCGCGCTCTGATTGGTCGGTGCTTTTTATTAATATCTCGTTAACGAAACCTCGGAGAGCATTTTCGCAAAGGAAAAAGTTGTTTGCAATCACCCCTTTAAGGACCCGCAGCATTTTTGGGACACCCTGTATAAACATGGAGGAAGCATGCAATAGGCGAAAATGTAGACGGCGATAGAAAGAGAAAAATATACATGAGGGACACCCCCTCTCTTTCTAGCGCTAGGGGCGGCAGCGCTATTTATTGAAGGTCCATAATGGGGCCCTAAGAAAAGTTAACTCAAAGTAAATACAATACAATACAACTCTAAGTACCTGAGAGGTTACGGTTACCACCAAAAGTGCAGCTTGAATAAGAATATGTATACGTATTAGATAAAATAATAATACAAATACAAAACGTATTATCCTATATAATAAGACGCTTAAGGTGGAAGCCTGGCGAAGACAGGCTAAAAAACTAAATTTACATATATTACCTTTTAGTGTCTGATGTTTCATTTTGTAAACAAGTATCAGAATAACTTTTTTCTTCTGCAAAATTTTCTTGTCTATTTAGAAAATTAAACTTACAAATATTTATTTTACATGCGTACATTTTGTATATTTTAGTACAGGCCTGTCCAACTTCTGCTCTTGCCCTCTAAGAGCAGCCGCGGGTGGTTGCGAGCGAAGGCAAAAGCGACGGCAAGAGCGGCAGCCGTAAAAGAGTGGGGATAGTGGCGTTCACGCACGCCTTCAGCCAAAACGAACTAATACATGTTTCGTTCGTCAATCGCTATCTTCCCTTCAGCCAAAACGAACTAATACATGTTTCGTTCGTCAATCGCTATCTTCACTAAGGTAAAAGTACCTATTATGAAACATTGTCCCTTTTATGGAACAGTTTCATCAAAACTGTAATTTTAATATAGTTTTAGGGATTATTAGGAATTACAAAAATTTGTTCAATACATACGAATATTTAATTTTGTAGATAAATAAGAGTAAATATCATTCTCTCATGTAAAACATTAGAAAGAAATTGTAATATTCAACACGTCGCCAACTCTGAGAAATTTGGCTAGCGGCCGAGCTAATACCGATAGGATTCAACGATTTATTTTTTAATTGTTTTTTTTTAAATTTAAATCTTTATATAGCATGTGTAATAGAGTATAGGATAGCTTATAGATTGTAGAATTAACAATTCTACTCAGTTTCCGAATTTGAATAGAATTTTATTTATAAAATAGGTGTTCCAAATTGCGTACATAATATTTGTTCGCATGCCGTATTATGGAACAGAAGAAAAGCGTGTTTCATAATTGGTCGCCCTGTCACTCTAGCTGGTACATGTTTATGAAACACATGCACGAATTCCGTTCAACGTAAGAGTACGTTACTTATATGTTCACGAAACACGCGCGTTGTGCATTCCGTTTTATAATTTGTTTATACTTACATAAATAAGTAATTAAACACAATAAGTATTACTATTTTATAACAAAAGTCAAAACCTAACCTCTAATGTGTAGTTCCCAAGAACTGTAAAATTAAAATAATTGTCATAAATTATGAATTAATTTCACTTTGTTCCTTTCATCTTTATATAATTAAAAACCTTAAAAACTAGAATCGAATAACAAAATAAATTTAAAGCAGTAGATTTACGCTTTTTCCTCTGTTTCATAATAGGGACATAATTTATGGAACAGCGGTACAGGTGCGGAAATACCGTTTCATAATAGGTACATACGAGTGCTATTAGTATTTTGTTAATAAAATTAATTTTATACATTATATTAAGTTATAAAAAGTCATTTTTATTTGTAAAAGAACTAGCCCTTTGAATAGTTAAAAGATTTTTAACATTTTGTAAATTTATTAACTCGAATTTGATGAAAATTCTAACCTTTACGAAATTTCGTTCCATAATAGGTACTTTTACCTTATGCAATCCACTCCAAATTTTGACAGCTTACCGTCAAGTTATAACCTGGCGAGTGTCAAATAAGAGAAGTTGTCACAATTTGAGATGCCACGTGACAATATGAGTACACTTTCATTATTTTGCGTTTTTAAATAATTCTTATTCATCAACACCTTGACCTTGCCTGGCCACACCAAGTATTTGACTTCCAGGCCGCGGACATCTAGGCAAATGTCTAGATGTTACATTTTATCTTCACATTATTAAAATGTCCGCGATATGAGTAATGGAATGTAGGAACCCAGCATTTTAGCTGTGTATATGTAGTTGTGTCATCTTAAGCGCAGTTGGAAAGCACCTTTATGTACTTGCAGCTCATTTTGATTTCATATCCTTTTTATATTGTATATTTTCTTCTATTTTTGGGGGGGATTTATATATTTTCTTCTATTTTTTTTGTGATTTACTCTTTTCCATCCTCGATTTTTTTTATGTACTTGGCGTAATTTTTTTACTTTTTTGAAGTTTTTTATAGGGATATGTTTATTATTTCATTCAAATATTAAACAAATAGGCATATATGTTTCCGCCCCTCAAAATTTGCCGCCCTAGCCTGCAGCTTACTTCTTAGCCTATACCTATACAAATCCGTCCTTGCATGTTTGAATGCTTCCCTTTTAGTTTTACTCATAAACTTTCAAGCTTTCTAAACAATTTTATTTTTAACGTGTAAATTTATTTTTACATTGCAAAAATTACGAATAAACACTTGTATATTTCAGTTTCCTATGCGACATCCTATTTCTAAAAATCTGAAAAGTATATGATCACATTCTTTGAAGTTTTCTCTACAACATATTTTTTACATGTTACAAGTAACCGTCAAAATAACCCACCAAACGTCGCGGTGCATGTTAAGGGGGCAAAATTTTCGAAAATTGGTTTTAGGATGTTTGCATATTCCGCTAGCTACATCTTTTCTATGTATTTTAAGCGCAACCGGGCCCCGAAATTAAAAAAATTGAAAGATTTACAGTAAAAAATATACGAGCCTACTCATGAGATCGGATAACGATGTCAAACTTTAAACGCGATTTCCCAGAAACTACGTTTTCCAACACGATGAACATAAAATCTCGAAAACTGCCACAGGGAGCTGCAGAAAACTATTCCCTTCCATGTATTGGGAGCATATTTTCAATATAAATTCTTAAAAAAAAGATAAAAAATATTTTTTCTACAAAAAAAAGGATAAAATCAGATATATCAACATAAAAATTGTATTCATTTGTTTATCAAAATTTTGCTTCCTGCACAAGATGGAGCCTGTCTTACAGATTATAAAAATGCCTTTACTTTGTGTTTTAGGTAATTCACCTGCCCGGAATCGTGTTCACCATCAAACGGTGCATCGCGTGCATGCTATCACATTTATATTTATAACTTTTTTTCATGTAAATATATTTAAAATTTTCTTTCTGCGCATTAAAGACAACGAAATGACGCATAAAAATTAAAACAGAAGTTATCTCTATATTGATTTATTACTTCAGAATATGCGTTTGAAGAAGGACCTGTTTTTGTGCTGTTGAGGGTAACCTACCCCCTTAATTTAGCTGATAGGTCATCCATGTTCAAAAAATTCGCTTTCATGGTAAAAATGTCGTTGGCCAATAGTAGGTCACTAATCAGGGAGCTTCAGTATCCTAAAAATTCCGATTTTTTTAAACTTTGTAAATTTGTAGAAGATCACAATAGAAGTTTCAGACAATTATTTTTCTGCTACTTTTTAGTTCTTCATGATGAGAACACTCCTTAAAGGCTAATACATATGTTTTCCTATTTTCCTGCATATCTTGGTATAATTTCCTCACCTGACTGATACCAAAATAATTATTTAATTCTTAAGTTTCAATTAAATTCAACATAAATTATATTAATTTTTAAACCTCCCATTAAATTTCAATATAATCCATCAAAATAATTATTTAATTCTTAATTACGTATCCCTATTAATTCGGATAGTGGAATTTCTACTGTAGAATGGAATCGCGATTATCCGAATTACGTTTCAATACAAGAACGACTATTTATTGTGCAATATTCATACGTACATTTGAAAGAAAAATTTAATTATCCTACCAGTTTCTATTCTGCTTTCTCAATTTTCTCAACTGCTAAAAAAACTCAACTGCATTTTCTTAACATTGTGATCCTGGGCGAGATTACTTTCTCGCAATTGCAAGGTAGAAAGTCTGATCGAACGTTCGGTTAAACGATATTCGAATAATTGAACATTCGGTTAAACGGACTTCGGATAATCGTGGTTCTACTGTACTAATAATCTTCAAGTATTTGAAACTGCATTACAGACAGATATTTCCTACATACAGTAGCAGACAAAATAGTTACCACTTTTTCGATTTGTTTTATTTTTGTTATTTTTTAACATCAACATGGAACTGTGGTATGTGTTTAATATACATATTCCGATGGATAATTGAAAGCTGTATAAAACCCAGTTAAAACTGAATTTATTTAACTAACAAAAGAAATTTATGACATTGAACGGGATAACACATTTTTGGGGCCGATAAAGGAGATACCACTTTTGGTAATCTTTTAGGCCGTCCTAAAAGCAGAAGGTGCTCTCGCGAAATATCAGATTTTTTATTACTTTTCAAAAGTGGTAACTTTTTAACAGCTTTGAAAGGGGGTTGTCGTGTTCAATGTTATGTAAGTATTTTGCTTATTAGTTAAATAAATCAACTTCAACTAGGTTTTATAGAGTTTTCAATTCCCTATCTGCTATCAGAATATGTATATTGGGCACATGCTGCAGTTTTGAGTCGATGTTAAAAAATAATACAGGTATAGTGGATCGAAAAAGTGGTAACTTTTTTGTTCGCTACTGTATAACATTGGAACAAATATCAAATCACAAAAAATTGAATTATTCCATACTGAAAACTTCAAATGTATTGTACATATATTACAAGTGCAAAGAAAATATGTTATAACTACCTATAGAATAATAATGTAATAGATGAAGATGAAGTAAATTTCAATATAATCCATCAAAATAATTATTTAATTCTTAATTACGTATCCCTATTAATTCGGATAGTGGAATTTCTACTGTATGTAGAATGGAATCGCGATTATCCGAATTACGTTTCAATACAAGAACGACTATTTATTGTGCAATATTCATACGTACATTTGAAAGAAAAATTTAATTAAGTATATTATTATCAGGTATAAATATAAACGACAAAAGTAATTAGGAAATACGTGATAGTAACACAAATGCCTTTCTATTTGCATAATACAGACATATTTATGTATGTACATAAATTAGGGTGACTAGCTACATGTAGACGACGAAACATTTTTTGGTCCTGATCCCTAGAATGGTTTCCGTTCACAAAAAAAAATAATATGCGTAAAAGGTGGACTCAAGTACCCCAGGAGCCTTCAAGTTTTACAAGTAAAATTCCATAAGCTGAAGCCTAGCGAACTATAGAAAGCCCTCTAGCAAAGTTATTCAGCTATCTAGCTGCTCTTTTTCTTTTCTTGTATTTATTGGTACTTAGAGTATTTTTCAATAACCCTACTGCTGAAGATCGCAATCGATTACAATGGCCCCTGCAGCTATCATTTTGGAGGCTATTTGACCGTTCATTCTGCTTCAGGCTTGAATCGAGTAAATCAAAATTCCTTACGCGATTTAAATCTACCATTAACTTTAGAAGCAAGATACTATCTAATACGAGATTCAATATCTTTTTAACGAAACTTTCCTTTATTCATTACCTTGCATTGCTTGCAACACTGTAACTTTCTTACCTTCCTTATTTAAAATGTCATATCTAGCATTTCTAAACATCCGAGAAAACTGAAGTTTTACCATTTTCTTTGTGACGTGCTTGTAGAAGAATAAATAAATTAGACTGTTTCTAAATCTCTACGAAGCACATAGGGTTTTCTAATTTTACTGAAGGGGTTATGCCTAGTAAGCTTTCGAAAAAGCACGCGATTTTCGGGAATTTTTTGTTGAATATCTACTGTATATTTTTTTTACAACTATTCGCTTATTTTAAAAGTACATATATGCAGCAACTCTCAGTAATTTTGTTATAGAAAACATTGAAAAATAAACGAGGCATAACCTCTTAAAAGATAAAACACCTGCGAAACTTCAGATACCTATTTCAACTTTTCTTGAAAAATGGGAAAATGCTAGATAGGACATTTTAACTAAGGAGGGAAGTATAATCTTTTAACAATTTAACTACCCTCTCAGCCGCATCATTAGTTACTTTTAATTTATCTACAATTGCTCACAATTTGTCCTTTATTGAAGTTATTTTCAGACCAGGTTGGCGGACTCGTGATCAAAAATTCAATATTTATATAAAGCCTTTCAAAAAATGCCATTGCTTCCACAGTAACAAATATTTCAATGCCCTTTGGTGACAATTGAGAAATTTCTTTGTCCTTTGTGCACAAAGCTCACAATGCACCCATCCTTTTCTCGGATTCTGTTGATAAATCAAGACGAAAGAATGCAAATGCAACAATTGTAGGCCATAAATACCATAACTGATGTTTGAATTGGATTGAAAGATTGGTAACCAGATCTTTGGTAATTGATAAAACAGTTTATTAGATGTTATATTTCTTTGCGAGATATACTGTAATTCTCATTAAGAAAGCCGACGGAAGTAGTGCCTTCTGTAGTGCTCTGCGAAATTATGACATGTATTAAGTAGCTGTAGCAGGAAGTTATTAGAGAAAGGCAAAGAGATTAGAGTATAAGTGCAGGAGTAACAGCAATTGGAAGAATGTAAAAACTGCGTCAATAAAAATGTTAGACAATTACAATCTGAAACGATCGTGCAATTTGAACAGACGTCGAAATTTAATTTGCTATAAATGGATATTAAATTACGTGGATGATTATTCTTGTCTGTAATAAATTTGTATATTCTTTTCGAGCCAATTACTTTCACGGAATGACTCACAATTAGATTTGCTTTTGAAACAACGATTATTTAAATATACTTGGTGTGGCCAAACAAACGCGATATACTTCAAGGGTGGATTCAGCACTAAAGAATGGTATGAAAAATTTATATAAGGTAAGAAACTTGATTCCAAGTTTCAGTAAGTTTCTTTTCCTACAAGCTTGTATTTATGTAAATATCATACCTTCATAGAAGTGGGAAATATTATGTACATATATAAAAAATTAAAATACTACGCAAAATAATTCTTTAAATACTATTTTACTTGTAAGTGCCTACTGCATTGTACTTTCGTCTAATAGTATTCAGAACTATTGCAAACTATTTATGGTCAAAAGCAGTTATTCGTTATAACATTATTGATAGCTAATAAAAGACTTACTATTATTCAAAGTTTGAATTTCAAATACTAGTTTTTTCGACTATACATAGAGAAAGTTTCGTTTATCAACAGACAATAATACGACATGTGCATTTTAAACGTATAAGTGACGGTCTAATTTAACTCAAAGTATTGCTTGAAAGTGGACATGGAATTCCAAAATAAAAAATTTAAATAAAATTCAAAATCAAAATAATTTCTTACTTATTCAGTTAACGGCACCCCCCAGTCAAAAAATCGATTTTTTTTTCTTCATATTTTCATCCAACAACATCTCAAGAATTACCAGGTAAAATTTTAGAATGAAGTTGCTAACGGTACAGACTTTATAGGCAGTTCAGGGGGAAAATAGGTGTTTTTTGAAGATGGATTGTGTCGCAGGTATAATAGATAGAAATGTGATTTTTTTAATTAATAATACATTCATTGATTTAAAAACAGAACGAATTTTTGGTTTAATCGAATAAACGCATGGAAAATAAGGAAACAATTTTCCATGCACTATCGCCATGATAAAAAATGCAATTCTTGACCTAATCTAAAAAGTCAAACGGGATTCTACTCGTAATTACACTGGAATCCGCACTACCCTATATTGCAAATTTTCATACACTCAATTTTTTTTTCGAAACGTTTTTGTGCGGAAAAACCCATGTTTCGGGGACCCTATCGTTTAAACATTTGGCAATCATCGCCCAGTTGTTTCTTAACACTGTCTGAGGGTAGCGCGATAACCACACATGTGTAATTAAGGAATATCTTTGGTTTTTTGATTTTGGACGATCCTGTCTCAAGTTATCGTGATGATAGTGCAGGCCAGTTTTTTTTACAATGATGCAGCACGCAATACATATCAGAGGCAGAGGTGGACAAAAATGAAATAAAAAAAAAATTTATACTCTAAATTTATAGCAGAATAGAGTGCAAAAAGTTTTAGACCCATACATTGTATACTTTTTACTAGAAAAAATCATAAATGTCACCTATGTTCTCGCGCGATTTGACCGGCGGATGCCCTTAATCGCGTCAAAGAAAATCAAACATGATCCTGAAAATAATAATGTTATAATACAGTAACGTACAGTTACATTTTACAAGATCACAAGGTCCAAAACCCATTTCGTAAACAAATTATTATAGGTAATCTTTATATTGAATCCATCAGAATGTGCAACATATAACACACACTTGTATTTTACAAAGATATTGAACAAAGGACATTTGCTAGTCACTGTAAGTTGTAATGTATATGGTAAATGTGCACATTTACCGGCTATCAAACTGGTAAATGTACACATTTGCCGGAAAATGTACACATATACCAGCCTATCAAACTGGTAAATGTGCACATTTACCGATTTGTACTTTTACCGTGACATATATAAACCGTGATCACTAATACCCTAACGGCGGATGTGACATTATAGAATTAAATATGAAAAAATAAAATAAAAATTACTGTTTTCCTAATAAAATTCTAGCATCTTTTCAATTGTTCATTACTTGTTACCTCTCTGGCGTAGACAAATGTTTTAATGTAGCCCAAAAAGTTAAAATCGACTGGCAAACAAGTACCCAAATCGCAGATAAAAAATATCTAACCAATTAAAGAAATTAATTCTATATTTTTACTTGTTTTTTCTTTTTAATGTTCCATAATTTCTTAACTTCGCGTGTGAAAGAGCTCGATTCAAATTTCATACTGGTGGTATTGCTAAGTGATTGATCACTTGCTGCAGAATTTGGATACAGCAAAGTAAACCACTGGGAAGAGCATCGCTATTATTATACGCGATTGTGTGGAAGCAGGAGTTACTACAGGTGAAAGTATTCCATCGACACCTCGGTAATACACGGTTCACTATCGTTCACGCGTCTTCAGTAGAATCTATCGTCCTACATCGTAGGCACATAATTCCTTGCTTATTTAACGAAAGGTAATATCAAGAAAAAAGAAAGGTAAATTGCACGCCACCGCGTGAAACTCATTTTCCATGCTTCTAACTAGCATTGAACAAATTTTAATCTAATGGACGATTAGTAAATAACTACTAGCAAATGAGAATTCATTTCTTCATTATTCGAGTGATTTTTTTATGTGCAAATAACGCGGGAAAAAGCTGCTCAAAAGTAATTGGTGGGAAGTATATTACATGTAAAAAATTAAATTATAAATTTTCAAATTATCATGGAACTTAAAATAGCGTTGCATTCCTAGGGTTTAAGAAACTTCTATTATACAAGCTGTCCCATTTGAAGTGAACCACCCAATTATCTCCTAAACTATTCGTTATTGAAAAAATGTCTCAAGTAAAACTTACTTTGTTTCGAGGGTGACATCTTGTGATGGTCACAAATCTTATCTAAGCGGACGTGCCTTCGAGATTTCAAGGTGACCTTTGTTTTTTTAAATGGAACTATATGTTTTTATTCAGATGGACGTATAGCCCATTCCGTGAAGAATTCATTGACCTATAGTATGTTGTTGTTCCAAGGTCACTCAAGGTCATTTATTGCCATCAGAACTTACCTTCGTTGAACGTCCACAAATAAAATTATTCCTTATCTTCGGTATTCGAAACGATGACCTAAGACGTCAATGCAATGATTTACTTTTAAAACATTTCTTTCAATAACGAATAGTTTTGGAGATAATTGCGTGGTTCACTTTAAATGAGACACCCTGTATTGTAAAGCAAATTTTAATTTGTTTAAGAGAAAAATGATATATGCGTAACTCGTTTCGTGGTTCAAGGACAATTTCAACGTAATGGAATTAAATATTACTTAGTTATGCCGTGCTTTATAAATAATTAAAACATTAATGGATAAGTGCTGCAGAAGTGTATATATATATATATATATATATATATATATATATATATATATATATATATATATATATATATAGTACAAGTGCCACCGTTGTTCAGATAAATTCAATTATACTTTAGTGATAATGTGATAAAACATTCTTTTATGATTTATCACAGGATATTTCCCTAACCTCTATAATTCTGTAGGTATTAAGCTCTTTCAGAGATAAACACGAATTATACCACGATCAAAGACTTCTTTTACGAATAACGAATGAACAAATACTAATCAGCTTGTTATTTTTATTCATAGAAAAATTTATTGGAACGAACAAAATTTATTGTTATGTTATTTCCATCAGTAAGAACTAGCAAGGGAACTTTGGTAATCTGAAAATTCCAATTGTGAAACTTTGCAGGTTTGTAACCAACTTAGAAGTATCAGGCAATTTCTTTTCTGCTACTCGTTGGGTCTTCAGGGTGAGAACACCTTTTAAAGATTAAACTGCATAATGAAATAGTTGTTTGTGGTAGGGAATATTTTATAGAACATAAAAAACCATTCAATTTTCATTTCAACCTTGTTTTTATATCTATTATAGTTTTCAAGGTATACAGGAAAATGGAAAAACAAAATAGGAAATTAGGAAAATAGAAAAGCGAAATAGGAAATTAGGAAAATAGAAAAGCCAAATGGGAAATTAGGAAAATAGGGAATTAGAAAAATGGAAAAGGAAAATAGGAAATTAGGACAATAGAAAAGCAAAGTAGGAAATTAGGAAAATAGGAAAAACAAAAAAGTGGTAGAAAAAAATGACCTAATACAACTTCTATTGGGGTTCCCAACAAGCCTGCATAGTTCAAAGAAAATCAGAATTTTTGGGTTACCGAAGTTCCTTTATAAGGTTAACTAAAGACTTTTAATTCCAAAGTAATAGAGTAGCCACTATAATGTGTTATTGTTTGCGATACTTTCTGACCACATTATAAGAAATACAACTGTTAATGATAAACAAATTATAAAAATTAGAAATCAATTATGCAAATTTGTTAGAATTATTATTAAAGGCGTAAATTGTACTACTTACTTTGTATCATATTAATGAAACAATGTATCAGTGGTACACAATTTTACTGATAAATAAATAATACTAACATTTTCTACGATTACTCAGTAATTGTACATGTACAGTACAATAATAATTTCTTTTACTTTCATAATGAACACGCGTCTTTGTAATGTCCCAGAAAGGAAATAACAACCTCAGCTGTTATTTCTCAAACACTTGTTTACACTCTACTAACATAAGAAAGAAATAACATTATGACGTTCAGTGAATTATTTCATCAAATATGTAAAAAATTCACGTGACCTGGAGCTGTGTTGCGTTCATTCCTATCATTTCGTTGGAAAACCTTTAGCTTAAAAGTTATGCTAGGTGGTAATTTGTAGCGACTTTTCCTGTTCACATTCATTACTGTGCATCGGAGTTAAGTATAGGTCGAAACTTTCCATTGAGATTCTCGAGGTCGACACTAATGATACATCTTTCGTGGTATAAGCTTCAGGAACTCGGATTTTCCGCAGACGTTGGTATAGGTAGGAAATATCATTTATCAGATTTTTCCACCATTCCACTGCTGTCCTTATCGAAAATTTCCAAAGCTACATACTGCCGCCCATAAATCACCAGATACTTACTTGCTTTTCGGAAAACTCAGTTGGATATTATTCGAATGGTTTTGAAATAACTACGTGTTTATCTAAGAATAAATTCTAATAGTCGAATATTTCATGCGAATGATAATTATTCGTTATTAGTAACATATTATTATATTCATTTATTCGAATAATTTATCTTTATTTATTCGAGTATATTATTTACTTACTTAATGTATTATTTTCATGCAAAATTACATATTAATTAGACAGGGCTGCAAAATTGAGGGCCATAGAAACTTTTTTTAAAAATGTATGCTAGTTTCATAGGAATTTGGACTTCTAAACGAAAAAATACCCTCAGATTTAGATTTTAGTCTTTTCACAATCTGCTTTTACGTTTTTGTGTTGTCGTAAGTGAAAAATGAAATGTGGTATGAAAAATTTATTGAGTTTTTTAATTCAGCATCCAAAAATATATCATATTAAAAACAGTTAAAATACAGAAAAAAATTCATCACATCGTTATGTGTTATTAATCATACAATGTGTGATAAATTGTGGGATGATGTGGATAGAAGTAAGTAGTGATTGCAAAGTGAAGCGTGTAATCTGTCACAGATGCAACTACATATAAAGTAAAAATTAAATAGTCTGTCTGTTTAGCGACAGACATTGATTACTAAAATTGCATGTACAGGGTGATTCTAGTAACTTGGCTGTACTATACCTTTGTTCTAAGTAAAGATACAAAAAAATTGTAGCAGAACGTTTTTCAGAATTTAATGAACTTTATCTGTCTACGACTACGACATGAATTTTTTCGTAAGTGCATTTTTAAATGGAATGATGTGATTTTTGTTCTAGTATGCATACATTTTTAGCTTTCTTTGCAATCATATATTTTGCATCTGAACATTTATTGTAATATTTAAAGACTGTAATCGAATATTGAGATAGTGACAAAGAATAACTTGGAAAATTTTAGTAAACATTTTGATTGTGTTTGCCAAATGCATTACGAAAAATGTAAACTTGCAGCTTTCAGAGGCGATCTTGTTCCTCTATTTTGTTATAGTGATAAATATTTCAGTCTGGAGGCTATTGGTCATTATCACTATCTTCAGGATTTTCAGTATTGAAACTAATTGGGATTTAATGATGCACGACGTAAAATAAGTGATAATTTTCTCAGGCTTAAGAATTTGTGTTTTGTCGCAACAAACGACGGCCAATAAACGAAATCGGTAATTATTTACTTTAGCGATTCCTCGCCGATTTTGATGAAATTTGGATATGTTGTCGGGGACACGATTCTGTATAACTTTTTCCTATACATGTTACCCCCGCTCGGCCTTAGTTTCCGACATATTTGCGAAAAACTTCTGTTGATTTATTCCGACACAACGCATTCCACTTTCCAACTTGTCGTCGATATTAGTATAGGTTTGGGCTAGATTAGTGCGGGGGGCGCACGCCCGCTCGCGGGCGCGTAAAGCGTGGTAGCAAATCGATGTAAGTTTGGAGATTTCAACTAGAAACTTGCGGATGCCCGTTAACACTGACTCTGTTCGGCGGCGCCGGCGCCGTCGGATATTAGGATGCCTCTGGTTCTAAAATATAATTTTTTTGCTAGGAAGAGGGTGCTTTCGAGAGCACCTATTGGATGTGTGGGGGCTCCCGTCAACACCCCGACTCACATCGGTTCGCTACCATGCTTTACGCGCCCGCGAGCGGGCGCGCGCCCCCCGCGCTAATCTAGCCCAAACCAATACTAATACCCGAGACAAGTTGAAAAGTGGAATGCGTTGTGTCGGAATAAGTCAACCGAAGTTTTTCGCAAATATCTCGGAACATTAACCCAAATTATAACACCAAAGCAAGAAATTTAAAAAATATTTTTGCGAATATTTCGGAAACTAAGACCGAGCGGGGGTAACATGTATAGGAAAAAGTTGCTCAGAATGTGGAGTTTTACAACATAGTCAAATTTCATCAAAATCGGTGAGGAATCGCTAAAGTAAATAATTACCACGAAATCATCTTATTCAATCTTCGAATAACGGATAAACATAAAATATCTTTTATTCTAGGTTATCTAGATATTATCTTTGCCCATCTCTATTCAGAACGCAAGCGCGTGTTCGCTGTCTGGGTATAAGTTGAAAAGTTTTCGATGACAAATCCGTGGTCTCTAAAGGCGGGATCTCCTAGCTGCGACAGGTCGCAGCAACCGGCCAGTAATTCCAAATTTCCGACCTCGCCCTTGTTTTAGTGTTTTCGAGGACGATCTCGATGCATGCTCAGGAAGAGCTAGCAGCATTAACCGCATCGACAGTCGTTTCTAAGAATAATATATACATATTTCACAAGAAGCATCGACAACAATTTATTCAATATCACTACAAACTTTGTCAGCCTTTAAGCGAAATAGTCAACAGTTATTAGAGGACAGTAGCCAAATATGGAATATCATTTTGTTCTTTAAATATCATTCTTACAAAGTCTTTTAGAGGTATTCAGTTATACCGATACTAGCAAAATACCCCCGCGCTTCGCTTCGGGCCTAAGAGATCTTAAGGACTCCATGAAAACACTTTCCGCCACCCCCTTAGGGAGTTGATTGGGGAAAAATCCTGAAATTGGGTTTTAGGCATTTATGTGGGTTACCTGTCGAGTAAAAACCAAGTTGATATCTAATCGGGCCTAAGCATGGACATGGGAATATAAGGACGGAGCAGTTGTTGAGGGGGATGAAGCAGCTTCCAAGGAGCGGGGAACTATGGTCACGTAGTATTCTGATGCCGCATTGATGATTAGTTGTGATCGCGCAAGCGCAATCTTATTTTCATCGAGTAAGAGTGAATCAGAACAGGGGTGCTAAGGTAGTTCTTCGGCTGCACTTGTTTTTGGTGGGGGAACACCTACAGGAGTGGTGGTAATGTGTGCTTAAACTGACGCCACCGCCAAGCCAGCCAAGTGGCGCCAACGCGAAGCCAACCACGGCCAACCAGCGTCGCCGGGAACTAGACAGTCCAGGAGCCAGCAACACTTTTTGATGTCTCATTTGTTTCAAGTTGGTTTATCTTTTTTTCTACTATATTTGTGCTACATGTGCAAAAAACGATCTCCTGCTATCACGATAGTGGAACAAAGCTTAACAGCAACGTGTCAATTATGTAAGAAAATATTGTACAAAATCCTTACGTGTTTAAACTTGAAAATTTTTGTACTAATAATAGACATCATAAAACACCGAAAAATGATCTGCTGCCATCTTAGTTGCGGAACGGCATGCCACTGCCACTCGTATAAACATGTTAAAAAAAAATGAAATCGATTGACTAAAATGTTTAAAGCTGAAATTTTTTTTGGTAGTATCACAAAATTGAAGAAAAGCGATTGCTGCGAATCCTATCGTGAAACAAAAGGCTTGGCAGGAGCCACCAAAGGTATTGCGCGACAAGGGAATACAATCCTGGCCATTATTTACTATCCCGGGATTGCGGGATTTTTTACAGTCTATCTCGGGATTCCGGGACTAATTCCGGGATTGGGTAATACAAAATTTCGGTAATTAAAATGATTTATAACTTACTTTCCATCATTAGTCTGAAACATAAACTAAAATCATTTTTCACAATAAAAACAGTAATGAAGAATAATAACGTCTCAATAAGTACGAACGAAGAAACAACAAAGCACCTAAAGTACGTACATATTTAAGTACAATGTTTCGACTTTATGTGTTCAGATCAGTTGCGATCTGTAACTCGCGCGATTTCGAAATAGCGGAAAGTGAGAATATCATTGTAAAAATAAATATGGTTCAGTTAGTTGTATACGACTTAATATTATTATTTAAATAAATCATTATTATTGTCCTTATTATTATGAAATGACTATGTTTATTTATTCTGTTTATTTTTATATTGTTCGGGTGTTCATAAAGTATTTTTCATAAAGTATTTTTTTGGAATCCAAAAAACAGCCGGGATCGCGGGATCCCGGGATTGTATTCCCTAGGCGCGACGCACCGCGCCAAGTTACGTTCACAAGGCGCGTGCAATTCAACATTAATTTTCTCCGCTGTCGTCATATATTTAAAAGCTCAATTTTTTGTACTAATTGTTTACATTATGAAGTGTAAGAAAAACGTTTGCTGCCAGTCCTATCGTGGAACAAAATGCTTGGCTGAATCATTATGTACTAAGTTAAAGAGAAAAATTTTATTGCAGTTTTAAATATTCGGGTTAAATTCATGCAACTCGCCACACTGCACCTTTCTTCCCCTCAGCCAACAGCAGGGCCTTTGGTGGCTCCTGCCAAGCCTTTTGTCCCACGACAGGACTGGCAGCAAAGGTTTTTCTTACACTTGTTAATGTAAACAATTAGTACAAAAAAATCAGTTTTAAATATATGACCGCAATGGAGAAAATTAACGTTGAATTGCACTCGTCCTGGAGATGCAAGTTGGCGCGGCGCGCGGCGGTACATCTTGTTGTCTCCTGCCAAGGCTTTTATCCTGTGATAGAACTGGCAGCAACCGTTTTTCTTCAATTTTGTGTAAATTTGATATAAAGAACCACCAAAAACATTTTCAGCCTTAAACATTTTAGTCAATCGATTTCATTTGTTTTAACATGTTTATACGAGTGCCAGTAGCATGCCGTACCGCAACTAAGGTGGCAGCAGATCATTTTTCAGTGGTTTATGGTGTCTATTATTAGTACAAAATTTTTCAGATTTAAACATATAAGAATTTTGTACAATATTTTCTTACATAGTCAACACACTGCCCCTACAGCACACTTCGTTGCAGGACCGTTGCAGAAGCGTTGCGCTGCAACATTTGGAACGTTGCACGGAATATTCCCGAAACATTACAAGTAAATTGCTATGTCCGCCCTGTGCAACATTGCAGGAAATATTTCTGCTACATTGTTTCGGAATTTTACAGCAATGGTCACGCAACGTTTCGGAGATTTTACAGCAATGGTCACGGAACGTTTCGGAGATTTTATAGCAATGTTCACGCAACGTTTCGGAGATTTTATAGCAATGGTCACGCAACGTTTCGAAGATTATACAGCAATGGTCACGCAACGTTTCGGAGATATTACACAGCAATGGTTACGCAACGTTTCGGGCAGCAGGGCCAAAAATAAAAATAACGGTATTTTATATACATATATATATACCGGACGTGTCTATGAGGGGACCCGACGGACGACATGAATGTGTGCAGAAGCGTAGTAGTATAACGTCCGTATGCCTTTTATAAATAGAAAAGAAAATTCTTTTATACCCCAGGGAGATTCAAACACCCGCGACCTGTAGCACCGTAGACGAACACTTTACCGCTGCAGCTACAACCGTTGATTAAGAAAATTGCTTCCGTATTCGAACTTATACTTCTACCGTGCAACACTTTAAACTCAAATTATTCAAAAACGGAGATTCGTTTTGACAAACCCCATTACATCTCCCTAATCGTGGAGCCGGATATCTTACAACAAATTCATTTTGACGCTTGACGTTGTATTAAGTTGATTCATATTCTGTTATGAAATATCCTGCGTAGTACAAGAAAATAATGCTTTTTAGTTTTTAGCGCATTTTTAATACAATCGTTTAACATAATTTTTTTTATATATTTTTTTATTTTCTAGTTTTTAATGTTTGTAGATTTACATTTCACAGCTCAGACTTCTTTACAAATATCTCTTGTTGCTGTATATAGTTTATGAATTTGTTTAAACCATGTAATGTTAATTAAGTAATTGTATTAATTATTTATGTCACATATTGTCCGTGTTCACATAATGAGTCCACAATTAAGGCTTCAACAACTACTTTAATTGAAAAATGAGATTTATTCGTGTAGACACGAATAAGTGGACCCTAATAGCAACCGTTCACAGAATACGCTCTCGCCCTCGGGCCGACTCGCACTTTGTCCACGCTTCTAGCTACCCTATCATAAAACGGTCGCGTCATCTTCAGCCGCGTATTCGGCCAGTCAAGTGTACTCGCCGAACCGACCATACAGTGACCAGGCGTAGGGAAAAACCCCTGGCCCGGGGATAGCTTTCCAGGCCCGAAGTTAGCTTTCCCGCGTTGACAGTTGGCGCCGAGCGAGAATTATATATATCGTCATATCTTCTACAATTATTTATTAATCAATGTGAGAATTGGTGACAAACTTCCTTGTGTATTAAGGAAAAACTTTGTCGCTGCAAGTTATATGTACCTCAAAATTGCCTCGATACTTTTTAACGGTGAACGTTGAAAAACATGGATTATGTCCAGTATTTCTTTCTAATTAAATATTATTAAATTTTTTAACATAAGGGTTTTGTGCATACATTTTGCGGCTTCGCTAGAGTTTTCTGAAGTTATGTTTTAAATCTCATAACGATCCCTTAACATTTACTCAAGTTATCGCAATTTATGTTTAAAGAAATAATGATTTTGGTCGATGAAAAATTTTTTGTTTATAATTTTTAGCTCGAATAGTAATGATTCGATCAACAAACTGTAAATAGAAAAAATGTGTGTCGTGACGAACTTTACAACACTATATTTTTTAAAATACAGTTTAACAACATTTAATTTTCGAATATTTCTTAGCGTTTGGACAATTCTTTTTCGTATTTTCGAGCGCTATTCCCCTTATTGCATCCGAGCCCTCAATTGTTGTAAAAAGCTTTTGCAAACTGTTTATTTGATACTGTATTTAATTCTGTTTTTAAAAATTGTGGTGTTGATTAACAATAGGCTAGTTGTTTCTGTCTCATTACTTTCATAAATTGAGGAATTAAATTTTTATTCAATTATTTGTTAGTTATGCAGACCTCAGAATCTATTGTTCTGGTTTTCTTTTTTTATGATTTTATCCTTAATGCAGTGCATACCTAGATCAGACGTAAGGGGTAACTAATGGGACGTGTCTTTGATTGTAGCGGTATTTGATTTTTTTTCTAGAATTTTTGTGTCTGAATGCTTTAGCTACTCAACGCCACGCATTTACCGGCTTCCGTTAATGTCATTTTTTGGAACGATGTGCCATTATTGTGGCTTTTACACGCAGGTGGCGAAAAATCTCTCAGTACAAGGGTATAGCGCCGCGGTCAACGTTGTCGCAGCTAAAAATTTTGAAATTGAGACGAGTACGAGATCAGTCGACATTATTTTCAAACCTCATTACAGTAATCTGGGGTGCGAGTGATAAACCGATCATAAAAGCGGAGCGCGCGGCTCGATTACCTGGGCCGGGAAATTCCCAATAGCTTTTTGCGACGTTAATTTGAAAGAGACCATCCTAAAATTTTCGAAGATCGGTCATCACTGCTGTCCAACGGTCGCTGGCAGCTCTGCGCTGGGCCGGTGCACGGTTGTAGTGGAACGCGTCCGTGAAGCGCTGTTACCATTTTACAAGTTCACGCGAGCGCGGGTTGCAGGATAAAACGCTGACCTTGTATAAGCATAGAGTTACCCCTCCCGCCGGCTGCCCCACAAGTGAGGTATCGAACCTCCTTAATTCCCAAGCCTGGTGTACCTATATGATACGTATTCCTTCTGCATGATGTTTTGTTATTAGTCTACGAGCGAGCTGTTGATAAGCTCACGTGTATTGGAGGTGTTAAAACGTGCTAAGAAATTAAGGGGCTGTTCCGGTCTAGAGCCCATAAAAATAGGTGATCTTTAGGAATTAATTAAATGAAAATTACTGTATATAATTTAATGTGACTTTTTGCATTGTATTAAAGAAGGTCTTAAATTATAGAAATATATTGTTTGTTTTATAATTAATTATTGCAGACGACACTGGGGAGTCGTTAAATTCAAGGCGTCAAAAAATTGATCTAAATCCAAAGTTATTATCCGAAACGACTGAAACTTTTATTTTGAAGAATATACTTCTGGCTGGGGGGAGGGGGGGGCAGAAAATATTACAAAAATGACATTTTTTTAGAAAATGACACTTAATATTTGAAATCACTTTTTCCCTATAAATTTTCAATTTTTTGTAATTTTTTCTGGTACCCCCCCCCCCCTAGCCAGAAATATATTCTTCGTAATAAAAAAAGTTTCAGTCGAATCGGATAATAACTTTTGGAGATACAAGTCCCACCGTTTTGAGAACACTGTTTCGAGCAAACCGCGTTGAAAGTTTTATGTGGGCGCCGAGTGGCTGGTTGTTTCCTATGCATTTGCCGCTACTCAAATGCCTATAACTTTGGGAATTTTACGAATTTCAACAAATTCTTTTAAACACGTATTCCTAAAAGGTTATATAATATAAAAAAATTGGCTTTTAGATCGGAGGGGTCCCCTTAAGGCCTGGTCGGCATCCTTTGCTGTTGTCCGATTGCAATAATCTTTTTCAGGAACTATTGTTTTATGAAACGGAACCATATTAGAGGGTGAGAGCAAACGAAATCGCAGGTTGAAAATAGGGGCCACCCTAGTATCCCATATAAGTCGTACTTGAATTATCATAAATCGTACCAAATAAAAAGCTAAGTCTGCTCCTAATAAACGTCTAGTTGTTATCGAGCCTGTAAGAAGAATAATCACGAATCCTTTTCAGGCGGTAAGAAGTCTAGCCGTGCATAGCGGATGTCTGTGTTTGCTGTTATACAAGCAACTGCGAGACCGATGGGAATTAGACAATCGAACACTGCACGACAGCTGTTCGGAGGAAGCTTATATGTACATAGGTATTCTTTCTGATGCTTTCGACGATGCGCGCAACCATTTGCGTGCGCGGCCGCATGTTACCCGTCAAAAAGTATCCTTTTAATTACAATTAGTAATCCAGTTTGTAAGTGCAAATAAATTAGGCATCATTAAAATAATTCACAGTTCATTAATTTGAACTAGCTGACCACTTCATTTATTTTTTAATACATTAATGCAGTAGGTACTTTGGTTAAGAACATCGTAATACGGAGCTAATATTCTAGGCCCTAGAATCTACGGTATTGTCAATGTGCAGTTGAAACGCGCGCCGCTTCACAGGATCGTATTCTTAGCCCCGTTACGCACTTGCGATAAATTGCCGGAAACTTGGTCGACAAGAGTCCAGAAACCTTTATTGTTTGCCGCGACCAAGTGCGTACGAAGTCATATATCCCCGTGTACCTCGTGATTGTCGACGCCCTGGTCGCTGGCAACTTGTCGCAAGTGCGTAACGGGGCTTACGAACTAACGCTAAAGAAGCAACGCTCGTGTGCGGTGTACAATACGGTGGCTCTTATTTTTGACTTTTGAATTTTCTTCGGGGCACCCTCCAGAATAGTTCCAAATAATAAAAAAAATCTATGTAAAGTTTGAGCTCGATCGGATAACGGGAAAAGGTGCCCCTGGGCCCTTAAACCTTTAAATCACTATTTAACAGCTCAAAAAGTCGATTTTATATAATATCTTCCAAGTTATTGATTAAATAAAAAACTATGTCAAACAAAAGTTGTAGATCCGGACAAGCAGCATCTTTTATGTTGTATTACTTTTTCCAGTGCGATAAACGGTTCTCGAAAAATGTCGGAAAAACTAAACGAAAAACGTTTTTCTTAAATTTTGAAAGTTTAAATGCTTCTCGAACACTTTTTATTTATGAAGGCGTACAAAAAATGGAATTTTTATTTTCGAAGACTATTTTTTAAACATTTAAGGGGGGGAGGGGGCATATAACGAAATATGCGAAAAAGATAAAAAAAATTGTTTTCCTTATTTTCAGTGTTTCATATGTCACGAATGTTTCCTGAAAATTTGGGACCGAAATTCGCAAAAATATCGAAGATATATTTCGGTCCCAAATTTTCAGGAAACATGACATATCAAACACTGAAAACAAGGAAAACCTTGTTTTTTATCTTTTACGTATATTTCGGTATATGCCCCCCCCCTTAAATGTTTAAAAAATAGTCCTCGGATATAAAAATTCCATTTTTTTGTACGCCTTCATAAATAAAAAGTATTCCAGAAGCATTTAAACTTTCAAAAATTGAGAAAAACAAGTTTTTTTTTAGTTTTTCCGACTTTTTTCGAGAACCGTTGTCGCACGAGAAAAAGTAATAAAACATAAAAGATGCTCCTTGTCCGGATCTAGAACTTTTGTTTGACATATTTTTTTACTTAATCAATAACTTGGAGGATATTATATAAAATCGACTTTGTGAGCTGTTAAATAATGATTTGAATGTTTAAGGGCCCAGGGGCACCTTTTCCCGTTATCCGATCGAGCTCAAACTTTACACAGATTTTTTTAATTATTTGGAACTATTCTGGAGGGTGCCCCGAAGAAAATTCAAATGTCGAAAATAAGAGCCACACCAGTGTACACGTACGTCCGTCAAAATTGACGTCCGTCGCGACAGACGTTGAAAAAACACTTGTTTGCCCCCAGCCTAATGAGGAGAATGTCAGAAATCCATTGTTGTCACTTTTTATATTGATACGATGAAAAATAAACAAATTCGGTTTCTGTATAATTGATGACATATCGCCGAGCAACAACGATCTCGCGTGGCTCGTACCATAAAGGCTCTCGCCGGTTATTTCGGCATCAAATAATTATCGAATAAAGATACTAAGAAAGATGAAAAATTATTTGAAGCCCAAGATGAAAGGTCTTCGAATAAACAAAGTATCTTTGACCGTCGGAAGAATTCCTGTCGAATAAACTGCTTCATTCGTGGCGCTTCAAATAAAGATAAATCATTTTATTCAATCTTCGAATAACGGATTTTGCCGATTCGACTTTGTTTAAAAAGTACAGGGCCTTGAATTGTAGATTAGTGCTGGAATAGATTCAGACTGGTAAGTCCATACATGTGTTAATAACATTACTTTAAACATAATTGTCAATTTTAATGCTGATTTCCCGAAAACACATTTTTGGAATCGATTTGCATGATTACTCAAAAACTAAGGCACCTACAGTCTTGATTTTTTTACAGTAGTTTAACCGCACCTGGGGCTCTAGTGTGAAGTGAACCGCGGACAGAACTGTTGAAATTCTAATTCCCGTTTTTTTTTCATATTTAAAAAATGGAGTGAAACTAATTTTGATCCTAATGGTATTGGTTCATACCAGAACTACTTTTATACTGATTGTGTAGAAACAATTCGTTTTATCACAGAGCCTTGATTAGCGCTTCAATTGAAAGGCCCAGGAAACAGTAATTTTATTTCAGTTTTTCAAAAGCCATAAGCTGTTGAGAATCTATTTTTCTTCAACAAAACGAAGCTATCACTGAGAACCTACATTTAACCGCCTCAGGGGTGGCATTCCCCCCAAATCACTGAAAAGTTGGCGGCCTACCTGACGGGGCCACTCACCAACTGCCGATCAGAGATCAAATAGGAAACACAATGAAGCTGACCTCTAACTTTTTAACAAACAACAAGCGACCACTAAAACTTTCTGAAGGTCATTCGGAAGGGAATATATGAAATTGAAACGGTTTGTTAAAATAACCTATTTGTTTACGAGATATCAACATGACCTTGAATTTTTAAAATGGAATGCGTAGACTTTTGTATCAAAATTTAAAAGAGCAATGAATTTTTTCTATTAAAAAGTATCAAACTGTGTTTGTCCTAAATTAAGCTTAATACTTTCATATAAAAAAATTCACTGTTCTTTTAGATTTTGATACAAAAAGATATGCACCCCATGTAAAAAATTCAAAGTCACCTCGATACCTCGTAAACAAATAGATTATTTTAAAAAACCGTTTTTTACCTTGCAATTTCGATATGAAACACTTCTTTGTAGAACACATAGTTTAGAAGTTATTTAGGCTGGACTAGTTACGTGACTGACCTATGTAAGAAATGTTTGCTGGATACATTTTATTTCTCATGATTCAAAAACCATATTGTTAATACCAATGCACAGAATGCCCCCGCAGGGCCCCTTCTCCAAAAAAAAATTATAAACACTACATTTTTTTCGTACCACTACACTTGGCCCAGTAAACTACCACTTCATTTTTCCCCCAAAAATGGGCCCCTCAGAACGTTTGCCACCTGGGCTTTTTTTCCTAAATCCGCCACTGGTTAATACGTAGACATGAGTGCTTGACATGATAAGAAATCAAAACTATTGGTGAGCCGAATGCATTTAGTTCGATATTATCATTCATCAAGTGGGCAGTTTGAACTACTGATAATGAAAGTAAAGCGTCCAAGTCTAGCCACTCTAACCTATCGATTATCAAATTTAACTTAAAAATTGAACATATGTCTGATGTCTCCACCTACATTTATGTACACAAAACGTGCACGATGAAACTGCTATGCACTGAATAAACAACTAAGGAAATGCTTAATAGATTTTTACTTTTGTATACAAGCAAATATTTTGCGTTTGGATGTTTATCGTAATATTTAAAGAACTATAAATAAATGCTGAATTATTAGCGAAGAATAAATGCAAAATTTTAGTTCAAACTTCGACGAAGTTTATCAAATGTATTACAGCACCAATGTGATACAAGTGCATACACAAAAGTTTACGAAACTATGCTAATGGATCACGCATTTGCTGTGCTAATTATACTAAAAGAATTAAATTGAATTATGCTAACAATGTACTAACTGTAAGATGTATTATTTACTCGTGTCGATGAATTTAGTAACCGGATCATGTAACATTAACAAATTAGAATATCACGAGCAGCTTGACCGTACTAAATAGGATCATGGTCGACCTGAATTCACTCAAGGATTAGAAACTATAAATGTCGATCCCCTCAATAGGAACACAATTAAATTCTACCTTCGCTGTTTTTCTTGCGCTTTACAATGTCGAGGCATTCTAGCTTCCTCACTTGAGTGAACAACATTAAAATTTTTTTATTTTTCGATATGGACTGTAAACTTACTTCTCCAGAAGTTCTGGATCTTGTATCTGAATTTATTCATGTTGCTGAGACATGATTATATCAGAATGAAAAAATGGACGTTTATATTATAAATTTCAACTCAAAAATAGGATGCATATATTTCTAAAGGTTATGCTTATTTCATCACATTGCTCTACACTCCGAAACGTAAAAAATGTGCAGGAATGTGATCAATTAAGCCTAACCTTTTAATGAGTGGCCGAGAACACATTCGATGATGCGTACTGTCATTAATAGCTTTAAGTCTTTAAGGCACTAATGCCCAAAAAGTATGCTGAAAATGTCCATGGACCCTTAACCTTCACCACATTACTAATTATCTCTGCAAGGCACGACACTTTTCGGTACAAGTTTGCTAATAAATATTTTATATCGCTTTTAATCCTTGTACGGAATTTGGAAATTTAAACTGATAAGTAAATTTAGGCCAAATTGGCCCAATATCATACATTTAGAAGAAATGAGCATAGCAAAATAAAACTCAGTTCGTTTCATTATTGTGGCTTAATATTTTAAGAACTAATTAAATTTGTACAATAAAACAAATTAAAAAATATTAAAAATAAAAAGCTGAAAAATAAAATTAGAAGAAACTATCATTATTTATTATAGACGGTTAGATGTTATTTAAAATGAGGGACTTTCAGTCCAAATTATAAACTGCTGGTCACAATTAAAGGAACACTATAATTCCCCGAAAATTTTGATCATTTTCAAATGGCTGTATCTCCGCGAAAAATGGTCGTAAAAATATTTAAAAAAAGCATTTTAACGCTTGATGTTTCTAGTTTTTGAATCTAGGACTCCAAATTTTCCTTGCGGAGCCCTTAGTGGCCATGCAAACGTGGAATAATCATTCAAAAGCAGGGAGAACAAAAAAAGTTTTCAAGAGAAACAGCGTAAAACAAGTGATCCTTCAATTTTGTAGACCATATCGCATGTTTGACCATATAGAACATATGGAAAAAAATCTGATCGGTCCGGGCTTTTGCACAGTGTTTAAGGGTAGTTTTAACTCGCAAAAAAAGTGGACACTTGAATAATTCCATCAATTTTTGGGATGATTTTAAAATGGATTTTATACGACGAAAAAATCTCATTAAATTGGCCACTAAGAGTTTTGAATGGAAAATTTCTTAGCTTTCGAAACCACCCATGAAAATTTTATTACGATCATGCGTTCGCATGTTATAGGTGTTCAAAGTGAAAAGTACTCGATCAATAAAAATCATACAGCAAAACAAAAAAATCGAAATTAGAAAGAAATGTTTGCTTTATAAGAACCCTCCATTGGATTTACTTAAAAAACATTTTTTGGCCCGTGCATACTTTCAAACTAAGCAAAAAAATTTGAATTTTCGTTTCCTGCGTTTCATCTTGATAAAACAGTATCATAATGGATGAAAGGAAAATGTTGAGTACAGGATTCAAAAACTTGAAACATCAAGCGTTAAAATGCTTTTTTTAAATATTTTTTGCGACCATTTTTCGCGGAGATACAGCCATTTGAAAATGACCAAAATTTTCGGGAAATTATAGCGTTCCTTTCATTTTGACCAGCAATCTACATTAGGAAAGAAGGAATGAGGATTTGTGACTCGATTTTGGGTCACAATGACCCAATTTCCATACAAGGGTTAAAAAATCATTTACTGTTAAGTTCACAATAAATAAATTGTTAATTATTTGCCTATTTATCTTACTATTGTTTAAAATTAGTAAGGAGTAACGAATCTAGTATGTACCTATGTACCACGGAGGCACAAGGGAATAGTTATGGCATTCGCAATTTCTGTTATCTAACCTGATTTCAATCCTGTTCCAAACAAAGTTCCTAAAAATGCTCTATTTACTCAACACCTAGATTCAGCTTGATTACATTTGATCGGGCCTGATTATTTTCCTCCTTTATCTTATCTGGACGAAATCCTCAGCAGATTACGAACATTTGTTGTATCTAAAGCTGTGAGATTATGTATTAAATTATATTGCTCAATAGTCTGTCATAAAGTTGCGTTAAGATGTAAGTTATCCTATTTAGACCGAAAGTAATATTTCAATATCAGTCACTAAGTAAGATAAACGAAACCGAGGTATTTATATTTAAATGCGTTCTACTTTAACATTTAGCACGCCAAAGTGGGAGGATCGACGTTCTTTGCCAAAAGTGATACTGAAAGGACGTCGTGGGTTTTTATTGTTGTGATAGTTTGTATTTTCATATTTTTGTCGTAACAATGTTTCTACTGAACCTGATAAAAATACCAACAGGAATCGTGGACTCCATTACTAAAAAAAATTTAAAAAAAAAAATGAAAAAGTTTTTTATAAAAATTTTGTTATTTTTAGTCAAAATACTTATTTAGATTTTAGAATGTAAATTCCATTATTATTGGACCATTTCGTCAATTATGAATTCACGATAAGAGAAGAGAAGATAAGCTCATTCATTCGCGGACAATTATTTATCGTTCATACACTAATGCTATCAGTACCTACTCACGTATATTTCGATACTCTACTCTACAATATCAATTCATCGGCCACTGAAAGAAGCAAAAAGAAGGAAACTGGGTAAATGTTTACATTAGGGGAAGATTCTCCGATTTCAATGACCTTGACATATGTTGTCAAGGTCATCATTCTGAACAACCTTTCCCATTAAACTTTTTGGCGCTCGGCTTTAGTTTACGAGATATTCGAAAAAAACTTTACTTAAAGGCTCCTACCCACACAGCACCATGACATTGCAGCAACGTCTCTGCAATGACACGGTGCAAGATTGCAATGTTGCACCGCATCATTGCAGAGAAGTTGCAGGTTCACTCCTACGTTCGCTTTAACAATATTGCACGAGTGTATTTTTGCAAAGTTGCGGCAGCATTACAAATATGTAGTCCTGCAACGTTCCGACAATGATTCTGCAACGAAACGGCAAAATTGTGGCAATGATCCTGTAACTCTTCGGCAATATTGCGGTGCGAGATTGCAATGTTGCACCGCATCATTGCAGAGAAGTTGCAGGTTCACTCCTATGCCCGCCTTAGCAATATTGCAGGAGTGTATTTTTGCAAAGTTTTGGGAACATTAAAAATATGTAGTCCTGCAACATCATTGCAGAGAAGTTGCAGGTTCACTCCTACGTTCGCCCTGGGCAGTATTGCAGGAGTGTATTCCCGCAATGTTTTGGAGATTTTACAGCAATAGTCTCTCCGCAACGTTTCGGGCAGTGAGGGACGCGACGACATGAATGTGTGTAGGCAGAATCGTAGTAGTATAACGCCCGTGTGCTTTTTTCTCATAGAAATTTTTTTTCCCCAGGAGGATTCGAACCGAGGACCTGTAGCATCGTAGACAAACACTTTACCGCCGCAGCTACAACCGTTGATTGATAAGATTGCTTACGTATTCGAACTTATATTCCTACCGAGTAAAACTACAAACTCAAATTATTCAAAATTGAAGGCTCATTTGACAAACCCCATTACGGATTTGTAACACTATAAGTGCGGATTACAACTTTCACCCGGTGTCATTTTAGGTTAGGTTGGGAAACAGTCTTTAGACTGGACCTTTGCATTTGTCTTTTCTTCTTTCTTTTCTCTTGCTTGATTGTATATACGTGTTTGTGCAATACAGACGTTTAATAATAATAATAATAATATCACACATTAAAATATGTAGTACCTACTCTGCCTAAAAAAATTAAATTGATCTTCAAATCTCTTCTATAATTTTATGTACAAACAAGTCTCACGATAACACTTTTTTCATATCTTCAATGGCCAACGAGAAATTCTAGCGTACCCAGTTAAATGAAACATGCTGTAGAATCCACTCAACGTCATGTATATATTTCGACAAGTTTTGTCAAAGTCATAATTGCTTCAGAATATTGCTGTAATGTTTCTACAATATTTTCACTACAGTATTGCGCACGGCAATATGTGTGCAATTTTGTTTGGGCGTTGCCACTGGAACATTGCACGTCGATGTGCGCGCAATATTGCAGGAATATTGTAGGATCGTTGCCACTGGAACATTGCACGTCGATACGCGCGCTACATTGCAGAAGCGTTGCCACTGCAATATTACAGGAATATTGTACAACAATGTGGGTGCAATTGTGGTGTGGCGTTGCCACTGGAACATTGTGCGTTGATGTACGCGCAATATTGTAGAAATATTGTAGGATCGTTGCCACTGGAACATTGCACATCAATGTGCGCGCAATATTACAGAATATTGTAGGATCGTTGCCACTGGAACATTGCACATCAATGTGCGCGCAATATTACAGAATATTGTAGGATCGTTGCCACTGGAACAATGCAGTGGCAACGCGTGCGCAATATTTCTGCAATATTGCAAGAACGTTGCCACTCCAATATTGCAGCATCATTTCTGCAATATTGCAATGCAACCTGCAACAATGCACTAGTGCAGCAACGTTCCTGCAATAATGCTGCAACGAAGTGTGCTGTATGGGTATAGACCGGGCAACAATCGCTGGCAACTTGGTCGCCTGGCGACTCGCTGGGATGCATCGGCTTGTCTCCAGCGACTTGAACCGAGCGACTGGCTTTCAAGCTGACTTCGTTAAAAATAATCCGATTTACATGAAATTTGGTATGATTTTCATCGGAAAACACATATGGAATCTATTGGTGTCACTTCCATATCGATAGGATAAAGAATAATTATCACCGAGTACAAAAGGAACACTGGAACATTTAAATAAAATACTGTTATAGTAATGATAATAAATAGATATGATTCTGAATTGTTCTTTTCGTTTTTTTATTTTATTTCACTAGTTATGGCCTATTAATTAATTCAAAACGCAGAAGTATTCGATGTTAAGAAAACATCGATGCGTAGTTGCGATGCATTACATCGAAAAAAAATATCCGATGTTTTTTTTAAGTGAACATCCCTAGTAAGCGTGATTTTTTAATGCAATAGCGAGTTAGTGAAATTGTACAGATTAAGAACAATGCAGGGCGTGTTGAAGAAAAAAAGAAGAAATTGATAATTAACTGTAAAGTATTTAAGTACATCCTATAGTAAATTTTTAACGTATACATCTATTATATGATGTGTGCGCGCGTACACACACACACACACGCGCGCGCGCGCGCACACACACACACACACACACACACCATATATATATGGTGTGTTGCCACAGAGTCGGCGATGTTTTCCATTCGGAACGGGAAACAGGGATACAGGCACTAGACACTCCGGCGATGTTGCTCACCGTTCACTTGAATACAGTTTTTCGGGAACATGTGGCCAACAGTCATTTCTAGAAGGCCCTTTGAGGCAAGGGTCAACTTGCTGTATCCCACAGAGATTGTTGCAAGTCGCCGGATACATGTATCCGGCGACTGCTCCAGGTCTATTCGTATCTCTTAACCTTTAAAGGACGAGTCGCCAAACACGAGTTGCCGGACACAAATCGCTGGATAAAAGTCGCCGGATACAAGTCGCTGGAGACAAGTCGGTTATCCCACCGACTCGCCAGCGACTCCAGCGACAAAGTTGCCGGCGATTGTTGCCCGGTCTATACGAGCCTTAACACTAGAACTGCCGACGGTATTAGTATTGGTTGAGGCTAGGCAAGTGCGGGAGGCGCGCGACCGCTTGCGGGCGCGTAAAGCAAGGAGTCAATTCACTTTCCCATCACCCACAGTTAACACTAGAATTACCGAGTTTAACACATACTCATATCGGTTCGCTACCATGCTTTACGCGCTCCCCCCCCCCCTCCAACCCCGCCCTAATCTAGCCCAAACCAATACTAATGCCGTCAGTTATGAAACTGATTTCAATATATAATGCCCAAAGTTTTTTATTAATATGTCTGAAACTAAGGCGAACCGCCAAAAAGTTTAGAAGGAAATGTTGACAACATATGTCAAGATTATTGAAATCGGTGAGGAGGTAGCTTTTCGACAGGTTTACCATTTTTGGGGTTAGAATATTTATTCACGTATTATATAAATATTTATCATATAATCAACAATTAGAGACATTAATTTATTCGCTATTATTTTCATCCAATGTACTGTTTCATTTCTAGTTATTTACATCGGAATGTTCACATCTGACTTTACGTGCCCGCAAGCGGGCGCCCCTCCCCCTCCCCCTAAACTAGCCACAAACAATACTAATGCCGTCGGCTGTGAAACAGTCGTCTGTATAGACAGATTTCAATGTACAATTATGCCAAGTTTTTTGCAAATATCTCGTAAACCAAAGGCGAGCGCCAAAAAGTTTAGAGGGAAATGTTGTTCAGTTACACAACATATGTCAAAGTCATTGAAATCGGAGAATCCTCCCCTAATGTAAACATTTACCGGAAACTGCCATATCTTTAATGTGTCCCACGTGTCTTAATCTTTAGAGGGCCTGGATTTTTTCATTGAAATTGTAAATTTTATTTACTTAAAATTTATGCATATATACCACGAAAATGGCCGGAAAAGTATCCAAATTCTTAGATGGCCACTATAGTGGCCAGTCCGGCCCTCTAAAGATTAACGTAGCAAGAGTTTGGAAGACACCCTCCAGGTTTTTACCTTTTTTGTAAATATCATTCACTAGTTATACAAATACTAATAGACTACCGCGCATTGTTCATACTATTTAAAATATTCATTATAATGTAACAAAATTAATCTGGGATTTTTTTTTAAATCATATTATAATTATAACAATTCCTTCAAACCGTGTAAAATATGGAATAATTTTTTTTTGGAACTTTCGTTTCCGAGAACGTCTATCTTGCAAATTCTTCTGGCCAGAGTGCATCTAACTAAAAATCAGCTGAATTTATCCTCGTGTACAAATATGTCGAAATTGTAGAATAACTTTTTTCGAACAAGGCTTTGTTTCCCAGAAAAACGCATTTAAAATTGTGAGTACACGAACACGTGGCTAAAAAATTTCTTTAAAAGAAAGCCTCATTAATACAATTTCAATCTGATTTTCTACTGATTTAGTCAGCTGTGCGCGAACCAATCGAGTATCCAAACTGATTTTCTCGGAAACGAAAGACCACATGAAGAGAATTTTATTCTATATTTTCAATTTAATTTTGCACACGGTACTACCCTGTGCCTGGTTGTACCGTCCGTCTTCAATTAACCTGTATAAACTGCAATTCTGAAAAGCATGTTACATTCTGTATATTATACTGAAATGGTGAGAATTTGTACGGGTAAATTTAGTTGCTGATACACTAATTTCTTCCTATCTCATTTTAATGGAATACAAAGACCTCGTTTGAATTGTGGTTTCAGAGTAGTGTTTCACAATATTTGCGCGTTGTCTATGTTAATTACAATTACCAACAAACCACAAACTACAGAGTACACTTGAATCAGATTAAGAAGGTTTGTTCGAGTTGTATTTGATTTGAGAGTATACATTTGATTTTCATTATTTAAATAACGATTATCCCCAAATGAAACGACTACTGATACATTTCTGATTTTTGTTCAATTCTGAAGAAATACAGGTACGTCTCGATTAGTGCGATATACGATTTGGTGCGAATTATAAAATGACACCAGGTCGCACTTAACGCGAACAAAAATTCAGATAATGCGGGGTCCGCGAGGCTTCTTTCATTCGGTAGAACTGTGGAAACAATTTGTCTTTTGTGACTTGGACAAAGTAGATACCTACTGCGGATTTATCACCACATATGAGCTGTTTTTTTTTAGTGTTTTTTTTTTAAGTTAAAATTCCATTTTTTGGAAGAAATGAGTTAATGGTAATTTTAGTCAGATATAGCAAAGTTACTATGTTACCACTGTACATAACTTCGAGACCTATAACAAGAGACATACAGAGATATGATGAGTTTACTGTCTTACTTACCTACTATTCACCATAAATGCTTCACTATGCTAAGTGTAAAGGAGAAGTAAGTTTGTAATAAGAAAAAATTTGTTATTATTAGTTATCTTACCGAAGTAATTTACTTCTCATACTTTTTTATTTATAAATTCAGTATGATATAACTGAAATTATTTCTTAATAAAGTCGATTATTCGTTTACTTACATGTCTTCATTTTAATTATTATTTTTTACATTCAAAAATACATTTCAGAAAAGCCAACTTCAATTAAAATATAAATTTAAAATTGCTATTGGTTATATTTTTCATAATATGTTATAATTGAAAGTGGTGTAAGTCCATTTGCAGTTAAAATATCGTTTATTTTCTTGAACATTTTTATTGCATAATAAAATTTAACAAGTTTATAGTTTTAAAAACATTACCCGAATTTATTAACATTTGCCAATATCTTTAAGTTAATTCAAACGCAAACCCTTAAATATCTTAATGTATGAATAAATGGACTTATACCACTTACAAAAACAACGGTTCATATAAGAAGATATGAAGAAGCAGGACAACACAATGTTGAAATACTTTAAAAAATAATAAATTTGTTCATGCCATCATAATTTAATAAAATACGTATGAAAAGGTGTATTTAAAATTTTTTATTGTATATTTTCATTAAATTAGAACCAATTCCTGTATTTCAAGTACCTATTCCAATAGTGGGAATTCGAATATCGCCTTCAATTTCTGGGATTTATTACTCGCGCTAATCGTGACCTACCTGTACTGATTCCTGGTTAAACCTTGTGATAATTAATGCTGCGAAGAACTCGACTCAGCTTTCTCAGGAGCTGATCAGGCTGTTGCAGGGATCAATTGAAACCAATCATAGATGGAAGAAATTACTGAAGGATTCTGGTAAAGTCGCCTAAGGTGTTTTGCAAAACTAGATACCTAAGCATCGTGAAAAAATTTCAAAGGACCTTTTAGTCTTTAAGTACTATAACATTAGGGTGGCCTTTATTTATACGTGTCGAAATTTTTTTGTATTTATTTGCTCTCACCCCCTAGAACGGTGCCATTTGATGAAAAAATAGTCCTTGAAAAAGTTTATTGCAATCGGACAACAGGAAAGGGTGCCGACCAGGCCTTAAAGTTCGGAATTCATCAATGGTTCGAATTTGAAGAATTTCTCAAAAAATGGTAAGCTCTATCGAAATCTTGTTCAAATAATATTAAAAGAGCATTGAATTTTCTACAATTACTGTATACGTGTAAGTTTTTCGTGCTTCCAACCATTTTTTAAATAATAGCGTTTGAATATAGAAAGGTCCGCATTACGCGCTTGTAAACAATACATCACGCCGCGACGTACAGGTGAGTGGCGTTAATTTGAATAAAATTTCGATAGGGCTTACTATTTTTGAGAAATTCTGCAAATTGAAACCATTGATGAATTCTAAACATTAAGGCCTGGTTGGCACACCCTATCCTGTTGTCCGATTGCAATAATCATTTTCAGGGACTATTTTTTTTATGAAATGGAACCATATTAGGGGGTGAGAGCAAAAGGAATCGCAGGGTGAAAATAAGGGCCATCCTACTGTAGTATACACTTCGATTTCTGTACTGTAGAAAACAAAATGAGTATTTCTAACGGTCTTTTCGTTTACCTCGTAACTATTAATGGTGACATATTAATGGTAACTTATAGTGAGTTATGCTATTGAACTTGAACATGGACTACCCTCTCTATTTAATTATTATTTACACTATACCTCGTCATTATTTGTACCACGTATGCCATATATTTATACCATCCACGTTTAAAACAGTATTGCAAGAGATTGCTGTCCCTTTCTACGGTACGTAACTTATCACCTGCGAAACCTTCACCTGACGGATATAGACCCCATTTGCTCCCGCCTTGCACACTTTAACGTGTCAATTTAAAAAAAAAGAAAGATTTCAGATTATAACAAAGTCAAAGTCTAATATAAATACTTATTCCACAACATATATCAGTGACTCTGTATCTGCCATGTAGTCGACAGGTAAGCCATCACCCGATACTTAACTTGGATTTCTTAGGCTGGACATTGAAATAAGCATAGGCATGTGATTCGCGTGCGTGAATGTACGTGAATTTTCCCTTCCCGTTAATAAAAACACAACCGATGGTATCTAGTATCTATCCGATACCATCAAAAACCTTGGACTTCTCTTGATCTAAACCCAGCTCGAAGTTTCGAGCAACACATTGTAAAGCTTTATCGCCGTAAGTACATCCGCCTATATGTATAGGCACTTTGTTTCTGTCACGCTACATCCTTTGGAGAGAGAGGAAAATTATGACGTTATTTATGGTTGAGGAAGTAACTTGGGCCAACAAATTTCTGATAATAATCGGGCTCACAATATTGAATTGTTCTTTACATGAGTAATTGCAAGCCTGACGCAAGTCTTCCATTGATTAGGTTCCAGACCTAGGACACAAAATTGCAGGATACTTTAGCTCGTAGCGTGGGTGAATGATAGATAGTGAGGTATTGTACCTGGATCATGCTCGAATGATGTGTGAAATGTATCATTGAAGACACATGCTGGTATGTGTGACCTTCACCACTCATTATAGGTCCGCACAGGCCCAAGTCACCTGTTCACCTTGGTGTGCCTAGACTTTTAATGCGCTAGTGTCCAAAAACTCTACGGAATGTGTTCCCGAGCTCTTTGTTTTCATTAATGCGGTACCGTCATCGTGGCATTATGAAATATCAACATAAAAGATGGAAAATATGTGAATGTGTTCCGGGTACCGGCCATGAGCCTTCGAGTGTCACAGCTCACAAATAGTATTTCCAATATACAGGATGTTAAAGAAAAGGGTCTAAGGCTTTAGGGGCTTACAGTTCTCACTGATTGTGAGAGGAGTAAAAGATGCTTAATCAACATAGATCCCAAAATCAAATCATTTCGATGTAAAATCTACTTGTGTTATGTACAGGCGTTGGATAGATCGTAAGTGTCAAGTTAATTGTTTTTCTTTGCATCAATATATTCTGCTTTCTGAAAGGAGAAAAAGTCTAAACGGAACCATATATCGCAAACGCACCGTTTTCTCAAGAACGTGAAAAACGGGTTCATCAAATCGTCACATGGATCACTTCATCCATGCTAAAACTTTATCACTCTTTTCTTAGAGAACGTTTGCGACTTATGGTTCCTTTCAAACTTTATCTTAAAATTGTTTACTATTTAATACAGTAAAAGAAGGAACATGTTCTTATAGATGTGTTAGAACAAGTTACGTATAAATAATTAAATAATTCTGAAATGGTGGTAAATTTAATATTTGGTTTGAAGTCTGTTTTGAACTAGTCCCCCGCCCCCCCTGCAAGATTCATTGCAAAACTAGTTACATGTCCATAAATTAGATAATATGATACTATTATGTACAATAAAATATTTCGCATAAGAATACGTATTTTTAAATCCTAGTATATACTAGGGGTGTGCGGGTACCCGACTTTTCGGGCTCGGGTCGGGTCGGGTAAAGTCGGGCGGGCTCGGGCGGGGGCCCGGGACAGACGGGCCTACGAGTAGTCCGACTGTGTCGTGTAGCCCGATTATGTCGCGTAGCCCGATTACTTCGGGTAGCCCGATTGTATCGGGTAGCCCGATTATGTCGGGTAGCTCGATTAATTCGGGTAACGCGGTGCATGATAAGTTAATATACATATTCAGCTTTTTTAAACAACCGAGTACTCGGCATGTACAAAATCTTTATCTATATGAAACTTTAGAATAAGATAATTTTCACTTGAAACATTTTTTATAAACATTTATGAATACAAATAAACAATGATCTTACAGTTGATACAGGAAATAGGCATGCAATGGAACAAGTACACGGACAAAGATATTACCGAAAAATGTGCAACAGCTTCGTCTTTTACATGCTAATTTAAAATAAATACGTTAAAAAGCATATTCATATGCTTGTATAGTTTTCTTAAATACTATGAAACATCCAGATAATATGCGTTTTTAAACATGTATTTAGTACTGCGATATTAAGAGAAGGAAGTTTAATGTATTATTAACAATAGTTTAAAAAAAAAATTCATACCTATTACTTTTGGGGGCTGTTACGCGAGGATTCCACTTAAGTAAAAATTCAACTTATGCACCTTATATACAAAGTTAATATACAGGTGGTAGGTATCGAATGAAGGTCACTTTGAATAAATCCGTTAGAAGCATTATTTTTCCACGTGAAAATTATCTTATTATAAAGTTACGTATTGTTTATTATGTAAAGATTTTGTACATGCTTGCCGAGTACTCGGTTGTTTAAAAAAAGCTGAATACGTATATCAACTTATCAAGCACCGCATTACCCGAATTAATCGAGCTACCCGACACAATCGGGCCACCCGAATTAATCGAGCTACCCGACACAATCGGGCTACCCGAATTAATCGAGCTACTCGACACAATCGGGCTACCCGTAGGCCCGTCTGTCCCGGGCCTCCGACCGAGCCCGCCCGACGTTACCCGACCCGATCCGACCGCTCGGGTACCCGACACATTCGATTACCCGCACATCCCTAGTATATACAGGATATTCTATCGTGTAATTTAATCAAACTGTATTTTTTATCTTAAAATTTCCTAAAATTACAATATCTTTTATAGATCATATTTTAAAAGGTAATATATAGCTATATATATATATTTTTTTTTTAAAGCAATCCAAAAATAGGATCATCAACCAAGAAATTAATTGCTTCACTTCAATTGTTATTATTAACATTCAAATTAACATGAGTCAAGGCAACATTATTGATAATGGGGGTGAAATTAATTATGCATATAATTTCATGTGACTTCTCTTCAAATGTAATAAATTACCTATACTTTATCCTTGAACTTCGGATATAGTCAATTTCATTTAACAATTTAAATGTACGAAGTTATATAATTCAAAATTTATCATACATGCTCTACAATGCAGTCACAAAAACAAATACAAGCTTTCAATCCTCTTATCTGATAATTACAAATGGTAGGTTCGAGGATATGTCGACAATTTCTGCTAAAACTTTTTTAAATCCATTATAAGAGTCAATAATACGTATTTACTCTAATATGCATATATTTTGCGTTTACCCATAGCATGTATATAAACACCCGTTTAATTTGTATTTACATTTTTGATTTTTTTTATATCTTTGAAAATTTAAATTGGTACTTTAATACATAATGTACAAGGGGTCTGAAAAAGCGTTACAAGAAATAGTTGCTAGACGATAAAGAATAATATGAAACACGAGAAAACTCTTCGTTATAATCTTTTATTTACAACTAGCTGACCAGTTACCCGGTTTCACGCGGTAATTATTTATGATGTTTCCAAAACAGAAAAGCCTAAAAAATATAAATAGCCTATAATTTAATCTAAGACGTACATGTATGTAATGTATATTCTAAATTTCATTGAAATCCGTTCAACCGTTTACGCGTGAAAGAAAGACAAACAAACAGACAACGTTTCACTTTTATATATTAGTATAGGGATTAGTTTCCAATGGTGATAAAGGAGAGAAAGTTTTGTAAAAATCTTTTAGCGCTTAATCTACATCTATTATTACTAAAAAATAAAAAATAAAAACGAAAATACGTCTATTCAAGACAGTTATTACTGTCTTTAAGAAATTCTAAATTCAAAAAAAAAAATAGAGCGGTCGTATAACGTGGAATATATAAAATATCTCTCAAACAATAGCTCGTCTCCTACAGTATCATCAAGTTACAATAATTGTGAAAAATGTGTAAGTAAATTTATAATCGTAAAAAAAAATAAAAGTCTTGTTTCCCCAAAATAAATCGTTTATTGATTTTTCTATTGTAACGCTTGTTCATCTGTGCAATGTAATTCTGCGTTTTCCATCTATTTTATTAGAGTGTTTGTTTTTAATAAAATACTATTAAAGCAATAGTAAGATGGAAAGTTGCATTTCTATGAAATATTCATAAAATAATTCCACGTTTTATATTCGCCTTTAAATGACAATGAAATTGACTTTTCAATGTCACCTTAGTGCATATCTACCTTGTTTTATTTTCTCGCGATATTTCAGACTTATTAGTTTTTGCATTTTGACAGCCACAGGTGTAAATCGCCACCGCGAAACGCGCGAGCAAACAGGCAAGATGAGAAGCTGGGGATCATAAGCATGCTCATCGCTATACATATGCACTTGTTTTGCACGAAACGTGCACGTGATTATTAAAGAATAAAATGACGCAGGTAAAGAACTCTGGGTACAGAGGCGGAACAGATTAATTCTTCTAGCTTCTGATCTTGTGACGCTTCGCCATATATCAAAGATGATCTACTATTTATCATGTGAACGAATAGTGTAACGAATTGCGTCAACGCAAGGAGCGAAGTGCACCGGTCGAACTCGATCACCCAAGAAGGTGCAAAATTGTTTGTCGCATCTGCCCATATGTGATATGAAGCATCATCATAAATATTATTATTCGAGCAATAATCTACCTTAAGTGTATCTCAAGTTATTAACCTTATTCTCCAGGGATAAACGTATTTTCTGGTAGAATAAATCCCTCATTATTCGAACACACATTGACAGTAGCTGAGTATTCGATTATCGATGGAATATTTTGCAAATGATTCATCTAACTTGAAGAACCACAAGTAACTTGTGAACTGTTTACCTTATAAAAAAATATTCCAAACAAACAATAAGGAGTAAGGAGATTTTTACTATCTTACTTTCTTATCAGGATATGACAAATATCTTCGTATTTTGTGAAAATTGAGTACCCGATATTTCATTTAGAAATTTGGCAAAGTCTTCAATGCTGAATAAAAAAGAATTACATAAGTCTTCTGGGTGGTAAAATTTAATGATTATGTACAAAGAAGTTCATACAGAAATTTCTACTTTCTGTAATGCTCGAACTTTTATCCATTACATTTAATGTAACTGTTTATGAATAAAAGACATACATATTGTAAAGTTTTTGAACATATAACTGTATATAATGAAATGAAATCTCAGATGAACATAATCTTTTATAAAATAATTTTAAACCTTAAAAGTGAATAATCATAAAAAGCATTTGAGGCATGTAATGCATTATGAATTTTTATAAATGAAGAACACATTAGTACCTAATAAAAATATACGTGTATGAGATGTTCGAAATGCATTTGCACGATTTTACGATAATAATTTCAGTATCAAGAGTTGAGTATGCTCCAGTAAAATGTTCAATGTTAACCATGAAAAGATTCACATCGAAATAATGGGCATTTCAAAGCTTGCAGTTCATCGGTAAATTCAACAGTTTGATTTTCCCATTAGGGCAATATTCCTTTGCGTCTGTTATTGATCCCGCAACAGAAGTTAATACAGCTTCTGTGAGATTTAATTATTCATTCTCTATATGCATCTGATCTAGATATTATCGGATTATCTTTTGTTTCAGTCGATACAAAGCTTTCTTAAAAACAGCTTTAAGGATAGACATGATTGGAAACTGATTTCCAGATGAGAAGTCATAGAAAGGTATGAAATGTATACCATTAATTAAAATAAAACATTTTGTAAGGAAAATTCATGAGTAAATATTATAAGAAAATATTGTAAGAATGTTAATACCTACTTCAAAATGTTTTAAATTTCCATATTATCAAATATTAAAATAATCGATTGTTTCGAGTGATTACGTTTAGTTATCTCGTTGATATGGATTACTATACACAATGCTTATTTATGTTCGAAGGTTTGAGGAAGAATTACCTGTAAAACTAAATCCTCAAAACTTACACAACCAATCAAGGTAATCTGCTTTACACGCACTAAGTATTCCCTCTCTATACGCGCGCAGATAGGGTACGTTTGTGCACATATTAGGGTGGTTCTTATTTTCGACTTTTGAATTTTCTTCGCGGCATCCCCCAAAATAGTTCGAAATATTAAAAAAAAATGTGTGTAAAGTTTGAGCCCAATCGGATAACGGGAAAAGGTGCCCTTGGGCCTTTGAACACTTAAATAATTATTTAACAGCTCACAAAGTCGATTGTACATAATATCCTCCAAGTTATTGATTACATAAAAAAATATGTCAAACAAAAGTTGTAAATCCAGACAAGGAGCATTTTTTCTGTTCTATTACTCTTTCTTGTGTGACAAACGGTTTTCGAAATAAGTCCGAAAAACTAAGAAAAAACTTGTTTTTCTCAATTTTTGAAAGTTTAAATGCTGCGGAACACTTTTTATTTAGGTATGAAGGCGGAAAAAATTGTAATTTTTATTTTCGAGGATTTTTTTTTAAACATTTAAGGGGGGCATATACCAAGATGTGCCAAAAAGATGATTTTTTTTCTTCATATTATCAATGTTTGATATGTCATGAATGTTTCCTGAAAATTTGGGACCGAAATTGGCAAAAATATCGCAAAGGTATGCCTCGCGGTCCTAGGTTTTGGAGATCTCTCCCTCCTCCAGCATTTTTTCAGACAGATGGCTTCAACAGAGTCCACTATAGATGGTGAAGTTATTGGACATTCGTCCCAGTTGATCAAGTCGGCCTAATCGGTAGCATCAAAATTCAGCAAAGCTGGAGAACATTTTCGGATTTCTACTGACTTTAATTCCTCACGTGCTGCCAGCACGCTACATTTTCATCGGCGAGCTTCTCCCGATGAAAATAAATCTAAACACGACCTCGTTCGGACTATTTTTTACTTTGCGTAATTCGAATTACAGCAAACTCTCGGAATGTGCTCGCCTTAACCATGCATTAAGCGCACGTTGCTGTCCCCACCGCTTTTAGTGAGAGAACTCGTGAGCGAGCGAATGGGCTCGTTTGATACTCTGTCTCGCTTCGTCTTTCACGTGTATTCTCTCTCTCTCTCTCTCTCTCTCTCTCTCTCTCTCTCACCATCGGCGACTCAGAATGGTCGACGCTGCGCGTTAAACGCTCGCCGCCAGCCCCAAGCACGAGCTCATACAGAGAGTCTACTGCGTTTCTATGCGCTGTAAATCGATCGTACATTATACACGGTGTCTCACTTATAATTAACATCTAAATTACTTCCGTTGACATAGAAAGTAAGAAAAAAGATTGTGAGGAGTTTATATGGCTTCAGGACGTGTATTGTCCGTCACTCTCAAGACAAATTTGTTGTCTTTAAAACTCTAAATTATGTATCACTTTATTAGAAGTAGTTAATTTAAATAGAAGATATTAGCATTAACCCTTCACACCCTAAACAATTTTTGCAATATCAGCGACTGACAGACATTTTTATGCAATATCATACCTGCCAGATATTTTTATAGTCACTCTTCTGAAAATTGAGTGTTGTTCTCTCAAAAAGAAATTGTTAATCCGTATAATTTATCTTTTTATCGTTAACTTTTTTCATTTATAAAAATGAATAAGTTAATAAAAATATATTTATTCTTAAAAATGTATTACAAATTAAATCAATTAATTTTATTATAAATTTATTTAATGTTTACTATGTATTTCGCCGTGCAAGGCAAAGGATTAAAGATCGGTTTACAAACGTAATAAAAAGAAATTAAAATAGTAAACAAATTTTAGACGGGAATTAGACTGGCTGCGGGTCGCGATCGCGATCCTAACAAATTCTCTCGCAAATTTTCATACGACAAAGAGAGATGTAGAGGTGTCGCAATTGTTTAAGTTTTATACATAACACATAGGTAAACATTCGTACAATGCAATGCAAAGATTAGAATACCTGTAAACAAAGAAGTATAATTTCGAATAAAATCAATCTAATAAGACGCTGTAGAAAGCGGAAATGTATTGTTCCTTCTATCAAACATATGTGACATGTTTTTCCAATTTCTCGATATATTATCCGTCAGATGATGTAGATGAAGGATTTATCAAAAAGTGATTGTGATTTATCATTAGATCTAACAATACAGGGGGTGTGAGTTCTTTGTCCTTTAATCCCGATAACATAAAAAGGTTCGATAATGAATGATAAATCGTCAATCACTTGACTAACTTTAATCGATCAAATCATTACATGATATGTAGGTACTTTCTGATTCCTAGCATTGCTAAAACTGGGATAATAATTATTTATCTGAAACTAAGTTGAAGTTATGAAAGAAATTTTTAATTGCATTTCCTACAACAAAAACTTAAAATAATTTTAGAATTTTTTTATTTAGGCAGAAAACCTATTCTTTTCAACACCTGCATGAAAATGGGTGTTTTCTTACGCCTGCTGAGCGGGAGCAAAATGGCCAATTTCAGACGTTTCGCGTTTTCTACTTTTTTCCCAAGGGAAAAAGACTTTGCGCGCATGCGAATTCGCATTTTCTAGAGACGCGGTAGCGTCTCGACGCCAAGTGCATGTTTCGACACCCTGTATATGTCAACTGTCGCTGCCGCGTATCTTTTACTCGTAATCCGGCTAATCTAACCTTACCTGAAACTTATTTCATTAATATCTCATCACGCTTACAATATTTTCTAAATTTAAAGGCGTTTTTCTTATGTAAACCGCATATAAGCTTTCGAATAAGACCAAATGTCAATAAAATCTGTCCACGCATGACAGAGATATCATAATATCGTCTCATGAATCAGTCGGAAACGGTAAGATTTTCTTCTGATTCTGGTTCTTCAACCAAATTTTGTCGACATAATACGTATACGCGTTACACGCACGCACACCTTCAGCCAACAGAAACTAACACATGTTTCGTTCGTCAATCGCTATCATCACTATGCAATCCACTCCAAATTTTGACAGCTTACCGTCAAGTTATAACCAAGTTATAAACGTGTTTTTACAAATATGTATCGTTGTACCATTGAATTGCAATCAAAATGCAGTCTCAAACACAAGGTAAGTTGCCAAAATTTGAATTGCGACATGTTTATAGAGCATAAAACTGTTTTTTATTTGTAACTAAACTGAGGATTTTATGTATATGTAGATAATCGAAGTGTAAAATGATGCTGTGACCTACGCCAGGCTATGTATGTACGCATAATTTTGCAGGAAGGATTTCGTATACATACTTATTTAGTTATTTTGATACATGGACACCTTCGATGATGCACGAATTTAATCAGTGTTTCTTGTACTATACACAAAGTACTATACATATACATATTTTATCCTTAATTCTGTCCTGTGATAAGGCTGTTCATGGCTGTTGATGGTGAACCTTTCTAACTTATAACATTAAAAATTATCTGAAGTCATTCCCTATGCAAATTATCTTTGTAAAAATAAGTGAGACCCCCATAAAAAACCTCAAAGAAGTAAAAAAATTACGCGAAGTACATGAAAAAGTCAAGGACGGATAAGGGTATTATAAAATAAATCATAAAAAAATAGAAGATAATAATAATTACAATATAAAAAAAAGATGTGAAGTCAAAATGAGCTGCAAGTACATAAAGATGCTTTGTAATAATCACGGACACTTTAATAATGTGAAGATAAAATGTAACATCTAGACATTTGCCTAGATGTCCGCGGCCTGGAAGTTAAATACTTGGCGTGGCCAGGCAATGGCAATGTAGTATGAAGAAGCAATTGGTCGACTAATCGATATCGATCATGTATGTTTATGTTGACATTGCAACTGTGACAGCACCTCTTTTCATTAAAAGATAAAATTAGTGATAATCAAAGTGATAGTGATACGGGATACCACACGCCCCTCGATATAGCAAAAGCTGCAAAAGCGATTGAGGAAAATTTGCTGCCGTGGAAATCGAAAGAAAAGTAGACGATATACAACAAATTTATGGAGAGGCGAGATAACCAAAAAGTGGAGTCTTTATCGCAAGCAGTGCTTTTAGTTTCTTTCTTTTTATTTCAATAAAAACGCAATCAAACGTGCATATTGTTTTTTGAAGGGCTCAGCAGGCTTTCCAAAACACACCTTTCATGCAGGTGCTGAAAAAAGTATTGTGCGTGACAAGGGAGAGAAGAAAGTGATTTTGACGAACGTGAAGTTTGCTGCCCGAGCGCAGAGAGGGCAACACTTCACGCGAGGCAAAATCGCTTTCTTCTCTCCCTTGTCACGCAATGTACTATTGCGTGTTTGTCTCAGAGATGGGCAAAAAATTATTTGAAATAAAAATTTGTGTACGAAATTTTTATTTCAAATAATTTTTTGCCCATCTCTGGTTTGTCTGTCGCCTAAAAACTGTCGAGCGGTAAACTCTGGTATCACGAAATGTGCCTCAGCCCATTATGCCTGTATAATCCAGATGAATGTGACTATCTTCACAAAATTTTTTTTTTTATAAAATCAGAATCTAAATTCCGATTGAAGCCGAGTAGTAAAGTTAGTAATATGTAAGTACAAATAAAAGAGCTTTGCACGTAGCAAAAAAATCATTTTTATTACTTTTATCTCCCAAATCATTCAAGTTTTTATAAGGACGAGATACTATATGTATAGCCCGCATTTATATAGATATGTACACATAAGCATCGTTTTCCTCAAAGTTAATTCAATATTTCATTATTGTTATTTAATGTATCAAATAAATTTTACTAAAATCTGAGAAAATTAAACCAGCGTCCGCTCAACTGTGTGCGTGGACACGTATCTACGCGTGTCTCCTGCGTGCGCGTGCGAGCGGTCGCTGCTCCACGCTCAGCTGTCTCGGCTTTAAAGTAGAGTTATAGCTGTGGACCGGGTACCCGGGTTCCGTTTCAGAACCGATATAGAACCGAAATAATAACGATTATGGAACTGATATGAGGAGGGAAATAAGAACCGTAACCGAGAACCGATATAGAACTGAAATAATAACGGTTATGGAACCGATATGAGCAGGGAAATAAGAACCGTAACCGAGAACCGACATAGAACCGAAATAATAACGGTTATGGAACCGATATGAGGAGGGAAATAAGCAGAGATTGAAACGGTTCCGAAAATAACTGTTTCAAACAGTTGTATATCGCTTCTGACTGAAACAGTTATGAAGAACCGATATTCTGAATAACTGTTATAAGGAACCGAAATTTCTGAGTATATCGATTTCGGTTACGGTTCTATAACCGATATTATATCGGTTATAACGGTTCTAGAACCGTTATTTTTTCGGTTCTATATCGGTTCTAAAACGGTTCTGGAATTGATTCTCGCATCGGTTTTATAGGAATTGAAATAAGTAGATATTACGTAGATATTATAAGTAGATATTAAGAATTTATTTTCAAGAAATATTGCTAAGAAATTCAATTATCTATAATTTTGTTACGGTTTAAGCGAATTACTAATATATCATTAACTAGGTTTCCGTTCATTCTTGAGCGATGCGGAGATAAAATAAATTTCAATGCCGAAAATAAACGCTCCACGCTTACTTGCGTTGGTGGTACAGCTAAAAGTACTTCCGCTAATTTGTATAATTCGGATGTATTTTTATTATTCCAGTACGACAAAATATCAGTGGACGATTTTAATCGCGGTTCTTTCAGGAAGTCGTCTAACTTATTTTCAACCGAACAGTGCGACGTACTATTTCTAGATTTAGTTTGTCCACGGACTGCTTCTGCATTCTTTAACAAACTTTCAAATTCATCTTCTTCTACTATATGAGATGTATCCTGAATTATACAACTGTTGCCTTCATTCGATGCTTTTTCCGTTTCTATACATAGTTGCTCTATTCTGGTGTATGTGTTTAATAGACAATCTTTAGCAGTACGAATTTGTGCATCTGTTAAAGTGACATTGTATCGAGGGTCCATGTATATTGCAGTTAAAACAATTTCGCTTTCAAATAATGCGGATTCTCGCCTCTTTATGTTATAAACAAATTCAGTTGCAAATTCGGTATTTTTTTTTTGACTTCCATAAGGCATCGTTGCCAAATTTCGTATAAATCACCGAGTAATAATAACTCGCTTTGTAAACGCTTCGTTGCGATTCGTGCGGGTTTGAGTACATTAATTAAATCAATCATCTTACTGATTCTGATAGTTTTAAATCATTGTCCTTGATTTGTTCACAATATTCTTTTAATTCTAATAATCTTTTAAGCATATCAAACGTTGAATGCCACCTTGTTACACAATCAAGCATTGCACTTTTTGCACGCACTGCCAATAATGTGGACTTTAAAAGAGGTGTGCGTAATTTTTTTACCACTTTCCTAACTTTTTCCACAATTTCCAAAACTTCTTGTTTTTTTAACAAATCGCTAACAGCTAATTGTAGCGTATGAGCTGCACATCTAATTGTCTTAATTGTAAAATCAGGTGTTATTAGAAATTCGTTATCAATTATTTCAGTAGAGTCGTTATTATAATCGCAATGCTCGGAATTGATTAAAACATCTGTTATTTCCGATCCTGTAATTTCATCTGCATTATTTTCATCATCAAGATTATCGCACTCATCGTCTTCTTCATTTAAAATTTTTACAGTTTTTAGCATATTTGCTGCGTTGTCTACAGTCACCGTGTATATCTGTTTCGTTGTAATTCCATATGTACTACATGTATGCGTAATAACATTTTTTAAATATTCGACACTATGTCTTTCAAAAAGTTCAACAACTCCTAACGTACGAATATGTATTTTGCCATCTTTCATGAATTGAATGTTGATGCCAAGAAAAGATCTGCCCAAGCACGTAGCACCATCCACTTTCAGAGATATCAACTTGCCTTTTATTTCTCCTTTAATTTTCCTTTTTACATTAATTGCTTCTTCAGCAATTGCGTCATGTACTTTGTGTGAATTAATTGTTTCTTTTTGTGAAGGTATCGTATTAATAATATCTTGAAATGCGGCGTCATCTATTAAGGAAAATGGTCTGCCATGGATAGTTATCAATCTAACACAAGCATCCATTAAGTCAAATTTTGGTTTTTTAATATTTTTGTTCGCAGTATTCTGAACATTAGTGGCACTTCTCTTATATCCTTCTTTTTCAAGCATAACCATGGTAAATTCGTTTGGATGGTTAAGTTCTAAATGTTTTTGCAAATTTGTGGAATGGTCCTAAAAATATGTATTTTTCATTTAAAATAATAAAATAAAAACATAAAGATATAAATGTCGTAGGAAAATGGTAAAATCAGCCATTTTGTATTTCTAGCATTTTGAAAAAGCGGCTGAAATCTAGACTCTTTGTAGATAGCCTTTTTGTAGTCAAATATTTCCATTACATTAAGGCTGAAAGCATCCAGCTGTATTACAAAAATTCTATGATTACCCATTGTCAGTCTAATTGAGATAAAATGGGTCTCGTTACAAAAGCTTTTTGTAAAAGGGCTAGAAATTTTGCACAAAGGCTGAGATTTTACAATTGTTTGCGACATAAACAAAAATATAACTACGTGTTGAAAATATACACGTTAATTATACACACCGAAATTGTTGAAGAGCAGTCTTCAATTACACATTGTAGTTTCTTTCCGTCATCAGAGATTTTAAAATATTTTCGAACGATGTCGCACTTCTTTCTACCCATTATAATAATTGTTTTTTTTTAATTTTTATTGGATTATAATTACTCTTAACACTAAAATACACCCTAATTCGTTTGTATTTACTAACACTAGCACTAGTGTTAGTGTTTACTAACACTAACTATTTATTAATTTTATGATATAATATATTTATAGTTATTATTACTAATATTAATAAAATAATTACTACCGACTACTAATTTTATAATTATTATTAGAATTTCTAATTGGAACTAAATGGAACTTGTGTATCCTGCGACAACCAAATCGGAAATGATGTTTCTATTTCATCGCACTGTTTCAACTTTCGGATGGCCGTGCATGGGTTTCTTTTGTCAAGAGCTTTTCGAAACATCTCAACTCGCGATGATTGGCTTCAGCTAAAAATTGTTTACGTTAGGCCCGTTTCAGAGTTCAGCGGAGCGTCCGCGCTACGCGTGCGGAGCAAATTACCTATACATTGTATTGAAGCATTCGTCCGCATCCGCGCCACATTATTACTTTGATACAAACGCAAGTTTTCACACTTTCACAGTCAAGCGGATTCCGCCACGGAGTAATTAACAGCTACACATCAAAACATTGACGTAGATACGTTACTGAGATGATAGTTAAAGCAAGAATAGACGTCTGCGTTCGAATTGCATTGACAAAATAAATCCATGCACAGCCATCGGAGAGTTAACATATATAACAATTTCGTAGGAGCAATATAAGAATCAATTTACGAACGGAAATAAACCGACTCCAGAACCGTTTTAGAACCGATATAGAACCGAAAAAATAACGGTTCTAGAACCGTTATAACCGGTATAATATCGGTTATAGAACCGTAACCGAAATCGATATACTCAGAAATTTCGGTTCCTTATAACAGTTATCCAGAATATCGGTTCTTCATAACTGTTTCAAGAACCGAAACCGATATTATAACTGTTTTAAACCCCTGGAAATAAGAACCGTAACCGAAACAGATAATAGTTGGAAATTTCGGTTCTTCATAACAGTTATTCCCCCTACAGCACACTTTGTTGTAGGAATATCTTAGTTACGTTGCGATTTAATATTTGGAACATTGCACGGAATGTTTTCGAAACGTTACAAGTAAATTGCTATGTCCGCCCCTGTGCAACATTGCAGGAGATATTTCTGCAACATTGCTTCGGTATTTTACAGCTATGGTCACGCAACGTTTCGGAGATTTTACAGCAATGGTCACGCAACGTTTCCAAGATTTTACAGCAATGGATGCGCAACGTTTCGGAGATTTTACAGCAATGGTCACGCAACGTTTCCAAGATTTTACAGCAATGGTCCCGCAAGGTTTCGGGCAGTAGGGCCAAAAAAAAAATAACTTATATTTTGATCGGAATAAAGGTTCTCCATAACCGTTTGCAGAACCGAAATCGATATTATAACAGTTTTCAAGCCCTGGTATCTTTCACTTTGCAAATGCTTTCTGAAACATTATTTGCTAAATTTTTGGCAGTGAAAATGCCTTGAATTCACAATTTTCTCAAGTTATAATTTATTTCTTTAAAACGGTGTAGTGAAAACTATTGAAACTCGGCAGATATTTTCATCTGTCCATATACTACATGTAAAAAAAAAATTAAAAACATTGGTACCAATTCTTCAACATTTTTTCAACTGTTTTATCTGTCAAGATCGTCTCTTTCCATAAGAGTACGTGTAAAACCAGTGAAAATTAAAATCGTTATAACTCAGCAACCGTTTAGTGAATTCGTTTAAAATTTTTGAAGCACGTCAGGAAGATTAGAAAGAAGAATCTTACAAATTTTCATTAACTTGGTACCATTTTCAAGATAGGTCCAATACATCCTTAAACACCGCGCGCCTGAACTTGGGCCACTAATATTCAACTGTTAATATCTCGAGAACGAAGCCTTTGATCCCAAAATGGTAAAGGACTTTTCGATGTCTTTTTGCATCAGGATATTGTATGTTCCGGATTGTCCCGCAATTTTAGGACGCCCTGTATATATACATACTTATAACAGAAACAGACCTATAGTGTATAGGATATTTTATGTTCAGAATGGCCTAATGACGATGTGAGCGAAGTTTGTTGAATACCTCACGGGACACCGTGTGCAACACTTTTTACACGGAACGTCCTCCCGAACAATATGTCAAAATCGTTTTTAATCTCCTTGTATAACTAAGACCAAGCAGTACCAATGGTCCTTGTAACAATCATACCAACGAATAACCCTGCACTCTTAATCCACCGGATAGTGACGCGATGATTACTATCAAATATGCATTAATTGATATATCGATCTCTTTATCTCTTACACGCGCAGGGCATGCGCGATATGCCAGCATAAAAATGGAGGAACATACAAATCATTCTGTGACAACTGCGTTTCACATTTATGATTCATCATTTATTCTTTACCAGTGTTTGAAAATATTCTTATTGAGTTTGATATAGGATTGTTATTAATTGCACGAGTACCCTTGCACTTACTTCGTCAAAATATAACGCCGCTTTACAATAATAGATGTAGCTATTCACTCTTTGACAATCAAAATTTTCGTTTGCAATCTGTGCCTCGAATTCACGTCAGTAGGCAGTGATGACCAAAAATGAATTTTTATGTAGGCCCGCAAGAGTGGAAAACGTGTGTGTGAGCACTTGTGTGTGCAGCTGCACACCGGTGTGTAAAGGCGCAATTATTGATAACAATGATTTTGATTAATGGTTCATCTCATTAAAAAGAATTGGAATTTCCTGGACCACGTTCAATTAATTTTTCCCGATTTTTTATTTCCATCTTTTCGTTCTGTGATAGGGAGGAGTGGATTTGGAGTGTAAAAATATTCCACCTACTGGGAAAAGTACTTTTAAGTGTAATTTTCATAGGAATTTATCGTATTTTTTATTGGTCGTGCAACGTTAAACACTTTAAATTAGGGCTGGGACTATTTGTCGAATTTTTCGGTATTCGAATATTCGAATACTTCAGTTGCTGAATTATATGGCGAATATGATTCGAATATCCAAGTATCCAAATACTATTCAAATATTTAAATATTCGAATACTATTCGAATATTTAAGTATTCGAATGCTACTCGAATATTGAATATTCGAATATTTAAGTATTCATATACTGAAATTTTCGAATAATAACATTCGAATATTCAGTATTCGAATACTTGCAAAATATTCGAATATTAAATTATTCGAATAGACCCAGCTCTACTTTAAATGGCGTCGGCGTGTTGAGAGGCCCCGAGATTTGTGTGCTCTGCACAGTTTTTTTGTATTTGCAGGACATCGAAAGCAGGAACCATAACTGTTATAACCAAAATGAAAAAAGTCATAGGATAGGAATTATTTTTTCCACTAATATGATTTTGGTTACAAATACTAATTATATGTGACCAAAAAATCTTTTTCATTGCTGATAACCATTATCGATGGGGGGAATTTGGTTCGGTTGCTCATGTAATTATGGATGAGGGATATTTATTTCGGTTGCTCGTAACAGTTATCGACGAGAGACATTATTGTTCACCAAACTGAAACTACATATCTATAAAGTAAAACACCGTTTCATTTTTCTGTTTCAGATTACCTGGAAGATATATATATATATCATGCGCAACTCCTATATTTATTATTAAAAATTATTTAAAAAAAACTGCAACTTCTTCAAAGATGCATAAAAACATAGTCCAAGTTTCAGATGAATCGAATCGGTGGTTTCTTAAAAAAAAATCCAAAGTTTTGCTAAGTTTTTAGTCCAAAAAATAGGATTCCCCGTTTAATCCTCCAAAAATAGTAATTTCTGTACTCTATAGTAGGTTTTAAAATATCACCAATGGATACGCGAGATTTTCCTGATGAAAATGAATCGAAACTCGACCTTCACTCCCACTATTTGTAATCATACGTGATACATAATTTGTATAAGGAATTCTGAAGCGATTCGAATTATGCATAATTAAAATAACCGGCTAGTGTCGTACTTGGATTCATTTTCATTGGAAACACCTCGCTTATCCATTGGTACTACTCCCCTGAAAATTATTAAATTTCTAGTTATAAAGCATTAGTTCATATTCGTCAAATTCCAATAATTTTGTATTTTTCCAATGTAACATTTCGCCTAACGACTGAAATTTGAATTGTATGGTTGACATGGTGAATCCAAGTAGTGTAATTATTATATCATTATCTTTAATTTTATCGACCTATAGGGTAGGATTTGGTTTAGCCAGCCCAAAAATTAATAAAATATCAAAATTATTTTGTAAAGAATTTTCTTATGTAGAGTTTTTTATTTCTTACAAATCAATATAATAAATCTAGAATTTTGAATCATTCCATCCATCTCTTCCTAACCCTGAGTCCAAATACTCCACTGAGTCCTTGTATGTAAATATATTCTTTTGGGAATAATTTATTCAAGAATTAAAAAATGTATGTCTCATCTCGTTTATTTATTTGCACAGGTATTACACTAGACGATCAAAATTGTCACTTCGATCTTCAATAGTGATAGAGCTGTTGCAGTGATAGGAAATAAAACAAATTACGGTAGAGAAATAAAGTTACCGATGTCTGCAACTGGATTGCTGTACTGCGAGGTATCAGCTGTAAATACTACATTTTAAAACGCATGTCTTCATACTCAAAGTGGTTTGAAGGTCATGCTGTCGCAGGTCGTTGAATTCTTCTTGACGTCAGGTACGAAACTGTGCACAAAAGAAGACACTGTCTAACTTAAAAAAAAACATGGATGACTTCCACACCTCTAAATGTATGGTCTTGAAAAAAATTGATCCGCCAGTAAAATATATGCTTCCTCATGCTAAGTAATTTGTTCCTCAGACATTTCTTTCGTGTCGTTAAAGTAACGGTGATTCGCGAAGAATTAACGTTACATGACTCACCCTGTATATATACCTATATAAAATGCGGGAAGTTCAACAAGTCTTACGACAATCAAGATAAGTGAAACATCAAAATTCCTAAATCCTTTATTGCCTAAGCCAGCTCGTAACATGTGATATGCAAATGATCGTGCAAAATACTTCTTCCTAAGTTATTTCATTGAATATTGTTTTATTTGATTATTACTTAATTGAATGACAAATATTGTATGTATGTGTCTATGTGTGCTGACAAAGGAAGAACTCAAATAATTGTCGGACTTCGATTTTAATTTGCGTTTTTAAAGTGATAGCATACAGAGCCCTTTTACTAGTCATAAAATATTAGGTGTAGACACTCGATAATTTTAAACATATAAAGAATTACATCTATGTGCTATTTTAGAGAAACAGTGTAAAATAAATCATTAACAATTAGGTTTAAGATCATAGTAAGTAAATCTTCAGGACAGTGGCCGTTTGGGAGAGATGCAGGGCAGATTGGTTAGATTAGGGTCAATCGGACTGCAAGTCCACCGTCTCTCGCACGGAATACGTTGACGCGTGCTTTTGTTTTGAAATTCGAGCGCGTCTTTATACTCGAGAGATAAGGGATCCGTCTTTAATTTGAAGGTTGGACGAAGCAGGCGGGACTACGCGCAGTTTTGGGTAATTTATGGCTTAGTTGGTTCCGCCTCGTAGCAGACGTGAACTCAGGGTATCGGAAAAGGGAAACAGGAAACAGGATTTTTTATTTATAGCAACTCGAAGACTTTCTGTTTCTCTTCTCTTCGGACCCTTTCGAACCGAAACACGTGGTGTCTGCTGCCTACCTCGAAGCAATGGGTACATTGGCAGTAAAAGGACGGAACGCGGACTTTTGTAAAAGTGCACGATAGTCCGTTCGTTGCACTTCTGCTAAGCACGTGTGTTTCGAAAATGTGCTGGCTTCTTTTTACCTGAAGCCTCTTGGCCTGGTGGGGGTCAACTCATAACGGAACGGGAGAAACTATTTAGGGGTAGAAGAAGTCGCTTGGAAAAAATCTTGTCAGTCAGCAAGCAATCACGTCGCAGAAATGTTCTCTACTCAAGAATATTACGCGATGTTCTGGGTGTACCCCACGAACAACGGGGACGCAAGTGCTGCAGTGCACAGTGGTCTGGGGATATCTACATTTAGCGGCCAAAATTCTGATCATTCTGAAACTTGGTGATTAAGGGTTTTTGCGGTCGCTGATAACGAATTTAGCACCAAAAATTTAAAATCAAAATGGCGGATTCAATATGGTGCGCATTGAGATCTGGAAAGCGGTATTTTATAGCCAAAATTAAAAATCATAGCCGTACTAGAGAAAGAAAGAGAAAAAAGAATCAGACCTAACATTATCTTTGACTTAAAAAAAATATTAAAAATTATTATACATATAAAATATATACAATACCTCGAGCGTCATTTCTAAAAGTCTGCATAAAATTGAAGATTGCAGGAGATTGCACTTGAAATTTACATGCTCTTGTTAACAATTGTGTAAGCTTTCATGTAAAAAAAGTCCGATGTTAATCTGGCTTAATCCTTTTTTTATAAGCCTTCTCAAACTTTAAATTCATATAAACATTGCACTATTTGTTCATGGACTAAAAAATGCCTATGACACATATAAATAACTGAAATATACTTCCTTACTTATATACCTGTATGATATAAACACGTATTTTGATGTTCTATAATGAGTAATTAAAACAATTAGATTCACATAAAATTTGATGATTTTGTCTTTGTAATATTATATCTAATCAAAGAGTCATCTGAAAAGAGAGAGCTATGCGGATTTAGAAGCTCTGGAGGGTTGTCAATTCATAAAAAAAAATGACATTGTAAAGTTGAAGTTGAGAAATTGAATTTTGGCCACCATCTAGACCACTGTGCAGTGTGAGAATTTACGCGGGAATACCCACGGCTCCGAACGCCAAGTAAAAATTCATTTCCACCAATTTTTATAACGTAGGAACAACACGTTCCATGAAAAATAAATTAAGTGATCAGTGTTAGTAGGCGTGCAGTGAAGTGAATATTTGGTACATTAACCCGGACGCACTTGACGTTGCGACCCTTAACTTTGGATGGTGGCGTGTACCTGAGATCAGCTGTGCACTCGGCGCGTCTGTCGATGACCAGGATCGGTTCAGTGGCCTAGTGACAGGTTTTCAAGCTGCAGGTGAATTTCCGAAAGGGTGAGTTTTAGTTACATTATTGGCGACTATTATTTTTTAAATTTAACACAAGCTATGGCCTATTTCCGGCGATAATTCTCCAAATTTCTGTACGTAAATTTTTCTTCGCAGTTTTTACATGGACCTATTCATTATCAACAACAGTGTTGGCCGCTATTGAACTACGGATTTTTATCACAATAACCAACTACGATCACTTTTCGTTCGTTCCCTGTTGCATTACCTTTTCGTTTGTACGTTATTAAAAAAGGAAATTTACGTGTTCCTTATCCTCTCACTCCAAATAAGTATTATTTTCGATTCTTCTAAAAAGAAACAATTGTGTATTCGTCTTTTTACGTTACACATGATTTTCATCCATTTATCCTTTATTAATTATTCACTTTAAATAGCAAACAAACCATGGCAAAAGGTTAGATTTTTTTGTTACGTCTTTTTCATTTGCCATTCTACGCAATTTTCTTCGATGCATGCCGCCTTGCCTGTTCGTAGTCGTAGCGCGGCCTGGCGCGCGGCCTCGCTAACGCGGGAGCTCCAGCGGAAGTCGGGGTTTTTTCTTAATATCACGAAAACGAAACCCCGGATCCCAAAACGGTTAAGGACTTTTCGATGTCCTTCTGCATCAGGATATTGCATGTTCCGGGATGTCCCTCAATTCTGGGACACCCTGTATATACTTGGTGAACGGGAATCGACCACTCAGGACTTTCAGTTCACCAGTCACGTAATCATCCCACTTTGCTACGATATTCCGATGAATTGAATCTACAGGGTGATCCATTTAAATGGACTCACTCGAATATCTTCCAAACTGCTGATGATACTAAAAAATGTGTCAGACAAAAGTGAAATGGTTTCAGAGGGCCAGTGGCGGATTTAACAGGGCGGCCGATGAGCAGTTGCCACCTGGGCCCCTGCTCGTAAGGCCCCATCCTTAAAAAAATTGATTTTATCCAAACTATATTCTTTTTCTGTATTATTACACTGAGCCCGTTTTCAGTAAACTACAGTTTTAGTTTCCCGAAAAATGGGCCCAGATCAAAAGGCCTACCCCCTAGCGCCCTGTCTTCGCGCTAACACTTTTTTTCTATACTTTTCTGTACATTTACCCCCTTTTAGTAAACTACCTCTTCATTTTCTCGAAAAATGGGCCCCTCAACGTTTGCCACCTGGGCCTTTTTTCTTAAATCCGCCACTGCAGAGGACACATTATCTGATGTAAGTGTTTTCTGTGTGGACGCGTAGAGGACATGTGAAGGTCAACATTGTTTTTTTAACAGGAATTATATATTTTTGAATACACAAACGGATGCAGCTCACCATTCTGTATAAAAAAGTATTAACCCATGTATGTCGAAAAGTTATTAGTTTAGGAGATATTTTAATTTAAATATTGCTAAGGAACCATCACTCTGTTACTGTACCATCGCTGAATGTGGTAAAATATCATCCGATACATTACACAATATAAGACAGTCGTTCTTTATCAATTTCAAAAACGTTGTGATGTAAATGGCCGCTACATTGAGCCTTTTCTATAAATAAAGGTAATATATAAGTAAGAGTGATGGTTTCTTAGCAATATTGAAATTAAAATATCTCCTAAACTAATACCTTGTCGACATACATGGGTTAATACTATTTTATAGAGAATATCGTGCTGCATCGATTTGTGTATTAAAAAACATATGATTCCATTAAAAAAAACAAAGTTTTCCTCCACACGACCTTTACGCGTTCACCTAGGGAAAACTTGTTCACGTCAGATAATGTGCACCCTGAAACCATTTCACTTTTGGATGACAGATTTTTTAGTATCATCAACAGTTTCGAAGATATTCGAGTGGGTCCATGTAACGGTACATATTCCAGGCACGCAGCATTAGGCCGTCTGTCCACGAAGCGTCGCGTCATAGACGCGGACGCGTAGAGACCAATCATACGCCGGGCATCTTGACAAATGCAGATGAATGATCGACAGAAGCGTCGCAGTGGTCCCAAATCGCCAAAATCTGGCCAAAATTCAATTTTCGAAGTATATAGTAGCTTTTTGCTATTATATCAGATTTGTCGCGCGCGCGCGCGCGTGTGTGTGTGTGTGTGTGTGTGTGTGTGTGTGTAGAGAGAGAGAGAGAGAGAGAGAGAGAGAGAGAGAGAGAGAGAGAGAAGCGGAATTTGTTGATGCACTGATATATCTGTGGTTGTAAGGAAAAACGACCCATGTCACATGTTTTCACTTTCGAGATATTGTCGTTGAAAGTTCTAAACACCAATTCTTCTTATTAGCAATGTTTCCTTGTTTCCTTCTTACGATATAAACGTATATTTCCTTCACTTTGCATAATATTCAATATCCGTATAATTAACGTAAATAATAATAAACGAAATAGTAATAATTTACATACACTTTAAGCAGAATGACACAAGTCCACTGGACTTGTGTTATTCTGCTTGACCGTGTCGCAGTTAACGGGTCATTCCTGTAATCACGCCGCAAAATTTGGCAGCATTCAGGTTTTTTCTCAGCGAATACAATGGATAACAATGTCAACCTTTTTTTTTCATTTATTAATCTACTTATTAAGTATACGAAACAATTTTTTAAATACACTTTTAATTATGTTTTTCCAATGTTATCTTACACAAAATACGTTATAGTATATGCAGATAAATAAAAATAGAAAATAAAAAGCGATCACAAAGGAAAGATACGTCGTATTCTCCAAATTTTGTGGACTTACGTTGTTTTGCCAAATGCGTATTAATTGAATATTGGACTTCGGTTAAATTGCATTATATTTTCAACGTATAAAATTCGTTTTCATGCATTTTTTTCTGATAAATACATACATCCAATATTCTACAGTTGAATTAATGCATAAACTCAAATTTTTTGAAATTTTGACATGGGTCATTTTTCCTTACAAACACAGATATATATATATATATGCATCAACAAATGCCGCTTGAATTTCTTAAATATATTGATTGGTTATTGAGATATTGAGGCCGTCAAAGTTGACGAAATTTCATGCTCCTTAATGTATTGAAAATGGGAGCATGTTTAATGTGTCAGAGAACCTTTATCTGAAAAGATCCATACATGAAGCAGTTTACCATTAAAGTAGGTGTTATAAACATATACTTTCCACAGAAACAAAGTAAAATATCTTTGAATTTACCCTTGTAATTCCCTTCTCAATGTGTCATAAATCTAAATCATATTTTAATAAAACGGAAGGGAAACAAAGAAGAGTGTCACCGAGTGTCACGCTGTAACAAGTTTCTTGATACAAAATAACATGTTAAGTATAATATCCAATTGAGAAAATTTGCGGTTTTTTAAGATATTTAAATTTAAAGTGTCAAGGGTATTTAGTATATGAATAAAACAGCATTCGTTCTTTCAAGCAACATTTATAATCCATAGTTTTCTTTTATTATTTTCGACAATATACTTGAACTACGTGACCTACTAAACGCAAAAGTGTTGAGTTTTGTCACTAGAATCCGAAAAAATAAAATGTTTAAAAAAGTTTTGAAATTCACGTCGCCATATTAAATTCGACATTCTAATTATATCGTTTTAGTCAAAAATAAAAAAATAATCAATTTTCACAAAAATTAACTCGAAAAAAACTTTTATAATCAGTAATATTACATCCGCCATTTAGTTTTTTGCAATTTTGACTTCAGATTCGTAATCAGCGACCTCGAAAACTGTAGGATGCCAAGTTTAGATCAAATTTGATATGTTTCTGATATACTCGTCGGCCATATTGGATTCGCCATTTTGTTTTAAAAATGTTGAATGTCAGATTTGTAAGTAGCAACTCCAAAACCCCCCGAGCACCGATTTCTCTCTAAGTTGAAGTACGTTTTGAGGGGTTTGCCGCTTTTTAGCGATTTGGAACCACTGTGCATCGTACGATTGGTCTCTACTAGGGATATGCGGGTAATCGAATGTGTCGGGTACCCGAGCGGTCGGATCGAGTCGGGTAACGTCGGGCGGGCTCGGTCGGAGGCCCGGGACAGACGGATAGCCCGATTGTGTCGGGTAGCTCGATTAATTCGGGTAGCCCGATTGTGTCGGGTAGCTCGATTAATTCGGGTAGCCCGATTGTGTCGGGTAGCTCGATTAATTCGGGTAGCCCGATTGTGTCGGGTAGCTCGATTAATTCGGGTAATGCGGTGCTTGATAAGTTGATATACGTATTCAGCTTTTTTTAAACAACCGAGTACTCGGCAAGCATGTACAAAATCTTTACATAATAAACAATATGTAACTTTATAATAAGATAATTTTCACGTGGAAAAATAATGCTTCTAACGGATTTATTCAAAATGACCTTCATTCGATACCTACCACCTGTATATTAACTTTGTATATAAGGTGCATAAGTTGAATTTTTACTTAAGTTTTTACTTACTTTTTTTAAACTATTGTTAATAATACATTAAACTTCCTTCTATTAATATCGCAGTACTAAATACATGTTTAAAAACGCATATTATCTGGATGTTTCATAGTATTTAAAAAAACTATACAAGCATATGAATATGCTTTTTAACGTATTTATTTTAAATTAGCATGTAAAAGACGAAGCTGTTGCACATTTTTCGGTAATATCTTTGTCCGTGTACTTGTTCCATTGCATGCCTATTTCCTGTATCAACTGTAAGATCATTGTTTATTTGTATTCATAAATGTTTATAAAAAATGTTTCAAGTGAAAATTATCTTATTCTAAAGTTTCATATAGATAAAGATTTTGTACATGCCGAGTACTCGGTTGTTTAAAAAAGCTGAATATGTATATTAACTTATCATGCACCGCGTTACCCGAATTAATCGAGCTACCCGACATAATCGGGCTACCCGATACAATCGGGCTACCCGAAGTAATCGGGCTACGCGACATAATCGGGCTACACGACACAGTCGGACTACCCGTAGGCCCGTCTGTCCCGGGCCCCCGCCCGAGCCCGCCCGACTTTACCCGACCCGACCCGAGTCCGAAAAGTCGGGTACCCGCACACCCCTAGTCTTTACGCGTACGCGTCTATGACGCGACGCTCCGTGGACAGACGGCCTTAATTTTTTATATCTTTAAAATTGAGGAGCTCAGTGGAAAACAAGCACATACCACATATGCATAAATTTCGTTTCTTAAGGATCCATCATTTTTTTTTCAAGAAGAATTATACATATTTTTGAGAACTTTTTATTTTACAGAAATCTATGAACATTAAACTATAAACTGTGATATTTTGAATAATATATGAAAATAACAAATACGAAAATTTTTAGGTAAAAGAATCATAAAAGAAATCATGAAACGGTGACATGTGCCTATTTTCCAATGGGCCCCTCAATTACATATAAACTGTCTATTATCTACTGTTTTACAAATAGCATCGGGGATCTGTATGCTATCATTCTACAAAAGCAAGTTAAAAATCGAAGTCGGACAATTCGGATCCTTCCCTTCTGACAATGAATACTGGGCGATGCCGGTACTGCAGTGATCGCTACCGTAGAGATCCACAATATAGTGGTTAGTAGTACATTTCAGCGAGTCGATCAGCAGGTGCTAATGTGTGTTTCGAGGCAGACGACCTCAAACTGTATTTGGTCTTGTTGCTCTTACAATCGAGTTACTTTTTTTCGAATGAAGAATGTTCATTTATTACATAGGTACTACTATTATCAGGCCCACCTCGAGCCTTTTTTGCCCCCTACGCGAACTTGCCAAATTGCGCCTCTTATTTATAATATATTTATTTAAGTTCTTTGATGACCTTACTCTGAAATTTTTATTCGTAGCTTAAAACATTTATAATACAGCTTGTAAGATTTTATTTAAAACATTATTTTAAAAAGTGCCAACAATGAAAATACCAGTTTGCGCTCCTTGTCAAATTTACGCCTGATTATTATACATTTCTAAATACAAAATTAGGTACGAATGCATATATATTTAATGACTTCCCTCTTTTCCTCTCATATAATAGTTTCCTAATCTCTTTGAAAGTGAATCATTAAATTGCGTGTTCATAGGCCAATGTGACTTGTTAGAAACTTTTATAAAAATTGATGGACATGCACTGAGTCATAGATTGCTGTTCCCAATTCTTGCGGAAGGATTATTATCTGAAGAAAATGAGATTGAAACAGAACAACTGTGTAAACTGTAGTCACAATCACACTTTTGGATTTATATGTTTATTATAACTTTGTCATGGGACGTGGACTATACAGGGTGAGTCATGCAACAGGCAGAGAAGTGGTATCTTTTTCTGGCTGTAATTACCAAACAAGTGGAAAAGATAAAAATTGAATGGTTTACAGTTTTATACTTTTGCAGAGATCGATTTTCTTGTGACAAAATATTCTCTGCAAGTGCAACGGTACATCTGCAATATGCAGTTGCACCTTCTTTCAAGTATCATAGTTTTTTTACATAAATAAATTCTTGTCATCATTCAGTGTATAAAAATATTAAAGTAAGATGGTCGAAAAATATAAAAAACATAGATAAGCCTAATTTCTGTTAAACGGATGGTACAATCTCAGAAATTTCAGGCGTATCGTGGATAAAACGATGCACACATTTTATTAAAGGCATTTAATTTAACCTAACTCATGACCTGCCTGTTAGTTTTTCCACCATCTTACATTAATACTTTTATACGCAGAATAATGGAAGGAATCGATTTACGCCAAATAATGATTTATCACGTCAATTTATACCTTTGACGCCGTTGCCGCTGGGAACTGCTTCCAAAATTCTTTTTTTATTTTTTTAAATATGCACTAAGTCATTCTGAAAGTTTCAACAAATTAGAATAAATAGGTTCTTTGAAAATATTTTTCAAAAATCAGGCTTTATTATAGTCATCTATACGAAGTTCTCCCCTTAAAAATATGAAGGTGGCTTTGTTTTATCAAAAGAAATTTCTTGAAAATTTTAATTATTTCAATTTGGGGTTAAAATCTGAGTAATTTCACATATGACTCCTCTGTCACATTATATCTCTGTACATACCGTTACAGTAAACACGCTGTGCCTTATAAATATGTAAAGTGCATTCATACAAACTTCGTTTTTTTTTTTAAAGGCTAGGCTAATCAAACGTGTGCCTAAATTAAAGGATGTTCGAATAAGCAAGGCACTAATGTATTTTGTATATAATTTAAATATAAAAGAGACACATGAGTTGTTCAAGGTCTGGCATGTTTTATTAAGCCATCGTTGGCTTTCAATGAGAAATGCGTTCAGCGTACATTTCCACGTGGGAGATTTTTTAGCGTATGAAGGCCCTCGAATCCCACTTTTCTTTTTACCGAATCGAATGCTGCATGTACCGAGACGTTTCCATTCACGCCAAACCAGTTCCGAACGGACGCTACATATCGTTCGTTTCTGTGTAATTGTAAGGTATCAGGCCCCATGGCTAGAAAACACATTATTGCCAGCGTGTCAATTGTCCCGCAGAACCAAACAGAGAATTTTGACAACTAGCAGAACACGCACCAATAACACCCACCGGTTCTCCTTGACACAGGAACTAGCAATAGCATCCGGCTAAATTGTACCTGTCATGATTTTGCTCAATGGAACAAAAGTCATTGCGTGTTTTGAGAACAAAAGTGAAAGCGACATACGAACGTTGCTTTGGTTTGCGCGTGGAAAATTTATGTCGAAAATCTGAATCATTGTCATGCGATTGTATAAATCAGATGCTGGGCTGTGACTGGTTCCTGAATGATAAATTGACATTTTGGAAGGCAAATTCAAACACTGAAGGAAAAAACCAGGATAATTATTTGTCCAAAGATAAATTGAAGTAGCAGAATGGATTTTTAATTGTATAGCTCGAGACATAGATTTAAGCTGGTGTTAGAAATCATTCGTGTAGAAAAAGAAGTCAAATTTGAAAAAATAAAATGGTTATGTGGAAAAATATTTCATACCTACTTGATTTTTAAATTTCCAAATTTAAAGTTTTGAATATTGAAAAACATTAAAATATTGATAAAAGAAATTAGTCACTCGTGAAGTGTTGCAATTATCATATATATTATACAGTTTTTGGGAATCAGATATGCTGTATTTTCCTCCTCTACTTCCTCAAGAAAGGGAGGGTTGCTCCTCCACTAACAAATTCATAGAAGAGAGGACCCTCCTTTCCTTGGAAAATGCAACCAATAAGTTTTTTTGTCACCCCCAAAATTCAAAAAGCGCCACTTTTTAAATGCCGGGAAAGTTGGACATTCATTCTTGTATTGTCTTTCGAAGAGCATTTCTCGTCTCTTCTTGGTGATCGTTCGGATCATGATTCTCATCACGATATATACTAATTATTTCTATGAATATTAATAATAATACTCATAGAAGAAACAACGATCTAGTGATGGGCGATTCTCGTTAAAAGAAAATCGATAATTAAGAATCAATTCTAATGAAACATCGATACATGAAAACCCGATGATTTTCAAAAAGAATCGAGGAATCGATGAAAAGATTGATAAAACATGTGATCGAGAAAATGATAAAAAATAGAACCAATTAAATGTGAGATAAAAAGAATTTTTATTGAATCATTATATTGGAAAATATAATATATAATATATATTTTTTACTTTAAGTAGGGCAAAGGGCCCAAATTTCGCCTCCGCACCTAATTTTGCCCCCCTGCATTTCTCGATTCCTATGGTTGTATTTCCAGTGTTATCTGGTGATAAATGTTGCTTTAGTATGTGTCAGTATTCTGATAGACTTGTAAGTAACGGGTTAGGTGTTTGTGCGTTTGCGAAGGAGAAGAAGTTTTTCGAGCACGGTGAGTTTTTACAGACTTCAATATTATAGAATGTTACTCGTAGAAATGAATATTATTTCGAATTCGAAGTTGTAACACTTTTTCGGGCATATCTTGTAGTTTCTTATGCGCAATAATTTTGATGGCAATCACTCGCGTGGTCTGTTAGAGCGATCACCATATTGAAACTGCGCGAATTCCAAATTTCGTCCCCAGGAGGTGTCCTAATTTCGTCCCCGGAACTCTAAAGGAATTTGAGATCGATTTTCTAAAAATTTATTTTAAATAAAAAGGGCTGAAACATGAACAGTTATAGGAGTGAATTATCTTTTATCGGTTTTCAAGCAATTTTAGTAGAAATGTTTAATATTTTATAGATGTCGAAACGAGAACAGTGGAATAAGGAGTCAATGCGAAAAGAAGACGTTTATTTATCGTGATTGCTTGCTCACATAAACAGTAAGATCACTTGTATCAATAAAAAAATCAATTTTTCAATTTATTTGCTGTTTTACAAACATTTTCTTGGGGGACGAAATTAGGAACACTTTTTTCAGATCTCACATTTTGCATGTTTTCACATTTTGTTTATTATCTCGCATTGACATGATATAATTGCATTTTGCGATTCGTGGATACATAGAGAGACATTCAAAGAAAATTCATGCCGAGTGCCAGCTCATTCTAATATTTTTTCCCCCCCGATTATAGTCGGGGGTTATTTCATATTTCGCAATATATATTTAGTCTACGGACAAGTTCGAGTGTTTTCTTCAGGTTGTCTTCTGTTTCGAATATTTTTTTTAAATTATTGGGTAGTTGGAGCTGTCTTCTGATGTCTTCTGTATCTCTGCAATCTAATAGGATGTGTTTGATGGTTAAGTTTTGTTGGCAGGTTTCACAGCATGGTGGGATTGATTTGTTGAAAATGAATTCGTGTGTAATCTTAGTGTGCCCAATCATTAGTCTGTTTAGTACTATATGGTCTTTTCTGTTAAATTTGGCTGTGGCGTGGTTTGTACAAAAGTCATCCGTAATATCACAGATTTTGGACGGGATATCTTTAATCCATTTTTCCTACCACTTCTAATTGGTACGATTATTAAGGTATTTCGAAAAATCATGGTATACCGCTGAGGTTAATTTGGTGGGTTGCAAAAATAGTGCTCCTTTGGCAGCCTTATCCGCTTTTTCGTTACCCGATATTCCCTGGTGGGCAGGGATCCATATAATTATCACCGATATTTCTTTGTCTAGTAGGTCATTGTATAACTCCAGAATGTTCCTCGTTATTGTTTAGTGGTTGACACGTTTTGTATCTCCTTAACTGCATTTAGTGAGTCGCTGAGAATGATGCACTTTCTATACTGCATATCCTTAATATGTTGTAGCGCTCTAAGTATTGCATAACATTCAGCCGTAAATATGTTGAATACATGTGGGGTGCTGGTTTTAAAAGTTCCAGATGGTGTCACTATTGCTAAACTAGTCTTTTGTTCAGATTTAGATGCAACGGTGTATATTGGTAGATACCCTGCATATTTCTCACACATTTCATGAAATATGGATCTGTACTCTGCTGGGCTGGTTTGTGATTTATTGTGTGTGGCAAGTTGAGTGTTGATAATTGGGAGTTTGATGGTCCATGGTGCTATCTCATAACATCTTCGTTCAAGAAAGGATGGGAAGTGGATGTTTAGCTCGGTGCAGCATTTGCGGATTCGTCTGTAGAAGGGCAACAGGTATTTTGGGTGCTCATTGTAGGATGTTTCGAATCTGTTATCGAACGTGTTTTTGAATGCTGGGTTACCAGGCGTGCTTGCTATTGAAGCGGCGTACCTGAGGCTGAGTATGATTTTTCTATGATCTAATGGCATTTCTTTTGTTACGAACAGGATACTATTTATAGGGCTAGTTCGAAAAACGTCAGAGATCATTCTGAGGGCTGTATTATGTACAGAATTGAGCGTTTTAAGAGTTTGAGTTTTGGCTGAATTATATGCGATGCAACCATAATCTATAATTGGTCTTATGATAGCTTTGTAAGTCTTTAACAGAGTTAGTTCGTCAGCTCCCCATTTGTTGTGTGCTAGAATTTTTATGATGTTAAGTCTTTCCATACATTTAATTTTTACTTCTTCTAGGTGCGCGACCCAAATGAGTTTCTGGTCGAAGTATACTCCTAGTAGTTTTATTTTTTTAACGAATGTAAGTTTACGGTTGTCAATGAATAATTTTGGTGGTGTTTGAGGCTTTCGTTTCCTTGTGAATAATATGCATTCTGTTTTTGGGGCAGATATTTTAAGCCCAGATCGGTCCGACCACTGTTGGATACTATTCAGTGAGGTTTGTAGAAGTTCCTGGATAGTATTGAGATTTTTTCCTTTACATATAATCGTAAGATCATCGGCGAATATAAACGGTTTTATGGGGTTTCTAATATTTTTGACTATATCGTTTATCTCGATCAAGAATAGGGTCACACTTATGACCGATCCTTGTGGAATGCCATTGTCAATGATAGTTGGGTTGGATAGTTCGTTATTTACTCTAACCTGTATCCTTCCTTCTTTTAAGAAGTTTTGGATGAAATGGAACATGTTGTCAGTGATTCCTAGTTCCTGTATTGTGCTAAGTACTCTGTTTCGACATACCATATCGTAGGCTTTTTCGATATCTAAGCATACTGCTACTAGGTTCTCGTTGTTGATAAATGCATCGCAAATGTTGGATTCTAAGTTTATGAGGTGGTCTATTGTATTATGGTAATTTCGGAAACCACTTTGAGATGGAGATAATACTTTATTAGCTTCAAGATACCAACGTAGTCTCAGATTAATTATTTTCTCTAGCAGTTTACACATGGTGCACGTTAGTGATATAGGTCTGTAACTTTCTGGCTTATTCTTGTCTTTGCCCGGTTTTAGGACGGGGATAACAATAGCGTTCCTCCAGTTGTCTGGGAAGACTTGCTGGGTCCAGATTATGTTATATATCTCCAGGAGGAGCTCTTTCCCTAATTCAGGTAGGTTATGAAGAAGCAGATTAGGTATCCCGTCTGGGCCTGGTGACGTGTTTTTTGTTCGTTTGAGAATCGTTACTAATTCATTGTAAGTTATTTCCTTGTTAAAAATTGGGGAATTCCCTTGTGTTGCTTCAATGTCGATAGGAGTAGAGTCAAGCATGGTTTGTAGTTGCTATCGCTTGAATTTGTTGCGTATCTTTTGGTTAGAGTATCGGCTAAGTCCTTAGGCAGGAGGGCGGTAGTATTATCTTCTCTGGTGAGTGAAATAATTGTGGATGATTTGCTTCTTCCTGATATACGTTTTAGTTTGTTCCATATTTCTGAGGTGGGTGTACCATGTGTCATTGTGGAGGTGTATATTGCACGTAATTTTTTGAATTCAATGGAATTTTCTACAGTTGGATGCTTTTTATATCTATTGAATGCATGGTGGCTTTTATTGCGGACAGATTGACACTCTTCGTTCCACCATGGGACAACTGATTTCCTTGTCTTAGACGATGTTTTGCCAATAGCTATTTCTGCAGCTTGTGTGATTATAGTTTCTAATGTGTCGATTGTTTTATCGATATTGTTTGGATCTGGTAAGATTTGGTCATTCGTTTGCAAGATATTATTGCTGACAACAGTTTTGTACAGTTCCCAGTTGGCTGTTTTAAATTTCTACTTGGGCATACGGTGAGGTATTATTGTTGGAGCATCATCCTCATATTCTATTTTGATCGGGAAATGATCGCTATCATGCAGGTTTGGTAATGGGTCCCATTCAATCCTATTCTTCAGTTGAGTGCTGCATAATGTCAGGTCTATGGCACTAAACGTGTGGTTCGCCAGGTTAATATGGGTTGGTTTTTTATTGTTAACGAGAATGAGATCAGGGTCCTCTAGTTGTTTTTCTAATATTCGTCCCCTACAGTCAATTCTGACAGATCCCCACAGTGGATGATGGCTGTTGAAATCACCTAATATTATAAACGGTTTTGGAATTTGCCTTACGAGATTTTGCAACTCAGTAATATTCAGATTATAGCTGTTTGGTATGTATATATTACAAACATGTATATTAGACATTTTATGTGAGATTTGTAGAGCTATTAAGACAGCTTCCATATTTGTACTAAGCGGGATTTCCTTGGCACTATGTTTATTATTTACTAGAATGGCTACTCCACCACTTGTATAATTTGGATTGCATCTATTCTTGGAGAAGGTGGGATAGTTTTTTAGCTTGACTGTTTGGTTTTGTTTAAAATTGGTTTCCTGCAGGCATACTAGATCTGGCTTATGGTCATTAATTATCAGTTGTAATTGTTCATAGTGGGTGAAATATCCGTTTATATTCCACTGTATTATAGTTTTCATGGTTGTCTTCGTAAGATTTTGTATTATTCTTAATTATTAGCCGCTGTATCTACCGCGGGCTTACTGAATACGATTTCTATGAGGGTCTGAGTACTATGTTGACTTGTTGCTTCTGTGGTATTGATGTTCGTTTTCAGTTTCTTGGACAGCCTGCTGAATCTGTTTTTGATACTCCGATCCGTAAGGAAAGGGTAGATTTCAAGGATCATCTCCCTTAGTTTCTCGATGTCAGTAGTGTACTCGATAGCTATTTCATTTGGATTGCTTGATCCAAAAACATTTTCTAGAAATGATTTGAGCTGAGTAAAGTTTAAAATGTAGTAGTCTGGTTTACCCTCAATTTCTGCTCTCGCTGGGTCGAGCAGATCCCCTATAGGTTTGATAGGTGTTCCTTTTGATTCATTACGTTTGACCTTTTTCTTTGTCTTATTGTGGTCTTTGGGAAGTCTACTACTACATGCTGTATTGTTTTTAGTTGTGGAGTCTTCTTCTTCGCTTGTCTCTTCGTATTCAGTGTTCTGGATACTGGAGTTATCAAACATATGTATGTACCACGCTTTTAGTAGAGTCAGTTTGAGTCGATAACGGTCGTTTTCTGTTTGTAGGTTGCATACTTTCTGTATCCATGTATTCTGTAGTGAAAACCTGAGGTGTACCCATTGTAGTGGTTTCCACTTGTACAGAATTGTTTTGTGCTGAAGTCACTGGTCCATTACTACTCTTATGCGTTGTATTTTTAGTTTTGTGCTATGTGGCCTATTTATTTACAGGTGAAACAGGTCATCGTATCTGTCGAGACGTATATCCAGTATTGCGTACCATCAAACTCTATTGGGATTTTGTCAGGAAGTAGCGGTTCATCTCCTGGGTTGATGTACAGTTGTCTTCTAAAACTTAGAATGTGGGAAAAACCTGAGTCGGAAATTCCCGCGCGTAGAAATGAGATTTTTGACGTGGAGTTTATTTTTAGTTTTTTAAAGTGTTCCTCGATTATACAGTGTGGTATAATTGGACAAACATTAGATAGTACAATTCTTTTGTGTTTATTTAGTAGAGGTCGCAATTCCACCTGTGTGTCGCGGACTGTTAGTGAATTGTACTTTTGAGTTACATTGTCAGCTATTTCTTTGCTAGCCATGAATATGCATATACGGTTATTTGAGATTCGCGAAACGAATCTGATGTTGTTAGGTTTGACTATCGTTCCTAAGGCGGTGACATACTCCTTGATGGTGATGCCGTTTTTAGACTCTATAACTATGGCTTGTTCTTCTTTGGGAAAAGTATCGTGTGATGCTGCATGTGTATAGGTTCTGTTGTTGGGTGTTACGTTATTCTGTGTCGACGGTTTTGTACAGTTATTCATTGGGTTAATACAATCGGTTAAAAGACTCCTGTAGTCAGAGGTCTTTTGCGATAGGTTTACTTGGTTATAAGGGCCTCCATGTGTAGAGGCATTCCTATTGTTGTCGCTGGAAAGCAGCGCTTTCGCTGTTTCCGCAGCCACTAGAGGTGTCACCTCTACTCACTCACTCGCGATAACTTATGTTCCCACTTGCACCACTTACAGAGTCACGGTCCAAACGAAAACATAAACACGTAGTCGTTGCAAACACGTCTGTTCTCGTCAATGGCCAGAGTGGAACTGCTCTAATATTTTATACACCCACTACAGGGTCAAATACAAATGGGGGACGAAATTTTGGCTTTACCCTACTATATATTATAAAACCTTTTCAAAGGGTTCTAGTATATATGTACATTCATGAAACTCATACACACAATTTTATTATTTATATACAGACAAGGGCGTCCGGAGACTTGTTTCCAGGCTGGGGGGGGGGGGGCAACTTTGGGATTATGGAAAAGAAAAATATACCCCTCTTGCTCTTTTTAACCCATTTTGTAGTGCCAATTTAATTAAAAATTGAAAACTGAAACTTAAAAATATTCCCTTTTTTAGTATAAACTTAATAAAGATCAGTTTTGAAAAATAAGCGATTTTTTCTCAAAAGCCAGAGCAACTGCCCCTTTTGCACCCCCCTCCGGGCGCCCATATACAGGATCATCCGTTAAGACTGCAACCTACGCGCGCGCGAACAGGTAAAATGGCAACACCGCCTCACGGACACATTCCACTGTAACCATGCGCCGATACTTCCGCCATCTATGAGCCAACGACGAAAGTATACGGTCTTTTAGGTGCCAGTAGAGAGCGCAGGGTGCTTTTGGCTTTCGCCAGAGAATATTACATTTGACGTAGTAGACGGGTAAGAAAACGGTAGCCATTTTAAGAGTGCGACTGCGCCGATCCCGTTATCTACGTATGCAATAGTCCAGCAGCGGTATTAGACCACGCTGACGCGTTAGTGGCCCGGGTTGAAGAATTTGGAGCATTTTTCGCATAACTTTTGAACTACAAAAGATATCGGAATGCAATTTGAGCCATAAAATGGGGACAAATTATCCCCTTCTAATGGTGGGAAATTTACCAAATTTTACATTTACTTAATTTTTCTTTTTCAATTTTTTAACCATAATTGTTGCGAAAAGCTTTTACAAACTATTTATTTAAATACTTTATATAATGCTGTTACATGGGCCCTTCTGGCCCATCTCGTGCTTGCTGTCCTCGCGTCGCTTCCTGTCGAATAGGCGATTCAGCGGAATCGCCTCGCGCGTGACAATCACGTTGTACCGAGCTGCATATCGACAGCCGTGAGGACAACGTGACTGCTGACGGCCCGGACCAGGATATTTCCTAAAAGGCAGTGACCGCCAGGTGCCGACGGGGCGATCTTTTCCCCCCATCGATATCGAGAACGCGAGGCACGGCCTGCAACAGGGGGACTTCGGAGATTGATTGGATGTCGAGAGCTCGCGTTAGGAAGTCACGACGAGCCAGCGGGCCGTTCAGATCTCGCGACCTCACCTCCGCGTCGACACCGCGAAGCGCGTCCGTCCGAGGAGGAGAAGCGCAAGGGTAACTCCGCCCGACGCACCGAGAACGGCCTAGCCGGGAGAGCCCTTACGCGCCGATTCGGGCCGCCGTAAGACCGCGAAGACGCGAGAAGGAACGAGCAAAGCGATACGACGTGCGCCAAGTGCGCCGACTTCTGTGTGTTACCCGAGAGCACAGCGAGCGACCACGACCTGCGCGTGGGTCAGCAACCTGCTAGCGTCAGCGGAGACAGACCGCCGTCTCCAGGGTATGTAACCACTTATTTGCTTCATTAAGTATATACTCTATTTTATTGTTATCCTCATAATTCCTCCGAGTACCATTTTATTCACACTTCTTACCTTCTCTCCCCGGTAAGCATAGTCAAGGTGGCCTTTAGTCCTTCGATAAAAGCAATTTTAAGTCCTTCGCTCGTAGTAATTCATTGAAAAGTCCCTGCAGGACGTAACAATGCTCTTTTTAAAAATCATGGCGCCAATAAACAATAGGGTCGTTGTCCCTGTATCATTACTTTCACAAATTGAGGAATTAAATTTTTATTCAATTATATATTAGTTCTGCAGCCTCAGAATCTAATGCTCTGGTTTCCTTTTTTGTGATTTTATCCTTAATGTAGTGCATGCACAGCTCGGAAGTAAGGGATGTGTCGCTGTTTCTAGCAGTCTTTGAATTTTTTCTACAATTTTTGTATCTGAATGTTTTAACCCTTTAGCTATTATACGCCACGCCCGTAGTGGCTTCCGTTCATGTCATATTTTCGAGTGGTACATGAAAATGGGGTGACTTACGTTAATATCATCTTTTGAAACGATACGCCACTATTGTGGCTATCACACGCAGATGGCGAAAAATCAAGCCAACCCTGTCGTAGCCAAAATTTTTGAAATTGAGACAGGTACGAGACCAGTCGACACATTGTTTTCTAACCACGTTATAGCAATCTGGGGTGCGAGTGGTAAACCGATCATAAAAGCGGAGCGCACGGCTCGCTTACCTGAGCCGGGGAATTCCGAATAGCTCTTTGCGACGTTAATTTGAAAGAGTCCATCCTAAAATTCTCGTAACTCGGGCGTCGCTGCTATCCAGCGCTCGCTGGTAGCTCTGAACGCCGGGCCGGGGCGAGAAGTGGCTTCGAAAACTGTGCCTCCGTTTGAATTCGAACTTCGGTCAGACTCGGGCCACGTAGCGAGCAGACACCCGTTGCCTGGTTCGTTCGCGCTCGGTGTTCGGCCACGTTCGGAACGCGTCGCGTCACCGATCGTGGGGTGTCGTTCCGGCGCGAACGTCATCAAATAATTGCAAGAGGTGGTTTCGGTTTGTCTTACAGGCTTGTCATTATATTTTCCTTAAATTGTTTCCGCCCTTATCGTTGATTTCGCCCTACTGTTCACCCACACTACTTTGCCGTAGGTATTATCGGTTTACTTGCCCGCTTCTTTGCGCGTTAGAATTTGATGTGAAAACAATCGCACGGAACAGCTTCTTCCGTGTAGACCTCCTCGCGCCTCAGTTTTCATACTTATTTATTGTGGCTTTTACACGCAGGTGGCGAAAAGTCAAGTCAACCCTGTCGTAGCTAAAATGTTTGAAATTGAGTCGGGTACGGGACCAGTTGATATTGTTTTCAAACCTCGTTACAGTAATCTGGGGTGCGAGTGGTAAACCGGCCATAAAAGCGGAGCGCGCGGCTCGCTCACTTGAGACGGGGACCTCCGATTCCCTAATAGCTGTTTGCGACGTTAATTTGAAAGCGACCATCCTAGAATTCACCTTATTTTCTACGTAGCGTTTTTAGGAATTGTTTCTGTTTATATATGTACGAAAAAGGCATACGCCTAATATCGTACAACAACCAGCTTCGACTGTTATTCGAATGAGGTAGTTCTGGGCTATTATTTCAAAACCACCGTTTATTTTACACAGAGACACAGAAAATAATTTTACTCAACAATTAGTACTTTTATTTTAGGATGAAATCATAAAAAAATAACAAGAACATGAACAATGTATTTGAAAAAAAAAAACGGTGGCTATGTGGCAAATCGTGTGGCTCACATGATAAAATTTTTCCTCAAAACAATTATGCAAGAATCAGTTCCCACTTCGTCCCTCTATTCATGTTATTATTATTTGAAGACGTTCGCGCTGGAACGGCCCCCCACGATCGGTGACCTGACGCGTTCCGAACGTGGCCGAACACCGAGCGCGAACGAACCAGGCAACCGGTGTCTGTCCGCTACGAGGCCCGAGTACTTATGACCGAAGTTCGACTTTCAATCGGAGGCACACTTCTCGAAGCCACTTCTCGCACCGGCGTCGGCGTTCGGAGAGCTGCCAGCAAGCGCTGGATAGCGGCGATGCCCCGGAGGGCCAAGCTTCCCTCTTACGAAAGTTGAAGCAGAGTTTGTAGCGCCTCCTGCCTACTAGGTGCGTACTAAACTGTGAATGTGTGAATCGGGACGTATGCGTATGTGTATACGTGTAATGCACCGCTTACTTTAAAACCTGTCCACGGATCGTCGCGCCAGCGACACGTATGCAGCAGATAGAAGGATAAACATTGAAATTGAATATTTCTTCTTTTCATAGGAAAAGAAAATATATTCAGTTTCTTTCTATATCCTTCTATCTGCTGCATACGCGTCACTGACGCGACGATCCATGGTCAGACGGCCTTAGAAAAGGTAAACCAGGGAAAGTGAGGACGCCATTTGAAGGATTTCTGGTCATTCCAAAATTTAATCTTTTAAATTTTATTTTAAAAATGACAGGGGTCCTTTGAATCACGTCCGTACTTCCTCCGATTTACCTTCTGAAAATATAAATATAATTAAAAGTAAAAGTATAATTAGATCCATAAATATATGTTAAATGATATACAAATTCTTTATTAATTTTAAATAATATTAGTCATTACAATTATTACAATAACAATGATCATATTAAATTCAACAATAATAATACAAAATTTATGCAACTCCTAAAATATTTTACTTTATTTCCGAAATTGCTTCAATTCGTTGACATCAATAGAATCTGCAAAATAATTAAATTGTTTACAAATTTTCTTTTCTTTGGGTTGTTTTTACGAGGGAAAACAGCGGGAATCTTCAAAAGATGCCTAGTAGGATCCGCACTACTAGGCAGTGTCGGCTTTATAGCGACTAAAACCGCTAACCCCATGCTCATACAAAACACTCATTTCCACTCCTACATGCAATATAAAAAGTCAAACACTCATGCAATATAAAAAATGAAACGCACAGGCAATATAAAAAATTAAACACACATGCAACAGTCCGACAGCCAAACATATATACATAATAAAAAAACGCATTACACACTCATACTGCAATCGCATACATGCAAAAAGACTTAAAAGTAGATTCGGATATACAAAAGCACAATTAGAACCTTTGCTTCCCATGTGATCTGCCATACGTCAAAGCACATAATGACAAACCAGACATTGGAATCATAGGTTCTTCGGAACACTTTAGTAGCCTATTGGTGGAAGAAATACATTTCTTTAATACATGATCGACATAGTTGTCGGTCAAATACACTTTGAGATGCCCTAAAGGGCAATCGCTCAGGTTGACATCAACTGAAAGGCTTAGACAAGTTTGAATTAAAATTTTTAAATTACAATGTTCCGCGAAGTTATCGAAACAGTATTTAGTTAAAACATAAACCTCTCGCATAAATTGTACTATTAATTTTTTTGTGTTAAAAAAGCTTGGCAACACGTAGCACAAGCTTGAATAAACGGTTCTAAGTAATCTAAATTGACAGTAGTAGCATCATAATTTTGCAAAATTGACTCTATTGATTCTACAGCTGCTACTGGTACTGCATTATTAGAAAATTGAGAATTTTGATTACGAGAGGAAAATTCGAAAATTTCTTTAACATTTAACAAATTTTCACTACAATCTGCCTCGCAGTTTTGTCTTCCTGAGTTGGAAAACAATGAATTTATGAGCAATGACTTGTAGTATCCGGTAAATACTGAACAAGTCGGATTTGTATTTCTTCCACCATATTGTCTTACCAGCGAGCAAAAATTTTCCAAAGGATCTTGGTTAAAATCTCTGGTTCTGAATCCTGCAAACTCAAGATCCAGCAAATAAGACTTAAGAATTTTGAACCCTTTCAGGGTATGTATCCAATTCTGCAACGCCGCAGGATACTCTTTATCTCCCGCTTTGCGTTTGATAAATCGCATACTTTGGATTAAGTTTATACACTTGTAAGGAAATGGTATTTCCTTAATTCAAATACCGCGCCTCGCGCGTGGTAGAGCGTAGAGTGTAGAGTGGTGGTAGAGAGTCTACTGTATAGAGAGAACGACTAATTGATGGAAGGACGATTACATAAGAGAGCACACGTGGGTAGATCGCAAGAAGAATTAACAGAAGATTAAATAATAAGAATACTAATTATCACAGAATAAAAATAATCACAGTCTAAGGCTATGAATGAAGAAGAGATAGAGAATAAACTTTAAATGTCGTTTCTCTCTTTACAGGTAAGATTGTACATATTGTAAATAAGCGTTGTAATATAATATAATATAATAAAGTAAATAACCTCTCTTTACAGAGAAACAATTTCTAGTTAATTCTTGAAAATCCTTCTGCGTCGAAGATATCTGCATTATACACTTATTCCAAATATCTGTGGCGTTACTTTCGTTATCCAAAATGGCCCTACTATTGACACTGTCGAAAAGTGAATTTAAATTTAGAAATAATATCGCCGTATCTATTCCCGAAGCTGACATCTTTCTGGATTTACAAGCACTTTCCGCCTCAGTAGTGCTCATAAGTTCCATAAGAGATGCTACTTTACGCGAGAAGACTTGTGTACAATATTTGACACGCATCTTCTTAATTCTACTTGGAACGACATGCTGTTCCGTAATATTGACTAAAGTTCTAAAATCACCTCTACACCGATCAATGAAATAAGTATCCTCGAAGTGGGACCATTTTGCTGATCTTTCTACACCGTCCAAAGTATAACGAAGATCCTTCGTTAACAAATTATTTCTAATACATTTTAATAAATGAGGCGGATCAAACAGCGGTACTATCTTTTGTTCATCTACCATGATGAGCCCCTCTTCAGCCGACTTGCAATCTCTTTTCGTGTCGAAAAGTAATTGCTTAATCGCGCGTACATTTGTTGACCCTTGATCGCAAACCGAAGCAACAACTCTTAAGCGTATAAGAGTGCATTCCCGTACTATGGCCTTAAATGTACGCGCTATCGACTCCCATGAAGCGGCGCCCCTACAAAAGGAGTACGACACTGTTTGCTTCCACGGTTTATCTCCAAATATTCCTCTTAACATAAAGACCTGAACATGGTCTGCAATGTCGATATTACGCGAAAACCCGAAATCTACTAGTCCCTCTACAATATCGGATTTGACATTATAATGAAACCGGGGACTAAGCTTCATTTCGTCAAATAATAAGATGCAATATCTGTACCGCGAATCCTCGAAAATGTCGAGTATATTTTCGATGCTGTTGAAGACAGACTTACTAATACCGGGAGATACAATGATTTTAGTAACCAGTTTTCTTAAGGTCTCTGTACTTGGTAAGAGGAAAATATTGGAAAGGTATCGATAAACCTTTGGTCTTTGCTTCAGCAATGAAAGCGCAAAAATTTTGTCATCTAAACTGTAATTTCTATTGAACTTAGGTCGTCCCATGTTACGGACTTGTAATGCAAAAAAGTCTCGCACAGTTGATGGCAGACTTTCAATGCGTTCCGCAAAGCCACGTTTTAGCAACATTTCGGTATGTTGCAAACGTTCCTTACATTCTATATGGCATTTACGCATTTGTCTCCTTGTTTTCATCAAGGAGACAATTACGTTATACTGCCGCACCTCTTCTGGAGAAAGGCTGGACCTCCTACTTGCCCTGAACAATTTCAGCACAGATGCTAAATAGTAAAAAGTAAAACAATTTATGCATGCAAAAAAAATACAGTACAAATAGCAGAAGTTTAAGGGAGTTTTTAGAGGAACTGGATTTTGGATAAAACAACCTTAAGAATAGTTTCTAATATAAAACGTCACAGTACCTTTCCTTGTCCGCAATGATTGTCCAGAGGTACCAGCAACAGCATATCCAGTATCTGTAAAATTTATTGCAAATGATTAATTCGTTAACTCGAATCTAAAGGGAAGAACTAAAATCTTCGAGTTATCGAAGTTATGGGGTAAGAGAGACTTTACGGCCGATTTCTTCGCCTCTAGATAAAAGTTATCTGGCGGATAGGTACAGTAGAGTGTGATTGACTCGCGTTCTCCTAGGCTAGTTACATCGGAAAAATATTAATATTAAGCTGCTGTTGCAGAATTAAACTGGTGAATGTTTAAAGAATGACCATTTATTAATTGATATTTATATCTATACAATTTTCACTTTGAAATAGCAGCTTAATATTGACATTTTTGCGATGTAACTAACCTAGGGAAACGCGAGTAAATCATACTCTACTGTACCTATCCGCCAGATAACTTTTATCCAGAGGCGAAGAAATCGGCCATTACAGAGGCTTTGTACGAAAATTAATAATTTGCTGATCGGAATGGCATAAAGATAGAAAAATTCAATTTGTACTACTACGCTACTATTCATTATTATTGAAAAATATCTGTTATTCTAACAGTTGAAACAAGGGAGACAGTATCGAATGTTTGTATTTTCTTACCAGTATGGACTTCCATACGTTCAGCTGCTTGCTGAACCTTGTTAAACCCTAAGAGATACAGAAAAATGTATGAATACTTTTTTGTTCTATTGCTAGTCGATAATGTAATTATAAAAGCGCAGTATCCTCCGACTATTAGTTCAGGAGATAGAAATTTAACTTTAAACCATTATTACTGCAAAATGAAGGCCCAAACGCGAAATCGTTATTCTTGATTTTCGTCTTATTTTCACCTCTAAAATCACCCCTTACAATATTTTCAGCACGTTTTAAGAAACGTACACCCTATATATTAAACATACCTGGAAGTTGTAGCGTTGGAACAGCAGTCTTACAAAGATTCCTTTGTAATTTGTAGATGCCTAAGAAGTGCGCATCGCAGATCTTCCTGTTGCAAAGAGATTGGTGCATTAACAATGGATTGCCGCAAGCAGCAATCCATTTTAAGCACCTCTCTCGGTCTTTAACGATATCGGGAAATGCCCTCAGTAGTTTATTTCCTGATTCGCAACCTTTCACTTCGCACTTCTTAGGCCCGGACATAATTTCAAACTCAAATTGATGCAATTAATAAAAAAACTTACAGTATCTCAAAGACGCTATATTACAAAAATTACTTATCTTATGTGATGACTGATCCACGTGGGTTACACTTCCTCGTGTCTGCGCCAAACAATTAAAAATGACGACGGTCGTCATGGTAACATTTCACCAACGTCGAAAGGTTGTGTGTCGTGCTCACTGATACACCTAGGTATGTGTGTGTGTGATGTGCCTAGCGCCTCCTGCCTACTTGGTGCTAACTAAACAGGAACTTCGGCCAATCAATGACGGCTTGGTCCCCCTGGCGATGCCCGAGCTACGAGAATTTTAGGATGGTCTCTTTCAAATTAACGTCGCAAAGAGCTATTCGGAATTCCCCGGCTCAGGTAAGCGAGCCGTGCGCTCCGCTTTTATGATCGGTTTACCACTCGCACCCCAGATTGCTATAACGTGGTTAGAAAACAATGTGTCGACTGGTCTCGTACCAGTCTCAATTTCAAAAATTTTGGCTACGACAGGGTTGGCTTGATTTTTCGCCATCTGCGTGTGATAGCCACAATAGTGGCGTATCGTTTCAAAAGATGATATTAACGTAAGTCACCCCATTTTCATGTACCACTCGAAAATATGACATGAACGGAAGCCACTACGGGCGTGGCGTATAATAGCTAAAGGGTTAAAACATTCAGATACAAAAATTGTAGAAAAAATTCAAAGACTGCTAGAAACAGCGACACATCCCTTACTTCCGAGCTGTGCATGCACTACATTAAGGATAAAATCACAAAAAAGGAAACCAGAGCATTAGATTCTGAGGCTGCAGAACTAATATATAATTGAATAAAAATTTAATTCCTCAATTTGTGAAAGTAATGATACAGGGACAACAACCCTATTGTTTATTGGCGCCATGAATTTTAAAAAGAGCATTATATAAAATATTTAAATAAATAGTTTGTAAAAGCTTTTCGCAACAATTATGGTTAAAAAATTGAAAAAATTGCCGAAGGACACACGAAGGAAAAAAAGCGCCGAAGGACCCCTACAGTGCAACGTACAATGAACTGACGGCGAAACTGGAAGAATTCTACGCACCGACGTCATTAGAGGTGGCGGAGAATTTCCGGTTTCATCAACGAAAGCAAGTCGAGAGCGAAAGCGTGCGAGAATATGTAGCGGCGTTACATAAACTAAGCATACATTGCAAATTTGGGGGTTATTTACAAAATGCCCTCCGAAATCAATTCGTTTACGGCTTAACGAGCAAACGCAGCCAGTCGCGGCTACTGGAAATGAAGGACCTGACCTTCAAACGAGCGGTCGAAATGGCCATTTCCATGGAACTAACTGAAAAGGACGTTAACCAAATACAAACAGGGACAGCCTCGGTAAACTCCGTGGCACAGAAGAACCCGGGGCCCAAGAGGAATCGGCTAGTCGGGCAGAAGAAGATGACGTCAGAAGCCAAAACGCACGCGTCCGCGAAACCCAAGTACACTGTAAATCCGAACCAAACCGCTAATCATATTTCTTGTTTCAGGTGTGGTGGAAAACACCTCGCCACTAGTTGTACATTGAATAAAAATATAGCCTGTAGAAATTGTGGGACAAAAGGGCACTTGCAGAAAGTCTGCATGCTGAAAAAGCCAATAACGACAAACCAACTGAACGACACCTTAAGGCAGAGTCCCACTAGTGCAACCGCGCGCCGCGCACGTTTTTTTCGACGCGCAAGGCCGATTTGTTGCAGAAAGACGTTCCCACTGGTGCAACTGCGCGCCGCGCACAGGTCAGATTTACGAGTTTCTCGAATTTTCGAGGAGTTTGGAGCACTTGAAAGGGTCGACTTTTACGACGACCCGCGCGTCGAAAGCGTTCGTGTGCGCGCTATGCCGGGATTTCTCTGCCACGCGCGCACGCGAATGCACGGCGCGCATTGTCGAAAAGACTGAAAAAATGTTTTTCAACGCAAATTTACTCTTTACTCCTACATATCACTTGCATACGTGTGTTTATGGTCTACTATTTAGTTTATATATTAAAGCAAGCACTGACATGAAAATTATTACTGTAAATAGCAACAATTATACTGCTGCGATAGGTATACTTGTTTCTAGATACATCATAATTGTAATACACTATATATGCAGATATGTGACACTGAATTATAGTTGTCCATCTTTATCACTTTCAAATTATTCTATTTCTCAAAAACAATTAAGTTATTGCTTTGATTCATCCTGCAAGAAAATGCTACTTAGGTGTAAAAAATATCATTTTACCGTGACTTCTATGTTCATTCGTTCACGCCAGAGGCTATTTATACGCCTAAAAGAGTAAACTATTTAATAGTACAATGGTGCATTTACTATTTCAGATTACTCGTAATGACATTATGTATCTACTTTCTGTCAAAGCGTTCACCGCCGGTGACCGCCTCAGCAGTAAATGTGTTAATTGTAATTCCGTTTCCTATCGCATTGCATCTCGACATTTGTGGATGTACGGAAGTCAAATTTTAATCATTTTCTAAGTCATAAACCATTGTTAGTACCTTCAGGTAAACTAAATGTAGGTACCTAATTACTTAAAAACAAATGTTTCAGTATGCAATAAAGTAACAGCATTTATGACATCCTCTATAAGCCAGATATTTCGGGACTTTAAGTACACACACCAGGATATACTTGCCTACCCATTTCAGAAATGCGAATTAATCAGAGGAAATGATACACGTGTATTTCCTGTGCAGGGGTAGAAAGTTCGCGTCTGGGAGGAATGCTGATCCAATTGGTTATGATATAATCTTCCCTCTACCTACCCTCAATCTCATATCGTGTGAGAATAAAAACAAACAGGATGCCGGGCATACAGAATACCATAATTTTATTTGAAACACACTTTCCAGCAATCTGTGACCGAGACGTAGTAAACCCCTTCAAACATTTCAAGTAGTATGAAGTGTGAAGGCGTTGTTTCTGCTACTGGCATAACCGCCGTCGTTAGCTTTATTTAGATAAAGAAACCAAGATGTAGAAAAGGACGCTAGTATTTCCACTGTCTTCAACGTGCGCGCCAAGCATTCACGTGCGCGCCTGGCAGAGCGTTGGTCCATTTCCTGCGCGCGGTCTCATAAATTAGACCCTTTCAAGTGGACGAAAACGTCGTGCGCGGCGCGCAGTTGCACTAGTGGGACCTTGCCTTAAGAGAAATAAAACGCGCTTAGGTTAAGTTTTGATTGTACAAGTACGGGTAGCGGATTTCCCGTAAGGGGAGGAAGAGATGTTGTGTCGGAGCGTTTAAAATTAGCGCGATTCGGTAACACCGGCGACGGGCAGCGCCGCCCGCAGGAAAGCCGGCGGATCGAACAAATACGTCGATCACTTCACTTGCGACAAGCACGCAGATACCAGCCTTCTTGTACACCTTTTCTGAAGTAGAATATAATTGTTAAATACTTACCTTGAGAACGGGAGAGTATTCATTTCGTCACATACATAACACAATCGATTCTGAAAGAATCGACTAGAATCGCCCCATCCTGCAATGGTCTCTCCTCGGTCAATGGTCGAACCACAGCCGTTATTGTCTATTACACGGAGTTTTATATTTAAATTCGGAACCAGAGCACATTCTCAAACAGTAACTGAATAATAATTTGATGAGTGACAAGTCATTAACGCACTCGTAGGTACCACGACGATCAGCTGGGGTTTACAACACCAACAGGATTAAAAAGATACTTCGCACGTGTGTTGGTGGCAACATGCTGGACTCCCGCGACGCAGACACCACACAAAGGATTTATCGAAAAATCTTTAATTTAACCCTTCGTGGTCACACCTTCTTATAATCACAAGTTGGTCACACGGGGTTCACTGTACCCCAGCGTCATTTTTGGAATTACCATTTTCGTATTTTTGAATAATTTAACTTTTCAGTGATAATTGTACATTCGTAATACTTATACAATCATGGTCTAATAGTCTTTTTCTAGAAATATAAATTTTGATACGATAAAATTTGTAGTCGAAAAGGAGCGATTTTCCACGATTGTGGGAAAAAAGCGATTTTTTAATTTTTCTTTATTTTTTTCTTGCGATAAATCCCCTTTGGAAGTTGTAAAGGCGCTACATTTTAACTCGAAAATTATTCTTGGGGTACAATACACCCCGTGTGACCACGAAGGGTGAAATGTTATTTGATACTGAACTAACATCAGTAAGCATTATGGTAAATACTGTTGTCTTAATATTGTATTATTACTTAGGGTGCTAGGAAAGTTTTGTTGCACGTCCATATAAATAAACAACAAGATATGAGTATTCGCTAGTCTAATCAAGAACTTGTAAACATAACGTTTACAAGTTTCAAGTGTTCCTGTTCAGCATGTGCTGAGTACTCACTTAATAAAGTTAAGATATTATATATTTACCTACTTCCCGACACGATAATCGCGTAATCATTCATTAGCATTTACAAATGTTACTTATTAACAAAAAGCTGCCACAGCAAAATACTCAATGGATTCGTTTCAAAGTGATAATTGCTACTTATCGTTATAGACCATAATGATCATTTTAGGAAATCTTACTGCCACTCAAAGCTTAATTAAACAAAATCGTTAAATAGCCTGGACGAAATCGAAGGCAGATTAAATATTAGCGTGGCATGTCCATTTGCAGTTCTGTATGATAAACTGCGCTTACACATCATTTCATACCTCAGACGTCTCATAAACGTACCTTGGCATGTCCCGCGTGCACCACTGCACGCGGGTTGCCTGCTTTTAGGCATATCTTTAAACGCTTATAACTAACAAACGAAGCCTCAACCGCAATATCGTTATTGTTCATCTTCGTCTTATTCTGATGTCTGGAATCTGCCCTTAAATTTTATCCCAGCAGTTGTCGAACACTCTGTATGTTTTGAGATATTTAAGGGGGGGGGAACACCCTGAAGCCATTAACAAAATACAATGTTAGGGATATTTTTGTTCGTATAAATAAAAGCTGGGAATGACTGGATCACCTGAGAAGGAAATACAAAAGATATGTATAAACTGGAATATATTATCTTCCATGTAGCGTAGGATTTTCTCAAAATTCAAATTATTTTGGAAATTATAGCAGTTTGAAGAATTGAAATTAATTCTTGACATAAACATTTGCACTGAAATGCTTGTAACAAATTGAATAATTGAAATATAAAAAAATCCTACGCTACATGGAAGATAATATATTCCATTTTGTTTTTTGTATTTCATTCGCAGAGGATCCAGTCATTCGCGGTAGTGTGGGCCAGTTTTTGCAGTGCTCGGGGATACCATTTTGTTCGCGGCCATTTTGTATAATTTTTCAACAAAAAAAAATGTTTTTCTAGCAAAATAAAGATTGCTTTAAAACTATATAAAAAATTCAAGCTCTATATTTTTATTTATACGAACAAAAATATCCTTAACTTTGTCATTTGTTAGTGGCTTCAGGGTGGGGTCCCCCCTTAAATATCTCAAAACATACAGAATGTTCGACAACTGCTGGGAGAAAAATTAAGGGCTGATTCCAGACATCAGAATAAGACGAAGATAAAGAATAACGATATTGCGATTGAGGTTTCGTTTGTTAGTTATAAGCGTTCAAAGATATGCCTAAAAGCAGGCAACCCGCGTGCAGCGGTGCACGTGGGACGACTCAGGAGAAGGGTCAAGCAGTGGTAGCCAAAGCCTGTGTCGCACGGCGCCCACACACCTCAGAGAAGCTGCGACTAAAATTTGCGGCACTTCATCCAAAATTGAAGGGTATCGCTGAATTATACCAGACCTGCCTACTCGCTGAAATCCATTGTTTTCGTGATATCTACTGTAATGTAATCCATTGTGCTATCGAGACACGCGCGCAGAAATTACACAAAACGCAGAATCACCCCCAAAAAAGTATTAGACTTCCTGCATTAAAACATGTAAAGAAATATAGAAAAGAACGAAAAATTTTTCGCACTGAGGACGAAAAAAAATCAGATTTACACGCACTCGGACAATTGAAACTAAACTCTTGTAATGATTGCCTACTTCGCGATATGTCAATTGCTCGTTGAAATAAAGTAATATGCGGAGCTATGTTTTATACAAAAACTGACTTTTGAAAAAAAAAACGGTTTTCGAATTCCACTATTCCCCAAAAACCGGTTAAACCGGTTTTTCGAATTTTCAGAAAAAATATAATTGAAATAGAAAATAAATATATAAACTTATTTTAAAACTGTTCTGTTTTTTCTTTTAATATTAATGGAATTACAAAAATATAACAAAATAAAATATACTCTATCTATACAAAACCAGATAAAGAAAAAAAATTAAAATAACTAATAGCCGTACAAATCCGTACAATTTTTGAGTTCATTTAATATTTATGGATCTACAAAAATATAGCACAATAAAACACACTGCATACAAAACCAAACGAAAAAAAAACAAGAATAACTAAAATCCGTACAAAATATAAATTATAAATTTTTATTTCATTTAAGTACTATTTTGTTCAAAAATATGAACTCATTAAGATTAGTTTTACAATAAACTGTTACCTAGTATAATGTGCTTGTGTCCGAGGCGATTTCAAGTCAACATGTTAACATTTTTAATTAAATAATTCATTCATTTTTACATATTAATTCTAGTATATAAAACCAGTTTTTTTAAATTTAGACCCGGTTTTCGAATTTTACAAATGTATAAAAACGGTTTTTAAACCCGATTTTTAAAAACCAACAAACTCTATGCGGTGCTAGGTTAAATATGAGGATCACCAAAACGAAAACAGTTGAATGAGTTTATTTGTATGCTTGTTTGGTCTGATGTACTGCGTTTGAAGAATTTGGTGAGACTGACGTCTTCGTCGGCCAACCGAAGAGAATTCCCCTAAACTGATGCAAAGAAAGTTTAAGTATTTTCAGATTGCAATGATCGGGAAAGAAAGCAACTCCGAACATCCTGCCACATCTGGGGTTATACAGTAATTTGGATCTATCAGTTCGTAGCAGGCTCCTTCATGTTAGTCGCGCTTTTGTTTCGCTGCACCTCATAGTCAACCCCGCCGATATTAAGTTATCTGAACGAGCATGAACACATCCCAAAGTAGACAAACGTTCAATCCACCCGCGAATTTACGTCAAAAGATGTACTTTCATTTATTTGTTAAGAGTTATTACTGTCAATTGTCTGAGTGCGTGCGAACCTGTTTTATTTTATCGTGGCGAGTTTGTGTGCGGATAAAAAGTCTAGCATGCTGAGCATGAGCAAACGGCCCCGTGACAAATTTTGTTGCTACTGTTTGCTAAACATTGCTCCTCACCCGAAACATTCATTCCGTGATGTTTCAGATCTCTACCCTCTCCTTCACGGGGGATTTTCGTATAACAGCCCCCGAAATTGATGATTTTTAAAAAAAAAACTATTGCTAATATTGCATTAAACTCTTTTGGAATATAAGGAGGCATCTTTAAACTTGTAGAATTTTTTTCTATGTCGATGCTTCTTATTATTTATTAATTATTGTGAAATCGTGTTAACCTCTTCGACGATATCGGCGTCAAGTGTAGCATCTGTCACAATCATCTGATTGCAAAAAGAAGAAATTTTTCTTAAAGTTAAATAATTTACGCTGGGACTGGAGCTAAAATTTTAATTTTAGTTTTTATTTATAAAACTTTTGTCGTCGATATAAAGAATAATATGAAAAATTTGTCGAAGGAAAAAACTTACTTTTTCTTTCAAACGCTATAAATCTTTCAATTTTTCATTTTTATTCTTTAAAGTGGATCAATCCCAGCGTAAACCTATCTAACATTAAGAAACTTCTATTTTTTTTTTGCAATCAGATGACTGCGATAGGTGCTACACATCCCGCCAACAGGAGTTACGTCGTCGAAGAGGTGGACAAGATTTCACAATATTTAATAAATAAGAAGAATCGACATAAAAAAATATTCTCTGCAAGTTTAAAGATGCGTCCTTATATACCAAAAGAGTTTAATCTAATATGACCAACAGTTTTTAAAAAAAATTCTGAAATATCAGTTACCTTTGGGGCTGTTAGACAAGAATCCCCCCCTTACCCACACAGCACCATGACATTGCAGCAACGTCTCTGCAATGACGCGGTGCAAGATTGCAATGTTGCATCGCATCATTGCAGAACTGTTGCAGGTTCACTCCTATGTCCGCCTTAACAATATTGCAGGAGTGTATTTTTGCAAAGTTGCGGCAGCATTACAAATATGTAATCCTCCAACGTTCCGACAATGATTCTGCAACGAAACGGCAAAATTGTGGTAATGATCCTGTAACTCTTCGGCAATATTGCGGTGCGAGATTGCAATGTTGCACCGCATCATTGCAGAGAAGTTGCAGGTTCACTCCTATGCCCGCCTTAGCAATATTGCAGGAGTGTATTTTTGCAAAGTTTTGGGAACATTAAAAATATGTAGTCCTGCAACATCATTGCAGAGAAGTTGCAGGTTCACTCCTACGTTCGCCCTGGGCAGTATTGCAGGAGTGTATTCCCGCAATGTTTTGGAGATTTTACAGCAATAGTCTCTCCGCAACGTTTCGGGCAGTGAGGGACGCGACGACATGAATGTGTGTAGGCAGAATCGTAGTAGTATAACGCCCGTGTGCTTTTTTCTCATAGAAATTTTTTTTCCCCAGGAGGATTCGAACCGAGGACCTGTAGCATCGTAGACAAACACTTTACCGCCGCAGCTACAACCGTTGATTGATAAGATTGCTTACGTATTCGAACTTATATTCCTACCGAGTAAAACTACAAACTCAAATTATTCAAAATTGAAGGCTCATTTGACAAACCCCATTAGGGATTTGTAACACTATAGGTGCGGATTACAACTTTCACCCGATGTCATTTTAGGTTAGGTTGGGAAACAGTCTTTAGACTGGACCTTTGCATTTGTCTTTTCTTCTTTCTTTTCTCTTGCTTGATTGTATATACGTGTTTGTGCAATACAGACGTTTAATAATAATAATAATAATCACACATTAAAATATGTAGTACCTACTCTACCTAAAAAAATTAAATTGATCTTCAAATCTCTTCTATAATTTTATGTACAAACAAGTCTCACGATAACACTTTTTTCATATCTTCAATGGCCAACGAGAAATTCTAGCGTACCCAGTTAAATGAAACATGCTGTAGAATCCACTCAACGTCATGTATATATTTCGACAAGTTTTCTCAAAGTCATAATTGCTTCAGAATATTGCTGTAATGTTTCTATAATATTTTCACTACAGTATTGCGCACGACAATATGTGTGCAATTTTGTTTGGGCGTTGCCACTGGAACATTGCACGTCGATGTGCGCGCAATATTGCAGGAATATTGTAGGATCGTTGCCACTGGAACATTGCACGTCGATACGCGCGCTACATTGCAGAAGCGTTGCCACTGCAATATTACAGGAATATTGTACGACAATGTGGGTGCAATTGTGGTGTGGCGTTGCCACTGGAACATTGTGCGTTGATGTACGCGCAATATTGTAGAAATATTGTAGGATCGTTGCCACTGGAACATTGCACATCAATGTGCGCGCAATATTACAGAATATTGTAGGATCGTTGCCACTGGAACAATGCAGTGGCAACGCGTGCGCAATATTTCTGCAATATTGCAAGAATGTTGCCACTCCAATATTGCACGGCAATATTGCAGCATCATTTCTGCAATATTGCAATGCAACCTGCAACAACGCACTAGTGCAGCAACGTTCCTGCAATAATGCTGCAACGAAGTGTGCTGTATGGGTAAAAGCCCCTTAAAGTTATCACTTTTTTATCGGATACTACTTCAGATAAATAAATGAAACAAAACGATCGTAGTGTCATTTATAATGCATATTTTTGACGAAACAAACAGGTTTATTTAAACATTATAATGTTAATAAACATTTTGGCAAACAAGTCTCAGCTTCAATTTATTTCTTTGTAATTAATTAAAAAAGAAACGTTTCATTTTCGACAAAAACGACTGCCTAGTGCCTTTAAGCCAGCAATAATAGTTAAAAAAAAAAAGGCCACTAGTGACGCACCGCGAAGAGTCCCAGGATTATGGTAATTGGAGGTGACGACCCAAGTGTCCGCGAGGTACAACCAATAAATCTAAATTGACTTCAAAGCGCAATTATAATTCTTTGTAGATGTATCGGCAAATACAACTTGTTCCCATTTATCACTGTCGAATGCTTTGCAGCTTTTTGTGCGATATGCCTATACATCATAATTTCCAACAGAATTTCTTTTTGCAATTTTACATAAAGTATTATAGGATAAATGAAAACGTATTTCACGTGGAAAGGAGTACAGTAACGTTCAAATTTCTATCTGGTACTATTTCAGAGGTACCTATACATCAACGTGTAACACCTTTCGTTTTGCACATTGCATAAATCCATGATCATGTATCTTATGTATATAGGATAAGGTAAAAAAGACTTATGTATGCTAACGAACGAGGGGAGTTACGTGTGATTACAAATAGTCTGGAGGTGTGGCTCGCGCTTCATACGAAGCACTTGACCCTGAATGCATCTTAGAGATCACTTAATAATGGATACACATTGCTACAAGGAGAGGAACGATCAAAATGAATTTAATCATAAGTGATATATTAAGTGACACTGCACATACACATGCACATCGTAGATTATGCAACCGACATGAACACGAAAGTTCTATCAGTTTCCATTGTCATGGTGTGCGATCAAGACGGTTTATAATACAAACATAATTTGTTCGTTATTTCTGAAATCAGAATTGTGCAGAATTACAATTGAATTATTCCATGAAATATAATTACAAAATAATTCAATTACATCGTATTCAATTACATTGTAATTCGTAACTCAGATCTCTCATTCAATTAAATTACATCGCAATTCGTAATTGCAATTGAAGTACAATTGCAAAGTACAATGTAATTACGCATTACGAGTTAAGAGGTAACCAAATTGAGAGGTAATAAGAGGTGAGAAAGAAATATGTAGGTAAAGATTTCGAACAGAAAAAAAATTGTTATGAGTGATGAATATGGTATTATTCATAAATTTATAATATATAAGGAGAAATAAACTTCATTGTTACATTTTTTCCACATTCAAACATAAATGTAAAAAAAGAAACATTCACCTGCTCTACCTAACTTACAATATATATTAAAAAATAACGGCAATCACCTAACGCGTCTCATGTAAAAAAATTAATACAGAAATACAGCGTAATACATCACCTAATAGGAAAAAACCTGAAAAAAATAACATTTTTAGTTCACCACTAATCACTAATTGGGCCACCTCGACTGATGACAGATTCATTTTAATTATCATCCAACTTTACATTGGTTTTGATGAACACTCTTTTTTCAAACATCTTCTCACTGAGGTTGCTTCGTATAGACATGAAAGATAAATATAATCATTTATCTCACTTCTTCAGAGTTCTGAGCTGCAATTCAATTACATTTTAATTCAATTACACGCATGATTGCAGTAATTGGGAATTGAATTAATTGAAAAGTTTGAATTATGTAATTGAATTATTGTGTAATTAAAATACAATGTAATTAAATTATAGTGTAATTCAATTAGCACAACTGTGTCTGAAATGAAGAATTTATACGCTCCTTTGACTTGTGATATTGTAATTTAATTGTTTACGGATAGGAAAGCCCTAGATTCTATGGCCTTGGAAAATTAGAGTATCTTTTAGTTTTATAATAATAATACACGTATAGTAAAGCCATAAAAAATTTGAAATTTTTGCCAGAATTTGGAATGATGTGACTAGGAGGATTTCTGAAATTGTGCAAGACCTAGAATTAAACAAGTCGAAAAATTCCCCAAAACTGATTAATAGCATTTTGATGACGCCACTTCTATTCGTAATCAAACGGAAACATCTTAAAGTGGAAAAATAGAATTTATCAATAATAAGAAATCCATTTTTTAATCAAATATATTCCATGATTTCCAACACCCAAACTTTGAATATTGGAAGCTTTTCCCTTTACAACGTTAAACTATTAACTTTAACTGTTAAACTTTTTGCTTCTACTTTTGTATTTTTCAAAAGGCTTCTGTTTAACTAAGTAAATAAATAAAAATACAGACAAACGAATTACAGACCAATTACAGACCAAAATACACTGTATGCATATAGTCTGTTGCGCTAAGAATTCTAATTTGAACAGCGATTGCAATGCGAGTTATTAGATTAAATCAAATTGATAATGACGTAAACGTATTTCGCCGTACTGAACTGCAATGATCCAACAATAAGCCTGAAGTGACGATGAGACTTCCAAGTAAATCTGCATTTGAACTTGAACTGAAGCATCTTCAACTGAAAAACTCGACACGTGTCTTCAATCATATTTGTATAATGTGGCCTACGACACCTACTAATGTTATCGCAATGTTAATATTTTGCAAGGAGAATAGTGTCACTTAAACTGGTCAGGAGCTTCGAATTCTAGGAATATCACCGTTGTGAGCAATAATTCTATTACTGTGTACCTATATGTACTTCACTGCTTGCAAGACAATCTAATCCCTTCCTGAATCGCATTGCAACTTGTGAAATACTACTTTACAGTGCTGGACAAAAGTATGGGGACACCGTTTAAAACAGAATAACTTTTTTAAAATTGTTCTAAACGACGTGAGTTCTTTTTTAAGAAGCTAGAAGGATTAATTTCCAAAGGGACGTGTTTCGTCGTTTTGAAAAAAATTTCAGTTGGTCGGAATAGCGAAGGAAATAATGAAGGTCGCATGCGTTTTGTGTTAAATCTCTGGTGGGCGGGCAAACGAGTATAAGTCAGAATTCTTAATGTTGCAGGAATACACTTTGAATATTTAGAGTGCTATGTAAGATCAGGTGTTAAATTTTGGACGTGAAAGTTGATAACGGACTTGGGCAAAATGTAATCTAATTACAACTTACTATTTTCTGTAATCGTTCATTTAGGTAGTTGACGAAACCAAATGGTCAACTACCTAAATGAACGATTACAGAAAATAACATGTAATCAACTATACAATTATATTCTAATCGTAATTTGTAAGTTGTAATTAGATTACATTTTGCCCAACTCTGGTTGATAACATATGTCTCGTTCCTTTGGACTTTCAAAATATATTTTATGCTCGAAAAAAATTACAAAATGTAAATTAAATTACAAATTGAGCAAAAGAAATAGAGTATTTTTAACTTCGATTCACAAAAAAGAAGTACCTAGCTTGAGGTGAAATGTTATTTTCTTCATCGTATTCATCGACATAACTCAACTTATACTCTCTTTAGTTTTGTACGCGTACGTTTGACTAAAGCTGGGATCTCCAATGTGCGGCTCGCCGCGCCGCCAGCCGGAGCGGCGAGCCGCACATTGAAGATCCCAGCTTAAGGAGGGAACATGCGCACTAGGGTGGACCTTATTTTTCGACTTTCAAATTTTTTCGGGATACCCCCTAGAATTGTGCCACTGGATGAAAAAATACTCTGTGCAAAATTCGAAGTCGATCAGACAACGAAAATTACTCCCATTTTACACAGGAAAGTAGCCGCTTTCGACTGGTGTAAATGGAAGTTGTGTAAAAAATTGCATACTCCCCGTGGAACTTCCGCAAGTTGGAGAAATTTTTTTAAAATTGACCAAGTGCTCTTTATATCGTTATAACTTTGCCGATCAGCAATACAGCTAAAATCTGAAAAAGCAGCTGAAAGTAGGGATTCCACGCTTTCAAACCATATTTTCGAAATATCGATACGACTATTTTCACCGGAGTTATGACCACGTGAACTTGCCCCTATTTTTCCGGTTTCTAGAGGTGATCCTTTAATTAATGTGAGGAGTGTACATTACATATAATCAAGTGGGCGCGTGCATATGAAGTATTCAAAATGAATTCTCACAGACTCGAAACCCTGTATGACAAAATGTTATTTTGCCACTTATGGTTTCTATTATGAAGCACTCTATGTAACTGAAATTTTCGACTCTAAAGGGACAAGGACACTTATAATAGAGAAACTGAAATGTTCTGTAGGGAAGGATATGGTTGGATCGAGGAATGTATTTTAAGTATTAAATACATATATTCAAAGGAATTGAAACCGATACTTCTAGCGGATAAGAGGACTGCATTCGCTTAACGGTTCATTTGGATTTCAAATCGATTTCAGCGGGAGGTGTGGCGCTTTTTGTAACTTTTATGTAAACGATACACGTGCAAGTCAAGGAAGAAGTGAAAATTTGCATATGGCATTGAAAGGATTCAAGTGTAATGATTGCGGCTGATACGATTGTGCATAAGCAGACGTTAAGCATTTATACTTTCTATATTCCTCTGTGTATTTGTATTACACTTTGGATAAATATAAATTATATTAGCGTGTTGACTTGCATGGGGAACTAACCAACCCTTAAAATTTACAACCTTTCCGTAGAATGTTTATAGATACTGTTAAGTACGCGAATGTTCAACGCATTTGCCAAACCGTAAGCGTAACTATCACGCACACGACAACTTATATCGCGTTACTGTGCAGGTTATTAATGATTCTGTGCTTGTGAGTTAAACAATAAAATGGTATATTTAATGGTATAATGAAGAGATACTGAATACAGAGAGGTGGTCGAGTCAGCTGTTGCCAGCTTGACTATTTGCTTCGATCTGACATTTTAATTTTCCCTGACGCCTTACGAAGCCTTCAAACCCTTGCAGGGGGGTGTCTTAAGCAAGAGATGCTAAGTATCCTATTGGTTGAAAGTAGTTGGAACTGACGGAAGAGAAAACGGAAAGGGAAATCACGATTTCCACGAAACCGAACCGATAGACGCGATCCAGATAAACGGTCTCGACTCGGCGCAACGGTCCCAATTCTATGGAGCCGGTTGTAAATAACCAAACTGTTAGGCCCGGACAGGCAACCAAGTGCCGGCCACGTGCGGAGTGACGAAGCTTGGAGCTCGATAACAGATTCTTAACGCTCAACAGATACAATGGCTGCAGTAGGTACTAGGGGTGTGCGGGTACCCGACTTTTCGGGCTCGGGTCGGGTCGGTTAAAGTCGGGCGGGCTCGGGCGGGGGCCCGGGACAGACGGGCCTACGAGTAGTCCGACTGTGTCGTGTAGCCCGATTATGTCGCGTAGCCCGATTGTATCGGGTAGCCCGATTATGTCGGGTAGCTCGATTAATTCGGGTAACGCGGTGCATGATAAGTTAATATACATATTCAGCTTTTTTAAACAACCGAGTACTCGGCATGTACAAAATCTTTATCTATATGAAACTTTAGAATAAGATAATTTTCACTTGAAACATTTTTTATAAACATTTATGAATACAAATAAACAATGATCTTACAGTTGATACAGGAAATAGGCATGCAATGGAACAAGTACACGGACAAAGATATTACCGAAAAATGTGCAACAGCTTCGTCTTTTACATGCTAATTTAAAATAAATACGTTAAAAAGCATATTCATATGCTTGTATAATTTTCTTAAATACTATGAAACATCCAGATAATATGCGTTTTTAAACATGTATTTAGTACTGCGATATTAAGAGAAGGAAGTTTAATGTATTATTAACAATAGTTTAAAAAAAAAATTCATACCTATTACTTACTTTGGGGGCTGTTACGCGAGAATTCCACTTAAGTAAAAATTCAACTTATGCACCTTATATACAAAGTTAATATACAGGTGGTAGGTATCGAATGAAGGTCACTTTGAATAAATCCGTTAGAAGCATTATTTTTCCTCGTGAAAATTATCTTATTATAAAGTTACATATTGTTTATTATGTAAAGATTTTGTACATGCTTGCCGAGTACTCGGTTGTTTAAAAAAGCTGAATACGTATATCAACTTATCAAGCACCGCATTACCCGAATTAATCGAGCTACCCGACACAATCGGGCTACCCGAATTAATCGAGCTACCCGACACAATCGGGCTACCCGAATTAATCGAGCTACCCGACACAATCGGGCTACCCGTCTGTCCCGGGCCTCCGACCGATCCCGCCCGACGTTACCCGACCCGATCCGACCGCTCGGGTACCCGACACATTCGATTACCCGCACATCCCTAATGTATACATATAGGTACATATGGTAGAGAGAGAGAGGAGATTGCAATCCATAAGGAAAAATAAAGATGTTTATACAGGGTGTCCCACCTGAAGTAGGCCACCGAAATATCTCCTTTCTTATTAGTGATACCTACGAGAAATGTGATACGATTTTGAAGGGCTCCTGCATATGGTAGCTTCAAAAAATTTTAAACAAGATACAAATTATCGTGCATCCCTATTGATGTTGTCAGGGACTAGGCGATGTTTTCCACCCGAAATGGGAAACCTGGATTTAAGCAACATCCTTTCATGTTATGCCACCAAACACTCGGGCGATGTTACTCGGATACAGTACTTCGGATACAAGAGATTTTTAGAAGACCGTTTGGAGCAAGGCCGAAAACAAGTCAGTGTATCCCAAAGCTGGTGGAAACTCGCTAGATACGTAGGGTAGACCGGGGGCGGTAGTAACACTTTGACTTTGGAGTACGATTATGCAAAAATTATTAAAGTTACAACAAAAGTTTTTATACGAAAATGTTACTTACTTACCTGACACTTATTGAGCCCCAACAGCTTCGCTGTTTAGCAAGTAATATCCAGGTTATTAATAAAAAATGAGAAGCGGACAAAGTGTTACAACCGTCTCTGACCCTGGGTCGGTTGTAACACTGCATGGAGTCGATAGTAGCACAAATTTAACTTTACAAAATTAAAATATTTATTAATTTTAATTATAATAGTAAATGAAAAAAAGTAAAATTTATAACCAATTATGCTGTATCGCAACTGTGGCAGGAAATAGAAAACGTTTTGGCTGGTACATTCTTCGTGTGATCAATCCTTACATTCAGTACATTGCACCCATTTTTCATTTGTTTGCTTGTGCCGTGCTATATTATTCCATGCAAACAAGACAATATTATTCATTTTCTTTGTCACTATTCGGTTCTGTCGCGGTACAACCGATCCCGACTGCCGACGTTACAATCGTCCCCAGCCAGGCTTTTGAACTTAAATTATAAATTTTGATTAACGAGACACTTAAAAGTGATAACTAACGATCAGTATTACTTTAAAAATGGCCGGATTAAATAATAAAAAAAAAGAAAAAACACGTACTTGCAAAGGGAGTATTTATATTACAATTTTAAATCAGTAAGAAAATGTTACTTTAGGGTATCGAAAAGTTATTTTCTTCACTATACATGTCGATTGTGTATCTATACTGTTAGGACATGGATGTGTATATTCCAAATGTCATTCTTCATCATATATCCAAAATTTGTGTTAATATCTATCATATGTTCTGAGATATTTAACGTGTTACAATCGTCCTTCTGTTACTATCGCCCCCGGTCTACCCTACAGTAAACCCTCCTATAATGCGGTACGAATTAATATGATTTGTACTATGTAATTCTGAGTTTCTTATAACGCGGTCCGAATTAATCATGTTACAGGAGGGTTGACTGTACATGTTTCGGGCGATTTGTTCCGGTTTACGTGTAAGTTAAGAGCAACGGCTAATCTTATCAGAATAAAATTTTCATTCGTTTCACAACATTTAATTGCCGGACATAAGTTTCCGGATACATGTTGCCGAATACAAATCTGTGTATCCCAGAGCTGATGGAAACTCGCTGGATATATGTTTCCGGCGATTTGTATCCGGATCTACACGTAGCTTCAAGCGTTTTCATATTTCGTAAAGTATTTATACTGTATGCATAAAGTGTTCAATTTTAAATTATCCAATATATTGGCAGTCAAAGCTAATTTGAATAAAAGTGGTTTAACAGGTTATGGCTAATTCTATGTTGTTATTATAGAAGATATGTAGTACATATCTAGAGACGCGGTAGCGTCTCGACGCCAAGTATATGAAAGAAAGACACCCTGTATATGGCGATCGCTACCGTGTATCTTTACTCGTCCCCCGGCTATTCCAACCTAACCTGAAACTTATTTCATTAATATCTCATCACGCCTGCAATATTTTCTAAATTTAAAGGCATTTTTCTTATGTAAACCGCATATAAGCTTTCGAATAAGACCAAATACAATGAAATCGGTCCACGCATGACAGAGATATCGTAATATCGTCTCATCTGTCGGTCAGAAATATTATGGTTCTTCTTCTGATTCTCCAAGGAATTTTTCGTCAAACATATACATACATATATACTACACGTACACGCAAACCGACGAACTAACCCATGTTTCGTTCGTCGATACTACACGACACGCACACCTTCAGCCAAAAAGAAACTAACACATGTTTCGTTCGTCGACTCTCGATACGCGTTACACGCACACCTTCAGCCAACAGAAACTAACACATGTTTCGTTCGTCAAACGCTATCTTCACTATGCAATCTACTCAAAATTTTGACAGCTTACAGTCAGGTTATAACCTGGCGAGTGTTAAATAAGATAAGTTTTCAAAATTTGAGATGCCACGTGTTTTTACAAATGTGTATCGTTGTACCATTGAATTGCAACCAAAATGCAGTCTCAAACACAAGGTAAGTTGCCAAAATTTGAATTGCGACATGTTTGTATATCATCAAACTGTTTTTTAATTCTATTCTAACTAAACTGAGGATTTTATGTATATGTAGATAATCGAAGCGTAAAATGATGCTGTGACCTACGCCAGGCTATGTATGTACGTATAATTTTGCAGGAAGGATTTCGTATAACATACAGTGGCTCAAAGCCATAATCGGACACTTTTTAAAATCGCATAACTTTTTTAAAATTAATCGAAACGACTTGAGTTTTTTTAAGAAGCTAGAAGGATTAGTTTGCCAAGTGACGGGTTTCGTCGTTTTGTAAAAAATTGCAACTGGTCGAAATAGCAAAAAAAATAGTAAAAGTCGTTTTTTCAACTTTTTTTTCTGAGCCTGTAATGAAAATTCAAAAAACCCGTTTGTAGATTTAAGTAAGTTGTATACATGCTGAAAATTTCATCAAAATTGGTTAACGTTGCTCCGAGCTACAAACGTTTAAAGATCACAGAATAAGGTCGAAAATCGCTGATTTCGAGAATTTCCGCGATTTTCGACCTTATTCTGTGATCTTTAAACGTTTGTAGCTCGGAGCAACGTTAACCGATTTTGATGAAATTTTCAGCATGTATACAACTTACTTAAATCTACAAACGGGTTTTTTGAATTTTCATTACAGGCTCAGAAAAAAAAGTTGAAAAAACGACTTTTACTATTTTTTTTGCTATTTCGACCAGTTGCAATTTTTCACAAAACGACGAAACCCGTCACTTGGCAAACTAATCCTTCTAGCTTCTTAAAAAAACTCAAGTCGTTTCAATTAATTTTAAAAAAGTTATGCGATTTTAAAAAGTGTCCGATTATGGCTGTGAGCCACTGTACTTATTCAGTTATTATGATACATGGACACCTTCGATAATGCATGAATTTAATTAGTGTTTCTTGTTTCAATAAAGAATTTTAATTTTTGTAAATAAATTATTATATATTATTTTATTACTGGAACTAGTAATAACTACACTTACAAAAGCAAAAAAGGTCATTCTATTTCTATTTATTTCCTCAAGTATTAAAAGAAATTTGAAAAAAAAACAACAACAAAATGGATAATTGTACCTGCTTCCAGATTCATGGAATTGTACGTGCTTCCAGATTCATGGAATTGTACGTGCTTCCAGATTCATGGAATTGTGCGTGCTTTCAGAAACCTTATGCACCTTTATCCAAATAAGAGAAGAGAAGACATACACTTGTATAAACGCATCTAATTTTTACAACGAATAAATTAGAGAAAAGGAAAGCGGTCATTGCGCATTTAGATAAATTCTTATTTCTGTGCTACATATCTTTCGACACATTCTCTACATTACGAGTGTTCTGGATTTTATATATAGGGTGTGTTTAAAGGTATGTAACACCACGAGTCGATGTTGCATTTAACTTTGAAATAATCTATCTACGGCTATCCCAAGCTCTTCGTGTTCATGCTCGAAATTTCTCCCTCCGAAACGTACGTACATACATCAGATCTATGTACTCGTAGTTCCTCCCATTATGTAATTTCTATGTATTACCTTTTATTTATTTAAACACGCGGTTATTGAATCTTAACTTATAATGCAATGCTACGACGTACAATGCACTTTCATAGTTTTATAATATTAAAAATTATCTGAAGTCATTCCCTATGCAAATTATCTTTGTAAAAAGAAGTGAGATCCCCATAAAAAACTTCAAAAAAGTAAAAAAACTACGCAAAGTACATGAATTCAAATAAATCATAAAAAATAGAAGATAAAATATAATAATAATTACAATATAAAAAAAAGATGTGAAATCAAAATGAGCTGCAAGTACATAAAAGTGTTTTGTAATAATCACGGACATTTTAATAATGTGAAGATAAAATTTAACATCTAGACATTTGCCTAGATGTCCGCGGCCTGGAAGTCAAATACTTGGCGTGGCCAGGCAAGGTCAAGGTGTCGATAAATAAGAATTATTTAAAAATGCAGAATGATGAGTGTACTCATATTTGTCAGAGTTTTAAATTGACAAATTATCTGAAAGCTTGTGAGAGGAAAGGTATCGGTGTCGATGAATGATCTTAGAATTATTTTAAAACGCAATATAATGAAAATGTACTCATATTGTCAGAGCTTTAAATTGGCAAATTATCTGAAAGCCTGCGAGGGGGAAGGTATGGGTATTGATGATTTGAGAATACCTTGCCTGGCCACGCCAAGTATTTGACTTCCAGGCCGCGGACATCTAGGCAAATGTCTAGATGTTAAATTTTATCTTCACATTATTAAAATGTCCGTGATTATTACAAAACACTTTTATGTACTTGCAGCTCATTTTGATTTCACATCTTTTTTTATATTGTAATTATTATTATATATTATCTTCTATTTTTTATGATTTATTTGATTTCATGTACTTGGCGTAATTTTTTTACTTTTTTGAAGTTTTTTATGGGGATCGTTGTAACAACCATAAACTGCAAAATCAGGTGTTAGTTATTTATAATGCATTAAAACTGGGTTCTATCTGTAGCCAATGTAGGCGCAACATTAAGTATGGCAGGTTATTCAAGGTATTTTAGTGTTGTAATAAATATAATATATTTTAGTATTAAATGTAATTTTGAAATTTAGTATGAAATACATATTGTAAGTCCGGGATAGTTTGACCACTTTTTGGAAAAGAAATTGTAGCATCGTTGTTTTTCACATATGTGTAGTTTTGTGCAAATTAAAGTAAAGCCCAAGCAGTTTAGAGTATACATAAATTATAGTGTGCGATAATTTCAAATATTTATTTTCATTTTCAACCAAAAACATTGGCACTGCAACTGATCAGTCTCACCCGCATGTCGGGGTTAGAGCATCCACCCACTACGGGTGAGACCGACCTTGAAAAATAACAAAAAGTGTAGTTTACAAAAAATATACTAACGAGGAAATTAATTGATATGTTATTTCTTCTTCAGTTTTCCACATAAATCGCAAACACTTTCGTATTTGGAGCATCTAGTATCACGAAACCAACGACTGCAGCGTACACATTTAATCCAATTGTCGCTTTTCGAGATTTCGAAATAGTTTTCTCCGCATCCCACGCATTCGTTTTCGTCCCACTCTTTTAACGACATTTCGCTATCTTGTAGAATGGAATTTTCGCTCCCTGAATCTGAAGATGGGTTTATAGTAAAAAAAAATACATTTAGGTAGCGTTTAGAAAACGTTTCGATGTCAGTTACAAGAATAAGAAATAAAAAATACGAGCATGCTATGTCCACCTTGACATCCTACAATTTTCGTCTGAAAGAATTTTTCGTATCATTCATATTTTTCGAGATAGTTGCACTTTTTCAGATACAACGGACACAATCTATATTTAACTAATGTGTTCGGACTGTCCCGCAGTAATGTGGTCGGACTATCCCATAATCAAGGGAGTGATCGACCACCTTGTCAAAATAAATTAAAAACGAATACATACGTATTGTTGGGGTTACACTGTAGTTTTATGCATATTATATCCCCCAATATCGGAATAGTGTAAATAAACTTACCTGTCTTTCACATATCACCAGCACTGTAACTTGGTCTAAAAACTTTCAGACTCGCATAAAGTCTTAAATGTATCTTATAATTTGAATATGGATTTGTGACAAGGGTCAATGCGAGATCTACAACAAGCGCATTCATTTCTTTTGTGCCAATGACACACAGCACTCTCCCTTGCGTCAGCCTTAAAATATCAACACTGGCCGGACTCTCCCGGTGGTCGAACTATACCGGACTTACCCTATATGTATGTTTATGCATACTAAATTTCAAATAGAATAACTGTTACAAGTGGTAGTGCCAACACCAAATCCCTGAAAGGGAATAAAAGGTGGCGGTCCCGTATTTTTATAAATGAAATCATATATATTTAAATTTTATCATTTTCCGATAGACTGCATCGAATTTGATAAGTTTTACGTGAAACGTTTTTATTGTATTGTGTATTGTAGTAACTAAATAATTAAAGAGTTACTGTCAAAAAAATTTCAAGAAGGGAACCCAAGCCGTTGATATGTAATTATAATCACTGTCGAACAGACAATTTATTTGAACTTTGAAACCTTTAGAAGCTGCGTAAGCTATCCTAAGTTTATTTAAAATCGAAAATCTCATCAATAGATCAATATTTTTTTAGCAAAGACAGAGAGAGCGAGAGGAAGAGAGAGAGGGAGAGAGAGAGAGAGAGAGTAAAAACAAAATTTAAAAAAAAATTTAAATAAAAAAAATTTTAAAAACAAGATTTTATTAAAAAATGTACTAAAAAAAAGAAAATAATTTTGATACCGGCCTAAATGACTGCCTTAGAAGAATTCCCACATATGACCAACAACAAAAGCGTGGGGCGTAAATATTGAAATGTCCTTTAATATAAATATTTACGCCCCACGCTTTTATTGTTGGTCATATGTGGGAATTCTTCTAAGGCAGTCATTTAGGCCGGTATCAGAATTATTTTCTTTTTTAGTGCATTTTTAAAAAAGCTTGTTTTTGAATTTTTTTATTTAACCCTTCGTTGACACTCTGGGTGTGGGCCACCCATAAGCTGATTTTGACGCTCTGCACCATCTATGTGCAAAATAAATATCTTTTCTCCAAAGCCGACTTATAAACTATTTTTTTCTCAAAATATTATATCTCAACAACAACTCTGTAGATTTGTAACTTCTAATATTGAAATTTATAAAAGTTACAATTTTTAGATGATTTTCTTCGTTTTTTCTCGACATATGGTAATCTAGAAATTTTCCACAAAAACTGTGATAAAATTTCAAAAAAAAAACTATTGGAATTCATTTTAGAGACCTTGAAAATGTCCCATGATTTCTTTCATAACGTTTGGATTCTTTAGATGAGAATGGCAATCGTTCAAAACTTGCTCTGGGTGTGAGCCACCCAGGGACGGCAAAGTTGATCGAAAAATGAGGTGTGTCAATGAAGGGTTAAATTTATTTTATGCTTTTTAGTATGTGTGCCAAATTTCAAGTCGATCGGACATGTGGAAGTGGGTCAAAATTAGCTTACAGAGTTTTCATCCTCACAAACTAACTAACTAACGAACAAACTCACAAGTGAAGCTAAATAAAAGCTTGTAATGACCAACTTTTAAGCGAATATAAACATATGGTTAATATTATAAGTGAATGCTAAAAATATGGTCGTCCTGCTAATTAAGTGTTCATACAAAGCGACAATATTAAAAAAGAGGAATTAGCAAGTGTTTAAATATACAAATGCAAAACACATCGAATATTTAATAAAATGATTTTCACCGATGAAAAATTAGTTTTAACATTTTTCATCAGTATCTTCTGGTACCTATCTAGAAAAATATAGTTTATTATTACTCTTTAACTATACCATCTAATTCGACAAAATCTAGCAAAGAACGCCAAAATGTATGTATTATACCATTTAAAAAGAAACACAGATTACCCACTTTTATTCCATTCCGGGGGTTCAACAACGTTATCTAAGCTATTACATAAAGGCCTCCCATGAACAATTAGGAACGCAAAAAGAATATCATCAATTTATTTAATTGTTTCAGAGAAAACGATTTATAACACCTTATACAACACATTCTGCATAAAAGAGTGTTCAAAAACGTCACTCTTTATAATTGCGTGATATTGGAAGCATAAAAGAAAAAAGATAGACTACATGAATTGCAAAATAACTTAAATCTAAAACTCTGTCGCCTTTGTCAATATTCCTGAGAAATTTTTTTTATCTGTACAGGATATAGAGAATTAAGTGGTATTCTTTTCAAGTAGGTGTAAAACTTCCACTCCGAACAGACTTCCATTTTTAAAAATTCCGTCAATCAAAATTCATTTGCAGACCTATGTTGACTAACAATAAGCATTTTTAATTTATTGTTGTGAGTGCTGTACACTCCCAGCTTTTTCAATTAATTTTTTTAAACCACTCTGTATGTACATATATCTATTTGTAACTAATGCATTACATACCTCGAATGTTCTTCATTCGTTAATCGTAATTAAAGTGCAAAATTAAGAAACAAACATTTTCATGTGCCATATATCCTATGTTTAAAGTATAAACACTATCTTTTTTACAATAATAATAATAATAATAATGATAATAATAATAATTATAATAATAATAATAATAATTACTTCATAGGTATATAAAAAATACAACACATTTTTTAAAAGACCATTGAAAACCATTCAGTGTATCTAAATATCGAGAACGATGTATTATACTGCATTTTTAAGAACTCTAATATTTAATATTTTGAAAATCACTCGAGCTAAAAGATTAAAATTTTGCTTGAGTCAGTTTCTCGAGATTTTCAATAATTTATCATTCCTTTCAACTAATTTTACATTAAGCCAGAAGATTTAAACCGAAATACTTGTTTCGAAAGGACTGTAACTGATTTATATTTTATATTTTGTTTGCTAGACACAAAGCTTCGCAAAAAGGACATTTATTTTTCATTTTATTCTGAAGGAATGTATAACCTCGATTATTGATATATTTGTGCCAGTCACGTACATATAAATATGCATTAATACATACACAGTCATTATGGTACGATGCCACTGGAATAAAGAAATAACTGAAAATTGACGTCACCGAGTGATTTGCGTCAACACGTAATAGCCGGAAGATTGTTATTATCATATCCATTCAAAAGAATTCTTTCTTAGAGCAGAAGCAATAAATTTGAGCATAATTTCATAGTTTCACATTATCGCTTTTGTATACCAGCGGGGTTTTAAGATTGAAGTTTCATCAAATTACTACTTATAATCTTATACAATAGAAATTAAGGAAAAAGGGATAAGTTAGATCTTTCCTTTCTTCCTGGACATTCCTATAGAAACAAAACATGAAGGTAATAAAATTATAATTTATAAACCTGGATCTAAAGTTAAAAAAATTAGCTTGATTTTCTGTGATACTTTCTTGTTTATTAAAAGTATTTTAATAAGTTGCTGCTTTCAAATGCAGCAGACTAATAATTTTATAACACTTTAGTTAATTCGCTATAAAATAATAATAAAAATTTAAGTAACAATTAAAATGGAAGTTAATTTCACTTAAATCTATCAAAATTTAGCTCCAACTAAAATTTTGAATGTTATCAATTAAAACAGAAGTTAATTTCAACTAAATTTAATAAAATTTAGCTCCACCAAGTAAAAATTTTAACGTAATGAACTAAAATCGAAATTAATTTCAACTAAATTCACTAAAATTTAGCCCATCCAACTAAAAATTTTGACGTAATCAAAACGCCAACGTAGTGTCAATAGCTTCACTGTGGCATCAGTGGCCATTATAGTGTTGAAATGATACGTTACATGTACATTTATTATGTAAAAAACGTTTCCAAGTAATATACAGGACGTCATACAGGACGAGCTACTGCAGCTTAACATTTTACACAACTTCCCTATCTTTCAAACTGTAAAAAAGTTTCAGAAAAAGCATTTTCTGTTACTCACCAGGCGCAATATCAAACTTTTTATGCGTTTCATAGTTTGTAAGCTTCGGGGGTCACTTTAAATTTTTTTCAATTTAACATGATGTTTATTTTAAATTGTTTTATAGGCGATACAAAGGAATTCAATTAAAGGCTCTGCTACAAAAAGGTGGCGTTGCATAATTTGCTGAAACTGAGTTATGAGTAGCATTGAATGTAAAAAAAATTCTGAATAGATTGGTGCATTAAAAAGGAAAATCCGATTACACAGTCCCAAGTTATAAGAATGCTCTTTGATTTCAAAATTTAGTAAGCATATTTCACTATAATTTCACTAAAATTGTGCAGAATAGTTTTCTAATGTGTTCCCATATACTAGTAGCTAATTTTATATCACAATAATGGTGTTTAATGTACTTACCCGAGATAAGTGGATTTTTATACAATTTGGTGCAAAAAGGAGGCAGCTCCAAACGTTGAAAATTATTCACCCTGCCGTAGAGAAAATATATTTTTGCTTATAATTAGCAATAGTGCTAAATATTGGGTTAATGTGTAGATTTGAACTGGTAAAATACTTTGAACATACGTTTAAAAATATTCTGTTAACGCTGTTTTTATTAGTTTTCCAAAAATGAACACATTTGAAGCTGGCCCCTTCATACTGCAAAGACTTCTCAATTCTGCACAAACATTGACGGAACGAACTCCAAGCTTAGTAAATCGCAGGAAACAATAATGTTATGAGAAATAGAAAACCAAGAGAAACAGAAATACAGACATATGTAGGGTAGACCGGGGGCGATAGTAACACTTTGACTTTGGAATACGATTACGCAAAAACTATCACACAGTTAGAACAAAACTTCTTATATGAAAATGTTACTTATCTGGAATTATTGAGACACAACAGTTTCGCTGCATGTCAAGTAATATCCAGGTTATTAATCAAAAATGAGAAGCGGAGAAAGTGTTACAACCGTCGCTGATCCCGGGTCGATTGTAACACTGCATGGAGTGGATAGTAGCACAAATTTAACTTTACAAAATTAAAATATTTGTTGATTTTAATTATAATAATAAATGAAAAAAGGTAAAATTTATATCCACTGCATTCTTCATGTGATCAACCCTCACATTCAGTACATTGCACCCATTTTTCATTCGTTTGCTTATGCTGTGCTATATGATTCCATGCAAACAAGACAATATTATTCATCTTCTTTGTCACTATTCGGTTCTGTCGCGGTACAACCGATCCCGACTGCCGATGTTACAATCGCCCCCGACCAGGCTTTTGAACTTAAATTATAAATTTTGATTAACGAGACAAGTAAAAGTATTAGGTAACGATCAGTATTACTTCAAAAATGGCCAGATTAAATATTAAGAAAAAAGATAAAACACGTACTTGCCAAGGGAGTATTTACATTACAATTTTAAATCAGTAAGAAAAAGTTACTTTGGGGTATCGAAAAGTTATTTTCTTCACTATACATGTCTATTGTGTATCTATACTGTTAGGACATGGATGTGTGTATTCCAAATGTCACTCTTCATCATATATCCAAATTTTGTCTTAATATCTATCATATATTTTGAGATATTTAATCGCCCCCCCCCCCCCCGCCCCTGTTACTATCGCCCCCGGTCTACCCTACGTATTACATACCTATATGTATAACATTTCAACAAATTATAATTTAACATAGAAGATATTTGGAAAAAATATTTTAATTATTTTGTAGCCCTTTAGAATAATATGATAAAAAAGTAATTAACAAAAATTTATTGGTGTTGAATAAAATGTTTCTTTTGATAGCAAAATCAAGGTCACCTTCAGTCTTTCAAGTGCAACCATATGATTTTTTTTCATAATATTGTAGGGGATCTCTTTTATTATAATAATATTAAATTTACAATAGAGAAAGTAACTGTATAGTTAAAGTCTGTTCCGGGTAAATAAAACTCTGATTAAGAACTGCTTTCACTATGAAAAAACTCAAGGTCACCTTGGCTAACAAAAGAAAAGTATTTCAGAAACGTTTTTTTGTCGTTTCATGCTGTCCATTCAGTACCAAAAAATCTGTATTTGGAACTATTTCACAAACTACTCTACAATCTGCCATAACGTTCTTGAGTCGACGAGATACTTTATTGAAATCTGTCAAGAAATATGCTTCGCCGCTCATAGTCTCATTTCACCAGCCCCTTTATTTTATTTGAACCTCGAAAGTTATTTCCATACAATGAAATGAATAGATTGTGTTGTTTAAACTCTGGCTTCGAATTAACAAATAAGAAACGAGAACCTTGAAGTAAGGGGGGGGGGCAGGTCCATCTTTACTAACTTCGAGTAAATTAAAAAAAAAACTATTTATAAAATTATTGCTTTGACTTAGCATTAAAAAGAGGAGTTTCTATTTTTGTCGAATTTTTCAAATCTGGAGCTACCCCTGACTTGCACAACTCAAAAATGGAGTTGTACCCCTCTTGCTGCAAGGTCCTCGAATGTCCCGATATCCCGAGATCTTGTATGCTTGAAATAATTGGGCACGCCAGTAAAAGGGAAACAACGAGCGTTTATGCAAATGCCGCGGTCTTTTATCCTGGGAATAAGTGCACAAACCTTGGTGTTGGTGGCATTATTTTATTATCGAGAAACGGAAGTTGAACCTTGATATAATTGTGGCTCTCCATACGAAGAAGCGGCTCATTAAAAATCAAGAGATGTATTTGGGTGTTGTGAAGTGGTAGTTATTTTCAATTAGTGCCCAAGTCAAGGTTCCAAGAATTATGCACACGAGACTGTTCGTTTGTATGACCTAATATATTTTTAATATTAGTTTTTGAATCACGTTATTATACATATACTAGTCTGGAAAAATATTGTATAATTGTTAATTATATTATTACAATGTTATTAACAATATGATTATATCTTGCGTTAAAAGAGATGAGAAACAAACTTTTATAGCTTGATGTAAAATTGTTTACTGATTTCACTTTCAATTAAATGCTGAGAAATTTTCAAACACCACTACTTAGTTTTTAAATTATACATTTTAATATTTTTCAATAACATATTTTTTCTATCGTTTCTACAATTCCTTTATTCTTATACGGTGCGTGCGCAACAATCATTATTACAAATGTAATTTTGTGCTTTCTTTTGTTTAAGGGGTCATGCTCAGTCAGGAGGCCGAAAAAAAGGGTGGTTTTTGGAAATTTTTTACTCAAAAGCTGTAACACATTTCTCAAAAGATTTTTTTTCCTTTTAAGGATTGCATCTAGTACCGTGCATCGTAATTTTTTTATTTAAAAATATTTATCAATAACTAAGTTATTGTCCATCACTCGAAGGTTCTCTAAAAAAAAAGGCTTCTGCGGTGACCACTGCTGCTCGAAAGTCGATCATCTAAAATAAAAAATTCAAAAGAATTTACGTATTATATTATATTATCTAGTATTTGAACGAAGGATTTTTCGAAATATTGATTTGGGAAAAAATGGCTGATGTTTAAAGTAAAAGTTTCCATTTTTATCATAAATTGTGCCTGATTTTCGTCAATTAAAAGAAAACTAAGCATCGGATAAAAAAATCCTTCGTTCAAATACTAGATAATATAATATAATAAGTAAATTCTTTTGAATTTTTTATTTTAGATGATCGACTTTCGAGCAACAGTGGTCACCGCGGAAGCCTTTTTTTTAGAGAACCTTCGAGTGATGGACAATAACTTAGTTATTGATAAATATTTTTAAATAAAAAAAAATACGATGCACGGTACTAGATGCAATCCTTAAAAGGAAAAAAGATTTTTTGAGAAATATGTTATAGCTTTTGAGTAAAAAATTTCCAAAGACCACCCCTTTTTTCGGCCTCCTGACTGAGCATGACCCCTTAAGGGAGTATGTTACCCTCAACAGCCCCAAATCAGGCCCTTCTTCAAACGCATATTCTGAAGTAATAAATGAATATAGAGATAATTTTTGTTCTAATTTTTAATTGCCAATTCGTTGATTTTACTGCACAAAAATAAATTTTTAAATATATTTGCAGGGGAAAAAAGCGTGTACGCAATGCACCGCCTGATGGTGAACACGATTCCGGACTGGTGAATGACTTAAAAAACAAAGTAAAGGCATTTTTATAATCTGTAAGACAGTCTCCATCTTGTGTCGCAAGCAAAAATTTGGATAAACAAATTAATACAATTTTTATGTTGATGTATATGATTTTATCCTTTTTTTTGTAGTAAAAATATTTTTTATCCCTTTTTTAAGAATTTATATTGAAAATGTGCTCCTAACACATTGTGGGGAATAGTTTCCTGTACCTCCCTGTAAATTTTCATTCAAATCGTTGGAGCGGTTTTCGAGATTTTATGTTCACCGTTTTGGAAAACGTAGTGGCTGGGAAATTGCGTTTAAGTTGGACATCGTTATCCGATCTCGTATGCAGGCTCGTACATTTTTTACTGTAATTCTTTCAATTTTTGGAATTTCGGGGCCCGGTTGCGCTTAAAATACGTAGAAAAGATGTGGCTAGCGAAATGTGCAAAAATCCTAAAAAACAGTTTTCGAAAATTTTGAGGGTAGCTTACCCCCTTAAATCACAAACATGTATATACCTAATTAATATAGGATTACGTTCACAAATATATTATAATTGACTGAATATACAGTTTTAAAAAACTTAATGAAACAAAATAAATATAATAACTACACAATTACAAATATTAATTTCCTTACTTTATTTTTTATTACAAAACAGTAATACACATAATAGTGACAAAATTAGTTTAACCACTCTTTATTAAAATCATTTTGTTACAGAAACATTTACCTTTGTACAGTCTAATGAAAGATTATTAATAAATTCCAAATTTCTTGAAAAAGTCTATAAATACAAAAGTTTGTATAACACCTTCGTAACATAAATTCTGTTTGAAACAAAACATTTAAAACTCTCGTGTAAAAAAGATGAGATCAGTTAATTTCCTTTTATATATCGCGCGCGTTGTACGAGCTTCCACTTAATGGAATAAAAAACACGTCTATAAGGAAACACCTTGATGGTAAGGCTAATCCATCTAGGTTCTCTATTGTTACATCAAGTTCAAGGTCGTCGTGCTCGACAGCGCGTTTACAAAATTACAATCAGTGATCTCGATGTTGAGAACAACGGAAATGTGCTGCGTACATGGAATGTCGCTTAGTAAATGTTAACCTATTTTCTATTCCTCTCTTTTGTGTTGAAATTATAATTTTCTCCAGAATTTTACTTCCAAAATAGCAGTTACAAGTGTTATGTCGACACAACATTTTTGGCGCCTTTTTTATTTATATTAATTACATACTCATTATTGCAAATCTTATTTTCATTGCACATACATATAGAGTGGATTACATATAATATTAGGTATAAACTATTTTCTTTTTAAGCTTGTAGAGCTGGCGACAAAATTATTTTCTCGTACGGTTAGGGAACAATCATTGTTGGATTATCCCTTGAGGAGTGTAAATAGAATAACATATATGTTTCTGCATATTTGGATACTACTCCTTTTAAAAAGAAATAACTTCTTTTCAAACTTTTTCACCCCTCCCATCCCTGGTAGTGATCTGACAACCAAGCATGTCACCTACTACTCCTAATGGGACAATTGCTCCCTGTAAAATATGGAATAAGAATTTTAATGCTATACAAGTAGCCTTTATACATTATACCATTCGCACTGAATCTTAATTTGTAAAACATTCCCATGCCTTTATCTGCAATGGTGACGTATGCACGTGTATACACGTTTCGTTTATCATACATGAAACGTGATCCTGTAACCGGATTGTTATATTAAAGTAGAAATTAAAAAATATTCATTGTGCTTTGGCAATAATCTTGTGACAGAAACATAGCGTTCTGATTAGTTAATGATTTGGTACTTATGGTAGCGTAATCATAAAAGGATAATTCTATTTTATATGAAACATGATATAGATAGTTACTTTCCTAAAATTCAAAATGATATTGAACAACTACATTGTTATTAATAGGTACTTTCAGTGGCGAAAAATTTTGAAAAATACGGCTTTAAGAGGCCATCCTTAAATTACGTAAGGGTAATTTTGGCCATTTTTTACCCCGTCTCCCCCCAGTATAAGAATTCGTAAGATTTTATATATATCCTCCCCCCCATCCTCCTATCGTAATATTTTTTACATTGCATTTTTTCAGTTATTAAAATTCTTTTAATGGTTTATATACCTAATTCATTTAAGTCGGTTTCGCGTGTGCGATGAAACGTCATTTTTTAGGCTACTCATATTGAAAATTAGGTTAAAAAAATATTACGTAAAACGCTACCCGACTCCTTGTCCCTCCTTTCTAAGAAAACTTAAGAAATTCGCGACCCCCTCTTCCCAAAAAGCCTTACGTAATTTAAGGACGACCCCTAAGGGGTCTCCCTAGTTTGACGCTCTGAAAATAAGGCAATTATTACGGATTTTTTTAACAAACTTTGTGCGTTTATTGATTGACATTCGAAGAATGTGCTGAAATATTTTTATGCGGTAATAATAATTTTATTCAAAGTTACAGCGGTGGTAGCAGTAAGAGGGGTTTTAAAAAAAGTTTGTTGCTGGCAAACATGATTCAGGCTGTGGTAGTCATCTGAAATAAAAAACGCAAAATTTTTCTTAATCTATATGAGTGTGGTTATCGTATGAAATAGAGTGAAGACATTAGTTGTTAGATTCGAGTTTTGCAATACAGAAAACTAAAAGATTCTTTTCCGAGAGAGGAAAATTTTCATTTGAATTTCTATTTTTGTGTTTTTTAATAGTTCACCTATATCCATTCTAGTTCATAGAAAGTGAATTCCGGCTTCAATTGTTTTCGAAGTAAACAATCGAGGACTCTCAAACAATACTTTCCATGATTTACAAAAATATCGACGTTAAAACGCCAAAAACAAGCACAGGACGCGAATTCCTAGACTTGAAACACACCGACGCCACTCAAAGTGTTAATTATACTTATACTGTTTGTGAATTATATTATCAATTATATAGCTCAACGACTTTTGTAAGATTATGTGCAACGATCTACCTAAAATTGTAAAGCAAAAATCGCAATAAAAATTGTGCTCCCAGTAGCTTTCGCATTACGCATGATGACTATGCCTAATGTTATACATCCGTACAAGTTGTCTCGAGGAGAATGACGCAAAAAATAAGTGTTAAACAGCGAGAGATACTCGGACTTCGTCACACTTTGATTTAAAATCCGATATTAGCAGGAAACAGTTCGTTGCCTGTTTGCTACAAGATTATACGAAGGTCAATTTATGTTTCTCAAACGGAATGTTATACTTTGATCTTGATGCTATAAAAGTATAAAAAGGAGACAACTAATTCGACGATATTATACGCAAGGAACCAATAAAAATAATTATGTTCCAGAGTTTTAACTTCGAGCATACTCCACAAATAAAATACAAAGTAATGACTAAATATTATTTGAAAAAATATTTTCTAAAAACATAAAAGAGAAGTTATTCTAAGTAAAAAATTAATATAATTTGTTTGTTTGTGTGTTCGTGGTGATAAAACAAAAACATTGGCATTACATCTGCAGAATATGTACATGTTGAGATTAGTGACATAGATACTTGGAACGAAGAATGGATAAATTCAAGAGCAGGGTTGCCAGGCGTACTGGATAAATGGCGGCGTGCTGATCTATATGACGTCATACGGTGCAGGAGAAGGGGAATACCTATATTTGGTTGGTGACGCCGTGACGTCATGCCAACGCGAAGCCAATCCAAGCTAAGTGACGTCATATATGCCAGTACGCGTACTGGATCGCCTGGCAACCCTGTTCAAGACATACCACTCTACACAAAATCCACAACGATATAAGTGATATCAGCTCGGCTATGTTTCTGAACAGAAATGACCAAGTTATGCTGACACGAGTAAGAATAGGCCATACGAACTGGACAGACTCATACCCAGTGGAGGACTGGGTCTAAAGATATTGGTTGCCAGGAGACAAAAGGCGCCCATCCACAAGTATGGGGCTATTATTTAATTATTATAATCAATAAATGAAATTTCCAAATTATTGCTCGCAAATTTATTACTTTTATTATATCATTAAGCTACTTAAAGGTTATTAACATTTTTAACATATTGTCTGATGTTTAAGGTGTGCAGTTGTTTTTCATTATTATTATTATTATTTCTTATTTGTTCAATAGATGGCGGCATCCGGGTCCAGATGGTTCCCCTTTGTGTAGAATGCCATCTAGTGTCTTTTAATATAGTTGGTGTTCTTCCTGTTGCGGCATTATAGTTGGCATGCGAATGTTATTGCGCACGTGTATTCAATTTCTCTAATATACATTATTATTACTATCTTCGATCAAGGTGTAAATGTGTTTTTCATTTTTCCTCGCATAAGGGGGCCCATTTCATCAGAAGCCCACAGGCCCCACTTGTCACCGGGCAAGCTGACGCGCTGGCCAGTCCGCCACTGTACGAAAGAAAGTTTACAACTTTTAAAATCGCATAACTTTTTTAGAATTGATCCAAACGACATGAGTTTTTTTTTTTGAGAAGTTAGAAGGATTAGTTTAGTAAGTGACGTGTTTCGAAAAAAAATGTAATTGGTTGAAACAGTAAAAAAGATAGTAAAGGCCGTTTCTTAAACTTTTTTTGTGAACCTGTAATGAAAATTCAAAAAACTCGTTTGTAGATTGAAGTAAGTTGTATACAGTAAATCCTCGTTATAACCCCGTTTTTACCATGCGTAGTACGCCTGGTGACTATCTCCACTATTTCTTGGAATCCTTCAGTCGAGAGTGAGAGAACCCGAGAACGAGCGAGTGGGAATGAAAGAGTCGACGGCAACTTCGTGTCAACTGTTTCGTTCCCTCTCGCTCGCTCTTGGGTTTTCTCACTCGCGGCATTGACCGCACGGAATCATATCAGCAACGCGTTGTACGCCCACCGCCAGCCCCGTTCGTCGGGTTTAATACGAGTATATACTGTACATGCCTAAAATTTCATCAAAATCGGTTAGCTATGCTCTGAGCTATAAACGCTTAAAGATCGCAGAATAAGGTCGACAATCGTTAATTTCGAGAATTTCGCGATTTTCGACCTTATTCTGCGATCTTTAAGCGTTTATACCTCAAAGCATAGTTAACCGATTTTTATGAAATTTTAGGCATGTATACAACTTACTTCAATCTACAAACGGGTTTTTTGAATTTTCATTACAGGCTCACAAAAAAAAAGTGTAAAAAACGACCTTTACTATCTTTTTTGCTATTTCGACCAATTACATTTTTTTCATAACAACGAAACACGTCACTTACCAAACTAATCCTTCTAGCTTCTTAAAAAAACTTATGTCGTTTGGACCAATTCTAAAAAAGTTATGCGATTTTAAAAGTTGTAAACTTTCTTTCCCCCGCCACTGTGCCTGATCACCAAAACCGACCCAAATATTTGCGATTCTTGCGACGTACAAAACTCTATCAGCCATACCTTTACCACCAGGTCTAAGTACAGTAGGAAAAGAACACAACATAACGTACCAAATTCACTAAATATGCAACAACAAAAAAGACCCATGCGAAAAAGTTCTAGCCTTCCGAAAGCAAATTGGACTTTACTACCTACCTACTTTAGATACGCCTGTATCGCACAGACTATTTTGCCATGGTCACTAATAACCTTAGAACACTGTTTCTTAACCTTTTTTCAGTCGCGATCCCCTTTTATAATACTCAAATAACCTGCAACCCCCCACATATGGTAAGATAAGTACAATGAAGTAAAGAAAACACGTTAAAAATAGGTATCCCAGAATATAATTCTAACTTAATAATTAAAATAAATAAGTGCTAAAAATGGCCAATTAAAAATAACCATGACGGCCCACCAGAAAACACTTCGCGACTCACAGGTTGGGAATCACTGTCTCAGAGTGTGCATATGACCTTAAACTCCCAATTAAACAAAAGAAAAAGAGTTTACAAGTAATTTACATGGTACACTTAGGTGAATTACCCTGTATACACGTTCCTGCCGCGAACTGTAAAACACCGAGTGTAGATACCTACTCAATAATTTTACAGAAATAAGTAATTAACAGTTTCAGTCGAGGACACTCGAACAACACTTTCCATGCTTTTTAGGTGATATGAATCCGGGAATCCACCTGAAAACTAAGCTAAGCTATGCTATGCTAAGTTTTAAAAAATTATCTTCAGTACATCCTCATGGAACCGTTTCCACCAAAAGCTAAGCTAATAAGCTGTACTATGATTTTTACGTTAGAGCATAGCATAGCTTAGCTTCTAGGTAGATCCCTGGTTTCAATGTGAAAACACGCTAAAGCTGTGCACAGAATAGAAATCCCTCGGCGTGAAAGCACGCCTACGCCACGGAAAGTCTTGAATTTATGCAACGTGCCATGTTCCCTATGTAGATTGCGAATATGGACGTGAATTACAGAAGTAATCATGGCCTGGGTAGTATAAGTGGGCAGTTGGCACTCTCGAGGTCGAGGGATTGGATCCAATTCATCAGAATAGTTTTCTTTCAATTACTTTCATTTACGACGGCAACAGTGGTGTGCACAACATGAGTATCATTCATCACACATGCACTAAAGGGATAAAAAAGTTCGGCACCCAGAACACACCCATTTTTCTCTCGCAGGCTTCAACATACATTTAGCAGAAGCTTTCTAAATGCCGTTACTGAATATTGTCTTGTATATAGAATATTGAATACTAGCAAAATATCCCCGCGTTTCGCTTCGAGCCTAAGCGATATTAAGGACTCCATGAAAACACATTTTCACCCCTTTTCACCACCCCCTTAGGGGTTGATTAGGGTAAAATCCTGAAATTGGTTTTTAGGCATTTATGTGGGTAACCTTTCGAAGTAAAAACCAAGTTGATATCTAATCGGACTTAAAAGATTTTGAGGAATCCCTGAAAATACATTTCACCCCTTTTCACCCCCTTAGGAGTTGGTTAGGGAAACATCCTGAAATTGATTTTTAGGCATTTGTGTGGGCAATCTTTGTAGGTAAGAACCAAGTTGATATCTAATCGGGTCTAAGAGATATTAGGGAGTCCGAGAAAATACATTTTACCCTTTTCATCCCCTTGGGGACGGAATTTCCAAACATCCTTCGTTAATGGATACCTACGGATACCATGAAAACAATGTACCTTCCAAATTTGCGTTGATGAGTCAGTCAGTAAATCAGGACTTATTCTTTTATATATAATATATTTTATACATATATACACACACACACACACACACAATATAGATAGACAAATTACATTACACGAGTCTGTTATTAGTTATACATTTTTAACAGGGTTTTTTGTTTTGGCGGGATAGAATTCCCTGAATTGATACTTGTAACCGGTGTTGGGCAAAATTTAATCCAGTTACTAATTACGATCGAGATGCAAATGTTTATTCAATTACGAATTACTTTCTGTAGTCGTCAATTTTTACTGACCTCAATTAATTATTACAATATTATATAATTACATAATTGGTAACTTGTAATTGAGATCAATATCAATTAAAGATTGCAGAATGTAATTTATAATTGATTTAGAAATTACATTTAATTGTAATTGCGTTTTAATTGAAATTACACTGTAATTACATTTAAAGTAATTGAATACATAATTGATTATGCCCAACTCTGCTTGAACCATTTTGACCAACATTGGTAACAAAATCAGAGTCATAATTTTTTATAAACTCTGATATTTGTATCTAATATGCATAATTCCGCACATCTGATCGTGTTTTTAACTCTTTCACAGTTTAGCCCATGCGAGGCACGCGCAGCAGAAGGAAAAAGGTAAAAAAAAAAGAAAAAATGTTGGTATTTGGAAAATATGCTTTTTTACACTTTTTAGCACAAACGGAAATATTTTAGAACATAAAAAAAATACATATTTCTCGAATGGGAAATTGAAATTTTATTACACTGTCAAAGGATTAAATGTTTCTCTGTCCCTAATACTGATATATTTGGTCACACTTTCTTGCTTTACTTTATGCTCTTGTTTGAATACCACCCATTTTCGAGTGTTTGCGTGTAGCACATCAAATTCATTTAACAAAAATATTCTGATAATTTGGATTCGATACTAAGTCCTCGAGGAGTTTCAACACCTTAGGTATACAATATATATTCTGTTATCTGTTACTAAATATATTAATACATCATAATTTATTCGTTTACAATAATAATTAATTATAATACAATGGCACTTCATAATAACTGGTCGACTCCACATTCATTTGTAACTGTATGGTATAGCAACTAATACGTGAAAAATTACATACAATTTTTTAAATTTTCGCTCGATTAATTTATCATATTTTTTACAAATCTACCGATATTGAAAACAGTAAAGCAAGAACATTTTACAAGAACAAGTTAAACTTGGAAACTGATAATTATTTGCATCTAATATCACACGTAATTGACATTTGCTTGTTAACCCTTTCGGCACAGTTGAGACACATATGTCCCAGTGAATTTTTGTGAATATCTGTGGAACAATACGTGCCACATATGTGCGTTGCTTTATTCTTTTTTAATTAATCTGACTATATACTACTATCTTTGATTAGCAATCATGAGAATAAGCAACGTAGTAACGTGCCGGATAAGTTTTATTTTGGTAGTGTTTAACCCTCTTTAACTTTTTCGAAACACATATGCCCCATTGAAAAACACTGCTGGGACTCATAAGTCCCAATTTTTAAATTTGACGTACAACTTTCAAGTTTGATCTGTACCTATCCGCAGCCAAGTAAAATCGATTTCTGTAAGGAAATATAATTAAATCCAAATAGAAAAAAGTCGGGTCGAAAGTGTTAAGTGAAGTAATTATATAAATACAGGGCACAACCCCACTGAAATGACACTAACTTGATGTTAAATATAACATAAAATCTTTAATAAAATAGATTCAGGAAACACATCGTGGAAAATGCATTCTCAACACTTTATTATTAAAAAGATTTCGATAACGTGTTTCTTGAATGAGATCGCTAAACTATGATCCCAACTATGAGATTGCTGCAAATACGTACTCATGCGAAATTCATTCATCATAATTTTCATAGCCTCCATATTTCAGCAAAACAAGCAAATATAGCTTAGTCAATGTAAAAAAGTGTGCATTGTCGTCATTATAACCTTCGAGAACTGTAAATAGCTTCGTTAATATGTAAACATTCTATTTATTGATTGCAATTACACCAGAGACAATTACTGATGTAAGAAATAGCATGCCATGTAAAAAATATGTATCTCTTATCTAACATAAATATTTTATCTTTCAATATAATCCCAGTTTATTTACCGACTGTTATAATTAACAATAAGCAAATGTTTTAATTTTAATTTTAACATACAATAATAAATTTTATAGATATTTTGTCCATCCTATACTTATTGTTAATAATATAAAATAGTACCATAATGGTGTTAAAATCTGTTTATGTTATCTGAGAGTTTAACGGTAATAATTATTATATATGTTTTATTACCTATCTCACGAGATCTACTTGAAATACAAGATACATATTAGAAGTGATATTATAAAAGTGCTCTTTAAAAACAGTATGAACTTCTCTAACGAGGTTTTTTTTCTCTGCAAAAAGTTCACGTCGCCGATTTCATTGGAATTTCGCACGCAGATAGTGCACAGCACATATAATTACGTATTACATAAATGCATAGGACGTACTGCTCTAAACTTGATTAGAAAATCGAGTTTAAAAGTACACCATTTACACATCCTTATATGTATCTATATATAAGAATAAGATCGATTTAAATAACTAATCGAAGACATGATTAAAAATTACTAAAAATATACAATTCTGCCTGGAATTACTATAGGTATGGGTAACAGTTAAGCCGCGACCGCAACTTATTACAGTAGTTTCGGTTTTACGCATAGATACATATCAAAGTTCTACTTGGAAAAAGTAAAACTTTGAACGCGATTATCTTGCAAACATTTAAGAAGTGCGTCTTTGAGTTTCACAGATAATTATGCAAGATGTTTACGTTATCACTGTTCAACGATTTCCTCGTAAATGGCAATTATATGAACCGACTGAAAGAGAGGAAAGTCTCACTACTAAAGCCATCCATTTAGATAATTAATAGTTATTGCAAAAGGGTCTAGCCAGATAAGCATAGTAAAAAGTGCGCCCAATCAAATTGAACTTGAACTATAGCAATCGATAGGCTCCTCAAAGAAAACTATTTCTGCCAAGTATCAACCCGATACCCCTACTACTAGGGTAGTTACAGGGTGAAACGTAATTTGCAGTTTAAGCTCCATTACTTTTGTTCTATCGAACAGAAAATTATAAAAAAAAAAAACAGAGACATGCTACACATTGGTGTACATGGCTGTGAATTTTTTCAGAATTTTCAACTGCAAAAACGAATTTTAAAAAATTCAAAAAGATTAAAAATGCCGATAGGTGTCACTTCGATTTTTTTCTTTTGGGTAGATATGACTTGATGTAACCAAGTAGTACCTACAACTTTCTTCCCCAATTTCTTTCACACATTCATCACTTACAAGAAAAACGATGGAAATTAAGGGGAGGTTCCTGTCTAAAAATGGATTTTTTTTATTGCATTTTTCAAATGTTCGACGTTTTAAGAATATGCGTTTAAAAGGATTTTTTGAAATTCGTAAAATTCCCGAAGTTATAGGCATTTGAGTAGCGGCAAATGCAGGGGTAACACCCGACCACTCGGAGCTCAAGTAAAACTTTAAACACGATTTTCTCGAAATAGTGTTCTTAAAATCGGTGGAACCTATATCTCGAAAAGTTATTATCCGATTCGATTGAAACTTTTTTATTTTGAAGAATCTACTTCTAGCTCGTGAAGAAACCAGTCAAATTTTAAAAAAAAATTGAAAAATTGCAATTTTTAAAGGCGTTGAAAGGACAAAAAATATAGGGGAAAAGTGATTTCAAACTTCAAGTGTCGTTATTTTCTCAAAAAATGTTATTTTTTCTAATTTTTACTGCTAAGTCCACGAGCGAGTTTCATGCCCTTCAATAACCTGGCATTGTTTTTCATTTCAGACCAATGGTTCAGGTGCTACAGATTCCACCGTTTTGGATGAATTGTTTGACGCCTCAACTTTAACGATTCCCCAGTGCCGTTTGCAATGATTAATTATTAAACAAAAAAATTATTTCTATAGTTTAAGACATCCTTAAAACAATGCAAAAAGGCCCATTAAATGATATGTAGTACTTTTTCTTTAATTAATTCCTAAAGATTACCTATTTTTGGCACTATAAGCCTATGAACTCTAACCCGGAACAGCCCCTTAATCGAGTGGCATTGATATGTGTTCACGCCGAGAGGTTATACGTACATAATGTAAATACAGTTGGTCTATGGAATTCACAAGAGACTCGAATTACCTATAATTAAAAATGAGCGACAGGCAGACTGGCACTCATGTCTCATTCGCCGCAGCAACAAAGGAAGAAGTGATTCTATGCTAGCATGAAGCCTATACGACTTTTTCTAAACAATGTTTCACGATTTTATATATAGCAGAGAATATATTCCTCGTAATTAACTTTTTAATTAACTTCTTCCAACTGTCACCTAGAGATGCGGAAACAAATCCATTTGTTTATTGCGGATTGATAAAAAGTGCAATAAACAACTGCAAAAAAACCTTGTCCATTACACTTGTAAGGCAAATTGAACGTAACGTATAATGTAACGTTATTGAACACACATAAATACTATTTTAATTGTATGCGACTACTTTACGCTTCATCCTGCTGACGAAGTTCAAGTTTACTCAATTAATGTTGGACCCTGAACTTCGTCACACATTTTAAGTTTCGTCCCAGCAGTATCAATGTTCTTTCAGTGCATTCCGTACAATGATGATTCAGATTTAACAAACGAGCTGTATCGTCATAGCCTTAATGCTGAATCATCGGGTCTAATGTGTGTACATTTCCTGCAGTCATTTCGCGCATGAACCGTGTATTTCATAAAGAGATTCGAATACCAAAGAGTATAGCGCTCATGAATATGGATGGTTAGCTACACAGCATCAGCTAATACGATCACTTTGATTTATCCAACCTGCCACAGAAGGAGTAATTTTCTTGTTACAGTTTCTGTTAAACCTGCGTGGTCACACGGGGTGTGTCGCACCTTAATAATAAAATTTATAAAAAAATCGCTTTTATCCACAACTATTTTTTCAACTACAAATTTCATTATATCAAAATCTACATTTCTAGAAAAAAATCACTCGAAAGTTAAATGATTCAAAAATACGAAACATATTTTTGTGACCAATTTGTGATTATAAGTATAAACGCCGTTTCATTTTTCTGTTTCTGATTACCTGGTAGTTAAATATCATCAACTCCTACATTTATTATTAAAAATTAATAAAAAAAACCTGCAGCTTCTTGAAAGGTGCATCAAAACAAGATCCAAATTTCAGATGAATCGAATCACTAGTTTCTTAAAAAAAAATCCCCAATTTTGCTATATTTTTAACCCAAAAAATATGACTCCCCCCTTAAATATGTTAAACGTAACAGATTGAAATAGTAACCACCCTAACTGCTCAGATAGTCTTAAACTCCCGCAGGGCTAGGGTAATTCTGAACCAAAGATATCATATACAGACGCAATTCAATAATAAATTAAGCAAATATTCTTAATCAAGGTTACTAATTTTGGCCAATTTTAACGTCTCTTGATTCTCTAGACGAACTTCTGCCTCCTAAAGTACATATTAATCATATCATAATTCGAAATTTTCAATTTCACAATCGAATAATTATAAATAAAAAGCTTGATTTTAAAATCTGAAAAAATTACTAAAATTCTTTGAAGTTCCCCTTACGTCACGATATGTGTATAATCTTTTAGCATAGGGTTCGTTTGAAAGTTACAGTGACAAAAATCCACCAAACATCAAGCTTGGCTAACGAATAAAATCTACAAAAAGATTCAATAACATTTGCTGAAGATTAATTTAATAAAAAGTCTGTCATGTCTATTGAATTTAAAAAATGATTAACAGTTTCAATCATAGCAAACATTATTGGTAGCACTTTTATAATAGGTACCTAGCACAAGCGAATACGTACTGATTCTACATGAAAATTAAATAGGAAATTCGGAATGAAATTTGTTTTTGGGAGGCTTGCCCTTTTAAAAAAAAAACGAATATCCCAATTGTAAAATGGCTTTCTTCGAGTGGTGGTTTTGCTTTACAAGAAAATCGATTTGAATGTGGAATCGTTTTTTAATCAAAACTTCATTTTAATTTTATCGTTTATCCATTCTTTGCAAAACTCTCTATATTTTATAACAGTAACGTTATACGATTGTGAACAATATGTATCAAAGTATTTGTTCTGAATTTTATCTTTCGCCAACAAATAGTAACATATTGAAAGTCATTTGATGGTCATGTTATGTTAATTTTATGTCGTTACGCTCAAATCATTCGAAATTCAAATTCAATAGATCGAATTCTTTCAAGCTTACTCGAATATCTAGGTAGCTTGATTATACCTACAGTAGTCGTGGCGCCAAATTGCACCGTCACGTCTCACAGTGGAACAAACTGCACTTTTTTGTGTCAAAATCGTAGAATTTTTGAAAGAAATAAAATAGAGGGATGAATCTTTTTCAAGGTTAAAGCTAAGATGTTACAGAATAAAGGAAAAATATTGAAAAAGTATGACAAACAAGGTTTGACGTTGAAAATCTATGTCAAACTTGACATTTTCGAAGAAAATTGCGGGTTTTCCGTTATAATGCGTGGTTCAAGTTTTACCTTGACTTGTTATACATCATTTCTTATAGAATTTGACGGGCTGAATTCAAATCTGGCTACAGAATCTGCCTTGCCCTTCAGCATCCGTTTGACAGATTTTCAAAGTCAAAACTTGTTTGTTATAATGTTTCAATATTTTTCCCTTATTCTACAACATCTTAGCTTTAACCTCGAAAAAGATTCATCCCTCTATCTTATTTCTCTCAAAAATTCCACGGTTTCGATACGAAAAAGTGCAGTTTGTTCCACTGTGCGTCATATTAAGTAGGTAAAATTGGTCTATGTTATACAGTAGAACCTCGATTATACAAAATAATCGTGGCACGCTATGTTTAGATAACAGAATGACTGCAAAAACTTTTTATATACAAAAAGACTATTCATCTCCAAGTATTTCGATATTAAAAAACAACAGAAGGCCTAAAACAGAGAGTTAGCAGCTTTGTTAACTTGCCCTGCTTAATTCCCAATCTTTTTGAGTTGCGAATTAACTCATCTGTATTGATGTCACTAATTCGGTGGCCATACTTTTTATTTTAGTTCCATATCAGTTCCCAGGCGTTTCTGGAGCAGTGAATATTTAAGACTGTGTAGGGCATATTATTACAATTTTCTGCAGATTCCCTTTCCTTCCTTTGTTGTTGTGTTCTTCGTCACTTTCATTATACTTACTCGTTATAGCTTTGGATAAGTTTCAGGATAAAAGCACACGATTTTGGTATACTGACATAACAAATAACGGTACATTTGTTTAAATCGAAAATAATAGTGAAATGATAAAAATAAAAAGAAGAAGATGAAGAAGGAGCAGGAGAAGAAGAAGAAGAAAAATAATAATAATAATTCTTCATTGCCTTAGTGGACATTAAAACATAAATACATATAAACAAACAAGAAAGAGAAAAATAGTGCAGTTAGAAATTATATAATTTTATGTAAAAGTAGAAATAAAGTGCAAAAGGCGAAGCCCAGCTGTCATAAACCTTTGTTTTTCTCCCTCAGAAAACACTGTTTGGATAATCGAATATTATTGGTGTTCTGATAAACGAGGCTTTTCTGTACTTATATAGAATTTTTGTAATCATACGCCCTTGCACGATCAACGAATCAACAGTAATTCGAATTCCTATCATTTGAAAAATTAATTCCTATCCGATGTTCAAAAGTTCATCTTGATGTCGATGCAAAGTTCGCATTCGAGGCTGGCGTTCGGCGTTGGATCACAGACCCAAGTGTTACATCGCTTAGTATGTTTCATATTTCCCAAGTACCGTTCTTGGACGTGATACCAGATGTGGCCGTGCGTTGCCCTAGTCAGAAGGATTTTCTTTCTATAAAGTAAAACTGTCTGCTCGTTCCAACAATGATTTCAGCCGATTCAGCATTTTGCAACGCATTTTTGTTGTGATCGTTTGGATGGGTTCTATATGTATAACAGCTCGAAATACATACATAAAGGTACACTTCTTGCATACTCCACTATTCACTCAACAGAATATCCTTTGATTAAAAGCATGGTTATGCCCTTGTTTATGCCTGTGATATGGAAAGTTTCTCCGCCTTTAGCTATTGTTTTTTATGCTGGACGTTACGACAAAATGTGTACGTATATATTGTTCACCACTTAATTATTACAACATGTACTAAAGGCTGGTTCAGAGGCATCCAGTAATTTAGTCAAGTAGCGAGTGATTTAGTAATTTACTGTCTGTGGACACTAAAATTTAGTCGAGTAGTTTAGCAAAACAATGGTATATTATTAAATTACTCGCCACTCAACTAAATTACTGGATCTTTCTGAACCAGTCTTAAGACTTTCTCGTATTTCAGGCGGGAGAATAGAAACGATCTGCTCGTTTCGCTTGTTGATAAAACTGGCCAAGTTTATTAGGTACTCATCCTACAATGTTTAAGGATTAATGGAAGCAATTACTTTCTGACAGTTTTGCAACAATAGATAAATAAAATTCTATATGGCGAACAACTTATATAGTTTGCAATAGCTTTCAATTATTACCTTATTTATTGTAATAAATTGGACTTTAAATTTGCATTTACAAAAATTAAGAAATAGGACTTGGTCAGTTTCACCACAAACCTTTCGTGACTTTTCTCAATATGCACAATGTTTGAAGCTTTTGAAGTATTACTGGATAGTGAAATCTTTGAATCGATTGAAATGAGTTACTAGGACAGTTCTCCAAGTGTGATAGCTTTTGTTTAACTATATAGTTATAAGTTAATTTATTTTTTTTATATAAATAAGATTATTTATTTATTTATTATATATTTAATGTTAGAGAGCATAAATAGACATTTTATTTTAGAACAGAAAGCTATGCTATTATTGTCGATGAGAAAATAAAAAGTTAAGAGCAAAAACATTTTGCTACCTTTCTCAATTTTATTCGCACAAAATTTCCTGCCTTGGGCACCAGCGTACTTAGCCTATACTAAGTCTGGGACTATTTGTCGAATTTTTCGGTATTCGAATACTCGAATACTTCAGTTGCTCAATTATTTGGCGAATATAATTCGAATATCCAAGTATTCGAATATTATTCGAATACTATTCGAATAGTATGGTATGAATTATAAATCAAGTTCTTTAGGTTTATTTTTTTACAAGCTTTTATTTAGTTTCAGTTGTAAGTTCGTTAGTTTGTCAGGGTGAAATCTTGTAAGCTAATAACTTGATTTATAATTCACACATTATTATTCGAATACATCAGTATTCGAATACTTAAATATTCGAATAATAACATTCGAATACTCAAATATTCGAAGTTTATTCGTAGCATTCGAATACTTGCAAAACATGCGAATATTAAATTATTCGAATAGTCCCAGCCCTAGCCTGTACATATACGAATCCGCCCCTGTCTCCGAACCTTCTACAGCGACATGTAACCTCATCTATTTGCTTCTGAAAGACTGTAACTTACCAATATAAGAAAATGATGTATCTGTTTTATGTTACCTATTTTGTGTTGCATAATGTACATTGTGTTACATAATAATCTCCTGATAGAGATTCAAATTGCTTCGAAAAAAAAGAAGATAAAGTTGTACTACTTGTAACCATGAATGACAATTTTTCAAATCGTTATATAATCCATAATATTCGATAAATTTATCCAAACAATTAAAGGGAGTCAAGCAATCATTTCTTTTATCTCATTTTACATTGCTATCCTTTAAAATCGACTCGAAATTAATCGAGAGAATGGAAAAATACTGCACCAACTAGTTTTAGCAAGTAAAAACATTTTTACAACAAAAAGATATTGAAAAATCTAAACAGAACAGAACAGATTCACATACTCTCTATTTTTTCTATATATTTTAAAAGAGATCTGTGTTTATCAAGTTGGATGAACCAACTAACTTGACTACCTCAAATAATTCTTACATTGGCTAATGTATAAAAAATCTTTCATAAGATTGCATGGTAAGGGAAGGGGTAGACATAACATATAAATCCTTCTTTCACTATGTACCTTGTTTCTTTACAAAGTCAGTAAGGTTTTTTATTCCACTATTCAAAATAAAATCGAATTTTGAGTAAAAAAGTATTAGGCTACATGTAGCCTATAGCTAACACTCACTAATATACTAATAAATAAAGCTTCAATGTTGCAAATACTTGAAGGAATGATAGCGTGCGATAAAGTATAATGAACGACACGAAAAATGTATTTTCTATCATTAGTTCTCGAGATAAATGTATTATTGTTCACAACAAGTATTCGAAATGTTATCATTGTTAGAAAGTGTTAGCTATAGGCCACATGTCCTTTAATAGTATCTTTACTTATAATTCGAGTTTCTGTCGAACGGTGGAATACAAAAATGAATATTCAATTAAAAAGTCGAAAGTCACCCTGATATCTCCGTAAAAAAGCAAGATGGTGTTATGAATAAAATATTTATTCGTATTAAAATATTTATTTGTATAAAAATATATCTGCTTAATATTATTAAGCGCAGTTGGAAAGCACCGAATCTTACATTGCGTTACACAGTGTCGTCTTTGCACGCAGCGGGAAAGCACCTTTATGTACTTGCAGCTCATTTTGATTTCACATCTTTTTTTATTTTGTAATTATCTTCTATTTTTTGTGATTTGTTTGATTTCGTGTACTTGGCGTAATTTTTTTACTTTTTTGAAGTTTTTTATGGGGATTAGGTATAACTAACGCCCGAAAAATGACTATTGCTCGTATTAGCTAGTTTTTGGAACTGTCCCTCCTCTCGCGTTGGGGTGCTATTATATGTACCCATTTTTGGTGGTGGGGTACAGGGTGACGCGTCCACGGTGGCGTATCTACTGTGACGCAAACCTTGTACCCTTTGATAAGGCGTTGAAGTCGTAAGCAAGTCTAAATAATTGTTCAACAAGCCACTCATTGTCAATACAAATAGACAGCTCATAACAATGGCAAGCAAGAGATTCATACATCATATGTCTCCCCTGATATTAAGCATCTTTCATGCGAAAGATTTTTCATACAATAATTAATTTAATCTTTGTACAAAATTTGTAAAGTTACACGGATAAGTAAATTTGGATCAAATTGACCCAATATTATATATCTACCTATTTACAAAAACCAAAGAAAACAAAAAAAACTCAGTTCATTTAATTATTACGGTTTAATATTTTAAGAACTTATTAAATATCTACAACAAAAATTAAAGAAATATTAAAAAACATATTTATCATTAACGGTTATTAGGTATTTAAAGGTATGAAAGAGTTTCAATCCAAATAATACATTAGTAAAGGAGGAGTGAGGATTTGTGACTCGATTTTAGGTCAAAATGATCCAATTTCCATACAAGGGTTGAGAATTATTTAAGGTGGTAAGTATAGTTAGGTAGTTCACCCTGTACACGGTTCGTGGAAACAGTGTGACCTTAAAACAGACAGACAGGAAGTAAATAAAGATGTGAATATGTCTGAAAAAACAGTCATGAGTCACAAAAACGTGTCATGTGAAAGGACCATCTGTGAATTAAAAATGGTTCATCACGTTGTCATGTTCGCAACGTTACTATAACTGTTAAGCTTATCACCCTTCATTGCCCTAAATACCCGACTGCCCGTCACCCGTCTCCCGTTAATAAACTGTATCTACATCAATTGAATCGATAATTAAAGAGTCCTTGTAAAAAACACTGTAAGTACCAATAATCAAATTCTATACTATAGTATTACCATTGGCACGTCGATCATTTTCAAGTAAATATTTTTTTTAATCTTGGCACTTCCAGTGTTTTCTGCAAGGACTCTTGGATTTCGAATAGGGGATAGGTCCTCAAAAACAAATTTTACAGGAAATGAAAAAAAAGTTTAATGTCCATAGAATTAATGTTACAACAATCAAACTCGGCTGTATTATTCTTCGATTAACTTGTATTCAGTGAAATTTCATTCTGGCCCCTTTAGAGCACGAAGATTTATCATTTGTAGTGGCATATTATTATTACTGTTATCGATTACATTTAATTATTTTGACTATTGAAGCAGAAATTTCTAAACGTACACCTCGAAACAATTGTGATAAAATATCAGAGATACGTTCCACAATGGCGTACCACTTCAGCTGTTTACGTTCCCACGTCTAAAACGCAGAAACGGCAGCAAACATCAAAGTGACGTCTAGAAACATCCAGAAAATTCGAACAATTTCTTCGACACCATCGCGTCGCTTAAAGAAGCATGTTCAGTTAGTTATTGATTTTACAACTACTAATTACCATTTCTCATTAACCACAGCAATCCAATTGAGTAGATCTCTTGCATAAGTACTTATCACTCATCACTTACGAAGATGTAACAGAAACATACCGAACCTGTTCACGGATTTCGATTGAAAGTCAATTACTGTAGTTCTACGTGGAAATAATTAAAACCCATGAGATCGTAGAAACTAGTTGTTTGTCAGGAAAAACAATTCTTGTTTGTTCTCCAGGCACGAGAAGAAGGTTGCTAAGCCAATTATCCTGCGTTATATAATCGAATTGAATCAGAGCCGAAACTTCGATACGAATGCTTTTCATTTCGCATTATTGCGAAATAGTAGATGATGCCGTAGACTTTTCAGATCGTCTCACGATGGCTTGTAAAATACCAGAGGCTGAATCACTGCTGAAACTTTAAATTTCTGCGGTGTATGTGCTTTTCACGCCGACACGTGTTTTACCACCGTTAAGTCGTAAGGCGACCACACGATCATGAAAAATTCATACTTGTTATGTGATATGCTTTCAGATCAACTGGGTATTTGAGGAATATCATTCGCGCAGCAAGCAAGGAAACCACTTGTTGCAAATTCGAGGAAAGATTCATTTCGCGCGACACAGCTTTTGTAATGTTATATTTTTTTTTTAAATTTATAGTACCATTTACCGATAGGTCAGAAAACTCAAATTATAATGGATGATTCTTGTTTTCACAATTTATTATGAATCTCAATGCCCTATTTATGTATAAATATAGTAGAACCCGAATTTTATAGATTATTACGGGGGCTGATTAAACGGTGCAGGGGAAACACGTTTAAGTATCACCCAGACGTACATACAAATACATTAAACAGTAATCTGTTTAACGTTTTCACAATTTAAAAATACAGTATAAAGAATCTGTAGTCAATCTTGAATTATAAATAATATAAATTATAGATAATATTAATGGATAATATAAATATGGAGTTGATGTCAACAAATTTTACAAAATACAGGGTGATTCGTTATTAGTGGTACAACCGCGAAAAGAATGAATTTTCATGAAAAAATAAGTGAAAAATGTGGAATAACATTTTCTAATAAAACATTTTACTTTTTAAAAAATGACTGAATATATATATATATATATATATATATATATATATATTCATGTGTTAAGTACACACATATACATTCAGTAAGGTGGACCTTAGCTACCCTTGACGAAAATTATTTTGCGAGATTCTTTTGGTCTCACCCCCTCCCCCCCCCCCCCCGAATTGTGACACTTTTTGGGAAAATGATCTGAAAAAATTCAGGCCGATTGGACTACGAGAAAACGCCGCGCATCAAATTTGAAAATGTTGAATTTCTTGAAATGCAGGGGTTGAAAACGATTATGATATCGGTTTCGGTTCTCGTAACAGTTAAGTATAAGAATCAAAATAATCTTGAAACAATAACGAGTGAAAAAGGTTCTGGCTAATATCGGTTTCGATGTAGGAGAGACCGGGGCAAAGTGCACCTCGGGGTAAAATGAGCTTTCTTAATTTATTCTTTAACAATAGAATATATTTACAAATTCTGGTGACGTAATAAATGTGTGTAATACCACAATGATAATTATGCACATTCAGATATCGAAAAATGTAAATTCATTTAAAAAATTAAAACTGAAGTTTTAGAGACTTCCAATTGGGTTTCTTTTCAATTTAGCTTTTTGGATAAATGAGTCTTAAATGTGTTATTTTAACTCCAAATTTTTTCTGCGTATTTATAACAAGCTTATAAACATACATGTACACGCGTTTGAGAAAACATTAATCCTAACATTATTAAATAATTCATTTTCCACTGAGCACACATTCGGGGTAAAGTGACCGGGGTAAACTGAGCTGCAAATGGCTGCTAAGAACCAATGCGCAAATGATGTGCGCAATATCCTAACCTGTCAGCTGGCTAGAAAACCACGCGGCGCGATGGAATAGAATCTAACTTCAAAAAAATGAAAAACCTGCCAGTTTTTGACAACCACGGTGCAAAAAAGCCCCATATATGGGGTAAAGTGGTCAGTTTTGGCATTTTCTTTTCAAGTTGAATTTTAATATACTTTAAGTTTATCTCAAGTATTGCTATTCGTCATTTATCAATAGTAATGTTCAAATTATATTACAAATCTATTTCCACACATTTTTATTCAAAGGGAAAAATTTTATTCGACTTCAAACTTTTTTCGTCCTACTTTGCCCCGGTCTCCCCTAGTCAGAAATTTAGGTTCCTTATAACAGTTATTCAGAATATCGGTTCTTCATAATTGTTTCAGTCAGAACCCACATATAACAGTTTGAAACAATTATTTTCGGAACAGTTTCAACCTCTGTGAAAATGTTTAATATCTCCATCATTTATGGATATATGAAAAACTCTTCATACAAAAGTTGTAGTATATAAAGAGGCGAATATAATGATAGGAATTTATTTTCAAGGTCACTGTTTCGAGTTTTCATGGTCACAAATATGTTTTTTTGTTAACAATTGTATATGCTGTGCACGTATTCTTAAACAGAAAAAAAATACAAATTCAACGATATATCATAATGTATAGTTATGTCAAGTTCTAAAAAATTCAAAATTTCCAATTTTGATGCGCGTCGTATTCCCGTGGTCCAATCGGCCTGAAATTTTTTCCAGATAATTTTCCCAACAGGTGTCACAATTCTGGGGGGTGAGACCAACAAAATCTGATGGTCGAGAAATAAGGTCCACCCGAATATTCAGTCATTTACGAAAGTCGAGTTTTCACGAATAAATAAGTAGACACACGAAAAAATTTAAAAAGAAGTAATATAATAATAAAGGAACAATATAAAAGAATATTATAAAAGAATAAGATAACAAGAAAACAGAATATCTTAATACAACGCGACTGTGCTCTTAGCATGCTCGTTAACGACTATCGATCCGCACGATCGCAAAGGACTGCCCGATTCGACCGTTTACGGCTTTATAGTCCGGGAGCCAGTGACACATTTTTTTGACCAATTCGTTTAAAGTTAGTTTATCTTTTTTTCTTCTATATTTGTGCTACATATGCACAAAACGACCTCGTGCCAGCGCACCAGCGGAACGACGCTTAACAGCAGCGTGTTAACTATGTAAGAAAATATTGTACAAAATCCTTACATGTTTAAATCTGAAAATTTTTGTACTAATAATAGACACCATAAATCACCGAAAAATGATCTGCTGCCACCTTAGTTGCGGAACAGCGTGGTACTGCCACTCGTATAAACATGTTTAAAAAAATGAAATCGATTGACTAAAATGTTTAAAGCTGAAAATTTTTTTTGTGGTTCTTTATATAAAATTTACACAAAATTGAAGAAAAACGATTGCTTCCAGTCCTATCACGGGACAAAAGCCTTGGCAGGAGTCAACAAGGTGCAACGCCACGCGCCGCGCCAACTTCCATCTCCAGGACGAGTGCAATTCAACGTTAATTTTCTCCATTGCGGTCATATATTTAAAACTGAATTTTTTTGTACTAATTGTTTACATTAACAGGTGTAAGAAAAACCTTTGCTGCCAGTCCTGTCGTGGGACAAAAGGCTTGGCAGGAGCCACCGAAGGCCCTGCTGTTGGCTGAGGGAAAGAAAGGTGCAGTGTGGCGAGTTGCATGAATTTAACCCGAATATTTAAAAGTGCAATAAAATTTTCGGCCAAGCATTTTGTTCCACGATAGGATTGGCAGCAAACGTTTTTCTTACACTTCTTAAGGTAAAGTGTAAACAATTAGTACAAAAAAATTGAGCTTTAAATATATGACGACAGTGGAGAAAATTAATGTTGAATTGCACGCGCCTTGTGAACGCGCCTAGGGAATACAATCCCGCAATCCCGGCTGTTTTTTGGATTCCAAAAATCCCGGGATTTGATATAACTAATCCCGAGAATCTCGGGATTTTTTAAAAATGTATTATGAACACAAAAATACTTTATGATCACCCGAAAAATATAAAAATAAACAGAATAAATAAACATACTCATTTCATAATAATAAGGACAATAATAATAGTAATAATGATTTATTTAAATAATAACATTAAGTCGTATGCAACTAACTGAACCATATTTATTTTTACAATGATATTCTCACTTTCCGCTATTTCGAAATCGCGCGAGTTGCAGATCACAACTTGTCTGAACACATAAAGTAGAAACATTGTACTTAGATATATACGTACTTTAGGTGCTTTGTTGTTTCTTCGTTCGTACTTATTGAGACGTTATTATTCTTCATTACTGTGTTTGTTGTGAAAAATGGTTTTAGTTTATGTTTCAGACTAATGATGGCAAGTAAGTTTCTTTACATTAAATAATGATTTAGAATTTTACCACATAATAAATCATTTTAATGACTGAAATTTTCTATTGCCTAATCCCGGGATTAGGCCCAGAATCCCGAGATAGATTTTAAATAATCCCGGGATAGTAAATAATGGCCGGGATTATATTCCCTTGTCGCGCCATACCTTTGGTGGCTCCTGCCAAAACTTTTGTTTCACAATATGACTGGCAGCAAATGTTTTTCTTATACTTGTTAATGTATACAATTAGTACAAAAAATTCTGCTTTAAATATATGATCGCAGCGAAGATAACAGACGTTGCTACGTCTGTAGATCGGTTTCCGTGTTTCAGCATCCGAAGCGGAACTGGCATCTTGCTCATCAGCTAGGCGCGTGAGCAAGATGACAGAGTTATGAAACCTGCATCATGATGCATGCATCAGTGTTTCACTGCAACATGCATCAACGCCTAGAGGACCCTTAACGTTGAATTGCACTCGTCCTGGAGATGCAACTTGACGCGGCGCGTGGCGTTGCACCTTTGGTGACTCCTGCCAAGGCTTTTGTCCCGTGATAGGATTGGCAGCAATCGCTTTTCTTCAATTTTGTGATATAAACTGCCACCAAAAAAATTTTCAGCTATAAAAAATTTTAATCAATCAATTTCATTTTTTTTAACATGTTTATACGAGTGGCAGTGGCATGCCGTTCCGCAACTAAGATGGCAACAGATGATTTGTCGGTGTTTTATGGTGTCTATTATTAGTACAAAAATTGTCAAGTTCAAACATGTAAGGATTTTGTACAATATTTTCTTACATAATTGACACGCTGCTGTTAAGCGTTGTTCCACTATCGTGATGGCAGGAGATCGTTTTGTGCACATGTAGCACAAATATAGTAGAAAAAAAGATAAACCAACTTTAAACAAATGAGACATGAAAAAGTGTTGCTGGCTCCCGGACTATTACGCCGCACTCGTCCTACGGTGACCTCCGTCTTCCGGGCGACAATGTATCGCATACCGGCCGCTACTACACATTCCTACAGTCATATCTTTTGAAAAAGTAGACCTTTATCGAAATATGTTATTCTACATTTTTCGTGTATTTTTTCATGAAAATTCATTCTTTTTGCGGTTGTAGGTGCCCCTAATAACGAATCATCCTGTATGACAATCTTTCCAATCCTTCCACAGATTAAGTAATAAAACAGAGCATGTTATGTAAGAAGTACTAAAGCGATTCGTGTTGCTATACACCTAAACATAGTAATTATCTTTCTTCTTTACAACAAAAATCTATTACACAAAATATGAGACATTTTTAAAAACATCTTTTACGTTTTGAAGAACGTATCACAGATATAAACAATATGGACATTTTATAAATTCAAATATTGTAGCAATAATCTGAAACAGTATTCGAGATCTAAGTTACTTAGTTTTAAAAGAATTTTATCCTATGTCACTTTATGCAGTCATTTTTTCACATTACCTTGCTCTACCTGAATTTATGCAACATATTCCTACAGTATCCGTGCAAAGTATAAGAAAACATTCCATTCTCTCGAATAAGTAAAAAATCCATTTATCTTACGAAGGAACGACATGAAGTATTATACACCGATTTTGATGAAACCTAAGTATGCATATGTATGTATAGTCATAAGTAGATGGACTTAGAGAACCAAAGATGGTTGATCCATGCTTGGACCTTTTGATAGACACGCAATGGTCTACGAGATCGACAGAAATCATGCATCGTTTGCAATTCCATTAAGGAGGTACATACCTTTGTCTCCGTGAAAAAGGGACTTTTTTCAAGAATTTATATTCAAGGAAAAGTACCCGACAAACTGATTTGATTTTTTTACACATTATTAATTATATTGTCAAATTAATTGGACAAATTAATTAACGTATGCTTGATTCAGGTTCATATGGTGGTCCGAATTGAAAAGGGATGGAATTTTATTAAATTTTATCGTATTGACTACGACAGGACGGAGGCCGATTTTTAAATTTTGAAAAATTAAGAAAATTATGCCACTTTCCGAGAAAATGACATTTTACATAAAAATTTGTTCTGTTATTGGTGAATAAATCATGAAAAAATAAAAAAATTAAAAAAAGTGGCACGACATGCCAAAAATAATCTTATCAGCTGTATGTATCTACACCAAGCTTCGTGAAAAAATATTGAAAATTGACCGTATTATCGTGCAAACAGTCTCCAAAAAGTGTGTTTCGAGAAAAACACGTGTTTACAAAACAAATATATTAGTCGTGCACGCTTTTACAACTGTAACTTCAACAATTTTCAGAATTTTCCGGTAAAATTTTTACAGAATCTTCTCCATACTATATACAATTAAATAAGTATATGAAAAAAAAACGATTTTTTTTAACCTCATAAAGGTATACATATGTATCCTCCCTTAAATGCTTCTGACTTCAAACTTATTTTATAATACGAAACGACAGCTCAGAGAGTAGGGTAAAAACATTGTGATCTAGAAATCCAAAGTTCAAGTTTCTCTTTATCACACGTTTCTTTTTCATTTTTCTTTGTTTCGTGTTGAATTTGTAATGAATTTGTCCTATAAACTTTTATTACACGACGATAATTCTTAAATATCTCGCAAACTATCGGATGTCTACGCAAACTGCTGAACACGAGTGAAATATTTTTCAGTTGTCTATCTAGCCATAAAATTTCGTTAGCCTGTTAACATTTAAACATTTTTCAATCGACAGTGTTCCCTAACTGTGTACTGACAAATGACAAAAAATGAGTTAACACGTCTTGCCCATAACAGGTATGAATGTGTCTTAATGTTATTTCTGATACAAATAGAATGATAAGACTAAAAACACAAGGTGTCACCGATAAATAAATAAACAATTTGCTCAAAAAATATTATTAGGAAACAAATTAATTTTTATTCTAATTTACTAACCATGTGTTAAAAATGGCAACAGAATAAACACAAAAAAGAAGCGAAGAAACTTCATAAGGTATACTGCCTGCTTCTGTAGAAGTAACAAGAAATAAGAAGCAAATAGTATTTACATTCTCTGGCAACGAGCGCAATTTTTATTACAAGCTTTTATTTAACTTGACTTGTGAGTTCGTTAGTTAGTTTGTTAGGGTGACATCTTGTAAGATAATTTTGACCCACTTCCACGTAACTGATCGACTTGAAAGTTTGCAAACATACGCAGTTCCGATGACGATACAATATTTTAACTAAAAAGCATAAAATAATTTATAGTAAAGAAAGTTTTTTTATAATGTACTAAAAAGGAAAGAAATAATTTTGTTACCGCGTTAAAAGAATTCCCTCATATGACTAAAAATAAAAGCGTGGGGCATAAATATCGAAGATTAAAAATTATGCAAAAACTAATTGCTGAACGGCATAATTTTGTCTTGACTTTTAACCTGGTTAGATCTCAGGACAGACTTTGAATTGAGGATCTAGACTGCTTGCAATCAAGTGGAATGCGGAAACTCAAAATCCGTAGAGCATTATAAATATTTATATAAAAAGGACATTTCAATATTTATGTCCCACGCTTTTATTTTTAGTCATATGAGAGAATTCTTCTAAGTCATTTAGGCCAGTATTAAAATTATTTTTTTCCTTTTTAGTATATTTTAATAAAAGCTTGTTTTTTAAAAATAAATTTACTATAAATTATTTAACATTAGCGAAGCGTTAACTTGTCCTGCCCAGTGAAGAAGTATTTTCAAACGAAGAGTTAACTCGTCTTCGTCAATTACCAGGTTAAAATCCCTACATAACACTTCATACGCTTCCCTCGTTAGATCCTCTGGAATATTGTCTCAAATAATTAATAGTCGCGAAGATAATCTCGCGGCAAGATTAAAACGACCGAGCCACCTGGCAGTCCTGGAAACCGAAGAAAAGGAAGAGGAAACGCGCGCAAGAAGCTGGTAAGACAAGGCGTTGGCGCTGCCGACGAGCACGCGAATAGAAGCACGTGCGTGAAACGACCGCCTTTAACCAGCTGTCTCATTAGGAAAACAAATAGCCCATGAAAGTGGTCGCATACACTAGACAGAAACTCACCTATTCCACCGACCACGTAACGATCCTTAGGATTCATGTCTGCGATCTCCGTCACGCTTACAACGATCCTGACATTCATCGTTGCACCTCGTTCCCCGTCCTCTTCCTCCACCTAGTCCCAATCGTCCGATCACCGTGCGACAGATACGTCTACGCTTCGAAGATGCTCCGCATACAACACTCTTGTCACGAATCTTGCTTTACTTCCACGTTAGACGATATTATATTAACTGAACCATTATATTAAATGAACCACAATATTCGAAATACTTTTTAACTTTTCAGTGTGATACTTTTGATCCTTCCACGTATGGAGGGATGACGCGTTATGCAAAACAATCGAGAAGATTGTAAAGTATCGTAAACTGAATTTTAGAGCCTTTATGTTTAAAACGTTTCACGGCAGTACACCGAGATCTGTCAGGTCGAATAATTATTCACCAGCTCACATTTAGACTTTATCTTGTACGTTACACCGATTCTGAGGAGTTTGACAGGCACACAAGCACCTACCACGAGATTTCACGCGAGGCGCACTTATTCAAGGACAACTCTCGACCCTTGCGGGGGCCGTCTTCCTGGACGTCGACGCGAGAAACGCAAGAAGTTATTAAATTATTAACCGTGACTATTATTGGGCTACTGTGGTCCCATGCTCGTTAGACGCAACGCTCCTTGCGGGCTGTAACCTTGAAGAGTCTAGCCGTGGCAGACGGTATTACGTAAAGCCGAAGTTACGGGCTCCGATTTTCCGGTTTCTTGCCGATATGAACAAACGGAACAGATAGTAGCGCGTCGTCGGTGACGGTGCAGTCGCTTCTCGAAGCATGCGCGCGGTTCCCTCGAAAATCATCTCTCGGCTGACAACAATTATATCTCGTGCACGCAGCGATGGTCTAGCCGACCGCTGCGCTCAGCCCCCCTCCCCCCCCCCCGCCCCCCTGGGCAAAAAATTCTGCCGAGCGGGGCACCGAAGACGAATGTCGTAGTGGAAGATGAAACAGAGAGAAGACGAAGAGGCCTGCGGAGAATACGGCGATGCTAAAGGTTACCGTTCTCCCCGGAGCAGCGTTCCTTTTTTTTATCCGTGCACAACGCAATCACGTGTTTTGCGGCAACTCTGTTCGGGTAGCTTTACGTGCAGAATGGCACCATTTCCTATTGCCACGAGTAACTTTAATTGTCGCGGTATCGGTACAAGCGAATTACTATCTCTAATTGTCTTTGTTTTTTTAAAACGCACCAATCGCTTAGACCGCCGGATTCGAGTTAAGCAACTTGAACGTAAGACGCATTCCATGAACAGCATTCGGGGGTCATTTTAGTTTTCCGTGTGCAATGTTTCACAGCTGACCTTTTCAGCTATGGGTCCAGTGGAACTCTCGGAAACCGATCTTTAATTACTCAAAACGCAATATACACCATTTCGTACTATCTGTGCTGAAGAGACGATAAGTGTTTTTTCTTTACGAGATAACGTTCTACCACGTGCTAATACCTGCACGCAGAATCATCCGTGCGTCAAGCGTGGAAACGATACAAGGCGATGGCGCGCTTCCTGAAATCCTTCGATTGTTAGCAATGAATAGCGTAGGCTCAACGTTTGGCGGCACTTCTCTCTATATACATGTGTATCACCGTTAATAAGTTACCGAACTGATAGTTGCCTGTCAGAGTGACTCTTGGCTGCACGTGGACCCATTCGAAAAAAAGACTGCTCGAGATGTGTTTGTCAAAACAATTTCCTTTTCATGATCGATCGTTTCCGGGAAATATCGTGGTGTCCAGGTAGAAAGGTGTCCCGTTGGTCATGACCTTGACTGACTTCAGCAACAAAACTTCCACAGAACAATAAACTTTGGCAACCAACACTGCTGTGTATATACGTCAAGCTGGATTGAGTGTAGGCTGACAGAAAGAACTAGTCGTTCTCTGCCGTAACGACAGGTGTTGTCGCTCGGTGGGGGAAGCTGAGGTATGCTCTGGTGGGGATGATGAGGGTGGGGTTTAGAACCTTCAACGACGCGACGGACAGTTGAGAGGCACGGGATAAACTCCGTTCTTTCACTTTGTGCTGCCACTTATTGCTTTTCGCGTTTGTCGAGTAGTGTAATTTGTGGAAAGAATTCAATGTTCGGGAAAAAAAAGAGGCGCGATTAACTTGTTACGAAAGTGAGAATTAGATACGTTTGTTGATAGAGTTTCTATTGGGTATGAATATTCTTGCTGGGGGACGTCTAGTTTATTAATCTAAAGTAACAGTGGATTATCTAAGGAAAAGTAATAATTTGTGCTTTATAATTTGAAATATGTTCAAATCTGGGGCAAAGTGAAACACTTAAGGGGACCTTCCGGTCTAAAAGCCGTTTTTTTATTTCATTTTTCGAATGTTCAACCTTTTAGGAATACGTGTTTAAAAGGATCTGTTGAAATTCGTAAAATTCCCGAAGTTATAGACTTTTGAGTAGCGGCAAATTCATGGGCAACAACCGGCCACTCGGCGCCCACGTAAAACTTTCAACGCGGTTTTCTCGAAACAGTGTTCTCAAAACGGTGGGACCTGTATCTCCAAAAGTTATTATCCGATTCGACTGAAACTTTTTTTATTATGAAGAATATACTTCTGGCTAGGAGGGATACCAGAAAAATTACAAAACATTGAAAATTTATAATTTTCAAAGGCGTTGAAAGGATGAAAAATATAGGGAAAAAGTGATTTCAAACTTTAAGTGTCGTTATTTTCTAAAAAATGTCATTTTTGTATTTTTTTCTGGTTTCCCCCTAGCCAGAAGTATATTCTTCAAAATAAAAAACGTTTCAGTCGAATCGGATAATAACTTTTGGAGATACAGTTCCCACCGATTTGGATCAATTTTTTGACGCCTTGACTTTAACGACTCCCCAGTGCCGTCTACAATGATTAATTATAAAACAAAACAACACATTCTATAGTTTAAGGCATCCTTAATACAATTCAAAAAGTCCCATTAAAGTATATACAGTAGTTTTCCTTTAATTAATTCCTAAAGATCACCTATTTTTTGGGACTCTAGACCGGAAGATCCCCTTAAGGGTCCATTCTACTTTCCCGGTCGAAAAGGAGGCCTATTTTCATGATATTTTTTTTAAGAACTAATGTAAGTATTTTAATGATTTTTTTGTTTATTAAATGTTTATTATTCCTTGTTATGTAGAACTGCATTTTTCATGGCTTCAAAATGTAATTACAAATGTGTGGATTTATGGCGATATGTTTGTGCATCAGTGAGTCCACAGGTCTTAAAATGATAAAAATATAATGATTATGTTCTGTAGGGGTGTACGCATAAAGTAGATTAGAATTATTTACTTATCAACAGTGATTACAAAATGGCGGCCTTGTAAAGAAAAAGTCCCGGATTTTGTGCCTATTTTCGGGTTTTTTGTGGATGAAATAAAAATTATTTTTAATACCTGGATGGTTCTAGTTCACTTTATGCGTTCACGCCCATAGGATAATCATTATATTTTTATCATTTTAGGACCACTTTAAGGCTGACAAGGACTTCCGCAGAGAGCCTGTGTTCTCACTGTGGCACAAACATTGCGATTTAAATCCCCACATTTGTAATTATATTCAGGAAACGTGAAAAATACGATTTTATACAGCAAGAAATAATAAACATTTAACCCCCAAAAACATTAAAATCCGTACCTACATTAGTTCTTGAAAAAAAATCATGAAAATAGACCTCTTTTTCGACCAGCAAAGTAGAATGGACTCTTAAGATTTAATAACATACAAGAAGCAAGAAAATAACAGAAACAAGCATATTTTTTTACCATATTGTATTGTGCACTTTTGGTTTCTGTAATCTATAGATACAAAAGCTCTGTCACTTTTGAATTTGATAAAATATTTGTTTGTAACACCTCACCAGCGGGGTAAAGGGAAAAATAAGGGAAAATCGAGTAGGTATTCTTTAGGGTGTGTCGGTTTTTAAAAACCGGATTTAAAAACCGTTTTTTTTATAAATTTGTAAAATTTGGAAACCGGTTTTTAAATTAAAAAACTACGGTTTTATATATTACCATTAATATGTAAAAATGAATGAATTATTTAATTAAAAATGTTAACATTTTGACTTGAAATCACCTCGGACACAAGCATATTGTAGTAGGTAAACTGTTTACTGTAAAACTAATCTTCATGAGTTCATATTTTCGGAAGAATAATACTAAATGAAATAAAGATTTATAATTTATATTTTGTACGGATCTTAGTTATTTTATTTTTTTTTTCATTTGGTTTTGTATGCAGTGTCTTTTATTATGTTATATTTTTGTAGATGCATAAATATTAAATGAACTAAAAAATTGTACGGATTTTAGTTATTTTAATTTTTTTTAAATTTATTTGATTTTGTATAGAGAGAGTATATTTTATATTGTTATATTTTGGTCATTTCATAAATATTAAAAAATCCGGACATTTTTAAAATAAGTACAAATATTTCTTTTCTATTTTAATTATATTTTTTTATGAGAATTCGAAAACCGTTTTTTTTTTCAAAAATCGGTTTTTGTATAAACCCTAATATTTTGATTGAATACCGGATGAAAAAAATTGTTGCAATTTCTTTGTGCAGAACTGTAAAATAAGACTTTAATTTCAGAATATCCAAAATTGGGAAGAAGTTAAAATACGCTTAACTCTTTAAAGATACAATAAATTTTAGAATAACACTAAAAAAATTACAATCTTTTTATGTTTCTATTTTATTATATATAAATGTTTGTAAAATGGGATGAAACACTTATTTTTTTAAAAAAAAAAGCGGTTACGAGTCTATTGAACACAATATTACGGAGATGGAATTGTGAGACTGTTCGCAAGAAACGTAATATTACGGAAATGGGTGTTAAGGGGTAAAATACACAGCAAGAAACTCAGTACACTAAAAAAAACTGGATAAAATTATAGGGAAAGAAGACAAAACAGTTTGTTATATAAATGAATTGATTGATTTTCTCAATTTTTAGTAAAACTCGTCAGTTGTGAGTGAAAATTTCACTCTGCCCCTGGGTTCAGAGGACGAGAAATGTATGAATTTCACATATAATTTATAGATTACAATGGTTATTAATATATTGAAATAAAGCTAATTTAACATACCTTCAAATAATCTGAATCATAAGCTAAAAGAACAACACATATACAAATAAGACATTACTTACCTGGCTTTAGAAATAACAATTTCATATATAAAATTTAAAAATTGTTAGTAAAAACTCTAAACACTTTGCTTCATTACAAGCAATCTCACAAATGATAATGGGTTTCTTTTATGACGTACCTGCTAGAATAACCACTACGTGTCACTACTATAGGTACATCTCTGATGGGCGGGCAAATGAATATAAATCAGAATTCTTAGTTTTGCAGGAAGACACCTAGTATATTTAAAATGCTATGTAAGATGGACGAGGTGTTAAATTCTGGACACGAATACTACTAATTTGATACATAATCTGAAGCATAAAATATCTTGCGCTGATCGTTGTCTCAATATATTTTTAATAAATAATTCATGTGAATTGGTTGCCGTACGGATGCAGCCAGCTACTTAACACTTTGACGACCGCACCTTTAAAAGAAACTTACGTTCACTGTCGATCTTTTTCAAATTTTCTAAATAAGTGTTCATATACGGAATATTATAGATAGGATATAAATCCTGGAATTGTATAATTTTGTCGGTGATAAATATGAAATGTAATTGATTTCTTAAGCTCCCGGAAAGTAGTAAATCAAAATGGAGAAATCACGCGTATACATGACATTGGCCGTCAAAGTGTTAAAACCGCTTCATAATTTAGAAAATAAACGGGAGGAACGTTTCACACACTTTGTTTTTCACGTGTTAAACTTCTAGGCAATATACATTGATTAGTATAGACTTGCAGAGGGTATCATAAATTACAACCGGAAAGGAGGTGATTCCCTGTGCACGAGTATATAAATCGAAAATGCAGAACGATATAGTTTCATACATAGCACTCTCGAGTCCTCGTGAAAAAAGTATAATCTTCTTTAACGAGGTTTTCCTATCGAGAAAATTCTTAAGACTAAACAAGGGAAGATCGGTAAGTGACACACACCGATTTTGATGAAACTTTGCACAATAGTTCAAATAGTAAATGATGTAAACGCCAAAAGTGAAAATGTTCAATATTTTCTTTTCAACCACAGTGGAGTTGGTACATATGATCTCACCTGTATTTCGCAACAGCCCTAGAAACTAAATTAAATTATTATATCAGTTACAGAGTTTACCAACGTATCAGCAAGGAATTTACATCCTTTTCCACTAAAAGCATAAATTTTTATTTCATTGGCACTTACATCGTTTACCATTTCAATTCCTCAATTCATTATTGGTACAATCTAAGAACTTTACCGCATTTGGTTGGTGCTACTTTTGTACTTTCAGGGAAAAACCACCCCTTTTATTTATGCGCTGATAACTCATAAATTACAAATAATATCGAAAAATAGATTTAAGTAAATGTTATACTGTTTCTGAAAATCTATATATCTGCTGGAAAAAAATTTGGAAAAATCATTTTTGTTACGAATTTTAAAATCCCCTCTCTTTTTCAGGAATTTTTATTTTTGTCCTGATAAATAAAGGCTTCTTTTTAACTTAAATCCAACGACATATAACAATGTATAATTACTGTAATTACTTACTGTGTATAAAATAGTCGTTCTAACTTTGCGTATCTCGGTTCGCCTAACCCAGGCGACAACTGCTCATCAGCCACCCGTTAAATCTGCCACTAGGAGAATTATGTAAAAGCAGGTGGGGCGCGACGGAATAAATTATTATATATTTCGGATTATGTTCTTTTAAATAAATAATCCATGATACTGATCTGCCAAGGTGAGCATTACAAGCGAAATAAAATATTGATTTGTCAACATTTAAAACAGAACGACGATGAATATTTAATTTAAAAAAAGTACACGGCATAGTTTCACGTAAAATAACGAAATTAATATCACGTTCACAGAAATAAAATGCTGAAAAACCAGATATGGAAATCGAAAATTTCATTGGTATTGTTTCTAGATTCTTGGAGCGGACATTGTCCAAATGTTTTCAACAACTTGTTTCTCATGAAAAAGAGGTAATTACCCTCATGATACCAAAGGAAACCGACAGAAAAACTACAACGTCTTGATCACTGTTCCCCAACCTTTTTTGAGTCACGATTCCCTTTTATAATATTCAAATAAACTGCGACTCCCCCCCAGCATAAGGTAAAGTAAATATTTCCTTCCTTTCATTTATGAAAAATCAGTGTTACATCGTTAATAAAATATGACAATATAACCGCATTAAAATAAATAAGTGCTAAAAATAAAAAATAAAAATAACCGTGACGACACCCCAGAAAAGACTTCGCGACCCACAGGTTTGGAATCACTGCTCTTGATATTCTCGGTTTCCGCATTTGGAAGAACTTTGTCAAAACTTTCTCGGATCATGTGATTATTATACTTGACCTTCACTCTGCAGACAGAGGTGCAAACTCACCCCAAGCTAATAAAATCGTAAATAAAAAGTTACCAAATGGAAACGTTCCCAAGTATTCTTGTAGAAATGCTTATATGTGATATTTTTCACACAGAATTTGATAAAAATTTCATTGAAATCGCTGAATTTGAATACAGTAGTAGGCTTCAAAGGCACCTAAGCGCTTAACCGTGTACAGGGGTGCATATGCACCCCGATATTCCCCATACAAAAATCAATTTTTATATGCAGCTGCGTTAGTATTTTTTTACAGTCTTGTATTTACATTCCTGTTGCCTAAAATATATGGTTTTTAGTCATTGTTTGCTCGGCGTAAATATCTCTAAAATGGTTTGATGCAGTTTCAGTTCGGTCTTTACTTACGTTTCAAAAAAGTAACATAGGTTTTTTATTGAATTAGTGGTAAGTGTTTGGTAAATTATAGTGTTTCTTTATTGTAAAGATGATGCTAATTAGTACAATAACATATGTTCAGAGTGTGTTTATTTATTTACTTTCCACGAAACACAGCACCAGCAAGACAAGTAAGAGATCTCAACGCAGATGCTACCTGTGCCCTCGGTCTAGTGACATCAAGACCAGCTTGAGTTGCTACATTTGTCAAAAACCAGCGTGTAAAAATCGTAGCAACAATATTTGCGATAAATGCATGAACACCGAAATTCATGGTGATGAAGAAATAATGCACACCGATTCTGACGATGCATCTTAAACTCATTTTTCATTATTTATATACAACTTTTAAATTTTTGCATTTTAAATTAAATGTTAGAGGAAGTGCAGTATATTTGGAATACCAATTTGTTTAAGACGAATAAAAAATTACGGCAGAGGATGGAAACAAATAAAACTGCATAATATCATAGGGAAACTAATAAACTTTTATATTTCAAACTCTTAGTAATAATAAAAAACAAAAAGTAGCTGAAACTTTGATCTAAATGAAAAATGACAGGAAGTATCGATTTCGTTAAGGTGCAGGTAATTTGGAATACCGGTATTCCAACTTACCTTCGCTTTATAAACTTAAAAAAAAAACAGATAGATAATAAAATTATTTCCTCTATGATCTAATCAGACTAAAAGGTCACAATATAGGAACAATCTTAGGTGCATATAAATGGAAAGCGCTGGCCCAAACCGACGCGGCGATAGCCGTTATGAGTGAAACAAAAGCATCGCTAAAGCTTTGGAATATTCCAAATTACCTTCACCTTCGGTATTCCGAATTATCAATATGGCATTGAAACCTAAAATTTCATGTCACACTTCGTATGCTCGAAATTATCGCGAAACTGACACGGAACCATAAAAGGAACGCGCAAATGAGTAGATTAGGTGTTTAACTCTAATGTTTTGACATATTTTAACCACGATTGGAACGTTTGAATACTTGCTGAAAAAGTTTTGCAGATTGACGTTTTCTTATTCTGCAGATTAAGTTAAAAATGTCAAAATAGCGGTTCTCCCACAAATGTCATTAGTTAACAGATCATTTTATCTATTATCTAAGGTGGTACATTAGATAGCGTTAGTAGTTTATTAGACATTTCGGTGTGCCAAATTACCAATAGTATTCCAAATATGCTGCACTTCCTCAATAATTCTTTCTACGCTTATCTTTTTAAAAATTAATAAAATTTTACAAATACTTACGCAGCCAAAGTTTTTTCTGTACATTTGGGACTGCAAATGCGTGGGGTGTAATTACACCCCTGTACTCGGTTAACGTTAAACTATTAGTAAGCAACGTGAAGGTTAAGCGGTAGTCATGCTACTCTAGAGCCTGAAAAAGCAACCTGATTTTGAGAATTTTTTATGCGAGTATAGTGATTGGAATACAAATTCTGTTTGAAGGCCTTTATTGTACATACCTTGAAGTATGATCACAATTTCTTTGAAATTTTTTTAGTACAAAATGACGGCCAGAAGAATTTCTCCTTCAATTTTTGACCTAGAACAAAACACCCAAAATTATTAAGTTCTATATAAGATTATCTCGGGAAATATACGAGGCAATGAAAAAATACTGGTTTTTGTAAAAGTGGTGCGCGATTGAACAAAACGTTTCATTTTGAGGCAAAAAGTGACGTGAAAAATTGTTGAAACGTTTTGTTCAATCACGCACCATTCTAACAAAACACAGTATTTTTTTCATTTCCTCGTGCACTTCTCGAGATAATCTTATTTAGAACTCAAAAATGTTTGGTTTTTTGTTCTAGGTCAAAAATTGAAGGATAAATCTTTCCCGCCCTAGAACACTGTTTTTAAGAATTAAAAAAATATTATTGTACTAAAAAAAATTTTTACAAATTGTGATCATACTTCAAGGTATGTACAATAAAGACCTTCAAACAAATTTTATATTCCATTCAATATACTCGCATAAAAAATTTAGAGTGGCATTACCCCTTAATCATGACGTTAATTTACATCACAGAAACAGTATTATAAAGTTACAAACATTTATATATAATTAAAAATAGTCTGCCCGACTTAGCTGAATCGATCACTTGGAAAAACCAGACTTGAATTTGTGTTTCGCCAAACTACGTACCATTCAATGTGCTGAAATATAGTCGGGACTCGATCAATTAATCGATCGATATCACCAAATTATTATTCTTCAAATAAGTATTTTTTACCTCTTTGCGCAAACCTACCGGCGGATGTCGTACCTCGTGCAATTTGTCAGCAGCACTGGAGGCCAGTTGATTTTGTTCTGCCTATAAGGTCAGTCGTAGTTGATTGGGAAAATGACAGTTTATCAGCCGTTTGAATTCCTCACGCAGCGTATAAAAACTTACGCCGCGCATGCGGTCATCGGAACTCTAGTGGTATATTGCTATGCGAATCACTTGACATTGAATTGCAGGAAGTAGCGAATGCTTCATAATTGCAGTACCGTTTTCTATTGCATATTCCACCGGACATTTTCATTTACGATGCGGTTGGACTGACAAGGGAAGATCGGTAAGTGACACACGCTGATTTTTATGAAACTTTGCACAATTGTTTATTGGTCCAATCTAAGCACTTTGCCGTATTTGGTTTTGGTGCTACTTTTGTACTTTAAGGGGTTATACCTAGTCAGGAGGCCAAAAAGAGGCGAATTTATTTTTGAAAAAGCGTAAGCATATATTTTTAACCGAATTAAAAAAGGAGGACGTTATAGATTCGACCCGTTTGTATTTATTTTTATGTTTCTCCCCGCATAACTCCTCAGCATATGGACCGATTTTGATGATCTTTTTTTTTCATTCGAAAGAGGGCGATGCCCCGGTGGTCCCATCCTACACTGCATCAATATTGGCCCAATATTTTGCCAGTTATGGTTAATAATAATTTATTTATATGTTTGTCCCCGCATAACTCCTCAGCATATGGGCCGATTTTGATGATCTTTTTTTTATTCGAAAGAGGGCGATGCCCCGGTGGTCCCACCCTGCACTGCATCAACATTGACCCAATATTTTGCCAGTTCTGGTTAATAATAAAGACTATTGTCACCTAATTATTATTATTTTATGTACGAACACGCATATCTCCTCAGCATGTTGTGTCAATATATATAAAACTAAAAAGTTAAAAATAAAAAATTTAAACAAAAATTAAAACCGACTTCAAAAAAATAAAATTGCACTAAAAAGTAAAAAATAATTTTTTCCCTTATTTAATCCACGACTCTCATATTTTTTAAGTCAGCGTCAGATTGACACAGTGCAAATGATGAGGCGCCGACTTAAAAAATATGTAAGTCGTAGATTAAATAAGGGAAAAAATTATTTTTTACTTTTTAGTGCAATTTTATTTTTTTGAAGTCGATTTTAATTTTTTTACAGAACTTTTTGCACTTAAAAGAGCAACATTTGAAGAACATTTGGTAATTTTTTTGTAGAAAAATATTTACTTTTTTGCGCGAAAAAATCAGGACTTCAACTTTAAATAGCCACCATTCTGTTTTAAACTAATATTTCGGAAATTCCCTCCGTAAACCAGGGGATACATTAATATAGTAACGAAACCTTTATTTTTTTATTTTAGATAATCTGCTTCCGAATGGAAGTGCTCACCCCAAAACAACATTTTAAAAAGGCTTCTTGGATGTCGGTTGCAATTTTGTTATAAACGTAAATATTTTTTCACAAAAAAAGTATCAAATGTGTTTTAAATGTTGCGCTTTTAAGTGCAAAAAGTTATATAAAAATATATGCTTCCACTTTTTCAAAATAAAATCGCCAACATTCGCCTCTTTTCGGCCTTTCTGACTACTTAGGTATAACCCCTTAAGGGGGAAATCACCACTTTTATTTATGCGCTTATAACTCGTAAATTACAAAAGATATAAAAAAAAATTTAAATAAATATTACACCGTTCGCGACGTCCTATGTACTGGTAGAAAAAATTCTTTAAAAAAAATCATTTTTGTTACGAAAATTAAATTCCCCTCTCCCTTTCTCAGAAACGGTTATTTTTTCATATGAATAGAGGCTTCTTTTTATTCTAAATCCAACGACGTATAACAATGTATAATTACTATAATTACTGTGTGTAAAGTCGTCGCTCTAATTGCATGTACCGATTTCGGTATTAAGGGCGTATTTCTCGTCTAGAGGGACGAGATCCTCTATTCTCTTTAGGTACGACCCACAGAAAAATTACGCAATTTTTACCGATAAGCATTATCCACACGTATTTACTAACATTTCAGTAAGTTGTAAAAAAAAATTCTGTCATATATAATAATAATTAATGGAGATATGGATTTTTCTCAGAACGTTGTTTTTCATGACGGTACACACGATATCTCAACTTCTAGTTGCCCAATCTGGTCAATCTTTTTTGTACACCTTCAGAAAACATGACTCTAACTGGTAGCAGAATCAAGGCGCAATAGTATTTTTCACAAGTTTAAGGCCGTTTAAAGTAAAAAAAAAATCACGGAAAAGATGAGTTGAAAATCAAAGTTCCGCCATTTTGTGAACTTTTAATTTTTTTCATAAATCTGCTACCGGCCATTACCACACTCGTACTGATTAAGAATCCTTTTGGTTTTTTGTTTTGGATCAGCGGAACAGCCGGAATCGTATGTACCATGCGGCAACATTTTTTTGCACACGCTTTACGAGATGTCTCATATCTCCATTAATTATTATACATGGCTGAAATTTTGTTTACAACTAAGTGAAATGTTAATAAATACGTGTGGATAATGCTGTAGTATTTTTGTGCATAGCCTCTAAAGAAAGGCAAAAAAATTTTAAAAAAATTAAAGCCGACTTGAAAAAAATACAAATGCACTAAAAAGTAAAAAATAATTTTTTCCCTTATTTAATCTACAACTCACATATTTTTTAAGTCGGCGCCAGATTGACAGTGCAAATGATGAGGCGCCGACTTAAAAAATATGTAAGTCGTAGATTAAATAAGGGAAAAAATTATTTTTCACTTTTTAGTGTATTTGTATTATTTTGAAGTCGGTTTTAATTTTTTTTTATAAAAAAATTTTTTATTTTTAACATTTTAATTTTATATATATTGACACAGCATGCTGAGGAGATATGCGCGTACGCACATAAAATAATAATCAGGTGACAATAGTCTTTATTATTAACCAAAACTGGCAAAATATGGGGTCAATATTGATGCAGTCTAGAATAGGACCACCAGGACATCGCCCTCTTTCGAATAAAAAACAGATCATCAAAATCGGTCCATATGCTGAGGAGTTATGCGGGAACAAACATAGAAAAAATACATACGGGTCGAATCTATAACCTTCTCCTTTTTGAAGCCGGTTAAAAATTGGCCTTCTAGACGAGAATAGCCCCTTAAATACACTATATGTATGTACATATGATTACATATATTAGTAACAATTTACACCGATGTCTGATAATGAATACGACGCAGTCAAATAAATGCACGTAGGTATATTATAATGGTCATTTAACGTTAAAAAAATAATGTCGTGCAGTTAAAAAAAATTCATTACACGTAGCTGCCACAGTACTAATGATAGATACTCCTCAAAAAAATGCTTAAAACACGAATACGGTTCACACCAAGCATAGCGAAGAATAGCAAATTCTCGGCATATATAGCACCGACGAATTTCGTTTTCCTGTTTTGCAAAACAATAATCTAAAGACGTCCGATCCCGCTCGAATTTTTCCGGCCCATCCGAGCCCGTAATTAACGCGAATCCACGCCAAAGCCGTGCACAAGATGCAAATACCTCGAGATGAAAACACGCCGACGCCACTCAAAGTGTTAGCACATTATTTCGCATTAATCTGTTATGCTACGCTATATTATTATCACTTGAAATTAATACTATTAGTTTCTCTAAAGGAAATACAGTGAATAAAGATGATCATCATGGTCTCAAAGTGTGAAGTCCAAAATAAACGGTATGTGTATGACCATGCAATTTTACAATTAAACGTTGCGCTCACTTGCCTTGACAAAATGTATTTTATTCTGTCCCGACAGAGCAAAGAAGACAGTGCAACTCAATTGGTCCTAGTAAATTAAAAATTCAACATGAGTCACGAAAGCTTCTTCTTCTCGTAGTACCTAATTTAAGGGGTTACACCACCTTGGCGCTCGGAAAAATAGGTACAAAAATAAACTTTTTTTGACGCTGCCATTAAGTATATAAAATGATCTTTATTTTACACATATATATATAGTAGTTTTATGAAAAATTTACAATATTAACGATTAAAAAAAAAATAAAATATGGCGGAGATATAAGCCGATAAGTAGGACCCTCTTGTGACAATCCTTACTGATGTTGTACTTGATTTCTTTTTTAGGCATCGTCTAAAACATAAAAAATAAATTTTTTCTTATTTAAAAGGGTAATAGCTAAAATGTAACGTAGGGAAAATTGTTTAAAATTTTTTGTAGAAATGACAGCTGTTTGAAAAAAAAACTCGAATTTGCATCGAAATTTTGAGTTTAAAAAATTTATAACTTTCGAACATGGCACCCAATCACAAAAATCCTACGTCACATTTTAGATAATATTATAAAAAATAAGTGTTGTAAATTTTAACCAAATCGGTTAAGTAGATCTTGAGATATCGTGTACACCGGTTTGAAAAAAGTAGTTTCGAGAAAAACGCAAAAGAAAATATAGTACGACGTCAGCGTCTTAAAACCAAATATTTTTTTTAATTACCTTCAATCTGCGATTCCTGGACCGTACATGAGGTCTTCTATTGTTGCCGTGATGTCATCCGCTTCCTTTTGAGCAGCTCTTCAATTTCTTGACCTCTTTTGTCTCCTGTTGAGCTCTTATGTTGGCTATGGATATTCGTTGTGAATCCAAATTTTCGGAAAATTGCAGCGTGCTTAGGCCAATTTCAAGATTTAGTACTTGCATAATTTTTAATACACTAGTATATCCATCATTAAATATACTAGCTGCAATATAAGATGCACTCTCAACAATTTTTGCACCACTGTAATGTACTTTTGAAGCCATAGACAAAATAACAGCGTTTAGACTTTCGTTGTTATTTTGAGTGTATCCTTCTAAACAACGTTCTAATAAGTCGGTATCAGTTAATCTATCGTATACCGGTTTAATTACTTTTTGGACAACTACAGGAATTGGATTTTTATGCTTATAAGAATCCAAAGTTCCAGAGGCTTTTGCTTTCTGATACGAACACCAGGTATCTTCGCCGGATGGGCACTTGTTATGTTGTGGCTTTTCATCAGTGGATATTTTATGGTACTAAGTTGCCCATATCGCATTTTGCATTGTTTCAACTGATGTATTTATACTCCTTCTAATGGCAAGACCATAGTAAACTGTTAACTCATCAATAAGTTTGGCTGTCAATTTCCCTCTGCCACCTATACCAGGATTATCTTTTTTTACTTTGCGTAATTGCGTGCCCATCCGCTTTTGCACGTGACCTATGCATTCCTTTTTTTTAACAACTAAATTTTCATATGGATTAGAATCAACAATTCCTTTGTAAGTTTTACTGTCTCCATCGCCTACGTAATTACCATATCGTACGTTATAAAGTGTTTCAGATCTTTTGAACATTTCTACAATACTATCCACTTCCATTTTTTCCAGCAGACCCATTGTGATTGGCAGAACATTTGTCTGAATGTTTATTTTTCCACTCATCATACTCCTCAGTACCTTCAAAATTTTTCCAAAATTCGCAAGCTTTACAGTATGAACATTTTACTATAAGATCAAGAACTTTTCCTGAGTAAAACGATATAAGAGTAGAAACGCCTAAAAGGGATGAGTAACCGCGTTTCATCCATGTTCCATCCCCTGAAACGGTGAGTTCTTCTGTTTTTTCTAATTTTTTTGACTCTTCAACAGCAGTTTTCATAGACAATTCAAAATAGTTTTTGTAGCAATGTGAATGTCATTCACAACTTTATCGTAGAACGAGCGGAAAATTGGTTTAGGTAAGTGATTCCACAGAATTTCTCTATTCCTGCTAAACCGATTCCAAGAAGTCTGAACGCAAAAATTAATCGTCTATTCACATCATATGCTTTACCACCGATACGAGAACATGAGTTTATTAAAACTGGTTCACATTTAGCACAATTCACCTTTAGTTTAAAACCAAAACCACGAACAGAAGTTTCGGTAAAGTTTATATCACCGCCGCACTCTTTACACTTTACCACTTCACTTATAGCAGAAAAAACAGATACAAAATTAATTAATCGGTACCCGAAAGATGCATTTATATCAAAATCAACGGTTTCAATGCTCTTTAATTTTTTAGCTGATGTACTGGTGCTGGCTTCCTCGTTTTCCATTAAATAACGATTTATCGGTCGTTTCTTCTTGCTCCGACAAGGACGTCCAACTGTTTTTCGGCTACCTTTTGTATCTAAAACTACTCGTTTCGACATTTGAATAATAGTTTTCTATTAAAAAATAAAAACAATATGATTTCCGTAATATACACGTGGCGATGTGCACACTACTGCGTCACAAAACTAACTGATTGAATGTTCTGTGAGTCTAATATAAACCGGTTCCAACTTTGCGTACCCTATTCTATAGTATAATATAGACATATACTATATAAAGGGGGTCGGATATATATGACAATGAATGTACCTGAGTTATTTTTAGCTTCCGAAACTCCCCAAAGGAACAATGTGATATCCTTTGTCAAGGCTTTGGGTTCTCGTAACGGTCCGATCGCTACCTGAGGTGTCGGGTCGACTCCGACGCGCTCACTCATAATTGCTATAACTTCGGTAATAGTTTGAATTTTGGAATGATTAAACGCTTAAAATATTCTTAAAAGTATAAACAATTCATCTAGCAAAAAACAAAAAACTCGATTTTTTGAAAATTTCAAGGTGGTGTAACCCCTTAAAACACGTCCGAGTCCCCGATAGTCTTCAACCTGAATGACCCTAAAACATCTTCAACTGATTGTGACATCTGTATAATGATTCATGTATAATTGCAATTAAGTGTTTCTAATAAATAAATGTATAGAATGGCTAATATCTTTATTACTTTGTTCCATAACTATATGTTTAAATATATACCTTAGCATGATTTATAGTCGCTTATAATAAACTTATTCTATTTTGAACATATTTTTATACATTTCTATACATAGGTGTGCTTCATTGGTTTCATAATTCTATAAAATGTACAACAAAGAAATACTAAATGATCGACTGCACTACGTATGACACATCTACCCTTGCATACATAAATGTAATACAATAGCTGTCATATTGTTGACATACAATGGAATATTCAATTTTTTGGAATCTTATAAAGTGGAGTTCTGCATGCTGATTAAGGTCGATGGTTTAAGTACAGTTTATAGAAATAAATTTTTGTTAATTTTAACATTATTAACTTGTATTTACATTTAATTATCCTTCTTCATACGATTGGAGGTCATCCTGTATATTACGGAATCACGTCCTGGGTCCATTTGAGAAATGACAACTGGAGTTGTAACAAATAAGTATCAGAAGAAAAAATACAATACGTATTAGTTGATTAGGTGATGAAAGTTATTACGTACTGCAAATGGCGAGGAGCGAAAAAACAAAAACAACTCCAAACCATAAAAAAATGTTAAAGATGACGGGATAATTCTCCGTATATTTTTTTGAAAGATTATACGTTTCCTGGAACAAAAAACTTGATATTGTAAACCATTACGTTCTGCTGCAGTGTCAAAATCAATTCTTACTATAAGTCCGTCGAAACATTCTTCAATAGATTTTACGTGGCGATATTCATACTCACTGTCACCATTACACCAAACGAACCAATTGAAAAATGTGTCAACAGCCAGTTGCCTACCGCCAATTATAACATCAACGAGAATCAATTTTGAGAACTGCAATAACTCTCACTATTCAATACATTCATTAAATTAAATCTGTACTACATTTCTAAATGCTTAAAATAGAAAAGCTTGTTTGCAGCTAGTACATGAAATGTAGCACAGTACAACTGACTTACTTAAGTACAGAATAAAAGAATTCGCAGAGATTATTATCAACAGTTTCAACATAATTATGACTATTCTTCTTAGGCGGTATTTCCTGTTCCACAAGCAAATTCTCTTGTAGAAATATATCATGCACTTCATTAAATACTATACACAGTATCACATCCCTCATGCAGAGAAAAATTCAATTGTAATAAAAAAAGCTACCCTTAAAAAGTGATATGTAGTAAGAAGCTCTGCATGATAAGCAAACTTAATACATGTAAGAATGAATTACTTAAAAATTGAATCTACATTATGTCAATTGTTTCCCATGATGCAAAGAAATTCGAGGAAGAAAATATTAACACCAAACGGGTGTATAGTACATACTATAAAAATCACTCCTTCCTTCAGATTACAATTTACGAAACCCTGTTACGAAAGACTCTGTAAATCTTTTTAAGGTATACCTACATTTTTTTCACGTGAACAGAAATGGCATAGAACAAAGTAAATCAGGATATACAGTGGCGGGCATATACTTACGGACACATCTTATTTAAATTTCAAAGCGTTCTCCACTTCCAAAGAAAATTGGCTATGGCGTGATGGATATTATTTCGTAGAAGCTTAAGTATTGAAATTGAATCGATTTGAATCTGATGGGCGACTGTATGTGAGACGTCATGTGCGGGGGGGGGGGAGGGGGGGAGTTTAATAAAAATTACACGAAGGCAACAGTGAAAGGTGGTGGCGGATCGATGCTCGTCTGAGGTCCAATGAATATGAATGGTACAGGTCCAATTCATCAGATAAAAGGCACTATGGATCGGTTTATGTATTTGTCCGTATATCGTATGTAAAGTATGTTGTCCGTATAATTAAACAATTCCGAATTGACGAAAATATTAATGTAACGAAGTGGCCGGCACAATCTCCGGATTTAAATCCGATTGAGATGCTGTGGATTGACGTGAAGCGATATGCAAAACAACAAAAACCATGAAACCTAGAACAACTATACGTAGTTGTTGGAGAAGGTTGGAAAGCGATTCCACCTGATAGATGTAGAAGATTAATAAACTCTATGCCACATAGATGTACTGCAGTATTGCGCTAGAAAGGTTTAGCTACCAAATATTAATGATATTGTAAATTTAAACTTTAAATAAAAGAAGCAAAACTTCGATGTGTCCTTCAGTATATATCCAGCCCATAAATTATAATAGGGAATAAAATATTTCTATTCTACTATGTTTTAAAAGCTTCTTCGGAAAAATATATTTTATGCCACAGCTACTTTTCTTCAACAACAGAAAACGTTTGTAAATTTAAATCAGATGTGTCTATTCTATTGAAGACAGAAATAAACTATTTTTGCCAGGTGTTGCAACGTGAAAAACGTTAAATAATTTATGTGCAGACCATTATCTGTATTGTAATCCTTGCAGAAACATATTTATGCTCTCTGCTTCTGGATGGCACTATTAAACTTTTTTTATTTCAGTATTCGTAAATACAATCTTACATTACATGCAATGGTTGTATTTATGTCTGGTTTGCTTGTTCTGTCCAAATTAAAAGAATACACCAATCCCAATTAAACAAACTATAGTACCTACTGAAATCTTGAAAATAATGATCCTGAAACGATAGTGATATATATAAAGTTGTACACCCCTTTGAATCATATATTTTCTTCCGCAAATCGATTATTTGTCACTAAAAACATCGATATTATAAATACCAGTCTTAAGTAATTTAAAAAAATGGAAACAAATTCGTACAGTGTATTAGAGGGATTGCATAGATGAAAAAAGTTTATATAAAACCATTGCAGAAAATACCTTACTAATGTTGTCCACAATAAATACAAAAAGTGTTTAAAAGTTCTGGCTTCTGGAAGAATACAAATTTCCATTTGTTAAAGTAATAACTATTGAACTCATTCAGATATTCCTGGTGCGCTATAAACTATTCTAAATGTGCTTTGAATACACTTCCAGAGTTTACAGAAAATTTCGAATAAAATTTTTCACCTACTTAAACCTCTTAATACAATGTATTAATCTGATCGCAGATTTTGCAATAGCCGTTATTATAGATGCTCACTAATATTGTGCAGAATTTAATAAAAGCATCCTTAAAGTTTGATATGCATTTCATCGAGAAATGGTTACCAGCAATAAAATATATAGCAGTTTTGTATGCTAACAAAGTATAAAAACTAAAGAATCTTGTCTGAATTGGAGATATACTACTAAAAGAAATTCGGGTACATTAATCATTTCCATAATACATGTACCCCTAGTTTTATTGATAACAGATATTAAAGTTTGCAAGTAATATACAAAACAAAACTCTAGAATACATGTTAAATTGTTTGTGATACCTGTCCTATACTTTGTATGTTAGAATTTATCTTATGCTCCGTTTTAGTCAAATCCTGATCAGTTTCAGTGACTCCACTATCATCATGAATATCACTACTTGCAGTAGAAGTACTCATATCACTACCGGATTCACTAGTGCTAGTAATGTCTGTGTTTGAATCCTCTTCGTCTTCTATATTTTTGTTTTCATCTTGCTGATCATTTTGCTATAAGTACATGTATTTATGTAAGCAACTTCTGTTGCAACCCTCAGGATTATCCGAGCCTAAGTCAATCACAGTAGTGGTCCATCTTGGATTTTGTGCGAAATATAATTGTTTATGAATAAAATAATATTGCTATAAACTGTAAACATGTATATATGAAAATTCTATTCATCTTTTATGTTCTTGAATCTCGTGTCGTGCTTAACTTTTGTTTGTGTTATCCTGATGTGTGTCTTACTTCGACGACTACTGTGAAAGTGTAATATATATGTAGTATATATCTCTTTGATTAAAAAAGTTATTTGCTTCAGGGTAAAAGAAAAATAATTTTTTCAAAGTTATTTTTCTTTCATTTCAATATATATATATATATATATATATATATATATATATATATATATATGAAGTATATCCTTTTATATATGGAGTCATGTACTCTTCTGAGCAACGAAATATATTTCCATACAGATATAATAATAATTATAACAGTGATAAGTCGAGAACATTAATTAAGAATAAGTTATCGGAAATGAAACTCCAACACCTTCCATGAAGTACATAATTGAGCTTTATAGAAGTTTTATAATATGTACTTTGTATTTTTTAATAACATCTCTGTAGTTATATATCTCGTAAAGTCATAAGAGTCATTCCAATATTTTTGAACAAATAAATTGATTACCACTGCTGTACAGAAATGAGATGTAAAAATTTATATTCAAGTGATATGAGCTGCACAATGTTTAACGATACTATTTTTGGAAAATTTTATATTTTTCTATAATTTACTCTTTTTCATACATTTTGACATGTTTCAGTGACAGAGTACAGTACTGCCCGGTTTATGGTTCACGAATCAGGACCAGACACAAGATTTAAAACGGGGTATGGTAGCGAGTTCGTTCCTTTATGCATGACTGGGTTTCATAGCCCATCATTCAATGAGAAAGCCGAATCCAGGGTAAGCGAGACAAAGCAACGCGCACCCAATGCCCAAGAACCAAGAGCGATCAATGGAGTACTGAAAGTTACAAGTTTTCTATTTTTAACCGGCTTCAAAAAGAAGGAGGTTATAGATTTGACCCGTTTGTAATTTTTTTTTTATGTTTGTCCCCGCATAACTCCACAGCATATGGACCAATTTTTATGATCTTTTTTTTCATTGTATCTTCACGAAAGTGATACCAGTGGACTCCTGAGAATTCCAGTTCATCACTATTTTTAATCATACCAAATGTAAATTTGATTTGCAGCATATAAAAATTATTCCACTGGAGTACCGTTAAAAATACTTCGAATCGCGTTTTGACTCAATCATATAATGAACAATGTAGAAGCTTTATTGTTCACTAGTTCATAAATTATCATGCAAGCGACTAGGGTTTATACAAAAACCGACTTTTGAAAAAACCGGTTTTCGAATTCCACTATTCCCAAAAAACCGGTTAAACCAGTTTTCGAATTTTCACAAAAAAATATAATTAAAATAAAAACTAAATATCTGTACTTATTTTAAAAATGTCCGGTTTTTTTAATATTTATGAAATTACAAAAATATAACAATATAAAATATACTCTATCTATACAAAATCAAATAAATTTAAAAAAAAATTAAAATAACTAAAATCCGTACAATTTTTTAGTTCATTTAATATTTATGCATCTACAAAAATATAACAATAAAATACACTGCATACAAAACCAAATGAAAAAAAAACTAAAATAAAACTAAAATCCGTACAAAATATAAATTATAAATCTTTATTTCATTTAGTATTAGTCTTCCGAAAATATGAACTCATGAAGATTAGTTTTACAGTAAACTGTTACCTACTACAATATGCTTGTGTCCGAGGCGATTTCAAGTCAAAATGTTAACGTTTTTAATTAAATAATTCATTCATTTTTACATATTAATTGTAGTATATAAAACCGTTGTTTTTTTTTTAATTTAAAAACCGGTTTTTGAATTTTACTAATTTATAAAAAAAAAACGATTTTTAAACCCGGTTTTTAAAAACCGACAAACCCTGCAAGCGACCTTGAACGTGCTCCTCATCGTTCAAAGGACGCTCCAAGGTCTAGAGCTCTAAAGCGATAAGCCAGACCTTCGCGGTGTCATTACAACTCGAAATTTAAATTTGTACATTTTTCATTACATCTTTATAAGATTATTGCTAAAAAAAATTTAAGGTCTTTCCAATGAAAATCAGTCCAAACACGATTCGATCTATTTTTAACAATACTCGAGTGTAATAATTTCTATATTCTCCAAATCAACTTTGCATCCGGTATCGTTAAAAATAGTAAGAATAACGTAGTGTGTGAACTCATTTTGATCTGGGAAACCTCAGGAATCTATTGGTATACCACTTCCATGAAGATACAATAGAAAATAGAAAACTTACAAATTTCAATAATGCATGAGTCATGCTGGGCACCGAGGTTATCGCTATTACTGCTCGAGATTCGAAAACCGGAAGGTGATGGGTCTCTGGCTTGCATAAACCAAAAAAATAGGGGGATAATTCGTAGGGTCGGCAGAGCAAATTTTTCTCGAGTGTGGAGTTGGGGGAATACAAATTAAAAGATGAAATTTCAACAGCCTAAAAAATAGTCGTACTCAAACAAAAAAAAAGAATGGTAAAATGCCTTCAAATTCTCGAATGTAGAATTTCACAGACAGCAAAATCCCAAGGTGTGGAATACTCCACACATTCTACACAACTCACGCCGGCCCTTCGTGAACACTTAAGCGTGCAATACTGTATTTCTCTTTGAAGTCTCTCACGTCACACTGAAGTGTGGAATACTGTATAATTGCTAACAATATACTTTAGATATTAGAAACCCTCCTGTACAACGAGAGCCTAAAATAATAAACAAGTGAATAACTTTTAGACAGATTACGTCTCTGTTTTCCAAACTATGGTTAAAATCATAAATATTTTTGTCATGTTCAATGTCACATCTGCGTGTCTATAAATAATTTTGTGATTGAAATGTCTTCATTATGCAATGTGATGTATCGTATTCATCGAAGATTGTAATCACATATGTATGTTGTATAATAGTACTGTACTATCATTTTAAAAGATTTAAAAGCAGTACAAAAGGAAGGATCAAAAGCTTATGTCTTAAAATGTGTTTTAAATTAACTTGGGATTTGTTGCAGCACGAGCTGTTGTAAAGTGAAATGAATCTTTGTGGTACATTTTTTAACGTACAAGTTAACATACGAAACGAAAAGAAATATTTTGTATTGATGGGTTACAGATATTATATCGCATAATTCATCAACATGTTTAGAAATCATGCAAGAAGCTATCTCTAGTTCAAAAACATTTGCCCACTGTTAGAATATGTATTCATGCAACATTATTGACATACCTTTATTTCAATATTATTATTATTATTATTATTATTATTATTATTATTATTATTATTATTAAATTCTGTATTGTTTTGTTGACTTTTAGCTTCCAAAGTAGATTCTAAATTTTTCTTTTTATCACCCTATAAAAAATATAGGGGTTAGACACGATTATATAGTAACAGTTTGATGTGTCTCTTGTTGCACTTGCGATGTGAATGTAAGTCATTGTTCGCATGAATTGGGAGCATACATTGTTGATGTCCTCATAAGTATTTTACATTAAAATTAAGCAATTACGTGAACTGTAAGCAATTCCTGGCAATTAACCAATAAATAATGTATCCCATAATATTTATATATTGTGTAATAAATTCTATATAATCTATGCTAATGAGCTTATAATGTAACATAGAAGCTTCTAAAACCCAAACATCTAGTACATTTATTTGAGTAAAAGAAAATTCGATATATTTCAACCAACTTTAGTTGGACTATCAATTAAGTTGGATAACAGCAGTATTTGAGAAATACCTGTGACAGCAGCTTCTTCAGAAGCTAAAATATATTACATCTTATAACAACTAAATATTCTCCATATTCCTCTGCAAAACTGTTATTTTATTTCAATCAAACCATGTTAAAATATATCAATAAATTGCAGAAATTATAAATTACTGAATTAGACAACTGTGTAAAAATACACACGAACCTTTGGTTATAACAATTCAAGAGAGGTCTATCAAAATGGGTATATATACTTAATAAAATATATAACCTATTTAATTTTCCTATAAATGACATTTTATTATGACTTCAAGTTTTAATGTGGTGTTAGTAGTATGAATATACATAAACTCACTTAATGATAATAAATATACCCTATAAAGTACACAGAGTATCAAATACGAACCATGTCAGTGGTGTCTCGTTTTTGCCTCCCTAGAGTGACTGAACGGATGTGATGTGCTTTACTTGCATTGTTTGTGAAGGCCACAATTACAACCTGAATTAAGCAACATTAAGTATTATTAGCAAATCACTGAATACTAATATGAGTAATTTTAATCTGAGGCATTGAAAGCAAACACGAACCCACATTTTTTGCGATATTGAGTTAAGTAGCATAATATATTCCAATAGGCTGTACTGATCGTATAAAATACGAAAAAAAAAATTTTTTAATGTGGGCCAGTCCGTTTTTGCTCTCAATCAGTGGCGGATTTAACGGGCGGCCGATGAGCAGTTGCCGCCTGGGCCCCAGCCCAGTAGGCCCCCCAGGACCCCAATTCCAAAACAAATGAAATTATGATTTTATCCAAACACTATAACTTTTTCTGTACTACTACAGTTAGCCCGTTTTTAATAAACTACCTCTTCATTTTCCCGAAAAACTGGGCTCCTCAGAACGTTTGCTACCTGGGCCGTTTTCCTTAAGGGGGGAGGCCTATCTAGAACGTTCAAAACAACAGGCTATTTTGGGAATTTTTTCTAGAAAAATCGATAAACTTTTATTATTAAACATTAGTCTATTGGAAAGAGTACATCTCGCGGATATTTCAGTATTTTCTGTGGTAAAAAGTATTGAAAGATTTGTGAGTTATAGGCGATGCCTGAAACGTCCTTTTTTTAGGCGCTGTACGGTGACAATCGTAGCTCGGTGCAGGATCATCCAAAATTGAAAATATGAAATTTTTCAGATAATAGGCGCTATCGGGCCCGATTTTGGAAAAATTATTTTGAGACAAAATGGCGGCTATGCAAAGTTGAAGCATCGATATTTGACAAAAAATCGCTCATTTTTCGAGTGTAAAAAAAGTCTAGGTTAAAAAAAGGAAAAGCTCCCGACAGTGCTTAGATTTTTAACCCTACAATAAGCCTGCAAAGCCTCGAGTAAATCGGTTCGTTCATTTTTGAGTTATGTGTGTCACCGACTTTGAAAACATGATTTTAAGGAAAACGCGTTTAAAGTTTTGGGTCTGAGCGCTACACCGAGGAACACTAGCTACTTACACGCGTATAACTTTGTCAACTTGACACTTTCAGGAAATATTTTCAAGATGTACCTCAAGGAAGTATATATAAATCGAAAAATCTATTTTTCAAAAATTTCTAGGTAGGCCTCTCCCTTAAATCCGCCACTGCGCTCAATGCCTCACATGTACTCTAGGGGTATTCAGTTCCTACCTGGCCATCATAAGCCTGAATAAATGCATCGTGAATAACAGTCAGAGCATTATTCAAGAACAACAAAGCTTCTCTAGAAGTGGTTGAATTAGATCCATAGGCATCAAAAATAGGGCGCAAACAGGATATCACTAGCCAATAAATGTCAGGTTTCGAGTCCGGTTTAATCGCGGATGGTGCTTTTTTAGCAATAGCATGAAGCAGCTGCACTTCTTCAAGAAATTTCTTGTCTTCATCCTTGCTTAAGCTTAAAGATCTCAAAGATGTCTCATCGATAGGAGTTGGTTTTAGTTCTCCAAGGGCAGACTGTCCCAGCTGAAATCATATTACATAGAAATTACCATAATTCCAATAAATTTTAATATTAATTACACAATTAATGTTCAATTTTTATATATTTAAAAGCTGATTTCATTAGAATACTTACAGCATCGAGACCATCGCCTAAAGATATCCTTACTAAAGTATTGTCATTATCTCTCTCTTCAAGACGTTCTCTAATAGCCTGCCATGTAGTTTCTTCAAACTCGTTGGCATCCAGAGGAAATCTCTGACCTTTCGGTATATCTAAAGAATCTACGCCTTCTATGACCACTGCAACTACAGCTTCTGGAAGACTAAATGGATCTGTAATAGTCATGCCGCTCCATTCTCCTCTCTGTAATCGCGATAATATAATTAAAATATAAAATATTATATTTATAAATGTTAAAATCATGTTGATTCCCAACATTCTTCTTGCTGCAGTATAGAAAGTTAGTGTTAAAAAGAAATGGGAAGTAACTGAAAGACACACCGATTTCACAGTAAACCCTAAAGCAGCAGCTAATACTTCTTTAAGTAAGCTCTGCTCCACTTCTTCATCTCCATTGAATAAAACACTGTTTGGACTATGTAGAACTACGAAATCCCCATTTGCCTTCACTGCAATCATAGAAAATACCATGAAATTGTACGTGATTGCTAATTCTCCAGTAATTTAAGCTTGCACATTCACTCGATTCTATATTAAAGGTTATACAAAACTCGTACCTATAACGAACGTAGCTATGAAGCAGAAAAATAGTTTCAACATTGTTGTTTTAAAGGGTTCTACTGCAGAATTAAGACACTCCCTCCGATTCAATAGCAATTCACAAATTGATCATGTGACACATTAACATGAAGAAAGATAAGGAACCTCCACCGCTGGCAATAGGGCGTACTACTGACATGTAGCAATCATGGACATAGGAATATAGGGACGAAGGAATCGTTCCTACTTTTGGCGAGGGGAGTGATATGCATTTGAGGGAGGGAGAGCACCTACATCTGCCTGGATTTGATTGGTTGCATTCTACGCAAGCTCCGTACCGCTAATTATGAAAAAGTGTTTGCTACAGATTAATACATACAGACGTCTAATTGTAAGTATATACTAACGAAGTAATTATTCACGAATATAAGTTGTAAAAATAATGAAAATTGAAGAGAAATATGCATCTATAATTATTAAAATATATGAGGTGAATACGCACTGCATAGCACACTCCGAGAAACGCTTCAAATATGGCTGGCACTATCCCTGCTTGCAACGCGACAAACGTTCATCATTACACATTACTGCGCTTGCGCGAAGCAGCAGCCAATAGAAAGAAGGCGTATGTTACCTCGTCGCCCCTCCCGCAAGGAGTTCACCCCCCGCAACAATTCCTCCGTCCAAACGTTCCTATGTCCATGGTAGCAATAATAGATGTAGAAGCTATGCGGCGGAAACTCCATGGGCAATAGCGCGTGCTGACACAGAGCGACGAACATGCAAACTATACGTATACAAAGCTACGTAGGTAAGGTTTTACCTGTCATTTACACATACTAAATCATCGTTCGTTCGATAAAAAGTCATATATTTTTCATATTTCCTTTACTGTTAAGTTTTTAAATCGCATGATTAAAGAGTCCACGGCTAAACTTTCGAAAAACCCCATGCTCCAAATTTGCTGAAATTTAGGAAACAGTTTCAGTTTGCATAGAAATAATGTTTGCGCGAAGAATTTTTGGCGACTTGAAATTTTTTTTTACCATTTTCATGTAATTCCCTATCCTACCGACGTAAGGTAGTATTATGTCACAGACGAGGTATTCGTCTATGTATACCTCGCTTGTGGTTGGAGCTAATCAAACATATCAATTCTGTCAATATCATTTGAAGTCTTAGAGCATATAAACATGGAGAAAGCATGCAATGGGTGAAAATGTAGACGGCGGTAAAAAGAGAAAAATATACATTGGGACATCCTCTTTCTTTCTAACGCCAGGGACGACAGCATTTTTTTTGATGTTAGAAAGAGAGAGTGTGTCCCCTATATATATTTTTCTCTTTCTACCACCGTTACATTGTCGCCCATCAGTTTGAAGTTATAAACTGCAGTCGATAACAATAGGAGAGTAGGGGCGAGTAGTACATACAATAGCTGTAGATTGTCGCTACCGTTGTTTCTGGGCGTTAACTGGAAATGTATCTATGCAACGTCAGTTTGTGGTTTATGGCCATCTTACCTCGTGACTATCCTATTGATTATTGCTTATTCCTATAAACGAAATCGGAGAGTTGGCGTGTCCACGGAGCATTTAGCAAGAGGAAGTCTTACTGGGACAGTGAATCGTTAGCACATTCGTGTGCTGACTTTATTCCTTACACCTGCTGGAACGAGTTTAGTTTCTTCACAGCAGTTCTAATCATTCAAACGTAAGAATCGGTGCGAATTCTACAGAATCAAACATGGGATCGCTTTTTCGAAGCGAGGAGATGACCTTGTGTCAACTCTTTTTGCAAAGTGAAGCAGCTTATGCCTGTGTCTCGGAGCTCGGCGAACTTGGCCTTGTTCAATTTCGAGATGTAAGTTTTATGTTATAATATCTCTTATGTATGTATTTTACTTTATCGTGATACTTTTTCTGCAGTTTCCGTATAAATATTGTGGTATTAAACATTCGGTTCGACTGATAAATAATGGGAAATATATGTTACTTTATAATATATAAATATTAATCAGCATCGAAAATCAATAATCAGTTCAAGTAATTCTTTCGATAATATTATATGTTAAGCATATTGTAGTATAAGAATAATATTTTTGCAAGTAATTAATATAATACTGTTGAAACGGAATTGTTCATTGCAATTGTTTTAAAGCAGTTAGTGATTAGTATGCGCACTAATTTCGAAGCCTTTGAAAATGAGATTATTACAAGTTAAAAGTATTAGAAATTAAGTTACCACCATATTTCTATTCTTTGTCATCAAATTTATTTAGAATGATCGTAAAATCGATGGATAATCACTTCTGAAATTTATGTATTATGTATAAGATGTTGCAAACTTATAGGTGTTAATTCAGTAATAGAACTCATGAGAAGCAAAAAAATTTTAGTAAATTCAAACCTGCGGTCTACTTGCTATTTAAAGCTTTATAATACAAGCAAGCTATAAGTTTCCTCTTACTATTTGCACATTTGTGTATATTATTATTCAATGAATTCATTTAAATGAGCACAGAAAAGCCATTTGAAATTTAACATTAAGGAGTCTTTCCACTGTAACACCGTAAATAATTACCCTTTGAAACTGTTTTGTGTCACAAAAGGAATGGTTTTACTGGGTTGAGGTTTTTTCTACTTGTTAATGTGTGTTTTGGGAATGCAAAGGGATTTATGTCATATCTTTTTAATGCTTGCTTTTGCCAAAATAGGTGGGTAAAATGTGCGCTGTAGAAAAAAGACGCTTCGATTGCACAGTTGATTTTGTAGGAACCATGTATCCGATACAAAAAACCAAAACGATTTGTAATCAATATGGCTGTCCTTATATCCTGAACTAGATTTAACCCGGCGTTGGTCAGGTGGGGTCTCAGAGACCCCAAAGATTTTAAATTGAGTATAACTTTTTAACAACGAGTGGCAGTATTATCTAGTTTGTTCATTATAGAAGCTAGGAAGAATATATTTTTGTTGAATATTAAAGATGTTTAGTTAAGTATTTTTGGGTAATAAAAATTTAATTGAAGATATGAATTTCTATAATACACTAAATTATTTGCAGGGTCTGTGGGACCCCACCTTACTACTCTTGTTACATTTCTCCACCTTGCCAATGCTGGCTTAATTGGATGGATGAAGAATTAACAAAATGGCGGATGTCCAAAGTTGAAATATTGAAATTTGTTAAATTTTTTAATCATTTTGCAACGAAAAAGGGAAGAAAAAACAACGAAATGTGTGATTCTTGTTTAGGCTATAGCGACAGTGATACTGATTATAAATCTCCTTGATTTCCCTGCCCCAGAAACATGGTTCCACCAAAACTGAATGCGCAATCGAGGAGTCTTTTTTTACAGCGCATATTACGCCCACCCCTTTTGGGGAAAACAAGCATTAAAAAAATATACATAAATCCCTTTGCATTCCCAAAACACGCATTAACAAGTAGAAAAATTTAGGCTCACAGATTAAAAGTCTCAATATTAGTTCTATAATATACTAGCTTTATTACTCGGCTTCGTCTGAAATTTAGATTCTGATTTTATATAAAAAAATTATTTATTTTTTTGTGAAAATAGTCAAATTCATGTGAATTAGCTAGGCATAAGGAGCTGAGACATATTTCGTGACCCCGGAGTTTACTGGTCAAAAGTTTTTAGGCGACAGACAAATACACAAACACGTTCTGCTATATATATTAAGACAGTACCAACTTAGAATTAAAAAAAAATTAAATATTTCAGAAATGATTCATTTAGAGATTTACATAAATTTTATTGGAACTTTCTTGTTTTCTTCCATAAGTTCTGTCATCTAGTTAAGTTTGCAGCTATAGATTGTATAGAAAACTTTAAGAAAGCGATTGTATTATTTAAAATGAAAGTGGTAGATGTTAAATTTTCTGTGCCTGCCACTTATTATTACTATTACTTCTTCTGTTATAAATGTGTATAACTTATATCAGTATATTTAAGATTTTTTTTATGCACTGAAAAACCATTTTATCAATCAATCCACTGCAGTATTAGCTGATTAAATCTTATTTCAAAGTATCATTACACAATAAGCTTACTCAGCATGTATCATTTCTTTTTTATTTTTTTTTTTTAAACATTGGACAACTACCTGAGGACAGTTATAAAAAATATTTTGTCAGATAACATGTATAGTACAAAGCAATGAAACTATACTCATGCTGAGAGTTCTTTTCTTTATTTCTGATAAATTTCTATTTGAATTCTTATTTTTGGGTGGGAGTTAGAATACTATTCATAAAATATGTATTGTGTAACATAAGTGAACACTAATTTTAATACTAACGTCACTTATTTGAAGTAAGTACAATTATCTTTGGATGAAGTAAGTGGCATGATAAGCGAATACTACGAAGTGCCAATCTGAGACTTAGAAATGCTTTCTATGTATGTAGACACACAGAAATCAAAGAACAAAATTAAGCAATTAAGAAGATTGTTCAGTTAAAACATAAGTATCGAAATATGGTAAACTTTGTGACATAGATTTATTGGTGATTCTTGAGTTCGCGCAAATATATATCACGTATAACAATTCACTTTAATCAAGGGTTATTTTTTAAGGGGTTAGACCACCTTGGCCAGGTCAAGAAATATCGCATCTTTGGGAATTTATTTCTAAGTGACAAAGACACTTTTATCGATAAAAATTTTTCAATGAAGATAGACACATCTTTGAATAATATAAACAATTTTTTTTTCAAATATCAAAACATTCCGAAAACTTTAAATGCGTTTTTCTCGAAACCACGTTTTCCGAAACGATGTACGCTGTAATTTGAATAAAACTCTATGGATTTTTATACAATTTTGCACAGATGTTTTTAAATGTATCGCCCAACCGACAATTTTATCGATATTTTAATTTTTACCTGACTTATGCGTAAATAAAGTGCATTTTCTTACACACGAAAATGTGTATTTTGCTTCAAAGTGTAGCTATTTTGTTATTTTTCAACGAATACATTTAAGAACATCTGTGCAAATTGTATAAAAATTCATAGAGTTTTACTCAAATTACAGCGTACACCGTTTCGGGAAACGTGGTTTCGAGAACAACGCATTTAAAGTTTTCGGAATATTTTGATGTTTGAAAAAAGAATTGTATATATTATTTAAAGATGTGTCTATCTTCATTGAAAAAATTTTGTCGATAAAAGTGTTTTTGTCACTGACAAGGGAACACCGCGAACCCGGACTCACCGATTAGAATGCAACTTTGTGAGTTTTTAGAGTGACTCAAAACAAGAACAACGGTGTGTTTCATTTGGACCGTATCGCCCTTTAAGGGAGTGAAAACTAACCTCAAAGTCAAATTGGTACTTCCACTTTTCGCGTATAACTCCCAAACTACAACAGACACAAAAAATATTTCAAGCAAAAGTTTAATGGTGCAATGAGCACTGCAAACTTGCGATAACAAAATTTTGAAGAGTTTAAAAAAAAATACCTGAACGAAAAAAAAACTTTTTTCAAAATTTTGTTAACGCAAGTTTGCAGTGCTCATTGCACCATTAAACTTTTGTTTGAAACATTTTTTTCTGTCTGTTGTACTTTGAGAGTTATACGCGAAAAAGTGAAAATGCCAATTTGACTTTGAGGTTAGTTTTCACCCTCTTAAAGGGCGATAGGGCCCAAATGAAACACGCCGTGATTCTTGTTGAGTCACTCTAAAACCCCACAAAGTTGCGTTCCAATAGGTGAGACCAGGTTCGCGGTGTTCCCTTGTTTGAAGTAAATTCCCAAAGATGCGATATTTCTTGACCTGGCCAAAGTGGTCTAACCCCTTAACTTAGCATAGGTAAATTTGGATATACCTATTTCTGTCCATTGTGAATTTGTATAATTTTTGGTTTATTTATTCATATTCATAATATTTATAGTGATTAAATAATGTATAAAGTCGGGCACAAAAGTCTTGGGGCACCCTTTAAAAGAGAGTAACTTTTTGTAACTTGGTCCAAACGACTTGAGTTTTTTCGAGAAGCTAGAAGGATTAGTTTACTAGCTGTAGTGTTTTGTCATTTAGAAAAAAATGGCAATTGGTTGGAATAGCGAAGAAAATAGTGAACTTTTTTATTTGAGGCTGTTATGAAACTTTAAGAAATGCCTTTTGTAGATTTAAGTAAGTTGTATGCTGAAAATTTCATCGAAATTGGTTGATGCGGAAACAAGTGACAAGCATCGAAGTATGTAAGAATCTTTAGGTTTATCCTACATAATAAGACGCTTAAGGTGGATGTTCGTTTGGTAGCAAAATCTTTCCAGAGGCTTTTTTTCGTACTACCCGATGACCTACAGGGCTCAGATTCGGCATGAAGTTTCCTTGGCACCCAAAGATGTAAAATATCCAAAACCTGAAAAATTCGATAATGGGTAGTACCTGTGGCCTAAAACAGGTATTTATGTACAATGTAGTAGCCGCTACTGCATTGTATGTAGGCCCGCACGCGGGTGGAGCTCGAGCTAAGACGAAGCGAGACAAAGTATCATGCTTTCTCTCTTTCGTAGCCGACGGTAACTTCGTGTCGACTCTTTCGTCCTATTTCGCTCGTTCACGAGTTCTCTCACTCTCGACCGAAGGATTCCAAGAATTGGTGGAGATACAAACGCGCGTTCAACGCAGAATTGAAATGCGCCCTTTAAGCCGGGTCCAGACCTGAATAAGTATTACTGATATATATACTATGGATTGGAGATGCTTGAAGCGATTTGAAGGGTTTTTGACATGATGCGCCACCATCGTTCGACCGATGTACTTTACTTCCCTTTGCCCCGCGATCACCCGCAGTGCTTGACACTTTGCCACACTTTACCTAATAGAGGATCCCTACTTTGCCTAATGTTGCCACCATTTACCACGCCAATTAACGCCGAAACGAGTGTACTTAGCTGAGTAAGTATATAAAAAGTGTTTCTTGGCAAAAATAGTTCAATTGTGCAGTGTGTTGTGTTTATGCAAGTAAAGTTCCAAAATGGGCAAATTCGTATTTTGTGGGAAACAACAAAACTGTTTACAAATATTTCAAATTCACTTTTTGCGAACTTTATTAATCATTACTTCAATTTTTTATATTACATTTATAAATTTATTTCACTATTTTCATGAATTTCATTTGCTCCGATTAACTTTTCTGAATTTCAACCATCATACAAGCAATTCGTATTATATGATTATACTACATTATGTACATAATATAATAATATATTATGGATCCATATTTTTACGAATACATATAATAATATATTATATTACACTATTCTTTTAGTCTTTTATAAACCACATTTTTCAAACTTCGCGTTATTTCCTTTAATACATCGATCGAACGGTAGCGGTGCTGGCATGTAAAGTCACTTTCAATTCGCTTCAACCGCTGTACGGCCGGCTTATGGGAATCTCGTATCCATAGTATACATATATATATCACTGATGAGTATACGCTGAGCAGGCTGAGCGCGCACGAATATCAGGGGGTAGAAACTCCGGCAGAAGTTACGGATCTCTATTTTGGCGCCATCTAAATTAGCAGGGATTCTGCTTGGAACTAAAATTCAATATGGCGACTCAATGCCGGGAAAATTAAAATACGTTCAGAATCTGCGTTGATCTGCGTACTGCAATGTAGAATAAGAGATACTTTTGTTGACATGTTAAGAAAATTTGAATATGAAATTCAGGTGTTAGAGAGAAATATTTGATTAAATTTGCCATAATTGAATGTAATTAAATATTTCTCATTCGCCTGAAGTTTCTTACCTAAACCTTCCCCATTTTTTCAATTATTATTGGCATAATTGGACATTATTTTGCCAACAATAATTGATAATGCCAACAAATGTATCTCTTACTCTACATTTTGTATAATATACTTAATTGTAAAAATACAAGTAGAGGTAAGGGACTAACTGTGGCACAGATTTTTCTTTTTAAAATGTTCCTTTATTTGTTCTTTTTTTCCTACAATTTTTCGAATATTGAGTACATGCTTGCTGTGCTAATATTGATTCCGCCCTACTACCTGAATTTTGCCCTTTCAACATTCTATTGATATATGTACCCCAACATATGATGTATTCCAAAGCAATAGTTTTTTAAATAGCCTCACATAAAGGCTGAAAATGCTCAGTGCATGTTATAAATGAAAAATTTAATATTACTGACGATGGCAGCACTAAGTTTTTTAGAATATCTTTTTTAAAACAATAGTTCGTGATATTAGCCTCGAGGTTATTATGCGCCTCTTTAAATAGTGCGACAAAATTATTAAAATTATACATATCAGACACACATATGCAACAACATTTAAATCGGATATCTGTGCATAATTTGAGTAATATTGTTGACGTGTCCATGCAAGTACCAGTGGCGGTAGAATCATCGTGGGAAATAATATATTGGTTACTGTGTTCTTCTACTTCTATAAAACCACAGATATTTTCCGAATTCTGAGCAATCACGGCAAAATTGTGCAATAAAAAGAGAGCTTTCGCTTCGTCCTCTTCACAATTGCCTTTCCTTCAATAGTCCGCACTGCACCTGTAAATAGGATAAATTGTTTTTATTTTCATGTGAAATAGAAATGTAATACACAGAAAAAAAATACAAACCTTTGATACAAGTTAAATGTCTTATGAACGATGATACTGTCCGACTTAAAATCTGAACAGCCAGATTGACCTTCATTTTTCTGATTTTATGTATTCTCACATGCCCATCATGCAGTTTCGGCATTTGTTTTTTTTATATTATTTACACTAATTGTTATTTTTACTATTACTATCGATATCATACGCCAATTCTATCATGTCCCAGGACGCAAAATATTGACGTCTTTGTTCAATCTCTCTCACATTATCAGTGTTTTCGTCAATTTCTTCCAGAAATTCCGGTGTCAGGGGAAACTGCTTTACAGCTTCCAGATTTTTATTCTTACTTGTTTTCCCATGTGGGAAAATAACTTCTAGGTCTTTCGTCAAGAGATTGTTTCGCATCCCCTTAATCAAATGTGGAGGGTCAAAAAGGGGAATGATGACTTGTCGCGATAGTTCAATTCTCCCAGCTGAAAATAATAGCGTTACTTAATTCGCTATAAAAGATATTGTACAATAACTGAAATTTTCTGCGAGTGGGAATGAGAGAAAAATGTCATGAACATGGGCTCATGGACATTCTTCTCTTATATTTTGCTCGTGGAGTGTGATGGTATAGTTTTGCGGAAGAGGGTAGGGACACACTGTTTATACTTACAAAAAAAATCTGTTCTCTTTAAGGCATGTAGCTTTTGTTTCTTTTAATAGGTTACCGATACAGGAAGCATTTGTCTGTCCCTGATCGCACACTATGGCGACCAGCTTGAATCCACATTTTGTGATAGCTCGTGCTAATTCTTTAATGCATCGCATTATTTGAACACCACTGGTAGCTGCTTTACAAAAATTGTACGATAAAGGAATCTTCTAATTTGTGTGGATTCCTCTCAACATGAACATAAAAACATTAAAGATTTAAATATTGCATGAATAATTAAGTGAAAAAAAGCCAATTCACAAGTGCATGGTCGGCAAACTTATTGGTTCTACCATTGCCCCAATCTTCGAATCCTATGATTCTATCTTCGCATCGGGAATAACAAATTTGTGGTTGCAAGGAAACTTCGTCCCATAGCAGAAAGCATACCTTCTTCTTAGACATATTCGACCCCTGTTTTTCAGGTGATCAAAAATCAATTGGTTGACACCAGCTTTTAAAGGGATTTTGTGTAAAAATTTCTGTAATGAACGTGGGGTGGGCAGAATAAAAATTCTGCTAAGAAGTCTATAAGATCGTGGGGACTGTTTCAAAATAGCTAGTGCTAAAACTTTGTCATCTATGGTGAATCATCTACCCTATAAAACAAATTGTAAATATTCAAATAGCAAATTTAATTAAATGAAGAATTACAATTATATCGCACTATTATTATGTACAATATCATATTTTCAAAAATTAATGAAACCGACATAATGGGTGACAATTTTCACTTGCCTTAGCTTTTTTGTGTACATTCCGAATCTGCATTTCTAGAAATGCTAGTTGTGTTTTAGATAGACCTTTCTGTTTTTTCATTTGCACCGTTCCCATGTACTTTTCAGCATTTTCTAACTTCTCCTTTAATGTGTCCAGTGTATGCATATTCTTAGATTCTTTCTTTAATAAAGTAGAAGCTATCCCATGTAAACGTCTAGCCACTGGCGTTAACTTGCTTTTTCTTGTTATTGAACCAAGCAGTACTCGTCTTTTACAAGTTTTGGGAGTTGACTGGATGGCTTCCTTCGAAGCAGAATCGGAAGAGGAGGATGTATTCTGCACACTTGAGGCAGATTCAGGAACAGTATGTACACCAATTGCATTATGCTCTATTCCTTCATCAAGAGTTCCACTACTCTTACAAGGAATGATCTGTATATTATCAGAACTGGGCAAAAGCATTGAATTTTCAATACTACAATCCCCCTGCGTCTTCTCATCTTCTACTCTCATATTTGTTAATGCGGCAGAAAAACTGATGTTTAACATCAATTCGGGAATTGCATCTTGTTTCAATGTTTGAGGAATAGGTGTACTGTTATAGGAACTTCTCAAAAAATGCAGTTGGCAAACTTTATATTTGCGTAATTCATTACATCTGAGACCATGCAGGCTTGGATTATTAATAGCCATCACCCATCTCTCACTCCTTACCACATTGTTGGGAAAGCTGTGCCTATTTACGCTGCTGGTTGATCTGCAACTGGGCACTGCACACCTCCAGTAAACTTCTTCCCCTTTCCCTGCAAAGCTAAAAAATTCATTTTTGTCTTTTGATAGTACATATTTCGCAATTACAATCCAAAAATACAAGTTTTAAGTTTATGAAAACTGTACATGAAACTTTTTTACCTGCCACTCTCTTTGCTGTTGCTCCTTTCTTAAGTGCATTCATTTTAAAATTATAAAATACTATTAGTAAAATGAATTATAAAATACTATTATTTTTATACTTCAGAATATTCTGAATGATAACACTGAATAACACCTAAAAACTGTAAATCACTGGTGAATGCTTGTTGATGCTTGTTGATGCTCGTCAATGGCTGCAAATGGCTGGCGAAGCTTCGTGAAGCGTTGGCAGTAAGTGTGTGTAACCCTCAGCCAAGCCAACGTGTACGTACAGAAACAGACACAACTATACCGCGACACTAACGCCATCTAAATTAAGAAAGCCTGCTGCTTCCGGCTTAAAACCCTATTTCGGAAGTTCATATCTTAGTTTCTACCCCCTGACGAATATTCTAATGTGGACGGGTGAAACGGTAGCTACACCCGCATGCTTCTACGTCAGAAAAGGTGAGCGTGAACGCATATACTAGTGTGGACGTGCCATTCGTGGTGACTCGGCGCATGCGACCCAACTCGCAAATGCCGGCGAAGGCACATGGCCTGAGCCGACCGTTGTCGGTTTTCTTCCACACATCAAAGGGAGTTTGGAGTGCATTGCGTTCAGCGTGGAAGATAGAAGCAGATGTGATACTTTTCTAAAATCCTCGATGTCTCGGATTTTCATGATATTGAAATATATGGTAGTCCATATGAAATTAGGGAGGCGCATTATTAATTAATTAATTAATCAATTAATTATTTAATAATGCGCGTGTCATAGGGAAGGCCGGCCAAAAGTAATATTTTTAAATCTAAGATGATTGTTGGAATATATTGCAATACTATGACTCTAAAATGATAATGATGTACTATTAGCGCGCGGAAAGAAGGCTCCTGGCAGGCGGTGCGGTCCGCCGCTAGCTCCGCCTGAATCTCCGTCTGTGTACATTGAAGTAAGTAGATGTGGCTGATGCCACCAACAACAAAAATACATGTGCTCTGTCTTTATGAGTGTGCACCAATCGGTGACAAAAACCAATCGTTATAGCGGCGGTCTACACCGCCTGCCAGGAGCCTTCTTTCCGCACGCTAATAGTACTTTGTTAATGTTAAATATTGAATATAAAAATAATGATAAATAACTATAAGTATAAAAATTTAAAATACATGAAAATATCACAAGGAGAAGATTATTATACTCTTAAAGGCGGGATCTCCTAGCTGCGACAGGTCGCAGCGACCGGCGGCGACCCCACTAGTGCAAGGGAGAAGTATGCATCTGTTTCTCCCTTGTACTAGCGGGGTCCTGCCGGTCGCTGCGACCTATCGCAGTTAGGAGATCCCGCCTTTAAGAGTATAATAATCTTCTCCTTGTGATATTTTCATGTATTTTAAATAAATTAATTAATTATATAATTATTATACTCTTAATTATAATATACTTGTCCTTGTGATACTCTTAATTATAATATTCTTCTCCGTGCGATATCTTCATATATTTTAAATTTTTATACTTACAGTTAATTATCATTATTTATATATTCAATATTTAACATTAAAACAGTACATTATCATCATTTTCGAGTCATAGTATTGAAATTTATTCCAACAATTTATCTTAGATTCAGAAATATTACTTTTGGCCAGCTTTCCTTAGAAACACGCCACTATGCGTCGCTGGAGAATCCCCTTGTATACCTATTGGTAAACAGGATGACTCGGAGGGTTGAGCTGTATGTTTATTTACCTGACTATTACACCATCTTTATGATTGCGCAGTGGGCTAAGCTAAGCACAGAAGTTGGTGAAAAATACACAATGGCACTTTCGACCCCTCCGCATGCGTCATTCGTGCGCGTTCAGCCTGCTCAGCGTATACGCATTCAGGTCTGGACCCGGCTTCATTTGGGTTCTCATGGAGGCAAACGAAAAAGCGCTGTTGTAAGAGTGAATATGCTCCACAAATTTCTTTGATTCGAGGCCTTTGTCACACATAGTTGTAATAATATCAAGAATTATTTCGTTCCTGGGGGGGGGGGGGGGGTCTCGGATGTCGCCGGTCAGTGAGTCTGGATACGTATGACTTAGGCCCCTCAAAATGCCCTTCAGGAGACCAATTAGACAGGTACCCTTCTGGTACGCAAAAGTTGTAAAATTTCGTATTTCGCAGCGAAAATTGTTTCTAGGGGAGTTTCCAACAAAAATTGTGGTTATCTTACGCGTCTTATTATACAGGATAGTAATGCCTTGCGAAGACAGGCTAAAAAACTAGTTACAGTTATAAGCCGAAAACTGTGATTTCCACCACTTTTAACTGTTTGTAGTTCATAGCTATGGTAACCGATGTCGATAAAAAGAATAATTTTAAAGTTGCAGCATATATCAAATATATTATTCATTAATCACAAGGATATGCTACCTGTGATTAAACTTCATAGAGAATCTTCCAATAATTTTGTATTTGTTTTCCAATTTAAAAAAAATGAATTAAATGCAAAAAAACATCATTGGAAAATTCCGTTTACTGTTACTCTTAAATATTGCGTAAACCATAGTGTAAATATTTTTCTCTATCTGCCTAAAAGGTTTTGTTAAAATTGATATATAATTAAATTATTTATGTAGTCTCCTCATTAGAAAACATGGGCTGAAAAACTAAACTTGTGACACATATAAGACATCTCCATTATATTTACTGTTTGCGGATGACCTTAAGTTATTCGCTACTGTTAACTGTTTAGACGACGCCGTAAATCTCCAGGGCGATCTGGATAGATTATATAATTGGTGCGTGTTAAATAGGCTGCCGTTGAACTTGACGAAATGTCATGTTCTTAGGATTACTCGTGCACGTAATACATGTATTTTTGCTTATTCGATAGGCCAGACGGTATTGTCCGGCATTGAGAGAGTGCGTGACTTGGGGGTGACCTATAATGCTGCCTTTTCTTTTGCGGACCATATTATTGGTGCTACAAACTTAGCATCCAAACAACTAGGTTTTATTATGAGGCATTTGCGTGGTTTTAAGAACATGAGGACCTTCAAGCTTTTGTATGATGCGTTGGTTAGGTCTCTCCATGAATACGCGTCGGTGATCTGGGTTCCGCACCAGGCTTACCTTATAGTGGCTATTGAAAGAGTCCAACATAGGTTTCTACGGTTTGCGTCTTTTCATCTTGAGCAACCACTTAATGTTTTCGACCATGACCATGGGCCTGTGTAACGTAGTTTCAACTTTTTAACGATGCAGCAGAGATTAGTGCTGGCGGATCTGTGTTTTCTGTTTAGAATTATTAATGGCGACATAAATTGCCCCCGGCTATTGAAGTTAATTAATTTTAGTGCTTTGTCTAGGCCGCTACGCTTTTCTCCACTGTTTCGTGTCAGATTTTTCCGGACCAACATTCGCCTGAGCGATCCTATCACTAGGGTTTGTGTGCGGGGAAGCGAGGTGGCCGACCGGATTAATTTCTTTGGTTCATCGATTGAAGTATTCAGACGGTCGGTGGTCTCGCTTTTTGGTGCACCCATGGCCTAGGGTTCCCTGCGGTATTGTAACTGTCCGTATACTACTGTCAATTAGTACACCAGGGTGTACTTTCTTGTTTGTTATTATTGGGCTGGTCCCGTGAAATAAATAAATAAATAAATAAATAAATAAATAAATAAATATTTCTCCTGTTAATTACTTGTTTGTTGATAAATCTTATCCTTCATTCCCATTGGTTTCTAAGGATTATAGGAGCACTTTATTTGCTATCTGAGTGATTACAATAAACAAATTCAACTACGTGTGAAAATGATTTGTGTTCATATAAATTGGCCAAAATTGATCAGTACATATTTTTTATTTATATTGAGAAACGTATTCTATAATAGTTAAAGTATGATTCTGGTACAAGCACATTAAAAGTTGTTGAATAAGGTCGAAAATCGCTGATTTGGGGAATTTCCGCCATTCTCGACCTTATTCTGTGATCTTTAAACGTGTGTAGCTCAGAGCAACGTTAACCGATTTAGATGAAATTTTCAGCGTGTATACAACTTACTTCAATCTACAAACGGGTGTTTTGAATTTTCATTACAGGCTCACAAAAAAAGGTTAAAAAACGACCTTTACTATTTTTTTTTTTGCTTTTCCGACCAAGTGCAGTTTTATCAAAACGACGAAACGCGTCACCTAGAAAACTAATCCCGCTAGCTTCTAAAAAAAGAACTCAATTTACCAAATACTCGTTTGGACCAATTTTAAAAAAGTTATGCGATTTTAAAGAGCGTCAACTTACTTACCGGCGCGACTGCATCCTACCAGCCAAATGTTAAGATCGATGAAAGTCACGTAGAATATCTTCTTTTGTAATTAAAACCATTTATAATTGGAAATGGCTAGTCTTTTAATCCATGTCTACAAACCTCTTTTGATTTATTTTGACAAATGTTCACATATGTAACTCCTTTATTACGAATTTATGAACACCTTGTGTGCTCCACTATGTACGTGTACAATTGTACAGACATTAAGGCAGTGTTTCCCAAACTTTTCCTACGATGGAACACTTCATGAATCCTGAAAGTTTAATGGAACACCTTGGTTATTTTGTAGGGTAGGTAGATATAAATAATAAATAAAATAAATGAGTAAATCTAAGCTTTAAGAGAGAAACAAACATTTATTCTCAAATGGTAATCATTTACAAGACACATAAATATAGTAAAATAAACTAACATGTCATCTAGCTTTTGTCAGCCAGCGACTGGTCTTAATACAATTCACGCGCAAAGGGAGAAGCGTCTGATTTTTAAATATGTCCGAATCTGTCACAGCAGTTAAAACCATTCTTGGCTCATATTAATTTGGATAATTTTTCATGGAACGCTTATTTAGTTTCCATAGAACATCGGTGTTCCGTGGAACATAGTTTGAGAAACGTTGTATTAAGGAATAATAACATTAATTACTTGTAATTGTGTACGTTATTTTTTTAATGGTGATTATCATTCAATTTATATGTTTCAAATGCTTTACACATATTTATGCAACTCTAATAATGCACCTCTATTTTACATATAGCTCAATCCTGACGTCAATGCTTTCCAACGCAAATTTGTCAACGAAGTACGTCGGTGCGATGAAATGGAACGTAAATTACGATATTTGGAGAAGGAAATTAAAAAAGATGGCATTCCGATGCTCGATACTGGAGATAATCCAGAAGCTCCGCAACCTCGGGAGATGATAGATCTCGAAGCAACATTCGAGAAATTAGAAAATGAGTTACGAGAGGTCAATCAAAATGCGGAAACCCTCAAACGTAATTTCTTGGAATTAACTGAATTGAAGCATATACTTAGGAAAACACAAGTCTTCTTTGACGAGGTAAGGACACTTTTCATAAAGCTTATCTTTATGATATAATATAGACACTTACAATAGAAAATAGAATAAATGTAATATAATGCTTTAATTCTAATAACCACACGTATACATATGCTGTAACTATAATGTACTCTTATGATATAATATAATTGTGCACTATATACAGAGCAAGTCACCTAAGAATGGAAATGAGAATATTTATATTGTTTTTGATGATATTAAATCAATTTAAAGACGAAAATATTTCACAGAAATAGTCTGATTTTATGTTATAAAAATCACTTCTTTTCTCATTGTAATAGTTTTTAACCTATAATAGGTAATTTTAATAGGTAATTTTAATAGGTCATTTAAGGTTTAATTTAAATGGAATATATGTTTTTGTTTCTAACATGAGTATAATCATAATGTTGAACCTACTTCGTATTGTAATACAATACCTGAACCACAATTTTAATTGTGTTTAATTTTCACAATTCAGTTTTTTTTTTCTATAAAATCAAGGTGTGTTGGAATTCATCTAATGGTTTTCCTGGCTATATAAAAAAGATAATAGGCTCCATTTCCAGAAAAAACTTGAGTAACCTCGAAATTTCAAAAAGTGTAACAGTAAAATGAGAATGATTTTTGTAATATTCGATATTTTTTGTGAATCGACCATTTTCTTTCTTAATTTTTTTGTATCATTAAAAACGATGATATTTATAATTCTACTCTTTGGTAATTCACATTATGTATATAAAATGTGGAGATATTAATATTTTTATAAAAGATTATTGGAGGTAACGAATAATACAAATTTTTATCGACAAAAAGATTTGTATAAATTTTGAAACTTCCATAACAGGTTTAGGAAAATTTCATTCGATGTTATTAAATGGGTATAATTATATGACTTCAAGTACAATTGGAAGCATATACTATGTTTTTGTCTGATTTTAAAAAAATAGCTTAAAGTTTATACTTTTTGATTATATACTTGTGACACTGCATTTTTTGTATTTATTTTTATATTTTACATCACATCAGGTATATATTAACACTTATTTTTATGTAGATATCATTTGTGTTGCTAAAATGGCAAACAAATGATTTAAAAGTAATAAAAGTTTAATGTACAAGCATATACTTTATTTGCATTTTTTTTTGTATTATTTGAATTAATAAAAATATTAGATTGGTTCTCATGAAATGTCGTTTCTCAAATTTACCTCAATAGCATGAGTATTTTTTCCTAAATAACTTGCCTCATTTAATTAAAGTGATATTCAAATAACTTGATTATTTCCGTTCAATTTTAATGAAATATTCTAGAAGCCAAAAACTCCTTAAATGTTTATCTTATAAATTATTTATTTTAAAACAATTTGTTAAATAATTATATAAATATTTAGTAAAATGAAAATCTATTGACGAAAGATCATGGAGATATAGTAGTTCCCATGCAATCTGATAGGATTTATTTGAAAAAAAAATCCCTTTCTAAAGTTTCTCATTCTATAGTTTAAAAATCAACTTTGGATTCCCCTCCTGGTAACATAATCCGCTCCAAATGTTGAAGTTCTCTTTCTGTTACGTGCTTCCATAATAGATACCGAAAACTTACTCAAGTTTCCTGATTCATTTTGATGTCAAATAGGAAGTGGTAACGTGCAAACAAACGTACAAAACTCGTGTAGCAAAAATTTCAAATTTCAGATAAACGACATTTTATTTAGACCAATTTAATATAATGTTTTAACGTTTAACATTATATGATATATTACACTTGAAATCTATAGAGGCTATTTATTATGTAATCCATTAGTTTATATTTGTTTAATATAAAATAAGACTTTATAAATTCTTAAAAGTATGACATTTATAAATCTTAATATATATTCAAATATTCTACAATATAAGGTGACACTTGTCACTTTGTTCCTCGCATTGGCAACATTACCCAATTTTTTTGTGGTAAAACATCAGAATAGTCAATTGAGTATTCTTATGTATTTTTATAATAAATCGTAGTAATAAGAATTTCGTACCGGAATATTTGTGAAGAACAAACTTTTGAGACACACGATAATGTTATTTATTAACTATGATATAGCCTTGTAAGCTATACGAGCAATTAAAATGCATGACAATAGAAATTATGCAATACGTATCTGGGACCAGTGCCTTTTTTTGCAGACGCTTTGCAATTTTGTATAAATGGAGCAAGATTATTGTACAACATACAAAATGATAGTTACATAGGAAATTCTAATATTTCTAATAATATCAAATTAAAGAACTGTTGACATTAGATTGTGTTTGTTTTGTGTTACTAATGATACTGTTGAGTGATTTTAGGACTATTAATGTGTTAGTGTTGCCAACTAACCAAGTTGCAGAATCGCAAAAGACACAAGTCACTATTCAAGCCCTATCTCCCTATGTCCCTTATATCCCCTCGTTTTTATAACACATATTCTCAAAACTTGCAATATATTTCGTTTTCAATTGCCTTTTAAATGTTTGTTGCTCATTGATAATACATGCATCAAAAACATTTTGCATTTATGTATGAAAGTTAGCAAGCTTCATATTAATTCTTAAAAGTAAAGTTTCCATAGTATATAATAACATTTTTCAAACCACTATGTGACATTAATTATCATCTTTGAAAGTGTATGTTCTTTAAATCTAGTTATTTTAGTACATATATGTGTACTATTAAATTGATTATATGTTATTATTTATTATAATACACATCAAATTTATTATATGTAATTAATAGTTTATAATTTTTCTGAGTCACAGTTACCCATTATCCCTCATTATCCCTTTTTACCTAAAATTTCTTTTTTTATATCTTGTGGATACCAAATATTATGTAGCATATAATAAATGTGTAATACATGATTCATGAAAAGAGTCTAATTCTCAAATAAGCCAGGCTATAATTAATTGAGATTACAATTTAATTTTTAACATAAAGGCAACACATTACAAAATGTTTTATTAGATTTGAAAAGTGAAATAGATATTTGAACATTAGCTGAAATATATCAATTTTCCAAAAAAAAAAATATATATATATATATTAGTTAAATATACTGTAGTACAAGGATTGTAATTCATTTGGAAACTAATCTAATGGAAGAGATAGAGATATAAGAGCAATAATGTTTATATTATACGTACTTGTTAGACTTGTATTGTGCACAGAGTGTTTTACAAGGTGTACTATAGTTATATAACTGAATGAAATGTAAAATATTAAACTATTATATTTTAAATGATAATTGATTATCAAGTTTTTCAACAATTGCCGGTAAAAATTGGACAGACGTATAGTTAGACAAATATAGGAAAAATTATTGATGGAATCCTGTTTTATTGATGACATCTTGTCTTATTGGTCAGGATAAAAATATAGTATCATGTATTTTCTAACAAACTATTCATGTCCGATCAAATTTACAAAAATTTGGGGATTGAAAGCTAAGGTGTAGTGCCTCGCTACCTAGATCACTGCTCAGGACCAAAGATCTTCGAACGGAATTTGGTATCGTTTTTATTCCAGAAGTATACTCAAATTATCTTATATCTGAATTGATAAAATCGGCGTTTGGAATGTCATCTACTAATTGTAGGAGGGCCAGCGGGAAAATAAAAAGAACAGGCTGTATAGAAAGATAGGCTTTATTCCCAAGTGACTCCGTCACCCGTCCAGGAACGACTCTCTCGATTCATCGTCTTCACGCTCGTATATTTCCCATGCATCCTCACTCAAACACACACACACATTCATCCCTCGCCGTAGCCTTAACGGCGACACACCATGCGGCCACCTCTGAGGCCCTGGCGCCCGAATCCATCAACACGCCGCTATCGCCTAACCAGGTCCCGCCTGTCCGGGGCGCCTGCACAACATCACCCGACCCAGCCAGTCCAATGCTTACAATTCGGCCATCCTGACTGTTAATCGTCCCGATTAAACCGAAATACAAATAGAAAGAATCCTTAAAACACTACGCACACTATCTTACTTTAGACATCTAGAATACAATAGCCTTAACTACATTACATTAGAATCGTTGCATATAATTTTTCACGATTGAGGCGGCACCCATCGTCGCATATTCGCTGCTTCCCAAGTCCCTTGATAAGGAAGTCGAGTGGTCTGAAACCCGTCAATATCCTTAACCACGTACCGGTCATTCCGCAGCACTTTCGCCACCTCATACGGACCTTTATACATAGGTAGAAGTTTTGTAGAATCGCCAACATTGCTAAAATTTCTAACCATTATTCTATCGCCAACCTGATACTCTTCCGCTGGCTTATGTTTCTTATCATAGTATTTTTTATTCGCTTCAAAACTTTTTTTAATTTTCTCCGCGGCCTGATCCCGTTTCCATACCAGATCTCTAGTCTCTGTAACGGCATCCGCGGCTTCCAACGCATCCTTGAGACTGTCCACCACTTGACCCCGTTGGTGCACCCCATACAGCAACATACTCGGAGTCTCTCCCGTTGACTTGCTTACTGTATTGTTACATGCATATTCGACATCCTCTAACGTCTCATGCCAACAAACATTACGCTCATCCGCTAATTTTGCAATCATAGGTATGATTGTCCTGTTGAATCTTTCCACCTGACCGTTTGCTTGTGGCGAAGCAGTGGCGACCTTAATGTGACGCACGCCTTGGTCGTTAGCAAAATTTTGGAAGTCATGTGCCGTAAAACAACTTCCCCGATCAGAAACAATTTGGAGGGGCCTACTAAAAGTCGCAAAGTAGTTGTTTAAACATTTAATCACTTCCGCAGTATTCATAGTTTTCGTCGCGTACAATTTCACAAACTTCGTAAACCCATCCACTACTAAAAAGATATAACGTTTACTGACAGCTTGCTTCTTAGTCATCGGTCCCAAGTGGTCTACATGTATTGTACTAAATTGTTTATTGTCTCTTTTCCCGATTTCGGACTGAATGCAATACATTTCAGGCAACTTTTAATATGATTTTTTGCTTTCTCTCTCACTTTCGGAAACCAATAGCTGTTTAGCACATTCTCTACTGTCTTATCCAATCCTACGTGTCCCATCTCGTTATGATATCGTTGCAGGACACTCTGTTCTAATGCGGCAGGAACATAAAATAACGTGTGATCCCTAAATTTTCGATAAACAAGACCATTTGCCATCTCAAAAAATTTGTCTTCCAAGTTCTCTAGCTTCTCACGAACCTTAACTATTTCAAGGTCATTATCCTGACACAACGCGAGATTTCTATCGAACGAATTATCATGTACAACGAGAATTTGCCGACTGAGAGCATCTACACGACCCATTCTACAGCCTGGTCTATGCTCCAACACGTAGTCATAGTTTTGCAACTCCAAAACCCAACGAGCTATTCGAGGGTTGGTATCCTTTTTATTTAAAGTTAGACTAAGGGCCTGACAATCGGTAATAATCTTAAACTGTATCCCAATTAGATACGTTCGAAAACGACGTAACGAGTAAATAATTGCTAGTGTCTCCAGTTCAAAACTGTGATATTTGGCCTCCGTCTCCGTTGTTCTTTTCGAAAAATAAAAAACCGGATGGAACTTCTGATCCGTCTTCTTTTGCATCAAAATCGCGCCAAACCCCCTCGCGCTCGCGTCGCAATGCAATTCAGTCGTGTCTCGCGGCCAGTAAATACGCAAGATAGGGGAACGTATTAAACATTCCTTCAGGCTATCAAACGCATGCACCTCTTCCGGGCCAAATTTAAAATCTGTTGCTTTCCTGGTGAGATCGTACAACGGTTTCGCGGTTAATGAAAAGCTCTCGATAAACTTCCGAAAGTACGAGCACAATCCCAGAAAACTCTGTACATCTCGAACGCTTCGCGGGATTGGGAAATTCTTAACGCTGCATATTCCCCGCTCCGTAGTCCGAATCCCTTCACCGGTCACTATATATCCCAAATACTCTAATTCCGTCTGTAAAAATCTACACTTATCCAAACGCAACTCAAGCTTATTCGCGACGCACAACCGGAACACCTTTTCTAATACCCGCAAGTGGTGATCTATGGTGACCGTCGCAATAAGGAAGTCGTCCAGGTATACGGAAACATCCCCTTCCGCGATCAGGTCCCTAAATACCTGTGTAATAAACCGCTGGAATTTTAACGGTCCACCCTTCAAACCAAAAGGCATCTTAAGGCACTTGTATTGCCCTCATGGCGTTACGAACGACGTATATTTGATAGAGTCCTCATGCATCCTTATATGAAAAAATCCGTCCTTCAAATCTAACAATGTGAAATACTGTTTTCCTTCTAATAGGTCTAATTGATCTTCGATCAAGGGTAATGGAAAGTTATCCCGTTCCGTAATTTTATTCAGAAACCGAAAATCTATACAGACTCGAATTTCCCCGTTCTGCTTTATAACTATAACAATCTGAGACCCGTATTCAGAGAAACTCTCTCTAATCGCCCCTTTCGCTAATAGCTCGTCAATTGCAGCCTTTAGTTTTATCTTTTCACTATGAGATAACCTACGCGGCGGGAAGTGAAACGGCTTATCGTCTGTTAGGTTTAGTTTCATGACATTCTCCGTCTGCGGCTGCTCGGGTCTAACGGGTTTCTCATACTCGTCGACAAACAAACGGCGAGTCCGTTCTCGAATTTCAGGCGCAATCTGTTCATTAACGATAAGTTTGGACGCTTGGTCTTCGTCGCTCGACACCACGTCGATACTCATAATCTGTCTGACCTCATCGTTTATTCTCAATGTTATTTTCGCCTCCTTCATGAAATCTCTTCCTAGCACCAATGAATGACGCATTGTTTCTTCCGTCACCACGTACAAATTCATAACGTATGTAGCGCTATACAACGTAAGACGCGCCTCAACACACCCGATAATCTGCATTACGCTATCATTTATCCCTGCAAACTTATAAGTCATCGTTGCCGTATGCACGATACTATGCGGCACATAAGCCTCTTTAACAAAACTAATGGGACTACCCGAATCTAATAATGCATTCAATTGAACCGGAAGGATCTTACGTTCAGGGTCGCTTAACGCTAACATTACCGTCGGAAAAAATTCGTTCTCTTCGCTCTGCGGGCGGGTCACGTAATTGACGTTGTCCTTCCCAGCTTGGCACTGGTTAGCCTTATGCCCCACGACGCCGCACTTGAAACAGGACCCCGGCTCCCTCTTTGGCTTCCTGCACTCTGCTGCAAAATGTCCTATCTTGCTGCAGTTGTAGCATCGAACCTTCTTCGACTCCTTCGAACCCCGATGCTCCTGGCTGCCCTTCGTCGCTGGTGAATTCTCCGTCGGCGAGTTCGCCACTGGTGGATCCGTCTCTCGTCGCTGTCCCGTCTTCTGCCGTCGCGTTCCCTCCGGCAACGTCATCCTCGCGTACGCCAGAACCACCTCCTCGACCGTCAAGAATCCCCGCGTGTACGCCACTGATTTAATATTTTCGTCCGGTATACCCTCGACGATGTAGTCCACTATCTCGTTGTCCATAATTGGTACCTTATTTCCCAAAATTAGCTTCTCATGGACGTAGTCTGTAAACGTTTCACCATTCTTCCAGGCTCTGCGCTCGAAATCGTGTCTTCTCTCCAAGATGTTTGGTCGCTGTCCTAACGTACCTCGTAGACCCCTGAGCAGTTCATCATAAGTGAGGTCCACACAGTCGGGCTTGGATTGATACCACCTGAGTGCTTTCCCTTTCAGCTTGTGGCATATCAACGCCTTTGCGGTGTGGCCTTCGAGCCCATGCACTTCAATCAACCGTCGCATCTGCCTCTCCCAGGTTTCCGCTTCAGCACTATTGCCATCGTAATCCCCGACCATTTCCTTGACGTCTTTCCACACACCTCGTCTCGATTGTGTTGATGTGGACGAGCCGTCCGATTGGGGTGTCAACCGTGCAATCTCCAGTTCTCGACGCAACAACTGTATCTCACGTACGGCTACCTGCCGTTCCCTTCTTAATAGCTCGATCTCGGAAGGGGGTCTGTCCAAAGGCATTTCCTGTCCCGTTGCCCCAGTCTCGACAAGGGGGTTATACAGCTGTTGGTCAGCTGTCGGCAGTCGTTCTTGTTGCGTACCGTCTTCCGTCCTAAGTTCTAGAGTGTTTGACTGACCCGTTGTGTTTAGCTGCAACGCTGATTCAGAAAAACCATCGTCCAGTAACCGATTCACCAATTTGGTTTTCGTTGCCGACGTTGCCAATTCCCTTTCCTGACACAATTCCTTCAGGGCAGCAAGCTTTAGCGCACTCATCTTTCACGATCAACCGAAACTTTAGGCACTTAATTGTATACGAGTCACTTCACTCGTAGCATCTAACAACACTAAATCCGTAATTCGCGACCGTATGTCACTTCTTCACCAGATCAACCAACAGACCTGTTCCACACTTAATTGACATGCGCACAGTATCCGTAAACTTCACGCGTACTGTAATCCGTAAACTTCACACGCACTGGAATCCATAAATTCCACACTCGTCCCGTATCCCACTTCTGACTTGTAGGAGGGCCAGCGGGAAAATAAAAAGAACAGGCTGTATAGAAAGATAGGCTTTATTCCCAAGTGACTCCGTCACCCGTCCAGGAACGATTATCTCGATTCATCGCCTTCACGCTCTTATATTTCCCATGCATCCTCACACACACACACACACACACACACACTCATCCCTCGCCGTAGCCTTAACGGCGACACACCATGCGGCCACCTCTGAGGCCCTGGCGCCCGAATCCATCAACACGCCGCTATCGCCTAACCAGGTCCCGCCTGTCCGGGGCGCCCTGCACAACATCACCCGACCCAGCCAGTCCAATGCTTACATAATGAAACCGGAAGTTTTTGTATTTCTCAGTAAATATTCATGAGGCTATTACTAATGGAGGGTGGCAAGATTCTTGATAAAAATTAGTCTAAACACGACTTCATTCGAACTATTTTCGAGTACGCATAATGTGCAGTCGACTTGTAAAAAAAGAAAAGGCGGGATTTTGTCAAAAGCGAATTAGAGGGACTGAAAGCGAAGAGCAGGACTTTGTCTCATTCTGTCTTTCAGGCCGTTGATACTCTATCCTTCGCTTGCTTTTAATACTTCCGAATCGCTCTTATTTCTTCTCGTGTCCACCTTCGGAAAACAGATTTAAAGTAACATATTGTTGTTCAAACGAGGTTACCTTCGGTTTCGCTTTCACCAGGATAATATTAAGAATACATTAGAAATGCTTTTCATAAAAGTAGAATAAATATGAAATATGAGAATTTCAGTTTTCATTATTTACTCTGATCAGTTATGTTGCGAGGGGTTAGCGGAATGGGCGACGGAGATAGCGATGATCTAGAAGCGAGGTTTGGCAGCCAATCTAAAGGCAAGACATTACTATGTAAAATAAAATACTGCAAATTTAAAAAAATTTAAATATAACATTACGAAATTTGATCTTCGATAGTTTTTATGATACTACTATGAAGGAGCTTAAGAAAACGCATATACATGTACAGGATGTGACATTTGACATTATAATATTGATTTGTATCAGTCTTATTATCTTGAAAAAAAATTGAGTTAAATAAAAATTGTATAGTTCCAAGTGTCACAGTTTTTTCTTACAAGGTTGTTATAGCAGAAATGCCACATTCAACCATTACAATTCTTTGCAACTATATTTTTTTTGTTGCCTATAGGATGAACAAAAATGTTAGCATTATTCTCAGTAATGGTGAAGCTATATGTACTGAAAGTACCAGATGTGATAACCATCTGTATGAATACAGATGTATAATTGATACATCATTGTCTTATATTACATTTTACATAGATATGCTAATCATAGTACTGGCAATATCAGATGTTAATATTGCTTTAAATAGTAACGCTACTACAAAAAATAATGATTTTAAATATATTAATGTTCTGTTAAAGAAAGCAAAAGTTATCTACAAATCTTTCAAGTCTCCTACCTAAAATGGTTTAGTTTCATCTATTTTACAACTGTCTCAAAACCATGTAACTTTAATTTAACCTATTTTTCTTGAGACCAAGTAATATTAATGTTCAACAAAGTAGTTATTTCAAATGTTCTACCTTGCATGTGTACGTACAGTATTTAAAAAATATACTGTCTAGTATAAAAAAAACAAACTATTATTTACTGTTGTAAGGTTTCATTATATATTTATAATTACCCACAATTATCTGTTGTGTAAATTATTGTACCTTTTGACGATACGTAGAAATCTTTTTATTATATGTTATACAACAAATGGGTGTTATGCAACAAATTCAACAAAATTTGACAGTGTGTTTGGAAGATAATTCTGAGCAAAAAATTAGTAAACAACATCAGCCGATTTGACTTCCTTATCGATATAAGAATTAAAATATTCATTATGACGGAAATGAGCAGTCTCACCTTCAGTCTAGTTGTTGACGTCACTTTGATAGGCAACAAAAAGATACATAAACGTAAATTAGAGGGCTCAGTGTCACTTTGTAATGTTGGCTCATTATAGTAAGCTTCCCATAACTTGATAACAAGGCCAAATCGACAGAATGGTGTATATCTTTTTTTAGAATAATTTTTCAAACATGCTGGCAAAGTTTGTTGGTTTCGCTGTGGAATACCCTGTATAGAAATAATCATATACATAATGAAAAGTTGTATACTAAGGTCCGTTCATTCTAAATTTATTCTCGTTTAATTTATTAAGAAGGAAGAGATACTAATTACTATTTGTGTAAAATCTAGAACATATTCCTTTTAAATCAGAAATTTTTAGTTTCCAAAATAAATTCTTTACCTATTATCGTGTATGTTCGAATTATGAATTACTTGCTTTTAGTAACAGCATGTTAATAAATTTTAAAATATGAATAAGAAGTTTTAAGTATAAAGCTTATTAAATAATGAAAATATAGCATGCATGTAATTAGGTAGCATATGTTAGAATCGTAGTTTGAACTACTTATATTTTTAGAATCCTCAGCTAAACGAACATAATATGAAATATATTGACTACGTACACCTTTGCATGAAGCATGTCTAGTGTGCTGTAAATTAAGTAACAATTTTATAGATATCGTGCTATAAGCATTGTGTACATATATACATACATAATAATAATAACTTAAATTACAGTTAATGTTATGACAAATCTTGATTTCAATCTAAATTTATATTAGAAATATAAATGCACGAGTTCTATACTAATTCAGTTATTACAATTGTACTTAATGATTATTATAATGGTACTTAATCCTTGTTAAAAATTATTATATGTTACAATTAATCCCATAATAAAATATAGTTGATTGTAGTGAATCTTTATTTTAGAACTATTCTGAATTATATTCTAATGGGATACGTTTAAAATTGTCAATTATGTTAGGTACAGTTGTGTTATTTATATTAAATAATATAACTGTTCTTAACCAATATATTACATACATATATATATGTATATATATATATTATAAACATTTAAATACATACGTTTCACATTTATTTAAACAAACTGGTGTCAATAGAAATTACATTTTTTTCGTATAAATATGATATATGTACAACTGTTCTTAGCGTAGTAAATAACATAGTTCTTGTTTATTTTTACACAAATTACACGGCTTGTGTAAAAAGCAATCATAGCTTAAAGTAGTTGTAACATGCATTTGTTCTTGATGCGTGATATTTGATACATATATTCTAAAAGAATTTAATTGAAATTATAAAATCATATGTATGTAATCACTTTTGTGTACTGTTATGTCGTTATTGTTTACCAAGTTCAAAGATAAATACAAAAAATATTAATCTTTTATTAACAACTGTTGACTGTATTGCAGTAAGGTATGTAAAATATTAGATTCAAAGTAGATTGTGTTTAATTTTTATCACAAATTTATGGTTTTGCCAAATCATGAAGTCCTATAAAATTCCATATATCCGCTTTCTCTATCCCCTTACCAAATTTTATAATAACCGCTCATATTCGAATTGGTGAGTTTGACAATTTGTTAACGAAAAGATTAGACAAATTGGGAGATAGGGCAAAAGAGAGGTGACATGTGTCTGTTGCCAGGCTGAGCATGGAGGTGTCGTGTCGCAGATGGCAGACCCCAGCCGTGAGGAAGAACAAGTCACTCTCTTGGGTGAAGAGGGCCTCCGCGCTGGCGGCCAGGCTCTCAAGCTCGGGTAATTAAATGCGGTGTAAATTCAAGCAATGTAGAACGTAATGATTTACAGATTATCTTATGAACATTATTAAAAATAAAAGAAGTTCATAGTTTGGTGTGTATAAGCCAAAGATAAAAAATGACATAATTACTCAATTCTCTTTCCCAGTAGTCTTAAACCATGCCTGATTAATACAGTAAATTTTATACAGTTTATTCATAAATAATACTGGTTTTACCAATTTACACAACATAAAATCCACATAAAATTATTCCTTACAGTAACGTATAATTTCGCGTCTGCAATTTATAAGAAAATCCTTACGTTCTACATCTGAAACACCAATGGTTGAGAATCATTTTTGTACAACTTAAACGCTCCATAAAGTTACTTTTAAAAAACTTTTAACTAATTTCACTGATTGTTCTCCACTTCGCTATGGTATTGGGCCGAATAATGTTTACAGTAGTTGGAATACTGATTATTTTTGGAAAAAGACACCGTTAGGTCAATGGACATATTTTTATGTACTTTTTAGTAAAATTAGAGTTTATTAATCCATAATCTGCGCATATTGCAGAGCTTATGATAAATGTTTTCTGTGCAATTAGGCTACTTACACATATATAAATTCAAATAGAGGGCACGATACGTCAGTGTGTTCTGTGGTTACAGCACCTGTACACTACGGCAGACACCATAGGAGCACACTATAGGAATCCCCTCAGGCAAGCTGTTATCAACCGTTATTTGTATTTGCAAATTTGTTTTCCTCAGTGTTTTTGCCTGTAGCTACCTAAAATCCTGTAGCCAAAAAGGAGAACTAATATTATAGTTACTAAAACATGTATAGATTTTGTCATTTGCTAATTCTTTAAAGAAAAAATATATATTTATAAAATAACAATTTTTAATGAAAGCAAATGTTGACTTTCATATACAATTTTTAGTTGTTTCGTTTATAACATATGCTGTGTCTTCTGTAGATTAATGAACATTATACAGTAAGTTAAATTTTTTTTATTGTCGGTTACGATTTTATTAAATATTATATATACAGGGCGTCCCATTTAACGCGACCAACTTACATATTTTCATTATTTCTGAAAATACGAAATAGGGTGTCGTAAAGAAAGTGTTTGTTTATAAAAAGCAAATGTTATAATTGCCGCGGGATTCTTTTGGAGATTATATTTTTCGAGATTTCAGAGTTATCTATGTCTGTATCTTGACATGGTATTGTAGCTGACGTCGAGATTAATGCAATCATCTACCGCACCGTGACCTTAACAAGACCTTGATAACAAATTTTTTATTTGAACCAATTTCGATGTAGAGGGCGTTTCAAAACATGTGGGCATAACTTCACAGGTGAGCTGGGTGCATGGAATAATGCAAAAAGTTTGTGTAAATATTTGTCTTATTTGGCCTTGTTTCCGAGTTACAGTAACGTTTTGCAATCCTCTTTACAAACTGAGTCAGTGTGACATTTCCATAAAATTGTATCGTTAAAAGAAGTGCTCAAAATGACTACCTGAGGTTCCAATACAGGTTTCTAAACTTTAATATAAGTCTGTGAGGTGAGTGAAATCGGTTACACTAACTCAGTTTGTAACCACAATTGTTCAAATACAGAGAACTGCCTGTACCCCCTCCGCGGGTCTATTATTTGCAAAGTGTCTCTTGCTTACCATAGAGTCTGAGGTAATTATAACAGTCGACAGGATCCTGGAACTTGCAGAAATAAAGATAAAGATTTCTCTCGGTGGTGAAGTATCAACGATTATGTTATACGCAAGTGTTCCAATACCAAACCGAAAACCTGGAAGTATATGTGCATCGTTAATGCATTTAAAACTATCACCTCTGAAATCATGGAGTCACTTTATTCATTTTTTCCTATCGAAAAATGTATTAAATTGGATGGTCATCACATTCAGCACGTTCTTAAGAATAAAATTGGTAGAGAAAGTATATGGCAATTGATTGCTACAATTTTTTACTCCATTTTTCTTTTTTATTACTTATTATTGTCACATCAACTGCAACAGGTTATTAGCAACACTTATTTATCGTCACCTCCGAAATTTGTCCAAATATTTTTGTGCTCATGGTCATCTGGAGGCCATGTCCCTATAGGTCGTTAAATTCGTATTGATGGCAGCTATAGCATCGTGGTAATAAAAATGTAAAATTTGATTTAAATAAAAAAAGCAACCCTGAAATGTCGAAAAACATAATCTTGAAAAAGTTTCATATCAATTATGATATTTGCCCCTCTGAAACAAATTCTTTGTGCCAAATTTTTTTGTGTCATCAGAATCATAAGATATATGTATAGTGGCCACGTTAAATGGGATACCTTGTATAATTATGTATATGTAATATATGTCTTACGTACAAAAAGATACATGAGATATTATATTAAATATACGTTCATAGTAATTATTATTTTTTATTTTATGATTTTTATTTTTCTTCCAAATTTATAGTGGTTATAATAGTTGCGCAATTGTGCTGCTATAAAGCAGTTCAATATTCCATGACTTTAAAATTACAATATGGAAAATATATAGGGTGTCTTGTAATATGTGGGAACCATTTCAAGGATGATTTAGCACTTGAAAACAATGAAATAAGTTCATATAAAAATTTTATGTTGCAGTGACTCTTTCGATAAAGTAACTGAAACTAGAATTGGCTGAAATATAAGGGAATCATAGCATGTACTTCAAAAACAATAAGTAACTGGATTTTGTCTGTCTGCCTCATAGGGCACTTTATAACCACATATGTAGTTGCTCCACTTTAACAATCTATGATTATCCGACAGCTTTAGTGGCAAAAGGGATAGTAGTATATGTTTGTTGTAAGAAATACGGAAAAAAGGGCAGCGGTCGATCGCGTGTTCTTGTTATAATTAACATTTTGAGTGACGTAAAGTTTGAATCGGTCAGGCCTTTCCGAGGGATCGCCCAAGTGAGAAAATCATTGTTCAGCTCGTCCTGAGCTTTTGAACATATGTCGATATCCATCCAAATTTAAATTTCTATATTTTCTATTAAATCAGTATGATAGTATAGTAAGAAGAACGAGGGTCTAACAGACTGGGCGGAACAAAGAAGCGATCAGTGTCAAAGTATTAGTTGCGACTCACCCAGCCCCGTCCAATTATTTGGGTTCGTATTTGCTAATGTTCATAATTACTTAGTCGTCGTGCTTAAGCGTTCATTTAATTATAGTCTTAAAGCCAATGAAAATTAGAGATAATATTCATCAGATTATATGAGATTGGGTCTTTCATAATATTTAACATACTGTTTTCATTTCAATATTATTTTATGCAATGTACAATTCAATTTACAAATAGGGGTGGTCGAAGATTCAATTATCTCAATATTCAAAAATACAGTAAAATATTATTGATTCAATGAGGGGTAGTATTTCTTGATAAATTATGCATAATAATATTTTAACAGGAGTTCTGTAAACCATCTTTCGACAGTCGTTCACACTTTAGTGTATTGCGCGTTAAGCGCCCGTGACATGAGAATCTCTGTTTAGTAGAATTCCTTCAAAATGAGTCCAAATACGACTTTGTTCGGGCCATTTTTAATTATTCTCACACATAATTCGAATCGCTTCTGAATTCTGTAAACGAATTATACCTAATGTATGATTAGAAAAAGCCCGAATGACGGTCGAGTTTAGAGTTCTCATTTCCATCAGCAGAATCTCGGTAATCCGTTAGAAATACTTTCATGAAGATCTAATATAGATTATCTAAATATAGATAAATTACAATTTTCATTACTATGTAAAGGACTTCTCGGACGCTCGACTGTTGCACGAACGAAGGGTCGCTGAGGCAGGAAAATACAAAGGAATCAGAGCTTTTAAAAAAATGCCGGCGAAAAAGCACGCCATTGTCGTGTACACGATGGAAAGCCCTCAGCGTGAAAATACACCGACGCTACTCGAAGATTAACGCACGAGTGATAACCGAATGATAAATATAGAAATATGGAATGATATGGAAGTCATTGTACTAGCTTAGGTTCTCAAGGGAGTCACTGTAATACAGAAACACAGTAGAATGGGTCTTATATTTATATGAATTTACTTGAATGTTTTTAAGAGTAATTCATTTCTGTAATTTGAACTACAGATTACGGGACACCCCGTGTATTAACTCTTTGACTGGCAGTGAGGACATTGAAATAGTGTCCCCTGAAATATGTAAACACGACAGGCACTTTCGAATCGCCAACTGCCTGCGCGAAAAGTATTGATAAATTCATTTCCACACTTGTAGTTGTTAGAGGTCTTAAATGGCCCCATAAATCACCCACCTCGGTGAACGAAGTGTCAGCGTTTAAAGTACAGATTCCAGGTATGGGTCAATACTTTCTATGCTTCTCAAGTATTATCTCACCCTAAAAACACAGCTATGCCAATCAAAGAGTTAAGTGACATTATACAATGAGTCACACTATATTGTTGTCAGTGCAAAATACTTAGAGCCTTGGAGGTCATTGAGGGGTAAATCGTGTCATGTTTCTTCTGTCCAACCGATTCTATTGCTTAAAAAAAAAAAAGAAGAAAGAACGAAGCAGATGTATGAGACCAACGCAACGAACATCTACGATAGAAGAATGAGATAATGAATATGGGAGTGAAAAAAGGGCAATTAATTTTGATTAACAGCATGATATGTCACCGTAACTAATGCACTTGTCAAAATCTAAAGAAACCAGCCTATAAATCTGAAAAAATTTGAAGCAGATAGAGAAATCAAAAAAGGAGGGGTCGCTTCTAACATAACGGGCAGTTGGAGAAATGACATCAAGGGGCCTAAATATTTTACACTGAATATAGTGTTTGTACTCCTACAGCTTTGGATTTCCAGCAATTGAAGCTTTTCAAATGAAAATACGATGAACTCGTGAATGAAAAAATGTTCTAATTAAGCTTTTAATTGGTATAAACTTAATTGAAAGATAGAAGAAACAAATAAATAAAACCTAACAGTATATTAACAGGAAATCTACACTATAAAAAAATCTGTAGTTTTACAAATCAGTATTAAACACAGTCACTTTTGTTATATTCCATATTTTTGTTAGACACTTCAGTAATATTTTACAAACGAGCTGATGTATTGAAAACTAAATTTTAAACAAATGACGGAAGTAGTTGTAGCTATAACAATACAATTTTAATAATTTCTATGAGTTTGCATTTTTTGACAATTTAATTTCTACCCACAAGTGTTCTACAGAGTTCGCTTAGGCGTTTTTTGGCGTTATGCATAAATACGAAATATTATTTAACATTCTTTTTACAATATGAACTGTGATGAACTTAAATCCCTGATCTTTTTGACACAGCAATTGTAATATGACAAACGACAACAGATTACTGTGTAAAATGTTTAAGCAGTTGTCTTCATTCATAATTTCGTCAATGAATATTAGATTACCAATATCACTGACAGTCGTAACATTTAATATTATTGTTGAATTATCCTCACGTTTTGCTGTTGATTAAATATCTTTAAAATCTCCAGCTGCCCCCCCCCCCCCCCCAAAGTATAGAGTATATCAATCTAAATTAAATTTGTTCGATTTATCTTCATTTAAACATATTCTACATTTCGAAAATATAATTTGTCAACATAGACAAATTTTACAAATTCCAAACACTTCACTCCATTTGCATTACCAATGAAAAATTGATTTCAAACTACAAGCCATTAAAATCCTGTCTCTTTTGATACTCGTAGATAAGTTTCTACACACATTTTCTTATGAAAACCATTTTCAACGAATGTTGCCAATTTTAAAATATTAATTGACGGATACATTTTTACTTCTTGTACTCCAACTTTATCTTTGTACGTACATATTTAGCATCTTCGAACGTTCATTGTATGGTTTATTTAGCACAGAACAATTTGATTTATTTCTACTTGTCGAATTCAACATTTGCAAATATGATTTGAATTGGTTTAACTATTAAGGGGACTTTTCCGGTCTAGAGCCCCAAAATATAGGTGATCTTTAGGAATTAATTAAAGGAAAACTACTATATATACTTTAATGGGACTTTTTGCATTGTATTAAGGATGTCTTAAATTATATAAATATATTTCTTTTATAATAAATCATTGCAGACGGCACTGGGGAGTCGTTAAAGTCAAGGCGTCAAAAAATTGATCCAAATCGGTGGGAACTGTATCTCCAAAAGTTATTATCCGATTCGACTGAAACTTTTTTTATTTTGAAGAATATACTTCTGGCTAGGGGGAAAACCAGAAAAAAATACAAAAATGACATTTTTTTAGAAAATAACGACACTTAATGTTTGAAATCACTTTTTCCCTATATTTTTCATCCTTTCAACGCCTTTGAAAATTATAAATTTTCAATGTTTTGTAATTTTTCTGGTATCCCCCCTAGCCAGAAGTATATTCTTCATAATAAAAAAAAGTTTCAGTCGAATCGGATAATAACTTTTGGAGATACAGGTCCCACCGATTTTGAGAACACTGTTTCGGGAAAAACGCGTTGAAAGTTTTACGGGACCGCCAAGTGGCCGGTTGTTGCGTATGCATTTGCCGCTACTCAAATGCCTATAACTTCGGGAATTTTACGAGTTTCAACAAATCCTTTTAAACACGTATTTCTAAAAGGTTGAACATTCGAAAAATGAAATAAAAAAAATCGGCTTTTAGACCCGAGGAGGTCCCCTTAATAGATTAATGTTCTTTTCATTGGACAGCTTTCACCTACTTTTTTGCCATTATGATATCTTTTCTAGTAATACAGTATTGTCAACTGATATAAAATACTTCATTTTGAACAAAATAATCCGAAAGACTCGAGTTTTTAAATATATTAGTTCTAAGCATACATAACACATTTAATACATATATTTTTCTGGTGCTATTTTCCTGTTAATTTACTGAAAGGTATATTTGTTTCGCAATGAATGCATTATTTGCCAGTATCATTCCCATCATGCTTTTTTTAAAAAAAATAATTGTTTTGAAATTGATAGTAGTGAGAGTACAAATATTTTGAGTTATAGCTCATTGTACATACAGTAGTAGTGAAAGGCAATTATTATACAAATTATTGTTTTGGCGACTTTAAATGCTCTTTAAAGATAAATGTGACTGTTTGCTTGATTAAATAACATTCACTTATCAATTGTTTTATAAATCTCCCAGTTCGTAGAAAAATGTGTGTTGAATTATATTGAAAAATTCCAATTAAAATTTATATTCTATAACAGTTGATACAGTTTGACAACACCCATGTAATATATATAAGTTTCTTAAGAAACTTTCAAACTGTATCGATAACCTGAATTATAATAATGATACTCATAATGTATATGAATTCATTCATCCATTATTTCTTATGTCAGACTAATTATTTATTTGCTACAAAAATCATTATATAGTTATAATTTATGTAAATAACAAAAATGATGATGGTGTGGCCGTGGGACGTGTATAATAATAATGTATGTATTCTACTTAACATAGTATGTAGTAAACGTCTTTGCATGTTATGCACTGATTTTTGTAATAATTATCAATTATACAGTGTTTGAGCAATATATGTTATCTGTACTCTATGCCCGATAGAACAATTATTTGCTTAAAGAAACACAAAAAAATCAGTGCACCTATGTTGCTATTTTGCTTGCATTTTAGATCGTGCTTTACACAACAATGTCCTTTTTTTCCTTTTGCATTATTTAAAAGGAAATTTGTTGCATAATGTTAATCACTGAATTTGCTGGACACAGATAAATGCAAATAAAGGAAAATAGTATGGTATAATTGTAAAATGTATAGAGGTGAACTATTTTCGTTTATAAACGGATTTATTTCAGAAAGTATACGAAATTCAAAAGAACGACAGAATTTTATACACAAAGACAAAAACGTGGACGCTTCACTTAAATTTATTTTCTTAATGGAACCACAAATGGAAAGAGCATAATAAGTTGATACTTATCATGTTATAATTGAACAGTTTTACATTTTGTAACATTCTACTGCTCTATTTTTGTGACAGATTGTCTTCTAAATCCTAGCAGATGTCCTCCATTCTTTTTTCTAATTCAACATATGTTCCCAGATAAATCTGTTCACAGATTAAAATGGATCACTCTGTACGAATTCTACCATAAACATGAATTATATTTAACCTCGATCGGTTTGTAAGGAATTTATTAAGTTGAAATTTAATATTAATTCAATTCTAACAGGTATAATTATAGCTTGACTTTTTCAGATAATCTATTAAATAAGAATTGCCATGCCTATAACACTCTTATATTTCTTCTCTCCTAGAAATAGAAAAATCATGAATATTAACTGCTTCAACATAATGTAGTATTGTTTGGTAATTCATATTTAGATCAAGATTGTGACTGATTCAAGATATCTTTTTGCATCCAAAGCTGATTCCACTAATTTTATTACAGAAGGAAATGAAATATATTCCGTTCTTCCAATTTCATAATTCTCTAGTAGTTATAGTTTCTCAGTAGTAACCTTATATAGACAAGGTAATTCAATGTATGTTTATGGTACACTGTGCAAGCTCCTCATTATATAATATTACTATACAGTATTATTATATTATATTATGTTACAACTTGTTTATAGCATCGTATGTATTTATCTTGTAACAAGTTTATTCCATACACGTTAATAGAACTCTATTCGTTTGAAAGTAGCAAGTTTGTAAGAGCCAGTAAAGATATCTTAAATCATTCCTCTGCGTGCATTGAACTCAAGGGACTTATGCACCAACAGAGTGGCATTGGAGCATTGTGGTTATGTCTAGTGTGCTAATGTGGTTGTGTCTTGTCTGTTGTGTCGTCAGCAAGAGCACGCAGGCTTGAATCCCACCGAGTCCATGACACGTGCATTGATTAGTGATGATAATATCGCCCGCCAGTCTGCCCTTGGTCCTGTCCAGCTGGGGTATGTACTCCATGACTAGTTAATCCTTCCCATACATTACTGTATCCTTCTAAATTCATTGAATAGAATACATCAACACTAAGTACTACACTACTGGCGATTTCAATGACTTATGCGAAGGTTTTATATTTTATGTTTTTATAATAGAATCTTAACTATTTTTTTTTGTATATAACACACAAGTGTTACTCGATAATTGTGCAATTTATCGTTGCATTGAAAGTAATTAAATGTACAGGGTGGTTCAGTAGCTATTGCCATTTAGATATCTCATGAATCATGGAAGTTTGAGAGAAATATTTGTAAAAGAGAGTTGCACAATTCGCAAAGGACCGTAGAATGATAGCAGTGACTATTTTCATAAGTATAAATCCTTTTAAGATACGAGGGTTCCTTTATTTTGTCAAATGGAATTATGTGCAATTGGCTGTCATACAATAAAAGATCATGTGGCGTGTATGTTACTCCATTGTAGAAGTACAAAAAGGTAAATCGAGTAAAAAGGATATGTTTTTTAAAATTCGAAACATATATATATATATATATATATATAATTGTTTAAGATTTAATTGCACTACTCTTATTTCGGTTACTGTAACACTGCCAGCAGTAGAGAATAAATATTAGCTATTTGTTTATATAACAGGAACAATATTTTTCTATTGTTGATAATGTGAGAAGTAACAGGTGATTCCATTTCCACCAATCTAGTATGTCGGTTTTTCTAATTACAAGTTTTTCGAAAAAATGCATTTTGATTCTTTCATTTACAAAAATTAGAAGTTTTCATATACTCCGCGGAAAATTATTCATAAATGCATTGCGAAAAAGTTTCTTTTGGTTTTACTTTGGATTCCGATTTATTTAGCATTTTCACTGTTGCGCGAGTCAATGGTGACCATGATTAAAATAGTAATTTTAAGTAAAACGTTTATAATATATTATCATTTATACACATATGATTACGACTGAGAATAGGAAAAGAGCTCAAGCTCTCAATGATACCAATAAACGTAAACCTAGTTCCCTTCAATTGGTTAATGTAATCGAGCTGTACCTATGTATAATTGATAAAGAGAATGAGCGTTGTAAGATTTGAGGCAGCCAAGTTAAATACTGTTAACAGCAAACATATCATATAATGAATTGTAACTTAAACAAATTTGGTTGCAATGGAATTATAAATAATTCATTTACATATAATTTGAAAGACACACCGTTACCATTACGAAAAAGTATTAGTTTGCTGCAGGGATTCTTGCAGACTTCTTATATAAGAGTGACATATTGTTTGGTATAGACGAAATTTACTAACAACCCAAATAGTAACACATTCAGTGTCTGAGTTTCTAATCGTACGTTTTACTTTTTTTAACACCATTGTTAATATACAGTGTGGAACACTTAAATTGGAACATTTAAATATCAGCTCTGTTTATGGATATATAAAAAACCTGCAAAAGCAAAGTTAAACTGTTCGAAGGGGTAAATGGAATGAGATTAAGGAAAATCCTTTCAAGGTCATTTTTCCGAGATTTCACGGTGTTCAGTGTTTTCTGAAATGGGTACCAATTTATTTTATACACAACTTACAGAGTATATAAAAAGAAAATCGACAACTTATAGCAATGTACCCTTCCGGTCATCTAATCTTAAAATATTGTAATTTGTAATCTGAAGATACTTAATATTTCTTTAAATTATTGAAGGCATATCAATTCATACACATATACAATTATGTACATTTTACAAAAAAAAACATCGATGACCTTGAAATCTCGAGAAAAATGACCTCGAAGGGATTTTTTGTCATTTCGTTTGCTCATTTGAACAGTTTACAGAAGAAATTCAACAATTTGTTAGAAATTAAGAACAACAGTTTTAACAGTAATCATAATGGTTTTATTTCATTCAACAACAATGCTACAATTGATAACAACAATTGGTTAAAAAACCTTTCTGATGTAGAAATAGACCGAACCAGTGCGCCGAAATCATTTGCTTCTAGTTTACAGAGATATTTAAATATTCCAACGTATATAGTAATTAACTATTTAAAAGAATTAATTACTTAGTAACAGTTCAAAACAATATTTCGATTACAAATGTCGAAATAAAAAAGGAGAATATCTTTAACTGTTTGTGTCAAAAGCATCAACCAACTTTATGTATCAAAAACATGCAAAAATAGTGCATACATTATATACAATAAAATTCTACATTATATACAAAAAGTTTACAATAAAATGTTGGTCATAACTTGCTTCGTTTTCGAGAAAATTGACTTTGAATTTCAACCGGGTACGCAAACGACTCGGAGAACTATGAACATGCTGATTTTAATAAGTGTACAAATGACGTTTTACACGCATTTAAGAACCTGTAACAATCACTGCAATAATCTAATACGTCTAAGAATTCCATATGAAAATTCTGGATATCCAAAAACTCCTACATAACGAGAAACGTCCAGCATCCTGCTTCACCCGAATCAATTACATACCTACCCTAGTTAACACATGAATTCCAGAAAATATTAAGTACTTGTACATCAGTATTGGGCAGATTTTTATCTGATTAATTAATGGCTAATAAAATCAATTGATTTATTATGTGTGAATAATAAATAATTTATTTTATTTGCGAATGAAATTTGTTATGGTAGAAGATCCTGCATTACATTATAAATAACTAGAAAAGAAAATTGTTCGTGAATGAATCACGGATCAGGAATTACGTAATAAATTTAGCTTTGTTTATGTAATTCTTTCCAATCAATTTTTAAATGTTCTACTGGCATTATATATTTTTTACTTTCTATAACCATGAACGTCCTTGTGCCATATTTCACTATATTTTTCGCAAAAGTTTCTATCACGAGATCAATAAAAATATACATACATAGCTGCATTAAAGAACAAATTGGAGACCTTGAAATGGCCTTGGTGTTTCCACTCGGAAACAAAAAATGCCACCATGTATTGAATAGCTTTTTATTTAAACGTTTTAAATATTTTGTATTAAATGTTTGAAACATTTCTTCTTATTTTCAAAATACTATCAAAATAAACTGACTACCCGGGTTTTACTTAGCAAAAATAAAAAATGGAGCAGTAAAACAAACGATTTATCTAGTTTGTTTCGCTATTTCAAAAACAGATGTGCGGCAAGTTTGCGCGATGAGATGAGAGATAAAGTGGTCAGCCAAATAGTACGGTAGAGATATATCCTCGCGTACCTTAAGGGATTGGTTAATTTATTCTGTCTGACTCGGGATTATTAGTAAGGTATTATTTAGCAAACACTGCCTTAAATGCTACTAAAAGTTGAAAAAATTTTCCATCTGTGAAACAATAAAACTTAAAATTTACTATTAGCATTTATATCTTGATTGTTAAAGTAAATTGCTAAATTTCACTATAAATAAATTAAAATGAAAAAAAATTCCGGATTAATACATAAAAGTGCCTTTAGGTGCTTTTATAGAATGAAAACTTGAAATGCACAATAAGAATCGGAAATAAAATATGAAGACTACAATTATCACTGAAGAAAACTACTAAAAGTAACTTAGATATTGCATGTTCACAGATAAGAGAATTATAGTAGAATACTATTATACAGTGGGATAAAAGAAGAATTACTAATTCCCTTTTCAAAAAGAAAATATAAATAAACAATAACGAATAATAAATAAAGTTTGTCTTACAGCTGCAAGTAAATGAACAACTCAGTGATTCATTCCTTATTTTTATTCAAGTAAAAGTTTCATTGATTAATGGCCAACACTGCTGTACATCGGTACCTCTTTTAAAAAAATGAGTCACGGAAAACTGGAAAGTAATGTATCTCCATTTATTTTGGTAATGCAAAAGAAAAATTGAAGGAACAAATATTTTATTTCAAAGAGTACAGTTCAACCAGCCTTGTCTTTCACCCTTAGAACCGTTTTATTGCCGAATAAAAAAATACATAGTTCCGTTATTAGCATCATTTGAGCTACATTTCTGCAGTGTTAAATTTTTTTGAATTTTCGAGTTGCCAAACTTTCTTTGTGAGTTCCATTCTACGTATACAAAAATTTATAGTGTTCAATTTTAAAAAATTAAATTGATCTTCAAATCTCCTCTACAATTCCATAGACACGAAACTGTTTACACAACATAATGGCCCCCCCCCCCTCACATCAAACAAGTCGCATAACAATTGTTTCACATCTTCAACGGCACACGAGAAATTCTAACGTACCCAGTTAGAAGAAACACTGTAGAACCCTCGCGACGTGATGCACAAATTTGTCAAAGTCATAGTTGCAGAAATATTGCAATGGTATCTGCAATATTGTGGCAATGTTTCTGCAATATTAAGTGCTGTATGGGGTGTATCTCCATTAAAAAAAGAAACAGAAATCGTATAAAAAAAGATATTCCGAAAAAGTTGTGTTTGTGGTCTTTGAAAGCGAATATTTTTCTCCTCACAATTATTTATTTTTATTATTTGCATGTGGGCCCTTTTTCAAACTTTTTATGTTACGAAAACCAAGGAAATATTTGTAATTCCAGTTGTAGGCGGCTCATCCTCCACTGCAGCTCCCCGAAATGTGCACAAGACAAAGTGTAATTTAAATATAAATATTATAAAGTGCTGCCAAGCATAAAAAATACTTTATATTTAGTCTTATGTAACATGGTATCAGTGAAAAACAAATGCTGAATATAACATTTTTTGTAGCATTTACTTCCCTCTGTATTATAATATTTATACTTGCACAATCAAATTTACCTAAATATATATCAGTGGGATAGATTCTTTTTATTTTAATGAATGGTATATGCATAAACTTAATATAGTTGCATTACAATCTAATAACTATATACTGTTTAACAATTACAATTCTTCTAACATTCCTTTTCATCACAAATTTCAGTTAATAATAATAAATTGAGCTTTTTGAGAGTTGCAGTTGCAGGTTTTATATTACTAAATGTTTTTCTCTCTTCGTAAACACTGCTCACACTTATCTACGTGCATATGAATACACCAGTACGAAAGTACTCGTGCGTTTATTCTGCATATAACATACATTAGACAACAGAAGTCTTAGTTGGTAAACTGCTTGTTTAATAATAAGTTTTTCTGGAACTGCATATTATATACTGTTTCTATAATGTAGAACAAGATTTTTAACCACCATGTAGATAGTATTACTTGAAAGTTTTCTGCATTCAAAAGTTTTCATTAGTAATACGTATGTTTATTTACAAATATTTAAGGGTGTTAAAAAGGACCATGGCTACAAAATCATCATTTTTTAATAATAACGTACAGAGTATTTCTTCATCCATACATAAATTTTAAGTCAGATTATAAATATTGCTATCAAGAAAAGCACTAGGATACAGAACGATACAGGTTGAAAATATCTTAGGATCAATAATATTGATGTACAATGTTAACCGTGAGTTTTTGATATACAACATGTAAGAACAATTTGTGGTAAAAATTGTTAATATTTTATCAAGTTCATTCTGTATTCGGAATGGATCGTATATCAACTGATTAGACTCATATACGTTATAGAGACTTTCACACCAAATAGTATATTAACCATAGTGTCATTTGTACATGATCTTTATTCTTACTTTCATTTAGTATAATTAATACACATTTACTAAGATCATTTTTTAAATAGTTTCGTCGCAGGAGTGATCCTAAGAGAACGGATTCCTGCATTCGAGCGTATGCTGTGGCGTGCATGCCGTGGTAATGTATTTTTACGTCAAGCAGAGATCGAATCTCCTTTGGAGGATCCTTCAACGGTAGGCAAAAATCTGAAACTACCTGTAGTATTCTGTTTTACAATATTTATAAATAGTGTGCTATTTCTTTATAGGGGGATCAAGTTTTCAAGTCCGTGTTCATCATATTCTTCCAAGGAGATCAGTTGAAGACTCGAGTTAAAAAAATCTGCGAAGGATTTAGGGCTACTTTATATCCTTGCCCAGAAGCACCCGTTGACCGTCGCGAAATGGCCATGGGTGTTATGAGCCGAATTGAAGAGTTAAACACAGTCAGTTTTCCTCGATATAATTGCTTTCCACAACTGTCTACTTAATTTAAGAAGCTTTGGAGCGTAAAAAAAGCAACTATCTTTAAGATTTTTTCGAGAAAATGATAAAGAAAATTAAAAATATAAACAAAGCATTTATTATACAACCATTAAAGTACACGAAATATTTTTATTTCTTTCCTTCGAACAAAACGGCGTCGCTTTAGGGTTTTATGTGAAAATGCTAAACATTTGAAAAAAATGTCATTTTTTACCTAAGAATTGAGTATAAAAGTGTCCGTAGCAAGGTCAGTTTTTAATATATTTCTTTAGATCGTTAAATTGAAAAGATCCTCTGAATTTTTCAAGCGAATTGAATAAAAATTGTAGAAGTTACGCTGCACGCCGATTGTGAAATCATGATTTCAAGAAAAAAACAAATATTTTTGCGACTATAAACTATCATTTAAAGATTTTTTTTTCATTTTGAAAGTGATGGAATCCCTTAAACAGGCAAATTGTTCAACACGCAAAATTTAACTGCTTGTTGCTATCTAATTTAGGTCCTTGGAGAAACACAAGATCATCGTCATCGTGTCTTAGTAGCTGCTGCAAAAAATATTAAAAGTTGGTTCGTGAAAGTGCGCAAAATTAAAGCCATTTATCACACTTTAAATTTATTCAACTTGGATGTCACACAAAAATGTTTAATTGCCGAATGCTGGGTACCATTGTTGGATATCGAAACAATCCAACTAGCACTGCGCCGCGGAACTGTAATTACTAACAACTCTTTCATAGACGCTATTGAATTATTTTTAACAGGAAGCTTCATAATAACTGGTATCGATCATTTTAGGAACGTAGTGGTAGTTCTGTGCCACCAATCTTAAATCGTATGGAAACTTTTGAGGACCCGCCCACTTACAATCGGACAAATAAATTTACTAAAGGTTTCCAAGCTCTGATAGACGCGTATGGAGTTGCTTCTTATAGAGAGATGAATCCAGCTCCCTACACCATAATAACATTTCCATTTCTATTTGGTGTAATGTTCGGAGACACTGGTCATGGACTTCTGATGTTCCTCTTTGGTGGATGGATGGTGTTAAAAGAAAAGCCATTAGCCGCAAAGAAGTCTGATAACGAAATATGGAATATCTTTTTCGGTGGTCGATATATTATATTTCTAATGGGCTTATTTTCAATGTACACTGGGCTTATATATAATGACATATTTTCCAAGTCGCTAAATGTTTTCGGATCGTATTGGAGCATTAACTATAACATCAGTACAATACATTCGAATAAAGAGCTGCAATTAAATCCCAGTGACAAGGACGCATACCAACAGAGTCCGTACCTTGTCGGAATGGATCCTATATGGCAATTAGCAGAGAACAAAATCATTTTTCTGAACTCGTACAAGATGAAAATATCTATTATTTTTGGAGTTATACACATGTTATTTGGCGTGGTCGTTGGATTATGGAATCATATGTATTTTAGAAAGAAGATCAACATAACTTGCGAATTCATCCCACAAATTCTGTTCCTAATATTTCTCTTCGTGTACATGGTACTCCTTATGTTCATAAAATGGATGAAGTATGGCCCCGATAGCGATCGTAAGTAATATAATTTCTGTTTAATGTAAAGGCGAGAGTCTAATTAATATCACCTATAACACTTTCTGTCGTTAATAGATACAGATCCAGAGCATGGTCCTTTCTGCGCGCCATCCGTATTAATTACATTTATTAATATGGTACTGTTTAAACGCGGAGCTTCGCCGAAGGGGTGTAGCCCTTGGATGTATGCTGGCCAAGAAGGATTCCAGAAACTTCTCGTTGTTGTGGCTGTTATTTGCATACCATGGATGCTATTGGGAAAGCCTCTCATGATGATGTACAACAGAAGGAAGCAACATTATCAGGTTGAATTTCACAGCTTTCATACCATTTTTATAAATTCATATGTTACGAACAAAATGTCACTTTCTAATTATTTCTGTGTTACTAGTTAAACAATCATGGAACGGAGAATGGTGATGTAGAAGGTGGTATTGAAGCAGTCCAACCAGCTGGTGTTACCATAAAAGAAGAAGAAGAGGAGGAGATGAGTGAAGTATTCATTCATCAAGGCATTCATACCATTGAGTATGTTCTTGGCAGTGTATCGCACACTGCATCATATCTGCGGCTATGGGCCTTATCTCTCGCTCATGCTCGTAAGTTATAAAAGAAATATAATTGAAGAGTCCTTGTGGAGAACACTGTAAGTGCAAAATTAAAAAAATTAATTTATTGGAAAATATGCGTCAATGGTAATAGTATAGTGTAGAATTTGATTTTTGACACTTATAATCTTTCCCAGAAGGACTCTTCAATTGTTGTCGCACAATTTATGATAAATTGCTCTTTTTAATATAAATATTCTTTATTGATATCGTTTAGAATTGTCAGAAGTATTATGGAACATGGTAATGCGAAATGGATTGACTCAAGAGGGTTGGTCAGGTGGTATTATTTTGTGGGCTGTATTTGCATTTTGGGCTGTCCTAACCATTGGTATTCTAGTACTTATGGAAGGATTATCAGCTTTCCTACACACACTTCGACTTCATTGGTACGATTTATTTATAAATATATACTTATATTATAGGCGTAACTAGAATTTTTGTCTGGAGGGCCAGGTCCCATCTTCTCCCCCCCCCCCCCCCCCTCCTCTTTCGCCCTCTTTTTTTATAGGTAAAGGAAATCTGTATATACATACACATTTTATAACAATCATTTACCTACATATTTATTTAATACTAAGACAAAGAGTAAACTGAATAAAAAATTATTGATTAATTAACAGACGAATGTTTTTTTTACATATTTCGATAGTATCTAGGGAGGGGCCATTCCACGTTTTGGGAGGCCAGTCCCACCCGATCCCTTAATTAGTTACGTCAATGTGAATGCGTGCACGTGTGTTATGTTTGTTTAATATAATCTTTTAATTCAATTACATTAAATTTAATGCTTTTTAATATGTCGTTTCCCCAGGGTCGAATTCCAGAGTAAATTCTACGCTGGACAAGGATACAGTTTCCAGCCATTCTCATTCGAAATTATTTTGGATGCAGCGCAATCCACCGCAGAAGACTAAAGCGTGTTGATCCACGGAACGGAATTTCATTCACAATAGACATTAACATATGGCTTTCTAAAAGAATACTGTTATTGAAATCGCAATATTTAATAATCTAATGTATAATTTAACAAGTAATGTAAAATTAATAACACTATAAATTGTTATTATGTTTAAATAAACAGTAGCGTCTCGCTATGGGCTCGCGGCGAGCGCTTAACGAGTAACGGGAACGATTCCGAGTGGCAGAAAACGAGACCGAACCAAAGGGGAAGAAAGCGTACCCACAGCGGCAGGGTTGCTAGGGAATTCTATATGCGTGGAGAAGACAGACGTCACAAAGACCTATATACATTAATCGACTTGTGCACGCCATGCCTGAATTGTGGTACGTTACCACCGCGTCACCAACAGTAGGTGTTCTCCTACTCTGTACTATTTACGTCATGCGGTGTCTACGCCGCCATTAATTCCCTACATATGGCAACCCTGCTCAACGGCATAATGACTGCGTTTAGCAGACTCAACCGTTGAGGCAACCGTTGTAAAGTCAACAGTGATCAGTCCTGTTCTGCTGAACGGCATGATAATAGTGGGTAGATCCCAACGTGTTGAGCAAAAGTAGCGTAGCTTATTTCCGCTGTAAAGCATGGCGACCGATCACTAAACGTGTTGAGAAGTTGGCAAGCGAACGGTAGCGTTCAGAGTAAAATTACTCAACGGTTGAGTCTGCTGAACGCATCCATCGACGGCGGTCGCTCGGCCAAATACTCCAAGAAATAGAGGGGATAGCAACGAACCGCTTAACACAGCGGGGAAAAAGCGAGCCCATAGCGAGAGGTTATTGTATTACGTAATTTCAACTCCACCTGGAAAAGAGTTTTCTATATTAAAAAATTGGATGATGTTTCTAGATATGAAGATATAACTCTCTCAGTTTACAATTGTACGCTAAAGTGTAATTAATATACATTAGGAGGTTCGATTATTCAAACATCGATACTCTAATATGTCGATTGTACCAAAATTAATTTCCTGATTATCAATTATGTAGACACGTTGTTTATGTTTCTTCCTATCTAAGAGTTTCGGCCGAATAACCAAGCAAATATGTTAATTATCAATGACTAGGACTGTGCTATCTCCCATTCTGCCGAAATAATTGATGGTCTATTATACTACTTATGAAACCCACAATGATGATACTTATAAAATCCATAAATTCGTAAAAGTTATAAATTGTTATTAGATCTGAACATGTAAGAAAATCAGTAGCTCATGTAATGCGATAAAAAGTGGAAGTTAAAACTATAATAACGTTGCATTCGTATATGTTATGCGACAAAAAAATAAATAATAAAGGACAATGTGTATTATTCATTAAAACAAAAATTAATTTTCAATTGTCTTACCATTTACAGAGTGACTACATTTATTTATTATACGTATGAGTCTTTAACATATCCTTTACACACAAATTAGAAGATTATCATCGACCTTTTAGGGGGCGATTTTACAGGCAAAAATAAGACGAAAAGTAAGAAAAAATTTGATATCGTGCTTTGTTTTCAAGAAAATTTACTTTGAATTTTTTAGCTAAATACACGTGTACCAAAGTAAACAATTTTTGGAGCCTCAGGGCACGCGGAGATGAGGGGAACCGCCCACAGAAAGCGCGACGCGATAATTTTAATAATTTTCGATATATTGTCTTTCAAATATAGTTATAAATAAAAGGAATACGAAAATTCTTAAAAGGAGAAGAAATTGTGAGACAAAATCCACCGGTTTTTCATACTGGTATGAAGTTATGCACATGTACAATTCATTTCATTTGTGCACTTGTAAACCAAGTTGCTTTATAAAATATACCGTTTCCTGAACCTTCTATGAAAATTTTGGTTACAGTTATTTCATTATTAATAAAGCCATTATTTACTATACGTTATTATATTGATGTATTATGATAATAAAATATAAGTACATTCGACATTTTATAACAAAGGACATGTTCAATTTTCTCGGTGGTTGGAATGTCTACAACTTCACACCTTATCCTATACAAAAATATTGACAAAAATTATATTTCAATTGTAGGAAGTAATTAGTCGTGCAATGCATTACCTTATATGACAAATCATTTTCGCGTGCGTTAGGTAACATCATTCCGAGATACTTAAATATTTTTAACAATTTTCGCATCAATTTTCATAAGAAGGACTAATCAGTGTGCAACAAATTATACAGCACAGTGGTATTTTCAAACTTCCAAAAACTTTAACATCTCTTAACAATAACAATTATTTAATCGCGATATTCATGGTCTTATTAAATCACATAACTTTTCATTTAAAGAAAATGATTGTAATCACGAATATAGAGGATCTAAAATTGTACTAAAATAGTGTTTCTCTTTCCTAGAGTTGATGTATATAGCTATTGTGTTTATTTCTTCGGAATACTGTGGAAGCAATTGGATCTTAAACATTCGATAATGCATTATTATATTCAATTATATTCCTCGAACAATGCTTCATACTTTATCAGTGAAAATAATATTTTCAAATACTCTCACGATTTGTGAAAAAAAATGCTCAAGGATTTTCATTACATTACTCGGTTAAATTGTTAAACTCTGCTTATGACAATGACGTGCCTATCACTGTTGATAAATATCAACGCGTACGTTGGTATTCGTGTGCTTCCACTTCCACGGAAGATAGCGCAAGCCTTTTCGCGTTTAGAGCTGTTCCAGTCGCTCCCCTACCTCGAAGCTGCGCGGTTCGCGTACATTGTTTCGCGATCCCTTTCAGTTTATACTCGTGTTTTTTCGTTAACTCGCATCCCGCATCGGCCAAGAGTATGGCAGCCAAACAGCGTGTTTGTATTATCGGGTCTGGTAATTGGTAAGTTTTATGCAAACATTGATATTCTTACTTTTAACAGTGGAACGCTTGCCTGTCGTTCCTTCAGACGCCTTTAAATACATTACAATTGATTTCCACGTGTTGTATATAACAACGGATCGACATGTAACATATATGCACGTTATTGTATCGCATCTGCTTCTTTATCGATTATTCCTATTTATTATTCGTATCAGCAAATGTCTAACCAGAATAACTTGAACTCGGAGCACTTGTCATATAATGTAACAAAAATTCTCTTGCCACTTGCCATGGAATCACGAAAACGTGTGAACGTCTATGCAAGTTACCCTAACTAAATTGATAACTGCATGCCAAAACAAGTAGGAGATAAGTTTCTGCTACGACACGTGCAATATTACATAAATTGTGGCTTTAGCATGCTCTAAACATTTGATTTCTAAATTATATTTAAAAGTAAATGATCGTTTTTCATGCATGTTCATCGCATTGCCAATAGATTACTTGGAAATACACATAGTATAACTCGACTGCTATAAACTCGGAAAACATTGTTTTATTTGACAGTACATTGTATTCGTCTTTCTCATTTTTCTGCAACTTTTTTCACGTACTATCATTTGTATGCGATTTCCAGGGGTTCGGCTATCGCTAAGATAGTTGGGGCAAACGCAAGTAAACAAAATCAGTTTGAGGATCGCGTCACGATGTACGTTTACGAAGAAATTATCAACGGTAAAAAACTGACCGAGATTATCAACGAGACACACGAGAATGTTAAATATCTACCAGGACATAAACTCCCGAATAATGTGGTAGGTACAAGTTACTTGAACATGTGTTTGACACAGTGTAATATACATACAATATATGCAGTATAATGTAGCATGTACATGGTGGTGTATACAATGTAACATGACAGTCAAAGTACTTATATGTATACAATTTTTTTTTTTAAACCACGTGCTTGAAATTACTTTAACGTTTCTTTTCGTGCACATAAGGATTTTTGAGTGCTAAAAAAGTGAAAGCTGTTTCTTTATGAATTTTTAATATCCACGTAAAAATTGTGAAACGTATTTTTATAGATTTTAAGAGGCGCAAAACTCGCAGACGGAAAATTCGAATTTTTATTTATATACACTTTTTCTCGTGCCGATTATTATAGACCTGAGCACTTATTTTTGTATATAACTTTTTTTTTAACTTTTTCTATAAGTTGTGACACGTATTATACAGAACGCTACACGGAAAAATAGTTAAGAAAATGAACACGTGTTCAATGCATGGTGGGAGTATAGAGTATATACATATCTACGTGTGCGTCTACTCGTGGTGCGTTAAACGTACGGTTGTGTCCATAAATGACGCTTACGTAACACTTTTGACTCGAGAGATAATACAATATATGTATGTTGGTATTTTGTACTCGTGTTGAATTCCTTTTAAACCAAACGAAGATATATAGTTATATTCAGTTTACAATTTTTTTTTAATCAATGATTGCATTCTTTAGTTTAGAGTAACGTTTAAGAAAATGGTTCTCCGTCATTTCGCCGTTATGTAGTCTCTAATATGTACACAAGTAAAATGTTAGATAAAACTTTATTTACTAACCAGTAGACTTAAAGTTTCCTTCCAATATTTGAATACTCTATTCATCGAATTAATAGACCTATTGCTTTTCACGGCCATAAATAATGGTTGGAGGCTGAGTACATCGGGACTGTGCATGATCACACGCGCGCAGGGAGAGAGAGAGAGAGAGAGAGAGAGAGAGAGAGAGAGCGAGTGCGCGCCGAATTTTCAATATCGGAGACTTTGGGACAGCCGAACCTTGACCGCGGTAAAGGTGGGCAAAGGCAACTGAGACTTTATTGATTCGCAAATTCTACTTATACAGAAGTCTTTATAACTGATATCTTCCTCCACGTTCTTAAAGCATGATTGAACAAAAATCGAAGAAGTAAAAGTGATAGATCTTACTTTATTTGCTACAGCTTTTTTGTTTGTTTTGAAAAATTATGATGCATAATGCAATTAGCTCATTTCATAAAACTGCATTGATTATAATTCCCAAGAAAACTACCATTACTGATTTACTGTTTAAAAAAGTACAGTAATTTTGAAGAAAGCATGTGTTATTTGGAACAGATATCTTAATGTCGAAAATAAAATATGAATTTTGAAAAATTATTATTATACTCGATTTTTATTAAACAAATTTCATTTTAACGTGGATTTAATTTTATTTAAGGCGGAAGAAAATTTATAGACATTTTTTTGTAATAGGTATTTAGTTAAGTGCTTTATATACATGCAATAATTATATAATTATTTATTTCTCTACTTTGAGTATTTATTGCCTTGAACACAGCTGGTTATCTAATAAGACTTAAAGTTAATTCCGTATAAGTGAAAACAGTAAAGGAAGTGCAGTATATTTGGAATACCAGTTTGTTTAAGACGAATAAAAAATGACGCCAGAGGATTGGAACAAATAAAACTGCATAATATCATAGGGAAACTAATAAACTTTTATATTTCAAACTCTCAGTAATAATAAAAAACAAAAAGTAGCTGAAACTTTGGTCTAAATGAAAAGTATCGATTTCGTTAAGGTGCAGGTAATTTGGAATACCGGTATTCTAATTTACCTTCACTTTATAAACTTAAAAATAACATGTTGGTAATAAAATTATTTTCTTTTATGATGTAATCAGGCTCAAAAATCACAATATAGGAATAATCTTAGGTAAATATAAATAGACAGCGCTGGCCCAAACCGACGCGGCGGTAGCCGTTACGCGTGAAACAAAAGCATCGCTAAGCTTTGGAATATTCCAAATTACCTTCACCTTCGGTATTCCGAATTAGCAACAGTATTCTAAATATGCTGCACTCCCTCTACTATTCTCTAACATTTGGGTAACAAGTAAAATGTTTGAAAGCAAAGTATGTTTCCATAAATCTGTGACATAACATTGAAGTAAGTGGAAGTAATTAAAATTAAATTTATATTGCTTATTAAAGGCTTTTGCTTGGTCAACTGTTTGTTGAGAAGCAAGTATCAATCAAACTGAAGACGTATGTATATATGTTTTAAGTAATACTTTTACATTAAAAACATATATGTGTTTTTTCATTTAATATTTATCTTACCAATTTTTAAATATGCGTATATTGTCTGACTTATACCATCAAATTTTTATTATCTAATTGTAATCAGTAAATTGGAAAATACAAAGTAATAAAAATGTAAGTTTTAATAGAAAATTAAAAATATTCTCTGTATGTATTTCATGAAGTCATAAAGATGTTACACGTTGTAGGTATCTTATGGTTGTAAATTTTATCTTATAGAGAGCAAATACTGTTAAACCTATCAAAAAATAATAGTAGTGATAAGAATACCTAGTAAAGATTACGATGATGCACTGTTCATTTTGTATGAGGTTGATAAAAAAACGTTATATTTCCTAAGGAGTGTCATAAGCAAAATTATAACGGTAAAATAATTTGTTATTAATAAAATCACAGTCATCAGCTTCAATATACTTTTTCAATTTACGAATGAGATCTTCTATATTTGTTCTATAAAATTTTATATGCTTAAAATTCATCAACAGTAATAACATTTGTAATGACCATTTTGTTAGAAAATTACTGTTTCCGTAATGGTGCGAGTTAACAGGAAATAAACTCACACAGATTCAGAAACGGGTCCTGCACCGAACCTCGTTACCATTAAATGAAGTAACGCGGTAACGGAACCCGGTGCGGTGACAAATGTGTACCCGGCTTTATGTAAAAAAATTGCTTCGTTATTTGTCAGTCAATTTCTGACATCAAATTTGAAAGAATACTTTTCTACACTGATTGATTCTTTATCGTTAAAAAATATGATTTGTGTTGATGAGTTTGACACCTTAGACCGATTCAACTACTGTGTCTTACATTTTCCCAATCAACATTTACATATATTTCACATTTGAGCATTCGATCTGTACTCTCTAGATGTTTATTATCTTCTGAACCTAGGGTGTCACCTTCTTACATTGTGTCTTATTTGTGAAATTCGCTTAATTACTACACTATAGTACAAGTATTCATGATAGCGTTTCATACATTAAAAGTTACTTGCAGACACTAATATTGTATATTATCTATGTTGTAGGTTGCAGTTCCTGATGTATTAGAAGCTGCTAAGGATGCTGATATCCTTATTTTTGTAGTACCACATCAATTCATACATAAAATATGTAGCACGCTATTGGGAAAAATTAAACCTACAGCTATTGGTCTATCGTTAATAAAGGTATGATTTTAATATAGTTTTAGCTGTATCCTATATACTAAAGACGCGCGTTACGAAGAGTAGCACGTTTCATTTTTTTCTTACGGACAACTGCATGTAGAAAAAATGAAACATGCTACATTTCGTAACGCGCGTCGATAAGACGCTTAAGGTGAATGTTTGTTTGTAAGCAAAATCTTTTCAGAGGCTTTTTTTCGTACTTCCCGATGACCTACAAGGTTCAAATTCGGCATGAAGTTTCCTCAGCACCCAAAGATGCCGTAAAAAATCCAATCCTATATAATATAATAAGACGCTTAAGGTGGATGTTCGTTTGTTAGCAAAATCTTTTCAGAGGCTTTTTCCGTACTTCCTAATGACCTACAAGTTTCAAATTCGGCATGAAGTTTCCTCGGCACCCAAAGATGCCGTAAAAAATCTAAAACCTAGAAAATTCGATAATGGGTAGTACCTGTGGCCTAAAACAGGTATTATGTACAATGTTGTAGCCACTACTGCATTGTATGAATACCCGCACGCGGATGGAGCTCGAGCTAAGGCAAAGCGAGACAAAGTATCATGCTTTCTCTCTTTTGTAGCCGACGGTAACTTCGTGTCGACTCCTTCGTCCTCTTTCGCTCCCTCACGAGTTCTCTCACTCTCGACCGAAGGATTCCAAGAAGTGGTGGAGATACAAATGCGCGCTCAACGCAGAATCGAAATGTGCCCTTTATTTGAGCTCTCATGGAGGCAAACGAAAAAGCGCTGTTGGGAGAGTGAATATGCTCCACAAATTTCTTTGATTCGGGGTCTTTATCATACATTAGTTGGTTGTAATAATATCGAGAATTATTTCGCTTCTGGGGGGGGGGGGGGCTCAGATGTCGCCGGGCAGTAAGTCTGGGCACGTATGTGACTTAGGCCTCTCTGAAATGCCCTTCAGGAGACCAATTAGACAAGTATCCTTCTGGTACGCAAAAATTGTAAAATTTCGTATTTCGCAGCGAAAATTGTTTCTAGGGGAGTGTTCAACAAAATTGTGGTTATCTTAGGCGTCTTATTATATAGAATAGTAATGCCTGGCGAAGACAGGCTAAAAACTAGTATTTAATATTCAAGATCAGGGGCACATTTGGAGAATTTGGCGCCCCCGGGCTAACAAACGTGTGCTTGTCCTTTCCGTAAAATATTATAAAATATTTTAATTTAAAAGAGTTGAGACAATTTTAAATTAATTCAGTATGACAACTCGCATACGAGTTATTGCGATATAATTTGCTACATGAAGAAAAAGGTGAATTGTTTTTAAAGTTGTCTCAAACCGCTGTGTTTAAAGATCACCTTTCACTTTTGGTATTAGTCTTATTAGATTTTGCTACCTTTTTCAATTTCTTTCGTCCAGAATTTTCCGGCCTAAGCTGCAGCCTACTTTATGCAATACACTATCACTTAAAAGTTTCGGTTTACACGCCTTATTATACCCTTTATAAAAATATTTTTAATGCGAATTCAATAGAATTTTTAGGTGATTATACAAATTTATTTAAAGAATAAAATCCAGTTTTCTTTTCTTTTTACGAAGCTCTTGAATTACTTCAGTCGTGATTACATTTATCTTCTTTTTTCTATTTTTTTTAGGGGTGCCAGGGCCTCTTGGCTCCTCACTAGGTGCCCCGCTGATACTCTTAAGGGGGAACACCACTGTGACGGCCGGAAAAGTAAGCCATTTTTAAGAATTTTTTTTTCAGAAATAATTTACAGTTTTCATAGATTTTTATTACCTACTTTTAGTACGCTGTCTTAAGAGACTATACAAAAAAATAATAGAAAAACATGCATAAATTTTAATATATTAATTAATCTTCTACACCCCCCCCCCTCCCCCACGCGAGCTGGTTGAATTAGTAACTATGGAACAGCAGGTCCGAAATCAAATTTCTTTTTTTTTATAAGCTATATGAGTGTAGTTTCCGTTGTGCATACCGATTTCTGAAACAAATTATTTTTGTAAAAATGGTGCGCTTTAGAAGAAAAGTTTCGAAAATCCGCGAATAAGAGCTTTTCGAGCGTATTTCAAAAAATTTGTTTTCAATCAAAAAATCCGTACGCACAACGGAAACTACACTCATATAGTTGATAAAAAAGAAATGAAATTTGATTTCGGACCTGCTGTTCCATAGTTACCAATTCGACCAGCTCGCGTGGGGGGGGGGGGGGGGGTCTCGAAGATTAACTAATATATTAAAATTTATGCATGTTTTTCTATTTTTTTTTTGTATAGTCTCTTAAGACAGCGTGGGTAAGGTGGGTAATAACAATTTTCTATGAAAACTGTAAATTATTCCTGAAAAAATTCTTAAAAATGGCTTATTTTTCCGGCCGTCACAGTGGTGTTCCCCCTTAAGTCTAACTAAAATTACTAACAATTTAAATTAGAGTATTTCAATTTAATTTGATTTAATTTTTATTGGAGTAAATTTTGTTGTAAGTAAAAACAGGATTATATATATTTAATAAATTTAGGTATTTTTACAAACTATGATAAGAAATATAATTCCATTTATCATTTATTAACACAAGTATGATATGAAAAGATTGTGAAAGTAACATCCATATTGTGTAATTTTCGTCATAGTACAAATGCAGTCTGATTTTTTATCAATTCAGTTTATAGCAACTTGATAAGATTAGAATAGAACTTTTACCGTGGTTAACTTTTATCGCGTTTATTTACGCATATACACATTCTTAAGATTATCACCAATTGAGGATTTTATTGCGCAATAACACTTTTGAGCAATAACAACATCCACCGATAAAAAAGTCAAACCTGTCAAAACGTGTGCTCTATTAAAGGGATACAGGACTATTGGACACGTAAAATTGATGGTTTCTTTTGTGTTGGATTGCTTAGGTACCAAGTAATAATCATACTCGTAATTTTCACAGTTTATTGTGGATGCGTTTCCGAGTAATTACCAAAAAAAAAATTGTTGGTATGTTTAAATTTGTTGACATTATTAAGCGCTGAAGATGGTCCTGCGTAGTGCGGAGATGTAGTCGGTGTACGTAGTATCAGGTGAACCAATCATCTCAGAGTAAAATGCTTTGGGGTGAGTAATTTCTACACCAGAATCTACAACATGGAATTTGACTGGTGAATTTAAACAAAAATTGTGAAAGTTACACACGAATCAATTTTTTTCCCACACTTTTACGGAAGAAAATCGTCTTTAATCGTTTATAAAAATGTTTACAAACATTCAATGTTGATGCGGAATTTCCATGTTATAGAGAAAGGAATTCTACACCTCCAGTTAAAATTTCAAGTGAAAATATTCATTCGTTCAAAAGTTATGATGTACACAGTGATGTACAGTGTTTAAAAATGTAGTTTTGAGATAAACGGCTTCAAAGTTGTCCCCTACGCCAATACCGCTCTGCGAGGCCGTTACTCGGCGCGGCGGTGCATTCAGTTACGTTCAGCGCTATAAATTCCGTAATTATTCGAATTTCCTCATGAAACTTTGTTGTAAATGTTCATAAAGGACACTTTCAGAATTAATAGTAATAAAAAGATCGATTTTTCGAGATTTCAATAGTCCTGTACCCCCTTAATGCCACTGGGTTTGAGTCGCAATACTCAACGGATGTAAACAAACTGTAAAACATACAAAGTATTGTATTTAATAGGCATGTACTGTTTTTTCAAATTTAATTAATATTCTTCTGTTTGTATCACTGTTTACTTTGTGATTTTATTTTTCCTTCATTTTTCGTTAGAAGTTTATATCAATAAAAATAATACATAATCATAATTGCTAAAAATCTGAACATAATTGAAGTAAAAATTTTTTTATATGATATTTCCTTAATATGTATTCACAAGGAAGCAAACCCGCTCAAGATTATAATAAAATATTTTTTTCTCGGCATCAGACGAATATCTAAAAATTAAAGCTTGCAATATAAAACTAGACGAGTAATGAAAAATATATATTGCACATAGATATTAAAAAGCATACTTCCAATAGATCTTGTACCTAATATAGCTTTCTTCAAAGTCTTAATTACGACAAAGCTGTGTTTATAAGATTATAGCGAGTTAGAGACAGTGGATTTTTTGTGTGTAAAAGTACTAAATATTTTCAAGGTTCTATAATTCATTTACATGCATTGGTTCATATAATCATAGTTCAATTTCTTTAAAGGCTTGCTCACCCATTTGTGAATAAACATCAGACTGGAAAAGTAAATATGAAATATGTATAATTAGATGCTACAAAAATTTAATAAAATTAACTGAATATAGATAACGATAGAACAGTAGTATATAATATCCTGCTCCTACTATTAAGTATTATTAATCGATACAAATTTAAGTACAATGCATATAACTGTTTAAACGGATTAATGCATCTATTATTTTTTTCTAGGGCTTCGATAAAAAGCAGGGAGGTGGTATTGAACTCATTTCTCACATAATATCCAAAGAACTTAACATACCCATGTCAGTTTTAATGGGAGCAAATTTGGCTTCTGAAGTAGCTGATGAGATGTTCTGCGAGACTACTATTGGTAATGAACAGTCAATATATTAGATTAACTAGTTATTGTATGTGTCGAATATATTTGTGCACATTAGGCAAAGGGATGCCCAAAGCCGGGTCCACATTTGTTATCGCACCCCGCTCTGTTATCGCATACTTTGGGAAAATTCCACTTACGCCCAAATCGCCCGCAACGCCCGTGATTCCATTATATATCGCGACCGCGGCGGGCGATTTGGGCGTTAAATGGAATTCGCCCTGTGACTCAGCACTTGGTTCGACCGTTCCGATGAATGTCTCGGAATCGTCAGACATCTTCTACACTTATTACCATGACCGGTTAGCTAGGTAACAGGTCGCGGTAACAGAGCGAGGTGCCGTAACAAATGTACACCCAGCTTAACTGGTGGTCCGTGAGCAGTGGTGGGTAAATCTCCATGAAACCAGGTTATTTATGTTACGTATAAATTACATGTAAATTACATAAGTAACGTAATTTTAACATAACCAAAGTGATAAAATAAATTAATTTTATCATAACATAATAAAGTATTATGTAACTAAATGAGGTATTATAACATAAAAAAATAAATTTTAAAAAATGATTTAAAGTGAAATTTTGGGTGATTTTGAGTTGTTTTCTATTGTTAAGCATTAAAGTTATTATTATTGCATATTTTATGTTGCAACTATAATAACAAATAATGGAAGGTAAAATTTCCAATTTACTAATTAGGTATATTATTGACAAGGAGTATAGAAATTTCATCGCACTTATGTTGATATAAAGAATTTTTATATTCTGTTTACAAAATGTGTAAAATTATAATTGCTTTATTGTTTTTAGAAAATCTAGAACAAGGTGATTTTAATGCTGAAGAAATTGATAAATTATTGGCCAAGTTTTTTTTATGCAACATATCATTTGTTACTGTGGAGTCTGAACATTTTAAAAATTTTGTTAATAAGCATACTTGATGCTCATTACAAAGAATTTGGACAATTTATTGCTAGTATTGAATCAAGGGATGCCATTTTTTTATTAGATGGATGGAAAAATTCAGCAGGAAACACTAAAAATACGTGTATAATACATGTATATATACGTGTATTATAGATGCGTATTTTACGTACCCACCACTGCCCGCGAGCCACTGGAGGCACATTCGCCTTGCTGCCCACGTAGAATGGCCCCCTCCATATCTACCAAACTTTGACGATCGTAGTCGAAAAGAGCAGGAAAGAAGGCCATTCGTCCACCGCCGCAACGCAACTGAAATTTGACTAAGAAACAACTGCATGCAATGGCGTGGGTATGTATGAGGCTATCAGCGCAATAGTGGCGTAACTCACAATTTTGGATGAATTGACATTCCACCCTAAACCACTTCTTATAGTGCAAAATTTTAATTCTATAGTGTCCTGAGCAACCCTACAAAACGTACACAACGTGGCAGCACAAAAACGTGGTTTTGCACTGAACATTTTGTTGATTTACGTCGCAAAATACTGGCCTGTGCAGCATTGGTCATTATTTTATATATTAATAATATACACCTTAGCAATTATATTTTGTGAAAAATCATACCTATGTACCGAAATGTAGAAATTTTAAGCAAAGACTTCAAAACATCAATAATTTCATTCGCCGTTATCTCAAAACAAAAGTTTTGGGGTTACGCCACTATTGTGCTGATAGCCTCATATAACCCGAGGGAATTCGTCAGATGTTTCCTTGAGAGATTCAAAATTTGGCTGTCCGTCCATCGCCCCAACGCAACTGCAAATCGACCGATCAGAAAATGACATCTATATAGTTGTTATTCAGTTGTATACGAGTTAGACTCTCGGTTTTAATTCAAACCTCGTCCACCAAGAATTGAATCAATCGCAACGCAATTGTACAAATCAGTTTCTGGGCAACTGTCATGTAATTTTTGTAACCATTAGTTGGCGTGTTAAAATTATTATAATGATGGAACAAGAATTTTGTATGAAACTTGTACGAACAATTGAAAAATATCCGTGTCTGTATATGTAATTATAAATTGGTGGAATATTCTAGGAAAGATGTGACAGAAATGGCATGAGTTGAAGTATTGCCATGGTAGAGCTACTCGCGAGTCGAGAAAATAATCAGATAAATAATCCCGTAATTTTTGGGCATTTGATGTATCAGCAATTGTATTGATATCATCGTGCAGCACATATGGTTTCCATCTCTTTTGCGAATGAAGTTGTGTAGAATACAGACAGCGTAAACTACATATATTATTTATTGATTTTTCATTTTTCAATTCCATTCACATCATCTGAACTACTCGACATCGTAAATACAACTAATTGAAAAGATGTTGCGTGAAACAGAACCATGAGATTGACTGACGCCATTGCATGCAAGTCGTTTCATAGTCAAATTTCAGTTGCGTTGGGGTGGTGGACGAACGGTCGAACTTGACTGCGATCGTCAGAGTCTGATAGGTATGGAGGGGGCCGTTCAGCATGACAAGAAGCCGGAGGTGCCCCCAGGGCTCGCGGACCACCAATTAGGCATCCCTGATATAAACTGTTGTTAAAACTGTTGAAGCTTTTCGGATGTGAGTCATATTTTGTCAACATTGCATGTTCTTGTCATAATGTGCATATTGATACTTGTTCAAAGTAGTTGATGCCAGGTAGACTAATAAATAAATAAAAGAGTAGTGCCACAAATAGAAGACAAATTAATAGTGCTACTAAAATATTTTCAAAAAGGATACAGCTCAACTTTGGAAGTCTTTGACAGTTTAAACTGTACATGAACTAACATTGTGCACCTCAAGGACCTCAATTAGCAGGGCCGGCGTGAACTTTTGCGGGGCCGAGTTTAAAATTGTGCGGGGCCAAAAAAAACGCATTTATATTGTACTTCTAAATTTTATAATAATAAATATCTATGCATAGGGTCCCGCAGAATTTACGATGAGCAGTTTTTCGTGGACCGCGGAGTCTTTTAAAGCAGGCGACCGGGTTCTGGGAAACGCGCTCAACTCGCCTCGCGCCGGCCCTATCAATTAGCCCCGTTACGCACTTGCGACAAGTTACCAGCAACTTGGTCGACAAGAGACCAGAAACCTTTGTTGTTCGCCGCAACCAAGTGCGTACGAACTCATATATCCCCATGTACCTCGTGGTCGTCGGCGACCTGGTCGCTGGCAACTTATCACAAGTGCATAACGGGGCATAGAATTATTTTATGAAAGAACATTTTTCACTGCTTTTATGTACAGTTTCTCAATATATTTGAACATTTGACATTAGAATTGCAAATGTTACACTATCGTCATTTTATTTTTAGGTTGCAAGAATAAAACTGTGATGCCCCTCCTTAGAGACTTGATACAAACATCATACTTCAGAGTTGTAGTGGTTGAAGATGTTGATTCAGTCGAATGCTGCGGAGCATTAAAGGTAATCATTCAATAATACTCTTTTTATCCAGTACGTACGAACAGTGCGGTTATCTAAATATCTAAAATGAAGGTGAAAGGCAATAATGGAGTAGAACATACACACTCCTTGCCGTTCAATTTGCTTGTACAGTCAAAAGTTGTAATTGCGTTCATGTCAGACAACTGACAGTACGCATACATATACTAAGTAGGCCGATTTGTAGACACACACGCTCCGTCTTGCATCACAAATTTTGACTGTACAAGCAAATCGAACCTTAAGAAGGAACGTGTATGGCGGCCTTTATACAAGAACGATATACTAGGAAAAATAATTTTTAAAAAAGTACATTTTGTTCACGGGGGTACAAACAACTGTGTGGTTTTGATCAAAAGAAAAATACAATTAGCTTGTTAATTTTGTACTGTTTAGAAGCATGTTGAGAAAAGAGACATCTTACGTTTCTCATTCTTGCCCAATTTGAATATTTAATGACATAAGTGTACGATGTAAATCTACGGAATTAAGTGTAATATTGCCTGATTAAGGAAGTAGTTGAAACTGTAAGATCTATGTGCAATTGCTGGTCAACCTAGGCTCCTGAGCTTAGGCGTTTACGTCTACTTTGCCTCTATTGCTATGCATATATGTAAACGCTAATCTAATTTATAGTGCGTCATTTGTGCGCGTCCCACGTCAGCAAAATGCAGTATGTAATGACGGGCAAAGGCGTATGACGGATGTCACTTGTGGACCGCACTAATCTACGTCATGAATCAGTTTAGTTTATTTCTCAAATCCATGGGCTTTAGATAACTTTATAGCCTTTCATTCCACTATTACATTAATTCGGTACAATGATTTTTATCGTCGCTATTCACCACTGGGAAATTCTCGGCAAGGCGAATTGAATAATATTATTTCTAACACAAAAACCAGGTGAGAACACCTTTAAAAGTAGTTTTAGACTTCGGAATTCTGAGACTGCGAACAAAGGGAACAGATAGTAAAACATCTAATTAGAAGGATTTCGAGTAGGCACTTGAGGAACTCGTGAAAATATTCGACTCGCTGCAAATATCCACTTTAAGGGGGGAACTACCCTCCAATGTCAGGGGTTGAAAAGTTATTTTCCTTGTTTCCGTGCTAGTTTATTTACTTACATGCTCGATATTATGAATGCTGAGGCCATTTTTGAAGGTGTTCGATCCGATTTCGCAATTGAAAGTAGTATCACGTGATTCAACTTGACGAGAATTTCAGTCAGCGAGTACAATGTTGGGGAAAATATTGAGATGTGTTTTATGTATGGATAGTAAAAATTTTATACTGTTATGAGTCATAACTTATGACACAACAGCTACATACTAAATGATACTCGTATATGTATAAAAATAGTACACTAAATATCTAATTGCTGGTTTAAACTACTTTTAAATAAATTAAAAGAAAGTTCTAATATAAAAATCAATGCTGTTGTAAGTACAGTATTTACACGTGTCTTTTTTTTAATAAGTTTTCTAATTTAGTTAGATCAATGAGAACAGTATGTTGGTTGTAGGGTTTGTCGATTTATTCAAACTGGGTTTAAAAACTGTTTTTTTTCTTTTTGATAAATTTGTAAAATTCGAAAACCGGGTTTTAAATTTAAAAAACACGGTTTAGATACCAAAATTAATATGTAAAAAGTAATTAATTATTTAATTAAAAACGTTAACATTTTGACTTGAAATCGTCTCAGGCACAAGCATATTGTAATAAAAGTTTACTGTAAAACAAATCATCACGAGTTAATATTTCCTGAAGAAAAATACTAAATGAAATAAAGATTTGTAATTTATATTTTGTGCGGATTTTAGTTATTTTAGTTTTTTTATTTGGTTTCGTATGGAGTATATTTTATTCTGTTATATTTTTGTAATTCCATAAATATTAAATGAATTGAAAACTGTACGGATTTGTACAAATTTTCGTTATTTTTTTTTATTTATTTTATTTTGTACAGATAGAATATATTTTATTTTGCTATGCTTTTATAATTCCATATATATTTAAAATGCTGAAAATTTTTAAGATAAGTAGATATAATTTTTTTGCCGCTTTAATTATAATTTTTTTTTTCATAAAAAAACATTTTTGGAATACTCGAATTCGTAAAGCGGTTTTTTCAAAAGTCGATTTTTGCATAAACCCTAGTTGGTTGTTGAATTCCTCTAAAATATGGATAAAAAATGTGATTTTACGAAATTTTAAAAAATAATACGCGTGTACATTAATTGTATACTAAATGTTCCCCTGTTTTCAACTTTTGACAGAATATTGTGGCCTGTGGTGCTGGTTTTATCGATGGCCTAGGATTAGGTGACAATACAAAGGCCGCAGTTATCAGATTAGGACTTATGGAAATGATTAAATTTGTGGATCTCTTTTTCCCTGGTGGAAAACTGTCCACCTTCTTTGAAAGTTGTGGCGTGGCAGATCTTATCACTACATGCTATGGTGGTCGCAATCGCAAAGTTTCCGAAGCATTTATAAAAACCGGCAAGGTTAGTATGCAGCATTAATATGCCGAAATGATGAATTACGTATTATAAACGACAGTAAATGTCAATTCACAGTTATCGCATATTATAAAATATAAATATATAAACTGGTCCGTTTACAGACAATTGAAGAGTTGGAAAAGGAAATGCTGAATGGACAAAAGTTGCAAGGTCCCTTTACCGCCGAAGAAGTAAATTACATGTTGAAAGCATCAAATATGGAAAACAGATTCCCCCTTTTCACAGCTATACATCGGATTTGCATTGGTGAGATAAAGGCAACGGAACTAATTGATTGCATACGCAACCATCCGGAACACATGTAAGCTCAAGGACAAAATTGTTTGTCTTCGCTATAATTAATAGCGGATTATTTTATATACCTAACTCTTATCTGAAATTGATACAGGATAATAAGTGTGTTATCTAACACATTGTACAATTTGTTTACCAAATCATTTTCAAAGTATTTTCGTGCTATTGCATAAAAATTCAAGAATTATGTAAATGTGCAATATATATTGAATTTGTTAAATTACTTTGAAAATTAGTAGTTTAGTATTGTTCGTTTCTTGCCAAAATAATAATATTTTCGTTCAACCATGGTCCTATCTACGTGTTATTATATTGTTTGAGTATATATAGAAAAAGTTTAGTAGAACTGTACAAAGTAATAAAAAAAACGGTAACAGTGATATGAATATGTCTAGATATGTACATGTGTAAAAAATTAGTTATCGTACATCGCACAGCAAAAAGATTTATGCATTTTTGTCGAAACAATTAATGTTATTTCTTTTAAATATATGCAAAGTTAAGACTTTACTTCCGCCAAATAAAATATCTTTTATTTCTAGCAATAAAGTTAAGAGTGCTTTTTCTGTTTAAAATGTGATGATTAAATAAAACAAACTCGTCACATTTTTTCAGCACATATTTAAAAACAGTATAAAATCATTATCAGAATTTATTAAGCGGCGTATCTCATTTGCACCGAAATGACAACACTCATTCCACGATAAATCAAGTTACTGAAATCTTTCTTTATGTTCTTTGTGTTTTATGAGCACATTGACAAAATTTTAAAATCGCATAGATGCGAAACATTCTATTTTATTGGTGAAAATGCAACGAATGTAGGTAATAGAGTTAGGTGCCTTACTTTGCGCGAATGTTTCCCATTGTTTTTATGTTTTGTAGGGGTGTTACGAAATTTTTAAATCAAGCTATAAAACTGTCCACCTGGATATTATATAAATAAATATAAAAGTATTTTCACCAAACGCACAGACGATCATTATGTATGTTGCATTTATGCTGTACATTCGTAAATGTTAAATGACTTTTGTCTTTTGTGTTCTGTGTTAATTATCGTCCGAGCTTGTAAGTATTCGTACATAGATATGAGCAAATGCACTAGTCAGAAGACTATGAACGTATAAATAATCTATTATAGACGATAGCGCATCGAGTCAGAGAAAGGTGTAGATAATATAATGTATGGACCATGGGAATTAATGATTTTCACAATCTTTTAATTAGTAGCTGTTGAAAATATATGTTACATTGTTGCATAGATTTGCTTGTTCGTTATCATTTCTGTATTTCTGTTCATTGCCATTATAATACAAATAACGATAATTTCAATGCACCCTTGAAAGCACCACTAACTTCCATAACTATATAAAGAATGTATAGAAGACACAGATGTTTGTAATAAGTTTGTTCAGCAAAGCGATAGGTAATATGTAAAAAAAAAATGTGTGCTACTATATATTTTAATGAAAATTTTATCTGAATTATTATATAAAGAGAATTCTATAGATAAATATGTATTACCGATACTTCGACTTTGTCGATTATAGAACTTTATGAATTGTGAGATTACGAAATCGAAATTATCGTGAATGATGTAATGTGAAGATTAAATATATGACTATTATTTGTTAATTTAAAGACCTTTATTTAGTTTAGAGTCGTATTTGTCCTATTTCCAAAACCTTCAACACCAACATATTTGTGTAGAACGTTTTAATGGTAATACCTGACACAATAATTGTAATATTAGTGTAATACGCTATCTGTTACACATCCCAATCAGCATTAAGTATATTTAAGGGTGTAAACATGTGTGCTGTTTGAGAGTAACGTATTCCACGCTTAGTAGTAAGAGATTCGTCTATTTTTAATCCTATTCGCTTCGTATTTAGGAACGATGACGTTAATGCACCAATGCTGCAACTACCTTCACCGAGATGCCATCTGTGAAGAATATTTTGGAGGACGAGCCGGGAAGATGCTTTGTGCATTGCGCGTATCGAAGAACTTGTTATGAATTTTTTTTATCGTATTAGGGTATACGTAATGCATGTTTTACGTGTACTACATAATAATGATTTGGTGCAACATAACAATAGCAAATCATAATCGGGATAACTGAACATAATATAACTAACATTATCAATTCTTCGAAACTTATATGTTAGCAATTTTTGTTACTGTTTATTCCTAGTTTGCAAATCAATGTGATATATTTGTATTTTATCATGGCTATTTGTACTTAGATATTTGTCTTTAAGTTTTTAATTTTATATCATTTTTTTAATAAATCTTCTCATCGATACACACATCGTATTGCAAGAACCCTTCATTTACCATTTCAACTTTGCACTACTTAGATAAGGTATCAGGAACTGATATATTGAAAAGTTTATGCATTGATTCTGTTATGAGTCCTAAGTTCAAGGTTAATCCGTTGCATTGAAATCCTGACAATGCATGAAGTGTATTATCGAACTATTGCTAATTTTAACATTCAATCTGGCCAGTGTTCGCGATTGCGTTCACGTTGGCCTTGGTCCACAGCAGTGCACGCCAACCGTTAGAAAATAATTTGCGATCGTCATGAAGGTCAATGAAGCCTGAAGTTAGTTTGTAAGTTAATCGGTCGGTCAGTCAATCGTACACCGGCGCCCGAAAATAAGCGGATTTGTAACACTGGCCTACGTAGAGCGCCGACGTCCGCGTATTTGTGAATCTCGATTCTGTGATTTCTTTAGAGCTGCAAAATGACTACTCCAGCAAAAAAGAGAATATGCGTTGTTGGAAGTGGCAATTGGTATGTGCAAATAATCTCCTTTTATCGGAATTATAACAAATCAAAATTATGCTTTAAGTACACGCACCGAAAATACACTATACATTACTTTCAATAAAATATATTGCTTTCGTTCAAACTTTTCAATACTTTTCGATATTCATACATCTTTTTCCTTATTTTTGCTTATTATTTTATATTCCTTCATATAAAAAATGTTTATGTAAGCCTCTACAATAGACCTCAAAGCTAATTTTAAAGAACTATACATAGATGATATATTTATATATGTAGTAGGACACATAACACGGCTGTTTATTTTCTTCAAGGCTATTGTTTTTAAGCTTTTCCATATAATAAATTATTAGAAATTTTCACATACAGTGAAATAAGCAAACAGATGGACCTGTTGTTTTATAAAATAAATATATAACATTTTGGAGTTTTTAATAAATCGCGTTAAATTTGGTAACATATCTGCAAGAAATCTTTTTCCTATTTGCATAATTAAAGATATATACAGCAAGGTGCCTTTTATTTACTTTATATATGCAGTATTAATTACAGTAAAATTATAAATTGATATTTTTTGTTCTTTTAAATTTGCTACACATTAGATTAGATGATTCTCATTGTAGAAAAGTCAATAGTAATTTATCTTACATAACTTTTGTGTTATAGGGGCTCAGCCATCGCCAAAATTGTAGGCGCCAATGTTGTCAAGTACAACAACAAATTTGAAACACGCGTGACAATGTATGTCTATGAAGAAATAGTGAATAGTCAAAAGTTAACTGATATTATAAATCAGCTGCATGAAAATGTGAAATACCTTCCTGGGCACAAGATACCAGAGAATGTTGTAAGTCTTTCTTTATTATGTATTTTTCCTAACTTTTCTATAAGCTGCAAATTAGACTAATATTTGAGTGGATCTTTTTCATTATTTCAACAAAATCCATGTTCAAAACAGTACGATTTTTTAAATACTTATTTTACGAAGCAAAGTTCAACAATTTGACTATGTTTTTTTATACTCTTTAGAAAAGGATAATGATAGTATGCCAGACATAAGTTTAACATCTAATACAATTATTTATATTGATAACAATTAAAGTGTTGTACACTGATAAAAAGACCATATACATAGCGTTAAAACTAATAAACAATTACAAGGTATTATCTAGAACTTGAAGTTAAATATCAAAGTCAGCGATATCAGTCCATCTTACTTGATTTCAGTCTCTAATACTCTGAAAACTGTTTAACCGGAAGGAACAAATTAATTTAAATCTTATATGATTTGCCGCAACTCTTACGTAAGTGACAGCAGAGTCGTTAGATTTATAACAGTTTAGCTAGGAAATTTCGTAACAAAATATATACCTTACCAAAAAGAAATCATGATAAAAATAAACATGTATGGAGAAGAATAATCGGTTATGATTAGGTTGTGAACTGAAATTCGAGTAACTTCAAGTTTGTGTTCAGTAGTGTCAGTTGCTTTCAAGTTATTTTTAAGATTACTTTAAGCAAGTTAGATATCGTGTACAATAAGGAACGAAATTGCGAATGAGTTATTACAGATATTAAAATAAAAAATATATAAAAAAATTTTATGTTAAACGATTTTATTAAAAATGCACTAAAAACTGAAAAACAATTCTTTTCTTGTACTACAATTTCGATGGTGATAGGTATACTACGAACGCCTGCAAAGTTTTAGTTATACTATTCGTACATACGTGATTGATCATTTCTATATAAATTGTGTATTTTCGGTAATCGCGATACGCCTAGCGTCCTGAACACAGCGGTTTTTTGTCGTTTTCGTAAAGAACGCGAGTGGCTGTGATTTCAAGTCGTTTGGATTTGTGGTTATGGATTATATTTATTGATGACTGGGTAATTTTTTCACCCGCTCGGGGTTAATTTTTTTTTTAAATATTGTATTGTCATCCAAACTACGCACGCCTGTAAACTTTCAAGACAATTGGATAGTTGGAAGTGGGTTAAATTTGAGTTGCCAGAGTTGAACCATACAAACAGAGGATTGAAGCTGAATAAAATCGTTTAAAAATGATTAAAAGGAAACGGTTATTACTCCACCTATTCGTACAATTAGTCACTGTTTTATGGTTATAACCTCACTTTTCAAAAACAGTAGGCAGTCAGCTAGTTTCAAGTGACTTCAAGTGCACACTTGTAAGTACGTACGTTCACACTATTCAAGCCTTAGAGCATATAAACATGGAGGAAGCATGCAATAGGCGAAATTGTAGACGGCGATAGAAAGAGAAAGATATACATGAGGGACACCCCCTCTCTTTCTAGCGCCAGGGGCGGCAGCGCTTTTTATTGAAGGTCCATAATGGGGCCCTACGAAAAGTTAACTCGAAGTAAATACAATACAATACAATTCTCAGTACCCGAGAGGTTACGGTTACCACCAAAATACTATTTAACTATTTGACTATTGCTATTTGACGCGTAAATTGTGAATACCCGAGAATATGCCCAAAATTTGTTGCGTTTCCACTTGTAGATTGCGAAGCGAAAATTTTACAGCTAGTAATATAACTTTTCATAAGTAAGTAAAAAATGTTTAAACGTTTAAAGGTTAACTTTTATACTTTAATGCTTTATTTTTTAAATTATTGTAGAATTCCCGCAAATAAAAGATCGAAAGAGAACTGGGAGAAAATATTTAAAACTAATTTTAATTTAACGTTAAAAAATAAATATTCTTACGTTTGCAGTTTACATTTTGAACCAGAATGTTTTTATTTTGCTGGTTTATGTAAATATGTAAGATTAAAAGAAGGATCTTGTCCAACAGTTTTCACAAGCTTCCAGCACAATGAAGCGTAAGTATTATCTACTAAAACAGGCCTGTTCAGCAATTTGCTCGCACGAGCAGCCGCGAGTTGCTTTTCGCTTTCGGAGGTACCGAGCCAGGCCCAAGAGCGAAAAGTCTTCTTGGTGGGGGAATCTGTGAACGCCACTATCCCCACTCTTTTACGGCTGCCGCTCTTGCCGTCGCTTTTGCCTTCGCTCGCAACCACCCGCGGCTGCTCTTAGAGGGCAAGAGCAAAAGTTGGACAGGCCTGTACTAAAATATACAAAATGTACGCATGTAAAATAAATATTAGTAAGTTTAATTTTCTAAATAGACAAGAAAATTTTGCAGAAGAAAAAAATTATTCTGATACTTGTTTACAAAATGAAACATCAGACACTAAAAGGTAATATATGTAAATCTAGTTTTTTAGCTTGTCTTCGCCAGGCATCCACCTTACGCGTCTTATTATATAGGATAATACGTTTTGTATTTATATTATTATTTTATCTAATACGTATACTTATTCAAGCTGCACTTTTGGTGGGAACCGTAACCTCTCAGGTACTTAGAGTTGTATTGTATTTACTTTGAGTTAACTTTTCTTAGGGCCCCATTATGGACCTTCGATAAATAGCGCTGCCGCCCCTGGCGCTAGAAAGAGAGGGGGTGTCCCTCACGTATATTTTTATCTTTCTATCGCCGTCTACATTTTCGCCTATTGCATGCTTCCTCCATGTTTATATGCTCAAAGATTCAAGCTGTATTTCAAGGCAAGTAAAAGTTGAAAGATTCTCTAGTTCGCTTGAAACTTGAAAGAATATTTCAAGTCAAGTGAATAACAGGTTCACATTGGTAAAGTTGTTCAAAGTTACTTGAATTCAAGCGACTTGAATCAAGTAACTTGACTGGTCTGAACGAGGCTTTACATACCTCTCGTGTGCCAACTCTAACCATTGAGCTGTTCCTGTTGTTGACAGAGTCCTTGCCTAAGCATGATATTTGATACCGGTGTGTACTAAATATACCTTTGAAACGAATATTGAAAATACTATCTTTTTCATCTGTATAAAATTATTTTGCATACGTAAGTCATGGACATAAGAATATAGGGACGGACTAATAGTTGCGACTGTGGGCAACGGGAGTGAAGCAGCTTTGGGGAGCATCTGGTGCCGCCGCATTGGTGATTGGTTCTGCTTTCACCCTGGTTCCAATTGATTCTGATCATGAAAATACAATTGCGCTTGCGCAATTACAACCAATCGCCAATGCAGCACCAGAGTACATATACGTTACCATAGTTTTCCGCTCCCCGGAGCTGCTTCACCCCGCAACAATTGCTGCGTCCCTATATTCCCATGTCCATGACGTAAATATGTATGGTTTAGAAAATATTCAGAGGTAGTATCGAAAGAAAAAAAAAACTGAAATCATGATGCTAATCCAGATAGCACACGACGTCTATAAGCCGTCTTTAAGACGTCTTTCAGACTTTCAAGCCGTCTTAAAGACGGCTTATAGACGTCGTGTGCTATTTGGGAATATACAAGAAAATAAGACATAAAATAACAGTATCAATACAAAATATGACTAATATGTACATAAATATCAAAAATATCTATATAAATATAACCATCAATATAAAGAATAATATTAAATAAATAATTACATTATATGGTTATACATATCCGTTCCGTGTCAGTTCCGTGATCGCAAAAGGTATCGGTTGCTTGTTTGGAATGGAGCAGGGCACACTTGTCAGTTCCGTATCCGACCAGTGAAATTCGACTGTCTTCCGTATACGGCAGTTCCGGGCCGTCAGTATCGCTGTTAAAAAATATCGGTTGCGTGCTTTACAATGGAGCAGCGCACACTTGTCCGTATCAGGGATGTCAGCAGATGTCAGTGTGGAACCCGGATCCGTTCAGGGAAACTAAAATTTGGTTGCTAACCGATATTTGGGCATTTGGACTGATGGAGTCCTGAAATCACGGAAAGGTGAAAGGGACGACCTTTTTTTATGACCGTGAAAGTTTCTCGGGTCAAGGCTCTCGAACCACGCGCTTCGGGGGTCCCAGACCCTAGAGTCATAAATACAAGGACAGCAATAGGCCGCTCAGTAATGAAAATGGGAATTACTATAATTAATATTAGATCGCCATACAAGTACAATGGATTGTTGGAGTTTTGGCAATGAAAATAATACCAAACGTGATATAATTCTGATCATTTTTAATGATTGTAATGAAAAGAGTTTTGTATTTGAATTTTTGCGCGGTATAGGTATAGGGTATGATCGGATGCATGAATGTTGGGTGGTAGGGAAATGGAGCTGCATGTGCGTTTCAACAAGACGTGCCAACTTAGAGCTCTTTCACGCGGCGATACATGTATCGCGATACGTGCATGGTGGATACCGATTTTCCATTGATCATTATAGCTTCCATAGGAACCGTTCGCACGACGATTCTCGTATCGCGATACTGATTTTGTCTACTCCGCAAACGTTGTCCGCACGATACTTTTTGTCCGAAGTCGACAGATGAAACGTGGAAACGAGGGGACTTTTTCACACGGCGCGGGGCGAAACACGTATCGCGATACGTATCGATCATTTGTTCTTCAATAGAAAATATCTTCTCGTGCGCCATACATTTTTGGATAAAATATTTTTCTGAAAAAATGAATGAGATTGAAGCGTTATCTATTTGGATTTTACACAAAAGATGTAGTAAAAAACGAGCGAAGAGGAAGCATTGGGTTCATCCCATAAACAGCATTAGACATGAAAAGGGAATTTTTGAAAGGGTTACCATGTGAAAGGGTCTACCCATTACAACGTTTCGTTTGTTGATTTCATACGAAAAGTATCATGCGACCAACGTTTGCGGGGCACACCAAATCAGCCCCTACTCCTAACTGAAGGCCTACGCCCCTGCGGAAACGGCTGAATTGGGACTGCAGGCCGGGCTAGAGCAGCAGCCCATCTACACAATTGTCAGTGACACGGAACTGACACGGAACTGATATGTGTGCGCAGACCTTTACACATTTCGCCCAACCTCCCGAGAAAGGCTCCTGGATCCACCGCTGTTTGTTTGTCAACGCGATTAAATTCAATCCTGCAAACAAATGTTATCAGTATATAAAAAATTATCTATCCATTTAGATGTAAGCAGTAAGTGCCATACACTCATTTATCATACCTACATAAGTAACTTTTATAAAAACACGATGTTTTATTTACATAAATATAAGTTTTTCGTAATTTTTTTACATACAAAACGCCTTTTGCATCATATCATAAATGAAATTATGTAACTTTTATAAAGAATGGACGGGACTACAACAGTTTTTATTTGCTACTAATAATGTAACATTGAAAGAAGCAAAAATTGAGGGAAATGATGGCTGTTTCAATTCACCACGCATTATGCGCATAGACTGCGCATGAAATTGGTGGCATTGTATTGGTGGCATCGTACGATTCCCTAGAATTTCTCTCACTTGCCACCAATACGATGCCACTTCTGGTGCAGCAAGCGTGCAGCAATCGCAGAATTCAGTGGAGAAGCAGTCACTGCACCGCTCGCTGCACCGGAAGTGGCATCGTATTGGTGGCAAGTGAGAGAAATTCTACGGAATCGTACGATGCCACCAATTTGATGCGCAGTATGCGTGAATTGAAGCACAGCTAAAATTGTATCTATTTGTTCAATTACAGTCATAGACCAAAAATACGAATTCGATTCTAATTCTGTTTTTATTTAATATTAGGATTAAAATTGAATGTTTATCTATTTTGAGCTAATTTGTTTATTAATTTGACATAATATTTTAATCCTGTATACTTATAATTAAATATGAAAGACTTTGGTTGTAGCAGGTTTAATTCTTTCCCATTAAATTTATGGTTTTCGATTTTCTAAGTAATTATTATGATTATGAAACTTTAAAAGAAGAGAATTATATGATTGGATAGCTGTAGCAGATTTCAAATGTGGATGTCTAACTTATCTTATAATTGTTTTACTTATTTCAGTTATTCAGATAATTAAAATAAAAGACACTTTTTTCAAACTTATTGATATAATCGTTGCCACTATACTACAAACGCAGCTTAAACGCAGTTAAATTAAACCAATTAGGTTTGATAAATTATATTTAAATGAATAGGGAAACAAAACATTTATCATATTCTAACTATATTTTTCACACATTCCTCCCATACTTTCATACTGTTTATATAAAATTGGTAGTGCAACTTGATCACAACACTAATATATATTTTCTTTTATATAACTATATTTGTAAACGTAAGAAACATTACATATTAATTCTGCATAATGATATTAATATAGAAAAATGTGCAAAACAATACAACAGTGTATATATAGTCAATACAGAATCACATTTATAAATACACTTAATAATCTGTGGTTGTGCGCACATACACCTTTCCAGAAGGCATTAAAACTTTGTCCACGCCACCAGGGAAAAGTTTAGGGAGTTCTTCATCTTTTACAGTTGGCAGGATCATAACTTTTTCACCAGGCTATAAGGAACAAGAAATTGTATCTTTAAGTGTATTCATGAAATATTTACTAGAAACAGTTAGTAATATTTTGAGAAAGTTGTGTTTAAGCATAAAAATGTTAAGCAATAATGAGAAACGATAAGTTTCAGCGATAAAGAGAAACATTTTTTCCTTACCACCCAGTTGGCAGGAGTTGCTATTTGTGGTTTTTTGTCAACCAGTTGTAGGGAGTCTATGACACGCAGTATTTCACTGAAAGTAACAAAGATATTATTATAATATTTTTTCCTTTTTATATATTACGTTTCTTAAAGTAGCAGAGAAAGAGACTCACTCTACATTGCGACCAGTAGATGTTGGGTAATGCATAGATAAGCGTAGACGATGGTCAGGACTAATAATGTACAAAGCACGGACAGTTATTGCTTGCTCTGGCTCATCCTTATTTTCCTCATCAATCATATCTAGTTTCACTGCCAAGCTGCGATCATCGTCAGCAATAATTGGATAAGGGAAGGCTCCAGGAATGTCTTGGCAATATGATTTAATATCCTGTCACAAATATTCTTCGATTTAAATTAAGAAACATCTCCTAGCATTGTCTACCAAGAAAATATATTTCAATTTTTTATATTTAAATTTGCGTTACATGCTAGAGTTGTCCAAGTTTGAACATTTGAATTTCTTGAGCTAACAGTTTGAGCTAAGCTGGGCCAAGCCAAGAACTCGAATGTCCAAGTAGCTGAATTATTAGTTTTAGAAATATTAGTTTGTTATATCTTCAACTTTCCGTTTCACATATTTTCTACAATATTACTAGAAAAAAAATATGCATAATATCAAATTCTATTAAAGTAAATGCCACTGAATTTAAATTCTATTCAATCAATTTTTGTTGATTTTCTCTTACTTAACTATTGTAATATGCATATATTTTTGTATGGTAGACGACAATACTATTGCATGCGAAGACAATATTTATTTTTAATGTATTCTGAATATTTTTCAAACTTACATTAACCCAGTCGACATGATCCTTCAGCTTATCGACAGAGTGTGCCAAAAGTTTGGTATTTCGGCGTTCGAAATGAGATTGATGTACTGCTAAACGTCCCAATTCGGTAGTACATACCGGTGTAAAATCAGCAGGGTGCGAGAATAAAACGACCCATCTGCAAATAAAAAGTATGGTAGAATAATTGATACAAACGAAACCATTTGGCAAATATTCGTTATTGTATGAAAGATTTTGTGTGAGATTTTAATTCTTCTTGATTTTTACATCAACTGTAATATATAGTACTACAGTTTAATTTGGCGATATTGATGCTAAAGCTACAAACATCTAACATAATAATTTATTTTATATTCATGGTTTACCTCAAGAGAAAACCAACACATTGGTTGCCTAACAGCTGCAAGAGACAAATACATAAGCAATAACATTGTATCATATGCAGAAAAAATCATAATAGTGGTTTGTAATTAGTGTCGTTACAGTGAGATTCAGTTACCAAGAGTTAGAACGCGAATTTGTAGTAGTACTTATTTAGAGAATTATTATTCTTATTATTTGACGTCCAGTTTTTGTTTTAATTTTTAACAAAGCTTCACCAGATAAAATTGCCACTTTGTCTTATTTAAAAGTAAAAAATTATCCCTTTGCTTGTTACACAATTAGGGTTTATACAAAAACCGACTTTTGAAAAAACCGGTTTTCGAATTCCACTATCCCCCCCCAAAACGGTTAACCCGGTTTTCGAATTTTCACAAAAAAAAATATAATTAAAATACTAAATAAATATTTTTACTTATTTTAACATTTTCAGTTTCCTTAATATTATGGAATTACAAAAATATAACAAAATAAAATATACTCTTTCTATCTATACAAAACCAAATAAAAACGAAATGCAAATAAATAAAATCCGTACAAATTTTGAGTTCATTTAATATTTATGGATCAACAAAACTATAACACAATAAAATAGACTGCATACAAAACCAAATGAAAAAAGCTAAAATAACAAAAATCCGTACAAAATATAAATCTTTTAAAAGGTGGTACCAAATTATAAATCTTCATTCCATTTCGTATTTTTTTCTGAAAATATGAACTCATGAAGATTAGTTTTACAGTAAACTATTGCCTACTACAATATGCTTGTGTCCGAGGCGATTTCAAGTCAAAATGTTATCGTTTTTAATTAAATAATTAAATCACTTCTTCATATTAATTCTAGTATATAAAACCGGTTTTTGAAGACTGACAAACCCTATATACAATGTTCTGCCATCTACCTTGGAATTGGTGTTGAATTACAATCCATTTAAGTCTAGGATACTAAGAATTCAGCTCATCTAGTTCAAGTTAAAAAGATAAATTGATTTTCATGGCTCAAAATACTTGAATTTCAAAATCAATAGTAGTCTATAAGTATCTAATATTACATTATGATAATGTTTTACGTATTTTTTTCTTTAATTGATATTTTGCTTTTTAAATGTTAAAACTTTTTATAGACGTTATCGCGAAAGTACATTTTTCCCTAATAGCGTGTTAAACGAGTAGGGGAGAAGGTGTAAATAAGGACCGCTCTTTTTGTTTCGAGAGAAACACATATTTAAAAATGTAAAAATTAAACGAACAAAATATGGAAATGGTAGCTCATAGAACTGAGATAACGTGTCAGTAGATTTATAGTGTGAAAATTCAACTATTTTGAAGCTATGCCATTTTTCCAAATTTTTGTCAGAAACATGATTTTAGAAATTGGGGTGGTAATATGGACCCAGAGCCAAAAATGTAAAAAACACGTAAGAAATAGTTGATTTGTTACAGATTTTGTATTTTAACATTAAAACAGGTTTTTTCATGGGCGTAGTAATTACATATAAAATTTCAAAATTATTTTGGCCCAAAAAGTTTGGAAATGAAAAGGGAGATTGAGGAACAATAGAAAATAGATTGTATTAAATTTTTTTGAAACAAATTATAATGTAGATTTGATATTTAATGAAAGTTTATTAGAAATTGTAACAAAAATCACAAATAAGAACATGACTGTCACATCCAGTGTACATGCAATGACATAGTGCAACACTTAGAAACAAAAAGGGAAAGAATAGATCTTACGAAAAATTTAGCTCCTCCAACTAGAAATTTTAACGTAATCAATTAAAATTGATGAAGTAAGAGAGGACCACCGCGGTCCATCTTGCCACCTTCCGCCTTTTTTCAGAATAACGTAAAAATCTCAGCGTGGGAAAGATATTTCCAATTAAATAAATATAGCATTTTGAAGCTGAACCTAATGCCTAATTATGCCTCTATAACTGACATACTACATTTGTCAATTAGTATGAGAAAAGAAATTAATTAAGCTTATCATGAAAAGGTTTTTACCCGAACAAAGACAGACACTTTCACTTTTTAGCTAAATCCAAACATGTCAATCACACCAGTTCCGCCTGATGGTGTTAGGGAACACTAATTGTTGTGTTTATTTCAGCTCCCGATTTATCGTAGCAGTTATCAGAGAAATAAGCATCTGGTCCATATTACAACCATGATCCACATTTACACCTTCCCCCCTATATTGAGAAGATAGTTAGTACATAGTATTAATACTAAAAAGCATAAAATAAATTTAACCCTTCATTGACACACCTCTTTTTTCGATCAACTTTGACATACCTGGGTGGCTCACAACCAGAGCAATTTTTGAATGACTGCCCATTATTATCTAAAGAATCCCAATCGTTATGAAAAAAATCATGGGTCATTTTCAAGGTCTCTGGAATGTATTCTAATAATTTTTTATTGAAATTTTATCACAGTTTTTGTGAAAAAATTCTAGATTGCCATGTGTTGAGAAAAAACGAAGAAAATCTTCAAAAAATTCTAACTTTTACAAATTTCAATACTAGCTAAAAATCTACAGAGTTGTTGTTCAGATATAATCACCAAACGCGGAATATTCCGCGAAAAATATCTGCTCTGTATCGCCAAACGTGGAATAACCCGCGGGCAGCGACTGGCCGATAATACCTACCCGTAGCGGAACATTCCGCAAATTAATTTTTTTTTAAATAAAAGAAAGAGAAATTATAAATGACTTACTAAATTACATATGATCAGTCGTGTATGTTCCGGTGATACAGGTTCATCGTCAGGTTCACTGTTGTGGTTATAAGCGAAGGTCATACAATTTACATGCGTGATACAAATGGGTAAATTAAAATTAAATGTCATTACTTGTCAATTAAATTTGCAATGTAGATTTGCATAAAGAAGGTCATAATATTTCCGAAAAAGCTACATTGATTTATAACTCAAATAATTGTCCTTATCAGCTTAGAGAGTGCTTAAGTACTAAAAGAGTGTAGACCCGATAACAATCTAGTAATACGCAAATCCGCGATGCATATCTACAAATCACAACTTCCGCTGTTACATAGTTTTCATATCAGCCACTTGATTCACTTTCCTCCAAAACTTTTGTTTAAACTTAAAGCTGGGAGCATTAAAATGTAACGTATACTTTACCGTTTCCAATACCCGATTATTTATTAAAGATCGTTATCTGATAAAGTGACTCTCGACAGTGTGTATCGAATAAAAACTGAATAAACGTAGCAGCAAGACAAAGAATATTGAAATAGACTTACGAATTTCCTTGCCAGGTGTAAAATTCAATTGGCCCATGGGTGGTCTCCGCTTTAAAGTTCGGAACAAGAGAATTTATTCTCATGGTTGGAGGATGGATTCAAACGCACGTATGAGAAAATCACTCTGCTACGCTATAGCCAACTCGGACGATGGCAGGAAACAAACTGATCTGGCTGGGCGCCGTTTATAAGTGCTATCGGTACACTTCCACTGCTACATACATATATGTATTGCATGGAGAAGGAAATATAGTGGACACGTGAAAGTGGTGGGGCATTAACATTGTAGTACGCTTGGATGTCAAGAGTTATGTTACCAGAGAAGGATCTTCTAGACTTGTTGGATATTGACTTCACGACACAGATACAGGATAAGGAGGAAGGCACATATATGTATATAAAAAGTAGTTCTATCTGAATTACATTATCCTGTTAACTCATTAGAGAAGGTGAATACATAATTACATTGGTAAAGCGTGAGTGAACCTAAAGGCACTTTACATGTACTCTGTACGCGCCTCCAATCATTTTCAATTACACTGGGAAGGGGAAGGGGATGGCGTTTCTATTTGTGAAATTACCTATAGTTAATAGTTAGATAGTTGAGGACTTGGATGCACTAGAGCGAATAGAGGTTGTGAATCTCTGTGGTCCATTAAGGTGTTACACCACTTTGGATTCGAAAAATAGCATTTTTTTGAGCAAATGATAAAGAAATTTAAAAATATATAACTAAGCAATTATTATACAACTATTGAAGTACACAAACAAATTTTTGTTTGTTTCGTTCGAACAAAGTAACATCGCTGTGACCGGTCCACGTAAGCTTCTTTTTTCGGGCGCGCCAAATTGGTGGGGAAGATAAATGCTTAGCAGTTGGACCTAGAGCAATAAACGCAACATTTTCATTTTCTGCATAATATTTACTAAAGAAATATGTAGGAATTTTTCAAAATATGTGTTTTTGTGAAAATGTTGAACATTTGAAAAAAAAGATGTCATTTTTTACCTAAAAATTGAGTATAAAAGGCAAGGTCAGTTTTTAATATATCGCAAAACTGCTACACCTTTCTTTAGATTGTTAAATTGAAAAGATACTCTCCAAGTTTTAAGCGAATCGGATGAAAATTGTAGACGTTAGGCTGCCCATCGATTGTGAAATCATCATTTCCAGAAAAACGCGTTTAAAGATTTACGCAGCAATATTTCGTGGCGCCTCGCACTTCATTAAATCAACTGTACAGTCATAAATAATTGGCGGGGCTTTATTTTTGCGACTATAAACTATCATTTAAAAGAAGAATTTTTAAAGTATTTTAACAAAACGCATCATTTTGCAGTCGCGTGAATGTGACAATACTGCCGCAGAATATACATACATTTCATACATCTCGTCATATACATATATGTACTGCTAGAACACAACGTTATATGTATTGACGCAGCTGCAAAATGACGCAGGGCGGCCGCTCGTGTGTACGGGGCTTACGGACAGGCTCGGTGGAAAATGGGGGCAATAGCCCAAGGCGCCAATCAACGAGGGAGGCGCCGCAATAAAAATATCGTTTTTTTTTAGTATTTCTGTTATTAATTTAAGAAAAAGCGATGAATTATATATATAATAAAACAGATTGTTTTTTTTTTATTAAAAAATTAAGGACGGGGCACCAAAAAATGGTTTCGCCCGATATCATATGGGGCCGTCCTTAAATTACGTAAGGGTAAGTTTGGCGATTTCTTACCCCTTCCCTCCCCCAGTATAAGAATTCGTAAAATTTGATGTTCCAACCCCCTCCTTACGTAATATTTTTTACATTTAATTTTTTCTGTTATTAAAATTCTTTTCTTAAAACTACTTTTCTGGAACATTAATGATAGAATTTGTATTTATTGGAAATTAGGGTAAAAAATATTACGTAAGATGCTATTGATTTGTCAGGTGACTCCTCCCCTTGTAAGAAAAAGTAAAAAGATTGCGCTCCCCCCCCCCCCCAAAAAAGCCTTATGTAATTTAAGGACGACCCCTATGTAACGTCACGTCGGCCCTGCTTAAGGATATACACGTAATTTTACAGCCGCATTCTAGCAGGACATATGTATATTTCTTTGGATAGATGAATAATAATTTATTAAAGCTTTCTAGAGTTGGAACTAATGGTTCTAGAAATAATGTCGTCGTTGGGTCTTGGTTGCATTTCGGGCGCGGTTATAAAGCCGCTCCCCAAAATTTACCGATACCCCCCACACAAAATTTGATGCTCCCAGAATTTGATGCTCCTCAAAATTTGTCGCTCCCCAAAATTTTTCGCTTTCACAAATTTCCGCTCCCAAAATTTGTCACTCGCCAAAATTTATCGCTCCCTAAAATTTGCCGCTCTTCCAAATTTGTCGCTCCCCAGATCATCGTATCTTCTAGAAATCTTTTCCGTTTGGATGCTGTTTCTCAAATTTTTATAAACGTTGATAATGAGCAAGGGTTGTTTGTTGAAGTAAATTCAAGTGCTTTTTGAGATTTTAGCCGCTTTAGCGTCACATCCGTGTTCTGACAATACTCGCGTCCATTTCTTAAAACGCAACCACGAAGCGGAGTTGTCGTCAAAAATTGCTTCACGTGTGAATCTCTCAGGGCCGGCAAGTGAATTCTCTTATAGCGTAAACATCCGATAATATTCTCTTACCGAGAAAGGTTTTACTGAAAATTTTTGGCGAGAGCAGAAAGCAAACGCGTGGACCATTGTTCTCGGTTCCGAGTCCATGTGTACACCGGCAGTTCCTTTGACAGCATCCTTCCTCGTTTTTACAAAATCTTCCTAGGAAGCGCGTAGCAGGAATAAACGCATAAAGCAAACAGATATAACAACAGTCAACGCAGCAGCGTATATAGTTTGTTGGACCGACATTTTATTAAATATTTTACGTATTAAATATTTAATGTCAATTCTCTTTAATGCCATGTCAGTGTAGACACACGTGACATATTTTCCCCAAGACTATCTGAGATATCTCTCGCAACTACATACTGGCAATGATTTGCGACAAAAAGCTGCCTTAGTGTATACAACCATGCAAGTTTATTGTGTAATAAATGTCGTAAGTTGATTGCTAGTGTCCACAAGGCTGAAGAGATTAGAACTCCTTGTGTGGCCTGTGCTAGGCAGTTCAGCAACAAGAATACCAAAGGGATTTATTATGAAGGATCGAATAGAAGATAATTTATTTTTATTCTTACATCTTTGAAGAATAAAGATGTAAGAATCTCTTTTTCGTTATTGGATACCACGATTCTAATTTTTATCTAGATATCTAAATAAATAGAAATCGGCCTTAAACAGTTACCAGTTACCAGGTTCTCCTCCTACATTTTTCGAGCACTTATTACACATTTTATATGTCTTTCAAGTTACGAAACGGATTAATATTCTAATGAAGCCGAATGCAGCTTCAGAGGTCAGTACTAAATACTTTGACAGTGAAAGCAAAAGAATATTTTCAGTGAACCATTGCTACAAGACTTTATGCAGTAACTGAAACTAAATTTTGATGCCAGGGTTCAATGAAATACTGTAAAGGTACGTCTACACGATACGTTTGTGTCTAGCTGTAGTTGCAACTCCCGCGAAGATAGATCGAATTCAGTGTCGCGGACTGCTCTAAGCAGTTTCCAATCTTCCGGAAATTTTTTATGAGTGTCGTATACATTTGATCTAGACACAAAAGTGTCGTCGTGTAGACGTACCTTAATAAACAGGGCCATTTAACAGCTTTAACATAGTTGTAATATAAAGAAAGATCATAAGGTACAAATAAGTTCTATGTGTAAATATAAAATCCAAAATCAAGTATGTAATTAGAAAAAAGGCAAACTACTTAGTAGCATATCACGTTTTACTGCTAGTTGAATTCCATAACATAGTGTTTTCCAACCTTTTTTGAGTCGCGACCCCCTTTTATAATATTCAAGTAACCTGCGACCCCCCCCCCCCCCCCATATAAGGTAAGGTAAATTTAATAAGGCAAAGAAAATAGGTACTTCAAAATATAATTCTAATTTAATAATATTTAAAACCCCAAGAACCCATGAACCGTGGTGACCCCCAGAAAACACTTCGCGACCCACCGGTTGGGAATCGCTGCCATAATATATTTCTTTTTACACAACATACAAATCTATATAAAAGAAGTCCCGACTAACTGATTGATTCAGCAACGCCCAGTTCAAGCTGTTTAATCTAGGAAAGTGAAATTTGGAAGGTACATTGTTTTTATGACGTAGGCTCCCACTGAAGTAGGATTTTTTAACCGATTTCAAAAAGGAGAGGAGGTTATAGATTCGACCCTTATGTTCATTTTTTTTTATATTTGTCCTCGCACAACTCCTCAGCATATGGACCGATTTTGATGATCTTTTTTTCGAAAGGGGGCGATGCCCGGGTGGTCCCATCATACACTGCATCAACATCGGCCCAATATTTTGCCAGTTCTGGTTAATAATAAAGACTACTGTCACCTAATTATTATTATTTTATGTACGTACGCGCATATCTCCTCAGCATACTGTGTCAATATATATAAAACTAAAAAGTTAAAAATAAAAAAATTTGAAAAAAATAAAACCGACTTCCAAAAAATAAAAATACACTAAAAAGTAAAAAATAATTTTTTCCCTTATTTAATTTACGACTCTCATATTTTTTTAGTCGGCGCCTCATCATTTGCACTGTGTAAATCTGGTGCTGACTTAACAAATATGAGAGTCGTAGATTAAATGAGGGAAAAAATTAGTTTTTACTTTTTAGTGTATTTTTTTTGTTTGAAGTCGGTTTTAATTGTTTTTCTAAATTTTTTAATATTTCGTCCTTAAGGGAATGAAAAACGGTGAAATGTATTTTCTCGGACTTTTTAATATCTCTTAGGCCCGATTAGATATCAACTTAGTTTTTACTTGCAAAGGTTACTCACACAAATGCCTAAAAACTAATTTCAGAATATTGCGATAATCAATTCCTAAGAGGGTGAAAAGGGGTAAAATGTGTTTTCACATCACAGAAATTACACAAAAAATTTGTTAGCATCACCAATTTTAAGGGTAGGATCGAGGGCGGATGGCTCCACGCTGTCCTGCCTTCGATGGTTTATGACTGGGACTTAGGCTGCGCGTGTTCCTGAATGGGGGTGCATGAGACTAAACAGTCCTGGCGACGGACGATGGCTGGCGACCACTTTGGGTCTTCCAACTACCGGGTGTCGAAGGATTGCTTGTTTAAATTTAGAAAGAGAGAGTTTCGTTATGGCTGACGGCTTGACGCCGTATAGTCAAAGAATAGGGACTCTGTTCCTGGAGGATCTGGCCACGGAGTGGGGAAGGCGATGCCTTCTGGTATGCGAACTGTGAGAGACCGTTCAGTCCTTACCCCAGAACTGTCCTGGATCGAGCTTCGTTGTCACCCTTAGAAAGTCATTTCTAACAAATTACTTAAAAAAACATATATAAAAGTAATTCCATTTAATTATTCTACCGTAGCGAAGCACGGGTATTTTGCTACTCAACTATATTTCTCATAGAAAAGAAAATAGTGAAAGATCTCGGCGACTGAATTATTATTAAAATTGATACCGATCGTTACACTGTATGTGCACTTTCGTATATTTGTGCGAACATCTATGTGTGTTCTTCGGCGACTACATGTAATGTACAGTGTGTATATATGTGTACTGTGATTTGGTAGCTGTTTTGAATTTAAATAGCAAGGGTCGAAATCGGATATATATATTATTGGCATATTATATTTGTTCGTAAGTGTGAGCGGGGTCAATGGTTAACACACTTTTAAGACTTTAAGTAGCTCATAGTTCTGTGACTTACCGTTTCAGGTGCGTCAGCTCTTTCTGAGCAGTCCCTTCTGCCGGACAGTTTAAAGATCAGGTTGTCTAATAAGTTCGTACCGTTTTTTGTATTAAAAAAGTATTTTTGAACCTTTCCCATTGCCTTCAGATGATTGAATGTTGTCTGTGGCGCATCTTCACGAGGACGCTTCAGAATTGAGAACCTTGCAGCAAGAGGTGCAAGTGAGGAGCAGCTCCAGATTTGAAAAATTCGCCAAAAATAGAAATGAAAACTTATCAACTCAATAACTACTCTACTTATTATATGAAAATATATATTTTTCAATTAGTTTTCTCTTTTTAATGTTAAGTCGAAGCAATAATTTTATAAACAGTTTTTTCTAACTTACTCAAAGTTGGTAAAGCTGGAGCTGGACCTCTCTTGCTGCTAATTAAGGCCTCCACTCGATCTTCATTGAAGGCAGACGGTCGCCCAGAACCTGGCTCGTCAGAAATATGAAAATTGCCGTTTTTGAGGCGTGCAAACCATTTTCGAGCTGTTCTTTCCACTATGGAGTCTCCTCCATAAGTACAATAGGTACAAATAAGTACAATAAGTACAAAATCCATAAGGTACAACCTCGATTAAACTCGGAATAACGGAAGGTGTCTTCTACGGGTGTATGACTGAAATTTTAATAAAGTATCAGGTCGAATTATAAATAACTTTCGGAGCAAAAAGCATTTTGGCTTTCAGTTTTGAAGCCTTGAAAGTTGGAAACTTTTGCTTTTCATCAGTAATTAAAAAGTGAACGCGATGTTAGAAGTGTGATTTGAAAGTCAACGAAATGAAAATTTTTAAAGTACCTATTCGCTCCGTCATGCAAAGAAGACTATAGAATTATTCTAGAGGTCACAAAAATATGTCTATACATCATATATGGCAGAGAACATACTGAACGGATGATAACGTTTTAAAGCAGAAGGCTCCAAAGCGTTACCATCCGCCGCGGTGGTCTGCCATTTTCGAAAAAACTCATGAGAGCTACATACGTAGGCTACATAAGAGTATGTGCCTCCCGTGGTCTTAACGAGAATAATACAGCAAATCAACCTAACGATTGCGACAAGTTTCCTCTTACGGCAAAAGAACAGGTTGTTTCTAAGTAATTTGTCGCTGAGTGATGAAAAGTGGATCATGTATCAGTTCAGAATATGGTTCGGAGAAAATAGTGGAAGATAGTGGATTGGCGGAGATCAACGACCGCAGCCAGATGCCGAAGTTATTCTTCACAGTGGCAACAGATGCAATAAAAGCTACGAGGAAAATGTTCCGCTCTCATTCATCGTAAAACTGTTTTTCTTGCATGATAATTAATCGCATACAGGAAAAATTTTAGAGCTCGTATCACTTGTTTTAACCTACTCCCATATTCGTCGAATCTGACCTCAAACGTAAACCTACATACTGTGTATGTTTAGAAAAAAAAAGATATTTTCTAAATAATCTATAACAGGCTTGGGAATTAAGTGAATGGGGCGGCCAATTTTCAGAGGCAACGCCTCCTCTCTCCCGCCGCGCGTCTTGAAAATAGGCCCCCGCGGCGGCCTAGGTGTTTGGAGCGCCTCACGCCCGTACTATGGGAACCGCGCGTGACGTATTAAGGTGGGTCCTCACTAGCGAACAGTTCGCGAACAGACGATTCCTAGGAAATTCAATTCCCATACTGTTCGTGAACAGTTCGCGAACGCTGGTGGAGACGGACATTTAGGGTGACATTGTATCAATAGGTTTCCACATCGTCCCAGAGAGCACGCACAATTGTCGATGCGTTTTTGTTTTGTCAACGCACCACGCGCGGTTCATATGGTACGGGCTTGAGGCGCTCCAAGCTGCTTGGCTGCCGCGGGGGCCAAGATGCACGGCGCAAGAAAGGAGGCGTAGCCTCCGAAAATAGGCCGCCGCGTTCACTTAATTCTCAAGCTCGATCTATAATAGGGTAAGTGTGGGTATTACTGCGGATGCCCCGATTACTGCGGATATTCTAAAACAGATCATATTTAATGTTGGAAAGTACATAATCTCTTGAAAATTTTTGATAAAATTATTTTAAACTCTATTACAGATAATTATTAATAAATATGTACAGCAAAGTTATTAATTCTTTCATCGTAGTTTGAAATTCGTCAAGGCGAAACTTTGATCGATTCCCGATATGGCGGTCATGAACACCTACTTGAAAAACATTTATATTTTTGTTATTAACAGTAATATATGTAATGTAGCGTTATTGTTCGATAGAATAATAGTTATTTTTTCAGAAAAACAGTAAATCAGTCGTCTACATTTTAGTTTTAATTTTTATTTCTCACCGCAGTATTAGGTGCAGTACTTTACACCATGTGCATGTATTACTGCGGACCGACGCACAGTGTCGCGGCCCGTGTTCAAAAAGCAAAAATTTAAGTTTTGAAATTTTGTATTTCATATCATGCAATTGATAGTAAACAGTCCTCCGATATAAGAACATCATAACTTTTTAACATAAATAACGGATTTAAGGTCAGTAATTACATTCAAAGTCGAATAACCAAACGCAAGCTGCCACAGACTGCGCGTAGGAAATGTTTACCCACTGCATTTTTGTTGCATTTATAAGTTCTTTTCTTTCTTTTTTCTTGAAAATAAGCAAAATATATCCTTTTTTCGTTTTATTAATTAAAAATTTTGCATTTAAAGATATGGATACGTACAAGTGGCTCAAATTATTACTTTTTTTTTGTCGCATCTTCTAAATTCTGGAGAGAATTAAAAAAAAACGAAACATCGGTTCTTTCATCTTTTTACTACAATTAGTTATTTTTATGCCCTTTAATTTGGTATAAATTTTATCTGCCCCCGAGTGCTCCCACATAAGAAAAAATATACAAAATAAAACGAAAAAATTAGACAAATTTGTGCTGGAATATTTATTTTTAAAAGATACTGAGCTTTAAATTCCTTCAGATTCAACTGATAGTGATGAAGATGTATAATACGAATGAATAATTTAAAATTTATTATCAATACGAATTATTTACAAAATTAATTTTATTTTTTTAGAATTGTTTCATATGTTTGTTATTGTGACAGTACATGTTATGTTGGTATGAATGGTTGAACAGCAGAGCGTCGAGTGGGAGAACAAATGTAACGACAACGTAAAACACGTTTATTATACTTACCGCTGTAAATGAAAAGACTGAAGGGTATTAAACAAAATATATATATAGTCAACATCAAGGTTTCTTTAATTTTTTTTCAATTTCCTTAACAGTTATTAATGTGTGTTTGAATGTACTTAAAAAATATATATTTTATTTGTTTTACTTTTATTATGTTCAAAAATATATTTTAATGAATTATTTTATATTAAAAATTAATTTTTTTGTGTATAAATGTAATTAACATAACAATTACATGTAAATAACTGTATCTTAATGGAAAATTGATTTTTGATTTTTTTCCCTATATACCCGTTACACTGTGCGACGTCTGCGCAACCTAACCTTTCTTCCGACCGTATTCACTGACGTGATATTTGTACTAAGGTTATGTTTCGGCTGACATCAGACCGCAGTAATACATGCGCAGTAACTGGTATTTCGTTAGTAACTTGCACGCAGTAATGCGTGCATGTCCGCAGTAACTCCTGCAATGACATTGATCGACAAATCTCTGTGTTTTTAATTAACTGTGCTTATTATCCCGCCCTCATATTTTTTTATGGAATTATTAAGGTCCCACCTTTATTTTTTTAAAAAAAGGAGGAACTTTCATTCATTTGAACGCCGTATCGAGGGTGCTAAAGTTATAACCTACCTTGAAAGTCCGCAGTAATACCCACACTTACCCTATAACATGAAGCAGGTTAAGGGGGTATTCTAGTGTAAGACGCGGTTTTTCTTACACAATCTTTGGTATTTTTTTAGAAAGCATATATACAACCTTTTCCGCCACGATTTGGTTCATATACTTATCCGTGTTTCAGCAATGTTTAGAAATTTTAATAGAAAGAAATGGCTATAGCCAAACTCCTCATTAAGAATCATTTTGGTTGCTTTATTTCAGATAAGCAGAATAGCCGGAATTACGGCAACCATGGGAAGACTTTTTTAGCGAATGCGTTCAAACGCTTGCACTGCCACTAATTATTTCTCTCTAATACAATTTGTAGGCATTACTGAAACATGGATAAATATATGAACCAGATTGTGGCGGAAAAGGTTTTATAGTTGCTTTATAAAAAAATACCAAAGATTGTGTAAGAAAAGCTGCGTCTTACACTAGAATACCCGCTTAAATTTCAAACTCAAATAGAACTGTGAGTAGGTATTTCTAAATGGATTCTTGTTGGATAGGAACTACTAGCACATTATTCGTTAGAATTACTCGAAGGAAAGTATCATTTTTGAATAATTTATGGGTACTATGATCATTATAAATAGAATATTTTTTCCCCCGAACGTGTACATGAAGCATAATTAATGTTTTGGATTGGAATACGTGATTGATGCAATACGAAACGGTAGACGCACTCGACAATTAGAGTTGCCCATATATTCGCCCCTGAAATGTTTATTTTTAAGATATACAAGCTCCAAAGAATACAGAAAACGATTACGCATTAATACGATTTAAAGTATTAGTTAATATAAATATAAAGATTTAGTTAATACGATACAGTAAAATTAATGGTCTTGAATATTTCGAAATCGAAAATATCCAATAAAATTTTGATCATAGGTTCTCAAAGTTCATAAGAAGAAAAAACAAAAAAGGGGTGGTTTTACCCCCAAATATGCAAACGGATCAAAATAAAAAAATACGTATCTATTTGTTATTTTTCGGTCCTCCAAAACACATCCAAAAACTAAAGCAATCGGAGGCGGACACCTGAATACCTCTCCCTGCAAGTATAAGCTACTACAAGTATACTGTGAACAATTCATTTTAAACTTGAAATAACTCTGATAAAAATGCAGTTTTCGAGCTGAAAGTTCTTTTGCAGTCTGTGTATGTGATAATAATAAAGAGATAAGGGTATGGATTTTACAATCTTATAATTTTTTCCATTTTTTTTTGAAAGTATGAAAACCAATTTTGGTACTTAATTCTTACACAATTCAGTTCAACGCGAATAATAATATTAAAATACATATTTTCAAAATTGCGTCTGCAAAACAACTGGTAGTTGATTTTCATCCGAATGTCCCCCTGTATGTTGTGAAAGTCTGGGACAGTGGTCTTCAAGACGTCGGTGTGCTATCGGAGTGTTGAATAATATTAGCTGGAACTTCCCTATCAAGAGATATTTCATATCACAAATTTATTTTCATTGCATTCCTGATAAAGAGAGGTCACATAAGGCTGCCGTCTCATCGGGCCTTGAATGTGTGCGTATGCTCACACAAGCTAGAAAAAGCGTGTACGTATACGCGATGTAGTAAACAAACCGTTTCAACCAACTTACGTCGTGGAATCGGCAAGAAGGAAGTTTTTGCGGGTATAGTTGCCTCCAGTAGACATCCGTGCAGACGGGTCTGGTGCGTTTGAACGCTAATAAGCACCGTATGTTGAAATAATAATGAATTTATGATTCGTGTACTGAGACAGACTCGAGAAATGACAGAATGAGACTTCAAAGATTCTTCGTCACCGGCGTCGATGGTATATTCGCGCCATGTACCATCAGAACCGGTGGAAGTCCAAGCTAGCCGATAAATGTAGGAAAGACATAGTTGCCGATTAGTATCGAGAGTCGTATCGCGTTGTTGCCGCATTTCCCCTATTACTATTTTGTCATCATGAAGGCTTGAATGAATCACGGCGAAGCAGCTGGAGAACAGAGATGGGTAAAGATAATATCTGGATAAATTAGAATAAAAGATACTTTATGTTTATCCGTTAACTCTCTTGGAGCTGAGGATTTGGGCTATTCGGCGGTTTCTAATCTCGGTTTGAGAGGCATACGGTATTGCTTGCGGTGGATTATGTATTAATAAAATGTAAAACGTGACGTTTTCAGTATTCAGTAACATACTACTGAGATTATGCAGATTAAAATGAGTTCAAACACGGTATAAATCTGTACTTGGTAATTAAATATAAATGTACCATTTCTAATCTAAAAATGCTAAAAATAATCCGATTTATACTGTGTTTAAATTTATTTTCATCTGGAAAATCTCAGGAGTATGATATTGAAACGTTCATGCCGATACGATAGCGAATGTGGAAGTTTTACATTCTATCAAAACAAACAACATAAACAATTATTAAACAATCATTTAAATATGTTTTTATGAGTAAATATAAATATTGTTCCCCCTCGGCTATTTCCTCTCCGTCGTCCTGGGGATTTTGTTCAAATTGAAATATGTTAGAGCCCATGTGAAAATAAGGAGGATTTAAATAATCATTTTGCCAAATTCGAATGGTAATTTTCAAAAAATCGATGAAAGTTGTGTACTTTGAGGGTCTGTATTTATAAAACAATGTTGAATGTGGCAAAATGTGACAACTTGAACCCCTCTTATTTTCACATGCACTATAACGTGTTTCAATTTGAACACAATCTCAGACATTGAGTGTTCAAAGTGATTCGCTTGGCATGGAATGAACCGTATATACGACATTGTTCATGCCAATCGAAATGGATCCTAATCCACTTCCAACTATCGCATTCTTTACGAAAACGACAAAAAGCTTCTGCGTTCGGGACGCTAGTCGCATCGCGATTACCGAAAATACACAATTTATCGAGAAATGATCCGTCACGTATGTACGAATAGTAAAACTAAAACTTTGCAGGCGTTCGTAGTATATCACCATCTAAATTGTAGTATAAGAAAAGAATTATGTTTTAGTTTTTAGTGCATTTTTAATAAAATCGTTTATTATAAATTTTTTTTATATATTTTTTATTTTCTAGTTTTTAGTGTTTGTGGATTTACATTTCACAGCTCAGACTTCTTTACAAATATATTTTATTTCTGTATACAATTTAACAGTTTGCTTAAACACTATAGTGCTAAAGTCGCTAAAAAATAATTATTTTCTTGTACTGCAATTTCGATGGTGATATACTACGAACGCCTGCAAAGTTTTAGTTTTACTACTTGTACATACGTAACGGATGATTTCTCGATAAATTGTGTATTTTCAGTGATCGCGATGCGACTAGCGTCCTGAACGCAGCTGCTTTTTGTTGTTTTCGTAAAGAACGAGAGTGGCTGTCACGCGAGTATTGTCATCCAATCTATGCACGCCTGCAAAGTTTCAAGATAATTGGATAGTTGGAAGTGGGTTAGATTTGAGTTGCCAGATTTGAACCATACAAACATATAAACAAACAAACAGAGGATCGAAGCTGAATAATGATTACGTTATTAAATTTGTACTTAAACAACAGACAATTCTTGTTGATAAAAAAGTTAATTCGATGTATAGCGATGTATAGTGTCATGTTTTCGAAGAATTATAGCATTTATAAATTTCATTACGATCGGCGTGTCACACTTCGGTGATGTACCTTATTCAAATTGTATGCTTTGAAATTGCACATTGATTATACAAAATATTACATCCTTCTACGTATAAATAAAAAATATTGATACGCAAATTAGTATTGTTTCATTTACATGTTTCCTAACTTCACTACCCAACCTCTCTATCTTTCATTATTGCTATCCTCTTTTACGTTCAGTGAGGCTCTGACGCTAGACCAAAGAGAAGGTATACCAAGAGGCGACACTCTGACGAAGAAACCAGTTTTAGAGAGAGACGAAATGTACAATCAATTTAAATGTCCATTCGGTAGTCGGAAAGAGGAGGGACTAACAAGAGGCGATAGTAAGACGAAGATATACAGCTGCCTAATACAACCAATTTAAAGGGATAAGCGAACGAAGAACTTCAAAGATACCGCTTGGAGTGTCGCCTCTTGGTATACCTTCTCTTTGGCTGGACGCAGCGTGCCGTATTCCTTCAAGAACTTCTCGATAGAAAAAACTTTAGCAACAGCGCGGCAGAGACAGAGAGAACAGAAAATGTGGCAACTATGCGTCAAAAAATCGTCTACATAGAGTACCTGGAGATGTCACCCCTGTACAACTTCTTTTTATCGACCGCAGTAGTTTTATTAGGGTCCATTTGTTTACTGAGGACGCTTCGATCGATTCGGACCATAACAAAAATGAGTCCGTAGCTATAAGGAGGGGTGCCAATTTCAATAATTTTTTTAGCCGAGTCTAGAGCGAAAATAAAAGAACACTTGTTCAAGGCTTGTGACAGTGCTACGATATTTTAAAACAAGTAGTATAAATAAATAAAAGTATTTTAAATTGATAGCTGTATAGTGTACTATTATAATATGCAATTTAATTATTGGAGTGAATAACGAAACATTTTTTTATAAGATATTGTTTCTGCTTAACATTGCTTTCTATTATAATTATTCTTATTTTAAATATCATTCCTTTAAAAATTACAGAAAGACCTCAATTAGGTATCAGATTATCAGAACACTGACTTACCAAAAGTTTAATTATCCGAATATAGTCTTCTGAAGAAAGGAAACAAATACCCACAGTGTATTGATTTAAGTCATATTTTTGTTTCCTAGAAATCCATTTTTCATTACATGTACATATACCTTTACTTTGCTCAGTGCCGTCTTTAGGCATGTGCACGCTGGGCAGTCGCCAGGGGCGCCATGGCAGTAGGGGCTCCCAAGTCTGATTTTAAGTCCTATTCCCGTGGGTGAGCAGGGGCCCCCAGGGACTCCAGTGCATTGCTTTGCCCAGGGCCTACAGTAAGGCTGGGCAACCCGCGGCCCATGGACCGCATGCGCCCCGTTCCCCGACTTGCCTGCTCTGCTGGTAACGACCCCCACCATACTCTTTTAACTCCTACACTCTACACAGCCACACGGAGCTCTCGCTCCTACATAGCTGATATTGCTGATGGTGGGGGAATCGGCTGACTGGTAACGGGGATTGTGCGGCCCACGGTGGCGAGCAAGTTGCTGAGTCCTGGCCTACAGTGGGGGAATTATGCTTAAGTTGACATACGCTGTGTTTCAATACACGCATACTGCGCATGAAATTGGTGGCATCGTACGATTCCCTAGAATTTCTCCCACTTGCCACCAATACGATGCCACTTCCGGTGTAGCGAGCGTGCAGCAATCGCAGAATTCAGAGGAGAAGCAGTTACTGTACCGCTCGCTGCACCGGAAGTGGCATCGTATTGGTGGCAAGTGAGAGAAATTCTACGGAATCATACGATGCCACCAATTTCATGTGCAGTATGCGTGAATTGAAACACAGCCATAGTGAGGTAAGATGACATACCATTACTATCTTTTCAAATATTCGTGCGAGAAGCGAGACATTAATGTTTATTTATTGGCTAGTAGATTTCCCCAATTGTACAACATAGTATGATCACCGGCGGACGCACGTTTAGACGTGCTGGAGAGTTGCCTGATTCTGTGACCGAAAAAATAATTATTCTGGTTTATGTATTGTTACAAAAATACCCGTCAGTTAAGGAATTCAATTTATTAGATGAATTTTGTGTAAAGTAGCGTTAATTTGCATCATGAATACTGTACAGCTGAGAAAGAAATCATAAAGTTTTTGTCATTAGAAAGCAATACATTTTTTCGTTCACTTTTGGGTAAGATGACATAATGAACGTCCGTTTAAGATGGCATGAAAATGGTTATTCCTACGAAAAAAACTCATACGACCTTTTTTGTAGAGAATTTCCTAGGCTATAAATAGTATAATAACTATTTTTGTCGCAAAACTGCTAGATAACGAGATATTCGCGAAAAACAGTTTTTTTTCAACCCTCTGTAAAATTTTTAGCGGCAGTCGGTTCGATGGGGACCTTTGACATATTGTTTAAAACGACCAAATAAAGGCCCATACCAAAATTTAGCTTGGTCTAATTTCACTGGATTAGACTGAGCAAGCCGTTTATAGTATGTCATCTTATACAGAAGTATGTCAACTTACACAGATGCACAGGCATGTCATTTTTTATTTCTCTTATTTTTGTTATTATCGCTGGAGTTATGAGACTGGTGTTTTATGTTCCATTAATAAACAGATAAAGACTGCTCTTTGGTTTTATTTTGATACCACCTTTAATTTTTAAGATATTTGCCTCAGAACAAAAAGTATGTCATCTTGAGCACAATTCCCCTACTGTTAAGACGGCTCTGACTTTGTCAGTTGTATTTTAACCTTGCCGTTTAAAATTCACAATTCAAACTTCTTTAGCGAAACGTATAGGGTAAAGGGCCGATATACCGGACATTTAGTGATGACATGAAAGTTATTTAGGAATTTCAACATAAGTTTTCATATATTCTGGGAAATTTTAAAGAGATATTAGGAAAAATGTAAAACAAAATTTTGTCGTAATTACCGGACACACTTAAAGCTTGAGAACTATTTACCGTGCCCGAGCTACCGGACACTGTCGCGGACACCGTGCCCGAGCTACCGAACACTGTCCCGGGCACCGTGCTCGAACTACCGGACACTGTCTAGATACATTATCCACTTAACTAAAACATATTCATGAGCAGTAGTTAAAATACATTCTGGTCCAGGTTTTTTGTCCTTATATTTGTTTTTAATTTTGTCTTGTCACGTGCTCCTTGGAATACCAAACTGTATGCTGGCTGCATTTACCGTAGATCGATGTGAGGTTATAACCCTCTAATGCTTTGTTAAGCGAATCTTTACTGTATTCTTTTCTTATAGTTTTACTCGTATTCAGATCTGCCAATAAAATTTTTAATGTTAAAAATTCTCTTAAAAGCTCACACATATTGTTACTTTAATGTAAATATCTAGATCGATTCGAAAATAGGTTAGATCCTTCAAACGTTTGCGACCATCCGGTAACTGTCGAATCAATACGAGTATTGACCCATATATCGATCACCGGTAATTGAAAATGTCGTACAATTTAACCCAGTCCCCGGATTCGCTTTAATTTCTCAAAATATTATTAAATCACCTCCATATGCAGTTTTTATTATCAATTAAACCTAGTACTATCACTACATATTCATTTTTGTACATTATATCAATTGAATTATTATTATATCGATTCTTAAATGTAAGTGATGCTTAGCCATTTTGATAATGAAAATGATCAAATGCCGATAATTGCGAGAATGAGAATTTCTATACATTTTTTACATGTTTAACCTACATTAATTATAAAAACCTTCATTTATTTAGAAAACTATAATTTCAAATGTTATTATAAGAATATTACATTTTAATTAATATAGCCTGGATTTTATAAATCATGGAAATGAATATTATGTCCGGTAATAGGGGGCTGTCCGGTATATGGGTCCTTTACCCTAGTGCTTATATTCTTATATCAAATTTATCCACAGCTGCAACGGACATAAAGAGAGTGATGAAAGCAGAGGGAGGGAAAGAAGGGGCATTTGGACAAAATTTGAGAAATATTCTCTACGTATTTACATACACTTAATGTTTTGAAAACAAAATATAAACAAAGCGTTAAGACGAATATGTCGATTCCCAACTTTTTGTTAGGCAGTTTGTAAGGCAAGAATGGAAAATTAAAAGAATTGTTAAATCTTTGTTTAATACTATTTCTGTCCAGTATTAAAATAATTGAGTATAAATGATCTTTCTTTCCGTAAAAATGCAACTGTTTGAATATACGAGAAACTCGATTATGCATATAAACACCGTGTGTCACGATTGATTCAGATAATCGGAGTTTTATTGCATCACTATTGACGAAATATGGATTTTTGTGAAATTATACTTTAACTAATGGAATTATTATTTTCCATTGCGACGGATATTAATGTTTGTTCTGACACGTGTAACCGGAGTTGGACAAAATGTAATCTAATTACAAATTACAATTAAAATGTAATTGTGTAATTGATTACACCTTATTTCCTGTAATCGTTAATTTAGGTAGTTGACCACAATTTTGTCAACTACCTAAATTAACGATTACCGAAAATAAGGTGTTCAAAATTCACAATTACATTTTAATCGTAATTTGTAATTAGATTACATTTTTCCTAAGTCTGCGTGTAACGCGATTTTATTAGCAAATCTAACGGGTGTAACCGTTACGCGTGATCACGACAGTACACGTACGGATGTCTTTCGACAACTTAACTTTACTGGTTTCGCTTAATTATCAATACATCAAAACTATATTACACAAAACAGATCCAAAAAAGTCTAATGGATGCTTGCCTTTTGAAAGATTGAACTCGAATAATCTGAGTGCTTCGTACAATCCTTCATGAAGACTTTTTCGATGGAGGGGTAGACAGAGTCAATACAAAAAACTTATAGCTTACTGGCCGGGTTGGAGTCAGTCGGTTTTATTTTCGATTTTGGAAAAAAGAGGGATAGTAACAAGTTACCGCCTACAACTTACAGCGTTCCCCTTTGGAAGGGAAATCCTTGCATTCAAGTCTCAGAGTCTTTAGACCTTGGAAACGTTTGGTGACTTCGAGGAGATTTCGTTAATGATAGAGGAAAGTTTGAATTTACAACGGCTAGACGTAAGAAATGCTGCGACGTCTGTTGAACGTACGAGTTTATCACCTGGCTTCGAGAAAATCTCTTAGCTAGAACGTGACTGACAATGAGGAAGATTTGAATAAACTTCTGTTACGCGGATGTTGGCTCCAAGAACGCAACACTGTTTAGCTACTAATTTTTACTTATTTCGGCGAGATAAAATTTTCATTAAAAACTTACGAATCACTTAAAGTTTCATAAAAAAATCATGCAATTTTAAATAATGATATGCAATATGGTAGTATCTGTTATCGCATCACGTCGGGGTCACAGAAAGTATGTGCATACACAGCAATCTTTAAGTCAGGGGAAATGAAAAAAAAATTGGAGTTTCGAAACGCATATTTTTGTGACTTGTGTTTTATCCTTGAGAGATAAAATTACAAAGCATTATTTGTCACAGTATAAGAAATTACATTGACCCTTTCGCTGCGTACTTAAATTTTCGGATCATTCCTGAAAAGTGTTAATTTTACATAAATAAAAAAGCTTTTAATTTTCACCTTTTTTGCATTTTACATGTTTATCACAGTACAAGAGAATACATTTTTTTAATGCGTGGACTATAATCGAAATCCGCATCGAACGGAAATGTAGCGGCGTTCAACTATAGTCGAAAAACGCAGCGAAAGGGTTAGATTGCTATCACTGATGTTCACCTGATACGATAGAATACAGTTTAGCATGTAAAAATTGAATTGTAAAGCAATTGTATAAAACACTTACTTTTTATTCTTACTACACTTGGGCTATACATGAAAATAGCATTTTTCTTTTTAATTTATTTAGATATTAACCGATTTTATTCGGCATCGATCCTATGTTTGTTTGTTTGCATGTCTGTTTGTATGTTTGTTTGTATGTTTGTTTGTATGTTTGTTTGTTTGCATGTTTGTTTGTTTGTAGGTATGTTTGTATGTATGTTTGTTTGTATGATTGCTTGTATGTTTGTTTGTATGTTTGTTTGCATGTTTGTTTGTATGTTTGTTTGTATGTTTGTATGTTTGTTTGTATGGTTCAAATCTGGCAACTCAAATTTAACCCACTTCCAACTATCCAATTGTCTTGAAATTTTGCAGGCGTGCGTACTTTATATGATAATACAATATTTAAAAAAAATTAACCCCTAGCGGGTGAAAAAATTACCCAGTCATCAATAAATCTTAGAGCATATACTAATGGAGGTCTCATTGCCCTATGTTTCCTGTCCTCGAAACTGTCTCCAACATCACGCGAGAGAGAAAGACATGTGCGAACTGGTGCGAGCGAGAGAAGTATGTGTCCTATTCGACCGTAATGCGCATGCGCCGATATCGTGTGAGAGAGAAAGACATGTGCGAGCGAGAGAAGTATAGATTCTCAATACTTCTCTCGTTCGCACCAGTTCGCACGATGTCTTTCTCTCTCGCACGATATCGGCGCATGCGCATTACGGTCCAATAGGACACACTTCTCTCGCCCGCACATGTCTTTCTCTCTCGCACCATGTTGGCGACAGTTTCAAGCTTTCAATGAGACCTACATGTATATATGCTCTAAGCAATAAATATAACCCATAACCACAAATCCAAACGACTTGAAATCATAGCCACTCGCGTTCTTTACGAAAACGGCAAAAAGCCGCTGCGTTCAGGACGCTAGGCGCATCGCGATTACCGAAAATACACAATTTATCGAGAAATGATCAGTCACGTATGTACGAATAGTATAACTAAAACTTTGCAGGCGTTTGTAGTATACCTATCACCATCGAAATTGTAGTACAAGAAAAGAATTATTTTTTAGTGACTGTAGCACTATAGCGTTTAAGCAAACTTTTAAACTCTATACAGCAATAAAAGATATTTGTAAAGAAGTCTGTGCTATGAAATGTAAATCCAAAAGCACTAAAAGCTAGAAAATACAAAATATATAAAAAAAAATTTTATGTTAAACGATTTTATTAAAAATGCATTCAAAACTGAAAAATAATTCTTTTCTTGTACCACAATTTCGATGGTGTTTTTTCACTTTAAATAAAATCGTGGAGCAGGATATGTCATAACAGAATATGAATCTATTTAATACAGAATCAAGCGTCGAAATGAATTTGTTGTGACATATCCTGCTCCATGATTTTATTTAAAGTGAAAAAACACCATCGAAATTGTAGTACAAGAAAATAATTATTTTTTTTTTAGTTTTCAGTGCATTTTTAATAAAATCGTTTAATATAAATTTTTTTTATATATTTTTTATGTATTATATACCTCAAAACTATGTACATACAACTTCTACGGTAAGCTTCGTTGAAACATCAGCATATTTTCCTTTCGTAGCAATTTAATAATTAAATTAACACGCTGTACTGAACTTTATAAAACTTATAGCTTGAATTATCGGTACAATTACAAAATCAGAATGCAATCAACGAGATTTGTTTGCCACTTTTGAGACAAAGTTGAGCAAATTCTACTTTGAATAATGAATAATATTTAAAGATTTATTTATAAAAAATGAATAAATTTTTATTCGGACGAAGATTCATTCATAAAGAATGAATACATTTTTTTCTACGGACATTGACACATTGATAACGAATACACTTATATTTTGACTTGCATCTGAAATAATACGAATGAAATTTTATTCCATATTTATTTTATGAGATGATTTTTAGTTGAGTAGTTGCACGTAGTAAATATGTGATTGACTCAAGCTTCCAGTGACGGCAATAATTATTATGTCCGTTACCAATAAAATATTATGCATCGTTAATATAAGTACTATTTATTTTATTCATACAGTCAAAGAAAATTAATTAAAATAAATCTCTGCTTAAATACTTAATATTAATGAAAACATATCTGAATAATGTACAAATATCTGTTATAAACAAGGAAACAGTGCACGACAAAGAATTTTTACTTTAAACTGAGTAAATGTTTTTACTAGAGAAATTTTGTTGTAGGTCACGTTTTTGTTAAAAACTTACTTGGATAGGAATGTATTTACACGGTGAATCACCTGTTACGAGCCAGGGCTGCAGCGAGAGGCCGGCGAGAAAGGTATTTCCCAAGGAATACGGTTTATGAGTTTGTTAGTTAGAGGGCGGACGAACCTGATGCGAAATCAGGGAGCCGCTAGGATTATCGGAAGCGAGGACGAACCTGATGCGAAATCAGGGAGCCGCAGGAGGGTGAAACGGCGTGAACGAACCCGATGCGAAATCGGAGTCATTAGGATGAAGTTCACAGACGAACCTGGTGCGAAACCAGGGAGCTGTTAGGAAGTTGGTAGACTTACAGACGAACCTGATGCGAAATCAGGGAGCTGTAGGATACGGACGAATCTGATGCAAAATCAGGGAGCTGTAGGAGGGGTGAGGTTTCGTGGACGAACCTGATGCGAAATCGGGGAGCCACTGGGTTGGAGAAGATTCCTTGTTTTGGATGAAAGGTTGCGAACGAACCTGATGCGAGATCAGGGAGTCGCGGGAAATGTTATTGGTGCCTCGTAACTCTTAATTAAAGTTTGATACAACTCGAGCGGTAAAGTTGTATCAGTGGGTGAGTGCTACTAATATTATAAGGATCGCTGGGTAAGAGATGGGTTTAACGAATCTACTCGATTTACACGTGAACACCATTCGTATATTGAATAGTCAATTATAGTACAAATGTAAGTGTCGCGTTTAATAATTAAATAGTGTAGTTACCAATAGTTACACGGTGTTAACGCACTGGCGATGCGGGGCGTAAGAGTGGCTATTACAATATGTCAAATAGAATATAAACCGGACTCGCGGATTCTATGAGGTTAACTATTGATTCGGAAGGGGACTCGAGCCCGATCTTACTAGATTTAACCAACTCTGTACGAGCGTGACACGACGTTACTCTACGCGTGACTGTACTGCTTTGAACCGCAGAGGGTTGAAACCAAAGGGTTTATATAGTCCCAAAAATGAGTGGGAATTCGTTAGAAATCTCCATATAAGGAAATCCTTCGGGGTCGTCGTTGTGTAACTCCTGTTCTCACGGTCGTGGTCCAACTGGTCGGGATCTTGACTTCCATTAGTGGTGTGTGATAAGCGAAAGGATTTTAGGGCGTTTTCCCTTCGCAGACGCGAGCTCGAAAAACGGTTGAGAGCGGCGTATGGGAAAATTCCACGTACGTAACACTACCGGACGCGACGATAGGTATTCAAATTGCCCAATCTAGATCAAATATTCCAATCAAAGATTACATGATGTTTTAAGAGGGATATAGAATAATTACAGTTTTTGTAATATTCTTTTTATCGGAATATGGTAGCCACTTCCGGCCTCTTGATATGATTGTTATCACCACACCACCTACTTGTAATCTCGCAGTTTGTGACCCAGATTATAGTCACATGCTGTTGTTGAATTTCATTATTAAATTACATTTACAGTGTATTGAACAAAAAACTACTTAACATTTGGGGTTGCCTGTGCAACCGCGCACCTCACATTTTACATAAGAATTCAAGTATCACAGTAATTTGTAAATAAAAAAGTATCAATGTATATGCGGCTAAAAGTTAGTAATTTTTAAGATTATGTTAACCCTTTGCGTAGTATAGGCGCATGTATGCGTTTATTCAGTGTGCGGGGAACGCCCAAAGGCGTTCAGCGACTACGGTGAAGAAATACGATTAGAGAAGTCCCGCACGTCGCGTACGCTGAGCGTTTAAATTCTCAGCATGGAATGGGTTGAACAATACTCAAAATATTTGCTATTCTAACTAACTATAATCACACGTCTACGCATATCTTCTGCCGCAGTCTGTGATAAGCAGTGAACATTATTTTTTTAATTACCGCCAAAGAAAATAATTGACGGTATTACAGGTACTAGAATTGTTTCTATAATACTTGCACCACCACTTATAACTACCCAAACACTTTTAAAGGTTTTCGGAAAAATATGAAATATTTAATAAGTACAACTTTCTTTAACGACTTTATTACAGTTAGCTACATAACATCACTATTGAATGACAAAAGTAGGTATATGTATTAAGAAATAATATCAATATAACGGTTAGAAGTTAAGGGGTCATTCTACTTTGATCGGCCGAAAAATGAAACTATTTTTAAAGATTTTTTTCTCAGTAAATACAATATATAATGAAATAAATATTTTTGGTACATATTAAGCTACTTTAAAAAAAAATTAAAAAGAATTTTCATAATTTGTTTTAATTGTTTTTTTTTTACACCGTTAATATGGCACCTAAAAAATAGGTATCAGGCTTATCTGAAACAAAAAATTCGAAAAGATTCTTAATCTGTATGAGTCTCGCTATCGCCCGTAGCACAGTTAACAATTTTTGTTGAAAAGTAACAAAATGGCACCGGTTTGAAAAAAAGTTTGACAAAACACTTAAAAGTATGTTTTTCTCGGGTGTTCCCCATACAATTTTTTATTTCAGATGAGCCTGAGCCAGGAAATCACCTGCACCACGAACATACCTTTTTTTTAGGTACCATGTTAACGCTAATATATAATAAATGTAAAAAACATTTAAAACAAATTGCAAAAAATCTTTAATTTTTTTATAATATAAAAGTAGCTTAATAATTTCCAAAAAGATTTATTTCATTATAAAAATAGCTTAATTTTTTTCGACCGATCAAAGTAGAATGACCGCTTAAGTAAATATGTAAAACGAAAATGTAACTGGGAAGGAGTAACTTTTAAGGGGTCATGCCTAGTTGGCAAGCGAAAAAAAACGTGATTTTTGGGAATTTTTTGTGAAAAATCTAATGTATATATTTTACAACTATTTGCTTAGTTTAAAAGTACATATATTCAGCAACTCTCAGTAATTTTGTTATAGAAAAATATTAAAAAATGAACGAATAACAGCCACTCTCCCGGAAGCTATTTTTTTTAGCGGTGAGCACGATTTCTCAAAGCCGGATCATCTGAAATCGAGAAGTGAAGAAGATTCTGTTAGTATATGAGTTTATCTAGTTCGTGAACGAAGGATTTTTGTTTTCGATGAAAACTCTATTTTTAATTCACGAAAAACGAACAATTGAGACATCGAAAAATCATGATTTTGCGTAAAACGGCCGCCATTTTGTCTGAAATCATTTTATTGAAAAATCCTTCGTTCACGAACTAGATAAATTCATGTACTAACAGAATCTTCTTCACTTTTCGATTTCGGATGATTCGGCCCGGAGAAATCGTGCTCACCGCTAAAAAAATAGCTTCCGGGACAGTGGCTGTTATTCGTTCATTTTTTAATATTTTCCTATAAAAAAATTACTGAAAGTTGCTAAATACATGTACTTTTAAAATAATCGAATAGTTGTAAAAAATATACATTAGATTTTCCAGAAAAAATTCCCGAAAATCACGTTTCTTTTCGCCTGCCAACTAGGCATGACCCCTTAAGTGGCTGTATCTCTCACCCATACTTCATCTGCGTTATTCGGCATTTATACCATGTATTTCTAATTAAAATTTAGGTATTTCTAAATGTTTAGTACATTGTGACACTCGAGACATGGCATTAGAACGGTGCAGACCTTTGCTTTACCTCCGATTAGAATCTAATTGCGCAAATGATCGCAAACCATCAGTTTAAAAAACATTTATCACTAGAAAAGCATGCTGCTATTATAAGATTGGCAAAATAACGCAACTCAAATAGGCAGTTTGCAGTTAGGATATTTTAAAATTCACGATGTCCGGCACAGGTACCTACAAAAACTTCTGAACATGGTTAGTTTGTCTTCCGAGTGTGAGAAATATGAAGAATAAAAATTAGACGAATTTGGGCACCCATTACATTTAGTGCGAAAAGAAAAGCTAGAAGCTGCGTTAAAAAAAGCTCCCGGAAGTTACGAAACTTTAACGTTAAATAAAATAGATTCACTACGAAAAATTTGTTCGAAATTGACGATCACGCAGCTGTGTTCTCTCCTTCGAATAGAAATGTTGTCTACCTATGTTCCCTGTTTAAAAAACTGGGGCTGACCTCGGTATTTTAATAAAAATGTAACGCACTAAAAAAACAACTATTATTACATAGTATGTTCAATTACAATATGTATAATATATGTTTAAAATATTTTTTTATACAAGGAACAGTATAAGGTGTAATTCGAAATTGTCGTGATATAAGTGATTCCGCTTATACCCGCCATTATTATAATTCATGCCGTATTTCCGGAACGATTCCCCTCTTCACAGGCACGTTATTACGTTGGTAGAATTATTATGCTGACCTCTCGAGGGTACAAATCTAAGATGCGTTGCTCTGTCGGTAATCGGTAACCAGCACATCAAGGTTTTTGTTCGCGCTATAGTCGTCATTCCAGAAGAAGCCCCTCTTTGATTATATTTTTTTTTTACAAAAGGTCGCATTTACTAAATTTATGAAATGTCTGCTATATGTATGAGCATCGTATGAGCGCCGATTTGCTTGTGGGATGCTCGTTCGGGACTCGTGCAGGATTCATTCACAGTCCACATGAGCACCGATTCGATCCATTGTATCGTCCGAACCATAGACATATATAGACGGAGCGGAAGCTGGGACTATCGGCAAGGGAAACGTAGGCTTGGAGGGGAAAAGGCAGAGGTTCAGATACGGGCACGTCGGTTAGCTTCGGATGCATTCGGCATACATAACCGCTGAGTTACTCGATTTACTCGTACCGCTCCCCTTACTACGAACCAGAGATAGGCAACAAATTATTTGAAATAAAAATTTCGTACACAAATTTTTATTTCAAATAATTTTTTGCCCATCTCTACTGCGAACCTTGCCACCCCCCTCAGCTTACGCTCCGTCTATACATGTCTATGCACTTACTGACAGCAAACGGATCGGCCCGAGCAACTTGGCGAATGCTCGGTTCGCGCTCGGTTCACCGCCCACCAGAGTTGCCAGGAAAATCCTACGCGTTGAGATAAGATGACGTCACATAGATCTATATACACTCGAAAGCGTGGCGTCACTTGGGTTAGATTGGCTTGGCGTTGGCGTCGGTTGGAATGACGTCACAGCGTCACCAATGCAAATATACATAAGTACCATTATTATTGTAGGTGTTCCCCTTCTACTCCGTACAAACTCTCTACGCCGCGTCGCCATTAAATCTCTACATATGGCAACCCTGCTGTCCACATCAACGAAACGTTCGCTTGCTCGATACTCATGCGATGCTCATTCGGAGCGAATGCTCAGATGAATACGCGGCTTAATTTAAGAACATTTAACACCGCGGTCCACTGCATCGCAAATCAGGTTTGTTGTAGGTGAAATGCTAACATTCACACACGCAAAATAATGTTATTGGTGGAAAATAGTGGTGGAACATTGCGTGTAGACAGTTTTCGACGTTCAGGTTTACGTCTTACGCCTGAGCAACACCACCGTAACATGTTTTTGGAAGAAAAGGGACTTTTCTTTAAAACAAAATATTTATAATTTCTCCACAAACAATTTTTTAATTAAACATTGAAATTAATATTTTTACACAACAAAACACAATAGTAATATAATGATAACGTAATATTGAACAATACCTTTTTAATAATAGTATTCTGTATGAAATTTTTCAAAACAGGGAGATACACATAACCCAACATCGCAGGACTTACATTCGTATCGCGATTCGCGTCTTTTATCATTTCTTGCACATACCACACATTTTCTTAATGGATTCTTTTTTTTCGCACTGTGATTTATATACACTGATGGAAAGTGTCTTGCAGTAAAACGCGTTTGATGAATAAGACCAGATTTAGTACATTTGTTGGCAATTTCCGGTTGTTGATAATGTTTCAAAATTTGTCGGATTAACTCGAGATGGAATTTTGCCATCGATATTTGTTTACCAGTTTTTAACTTATATAAGCAATAAGCATTCCATACGCATATGTCCAATAGATGATAGAAATATTTCTTATACCACTTCAGATTTTTTCTTTGGGAATGAATGGTGCTTATGACCATGTCTGTTTTGTCCACGGCCCCCATCAAACGATTATAATCCACGACACACTTTGGTTTTGTGATCATTTCTTTTGTACGATAATGAATTTTCGTATTAACAAATTCTTCGGTGTGGAATGTAGACAACATATGTACCTCCCTTTTATCATACCATTTCATGGCTAGCAAATGTTTCGACGAGCGGAAACTCGCTTCGCCTTTTTTCAAATTATTATCTATTTTTAGCATCCCTCTGCGTCTTCTTTGTACTGTTCCACAGGCGTTGGTACCATTTTCGTGTAAAAATGTAAACAAAGCTGGACTCGTGTACCAGTTATCGACGTATAGTGTATGGCTTTTGTTTAAATAAGGTCATACATCATAGCTCTACAACAATATTCCCAGATATTCCAATATTTCCAATATATCCAATATCTGCAACTTTTGATAGAGATCCATCGTAAATAATAAAGTCTTGAAGAAATCCGGATTTGGAATCACATAAAATAAAGGATTTAATTCCAAATCTGTTTCTTTTTGATGGAATATATTGTTTAAAAGACAATCTGCCTTTATATAAAAGCAAACTTTCGTCGATGCATAAATCTTGGAATGGATAGAATGTATCCGTAAAACTTTGTCTAAGCATATCACAGATTTCGCGTATTTTATATAATCTGTCACTGCCTATATTCATATCATTTGTATTGAAATGTAACATTTTCAGTAAATATAAAAATCGATCCCTAGACATTATTTCGCCAAAAATTTTGCTTCTCAAAAGTTCGTCATGAGACCAGTATTCATAATGCGATAATTTTTTGTTTCGCGACATCAATAACTTTATAGCAAGGAAACAATACATTTCCGCAAGAGAAGTGCCTCGTGAATCTCTGAGTGTTATCATTTTCTACGCGATGCTGATAACTATTTGTCGTTCCAACAATGAAATTGACAAAGTTCTCAGAAAAGAATAATTGAAAATAATCTAAAATTGATGCAGAATAATTTATTGTTATTTTTATCCCCGAATGTCGTCTAGAAAAATTATGAATTTTAGGTTGAGCCGGTTCGGAAGTCCACTTAATATCCGATACATTTTTCTCCGAGGTAATTGAATTTTGTTCTTCGGCTTCAGATTCGGATGTGCTTAATATATTTGTTCTAATTCTTCTAGACGATCTAATTATGTCCTCTTCCGATTGCTCTTCATTATTATGCCGCTTTGTTTCATTACTTTGACGGTTATTATGTTTAATCATTTTGGGAAAGCTACAAAATCTATAAAAATATATTACAATTAGAAAAATATATAAGAGTTAGAAAAATAAAAAGTTGTACCTTTGTACTGGTACAGATTTTGAATATTTTAGTTATGTAGTTATTCAGTATATGTTTTTATGCTATAAGTTAGTCCATGTAATATGTACTGGTTTGATGGCACTTGTTTATATTGGTGTGAATATGGCTGTGGATCATAACAATCTCGTTGTCATGGAAACAAACGCTGTGTTCACATGAATAACCGCACTTGTTTAATGATGCTCAGTTAGTAATTATCGGTAGTCGGTAAGTGTAGACACAATCATTCAACAATAGTTCTACAACTCGAATTGAAAGTCTTCTAACCATTATATTTTGTATTATTATTACTATTGTATTATTACGAGATGCGGAACGTTATTCAGTGTTGAACAGATTGGAAAAATAAAATAGTTTTGTGGAGAGCGACTATAGTCGCTCGTCGTATGTACATGGCGTTATGTGGCCAGCGACTATAGTCGCCCGTCGTCTGTACATAGGCATCTTGTGGCCAACGACTACAGTCGCCCGTCGTATGTACATGGCGTTAAGTGGAGAGCGACTATAGTCGCCCGTCGTATGTACATGGCGTCTTGCGGAGAGCGACTATAGTCGCCCGTAGTAGCGAAAGGGTTAACGCGGGGGTAACGCGAAGCCCATAGCGAGAGTTTACTGTATAGGAATCTTCTTATAAAAAAGAAAGGGGACACAAAGAGACCGAGTAAGGTGCTCAGTGCGTATAGCATGTGTTGGAAGTTGGAATTCGCTTACGAAGGGATATGTATATTTACCTTCTGCACCGTGCATATCTCGGCTGTTGGTCATGGTCAGGTGAAACGAATCGTCGGAACAATCGGGACGCTGTGCGTATACGTCGTAGGACAAATGTAAAATCAGCCTCTTTACAAAACACTTGGCCTTTATGTCGAAAAAACGTTTTACCTCGATTAGGCTGAACAATCATAACTTTTCTATAATACTTCTATATACATACAGAGTATCCCAAAATTGAGCAACAATCCTCAACATGCAATATCCTGATGCAAAAAGACATCAAAAAGTCCTTTACCGTTTTGGGATCCGACGCTTCGTTCTCAAGATATTAACAATGGAATATTAGCGGTCCAAGTTCGGGGCCGCGCCGTTTAATGTCGAAACAGCTGAGCGCGGAGCAGTGACCGCTCGCATGCACACGCAGGAGGCGTGTGTTGATACAGGTTCACACCGTGAAAATGACTTAAGGCTGCCGTCTCCTTTTTGTTATGGTCCGAATCGACCGAAGCGTCCCTTGTAAACAAATGGTCCCTAATGAAATTACTGCGGTCGATAAAAAGAAGTTGTACAAAGGTGACATCTCCCGGTACTCTATGTAGACGAATTTTTGACGCATAGTTGCCACATTTTCTGTTCTCTCTGTCTCTGCCGCGCTGTTGCCACAGCTCTTTCTATCGAGAAGCTTGAAGGAATACGGCACGAGAGCTGCGTCTAGCGTCAGAGCCTCGCTGAACGTAAAGGAGGATAGCAATAATGAAAGATAGAGAGGTTGGGTAGTGAAGTTAGGAAACATGTCAATGAAACAATACTAATTTGCGAATCAATATTTTTTCTTTATACGTAGAAGGATGTAATATTTTGTATAATCAATGTGCAATTGAAGAGTCTGATGCAATAAGGGGATTAGCGCTCGAGAATGGGAAAAATTATTGTCCAAACGCTAAGAAAGTATTGGACAATTAAATGTTATTAAACTGAATTTTAAAAATATAGTGTTGTAAAGCTTGTCAGGACACATTTTTTCTATTTACAGTTTGTTTATCCAATCATTACTATTCGAGCTAAAAATTATAAACAAAAAATTTTTCATCGTCCAAAATCATTATAAACATAAATTGCGATAACTTGAGCAAATATTAAGGGATAGTTATGAGACTTAAAACATAACTTCAGAAAACTCTAGCGAAGCCGTAAAATGTATGCACAAAACCCTTATGTTAAAAAATGTAATAATATTTATTAAAAAGTAATACTGAACATAACCCATGTTTTACAACGTTCACCGTTAAAAAATATCGAGGCAATTTTGAGGTACATATAACTTGCAGCGACAAAGTTTTTCCTTAATATACAAGGAAGATTTTCACCAATTTTCACCCTGATTAATAAATACTTGCAGAAGATATATATAAATCTCGCGCGCCACCAACAGTCAGCAGCCGCGTATAATGCGCTACTTAGTAGTTTTAGCACTCGCGTTGACTGTCAGTGCCGCGCGGAATTTATATATACATACGATAAAAGATTTTTTTATTTCTATCTTACAATTTTGAAAATTATATATCGTAGGACATTTCTAAAGACACCTCATTTGTCCAAATCGGTGTATCCATACAGGCTCTAGAGCGTAACATCTGGGCATACAAACATAGCCTGATAAACACAATACTCTCCTTTACGTGCCGCAGTCGGGTAAAAACATTACGTTTTACATTTTATTAGCACATAATACACAAGATATTATCTTTGCCCATCTTTGTTCTTCAGCCGCTTCGCCGTGATTCATTCAAGCCTTTCTGACGACAAAATAGAAATAGGGGAAATGCGGCAACAACGCGATAGGACTCTCGATACGTATCGGCAACTATGTCTTTCCTACATTTATCGGCTAACTTGGACTTCCACCGGTTCTAATGGTACATGGCGCGAATATACCATTAGCGCTGGTGACGGAGAATCCTTGAAGCATAATTCTGTAATTTCTCGAGTTTGTCTCAGTACACGAGTTATAAATTCATTATTATTGCAACGGACGGTGCTTATTAGCGTTCAAACGCACCAGACCCGTTTGCACGGATGTCTACTGAAGGCAACTATACCCGCAAAAGCTTCCTTCTTGACGATTCCACGACGTAAGTTGGTTGAAACGGATTGCTTACTACACCGCGTACACGTATAAAGCTGATGCTACATGGCTTGAATATACCACCAGCGCTGATGACGGCGAAGCCTTGAAGCTTCATTCTGTCAGTTTTCGAGTCATAAATTCATTATTATTTCAACGGACGGTGCTTATTAGCGTTCAAACGCACCAGACCCGTCTGCACGGATGTCTACTGAAGGCAACTATACCCGCAAAAGCTTCCTTCTTGACGATTCCACGACGTAAGTTGGTTGAAACGGATTGCTTACTACACCGCGTATACGTACACGCTTTTCCTAGCTTGTGTGAGCGTACGCTCACATTCAAGGCCCGAAAGAGACGGCAGCCTTAATGACCCGGCGCCGGTCGGCTCTAATGAGGGGGGGGGGGGGGGGCTGTATCTACGCGTGCCTCCTTAAGGCAAAAACATTTTTAAGTGAAACGAATTTATTTAACTTGATCAATAATGCACTAAAAAGTAAAAAATAATTTTTTTCGCGCACTACAATTGCGATGGTGATATGTGACTTAAGTGAAATCGTGGGGCACTCATAAGGTAATTAATTCAATTAACCATTTTTTTAGCTGCCAAATGAATTATAAAAAGGACAATCACAGAGTTTGTAGATAGCAGTTTAAAATAATTTTTTTAGTCAAGTTGGTGTAAGTAAGTGACACTCTATCATCGAATGGATTACTAACAAGGGACGTTCGGCAACCCGAAAATTCAGAAAATTATGAAACTCGGTGTGCAAGTAGAGTAGTTCATCCGTAACACAACCCTATTTTTTGTTGGTGCCATAATGCAATTTTTAGGGGTGAAATCACCCCTTGAAAATAATTCAGAATTTTCTTTTCCGTGGAATACCTCGAGAATGGTGAGAGATATCGAAAAGAAGTTTAAACAAAAGTTGCATCCTTCTTTTATATTTACAAAACCGCGGAAAAATAATTTTCGAAAAATCCATATTTTTCAAGTTACCCCCACCACCAACCCTTAAAATGAAGTTTTTGTATTTTTTAAATATAAGCTGAAATACCTCTGGATAATCTCTTTTCATACATATAAGTGATTTATGTGTTATATTTTTTTTGCAAACGAATAAAGCCTCTATTACCGAATTTGAAGTCCATTTTGGCAGTTTCCATTAATAACATGGTTTCTTAAAGCCATATTTAGATTATTATTTATGTAAAGTTCAGACAGCTTTCAATTATTTAAGCAAGGCAGTACGCACCTAAAATTGCATCAAAGGTAAAACTCATTAAAACTAATCAGTGACGTGCATGAATCAGTATGATAACAGCACATTCGTACATGCATTACTTGAAGTATAATCTTATTAGGCTATTTTGGAAACCACACGAACAATAAATAATGCGTGAAGATGTACAATGACTTTGCAAAATACATATGTTATTGAAATGACGCAGAAGCGCATTGATGCCGATAACCTTGTCGAACCTTCTGATTTGCATAATGCGTATGTATATGAATTTTAAATGATTGTAAATCAATTTTACTTTTACATCACACTTATAACATATATATAATATTACAGTTAATATTAAATTTAATTATAACATTATAGCAGTTTTCATTAATGAAGTGGACGCATAAAGTAATATTTAAACATTCGCAGTCCCTTTTTGTACATGTTATATTGTTTGATTATACATTGAAAGAATTATACTAATAGAAGACGATAGATACATTGAAAATTACGCTTTGTAATTGGTACAATAATGATATTCTTCGTAGAAATGATTGAAACAAAAATACTTGCCACACCATGCACATCGCATAAAAGCCGGCTCCCCACAAATACTACATTTGGGTATAAGCTTTTCATTCCTGAAGTAACAGAAATCTACAGGATTTTGAAATTCGCTGGAATGCGTTTCTAGATATCCGCTTTTAGGGGTGCCTAAAATTGCATTCAAGGTAAAACTCATGGACTCGTGGACAGGACACTGCCCAAATGAATTACAGCAGTTGATTCCACAAGACAAGGAAGTAACTTTTTCAATGATTCAAAAAAAAAAACGACGGGCATCGTTCAGCCTTCAGATGTGTTTGAATTCCGGATTTGGAAAAATTTCGTGCGGACATTTTCGGATAATGTGATTCTGCAAGAGAGAGATGTCAATTTGCACTTACGTAATGAAATAATTAAATTGCAGTCCCTAACCCACAACCAGTGTTTCGACGCTTGATTCTGTATTAAATTGATTCATATCCTGTAACGAAATATCCTGCTCCACGATTTTATTTAAAGTCACACATCACCATCGGAATTGTAGTAAGCACAAGAAAATAATTATTTTTTCCTTTCAGTGCATTATTGATCAAGTTCAATAAAATCGTTTAACTTAAAAAAAAATTTTATACGTATTTTTTACATCTCGCACTAAGAGCGTACATTCCAACCTGGCGCTCCAGCGTGCTATTCTGTAGCGACATGTCAAAATCCACAGATTGAAGCGGCTATGTAAACGGGCCTAATCAGTGGCGGATTTAACAGGGCGGTTGATGAGCAGTCGTCGCCTGGGCCCCTGCCCGAAAGGTAGGCCCAGGGCCCCCCAGGGCCCCATTTCCAAAAAAATTATGATTAGGTATAGGTATCCAAACACTATATTTCTTTTTTTGTACTACTGTTGGAGATACGTCTGGCTTTCGTCAACGAGCACGCTTTCCAGCACTTCACCCTGTCTTTATTTAGATAACCAATAGAAAGCGTGGTACTGACTTCGACCTTCGTTTCCCTCGCTCAAGGCGAGCCAATGGGGGCGCGAAACGTTGTTTCGGTTTTTCCGCAAGGGCTGCCTGCCTGTAGGACCCTTGTGTAGTTGGATTTTAATTGCAGTCGTTCAGAGCGTTCAAGCAGTTAGAGCTCCTATATATATTTACCGTAAAACTCCATGTACCGGAATTAGGAATATTTGCTTTTTGAATAAAAGTTATCGTTTAAGTTTTGAACGAGTGTCTAATTTCCTGGTACACAACACTACTACACTTGGCCCATTCTTAATAAACTATCTCTTCATTTTCCCAAAGAAATGGGCCCCCTCAGAACGTTTGCCACCTGGGCCTTTTTTCTTAAATCCACCACTAGGCCTAATCAAACCTTTTTTAACCGTATTTTCATAAGGCTTTCGATATATGTATCATTCGTGAAAAAACGCCTTCTATCTATGTGTTTCGCACAAAAAGTTTCGATTTCTTTTCTAAATTCTTTATAAACTCTTTATAAGACGTATTGTTACTATGCGCATGGCAAAATAAAGATTTTCAGTACATTTTGGTAACACAGTAGATTAAAACTAAATTAAGGGAAGTATATATACATTTGGTTGAGAGACACTGTCAGGCCATGACAAAGTCGCTGCGTTCTACCGAGTAGAGGGAAGTGGGGACAAGAGGAGTATTAGCCTTGGGCGCGGCTACAAAGCTGCTTCAAGCAGCTTGCTTGATGCCACGTTGCGCGCGCGCGGCGCATGCAAAAATAAAATACGGCGCGTGGAGGGGAAGAGATCCGCAGAAGGGGAGTGGGTCCCACACGTGGAATGCGCTGGTTTTACCCATTCCGTCCATGCGCCACATATGGTACACACTCATCGTCCGTTGCGGTACGCTTGCGTGCACCAGGTGTGACGCATCGATATTTTCTCGGTACAGCAGTCTGTATAGAAGTTTAGAGTATTCCGCGACTACAAAAGAAAGTCGAAAACGCTTACGACTATCGTTTATTTGCCATCGCATCGAAAAAGTCTGTCTTCCGCCAAATGCATAAACATTAACGCGACGCACATTTAATTCCATTTTGAAACTCTAACGAAATTATTCTGAACTTATAATAATACGAGTCAGTGGATCTAGTAAAGTTCCGAATATCGAGATTTTGTAACACCCATTACATTAAAATGGCTGAAAAGAAATATACTACTAAGGAGTTACTGGATATGCTGAAAAGTTATCACATCGATAGCGATGAAGAAAGCATATTCGGCAGTCACGAGGATACGGATTATAGCAGTGAAAGTGAAATGCTGCCTTCTGAAGATGATACGGCTACATCGGAAGAGGAAGCAGCGACGCAATTGGAACACACGCGGGAACGCTCGTCGCGCAATGTGAATGTTTCCGAAGCAGCATGGAGCACGAATATCGTAAAAACGGAGAAACTGGCATTTACAGGAAAGTGTGGGCTTCAGACTAAACTCTTAGCAAACATTACACCGATAGAATTGTTCGAGCACTTCTTTGATCGTGACATAATTATGCTAATGGTCTCGGAGACAAACAGATATGCACAACAGTATATTAGTAGGCAACAACTGTCGCAACATGCTAGAATGAAGAAATGGAAGGAAGTAACAGAAGATGATATGAGGAAATTTATTGGCATTATTTTGTTAACCGGACTCATCAAACTTCCCAGATTAGAAGATTACTGGAAGAAGGATCCGTTATTCTTCCACCCACTTTTTCATCATATTCAAATGTCGTATAATCGGTTTGCCTTGATTTTAAAAAATTGGCACTTCTGTGACAACGAGGAAGCGACGGCAGATAGATTGTATAAGATTTCCAGAATTATGGATATGGTATTTTCAAATATTCAAAAATTGTATATCCCTGGCGCAGAAGTGTCTATTGACGAAACTACAATTTCTCATAACGGCTACCTTCACTTCCGCCAATGTAACACTAGTGACCGTCATAGGCATAGAATTAAAGTATACAAATTGTGTGATATGAGCGGCTATGTCTGGAATGCGTCCGTTTATTGTGGCGGAGGATCAAGTAAAAATAAAATTCCAGGATTAAATTATTCAGGATCAGTTGTGATTGGTTTAGGTAAATCACTCCTCAGTTGTGGGAGATTATTTGCAGCGGACAGCTGGTATAGCAGCGTTGAACTGACAAGCTATTTGAAAGCCCGCGACACGGAATATTGTGGAGTCATAAGAAAAAATCGAAAAAAATTTCCACAAATTTTGACAACGAAAATGAAGAAAGGCGAAATGAAATCGGTATTGAATTTTGAAGGAATTCGAATCTTCAAGTATCAAGACAATAAAGAAATCTTTATGATTTCAACTTTTCACGGGAATGAATTGAAAACAGTGACGAAATTAAAGCATTCGGGAGACACAGCATTGAAGCCCAGTGTCATTGTGGACTATAACAGAGTCAAAGGTGGTGGCGCTGATTTATCGAATCAGATGATTGAATTCTGCTCGCCAGCGAGGAAAAGTGTCAAATGGTACAAAAAAGTAGTATTTCAGCTACTTAATATAGGAGTATTCAACAGTTGGATTATCTACAATAAAATATCAAAATCATATACACTTGCAGATTTTACAAAAGCAATTTCCTCGTGTTTACTTGGAAATTTTAATACATCTGTCAGGCAGAACTTGAGCCACTTTCTTGGAGGTGTCCACAAATTAACAAACATTCCAAGAAGAGAATCTGGAAAAATTGCACGCAAAAGATGCGTTTCTTGTTACGAAAACATAGCGAATTCAGAAAATGTTCAAGAAGCTAGAAAGAAAGCCAAAAGAGTGAGCACTGAATGCCAGCGATGTAGTAAGGCTTATTGTCTCAATTGTTTTAACTTCAAACATAAATCATAACGCCAAAAAAATTGACTCAAACTTGAATATATATTAAACTTATACAATAGATATTAATATTATAAGTTAATAAAAAATTTGTAATAAGTATAAATATTACTTCATTTTCTGTTATTTTTTCACTGGTAAAAGTACTGACAATTACATTTCCCGTCCAGACTGTTGTCCAAAAATATGGAATAAAATATTGTAACTCGTTTAACTTTCGAGGAAATTGACTGAATTTCGATGGGGTATGCAAGCACCCGAGTACAGTTTTAGGCACGCTGAAGTAATAGTCCGGGAGCCAGCGACACATTTTTTTGACCAATTCGTTTAAAGTTAGTTTATCTTTTTTCTTTTATATTTGTGCTACATATGCAGAAAACGACCTCCTGCCAACGCACCAGCGGAACAACGCTTAACAGCAGCGTGTTAACTATATAAGAAAATATTGTGCAAAATCCTTACATGTTTAAATCTGAAAATTTTTGTACTAATAATAGACACCATAAACCACCGAAAAATGATCTGCTGCCACCTTAGTTGTGAAACGGCATGTTACTGCCACTCGTAAAATATGTTAAAAAAAATGAAATCGATTGACTAAAATGTTTAAAGCTGAAAATTTTTTGGTGATACTTTATATAAAATTTACACAAAATTGAAGAACAACGATTGCTGCCAGTCCTATCACGGGACAAAAGCCTTGACAGGAGTCAACAAGGTGCAACGCCCCGCGCCGCGCCAATTTGCATCTCCAGGACGAGTGCAATTTAACGTTAATTTTCTCCATTGCGGTCATATATTTAAAACTGAATTTTTTGTACTAATTATTTACATTAACAAGTGTAAGAAAAACGTTTGCTGCCAGTCCTGACGTGAGACAAAAGGCTTGGCAGGAGCCATCAAAGGTATGGCGCGACAAGGGAATACAATCCGGTCATATATTTATGACCGCAGCGGAGAAAATTAACGTTGAATTGCACTCGTCCTGGTGATGCAACTTGGCGCGGCGCGTGGCGTTGCACCTTTGGTGACTCCTGCCAAGGCTTTTGTCCCGTGATAGGATTGGCAGCAATCGCTTTTCTTCAATTTTGTGATATAAACTGCCACTAAAAAAATTTTCAGCTATAAAAAATTTTAATCAATCGATTTCATTTTTTTTTAACATGCTTATACGAGTGGCAGTGGCATGCCGTTCCGCAACTAAGGTGGCAGCAGACCATTTTTCGGTGGTTTATGGTGTCTATTATTAGTACAAAAATTTTCAAGTTTAAACATGTAAGGATTTTGTACAATATTTTCTTACATAATTAACACGCTGCTGTTAAGCGTTGTTCCACTATCGTGATGGCAGGAGATCATTTTGTGCACATGTAGCACAAAGATAGTAGAAAAAAAAATAAACCAACTTTAAACAAATGAGACATCAAAAAGTGTGGCTGCCTCCCGGACTATAAGGGGAACGCTTTGCCTGTGACAACTTTTTATTTGCTCTACAGAGAAGCTCACTCTATGCTACGTCGAACAAAATTATTCACTTTTTCCTTTCCCGGACTACTGTCTCTAGCAAAAATTATTTATTTATTGTTTAAACGGAGCAAATATGCTCGCAAGGTAGGGATTAGGTTTACAAAATATTGTAAGTAATTTTCAGCTGGATACATTACACTCAAATCATAATCATAAAATCATAAAGAAGGATATGTTATTTTGAACATCATACAATTTCATTAGCTACAGCTAGCTCTAAATTAAGAGGACTATATGGGGTCGAAAAAATCCAATCTTTTTTATATTTTTCTTTCAAGTTTATCTACCTTATCTGACGAAGAATATTTCTCCGAAGTTCTCTTTTAAAATTCGAAAACATAACGGGGTTATGGAAAAAATATATAAAAATTGACTTCTGTATGCTTTTCTGACTTTGGAATGTATTCATTACTTACATACACATTGTATAGATCAGAGACGTACGTCCAACCTGAACTCCGGACTTTAGGCACCTTCCCCTATTTTGCTGTTATTACTATATATGCATCTGAACCCGAACGGTAGTGATGTTGCGTTCTGTGTGCACGGTCCACACAAACAATATGTATTATGTAGAGAGGGACAACGGCTCGTAAGGGGCATCATCCATGAACATCGTTGGTATAGATAGGCGATTTCAACTAAATAAGTCAATAATGAGAACTTCAGAGCTCTTACTTAGACAGTGGTTCCGAATTGCAGATGCTATAAATTGCCAAAGCAGAAAACTTCTATATATTTGTGTTTGTCTGTCGCCTAAAAACTTTCGAACGATAATCTCTGGGATGACGAAATATGCCTGAGCTCATTATGTCTGACTAATTTAGATGAATGTGACCATTTTCACAAAAAAACTAAAAAAATTTTTTTTATAAAATCGGAATCTAAATTTCAGGCGAAGCCGAGTAGTAAAGCTAGAATTACTATACGTATAAGTACCGATAGATTTTTAAAATCACTGTTTATCTCGAATGTTTAAAATATGAGTATTGATAAAAAGGACAAGATGTGCATCGAAGCTGTCGAGTATTATATAAGTAAAAGAGACGTTTAGGAACGAATACGCCAACAAAAAAATGCAATCGAGAAAACTCATCCCTTTCAAAAGAATTTATTAGTGGATCCGAAATAGCAGACAAGAATAGTGAAATTGATTCGTTTGCTTGACCAAGACTCTCCAAGGTCGCTTACGCGTAAGCTCGGGGTTCTCCCACTCTCGTCCGCGTTGTCAGGGATACCGCGCGACGCTAACCGCGCGAAGACGCTAGTCCGGCTAGCCCGTCATAGCAGCCTTCGTAGCCTTGCGCGGTCTCCTTGACAACAGAAGGCACGCTGCGCGAAAGAAAGATTGGAAAGGGAAGCAGGCGCGTGAGGGGCCCCTACGTTGGAGAGCTCTGGTCTTAACGATATTACTCGTAATATGTTTTTATAGAAACGGCATTCTTTGAGCTGATTGATAAGATTTCTTAAAATCTAATGAACCCATGAAATTCAGATTCTGAGAATCTGTACATCCTAAAAATATGCTGTTTATGGTACGATGGTATTTTTTTTTCATTTTCTCATTTGTTCTCATTTTATGTTAAAAAATCAGCATCAGACAAAAAATAGAGGTCTCTACATTATAGGGCCGCCATTTTATTATAAATTACAATATTTCGCAAAAAGCTACGATCACACGATACGCAGATATATCTTAGAATGTACTGTCGAATTTTTAATCCAATTGAGTCATTAAATTTTGAAAAATCTTGCCAATTTTATGGAACGTTAATCGTTATTGATAAGATCAAGAAAGTTGCTAGTTCTCCGAGTTCTAATTGGTATTTGGAGCTAAAAATAATTAAACTGAACAGCGTCTAAAAAAATCATAAACACGCTATGAAACAGAAAATTGTAAGCCCATAAAGGCGCATATCTTTAAGTGTATCATAAACTTGACATTTTTTCGGTAATAAACCAATTTCCAGTTTGTAGTTATAAGCCAATGTTAGGTACGCCGAGCAATAACAATTATCTTTTTCTTTACTTATTAAGAAACTTGTTATATTCAACATTAGTACTAAATACAATAAAATTTGCGTTAAATATGATATTTATATAATATAATACTTGTCACAAAAGTATAAAATTAAACAATCAAGATTTTATATTGAATATTATACACTTGGTTCATCTGTGAGCTACCAAAAAACTTTGCGAAGTTACCCGAATTATAGTAATTTAACAACTAAGCCAGCGTTGGCCACATCGGGCCATTTGAGAGCCCTGTCTCCATGATGTTTACCATAGCCACGCGGAAGGGGTGCTCGAATGCCAATGGTAACGTGGGCGCATCACGGATAGGGAAAACTGTAAGAGTGTAAGTAGTAACGTGCGGTGCAGGCTCGTTCGTAAGGTAAATGTACCAATAACTGACCATCTAAGGCCACCAGAAGAATATATTGCCAATATCACGTAAAAAACTAATGCTATCCTAAGCTTTTTTGTATTTAATAGGTAGATTGGATCTTCCTTTATTTAAAAAAAATTGTCATGCATTCATTTTTATATTTCTGGCATATAAAAAAAGAAAAAATTCAATAAATACGTTTGTACCAATACATGACCAGTAAAAAGGCGATTGGCCCAGTGTCTAAATTTCACTGCCCCAGTACATAGCCATAATTTTTATAACCCGTCAGAAATGATTGTAATACCAAAAGAATTGTTATTTATTCTAAAAGTCGGTAGGAAAATAAGAAAAAGGTCGTACTATATAAAAAAAAGTTGTAGAGGTTAATGAAACGTTAACAGATTAATAGTTTAGATGGGAGAATAAATGGCTTGAAGACTGATTGTATAAGAAAATATTTTTTTAATATATATTAAAATATATATATAATTAAGTAGGTACATATAACATATATATAATAATAATTACACAGTATATAAATACTATAACTTAATACTAATGTAAGATTTTATTTAATATTTTTCTTTTTAGATACTACCTTTTTTATTTCGTTGTTAGTTTTCCTCTTCTCTTCTATCACAGCCTGCTTAATTTTTTTTTCTTTTTCTTTTTGAATTTTTAATAATTCTCGTTTCTTTCTCTTTTCTGCAATTTCCCTTTGCTTTTCCTGTTTCTTCTATTCTTGTGCGAACTTTTGTTACTACCACTGGTCTTATATTATGACAGTTGATACAACCTTTGCTTTTTCCCGTTCTTTATTCAAAAGATTATCTGGACAAGTTAACACTTTGTCAAATGGTGCTTATATTTAAATTAGTCTTTTTGAGCTTATATTTAAATTAGTCTTTTTGATACTTAAGTCTATTATTTGGCACTTGCTTTCATCAATTGCGTTTTCTGTTAAAAACATGAATAGAACATTAATTTCTGTTTGCTTTTATTTCTTTATGTACTTTTAAATTTTCTATGATATAAACATGCTTACCTATAATTGTAACACTTCTAGTACAGTTTTCTAAAATACTTATATCAACATTTGCAGAGAAATTCTCACATACATTATCTACCCTGATAACCAGATGTCTGCAATCTGACGTCAGATTGGCAGCAGGGTCTGCCGTGAGAGCGCAGAGCCTGACGTCAGATCCGTAGTCATCTGTGTCCGCATTAGGATGCGTTCTGAGGTACAGAGCCTGACATCAGGACCTGACGTCAGATGGGCAGCAGATTTGCAGCAGATCCTGCCGTTCGCCTGACACGTCTAACAGCGCCATCTGAGGGTCAGAATTGGCAAACAATTCCATACCCGTGACGTCACACGGCCGTCCCTACGCACCAACACAAATGTAGCGTTATTGCTGTAGGTGTATCCCTACCCCTATATAACCTGCCAGCAGATTCTGCAGTTCATTAAATAATTAATTCTACTTATTTCCAAAAATATTTATTTATTCTTTAAAATCGTTACAGAATAATATAAGTAGCGCATATAAATTCAACGAAGAACATTCAATATTTACATTTATAAATCCATATACAATACGTCCCAAAACCAGTGGTACATGTTAGGTGCGATATCAGAAAATTTCCTATATTTTCGACTTCGTTTTTCTGCAGAATCACCATATTCCGTATTGTGTTAGCGCTGAAAACAAATAGAACATTAGTATAAAATTAAACGTAACGTATGAATAAACAGGATACATGCGATACTTACTTCAGCTCCATCTCCGCACAGCACACAGCCCAGGCGATCATGCATGCTCCTGCGAACATTAACATTTATAAGAAAACATGTGTTAAATTATTATTTACGAAACAAGACGCTAAACATTCGCACTTCGCGCATAACCCTATTTTTCTGTCTTGCAGATAATGTGACTCTCGATTTTCGCGACGTGGATAATTGGAAATTATTCAATACCACAATTACGTTTGCTTTCTGGATACTTCGAGATGATTTGTCTGGATATTGATGCTGAGAATCGCGTGGAATATTTTTCGAGTGTTTCTCTTCAAACACAACGGATACCTCTTTGAACAAACAGTATTTAGATGTAACACGTGTACCAATGTGGCGGTACAATGGGCTACGCTCGGATTGGCTGCGCTATAGTGCCGAAACTCGTAATTGGTCAAGACTCTTCGTCCAGTTTGCGTTCGTTTGCGAGGTCTGAGGTGGCGGTGGGCCGGTGGCAGTCACTGGCAGTGGCAGTTAGTGGCAGTCAGTGCCGACAAAACCGAAAAATATTCCACGCGATTCTCAGCATCAATATCCAGACAAATCATCTCGAAGTATCCAGAAAGCAAACGTAATTATGGTATTGAATAATTTCCAATTATCCACGTCGCGAAAATCGAGAGTCACATTATCTGCAAGACAGAAAAATAGGGTTATGCGCGAAGTGCGAATGTTTAGCGTCTTGTTTCTTAAATAATAATTTAACACATGTTTTCTTATAAATGTTAATGTTCGCAGGAGCATGCATGATCGCCTGGGCTGTGTGCTGTGCGGAGATGGAGCTGAAGTAAGTACCGCATGTATCCTGTTTATTCATACGTTACGTTTAATTTTATACTAATGTTCTATTTGTTTTCAGCGCTAACACAATACGGAATATGGTGATTCTGCAGAAAAACAAAGTCGAAAATATAGGAAATTTTCTGATATCGCACCTAACATGTACCACTGGTTACGGGACGTATTGTATATGGATTTATAAATGTAAATATTGAATGTTCTTCGTTGAATTTATATGCGCTACTTATATTATTCTGTAACGATTTTAAAGAATAAATAAATATTTTTGGAAATAAGTAGAATTAATTATTTAATGAACTGCAGAATCTGCTGGCAGGTTATATAGGGGTAGGGATACACCTACAGCAATAAACATTTGTGTTGGTGCGTAGGGACGGCCGTGTGACGTCACGGGTATGGAATTGTTTGCCAATTCTGACCCTCAGATGGCGCTGTTAGACGTGTCAGGCGAACGGCAGGATCTGCTGCAAATCTGCTGCCCATCTGACGTCAGGTCCTGATGTCAGGCTCTGTACCTCAGAACGCATCCTAATGCGGACACAGATGACTACGGATCTGACGTCAGGCTCTGCGCTCTCACGGCAGACCCTGCTGCCAATCTGACGTCAGATTGCAGACATCTGGTTATCAGGGTAGCAGTTTAACAATAGCTTACCTTCTGCAAAATGAATCATCATATCAAGGTCAATATTCTCTAAACAATTTATATCTTCTTTTCCTTCTAATATAATTACATTCGTATCATTGCCATTTACATCAATGTTTAAATCCGAAAACTGTAGACTATTAGAAGCACAAGGTTCAAACTCTCTCAAAACACTCTCAGTCAGTTTTGCTCTGCTAATTGATAAATTTTGCGACACTCTTGTTGTTATTTGTTTATGCCTATGGCAAAAGCTTTCATACCAATGCCTTCCTGGTTGATTATCTTTAAAAGGTGTTTTCGTCCCTAATTCAGTAACAAGTTTTTGTACGCAACACAATAATTGTATTTTGTAACCGGGAAGCCTCAGTCATTGCAATATAAAATCCAATTAACGACTTTTTTCTCTTCGACTGTGATCAAATATGTTGGTGGACCTTTCGCACCTTGTACAGGTATAATATTTTTATGCTTGGCATATAAAGTACTTCTTGGTACTTTGTATTTTATAGCTGCATCACGTGTACTCATACCATTTCTCACTTGTTCAAGTGCATTATTAACGTTGTCTTGATTATAATTTTTTTGGACACTTTCCTCTTCACTTTGCTTTGTCTTTCCTTCATTTTTCTATTTTACAACGTAATTAACGATATTATTATATATGACTTAAAGCGTACTTCAAAATTTGAGGTTATGTACTCTAGACAATAGAAAACGCGTAAAATATTGAATGAATGTATATACTTACTTTTTTAAATATTACACCAATAATTTTATTTACACTTTATCTATTAGTTTCAACTTATACGAAATGAAAACACTTTATACTATCAAAAAAATACTCCTGGCTATACACTAGTACAAGCCTTTGAGTATACTAAATCGCGACTTGCCCTATACATGGCCGCTTGGTTAGTAATTGGGACAGACACGAATATTGTCTATCGATATATAGCCACGTATTTTTTTACATAATATACAATCTAAATGCATAATACCGCGTTAATTACTTGCTTTAAATACTCTTCGGATTCCATAAGTTATTCGTTCATATAAAGAAACCCAATGTTACAATAATTATTTGCTTAACAAACATCGCTTTCTCCTTAGCAAATTCTGAAGAATCTAGCAAAATTCGTCACGCGTCTTTACTGTGAGATTTCAAACAATTTTTTAAGTGTTTTAAACATAATATTTATCAAAATCATTTTTAGGGTATGAAGTTTAAGGATTATATAACACAAATTAATCAATATATTGTGCCTGATTGATATACATAGCTTAATAATAATTAATATCTGCATCAGTGGCCATGCATTGGTACATGGCTAGTCATCGGTACATTTACCTTACCCCTACGCTAAAATAACTGGCCCTCTTAGGAGCCCAAGTGCAGGGCAGGGACACTCCAATGCTTTAAGAGTGCAGAAGGATAGACGCCAGTGACGCCATCTAGCGTATATTAAGAACCCCAAGATAAGATAATAGATGACCGTTCAGATGATGGATATATTATTCAGATAATGTGCTGATACGTAACTAAAGAACTTAATAAAATGAAGAGACCAATAGAAAAACATACAGAAATACATACTTAGTTATTAAAAAAGTTACTGTAAGAACTAATTATGTATTTCTATATGTTTTTCTATTGGTCTCTTCATTTCATTAAGTTCTTATTCATAAAAGTGTGTTTTATGAATAAGAAAAAGGTAATGAAATTGTTTTAAAGAGTTTTTTTATTATATAGCAAAATTACAGTTTATCTGTTATATCTAGTACGTCCATAACACGAAACCTCTTTACGCTCAGAACTTCTTTACAAATATCTTTTGTTGCTGTAGACAGTTTAACAGTTTCCTTAAACCCTATAGCGTTTACAAGGTCCAGATTTTGTGGCTCTATGTATATTTTTCTCTTGGGAATATGCGCTGGAACTGGGTCCAGGAAGTACATTACCGCTTTCTATGCTGGATAAGTTACATACGTTAGAGTTTGGCGTTGTTGGCAAAATGGAGTCACTGGATTCAGCGACTGCAAGGGAAGAGCTTCCCCTATAAGAACTGCTTTCCGCTGACTTTGGAGACAAATTCCCAAATGTAACTGGAGAAAAATCTGCAGTTGGCGGAGTAATATTGATCCCAGGTGACGAATCTTCCTTCCTCTCCATATCAATTTTCACATCAACTTCCTCTGACGATGAACTGCTTTCCCTTTTGTCAGGCAGCAACAACGAAGGTACTGTTCCTTCCTTCAGCTTTCTCCGTACACTGCATTGATAGTCTTGTGGTTGAAAATGTAAATGACAAATTACGTACCGCTCATCGTAAACCTGCTTGTACGTTAAGCCTAGCAATCGCGGATTAGCGTTGCTTCAATCCACTGCGAAGCGATTATAAATTTTGGAAAACGATGAGATTTTACCTGTCGAGTTGATGAACAATTCAGGACAGCACACTTTTGCTTGTCATTTGAAATCCGTTTCACGTTCATTTGCAACGCACAATTACTTACCTTAAATCAAAATTAAACACAACACAATGAATACACTTTACTGCACTGTACCGACAAAAATATCACTGACAATTTCTGATGATTGCTGACAATATGTGACAATCAGAATATCAGATATTATGACATTAGTGACAGTGAATGGCGACAAATGGCGGCCACGTGCAACTGTTTTGAACTGATTACTGAGTGTAATGAAGACAGACGCAACCTACCGCCAGCGGAGTGAGGGATGGCGAAACAACGCCATCTAGCGTATACTCAAAACAGGATGAACTATCTTTCTGCACGGCGCCTATATTACTGTCCACCCCCTGCCCAAGTGGCAGTGATTACTGGGGCCCCCCAAGATTCCCAGTCATTCAAGCCGATTGTACGGGCATGAGGCTGCACCGCACACTACTTCAGTTTTCCCTATCCGTGACGCGCCCACGTTACCATTGGCTTTCGAGCTCCCCTTCCACGCCGCTATGGTAAATATCATGGAGTAGGGCTGTTCGATTCACCTCAAAGAATCGATCCTCGAATCGATTCAGAATCGGATTTCAAGAATCGATCCTGCTAAAAAATCGAAATCAAAGAATCGAATCGGAATCGAACACCCCTATCATGGACAGTGGTGGTGTTGCGCGATTCCAATGATTATTCTTGATTCTAACGCGGGTTGGTGCCCGTGGAGCGCTAAAGCACTCCGCTCGCGAAGTGCGCGGGTGTTTTAAATAAAAGGAACTTGAATACTGGTAAAAACTTCAATATATTCTTAATAAGTTTTTAAGAGATCGTTTATAATTAAGAACAGTTATGGACTTTTTCAATCGACAGTCAAAATCGTTCTCCTTTTCCGGAGTCTTCCGTCGTTGAACTTTTCCTCCTCGAACGTGGTGCCCCTTCCATCCTTGCGCGTCCTCCCAATCCTTTGGCCAATCAGAACGAAGGATGCGTCAGATTCAAGCGGTAGGCTGTCCCGCGGATGTCCGTCCGCCCTCGCGAATAGACGTCCATCTTTCCTTCTAATTCCGGGTGGTGGTGGAAACTCTGTGGAAGCGCGTTTTTCCGTTACACGACGGGGTGCCCACGTGGGAAGAGAAAGTAGGTTCTGCTCCGAGGATCGAGAAAACAACCCTTGAAAGGAATTTATGATTTCCTTAGCGTCGCCAACTCTTTAGGAGTCAATCGACACTCCTAAAGACTAACAAAAGACAAGGCCTTCTCAAAAGATTACGTGACTTTAGAAGAAACTCGCGATTCGTTTCGGGGTCTACTAATTGAGATCTTTCCCACGCATGCCACCCGCATCGCGTATCCTTAACAATACTCCCCTTCATCGAACGCAAACATCTGCTTTTAAATTTCGCTCGTAATTCACATACCGATTATATACATTCCCGTAGCTACATTCACGTTATCAAGCAACACACCAGCGAGCATCGCAACAGTGGGCAGTGGTGGGTAAAGACACGAATTTTTTATTTTATACACGACACGTGTCTTAAATATTGTAAATGTCGTAAATGTCGCAAATGTGTCATAAATGTCGTATATCTGAAATGAAAATAACTAACCCATAAAACGTTTTTCGTATAGGTTATGAAGAAGTGCCAATTTATTAATAATTATAATTCTGATTTAAAAAATTAAATTAAATTAAGTTACACTAACGAAAAATGGATATTGAAAGATTAGTAAAAGAAATGCATTGGGAAACCAAAAATTTCGATTCGCCAACTAGTGACAGAAAATTGAACTCCTGAGAGTAGGTCGAAATCCGTCGATGTCCACATGATTAGTTTCATATAATTGTTTATTAATTGTTAATTAGATGTCCATATAATTGTTCATATTGTACATTTAAAAGTGTTGTACTTAATGTTTTTCTCGATGGAACTACATAGCTCTTATTTAATGCATGCACAAAAGCTTTAAAGTGGCTTGATTCCACCATACTGAAAGGGATATTGCACTGATAAATAAAATTTTATAATAATTATCAATTTCATCTTTTCTGAATCAGTGTTTAAATAGACATGTTGTGAAAAACGAGTGTTTTTAAATTTGTTTGAACACTAAATTTTTACTTATTCGATTAATAAATACTTATTCGGAATGTTTGGTGGGATCCGGACCTACTTTTAATAGTTTGCCAACATACCACCAGAGCACTGAAATCTAAGCCACGCCTTCATTAAGTTTCCCAATAGAATAATAAATATAATTTGTTTAAATTAAAAATTATATTATTAAAAAGACTATTTTTATTTTAGGAAAAAAGCCATCAATTAAAAGTATAGCACCTTGCTGTTTATTTTGTCCAATGGAATTGTATAATTGTTCATATTGTACATTTAAAAGTGTTGTACTTAATGTTTTTCTCGATGGAACTACATAGCTCTTATTTAATGCATGCACAAAAGCTTTAAAGTGGCTTGATTCCACCATACTGAAAGGGATATTGCACTGATAAATAAAATTTTATAATAATTATCAATTTCATCTTTTCTGAAACAGATATTTTTATTTACACAATTTTCAATTCAAATAAGTTTCATTTATTATCGTACATTTATTTCTAATTACTTTACCTTTCACGATTCATTTTTTATTAGTTATTGTACCTGAACAATTACAAAACAATTATTAACATCACGCTTTTAAATACTTTTGGGGGGTTAGGAAAGTAGCGATTATATGATTTATATGTAGTTTTCGATGTATTCTATAATATTCGCATGCAACCAACAAGCGAGTCAGAAAGAACTATATTTTTCCAACATTTTAATTGTTGAAACCTTAAAATAATGAATATTTCTATTTACTATATTTGCGACAAATAACACGTATGAAATGGGCTTAAAAACGACATATTATACGTACATTTGCGACATGTCGTAAATGTATTTGCGACTCCGTGTAAAATACCGACCCATCACTGATCATGGAGACCGGGCTCCCAAATGGCTCGATGTGGCCAACGCTGAACTAAACTATTACCAGTTTTCGTGTATCACAAAAAACCCTAAACCACTCCTTCCTATAAGAATTTTATGATGTGTAGTTATCAAAATGGCTTGAAATAAATGATTAGAGAATATGAAAAATAGATTTATAAAAATTTAAAAGTTATAATAGGCAGTTATATGCATCCATCTGTATTATCCACTTGTGTAGAATTACTCAATTTGAATTACTGTATCACATTTAAATAGAAATGTTATATTAGCAAGATGGAGTAGTTTTTCATCAAGACAACACAACACCATATGCCACATAAGAAACACTATAAATTTTTAAGCGTTCAATTTACAAATAACAAGTCATTTATCATGATTACTCCATTGCATTTCTATAACTTACAATAATACAGAATACAATATCTACAGATATACATATATTTGTATACAGTTGTACTGAAAGAAGTTTTTAAATCATGCTTCAAAAGTGAAAGAATCCTACATAATAAATAAAAAACCTTGCTAGATATAGGAGAAGTTTGTAGAAAAGTAGTTATAAGGATAAATCATATTACTCACAAAGCAATACAATATTGACAATTATTTAGTACAGACTTACAAGAAGAATCTATCCATTCACCTATCCGTATTCCCAAACGAAAAACTATTACTTTTACACTCAGTAATTTTGATTATAATTCCTTAAACGCAGCTAATACTCTCGCAAAAAATTATATTTCTTTTTAGCAAATCGTGCACAAATTGAAGCTAATAATTCCTTCATATCAAATATTAAACATACATGAAGAAGAAGGAAGATTCTTGTAACTGTGGTTTTAATACTCTTTTACCATACTGGCATACTGTAATAGGAAATTAAGAAAAATGTTGATATTATTTCTCTGTATTAAAAATATGATTTAGTAACGTAATAATTTATTTTAATATACAATTTCCAGGTTGCAGTTCCAGATGTCGTCGAAGCTGCAAAAGACGCGGATATCCTTATATTCGTATTACCCCATCAATTCATACCAACATTGTGTGCAACATTACTCGATAAAATTAAGCCAACCGCAGTTGGTTTATCGTTAATTAAGGTACAATTTCCTAATATGAATCTTATTTGAAAACAACTCAACTTAATGTGACATATTAAAATATTCTTATATTTTGCTTTAAGGGTTTTGATCGAGGAGATGGAACAAATATTGAGCTGATCTCTAAAATCGTTGAAAAAAAATTAAGAATTCAGTGCTACGTTTTAATGGGTGCAAATTTGGCTAATGAAGTCGCAGAAGAAAAATTCTGTGAAACTACTATTGGTAATTTAAACTAAATAATCTAAAGCTTTGTGGACACTAGCAACAAATTGCGAGAATAACGCCAGCAAGTTCACTTTGTTTGCGACAGTTGGTCTCGGCAAGTGAATTCTCTAATAATGTAAACATATGGTAATATTCTCTCAGAAAGAAAGGTTTTATTTTCAAACGTACTGGAAATATTTGGTGACAGTAGAAAGCAAGGTGGATCAGAGTGTTCGGTTCTGAAACCACGTGCATACCGGCAATTCCCTTGACAACATCTTTCTTCATCTTTAGAAAATCTTTATGGCTTTTAAGGAAGCACACATGACAGAAATAAACTCATAAACCTAACCCGCCTGGATAAAACCTTCCCACCCATGTTAACTTATGTTTTCTCCTTCCATTTCCATGAAGGAGGGGTCCGCCAAGTTTAAAAAACTTTTCCACCACGAATCATATTGTCTTTTTAAGAAAAGTAACACTGTACATGCAACAACATATCTAGTTTGTTAGACCGACATTTTACTAGATATTTTACATATTAAATATTTAATATCAACTCTCAAGAACAGCACTGCAGTATAGACACACGTGACATATTTTCCGCAAGACTAACTGAGATTTCTCTCGCAACTACTTGCTGGCAATGATTTGCGAGAAAAAACTGGCGTAGTGCAAACACTCGTGCAAGTTTACTGTGCAATAAACGTCGCAAGTTGGTTGCTAGTGTCGACAAGATTTAAAAAGTAGCTGGCGTGGATTTGAAAGACGTTGACTGATGTCATATCTATTCACAAATTGGTTATAAATTTCACATTACCAATTAATGCCATTTCATTATAAAGTTATTGCGAAATTCTGTTATGTAATCATTATATCATTATGAAATAAACTTTAGTAAAAATTATTTGCAAATAATATGCCCAAAGAAAAATGAAGGAAAAATCATAAATAATATTTCATTTTTATAAAATACATACAGGGTGAGACACCTAACTCTACCACTTTAAATGACTTGTAAACTGTTTGTTATATGAAAAAAATTGCAAACAAAATTTGTGTGGTTTCAAGGGGAGGTGTACACAATGTATAAATTAGTTTTTTTGCTTGACCCCACAATTTGAAAAATTATTGAACACTGTAATTTAATTTTACAATTTGAAGTGGTAGAGTTGGGTAACTCACCCTGTATATGTATGTATTATATAGCTTTGCATATTTAAGGAGGTTCCTGAGTGGAGTAATTTGAACAGTAATCATGACAAACATGCACACAGTACTCTAGACGTAATTCCCCAACTTTATATTTTTATGAACAAATTAATTTGTATAAAGTCCTGAGGCTTTATCTAAAATAATTTATAAACGCTAAATGCAAACTTCATTATTCTATATCAGAAACCTTCTTGAACTTATCAAGCTTAAATAAAATGATTAAATACTTTGGGAACAAAATTAGATTCAAAGACCGCAAAGCAGAAATCGTTCCACATTTACTAAAAAGTAACCCATTATCAGTTATTGTAAGAATATTAATTCCGTCTACCAAAAGTAATAGAAAATTTTAATAATCAATTATTACAGGCTGCCGAGATAAACGATTGGCACCAATATTGAGAGACCTCATTCAAACTCCCAACTTCCGGGTAGTTGTTGTTGAAGACTGTGAAGCAGTTGAAATATGTGGCGCATTAAAGGTAAATTAAACATGAACGTAATTATTAAAACAGATCTTTTAATAATTCCAGTTATTAATTGCGATCTGTGTTTCAGAACATCGTGGCATGTGCCGCTGGTTTTGTAGATGGTATGGGATTGGGAGATAATACAAAAGCTGCTGTTATCAGATTAGGACTGATGGAAATGATCAAGTTTGTAGATACATTTTATAGTGGTGCAAAACTTTCAACATTCTTTGAAAGTTGCGGTGTAGCCGATTTAATAACTACTTGCTACGGAGGAAGAAATCGCAGAGTTTGTGAACAATATGTAAAGAGTGGCAAGGTACAAATTATATCATTCTATTCATTTATCTCCTTAAAAAATTAGAAACGGTGGTTAATAGAATATGTTCATATTTTTCTAACAGACTATTAGGCAACTCGAGGAAGAACTTTTAGGTGGTCAAAAATTACAAGGACCCGCTACAGCTGATGAAATTCAGGGAATGTTAAGGGCTCGCAATTTATCAGATAAATTTCCTCTGTTCACTGCAGTACATCGTATATGTTCTGACCAAATAAGACCAGCGGATTTACTTGATCAAATTCGTAATCACCCTGAACATGTGTTAGTATATAATCGATTTTATTATTATTTGCAATTATACATTCACTAACATAAAATCCATATTCTCTTAGGTTCGCACCAAAAACATTGTACATGTACTGATTATTATCTTCATACTTTTAATTAAGATAACAAAAATTATCATAACAATCACAAGCATCCCCCATATATCGGGATAAGATCTGAAAAGAATTCTTTACCGCTCTCATTACTGTCAAAATAACATCTTAAATAGAAAAAGTAAGTTGTGCTAAGTTTTCCCATCCTAACTTTGAATTTAATTCTCATATGACATGAATTTTATGCTATTTAATTTGTATCAGAATAATTATATTAAAAAGGTATTATGTACTTTTTCAGGATGAGGTTGGAAGGTGGTGAAGAAACATAGTTAAGTGTTGAAGGTTGTCTAATATGAACTTATTTCCATATTAATATCAACTTTAGGAACGCTGTAAATATTTTGCAATAGTCTCGTACTCTAAATAAAACTATATGAATTGACATTATTGATTTACGCAATCTTGTAATAATTTATGGTTAGTTTTAATTACAGTATAAATTCTGTCTGGACACAGATGTGTAACTGTACTATAAAATATTTAATAAAATATTAAACCCTCAGTCTTCCATTGATTTCAGATTTTTTGTGAATCGTTCAGCTCAAAATGGTTATTAGGTTTTTCGAATTATTCAGATAAATACTACAGATATATGCGGCAATATATTTTTTACTATTTTTCACGTAATATTCTACTAAATTTTTAATACATTACGAAATTAAAAATTATTTCCAATATCTAGCTTTTAATTACTACTTTGGTTTATCTTCCGATGAAGTCATTTTCACATCTGAGCCATTAACAGAGCACTGTTCATCAATATCCTTGTACGGTACATTGTCCACTAATGTTATATCAGGGGTAATGCGAAGCGCTAAAATAGTATGTAATTATGATAGTTAACAAAATTATGAATCCTGTAATTCATTCTAATTCTAAAAATATTACCAAACGTTCCAGGTTCTTTTTCAATTGCTTGAATTACAGTCGTTCGTATTTCATGTTCTACCTCTTGTGCAAATTTGTTCAACTGAAACAATACTTACGTTATAATAATTTATCATATGCATATCTCCTCATGAGTTAAAACAAATCGCAAAAAAGTTCAAATAAAAAAAATGCAGCGCAATAGATGTTTTCAAATATATTGGATTGTACTAATAAAAATTTTTCCCTAAACAATCCTTTTTGATTATTATATATGAAAGATGATATTCCATACTCCATGGTGGCAGAATTGTTAGTGTAATAAACTTGTAACTCGGGATTCATACTTTCAAATCTTTGCCAAGGCTATTTCTTCCCTTTTTCTTTACTTTAAATGTATTTTATGTTCTATTTTGTTTAAAATTATCATTATTTGTAATTATCACATTAACTTTTGTGAACACTACCAAGCACTATTTATTCACAAAATAATTTCAACAAAACACAAAATGTAAAAGAATGATAATCATAAAAAGTTGTTTAAACAAGTGTAACTTGATATTACTTTGATGAGAAGGTTAACAATTATTAGAAGAATGAAATGTCATTGCATCGAAAAAACATTTGTAGTGTGCTTTTATTACAACTGCTTGTATACATATATACTTCCCATTTTGATACTACATTCATCATAAAAACTTTGGATGAAATTAACGTTATGACACTTGATTTTAAGTTGAATTATTAAAGTGTTTAAAGTGTTAATTTTAAACTTTAATCATTTATTTGTTGCATATATTTTTCAGTATATGTAAATCTCCATTTGTTTGAACAAACAGTAAATCAGATTCAGAGATTTGAAAAGTTTTAAAATAAAACAAAGTCTATAAATAAGCAGCTTATTTGAAACGCAAATAAGAGAAAACACTGTTTAATTGTTTAAATTGATGGATACCGATTTTCATTATTTTTTCGAGTATCGTCGGTGTCAATCATACACGTATCACGATCAGGGATCGACGGGCTTAAGCTACGCTGGATGGAGGGGGAAACACCTACAGGAGCGGTGCTAAGCGTGCATGAACTGCGCCTGCGTCAGTCATGCACACATGCATTACCACCGCTCTTGTAAATAGGTGGTTTCCCCTTCATCAATGTAGCTTAAGCCCGCCGATCCCTTATCACAATCTTGTATCGCCGTATGAAACCGAGATAAAGGTCGTCACGCATTTTGGTGACGCGCGGTGAAACAATAAGTTTATAAACAATTGATTCTTATAGACCGAAGCACAGCGACAATTAATTAATTATTATTAATTTCCTCGATTCGCTGCGCTTCGCCAAAATGCGTGACGGCCTTAATACTGTTGGTAAAGGCTGTCCTATCCCCTTCAGTTCAAGGGATGTGTTACAAAATATGTACATGTATTTTAACATCTGTTACAAAGCATTTTTTGATAAGCAACTATATATTAGTCCATAGAATTACATATTATTAAGTAACATAAAGATTATATCCCGTAAAACCACGAAATGAATGTTTACCTCTTCAATGGCTGTTGCGTCTGTGACATTCTGATGTTTTCTGTACTCCTCATTTATTTTGTTCCTTGTAACTAAATGAGATTTATTGTAACTTTTCTGTTTATGACATATACTATATAACAGTTATTATTTTCAATTTACCTTCTAACGCATGTTCATCATCCTTGAAAGTATTCAGTCGTGTTCGATGTAATTTTTTAAACACTTGTAGTACCTGGAAAATGCAATTTCTTTTAGCAAAATATATATAATTATAATACATTTTATATATAAAGAAAGATATTAATGGCTTATGCAATTTATAAATTAAAAGATTTTCGTACAAACGACGTTATCAATGTTTTTAATTACTTGGATATCATTGCAATTGCTTTTACATTTGTACCTAATATTATAGAAATGCTACATAGATTAAGATGGTACCTACTATTACCATGAATTTTGATTAACCTTTGCATAGCTAAGACCAAGTCTGTTTGGATCCAGGTTTAAGGACGTCATACACGCTCCTTCTTGCCATTTGATTTGCTTGTTCAGTCAAAAGTTGTAATGCAAGACGGAACACAGTTAAGCCCACTGACGCTACGTTTAAAATACATCCTGCATTTTGTTGGCAGTTTTTTAGTCGTCGGAGGAAGAATTCAAGGGGTATATAATGCTGGCCAAACAAGGTTTATTGCGATTAGATAGTAGGAATAGTTGGATTGGATTGGTAGAGCAGAGTTACAAATTCGTGATCGGACATTTTGTCTAGTTACGTTTCTGCAATATTTTGTGGTCATAATACGAGGTATTATCGCCGGACTCTACATATCGAACGGACGCACAGGGGACTGGAAACCCTTTTTTGGGGGCCCAAAGCCAATTTTTCAAGTTTAATATTTTGAAGAAAAAATTTTCTATAAAGTAACAACACTTCAAAGCTTCAAAATTTAAAATATTATTCATTTCAGATAATTCCGTGATCAGATACAACGTTCTGAAGACAAAATCGTAAAGTTCAAAGTGAAATTGAAGGGTCGGATGCAATCAAGGGACTAGCGCTCGAAAATGCGAAAAAGTATTGTCGAAGCGCTAAGAGAGGTTGGAAAATTAAATGTTGTTAAACTGGATTTTAAAAAATATAGTGTTACAAAGCTCGCCACGGCACACATTTTTTCTATATACAGTTTTTTTTATCGAATTATTAGTATTCGAGATAAAAATTATAAACAAAAAAATTTCTTCGACCAAAGTCAATACCTTTTTAAACATAAATTGCTATAACTTGAGTAAATATTAACGGATCGTTATGAAACTTGAAACATAAAACTCAGAAAACTCTATCGAAGCCGCAAAGTGTATGCAGAAAACCCTTATGTTAAAAAATGTAACAATATTAAATTAATAAGTAATACTGTGTAGAACCCATGGTTTTCAACATTCACCGATAAAAAGTTTCGAGGTAATTTTGAGGTACATATAACTTGCAGCGACAAAGTTTTTCATTAATACACAAGAGTAGTATAGCTATGCCGATTCTAAACATGGTCCCCTGAGGGGAGCGCGGGGGCGGGTGGAAGTGAGGGCGCGCGGGGGAGTGCGGTGGGGGGAACGTTGGGCTAGGGGATAGCGGGGAGTGGAAGACTGGTTGCGCGCGCACGAGCCGCGGAGTGGGGGAAGCCGTAATCGTGGAGGGGATCAGTCCAGGCCGAGCAGCCGCGGAGACCTCTCCAGACCTGGCCCACCGTCAGAAATTTTTCAGAGGGAGGAAATGACCCACAGCAGAAATTTTTTCATACCTAACGGAGGGAGGGAACGACCTTGGCCCACCCCCGAAAATTTTTTCACACCTGACCCACTCCCGAAAATTTTTCAGACCTGGTCCACGCCGATCTAGCGAACCATTATGTAGCAGAAATTTTTCCCAAACGCAGAGAAATAATAATAATTTTTATCAGAAATTGTTTCGGGCGATGTCGGGAAAGATCGACGTTTTACAAACCATGTATTCGGGGACGGGAAAAAGAGAGCATTATTTAGTTGTAAAGCTAAATTCGGGGGAGGGAAAGAGACATGCATTCTAAAGCTAACAGTATTTCAAAATGTTTTTTCAATCTTAACATCGCAGCGTATCGCGTGATCACGCGTAATTTGACTCCTCTGGAGCAGCCGTGCGGGATGATGTCATTTTTCCCGGCGCGAAGAAGGCGCGAATCATAGAATTATGCGGTGTCAGCAGACATTTTTCCCCAACGCAGAGAAATAATAATTTTGAAACGTCGAATCTTAAAAGTATGTTGTGAGGAGAGAAGGAAGGTAAATAAAATAGAGACATAATATACGTTTAAGAAATATATGTATATATTGTTACATAAATAAGTTTAAAGAAATATAAAAAGAATAATAATAATTTAACATTTTTTCTTCCTACGAGCATCAGCTAGAATATCACTGATGGCACATGCTACCAGTTCGTAATCTACGAGATAATCCTCGCAGTAATATTCACTATCGCGTATGATTTTAGCAGCACGACGCGTATCTAATGTTTCGCAGGCAACACCACTCTGTTGCAACACGTTAACAAAACATTCAAATTTTACTTTCACATCTTCTGCAGTTTGATGCAACCGCGGATACACATAGCTTACACATGGCTCAAGATTACATAAAAATGATACTGTATTCATTTTAAAATACAGTGTATTATCACCTCGTGTCATCTTTACAATCGGTGAATCAAAGATCCGAACAAATCCAACATTAAATCGTCAATCCGCATCGAGTCTGGTTCAGACAATTGTGCATGTTCTTCGATGGATGAATGGCTGTCGAATAGCAGATTCCATGTATGCCATGGTAATATGAGATGATTCCCATGATTGTCACCGAGAAGAACTTCTACATCGACCATAGGTCCTACGTTGATTCCAATTTCCAAATACTTGCTACCCATGGATGTTAATGCGTATCTTCTGACCATGATACGGGATCCTCGGCGCGGACTAGGAGAACAATTAAAGCTATGAAATTGTCCGCTCGTATTAGGAATAAACATAAAAATTGTGAGAATATGTGAAAATAAGCCTTACCTGTCATAATAAATATTCTCCCCACATGGAGCTATGCCATCATCTCGCATGATCGGAACGAAATAATCTGGGCACCCAGCGAATAATTCGGCACTACACAATTTTTGTAGTCGTAACTCGTCCATCAAAGTCACTGAGGCTACTGAGCAATTGATGCAATAACGTCCGGGAGCCGGCTTAAATAGAGGCGTAATTGCTTCCCCCCACCACAACATTTCATTCTAAAGCCACCAATTTTTTCGTAATGTTTTTCAATCCTAACGGAATAAAAGTCTCGACACGTGCTGAATGTAATATAATACTTTTGGGAACGTCGAATCTTAGAATTATGCGGCGTCAGCAGAAACTGTGTCGTGTGATCTTGCGCGCTAATTCGTCATACGCATGAATCATGGAAAGAATTATACCGTATCGATAGAAACTGCATCCAACAATGTTGGGACGGATCGTCGTTTTTGCATGCAATGCATCCGAGGGAGGAGGTCCACCGAAAGAGTTAGACAGAGATACCAAATCATGGGTATAAAAGCGCTCTAAACTGTACAAAGCCTCAAATCGTTGTAACACATTGCGCAGATAATACATTACATTTACATTCCATTTACGATCATGGAAAAATTCGCGCAAGTGGAACGCCAACTGTGAGATCAATCTGCACGATTGATTTCACGCGAAGAATACCTCGCGTGGGAAGAACGATGCAACGAGTGTATCGAATCTTTGGAAGAACACAGCCGAGTGAAACGTCCTCGATTATCGATCGGTGTTCGACAATCGTTAGTTGCTCGAATCGCGCAGCTCGGAGGACTGAAATATTCGTTGCGCAGACGTTTCGTGCGTGAAGGTGCCGGACATTCGAGCACGGGACTTTTGTGGCGCGAAATAGACACTGCGTTCGATAGCTGCGTATTAACTGGTGCCGTGCTAAATTCGAATTACATCGAACCGCGCAACTTCCTCCAGGATGCGGCGGCCATTGTGTTGGAGCATGTGCGGGGTCCTTTGAGGAAACATCGAAACCTCAAAGTGAACACGGTGTTCAACGGCGAATTTGTGGCAGGTGACAAGCATGCTTGTAAAAGCATGAATACCCGAAACTGTGAACTCTTCTGTACATCCGATCTGCAGGAGTGGTACCAGCGATGTGTTATCGAACCCACTCTGGCATCGCTGGAAGAGTTCCAGGAACGCGACAGCGGATGGGCATTGACAAGAATCCTCAATCTGACCGTCAATGTCAACAAGTACAATCCGCTGCGCGCAGGGTGTCACTATATGACAGAGGCCTTCATCACCGAATACGTCGAATAATGATTAATGTTATGCTTTGTCAAAAGTTTCTGCACATCGGTGTTGTAAAATTCTTTTCCTCGATCGGTTTGCAAATTTTTCGGATATCGATCTCTAAATATCTTTGCAAACGCTTTAGTCACCTCAGCGCCACTTTTAGTCTTGAGCGGTACCGCTCATGTATACAAGCTCAGCACATCAATGACGGTGAGTATGTAGTGGTGACCTTGGTTGAATCGGGAGTATGGGCGCATTTCTACAACGTCAGCTTGCCACAGATCATCGTATCCGTGCACTATGACTCGCCTCCGCGGGACATGTCTTCGAGCTGGAGCATGCAATTCCTCGACGAGTTGCCGCTTCTTGTGGCCATGGTTTCCTTTACTCTTGGATTTCGATGATGGTTGCATGTTTGATCGCAGAGGTGTCTTTGACACGAATGATGCGATAATTATCGTGTACGTGCATTATGTGCGCCCCATCGGTCCGAGGAAATTCTTGACAAGTTCAACCGTCTCGTTGACAACTTCAACCGTCTCGCATGATTCTCCTTCGCAGCGCTGCTGCGGGATAGAATTCGGCGCCGGCGATATCTTTTGAACGCTGTTTTTCAGCGCCAGCATCTCTCTCTGAAACACAATCAGCTTCCTCTCTAATTCTTCCTGCTGCTCTCTCAAAAGTTTAATGCTCTTTTCCACGTATAGTTTATTGACGGCATCGCTATCAGCCACCGGTTGAGCTACGCATCGTATCTTGCGTGATTTTGCATCAAAGTCGGCACCGGTCACGCAAAAAGCGTTGTCTCGCATATAATTTCGAAGCAAACCGTTCCATTTGTAATAATCCATTCTAGCTGCGCCACTCTTCTCGAGCGATACTCCAAATTTGTTGATCGGCATCTCAATGCATACAGTGCGCATCATCGGTGCGCAGTTTTATTTATAATGAAGCCTCCCTCGTGGAGTTCCTCGATAATCGACAGAATTTCATTGTCATGCGAGTTGTTGCCCGCCTGACGCGACGCTTCCAGCAAACGGTATCTATCCACAAGCTCGTTGGGATCGTCCCAGCGCCCGTAATCGATCTTGTTATCATTTACCACCATGACTCGCGGCGCCGTTAGACCATTCCCTGCTTTATTGGTTGATACACGAGGGAGTAGCGGTGCAATTACATGTTTGTACTTGTATCCCTTGTTGCCTAATATGGGATTTTGAGCAGAATGACCGCGTCTGTAGGCATTCGTCGCCAGCAGTATACTTTTGTATTTTTGTTTATCGGCATCGCTGTATACAGCATCGTCGGGAATTCTCTTGAAAATCAGTTCGTAAAGGCCGGGCGTTCCTCTGTATTTTACACCATCGATGATTATATTATCAGCCTTGTCCATATCGAATGCCTTATCCCCAAGCATCATTCTACTATCGCCAAAGTATACGCCATACACAGTGTCTGTGACAGTTTCCTTATCCCTACTTATGATTGCGTCCATATATTTTTGTCCCAGGGGACCCAAATGGCTGCGAAACGTTTCTTGTCCCGCGGGTGTTTGAAGTTGCTGTCTAATAGATGCTGCAAACGACTCATCGGGAGTAGTTTCAAAAACATCGTCATCATCATCATCATTGGTTGTGAGCAATTGTACACTGGGAAATGTATTTTTTGGTGGGGGAGGAACCAGGGACTCGTTTGATGCAACATTCTGCCGTTTTCGCTTCGATTGAACTGGTGTAGAGGTTACGAGTGAATGATCCGATGACGTGCGTGGTTTCCTCTTTCTCTTACGCGATGTGTTCCATTTCGGCAGGATTTTTCTTTCCGGCGTTAATGTTTCATTCCCTTCAACGCTTGTGCTCATCAGCGGTGATATTTCAGCTTCTGCCGCTGCGGTATTTTCCACAATATGTTTTAAGGGTCCGACAATAGGTTTAAAGTATCTCTCCAACGCGATATCTTCCTCCATCTTGCCGGTCTTCAAAGCCTGATGTTTCTTGCGAATGGCTTCGCTGGTTCTTGCAATTTCCTTCGCTATTCTCTCGCGATCCTTAATCTCCAGACTATCGATATCAATCATTGTTGCACCGCAGACGTTGCTTTCCCACCGACGTGTTGACAATGATTGAACATCTCACGGTACGGCAAACTCGTTAAATCCCTTTCTGTAACGTCCATTGGACATCGCGCTATCCTTGTCTATCACCACGAAACCATAATCCAGCTGCCAACAATTACGATACAAAGCGCGGAAATCCTCGTAAGACATATCAGTGTTTACATGATCGTTGTACACATGTTTCAAGTTGGTACCATCCTGCTTAAACAGAATCAACAGATTCGCATTGTCGCGTATAAGATGTTTGGGAATCTTTGCATATGTCTGACAGAGATAGAAGCAGCCAACGTTCGAGTGACGCCCCATTGCAAAGTATTCCCTTATCGTATCTTGCTTGTCGCGTGCCACGCCATCAAAGATAAAAATGGAATTCGGAAGCGATTCGCTCAGTGGGATGACGTCACTGTTATTCGAAAATGTGAAGTAGCCAATTTTATCTATCAGAGTCAATAAATTCTCCAAATACTGATATTTTGGCTGTTGCAACGATTTGGAATACACATACACGTTCTCGAAGCGGACGCCGTGAGGACTTTCAAACAAGCTCACCAGCACGTTGGTCTTTCCACAATTTGATGGACCGCAAATGAGGCAGTGTACGGTGTTTGGCAGCATGCTATCATGTCTGCGCCTTGTTTTCGAGGACATCATTTGCGATTTATCGTCAAAATTTGTCACGCGTATCGTCGCAGGTTGCCGCACGAATCGCATCCTCGCTGCGAACCGCGAAAATGATTTTTGATACATCGAAGCGGCGACGCGCCCTACTTATAGACCCGCGCCGAAGCAAAACATCTCAGTATTCGAAATGCTTCTCGTTCTGTCGGATAATTGCGATATTCGAGACATAACCTCTAAGCAGTTGAAATATATACCAAAGATTATTCTACTGGAGTAGTACGTTGGAGGAGTACGTCGGAACGAGAGCGGCATCGTAAATTTGGACAACGTCGAGGGGTCGGGGACTCATTGGATGGCGTATGCGAAGAGAGGGTGTCGAGCTGTATATTTCGATAGCTTTGGAAATCTTCGACCGCCTAAGGAATTGGTGCAATATCTGGATAAAGATGCTGTGAAAATTGAATACAATAGAACGTCTTATCAGCAGTACAATCAGAGCAACTGTGGACAACTGTGTCTACGCTTTCTACAGACGATCGGCACCAAATTTAAGGATTGACTTCCCACCGCTCTGATTCAGTACTAGTCGAGCAGTACAGCTCGGAACATGTCGTTAACATTCACTCTAACCGACAAGAGTAGCACCCTTGTGGTAAGCTACTTTCCACCCATAGATTTGAGCAACGATGATTACGAGCTTGGTATAACAACCTTTGAAACTTATCATACAATACCGAACATTGACTCGAGTAACGATAAATTCTACTTCGCCGTAAACTATGACACCAACAACAACACCGTCGACATCACTCGCGAATACGTTGCGATTCCCCACGGATCCTACGAACTAGATGCTATTGCCAAGTATTTGAAGCAGCGATTACTCGAGCGGTATCCTCAAAATCTCGGTGGCAATGATGACGACAATGGTGGTGGTGACAACGATGCGTATCCAATAGTGTTGCGTCCCAACAACAACACCATGAAAAGCGAGCTATACTGCTCGTTCGCCGTAGACTTTACAAAGTCCAATAACATTGGATCGCTACTGGGATTCTCGACGAATCGAGTATTAGAACCTGGACGGTGGCGCGAATCGGACGATCCAATTACTATCATGAACGTAAACATTATTCGCGTAGAATGTAGCGTGACCGCTGGTGCGTACAACAATGGGAAGCACGTACATACGATACATGAATTTTCTCCGAGGATCCTACCAGGATATAAGATATCGGAAACGCCCGCACAGATCATTTATCTTCCGATCATCGCACGGGTCATTACGGATCTAACGATACGCGTTGTGGATCAAGACGGACGGTTGCTCGATTTTCGAGGTGAAGAGATTACCATCAGACTACACGTACGGCGTCGACGACGATAATACGCGTGGTGCGAACGAAAGAGATGCTTGTGTTGAACGAAACCAGAAACCCGTTTCATCCAAACGAAATTGTTTGCAACAACAACAACAACAGCTCTGATCACGCTAAAACGAAGAGGCTCGGTGCTGCGAACATTGCATTTTTGAAATCATTGGGATTCATTGTGCGCATTTAAGTTGAAAAATGGTTGACATTCTAAGCATTGGAGGGAAGCCGACGTTTGATAATCGCATCGTCAAGCTCCAGACTCACACATACAACCCATACGTCAACTCGACGTTTGGATACAGCGATGCGATAAGAATACCTATACAGCATCAGGATTTATACACATTGCCGTGTGAAAGTTTTCTCTACGTGCAGGGGAAATTGACGATAAATAAGCCAAATGATGCATTAACGGTGACGTTGGGAAATAATTGTGTGGCGTTTTTATTTGACGAGATTCGATACGAGCTGAATGGCGTGGAGATTGACCGCAACAGAAACGTTGGAATAACTAGCACGCTTAAAAACTATGTATCGCTGACATCTGGCGAAGACAAAAATTTGGAGAATGCAAGATGGGGCTTGAGACGACGTAATGGGCCAATATTGAAAAATCATTTCAATTTTTGCATCCCGCTCAAATATTGGCTGGGATTTTGCGAGGGGTACAAACGCGTGATTATTAATGTGCGTCACGAATTGATTTTAATACGATCGCGCAACGATAACAATTCTCTAATAGGATCGCCGACGTTGAAACCAGAAATTGAATTACATAAAGTGCAATGGCGGATGCCTCATGTGACGCTGAACAACGTTAATAAGCTATCGTTGCTACATACTTTGGAAAGTGGGCAAAACCTAAGCATTTGTTTTCAATCAAATTTTCAAAATTTCAAGTGATTGATTGCTCGCGACAACATGAGTCGATCAAGAATGGTACCGTGGACGTGCGCATAGAATTCGAATGTAAAGAGAATGTGCCTGCAAATACTACAGCCTACTGTCTGCTTCTGTACGATCGGTCGGCTGAATACAATCCACTGACAAACATGGTGCGAAAAATCATTTAAATTGCCACGTTATTTGCCCGCCCTCTCCTGTGTCAAAATTTCATCGTGAAAATCGAGATGCTTTACGAGAAAGATCGCATTCACCCGTCTGTCTTGGAAGCGAGCGGACCTCTAAATTGTACCGATAATGGTCATACCGACATTTGTTGACCTGCAAGGGTTCATCGTTGATGGAAGATTTGTCGTCAAGGAAGTGGCTGTCCTACGAAACGGAACAATTCTCTCGCACTATATTTTTGGGAGTTCGATGCCCCAATATCTTGTTACGAAATCTGACAAATCAAACATCCGGTGGTTGGTGGCAAAACATCATGGACTACGGTGGGAAGATGGAGACGTTCCATACAGTATGGCTAAACAGCTAATTACGAAAGCTGTTGCTGATGCGATCGATGAAGAAGATGACGCATCCCATATTGTATACGTTAAAGGGCTGCAGAAACGCGACTGGCTTGCGGATTTCCTCGATGAAAATACGAGAGCGGACGTGATCATCGAGACACTGGACATTGACTACGAGGATATCATATCTCTAAATAAGCTAAATGTAGTTAATACTCTGCGATGTGGCAGACACACAAAGCACTGTGCCTTGCAAAATGTATTTAAAATATTCAACTGGTGGTCTAAACACCAGAGAGAAATCCATAAATAAATAAATATAATCAATTTTTTAATGCATAAATGTTTTTTCTTCACCCATCCCCAACCTCCTGCATGTGATGTACGCTAGATTAAGATGATGGTTGTAATTATTATTTTGTAGAAGTGGTTCGTGCGCGATCAAAGTGGTACCATACACGATCAAAGTGGTACCATACACGTTCAGAGTGGTACGATAGACGTTGAAAGTTGTACCATACACGTTCGATTGGCGTTGAAAGTGGTACGATACACGTTCGATACATGTCCAGAGTGGTACGATAGATGTTGAAAGTTGTGTCCAAAGAAGAAGGGAAAGAAGATGCGTGCGAAGAAGGAGAGGATGGTCAGCGAAAATGAATGTGAAGAACAACGGCATCTTACTTTTGCAAAGCTATGCACTTCTCGGTTTCAAGATATGAGTTTACATGCGAGCGCTTGGAGATGCAGCGAGACCAGTTGCCTGTCAAAACACAGTGGTGAAGCAGTCACTGGCATTTGTGTAATTTTTGTGCGAAAAAATGGGACTAGCGAGAATCGCCCCGGAGTGGGACCCTGAGCCGTGTCGAGATAACCCCGAGGTATGTACATAATAATATTTTTTTACATTTATCACGTTTAACCATCGAAATCGAATTCGATCTCGCGGCCGTAAAAATTATATCGAGGTTTCTATTTTCTAGGACTCGCCACCACCGTCGCCTCCCTCACCGCCCCATTGGCCGTCGCCACCGCCGTCGCCGCCGCCTCCACAAGTATGCAATACTTTGCATTGCTTTGTGCGTTTGATGTGATAATATTATATCGACGTTTGTGTCTTTGTTCTAGGACTTACGAATCATTTTGGAGGTGTGGCTGGCAGGCCCGTCGCAGGGGCCCCCAGTAATTGGGCCGAGGATGGCAGCGCGGCTACGGCACCCATGGGTGCCACATCGGCAGATGGGGCCCCTGCGGCGACCGCGCGCCTCATCATCCCATACACCACCGTCTCAACAGCCGCCGTCGCCCGAATAATTTTTTCATTTTATTTTATTTTATTATTATTATTTTTTCTATTTTTTTATTATTTTTTCTATTTTTTTATTTTTATTATTATTTTTATTATTATGTTCATATTTTTATGTAACAATATATATTTCTTAAACGTATATTATTTTTCAATTTTATTTACCCTCCTTCACTCCTCACCACCTAATTCTTTCTAAGATTCGGCGTTTGAAAAAATATATTTCGTTCATGCGTTCTTCGCGCCATTCTTCACGCTGCCACAAAAAGTATTATATTTCATTCGTGCGTTCTTCGCGTCGTGAAAATGGTATCATCATGCGCGGTTGTCCCAGGGGACTTAAATTACACGCGTAATCGCGCGCTGCGCTGCAACGCTTTAAAAATTGTTATAAAATTCATGTTTGCTACATATTAGCGCCATAGTAATATCATGAATTGGATAGGAATATGGAGGAAAATAAACTGGTAGACAAATTTAAAAAGTAAATAAATTTTATTCGGGTTCCCATGGGAGGGTCACCATTCGTATTCTACATTTAACACACCTCTCGCCGTGAGGGTGTTACGATCATTTTGTGACATATTAAAATATCACTCAATGCACTTTGAACACTATTCTACAAGGTTGGGTGCGTAAATTATCGTCGAACAGGTTGCGCAATACATGTGTCGTTGATAATTGATGCGGAACACCGCGATGTGGATGGCCGCTTGCAGGCAATCGAGGCTTTCGTGCTCCGGGAGCTCTTTGTAGCATCCATCACACAGCAGCTTTCCGTGCATATAGCCCAGATTGATCCACAGGGGGTACTAATGCTTCGTAGACATATCATCGGGTGTTCGTTGGGGACAACTCCGTCCCACGGTACATTGTTTTCCGAAGGTGGCGGAAACTGCATACTGTGGTGTACTGGCATCTTTTTTTCTTGATGTGAAACTGAAAAAAATAATTTTATTAAAATTCTATTTAACACTTTCACCTCTGTATCCATACGTAAGCCAAAAAACTTGTATTCATACTTACAATTTTATCACTTTTTTCACTCGTCGAACACAAATTCAATCGCGATGTGCCGTTGTCGGGTGCCGAACGATTATAACCGCCTCACAGTATCTCCAGGCATTTGTATGTAACCCCTTCCCCATCTTCCTCCTTCTGTAATCACCAATTTCTATCGATATGGCATAATTCTTTCTTTGATTCTCGCACGTTTGACTTCAACAAAGTATTGTTGCGGGCACCCTATGGATGAGATCCATGGTCCGCTGGTGCTCACGACGAAGACAAGAGACATTTAATGTCGATGAGCGTCAGGAGCCTATAGCTTGCTCTATCTTCCGAGGTTTATAAAAACCTATACGATCGGTGTTATAAAGAGACCACTACCAGCGAAACCACCGTGCAGGCCACAGGGCGGCCGGATTACGGGGAAGGTAGAAGACCACGCTTGACTCTTTGCAAGGCTTTGTAAGGAATTTTTCTGTTCGACCCTTCTTTAGGTCACGAACTAGAAATCGTTCGTGATCGACCAAAAGGTTCGAAGAAGACAAGAGACAGCGAGAAGAAGGTGATCGTATCGATCACCTATCAAGCTGTCAATCGAGAGTCAACCGCCACATCGTACAGACGTATCTCGTTGCCGCCGCAGATTATTGATCTTGTATTCTGTTACCCCTATTGTATTACTCCGTTAAATGTTCTGTTACGCTTGTTATACCTTCAAATTAAATTATGTCGACCGCGAGACGTAACAGTATTATATTTCATTCGAGCGTTTTTCGCGCCGTGAAAATGACATCATGCTGCACGGCTGTCCTAGGGGATTCAAAATTACGTGTGATCGCGCGATACGCTGCGATACATATTTGTTTGAAAATTATTATTATTATTTCTCTGCGCTTGGGAAAAATTTCTGCTGACACCGCATAATTCTATGATTCGCGCCTTCTTCGCGCCGTGAAAAATGACATCATCCCGCACGGCTGCTCCAGAGGAGTCAAATTACGCGTGATCACGCGATACGCTGCGATGTTAAGATTGAAAAAACATTTTGAAATACTGTTAGCTTTAGAATGCATGTCTCTTTCCCTCCCCCGAATTTAGCTTTACAACTAAATAATGCTCTCTTTTTCCCGTCCCCGAATACATGGTTTGTAAAACGTCGATCTTTCCCGACATCGCCCGAAACAATTTCTGATAAAAATTATTATTATTTCTCTGCGTTTGGGAAAAATTTCTGCTACATAATGGTTCGCTAGATCGGCGTGGACCAGGTCTGAAAAATTTTCGGGGGTGGGTCAGGTGTGAAAAAATTTTCGGGGGTGGGCCAAGGTCGTTCCCTCCCTCCGTTAGGTATGAAAAAATTTCTGCTGTGGGTCATTTCCTCCCTCTGAAAAATTTCTGACGGTGGGCCAGGTCTGGAGAGGTCTCCGCAGCCGCTCGGCCTGGACTGATCCCCTCCACGATTACGGCTTCCCCCACTCCGCGGCTCGTGCGCGCGCAACCAGTCTTCTACTCCCCGCTGTCTCCGCGTCTAAAGTTCCCCCCACCGCACTCCTCCGCGGGCCGTCACTTCCACCCGCCCCCGCGCTCCCCTCAGAGGACCTGGTCTAGAATCGGCATAGCTATACTACTTACAAGGAAGATTTTCACAATTTTTCACACTGATAAATAAATAATTGTAGAAGCGATATATATGAATCTCGCGCGGCACCAACAGTCAGCAGCCGCGTACATTGCGCTATTATTAAAAAAATTACAATTATCTCCACAAATGTGCTATATTGTGACTTCGATTTTGGCCAAAATCGTCCGCTACCGAAACTTCCTGTGAATGCGCAGTTTTTTCGTCGATTGATCAGGTTATATATATTTAATGTACACGTACATAAAAGTGATCGAAGCTACATGTTCCATTTCATGGAAGGTAGTTTAAAGAAAGGAGCTAACACTGTGTGTAATTTAGTATATTATGCCATGAAGAAAGAACTTGACTTGGACTGTTACAACAAATTTTTTTTGTATTCCGACGCTGCAGGAGGACAAACTCATAATTATACGATGCTATAATTTTTTTCAATGGTATCTACTGAATTTCAAGTAAAAATTTAGAATTTTTTCCGGTGAGAGGTCACTCCTATTGTTAATGTGACAGGAATTTTGGATTGTATGGTAAGAAAAAAAAGATACCCCTTCCAGATGGTAGATGTCACAAAAATTGAAATCAAAGATTACGAAAGTTTATTGACGCCTGACAAAGATTTACAAAAAATAAAATAAAGTCAAATCGTCCATATCGTTTATTTTCTCAATGGGGAAGTAGATGTATATTATAGTTATAATGGGGAACCAACTACTATGCAAATTAAAACATCTATTGGAGTGGAAGATTTGCGAAAAGCGCCATTGGCAGGCGGAGTAGGACTGACCGCTGAAAAATGCAAAGTTTTTAAACTTTTCGATAGTTTAAATAGTGCAGAAAAGAAATCTGACCCATACAAATATTTAACGTTTGCAGTGACTGAAAAAAGCGGACATATATCTTTTTGGCAGAGAGCACTATCTTCCTTGAGGAATATGTATTTCCAGGAAGAAGGTAAGACCGAGAAGAACGTACCGCCATCTCTAACAAATTTAATATACACAATTGAAGGATTTATATACATTACAAAAAGAATATTTAATATGAAGATTAGGCAGCTTTATACCCGAAAATTAAACCAGGACCCTCTAGAAAATTTGTTTGGCCAGATAAGACAACACAGAGGCAGATTGACAAATCCGACATGTACGCAGTTTACACAATCATATAAATCATTATTTCTGATAAGCCTCAGTGGCAGACACTCTATTATGGCAAACTGCGAACAAACTTCCGAAACATCCATAATCCAGTTAGAAAATTGTAAAAATATGGGCAGTAAATACATAAATAAAACAATAAATGAAGAACCGCGAATACATAAAGAATTACAGAAAATAATAAAGAAGCAAGTCAATCCCCGAGTAATGATGTATTTGCTCCAACACTTAAAATTAATTATTGGTAATCAATTGGAATGCGGTTTATGTAAAATTTATATTTTAAAAGACTATCGGCAAACCGAATACCCAACAAATTCTGTTGAAACTTATAATACATTATTCATAGACTGTTTAAGGATCATATATAATATTACAAATTATATTTTAGAAAAAGAAAATATACTGTACAATATAAAAGAAACGATTGTATTATACGTGAATGGCTATGTGTTTTTTAGTTTTATGTGCTCCAATAAGCATCTTATTTGTAATTCGATCAAAAATAAGATTATTATAGCATGTATTTTGCAGGCGTGTAAGAAAATGAACGATATCGTAAAAGGAAAACGAATGGTACAATACACTTCACAAATGAGTGATGTTATGAAGGAGGCCGTTTCAATTCGAGAGAAAGAAAATACAAACAAATTGAATGTATAGCATGGGAAACAAATTGTCCATTAGAACGCATAATTGCATAATAGTGTGAAGAAAGCGCTTTCAATTTAAAATAAAAGATTCCATTAAGTAAACAAAAATCTATGTCGTTTAATACCTTTTTCTTCAAAAAGAAACGATTGGGATACATTTTCTGTATGACTACATACTTTTAAATTGTGTATAGGATGTATAAAATATGATTATGTGTAGTCATGCAGAAACTGTATCTAAGTCGTTTCTGAAATTCGACCAATTTAACCAATTAACTGAACACTATTGAACTCACGTTTCAAATTTCCCGGGTCTAGTAATTTTTTTCTATTACGAACTACTAGAGGGTGCTGTCCGCATTAACAAATAAATACATTAAGTGTCCATACCCTGACGGCCGCGTTCAGTTTGACGACTGTTGTCAACGCGAGCACAGACTGCAATCGGCGAGAAGTATTTCTATTGTAGAAAGCAGTCTGCGTTTTTGAATTTAGTTAGAGTTGTAGATTAATTTTAGGTTTAGTTTCAGTTTCAGTTTCAGTTTTAGCTTTAGCTTAGGTTCTTCAGAATTGTTTTTTTTTCTCTTTTTAAGTGCTTATTGTGGGCGTGGTGTGTGAAGTGGTATGTACGGGCGAATTCACTACGATGGATGGACAATCGCGGTGCGTGTAGTTTTCCGGTGAAGAGTATTGAGCATGTCTGTAAGCATATTTTTCTGGACACTCGCGATGCGTAAACACATGGACACTTGCGAGTAAACTAATCGTGGTGCGTGTGTGCAGTTAAGTGAACATTCGCGGTGCGTCTGTGCTCGTGTGGGTGATTTTTGAGGGCAATATTTCCAAAGGCAATGGCATTCACCCTCTCTACTTGTGAATCCCGTTGGGCGGGTTTTGATATGCCCTTGTGGATTTTTACGAGTAGGCAGGTTAATGCCGTACAACGTTTGTGTCTTTTCATAAATTATCGCAAGTACCGTATGTCACAGTTTCAGCGAGGTGGGTAAGTATGCGCTCTACATGGTAAATCCGTCGCGCGTCCGCCGCCACTGCACGCACCTTGGCTGGCCTGCCTCGCGCGGCCCGCTGTCTGTCGAGTTGCCGTCATTCAGGCGCTCCAGACGCCAATCTTTAACCATCGATAATTAATAAACGACGCATTTACCGCAATTTCGTCACTCTTGATTTTCGACTTATATTCGCCTGTAGAATCACCCCCCGAAGTATTGACTTTAGGTAGAGTAACACCCTTGTTGTGTCCCAACCGACACCCCAAGCGCAACGACCCTGCGGCATTCCGATTGCCACAATCGAACGGCCGAAATCGGGTACAACCGCGTAAGCATTCCGGAAACATTCCGAGACCATCAGCACATGGTAAAACACCCAAAAGCGGGCCAAAGACGGAGACCCCGATGGTCCCCGCTTCGCCCCGATTACAGTATAAGAATGATGTACGAGCACCGCGAGCGCAGATTATATTCAGACTTGATTGAGAGAACATGGAGACTTGATACAGACGCTGTACAAGATCCACGCCTGATAAAGGCATAGTACCAGTGTCACCCAGATCGGGACAGAATAAACTTGTTTAAACCTTACGGTGAGTTCCAACTCTTTAATCAGCAACGATCCCCTACCTTCGGTTTCCGAACCGAATCCTTCCGTCCCGGCATTCTCACCCGAACCTTCGGAGCCCGTTGGATGATGACCGTGAAGGACGACCCGGAGCACCCCGAGATTTGCTGCCAGAATCTCGACCCCAGTCGCCTTGACACAACACCCTGTATATACTTTTTTCGGTACTAATTTCCTTTTCTTTTTCATTATGTCCGCTTTACCCTCTTCTGATCCTGTTTTTGCAATAATTACGTCTTTATTCATTCCTACACATTTTGCCCATATTACCCCCCCCCCCCTGTTATACTCCAGTTCCTCTTGTAGGAATTTCTCAACTTCTTCTCTGCTATTCTGCTCTTTTACTTTTAAACCTCTAATTACAATGTTTTCTTTCCTCTCCTTCTTGTCCAGTTCTTTTACAATTTTCTCTATCCTTACCACCTTTTCCTCCATCACTTTTCCCAGTCCCATACCTCTTTCTTCCTGTAGGCTGTCCACCATCCTTCTCACTTTGTTCTCCCATCCTTTTTCCTCTCTTTGTTGTTCATCCAGTCTTTGTCTGTAGTTATCTCTCACTTCCTGTTTTAATTCATCAAATTCCTTTTGCATCAGCTCTATTTTCTCCTTCATCACTCTTTTCTCTTCTTCCCATCTTTTCTCTCTCCTTTCCATTTCCACCTTCAGGTCTTGTATCTCTACCTTCATTTCCTCCTTGCTAGTTTTGACTGCCATTTTGACTTCTTTCAACTCCTTTAGGATTATCCCTAATGTGACATTTGTCTCTGTCTCTTCCCCTTTCTCGCTTTCTTCATTCTTCTCTACTCTTGAAATCTCTATTGCCCCTCCTTTCTCTTCCTGCTTACTGAAATTCCTAATATCTAAACTATCATTTTTACTTTTCCCCATACTTTCCGCCTTACTTAGTCTACCCCTTCTTACTTGTGCTTTCAGCTTTTTCTCCATTTTACAATCTAAAAACTTTTACCTCGTATCTATTATTTATATTAACCTATTCCCTCCTCCGCATTCCAACCTCTCCTCCACCGCGTCGACCCACCTCGACCTAACCTTTCTCCGCTCGCTTTTTGATACGCTTTACTTTTCTATGTTCGTATCCGTATTCAAATACTTATAATTTCCTCGCCAACAACTTTCCACTCTGTAACTCCTGTTCCCATCTATCGCCCTGCAAACACTCGCAAAATCTACAAAATATACCGCGACTGCACTCACCTAACCAAGTCCCATTTTTATATTATATTTTTATTATATTACATTAATTATATTTCTATGGAAAAACTCGATATGACAGTCTTTTGACTTTTAGCCACAAAAAGCGGGTTTTCAGCCTACTATGGGACGTCCAGGAATAATACTAGTTTACAAAATAAAAAAAAAATTGCGCAGCAGATGCCACTATTTTTTTCTTATGTAAAATGGCCTCCTGATTTCGAAAATAAGGTTTAAAATTTTTTCTATGGATACGTTTTCGAGATATCGACAGGTAAACATTTTACCTGTCTGTTAAAAAGGTGATCCCACTTCATTGCAAATATCTCGTGTTGCGAATGGCCAATATGGTCGAAAATTATACCAAATTAAAGATAATTGAATCACCAACAACTTTACCTGACAAAATTTTAAAATCGGTTCAGTAGTTTGGGTGAAATCGCAGAATAAGGTCGAAAATCGCTGATTTCGTGAATTTCGCGATTTTCGACCTTATTCTGTGATCTTTGAATGTCTGTAGCTCAGAACAACGTTAACCGATCTTGATGAAATTTTCACCATGTATACAACCTACTTAAATCTACAAACGGGTTTCTTGAATTTTCATTACAGGCTCAGAAAAAAAGTTTAAAAAACGACCTTTACTATTTTTTTTTTTGCTATTCCGACCAATTGCAATTTTTTTCAAAACGCCGTAACACGTCACTTAGCAACCTAATCCTTCTAGCTTCTCAAAAAAAACTCGTCGTTGGGACCGATTTTAAACATGTTATGGGATTTTAAAGAGTGTACGATTTTGGGTATGAGCCACTGTATATGTGTGTTTTAGAAATAGTTCTGGCTCTTTTGAATGCACAAATAAATCAAACTGCAAATACGAGCGTGTGTGGCGATTTGTGGACACACACGCTCCGTCTTGCATTACAACTTTTGACTGTACAAGCCAGGGTGGACTAACTGGTGGCTCACGCAGCGTTCACAGCGATTAAGCGCAGTGAATGGAGGAGGAAACACCTACAGGAGTGGTGGTTATGTGTGCATGAACTGCGCCTGCGTCAGTCACGCACACATAACCACCACTCATGTAGGTGTTTCCCCCTCCATTCGCTACGCTTAATCACTGTGAATGCTGGGCTCACGAGCCACCAGTTAGTCAACCCTGGTACAAGCAAATCGAACGGCAATAAGGAGTGTGTATGGCGGTCTTTATAGAAGCTTATCATCTTTGTTTAATATATGATTTTTTTTGGTTAACATTTATGCCAGAACAATGAAGGACCAAGTATACTTTAAAGAAAGACATTTTCTAGCAGTATACAATTTACCGTAAGAAACAAAGGAAGACTATATTTTCGTTTAGTTAAAATATAATAAATTCTTGTGATATCATTTTAATATTCAATTCCTGTAAGGTTTAGTGGAAAAATATTGTGTTATAATATGTATCGAATCAGTGAATGAAAATGATACAAAAATGGATATTTACCCTGATAGCAATCTGCCTGCAGTCTGCCAGGAGAGCGCAGGATCTGCCGGCACCTGCGGTGCAGTCTACGTCCACATTCAGCTACGGTTCTGCCGGCAGATCGACAGCAGATGCGGATCTGCTGCGGAGCAGATTCTGCTGCCCGCCTGACACATCAAACAGCGCCATCTGAAGGCCACAATTGCCAAACAATTCTCTTCGCGCGACGTCTCATGGACCTACGCACCAACACAAACGTACCATTATTGCTGTAGGTGTATCCCTACCTCCACATAACCAGCAAGCAGATTCTGCAGTTTATTAAATAATTAATTCTACTTATTTCAAAAAGTATTTATTCTTTCTTTAATAATATACAGGATTGGTAATTACAATTGTTACAAAATAATATAAGTAGGGCATATAAATCTAAAGAGGAACTTTCAATATTTACATTAACAAATCCATATACAGTACGTCCCTTAACCAGTGGTACCTAGTAGGGGCGATATCAGAACTTTTATTCAATATTTTCGACTTCTTTTTTGTGTAGAATCATCATATTCCCTGTTGTGTTAGCGCTAAAAACAAATACAATATTAGTATAAAATTAAACGTAACGTATGAATAAACAGGATACGTGCGATACTTACTTCAGCTCCATCTCCACACAGTATACACCCTAGGCGATCATGCATGCTCCTGCGAACATTAACATTTATAAGAAAATATGTTAAATTATTATCTACTAAACAAGACGCTAAACATTCGCACTTCGCGCATAACCCTACTTTTCTGTCTTGCAGATATGTAATGTGAATCTCGATTTCCGCGACGTAGATAATTAGAAATTATTCAATTCCATAATTACGTTTGCCTTCTGGATACGTGGAGATGATTTGTCTGGATATTGATGGATGAAATTACTTGAAATATTCTACAATTTTGCCGGCACTGACTGCCTCTGCCAGTGACTGTAGTGTTCGGAGCGATTAAGCTACGCTGATGGAAGGGAAATCAGCTACAGGAGCGGTGGTAATGTGTGCATGAACTGCGCCTGCGTCAGTCACGCATGCGTTACTACCGCTCCTGTAGGTGTTTCCCCCTCCATCAGCGTAGCTTAATGGCTCCGAACACTGAGTGACTGCCACCTCAGACCTCGAAAACAAACGCAAACTGAACGTAGAGTCTTGACCAATCACGAGTTACGGCACTATGGCGCAGCAAATCCGAGCGTAGCCCATTGTACCGTCACATTGGTACTCGTGGTACATCTACATACCCTTTGTTCAAAGTGGCACCCGACCACCCGTTGTACTTGAAGACCTGTTGAAGACGTACGCTCGAGGAATATTCCACGCGTTTCTTAGTCGGATGCAAGACAGAAAAGTAGGGTTATGCGCGAAGTGCGAATGTTTAGCGTCTTGTTTAGTAGATAATAATTTAACACATATTTTCTTATAAATGTTAATGTTCGCAGGAGCATGCATGATCGCCTAGGGTGTGTTCTGTGTGGAGATGGAGTTGAAGTAAGTATCGCACGTATCCTGTTTATTCATACGTTGCGTTTAATTTTATACTAATATTGTATTTGTTTTCAGCGCTAACATAACAGGGAATATGATGATTCTATCCAAAAAGAAGTCGAAAATTTTGAATAAAAATTTTGATATCGCCCCTACTAGGTACCACTGATTACGGGACGTACTTTATATGGATTTGTTAATGTAAATATTGAAAGTTCCTCTTTAGATTTATATGCCCTACTTATATTATTTTGTAACAATTGTAATCACCAATCCTGTATATTATATTAAAGAAAGAATAAACACTTTTTGAAATAAGTAGAATTAATTATTTAATAAACTGCAGAATCTGCTTGTTGGTTATGTGGGGGTAGGGATACATCTACAACAATAATGGTACATTTGTGTTGGTGCGTAGGTCCATGTGACATCACACTAAGGAAATTGTTTAGCAATTGTGGCCTTCAGATGGCGCTATTAGATTTGTCAGGCGGACAGCAGGATCTGCTGCGGATCTGACAAGCAGGGTCTGCCGGCAGAACCGTAGCTGAATGCGGACGTAGACTGCACCGCAGCTTCCGGCAGATCCTGCTGCCCGATTTGGTTATCAGGGTATAGAAATTTAATACAATAATGAATATAATTCTGTCGTGGGCAGGCAAACGAGTATAAGTCAAATTCTGGTCGAAACGAGATAAGCACGCTAACATTTTCTACATTGCTGTCCTTCACTTATGGTTCCGGTAGTACTAGTCAATATCACAGTTTTCCCACTTGTTTTTTTACCGGAGATCGTAATAGTATAGTACCCGCAAAGATATAGGGAGGTCGTAAAACTGATAGCGCGTGTCTGTTTACATGTTTCGAGAATCGGAACGAGCGAATTGACAGATCTATGAGCAGATAAGGGGCTCGGGTCTCACTCAGGGCCGGCCTCAGTGCTCAGAGCATGTGGCCTGAGACTCAATTACTATTGATATTCCTACAATAGTAGGGTAAACATCCCAATTATTGCGAGGACAAGATTTAGTCGCATTTCGTTCGACTATTTCTCTTGATTTCTATGAAAGAACAATTCTTTAGGTGCTTTGGTTTGAAGAATGATGTATTTTGTATTAGAAAACAATTCGTTAACCTTCAAAACCTGACGTAACATAACAAAATATCGAAAAATCAAATGAACGACACTTTGTACCTATTACTGCGGGCGAAAAAGAGCCGCGTACCAATTACTGTGTACCCAATACTGCGGATGGGCATGGGGGCCGGCGCGGGGATGGTTGGCGCCCTTATACAAGAACCTGTTACACCTGTTTTCTGTTTAATATATTTTGTTTTTACGACGTACAATAAAAAAAAAGAATTACATTTATATTTTGTTTATGTGTGAGTCGGATTTCTTTATTATTAAACGTGCGATATAATTTTTTAGCGATCCCTTCGGCTGGCGCCCTTATGCGGCGCATAACTTGCATAATGGTGCCGCCGCGCTCCTGGATGGGTATTCTTGTCTAGCGCGCGAATTTCTTTACTATTTTTTAGAATTTTTTATGGGCAATCAAAGTAAGTATAGTACACCACATATTTTCTAAAATCTTAACCGTCCTTTTAACTATATTTGCAAATTTTGTTGTCACGAAAAAATTAGTTATACCTTATACAGTGAGCCACATTAATATTCGGACACAGTGGTACTTGGAAATATATTGCTGTGTATTTGTAGTAATTTTGGAAATAAGGGATTCGTTGTTGTTTTATGATTTAGTAGACTTATTCTAGTTGCTAAAAACGTAATATTTTTTTTATGTAATTTATACACTTTTCTTCTTAATCGATGGTAAACGAAATAATACCTAATTTTGACGTCGCAAAAATATTCGGACATGACGTATGCTTTGCAGTTTGGTCATCCTGTTAAGCCAGTTAGGTTGCACGATGGCAATGTTTGTAAACACAAGATGTAAGCACTACCTTTTAGACTTAGTTCGATTTCAACATTCATTCATACCGCACGTATTTTTTGTGAAAATGGTACGTACAGGTAAAAATACATCGTTCGATACACGCCAACTCGTTATTTATAATCGCGGAAAAGGAAAATCGTATCGGGAAATCAGTACATTACTAAATTTGAGTAAGAGTACTGTAGCAGACATTATACGGAGATATAATCGTGAGAATAGGATTGAATCTGTTGCTTAAACGGGTCGTCCAAAGTTACTCGATATTCGTGACAAACGTAAAATTATTAGAAAAGTGAATGAAGATCCTAAATTAAGTGCACCAAGGTTGGCGGCAGAATTGTTTAAAGAGACTGGAAAGAAAGTTCATTCTGACACAGTTCGTCGAATGCTCAATGAAAGTGGATATAACGGTAGAGTTCCCCGAAAGAAGCCATACATTAACGATGTGAATCGAAAGAAAAAATTTCTCTTCTCCAAAGAATACATTTCTAAAGAAGAAACGTGGTGGAAAACTGTAATTTTTGCAGATGAGAGTAAATTCAATATTTTTGGGACCGATGGCCGAAAACTAATATGGCGTAAAGCCAATGAAGAGCTTCACACTAAAAATCTCAGACCAACAGTGAAACACGGTGGAAGAAGTGTGATGGTTTGGGGTTGTATTTCGGCTGCTGGAATGGGCGAATTAGTTTTCATTGATGGAATTGTAGATAAAAATAGATATTTAAATATTTTAAAACAAAACTTACATAAAAGTGCTAGTAATATGAACATTCGTAACAGTTTTAAATTTTATCAGGATAATGACCCCAAACACAAATTACGTACAGTCCAAGAATATTTACTGTATAAATGTCCAAAGATATTGCACCCACCTCCACAGTCACCAGACTTAAATCCGATCGAAAATTTATGGGATTACTTAGATCGTCGAATCAGAATAACACCCATAAAGTCAAAAGACGAATTAAAATTACGATTAACCGAAGAATGGACACGTATTCCGTTAGAATACTTAAATAAAATTATTTCTAGTATGCCCAAACATTTAAACCATGTACTTAAACAAAAGGGCAATCCAACAAAATATTAAAATTGATATAATTTTGTTAAAGTATGTGTATATTTTACATAAAAGCATTATGCTTTGCAGAGTGTCCGAATATTTTTGCGACGTCAGAATTAGGCATTATTTCGTTTACCGTTGATTAATAAAAAAGTGTATAAATTAAATAAAAAAATTTTTACGTTTTTAGCAACTAGAATAAGTGTACTAAATCATAAAAAAAACAACGAATCCCTTATTTCTAGAATTACTACAGATACACAACAATATATTTCCAAGTACCACTGTGTCTGAATATTAATGCGGCTCACTGTACGTAGTTAGGTTAGGTTTAGGGATCATTCTGGTAATCACGCCGCAAAATTCGGCAACATTCAGTTGTTTCTTTTTTCAGTGAATACAGTGAATAACAATGTCAAACTTTCTTTTCATTTATTAAGCTACTTATAACGTATTCGAAACAATTTTTTGAATACACTTTTAATTGTGTTTTTTCAATGTTATATGGCGTTAAAAATCGTGACTTTGAAAAGAAATACCTCCCTGGCGGGAGTGTTTTCAGCTCACAGACTCATCTGAAACAAAAAACCAAACTGATTCATAATCATTAAGGGGGTAGACACGGGTAATGCAGCGCTCTGTATACCTACACAATCTGGCCCGAAACAAGGGTTTTGTAGAATACATTATTCGTCCTTATATGAGCGAATTTTGGGCTGGGCGAGGTCTCATTCGAAAGAGGAAGGTTCAGTGCAGCGCGCTCAAGTCATGGTTCGACGAGATTGTGTTGATATCTAATAATATGAGTGTTGAAAGTAGAGCAAAAGTCGACAAAATACACGCGCAAGAATCCAAGTACTTTTAGGTCACTAAAAGAATTTTGTGACTCAAACGATGACTTGAGCGCGCTGCACTGAACCTTCCTCTTTCGAATGAGACCTCACCCAGCCCAAAATCTACTCATATAAGGGCAAATAATGTATTCCCGTGACTGCATTCCCAAATACGAGTTCCGCCATATTGGCGATAATACAGAGCAAGTCACGTGACAAATTTAGTTCAGCTAGTGGATACGAGATGGCGCCTACTCGGGAGGACTGCCAACGTGGAATCATAGCAAAACTGAAGCGTTAGCTGGATACATGTGCCACAGTAAAAGCGTGATACAGTCAATGTATGTATTTTTGGACGATTGTAGGTTAGGTTATATGCATTTTAGGCATACATGAACTGCTGGGAACTGTATACATTTACTAAATTAACGTTTTTACTGTAACACATACATCGCTTGAAATCGCTGTCAAATTTGTTATAATTATATGGCTACATTATTTAAAATAAAAAAAGAGAGATTGGAACTTTTTTACTAATACTGGAAATATTGATTTACTGATATCATATTTTCAGAACGTGAAAGTTACACCAATTATTTGCAATTATTGCTTTTATTATTATTCTTCCGACTATTGTATATTCTCCAAATCGGTCAACAGTTGACTCCTTGATTTTTTATAATTCTTTACGGTTCTATGCAGAGATGGACATTATTTAAATGAAATAATATACTTCCAAATGGTCCCAGTGGCCGATCGACACGGGGTTTGGGGGAGGGTGTGTGTACCCTAAATCTAAAATTCTATTTAGCTTTGGGTATTTATTAGTTTCCTTTGTTTATTCGAAGGCCTTTCATCTTGGGCTTCGCATAATTGTTCATCTTTCATTGTTTCTTTATCCTAAGGACGTATTCAGATATATTGGCCGGTCGATTCGTTTTCACGAACACTGATCGAGGAGAAATCAGCCACCACCATCTGACGATCGTGGATTTGTCAGTTGGAGTTCCTTGGCTACCGAAGGGTATGGTGGGGTAACGGGAATGCTGCTCGGCTCCGTCTGAACATAGCCGTGTGGCTGTTATTTATTCTTATTGTTAGCGTAGTAGTTGTGTGCGTGACGAAGCTATATGTAGACCAATACGAGATGAAGCTATCGAGAAAGAATCAATGTTCTGACCAATAAAGCTCCTGAATTTTTTCGGAGCTAAGCTACACTTATTCTGATGTGTGTATTTCTACGATGACAGCTCAGTTTGGCCTATACACGCCAGAAGCTTGGCGCTATCCTCGCCACTTCTGGCTCACTTTTGTTCATACAATGTTGCACACTAAGCAGTGACGAATCTGAAGTTCTGCAATTTCTAATCAAATCCTTGCGAAAGTGACTGTAAGAATAAATGAAGGTCAATGAAAAGCTAAGCCAATACTGATGGAATTATCATATATTCTTCACAGAATATAGCTTGGACCCCAATCGTCTGTCCGTTTCAAAGACTCAGTGGAGACTGCCCGTCTGTTCAAATTACGGGCCCAGTTGTTTATAGGAACAGTAGACAACCGGCGAGGGCGTCGCTATTTCGGGGTGGTCGCCGTAGCCGTGGCAGCGTAAGCAGATCCACGATGCCTCGACCAGCCTTCTCCGCTCAGCGCCGAATTATCTTACATGACGTCAATCGATTCCTTATGTTTTCTTGATCAAATTGGCCCCATAAATGATATAATTCGGACCATAATTAAAGAAATTACGTGAAAAATTTGTTTGCAGAATTGAAAGCCCGTTTCGTTAAAAATAGTCCGAATCAAATTATTTTCTGTCAATTTAATCGGGAGAATGACAGGAACCCATTTGTGTCACTTTCATATTGATAAGATGAAAAATAAACAAATTCTGTTTCTATATAATCGATGACACATCACCGAGCAACGGCCATCTCGCGCGGACTCGGGCCACAAAGATTCTCGTCGGTTATTCGAGCTTCTAAGGTCGTATTCAGATATATTGACCAGTGAGTTTCGTAACGCGTATTCTCCCACCATACCGTTTGCCTTCCTCGGTGCTCCTTTTCTCAACGTTTTCTGACTCGCTCTTGTTCCATCTCGCTCTCGCCTTCCCAGAACAAGAGTGAGCCAGAAGTGGAGAGGATAGCGCCAAGCTTCTGGCGTGTATAGGCCAAACTGAGCTGTCATCGTAGAAATACACACATCAGAATAAGTGTAGCTTAGCTCCGAAAAAATTCAGGAGCTTTATTGGTCAGAACATTGATTCTTTCTCGATAGCTTCATCTCGTATTGGTCTACATATAGCTTCGTCACGCACACAACTACTACGCTAACAATAAGAATAAATAACAGCCACACGGCTATGTTCAGACGGAGCCGAGCAGCATTCCCGTTACCCCACCATACCCTTCGGTAGCCAAGGAACTCCAACTGACAAATCCACGATCGTCAGATGGTGGTGGCTGATTTCTCCTCGATCAGTGTTCGTGAAAACGAATCGACCGGCCAATATATCTGAATACGTCCTTAGGATAAAGAAACAATGAAAGATGAACAATTATGCGAAGCCCAAGATGAAAGGCCTTCGAATAAACAAAGGAAACTAATAAATACCCAAAGCTAAATAGAATTTTAGATTTAGGGTACACACACCCTCCCCCAAACCCCGTGTCGATCGGCCACTGGGACCATTTGGAAGTATATTATTTCATTTAAATAATGTCCATCTCTGCATAGAACCGTAAAGAATTATAAAAAAAATCAAGGAGTCAACTGTTGACCGATTTGGAGAATATACAATAGTCGGAAGAATAATAATAAAAGCAATAATTGCAAATAATTGGTGTAACTTTCACGTTCTGAAAATATGATATCAGTAAATCAATATTTCCAGTATTAGTAAAAAAGTTCCAATCTCTCTTTTTTTATTTTAAATAATGTAGCCATATAATTATAACAAATTTGACAGCGATTTCAAGCGATGTATGTGTTACAGTAAAAACGTTAATTTAGTAAATGTATACAGTTCCCAGCAGTTCATGTATGCCTAAAATGCATATAACCTAACCTACAATCGTCCAAAAATACATACATTGACTGTATCACGCTTTTACTGTGGCACATGTATCCAGCTAACGCTTCAGTTTTGCTATGATTCCACGTTGGCAGTCCTCCCGAGTAGGCGCCATCTCGTATCCACTAGCTGAACTAAATTTGTCACGTGACTTGCTCTGTATTATCGCCAATATGGCGGAACTCGTATTTGGGAATGCAGTCACGGGAATACATTATTTGCCCTTATATGAGTAGATTTTGGGCTGGGTGAGGTCTCATTCGAAAGAGGAAGGTTCAGTGCAGCGCGCTCAAGTCATCGTTTGAGTCACAAAATTCTTTTAGTGACCTAAAAGTACTTGGATTCTTGCGCGTGTATTTTGTCGACTTTTGCTCTACTTTCAACACTCATATTATTAGATATCAACACAATCTCGTCGAACCATGACTTGAGCGCGCTGCACTGAACCTTCCTCTTTCGAATGAGACCTCGCCCAGCCCAAAATTCGCTCATATAAGGACGAATAATGTATTCTACAAAACCCTTGTTTCGGGCCAGATTGTGTAGGTATACAGAGCGCTGCATTACCCGTGTCTACCCCCTTAAAAATGTTTTGAACAGTTCAAAGTTCAAAGACGTAACCTAACTGCGAGAACGCTATTCAAAAAAGGGCGCGGTAATAGGGACAAGAGACTTTTCAGAGTACGGTAATTGGGACAAAATTTTTGAGGCGTATCTAGGGTGGGGCAAGTAGGGCTCGTGCCCTGGGTGCCACTACCCGGGGGCGCACAAACACCGAAAGAAATAATGTTTCTTGAATAAATTTATTTGGATAGTTAATGTTGGTAGTTTACGCTTGTTATTCGTGTGCTTCGCATGCCTCTTTAGAGAAGCTTCGAAAAAAACTTGCTGCACTTTTCGGCTTTATTTGCTTCCAACTTTCGTCTCTTCCGCCCTTCCCCAGTCAGCCACGTCCGTTTTGCAGATACTGTTCAACGCCTGAGTGCAAATGTTTGTGACAGAAAGATTACAAAGACGACAGATTTGATACAGGATTTATTATATTCGATGATGAAAGCAGACTGACAGCAGGAAGCCAACAGATTGTACTGCCTTAACCTGCGAGTAGATTGACGACAGGGTCTGCTGATACAATTTAATGGCAGAAATAAATCAGATTCTGTGCAATGCGATTTGGGGGCAGATAGGCAGCAGAAAACAAGCAAATCCTGTTGACATAGCCTGCGAGTAGTTCGGCGGCAAACGCTGCGGAAAATCTGCTGGTACAATTTAATGTCAGAAATCGAGCAGACCCTGCGCAGCGCGATCTGACGGCAGATAGGCAACAGAAATTGAGCAGATTCTGCTGACATAGCCTGCCATTCCATCTATCTATATCTATCTATCTATCTATACTATTATATAAAATTCAAGTTGCATACTTTGAAATGCGGTTTCTCAGTAAATATGAACTGTAGCCACAAGTGTGTTACATTACTTTGTTCATCTTGGCGAGAGGAAGGTTCTAACGTTTTTATTTTTTTTAAATAATGATTTTTAAATAATAGTAGTTCACGATGTGACCGCCAGGCGGCGACCGGGCGAGCGCTTCTCGCTTGCGAAATATAGTGATCCTCTAGGGAGTGATCGGTATAACCGCAGCCATTTCTGGCAAAACCAGGAATAACATAACCTAAACATTCATTAAATCGTCTGCTTTCCAAGCTGATCGTTTATCTATCTCTTTCTATCCGTATTTCTGTCTCTTTCTTTTTGACAGTTTCTTTCTCTGTCTACTTCCGCTTTTGCCAGAAATGGCGGCAACCAATCAGCGACGATACACGTTTGTCTGATCACTCCCTAGAGGATCACTAGCGAAATAGCACCGCGGCGGGAATAAATGGTCGAGGGCTCGATCATTCAGAGCTCTCGAGTACCGCTCGCATTTGCCAGCATTTCACTGCGGAGTATATATTCGGTATACCCGTCTCCAAGATGACGGAATGAATAGTTATCATTAATTCTTTTATATTTGGAAGAACTGTTTTTCAAAGTTTAATTAATTATTTTGAGCCTCCCTGGCATTCAACTGACTAACAAGCTGCTAAGTAAAATATTAAAAATGTTATAATACTCGTCTAAATACATGGTTTTCCAACTTTTCTTTCTTCCATAAAATATGGTAAGAATCAGATCTTTCAAGTCGGTCTTATAAACGTGTTCTATATATTATTTACGCTTAAGACTTTCGGACTGTTTTTAAATCTATACTATTACATAAAATTGCCTACTATGTCCGCATTAAACTATGGTTTTGCAGATCCTGACATCAGGATCTGTTTGATTTCTGCCGCCAATCTGCAGTCAATTTTTGTCACCAAAATCTGATCGAAATCTGATATCAATCTATGGTCAGATCCTGATGTTAGGCTCTGACCGCAGAACCATAGTTTAATGCGGACATAGTAAGCCCCGAATCTGATGTCAGGATCTACTCGAATCTGCTGCCAATCTGTTGGCATACTGCGGTCACTTTGTTTACTGGGTTAGTTCCACTTTCTTTAAAAGGATTATCTAAATTCTAAATAAATGTTTTGTGTGATGAACACTTTTAACAAAAAAGTAGAACAGAAAAGATGGAATTAGAATGACCCAGTAAAGAAACTGACTGCCCTGATAACCAGATCTGAGGCGCAGAGCCTGACGTCAGATCCGTAGTCATCTGTGTCCGCATTAGGATGCGTTCTGAGGTACAGAGCCTGACATCAGGACCTGACGTCAGATGGGCAGCAGATCCTGCCGTTCGCCTGACACGTCTAACAGCGCCATCTGAGGGTCAGAATTGGCAAACAATTCCATACCCGTGACGTCACACGGCCGTCCCTACGCACCAACACAAATGTAGCGTTATTGCTGTAGGTGTATCCCTACCCCTATATAACCTGCCAGCAGATTCTGCAGTTCATTAAATAATTAATTCTACTTATTTCCAAAAATATTTATTTATTCTTTAAAATCGTTACAGAATAATATAAGTAGCGCATATAAATTCAACGAAGAACATTCAATATTTACATTTATAAATCCATATACAATACGTCCCGTAACCAGTGGTACATGTTAGGTGCGATATCAGAAAATTTCCTATATTTTCGACTTCGTTTTTCTGCAGAATCACCATATTCCGTATTGTGTTAGCGCTGAAAACAAATAGAACATTAGTATAAAATTAAACGTAACGTATGAATAAACAGGATACATGCGATACTTACTTCAGCTCCGTCTCCGCACAGCACACAGCCCAGGCGATCATGCATGCTCCTGCGAACATTAACATTTATAAGAAAACATGTGTTAAATTATTATTTACGAAACAAGACGCTAAACATTCGCACTTCGCGCATAACCCTATTTTTCTGTCTTGCAGATAATGTGACTCTCGATTTTCGCGACGTGGATAATTGGAAATTATTCAATACCATAATTACGTTTGCTTTCTGGATACTTCGAGATGATTTGTCTGGATATTGATGCTGAGAATCGCGTGGAATATTTTTCGGTTTTGTCGGCACTGACTGCCACTAACTGCCACTGCCAGTGACTGCCACCGGCCCACCGCCACCTCAGACCTCGCAAACGAACGCAAACTGGACGAAGAGTCTTGACCAATCACGAGTTTCGGCACTATAGCGCAGCCAATCCGAGCGTAGCCCATTATACCGCCACATTGGTACACGTGTTACATCTACATACTGTTTGTTCAAAGAGGTATCCGTTGTGTTTGAAGAGAAACACTCGAAAAATATTCCACGCGATTCTCAGCATCAATATCCAGACAAATCATCTCGAAGTATCCAGAAAGCAAACGTAATTATGGTATTGAATAATTTCCAATTATCTACGTCGCGAAAATCGAGAATCACATTATCTGCAAGACAGAAAAATAGGGTTATGCGCGAAGTGCGAATGTTTAGCGTCTTGTTTCGTAAATAATAATTTAACACATGTTTTCTTATAAATGTTAATGTTCGCAGGAGCATGCATGATCGCCTGGGCTGTGTGCTGTGCGGAGATGGAGCTGAAGTAAGTATCGCATGTATCCTGTTTATTCATACGTTACGTTTAATTTTATACTAATGTTCTATTTGTTTTCAGCGCTAACACAATACGGAATATGGTGATTCTGCAGAAAAACGAAGTCGAAAATATAGGAAATTTTCTGATATCGCACCTAACATGTACCACTGGTTACGGGACGTATTGTATATGGATTTATAAATGTAAATATTGAATGTTCTTCGTTGAATTTATATGCGCTACTTATATTATTCTGTAACGATTTTAAAGAATAAATAAATATTTTTGGAAATAAGTAGAATTAATTATTTAATGAACTGCAGAATCTGCTGGCAGGTTATATAGGGGTAGGGATACACCTACAGCAATCACGTTACACATGTGTTGGTGCGTAGGGACGGCCGTGTGACGTCACGGGTAGGGAATTGTTTGCCAATTCTGACCCTCAGATGGCGCTGTTAGACGTGTCAGGCGAACGGCAGGATCTGCTGCCCATCTGACGTCAGGTCCTGATGTCAGGCTCTGTACCTCAGAACGCATCCTAATGCGGACACAGATGACTACGGATCTGACGTCAGGCTCTGCGCTCTCACGGCAGACCCTGCTGCCAATCTGACGTCAGATTGCAGACATCTGATTATCAGGGTGCAGTATGCCAGCAGATTGGTGTCTGATTCGGGTCCTACTATGTTCGCATGTAACTATGGTTTTATGGTCAGAGCCTGGCATCAGGATCTGACCGCAGATTGATATCAGATTTCGATCAGATCTTGCAGCCTATCTGCCATCAGATTGCGCTGCGCAGGGTCTGCTCGATTTCTGACATTAAATTGTATCAGCAGACCCTGCCGTCAATCTGCTCGCAGGTTAACACGTTGAATGCCACGCTATTTTTACATGGATTGCTTGTGGCGCCAATATAAATTTTGTATTGTGTGATACATATTATATTGAAATATTATCTACTACAGATAAGTTGAGTTGTATAATCGTGTTTAATGAATTTATCTTACTGAGGGTCACCGGTGACCCTCGTAATGGTGATAGTATTGAAAAATTCATAAGTATTGACATTTATTCTAATAATGTGTGTTTGCAAATCTTGGCGTCGCCGGTCACCGTGGCCCCTATGGCGTCACCGCCAAATTGAGTGCTGGTCACCGGTGACCCCCATGGCATTCAACGTATTAAGGCAACACAATCTGTCGGCTTTTTGCTGTCAGTCTGCTTTCATCATCAAATATAACAAATCCGGTATCAAATCTGTAGTCTTTCTGTCACAAATATTTGTATTCAGGCATTAAGCAAAATTGCAAAAACAAGCGTGGAAGGGTGGGGGGGTGCAAATTCTATGCTTGCCCTAGGCACTGTTTACACTAAATACACCATTGGACGAAAACATGTATTTTTATTTCAATTAAAAAAGTATGAAAAATTAACATTTTTAACCCAAAGAAAATGCTTTAATAAAGAGAAAAGTTAGAAAAACCAATATAAATTTTCACCAAGCAAAATTAAAGTGAGATAAGTCAGTAATTAATTCATTTGTGAGCAAGCCGGTGTCAAACCACGGTAATAAGGACATGTACCCTATTTAAATTTTATTACTATTCAGTATCTTTTAAGTCTTTGCTGACAAATTATTTAAAATAATTTTAAAGGAATAATGTGTCACTACAGCTTGTTGAAATTAACTTTAATCTCTCTAAATTTGTTATCCTCGTCATAATTTTTACAAATATTTGCGATTACATTGTCTCTAATTTAAATAAAGTTCTTTTTGATCCTCATATACTTCTATTATTTTTTAATTGCTCTAAAATTTGCTACATAAATAAGTAATAACATCACATATTATTAGCAATTCATTTTATCTTTGCAAATTTTAAATATTCTGCTCTATTGATTGTGAGACAAAATTTAGACAAATGATCTTAAATATTTTTTATAATTCTGATGATATTGACATAAATATAGCAGCAACAGTCTGCAAACAAGTCAAACTTGTTCCTTCATCATTTTGACATTGTCATTTCATACTTTAACACATTGTTGACCAGCAATTTTATGCAAAAACTAACCCCTGCCACCAATTATTTTTCCATAATTGAATATTAAAATGCATAAATCTACAGCTGTTTTATGTATTTACATAACACGACTTCATTCGTGACCAGTCAACAATGTGTTAAGAAATTTGTACCCTGTCCAAACGTAGTAAATGGATTTTATATGAATTACCAATAATAAATTACATCAAGTTAATGGATATTTATGGTGCCATATGAGAAATTGACCATAACAAAACCGAATTATAATGTCAAAATTTACAATCGACAATCACAAAAAATATCTTGTATATGTGCCTGCTTTTGTTTTTAATTAATCATATAAAACATTTAGTTGAAATTACCAAACCCGATAACTGTGACCTCTCTTTATCAACCTTTTAATTTTTAACTATAATTGTAAGTACTTATAGATTCTTCATCCAAGGGTTAAATAAGAATTTGAAAAATATATACAATTGTACTACTCTAAATATTGTATTATAACACTTACCTGTCGTTTAAGATTATCTCCCATTTTTTTTTGTTTAACAAATTCTAAAAAAAAATATAAAAACCTTCTTTAGACCGTATTAAATTTAATAACACTAACACTTAGGAACTGATACAAATGTATACACTTCTTAGTGAATGTACATGTAATTAACACATGTTAATGAAAATATATTAATGGATATACAATTTCAGCGGAGCCACAATGCAGTTTTATACAGAAATATGTAAACTTAGCGTTAGTTTAAACCGAAAATCTTCCAGCTTATATTTGAGGTTATGTCAGGTGGTCTAATGTCTTCTAATGAATGATTACTTGTTAATAACACTTCCAGGTTTAATTTATATATTAAATTAAATATATAATTAAAATATATTTAATTAAAAACAAAAGCAGGCACATATACAAGATATTTTTTATTATCGGATTAATTCTTAAGCGTTTAACTTTTACTTTTTCATAACAAAAGTATGTAGCAAATGCATACATTTACTATAAGGTGTACACATTTATTAGTTAATAATATACATATATTTACTGCAAGAATTCATGCTTTCATAGTAATACACACACATAATCTACTTACGCAGAAGATTATATGAATAAATAATGTTTCAAACTTTTGAATTTACATTAAACAATACTTACTCGTTAATTTTTTATTTTACCCTACACATTTTCGATATTATTATTATACAGTTTAAGTACCTAATTCACTTCGATTCAAACACACATTTGAAAAGTAAGTACTTAAGCATTTCAGAAATATGTAGTTATTTTAAAGTTTTTAGGTAATTTACCGATGTCGGTAAAACAGTTGCCATTGCAAGCATTGAAAAGTTAATATGTACCTATAAAGAATATGTACTTCGAATATTGACGAATAGACGCGTTATGTTACGTACATACCTACAATGCAATTAAAGAAATTACTAAATTATATAACAGTTAACCTATGTTTGCTCAATACTGAAGAATGTCTTTGTTTTCTCAATAGTATTTTGGCTTAACCTGCATCAGTTTAAATATAAATTGTACGACGTTATGTTTATTATAAACTTCAAGCTTCCTAACTTTTTAAACATCCTTCGGAAGGTTGATGAAACGAATATGATTGCGCGATCGTCAACGCATATTAAATAATAAATGGAGTATCACAAATCCAGAGCTGCAAGTCCTTACGATGAACGAAGAATGTCCTAATTGTAAACAAATAACAAATACATCATGTTCAAGGCTTGTAAAAGATAGTTGTGGGCATACTAAATGTCGTATGTGTTTATTATACGAAGAGCGAGGTTGCAAAATCTGTAGTAATGAACGCCATGTACCAAGTATTCAGAACTATGGTAAAACAATACATTCTGCGTATTTAACCTGAGTTCTATCAATCTTTATCTGATTAATTTATTATCATAGTTTATTGGACAATTAAGTATAGTAATATTTACGTATAATTCTTTTCAGAGTGTCAGTTTTCAGCAACAAGAAGTCCAAATGACATTTCTAGCTCAGAAACGAGTAGTAAATGCAACGAAGAATTAGTATTACCCTTGGAACTAGTTATTAATAAACATATTAAATCCAAAGATAATAATTTTAGACATACTTCTATCGATCGTCTTAGTAACTCTGAATTTTACTATGACGATAAATTTAGCAAGAGAAAAGAAGCTTATAAATTTCCCACAACTGATATTAAGGATAATGATATTTTAAATAAGTCACATATTTCTGAAGTAGAAAGTAACAGTGTGCTTTTAAATGCACGTGAACACTTAAATGGTAATGTGTCATTAGAATCATCGTCTTATAATAAGACAATAACGGGAATTCATAGTTCGGTAGGTTCGGAAGATTATAAATAATATTTAAGGACTTGCAGGAACATATACAATATAATTGCTTTGTAGGAAATTGAAACAGAGTTTTCGAGTAAGGAAAAATTAGAAACAAATAGGTCTATGAAATGTTCTGATCGCAGTCATATTTCAGTAATACCAGGAACACCACAAAAATATAAATGCAATATTTGCAACAAAATTTTTCGAAACAAGAAAGGCAAATGTTACCACGATGCTTGCGTAACTGGCGTGAGACCTTATCGGTGTAGTTTTTGTGACAGAACGTTTATTAAACGCTCCCACTTTGAATATCACGAAAGAATCCATAGAGGATACAAACCATTTAAATGTAATTTCTGTGAGAAAGCATTTCCTCAAAAGAACAAACTCAATAGGCATATGTACTCGCACAGTAGTAAGTTTCTATGATGTAAACTTCTTATATACACTTTTAGCCTGTTGAAATTTATCAGTCGAGTAAATATTAATTGAAGGAAATATGTGAAATCTTATTTTTTGTAGAAGAAAAACAGTTTGTGTGTTCTATATGTAACAAAGGATATACCAAACGAGATGATTTGAAAAATCACTTGGGTGTACATAATTGTACAACTACGTACTCGTGTAAAGTATGTGAAAAGACTTTTAGAATATTAACTAACTTGAAACGTCACTTAAAAACACATACAAGTAAGTATGTTTATTTTTGCACAAATAAATTTTTTTAACTTAATATAAATTGTATAATAGCAAAATGAAAATAAGTTTGTGCAAATATCTTAAGGGCGGGGGTGGGGGGGGGGGGGAGCCAGGGTGCCGTCTCGACGAAAAGGCTAATTTCGAGGCTCTGTTTTTGGTAAATTAAAAGTTTTTATCAAATATCTTTATTGGTATTAGAAAGTACATATGTTGAACAAAATTTTTCACGAAGTATCATATAAAGCGTTGCAACGGTAGCTTAAAAATAAAGATTTATAAAATTTTCTTAGAATCTGAGGTAATATCTTCAATTGTACGTACAGATTTAAAAGAAAATAATTTGTTATAAAATAGCGGACTTTTGAAAAGAAAGTGTCGAAAATCAGTAAGAAAATCGACATTTTTTTTTAATGTAACGAAGAAACTGATTACCCGATCGAAAATTTGATTTGCTCAACTGAAGATAATCGTATTTGTAGCCGGCATGAAAAATTTGAAATAAGTCGGATGAAAATTAACTGCGCCCAGTTTGAAAAACGTTGTTTCAAGAAAAACTAGACTGCCTCCACCAAACTATCTATAATTCCGTTATTTCTTCGAATTTCACTTTAATACTTTCAGGGCATATTATTGAGACTCCAGGCATTAAGAAAATAAACAAAAAATTGATTTTTTCAAACCATCCCCGGGTTTCCCCCGTTAATGCTTGTCTCAATTTAACTTCTTTCATCTGTTTTCCTACAAAATTATTGAATTCTAAAATATTGTATATCCTGAAATAACTTTCTAGTACATTTTTCGCAAAAAATACGAATAACATGAAATAACTTTTAAATATATGCTTCAATTGTGTAAATCAATTAAAATTATAGTATTCAAATATAAAAGTAAAGTACAGAAATTTAAGAGTAGAACAAGCAATAAATTATGAAATTATTTTTAAACCATGTAGTCTTGCAATATTTGTATGTGTTACAGATGAAAGACCACATACATGCGATCAATGTAATAAGAGTTTTAAAGATAAATCTTTGTTAATCCGTCATAAAAAAACACATGGGAAAGATCGTCCATTTTCGTGTGCACACTGTAATCGAGTTTTCCTGTCTAAAAGCGAATTAAGACGTCATTTAACCGTGCATTCAGGTTAGTTATCCTCAGTGGCAGATTTAACAGTTGGTCGAAGAGCAGTTGCCGCCTGGGCCTGTGCCCAGAAGGCGCCCGGGGCCCCATGTTCAAAAAAAGTTTATGATTTTATTCAAACACTATAACTTCTTTTTTGGACTAGGTACCTACTACACATAGCCCGTTTTTAGTAAACTCCCTCTTCATTTTCCCGAAAAGTGGGCCCCTCTGAATGTTTGCCGCCTGGGCCTCTTTCCTTAAATCCGCCGCCACTGGTTACCCTAAAAGAATATGCTATAATTAGGTACTATAGTGAAGTATAAAATTTATTTCAGATGAAAAACCATTTTCCTGTAAATACTGTGAAACTGTATTTAGAAGAAAAGATAACTTGCATCGTCATGTTAGACATCACCATCCGGAAAATCCATCTCTCAATGATAACGCAGTACAGAATACTGTGTCTGATACTAGTATAAATTCAATAAGTCCTAAGCAAACAAATTCAAAACAGAAGCAAAAGCTAAAAAAAATGCAAAAAGTTATTTGCAATTCGTCGCCAAAAAATTCAGCGAAAGTATCAGTGGTTTGCGTAAGTTCCCGTGACCAAATCAGTTCTAGATTAGATTCGATGGGTAATATTACACCTGTTATAAGGACTACCAGTGAAGTAAGTAACGCAGTTCCTGTTATTAACGGACCAATTAGTATTAAAAAGCCAGAAGATAAGACTGATAGTAAGAAAAAGACATTCACATACACAGAACCAATACCTCTTGCCGAGGCTGTTGTAATAAATAAGCGAATCGAAGAGAAGCTGTATCCACAAAACGCGTCTAATCATAATTATTTTTTCCGTAATTGCTTAAATTGTATAGATAAATTATATCCTGCTTCTATCAGTCAAACCTTCCGTACAAATTTGAGTATGAAAAGTTCTGTTCATAAAGCAACTGTTTATGAGAATTCATGCTCAGAATCGACTTCAAATACACAAACACATTTTACATGCCACAATGTAGAAGAACAAGTTTGTAATAAGAAAGATGTCAAACTGAAGATCGAAAATGAAAGTGAACAGCAATTAGTTAATTCCAGGGAGAAGTGTGCAATTCAAAATGTAAATATTAGTGATAATATTGGTTTAAAGCAAGCTAGACCATTCTTAACAACTATAAACCATGAACAGAGTAGGTACCATGATTAAAACACTTAATCATAACAATAATGATTACAAACCAACAAGCAATACTGATATAGTATATTCGTATATACGTTGAAAATATTAAATTGCAGAAAACATTAGTCACGTAATTAGTAATATTTATAAATGTATAAAATAGGTACCGAATAACTTGTCATTTGATATGAATGTTGTTAATAATTACTTTATCGTAATATATAGTAAACTGCTGTATGATAGTAATATTCAATGAAGTACTATGTACCACTACAGAAATATATTAATTAAGGTGCATACAAAGAACACAAAATAGTAGTAGTTCACTAACTCCTTCACTATGTAGCTCCTACAATTGGATTTCAGAATATTTCTTAACTTTTTCTAGAGTAACGTTTTAAGGAGATTAAATTTATAAAATTTTGTGTTATAATTTATTGATATTTTGTGACTCAATCGTTTATTCCGTTATCTATTATTTGGATTATTGATCATTTACTCCTGGTTTTCGTTTGTATTCATATACTTATATTTATTTAATTAGAGTACCAATTTGGCAATAATTTGAATGATAGAACTTTAGCAATATATTCAGTAAAGTAGATGCGTAAAATTTTGTTCTGATGTATGGGATCCTGCTGCACTATATGGCTAGGTACATTGGGTATGTGTAAAAATTCTTTCACTTTTCAAGCCAAAGAAAATGAGAAGTGATACATAATTTTAGAAGGTTGATTGCGATAAAGAATTTTCTTTCTTTAATTGAGGCACTTTGCAATTCATTTAAAAAACAATATATTTAAAAAACTAAAGAACTCTTGTATGAGACTTTGATATATGATATAATTAGTCATCAAATTATTCCCTTACAATACAGGATTTCTTGAAATTCTTCAGCCACTAATGATATGGACGCTTGTATTAATTATCCAATTAGCTGAGAAATAACAAATCCTACTTAGAAATTTTAAGTGAAGCTTTCTTTTGTCGACAACATAATAGATATATGTACGGTATAATGTACATGCAAATGTATGTTATATGTATTGTGAATTCATGTGCCTATTTCAAGGATAGCTTCTTTATACATGCTCTCAAATTAATTATGTTTCTCTATTTATTTCATTGCTAAATCATTGACACATAAAATTAGGATGATATCATTTACAACTACTTCCTCTTTTAAGCAAATATTGAAACAATAATTGAAGTGTCCTTGTAGAAAATACTGTAAGTGCCAAAAATCAAATATTCCAGGAGGGAGAAGAAACTTCCCTGACTAAATTATTTACAGAATTTGATTTGTTTTGCTTGCTAAATATGCTTAAGTATACAGTAACCCAAATGCAACATAAAATTTTCTATTTTTTGCATCAATATAATCCAAATTCATGAAAAAAAGAATTGTATTTGTAGAAAATGAATGTGCCATTCATTTAAATTTGCAAGCGCTATAAGTACCAATCCTGTTTGAATCTACTTAATCGGCTCTTACATTGTTTTCTACAGAAGTGGCGTTGGACATACCAGTGGTATCATCTCTTAGCACTATTGGTAACTTATTTACAAAGGGAAATTTCATTAAAGTTCTACACTATTGTATTACCATTGGCACGTAGAACATTTTCCAAAAATTTTTTTTTAAATTTCGCACTTACAGAACGTTGGAGCGGAGCTCGGAGCTGGAGCGTGGAGCAAAGGGGGTTTGCCCGGAGCAAGAGCAGAGCCGGAACACGGAAAAATTTTTACTGCTCCACTGCTCCAAATTTTTTTGTATTATTTGAATTTTCTTTCGTTTTATAAGAGCAGACGAATGAAATGTTTTTAATAAATACCAATTCTCAATTTTTCATCATTGAGAAAATATATGGTAGGGCCGCGCAGCCCGGTGTTAAGGAGGCATAGTACTTTCTTCGCCCGAAAATGAAGCATTCTTTATGAATTTTTATCTATATGAAAATGAAAAGCTAGTAAGATGGGGTGTGTTGCAAATGAAAGATCACTGTTTGAAAGTATTAAAAGAATTTTTATTTAAAAAAAGCAGCTGGAGCGGACCAGGAGCGGAACTGGAGCTAGTATTTTGATATCGAAGCGGAGCAAATAAAAAATTGGTCTGCTCCAATCCCCTGCTTACAATGTTTTCTACAAGGACTCTTCAATTATTTAACGTCATTTATATTTTATTTGTAATAAACTGAATAAATTCCTAGTAATTACAGTTGCATTATTACTTCTGCTAAATTCATACAAGAAGTTGTATCTAATTTACTTTTTAATTAATTGCTTATTTTAAAACAGAAAATAAACTTCCTCGTGTGCGTATCACATTTGTATGGCTACTGCCTTTATTCACTGTATCACATCTCTGTATTATATATAATACAAATTCCTTAATTTGTAGGGCGTATTTAAAATTTTTCGATACAATATTCCGACGATTATGATATAAAGTTATATAGTTAGTTAGTTGAGTACCATATAAATCTAGCAGCATTTAGGTAACAGATAAAATATTTTATTGAGAATCCAGATACCTTATTTAGTGGACTAATCAAAATGACCAAGAGATCCTTGTGCCAACAATGGCTTTGGTAGTTAGTTCATTATCCACTGTTTTCCCAAACATTCTGTAATGGATTTCATTTTCTTCTGTACTTTGCAGATTTTTGAGCTTGTCATTTGTTCATCTGAATGTGCTATATTTAATTCGTAAATTAACATAATAATAAAAAAATAGTCAATTGAAAGTTTTACTACTAATTATTATTAGGTAAAAACACTGTTTTCTTCAATTTATTAATGCTAACATGTACATCACATATGGCATTCTTGTAAAAACGCATTACATTATCTCCTATAAATACAAATGAGTTATTGCTTATACCTATGTACTTATGTATATATATGTAAAAAAAATTTAAAATGTAACTGTGTTACGATGATGTAAAATAAGTTATAAAATATGAATCCTTAATTAAAATATGCGATAGATACACACAGTGTGATCTATCTTAATGTATAATTGAATATGCCTTTAACACATTGAAATGAAAAAATGGAGCATATACATTTAAAGAATCAAAGGATATTGCTAGAATTTCATTGAGAATTAATGACAAGCAGATGTGTTAAGAATATTTCAAGGATGCAAATATTTTTTAGTGGGACTTATAGTTTTTTAAATACACATAATAAGAGATCAATAATTGCACTATATGTTATATGATTTCATTGAAACATCTCTAATTTCTAATTTACCTACATTAATAAATGATACAGATTCCATTTAAAGAAACTTATACAATTTCAAGTTGCATGTAACAATTTCTTTTATGAAATTCTAATGACAGATATGAATTCATCCAGTTCTTTTAAACATTAAATTTTGTATATCCATTTCTTTTCAGATCAATGTACTTATGTATCTATATTTCAAGATGTATCAATTCATAAAGTTCAATAAGTTATCTCGGACATATAAAAAAGTATGCACACGTACAATATTAAAATGCGCATTCTTTGCTTTACAAATAAGTTGTCTATATGATAAAAAATGTTATTTGCGTTATTCTTTTCTATTGTCATGTGTTGTCAGAATATAGTTAACGGGCTGTTTCACTTAGAATTTTGCTTCGCGACATGCCACGAAAGTCTATTCTCATAAAATTGTATAACTATTTGTGGACAAAGTGAGTTAGCTTCTTTCGCAGTAACCAGATCTGTTTCTTCAGTTCCTTTCCTACATAAACAACATTTAATAATGACAAACGGACAATTATCGTCCACTCTGTGGGTATTAAACACAAGCTAACCATTTCATTAAAAACATTAACTCCCCATTAGAATCCGCGGCTCCAATGATTTTATCAGGCTCCAATTCTCTCTTGAATCCGTATATTTTGTTGTCACAATTAACATCTGCCTTATCCATCTTAATATTATTAGAATTAATATCCTTGATGGCACCTTGGAATTCCTAATTTATTTACCTAATAAACGTCAACGTATATGAGATATTGATACAGTGATTTAGAGAAATGTCACCCAAGGGTGCTACTATTTAAAACAATAAAATATATACCTAAGGGTATATTTAAAATGTACAACTATTGTTATATCTGCATCTGGTGCATCTAGATTTCCTGTGATTTCTATTGTTTTTTTCGAATTTCATAATGCAAAGCATTAAACTATTTACAGTAAATAATTATTAGACATATACTTCCAACAATAAATTTCAGACTTCATTTCTTTGAACCCTCGTATAAAAAAAAATACATAATATTGAAGGTTAGGTCTGTAGAAAATACTCCGTTAAAAGAAATTGAAGGTAAATCAGTGCGATTGTTACATATCTCAACTTTCTAAAAAGCAAACTATGAAATTCATTCCTTCATTTTCAAATGCCTCGTAATACACATATCAGATTTATACTAAATAGTATGAAACGATGGTTCACAAAGTTGAAACTTCGACTTACAATTTAGTTATTAAGAACTGACTGATCTCATTTCTACTATTAATTGTGACTTTTACGTACATTTACTTAATATCTTTTTTTATTATCACAAATCTATAAATCTTTTGAATAATTTATTGTTAACAATCATTTTTCCATACGTGTGCGTCTATTGATAAAGTCTATATTACACATTTTTTCATTCAAGACTTTACAAATATACAGCGTAGAATTTTCTTAATTATAATTTTGGTTTTTATCGTACACAACTCATTTTAACTTACAACTAAAAGGAAATATTAAAAGTATTTTCATTCCATTATTCGTATGTAATTCAGCTTATTGGCGATTGATACTTCCGGCGCTGCGTATTCACGACATTTATCAGAAATATATTTTATCAAATAAAACCGTAACCCGGTGCATATTATTTATATTTGAAAATTATCTTCAAATTCCTAAAACAATTATTTCATGTAGAATGATATTGAAATGTGACGTGTATCGTTATAAAATGTAAAAACGTACATGCCCTATGTTTTTGACATGAAAGCATTTTTTATTATGAGCGATTGAAATATATTAAAATACACGCAATATGGAATGCGATATTTTTCTGGACAATTTTTAGTGGAAATACATTAAAGAATTACGGTGGAAATATTAAAATAAGAAAAGTGTAAGTTAATGCGCATGCTCACAGTATTCGTACGGTTGTTGCGCATTTGGGGTTTACATGGGTCTTTGAAAGGAATAGTAATCGATTGGGCGACGTGCGCGACCTCCATTTCTTCGCAGGACAAGTCGGGACAAGTGTAGTGAGGTTCTTCGTGTTTCGAGGAGCGGAGAATACTTGACGCTTTTTATATTGCCCAAAATGGTTAAAATGGATCATGATGTAAGTAAATAATTAAATTAGTGCCTATATGTCTTGTCGATTGTGCTTATATACTTATGTAAATAATTTGCACAGACCAAAAACGTAAATACGTAATCTGTGTTCACCCTTCATTTTGTACACTTATGCGTGCGTATCGTAAAATGTACGATGATTTCATTTATCAAAATTGATTTTCCTTGTATAATTATTAACGAGTTTTGCCGTTAGTATTATTATTTGCAGTTTGTAGGTACGATTGATATTCTCTGAATTTTCGGTCGTATCAATAAATCTATGTTTCGATATAATAAACTGTATAAATTATTTAAATACAGTTGTTAAGATATATTTTTTATAAATTACAAACTTCCAAAGTGTACATACATATAGAAATGTACGATACGCAGGTATATACGTGTGTATGTGTGTTGTACGTACTGCTCGTTTATGGCATGGCGTGCCCTGACGCTACGCCATTTGAAAATTTCTCAAACGATGCGTTTATTCTGTACTCTCGAGTCTTGTTCCTACTAAATTTCAGCAATAATTGAATAAATATTTATAAAAAATTGTTACAAATTTTTAGTAGTGATAGCCATATTACAACTATATACTACGTTATCATGTTGATATGATATAAAGTACTTGCAGTATTTTGAGTAACATCGTAGCATTTTCCTTATAATCGTTATATTATCATATTGAAAGTAAAGTTTGTTTGTACACGAAATTCGTTAATGCAATATTAAAGAAATTATCTTTTTCTGGTTTTTACTTACGGTTATTTCTAAAAACAAAAAGATGACGCTGTTCTTATAAATATTAATAATTATTTAGTCGAAAAATAAAAAATAAGTTATAGATAAATTCTCTGTTTGATTTTGTAAGTTTAAATTTTATTGATTGTGTATGTAACCTTCCATTCAGTGAAACTGAACTTTTTTTTATAAGTGGAGGTCATAACAGTTCAGCTATTGATTTTAAGTACACTTTCCTTGATGTTTGATTATTGATGTGAATGTATATTATTTATACATGTGTTTAACCTTATAGTTCTGGAAAATGAAGGTATGCTTCGAATATGTGACATAAGAGATAATAACTTATATTCTAAATTGATAACACATCAACATGTCCTATGATTTGTTTACAAGCCACAGTAGTTATAGCTCAGATATTCATTATTTGTAAGTTGATTACATCCCAGTGAATTATTACTCGTATAGAATTTTTGGAACTGTTGGTTAGTTGATACCTAAATACTATTGTAATATAAATCACTGACTTAAGTCTGAAATGGATATAGTAGATGACATTAACATTTCTAATGTAAACAGTCTCTGCCTTAAAACTATTTTAATTTTGAAGTGTTATGTACTGTAAAACATTTTGCACTGAGTGCTTTATTACACATTTTACATTTGGGATTTACTTTTGTTTTCCAACCTTAAGTTATTAGTTTTATAATCATCCTTTTTGAGCAGCTTACATCGACTTTCTCTTTGACTTATTTGTAGTATATTACAATAAGATTTATAAACTGAATTAGTAACTAAAGGTATTGGAGAATTAAAAATGGCCACAAATGTAATATATATTATTCCTCTGATATTTAAAATATAAGAGTAAAGTAAATGTCCCACTACCTGGAAATTTGAGGTACTGCGGAAACACGTTTGAGAATTGTTCAGTTATACAAGTCGATTTATATAAAAATGATTTTGCGATTACATGGGGTTCCGTGTGTACTTTATCATTAAAAAAAAACACAGTATTGAATTGAATAATTTTGTTAAATATTGCAAATTCATAGTCCTTACAATGACCCAATACCTGGACAGCTTAACTAGTATGTCTCAGTGTCCCGATTTTATTGTCCCATTACTTGGACACATGATGAAACATCAGCAATTTGGATGTTTTGTAGGGAAATTAAATAAAAAAAAACACAATAGGTTTTTCTTTTGGCATACTTCTCCTGTATAAGTACTTTATTCAAATTAGTAAACGAACTTGAGTACAAATCTATTATTAAATGACTAATTTTAAGCTTATGTGTATTCGTGTCTAACACGAATTTTACACATGAATTAAATATTATCATTAAAACAAGATAACAAGAATACATAGTAATAATTGCTAAGGTGTTAAATAATTGTTTTAACAATAACGAGTACTTATTTCACAGTTTGCACACATGCTCAGTAGGGTGGACCTTAGTTACTTTTGTCGAAAAATAATTTTGAGGTTTTTGGCGAGGCACCCCCCAGGATTGTGCCATTGGGACAAAAAATGTTTGCAAAATTTGAAATCATCGCATTTAAAATTTTTTTATTTTTGTAACTCGTTTTTCTCCATTGTAGTATATCGTTAACATACATTTTTATATATCGGTGAAATTGACTTTTTATGCTCTGTAATAATATAGAATCAAAGTATAAGATCACTTAAAAAAAAACATGACCTGAAATCTAAAAAATTAACCATCAAAAAATACTTTTTTTCATTTAAATTTTTTTCATATAATTATAAATAACAGATTAAAGGAACAAGTACACCCGAAATGAACCAGTTTTTGCAGATATTTTTCTATTTATTTTAAAAACTTGGGGTCTAGAAGAAAATCTGACTACTCCACGCGATGCAGCAGACATTTTCCCTCCGGAAAACATCAACAAAAGTGGTAAGTCAGGTTTTGTTTTCAATACAGAAAACAACGACGGCGGGCGTGTCGTCGTATTCATTGCCGCTCAGCGATAGAATCGCTTAAGGGGGTAGTGGACTATTGGATACGTAAAATCGTTAGTTTCTTTGACGCTAAATTACTTTGATACCAAACAATCGTTACAGTCGTGCTTTTGACAATCTATTGTGGGCAGGTTTGCGAGTATTTACAACAACAACAAAAAAATCGTCGGAATGTATAAAATTGTCGAAGTTATTAATCGTTGAAGATAGTCCTGTACGGCGCGCCGCTGCAGGTGGTGTACATCGATTCAGGTGAACCAATCATCTGAAAGCAAAATGCTTTGAAGTGATTAGTCTATACATAAATATCTACAGTGTGGAAACTTGCCGATGAATTTGAACAAAAATTGTGGAAGTTACACCACGAATCGATTTTTTTTCCACATTTTTACGGGAAAAAATCGTCTTTAATCAGTTACAAAATGTTTTACAAACGTCCAATGTTGATGCGGAATTTCCACACGATAGAGAATGGAATTCTACAGCTCCAGTTAAAATTTTAAGTGAAAATATTCATTGGTCCAAGAGTTATGATGTACACCGTTTCTGAAAATGGTGTTTCGAGAAAACCGACTTCAAAGTTAAGGGCCCTATGCCAATACCGTTCTGCGAGGCCGTTATTCGACGGTGCACTCAATTACGTTCGCTGCTATAACTTCGACAATTATTTGAATTTCCTCATGAAATTTTGTTTAAACTTTTCATAAAGGATAAGACTTACAAAATCAGTAACAAAAAAGTAATCGATTTTCTGAAGCTGAAATAGTCCACTACCCCCTTAAATGCGCGCAACTACCACTGTCGGCGCAGTACGCTTTGCCAAACTATTTCGCTCCGGTATTAAAAACGAAACGTGACTTGCCACTTTTGTCGATTCTCTTCTAGACACTTAGTTTTTAAAATAAATTGAAAGATATCTGTAAAAATTGGTGCATTTTCGCTTTGATCGTTGTTTCAATATATTTAAATGGTATTAATGCAATAATAACTTATATCGTTGTATTCCGGAGGGTTGATAGAATACTTTGACGGTACAAGCAACCGAATAACTATTACTGTTTGAACACGAAAGATGTTCAAGTTGAAAATTTGCATTTTTAAAAAAAAACTATTTTTCAAAAACTGAGGGTGATGGCGAAAAACGTTTTGCGAATTCGTATTCAGCGCACAAAAATCTATAAGAAACGGGTATTGAATGTTACAAGTCCAGATGGCTGTTGAATAGTTACAATTAAACTCTTGCATGGGTTTGACTGCTCGTTCGGCCGAATCGTTTATTGCTAAATTATTTACTATATTTAATCCAATATTATAATTGGGATCATTTTCCCATTCTAGAGAATCCATACTTATAAAATCTGTTGGAACAGTGAACTCTTAATGAAAGTATCGATTATTTCATTAAAATTTTGAAATCTGTTATTTATAAATATATAAAAAAATTTCTTAGACGAAAGTTGTACTGTTTGACGAGGTAAAAATAATGCCAACGAAAAAAGTTTTTTCTGAAGGTAAATTTACGAGATTTCAAGGTCATGATTTTTTGTTTTTAGGTAATCTTATACTTTGATTCAACGATATATAAACATGTATATTAACGATATACTACATTGGAGAAAAACGAGTTACAAAAATAAAAAAATTTCAAATGCGATGAGGGCACGGTTTCTTGTCCTATCGATTTCAAATTTTGCACGCATTATTTTTTCCCCCAATGATACAATCCTGGGCGGTGTCCAGAAAAAAATTTGAAAGTCGAAAAATAAGGTCCACCCTAATGCTCAGGTTTAGGGCCGTTCCAGGATTTCACTATACCAGTAGAGAGATACGCGAATAAAAAACTAATCCGAACTGTAATTTTAATCTTCCAATAACAAAATAATACTACTAGGTATCATTTTTCTAAAAATGTATTATTTGTAACAATATACTAACCATTATTAATAATATTCGCTTAAGAAAAAGTAGAGACTGTTTAGCATGTCAGATAAGAGCAATACTAAAATGGTGTGAACTGGAGAGTTCAAGAAAATTTATTTTTATTAAGAGTGTTACAAGTTTACTAAGAAAAATATGTATATGAATATATTTGATTAATTATTTGAGTAATTGAATAAAATAGTTCTTTTATGGATAAAGCGAATATTAAATATAATAATTAGTATTATTTGCACTAGTGTCCAGGTATTGGGACATTTATCTTATACCTACATTATAAGGACAGTAATGTATAATGTTTAGTAAATAAAGCGGTATGTTTATTTCTGTGAGAATCTCATCGCCTCTTTAAGCATATTTATGAATTCAGTGTTTAGAAGCCTGAACAATAAACGTGTCGTTAGTGTTAGAAAATTCGAGGTCTAAACGTTTGAATGTCGATGAAGTAATACGTTTCTTATTGCTGAAATTTTAGTACTTGTTTTCACCCCAGCTGGATATTTTAGTCTAGGAAATAAAACAAAAATCCAAGAACCAAACATAGAAGCAAAATTGAAAAAAGTGTTGATTTGTATCAAAACAATTTATTTTATTATATATTTCAGATTTCTTAAATAAAGACAAAGTCATAAATTAAACAGAAATGCACGTTTATTTGTTTCTTTGCACATATATATATATATATATATATATATATATTCTTTTGATTAACGAGTTATTATTCTATACATTTATAATTGCTATTACTAAAATTGTAATATTTCAAACAGGAAAAAGAATTTTTTCCACTTAACTTCAGTCGGTCTCTCAAACCAAAGCGCTTATGTTTGTTACGAGCCGGGGCTGCGGCAACTCGAGAGGCCGGCGAGAAGGGTATTTTCAAAGGAATACGGTTTATGAGTTTGTTAGTTAGAGGGCGGACGAACCTGATGCGAAATCAGGGAGCCGCAGGAGGGTGAAACGTCGTGAACGAACCCGATGCGAAATCGGGGAGTCACTAGGATGAAGTTCACAGACGAACCTGGTGCGAAACCAGGGAGCTGTAGGAGGTTGGATTATTCACAGACGAACCTGGTGCGAAACCAGGGAGCTGTTCGGAGGTTGGTAGACTTACAGACGAACCTGATGCGAAATCAGGGAGCTGTAGGATACGGACGAACCTGATGTGAAATCAGGGAGCCGTAGGAGGGGTGAGGTTTCGTGGACAAACCCGATGCGAAATCGGGGAGCCACTGGGTTGGAGAAGATTCCTTGTTTTGGTGAAAGGTTTGCGAACGAACCTGATGTGAAATCAGGGAGTCGCGGGAAATGTTAGTGATGCCTCGTAACTCTTAATTAAAGTTTGATACAACTCGAGCGGTAAAGTTGTATCAGTGGGTGAGTGCTGCTAATATTATAAGGATCGCTGGGTAAAAGATGGATTTAACGAATCTACTCGATTTAAAACGTGAACACCATTCGTATATTCAATAACTAATTATTGTACAAATGTAAGTGTCGCGATTAAATAATTAAATAGTGTGTAAGTTACCAATAGTTGTACGGTGTTAACGCACTGGCGATGCGGGGCGTTAGAGTGGCTATTTCAAAGTGCCAAATAGAATATAAACCGGACTCGCGGATTCTATGAGGTTAACTATTGATTCGGAAGGGGACTTGAGCCCGATCTTACTGGATTTTAACTAACTCTGTACGAGCGTGACACGACGTTACTCTACGCGTGACTGTACTGCTTTGAACCAAAGAGGGTTGAAACTGAAGGGTTTATATAGTTCCAAAAATGAGTGGGGATTCGTTAGGAATCTCCATATAAGAAAATCCTTCGGGGTCGTCGTCGTGTCACTCCCGTTCTCACGGTCGTGGTCCAGCTGGTCGGGATCTTGACTTCCATTAGTGGTGCGTGATAAGCGAAAGGATTTTAGGGCGTTTTCCCTTCGCAGACGCGAGCTCGAAAAACAGTTGAGAGCGGCGTATGGGAAAATTCCACATACGTAACATGTTTACCGAATTGGAGCATGCTCGCTTTAGGGTTAAGAATGATTGTTACTTATTATCATAATTTTCTAAACGGTGCTAGTTATTCCTTAGAAGTGTATCAGTTTACTAAAGAAAAGTTGTATAGTGGAATACAAAGCAAAATATAATAAAAGTCAGGGATTCGAGACCAAATCAATTACTGGAATTCATGAGCAGTTGCATTTGTCTCGATAACCTCTGTCCATAATGAGCAGCGTTACCACCTCTCCGGTTTTCGCCTGGAGACTTTGGGTTTTGAAGCAAATCTCCGTGCTACGGTTTGACTGGGAAAATCTCCGGGTTGTAGAAAAAAATGAGATAATAAGACATTGTGGTATTATACAATGGCATCAATTTTATATAAAATAAAAGTTATTAATTAAAAAAAACGGATACTTTTAAATTTTGAATTGTTTGAGTTTAAAAGAATTGCACATTTGTTTTCCGGATATTCGAGGATAAAACTTTTTTGCTTTTTCCATCTCCGGGTTGGAATGTATGGCACTCCGGAATTTATATGGTGATAAGGTGGCAACCCTGGTAATGAGGGATGAGAGAAGTTCAGACTGTACTAAGGCGAGAACCCAAAAGGAAACCAAAATGCGTGACTGATTGCATTTTGGTTAGGAATTTCTGACTATATTGTTAGATAAGAGAAATTCTGAGAGATATTTTGGCTGTAATTCTGAGAGAAATGGTCAGGTCTTGGGTTCGACCCAGTTCAATAGATCAGGAAGATACTCTGTTCTTGTCACTTATGTGACGGGGCTCGGACTTCTTTAGAGTAGACCTTTGCAGTTATTTGTTACTGTCGGCTCCAAGCAGCGTCAATTTAGCGAGACATTGTTGTATTTAAAACTCTATATGCTGTATTATTTTATTAGATGTAGTTAATTTAAATAGAAGATATTAGCATTGACCCTCTACACCCCAAAATTTATTATAAATTTATTTCGTGTATACTATGTATTTCGCCGTGGAATGCAAAGGATTGAAAGTAACGTTACAAAAGTGGGCTGTACTTCCGAAAGGGACCGGAGGCCGATCGAGATGAGGTTTGTGGAGAGGGGTGGGGAGGTGGTGTGAACCCTAAATCTAAAATTGTAGCTGCGGGTATTTATTAGTTTCCAAAATATGAATAAAAAATTGTTAATTTGTTTTGAATTTTTTTTAGACGTTGGTGCAGGCCTCCCTACCCGGGAGCACTTCCGTCCCCCTATTTTTTATTTTTGAAATTTTGTAACCACGGTCTCGTTTTTGGCATCGCCGGACTCACATCGGTTCGCTGCCGTACGTTACGCACCCGCGAGCGGCCTCCCCTAAAGTAACTGTATCTTTCAATCGGGTGAATTTCCGAAGCTAAAATTTTACATTTGGAGTCCACTCACATTCTTCAAAACAGCGTGTGCCGTGTATTAGTATTGGTTGGGGCTAGATTAGTGTGGGGGGCGTGCGCCCGCTCGCGGGCGCGTAAAGCATGGTAGCGAACCGATGTGAGTTTGGCGATGCTAAAAAGGAGACTGTGGTTACAAAATTTCAAAAATAAAAAATAGGAGGACGTAAGGGCTCCTGGGTGTAGGGAGGCCTGCACCAACGTTCAAAAAAAATTACAAAAAATCACCAATTTTTTATTAATATTTCGGAAACTAATAAATACCCGAAGCTACAATTTTAGATTTAGGGTTCACAACCCCTCCTCACCCCTCCTCCAAACCTCATCTCGATCGGCTACCGCCCATCGGTCCCTTTTGAAGTATATCCCAAAAATGATAAAAAACAAAATTATCTACAAATTTTAGTCAGGAGTCACGACTTGCAAGTTAGAATCGGCTGTATTCCTATCTCTCATGAATTCTGGTTGACTGTATTTCTTGTATCTTTCAACAATTTAGGTTGACCGTATTTCTTGTATCTTTCAACGATTTAGGTTGACCGTATTTCTATCTCGCAAGAATTTCGGTTGACCGTAATTCTGAGAGAAATTCTTTCACCAATTTCGGTTCAGAGGTTACTCGACCGATTATCGCACACCAATTCCGGTTGAGACGACCGTAAATGCCATTTCGGTCGTCTCCAGCGACCGTGACCGAAATTATATGGATCTGGACTTCCTGATAAAAATATATTGTATGTTGTAAAGAATTATAACTATCATCATGGTTTACTACTGTTTTAGAAAAATGTTTAAACTTAAAAGCTTGGTACACAGGGTGTTTATAAAAATATGGGACATTTTTTCAGGATCGGTTTTACTTATCAAAATAATAAAACAAATTGGTAAACGCATATGTCGAATAATGCGCTTAGTTTTGTAGGTATAAGCATTTCTATATTCTGTAAAACACGGGCTCGAAATGTCTATTAAAGCCCAGCTGTGTTTCCGCAGATCGATATATCGATTATCATTTCGCCTTTGTTTTTTTAAAGACGAGAAGGAAAGGTTATGAATTAAAATATACTATATTATTTCCGCTAGGGCTGGGACTATTCGAATCATTTAATATTCGAATATTTTACAACTATTCGAATGCTACGAATAAACTTCGAATATTTTACAACTATTCGAATGCTACGAATAAACTTCGAATATTTGAGTATTCGAATGTTATTATTCGAATATTTAAGTATTCGAATACTATGCTATTGATGTATTCGAATAGTATGGTGTGAATTATAAATCAAGTTATTAGCTTACAAGATTTCACCCTGACAAACTAACGAACTCACAACTGAAACTAAATAAAAGCTTGTAAAAAAATGAACCTAAATAACTTGATTTATTATTCACACCATACTTTTCGAATACTTAAATATTCGAATAGTATTCTAATACTTGGATATTCGCGAATTATATTCGCTAAATAATTGAGCAACTGAAGTATTCGAATATTCGAATACCGAAAAATTCGACAAATAGTCCCAGCCCTAATTTCGGCTTAGTCAGCCGGTTGCCCTTTAATAGACGTTCCGGGCAGGTATTTTACGGAATATAAAAATGCTTATAACTGCAAAACTAAGCATTATCGAACATATGCGTATACTAATTGGTTTTATTATGTTGGCGAGTAGAACCAACTCTGAAAAAAATGTGCCACATTTTTATAAACACCCTGTATATTGTCAAAGTATATAAAGGATATAGCCGGTTAAGATGGTCAAATGTGACCCTAAACCGAATTTGACTTGCGGTGAGTCTTTTGAAAGCTTATAAAAAAGCAACTTGTGGCAAGTTTCAACTTTGTATCTGGACTCGTGGGGTAGTGTAAAAGCACATATTGGGGATTTTTTCAGATTTTTAAATTCCAAATCCTAATTCTGAAAAATAAAAAACCCCAAAAATGCTGAAAAATGCCGGTTGTGTATTGAAGCAATTGCAGGACTATAATTATATTCTTACCATAAGTACATATCATTGTTACTATTGTCCTGATTTTTTTTCAGATTTCTCTATTTGGTGCGCTGCGATGAAAAAAAATTAAAAACCGATTTTTTCGTCGCATTTTACGTGTCAAAGTAACTTATACGTCGAACTTTTGTACTTTATGAACGAAGGGTTTTATGCGATCTTGAGTGTCTTTATATACAGCAAAACAATATAGGATTTAAAGAAACTAAATAAATCTAATTAATTGAAACTACATATGCCGTATCATTGCAATCTAAAATATCCACCATATTTATAACAAGCGTCGATGGCGCAGCGGTAAAGTTACGAACTGGTAAACCGCTGCGAACTTTTTGAACGTAGGTTCGAGTCTTGAACTTCCAAGTTCCCCTTAGGGTCATATTGGGTTTATTTAGTTTATTTAATTCCTATGCTCCTTTGGTCTATGGAAAGCATTGAAGATCAATGAAAATACGATGTATAAGTTACTCTGACACGTAAAAAACGAAGAAAAAATAGGTTTTTAATTTTTTTAACCTCGGCGCACCAAATCGAAAAATCTGAAAAAATTCGTAACAATAGTAACAACGATGTGTACTTACAGTAAGAATATAATTATAGTTCTGCAATTGATTCAATACGTACGCAAGTATTACGTTACTACATGTGCGTGGTTGTTTATTTGGTCTACTCAAATTATGACAAATTGTAATTCTGCAGTTACTTTTCTCTTCATGCATACTGTTAGTATTTTTTTTTCAAGAATAATATTCTAAAAAGTATTGATAGTCATAGTTCTAAGAATTTTAGAAAAATACATAATTATGTTATGTTAGTTGTGATTGAATTATAAAACAGCTCTTATTTGGCAAAAGAAATATTCAAGGTGACTTGTATTACGACCATTAATCGAGTACCGCTCTAACTAGGGTAAAGGGCCGATATACCGGATATTTAGTGATGACATAAAAGTTATTTAGGAATTTCAACATAAGTTTTCATATATTCTGGTAATTTTTTGCATTGAACTGATTATTAAGCATTTCCGTAAGTTCAGGACTTTCTGATTTAACTAAATAATGAAATTTTAAAGAGATATTAGGAAAAATGTAAAACAAAATTTTGTCGTAATTACCGGACACACTTAAAGCTTGAGAACTATTTACCGTGCCCGAGCTACCGGACACTGTCCCGAACACCGTGCCCGAGCTACCGAACACTGTCCCGGGCACCGTGCTCGAGCTACCGGACACTGTCTAGATACATTATCCACTTAACTAAAACGTATTCATGAGCAGTAGTTAAAATACATTGTGGTCCATGTTTTTTGTCCTTATATTTGTTTTTAATTTTGTCCTGTCACGTGCTCCTTGGAATACCAAACTGTATGCTGGCTGCATTTACCGTAGATCGATGTGAGGTTATAACCCTCTAATGCTTTGTTAAGCGAATCTTTACTGTATTTTTACTCGTATTCAGATTTGCCAATAAAAATTTTTAATGTTAAAAATTCTTTTAAAAGTTCACACATATTGTTACTTTAATGTAAACATCTAGATCGATTCGAAAATAGGTTAGATCCTTCGAACGTTTGCGACCATCCGGTAACTGTTGAATCAACACGAGTATTGACCCATATATCGATCGCCGGTAATTGAAAATGTCGTACAATTTAACCCAGTCCCCGGATTCGCTTTAATTTCTCAAAATATTATTAAATCACCTTCATATGCAGTTTTTATTATCAATTAAACCTAGTAGTATCACTACATATTCATTTTTGTACATTATATCAATTGAATTATTATTATATCGACTCTTAAATGTAAGTGATGCTTAGCCATTTTGATAATGAAAATGGTCAAATGCCGATAATTGCGAGAATGAGAATTTCTATACATTTTTTACATGTTTAACCTACATTAATTATAAAAACCTTCATTTATTTAGAAAACTATAATTTCAAATGTTATTATAAGAATATTACATTTTAATTTATATAGCCTGGATTTTATAAATCATGGAAATGAATATTGTGTCCGGTAATAGGGAACTGTCCGATATATGGGTCCTTTACCCTATTTTTGTTTAAAAATCTATTTTGAATAAAATGTTTTTTAGGAAGAAAAGATATTAATACTTCTAAAAATGATTCAATGTTGGAAACAATTCTAGTGAATACTCAAAGCAACCAGTTTTTGTAGAAGATGGAGCATTTTCGGAGCAGCTTTAAATTCTGCATTGAGTTATCATCTTACTTGAAAGAAGTTTGAAGTCATGAACACTTAATGCATTAACGAGTAAAACACGATCTTTATCGTTAAATACTTTTGTAAACTACATTACTGCCTCCACAAGTGAGATACGTTTCGTTTTATCAATCCACGAATGATAATCCGCCGTCTCCACTACTTCTTTTGTAATTGCCACGGCGATTGAGAGGGGTTGAGAACGAGTGAGGCGGCACTGTAATTTATCTCACAAGGAAAGATCCCGAACAGGAAAATTAAAAAATTTTTGAAACTTTGTGACTATGCATTGTAATCCTCCTGATTACAAAACGCAATTTTTGTTTGCTGCCCAAATTCACTCGAAGGATGTGAAAGTAACCCCTAAAAATTCGGCTATTTTTCGATTTTGTGTTATAACTCGCGAACTGTAAGAGATAGAAAAAAAGTTTCAAGACAAAAGTTACTTCTTTTAATTAGATCTATCATTTGGTAAAGAAAAGTTATTTTACGGGTCACGAGTTATAACACAAAATCGGAAAATAACCGTATTTTCAGGGGTCAATTACACACCCTTAGAGTGATTTTGGGCAGCAAACAAAAATTGCGTTGTAATCAAGAGGAAATTCCCTACATATTCACAAAGTTTCAGAATTTTTTGAATTTCCGGGTTCGGGATGTTCCCTTGTCAGTTTCTCGCAGACTCACTCTCATACGTTGCGGCAGAGAAGAAAGGCAAGCCGAATAGACTACCTGATTCCGCAATTGAAACCGGCCTGTCCGAAGCCAGTTTCAATTGTGGAGGTAATTCTGTTTTTTGTATCTTTGTCAATGGCTGTATATGTGCTATGCATTCTTCAATTCTCGATTTATCTAAAAAGTTTCACTGAAAATCATTTCATAACACTTCACGTTGTCCTTCAAATGTGACAAAACATTTGGACTTTAAGGCCAATTTTTTATTTCTTCCAAAATATATACCGTCATAAATATCTGGAGTCTACTTATTTATCGTTCTCTGAGATATCGTTTCGTATCATGAAAAGTAATATAAATACCTTAAGTTCTAACATTATTAGGTTATACATAATATTGACAATAATGCAATTATTTCTTTTTTTTTTAGTTTGGATATAAGCATACTTACTAATACTTAATAAACTTTTCGTTGTTCTAGAAGTAGCTTCTTCAAAAATAGTTTGCCATGATCACTGGCTATAAAACTAGCTATACTGATACTTTTTATCATAATAGAGTGCATTAAATATCGTGTTTCTTTAAAATGAATTCCTTAGTGATTTCTCTCTTTTATTTGTTATTGTATATTGAAGTTACAATTGCTTTTTAACTGACAACCATATTAAACTGTAAACTATCTACATATAAATAATTATTATATGCATTTACATGATGCACAATTAATTATTACTTATTAAAGTAACTTCGGATGTAACTTCCGATATATTTAATTATTTCTTAATTTGAAATTAATATTTTTCAGTATTTAGATATCTCCTTTCTTATTACAGTATCACGTTATTTAAAGTAGATTGGTATTAATTCTCATTAATATGTAAAAGCACAATTTATTGTTGATACGAAGTGACATAAAATGCAAATTTTTAAATTGTATAAACATTTTGTTTCAGGATGGGAAAAACGAGCCTGAACATGTTAGAAAGTTATTCATTGGTGGTCTGGACTATAGAACCACAGATGATTCTTTAAAGAAACATTTTGAAAAATGGGGAGAAATTGTTGATGTAGTTGTTATGAAAGACCCAAAAACCAAGCGGTCTAGAGGATTTGGATTTATTACTTACTCCCGTGCTCACATGGTGGATGATGCTCAAAACGCAAGGTGGGACATATGTTGGAAACTGTTTTGATTTTACATGTGTTATAAAATAAAATGTTGTAATTAATACTAAATATCGATTGTATATACATTATATTTTTATGTTCTGAATTATAGGCCGCATAGAGTAGATGGGCGTGTAGTTGAACCGAAAAGAGCTGTTCCTAGGCAAGAGATTGGTAGACCAGAAGCCGGCGCAACAGTAAAAAAGTTGTTTGTTGGTGGTTTAAAAGATGATCACGAAGAAGAAGATCTTAGACAATATTTTCAAAGTTACGGTAGCATAAATTCAATCAGCATTGTTACTGACAAGGAAACAGGAAAAAAACGCGGTTTCGGTTTCGTTGAATTCGATGATTATGACCCCGTTGATAAAATTTGTTTGCAACGAAACCACCAAATACGTGGCAAGCACGTAGATGTTAAAAAAGTAAGCTGTGACTTTGCACGCAGGCCGAAGATGCTGCGAGCTCCTGACGAATAAATATATGCGTTACAAGATTTTTAAATTGTTCCATCGTTTTCTCGCAGGCTTTAAGCAGGGCGGAGATGGCCTCTGCGTCCGGCGGCGGCGGTAGTGGCGGCGGTGGTAGCAGAGGAGGTCAAAACGTTGGAAGAGGACCTCGCGGTGGTAATCAGGGAGGTGGTAATTGGGGAGGACGAGGAAGTGGCGGTGGTGGAGATTGGAATAATGGTGGTAATCAAGGTGGTTATGGTGGAGGTAATCAAGGAGGTTGGGGCGGTAACGGTCCTTGGGAGAATCAGAATCAAGGTAAAGGTTCGCAGAAAAATAAATCTTTCTTAGCTTACTAAGAGCACCACGTAATTATTCACTTTCGAGCACATTTTAATAAACGTATCTTGAAGGTGGTGGATGGGGAGGCCAAGGCGGTCAAGGAGGGTACAACAGCGGTGGAAATTGGAGTAACGACAACTTTGGAGGAGGTTATCAGCAAGGATATGGCGGTGGTCCAGTTAGGAATAACTTCAACTCCGGAGGAAGACCTGCTCCCTATGGTATTGATATGGGTCCTAGTGGCCATCTACGTCTGGAGAGTCGAGAAGGCTAGCATCCTTCGGTGGGAAAGGTTGCTCCTGTCTTTCTCAAAAGCCAACGCGTCTGTTACGCACCTTGAGCAACTAGATTTTCGTTGAATTATGTTGTATAATATAATTTTAATCATATTATTCCACGTATAACCGTGATGCTATTATATTTCATAATTGCAGTCAGTTGCACAAGGAGCGATCAGCTGAAATATTACAGTTTTATGTAACTGTAACTTTATAATGCAGTGCGAGTTAGGTTCCGAATTTTAAATCACGCTTCGGCAAGACTCCCTTTAAGAACTACTGTGATTTCAGCAGCTGCAAATAGTTTTACTTAAACTATATAACATAAATTGAAACATGGCGTGCTGTTGGAGAGAGGAGGGGCGGCTTTGTCCATTTCTTCTGTTCTCTTTTCTGTGCATTCAATTTGTTCACGCTATTCCCAAAGTATGAATTATGATTTTACAAAAGTATCTTATTACAGACATAATTATTTCGAAATAATGTTGAAAGTATTACGCGTTTTATTTTAATGACAAACAGAAGTATTAAACTATAAAACATTTAGTTTCTTTAAAAAAAAATTTATAGCCTTCCTAAATGTTTTACATTCTCCTAGCAGTGTTAGAATTATCTGTTCAATGCTATATTACTACTAACATCCAATATTTGTCACTTTAATACATAACTGTCACGTTTTACTAATTTTGTGATTTATTTAAATAACTTACAGGTCCTGGTGGTAATTCTGGCGGCGGCGGTGGAGGCGGAGGCGGTGGTGGCGGCGGCGGTGGTTATGGCAATCAAGGAGGCTATGGCGGCGGTAGTTCTCTTGGTGGTGGAAACATGGGAGGTGGAGGCGGCGGTGGTGGAAGGAGATACTAAATCACTTTACCCATGGGTGCTTCCCTCGCATGGTAAGCATAATTTTATTACAATCACTACTACTTTACCTGGGATTATTCAAATAATGTACAATTTTAACACATGCAAATTAGAATATTATTCCTATGAAAACTAGTTTTCTTTTAATAGATACCATTTTTTAATTGTATTTATATGTAATATTTAGTATTACATACGTCAGACGAAACTTTACTATTTAGTTATAAAAATAAGTATTATGTGAAATTTTATGCTCTCTTGATAAAGGTATTAGACAATTCCATATGCTTAATTAAACTTCAAGGAAGTAAACTTTATAGTTCTAATTATGTCGGAACTACAATCACAGTAATTTGTCTTTTAAATCAAGTGGGGTCATAGATAAGTGGTACAACAGAGGAAAGGTATTAAAGAAAAGGGTTGAATTAGAAGCTGTATGTGTTTATTATTATAACTAGGTGTATACTTGCTACATCATAATATATAAAGTTTGAGGGAAAAATGTTTATACTCAATGTAATTAGTAGCTCGGTATTTCTTGTTCGAGTAATTTGAATACATTATATGAATATTTTGTGATCGAGTCATTTTACAGAAAACAATTTATACATACAGTTTACACTTAAATTGTACCAAGTAATTGGCAATTATAATAGGGATATAAAATTACTTGACGTGTTTTGTCGGTAAAAATATATGTCAATTATAGGAACTTTCTGTTTTACCGTGCTTCAATCTTCTGTTTCTTATTTTTCAAATTGTTTGACAAATTTGATATTACATTTGATCTATACACTTGTACCTAGTACTTCTCGAATGAAACCGAGTCTAACATACAAAAATGAGTGAATATCAATAACTTCTAGAATATTAGTTGCTAATGCTTAATCATTTTCATAAAAAAATAGTTCAAATATTAAGTTTCCAAATTGTTTGGATTTTGTTAAACTTTCCGTGGTTTGTAAATACCACAATGGTCTCAGCTGAAGGCTTGTAAATTGCAACCAGGAGAACTGTTTTAAATCCTGCAATGGACGTGTTCTTCAATTTCACGTCACTTTCTACACAGTTGAAGATTTTGAAAAAACGAGTTCTGCTATTAGGTACTTCCAACTTTTCAGTAGAAATGTTCAGTACATGATCTACATTTTCCATCTACAAAGATCTGCAATAAATAGAAACATTTATTTCTCTATTGTAAATTGAAAATATCTGATTTAACTTAACACGCAAAGTAATTTGAAAGATAGTGAATTAAAGAATTATCTAAAAGGTACCCCTTATAGCATCCTCCCTGGTTGGAAGCCACTTTATTACACTTATTGTACTACTGGAAAACTCCTTAGATTATGATGAAGTTATTTATTGACTCTTACATTTTAAGCCTGGTTTCATACAAAAAGTACTGGTTCAGGTTGGCCGGAAGTAATAAGTTTTAACTCCTTGATAACAGAGGATTTTCACATGGAAATTAATTTTTAACGTAAAGACCACATTAATAATCAAATTCGTATTAAAATTGCGAAAAAATAAATTCCAGTAATAATTTGGGAAGAATAAAGATAAAATAAACAGTCATGTAGATAATTTTTCACTCCGTGAGAAAGAATAACTGTTCAAATAAAACAATAAGAAGTATTGTTTCCAGAATATAATTTTAAATATGTGGTACCAGATAGGATTTCGGGCAAACAACTCTTACTGATTTGATTTCTTTGACCTTTGAATCCCTACTAATATATAAAAGTGAAAACGTTGCCTGTTTGTTTGTCGTTCTTTCACGTCTAAACGGCTGAACGGATTTCAATGAAGTTTCGAATATACATTACGTGCGTCCTAGATTAGATTATAGGCTATTTTTTTTCGTTTTTTTTTAATTTTGGAAATAAATAATTCCCAGGTGAAATCAGGTCGGGTAACGGGTCAGGTAGTGTTCAATAAAACGTTAAAACGTACATCCATTACGTAAAAAGAGAAGGTAAAAGCAAGTCAGAGCTGGGCAATTTTGTTTGAAAATGAAATGCAACTTTCACATTTTTATTATCAGTAATATTATATGGATTTGAACAAAATATTTGAATATATTCATTTGAATACGTTTCATTTATAAGCAGTAATGCAAAAAAATTGTTACGATATTTACTTTTAATATTTCAAAGTTATATTAGTTTAATAATAAGGAAGAAATAAATGGAAACTTGTACATGTGTATACTTTATTAATCGTTTTTAGTACAATACATAAGGGTCCAGTAACTTCGTAATAACTGAATTTTAAAGATGTATTTAGTAACAACTTAGATATTATATTTCTAGAATATATGTCTATTAGTTCTAGATTTTTGTCTTGAGGCATATAACATTGTAGCAGAAGAAAATAATTGTTCATCATTGACAAGTCAGCTCCTTTATATCGAAGTGTTTTCTCCACTATTGTTAAACAGCATCATGCAATCGCAGCAAGTTCTTAAATCTCCAATCCAAGCTTGTAAACTTGGTGCTTGATTTGTATGTGTTTGCACCTTGGGTTTATAAATTTGTCAACAAAGATACAGAAGATATGGCCCTATTAAATATCCATATTATGCATTATTTTCAGCGTGCAATTTAGTCAAACTGATTACAAAACGATGTAAATATGGTAGGAGTGCACTTAAGTAGGAAAAATCTCTTCGCAAACTTATATAATGTATCTAGCACTTCATATAACAACTAAATTTATCTTCATTAGTGACTACCCCAGATAACATGAGTCGTACATATTGTACCTTGTTACTTTTTGTTTACTAACTCTGTAGCTGCTGCACAACTTACTTGACGGATATAATACTTGTTTGCATATTTGTTGGTTGCTGAAATCAGGCATCAAAATTAGGGCCTCACATTTTTTCATATATATTTATTTCTTTCATTTGCTGATGTGCAATACGTAACAGCATGATTGCCACGTATATCAGTCCACTGGAAAAATAAATATTTACGAAGCCGAGCTTACTGGAGATGAATTCGCTATACAATGAGATTAGATAAACGGGTAGTACAGAAATAATGCAGAGAGACAAAGAGAGAAAACAGCACTGTCCGAACTACAGCCTGTCCTACAAGAGGGTGTCGCTCGTATCTCCGAAAGGAATCATTAGATTTAAAAAAAGTCTATATTGCCAAAAAGTACGTTTTATGAACTAATACGCAATTGTCTAGTATATGATCCAGTCTCCGTTGTTGTCGATAATCTCTTGACACCGTTTAGGCATGCTTTCAACTAACTTGCTTACATACTCCGAAGGTATAGAGCATATTTCTCGATTTTCTTTTAGATAACTGCTTAACCGTGAATATACGTTTTCCTTGAAGCTTTTGCTTTATGAAACCCTAAACGTTTTCGATTGGATTCGCACCAGACGATTCTGCAGGCCAGTCAGTCCAATGTTACTACTATGTTCTTTTCTTCTTTCCACGTCGTACAAAAACGACAAAAAAATACGGAGCTCTCATTTTAAAAATTGCCTGTTTTCTATGGAATCACAAACTAAAATGTTACACGTGTTACCGGAATTACGTGTTAGTGGAAGACACTTCTCTCCCACGAATTCTCAAGGACCCACACCTTCTCAAAATACAGGGCCGTGGCAACGAGCGACAGGCTCTTGTGGGACAGACTGTATCTCGTCAAAATGTACTTCATCATCTTATCTGTTGATAACTGTTTAAAATTTAACGTCAAACATTAAATAAAAAACATTCAAAATGTTTCGAAAAAATTCACACCGTTATTTGTTACTGCAGCAACAGTTTAAATTCCTAAAAATCGCTGGTGTTTCGTTGACCACATATCAGCGGTGTTGTGAGCAGCACGTTTAGCAATTTTCAATGCTTGGACAATGTTAGCAATATTTTCTTCAGATGCAATTTATTTTTTAGCATAATGTTCTATGGCTGGAAACAAACGATTCCCATATTTTTTAACGTAATTTTAATTTTTCGTATTCAATAGTTACCAGAAGTATAACAAAATTAAGAATATCCCCTTCAAACTTTTCTTGATATTAATACTTAACCCTTTAATTCTCACATTTTTAAATATAGTGCCTGACAAAATTGTTAATTTCTTTTAACGAAATTGTTTTAGTATTCTTCTTATACTTTTATCAATATGTGATTCGTTAAATATATTTCAAGAAGTCCTCCTGTATAGGGTGTTATACAAAAAGAGGGTTATTAAGGGTTTATCGACAGTATTCAGTAAACTAAGTAAAAAGTGTTTAATAAACATTCTATTTCTGTTTATTGCATATTACAAAAAGAGTTTGTCTTTATCAAGTGCGTCTAAACAGGCTTAAAATGTAATGTAAAACGAGTACTTTAGAGCGATTAAAATATCTTTCGTTACATTTGTTCTCAAATACACAAATATTCTCAAAATGTCTTGTAATAAAATAACGGAACGATATTTCAAAAACAAACATCGTGCAATAAAATATAATATTATTTGAAATGTTTTAAGTAGATTCAAAAGTACCCAGCTCTGAAGCTAGATAACGTAATTACTTTTAATAAATATTGTCACATAACATAGTTATGTACAATTGTAAATCTGAACGCACTTCAGAAATATTCAGTCTGGTAATTTAAAACTAATAACAAATGTAATACTATGTGGAACAATTCTGAACATTTCATTTAGTTCTTTTTAAAGCATTCTTTTTTCTGGCATTTACTGGTAATAAATCAAGTCTGTTTATGATCGTAATTATTCATGAACATTTAGTTTCTACTTATATCCTTTGTAGTGTGTTAGGATTGCATTTCATAGAATATCTATACACATTTGTTTATATGTCAGTAATTAATACATTGCCAGAAGAACATTTGAAAATCATAATATTGGTATTTCCATATTTAATTATTTGACTTTTAGTAAAAAGGAATTCGAGCAATTTTCCACGTGATATTATTCCATATAATGAAAACATAAGGAATTTGTTTTTATAAACTAAGTTGAATCGACCTTTCTTCTTAGACAGTAAGGAAGCTTTATTGAACTATCGATTAGATTTTCCGAGTTTTACAAATGAATATTTCTAAAGTTATATATCTTGTATGAAGTATCTATATGATTTTAAATGACAATCGAATATCAACATTAATGTTATTAAGTTTGATTATAATTGCATGTGTAATACTTTTTGTGTGTGAAGCAGCTACGAAGTATTTTCTAATTTGTTTGATTTGTAGAACACTAACAAATATTGGTAGTACTGTTCTTTACTTATTATTACTATTAGTGTAATGACAGAGTAGGTGAAAAAAAATTTGGAAAATTTTCAACGCATGAATATGTGGACAGTGTTCGGTTAATAATATATATATTTACAAGAGTAAGGGACATTAACGAAGGTATTACAACAAAGATATTGTTTGACCGAATTCATATCTGTTGTACTATATAAATAAAAAAGTAAGGACGATGTATTATTTTTCATGTTCGATTTTCACTCAAATATTGCCACATATTTGGTACAAAGTATTTAAACATTTACCTAAAAATGTTGAATATATTTTGAGGCTTAAATTGCAGAATGTTACCGTTTACCAATTCATTAATTATTTCATTATCACCTTGAGTAAACCGAGTATAGTTTCCAATAGCAATTAAGGTTATTGATTTGATAGTTTTTGCCTCTTCCGTTATATAAGATTCTAATTGTTTACAATGAGTATAAAAATTGAGTACAGTTCCATAGGTATACACATTTTTATAAGCACAGGTATATAATGATAAATGTTGCCAAAGATACATTTGTGATAGTAAATACCCCATAGCTTCGTTCTTAGCTCAAAATTGATAGATTCTTACAGTTTGAGTATTTGCAATCATCTTAACTAATAGATTTGTGACTTTTGAACCTCAGGTGAACCTTCTACTTGTCTTCTAGTCGCCAGTACTTCTGTACTGTTTAGTATTGGAGCAGGCAGGGCTATAAGGCTAGAGACAAGACCAGGCAGGACAATCAGGATACAGGACAGAGAAGCGTCATCTATTAGATCACAGTGAGAGGGAGGCTTTTGCTTGTATTTCTTTTGGTACCTAGCATCTACCGCATATACCTTACATATTCGACCATTTATGTGAAACTACATCACAATTTTCTAGATTGTGCTTGCACTTGCCGTATAGCACATAGGATATCAAACAAAACGAATAAAAATGGCTAAATGGTTATTAATATTTAATTCGCGTCATTATTAGGAAGCTATAGACGCGTTAATTGGATCATTCGATTGCTATATCTAGGGATACATCCGTGCCATCCAAACATTAAAGTGCGTAATGCTTCACTGCGTTTACCTCTGTAATATTAATGAACATTATTACAGACATAGGATTATGCAATAGACATTGGAGAGCACGATTGTTTCTCTAATTTAGAAGATTTATATTTAAATGGCGGTTCATGTAAGAATCTAGGTTTTACTATATTGATGCAGACTTTTATTTCATAATAAGGATGGCGATTCTTATGTAGACGAAAACTCTCGTGGTAAAAGATAAAACGCATGAAAAAGTGTCAATGAACTGAATCAATGAATTTAAAAGAAAGTCGGATAGCACGAATATCAGTTAGCATTTTTTTAAGGTTACCTAGATTAACTAATTATTCTTTAAGTTGTAATGTTTTAAGAATTAGCTAATAAAAATGACCAGAACCTTTTCCATGTCACTCTTTAATTTATAAAATAAAAATTTCAGTAGTATAGGATAAGTCAGAGGGACAAGCACTTGTGAGGTAAAGGAATAGGGAGAAGAGATAGCTAGATAAGGGCACATCCAATGGATATACAAGGATATTAATGAAAAGTTTCAAATACTATGTATAATAGAAAAAAAAAACATTTGTATTCTCTGTCAACTGTGTAGCCATTGAAAGCAGCACCATTATGTGTATTCACAGTATTAAATAATTTGTACATAATGAAATCTTGTGACCAATTTTGTGTAGTTCCGATAACTTCTAAGGTACATGGATTTATGACTGAAGGGATACGTTGAATTTGATATTTTATATACGAACATCTGTTGAAAATTATATTTCCTAAAATATATTAATAAAGTCGTACTTGTAGAAATACGCAAAAATTCGCCAATAATTCTTTTACGTAATAAAGGAAAGATATGGAAAATAAAATGAAAATCATATTTAAACGTTATTTATGCAATCAGCATTATTCCATAACCATGTTTAATAGGAGTGAACAGAATTATATCACGTTTTTGATAGTATCTATTCTTATTATTTCCCAACATCGCGACTAATAGACCCTTCTTAATAGATACAATTCAGTTTGTTATTTAGTTTTTCTTCGTATCCCTCTTAATTAAATCCACTTTCTTAAGGTAATGATACATTTAATCAGTGTTGTGCAGAACAGGAATGAATAATACTTTAGGCAATACTATTCAATTTGAATTGTACTTATGTACGGATTACGTTATATTTTAAGAATATAGATATGTTGTCACGCACGTACACTGATTTTCAATTAATATAATTTGTGTCCACAATTCTTTGAATTTTATGATTATTCGGAAGTAACGCACTAATGCAGTAAAAAATTATACACTTGGCACGTGTTAAATTCCATAACTATTACAAGAGTTATCATTATTAATCGTGCTGAGTAAAATAGCATTTCAAATGCAAGATAAATTTAAATAAAATGCCTTTAATTTTTATTCTTAATCCGATAAAACTAAGTAAAATATTACAGTAATAGGAATTTTGTGTACGGGTGTTTCTGGCAGCTCATAATTAACGATGTGTTTAAAAAAATTCTAGATTTGAAACAAATTTATATAATTTAGAAAGAAACACAATTTAAGGAAGCTACGTATATATAAAAGAAAATTCTAAACCATTTTCGAAATACATATTTCTAAACTTATTTGAATGATCATTCATATTACTCAGCATTTTTTCGTTACCCTTAATAAATTAATTATTAAATATATTTGCATTGCATTAGTTTGTACCCTAATTTTGTTTGTTACATTAATATCCTATGCTAAATATATATATATATATATCTAATGTCAATTCAAATATTGTACAGCACTGATTATAATCTAAGTTTTGTTTCTCATTCAGATCCGCCAAACGATTTTTAATTTTGTTCCACACACATTTAATCTAAATCTGATTTTTTTACTTTCCTCACGAGTTCATTTAGTTTACCATACAGTTATTTTTCAAGGACGCCAGTGTTAGTGCAATTTTATTTTCTTATGGCGAGTTTACCGCGACTGTTAGGTAGCGAAGGAGAAATTAATTAGGTAGGTAGAGTCTTCATTTTTTACGAGTATAACATACTCTCAACATCTAGTTAGATTCATCTGGCAAATACTTAGAATTGGAAATTAGAAGTAAGGATGAAAAATGAAAGAAGACACTAAAAACGGGCAGGTAGCAGAGCAAAGGATTCTGAACTACGCAGCAAGCTAGGCTTTGCTAGGCTTCTTGCTAGCCTCTGTTGTACAACCACAGGTAGGAATATTAGATTCATTTGTTTAGACATAGGGAGATGAATGGCAGAGTGTGCATGATATAATGTTTTATAATATTCCAGCTGAATTCTGTTGTTAACAACTTTTTTTTCTCTATTAAGAATGATTAAAGCAAGAGTAAATTATTATATCATGATTGAAGCTAATTATTATTGACATACTATCAGTAAGCTGTGTCTCATCCTGTGAATTTATGCTTTAGATATAAAAATTTCAGAACATACCTTATTTTCACGACATTAATGATATAAAATAGGAAAAGTCACGGATTTGATATACTCAATGAAATTACTATTACAATTATTATTATTATTATTATTATTATTATAATTTTTTTGAACGAAGTCTATAAAAAGAATATAAATAATCAGGTTCTATTTAGTGAAAGCAACTGATAGGGTTACATGATGACACATGTATGTGCCTTGCATTATTGTCTGTTATTTCATTTCATCTACGAAACTTTCTTACTACGTTAATATGTACAGAGAATTTTTGCTGTCGAAACTAAGTTTCCCTTTGTATTTAAAGTCATATTTGGTACTTGTTCATAATGACGAAGTTGGGTACCCCGGTTTATATTAAAACAGAAGTGCATAATATATTATATCATGCTTTTATTATATTAATAATTTCTACAGTTTATGTGTACATATTAAAAATTACAATATATTAAATAATAATAATAAATATATATTTTGGCTTACACGTAAAGTATATAAGGAGATAGTAATTATTTTTGTTTTATTTCCTGTGTATTAATTGCTATCTTTCGTTTTCATTAATTTCTGGTTTACCATTTGGGCTGGTACTCCCAGAGCGCTCCATGTCGCAACTACCGTTGTCACTCAGTCATCACGGGAGGTAAGTTAACGTAAGTCAATTTATCTTTTTACTTTATTTTACTTTCATCAGTATGAAAAATTTTATATTACCAAAGTAATTAAATATATTTAGCGTATGAATTGCATCAAAGTTTAAAAACTTTTATGGTATTTACACCGAATTACATATTGCACTTACTGGGTCAGTTCATAAATTCTAGTGCGCATTTTTCTTTTAGACGTTAGATGTGTATTCACGATTATTTGAGGTAATCAAGTATATTTAATTAATTTATATACGTGCCGTGTGAGTCGCGATTTCGTTTTGCAGAAAAGTATCCGAAGAGAAAGATTTTGGCATAAGTAGTTCAGTCCTTGGCTGTAGAAACTGTGCTAATTGTTTTGGGCCTAGTTTTGAATCTTAATTAGAGGGTTTTCCCATCTCTAACTGAACAACAATAATCAAACCAGAATATAACAATTTATTTGGATATGCAAATGTTCAACTCTACTTTAATATTCTGCAGTATTTGAAAAAAGACATTGATCATTGTTGTCTGATTGCAAGTTCAAGAAATTAGTACAATTACTGTAAAAAAAAAGAATTATCACCGCGCGTACAGACTCTATTGTTATGCATTTAACCGTTGCATCGAAACTTCTTTCGTGAGGAGTTGACGTTCTTAAGAAGGTAAAGGACACAGCGCAAAGTGGAATTGGTTAATATCTCATAAAATATTAACCGTATGCTCTCGAATGGAAATATTAGCGTGCTTGCCTGAACGAGTCCTAAAAACTGGTAAAGGCACGTTCAGAAGTGACGGCATCACTTGGGAAGCTCTTCTAGCTAGCGCATCCCAGTACATATGTTCAAAGATTATAATTAAAAAAAAAAGAAACAAAAATGACATGAAGGAATTATAAATAACGACAAAGAATAATATATTATTAATAATTTCATTCAAAACGCACAAAATTAGGGACTCACCTGGTATAATTTATATGAATGAATAAAATGCTTATATACTGTTCACATAGATATGAAGAAAAGTTGCTTGAACTCGAATTGTACTTTGTAGATTGAATGGTTCCTTTCTTTGATTGAATTGCGAACTATTATTTCTACACAGTGCATAAAATGTGATTCACTAATATTATGGGACAGCTGTTACATTGATATGATACATTTAAAAATTGTTAATAGGATTGACATCAGGTATATGATTAATATCTCTGGCACTATTCAAGGAGAAATTAAGACTTAATTATTTGATTTACTTTTCAGCATTGTAGTCTTAAATGACATCGCATTTCAAATAAAGTTTTTTCTCAATATATGTGTTATTCTCCTTCACGCAGAACCCTAAACCTGTTACTAACTGTATCTGCACAATATTATTCTTTATTACAAGTAATGTCTCTTGGTGATTTGTGTGCCATGAGCACGATGTAAACATACTATCACGTTAAAGAAAAAATATTGATTCGATTGGTCTAGGATCGAAGACCTTCACTCTTTGCACTACCTCCACTGTCTTCAAGTACCATGAGCAAGGTTTTACAACGATTTTCGTTAATAACGTTTGAGGACTGATTTTTCAAAAGGGCACATTTCTACATAGAATTTTTTTTTAATAACCGCAAAAAACTGGTACCTACGTTTATTAAAAAAATCTTTTTATTAGTACACGTACATTTTATTCTTCCATCTGATAGCGGTAATGTTTTAAATTTAGTGGCATTGTGTTAATACTTATTTAAAAACAAAAACCGTTTGGAAATAAGCCCTTTTGATGGAAACTATAAAAAATAAGCCCTTTTGTACACTCAGCTCAAACGATTATGGCCGATCGAGATTCGATTGTATTCGAGCTTACTAGGGTCGGCTTTTTTACAACGCTAACATTCTACAGTATTTCATGAACATGTCAAAGGCACTGCCAAGCCACATGTTCCCGTCTAGAACAATTCTAATTCATGTTGAAACACCACTGGCTCCATCTGCCTATGATTGACATAATTATATAAATCTGCGCGATCGGCTTAGTGATGGGCGATACATACTGTTGCGATGCTCGCTGGTGTGTTGCTTGATAACGTGAATGTAGTTACGGGAATGTATATAATCGATATGTGAATTACGAGCGAAATTTAAAAGCAGACGTTTGCGTTCGATGAAGGGGAGTATTGTTAAGGATACGCGATGCGGGTAGCATGCGTGGGAAAGATCTTAGGCAGAGTCTCAATTAGTAGACCCCGAAACGAATCGCGAGTTTCTTCTAAAGTCACGTAATCTTTTGAGAAGGCCTTGTCTTTTGTTAGTCTTTAGGAGTGTCGATTGACTCCTGAAGTGTTGGCGACGCTAAGGAAGTCATAAATTTCCTTCAAGCGTTGTTTTCTCGATCCTCGGAGTAGAGCCTACTTTCTCTTCCCACGTGGGCACCCCGCTGTGTAACGGAAAAGCGCGCTTCCACAGAGTTTTCCACCACCACCCGAAGACGGAGGAAAGGATGGACGCCGATCCGCGGGGGCGTACGGACATCCGAAGGACGGCCTACCGCTTGGATCTGTTGCATCCTGCATCCTGATTGGACTACGAGGATCTATGGGAGGACTAGGAGGATTTAGCCAACGACTTCGACGAGGACCTCGGAGGAGATTTTGAAACGCTAGTCAGTCTATCGATAACCAGCTTGCCGAGCAGTTTAATAAATTCCAGTATTTAACTTACAAATAGTTTCCTTGTGTCTAATTTTATTTTGAACTTCCCACACTCCGACGAGCAGAGCGGTTCAGCGCTCCACGGGCGCCAACCCGCGTTCTTATTGTAAAATCACCGCTAAAAGACGCAACAATACCAATTGTATCGATACTTCGTATCGATACGTATTGATGGTCAAAGTATCGATACAGATAAAATATCGAAAGCAAAGTATCGATATCGTCAGTATCGATACTTTTACTCATAATTACCCAGATAGCACACCACGTCTTAGAGACGTTTAGTTTATGTCCATTTTAGGCCTGAACGTCTCAATTTGTAACAAGACGTCTTTAAGACGTCTTTAAGAAGCCTTTTGGACGTCTTTAAGACTTTACCAGACGTTGTGCTATCTGGGTACTGCTGCTACTACTGATAATCGATGACCATTTTTTTTGTTGGCTGTGTTAACAATTCATCACTATTAGGAGTAAAATCCCAAAATGAAAGTAAATAATTTATTCCATTGTTTACAACAGGGTTGACAATAAAAATATATAAAAAATATTTACATTACACATTTCAATTGAAATGCCAATCCTCGATAGATAAGGAACCTAAAAATAATAACTGCTGTAAATGCTCCCCAGTTAAACGATTTCTTGATTTGTTCATAATTCTGCCTGCTTTCGAAAATAGGCGTTCCGACGGAACGGAGGTAGCAATTATTGACAAACATTTTTTTGCCAATTTGCTTAACAATGAGTTTGGCTGATCCCAAAATTTAATAGGGCAATCATCTATTTTAATTACAGGCTGACTTAGATAATACCTCAACTCTTCTGGCATTTCGTTCGGATTGTGGTTAATTTCTTTGGATTTGTTTAAATTTACCAAGTCTTTGTGATATGACCAAAAATCAGTTTTCTGTGCTATTTTGGTATTTTCCGTTTCTTTGGGTAAGTCAGTTAAAGGTGTATTATTCACACTTTTTGTTATTTTATTAATGGCATGCAAACAAGCCACTTTGTCGCAAAAATGAATACGCTTAAATCGTGGATCTAAAATTGTTGCCACTGCTAAAACAGAAACTTGCTCAATGCAATCAAATCTTTTGCGAAATTGTTCTATTAAAAGTTGTTTCAGACGAATTCCGATCTCGCTTTCAGGTTGCAACAATTGTAGCGTTGTCCTTAATGTGTTTATTATAGGTATTACTTTGCTACTCGTAAGGTATGACTCCCCAGACATTATTTTTGTAGCATCTTCGAAAGGTTTTAGGAGTTCAACAAACTCTTTAATAATTTGTAGCTCTAATGCGGACAGCATTGTTGGAGCCGTATGGCATTGTAACAATATAAGACCGATTTTATCAGACAGTTGTATAAATCTGGTAAGCATATGATACATGTAATTCCACCGTGTGTCTACAGATTGAATCAATTTAAGATCTGAAACAGATCGTAATTTATCTGCAGCAACTACAGACTTTTTAAAGTAAGTGATAATTGTTTTTACTTTTTTGCATACAGAGTTTACATTATTGTCTGTTTCTAAGATGGTTGATGGAACTAAATTTAAAGTGTGAGCAAAGCACGACAAATGCTTATCGACGCCAAATGCATCCTTAATGGCTTTCTTTATATTAGCCCCACTATCAGACACAACCACTACAATACTGTCTTTATTTATCTTCCAATCTTCTACTATTTTTATTAACCACGTTTCAAGATACTGAGATGTGTGTCTTTCATCTAGTTCAGTCACGCCGATTGTAATAGATTTGTGTTTATTATTAAATATAAAATGTGACGTTATACCTAAGAAACTTTTCACATTTAAGGTATCAGTCCAAATATCTGTGGTGAGAGATAAGTGCTCTATCGCGGAAAACTGATTTTTAATAATATTTGTCTACTCGGGAGTTTATACATGGGAGCAATGGTCTTCATGAATGCTATAAATCCTTCTTTTTCGACTGTGTGAAATGGCAGATTATCCTTAGCAATCATGAACAAAAGTTTGTTTGTTATATAAGCAGCCTTTGATCCCCCATCTGGAACATTATTATAAGCACAACTTTTCATTAGAATCGTGTATTTTGATTTTAATGATTAAAAAATAATTCCATTCAGCGATTGTAGAAATATGAAAACATTGTTGCATTACTTTTCAAATTAAAAGAAAATTGATCGACATTAGATTTCAAAAGTAGGATTCCTAGACGAGTTCAGGAACCCAGGAATAAATATTTACATACCTTGGAATGATTTTTGTTTGCAGAAAGCCATGTCTATTCTGCCCTGCTTTCTTGGTGTCGGACTTGTTGTAAATGACGTAGAAGGTATAGAGGTTGTCGATGTTGATAATGCCGGAGATGGGACTGATTCCTCAAAATATTCCGTTATTGGCAAGACATCGTCTTCTTCATTTTCGGATAGCGGCTATTATTTAAATAATTGTTACATGTTAGTATAATACAATTGATGTTGTAAAACAGAACAAAATAACTATATATTACTGTGTGTTTCCTCTTTAACCCTGATGTACACTTGTCTTTTGAGACAGAAACAACCATCTCTAATTTTGGATGTGATCGTTCTAGGTGGAATTTTAAATTTGTTGTATTACCGCTTCCTTTCACTTCTTGTTGACAAATTTTACATTTCCCTCCCGTCTGTGTTTTTATAAAGTACTACCACACTGTACTTTTTGTTGGCACTAAAAATACACAAATGTGAAGGAGTAATGCTAAATGATCAGTAGTTAAGTTAACTACTTAGTTAACTAACAAGTAAGTTAACTCATTTAACTCATTGGAAACTAACGTTGAAATTAACATGGAAAAATGGTGCACATGGGTTTAAATATTTTAGTACCAGGTTCTAAAACTACAGGACAGTTCGGAAGAGACTGTTTATACTTGGATAATAGGATCATAGGAAATATGAATGCATACTTTTGTGGAATTCAATATGACAAGCAACGAATTTGAAGGTTAGGAGCTAAAAATGCTTTACCATAACCAAAGCTGAAAGAATCAATCAAACTGATAAATAAAAAACGTGCGTGCATAACAAATAAACTGAGAAATAATTCATAATTACATTAATAGTATGTGATACTGACCTTTTATTTGGCGTGTGAAAATTCAGCGATAGCGCGGAACGTGCACAAAACAAATGCTCGTTAAAGTTTAACGGTTAAACCCAGTGTTTACGGGAAATTGAATTTTGGGAATTTCCAAAATTCCCTACCGAAGTCCGGAGCTCTGTTACAGAGCCTCTGTAACGCATGCGCAATGATGCGCGATGACGTCAAACCAATCAACGCTACGCATATCACGCACTCATGTACTGCACTGCTGTAGGTGTGTTCCCGCTCCACAAACTGCCACAGTATCGATATTTGGGGTTCAGTATCGATATTCCAAATATCGATACTGTATCGCCCATCACTAGATCGGCTCTGTTCGCGATGCTGTAGTGTAAATGACACCTAGGATAAATGTCAAAGCCACAGGTTCCCGTCTAGAACACTTCTAATTCATGTTGAAACACCACTGTGGCGCCATGAATGGACAGAGTGCCAGATATAGCGTGAAGTAAACGGATGATGTTTAATATGAGACACGTTCGCGCAGTCCTGTCACAAAATTTAACTTATAGCGAATTCGGTACTTCGCACTGACTCTGTACTGGTGCCAGAAAATGACTTGCATTGGTTTTTTCTGATAGAAACGAAGATAGTTCTATAAGAATCAACCAATCCAAGTCATATTTTGGCACCAGTGCAGAGTCAGTGCGAAGTACCGAATTCGCTATTACATTGCATCGGTTATGTTATTTTCCCTTTGTTAACATAAAATAGCGGATAGTAGATTTTGAAATAAATGCGCATTTCTTTGCTCTACACATTTCCATTAATAATGAGCGTCTTAGATTTTAATCTATGAAGACTGCTACGAATAAAATACCACAAGACTTTATTCATCTCAGTATTCTGATTTCCTAACCCTTGCCATCTCTACGAAACACGTAACATTCATTTCCATTCTTTTTCTTATTACCCCACCATCCCGCATTATTTATTTGTGTTTTCCATTATAAATCCGTTGATTTATTTACTTTGGACATTACAAGTTTATCGTTTATAGTGTCAAACTTATTATGATTTTTCTTGAGGTTCATTGCAATAAAATTGGTCGTAACCTAACCAAATTCGAGCACGAATTTGGCCAGAGCATTTCGCCAGGGTCACGGTTTATGACCGTATTGCCCCGCGAGACGGCGGTAGAGAACGATTTCCTACAGTTTTGGGTAATTTATGACTTAGGTGGTTCCGCCTCGTAACAGACGTGAACTCAGGGTATCGGAAAACGGAAACAGGAATGGTATGCCTTTTTTTCTTTATGGCAACTCGAAGACTTTCTGTTTCTCTTCTCTTCAGACCCTTTCGAACCGAAACACGTGGTATCTGCTGTCTATCTGTAAGCAATGGATATATTGGCAGTAAAAGGACGGAGCGCGGGCTTTTATGAAAGTGTAGGATGGTTCGGTTGTTGCACTTCTGCAAAGCACGTGCGTTTCGAAAGTGTGCTGACTTCTTTTTACCTAAAGCCTCTTGTCCTGGTGGGAGTTAACTCATAATGGAACGAGAGAAACTACTTGGGGGTAGAGGAAGTTGCTTGGGAAAAATCCTGTCAGTCAGCTAGTAATCACGTCGCAGAAATGTTCTCTCCTCAAGAGTATTACGCGATGTTTTGGGTGTACCCCACGAACAAGGGGGACGCAAGTGCTGCAGTGTGAGAATTTACGCGAGAATACCCACGGCTCCGAACGCCAAGTAAAAATTCATTTCCACCAATTTTTATAACGTAGGAACAACACGTTCCATGAAAAATAAATTAAGTGATCAGTGTTAGTAGCAGTGCAGTGAAGTGAATATTCGGTACGTTGACCTGTACGCACCTGACATTGTGACCCTTAACTTTGGGTAGTGTCGTATACCTGGGACCAGCTGTGCACTGAGTTCGTCCATCGATGACCAGGATCGGTTCAGTGACCCTATGATACAGATTTTCAAGCTGCTGGTGAATTTCCAACAAGGGTGAGTTTTAGTTACTTTATTGGTGATCATTCATTTTTAAATTTAACGCAAGCGATGGCTTATTTCCGGCGATAATTCTCAAAATTCCCGTACCAAAATATTTATTCGGGCTTTTTAAACAGACTTATTCGTTATCACCAACAGTGCTGGCCGTTATTGAATTACGGATTTTTATCACAATAACGAACTACAATCACTTTTCGTTAATTTCCTGTTACATTACCTTTTCGTGGCTACGTTATTAACACAAAGAAATTTACGTATTCCTTATCCTCCCACTTCAAATAATTATTATTTTCGAATCTTCTAAAAAAAAACTGCATATTTGTCTTTTTACGTTACACGTGATTTTCATCCATTTATCCTTTATTTATTATTCACTTTAAATGACGAACAAACCATGACAACATGTTCGATTTTATTTGTTCCGTCTTTTTCATTTGCCATTCTATGCAATTTTCTTCGATGCATGCCGAGTTGTTTGTTCGCAGTCGTAGCGCGGCTCGTAGCAACGCTGGCGCGGGAACTCGGCCGTCAGACTCGTGCTCTGATTGGTCGGTGCTTTTTATTAATATCTCGTTAACGAAACTTCGGAGAACATTTTCGCAAAGGAAAAAGTTGTTTGCAATCACCCCCCAAATCACCCCCTTTAAGGACCCGCAGCATTTTTGGGACACCCTGTATATAATGTGTGTAAAGTATGTAAAGTATATGAAGTATAAATGAATGTACAGTATATGTATAGAGTATATGTATTGAGTATATGTTTAAAGTACTGCACATGCTTCACAGAATCTGGAAACAGAAACAGAACGGTTATGCGTATTGGTAGATCTCGTACGTAGAGTATGTGAAAGTATTGTTACGAGTCGGGGCTGCGGCAACGCGAGAGGCCGGCGAGAAGGGTATTTCCCAAGGAATACGGTTTATGAGTTTGTTAGTTAGTGGGCGGACGCACCTGATGCGAAATCAGGGAGCCGCTAGGATTATCGGAAGCGAGGACGAACCTGATGCGAAATCAGGGAACCTCTAGGATGGAGTCACACGCGGACGAATCTGATGCGAAATCAGGGAGCCGCAGGAGGGTGAAACGTCGTGAACGAATCCGATGCGAAATCGGGGAGTCACTAGGATGAAGTTCACAGACGAACCTGGTGCAAAACCAGGGAGCTGTAGGAGGTTGGATTATTCACAGACGAACCTGGTGCGAAACCAGGGAGCTGTTCGGAGGTTGGTAGACTTACAGACGCACCTGATGCGAAATCAGGGAGCTGTAGGATACGGACGAACCTGATGCAAAATCAGGAAGCTGAAGGAGGGGTGAGGTTTCGTGGACGAACCTGATGCGAAATCGGGGAGCCACTGGGTTGGAGAAGATTCCTTGTTTTGGATGAAAGGTTGCGAACGAACCTGATGCGAGAACAGGGAGTCGCGGGAAATGTTATTGATGCCTCGTAACTCTTAATTAAAGTTTGATACAACTCGAGCGGTAAAGTTGTATCAGTGGGTGAGTGCTACTAATATTATAAGGATCGCTGGGTAAGAGATGGGTTTAACGAATCTACTCGATTTACACGTGAACACCATTCGTATATTGAATAGTCAATTATAGTACAAATGTAAGTGTCGCGTTTAATAATTAAATAGTGTAGTTACCAATAGTTACACGGTGTTAACGCACTGGCGATGCGGGGCGTAAGAGTGGCTATTACAATATGTCAAATAGAATATAAACCGGACTCGCGGATTCTATGAGGTTAACTATTGATTCGGAAGGGGACTCGAGCCCGATCTTACTAGATTTAACCAACTCTGTACGAGCGTGACACGACGTTACTCTACGCGTGACTGTACTGCTTTGAACCGCAGAGGGTTGAAACCAACGGGTTTATATAGTCCCAAAAATGAGTGGGGATTCGTTAGGAATCTCCATATAAGGAAATCCTTCGGGGTCGTCGTCGTGTCACTCCCGTTCTCACGGTCGTGGTCCAGCTGGTCGGGATCTTGACTTCCATTAGTGGTGTGTGATAAGCGAAAAGATTTTAGGGCGTTTTCCCTTCGCAGACACGAGCTCGAAAAATAGTTGAGAGCGGCGTATGGGAAAATTCCACATACATAACAGTATGTATGTTCGACTCACATTAGATTCCACGATGCATGAACTGTCATATTGTCTGCACGTTTTCTAGTGCACACATATCATTGCGTTTTTCATGGAAAGCACATCGTACGGTGTTTATCGCAGACATTGCTTTTAGGGAAGAAACAGCTGCGACAGGTACGATTCCACAATAATCGTTAACGACATCGTATCCACCGTCGTCATCGACGTCGCTAGCGTTGTTGCTATTATTGTTGCTGTCTTCATCAGCGTTGTTCACGTTTTGTTTCTTGTTGTACAATTCGGTAATATCCTTGATGCAAATGTCAGTTTGCAGGAGATGCTGTAACAACCATTCCTTCTTATCCAATCCCTTCACGTACACTACATCAATGTTAGCGAGCTGTCGAGATCAAGATTATTCTTTCGATAATCGCGGAGAAGTCTGGAAATTTTGTATAACCTGACCCAACGTCAAAAAATTTTCACAACTAACCCGCTACCGAAATTTTTTCAGAACTAACCCGCGGCAAATTTTTTTCGGAATTAACCCGCGACCAAATTTTTTTTGGAACTAACCCGCAATTGTTTACCTGTATTCCTCCTAACAGCAACAACAAGGGTTAAACAGTATAGTTGTTGGCCACGCGGCAGTGAATGGCCTTTTATTAAAAAAAGATGAATATTAAGAAATAATGTACATTATGCCTTTTATAATGAACATATTCAGATACCTTGTATTTTCATGTGTCGAATGTAATCAATATTTCGCTACTCATTGTTATACTACGTGTAAAAAATGCACAACTTGAAATCGATGCTTGAAAACTATATGATTGAATTGAATAGCCATACGGTTACTTCAGGCAATTTTTAGATAATTTAATGTATTTTCGATATATATATATATATATATATATATATATATATAACTCTCATATTCGTTATATAGACAAATAAAGGTTTAAACTTTATAAAAGAGGATTAATTATTCATTAATATTATATATTATGGCAAAAATTATAGGTGGCCAAGAACTGGAATGTAAATAATGTCTTAGGACAGTCATTGGCCACGAGGTCAACGGCTAGCTAACAGTCATGGCAACCTTGAAACAGTTGTTGGCCACCATTCGCCATGCTTTGGCCATTTCTGTGTTGTGATATTAAAAGGTTATGTTTTAAAAGACAATTCTAGTATTAATACCCTACAATGTAAAAGAAGGTAGGTTATATATTTTAAATTTAATAATATTACATTATATTTAATTTCATTTTATGAATATAATTTAGGAATTTTGGATTTTAAACAATGCCGAAAGGAAAAGAAGGAAACAAATGCGGAAAAAAGTATTCTGAAGAACAAATACAAGAAGCAATAGATGCTGTGAGAAAAGGCACGCCACAGCGTGTGGCTTCTAAAAAGTATGGTGTCCCACGGTCGACAATGTTGTTCTCTGCTAAATAAATATATTTTGGTTTGTGTGTAAAATAAATACATACAAAAAAAAATATATCCATTTTTATTTAATAATTTAAATCCTGTTTCTAACCGAATCAATTCATTTTTTTACATTTACATTACTTTATGATTAGGTCTTAGCGCATTAAGAATTAGGTAGGGTATATGTAACAACATATAGGTTATGAAATAGTTGCCAATAACTGCCAAACGATCGGCCAGTCATTGCCTTCGTCTGGCCAATAACTACGTTTTTTGATAGGAAACGTATTTTCTGTAAAATTTTTGTGGATCCTTCTACTTTTTCTTTAAACAAATGTTATTTCTAGATTATTAGAGTCGTTTACAGTTATTACCACTAATTACGTTCTTAAAGCTAGCAAATTAAGACTTATAATTCAACGGTTATGTGAACCTCTGGCTTAGGTGGTCAACAATTATACTGTTTACCCCAACATCGACACCAACAACAACATTACCGACGCCAACGCCAACGCCGACGCCAACGCCGACGCCGACGCCGACAACATCAAGATCAACAACAACATCAACGTCAACGCCAACGCCGACATCATCAACATCAACTCGCGATTATCGGTATGTTCAGCAAGTACGCGTGGGCCGTATCCGTAAACGAAAAGCGAATGCGATGTGACCGCGGCGTTCGCGATCGTGTTGTGGCGAAGCGATAGGGTAACGCTATGTCCTAATTAGATGTCGCACAGCGACAAAATCGTTGTCGTTCGACCGACCGACCAACACGACTATAAACAAACAAAGGATTTTCTATGGACTTGTCCAAATTGGCAATGCATGCGATGCTGCAACTTCGTATATGTCGGTCGTTTTGTTTGAATTTCAAACCAGTTTGTTTTTTTGTCGTATCGCACGCACGACGTCGCAAAAATCAATGGATAATTTCGTGGAATTACTGATTTTCGAAGTGCAAAAGAAGCCGATTTTATGGAATAAATGGGCCGAAAACTATAAAAACCGTTTATTAGCGGACAAGGAATGGGAAAAAGTGGCAGTAGCATTAAGAAAAGACAGTAAGCTATTTGAATTTATTTATTTATCTGACATTTTAAGAATTTGAGAAACATGTTTGTTTCTTGATTTATATAGGGTTCATAACAAAGTAATTAGTACATTTTTCTCTCACTCTCATCGCTGTCGTTGTCGATCTATTGGTCCTTTGGGAGTCTGATAAGTGATTGAATTCCAAGTAATTGAGGGCTCGGATGCAATAAGGGGACTAGCGCTCGAAAATACGAAAAAGTATTGTCCAAACGCTAAGAAATATTGGAAAATTAAATGTTGTTAAACTGTAGTTTAAAAAATATAGTGTTGTAAAGCTCGTCACGACACACATTTGTTCTATTTACAGTTTGTTTATCGAATCATTACTATTCGAGCTAAAAATTATAAACAAAAAATTTTCATCGACCAAAATCATTATTTCTTTAAACATAAATTGCGATAACTTGAGTAAATATTAAGGGATTGTTATGAGACTGAAAACATAACTTCAGAAAACTCTAGTGAAGCCGTAAAATATATGCACAAACTCTTATGTTAAAAAATTTAATAATATTTAATTAAAAAGAAATACTGGACATAACCCACGTTTTTCAACGTTCGCCATTAAAAAGTATCGAGGCAATTTTGAGGTACATATAACTTGCAGCGACAGAGTTTTTCCTTAATATACAAGGAAGTTTTTCACCAATTTTCACACTGATTAATAAATAATTGTAGAAAATATGACGATATATATAAATGTCGCGCGCTACCAACAGTCAAAAGCCGCGTATTATTATAGATCAAATGAACTTACCTTAGTGAAGTTCGATCGTAATTATACGATTGCCTCGTTCGAGATGATTACAACGTAGTATCGCTACTTGTTGCCAGTCATCGCCACTTCAGAGTCCTAAAAAAACAAACAAAAGGGGCTCTCTGTGCCTCCTCCTACCTAGCTCCATATTTCATCTAGTTCAGAGATATTCTATCGAAATTTGTATTTCGGGTGGGATTTCGGGTAGGGTTGTAATCATCTCGAACGAGGCAATCGTATAATTACGATCGAACTTCACTAAGGTAAGTTCATTTGATCTATAATTATACTTCATGCCTCGTTCTCGAGATTATAACGTAGATGTTTAGAGCTTTCTCAAATTTTGATTGTCCTTTCGTTTATCCAATTATAATGCTTATTAAGCCAACAAGATTTATTCAATTATTACAGTCCTTGCAAAGTTACCCTCTTTTGCAACAATAGGCCGGTTATAAAACTTAGCGAGAACTTTGGAATCGCGCGACCAGCCTGCAGAGGCTCTAATAATGTCGTAGTCCAGTCCTTTTTTAGCAGCTGCGGACGTTGCCGCATGTCGTGTGCTATGCGCAGTAAAAAACTCATCGATTCCACACTCTCTTAGTACCGCTTTTATCCAACGACTTAACGTCTGGGAAGTAACCTCCTTATGAGGTCCTTTGTACGATAAGAATAATTTCGCTTTGCTACCTCTAATATTTTTAGTAACCTCTAGGTACCTTATCAACGTTTTCGCGACACAGAGACCTGGTTTCTCCTTGAAAAAGAGTAAATTTAGTAGAGTGCTGTGTCAAGGCGACTGGGGTCGAGATTCTGGCAGCGAATCTCGGGGTGCTCCGGGTCGTCCTTCACGGTCGTCGTCCAACGGGCTCCGAAGGTTCGGGTGAGAATGCCGGGACGGAAGGATTCGGTTCGGAAACCGAAGGTAGGGGATCGTTGCTGATTAAAGAGTTGGAACTCACCGTAAGGTTTAAACAAGTTTATTCTGTCCCGATCTGGGTGACACTGGTACTATGCCTTTATCAGGCGTGGATCTTGTACAGCGTCTGTATCAAGTCTCCATGTTGTCTCAATCAAGTCTGAATATAATCTGCCGCTCGCGGTGCTCGTACATCATTCTTATACTGTAATCGGGGCGAAGCGGGGACCATCGGGGTCTCCGTCTTTGGCCCGCCTTTGGGTGTTTCGCCATGTGCTGATGGTCTCGGAATGTTTCCGGAATGCTTACGCGGTTGTGCCCGATTTCGGTCGTTCGATTGTGGCAATCGGAATGCCGCGGGGTCGTTGCGCTTGGGGTGTCGGTTGGGACACAACAAGAGGTTGAAGAGATCCAGGCCTAGAGGTCTTAATTAAGTCCTTTATTCTAATCTCTACTGATTCTCTAAATATCGAAATGCAGTCAATCCTCATTAGTGATAGGGATTGAACTCTATATCCTGATCCTAAGGCTAACAGCATCACCAATTTCTCCGTTAATTTTTGTAACCCTAAGTCTTCCAGAAGAAACCATGTCTCTATGTGCACCAAAACCTCGTTAACGTTCCAAGTCCTATCGTATTTTGGTTTACAAGGTCTCATGCGAAAGACGCCCTTAAAGAATCTATTTAACAGAGGCATATCTCTAACATCATCCCTGGAAATTAAGGATACAGCTGACCTAGCAGTATTAAGGGTACCATACGCGGCCCCCTTATTCAAACTTACAGTTAAATAATCTAAAATTTCGGCTATTCTTGCACCAAAGGGATCGCAGCCCTTCTCTTCACAATATTTCCACCAACTCTTAAGTGCCGTATTGTATTGTTTTATCGTAGAATCCGCTAAGGAAGCTGTAAGCACTTCTGTTGCAGCCCGCGCGATTCCCTTTCTATCATAGGCCTCGCGGATAATACTCCTGCAATCAGTGAAAGGCTGGATGCCAGTGGATGCTTCCTTGTCCTACAAGGCGATAATAGTACATTTTTTGACGGATTAAAAACCATTGGTTCACCTTCCAACAGTCGCCTAAAAATGGGAAACCATGACTGTGAAGGCCAGAAAGGCAGTACAATAATACCGCGTGCAGTCTCTTCTATAACCTTTTTCATTATCCGCGGGATGAGCGAGAAAGGAGGAAAAGCGTACCAAAAATACTCTGCCCAGTTTACTGTAAAGGCATTAATAGCCAACGCCTCAGGATCTCTTTGCCAAGAACAATAAGTCTTGCATTTTCTGTTACATCTAGTTGCAAATAGATCGATCTTTGGTATGCCAAACCTCCTAACAACCGCTTCGAAATTTTCATCATTTAGTTCCCATTCGGTATCTAAATTTGTTATTCGTGATTTTTCGTCGGCCTCTACATTATCTTTTGAAGAAATATACTCTGCGAGTACCCATATTTTTCTTTGCTCACACCAATCCCATAATTCTTTGGTAACACTATTCAGTTCTAAAAAACGAATTCCTCCCATCTTATTTATGTAGGCTATCGCCGTCGTATTATCAATACGCAAAAGTATCTAACACGTGTTTAGCTCTGAGACGAAACACTTCAAACCTAAAAAGGCTGCTAAAATTTCCAAAAAAATTATATGTTTCGCTCTTTCTCTTTCTTTCCAGAAACCGCGTGTTCTGTTCTGCATGCAAAACGCTCCGCAACCCGAAGTCGAGGCATCTGAGAAAATTTCGAGTTTATATTGAAAGAAGCGAATTGGGCCGTTGTATCGCATAATGCGATCTCTCCACCATTCTAGATCCTCGGTAACCTCCTTTGATAGCGTCATAAATCTTTCAAAATTTCCATTGTTTGCGCTAAGAGCAAGATATTTATGCCTCTCTAATATCTTATAATGCATCCAGCCATACTCGATAGCCGGGCAAGAAGAAACTAAAACACCCACTAAGTGTGCTAGGTCTCTAATTTTGCATCTATTTTTAACCATAAAGGATAGTATTAACTTTCTGACATTTATTCTTTTCTCAGTTGTTAACTGTATGCACCAATCTTCTGAATTGACTATAAATCCAAGGAATTTACATCTCTCATCTGGAGTAAAATTACTCTTCTTGAAGTTAATAATGAAACCTAAGAATTCCAGCAACTCCCTCGTTTTAGTCAGATTTGTATGACACTCTTCCAAGGATGCACATACTAGAAGGATGTCATCTAGATAAGTAACGGATTTCCAACCCTGCTTCCTTAGATAAGCTATTACCGTTTTAAAGATCTTTGTAAAAATCCATGGACTGACGTTTAATCCGAATGGTAACGAATTGAATTGATATAACTGATCCTCCAAACAGAATCTAAGATATCTTTTAGAATCCGCGTGTATGGGCACTAGGAGGTATGCATCCTGCAAATCCAAACTACACATATAATCGCCTGGTTGGATCAAATTGACTACCGTTCTTATATCCTCAAGTTTGAAATGCTGTGTTAAAACAAACTTATTTAACATTTTTAAATTGAGAATGAACCTATACGTCTTATCTGGTTTTTGTACTAGAAAATACGGTGATAAAAATTGTCCTTCCTCTGAGGAACACTTTTCCATTGCGCCTATATTTACTAATCTACCAATAGCTTCTTGTAGGTTGCTCAGCTCCTCACGTAATCTTTGGGGCATAAAAGGTGGCCTCAACTGATGAATGTCGGCTTTCAAAGGAATCTTATAACCTCTAATCGCATCTAATACAGTCTTATCGCTCGTAATAGTTTCCCACCCTTTCTGAAAAAGCTTTAAGCCGACCACCTATTCTTACCTCTAACGTCGACGGGACGGTTGATTGCGCGACCTCTGATTCTTTGACTGTGACATTGGACGCTGTGCGCTCTGGGACTTGCTCTTGAAAGAGACGAACGCCTTGTGATTCCCCCTCTTGTAGTTCGACTGTGTCGTCTCTCTGGCCCTCACAGTCGAACTCCTGAAGTTTAAAGCGTTCGATGATCTTAGCGGTGTCTTCTTAGTTATCACCGGTGTTTTTAGCTCTTTTCCTACTTTTTCTACTGCCAAAACCTCTTTCACCTTATCTCCCAGATTTTCACCAAACAGAAATTTGCCAGTGGTGGTCTTCTCAAATAAAGATTTGGTCTTCTTTTCAAATCCCAGAATAATATAGGCCTTACGCGCCACCGACACTATATAAAACAGTTCCGCTAATAGCTGCGCTGATCCCAGTACACGCTCCAACAACTGGTTCTTATCAATTCCCTGTCCAACTTCCTCTATAAGCATTGTCACTGCTGAAGCGGAGGCCGATAATGCCGAGCCTATCACGTTATGCAATTCTTTAAAATGATTGTCCCGCTTGATGGCAGTTTCATTCAGAGTCACAGCTATTTCTTCGTTAAGCTCAAGCCCCTCAAGATAACAGTTTCCCTCTTTAGGAAACTTCGAAAGTAAGCTTTCTTTTAATTCTTTCGGCAAACCCTTAATCATCTAATTTGTCACCCGCGAAGCTACGTCGGCATTGAGCTTTAACTCGGCCTGTTTCTTCGCTTCAGGATCATCACCCAACAATTTAATTGTTTCCTCATCTAATACAAACGGTTCCTCTGCCGGTTTGTCAGGACCTCGACCCTGTCCTGTGAAGTTGTCGCAATTCTACTTAAGTTATGCGAAACTAATTGCGAGTCGCCTCTTGCCATTGCAACTTCAGACTGCTTGTCTGCGTCCTGCATAGAGCGCTCTCCGTCACTCTCTATATTCTGTTCATACATCATAACCTGAGTGACATTTTCTTCCCGACTATCGCCTGAATGAAGAAAACCAAACCTAATGACTACCCACCTTTAGGGAAAGGCATTGTTGAATGTACGGATTACGTTTCATCTTAAAATGAACTCTCCGCCTGCTCTGCAACTCACCCTGAACAGTTAGGCATTCCGACGCCTCCTGCCTCGCACTGCCGCCATCTCCTTTCGCCTCGTATTCTCTTCTAATTTCCGTATCTTCGCAAGAATTTCCTCCATATATTTATTATTCTCCCTGTCTCGCGAGGAACGCTTATGTCTGTGAGACTTCCTGTCGCGAGCCATTCTTCACAAGGACTTCCTAATATCAAAGAAAATCGAAACTTCAACAAACTAACGAAATGGACGTGACTGACGCCAAAAGCGTAATGAAATATGGAGCTAGGTAGGAGGAGGCACAGAGAGCCCCTTTTGTTTTTTTTAGGGCTCTGAAGTGGCGATGACTGGCAACAAGTAGCGATACTACGTTGTAATCTCGAGAACGAGGCATGAAATATAATGCGCTATTTAGCAGGTTTAGCACTCGCGTTGACAGTTGGCGCCGAGCGAGAATTATACATATAGTCATATCTTCTACAATTATTTATTAATCAGTGTGAAAATTGATGAAAAACTTCCTTGTATATTAAGGAAAAACTTTGTCGCTGCAAGTTATATGTATCCCAAAATTGCCTGGATACTTTTTAACGGCGAACGTTGAAAAACATGGGTTATGTCCAGTATTTCTTTTTAATTAAATATTATTAAATTTTTTAACATAAGGGTTTTGTGCATAGATTTTACGGCTTCGCTAGAATTTTCTGAAGTTATGTTTTAAGTTTCATAACGATCCCTTAATATTTACTCAAGTTATCGCAATTTATGTTTAAAGAAATAATGATTTTGGACGATGAAAAATTTTTTGTTTATAATTTTTAGCTCAAATAGTAATGATTCGATAAAAAACTGTAAATAGAAAAAATGTGTGTCGTGACGAGCTTTACAATACAATATTTTTTAAAATACAGTTTAACAACATTTAATTTTCCAATATTTCTTAACGTTTAGACAAAACTTTTTCGCATTTTGGAGCGCTAGTCCCCTTATTGCATCCGAACCCTCAATTGCGTCTTATATCATTGTCATTTAAAGTATTGCTTTCTAAATCAATAATAATGTTATGTAAAAGACATATAACTTTAACAATGTGAATCACATTGTCAACTTTGGTTTCTATAGCTTTAAGAAGTACACGAAATTTTGCAATACTGATTCCGAATGCACACTCTATAACCATTCTTGCACGAGATAGGCGATAATTAAACTGTGATTTTTCATCTGTGTTTTGAAGTTGTTTTCTTGGATAGGGTTTCATTAAGTAGGGTTTCAGGGGGAAGGCTTCATTGATGGGATATATAGGAAAGTGTACGATATAAACTAGATTACAATGGATACAAAAATAGTCGCGTGGTTTTAAGTACTTGCTACAAGACAGAGACGACATACAGGAAGTGACGAGTCGTCCCTGTGCTTTTATTTCGGTCTTTCCTCTACAGGTGTCTCATATTTATGGCGCGATATACAAACTGTCATTTATCCTCCAACACGCCCTCTTAAATACATTTGTTTATCTTATTTGTATTTTCTACGTTCTAATAAATCGCCTTATTATTATTACACGCTTTGTTACATATCTAAACCTAATTCCACGCACATATTATTCAGTCTTGGCCTTGGTGTCGCTTTGGTAAATATATCAGCTAACATATTTTCAGTCTCAATGTATTCTACATCTATTTCCTCGCGCTCTACCGTGTCCCTAATACAGTGATATCTAATGTCGATATGTTTAGTGCGCTGGTTGATCCTATGGTCTTTCGCTAAGCTAATTGCACCCTTATTATCGCAATATAATTTTATTCTTACTTTCTTCAAACCTTCTATCTCACCCACCAACGCCCCAAACCATATTGCTTCTTGGCTCGCAAAACATAGAGATATGTATTCCGCCTCGACTGTCGATAGTGCAACTATACGCTGCTTTCTACTATACCACGATACTGCTCCGCCGTACATTTTAAATACGCCACCGGTGATTGATTTTCTGTCTCTTAAATCGTTCCCCCAGTCTGCGTCGCTGTACCCTACAATTTGATTGTCTTTGTCTTTCTTAAAGAGAAGGCATTTATCTTTGGTAGCTTTGAGGTATCTTAATATTCGCTTTATTGCTGCCCAATGTTTCTTTTTTGGATTTTCGCTATAACTACTAATAGCGTTGACGGCATACGCGATGTCTGGTCTACTTATCTGGCTTATATATAATAGACTGCCTACTGCTTCCTTATAAGGCCCTTGTATTTCATCGTTGCCTTCGTCCTGTATAAACTCATCTACATCGCTTGACAGATTTGCATTAGGATTCGCAGGTGTACTCGCGGTTTTACAGTCTTGCATACCAAATTTTACGAGGGTCACTTCAATATATTTTGTTTGATTTACTCTTATTTCGCCGTCTTTAAGATTTTAGTTCACACAAAAACCTAGAAATTGTTTTATCTTTCCCAAATCTCTTACCTCGAATTTTTTGTTTAAAATCGCTTTTAGCCTGTTCGCCTCCTCGTCTCGATTTGATAATATCAATATATCATCTACGTATATAGCTACAATCAATACATTACCTCCTTTTCGCTTCACATATGCACACGGGTCTGCTTTAGAACGTTTTAACCCATATCCTCCTAGTACGCTGTCAATTTTGTTGTTCCAGGCTCTGCCGCTCTGCTTCAGGCCGTACATTGCCTTTTTCAGCTTCCATACTTTTCTTGGTTTTGACATTCCTGTAGGCGGTCTTACATAAACATTTCCATCTATTTCACTATTTAAGTACGCTGTTGTTATGTCTAATTGAGTTATTTTTAAGTCTAACTTAACTGCTAATGCGAAAAGATACCTTATGGTAGCATACTTTACTACTGGCGAAAAGGTGTCTTCATAATCTATACCTTGTCTTTGTGCGCAGCCTCTAGCCACCATCCTAACTTTATATCGTGGCTTGCCTTCTTCGCCTTGTTTTATTTGGTACACCCATCTTACCGTTAGAATGTTGCCCTCCCGCGGTTTGTCCACTTCTTCCCAGGTCTGGTTCTTTTTTAGTGCCTTAATTTTTTCCGCCATTGCTTCTGCCCATTCTTCTTTATCGGGTCCTGCCAAAGCTTCTTCGGATGTACACGGCATGTGCCCTGACTCCACGGCTGCTGCATATGCCACGAAATCTGTCTTCGTCAACGGTTTCCATTTCCGTTCCGACCTCCTGAGTGTTTGTTGCCCTCCTGTTTGGGTGCCAGTTTGCTCATTTGTAATCTCTTCGCCCGATTCTTCAGCCTCATTTGGTCCAATGCTTGTCTCCATATATTCCTCATGTGAGTCATCCGACAGATCTGGATTTACTGATTCAGCATTTTCGTTTTCTTCATCTTCTATGCTGTACGTGGCCTGGAATTTTTTGTCTGATTCCTTATCTTCTTTTTTAATTTTGTTTGTTTTAGTCGTTATCTCTCCTTCTTCTTTTTCATAAAACACGACATCTCTACTGATTTTAATTTTTCTAGTCTGTGTATTTATCAGTCTGTAGCCTTTCGTGTCTTCATCGTATCCCAGAAATATCATTTCTTCGGCTTTGGCATCCCACTTATCCCGTTTCACCCGTGGGATATGCGTCAGTACCTTGCTGCCAAAAATCCTTAAATGTTTTAAGTTCGGTTTTTCTCCGGACCAACATTCTTCTGGTGTCTTTCCCGTAGCTTTTGCTGGACTTCTGTTTGACAAGTATACGGCTGTTGAAGTCGCTTCTGCCCAGTATCCTTTGGACAATTTTGCGTCTAGTAGTAGGCATCTTGCTCTCTCCACTATGGATCGATTTGCCCTTTCTGCTAGTCCATTCTGTTGTGGGCTATATGGAACGCTTGTCTGGTGTCTAATCCCTGCTTCCTGTAGGACACGCTTAAATTTTTTACCTATGTATTCTTTACCGTTATCAGTCCTTATGGCTTTTATTTTCTTACCCGTTTGATTTTCTACTAAGGCTTTGAACTTTTGAAATACTTCTACGACTTCACTTTTATATTTTATGAAATATACGAATTTCTTACGACTGTGGTCGTCTATAAAAGTGACAAAATATAACGCACCTCCCATAGACTGTTTCGACATTGGGCCACATAGATCGGAATGTATCAAATCTAATATATTCATTGCTCTCTTACCGCTGTTTCCAAATGGGTGACGGCTTTGTTTTCCTTGTACGCAGATGCTGCATTTTTCATCAGAAACTTGGAAATTCTGTATTCCGTCAACGAGTCCATTAACCAGCGCTCTCATGCCCTGTCTGCCCAAGTGCCCCAACCTCCTGTGCCACAAGTCCTTATTACTGTTTGAAGTCGCAGTTGCATACGCAGTTTCGCGGTGTGCTTCCATTCGATAAATGCCCCCCGTGCTGTTTGCAGCTGCCAGTATCTCATTACTTTGATTCCATATTCTGCATCCGGTTCCTATAAATTCTACTCGGTTACCCTTTTCAATTATTTTGTTTACCGAGAGCAAATTTGCATCAAGTCCTGGTACGTATAACACTTCTTCAATTGTTATATTGTGACTGGTACCATGGACCACTGTTTTAATCTCAACTGATCCTATTGACATTGCTGTCAATTTCCCTCTACCTGCCGTTTTTACCCCTGCTGTGTACTTCTTGGGATTCTTTAGCCAATCAGCCCTTCCGGTCATATGTGCCGATGCACAAGAGTCCAAATACCATGCGTCATTACTTAACTCGCATGATTCCAACGTTGTGGTGAATACCCCATGGGATGAGTCTTTTCCACCGTCTCGTCCCTTTTTGGCTTTGTTTCTGCATTTCGCTTCGAAATGGCTTGGTTTTCCACAATTGTAGCATTTCTTCTCTTTATTTTTCTCCTTTATTCCTCCTTCGTTTGTCTTGGAATAAAATGCTGTCTCCAAATTTTGAGTACTCAGTCCTTTATGTCCTGGAGGAGTTTTACCTTCATAGCGTCCATGGTTATCGGCGTGCCTGAGCTCTCTAACGCCATAATCATTGGCTTATATTCTTCTGGTAATCCAGATAACAGAAGAGCGCCTACCATTTCATCTTTTACTTCTAGGTCTGCTTCTTTTAGTTTGTGAGCTGTAGTTGTTATTTGTTAGGTCCGTCGTGACTCGGAAATGGCAGGAAGGGTAACGAAAACTCGGAACTCCGTGATGTACATTTCACACGTATATTAACAACAACAATTCATACAGAAACTGTCGGAGGCGCATGGCAACACACAAGCCGTGTCCGTCCGCCATACCACACTGTCCGCTCCCCCGCGCCCTCTGCCGAGACGCGGAGTCGCACAGGCGCGTGCGCGGTCCCAACATCTCCCTCCTTCAGAAAGGGTTACCAGTACGCGTATGATGCAGCGTTAGGGTCCAGCTGCAGGCGCCGCGGTGCGCGTCGGTTGCGGACGGGTCTGGACGGTGTCGGCGGAATTGCTGACCCTCCAGAATCCTCAGTACCGGAGTCCAGTGCCTCGGTCGGCAGGTGCGGTCCCCCGGCTTCCGGGTCGGACGCGACGTCCGCCGGCTGGCTCGAATTCTGAGTGAGGAGAGCCCAGTCGTCCTCGTCCACCACCTCTCCCGGATCGGGAGCCGAATCCACGGAATCAGGGTCAACACCTCCTCGCCAAATGTGGTTAATGTGGCGCTCGACCTCGACTCCGCTGTCCAGACGAACAGAATAGTGCGTCCTCGAGGCGACCCCGGAAATACTGCCCCGCTCGCGGTGATCCTTCCGGGTGAGGACGACAACGCGGTCACCCACCGTCAGACTCCTTGGTCGAGCTCCGTGGTGCTTGTTGAATTGCTCCACTACGGTCGGCCCTTTGGAGGGAACCGGGTCGGCGACCTGTAGCCTGCCCCCCGGGAGCAATCTAGAAAATGCAGAATTAATACGTCTGCCGAAAAATAGTTCCGCTGGGGACTTTCCACCGGCGGCCGATGAGCAAGGAGTGTAGCGGTAGCTGTACAAGAAAACAGACAGCTGTTTTCTCCAGTTTGATGGATCTTTCGCGATAGCCCTCTTAACTGTATCCACCATCCTTTCCACCTGTCCATTCGACTGGGGGTGGTTGACCGCCGACATCAAATGCGTGCATTGCATCTCCTCGCAAAATGTCTCGAACAACTGCGAGGTGAATTGCGTCCCGTGATCCGAGACCAAGATGTCCGGGGGCCCATATCTGGCGAAAGTCTCGCGGCAGAGGTCCACCGTACGACTCGCCGAAATTGTCGAAGTGATGGCGACGTCCAGGAACCTCGAGAACGCGTCCACGAAGATCAACATGTATTGACCCTCAATGGGTCCAGCGTAATCAATGTGGACCCTCTCCATGGGTCTCGACGGAGTAGGCCAGGGTTCGAGAGGCACTTTCCTCGGCAACTTCTGCACGATGGCGCAAGCGTCACATTGACGCACCATGTGCTCGATGTTGTCCAGCATCTTCGGCCAATAGATGAACTCTCTGGCGAGTTGTTTCGTCCTCCTAATGCCGGGGTGCCCCTTGTGCAGGGCAGTGAGGATCGCGGGTTGCATCTTCTTCGGGATGACAACTCTGTCACCCAGCAGGAGCGTGCCGTCAATCACACTCAAGTCCTCGGAGCGCTGCTTGAAAGGCTTCAGAGACTCCTGGTGCGGTGCGCGATCCCAAGCATTGTCCCGAATCGCCTTAATCACCGAGCTGAGCAAAGGGTCCTCGGCGGTGGCAGTCTTCAAGCCGCGGCGAAGCTCTCTCCCGAAATGGTCAAGAGCCAAATTCCTAACCTGCAGCAACTCGGACTCCACCGCGCGGATGCCGGCCACCTGCAGTTCCTCCGCGTTATCTCGACGGAACTTCTCAATCAGACGTGACAAGGCGTCCGCCTGGCCAAACTCCTTCGTAGAAATGTACTCGATACGAAAGTCGTATCCCAGGAGCCTCAAGGCCCAACGCTTTAGACGAGCCGCTGTAGTCGGTTTGAGGCCCTTCGTGTTTTCCGTTTGTAATAACGCCACAAGGGGCTTGTGGTCTGTTTGAAGGATGAATTTCCTCCCCAGACGAATTTGTGAAATCGCTCTACTGCCGAAACCAGAGCGAGGGCCTCCTTCTCCAGCTGGGAGTAATTCCGCTGAGCGTCCGTGAGACTCTGCGACATGTGATATACCGCTCGCTCGGCGCCATCCGGAGTTCGCTGGAGGAGTACCGCACCGATGCCAGTGGAGCACGCATCGGCCGCCACCACGAGAGTTTTGGCGGGGTCATAGTGCTCCAGAAGGAGCGGGCTCAGCAATACCCTTTTGAACTGGTCCACTGCCCGGTCCTGCTTCGATGTCCAGTTCCAGGGACAGTTCTTCCTGGTGAGTTCTTCTAGGGGTTGCTTGAGCTGGTGAAGGTGTGGGATAAACTTACCGTAATGGTTTATCATACCGAGGAGGCTCTGTACCTCCGAAACGTTCGTCGGTTTCGGCATGTTTGCCACGGCAAGTGTAGCCTGAGGGTCCGTAGCAATACCTTTGGCGTTTATAATAAACCCAAGATACTTAATTTCCTCAAGGCCGAAGACACACTTTTCCGCGCTGAGCCTCCAGCCCCTTTGTTCGAGTCGCGTGAGGACGCTGCTGAGGCGCTGGTCGTGCTCCTCTCTATTGGAGCCGGTGATTACCACATCGTCGATGTAAGCGTGCACACCCTGAAGACCCGAGAGCGTGTGGTCCATTGCCTGCTGGAAAATCGCAGGAGCCGTCTTGATGCCGAATGGAAGACGCTTGAACTGAAACAGCCCTTTTGGTGTAACGATTGTGGTAACTGCCCTACAACCCTCCGCGATCTCTATTTGGAAAAAGGCATCGCTCAAATCCAAAACGCTGAAACACGAACTTCCGTTCAATTTAGCTAAAATGTTCTCCACACTGGGCAGAGGGTGACGGTTGTCAACCAGGGCCCGATTCACACCAGTGGAGAAGTCCGCGCAGAGTCGAATCTTGCACTTGCCACCCTCCGGCGTGGGATGCTTTTTTACAATCACTATTGGCGAAGCCCACGCCGAAGACTCGACACGCTCGATGATTCCGCCCTCCTCGAGGCGATGCAGCTCTTCCTCCAATGGCTGCTCCATGGCGAACGCGACCTGCCGGCACGGAAGCCGCACGGGCCTCGCGCTGTCCTCCAGGTCGAATGCGGCCCTGAAGTCGAGGCACGTCCCCAACCTGTCTGCGAACAGGCCGGGAAACTCCACCTGCATCTTCGCCAAATATGCGAGCGAAGATGGCGAAGCCCTCCGATCGTCCCCGCACGCACGCGGCCGGCTAGAGGGGAACGGTCGCCCGTCCGAAACAACGACCCCCGCACTTGAATCGCCGGAGTCCGCCGAACCGGTCTGTTGGAGTCCCAAAATGCACTCGGGCTCCCGCGTCTCACTCAGAAGCGCGGGCCACAAATCGAGAGTATCTATCGCGTTCAAACCAAGCAAGTTGAGACCGTCTCGACCCGCTACGTCGATGTCGACTTCACCCTCGCGTCCGATCACACGTATCCGGCCACGAAATCTACCGATCAGGCTGAGCCTGCTGCCGCCGGCATGCTCGACAGCCTCGCCCGCCACCAGTTTCGGCGATCCGAGCCGACACCATTCATCTTTACCGATGACGGTAATATCAGACCCCGTATCGAATTGGAGACGTAGAGTCCTTCCGTCGATCACGATCGACACGTATCGACGGCGACGCCTGCCGGTCACGGAAATCGTTTGGGTAATTATGCTAGCGTTCTTACCGACGATTCCCGAATCTTTCGCACCGGCGCGACACACGGAAGCGATGTGGCCCTTTTTGTCACATTTGTGGCACACCACCTCGCGGAATTTGCACGTAGCCCGAAGATGTGCACCACCACAACTGAAACACTTACCATCTGGCTTCGCATGCAGTTTATCGTTTTGTGGTTTATTGTTTTGCGCGAGCTTCCGCGGCACAGTTTTTTTTGGATTAGTTTTCACAACACCACAGCTTGACAACTGAGGAGCTTTTACCGGATCCTCTAGAGTCTTTAGGCCGGCGGAGACGTTCAAGTGAGCCTCCAGCTCGGCGACGACATCCTTCATGGTGGCGTTAGGATGCTTTTCGACCACTCGCAGGGCCAATTTTTTTAACGCCTCGTTGTCCTTCGAGTAGCAGAGCGACTGCAGCAGCAACACGATTCGCAGACCATCGTCCGACAAATTCGCTCGATCGAACTCTGCCGCGTGGCGGTTTATTCGATCAATATGTTCCCTGATAGGCGAAGATTTGTCGTACCGGAAATTAAGAATTTCGATGCGCCGACGTATAATCGGTACCCTGTCGCGGAAGAGCTCCTTCAACGTCTCGATGAGCTGCTTCTGGGGCATCTTCGGAGGGTCCGTCGGTGCCACATGGTCCACCAACCTGTCGTATTCCGTTTGTCCCAACTTGTCCAGCACGAGACGCGTCTGCATCTCGGGTGGAAGGGACGCCGCCTCGTCGACGAGGGTATACTCGTGGCGGAGGAGCCATTTTTCAAATGGCTTGATCTCGTCGCCGGACCCGTATGCATATTTTTCCACGCGAGCGCTCAACTGGTTGTATAAGTCGAATTCTGTAGTTCTTTGTATCCCGCGTGAAGTAGAGGCGGTTTGCGCCTGGCTCTGCTGTATCTGCAGTTGAAGAAGACCGTTAATAGCCGCCGTGAGGGCCTTGATCTGTTCCGCGGTGTCCGCCATTTTCACAAGCCACGCACTTAATTTTTTCCACAGAAAAATTTCAAGTCCGCAGCGCCAGTTGTTAGGTCCGTCGTGACTCGGAAATGGCAGGAAGGGTAACGAAAACTCGGAACTCCGTGATGTACATTTCACACGTATATTAACAACAACAATTCATACAGAAACTGTCGGAGGCGCATGGCAACACACCAGCCGTGTCCGTCCGCCATACCACACTGTCCGCCCCCACCCGCGCCCTCTGCCGAGACGCGGAGTCGCGCAGGCGCGTGCGCGGTCCCAACATTATTCTATTCACATACTCCTCCACTGACCGACAATCTACGAGTTTGGTAGAACTTAGTGTTCGTAATAGACCTACCTTGCGGGTCAATCCACCGTCCTCAAATACACTTTTGAGTTTTTCCCAAGCATCTTTCGGCGTCGCTGTGTCCTGGATATGACTGTAGTTTTGTTTGTCTATAGAAAGAATTATTTTTGCTTTGGCCTTACTCATTTTCTTTTGGTCGGCCAGGTATGTCTCTTCCCCTGTGATGCATCCCCACAGATCATCACATTCCAAGTACGCCTGCATTGCGAATTTCCACGAGGAATAGTTTTCTCGACCCACGAGTTTCTCAATATGCCCCAAGTTTTGCATATTTGTCGCATCCATCTCCACGTGTTTGAATGGAGGTTATGTTCCTTCTATTTTCTCACTTTTATTACTTAGAGAAAAGAAAAAAAAACTGTGCACTTTTACCTCTTCCCGTATTTTTAATAACTGGGCCCATAACCTGATGAGATATATAGGAAAGTGTACGATATAAACTAGATTACAATGGATACAAAAATAGTCGCGTGGTTTTAAGTACTTGCTACAAGGCAGAGACGACATACAGGAAGTGACGAGTCGTCCCTGTGTTTTTATTTCGGTCTTTCCTCTACAGGTGTCTCATACTTATGGCGCGATATACAAACTGTCATTTATCTTCCAACATTCATCGCCTACAAATACAAATGGGGCTATGATTTCAGAATTAGTCAATCTTCGACTGATGGGCAACTTCAAACGTCCATTTTCCAATTCAGTATGTATACGAGTATTCCAGAAGACACCCCCGTCACTATCTTTACCATATGACCCAACATCCACCATAGTAAATTTGTAATTAGCGTCTGCCACTGCCATCAGAGCAATAGAATAGAAGTGTTTGTAGTTGAAGTACATGCTTCCTGACTTTGAAGGACATTTAATTCTGATGTGTTTTCCGTCGATACTGCCTATGCAATGCGGAAAATTCCACTTTTCATCAAATTCTTTTGAAATTTGGTTAAATTTTTCAACATCAGGCACGCTCATATGCTCAATTTGCAGTGTTTCCCAAATGGCAAAACAAACTTCAATAACAATGACCGAAACTGCACTTTTTGATATTTTGAATGAAAAAGCGATTTGTCTAAAAGCCAATCCTGTTGCTAAATATCTAAAATGAAAAAAATATTCTTTTATTTTAGAGGATGAAGTGAAGGCAAAATGGCGTCATTTGAGAGATCAGTTCCAGAGAGAGCTGAAAAAAGTAAAGAAGCCTCGTTCTGGAGATCCTGGTAGTCCATCTATGAGCACCTATAGTGGGAAATGGGTGTGTTTTAAAAAGCTAATATTTTTAAAAGACACTATGATATCGAAAAGAACAGACAGGAATTTTAATAATGAAACACCGAACTCCGATGAAACGGAGAACAAAGCAGATGATACTATGACCGATGAAGATCTGTCAGTAATAGAAATAATGCCTGGATCGTCGCCGAATCAGGATGTTGCTATAATTGTACCACCTTCACATAACAAGACCCCTGAAATTGTGGAACCTCAAACCCATAGAGTTGTGCAACCTCAAACCCTCGAAATTGAACAACCTCTGTTGGAGGATACTTCTCGCACGCATTCACAAAATGCTTGTGTAAGAGGGAAAAAAGGAAGGCACAAAAAATAACAGATTTCGAAAAAAATATATTGGAGCTTGAAAATAAAAAACTTTCATTATTGATCGATAAGGCATCACAAAAGGAAGCAGATATAGACGACGATATGTATTTTGTACAATCTCTAGTGCCATCCCTTAGAAAATTGAACCCACTGCGGAAATTGGTTATTACAAGTCGAATTCAAAATTTGATTATTCAGGAACTTATTAATGAAACTCCAACTACATCAGGTGGAACATCTTCCACCCAATTTTCTACTGACATTCCTAATTATTTATACAATATGTAATTTTTCATGTGTTTTTGCAAAGTTAATATAATTATAACATTTTCTTAATAAAACATTCTCGTACTTACCTTAAGGTCAAAATTAGTCTTTTTTCTACTGAAATTGGCTTCTTAAAGTTGGTAGGTTTGCAGGTACACTTTTCTCGTATTGCTTTAAGAATATAATTAAAAGTATTTTGTGTCATTCGAGTATACTGATAAAATAAATTGTTGTTTTTTCGTAGCTGACAATAAAGGTGGTGAAATTCGCCGAAATTTTCTGTCTTTATATATCTGGTCTATAAAATGACGATTTCTCTTCCGTGTATTTGTTTGTTGTAATATATAGGGTGTAAACAGTATACGTATCAATATTTTAGGGGGTGGTAGGGGAGGTCCAATGAAACATAAAAGTCCTATGACATAGTGTCCGATCGGTCTCCATTTTACAGTAATAATGCCTCAAAGTTAACATGTCTATACGCTAAACTAATAGTCGCAGGATTCCATAATTTTGCAAATACATTGGAGACCACCAGTAGAGTAAAATGGTCTGAATACATTTTGTTGTAACTCGTATAGTTTAGCTGTTATAAAGGTTTAAACATCGGAGATGTTTGTGGAAATGATCGTCGCTACACGCACACAGATGAGCCGTAGCACAAAGACCGCCCGTTGTGAGCTGTTCAAGATGACCCAGTAACCGAGTAAGTACGGGCCCCTTACAGTAGCGGTCCCATTGAGGATCTGTTTGGAGTGGTGGAGGCACTTAGGGGCGTCAGCTAGAAAATAAGAAACAAGTGAACGAAAACTCTACACGTGTTCTTAGGCCAGGCGCGCAGTGGTGGCAATTTGTTGCGTGACAGTTTTGATGCTCACGAAAAATGCATTAATTTACATGGAAGTAAGCTCCTTCGACGACGTGATTGCAAAACGTGTTGTTTTTTTTTCAGAAAGTGACAAAATTGTTTCTTTCCTTTGAGTGTGACTAAACTGTCACGCAACAAGCTACTGTCAATGCGTGGCTACTCTTACGCGAATGTGTAGTAAATAAATACAAATTTCGCTACCTACATTTATTTACAAAAGATGCTCGAAATGATTGCCGTTTGCATCTAGACACGCCTGACACCGACGCAACCAATTGTCGCGAACGCGGACGAATATTCCAGGCTGCTCGTGTATAACGTTAGCAGCATTAAAAACTCTACTCTGCAATTCTTCTAATGTTTCAAATTCGGTGTTGGCGTATACTAATGTTTTCATGTGGCCCCATACGTAAAAATCCATTGGATTTAAATCTGGGCTTCTTGGCGGCCACGAAACTGCACCATTCCGTGCAATTACTCGGTTCCCCCAAATTCGTTCTATAGCTGGTATAGCTCTTCCCATATGGGCTGGGGCGCCGTCGTGAAGAAGCCACATATTTCTTCGGGTGGCCAGGCAAACATCTTCTAGCAGAAGTGGCAAATCCCGTCGAAGAAATCTAGCGTATTTTGCGCTATCTAGGCACGCCGGCAAAATATGCGGTCCGACGAGATGATCGCCTACTACCCCAGTCCATGTGTTTAGCCGCAGCTCGTGCTGGAAGTGCCCCGTTACAATATTGTGGGGATTCATGGGTTCCCACGCGTGAGAATTGCGGAAATTAAATATTCCAGAACGTGTGAACGTTGACTCATCTGCTGCGAGTACGATCGTCGGAAAATGGTCATCCTCTTCCACTCTATCGAGGAACCACCGGCAGAAAGTCCGCCGTCTCTCAAAATCCTCGGGTAATAAATTTTGCACCCGTTGTGAGTGATAAGGGTATAAGCCTGTGGGATTTTGGATTAATAATTTTTTAATTAGTGGTAGTTCGTGTTATTAATGAAATATGCGAAAACAAAAGATAAAACAATAAGTATCTATTCATTGGTCGACAGCGAGGATAACGACAGTGACTCAGATATTAAAGGCACCCCCGGTCAAATCGCGCGAAAACATAGGTGACTTTTATGATATTTTCTAGAAGAAGGTATACAATGTATGTTTAAAACTTTTTGCACTTTATTCTGCTACAAATCAAAGTTGGGCAAAATGTAATGTAATTACAAATTACGATTGAAATGTAATTGTGTCATTTAATTACAGATTACTTTCTGTAATCGTTAATTTAGTTGACCACAATTACAATTGTAATTGCCACATGTAATTGTACAAAACAATTACATAGTTCGTAATTGTAATTGTGCGAGACAATTACATTGTAATTGTAATTGTAATTGTAATTGTAAGTGTGCAGGACAATTACATCTAATTGCTATTACTTTTTAATCGGAATTACTCTGTAATTGTAATGAAAGTAATTACATTTGTAATTGATTATGCTCAACTCTGCTTTAGACAGGATCATCCAAATTCAAAAAACCAAAGATATTCCTTAATTATACATGTGTGGTTATCGCGTTATCTTCGGGCAGTGTTATGAAACAACTAGGCGATGATTGCCAAATGTTTAAACGGTAGGGTCCCCGAAACATGGAGTTTTCTCACACAAAAATGTTTCTTAAAAAAAAAATTAACTGTATGAAAATTCGCAATAGAGGGTAGCACGGAAGCCAATGTAAGTACGAGTAGAATCCTATTGAGTGAGCGCCCCATTTTCCATGCGTTTATTCGATTATAATAAAAATTGATTCTTTTTTTAGATCAATAAATGTATTATTGATTTAAAAAAATCACATTTCTATCTATTATACCTGCGTCACAATCCGTCTTCAATAAAGACCTATATTTAAGAGTGTCACACTGTTAATCCCCCTGAACTGCATGTAAAATCTTTGCCGTTAGGAATTTTGTTCTAAAATTTTACCTGATCATTCTTGAGATGTTGGGGAATGAAAATATGCAAAACAAATCGATTTTTTGACCGGGGGGTGCACTTAATAAAAATTTTGCGATACATTTAGTGAAGAATTTACAGCGACAATGAAATGTGAATTTAAAGTAAGAATAGATAAATTTATAAAAAAATGTCACTTTATACAACTAAACTCCTACAAACCTTCATCACGCAATGTGCGATGGACATACGTATGGGAGAGTCCCATTTCTCGAGCAATACTCCTCGTACTGCGGGCAGAGTTATTATGAATATGGTCAAGGATTTCTTCTTCCCTGTCGATATTCCTTCTTGGTCCTCTTCCTTCGATGCGTGGGAAAAAGGAACCCGTAGTGTGCAATGTTTCACACAAATTGAGGATAAACTGCCGGGATGGTTGTCGCTGATTAGGAAACCGTTCCGCGTATAATCGCTTCGCACCTAATGCGCTGCAGCCAGCCTCCCCATACATGACAATCATGTTAAACATTTCGTTGCACGAATATCCCGCATTGGTATCCATGCTTCACAAAATCACTTCCTCACTTTTCCACTTAAAAGGAGTTCGCGAGCACGTGTCGCACGATCAGCGATTTCGCACGGATGGCGTCAGCAAAATGTAAACGTCTTGTTAGGTTTCAGAGACCGAGTGTGGTGACTGTTGTGTCCTGACTGAGTTTTCTGCGTTTTCCATAGCAAAAGAAAGCACCAACATGGAACTTGGTCGCAGAGGCAGTGATTTGCATAGCCAATCAGGGTTGGTGAAGGACTTCGCGTGAACCCTGATTGGCAGTACGGCGGCGGATACCTGTTAGCGGAAGTATCTTCTACTGTCACGCGGAAAACACGGACATCCGGATTGCACGTAAAGGGCTGGTAGTCTTGCGACCCCCTAGACCCTTCACCGCGAGCGGCCAGAGTCGCGTACCCGACCTTAGAGTCTCCTAAAACGGTCAGGCTTTTATGATCTTATGACTTACCTCAATTGAAGCGGATTACAGATCGGCCTGGCCATGCAATGCAGATGTGCGGACTTCTGAAGTGTTTTACAACGGGGAATGAAATACTGTTATTAGTGCATTTCCTGGTTGACGGAAATACTGATTCACAACTAAACGCAGCGCTGAACAAAAGACTTCGAATCAGGGATCCTCTTGTAGTCCGTATGAAATTAGAGGCCATTTACCATATGATAGACATTAAACCTCTATTTTAGTGAATAATTTGTCTTTCTTTTTTCGGTACAGTTGGAGAGGGGGAGGGGCAATACGTTTCGTGCAGGGACACAGGAAGAAAAAGGGTAGTCACTGCATGTGACTCCACCTACGCCCTTCCCTTCAAACTGGAGACGAATCCTTTATCTCTGGAGTATAAACATACGCTCGAATTCCAAAACAGAAGCACCAGTTGACGTACTTCGTGCGAGAGAAGGTGGACCTGGGGGAGGAGATATTGCTGTGAAGAAGTAGAAACTTCGCGTCTGCAAGGAATGCAGATCCGAGTTGTTACAACATAATCTCTTCCCTACGTCTCACCCTTTCTCGCATTGAATACGTCAGGCGCGTGCTTTTGTTTTGAAATTTGAGCGCGTGTTTATACTCGAAAGATAAGGGATCCGCCTTTAATTTGAAGGGAGGACGAAGCAAGCGGCACCACCAATCAATCACGGCAAGAACGCGAGCGTATTTCCGAAAGATATGAACATTGTCTTTTCGGAAGATATGAACATTAATACTGTCTACAAAGGGTTAATACATTCCCGCGAAATTATAAAGTAGTTTAATAAGATTCGGCATTCTGATAGGAAAAAATGGCATGTTGAAAGGTTTCCCTATTTCTTTTCATTGAGCCCCATTGTGCGTCGGGCAAAAACGGGTTCAGAGCGAAGCGAAAATTCATTCGTTTTTTACGATCGGTAATTTCATACCTGTGTTCCCAAGAATGTTTCGACAAAATCTGTTTTCCAGCATTTCTAAAGGGCAATCAAGAACGTGGTGCCGTCTTTAAGAATTTTAGACATTCCTCGGCCTGAGTTAATCGGTATATTGCTGTATCGGTGGGTAGTACATGCAATGATTTCGGACCCGCATGTACCGTTGTCGTTCGCCGACTCGTGGGGCAATACGGTTATAAACCGTGACCCTGACGAAACGCTTTAGCCGGTCAGCTTAAATATTTTTCGGGACACCAATATAGCAATAAAAAAGTATTATTCACCATCAATACGCCTCGCGTTCGGACACAGGAAAAAAGGGGTAGTCCGCTGACAGTGCGTGGGCCCTCCTGCTTCGTTCTTCCCTCAAATTAAAGACGGATCCCTTATCTCTGGCGTATAAATACGCGCCCCAACTTCAAAACAAAAGCACGTGGAAACGTATTCCGTGCTAGAGAACGTGAGATGTAGGAAGGATTATGTTCTGACCAATCGAAGCTGTATTCCTTGAAGACGCGAAGTTTCCACCTCTTCACAGCAATACCTACTCCACAAGGCCCACCTTCTCTCGCACGGAATACGTCGACACGTGCTTTTGTTTTCAAATTCGAGCGCGTGTTCATACTCGAGAGATAAGGGATCCGTCTTTAATTTGAAGGTAGGACGAAGCAGGCGGGACTACGCGCAGTCAGCGAACTACATGCTCTCCTTCTTCCTGTGTCTTTTCGGGAGCCGTATTGATGTTGAATAATACTTTTTAATTGCTAGTTCCCAAAAACTAATCAGGCTGATGGGCCAGAGCATTTCGCCAGGGTCGCGGTTTATGACGGTATTGTCCCACGAGTCGGCGGTAGAAAACGATTTTCTACAGTTTTCGGTAATTTATGGCTTAGTTGGTTCCGCCTCGTAGCAGATGTGAACTCAGGGTATCGGAAAAGGGAAACAGGAAACAGGATTTTGTTCTTTATAGCAACTCGAAGACTTTCAGTTTCTCTTCTCTTCGGACCGTTTCGAACCGAAACACGTGGTGTCTGCTGCCTACCTCGAAGCAATGTGTACATTGGAAGTAAAAGGACGGCATGTGGGCTTTTGTGAAATTGTAGGATGGTTCGTTCGTTGCACTTCTGCAAAGCACGTATGTCTCGAAAATGTGCTGGCTTCTTTTTACCTAAAGCCTCTTGTCCTGGTGCGAGTCAACTCATAATGGAACTAGAGAAACTACTTGGGGGTAGAGGAAGTTGCTTGGAAAAAATCCTGTGAGTCAGCTAGTAATCTCGGCCCAGAAATATACTCTGCTGAAGAATATTACTCGATGTTCTGGGTGTACGCCCGAAACAACGGGGACGCAAGTGCTACTGTGCGAGCGCTTGCACGGGAATACCCTCGCATCCAAACCACAAGCGAGGGTACGATTCGCCGTTTGGCGTCAAGATTATTCTCGACGAACCAGAGCAACACGTAAGAACAACACATTCCATGAAAAATGAATTAAGTGATCAGTGTTAGTAACCGTGCAGTGAAGTGAATATTCGGTACATTAACCCGAACGCACTTGTTGTTGCGATTCTTAACTTCATTGGATGGTATTGCATACTTGGAACCAGCTGTGAATTGGGCGCGTCCGTCGCTGACCAGGATAAGTTCAGTGCCCTAGTAACGCAGGTTTTCAAGCTACAGGTGAATTTCCGAAAGGGTGAGTTTTAGTTACTTTATTGGTGATTATTAGATATTAAATTTAACGCAAGCTATGGCTTATTTCCGGCGATAATTCTCTAAATTTTCGTACCTAAATTTTTCTTCGGGGTTTTTAAACAAACTTATTCATTATCAGCAACAGTGTTGGCCGTTATTGAACTACGGATTTTTATCACAATAACGAACTACGATCACGTTTTGTTCATTTTCTGTTACATTACTTTTTCGTTTATGCGATATTTGAAAACGAAATTTACGTATTTCTTGTCCTCTCACTTCAAATAATTATTATTTTCGATTCTGTTTTAAAGAAAAATGTATATTCGTTTTTTTACGTTTGACATGATTTTCCTCGATTTATCTTTTACTCGTTATTCACTTTAAATGACAACCAAAAGATGACGAAAGGTATCGATTGCCGTCGTTTTCGGAGAGATCTGATGAGAATTGCGGAGTTGGAAGAGTTTGATTCTTGATGAGTATTCAATCTCCTTTGAGGGTCGAAAGCCATAAACATGCGGTGAGGCATCGCGGGGTGTTGTCTTCGTCACGGGATACCATGCGGCATCTCCTTGAGTCGAGTCGCTAGAGGATCACTCTTAAGAGTTTTTCCTTCCGAAAAACACACCACTTAGGGAATTACATGAAAGATCAGAGGTCAACACCCTGTTTCAATGTGTTGGTCTCACCAATATGCGCGAGCTACTATCCGTTTCAAACGCATGCACAGTGGTCTGAATGGTGGCCAAAATTCAATTTCTCAACTTCAACTTTACAATATCATTTTTTTTTTATGAATTGACAACCCTCCAGAGCTTCTAAATCCGCATAGCTTTCTCTTTTCAGATGACTCTTTGATTAGATATAATATTACAAAGACAAAATCATAAAATTTTATGTGAATCTAATTGTTTTAATTACTCATTATAGAACATCAAAATACGTGTTTATATCATACAGGTATATAAGTAAGGAAGTATATTTCAGTTATTTATACGTGTCATAGGCATTTTTTAGTCCAAGAACAAATAGTGCAATGTTTATATGAATTTAAAGTTTGAGAAGGCTTATAAAAAAAGGATTAAGCCAGATTAACATCGGACTTTTTTTACATGAAAGCTTACACAATTGTTAACAAGAGCATGTAAATTTCAAGTGCAATCTCCTGCAATCTTCAATTTTATGCAGACTTTTAGAAATGACGCTCGAGGTATTGTATATATTTTATATGTATAATAATTTTTAATATATTTTTTTAAGTCAAAGATAATGTTAGGTCTGATTCTTTTTTCTCTTTCTTTCTCTAGTACGGCTATGATTTTTAATTTTGGCTATAAAATACCGCTTTCCAGATCACAATGCGCACCATATTGAATCCGCCATTTTGATTTTAAATTTTTGGTGCCAAATTCGTTATCAGCGACCGCAAAAACCCTTAATCACCAAGTTTCAGAATGATCAGAATTTTGGCCGCTAAATGTAGATATCCCCAGACCACTGTGGCATGGTGCAAACTTTAGGGCATTATTACTGTAAAATGGAGACAGATCGGACACTATGTCATAGGACTTTTATGTTCCATTGGACCTCCCCTACCACCCCCTAAAATATTGCTACGTATACCGTTTACACCCTGTATATATGACATAACTATTTTCATTAAGGAAAAGCAACTCTGACTTCGACAGAGACATCTTGTAAATTAACCGCAAAAACGGTTGCAAATAGTACTCTACAGCGGGCCGTATATGGACACTGTTGTATTGTCGTACGACCGACTGAAATCGGTCGGTTGGACGACAACGGTTTTGTCGCTGTGCGACATCTAATTTAGGGCTCTTACGTTTTGCGAGTTTCTGGTTACCCGGGTACCCGGTGGACCGGGTCCTACCCGGTTACCGGGGCGCTACCCGGGTCTGCGTGTAATACGGTTACGATTACCCGATACTCGTGTTATACGGGTAATCGACGAAATATCGGTTATTGCAGTGGATTGAAACAAACATTACACCTGTCTTATATTTATCTGTAATCTGTAAAATATTTTAACATGAAAGAAAAAATATAAATTAAAAATATTGTATTTCGTAAACTAATGGGTAATAGAAATTTAATATAAAGTGGGCTCTACTATTTTAGCTTAAATAACTAGAGAAAATATATTTTGTTAAACTGTTTTATTCTACTATGTATGTACATATTTACTGATCCCCTTAGGGTTCTACGCCGCTTCTCGCTACTTAAGACTAGATACACTATGTAATACATAATATGAGAGGATTTTTAAAAACCACACTTAATCTCTAGAGACCTTACGCAAAACGCAAGCTCGGACCAAAAAACTGCGCCGCTGTTTTATTCTACTATTAAATACGTATCGCAGCATTATCGCTAATGAAAATTGACCGCGAATTATACTTTTTTGTTTCATGAATTGTTAGTTATAAATTATTAATAATATATGAGATACTTTCATTGTTTTCGACGTACATAACGAGCAGTTCTTCCGTAGTCCGTTTTTGTTCTCAGTCCTTAGTCCTTTTTTTCACTGTATAAATTATTAATCCTCAAATTTAATAATTCTAAGAATCATTAATAAATAAATAGTAAAAGGAAATTACATGCAATTATAAGTGTAATATTGCAATATTGTTTTAATGTATGAAAGATGCTTCCTTACCTCATTAATCGACGATTTTGATACAAAAATGTGAGAATTTTTACATTCTCGGGTAGGAGGCAGCTTCTTTTAGCAGTTACTATGTTTCCAGCCGACGAATATGTCCTTTCCGAGGACGCTGAAGTTGCCGGAATACTCAGGTATTTTTGCACCAGAGATTTCATTGTAGAATATTTATCCATGTGTGTTTTCCACCACAGGAGAGGCTCTAAATTATGTCCTATTTCAGGCTCAGATATATACATGTCCAATTGTTTCTGCCAATTCTCTACTTGACGTTCTTCATTAAATAAAAAATCCAACGCTGTAGGTTTTGGTGTTTTTTCTTCGTCTTCTTTTTCTCTATTCGTTGGTGTTGCTGCTTCCATTATTCTTTTCACGAAATTTATTATTTTCGTCTTCCTTTCAATATGTTGTGAGTTTAATGACTTGTAACGGGGATCCAAGAATGTTGCTACTTCGCTTCCAGTCATCTCCCTCTGCTCATTTCCGTCCATCCTGAATCTACGATTGAGGGAGGTGCGTGCCGCACTTTTAAAATCTATTGCATCCAAATTGTCTGTGGGTAAACTCAACATGTGGTTGTTTATTATACTTTTAATAATGGGTCCTACCATTGATATTGTAACATCTTTTTCACTGCATAAGATGGTCGTGGCCACTTGAAATGGCTCTAATATATTCACCATATCTTCCATAGTAGACCACTCTGCCTCTGTAATTTCTAACTTCTGCGCAATGGCACTCGTCGTTTGTAATCTATCTACAAGCACCAATTCAATTGCTGTTCGATTTATGAAGAGGGATTTACACATGTAAAATTTGGAATCCCATCTGGTTTCGCAGCTTTGTTTTAGGCGCTCCTTTTTCAGTTTTAGCTGACGCTACTTTTGTGAAAGGGCATTACTCGCTAGGTTAGATTTTCTGAAATGCGTAACCACAGCACGCCCTTTTGTAATTATTTCATCATATTTTGGTACAGCAGCCAGTGCGTCTTTCACTACAAGTTGTAAAATATGGGCATTAAAATTTATACTGATTGGCAGTCCTTGAACATGGGTGACAGTGGCATTCATGACAGAGGCACTGTCATGAACAATTGCTACTACTTTTCCCATTAATTTCCACTCATTTATAGCGTCATTTACGGATGCAGCAATATTTATTGCATTCGGCCTCGCATCAAGGGCCTCGTTACACAACGTCACGTGGTGCATATTGAAATTGTCGTCCAAATACTGAGCTTCTAACGATATGTAAGAGTTTTGTGCCCTTGACGACCATTCGTCTATTGTTAAAGACACACTATGCACTTTAGCAAGAGTTTGTAAAACTTGTTTCTTCATTCCTTCATACTGCAGGTTCAATCGTGCAAGAATAGTTTGTCCACACGGCACTGAATATCCTGGATCCAATAGAGCCATAAATTCTCGAAATCCGTCAGTGGATACAAGCGAAATTGGTAACAACGTTTTTGAAATTAAACGTGCAATTCCTTGAGAAATGCTCTCCTGTCTTTCTGCACTGTACGGAATTGCTCTGGTGCTATCGCTTCTCTTCCTTTTTCGATTACGTGATGTACTCGGAGCTGAATTCACTTCGACTAATTGTAAGTCAACGCTGTCGGTACTAAAGAATAATGTTTAATTTTAGTTTTATTTCATATAATACATACTAGAGTGGCCATTATTTTCAACCTGCGATTTCTTTTGCTCTCACCCACTAATATGGTTCCATTTCATAAAAAAATAGTCCCTGAAAAAGATTATGGCAATCGGACAACAGGAAAGGGTGTCGACCAGGCCTTAAAATTTAGAATTCATCAATGGTTTGAATTTGAAGAATTTCTCAAAAATGGGTATCGAAATTTTGTTCAAACAATATTAAAAGAGCATTCAATTTTCTACAATTACTGTACAGTAGAGCGTCAATTATCCGAACCGTCGATTATTCGAATCATCGCTATCCCCGCCACTTTTTGGAAGTATATGATAACTATGTATGTACACTACATTTAGGTGTAATTCCTATAGTTATAAACTGGGTAAGTACATGCATGCTTCATTCTCCGAACAATTCGATTTTCTGAACGATCTCAATCCCAAGTGGTTCGGATAATCGACGCTCTACTGTATATATAATTTTTTTTATCAAATGGCACCGTTTTAGGGGGTGAGAGCAAAGAATGATACTAGTAAAATGTAAAATGTATACATACCTTTCATTGCTGTTGTCAGCGTTAAGTTGATGTACAGATTTCAAATGATTTGCCATGGTCAATGGCGAGCCATGATAATATAACATTGCACCACAAATATTGCAAATTGCTTCTGCTCCGTCATCCGATTTCCTTGCGAATTTCCACACCCAACTTTTTTGACGCGGCATATTGAAATTTTTTTACAATTCCCGAAATGAGAGAAACAGATCTTCTTCAAATATCAACAAATACGTAATTGTTCTTAACCCGGGAGCAGGCGCGTGTTGGTCTTTTCGACCGATGATTTCGTATGTTTCGAAACATGATCCATAGCGTTCGACTGTTTACTTTTTCCGTGGAGCTATTCTCATTTGAAGGACGTCTCGACGTGTCTATGTTGCGAAGCAACAGTTAGTGCATTCGTGTAGGTTTTAAAACATACATTGTTACAGGTCGGTCTTTTCGACCATAGCGCGCCTGCTAACGTTAGTCTCATTTCGTCTGTCGCATAGAACGCGTACTGTGTGGCAATCATGGCTAATTCTAATTTCCGAGATTTCTTAATGAATGAAAGCATTGAAGACGAGATCAGTGATTCCGCAGAAGATTCTGATTATATTATACAATCCGATCATGATACAGATTCGGAAATTGATTGTGCGGATATAGAGATAGATGTAGAGGAGGCATATACTTTGAGTGAAGGAAACGTAAGTGTTTATTTTTTACTTTCAAGAAGCAGTTTCTAATCTGAGGAAATTATAAAAATTTAATACGTATACAAAATCATAAATTTATAAGTGTATTTTTTTAAACAAAAAATATAAATATAAAATATATTAGATAATTGCTGTTATGAAAAAGTAAAAATCAAGTGATAAATTCAAATTAATAATCAGACAATATAATTTTATATTTTGCAATCACACAAATTTTTATATAACATTTTACTTTTAAAATCAATTACAATGTATTTGTATAAAAATAAATTTTCCAGAACTCCACAATCCATTACATTGGCAAAGATAAAACAACAATATGGTCTAAAATACCACCTAGGAACAAGAGTAAAACTAAAAAACATAACGTTGTCAATGAACGTCAAGGCGTAAGACCTACTGCTAAAAATGCGAAAACGGCCATTGATGCGTGGAGACTTTTTATCTGACGATATGATTGAAAAGATAGTTCTGTATACTAATATTTATATAAATAATAAACAAAAAGATAAGTACAAAAGAAAACGAGATGCGAAAGAAACAAATCGCGATGAAATTGAAGCGCTTATTGGATTACTCTATTTAGCTGGGTATTTACGGTCATCGCATCAAAATTTATTAGATTTATATAGTAAAGATGGAACTGGAATAGGCATTTTCAAAGCGACTATGTCACAGAAACGATTCAGTTTTCTTCTAAAATGTATAAGATTTGACAATATCCAGGATAGAGACGAAAGAAAAGTTATTGACAAGCTAGCTCCTATCCGCGAATTTTATGAAGCATTCGTGAATAATTGCATGAAACACTACACTCTAGGTCCATGCGTAACAATTGACGAAATGTTGGAGGATTTCCGGGGCCGCTGTTCATTTCGCCAATATATAAAATCAAAACCTGCTAAATACGGCTTGAAAGTATTTGCTCTCGTTGACTCTGAATCATTTTATGTTTATAATTTAGAAATTTATGCAGGTCAGCAATCGGATGGTCCTTTCAATATAAGTAATGCCAGTAGTGATGTTGTTTTACGTTTGATAAAGCCTATTTCAAAATCTGGTAGAAACATAACAATGGATAACTGGTTTTCTTCGATACCGCTCGCTAAGATGCTTCTAAAGGAACATAATTTGACTTCCGTTGCTACCTTGAGAAAAAATAAAAAGGAGATACCTCCAACATTTATTTCTAAAGGAACAGATGTTCATTCCAGTCAATTTGGATTTTGCGAAAATATGACTTTAGTTTCTTACACACCGAAAAGAGATAAATGTGTATTACTTTTGTCTACAATGCATCATGATGACACAATTATCCCAGAAAATAATAACAAACCAGAAATTATTTGTTATTACAATTCAACGAAGACAGGAGTTGATGTTGTAGACGAGATGAAAGGAACATACTCTGTTGCGAGAATGTGTAACAGATGGTCACTAAGATTATTTTTTTCAGTTTTAAATATGGCTGGGATAAACGCACAAATAATTATTAAAACTAATGATAAAAAATACCTCGGTGCGACGTTACTTTTTAAAAGAACTTACATTTAATTTAGTGCAAAAACATATATTTGCTAGGTCAAAAAGCACAACATTACCGCGTAATATAAAATACGAAATACAAAATATCATTAAAAAACCAAATAATGACCGAGCATTAGTACATCCTGGTAGATGTTATTTTTGTAGTACCAAAAAAAATAGAAAAACGACAAAACAATGTAGCAAATGTAACGCATTCATTTGTAATGAACATACAGTATGTTTTTGCGATGAATGTTGTAATGATGCGAGCGAATGTAGTATATCAAGCGAGGAATAATTAGTTATTTATTTTATTGACAGATAATTATATTTATTTGCTTTATATTTTATTTTATATTTTACATTGTATTTTCTTTCATTTATTATTATTTATTTTGATAACAGATTAATATTTATTTTATCATGAAAATGAAAATTATTTATGTATAACGATTTTGAATGAAGTAATATACAATGTTATGCATTATTTATATTATTTTAGTCATTTTGTTAAGTTATTTCTCATAACATTATCATCGGTCGAAATGACCGACGCGCGCCTACTAATGTAAGTTATTTGGCGCGCCTACTCCCGGGTTAAAAGAACAGATTGTAAATCGCGTTCGTGAACTGTCAGAGATCTCAAAGAGCACTCTTTGAGGTGTCGAAAACGACTGGTGATCGAAACGGTTACAAATCTCTAAAGCAATTTTAGCAAAAGAACTGAAAACGCCCACGTAGTGAATACAGAAATGCGATTGGTTCTTAAAATAAACTTAAATGGTTTGTGGAAGTGATAAATTGTGTAGAAGTGATGAACTGCCAGGAAGAAATGAAGTATCCAGAAAGGACGAATCCTTGAAATGGATCTTAGAAATTTCGTTACAATGGTCACTTCAGTTTCTGCAGTTTGTCACGTTTTAGCCACATGTGTTAGCCAAGAGGGAGCGAAATCAGCTAGCCAACGTTTCAGACCATACCCGTATCCTTTGTAAATCTGTTACCTAAGGTCACAGTGTTAAGGGTAGTAGAGTGAATGAGTGTGCGCCAGTAAAATTTCACTTCCTGACCTCCAACAGTGTAGGGTAGGGCGGGGCTTAAAGGTCCAATTTGACTATTTCGAAGTATACTGTGAAAACCGAGCCTACTATATCAAAGTATACAACACTAATCGAACAAACAGTTATCTGACCATGTTTAACTCAATTTTTGGTTGAATTATCATAATAGAAATATGTCATTTTACAATTTTTCTAGACCTTGTCGTCTGTCTCTTTTTGCCCCATAGCAGGGGTAAAAAGAGACAGCCAGGAGGCAAAAAGGTCCAGTATTTAATTTTAATTTTAAAAAGGTTTTATGAAATAATAACAATATTTGATTAAATGAAATTCAAAAGTTTATTTTTATTCCAAAAACAAAACGTCAAAAGTACTGTAATTATTAACAAAAAAAATCTTTTTCATAATTCAAAAAGCAAAAGATATTTTTATAAACGTAACACAAAAATAAAATTCTTCTTTAATTATAACTACAACGTAGTAACTTAAGTAACATTTTTTGGTATCTCTATTTTATCTTAATCAGACTCATCGTTTCCTGAATCACAATTATTACAAACAAAGTAAATGCAACCTCTGTTTGAAATACATTTTTCATGGGCCCATTGTTTGCAAAGAGTGCATTGAATCCAACCTTCACCTGGAACACTGTCACTGTACTTCTCGCAACAAATCAAACAGAAGTATTCATCATCAGAGCTGGTATCACTGTTAACCTCTTGTAAAATAGCTTTTTTTACTTGCTCAAGTTTTTTATTTGCTTTGCTTTTCTTGTTTACACTTTTAGCCTTTTTCTTATTCGCGATTTCTTGTTCTTTACGTAGATTTTCTTTTTCGGGTGTATCCGTTAAAATAGCAGTTTTACGGCGTTTTCTATTAATAGCTGACTTTCGCGGTCCGGCTTTAGGTAGCGGTCGTACGATTTCGGGCGAAAAAACTCCCTGTGGATCAATTAATGTTGATATCTGTGTATCATACGATGTTAAGGGCTGCGGGTCCAACGACGTTGAAGGCTGTGGATTAGACAACACTGTTGGCAAAGGAGTAAACGATGTCGATGGCTGTGGCTCATTACTGTTAGTTTCCATGGGGCGATCCGTTACGTAACTAGGTGCAAAATCAGCGTCGTTAAATTTATCTTGGTTGAAGGGAAATATGCCAGTTTTTTCGAATTCACTCATTATGTTACTCGGTGTCAAAGCTAAAGGTAAAGAAGTGCGGACGATTCCAGGGATATCATATATAGTCATTGTTTTTCCAGCATTATTCCGCATCCATGCATCTTGAGCTAAAGACAGATATCTTTTAAAAGGTCCATATACCGACACGTCAAGTGGCTGTAATTTGTGGGAACAATGTGGAGGAAAAGAGAGCATCACCACTCCATTTTCTTTAGCTAGATCTAGTGTTGGTACAGATAAGTGTGAAGAATGTTTGTCTAAAACATTCTTTACTAGGCCTAATGTGCTTGATAAAATGCTGCACAAATATGAGAAACTCGTCATTAGTAATCCAACCGCTAGAATTTCCAGCACCAATGCAATCAGTAGGACCATCCCGAATGAAATGGTCTTGAAACTTTTTGCGAGGGAAGATGAACATAGGTGGAATCGACGAACCTGTAGCTGAAACCGCTACTAATAGGGTTACATTAGTTCCACGTTCACCTGATGTTACTGAACCAACATTTCGCTTTCCTTTAGCAGCAACTATTTTTGATGGTTTAGTGACAGTCGATACGCCAGTTTCATCTGTATTCCATATGGAAGAAGCTGTAAATTTAATTCGGTCCATAACTTCTGCTAATTTCGTATAAAACTCTTGCACATTAGATTTGTTGAAGGACGTAGCTCTGCTGAGACTTGTTGCTTCAGGTTTTCTAATGGAGAGACTTGTATTTCGTTTAAGAAAAGCAGACATCCAATCTCTACCGGCCATTTTGTTGGTATGCCATGTTTCCGGTACACTTATTTCATATTTAATGGCACAGTCATAAGCCATGTGACGAACTTCTTTAGGACCTATGCCGTGGAAAATTTCTGCAAGTTTAAGCAAGTATTCTGTAAGACTGGCTTCTTGTTCTTTATTAAATATCTGCCTTGGAGTACCATAGCTAAATCTCAAGTTGACAGGATCATTCTTCATTCGTTTAATAAATCTTGATAATGAAGTTTTACTTAATTCAAAGTCACGACATACCTGCCTCAATGATTTACTTTCATTGATAACTAAATCTGCTGCACGTTGCATCAACTCTACAGATTTAGTTCCACGATCAGATTTTCTTTTATAGTTGCGCATACTGAAACAAAAAAGTTTTTAATAACCAATATATTGGGTGAAAAGGTTCAATGTGGGCTAAAAAGTCCACATTGGACCTTTTTACCCCAACCACGTGTAAGTGTTTTTAGAGGTTATAAAAAAATTACCGTTCAAACTAGCTAAAAACTAATAATAAATCGTGAAAAACAAATAAATCACGTATACTAATAAACTATGTTTAGGCATGGTAACCGAAATAACACTGCTCGAAACTAAAAAGAATAATAATGAAAAAATTTACTTACGTAAAAATTTTAAGACGCGGTCGTGTATCTCCTGCTAGCGGCGTCGCTCGACTGCCAGCGATGCCTCGTTACGCCTCCCGCGCCCCCTTCTCACCCCTCGTATAGTTAGAAAGAACGATACGTCACTAGTTTTACGATTACTTATGGTGGACCTTTATACCCGTGGGCCTTTAAGCCCCGCCCTACCCTAACGTAAAAAGAAAGATTTACAAGGATGTTGGTTTCCATCACTCCATTGCTTAACTCCATTTTTTTACGATGAACACGTGCACCGGAAGGGAAACTTTCGCTACAGCAGAAATTTAGATAAACTTTCTACAGAAACGTCCAAGAGGACACGGACACGTGCTACCACTACTTCTAAATCTATTCTTCACTATCCATACACCACATCTGGTGCACAATCGGTGCACAACCTTACAAGATATTTGCCTAACAGTAAGCTACCTGCGATGCACAGGTCTGTTTTCCGAACAAAGCAACGCATGAGACAAAATAAATGCAATCGGACTTCTGTAAACTACAATTTAATTAGAATTTAATGTTTCTCTACCCATAAATATCTAAACTAGATAAATTATATAGGAGTTTATTACAATTCATTACTATAGAGTTACATTAAGTAACCGATGGTCGTTTTTATATTACATTTCCATTGTACAGTACTTAACGAAAAACAATACCATTAGTTTCGGTTTTTTACTTACCTACATACTAAATTTTTTTTGCATAATATACATATAAGTCAAGTGCAATGTTTATCACGATCCACTGCAATAACCGGTTAACATTATTTCGTCGATTACACAGTTCGACAAAATTTGACTTTTTTTCGGACTTGTAACATTCATCAGCCGTTTATTATAGGTTTTCGAGCGCTGAAAACGAATCCGCAAACCGTTTGTCGCCATCACCCTCAGTTTTTGAGAAATTCGATTTTGAAAAAAAAAACTGCATCTTTGCGCAAACAGTAATGAATAAATATTACTGTCTCGACACAAAAGATGTTCAAAGTTGAAAATTTGCAGAATTTTTTAAAATCGAAATCCTCAAAAAACCTATAAGAAACGGCTATTGAATCTTACAAGTCCAGATGGCTGTCAAACTGAGTTACCCGTATCATACAAGTATCTTGTACCCGTAACCGTATTACCCGCAGACCCGGGTAGCGCCCGGGTAACCGGGTATCACCCGGTTAAAGGTCCATTTATACATATCCGTTCCGGGTCCGTTCAGTGCCGGCATGCCATTGGTAAGAATAAGAGGGGCGCAGAGGACCTCTTCTTCTTACCAATGGCATGCCGGCACTGAACGGACCCGGAACGGTTATGTATAAATGGACCTTAAAGGTATGTTATGTATAAATGGACCTTAAAGGTATGTTATCCGTTCCGGGTCCGTTCAGTGCCGGCATGCCATTGGTAAGAAGAAGAGGTCCTCTGCGCCCCTCCTATTCTTACCAATGGCATGCCGGCACTGAACGGACCCGGAACGAATATGTATAAATGGACCTTAACCGAGTACCCGGGTCTCCGGGTATCAAGAGCCCTAATCTAATTAGGACATAGCGTAAGTGTTGGTATTACTGCGGATGCCCCGATCACTGCGGATATTCAAAAACAGATCATATTTAATTTTGGAAAGTACATAATCTCTTGAAAATTTTTGATAAAATTATTTTAAACTCTATTACAGATAATTATTAATAAACATGTACAGCAAAGTTATTATTAATTCTTTATCGTAGTTTGAAATTCGTCAAGGCAAAACTTCGGTCGATTCCCGATATGGCGGTCATGAACACCTACTTGGAAAACATTTATATTTTTGTTATTAACAGTAATACATGTAATGTAGCGTTATTGCTCGATAGAATAACGCAGAAATGCATGCATGTCCACAGTAACTCCTGCAATGACATTGATCGATAAATGTCTGTGTTTTTAATTAACCGTGCTTATTACCCCGCCTTCATATTTTTTTATGGAATTATTAAGGTTCCACCTTTCTTTTAAAAAAGAAGGAGGAACTTTCATTCATTTGAACGCCGTTTCGAGGGTTCTAAAGTTAACCTACCTTAAAAGTCCGCAGTAATACGCACACTTTCCATAGATGGCAGCGAAATTTACAAACCGACGTGGGAAAGGTGTCCTACAACACGGAGTTTCAACAGTGTGCGAAGACTAGTGATGGGATGAAGTATATTGGAAGTAGGTTCGAATCTGACTGGATAGTTTCGAATAGTTTATGAGTACTTCGAAAAAGAAAACAATACTTTTAAATAGACTTGAATCTCGACAAGATTGGTTCGAACTCGCTATAAGTACTTTGAGAAACGCTAGCGGTACTTCCAAGTATAATCGAACCCTGACCATGCAGATTCGAACATTTTATGAGTACTTTAACCAGGATTTTTCTATTCTGTGCAATTATGTAATTCGTCTCTTGTCTTTCAGAGTTCGAATACTATTTTTACGAGATTCGATTGTTTCAAACGTCAAAGTACTTACAAGTACATTCTCTAAACCTGTAAGTACTCTTTCTGAGGTTCGAAACCAACTTGTATAACCCAAGTACTCTGGAAGTACATAGAATAAAACGCCCTTTAATACCCTTATGAGTAGTATTAGAATCCCATGAAGTGAAACTTTTGTATTGGAATTGACTCGGATTCATGAGTACATATTGCACTTGATCCCATCCCTAGCGAAGACACGCGGGATCAATACTACTCCAAGTACAGTGTGATGAAAGCGTCGATCGCCGAACATTTCAATCGCACGCTGAAAACCTTGTGTGGAAACACTTCTACCGAAATAGTCGATCAGTTCCGTAGGTGGTCACAAAATTCCCGAAACTATCAAAATACAGCACGTGTGGTCCGCGTTTTGCGTACGCAACCCAATGCGTGCTTTCTCCGCGATTATCGAAAGAATAATCTCGATCCCGACAGCTCGCTAACATTTATGTAGTGTACGTGAAAGGATTCCAATCCTAAGAAGGAATGGCTGTTACAGCATCTCCTGCAAACTGACATTTGCATCGAGGATATTACCGAATTGTACAACAAGAAACAAAACGTGAACAACGCTGATGAAGACAGCAACAATAATAGCAACAACGCTAGCGACGTCGATTACGACGGTGGATACGATGTCGTTAACGATTATTGTGGAATCGTACCTGTCGCAGCTGTTTCTTCCCTAAAAGCAATGTCTGCGATGAACACCGTATGATGTGCTTTCCATGAAAAACGCAATGATATGTGTGCACTAGAAAACGTGCAGAAAATATGACAGTTCATGCATCATGGAATCTAACGTGAGTCGAACATACATACTGTTATGTATGTGGAATTTTCCCATACGCCGCTCTCAACTATTTTTCGAGCTCGTGTCTGCGAAGGGAAAACGCCCTAAAATCTTTTCGCTTATCACAACACCACTAATGGAAGTCAAGATCCCGACCAGTTGGACCACGACCGTGAGAACGGAAGTGACACGACGACGACCCCGAAGGATTTCCTTATATGGAGATTCTTAACGAATCCCCACTCATTTTTGGAACTATATAAATCCGTTGGTTTCAACCTTCTGCGGTTCAAATCAGTACAGTCACGCGTAGAGTAACGTCGTGTCACGCTCGTACAGAGTCAGTTAAATCTAGTAAGATAGGGCTCGAGTCCCCTTCCGAATCAATAGTTAACCTCATAGAATCCGCGAGTCCGGTTTATATTCCATTTGACATATTGTAATAGCCACTCTTACGCCCCGTATCGCCAGTGCGTTAACACCGTACAACTATTGGTAACTTACACACTATTTAATTATTTAATCGCGACACTTACATTTGTACAATAATTATTTATTGAATATACGAATGGTGTTCACGTTTTAAATCGAGTAGATTCGTTAAACCCATCTCTTACCCAGCGATCCTTATAATATTAGTAGCACTCACCCACTGATACAACTTTACCGCTCGAGTTGTATCAAACTTTAATTAAGAGTTACGAGGCATCACTAACATTTCTCGCGACTCCCTGGTCTCGCATCAGGTTCGTTCGCAACCTTTCATCCAAAACAAGGAATCTTCTCCAACCCAGTGGCTCCCCGATTTCGCATCGGGTTCGTCCACGAAACCTCACCCCTCCTACGGCTCCCTGATTTCGCCATTCAGGTCCGTCCGTATCCTACAGCTCCCTGATTTCGCATCAGGTTCGTCTGTAAGTCTACCAACCTCCGAACAGCTCCCTGGTTTCGCAACAGGTTCGTCTGTGAATAATCCAACCTCCTAACAGCTCCCTGGTTTCGCACCAGGTTCGTCTGTGAACTTCATCTTAGTGACTCCCCGATTTCGCATCGGGTTCGTTCACGACGTTTCACCCTCCTGCGGCTCCCTGATTTCGCATCAGATTCGTCCGCGTGTGACTCCATCCTAGAGGTTCCCTGATTTCGCATCAGGTTCGTCCTCGCTTCCGATAATCCTAGCGGCTCCCTGATTTCGCATCAGGTGCGTCCGCCCAATAACTAACAAACTCATAAACCGTATTCCTTGGGAAATACCCTTCTCGCCGGCCTCTCGCGTTGCCGCAGCCCCGACTCGTAACAATACTTTCACATACTCTACGTACGAGATCTACCAATACGCATAACCGTTCTGTTTCTGTTTCCAGATTCTGTGAAGCACGTGCAGTACTTTAAACATATACTCAATACATATACTCTATATATATACTGTACATTCATTTATACTTCATATACTTTACATACTTTACACACATTATATATATTGTAAGTCCGGGAGAGTTCGACCACTTTTTGGAAAAGAAATTGTAGCATCGTTGTTTTTCACATTTTTGTCGTTTTGTGCAAATTAAAGCAAAGTCCAAACAATTTGGGGTATATATAAATTATAGTGTGCGATAATTTCAAATATTTATTTTTTTTTCAACCAGAAACATTGTCACTGCAACTGGTCGATCTCACCCGCATGTCGGGGTTAGACCGTCCACCCACTACGGGTAATCAAGAGAGTGATCGACCACCTTATCAAAAAAATTAAAAAGGAATACATACGTATTGTTGGTGTTACACTGTAGTTATATGCATATTATATCCCCCAATATCGGAAGTGTGTAAATAAGCTTACCTGTTTTTCAAATATCACCACCACTGTAACTTGGTCTAAACACTTCCAACCTCGCATAATGTCTTAACTGTATTTTATAATTCAAATATGGATTTGTGACAATGGCCAATGTGAGATAGACAACAAGTGCCTTCATTTGTTTCGTGTCAGTGACACACAGCACTCTCTCTTGCGTCAGTCTTAAACTATCAGCACTGGCCGGACTCTCCCGGTGGTCGAACTCTCCCGGACTTACCCTAATATGTATATATATATATATATATATATATATATATATATATATGTACACACATACATACATATATACATACATATACTTGTTACATATTCTATACATGAATAAAAGCATACAATTTTTTATTGAAATATATTTTAACATACAAGGAGACGCACATGCAAATAAACGTACTATTTTTTATGTGACATAAATTTTTTATTATTTTTACTCCTCATCCTCATCCTCATCATTATACATAGGTTATGATGCATATGCAATAATAAATTAAAATCGTCATTAACAGTACTATGACGTATGATATATCGCGAACGATCAATTCTAATACTATTGGGGTAGGCTTCCTACCAATCGACAATATATCTCTGTCCGGAACGAGGAAAGCATCTTATTATCTTATTATATAATACATTTTCTTCTTGTTCGTAATACAAATTTACTTCACTGCGCAGATGTGTTAGGTCCGAATGATGCATTGAGAAAAACAAAGTACCCGCGACAACGGAATTGTAACTGTACAAAGAATCCCCATCTTCTGAACTCCCTGTATCACAAATGGAAACAGCCTCATTGTCGCCAGAAGAAATATCAGCAGCATATGAAGGGTGTGAAAAGCGTCGTTTATCAGTTGATTTACCTCCTCCAAAAATGTAGAAACCTGACACTAAGTACAGTATAACAATTCCTTATTTTAGTTTTCAAATTGTATGTACATTGATTTGAAAAAAATATCCGCGACAACGGAATTGCTCATCGGGACTGCCCCCGGTATCGGTAAGGGCTAGGAATTGTATTAAGATCGAAGAACTTTTAATCAATTATTTGAACTTATACAAGGGGATTGTGATACTTCAGATAGTATTTTTTAAGTTGCATAATGTATTTTCTTTAGGCATTGAGAAAACGAACTAAATGAGCGGGATTTCAATGGTGTCTTGCAGAGTCTTGCGTACTGTTCATCCTGACTGCCCCGGTATCGGTAAGGGGCTACTTCCTCAGGTGGTGACTGGCTCGGTGCCGGTAACGGTGTCGGTAACGGCGGCTGCCTCGACGATGACAACGACAACCGTCTCGACAATGTCAATGACGATGACGGTATCGGTGACTATCTCGAAGACGTTAACGATGACTGTGTCGGCCTCGATAACGATGGTTGTGTCGGTGACTGTATCAGCGACGACAACTGCATCGGAAGATACCTCTGATGTGACAACTGTCTCGGCTGCGAGTTAACACTCTCTACGACACGCAAAGTCATTCACATACAGTATATTGTAATCATTATGTACGTGCATCACATCGTGATTGTATTATATCGAATAAATCCTCTGAACACATATACGTACATTTACGGCTCGAACAATCGTCGTAGCCCCCAAAAGTCCGGATCTTCATTGTCGTCGTTGAACGCCCAACAGTCTAAATCGTCTCGGACCTCGCGCCAAAACTGCCTGAAGCCATGCATTAATTTTCTACATTTAATGTTGTAGTATCCCTTCGTATATGGATACTCCGTTCGCTCAAACATATGAACAACTATAGGAAACATGTACTTATTATGAAAGACCTCGTAGTCGCTACGTACAAATATCACTTACCAAATACTCCTTCATCTCGTTGCTGTCGTCGCACCACATCCTGATTGAAACGCGTAATGATCTTTCGCAGTGGCGTGTCAACATTTCTTAAAGACTGTGATAAGCACGATGCTTGGTGGGGATATCTACCACACAGTAGGGGCTGCCGAATCGTTATCACCATTGCCCATTCAGGCATCGTGATCCTTGTTCACTGTATATGCACTGTTCTTCTCCTTCTTCTCACAATCCTTCTTCGTCTTCTTCGTTGACATAGAAATGTGAGCATGTATGCTTCCACACATACGCATGCCATGCTACTGTCGATTGGTTTCCCACGATAGATTTTCATGTAAATATTTCATATAATGACATTTGCTGCTTCTATATACATTTTCTTCTCAATATACACTTCTGAATATACACTTCTTCCTGCACTGTTTTTTTCGTCATAACGTTTTTTTCTCTTTCTTTTCATTTTTTCGGGCTATATACAACGTCACCATTCCCCACCAGCAATCTGTACTTTTGCAGATGTCTGATTGCATGTTACTATAAAAGAGGCACCGATCGGTCTTGCAGAACACATTACATCGAGTACGTTCGTGCCTGCACAGTTAGTGCCCGCAACCGTTCTCTAGAGTTAGCTATAGTGCATATTCAAAATGTTTAACCGACATTGCAACGCTGCTTCCTACATGGGCGAAAACCACCTCAACCGCTGCAACGCTACGGATTTTCCTACTACACAGCGTTGTCCGAATCTAAGGTACATATACGTCCGTATATTTTTCGATTTTACACGAAAACATTCGATGCATTAACTCTGCGTGTGTGTTTCTTACAGCGATACATCTGCACCATCGCTGAAGAAAACAATCTTACGAATCATGGGACGTGATTATCCATTAACATGGACCACGTACAAACGCATCGCAATTGGAATCCGTATCGAGCAGGATTCGTGTCGCGTTGAAATCACGATAGTCGACAACAAATCCAACGAACTTTGTTTCCCCATGTCTACGTGGAAACTTCTGCTGCAGCAAGAACCGGAGATACTTCAACGTTTCCGTAACGACACAACTCCATCGCATCAAGACCCTATCAACGTTGATCATTTACGTATCGACTTCCTACAAATCAACAGTCAACAAATTGCCAAAATATCGGATGGCAATTCCATCATATATATGGTCGAAGCTACGATACACCAAATGTTCAAATACGATCGCTGCATCGATCGTACGTTCTCGTGGTTGTCAGAAATTCTAAACTCCGTAAGCAGCAAATACGCGTCCTTTGTCGCCATTATACGTACCGCTACGGCACCGACCGCGGACTATAAAAAACTTATTTCCGAAAGCGAATACTTCGAACCACATTCTTTGTTAGATTGTGAATTATTAGCGTTAGGCTTGGATTCGATGATTGACGCTGCTCGTAACGTATCATCATAATGTATACATATCTATATGCTTTACCAATAAATACAATACTTTTTCATACGATTACCTGTATTGTTTGATACCTTAAACGATCCTTTCCATTCCTATCCTCGCAGCATATTACTTATTCCAAAAAACTAGTGTTCTTTCAATCTTCATTTCTTACACTAGGTATGTTACGATCTCAAAACATTCATACCTCTTATTACGCATTTCGAATAACATATAATCTATTGTATAGTCTCCTGCACTGTAACTGTACTCGCATGACCATGAATCATATAACCTGCACAATGTTGAAACACCCGTATAGATATTTACACTCTCGTGAGTACAGCATGATCTTGTTACAGTTATATGTTTTCGACGCGGTTATCGCACAGGTTTCGACTTGCATCTTCTACGCGATATACTACCGTATGTTTTTTGATCGCCGACCGAGAGAGTAATAGAGATAGAGAGATATACGAAAATATCATACCTCTCTCTCGCACACCTGGTTCGAACGTCGCAACTATCGCTGGCGTAATAGAGCCTTCGGACGATAGAAACGTGTCGGCTCGCTTTGAATTTTCACGGTTCAGAGATAGCGCGCACCGATGCTGCGCATTATTCTCGAAAGTGTACCTTCCATCGTTATATGTTTTAGTGCTGGTTTCGACTTGCATCTTCTACGCGACATACCGCCGTCTGTTTTAACTATGTCCCTGTAGAGAGAGAGATGTAAATATCATACCTCTCTCTCGCACACTTGGTTCGAACCGTACCTCATTATTCTCGGAAGTTGATCTTCGAACGTTATATGTTTTTGGCGCTGTTAAGGTGCCATTTCCAATGCGCGGCTCGCCGCGGTACACTGGTACAATGGAAAAGCATTCATCTGTTCTCCTATCTGCGACTTCGACAGCGCGTGGCTGCGGCAGATTGCTACAATGTATGCAAGTCTGCTCCAGAAGCAGTGTTGCAGCTGGCCGCCCGGCGGCCCATCGCCACCATGGGACAGAATCCCCAGAAATAAGGAAACAAGGCAAAATTCAAAAGTTATGGAATTATGTTTTTATATATTTTTTTAACCTAATAATATGAGGTCTTAAAAAAGTAAAAATATCATGGCAGCTACTTCTGCTGTATGTGTAAACATGTGTCAAAGTTTGTATGTTTTTTGTGCAGAATTTTAAATCGAGTCGTTTAAATTTCGGTGATATAAAAGGAAAATATTTTGGGGGGACCAAAATTTGTAGTACCTATCGATTCTACAAAGTAATAGCGAATAATTAGTTCTATATAGTTCTTTTTCCATAAGAAACCCATTGAAAAAGTATCAGTATTGGCTGTTTAGTTACTTTTCGGGAACTTTCGAGCAAATTTCTTTTCTGTTGTATAATTAATATCTATTTGTCCTTGTATTTGGAAATATTTGCCGATTCGATTGTCTTTTTATTCTGTCCAAATTAATAAATACGTTTAAGTAATTAATAAATATATTTGAGCAATTAATAATTTGAAGACTCTTGACGGAAATTTCCATGTAACATTCTGCTACTTTGACAGAATTCCAAACACCAAATCTACACGAAACCATATATCATAAAGCATATGGCATAACGCCATATTCACTCAGCTCGCAAACTCAAGTTCCCTTGGGAGCAAAGTAGAAAACGCGAATACGCATGCGATACATCTCATTTTTTCAGAGGACCCTTGAAATTAGCTATTTTTCTGTCGCTCAGCTGGCGTAAAAAACACCCCTTTTCATGCAGGGGTTGAAAAAAAGACATTCCTAACGTTACAGTCCCACTGAGTGAACGTAACCCACAGACTACCTTTGCAATGAGTGTACTCCACTGCTTCAGGCATCCTAGCGATTCTCTGCGGACGGGCGGGGGGGGGGGGGGGAATTGTAGAAGAGGAATGGAGAACTCCACATACTTTACCGTTTAGAAATGCCAGGTGTTTTCCGGTCGGACTGGATTAACGTAACCCACTGTGGTGTCCGAGAGTTAAAGAATTACTAATAAAATATGATTTTTATCTCAAATGACTGGCCTTTAATTTAAATAAAACGATATTCGGCTACTTTCCTTTACTATTCGACTTTTCCTTATAATTTGGAAACGAAAAGTTTCCCTAACATACGACTTAAACCACTTAAAATGGCATTAAATAAAGTACCAAATACAGTAAATCCTCGTTATAGCTCCGTTCTTACCATGCGTAGTACTTCCGGTGACTATCCCTACCATTTTTTGCAATCCTTTAGTCGAGAGTGAGAGGACGAAAGAGTCGATGGCAACTTCGTGTCAACTGTTTCATTCCCTCTCGCTCGCGCTTCGGTTTTCTCAATCGCAGTATCGGCCGCACAGAATAGTGTCCGCAACGCGTCGTACGCCCGTCGGCAGCTCCGGTCGTCGGGTTTAATACGAATGATTACTGTAAACAGTTTTCAATTTTCTTTTATCACGATTAATTTAAAAATTGGAAAAAATAAATGTAAAAAATATTAAATTATACATCAGGTATTATTAGAAAGGAATAGTTTTATCATATTAAGAAACAACCAAATGTCACTGACTTCTTCAATCCGGCCCACTGTACCGTTGTAAATCGGACTACTTTTATACAAGCAATAAGGTAAAAAAATGCCTACTCCTTTTATGATTTGTATTGCTTCTACAAAAGTAGTCCGATTTACATGACATTTGGTATGATTTTCATCAGAAAAAACATAAGGAATCTATTACTGTCAGTCCCTTATCGATACGATAAACAATAAAGAATTTCTTAATACGCTGAAATGAATATTTCACCCTTGACTGTGGGTCGCCGACGTCGATTCGCTGGGGTCGGCCGAGGATTCATACCTGTTTCAGAAGTAAAATAATTCTTAACTCTTTATCCCAGACAGCACACAGACGTCCTAAAGACGTTTTAAAAACGGCTAGAGTCAGACGTTCCAGACGTCTTCAAGACGTCCGTGAACGTCGTTTTCACGTCTTATACAGGTCTTCTGCACGTCTTATGTCACGAATCAAGACATCTTAAAGACGTTTTACAGACATCCTACAAACATATTTAAGACGTCGTTTCCTGGCGTCTCTAAGATGTCGTTTTACAGACGGCTTTGAAATGTCTTTTTACAGACGGCTTTGAGATATCTTTTTACAGACGGCTTTGAGATGTATTTTTAAAGACGGCTTTGAGATGTGTCGATAAGGCACAGGTTAGGTCAGTTTTTGACATTTAACAGACGTTATTAAGACTAAATTAGGCTAGATATATTGGGATGTATATATTTAAGACGTTCAAAAAACCAAAGTGATATCGGCGCATTAGTTCGGTCAATTAAATTAAATTTTACAACACATCTTTCTACATTTCACAATACATTTTAGACTAGTACTTGAATTGGATGCTGTGTCCATCAACAGAGGACGCTACGTGCTGTCTTCAAATTAGGAGTCGGTAATACAATTTCCCTGAAATACCGTCTCACCTCGAAATGCGTCTTATAGGCGACGTCTTTAAGATATCTTTTCCAGACATCTTTAACATGTCTTTCTACAGACGTCTTTAAGATCTCTCTCTCCGAACGCCTTTAACATGTCTTTCAACAGACGTCTTTAAGATCTCTCTCTCCGAACGCCTTTAACATGTCTTTCTACAGACGTCTTTAACATGTCTTTCACACGTCCGTAAGACGTCTTAAAAACGTCTTTCACACGTCCGTATGACGTCTTAAAGACATCTTTGTCACGAATCAGGACATTCAGACGTTCAGACGTTCAGACGTAAAGCAGACTTAAAATGGACGTCTATAAGACGTTGTGTGCTATCTGGGATCGTATTGATATAGAAGTGACACCGATGAATTCCTTATATTTCTCCGATGAAAATCGTACCAAATTTCATGTAAATCTGACTATTTTTTACGAAGCTAGCGAGAAATTATATAAATTAAATTTTCATCTAATTTCCTTCATTATGCTCCGAATTATGTCGTTCTTGGTCTTAGTTTCATCGGTGAAACATACGGAATCGATTGGCGTCGTTTTCGCAAAGATCTGATGAGAAATGCGAAAATCATAGACATTTCTCACTTCTTCTTGATGGTATTCAAACCCTCTCGAGGATCGAAAGCCAAAAAATTCGGTGTCGAAGACGGTCCTCGAGACCTCATACAACAATAGACCTTTTCAAGTGCTCGAAAAGGGCCAGCGCGGCGCAGCTTAGGTATAGGAAATACCATCTGCGGCCGTAAAGGTGCCATTTCCAATGCGCGGCTCGCCGCGGCGGCGAGCGGCGCGGCGCCTCCTCAGAACGCCGCAAGGTTCTTCATTGCGGCCGCAGATGGTATTTCCTATATCTAAGCGGCGCCGCGCTGGCCCTTTTCGAGCACTTGAAAAGGTCTATTGTTGTATGAGGTCTCGAGGACCGTCTTCGACAACGAATTTGTACACTTATTGCAAAGGTAGTCTGTGGGTTACGTTCACTCAGTGGGACTGTAACGTTAGGAATGTCTTTTTTTCAACCCCTGCATGAAAAGGGGTGTTTTTTACGCCAGCTGAGCGACAGAAAAATAGCTAATTTCAAGGGTCCTCTGAAAAAATGAGATGTATCGCATGCGTATTCGCGTTTTCTACTTTGCTCCCAAGGGAACTTGAGTTTGCGAGCTGAGTGAAAATGGCGTTATGCCATATGCTTTATGATATATGGTTTCGTGTAGATTTGGTGTTTGGAATTCTGTCAAAGTAGCAGAATGTTACATGGAAATTTCCGTCAAGAGTCTTCAAATTATTAATTGCTCAAATATATTTATTAATTACTTAAACGTATTTATTAATTTGGACAGAATAAAAAGACAATCGAATCGGCAAATATTTCCAAATACAAGGACAAATAGATATTAATTATACAACAGAAAAGAAATTTGCTCGAAAGTTCCCGAAAAGTAACTAAACAGCCAATACTGATACTTTTTCAATGGGTTTCTTATGGAAAAAGAACTATATAGAACTAATTATTCGCTATTACTTTGTAGAATCGATAGGTACTACAAATTTTGGTCCCCCCAAAATATTTTCCTTTTATATCACCGAAATTTAAACGACTCGATTTAAAATTCTGCGCAAAAAACATACAAACTTTGACACATGTTTACACATACAGCAGAAGTAGCTGCCATGATATTTTTACTTTTTTAAGACCTCATATTATTAGGTTAAAAAAATATATAAAAACATAATTCCATAACTTTTGAATTTTGCCTTGTTTCCTTATTTCTGGGGATTCTGTCCCATGGTGGCGATGGGCCGCCGCAGGCCGCCGCAGGCCGTCGCGCGGCTAGTAGATTCTGCCATAATGGCGGAAAACAGACACACATCCCATTGTGTTGCTTCTCCAGTAGCCTAGGCTGCTTCTGGAGCAGACTTGCATACACTGTAGCAATCTGCCGCAGCCGCGCGCGGTCGAAGTCGCAGATAGGAGAAGAGATAAATGCTTTTCCATTGTACCAGTGTACTGTTGCGTGGCTGTCTGGGAAAGGCGTCTTCCCTTGGAGAAACCAAACGTGGGACGATGTCCGTGGAACGGTAAGGCGTTCTGCTCACTGGACGCGGATTTTTAGTTGTAAAAATAATGTTACGTCTTGCGGTCGACATAATTTAATTCGAGAGTATAACGAATATAATAGAACATTTAATGGCGTAACACAACAAAGCGGTAACAAAATATAAGATCAATAATCTAAGACGGTCACGAGATACGTTCGCACGGTGTGGCGGCTGACTCCCGATTGACAGCTTGACAGGTGATTGCTACGATCACCTTCTTCTCTCTGTCTCTTGTCTTCGTCGCGGGCACCAGCGGGCCATGGATTTCATCCATCGGGTGCCCGCAACAATACAATCATACAAACATACTATACAACGGGGTTCTCGATGGACTCGTCGGGCTCAAGCTCGATGCGTTCGTGGGTCTTGAGCTGGGGGATTCGACAATGTCCCCACGGAAGGGTGCTGACCCGATCGGCTAAAACACACCGCTTATCGTCGAACGGACTGAGAGCGTTCTTTTCCCCACTCACGGAAAACACATCGTGCCGGTTTGATCGAATGTTGTTCTGCCGAACCGCTTTCTCGGCGAGATCGTTAAGACAACGAATGTAATCGTCGAATTGTATATCGTTCGCGACCACGTATCTCCGCACACCCTTCACTTTTTTAGTCTCACTCGTCGACCCCACTGCAGCGTTAAACGTTCTAGTCGCGTACATCTTAGATCTCAATCCAACGAACTCGGTCATCAAGGCGCCGTTGTTCTTATCTTTCATGAGGATCTTACACCGATCACCGAACTTCGCACGCATATACGCATAATGGAACTCCTATAGGCATTCTTTCGATACGTCCAGTACACTCATCCCCACGTATATCGGCTTGTCGAACTTCACTTTCAGTTTTCGCATTTCAATCGCAACCAACTCCTCGGAGAAAATCGTACGACTGTGAAAGTTCGGCTTCGCGATCAGCGCTTCCGCGCCGGAACGACCGTCCCACCGCGTCACCAGTCGCACGTCTACGCGATTCCGCACATTCTCCATTGTTTTCCCGTACACCGCGTTGTTCATTAATTTATATAGTCTTTTGAAATTCACTCGTGGCTCGCGTCCTCAAATCGGTGTTCAATTGAATGTAGTCGCGCCACTAAGGCGACTGATCGAATCGCAACACCCGATGAATTCGCGCCACGCGTAAACCGTGTCGCACGCACTGTTTCAGGTAGCGATAGTGGATGACGTATCGCTCCTTATCGTCGAGCGTGGCAAGCAGCTTGGTCTGTTTACCGTGTGGCGCGTGCTCGCGCACCGGGCAGAATGGTAGGTCGGCGTGCGCGTCATAATCTCTTCGGGGTATTCGATGTCCACCTCCAACAGGTATCCCTCGGAGTCCTCGTCGTCGGGCAGGGATGACACGTCTAGCGCGGCCACTGTCGCATCGTCCAGCCATCGAAACCCTCCTTGCGGCATAGACTGCGACATCCCCCATCCGTACAAGTTGTTGATGTCGAAGTACATCAGATACGTCGACGCCTTCGACTTGTCGTACATCCCTGCAGGCAGGTGTTTATTGTTGGCGTGCGCGTACCTGTGCGAGCACTGACTCAGACCACCGCGTATGCCACGCTCCACGAACAGTAACATGTCCACGTCCATCAGAAGCTCTCACGAAGTGTGAAATAATGCGCAGGATCCAAGTCATAACTCGCGATACAGTCGGTGCGGAAACTTTCGAATACGTCGGCGAGTAACAATACATCCGTTTTTAAATACAAATCGCTGTACTCGCCCAATGTCTGTACGCGGAAAGAGTTCCACACGTTCGCGGCGTGCGCGTAATCGGTCTCCGACGCGGCGCTATCGTTCAGCCGGTTATAGAACGCTTCGCGGGACGGTAAACACACATCGTTCAGCTTGGTGTATGACGTCACGTAGTCGTACGGGAAGACGCCCTTCCTGGTCAGGAGATTGAAATGATGATCGGGCAGGTGTTGGAACTCGCGTCGTAGAATCGCGAGTCGTTCTGTGCCAAGGTCCGAAGCGAGTTTCTCCAGACTCGCAGCCAAGAACTTCAGCGAATCGATGAAACGAAACTTCAACCCCCTCTGCCAATCGTTGCTCTCGGCGTCGATTCCCTTTACATGCTTGGTGAACGATATGTACCGCTCCTTCGTCACCGGCAGCAAGTCGATTTATCCATCGAATGCGGACGCCAACTCCTTAATCACGAAATGCGCATCGTATCCGGACAGATTATGGAATACGATCGGTATCGTGTACGATCGCTGAAACTGCAAGTTGCAAGTCACGTGAGCCGCACCTCGGTACTCGCCCGTCGAGTGGCAATGGTCGCGCACTTTTTTGTCCGCGTCGACGAAAGGTTGCCCGCACACGTGACACACGATCGCGTCGTTAAAACTACGCCACTGTTCACTCGTCAACGAGTTCATTGGTTTCGCGTTCCGTAACCACGAATAGGCAGTGTCGGCAAAGTCTCGAAGTTTCTGCACGAACCATTTCACGCACTCGGTTTCGTGACGATACGCGCGATAACGACACAGAGACGCGTCGGTGGAACAATGAATGTAGTATCCTACGCTGTACGCTCTGTGCTGCTGGTACGTGTACGTACGACTCCGCTCCGCAGGCTCGACATCCTTCAGCATGTACTCGAAGTCCGCGTACACGACGAATGGCGCTCGTTCCTTGTTCTTGAAATTCTTGAACTGCAACCATCTTTCCTCCGCGTACGGCAATTCGATGGCGCACTCGTTCATACGTTGACAGTCCACGGTGTGTTTCGTCAATTGCTCAGACGAGTAGAAGTAACTCAGGCATCTACAACGATAACAACATCAATAATAAACATAAGAATAAATAATACATCGATCGAAATATTCCGTATTTGACTCACCTTTCGCAAGCGAATACTTGATGTCCGTGATTGTCGAGCTGCTTCGAAATCAGCCTCGACATGCTTCGAATGCACGCGAAATAGTATCGTTGTGACTCCTTGGGATCCTGTACCATTATCAGGTTCGCGTGTCTCTCTCGCTTGTCCTTGGTCAAACGCAGAGGCGCGCAGCTTCCGTTGGACCACGCGTACATGTTCACCGACACGTCGTTCAACCTCTCGAATTTCGCCAGCTGATCCAACGTCACGGGTAGAGTCATATCGTCCGTGCGAAGCACCGTCGAGTATTGAGGGTACGATGAGTCCCTACGCACGTTCGTATTAACAGCAGCAGAGTACAAACTGGCGACGACCGCCCACAAGAAGCACGCATTGTCGCTATTCTTTACGTTCACCACCGCTTTTTTCAGGACGACGGCGCGCGGAAGTGGTACGTCGCAACCTGCGCGAAGAGGGTTATGCTTATTAATGTTTATTAGGAGGTTTAGCACAGTCCTCAGAGCCCATGCACTATCGCGATCTTGGAACTCCTCGATCGCCACTAACGTGGGAGCGACCACGCACTTCGAATACCACTCGCACACGTTCGATGTCCTGAACAGTACGCGATTTCGCGTACCGAAACTTTTCATATCCGTATTCTCACCCAACATAAACTCCGCGTTCAAGTTCGTATTCACGACCACGCTTTTATGTTGGGTGATAGCATCCGTGACGCGCGAGATCGCAATTCGTCGAGCACCCTCTAAAAATCGACGCGGATCGACGTGTCCCACGTTGATGACCGCACCGGTTGAAATACGACCTACAAACGCTGATTCCACGTCTTCCCATACGACTTTGGGTGCCGTCGATCGGCCCGAAACCCTGCACCCTACTCGCGAAAACTTTTCCCGCACGATCGCGCGCAATGTCTTTATTCGCACGATCAGCGACACCAGACGCTGTTTTGATGTCACCGACACTCCTTCGCCGCACTGATACTCGACGATGAGTCCCAAGCATGCGTCGCACCGATCCATCCAGTCCCTGAATTCCACAATGGTGCGTAAAAGCACGGACATCCGGGACAAAACCCTGTACGTGTCCATGAATACATCCATGTGTACTTCTCTTTTCTTCTTCTGCTTCTTCAATATTCAATTAAAAGGCACGTACGATCAGGCACGAGTGGTTGATGCGACTCTTCCAAGTGATGCGATTATGATCCGGATATCGAAAACCCAGGGGAAAAATGATGCCTGACAAGTGTTGTCGCGAAGATTTTTACCAAACGACTGCGCGGCTCTGATTGAATATCTAACCATCTACCCTAGCCGAGATTCATGAGTCGTTATCGCTCTGAATTCTTTTCTTCGCTCTCGCGTTCTTTCTCTCTCACCCTCAACAACTCAATCAAGTGACGTGATGTCGCGCTGGCTCGATGCGTTACCATGCGTATCGAATTCGCGCGCTCGTGATAAAGGTGTTTACACCCGTTACGGTGGTCTCGATCATCAAAATACGTTGGGCGTATCCGAATAATTATCGCGCTATATTTCCGTATGCGTGATCATGCAGCAGTCACCTTAAACTCAGTTCTCAAATGCTACCGTAGCGGTCAAGACATACGTTACTACGAGAAACGCTTTAAGAATTTATCGCATCTAAATCTATTGCATCTAAGTTGATTACATATAAGTTGAGTGCTTTAAGTGCAATTGGTTTGAAGAAGACTGCTTTTGAAGGAGATTGCTTTTGAAGGATATCGTCAGTCGTTCAGCGCACGGAAAATACAATCCAACAATACCGTAAGTTCCCATTATCATATTTTAGTGAATCGTTCTGTTAGTAACTTTGAGAATTATAAGAAAAAATCGGTTTCAGATTATGTCATTGCCCGTGAATTTGAAACGTCCAGCTACAGCTACGGTCACCTCTGCTGTGACACCTATCCATACTTCCAGCCCGAAAGTGTATGTGACGTGTCGAAATGTCGCGGTTCAGACCGAAAATATTCAAGGTGGAGACTTTCACGAGGCAGAAGGTGTTCACGATGGTGACATCTTTTTAAAGGTTTTTCATAATGCTGACACCATACGCGATGGACTACCGGATGATCACTACGGGGATGAGCAATTCTGGCTGAATCGACATGCGCAGCGAACATATTTATTAGACGATGACGACGATGATGATGATGATTATGTACACGCAAATATATATCAGCGGTATCGTGCCGATGCTCCAAAGAGCGTGGTTTGGCGAAACTGTGTCAATGCGAAAAAGATTGATTATAACGCCGTTTTTACGAATGCGGTATCGGGGCTTCAGGCTAGCGATATTTCAGTTCAAACTGACCCTGCGCAAGTTCCTGTAGATTTATTATTAACTGATTTATTTGCTGACGATGTTATCGAGGTGGATAATTAAGTCAAATAAATTACAAATCTTAATATTAATATGTCAGGATTACTCACCTATTTTCCACCTTCCCTGCGAAATAACATTTCAAGTATTTGCATGTATCGCGATTATAAGTGGGATAGGGGCAGTTATTCATTGGCAGATATTTATACGCGACGTTGCATTCTTTCGCGAGGTGGTTGCGCTGTTTAGATTAATTGATCTCGAATAGTTATCGCGATAGCGCGTCGAATTATATTGCGTAGGCGGATGTTTATACGAGCGCGACGTTGCATTCTTTCACGGCGATTGTGAGACGGTTGTGCTGTTTAGGTTAATTAATCTCGAATCGTCATCCGTGTTGAATTACAGCATCCGTGGTACATCCTTTCGCGCCTGCGCACCGATCCCCGCACGCGTACGGACATTCCACGGCAAACGGTTGCGCACGCAACGCCATCTTAAAATCCCCCGCCCCTGTGACGTCATCCCCCTCACAACCGTACTCGGTACCCCCCTCCCCGCCTAGCGTCTCGCCCATCGCGCCCGAGAGCGCGGTACCCCCTCCACGCCTCGCCCCACGCCAGCGGTACCCCCCGTCCCGCCTCACCCCTCACCTCCCGGTCGCAGAATCGGCATAGCCTACCTACTGAGTTCCGTGATGGATTTTTGCTTGCTTCTAAAAGTTCATCCTATCGTCTGTGAGAGTGCGAAAAATAATTGTAAATTCTTTGGATTATCGCAAAAAACACTTTAATCGAAGAACTCGCATTTTGTTCTGCAGCATGCACCAAAAACAAATTTACTTGATGATTGGTACAGTGAATATACCACTGCACCGTCATAGGCCTGACCAGACAAATATTTCTTCTGGAAATCATATTTATCAAACAATATGGCGGTTATAACATTGCAAATAGATGTAGCATCCCCTTTTTTCAGTTGAAGGAAGTACAAAAAACTCTCTTTGATACATATTGCAGATGCAGTTGAACCTTCATTCTGAATAACAATGTATCGTAACAAAATGGCCATTTGGTCCAAGTGAGCAATATCCGTCGTTGAGCCAGCGATTAACGTGAAAAATTTGGCACCTTTACATTCATCAATAATAAACTTTCTGGTCTGATCAGCTAATGTACTTAGTAACTCGTATGTTATTGTTTTACTTAAATATTTGATTCGTTCTGGCGATTCAAGATGCGCATGTAGAATAGGATTATGGCGAGAAATCAATTTAATGATACTCAAATAAATACCGGGATGGTAAATTCTGTAAATTTTCACGGTGACCACGAAAACCAATGCCCAAACCAGATAAAGTTTTCACAGTGTCAAAAAGTATATTCAAAATTGCGCACCATTTCTTAGCTTGTTCGCTTATTTGTTGTTCAAGTTTATGACGAATATCATTTTTCTGGAGAAATGTTGCAGCAGCGACTGCACTGATGAGATGGGCTTTACTTAAACCATGTTGTGTGACCGATTGATGACAATGTTTCCAGTCTGTGAAACCATGGACCAAATGCTTTTTTTCGCAGTTTCATCGCCAAATAACCAACAGTAGTGACAATAAGCATAATTTTTTGTTGGTGAATAAGATAACCAGAGACTGTAGTTATCTTCCATGAAAGTTTTTTTTTTGTTCTTATAATAAAATCAAGAGTTGAATCGACGTTTGTCATTCGATTGTTTGAATTCCCTGCCAGGCATATCACATTCTCTAGGCTGGCAAGGCCCTGTCAACAAAAGAGCTCTGATTTGATCCACATTCAAAGAAATTCCACTTTCATTATCATAAAGACCTTTATCATTCTCAAATTCAAAAATTGTTGGTGTTGATCCAGTAGGAAGCACAGATGTTGTTGCTGGTCGATAGACCTTTTCGTTTGATATATTCATAGACGTAGAATCTACGGGTTCACTTTCATTAAACTTTTTTGCAACGTAGCCTGTTCCACTGGACGTTGCAATGACAGGTTCATTATGAATCGTAGATTCGCCTTGACTGATCACAGGTTGATTGGTTGCTTCATTTACAGTCGCATCTTCACATTCTACACTATCTTCATTTTAGTTTTTAGTAGAGATAACAAAACTACTTTGAAAGAATTTTCTGACTTTTGCTTGTCTTGGATCATTCGCCGCCTCTTCCATCTTCCATTTCTCTTTCTCTTTCCTCTTCATAAATCCACTTTTCGGTTTCTTATTCTTATCCATTATTTGTGAGGCCTTATTTCCACTTGCGATTAGTTGCGAAGCTACAATATCCTCTGTCGTATATGGCACGCGACTGACGGTTCCGCGACTGGTGGTTCCGCGCGGTTCAAACAAAAGAGTTTGTAGCCGCACGACACTCATTGTCAGTCGCAAGTGGAAATAAGGACTGAAAGCAGAGATGGGTAAAATTTTTATTTAAATAAATTTCGAAAAACGAATGAAAGTTAAAAAAATTATTCGTCATGTGTCGAATAAAGTTGACCCGGGTTCGTCGCATAAAGTTAATTTTTTTATTCGTCGTACGTTTTAATTTCGGCGTCGAATACATTTTTCAACTTTAACTTTAACTTTAACTTTAACTTTACCTTTAATTTTAACTTTAACTTTAACTTTAACTTTATTCGACGTCGAATAATTTTCTGGCGCGCGTTCAAGCCGCAGAGGACCGGGGATTGAGGCCTGGCGCGCGCGTTACAATGTAGTATCGCTCAATGACGGTCCTCGGCGGGTCGAACACGCGCTAGAAAATTATTCGACGTCAAATAAAGTTAAAGTTACAGATAAAGTTAAAGTTGAAAAATTCATTCCACGCTGAAGTTGAAACGCTCGACGAATCAAAAATTAACTTTATTCGTCCAATAATCTAAAGTTAAAGTAATTTTTATTTGATACGTTATTTAAATAATTTTTTATTTAGTTAATGCCTGTTGTAACCCAGCTAGCAACCGTAAGTTACAACCACCGCGTATTCCGATGCCACGCGCGAACGCCCAAAGCACGGGCAGCAACACGCGTACACCGTCAGCATTTCGACGAAAAAACGCCGAAGAGCGAGCCGAAGGCGGCGACCCCTCTGGTTCCCGCCTCGCCCCGAATCAGCTATAAGATCCTGTACAAGCGACGAGGAAGAGGCTTTTTGATTATGAGAACGCTCACGATATAGTTCGCGCATCGACTGTCACGCCGATTGGGACAGAATAAACTTGTTCAACCTTACGGTGAGTTCCAACTCTTTAACCCGCAACGATCCCCTACCTTCGGTTTCCAACCGAACCCTTCCATCCCGGCATCCTCACCCGAACCTTCGGAGCCCGTTGGACGACGACCGTGAAGGACGACCCCCCGAAGCACCCCGAGATTCTCAACCAGAATCTCGACCCCAGGCGCCTTGGTACAACAATGCCCAACTTTGAACCGTGGTAACTTTGCGTGGTGACGGGGGAGGGGGGGGGGGGCGACCACTACACCTGAAGTCCTGAACGGCATGCGTCGAGGCAGCCGTCTCCGCATGGAAATTGGAAACCTCGAACGCTTCCAGAAGGATCGGGGGTCAACCGGGTAGCCGGTAAATGAGTGGGTATGATAGAGCCAGAGTTTTGGAGCGAAAGAATTCAGAACGTGCAAGCGAGACTGAGTGTGACAAGGAAAGCGCGAATATACAGGGTGTAAACGGTATACGTAGCAATATTTTAGGGGGTGGTAGGGGAGGTCCAATGGAACATAAAAGTCCTATGACATAGTGTCCGATCTGTCTCCATTTTACAGTAATAATGCCCTAAAGTTTGCACCATGCGTTTGAAACGGATAGTAGCTCGCGCATATTGGTGAGACCAACACATTGAAACAGGGTGTTGACCTCTGATCTTTCATGTAATTCCCTAAGTGGTGTGTTTTTCAGGAGCAAAAACTCTTAAGAGTGATCCTCCAGCGATTCAACTCAAGGAGATGCCGCATGGTATCCCGTGGCGAAGACAACACCCCGCGATGCCTCACCGCATGTTTATGGCTTTCGACCCTCGAAGGAGTTTGAATACCCATTAAGAACCAAACTCTTCCAGCTCCGCATTTCTTATCAGATCTCTGCGAAAACGACGGCAATCGATACCTTTCGTCATCTTTTGGTTGTCATTTAAAGTGAATAACGAGTAAAAGATAAATCGAGGAAAATCATGTCAAACGTAAAAAAACGAATATACATTTTTCTTTAAAACAGAATCGAAAATAATAATTATTTGAAGTGAGAGGACAAGAAATACGTAAATTTCGTTTTCAAATATCGCATAAACGAAAAAGTAATGTAACAGAAAATGAACAAAACGTGATCATAGTTCGTTATTGTGATAAAAATCCGTAGTTCAATAACGGCCAACACTGTTGCTGATAATGAATAAGTTTGTTTAAAAACCCCGAAGAAAAATTTAGGTACGGAAATTTAGAGAATTATCGTCGGAAATAAGCCATAGCCTGCGTTAAATTTAATATCTAATAATCACCAATAAAGTAACTAAAACTCACCCTTTCGGAAATTCACCTGTAGCTTGAAAACCTGCGTTACTAGGGCACTGAACTTATCCTGGTCAGCGACGGACGCGCCCAATTCACAGCTGGTTCCAAGTATGCAATACCATCCAATGAAGTTAAGAATCGCAACAACAAGTGCGTTCGGGTTAATGTACCGAATATTCACTTCACTGCACGGTTACTAACACTGATCACTTAATTCATTTTTCATGGAACGTGTTGTTCTTACGTGTTACTCTGGGTCGTCGAGAATAATCTTGACGCCAAACGGCGAATCGTACCCTCGCTTGTGGTTTGGATGCGTGGGTATTCCCTTGCAAGCGCTCGCAAAGTAGCACTTGCGTCCCCGTTGTTCTGGACGTACACCCAGAACATCGAGTAATATTCTTCAGCAGAGTATATTTCTGGGCCGAGATTAGTAGCTGACTCACAGGATTTTTTCCAAGCAACTTCCTCTACCCCCAAGTAGTTTCTCTCGTTCCATTATGAGTTGACTCCCACCAGGACAAGAGGCTTTAGGTAAAAAGAAGCCAGCACATTTTCGAGACATACGTGCTTTGCAGAAGTGCAACGAACGAACCATCCTACAATTTCACAAAAGCCCACATGCCGTCCTTTTACTTCCAATGTACACATTGCTTCGAGGTAGGCAGCAGACACCACGTGTTTCTGTTCGAAAGGGTCCGAAGAGAAGAGAAACTGAAAGTCTTCGAGTTGCTATAAAGAACAAAATCCTGTTTCCTGTTTCCCTTTTCCGATACCCTGAGTTCACATCTGCTACGAGGCGGAACCAACTAAGCCATAAATTACCGAAAACTGTAGGAAATCGTATTCTACCGCCGACTCGTGGGACAATACCGTCATAAACCGCGACCCGGGCGAAATGCTCTGGCCCATCAGCCTGATTAGTTTTTGGGAACTAGTAATTAAAAAGTATTATTCAACATCAATAGGGCTCCCGAAAAGACACAGGAAGAAGGAGAGCATGTAGTTCGCTGACTGCGCGTAGTCCCGCCTGCTTCGTACTACCTTCAAATTAAAGACGGATCCCTTATCTCTCGAGTATGAACACGCGCTCGAATTTGAAAACAAAAGCACGTGTCGACGTATTCCGTGCGAGAGAAGGTGGGCCTTGTGGAGTAGATATTGCTGTGAAGAGGTGGAAACTTCGCGTCTTCAAGGAATACAGCTTCGATTGGTCAGAACATAATCTCCTTCCTACATCTCACGTTCTCTAGCACGAAATACGTTTCCACGTGCTTTTGTTTTGAAGTTGGGGCGCGTGTTTATACGCCAGAGATAAGGGATCCGTCTTTAATTTGAGGGAAGAACGAAGCAGGAGGGCCCACGCACTGTCAGCGGACTACCCCTTTTTTCCTGTGTCCGAACGCGAGGCGTATTGATGGTGAATAATACTTTTTTATTGCTATATTGGTGTCCCGAAAAATATTTAAGCTGACTGGCTGAAGCGTTTCGTCAGGGTCACGGTTTATAACCGTATTGCCCCACGAGTCGGCGAACGACAACGGTACATGCGGGTCCGAAATCATTGCATGTACTACCCACCGATACAGCAATATACCGATTAACTCAGGCCGAGGAATGTCTAAAATTCTTAAAGACGGCACCACGTTCTTGATTGCCTTTTAGAAATGCTGGAAAACAAATTTTGTCGAAACATTCTTGGGAACACAGGTATGAAATTACCGATCGTAAAAAACGAATGAATTTTCGCTTCGCTCTGAACCCGTTTTTGCCCGACGCACAATGGGGCTCAATGAAAAGAAATAGGGAAACCTTTCAACATGCCATTTTTTCCTATCAAAATGCCGAATCTTATTAAACTACTTTATAATTTCGCGGGAATGTATTAACCCTTTGTGGACAGTATTAATGTTCATATCTTCCGAAAAGACAATGTTCATATCTTCCGGAAAGACGCTCGCGTTCTTGCCGTGATTGATTGGTGGTGCCGCTTGCTTCGTCCTCCCTTCAAATTAAAGGCGGATCCCTTATCTTTCGAGTAAAAACACGCGCTCAAATTTCAAAACAAAAGCACGCGCCTGACGTATTCAATGCGAGAAAGGGTGAGACGTAGGGAAGAGATTATGTTGTAACAACTCGGATCTGCATTCCTTGCAGACGCGAAGTTTCTACTTCTTCACAGCAGTATCTCCTCCCCCAGGCCCACCTTCTCTCGCACGGAATACGTCAACTCGTGCTTCTGTTTTGGAATTCGAGCGTATGTTTATACTCTAGAGATAAAGGATTCGTCTCCAGTTTGAAGGGAAGGGCGTAGATGGAGTCACGTGCAGTGACTACCCTTTTTCTTCCTGTGTCCCTGCACGAAACGTATTGCCCCTCCCCCTCCCCAACTGTACCGAAAAAAGAAAGACAAATTATTCACTAAAATAGAGGTTTAATGTCTATCATATGGTAAATGGCATCTCTAATTTCATACGGACTACAAGAGGATCCCTGATTCGAAGTCTTTTGTTCAGCGCTGCGTTTAGTTGTGAATCAGTATTTTCGTCAACCAGGAAATGCACTAATAACAGTATTTCATTCCCCGTTGTAAAACACTTCAGAAGTCCGCACATCTGCATTGCATGGCCAGGCCGATCAGTAATCCGCTTCAATTGAGGTAAGTCATAAGATCATAACAGCCTGACCGTTTTAGGAGACTCTTAGGTCGGGTACGCGACTCTGGCCGCTCGCGGTGAAGGGTCTAGGGGGTCGCAAGAGTACCAGCCCTTTACGTGCAATCCGGATGTCCGTGTTTTCCGCGTGACAGTAGAAGATATTCCGCTAACAGGTATCTGCCGCCGTACTGCCAATCAGGGTTCACACAAAGTCCTTCACCAACCCTGATTGGCTATGCAAATCACTGCCTCTGCGACCAAGTTCCACGTTGGTGCTTTGTTTTGCCATGGAAAACGCAGAAAACTCAGTCAAGACACAACAGTCACCACACTCGGTCTCCGAAACCTAACAAGACGTTTACATTTTGCTGACGCCATCCGTGCGAAATCGCTGATCGTGCGACACGTGCTCGCGAAATCCTTTTAAGTGGAAAGGCGAGGAAGTGATTTTGTGAAGCATGGAGACCAATGCGGGGTATTCGTGCAACGAAATGTTTAACATGATTGTCATGTATGGGGAGGCTTACTGCAGCGCATTACGTGCGAAGCGATTATACGCGGAACGGTTTCCTAATCACCGACAACCATCCCGGCAGTTTATCATCAATTTGTGTGAAACATTGCACACTACGGGTTCCTTTTTCCCACGCATCGATGGAAAAGGACCAAGAAGGAATATCGACAGGGAAGAAGAAATCCTTGACCATATTCACAATAACTCTGCCCGCAGTACGAGGAGTATTGCTCGAGAAATGGGACTCTCCCATACGTATGTCCATCGCACATTGCGTGATGAAGGTTTGTAGGAGTTTAATTGTATAAAGTGACATTTCTTTATAAATTTATTTATTCTTACTTTAAATTCACATTTCATTGTCGCTGTAAATTCTTCACTAAATGTATCGCAAAATTTTTATTAAGTGCACCACCCGGTCAAAAAAACGATTTGTTTTGCATATTTTCATTCCCCAACATCTCAAGAATGATCAGGTAAAATTTTAGAACGAAATTCCTAACGGGAAAGATTTTACATGCAGTTCAGGGGGATTAACAGTGTGACATCCTTTAAAATAGGTCTTTATTGAAGACGGATTGTGACGCAGGTATAATAGATAGAAATGTGATTTTTTTAAATCAATAATACATTTATTGATCTAAAAAAAGAATCAATTTTTGTTATAATCGAATAAACGCATGGAAAATGGGGCGCTCACTCAATAGGATTCTACTCGTACTTACATTGGCTTCCGTGCTACCCCCTATTGCGAATTTTCATACAGTTAATTTTTTTTTTAAGAAACATTTTTGTGTGAGAAAACCCCATGTTTCGGGGACCCTACCGTTTAAACATTTGGCAATCATCGCCCAGTTGTTTCTTAACACTGCCCGAAGGTAACGCGATAACCACACATGTGTAATTAAGGAATATCTTTGATTTTTTGAGTTTGGATGATCCTGTCTAAAGCAGAGTTGAGCATAATCAATTACAAATGTAATTACTTTCATTACAAGTACAGAGTAATTCCGATTAAAAAGTAATAGCAATTAGATGTAATTGTCCTGCACACTTACAATTACAATTACAATGTAATTGTCTCGCACAATTACAATTACAATTACAATGTAATTGTCTCGCATAATTACAATTACAATGTAATTGTCTCGCACAATTACAATTACGAACTATGTAATTGTTTTGTACAATTACATGTGGCAATTACAATTGTAATTGTGGTCAACTAAATTAACAATTACAGAAAGTAATTTGTAATTGAATTACACAATTACATTTCAATCGTTATTTGTAATTACATTACATTTTGTCCAACTTCAATTTGTAGTAGTGTGACGTCCCACTATTTTTCGCGCGCGGTTAATTCGAATCTCCCCATAATTCACTCCGCAACTCCGACAACAAATCCCTCAACCCCAACTCTTACCCCTTTTCCCCAATCGCCGATCATCGGGACGATGTACCTTAGCGGTCCCCATCTCCAGATGTTCGGTACGAAACCCCCTTCGCCTATTCGCCCTACGAGGCACCAATCCCTCCTTCATACTTGAATTCAAACAAGTCCTTCGTCCCAAAACCCTCTTAAATCGAGACCACGTCTCACTCCCCTCTTTACGACTCACCGAGAACAAGCCATTCTAACCCTTTTCCTATCAAACCGCCCAAGATCCATTCGATGGGTTGAGCATCTCCGTTCACAGCCATAAAAACTCCGGAAGCCTAATTGCGACGCAATTTTGCGTACGTGACTAAAAATAGTCTAATAATAGACCAAATCCTGTAAAACCCCGGAAGTCATACTACGGCTTATTTTTCTAAATGTGTCAAGGTCCTTACCGCGCGTACCCCCGCACCACTCCAGGAAAACATATAAATACCAGGACCTCAGAGGCCTCATCAGCATTGTTCTTCAAAGAGTCATAGAAAGATCAATTGCGTTTCTAAGAGTCCAAGCGTATATATTGTTTCCTAAGAGTCTACCTATAATAATTCTGTTCAGCTAAACTTAGTTAAGTAACTTCAGTGCTTCAATACCCACACGACAGCCACTGTAAGTGCCGATTAATAATTATATTACTAAAGCATATCATCATCTTTATACTATTTCATACTTCTCTATTGCACTCTTTATTGCAAAAGCTTATCGATTTATATTATTATTTTGCCTAGTTATCGCTTTATATTGTTATTTTGCCTACTTATCGCTTATATTGTGTTCATTGCTAATACTTATCTCTTTATATAATAGTTACTAATACTTATTGCTCGTCTAAAGTATCTCATGTTCATATATATATTTTACTGCTTATCGTTATATACATGTTTATGTGCCAATGCTAAACGTCTAACGCATTTTTATACTAATCGAACAGTGCTTTAAAATAAATAACGCTCTTATCTCCAAATAAAGTTTCGAGTTATTGTGAAGATCCTCCGGCCGCGAAGCATCGAAACGTAACAAGCTAGTGCAACAGCTGATGCCGGTTCGCGAACGCCGGGACTTCTTATAGTGTTTACAAGGCTTACTTTCGTGTAGGTCTCGCACAAGCCATACGGATAGACGTTTCGCGGAAGTATTACGAAAGACCTTTTTATATCAATGCAGCAGTTAATCCAATTAGCCAGCCATAAACACAAACCGCAAGGGGTCTAACGGGTGTCGCCCGGGTGTGTATTCGCCTAAGTAAGCCTTCCCTGGACGGTTAGAGTGCAGAATTTCACATTCTCGCCTGCCCTCCCATCAAATACTCAGAGGGCAGAATTTCACATTCTCGCCTGCCCTCCCATCAAACACTCAGTTTGCAGAATTACACATTCTGGCCTGACCTCCCATCCAATCCTCAGAGTGCAGAATTTCACATTCTCGCCTGACTTTCCTCAACCCTCAGAGTGCAGAATTACACATTTTCGCCTGACCTCCCACCAAACCTCAGAGTGCAGAATTACACATTCTCGCCTGACCTCCCATCCAACACTCAGAGTGCAGAATTTCACATTCTCGCCTGACCTCCCATCCAATCCTCAGAGTGCAGAATTTCACATTCTCGCCTGACTTCCCTCAACGATCAGAGGGCAGAATTTCACATTCTCGCCTGCCCTCCCATCAAACACTCAGTTTGCAGAATTACACATTCTGGCCTGACCTCCCATCCAATCCTCAGAGTGCTGGATGCAAGAGTCGCGCCTGAATTTACCCCCACAGTCATCGTCCTCAACCTCTCCACCCGGGACGTGACAGTAGAATAAAGTGCAAAAAGTTTTAGACATACATTGTATACCTTCTTCTAGAAAATATCATAAAAGTCACCTATGTTTTCGCACGATTTGACCGGGGGGTGCCTTTAATATCTGAGCCACTGACGTTATCCTCGCTATCGACCAATGAATAGATACTTATTGTTTTATCTTTTGTTTTCGCATATTTCATTAATAACACGAACTACCACTAATTAAAAAATTATTAATCCAAAATCCCACAGGCTTATACCCTTACCACTCACAACGGGTGCAAAATTTATTACCCGAGGATTTTGAGAGCCGGCGGACTTTCTGCCGATGGTTCCTCGATAGAGTGGAAGAGGATGACCATTTCCCGACGATCGTACTCGCAGCAGATGAGTCAACGTTCACACGTTCTGGAATATTTCATTTCCGCAATTCTCACGCGTGGGAACCCATGAATCCCCACAATATTGTAACGGGGCACTTCCAGCACGAGCTGCGGCTAAACACATGGACTGGGGTAGTAGACGATCATCTCCTCGGGCCGCATATTTTGCCGGCGTGTCTAGATAGCGCAAAATATGCTAGATTTCTTCTACGGGATTTGCCACTTCTACTAGAAGATGTTTGCCTGGCCACCCGAAGAAATATGTGGCTTCATCACGACGGCGCCCCAGCCCATATGGGAAGAGCTATACCAGCTATAGAACGAATTTGGGGGAACCGAGTAATTGCACGGAATGGTGCGGTTTCGTGGCCGCCAAGAAGCCCAGATTTAAATCCAATGGATTTTTACGTATGGGGTCACATGAAAACATTAGTATACGTCAACACCGAATTTGAAACATTAGAAGAATTGCAGAGTAGAGTTTTTAATGCTGCTAACGTTATACACGAGCAGCCTGGAATATTCGTCCGCGTTCGCGACAATTGGTTGCGTCGGTGTCAGGCGTGTCTAGATGCAAACGGCAATCATTTCGAGCATCTTTTGTAAATAAATGTAGGTAGCGAAATTTACTACACATTCGCGTAAGAGTAGCCACGCATTGACAGTAGCTTGTTGCGTGACAGTTTAGTCACACTCAAAGGATAGAAACAATTTTGTCACTTTCTGAAAAAAAAAACAACACGTTTTGCAATCACGTCGTCAAAGGAGCTTACTTCCATGTAAATCAATGCATTTTTCGTGAGCATCAAAACTGTCACGCAACAAATTACCACCACTGCGCGCCTGGCCTAAGAACACGTGTAAAGTTTTCGTTGACTTGTTTCTTATTTTCTAGCTGACGACCCTAAGTGCCTCCGCCACTCCAAACAGATCCTCGATGGGACCGCTATTGTAAGGGGCCCGTACTTACTCGGTTACTGGGTCATCTTGAACAGCTCAAAACGGGCGGTCTTTGTGCTACGGCTCATCTGTGTGCGTGTAGCGACGATCATTTCCACAAACATCTCCGATGTTTAAACCTTTATAACAGCTAAACTATACGAGATACAACAAAATGTATTGAGACCATTTTACTCTACTGGTGGTCTCCAATGTATTTGCAAAATTATGGAATCCTGCGACTATTAGTTTAGCGTATAGACATGTTAACTTTGAGGCATTATTACTGTAAAATGGAGACCGATCGGACACTATGTCATAGGACTTTTATGTTCCATTGGACCTCCCCTACCACCCCCTAAAATATTACTACGTATACCGTTTACACCCTGTATAATAAACAGAACTGAGCTGTATTATACAATTATAATAAATATATTATTATCCTGACACAAACAAGTTGGAATTACAAAACTATTCCTATAGTATGCTGTATACATAACAGAATTACAAATAAATTTACGCGTGTGCGGTATGAAAATTATGAGAAACAAAAAAAAATATAGTGTTTGGATCATAACTTTTTGCAAGATGGGGCCCTGGGAGGCCGCCTCGGCGGGGGCCCAGGTGGCAACTGCTCATTTGCCACCCTGTTAAATCCGCCACTGGAGAAGAAGTATCAGAAGAAAAATCTTACCGTTTCCGACTGATCCATGAGGCGATATTACGATATCTCTGTCATGCGTGGAACGATTTTATTGAATTTGGTCTTATTCGGAAGCTTATATGCGGTTTACATAAGAAAAATGCCTTTAAATTTAGAAAATATAATTCAAGTTAGGTTGGATTAGCCGGGCGACGAGTAAATGATAGCGGTAGCGACAGTCGACATATACAGGGTGTGGAAACATGTATTTGGCGTCGAGACGCTACCGCGTCTCTAGATCCCTTGTCACGCACAATACTTTTTTTTTTCAACACCTGCATGAAAATGGGTGTTTTTTACGCCTGCTGAGCGGGAGCAAAATGCCCAATTTCAGACATATTCGCGTTTTCTACTTTTCTCCCAAGGGAAAAAGACTTTACGCGCATGCGTATTCGCAATTTTTTTACTTTGCTCCCAAGGAAACTGGAGTTTGGCGTTACCCTGTGGTATGAAGAAGCAATTGTTCAACTAATCGTTATCAATCATGTGTGTCGCTCAGCAGGCTTTCAAAAACACACCTTTCATGCAGGTGTTGAAAAAAATATAGTGCGTGACAAGGGATAGACCTTAGAGCATATACTACTGGAGGTCTCATTGCCTTATGTTTCCTGTCCTCGAAACTGTCGACAACATCACGTGAGAGAGAAAGACGTGTGTGAACTGGTGCGAGACAGAGAAGTATATGTCCTATTCGACCGTAATGCGCATGCGCCGATATCGTGCGAGAGAGAAAGATGTGCGAGCGAGAGAAGTATAGATTCTCAATACTTCTCTCGCTCGCACCAGTTCGCACGTGTCTTTCTCTCTCGTACGATATCGGCGCATGCGCATTACGGTCGAATAGGACATATACTTCTCTCGCTCGCACATGTCTTTCTCTCTCGCACCATGTTGACGACAGTTTCAAGGTTTCAATGAGAGCTCCATGTCTATATGCTAGGGCGAGGATCACATCACCAGCACTGACTGCACTACCACAAAACCTCAGAGTCATTAAGGTACCACTCGTGTAGTCCGTTGATCCAAATGCGAAGTTTGCACTACACCAGGGTAGTTCATGGTTGCCAAATACGATACAGGATTGGGTCGTATGTAATCCAATCAAATGTAATCGATGCTAGGGGAATTTGCACTAGCATCGTTCTGGTGCTGCACTGGTATGGTGTTGGAGCTTCACTAGTGCAGTGCCAGTGCGGGTCTCCCGAATTCGCTATAAGGGATAGACGCAATTTTGCCTCGCGTGAAATGCTGCCTATGCTCTAAGCCATAGCCGTCTGTAGTACTACTATTCAACACCTGCATGAAAGGTGTGTTTTTGAAAGCCTGCTGAGCGACACACATGATCCATAACGATTAGTCGAACAATTGCTTCTTCATACCACAGGGTAACGCCAAACTCCAGTTTCCTTGGGAGCAAAGTAAAAAATTGTGAATACGCATGCGCGTAAAGTCCTTTTCTCTTGGGAGAAAAAGTAAAAAACACGAATACGTCTGAAATTTGCCATTTTGTTCCCACTCAGCCGGTGTAAAAAACACCCATTTTCATGCAGGTGTTGAAAAAAAGATATTTTAGGTATGCTCGGCGCTCGGAGGCGTGTTGACTCACCAGGCTATATCTCCTTGTCATATAAGAAGGAACCCGTTTCACGCGTGTAGAATGATCTCATTGGCTCCGAGGGAGCGTTGGTTGGGGTATAGCAAATAGTAGCGCAGAACAGGTCTATGCGCAGGTTCCTTCTTATATGACAGATTATACATATAGTATCGATACGGAGTTTAATTTCGGCCTATAACTGTGAGAATATATTTTTGAAATGTTTTAGAAGCGATTTATGGAAAAATTTGTATTTCTATTTATCGTTCGATTTATACAGTCTCCTTCCCTTAAGGGGAAGTCGAAAAATTAATACATAATAAGATATTCATGAGGTGTACTCAGTACTCACACTCACAACCATTTCTTTTTGTAGTATAAACTCACCCGCGCATGGGCTTCGTCACTCAAGCATCTTACCCTAATATTTTTATACTCAAGACGTCGAGAGGAATCGATTTATGTAAACGAAAGCGAATATTTTCTCCTCTGCTATTTATTAACATTTTTCTCTAATATTCTTGTTTAATATCAATCAGAAATAAGATATGACTTGTCCTACTTGCGTGGTCCGTCCTGTATGATAAATTTCAAATAATTATTTTGTTGATTTGTCAAATTGTTCAAAATTCAATATTACTATATGTATACAGTATTGTTTCGTTACGGGCTCGGTTTGGTGTACACGATGTGGATTTTTCGCTATCCCCACCACTTCTGTCTCACTCTTGTCCGGCGAAGGCGAGAGCGAGCGAGAGGCACTGAAAGCGAGCGAGGACGGTACGAGACAGACGACGCGTTGATGTTTTGTCTCGCTCCGTCTTTCGAACGCCTGAACTTCGTCCTTTGCGCTCGCAACCGTCGCGCACGCCCGCCGCGCACACAAAGCGTTCAATCTCGCTCCCCCCTTCAGCCAGAAAGAAGCGAGAAACGAACACTCGGAATTAAGGCTTCGTTCAGGGTGAGGAGCGATTAAGCGCAGTGAATGGAGGGGGAAACACCTACAGGAGCGGTGGTAATGTGTTCGTGACTGACGCAGGCGCTGTTCATGCCATATAACCACCGCTCCTGTAGGTGTTTCCCCCTCCATTCACTGCGCTTAATCAGTCCTCACCCTGGCTCCGTTCACGATACGGGCTCAACGCCGTACAGTGGGACAAACTGCTCCTTTTTGTGTCAAAATCGTTGAACTTTTGATAGGAAGGAGATAGAGGGATGAATCTTTCTCGAAGTTAAAACTAAGATATTGCAGAATAAGGGAAAAATATTGAGAATGTAAAACAAACATGTTTTGACCTTGAAAATCTACGTCAAACTTGACATTTTCAAAGAAAATTTCGTTTCTTTCGTTTAACGCGTGGTTGAAGTTTTCCCATGACTTGTTATACATCATTTGCGATAGATTTTGACGCGCTGAATTCAAATCTATTCGCAGAATTTGTCTAGCCCTTCAGGATTCGAAGAAAAATGCGATTGAATGGGTTACGCTGACATGGGACGTTCGGCAAGCCGGGAATTCAGAATATTATGAAACTCGGTGTGCAAGTAGATTAGTTCATCCGTAACGCATTCCTACTATTTGTTGGTGTCATTATGCAATTCTTTGGAGTGAAATAACCCTTGGAAAAAATGCAGAATTTTTTTTCGTGGTATATCTCGAGAACGGTGAGAGATGCCAAAAAGAAGTTTAAACAGAAGGTACATCGTTTTTTTTATATTTATAAAACTGCGTAAAAATAATTTTCAAGAAATCCATATTTTTCAAGTTACCCCCACCGCCAACCCTTAAAATGAAGTTTTTGTACTTTGTAAATATATGCTGAAATACCTCTGGATAATCTCTTTTCATACATATAAATAATTAATGTGTTATATTTTTTTGCAAGCAAATAAAACCTCTATTACTGAATTTGAAGTATATTTTAACAGTTTCCGTTAATAAAATGGTTTTTTAAAGCCATATTTAAATTATTATTTATATAATGTTTAGACACTTTTCAATTATTTCAGCAAGTGACGGATCTGGAAACGCATCCCAGCGAATTTCAAAATCCTGTAGATTTCTGTTACTTTATGCATGAAAAGCTTATACCCAAATGTAGTATTTGTGGGGAGCCGGCTTTTATGCGATGTGCATGGTGTGACAAGTATTTTTGTTTTAATCATTTCTATAAAGAATATCATTATTGTACTAATTACAAACCGTAATTTTCACAGTATCTATCGTTTTTTAATAGTATAACTTTTCCAATGTATTATCAAACAATACAGCGTGTACAAAAAAAGATGAGTCTTGCTCAAATAATTGAAAGCTGTCTACACTTTATATAAATAATAATTTAGATATGGCTTTAAGAAACCATTTGATTAATGGAAACTGCTAAAATGGACTTCAAATTCGGTAATAGAGGTTTTATTTGTTTGCAAAAAGAATATAACACATGAACTATTTATATGTATGAAAGGAGATTATCCAGAGGTATTTCATCATATATTTACAAAATACAGAACATAATTTTAAGGGTTGGTGGTGGGGGTAACATAAAAAATATGGATTTTTTGAAAATTATATTTACGCAGTTTTGTAGATACAAGAAAACGATGTACCTGCTGTTTAAACTTCTTTTTGACATCTCTCACCGTTTTCGAGATATACCACGAAAAAAAATTCTACATTTTTTTCAAGGGGTGATTTCACTCCCAAAAATTGCATAATGGCACTAACAAAAAGTAGGGTTGCGTTACGGATGAACTACTCTACTTGCACACCGAGTTTCATCATTTTCTGTATTTCCGGCTTGCCAAATGTCTCTTGTCAGCGTAACCTCTGCAATAGCATTTGTCTCCGAATCCCGAAGGGCGAGACAAATTCTGCGAATAGATTTGAATTCAGCGCATCAAAATCTATCGGAAATGATGTATAGCAAGTCATGGAAAAACTTCAACCACGCGTTATAACGGAACAACCGAAATTTTTTTCGAAAACGTCAAATTTGACGTAGATTTTCAAGATGAAAACTTGTTTGTCATACATTTTCAATATTTTTCCCTTATTTTGCAATATCTTAGCTTCAACCTCGAAAAGGATTCATCCCTCTATGTTATTCCTATCAAAAGTTCTACGATTTTGACACAAAAATGAGCTGTTTGTCCCACTGTGCACCGGTCCCGACCAGCGAGCCGCTAACGAGGAAATATTGTATGTAGATATGTATATTATGTAAGTACTTTACATTTATATTAAAACGAATATAATTTAAAAATTATATTGTTGTTACATATTTATCATTGGAAATAGAATATATACATGCCTATTGCGAATTATTTATGTGATTTAATTAAGACAAAATGAATGCAAAACACAAAATGATTTACAATAATGTTTAGATTATCGTATAATTTTGTAATATATAGCGTGAAACAAAACATCCTAAGTTCCAGCGTATTGCTGAAATTTAATATTTTATAATTCAATAGATTCCAACGTATCTAACGGTGCGCTTTAATTTAATTGGAGGTAGTTCAAAAATATGAATATATCTACATTTATTGTATCGTTTACACTGTGAACATGTCTTAACTTCAATTCAATTATATTCTTATTTTTATTATATTCTTCAATATTATCAAAAAATTTTCACAATTCTAATGTATACTCTTTAATATATTATCTGTTGTTGAACATGTATTAGCTCTTTTACATGCTAGACAAGTTCTTTTGGTAATTAAAACATTGGCATAAATCAAACATTACATAAGTTTTACTATAACACATCTACATTAATTCCATATGGAACAAGTGGCTTATAAATGGAGAGCCATGTTTTATTCCTTATACTTCAAGCATAAGGTGGGAAAGATCGTTAAAGATTTAGTATAAGCTCTGCAATAGTGCTGATAATGTGTAACAAATCTAAAAGAAGCCTCAGTTAAAGAAAGAGATAGAATTTGGACGAAAGAATCACATAAAAAATGTGCCAAATTCTTCCATGATAAACTTTTGAAGCCCCCTCCGTGTTGCTACTCATAACACCGCCCTATAAATAAACTAAACGTTGTCAAGCGGTGGCATACACTGTCAGCACGATTACGCGAACGTAGAGTTTGACGGAATTTAATCAAACATGTTCAATCATTCTTCAAACATATCCCCACCCGGTCAAACTGCGTGCGCAAGCATGATGGGTGATAAGCATGCTTGACTGTCAATGGGCCATTGTAATTATTCTAAACTATATTTCTACGGATTTCATAAATAAAAATAAATATCAGTCGAATATGACTTAATAAGTCTTTCTTCAAGTTTAACGAATTAGTCGAATTTGTTGCCATTGAAACTTTTAATTAATGAATTGCAGAAAAATATACTTGATACCACACTAGTTTGTAAAGCTTTAAATGGAAGGCAACGTGTTTGACGTGTTGTCTGATGTTTCGCTTTCGCTGCTATTATATTGTGGCTGTTTAATTAAAGTTCCACTAACAGGATTCATTGGAACGCAGGAATGATTGGCTGCTGATCTAAGTGGTTCTTTATAAAAGCAAAGCTCACAGAATCCATCCCTACCATAAATTGGCAAATTTACAAGTCCACTGGAAACTGCAAAGTTCCTGCAACAAATGAAATCCTTTAATGTTTAATATTGCCCTTATGTTTAACATTTATTTTTTGCTAGCATTCAATATTTCATTTTGATATTTATTTTTAATGTCAACTAAATGTCAATTCTTGTAACTAAAGTATTGAAAATAAAGAAAGTATTCGAAAAATTGTCGAAACGATGTGCAATTCAGGATTTAAGAATAATAAAAATGATATCATGTATTACGTGGGTTTGATTGGAATGATAATTGTAAATTTCGTATGGTTTTCTATTTAACTTGTATTGTTTACATTGTGTTCTTCTTACTGTTTTGTGGCGAAGGCTATACATTGTAGTTTACACGTACCTATACTTCTGTATTTATTAGTAAGATTGGGCAAATATTCAATAACTAAAATTTAGTAACTAATGTTATATGAACCGATAGATTCGCCCAGATAACCATCTGTCTGGAATCTGACATCAGATTGGTAGCAGGGTCTGGCATGAGAGCGCAGAGTCTGATGTCAGAACCGTAGTCGTCTGTGTCCGCATTTGGCTACGTTCTCAGGTGCAGAGCCTGCTGCCAGGGCCTGATGTCAGATCAGCAACAGATCCACAGCAGATTGTGCTATCCGTCTGACACATCCAACACATCCTCATCCTCTTTAATTTTATCGAAATTGTTTATTTATATCGAGCAATTTTAATGGACGAGTAATTAGTCTCTACTAATTATTTATTTTACTGCATGATATTAACATTGTTACGAAACGTTGTATGTGTGGGTGACAGGAAAATGAATGACTCCCAGATTAGTCGCTATCTCTTTTATTTAGATGTCTGACGTCGAACAGGCAGCGGTGTCGTTCGTACTGTTCTCTATGATCGTTTCGGTTCGACTGCCACGATGTGGGTTCTCGGCGCCGTCTTTGGGGACCGTCGTCTCTCGCGCCGTACAGGATGTTTATATCATGCACTCAGATTATCGCAGCTATTCTATTTGCCATTTCATAGCACCGCGATCGGGATGCACAGCCCCATAAATAGGACGTGCGGGCAAGCAAACGCATTTAACAATCGGGTGGAGTTTTTCTGCGGCACACTAGGTACTTTCAATAATCACCTGCGAGGTCTGCTGCGAGAAAATCCTGTTCTTTATGGCCTTTAAAGAAGTGTTGCTTTTGTCTGTTTGGTCTTTCGCTTTTTTCTCGCTTTATGTAACCTTAGCGTCATCTTCATCTTCATTCCCTATCTCTCTCTTTCTCTTTCTCTTTCTTTCCTTCTTTCTTTCTCTTTCCTTTTCTTTCTTTTTCTTTTATTCCCCCTTTCGCGGCCCTCTTGCTTATTTGTACGTATCTTTGCTTAATATTTTTTACTCTTTATTATGTTCTCTATCCTTAGTTTTAGTTTTTTGCTTGTATATTAGTTTTAAGTTTAAGTTAAGTTTAAAGCTTAAGTTTTTAGTTTTTAGTCTATGTATAATCCTTTTTCTATGCTCCACTTTTGTTAACTAAAGGGCGTGATGCCCGTGTATCTTATTATTAATAATAATAATAATAATCGACGACGGTCCTCGCCGCTTTCCGAGAACCCTTAAGTGGCAATCGTAGCGCGACGCATCGACGCCGAAATTCGATGCGTCGCCGATATCGCCGATGTCCAGACTGAACGCCTTGACGTAATGAGGCGGCGTGCTCGTTGCGCGTGCCACCACATCACCCCCCTAAGGGTGCGCTCGCACTTATAACTACTATACACACATATACATATATACATATATACTTACTAACTACTATGTACATGCTTACAACTAGAACGCGTTCGCTGATTCCGCATTTACGCCAGCATCTACGTGCTTGCGTTGTAGCGATCGGGGAATCGTACGCGTCTTCCCGACCGTGTCGTTCGTTCGGGTGCTCGGTCTGCAGTGATCTCTGCGGGGACCACCTGCGGAGTCGATTTCCGCGGTTCGTCCTGCTCGTCGTCTCGCAGCAGGTACACGGGTTTCAAGCGGTCCAACGACACTGAAATCATTCGGTTTTTAACACGGATGTTAAAGTATTTCGAGTGTCGCTGGATTATTTCGTAGGGATCGTCGTATGCCGGTTGCAAGGAGCTCTTGACTCCGCCGTGTCAACAATGACAAAATAGATGTCTTTTTGTCTCCGTGGCGTGATGCCGGAGACGGTCGTAGACCACGGAAATGCTGGCGAAGCTGCGAAACGAACGCCTCGCCCTCGTCGGTGGGGACTCACGAGGCGGCTGAAAATTTGCCCGGTAGGCGAATCAGTTCGCCGGAAATTATCTTCGCGGGCGTTGCTTTGATGTCGTCCTTCCAGGCAGCTCGAATACCTAAGAGAACGACAGGCAGTGAATCTGTCCATCCCGTGTCGGCGTGGCAAACAATCGCGGATTTTAATTGCCGATGGAATCGTTCCACCATACCGTTCGCTGCGGGATGGTACGCGGTCGTGCGCAGGTGCTGTGTGCCGATTAGGCGCGACAACTGTTGAAACAGCGTCGATTCAAACTGTCGACCCTGATCGGTCGTGAGTCGTTGAGGTGTTCCGAACTTCGAAATCCACCTGGAGAATAGCGCGTAAGCCACCGTTTCGGCAGTGATATCCTGGACGGGGAAAGCTTCCGGCCATCGCGTAAAACGGTCGATGCATTTCCCTTCGAAATCGGCAACGGACCGACGATGTCCACGTGTAAGTGTTCGAAATGGGGCGAGGGTGCTTGGAATCGGCCGACCGGAGTAGACACGTGTCTGCTTGTCTTCGCTCGCTGACACGGTACGCACGCTCGTGCCCAGGTTTTGCTATCCTTTTGGATACCCGGCCACACGAAACGCTGTGATACCAGTCTCGCGTTGCCTTAGGTCTAGGATGCGCGAGGTCATGCAATGAGGCGAACGCATGACAGCGGAATGGCTTTGTTATAAACGGTCGCAACGAGGGGTCGCGGAATCGCAATACAGTTCGATATTCGTCCCGAACAACGCGAACTTCTTTAGGGCAAGGGACGAATCTGAGCGTAGGAGCGCGTGCAGCTCCTCGTCCGCTAGCTGTGATTCCGCAAGTTTTGCGTAATCTAGCGCCGGCGATATCTCCGCGATCCGCAATAACGCAACAGCAACGATGTTTTCCTTACCGGACACGTGCCGGATATCGGTGGAAAATGGCCCGATTAAGTTGAAATAGCGGAACTGACGCGGAGTGTGTTTCTCCGGTTTTTGCGCGAATGCGAAAGTTAACGGCTTATGATCGGTGAAAATCATGAAAACGTGACCCTCAATCATATGCCGGAAGAACCTGACGGCTTTATATATCGTCAAGAGCTCCCGATCATATGGGCTGTAATTCCGCTCGGCTCCCGTTAGCTTCTTGGTAAAGAAAGCCAAGGGTTGTTAACCGTCGCGCGACCGCTGCTGCAGCGCAGCGCCTACCGTGAAATCCGAAGCATCCGCAAAAATCGCCAAGGGCAGCGTGACGTCGGGATGCGTCAGAAGGGCTGCACGTGCGAGGCTCTCCTTGCATCGGTCGAAGGCCTCGATCCTGTCCGCTGTCCACTCAACGGGAGTTCGACCCTTGGCGTTCCCCTGTAGGACTGCGTTGAGAGGTGCTTGGATTCCGGTAGCCGCTGGCACAAATCGTTGGTAAAAGTTTACCATGCCCAAGAACTACCGCAGCTGTTTCACTGTCTCCGGGCACGGAAAGGTTCGAATCGCTTCGATCTTCTGCGGAAGCGTTCGGATGCCCGGCGCAGACACCGCGTACCCCAGGAAAGTCACTTCTGGAGCACCGAAAGCGCACATCCGCGAGTTCACCAATACGGCGTAATCACTTAGACGACCGAACAATTCACGTAAATGACGTTCGTGTTCCTCGTTGGAACTGGACGCCACAAGAATATCGTCGATGTACATGTAGTACCAATTGAGGCCACGCAACACTTCGTCCATAAAGCGCTGGAAAGTCTGGGCCGCGTTTCGTAGCCCGAACGACATGTATAGGAACTCGAACAATCCGAAAGGCGTCGTGATTGTGGTCTTCGGAATATCCTTCGGATGCACCGGAATCTGATTATATGCGCGCACCAGATCGACCGTCGAAAATATTGTTTTGCCGGACAACCGTTGCGCGAAGTCCTCGATGTGCGGCACAGGATATTTGTCCGAAATCGATCTCGCGTTCATTCCGCGATAATCACCGCACGGTCGCCATTCTTCTAGTTCGCCATCGCTGGTTTTCTTGGGAACCATGTGCAGGCCCGATGACCAGCAATTCTCGGATCAGCACGCCGTTCCATCCTTCACCATAGCCTCGAATTCGGCCTTTGCGATTTTCAATTTATCGGGTACTAGACGCCGAGGTTTGCACGACACGGATGGACCTGGCGTGGTCCGAATGTGGTGACACGTCGCGTGTTTAATCGTTCAATGTCCTCCCGACGGCCGCGTGACATCTGGGAACTCAGCGAGAACCGCGTGATACCTCGTTTCTCCGGCTATTGCTTTAACGCTATCGGGACGGCCTGCGACAACGCGCCCGGCCGTGGACAACGTAGTGATGCCATCGATTAGTCTCTTGGAGCGTAGGTCGACGAGGAGGCTATAAAATCGTAGAAAATCCGCGCCCATGATGGGCATCGTGACGTCCGCGATGACGAATCGCCACGAAAAATCCCGTCGTAGCCCGAGATTCAGGTGGAAGGTGACACACCCGTACGTGGAAATTGTCGAACCGTTCGCCGCGTAAAGTTCATACGTGGTCTTCTCACGCAGACCACGCACACGCGAGCACGGAAAAACGCACAGATCGGATCCGGTATTCACCATAAACGTAAGTTTCGTATCGCGATCTGTGACGAATAGGCGGTTGGTGGTCGGCTCGGAATCGCTAGCCGCCATTAACGATCGGCCCGAGCGTTTCCCGACACGAACGTGCATGGATCGCGGCACTTCCTTGCGCGAACCCCGAGCTTCTGGTGGTATCAGCACAAACCGTTATCGGGGGTGTTCTCCCGGCTGTAGTCGCGCGATTGCGAGGCACCGCGGCGTCGCACAGTGGGAGAAAATGACATAGTCACGGACAAAAATCGATTCCCACGGCAAATAGAAATGAATATCAACGAAACTTGGTATACTGGGGTATTAGATATTGCTGATTACGAATCCGTTGCACGATTTTCGAAAAAGGAGGTGGCGGATCCAATATGGCCGCACAAACTCGGCAAAAACTAGTAAAATAGAGAACATATGAACGAAAAACGTTGTTTATTGAAATCCTAAAGCTATAACTTTATATTTTATGAGTCTAGAAAGTTGCATTATACTTTATGTATAGAATGCTGTACTAAAGAATAGTTGTTAAGAAATGATAGATAATAATAGAAAAACCAACATTATTTACTAATTTTATCATTTCCCCGGCAAATACTGCAAATACATGATTAATCTAACCGTTGAATATCTATCGGAGACGAAAATAAAGATTATTGACATAAAAAAATGTTAGTAGAATTGTTTATTAATAATTTGTTTAAACAATTTTTTAACAAAGTGACAGTGAAATCCATTTCATACAATCAAATTTATCATATTTTGTTATAACATTACTATAAACAATAGATTATTATTAAACAATTTGTTAATATAATTAATTTCAGTAATATTCAATAACGATAAGTGCAATTTGGAAGGTACATTGTTTTTATGACGTAGGTACCCATTAAGTAAGGATTTTTGGAAATTTCATCACCAAGGGGGTGAAAAGGGGTAAAATGTATTTTCTCGGACTCTTTAATATCTCTGAGGCCCGATTAGATATCACCTTCGTTTTTTGTTGGTTTTTTAAGTCGGCGCCAGATTTACACAGTGCAAATGATGAGGCATCGACTTCAAAAATATGAGAGTCATAGATTAAATAAGGGAAAAAGTTATTTTTTACTTTTTAGTGCAATTTTATTTTTTTGAAGTCGGTTTTAATTTTTTTCAATTTTTTTATTTTTAACTTTTTAGTTTTATATATATTGACACAACATGCTGAGGAGATATGCGCGTCCGTACATAAAATAATAATAATTAGGTGGCAATAGTCTATATTATTAACCAGAACTGGCAAAATATTGGGCCAATATTGATTCAGTGCAGGATGGGACCACCGGGGCATCGCCCTCTTTTGAATAAAAAAAGATCATCAAAATGGGTCCATATGCTGCGGAGTTATGGGGGGACAAACATAAAAAAAAACATACAAACGGGTCGAATCTATAACCTGCTCCTTTTTGAACTCGGTTAACAAGGTAGGCAGTCAAGCCCATTATAGTAGATAATTTATTTGATACATTGTCTAACAATTTTAAAGAAACTAATATAAAAGAAAGAGTTCTATCGTATTCATACCGTTCCCATAATCGATATAAGTCGAATAAAGAAGCATTCGAGATTCTTTTGACAATGATGTTTAGCAAAATTAATACAATTCAAGGAAATAATTAATATAACATTCACCGATGAATTCATTGCGAATGAAATACATTTTCAACAACATTTTAAAAATTCCCCCACTCTTCCCCGGTTTTAACAAAATGATAAAATTCTATTAAGAGCGAATATAAATATTATATTTAGATACGTTATATAATAAAGATGATAATATACAGTAGTACCTATGTCATATTTTACACTTACCATTTTATTAATTTCAACATTAATTTATAGCATTACAGTTACAAAGAATTGTTCATACTTATAGATGTATATTAATTTATATTAAGTTAATACTTATATTTTAAATATTAAAAATTGTGGAACCTAATAGGTAAACATATTTTCATTTTGATAAAAAAGTGAATGGGTGGAAGAATTTCTCGAGAATAAAATTGTTGAAAATGAGATTTTCTAATATAATTCAAAATTTCAAGAATTAAGTAAGTTTTGTCTCAAACATTTTTGGATACAGTGTATATTTGAGAATTAATTATATTTACAAACAATATTCCTGTTAGCAAAATTTTTAGTAAACTAAAAAAATACCTATCTAATATGTTTTAATTCTCTACTTTGTGCCAGTTTGGATAAAAAAATCTACTTTGTATTGAAATATCACCTTATACACGTTCCAAGCTTAAATAGTTGCGTTATTATTGTAACGAGTTATATCGATGGGACGCGAATCTTCCCCCCACCTCGCGCGCCTGTCGCGGCCCGCCGCTACCGAGCGGGGCCGCGAGGTGGATGCGCGCCGAGCAGCGCTCTCACTCGCAAAGTACGCACGGCCACGCATATCAGCCAGCGCAGCGGGCCCGTCCGGCAGAGTCTAGCACGAGCGTTAAGGCAAACGGTCTCTTGTGTCACAAGGTGTATCACTGCGTACTTTTGGTTTCTCCCTACCTCCACGGCTCCCAGAGGAATGCGAGTTCGCCGACTTCTGGACGCAGGTCGATATCCACCGTCAATCTTAGGGTCAGACTTCGTCTGTCCCGGAGGACATCCCATAGCCTCCGTTTCGCCCACGGGTTTTACCCACCGGGCGAGCGGACTCGAGGTTTCACGGTCAGGGCCATTGGTGGAGTTAACAGCCAGGGCGCTAGAACGACCACTCTCCCCACTCCTACCCCCACCGCCGAAACGTGCCGAATTTCGCGCCGCGATCGCGACGCGGCGTCCGCGTTCCGCCGTCGACTGACCGTTAGTCCCCGCGTTAGACTAAGTTCCGAAAACACTGTTAGCCAGCACGGACCTGGCCGGGCTTCCGTGTACTCTAGCCGTAAGAATAAAAATACCCGTTAACCAATTCACTTTGTTTCACTCGCTCAACCATTCAGGATCCCCCCGTCCGTGTTTAGTAACCGTCACGAGGACAGGTTACATTATTACGTTTCTCTACATTCATCACTGCTCTATCATCTTAGTTTCTTATATCTACGTCACTGATCCAAGGAAAAGTATTCTACCACGCTAAATTGTTAACTTAAATGTGCTGGCCTTCCAGACAACCATTTTTTTTATAAGTCAGGTTTATACGATTGCTTCATTTGTTTCCAGAAATTTAAATAAAAATTCGCTTGCTATATAACTGATAATCGTGATTTCTCCATAGTAATTATCTTTCTGGTGTCTATAATACTAATTCTTCTGATCCCCTATGAGAGGGTACCTATATGTATTCAGAAGTTTCTTAATGTTGTGACGTAGCGTCCCAGCTGCGAGGAGTCGAAATCACGGCGGTGCGCCTGGAAGTCAGGGAGAGGCCGAGCAACCGGGCGACCGCGACCGATCCGCGCCAAGCGGAACCGAACCACGCCGGCCTCGCGACGCAACACGTTAAAAGGAGACACTCGCTCCCCCACCGCACCGCTAGAGCGCGTCAATTTCTCGCAGCTAATAATTTCCGGGAACCAAGATATAAACCCCGGCGAAGCGAAGTTTAGGCAGTTCAAGTGGGGCTACGGATCTCACTCCACTAGACCGCCCGACTGGATGTTGCCCGGTTAAAGCGGGCTAGTAAACAAAAACTGATCCGAGTAACCACCGATCATATGATCGGCTACCTCTTTCCCTCTACCGTTCCGATACAGAGACGCCCGGACGTTGCCCGGTCTCTGTCCCTCCGCCGTTCCGTTATAGAGACGCACCGACGCCGCCCGGTCTCTTCTCCCCCCCCCCCCCCCAGCGTCCATTATAGAGACGTCCGGCCGCTGCCGGCCTCCGCCGTGTCACGAAGCGATGCCCCACCGTACCGCCGCCCGACAGTGGACGGGCCAGACGTAGACTAAGCCAAATGTAAATAATGTACATATAGCACTTAGGACGACGAAAGGAAATAAACCAGCCACAACTAGTAATACGAGGATATTCAATCAAACCCTGGCGTACCGACTGGAGCTACATCCTACAAACCTTATCTTCGGAGTGACGTACGTCACAATGTGTTTACATTTGTAACATTTTCCTTAACAATAAAAGGTACGTAGAATAAAGTTATACAGGATATTTCGTACCATGTGATGCAACCAAGAGGGTAGTGATTCTACAGGGTGTCCGCGGGAAGACTGTACAGCTGGATATCTCCTAAAGTATTGGAGATAAAAAAATAAAAAAAATATGAAATCGCATGGTTCGAGGAGGGCAATTTATTAGCGCAGACGAATTTTTCCTTCGATTATTATTTTAAAAGATACGATAAAGTTCGGTTTATTAAATGGAACTATTTTTTTTGAAGAGGTCACTTGTTAGTGCGTTCCAAGACAAATTCAATAAGCTATAATGTATACACTTTATTTCCACTGGTTTTTAAGATATTGCGTTTGCAAATTTACTGATTTTCCTTGGAAGAAAACCCGCTGGAATAGCAAGGACCGGGGACGGTCTTGCTGGCGCCGCGGGTGGCCTTGCCTATTGAAACAGATACCTACCTGCCAAAGGTCTACGCCGGGAATGGCAGGCCCAAAGGCTGGACAATTCTTTTCCGTCAGAAATGCTACTTAGGTAGGTACATCTGCGGTATCGACAAGCGCACCGTTACTTTTATTTTACACTTGCTCCTACGCTCGGATGGCCGGTTCTTTTGGGAGGGATGCAAGTTCGATTGGTTAGAGTTAGGAGGTGTGGAAGTTGTTGGACCAAATTTCAACCATAGGGAGCAGATTGTATTAGGACCAATCGGATTTGCATCTATCGCAAACGGCTGCTCTCTTGAGGAGAGCCTCTTCACAGCAATATCTCCTCCCCAATGCCCACCTGCTCTCACACGGAATACGTCAACGCATGCTTCTGTTTTGATATTGGAGCTGATGTTTATACTCGAGAGATAAGGGATCTGTGCGAATTTTTAGGGCGGACCTCGCGTCGACAGCGGGCTACCCGTTTTCTTCTTGTGTCTCTCCACGAGGCGTATTGACGGTGGATTGTAGGAGCGTAGATGTCTGGATGCCAGTTATTGAATTCAGGAGACGATAGAAACACTTTATTACAAAACACACATGCACTATAATATTAAAGTAAATCGTATTCCTCTCGGGCAGGAGTACTGATAATGATCGAACTTGGGCCCTACTTCGCGCAGACCGATTACACGGAGGGTACTCGAGTCACACACTGCACATATGATACAGGGTGATTCTGGAGCTACGCCCGTCGAAGGATGCGGCCTGGTACCCCGTGACGAGGACAACCCCCCAGCAGTGCCCCACCGAATTTTATGGCCTTTTCCGGAAAAAGGTATGAATCCTGGGCCGAACGTAGCGAATTGAGGTCGAGCCCCCGCAGTCGAGGGTGAAATATCCATTACAGCATATTAAGAAATTCTTTTCTTCATCGTATCGTAAGGGAAGAGACGCCAATGGATTCCTTATGTTTTTCTGATGAAAATCATACCAAATGTCATGCAAATCGGACTACGATTTTCCAGGGTCGGCCGAGGATTCATACCTGTTCCAGAAATAAAATAATTCTTTATTTCTTATCGTATCGATATGGAAGTGACACCGAAGGATTCCTCATATTTTTCCTCATAGTTTATTGAATTTGTCTTGGAACGCACTATCAAGTGACCTCTTCAAAAAAATAGTTCCATTTAATAAACCGAACTTGACCATCGTATCTTTTAAAATAATAATCGAAGAAAAAATTCGTCTGCGCTAGTAAATTGCCCCCCTCGAACTATGCGATTCCATATTTTTTTTATTTTTTTATCTCCAATACTTTAGGAGATATCCAGCTGTTCAGTCTTCCCGCGGACACCCTGTATATGCAAAACCAAGTACCAATTATGACAATACGCGCTGTATTGGGGAGAGTTGCTATCGTACTAATCACCTAAATCGTACCTCATCAATTTCTCAATAAATAACGAATATAAACGATATGTAATGGTAAAAAAATATATAAAAAAAAAATTTATGTTAAATAATTTTATTAAAAATGCGCTAAAAACTACAAAATAATTCTTTTCTTGTACTACAATTTCGATGGTGTTTTTTCACTTTAAATAAAATCGTGGAGCAGGATATGTCATAACAGAATATGAATCAATTTAATACAGAATCAAGCGTTGAAATGAATTTGTTGTGACATATCCTGCTCCACGATTATATTTAAAGTGAAAAAAACACCATCGAAATTATAGTACAAGAAAATAATTATTTTTTAGTTTTTAGTGCATTTTTAATAAAATTGTTTAACATAAATTTTTTATATATTTTTTATTTTCTAGCTTTTAGTGTTTTTGGATTTACATTTCATAGCACAGACTTCTTTATAAATATATTTTATTGCTGTATAGAGTTTAACAGTTTGCTTAAGGGGCAACATATACCTAAAAATCGATTTTTCAAAAATATTCTTATTTGATTGTTTATCCATTTATCTGTGCTCTGTGAAAGTTTGAGTGGAAAATTCGTAAAATTGACGAAGTTACACCTATGGGAGCCCGCAGCCGTGTCTCCCCTTGCGCGCAGGTATACGGTCACTGGGCAATAGTATTGTACGCTTGAACTATTGGAAGTTCCCATGGGTGTCGTAGGTGTAGCGGCTCTCTATTCATTGTAGTATACTAAATTTATGCCTGCTTACGCCGGTTTTGCTGGTCAGGGAACTAAAACTCCTCGTTTCAAATCATTTCCATTCGGTCGCTTGAGCTGGGCAGTTCGTTTGGTACTGAGTGAGTGTCATTTGCCGTGTTTGTGAGAAAAGTGAAAAATGAAAGGATCTCGTGAATTGCTGCGATCTGGAGCGTACAGGAAGTATAGGAAGAAGAAGAAGACTGCAACGAGAAATCGGTACGAAGCAGAACAAGAAGAAATGAGCGCAAGTACTTCGGCGAGGAAGCTAAGTTCGGGAAGTAATATACCCGTACCCGAGGAAGATAGCATTGGCTACCGAATTTTAAACTTTGCAACAGTATTTACAGCTATTTCGCAAAGTGTCAAGTGCAAGAATTGTGACAGCGATATACAGTTTAAGTGCGAAAGCACTCGCGGACTCGGATTTAAAGTGGTGGTTGTGTGTCCAGAATGCAGTCCCGTCTCAATCCTATCCTGTGCATGTATTGGTAGTGCATACGAGGTAAACAGATGATTTTTTTATGCACTACGCCTATTAGGAATCGGCCTAAATGGTGCAAAAAAATTTTGTGGTTTAATGGACTTGCCTCCTCCCGTTGAACAAAGTTCATACGATAAAATAGTAAGTAACATACATGCAGCTTCTTCAACGGTATGCCGATTATCGTGTATGAACGCCGTAAAAGAAGAACAACAATTAACAACGGAAAAAAATCTTGATTCTAATAAGCTCACCGTCTCTGGAGATGGAACTTGGAAGAATCGCGGATTCACGTCATTATTTGGTGTGTCGACGCTTATTGGATGGCTCAGCGGAAAAGTTCTTGACATTTATGTGAAATCAAGTTTTTGCAAATCGTACGAGTATTGGGCATCAAAAATTAATACCGCTGAGTATGAAGAGTGGAAAATGGAGCACGAAGAAACTTGTTCCATTAATCACGAAGGATCGGCGGGAAAAATGGAAGTAGAATCCATGAAAGAAATGTTTTCCAGATCTGTGGAACGTTACAATGTCATGTACACAAACTACATCGGCGACGGCGATTCTAAGACATACAGAGGACTGCTCGATTTAAAACCATATGGAGATGTGGAAGTGACAAAAAAAGGAGTGCATTGGGCACGTTCAGAAACGAATGGGTTCAAGGCTGAGGCAATGTGTGAAAAAAAATAAAGGCATCGGTGGCAGGAATAAATTAACGGGAAAGTTGATTGACAAATTAACAATTTATTATGGTTTAGCCATAAGGAGGAACAGCAATTCCGTAGAAGAGATGGAGAAAGCTATTCGGGCAACATTCAATCATTACAGCTCAACCGATACAGAGCCGAATCATAAATTTTGCCCCCAAGGGACCGACTCTTGGTGTGGTTGGCAGAAAGCAAAAGCAGAGGGAAACCTGCAGTTATATCACCATCAATACACACTTCCTCCCAATGTTTTAATTCCACTTAAACCAATTTACACGGATCTAAGTACTAAAACATTATTAGAGCGCTGTCTAGGGGGATATAACCAAAACAGTAATGAGAGCCTAAACAATTTAATTTGGAGAATATCGCCAAAAGAAATTGTAGCCTAAGTATTGTAGAGATTGCTGCAAATATTGCAGTGTGCACTTTTAACGATGGGACATCGTCGTTGCTGCAAATAATGAAAACAATGGACGTAAAATGTGGATCAAATGCCCATCGGTGGGCTACTGCTGAGAACAGTCGACGACTAAGCGTGGCGGAACGCGCAGCTGCAACGGCAACAAAAGAGTCCAGGATGCTACGAAAACGAGCCAGAAGGAATGAAATGGAGGTGTCAACATCTCACGAAGGTGAATTTTATGGTCCAGGCATTGATGATTCAATGTAAGTATGAAAACTTATATTTATGCCAATTTTACGTACGCTAAAAACTTTAAACGCGTTTTTCTCAAAACGATGTTTTTCAAAACGGTTACCATTATATCTCAAAAACTACTAAACCGATTTACTTGAAATTTTATACAGGCATTCTAGATATAATTATCTAGTTTTTCACGTAGGATTTTGTTTCTAAATACAATAGTTTACTTTATATAAATTAAAGACTCTCATATTTTCCACTTAAAAATCGACTTTTATGAATAAATATCTGCCATTCTGCAAAAAATTGAAAAAACAAAAATCGGCTACGATAAGTACTAGTTTTTTTCGTCTCCTTTAGGAAGAATGTTTTCTTTTTTGTTTCAGATAAGAAAGATCCAAGTTACACCGGTTACCGCAGATACCTTCATTGAAAAATCGTTCTGCAGAAATGGCCACCCTGCTGTTCCTATTAAAAATTTAGTATTTTATAGACAGGAATATAGCATTTTCAATGTACTCAATGTTCTTTTAATAGAAACATCTATTGAGCAAAAAAAATCTGAAAATCCAGCCTACATTTCTACCTCCTAGGTGTATTGCCCCTTAAGGGGTCATGCTCAGTCAGGAGGCCGAAAAAGGGTGGTCTTTGGAATTTTTTTACTCAAAAGCTATAACACATTTCTCAAAAAATCTTTTTTCCTTTTAAGGATTGCATCTAGTACCGTGCATCGTAATTTTTTTATTTAAAAATATTTATCAATAACTAAATCATTGTCCATCATTCGAAGGTTCTCTAAAAAAAAGGCTTCTGCGGTGACCACTACTGCTCGAAAGTTGATCATCTGAAATAAAAAATTCAAAAGAATTTACTTATTATATTATATTGTTACGTTTTGGGTTTGACATAACGATCGTTTAATACACAATAACAGAAACGGAACATGAATAAGAACTATAAGGTAATCTCGAATGTACAGGGATGAGAGTTTCGATATGTCCTTTCGCGTTGGCGTCTGACTGTCGAATGACAGCTTGACAGGCGATCGATCTGATCGCCTTCTTCTCGCTGTCCTTTTGTCTTCGTCGTGGGCACCAACGGGCCATGGATTCTATCCATAAGGTGCCCGCAACAATATTATCTAGTATTTGAACGAAGGATTTTTTTATCTGATGCTTAGTTTTCTTTTAATTGACGAAAATCAGGCAGGATTTATGATAAAAATTGAAACTTTTACTTTAAACATCAGCCATTTTTTCCCAAATCAATATTTCGAAATATCTTTCGTTCAAATACTAGGTTATATAATATAAGTAAATTCTTTTGAATTTTTTATTTTAGATGATCGACTTTCGAGCAGCAGTGATCACCGCAGAAGCCTTTTTTTTTAGAGAACCTTCGAGTGATGGACAATAACTTGTTATTGATAAATATTTTTAAATAAAAAAATTACGATGCACGGTACTAGATGCAATCCTTAAAAGGAAAAAAGATTTTTTGAGAAATGTGTTATAGCTTTTGAGTAAAAAATTTCCAAAGACCACCCTTTTTTCGGCCTCCTGACTGAGCATGACCCCTTAAACGCTATAGTGCTACAGTCACTAAAAAATAATTCTTTTCTTGTACTACAATGTCGATGGTGATATACTACGAACGCCTGCAAAGTTTTAGTTTTACTATTCGTACATACGTGACGGATCATTTCTCGATAAATTGAACGATTAAACGAACTTACCTGTAAATGAAATTCGATTGTAATTATATGAAGAAGCCTCGTTCGAGAGATTACAAGTGTAGTAGTCCTTTCGATGACCGCCAGAGGTCACTACGTTCAGAGTAAAGAAAAACACAACCGGGATTCCCCTAACGCTTCTCCTCGTTCCGCTCTACCTTCATATTTTTAGAGTAGTTAAAAAATTGCTAATTAATAATGAGGGGTTAGGGAGATCGGAGAAAAACTTTATTTTTCTCTTAGGGTGGGGTTGTAATCTCTCGAACGAGGATTCTTCATATAATTGCGATCGAACTTCACTTACAGGTAAGTTCGTTTAATCGTTCAATTATATTTCATTTGCCTCGTTCGTTCGATTACAAGTGTAGTTATTTAGAGCGAATAGCAATTTTTATTCCTATCTATCCTTAATATTTTTTTTTTTTATAAGACCCTTTATAACATTTTAAAACAGATTTATCTTTACATGTAAACCTTAAAACTTATTTAAGAGTTTGACAGACAAGGTTTCTTCTAACCGGATATAATTTGTCTTAATTATTTTGAAGGAGGTATAATCATCTTCGCAAACTTATAGTTATCTGGCAGTATAGGTCTGTTGTAGAAGGTTGCAAACACCTGTGAATTATTTGACCATCCTGCTGTTCTTCTTATTGTAGCTAGGTCAACACCTCCAAGTAATGCCGCTGATGTGGCAGCATGTCTCGTTGAATGAGCCGAAAATATCTTTGTGTCTATGCCGCTTTTTGTTAAAACATTCTTTATCCAACGGCCAATGGTCTGAGATCCTATAGGCTTATGCGGTTTTTTTATTGCGATAAATAAGGTATCAGCCTCTCCTCTTAAAACTTTGGTAGCCTCTATATATTCGGCAATAACTGACGCCACACACAGATTAGGTTCTTCAATAAACTTTGGTAAATTCAGTAAAGGCTGATAACGTCCTGGGCCTGACGTTTTAATGAGATCTGGAACTTTTATTTTAAGCCCTCTTGTTGTTGTCTTAATGTTAGATATTTTAATATATGCTAGTGTTTGTGCCCTATGAACAGTGCTTAAAGCTAATAAAGTTATTGCTTTCTCGGTCAAATCTCTTAAGCTTAAACTTGTTAACGGGTATAACTTCTTTAAGTAATTTAATACTACCGAGACATCCCAAGTATGACTATACTTTGGGTTTGTAGGCTTAAGTCTATATACACCTTTTAAAAAACGTGATATCATTGCATCCTCGCCTATTTTATCATGAGAGATCAAAGATACCGCGAATCTATAAGTATTTAAGGTGCCATATGATGCGCCTATTCCAAACTGCTTCGTTAGAAAATTAAGAAGACTACTTCTTGTAGGTTCATAAAACTCAGAATTGGTTTCTTTGCAGAACTGCCACCATGCTCGCAAGGCTGATTTGTATTGTTTAGTCGTGCCGGGGGCTAGAGATGATACGACAATGTCTACTGCCGTGATAGGTACATTTTTCTTTATGAAGGCTACCCTGATACTTTGCCTGCTATCAAATGTAGGTACCTGGCCTGCGGATGTACTTTCGACCTACATGGAGATAGTAATAAATTAATACTTGGTTCAATTGTAAGCGGTTTCTCTACAAGAAGATTTATAAATAATGGATATCAAGATTGACTTGGCCAATTACGTATATATAAATAAACTAATTTCCTTATTAGTCCTGCGAATTCCTTTATCAAGCAATTTTCTTTTAACTCAAAGGTCTTTATAAGATTTTGCAATCGTTCTCTTTTCTCCTAGGCAACTCAATTGCATATTTAATTGAATTAATTTTAAACCCGAGAAATTTGCATGTAGTTAGATTACTCTTTCTCTTGTTTATTACAAAACCCAAAAATTGTAATAATTTAACTGTTTCCTTAACACTCTTGCTACACTTATCAAAATCTTTACTAATACACATAATATCGTCCAGATATATAACCAACATTAGGCTCCTACATCTCAGGCTGCGAGCAACTGGTTTTAGCAGTTTTGTAAAAATATATGGACTTACGTTTAACCCCAAAGGCAAGCATGTAAATTGGTATAGACTTCCTAGAAATTCAAATCTTAGAAATTTTCGACTTTTTTTGTGAATCGGTACTAGATAGTACGCATCTTCTAAATCAATTGTGCCCATGAAGAACCCTGGGAAAATTAATTTTGCAGCTGTTCAAATATCTTCTATTTTAAAAAGGCTAATATTGATAAATTTGTTTAACCTTTTCAAATTTAGTATAAAACGGAAAGAGCCGTCTGGCGTTGGAACCAGAAAATAACTTGATAAGAATTGTTTTTTACTTGGTTTACAGCTTTCTATCGCTTCTTTTTGTCGTAATTGATCAATGACTTGCTTAACTCTTTTAATTTCTTTAGCTGAATCGAATTTTACTGATGGTACCTTAGACTGCTTTGCTTTTTGTGAAAACCTATTTTATATCCTTTAACACAACTTAACACAAACCTATCTGACGTAATCGTTTTCCAGTTGTTCAAAAACTCCTTTAGTCTACCAGCAATGGAACCATTTATTTAAACCTCGTTTGACTCCTTGTTTTATTGTATCCCTGATACTGTGCCTTGGTGTTGAATGGTTGCTTCGCCCTGAAAACCAGTGTTTGGCCTGTCCTGATGGATATTGGAATCCTTGATGTGAGCCCGATTGATTGGGAAATGGCCTTTTTGAGTTTAAAGGCTGCTTAGCCGTCGAGGCTGATCCTTGAGTTTTGTAAGAGGATTGTTTCTTCATAGAGTTGGCTACTTTATCCATTATTTTGGCTTCTGTAAACTTTTCAGATAAATTCTTTCCAAAGAAAAACTCTGTTTTTGTGTCCTCGAGCATGGTTTTAGTATCTTTATCAACACCTGTTACAATGAAGGCTTTTCTCGATTTAGTCTGACTATACATAATCTCAGCGATGAGCTTTCCAGCGTCATGCAATTTTTCCATAACCTGAATTTTATCAATACTATCAGTTTCTTCGATCAAGGTTGTCATGACCGAACCAAGGGCTATTAGTGCTGCGCTTGCCAACTGTTGTCTCGTGGACATATAGGTTTCTCTTGATTTTGAGTGTTTTGGTAATTTTAAAAGAATTTCCGGGTTTAACTTAGGTACTTCTAAGCCACTAGAACTTTGATATTGTCCTAAAAGATTCTTTTTCTCCTCTTTTTTTATTCCGTTTGTGAACCAGAATTTCCATCTATTAAGAATGCTGGAATGTATTTTTATTTGTAAAGCATGCCGAGGGGTCATCTCCAAAGATTTCTGCAAAGTCTCTATTAAGACATGTTTCTTTTATTACGTCCACACTCTCTGGTACGTCGTTTTGGTTATTAGGTTCTACCAGGTTTTCCTGATTTATCCTTCCTAAACTATCGTCATTGCCAGATTTTGATAAATTTTCTTTATTACCTGTAATTTTACTTTCAATTAATTTTTTACTGTAAGAATGTATCCTACTTTTAGTTTATTAAACAAAATATTTGCGATTCTAGAAGATATCTTAGAATCGAAGTTCTGTTCACTATGTGTAGAGAGGACATTTGTTTTACTTTTAATTACGTTCATATACGTCATGCGAGCGTATGTTTCTATGAGCATATATCTGATATAGCGAGGTAAAAACAGGGTGGTCCTAACCACCACGCATATTGGCCTTAACCTTCTCGTATGCACATGTCCTGCGAGCATGTGTTTACGTATATAGCTGTTCTAACAAGTTAAGAAACATGTAGTGTGAGCCCCGTCGAAAGAACTAAATTCTCTCCAATACATACGTCATGCGAGCGTATATGTTGCCAAGAAACAGAAAACGGTTTTTTAAACTGTCTTTTTCTCTTGTTCTACTGTCTAAACACATCGTGCGAGCGTGTATGACCTTTATTCTTTTACCTATCTTTTGAAACCATGGTGTATAAGAAGGATTAAGACTAAAATTTACTGTGTTCCTCGTCGGAATTTCCGTCCCCTGCTTGACCCGCTGTCGCCTGACTTTTGTTTTACTGCGTCGTCACTCTCTGATTCGCCATAATCTTGATTTTTCTCCTTTAATACCTTCATAGTCTCTTGTAAAAATTTTACCTGCTACTTTAGATTCTCAAATAATTCTTCATTATTTCTTCTCTTTCGTTCACTCATGATCACTTCTATAAGATTAGAACTATCGTAAAACACACGTGTGAACTCCAGCGCACTACGAAAGAAAATGAAGGTAGAGCGGAACGAGGAGAAGCGTTAGGGGAATCCCGGTTGTGTTTTTCTTTACTCTGAACGTAGTGACCTCTGGCGGGCATCGAAAGGACTACTACACTTGTAATCAAACGAACGAGGCAAATGAAATATAATTGTGTATTTTCGGTAATCGCGATGCGACTAGCGTTCTGAACGCAGCGGTTTTTTGTCGTTTCCGTAAAGAACGCGGGTGGCTGATTTCAAGCCGTTTGGATTTGTGGTTATGGGTTATATTTATTGATGAATGCGTAATTTTTTCATCCGCTAGGGGTTAATTTTTTTTTTTAAATATTGTATTGTCATCCAAACTACGCACGCCTGCAAAGTTTGAAGAAAATTGGATAGTTTACATTTGAGTTCCCAGATAGCACTAATAGCCCTTGGTTCGGTCATGACAACCTTGATCGAAGAAACTGATAGTATTGATAAAATTCAGGTTATGGAAAAATTGCATGACGCTGGAAAGCTCATCGCTGAGATTATGTATAGTCAGACTAAATCGAGAAGAGCCTTCATTGTAGCAGGTGTTGATAAAGATACTAAAACCATGCTCGAGGACACAAAAACAGAGGAGTTTTTCTTTGGAAAGAATTTATCTGAAAAGTTTACAGAAGCCAAATTGCACACACACACGCACACGCACACGAGTAAGATAACTAAGAGATTTCTAAATCAACGCAGGGCAAGGGGGAAGCGGGGCGAGGGGTACCGCAGCGGAGGCGAGGGGGAGATGGTGGGGGAAACGTGACCCATCGAAGTGGGAATGAACCGTGGAGGGGGAACCCCAGTGGAGAGCGAATGCGCGCGCGAGCACACACCTCACACACCTCACACACACACACACACACACACACACACACACACACACACACACACCTCACACATACACACGCGCGCACACACACACACACACGCACACACACAAAAGCACGTGTGGAGGAGGGGCAAAAGGGGAGGGAGATGGTACCGCCGATGACTCATCCTCTCGGCCCGTGGTCAAAACATGCGGAGGTATTACGCGTAGAAGATGCAAGTCGAAACCTGCATGGCTGTTGTGTAATAACCACACCAAAAACATATAATAGGCGAAGATCAACTTCCGAGAATATTGCGCAGCATTGGTGCGCGCGAGTACAGTTACATTGCAGGAGACTATACAATAGAATATATGTTATTCGAAATGCGTAATAAGAGGTATGGATGTTTCTAGATCGTAACATACCTAGTGTAAGAAATGAAGATTGAAAGAACACCAGTTTTTTTTTTGGAATAAGTGATATCCTGCGAGGATAGGAAAGGAATGGATCGTTGAAAGTATCAAACAATACAGATATTCGTATGAAAAAGTATTGTATTTATTGGTAAAGCATATATAGACATGTACACATTATTGGGGTACGTTGCGAGCATCACGTATAATCGAATCCAAGCATAACGCTAATAATTCACAATCTAACAAAGAATGCGGTTCGAATACTTCGCTTTCGGAAGTAAGTTTGTCATAGTCCGCGATCGGTGTCGTAGCGGCACGTATAATGGCTACAAAGGAAGCGTATTTGATGCTTAAGGAGTCTAGAATTTCCGACAACCAAGAGAACGTATGATCGATGCAGCGATCGTATTTAAACATTTGACGTATCGTAGCTTCGGTCATGTATATGGTTGAACTGCTATCCGATATTTTGGTAATTCGTTGACTGTTGATTCGCGTGAAGTCGATGCGTAAATGATCGACGACGATAGGGTCTTGATGCGATGGAGTTGCGTCGTTACGGAAACGTTGAAGTATGAAAAGACCTCGGTTCTTGCTGCAGCAGAAGTTTCCACGTAGACATGGGGAAACACAGTTCGTTGGATTTGTTGTCGACTATCGCGATTTCAACGCGACACGAATCCTGATCGATACAAATTCCAATTGCGATGCGTTTGTATGTGGTCAATGTCAATGGATAATCACGTCCCATGATTCGTAAGATTGTTTTCTTCGGCGATGGTGCAGATGTATCACTGTAAGAAACACGCAGAGTTAATGCATCGAACGTTTTCGTGTAAATCGAAAAGTATACAGACGTATATATACCTTAGATTCGAACGGTGCTGTGTAGTAGGAAAATCCTGATTGTTACAGCGATTGAGGTGGTTTTCGCTCATGTAGGAAGCAGCGTTGCAATGTCGGTTGAACATTTTGAATACGCACTACAGCTGAGTTTACTGAACGGTTATGGATACTAACTGTGTAAGCACGAACGTACACGATGTAATGTGGTCCGCAAGACCGATCGGTACCACTTTTATAGTGGTTTGCACTCACACATATGCAAAGTGTAGTTTGTTGGTGGTGCGGATAGTGAAGTTGTACACAGTATGAAAAAGGAAAAGAAACAGGTGAAAAAAAACGTGATGATAGGGGGAAAAAACAGTGCAGGAAGAAGTGTACAGTGAGAAGTGTATAATGAGAAGAATATAAATGGAAGACGCAAGTATCGATGTATGAAGTATTCACGGAAATAGAAAAAATATACATCGTGGGAACCTATCGATAGTAACATGGTAGGTATATATGTTGGCTCGAGTGTGTGGAAGCATACGTGAGCACATCAACGAAGAAGAAGAAGGATAGCGAGAAGAAAGAGAAGAACAGTGCATATACAGTGAACAAGGATCACGATACCTGAATGGGCAATGGTGATAACGATTCGGCAGCCCCACTGTGCGATGGATATCCCCACCATGCATCGTGCTTATCACAGTCTTTAAGAAATGTTGACACGCCACTGCGAGAGATCATTACGCGTTTCAATCAGGATGTGGTGCGACGACAGCAACGAGATGGAGTATTTGGTAAGTGACATTTGTACGTAGCGACTACGAGGTCTTTTCATAAAAAGCACATGTTTCCTATACTTGCTCATATGTTTCAGCGAACGGAGTATCCATATACGAAGGGATACTACAGCATTAAATGTAGAAAATTAATGCATGGCTTCAGGCAGTTTTGGCGCGAAGTCCGAGACGATTTAGACCATTGGGCGTTCAACGACGACAACGAAGATCCGGACTTTTGGGGGCTACGACGATTGTTCGAGCCGTAAATGTACGTATATGTGTTCAGAGGATTTATTCGATATAATACAATCAGGATGTGATGCACGTACATAATGATTACAATATACTGTATGTGCATGACTTTGCGTGTCGTAGAGAGTATCCCCCCGAAAAACTTCAAAAAAGTAAAAAAGTTACGCCAAGTACATGAAATCAAATAAATCACAAAAAATAGAAGATAAGAATAATAATTACAAAATAAAAAAAAGATGTGAAATCAGAATGAGCTGCAAGTACATAAAGCTGCTTTCCAACTGCGCTTAAGATGACACAACTACATATACACAGCTAAAATGCTGTGTTCATACATTCCATTACCCATATCGTGGACATTTTAATTAACCCATCAAAAAGATGCCCATTTAAAAACATTGTCGTAAATTAATAGCTTTACAAAATGACTCTTATACACAAATTGCGCCAATTATCACAATGGCTATTTATACAAAGAAAAAATGTATTAAATAATATGAAGCAGATATATTTTTATACAAATAAATATTTTAATACAAATAAATATTTTATTCAAAATACTTGGCGCTGCTCTGCGGATTGGTGTTGCTAAACTGAATAAATATGTATAAATTGCAATAATCTTTTTCTTTCTGTCTTGTGCGTGCGATCGTGGATGTGTGTATGTGCATATGCTACGTATGATATCAGAATTAAATATATGTAGAATAAATCTGACTGCGTTTCTAATATGTATATGTATATGTTTATGTATTTTCGATTGTAAGGGAGTTATTGTAAATTATTAATTAATACTAAGACAATTGACATTTTTTCAGTTTCGCAGTGACAAGTATTTTGAATAAAATATTTATTTGTATTAAAATATTTATTTGTATAAAAATATATCTGCTTCATATTATATAATACATTTTTTCTTTGTATAAATAGCCATTATGATAATTGGCGCAATTTGTGTATAAGAGTCATTTTGTAAAGCTATTAATTTACGACAATGTTTTTAAATGGGCATCTTTTTGATGGGTTAATTAAAATGTCCACGATATGGGTAATGGAATGTATGAACACAGCATTTTAGCTGTGTATATGTAGTTGTGTCATCTTAAGCGCAGTTGGAAAGCAGCTTTATGTACTTGCAGCTCATTCTGATTTCACATCTTTTTTTTATTTTGTAATTATTATTCTTATCTTCTATTTTTTGTGATTTATTTGATTTCATGTACTTGGCGTAACTTTTTTACTTTTTTGAAGTTTTTCGGGGGGATACTCTCTACGACACGCAAAGTCATGCACATACAGTATATTGTAATCATTATGTACGTGCATCACATCCTGATTGTATTATATCGAATAAATCCTCTGAACACATATACGTACATTTACGGCTCGAACAATCGTCGTAGCCCCCAAAAGTCCGGATCTTCGTTGTCGTCGTTGAACGCCCAATGGTCTAAATCGTCTCGGACTTCGCGCCAAAACTGCCTGAAGCCATGCATTAATTTTCTACATTTAATGCTGTAGTATCCCTTCGTATATGGATACTCCGTTCGCTGAAACATATGAGCAAGTATAGGAAACATGTGCTTTTTATGAAAAGACCTCGTAGTCGCTACGTACAAATGTCACTTACCAAATACTCCATCTCGTTGCTGTCGTCGCACCACATCCTGATTGAAACGCGTAATGATCTCTCGCAGTGGCGTGTCAACATTTCTTAAAGACTGTGATAAGCACGATGCATGGTGGGGATATCCATCGCACAGTGGGGCTGCCGAATCGTTATCACCATTGCCCATTCAGGTATCGTGATCCTTGTTCACTGTATATGCACTGTTCTTCTCTTTCTTCTCGCTATCCTTCTTCTTCTTCGTTGATGTGCTCACGTATGCTTCCACACACTCGAGCCAACATATATACCTACCATGTTACTATCGATAGGTTCCCACGATGTATATTTTTTCTATTTCCGTGAATACTTCATACATCGATACTTGCGTCTTCCATTTATATTCTTCTCATTATACACTTCTCACTGTACACTTCTTCCTGCACTGTTTTTTCCCCTATCATCACGTTTTTTTTCACCTGTTTCTTTTCCTTTTTCATACTGTGTACAACTTCACTATCCGCACCACCAACAAACTACACTTTGCATATGTGTGAGTGCAAACCACTATAAAAGTGGTACCGATCGGTCTTGCGGACCACATTACATCGTGTACGTTCGTGCTTACACAGTTAGTATCCATAACCGTTCAGTAAACTCAGCTGTAGTGCGTATTCAAAATGTTCAACCGACATTGCAACGCTGCTTCCTACATGAGCGAAAACCACCTCAATCGCTGTAACAATCAGGATTTTCCTACTACACAGCACCGTTCGAATCTAAGGTATATATACGTCTGTATACTTTTCGATTTACACGAAAACGTTCGATGCATTAACTCTGCGTGTTTCTTACAGTGATACATCTGCACCATCGCCGAAGAAAACAATCTTACGAATCATGGGACGTGATTATCCATTGACATTGACCACATACAAACGCATCGCAATTGGAATTTGTATCGATCAGGATTCGTGTCGCGTTGAAATCGCGATAGTCGACAACAAATCCAACGAACTGTGTTTCCCCATGTCTACGTGGAAACTTCTGCTGCAGCAAGAACCGAGGTCTTTTCATACTTCAACGTTTCCGTAACGACGCAACTCCATCGCATCAAGACCCTATCGTCGTCGATCATTTACGCATCGACTTCACGCGAATCAACAGTCAACGAATTACCAAAATATCGGATAGCAGTTCAACCATATACATGACCGAAGCTACGATACGTCAAATGTTTAAATACGATCGCTGCATCGATCATACGTTCTCTTGGTTGTCGGAAATTCTAGACTCCTTAAGCATCAAATACGCTTCCTTTGTAGCCATTATACGTGCCGCTACGACACCGATCGCGGACTATGACAAACTTACTTCCGAAAGCGAAGTATTCGAACCGCATTCTTTGTTAGATTGTGAATTATTAGCGTTATGCTTGGATTCGATTATACGTGATGCTCGCAACGTACCCCAATAATGTGTACATGTCTATATATGCTTTACCAATAAATACAATACTTTTTCATACGAATATCTGTATTGTTTGATACTTTCAACGATCCATTCCTTTCCTATCCTCGCAGGATATCACTTATTCCAAAAAAAAAACTGGTGTTCTTTCAATCTTCATTTCTTACACTAGGTATGTTACGATCTAGAAACATCCATACCTCTTATTACGCATTTCGAATAACATATATTCTATTGTATAGTCTCCTGCAATGTAACTGTACTCGCGCGCACCAATGCTGCGCAATATTCTCGGAAGTTGACCTTCGCCTATTATATGTTTTTGGTGTGGTTATTACGCAACAGCCATGCAGATTTCGACTTGCATCTTCTACGCGTAATACCTCCGCATGTTTTGACCACGGGCCGAGAGGATGAGTCATCGGCGGTACCATCCCCCTCCCCTTTTGCCCCTTCTCCACACATGCTCTTGTGTTTGTGTGTGTGTGTGAGAGAGAGAGAGAGAGAGAGAGAGAGAGAGAGAGAGAGAGAGAGAGAGAGAGAGAGAGAGAGAGAGAGAGAGAGAGAGAGAGAGAGAGAGAGAGAGAGAGAGAGAGAGAGAGAGAGAGAGAGAGAGAGAGGTCTGTGAGGTGTGTGCTCGCGCGCGCATTCCCTTTCCACCGGGGTTCCCCCTCCACGGTTCATTCCCACTTCGATGGGTCACGTTCCCCCCACCGTCCCCCCTCGCCCCGCTTCACCCCCCGCCCTGCGTTGATTTAGAACTCTCTTAGTTATCCTACTCACACGCGCACGCAAACGCGCACACGCACACACACACAACATGCAAACAAACAAACAACATACAAACAGAGGATCGATGCTGAATAAAATCGTTTAAAAATATCAAGTAAATGCGAAATGAGAATTAGGAACAAAACCTTTCGACTCACCCTATTTTGTGAGTGCTATAAACATTTAATAGAATCAGGTATGATTGATGTAACTTTTTAAGTAACTTTGAAGTTTTAGCAGTTTGATACTATAGTCTTATATTTTCCTAAAAGCGTGTTTATTGTAGAATTTTTTACATTAATTGACAATCTATGTACATTTTTATATATGTAACTATATAATAATCATTAATTTATGTTGAATATTTTATTTTTATTATTATCTTCATTCGAAAATTTACTAAGTTTAGATGCGCTACGATTTTGTTTTATTATTCATGAAGGTTGATGTAGTAAATACACTTATTTACTGTATAACTTAGTTTATTATTTAACTGATACGAGAACACATGTTCATTGCAGTCTGACATCTTTGTCAGAGAACGAATAGTAGTACGTCGTAGGTCTTTTACATACAAGATGGTCGTCGTATTTTTCGGTCTGAATACAGTCGTTCCTCAATAATCAATAGGGAATTATATTTCCTATATTCTAAGACTCCTCCTCGATGTTTAGTTTTTAACTCTAATCAAACAAAAATGGCAAAAAAAATAAATGTTCCAAAAAAAATAATAATACACTTATCATGCCTGATGACTATAATTTAATTATGCAAACTTAGTCATTTACGAAATATTTAACTCTTGTCTTAATCTATTAAAATGTACCTTACTTAAACCCTTAGTGAACATATCAGCCAAATTACATTTTGATTCAACGTATTGTACCTCTATTTTTTCATCTGCTATTAGATCTTTAATAAAATTGTACCGAGTGTCAATATGTTTTGTTCTTTTACTATTCTCGAATGATTTAATCATATCAATTGCTCCTCTATTATCTATATACAGTATACTTGGACATACCTCCTTAAAATCGCTACTCAACCCTTTTATGTTTAATAAATCGCTCACGCTTGTGGCTGCTGCTACGTACTCAGCTTCTGCTGTTGACAAGGATACGCATAGTTATTTTCTTGAAAACCACGCTACTGTGTTTCCACAGTATACAGGGTGTCCCAAAAATGCTGCGGGTCCTTAAAGGGGGTGATTCGGGGGGTGATTGCAAACAACTTTTTCCTTTGCGAAAATGTTCTCCGAGGTTTCGTTAACGAGATATTAATGAAAAGCACCGACCAATCAGAGCGCGAGTCTGACGGCCGAGTTCCCGCGCCAGCGTGGCTACGAGCCGCGCTACGACTGCGAACAAACAACTCGGCATGCATCGAAGAAAATTGCATAGAATGGCAAATGAAAAAGATGGAACAAATAAAATCGAACATGTTGTCATGGTTTGTTCGTCATTTCAAGTGAATAATGAATAATGGATAAATGGATGAAAATCACGTGTAACGTAAAAAGACAAATACGCAGTTTTTTTTTAGAAGATTCGAAAATAATAATTATTTGAAGTGGGAGGATAAGGAATACGTAAATTTCCTTGTGTTAATAACGTAGCCACGAAAAGGTAATGTAACAGGAAATTAACGAAAAGTTATAGTGATAAATTCGTTATTGTGATAAAAATCCGTAATTCAATAACGGCCAGCACTGTTGGTGATAACGAATAAGTCTGTTTAAAAAGCCCGAATAAATATTTTGGTACGGTAATTTTGAGAATATCGCCGGAAATAAGCCATCGCTTGCGTTAAATTTAAAAATGAATGATCACCAATAAAGTAACTAAAACTCACCCTTGTTGGAAATTCACCAGCAGCTTGAAAATCTGTGTCATAGGGTCACTGAACCGATCCTGGTCATCGATGGACGAACTCAGTGCACAGCTGGTCCCAGGTATACGACACTACCCAAAGTTAAGGGTCACAATGTCAGGTGCGTCCAGGTCAACGTACCGAATATTCACTTCACTGCACTGCTACTAACACTGAACACTTAATTTATTTTTCATGGAACGTGTTGTTCCTACGTTATAAAAATTGGTGGAAATGAATTTTTACTTGGCGTTCGGAGCCGTGGGTATTCTCGCGTAAATTCTCACACTGCAGCACTTGCGTCCCCCTTGTTCGTGGGGTACACCCAGAACATCGCGTAATACTCTTGAGCAGAGAACATTTCTGCGACGTGATTACTAGCTGACTGACAGGATTTTTCGCAAGCAACTTCTTGGATAGATTAGGGCCAATCGGACTTCAAGCCCACCATCTCGCACACGGAATACGTCAACGCGTGCTTTTGTTTTGAAATTCGAGCACGTGTTTATACTCGAGAGATAAGGGGTCCGTCTTTAATTTGAAGGTAGGACGAAGCAGGCGGGACTACGCGCAGTCAGCGGACTACCCCTTCTCTTCTTGTGTCTTTCCGCGAGGCGTTTTGATGTTGGATAATACTCTGTAATTTCTAGTTCTCCAAAATTAATCAGGCTGATCAGCCAGAGCATTTCACCAGGGTCGCGGTTTATGACCGTATTGTCCCGCCAGTCGGCGGTAGAGAACGGTTTCCTACAGTTTCGGATAATTTATGACTTAATTGGTTCCGCCTTGTAGCAGACGTAAACTCAGGGTATCGGATAGGGGAAACAGGAATGGTATGCATTTTCTTCTTTATAGCAACTCGAAGACTTTCTGCTTCTCTTCCCTTCGGACCCTTTCGAACCGATACACGTGGTGTCTGTTTTCTATCTCGAAGCAATGGGTACATTGGCAGTAGAAGGACGGAGCGCGGGCTTTTGTGAAAGTGTTCGTTGCACTTCTGCAAAACACGTGTGTTCCGAAAATGTGCTGGCTTCTTTTTACGTAAAGCCTCTTGTCCTGGTGGGAGTTAACTCATAATGGAACCAGAGAAGCCACTTGGGGGTAGCGGAAGTTGGTTGGAAAAAATCCTGTCAGTCAGCTAGCAATCGCGTTGCAGAAATGTTCACGGCCCAAGAATCCTACAGGATGTTCTGGGTGTACGCCCGGAACAATGGGGACGCAAGTGCTGCTGCGCGAGCATTTGCGCTAGAATATCCTCAACTCCGAACGCCAAGCGAGGATACATTTCGTCGGTTAGCGTTGAGGCTATTCTCGACGGGGTCCATGATGCCGCGAGGCAGCGAGGTGGGCAGACCCGCAGCAGCGCGAAATCTGGGCACCATCGAGAGAATCCTCGACGCTGTTGAAGCCGACCCAACAATCAGTTTGCGCATCTTGAGCCGTCGCCTAAAGTAAGTCACAGTTCAAGATAACTGCAGCAATTATTAATTAAGAAAAAAAATGTTATCTAATAGTGGATGTTTTTGCATTTTGTTCTAGTGTCAGCAGGACAACGATACAACGAATCCTCAGGGATCGCAGGTTGCATCCGTACAAATATGTACGGGTGCAACATTTGCACGCCGGGGATTAAATCCAGCGGGTTCAATACTGCAGGTGACTGTTGGGAGAAGTGCGAAGGAATCCGTCGTTCACCAAATACATATTGTGGACGGATGAAGCACTTTTCAATAGGGAAGGATGCTTCAATTCCCACAATATGCATGTGTGGAGCGACGAAAATCCCCTAGCGCTTCGTCCACGTGGAGCACAAGTCGGTTGGTCGATCAACCTATGGGCCGGCATTTGTGGCGAATTTATCGTTGGGCCGTACATTCTGCCAGACAGGCGGGACGGCCCAGCGTATAAATACTTTTTAGAACATGCTCTGCCGGATCTTATGGACAATATTCCATATGAGATCCGACAGAACATGTACTACCAGCATGACGGAGCTGGGCCACATTACACCGCGAATGTCCGCGCTTATTTAGGTGAAACCTTTCAGGACAGGTGGATCGGCCGCGGCGGGCCAGAGGCCCACGTTGCGTGGCCCCCACGGTCACCGGATATGAATCCGCTGGATTTTTTCTTCTGGAGCTACCTGAAGGTAATTTGATTATTGCTGTTACTCTTTACTTATTCCTGTTGTAGATATTCTTTTTTTTACTTACGTTTTGTATTTGTTGTACAACAATCATTTCAGAATGAGGTGTATCGTCAGCCAGTGGACACCCCGGAAGAAGCAATTGCGCTTATTCACGCAGCGGTGGCAAACGTAACGCCGCAAACATTACACGGCGTCCAAAGACAAATAATTCTCCGCGCTGAAGCATGCGTCGACAATGACGGTCGCCATGTGGAGCAATTCTTCAATTGATAACAATCGGCCCCTTTCGGGGCCACCAATTTTTAAAACGTAGGAACAACACGTTCCATGAAAAGTAAATAAAGTGATCAGTGTTAGTAGCCGTGCAGTGAAGTGAATATTCGGTACGTTGACCTGGACGCACCTGACATTGTGACCCTTAACTTTGGGTAGTGTCGTATACCTGGGACCAGCTGTGCACTGAATTCGTCCATCGATGACCAGGATCGGTTCAGTGACCCTATGACACAGACTTTCAAGCTGCTGGTGAATTTCCAACAAGGGTGAGTTTTAGTTACTTTATTGGTGATCAGTCATTTTTAAATTTAACGCAAGCGATGGCTTATTTCCGGCGATAATTCTCAAAATTTCCGTACCAAAATATTTATTCGGGCTTTTTAAACAGACTTATTCGTTATCACCAACAGTGCTGGCCGTTATTGAATTACGGACTTTTATCACAATAACGAACTACAATCACTTTTCGTTAATTTCCTGTTACATTACCTTTTCGTGGCTACGTTATTAACACAAGGAAATTTACGTATTCCTTATCCTCCCACTTCAAATAATTATTATTTTCGAATCTTCTAAAAAAAAACTGCGTATTTGTCTTTTTACGTTACACGTGATTTTCATCCATTTATCCTTTATTCATTATTCACTTGAAATGACGAACAAACCATGACATGTTCGATTTTATTTGTTCCATCTTTTTCATTTGCCATTCTATGCAATTTTCTTCGATGCATGCCGAGTTGTTTGTTCGCAGTCGTAGCGCGGCTCGTAGCCACGCTGGCGCGGGAATTCGGCCGTCAGACTCGTGCTGTGATTGGTCGGTGCTTTTTATTAATATCTCGTTAACGAAACCTCGGAGAACATTTTCGCAAAGGAAAAAGTTGTTTGCAATCACCCCCCGAATCACCCCCTTTAAGGACCCGCAGCATTTTTGGGACACCCTGTAGGCTTACGCAGCCGCTGATGCTTTTCCTATCCTGCTTGTCGTTTGCCCAATCTGCATCTGAATATGTTTCTGCTATCCTTTTTTCGCTTTTTGTGTATGTCAGTCCCAAATCCATTGTTTGTTTCAAATATCGTAGAACCCTTTTTGCTTCTATCCATGCGCTTTTCTTCGGTTTCTCCAAGAATTGACTTAAGTAGCTTGTGGCATACGTTATGTCTGGCCTTGATACCGTACTCACAAACATCAAGCTTCCGATTAGTTCTCTATACGGTACCATTTTCTCTTCTTCTTCATCTATATTTACTTGAAAACCTTTTGTCATAGGATTCAGTGACCCGTTGCAATCAGTCATATTAAATTTTTCTAGCATTTTTTGTATCTGTTTCTTCTGTGTTATCTTCATCTCATTTTGTTTTCTTTCTATTTCCATCCCAAGAAAATTGTTCACTTTTCCTAAGTCTTTAGCTCTAAACTCTCTTTTTAAATTATTTATTACTTTATTTATTTCCTTTTCTTCTCCCGTTATCAGTATGTCATCTACAAATATTACTAACCATACTTTTTCTCCACTGTATAGACAAACATTATGTCTACATCTGTTTAATCCAATTTCCTTTGCGAACTGGTTGAACCTTGTGTTCCAGCATTTTGTATAACTCGCTTTCTATTGCTGTTTGCCACCCTTCATCTTTATTCATCGCTTCTTCATAAGATCGGGGATCTTCTTCTGCTATTAAGCAATAGTTCATGTATAGTTCATGATCTTCTAAATATTGTGGGATTCTTCTTATCCTTTCATTTCTTGTATTTCCTTCTTCCTCTTGCAATTCTTCCACCTTTATATTTCCTTCTTCCTCCTGCGATTCTTCCCTCTCTTCTTGATTGCTTGCGTTTTCTTTTTCTTTATCTTGATATGTTATTTGTTTTTGTACGTTATTTGTTTCTTCTCCTTCTTTAGTTGTTTCATATTTTATTTGAGTTTCATCAAATTTGACGTCTCTTGATGTCTCTATTTCTTCAGTAGTCGGGTTCCATAACCTATATCCATTCCTTGAGTATCCAACCATCCTGGCTTCGTGTGTTCTTGCTTCTAATTTCTGATTTCTGGGTAAAATCACCTTCCAAGCTTTTGCTCCAAATACTCTTAATTTCTTCAAGTCTAGCTTTCCTATGTATATCCCCGCAGGTACTTGATTGTTTATTGCTGTAGATGGACAACGATTTAGTTGATACGCTGCACACATTATTGGTTCGCTCCATAAGTACCTTGGTAGTCCTGTTTCAACCATCATTGTTCTTGCTGTATTATATAATGTACGATTCATTCTTTCTGACACCCCATTCTGCTGTGGAGAATATGGTTGTGTATACTCAATGCTTATACCTTCCCTTTTGCAGTACTCTTTGAAGTTATTTGATGAAAATTCACCTCCATTATCGCACCTTTTCTTGTTACTTTTGTATGTTTCTGTGTGTTGACTTCTTTGATATAATTTCTTAAATTATCTTCCGCTTCAGATTTTTGTTTTAACAGGTGCACTTTAACAAAATGTGAATGATCGTTTGTAATTGTTTGGAAATATTTATGGTTTTCCTTTGAAATGGGTGATATTGGCCCTGCAATATTGGTGTATATTAACTCTCCAATTCTACGACTTCTTGGCATTTTCTGTGACTTAAATGGTAATCTAGTTAACTTATTTTTCATACATGGCTCACAGATTCCATTTGACATTGGTAATTTCATTAACCTTAACCCATTTCTATTTAGATGACCTAATCTTTGGGGCCATATATTATTATCACAACTATTAATATGTTCTTCGTTGTGTACTATCTTACCTTCGAATGTATATAGTCCACTTCTTTGGTCGCATTTCCATGTTTTTTTACCACACATTATTCTTGTACTAGACTTATCAAATATTACTTTATAATTGTTCTTCATTAATTTCTTCACTGAAATTATATTATGTACAACTCCTGGAACTATCAGTACTTCTATATTTATTTTTGTTCCTCCAGTATGTATTGTAATTATGCCCTTTTTATTTGCTGTCAATATATTTCCATTTGCTATTTTTATTCTTATTTCGTGTTCCAGTTGTGTAACACTCTTCATATATTTCTTCATTTCCTTTTTTATTAAATTCTCTGTTGCTCCTGAATCTATGATAAATGTTATACTGTCACCAGTTGCTTCAGCATTATTGCACGTTATTAGTTCTTCCTCCGTTGCAATGAAATTATATCCTTGATCTTGTGTCTCTGATCCGGTAATATGCGATTGATGGTTGCTGTTATTGTTGTCTCGACGATAATTTTGTCCTCGCCCACGATAATTTGTTCTCTTCGTACGACACTCGAATGATTTATGCCCTTTTTTATGACATTTGAAGCATTCTATTTGCTTTGACGTTGTGAATACGGCATCTTCTGTTGTTGATGCACCACTTTTATCCCCCCGTTTAATTTCTGCATCGAGCAGACATATTTTTACAAACTCCAGATTTATTTCTCGCTGCACGCTCATTGTTTCCATTGCTGTTACAACATTTTCATAGCATTCTGGCATCGTGAGTAGGAGATGACAGACTTTGTCTGATTCTTCTATTTTTGACGCAGCTGATTCTATATCATTTATTATCGTGTCAAACTTTAAGAAGTGGTCCTGTAGCTTGTCACTATTGCTACATTTCAGCGTTAGCAACTTACGTCGGAGGTGTAGTTTGTTGAACGTACTTTTTCTTTCGAAAACATTTTCCAGACACGTTATCATTTCCTTTGCCGTCGTGCTTCTTTTTACTTATTCTAAATACTTATCTGTCAGACATTGCACAATAATAGACCTTGCCTTGGCATCTTTTGCTTTGTTTGCTTCGGTAACCTCAGTTTCCAGAACTTTTTCAATGTCTTTCTCTTCCAGTATTAACTTCAGTCTAAACTTCCAATTAGTAAAATTCACGCCCTCTTTCAACTGTGTCAATTGTATAACATTTTCGTTCGGCATTCTTCTTCTCTTTTGGATCACACTTCTTAACCTATATTTGTTTGGTCTCGACACGTGCTTTTCGTATTTTCGTATACCTATATTTTTATTGTTTCTACTAGGTCGTCTGGGCCCGTAACCTTTTATTATTCATGAAGGTTGATGTAGTAAATACACTTATTTACTGTATAACTTAGTTTATTATTTAACTGATACGAGAACACATGTTCATTGCAGTCTGACATCTTTGTCAGAGAACGAATAGTAGTACGTCGTCGGTCTTTTACATACAAGATGGTCGTCATATTTTTCGGTCTGAACACAGTCGTTCCTCAATAACCAATAGGGAATTATATTTCCTATATTCTAACATTTTGGAACCAAAAATGGTCGATCACAGTTGTGCTAATTGAATTTGTTGCGTGGCCATCTGGGGAATGTCGTCTTCCCTTGGAGAAACCAGGCGTGGGACGATGCCCGTGGAACGCTAAGGCGTTCTGCTCACTGGATGCGGATTTTAGTTGTAGAAATAATATTAACGATAATAATAATGTAATAAAACAATTTAACACAAATAACTAATAACTTTACTGAACTCAATAAACGATTTGAAATAATACAAATAAGGTAAACTTTTATTGAACGTCCGTTCGCTTTCGCTCTCGGGGCTCGGGTGTCCCTCACAAAAGATCCGTCGGTTTTACATTGTATATTCTTTACCAAAATGTCTTAGTTCCTAAGAGCCAATCGCAAATTTCCTAATTAGTTAGCTAAATTCCTATTCGTTAATCTGATTCGTCTCGGTTATCGATTTTTACAAAAACAAGCGTTTAACAACATTGCTCTGATTTTACACACTTAGGAGAAGGGATCAAAGTGGAGTTTATTTATTCAAACACCTGTTTCCAAGTGGGTATTGATTAATTTATAATCTTGAAGTTTACTAATTAAAAGAATCTCTAACTATTTTCAAATCACTCGGGCTTGTACGAAACTTCACTTCGTTTCCCTTTCCTATTACATTCGTGTGATCCGTTTCGAACTTCGCGCCTCTAAAGTTTATACTACACGCCGCTAGACGGGAGTCGCAACAAATTACAGTGTAATTTAATTACATTGTATTTCAATTACAGGGTAATTCAATTACAAAATTCAAACTTTTCAATTAGGTAGGGGAGACCGGCGCTAAAAGTTCCGGGGGTAAGTTGTTCCGACGGGTTCTATCTTCAAACTGAAAAGAGCGTTGTACTTTAAATTATTTTTTCCGTGTGAGTTGATCACGCCACTCTGTCGCCCATTATAATAGCGTCCGCGACAGCGAATCGTGTGGTTGTAAGCAAGGACCTATTAGTCGCGTACCAGATAAGTAAATATTTTTCTATCATTATTTTTTGGTCTATTTCGATTATTTAACGTCGATATTATTGATTGATTCGTTCTTATGGATCAAATGACATTTAAGAATGTGGTGTTTATCGTTACAATATACAGGGTGTCCCAGAATTGAGGGACATCCCGGAACATGCAATATCCTGATGCAAAAAGACATCGAAAAGTCCTTAACCGTTTTGGGATCCGGTGTTTCGTTTTCGAGATATTAAGAAAAAACCCCGACCAATCAGAGCGCGAGCCTTCCGCTGGAGCTCCCGCGCTAGCGGAGCCGCGCGCCGGGCCGCGCTACGACTACGAACAAGCAAGGCGGCATGCATCGAAGAAAATTGCGTAGAATGGCAATTGAAAAAGACGTAACAAAAAAATCTAACCTTTTGCCATGGTTTGTTTGCCATTTAAAGTGAATAATGAATAAAGGATAAATGAATGAAAATCATGTGTAACGTAAAAAGACGAATACACAGTTGTTTTTTTAGAAGAATCTAAAATAATAATTATTTGGAGTGAGAGGATAAGTAACACGTAAATGTCCTTTTTTAATAACGTACAAACGAAAAGGTAATGCAACAGAGAACGAACGAAAAGTGATCGTAGTTGGTTATTGTGATAAAAATCCGTAGTTCAATAACGGCCAACACTGTTGTTGATAATGAATAGGTCCATGTAAAAACTGCGAAGAAAAATTTACGTACGGAAATTTGGAGAATTATCGCCGGAAATAGGCCATAGCCTGCATTAAATTTAAAAAATAATAGTCGCCAATAATGTAACTAAAACTCACCCTTTCGGAAATTCACCTGCAGCTTGAAAACCTGTGTCACTAGGTCACTGAACCGATCCTGGTCATTGACAGACGCGCGGAGTGCACAGCTGATCTCAGGTACACGCCACCATCCAATGTTAAGGGTCGCAACGTCAAGTGCGTCCGGGTTAATGTACCAAATATTCACTTCACTGCACGCCTAATAACACTGATGACTTAATTTATTTTTCATGGAACGTGTTGTTCCTACGTTATAAAATTGGTGGAAATGAATTTTTACTTGGCGTTCGGAGCCGTGGGTATTCTCGCGTAAATTCTCACACTGCAGCACTTGCGTCCCCGTTGTTCGTGGGATACGCCCAGAACATCGCGTAATACTCTTGAGCAGAGAACATTTCTGCGACGTGATTGCTTGCTGACTGACAAGATTTTTTCCAAGCGACTTCTTCTACCCCCAAATAGTTTCTCTCGTTCCGTTATGAGTTGACCCTCACCAGGCCAAGAGGCTTCAGGTAAAAAGAAGCCAGCACATTTTCGAAACACACGTGCTTCGCAGAAGTGCAACGAACAGACTATCGTGCAGTTTTACAAAAGTCCGCGTTCCGTCCTTTTACTGCCAATGTACCCATTGCTTCGAGGTAGGCAGCAGACACCACGTGTTTCGGTTCGAAAGGGTCCGAAGAGAAGAGAACAGAAAGTCTTCGAGTTGCTATAAAGAAAAAAATCCTGTTTCCTGTTTCCCTTTTTCGATACCCCGAGTTCACGTCTGCTACGAGGCGGAACCAACTAAGCCATAAATTACCCAAAACTGCGCGTAGTCCCGCCTGCTTCGTCCTACCTTCAAATTAAAGACGGATCCCTTATCTCTCGAGTATAAACACGCGCTCGAATTTCAAAACAAAAGCACCCGTCGACGTATTCCGTGCGAGAGACGGTGGGCTTGAAGTCCGATTGGCCCTAATCTAACCAATCTGCCCTGCATCTCTCCCAAACGGCCACTGTCCTGAAGAGACCCTCTTCACAGCAATATCTCCTCCCCAAGGCCCACCTTCTCTCGCATGGAATACGTCCACGCATGCTTTTGTTTTGAAATTCGAGCGCGTGTTTAGACACGAGAGAATAAGCAGGCCCGATTGGTTAGTTTAGGACCAATCGAACTTCAAGCCCACCTTCTCTCGCATGGAATACGTCAACGCGTATTGTCCCTGAATTGAGGGACAATCCGGGACATGCATTATCCTGATGCTAGAAGACATCGAATAGTCCGTTACCGTTTCACTTGGAAGTCGCGATTGTAAAAATCCGAAAAAGTACTACCACATTCGCTGATATGCTTTCTGTAAATTAAGCTTATTTCTAGAGTAATGCAGCTGATATTAACTTCGCAGTAAGCTGTTAAAGACAATGGTGCGCCCCGTCTCAGGTAAAGCAACCGCGCGCGATTACAGTCAGCTGACCGTACCGCTACCACCCCATGTTTCTTCAGTGAGATCAAAAAACAGGTCGACAAAAGAATTGCAGGAGAATTTTACTAACCCATTCTTGGCCAATGACACTGTTTTTATAATAATTAGTTTGTAAGTTCCAGCTTGTCTTTATCTTGATTATTTGTCGAAAAAGTGTCATTGCTCAATGGAAACCATGAGAAGGTGGTGGGCTTTTTCCATCAGGAGAGGATAAGGTTGGGTCAGAAGGATGGCATGGATGAGAGTCAAATGATGGGGTTAACGATTGGAAGTAAGAAGGCAGTCAAAAGTACTTACATTGTGTCCCAATTTCAATAAAATTCGAGTCATGGAGTGAAAGCAGTGATCGATTTGCCGTGGAATTATCTTAGTGTATGTTACTCACTTCACTAAAAACAAGCACTCACTAACTCACTCACTCACTCACTTACTCACTCACTCACTCACTGGCATTATTAATGTACACTCTGTTGCACTACACTACTCACAATAAATGTTCAAACAGGTCTCCCTCTGTCTCTACGCACTTTTGGAGCCTTCTGATAGAGGAATTGCGAACATTCTCGCACACCCCTTGTTCTTTAACAGCTTCAAATCCCGCAATTATCCGTTGTCGTGACGTTTCTACGGTATCAATTTCACTGGAGTAGATCTTTTGTTTTACATACCCCCAGAGGAAGAAGTCCAAGGGAGTAAGATCTGGAGATCGTGGTGGCCAATTTATTGAACCTGCACGGCCTATCCAATCACTCGTGTAGGTATTATTTAAAAAGTCCTTTACAATATTCGCAAAGTGTGGTCCAGCTCCGTCTTGCTGGTACCACATGTTCCGCCGCACATTCAATGCAACATCTTCCAAGAGAATCGGCACATCGTTCTGCAAAAAATTCGAATACACTTCACCTGTCAATCTTACTGGTAGATAGAAAGGGCCCAAAATGTGATCACCAATTATTCCAGCCCAAACGTTGAGGGTCCACTGAGTTTGAAAACTTCTGATGGTAGTTGCATATGGATTATCATAACTCCACACGTGTGAATTTCTTGTGTTAAAAACACCTTCTCGCGTGAACGTACTTTCGTCTGTCCACAGAATCCTTTTTAAGATGTCTGGATTTTGTTCATACTCGTTCAAGAGCCATTGACAAAACGTCAATCGAACTGGCATGTCGCGAGGCAGTAGTGCTTGTACCCGACGCAGGAGGTATGGATACAATCCTTTTTCTTGTAAAATTCAATGTGCCGTTGATTTCGGTAATCCTGATCTTCTTTCAATGTCACGCACACTTATAGTTGGATTTTCTTCCACGAAATCGATCACTGCTTCCTCATTTTCCACGGACTCGTTGCTTCTTGTTCTTCCCCTCGTACTATTATCAGAACGAAATTGACCAGTCCTTCTTACGTTCCATATGAACCCCGTCATTATTTTTCTGGTTATGGAACGCCGATTGGGATACTTCTCATTGTATGCGCGTACAGCAGCCACGATGTTGGTGTCACAGCTCCCGTACATCACGAACATATCGTAATACTCTTCGTTGGTATACATTGTCTGCCAAATGTATGATGATAGCTCTGTTAAAATCCGTTCGCTTTCGCTCCAGAAACAGTTCTGACTGTCCCATGTCAGGTATTAGCAGTCGTGCCCCCACAACGTCCTCGAAGGTAGGTACATTCTTGGTCATTTCAATATTTGGAAAAGAGATTGGCTGTGGAAGGGATAGACAGGCGAAGGAACGGTGTCGGTTAGGCGAAAACGTTATGATCATTTCGTTATAAAATTTATTTTGAGGCTAAGTCCGGAAAAGTACCACGGGGGTGCTATTGACAGTGCGTTTCGTTTCTATCCTCTCCGCCCTTCGTTTCGTTCGTAAAACTCATTTGGTTTACTAAGGGGTTAATCGGTATACTGCTTCATTATCGGGTGGGACAACATGGTGACCGGAGCGCACTGTTCTCGACCGTCGACTCAGGGAACAATACGGTCATAAACCGCGACCTTCTTTACACTACGTTGACGATCAACGCAGTTAGTTTTTACGATTGGTCAGAAACAATGTCGAAGAAGTAATACAGAAACGTGGAAAGTCTGGCAATCGAAAGAATTAAGGTACATGGCCGGTCACTGATGTTTAAAATTTATGACCGGACCTTCTTACTTCCAATCGTTAACCCCATCATTTGACTCTCATCCATGCCATCCTTCTGACCCAACCTTATCCTCTCCTGATGGAAAAAGCCCACCACCTTCTCATGGTTTCCATTGAGCAATGACACTTTTTCGACAAATAATCAAGATAAAGACAAGCTGGAACTTACAAACTAATTATTATAAAAACAGTGTCATTGGCCAAGAATGGGTTAGTAAAATTCTCCTGCAATTCTTTTGTCGACCAGTTTTTTGATCTCACTGAAGAAACATGGGGTGGTAGCGGTACGGTCAGCTGACTGTAATCGCGCGCGGTTGCTTTACCTGAGACGGGGCGCACCATTGTCTTTAACAGCTTACTGCGAAGTTAATATCAGCTGCATTACTCTAGAAATAAGCTTAATTTACAGAAAGCATATCAGCGAATGTGGTAGTACTTTTTCGGATTTTTACAATCGCGACTTCCAAGTGAAACGGTAACGGACTATTCGATGTCTTCTAGCATCAGGATAATGCATGTCCCGGATTGTCCCTCAATTCAGGGACAATACGCGTTGACGTATTCCATGCGAGAGAAGGTGGGCTTGAAGTTCGATTGGTCCTAAACTAACCAATCGGGCCTGCTTATCTCTCGTGTCTAAACACGCGCTCGAATTTCAAAACAAAAGCATGCGTGGACGTATTCCATGCGAGAGAAGGTGGGCCTTGGGGAGGAGATGTTGCTGTGAAGAGGGTCTCTTCAGGACAGTGGCCGTTTGGGAGAGATGCAGGGCAGATTGGTTAGATTAGGGCCAATCGGACTTCAAGCCCACCGTCTCTCGCACGGAATACGTCGACGGGTGCTTTTGTTTTGAAATTCGAGCGCGTATTTATACTCGAGAGATAAGGGATCCGTCTTTAATTTGAAGGTAGGACGAAGCAGGCGGGACTACGCGCAGTTTTGGGTAATTTATGGCTTAGTTGGTTCCGCCTCGTAGCAGACGTGAACTCGGGGTATCGAAAAAGGGAAACAGGAAACAGGATTTTTTTCTTTATAGCAACTCGAAGACTTTCTGTTCTCTTCTCTTCGGACCCTTTCGAACCGAAACACGTGGTGTCTGCTGCCTACCTCGAAGAAATGGGTACATTGGCAGTAAAAGGACGGAACGCGGACTTTTGTAAAACTGCACGATAGTCTGTTCGTTGCACTTCTGCGAAGCACGTGTGTTTCGAAAATGTGCTGGCTTCTTTTTATCTGAAGCCTCTTGGCCTGGTGGGGGTCAACTCATAACGGAACGAGAGAAACTATTTGGGGGTAGAAGAAGTCGCTTGGAAAAAATCTTGTCAGTCAGCAAGCAATCACGTCGCAGAAATGTTCTCTGCTCAAGAGTATTACGCGATGTTCTGGGCGTATCCCACGAACAACGGGGACGCAAGTGCTGCAGTGTGAGAATTTACGCGGGAATACCCACGGCTCCGAACGCCAAGTAAAAATTCATTTCCACCAATTTTATAACGTAGGAACAACACGTTCCATGAAAAATAAATTAAGTCATTAGTGTTATTAGGCGTGCAGTGAAGTGAATATTTGGTACATTAACCCGGACGCACTTGACGTTGCGACCCTTAACTTTGGATGGTGGCGTGTACCTGAGATCAGCTGTGCACTCCGCGCGTCTGTCAATGACCAAGATCGGTTCAGTGACCTAGTGACACAGGTTTTCAAGCTGCAGGTGAATTTCCGAAAGGGTGAGTTTTAGTTACATTATTGGCGACTATTATTTTTTAAATTTAACGCAGGCTATGGCCTATTTCCGGCGATAATTCTCCAAATTTCCGTACGTAAATTTTTCTTCGCAGTTTTTACATGGACTTATTCATTATCAACAACAGTGTTGGCCGTTATTGAACTACGGATTTTTATCACAATAACCAACTACGATCACTTTTCGTTCGTTCTCTGTTGCATTACCTTTTCGTTTGTACGTTATTAAAAAAGGACATTTACGTGTTACTTATCCTCTCACTCCAAATAATTATTATTTTAGATTCTTCTAAAAAAACAACTGTGTATTCGTCTTTTTACGTTACACATGATTTTCATTCATTTATCCTTTATTTATTATTCACTTTAAATGGCAAACAAACCATGGCAAAAGGTTAGATTTTTTTGTTACGTCTTTTTCAATTGCCATTCTACGCAATTTTCTTCGATGCATGCCGCCTTGCTTGTTCGTAGTCGTAGCGCGGCCCGGCGCGCGGCTCCGCTAGCGCGGGAGCTCCAGCGGAAGGCTCGCGCTCTGATTGGTCGGGGTTTTTTCTTAATATCTCGAAAACGAAACACCGGATCCCAAAACGGTTAAGGACTTTTCGATGTCTTTTTGCATCAGGATATTGCATGTTCCGGGATGTCCCTCAATTCTGGGACACCCTGTATGTATAAGCAAAATAGTCTGTCAAATTGCTACATGTGTCGATAGGGGCTAGTTGTTACCGTGACGTGGGGCACGTTGTTACCGTGACGTGGGGCACGTTGTTACCGTAACTTGCCCCACTGCAAATGTATAAATTGTTCCTGCTGTGCTATAAGATGCGAACATATGAATGAAAGACGGAAAAGTTAACTAAAAATTAACTTCCATCGAAGTTGTGCATAAAGATAAAAACTGTAGCTAGAGAATTCAGTATCTGCCACTTGAATCTATCGAGAGTTATTAAAAAACTACAATCTGGACAAGAAGCCACTGTAGACTACAAATACAAATCTCAATAAGTAGGTACCCACAAACAGTTGAATGTAAGACTAATTTGTAGATTTTAGTTTTTATACCAAAGATAATGGTTATGGTTATTATATTGTTTTGGATTCCTTTTAAAGATAAAACATTTTTGTTGATCCGAACCTTCATAAATAAACATTATTAATAAAATTCTGTTTTATTTCATTAGAAAATGAAAAATATTTCATTAAAAGGCAAATCTTATATCTTAGTAACAACTTACCCCAATGCGATAACAACTTGCCCCATGAATGGTTAAGAAGTTCCACTTCGACCAGCCACAAATAAATTACTTTTTATGAAAAACCTATTACAATATATTAAATACAAGCTTAAAATCATAAAATATAACAAATTTAACAAGAAATTGGTCAATAGTGAAGAGAATAATTACATTATTTTCCAGTCATTTATTATGTTTTATCGAAATCGGAACTTTTAGCCCCGGTCTTCCCTAATTCAAATCCTAATTACTGTAATCATGCGTATAATTGAATTGCAATGTAATTGAAATACAATACAATTAAATTACAGCTCAGAACTCTGAAGAAGTGAGATAAATGATTATATTTATCTCTCATCTCTATACGTCGCGACGTATCCCGTTTCCCGTTCATACATTATTCAACCCTTATGTTTGTCACTTCTTATTACATTTCAGTTTGGTTACCTCTTAATTCGTAATTCTAATTCAATTACATTGTACTTTGTGATTGTACTTCAATTGCAATTACGAATTGCGATGTAATTTAACCCTCTAACTCCCAGAGTAGCACCGGTGCAACACTCATTTTAAAAGTGCGTAAAATTCTATCGCTTGATTATATGTAATTTTTGTTAGCAACCATCCGTAGTTTTCCTAATGGTAAAGTAGATTTCAATGTTCTCGGTTCAGAAAATCAAAACTTCTCTTCAAAAAATTATTGTGGATTATTATAAAAAATCAAAATTAAAAAATTAAAAAATTGCTATTTTTCATTTAAAAATACCAAGATACAACATATGTATCAGTCTCACAATTTTGAAAAATAACGATTCAAGGGTCTGGGCGTTAGAGGGTTAATTGGATGAGAGATCTGAATTACGAATTACAATGTAATTGAATACGATGTAATTGAATTATTTTGTAATTATAATTCATGGAGTAATTCAATTGTAATTCTGCACAACTCTGGGTACGATTCAGGAGACCGGTTACCTAAATCGTACCTTTTTCAGTATGTCACAAAAAAGATTAGTAAGAAATTAATTTGTTCTGGACAAAAGGTGAAACATCTAATAGTAGGTGTCTAAAACATCAAGCTACAATATCCAATATTAACTCGCGTTTAAATTAAGACCAAATATAACTTAAAATATCTTAAGTGGTACGATATAAGAAATTCTCCCCTATTTCCCATGCTTCTTGTAAGAAAACATTTTTAGCTGTTCTGTTTTAATGAAATTGTTATTGTACCGTCAAAGAGTAATAAACTGTGACAAGTAACATAATATATATCTTTGTTTGCACGGTACCTAGTAGTGTGCTCATAAAAGCAAGATTCGTAGCTCTTTATAGGGTAACCTGATCTGTTCCATCGTGCTTCCGCATCTGAACAAAAGAGGAAATTTATGGAACCGTGATTGCTTCCGACGTCTAACCACAATGGAATGGTACACAAACTCGCGGGGCACGCGAGTGTAATCCTACTTAAGGCTATTTAATGGTGTATCACATCAGAAATCATCTCGCCCTCCCTAGAATTACAGTCAGCGTGGTTCTCCATCTCCTTTCGCCGATCATTCCCGACCCTCTGCTATTGAAGACCTTACTATTACACAGCCAATATGCATCCAACTCTATTACAGCATTTCACAAGCATACATCAAGCTGAAGATAAACGCCGGATAAATGTATTGACTGTGCAGCAACGGATTTTCTGAACCACTTGTGACAATTCCAATTCGACCACATGAGCTTTCCCACGCGATTATGACCCACATAGAGGGCAGATAGGCGACGCTTAGACATTCAAACGACGAAACTAAGCGATCATTTAAAATACGTACGTTGTTTGTTACAGCGTTGTATGTGTAAATTTTTAAAAATTCTGTTATAATAATCATTTCCCGCAAAATATTATCTGCACGTACCTACGTGTGTATTGCGAGGGGTATGTACTTCGTAGTACAATGGAGGGAAATGTTTCTTTTATAAAAATAAAATTATAGTGTAAACTAAAGTTATATTGTACTCAAATGCGTTTTCTGAGAAAATGCGATCGTATTTTTAATTTCTAGAGTTTTGTTGATAATTAGTATTCTTTCATATCCATGGAAAGCCCCATGAACAAGTTGGATATTTCATGGTTTTCTTGTGTCTTATCCACCAACATCAAAACTGTTCACAATTACGGAACCATCATGCTGGAATTAAACACTCTGTCCAATATTTATAGAAATGTTTTCGCAATTGTAAATCAGGTTCACTTTTAAATCTATCTCAGTGTATACCACTGTTGTTCTAACTTTGAACGGAAATTTAGTGCTGTACGACAATTGGTACATTGTTTTACGTGATTAGTTTTCGACAATAATTTTTAGTTATCCATTTTTTTAGATTGAAGAACGACATACAGTACAGATTTTTTTATTTTCGAGCGTTATCTGTCAGCTGTAGTTATTCATATTGAAATCTCATAATTAACAATAATGCAAATACACACTATGGTACTGCTAATAGAAAGTTACTTATTACTCAACCCAATATATTACAAACTGTAAACTTGAATTCTACATTATTACTTTTCTCCGTCGTCATAGGATTTTCAAATTGTCATAAACTGTACTAGTTTAGTTGATTAGTAGTCCAGTGAAATTAGTATCTGTCTGCGGAGTAATTGCCAGCAAGCTAAATTTTTGTATGGCGCTTTATTTTGTCGTTTTAAACAATATGTCAAAAGTTCCTATCGATGTGACCCCTGTTGAAAACTTTACAGGGAGTCAAAGATAAAAAAACAGTTTTTCGCGAATATCTCGCTATCTATAAGTTTTAGACAAAAATAGTTACAATGAAATTTGTAGCTTAGGAAATTCTGTACAAAAAAGGTTGTATGAGTTTTGTTCGTAGGAGTAACCCTAAATGTTTTCCGATTTGGTGTTACTACTCGCGAACTGTAAGAGATAGGAAAAAAGGATTCAGACATAAGTTACCTGCTTTTTTTAATTAGGACTATCATTTGGTAACTTACAGTTCAACTTCGCCCTCTTCTAGTGAATTTGGACAGCAAAAAATTGCATATCCCCAAGGTTTAATATTTTGTTGAATGTCTGTGTTGAGAATTTTCCCTTCTCAGAAGTATGAAGGTTGAAACTTTGTAAGCAGTTACAATGAAAACGGTTACTCCTACAAAAAAACTCATACTACCTTTTTTGTAGAGAATTTCCTAAGCTATAAATTTTATAATAACTATTTTTATCGTACAATTGATAGATCACGAGATATTCGCGAAAAACTGTTCTTTTTTACATTTGACTTTTGACATATCGTTTAAAACGACGAAATATTATTCCGCAGATTGACCATATTTTTAACCGACTTCAAAAAGGAGGAGGTTATAGATTCGACCCGTTTGTATTTTTTTTTATGTTTGTCCTCGCATAACTCTTCAACATATGGACCGATTTTGATGATCTTTTTTTTATTCGAAAGAGGGCGATGCCCCGGTGGTCCCATCCTACACTGCAACAACATTGGTCCAATATTTTGCCAGTTCTGGTTACTAATACTGACTATTGTTATCTAATTATTATTATTTTATGTACGTATACGCATATCTCCTCAGCATGTTGTGTCAATATATATAAAACTAAAAAGTATATATGAAGTTAAAAATAAATAATTTTAAAGAAATTAAAACCGACTTCAAAAAAATAAAATTGCAATAAAAAGTAAAAAAAAACTTTTTTCCTTATTTAATCTACGACTCTCATATTTTTTAAGTTGGCGCCAGATTTACACAGTGCAAATGATGAGGCATCGACTTAAAAAATATGAAAGTCGTAGATTAAATAAGGGAAAAAATTATTTTTTACTTTTTAGTGCAATTTTATTTTTTTGAAGTCGGTTTTAGTTTTTTTTTTTAAATTTGTTTCTAAAGAATAGTCACTGAATGAAATTTCATTAGTGCTCAAGATCCATTTGTTTAAAGACACATGTTATCATAAAGTATTATAAATTAAAATCGTATTGATCCTTTTATCCACGATATGCAGCATTGGCGTCAATATTATATTAACTTTGAATATTTCATGAAGCTTCTTGAATTAATTTTTGTGTTTCCCTGGAATGTAGTAAAAACTAGGATTCCTCTGAAAAACATTTCAACCATTGTCAGATATCAGGAACGCTGAACTGCCGAAAATGTTTCTTTTCTTTGAAAACAATAGACAAGTTTTTGTTTATTTTTGTAGATATTTCACAATGTATAATTATTACTGTTATTTTTAATATTACTGATGATGGTTTATGAAGCTTACGAAAGATTCAAGTTTTTACAAATTTGCTATTCATTTTTATGTACTTAAACACATTCATTATTATTCTGTTTAGTCTGCAAGTCCTTCAACAGACATTTTCTTAATTAGATATTTAATGTACAGTGTGCGTTATTACCGGTAGTGTTGATCGAGCTGCGCCTTTTCAATCCTTTTGTCTTTGGCACGTCGATTTTGAAACCAAATTTTGATTTGCGTTTCCGTGAGACGTAGCGACGTAGCGAGTTCGAATCTTCGCCCTCTAGAAATATATTCCCCTCTACGATATTCAACTTCCAGCCTTAACGTCTGTTCTCCACTGAAAGTTGTCCTTTGCCTCCGCGGTCGTCCTTCCTTCCTTCTTCTGCGAGCTACTGTCCAAAATAAACGTTAACGGTGTTTGAAATCGTAGTTTTCAATGCAAGATAGTGCGCATATTTGCGCATAAAATTTATAATTATCAACGAATAAATTTGTCATTTATGTGTACTAAAAATATGGATTGCCAGAAGATAGAAGTGGGCCAGTGGGCCCAACCACAACTATGAAGCTATCATTTAATTTTTATAAGTAATAAATAAAATTTTCAAAAAATACATAAATGGCAAGAAAGTGCAATTACAATTTTTGTGAAATAAATGTATAATTTTTAGTGGTTACAGTGTACATATATTGTACATAATATTGGCAGTATACAGTAGATACTAAATGTAAATACAAATAGTTATAATTGAATTTTTAAATTATGTTTAATTTAATTTTAAATTAATGGTGGATATTTTTAAATAGTTCTATTATATTTTCAAACTACTAAAAAGTCATTAACATTTTTAACATATTGTCTAATGTTTAAAGGGGGCCCACTTCATCAGGGACCCACTTGCCATCGATCGAGCAAGCTGACACTTTGCCCAGTCCGCCACTGGATGTATTTATAATATTACCTATACAGGGTGCACCTGAATGGTGGTCCAAAACAAAATTTTGCAGGCTTATAGTACTCACTGAACGGAATAAAAAATGATTAGTCAACCTAGTAGAGCTGTTACTTTTTGACCCGTCGGGTACCCGACTACCCGCAACAACTTCAAGCCATTGAATGTGGCATTGTTTGATCATTTTTGGCTAACATCAAACAATACCACAGACAATAAAACATTCAATTGCTTGAAGTTGTTTCGGGTAGCCGGGCACCCGACGGGTCAAAAAGTAACAGCTTTACAACCTAGCATCGCAAATGAATCCTTTCAAAATAAACAGCAATTTTCAAATTCTAATGGCGATTTTCGAAACTAGAGGATTATCTTACTGTGTTGCTTCAGTATGTACATATTAATACACAATTCACAATAAACAATTTAACAGATTTCTGGGAACGGTTACAAAGCACCTATCAAGTAATCCGAAAATAAACCAGAAGTTTTTAAAAGAGTATGAAATTTTATGATACGAAGGTGTTAAGTAGGTATTGTGTAATAGAGCTGTAATTATTCGACTATTCGAATAATTTCGAATACGAATAATTTCTTCGAATATTCGAATAATCAGGAGTATAAATTTACCAAACATGAATAATGTTCCAAATTTAACGTTTGATAAACAAACAATTATTGTAAAGGCCAATATGAAAAGAATGTCACGATAAAGTGTGAAGAAATATTGCATGTTCAGATTCCTATTCGGTACAACCCGAAAGATCACTCTGAATATTCGAATATTCGAATACTTAGGTACTCTTGATTATTCGAATACTCCCGATTATTCGAATACTCGAAGAAATTATTCGAATTCTCTGGTATTCGAATATTCGAATATTCGTCACAGCCCTATTGTATAATGAAATGGAAGGACGACATATAAATGATCTCGCCCTTATAATGAACATCTAAATTATTTCCGCTGCTATTGAAGGTAAGAAAAAATGACTAACAATAAGAGGAGTTTATATGGTTTGTGGACATGAATCTAGTGATGATAAAAAAATCATTTGTTTGCATATTAACATCAACTCATTAAAAAAATTTATTCAACGTTTTGGACTTATTTTTGTATAAGCAATCCTCCCTTGCTCGGTTGTATCACGAATTGTTCTCCATCTTGCATGATTCTAAATACATACACTCTAGGACCTAGAGTCTAAGTAGGTAATAATTAAATAGCAGCAATAAAATAGTTTACCAACAAACCGGACTACAGTGTTTTAACATTTTACGTTTCATAAAAGTGATCAAACCACTGTCTTTCTTACTGTCTCCTTATTATAGTTTAACATCAATATATTTTTCTAAATTAAATGTTGTACTAACAATATCATAAACAAAAGTTACATATCTAACTTCGATTATTTTCGAACAACAAAATGTTTTCCTAGTTCATTTTATTGGGAATTATAGCGATACAGATTCTTTCTATTTTTGGCACAACATTACGTTGGAATGCTAATCAATTTACATATTAAAATATCCTCCACCATTTTTCATATTTAATAATCACTGATCTTCTGAAGTACTTTTTCAAATAACCACGAAGTTGATGAAAAAGACAAACGAAAGGAAACTGCGGTATCCTGTTTTTCAGAAACTGAAAATAAATTCTTCGACGAATAATACTCGAAGGGAATAATCAGGAATGGAATAAATAGTTATTATTTTATTAAAAATTGGCTACACTATAATATACAATTGAGTATCAATGATTGCCACAACTGTGAAGCAGTGTCGTCACCTGAAGGTGAAAGAGGCAGCCGCCTCAAGGCCCCGGAGCTCAGGGGGCCCTGGAAAATGGGAAAATGAAGAAAATAATAGGGTTGTAAAAGCTGGAATAAAAATTGGAAATGGGTCCTCCAATTGTGACGGAAAGAAAGTGACGAATACACCAAAATTTAGATTTTAAAATGAAGCCCTTTTTTCGTGGAATGAACCCCACGTTTAATCTTATTTATTTAATTGTTTTAATACTTATTCACTTTGCGTGTTAGCGCGATATTTTCGATTTCATTTAATTTAGAATAATTTAGAGGGCCACATGTGGAGCTCGCCTCAGGGTCTCCGAAAATGATAAGACGCCCCTGCTGTGAATTATACAGGGTCAGCATTTCATCTTGCAACCCGCACTCGTGCGAACAGAAGGAATGGCAACAGCGCCTCACGGACGCATTTCACTACAACCATTCACCGGCCCGGCGTTCGGAGGGCTGCCAACGACCGCTGGACAGCAGTGATGCCCGTATTTCGAGAATTTTAGGATGGTCTCTTTCAACTTAACGTCGCAAAGAGCTATTAGGACTTTCCCGGCCCAGTAATGTAGTTTGTAATCAGGTTTGAAAAAAAATGTTCTCCTACCCGTCTCAATTTCACAAATTTTAGCTACGACAAGGTTAATCGCGGCGCTATACCCCCCGAACACACGGAGAGATTTTTCGCCACCTGCATGTAAAAGTCACAATAATGGTCCATCGTTCCAAAAAATGACTTTAACGGAAGCCAGTATAAGCGTGGCGCTGAATAGCTAAAAGGTTAAAACATTCCGACACAAAAATTCTAGAAAAAAAATTCAAACACCGCGATAATCAATGACACGTCCCATTAGGTACCCCTTACGTCCGATCTATGCATGCACTGCATTAAGGATAAAATTATAAAAACGAAAACCAGTACAATAGATTCTGAGGTCTGCAGAACTAACACATAATTGAGTAAAAATTTAATTTCTCAATTTATGAAAGTAATGATACAGAAACAACTAGCCTATTGTTTATCAACATGATGAATTTTAAAAAGGGCATTAAATACAGTATCAAATAAACAGTTTGCAAAAACTTTTCACAACAATTATGGTTAAAAAATTGATAAAAGAAAAATTAAGTAAACGTGAAATATGTTAAATTATCCATCATTAAGAGGGAATAATTTTTCCTCATTTTTCGGCGAAAATTGCATTCCGATATCTTTTATAGCTCAAAAGTTATACGAAAAAGGCCCCAAATTCGTCAACCCGGGTCGGGAAATTCTGAATAGCTCTTTGCGACGTTAATTTGAAAGAGACCATCCTATTTCCGAGTACTTATGAAATTTCTGATTTAAAGAGTCCTTGTAGAAAACACTGTAAATGCCAAAAATTAAATTCTATACTATAGTATTACCGCTGGCACGTTGAACATTTTCCGAAATCCTTTTTTTTTAATTGTGGCACTTACAGTTTTCTACAAGAACTCTTCATTTAGGGCTAAACTCAAGAAACATTAACAGAAACTCCGAAAGAATCTCCAACAAATTAACATTCTTAAAAGAAACGCTTAATTATATACCTATGTAAAACGATTAATTATCATTATCAGCACTTGCTACGATATTAAACTTCCAGAAAGGAAGCGTTAATCGTAATTGCGAGTACATCCCTTACAATTAGACTTTGGTATGTTACTAAAATGATTAAAATGTCAAGTTAATATTTAATTTATTTAAAAAAAATTCTGTTCTGCGAGATTCTATGAAAAATTTGCCCGCAGAATTCTTAATAAATTTGAATGCGTTGAGATTTAAACTCTGGTATTACAATGACAGGGTGGTATTTAATTTATTCAATTTTTTTTATTCTATTCAAAGGCCTGAAAAATTCGTCTACATAGGTGAATACCTATGCCAGGATTAAAAAACTGTTATTACACAGAATGCATGATAAATTGGAATATATTGAGATTCAAACATTGTTATTACAATATCAGGATGATATCCAATTTATTTAACACTTCTTTTGTTCTTTGAGAATGCATAATAAATTATTTATGTTCAGGGAGGGGGAGGGGGCATGATAGAACATGTTGAGAATTAAACAGTAAACGAAATCGATATTGCAGTGTAATTATGACGTTGGGAAAAATCGTGCCGGAAATCAGATGGTTGGGGTTTCAGCGCAATCTGGCTCAGAATGGAAACAGGATCCTAATTGCCCCTTGAATCCTGTGCAGAACTCACTCGCGTGTAAATCCCAATCTTCACATTTTATGGAGGAAATGCGCGCGAGGAATGAAAAATACGATTGGCAGAAGTAAACGTCGTAAGCCTTCGTACAATACTGTTACAATATGCACATACATATTAATAAAGATGTAATATCTATTATAATGATGAATGCTTAATAATTTTAATGTAGTTTCACATATGTACCTATTTGTAAACAAATCCATGAGACTGAAAATCTTTTTCTTCTTGGGTTTGTTCTTCTGAAAGTTATAATTCATTTTGGATTCGTCGTTAAAATTTGCTTACCACTGTGCTTATGCTGGCCATAAAGCATTGAGAGCTCCTGGCACCGCGTGGCGATTCCACAGCAAAGCTCTTAGCACTCTTTGAGTTTTGTGCTTTTCACTTGTAGATATGTATTTGCTTATCTAAATAGTGTATGTATCGATTACCTGGTACTGTCCATATATGAAATACATTAATATGATTAAATTCGTACAATACAAGTTCTTACGTTACGTGGCATATTAATCGGGACAACTGATGACATATAATAATCACAATTAGAATCCTATTATGGAGCAGAAGGGAAGTTTGTAAGGAAAGGAAAATATGTAATATCATTAAAGTTGTAGTTAGATATTTGAGAAGTTTAAATGTATTGCACCTTCTCGCAGAATCAAGTTCCTTCTCACCTTTTAAGCCTAATTATTTGCAACGAAATTTGCAAATTTGGATCTCATAACGGATATCCAACATATCCAACGTTTGTTGTTAGATATTTTCTACGTGTAACATTCGTGACCGTAATTTCTTATGGACATATGGCAAGCTATAACAAACATTAATGTACCGTAATAACTAATCACTACCATCATATGTATTAATAAATATATTATTATGGCTACCTAGTTCTCCTGCGCACTGCATTCGTATTGCTATTGTATTTAAAATGACTCATCTACTTAGTTTATTATAATCTAACACAATGACAACAACTACGACAATAATTGCATTTAATAATTTGTTTTAAAATTGTATATTGCATTTGCCATTGTAACTTGAATCGCTATATTTGTGCATAATTGTTGTTTTAAAATGTTAAGTATGCATTTCGTTAATAGAATCCTGTAAATAATTTCGAAGTTTGTATTCATTATAAAATAAAATTTTATAGTTTACATATTTACTACAATAAATATTCGTTCCAATGTCAAGTCGACTAATTCAACCACTAATATTTTTAGCGTTTATTTGCATCAGGAAGTAAATGGTAACAGTAATAATAACTTTAATTATTGTAAGCTCGGTAGGCATTTCTGACGAATTTTATCGCTAACAAATAGTGATTATAGCCATTATAGCCGCCCCCCCCCCCCCCCGGCTTGAGAAAACATCGCTTATTTTTAAAAAGTATCTTTATTAAGTTTATACAAAAAAGTGAATATTCTTAAAATTAAATTCTTAATTAATTTGGCGCTATAAAATAGGTGCAATGGGTTTTTTTACCGTTGCTGTTTCTCAAAGTTGCCCCCCCGCTGGAAAGAAATCAGTGGACGCCCATGATTAAAACTCGAAATGGAAAAGTTTCCAGTTTCTAAGTTTATATGATTTCTCGTCATTTTGGAGATGAGTAGAATACATTTCTAAAGTTTGGCCATCAATTTATTCATTTCTGCTATTTAACAGAAACTGCTTTGTAACTGTTTTAAGAATCAAAATCATTTTCCGGCTAGGTTTAAGAGTAACAAAATCTCTTTTCAATAAGTCTCTTCTGTATTTCTAGTTTGTTCACACTAGTCTTTCTATTACTAGTGTCGAATAACAATTCATATTGAAAAAAGGTAACTCTTTCTATAATAAATATCATTGAACAGCGAATCGCGTTAACAATTTGCTTTCGTGTGCTTTCTGGATATTGCAAAACAATATAAGAAAGACCCACTCGAAGGAGGAACATACAAAGTTTTAAAATCCTGACAGTTATATTTTTGTGCTTCGCATTTGTAGCTTTTATTTAACAAGCCGGTGATTCTTTGTCTGCTTTACTATAACAATGGCTTAAGGGACAGGCGAATAGAGATGGGTTTGAGGAAGTGTAGCGATATATATTCCACATTGAGATGCGACCAACTGCGTTTCGTAATCTCATCACAATTTCGCTACGAGGTGGCGAAGCGGGATAAATCCACTCAAATGTGAGCGTGTACGTATGCTTGTTGCAATAATACTTGCCAATATCAAACTTTTAGCTGGACAGCAGAACGTTCTAAATATAAATCAACGGCAAATCATCAAAGCGATTCGAAATACATAAAAGCGGATATATAACTGAATTTCGTAGGAATGCTGTTAATTCATCATCGACATTAACGTTTTTTTAAACTAATAAATAAAATGCCACGAAATGATAGTAAATAAATCGTTACTTGTAGCACCTGGCGCAAAATTACTCAGAGAAAAAATTGATTCCTGAAATGTCAGCAGCTTTTCGTTTTTATTTTATTATTAGTAAACGGGAGGACATATTTGAGGAATATATGAAAGACTTGAATTGCTTAAACAGTTATAGAAAATTGATGAATGGAACGATATTTGCTTTTGATGCAGAAATTAATTTTTTTTTCTAGATACTATTCAAACAGCCTCTAATGGAAGCATAGTGTATAATCAGTTATTTTATAGGAGAAACACATAGGGAATATATCTTGATTTGGAAAAGTTTTTACTTTTAATTCTCACTCGTTAATTTCTTTTGCAATTGTTGTAAACTTCACAGCTTTTTACGAAATGCTATGTTGAGACTGAAAGGAGTACTTACAAAACTTATATACATTTTACATCCTTTAAGCGTGATAAACAAAACAAGAAAGGTATCCAGGTGTTAACGACTGTATTGACGGAAATCTTACTTGTTTAATGTAGATTTGAACTATGAAGCATTAATTATTACGTATTAAGGAATTCTCCATTTACTTCCATTTGAATTTTCGCACTTGGATTATTTGCTCGTTATTAATAAAATCTGACTGTACATGTATTCCACCATGAGAAGTATATTGAGGATATAAAAGGACAATGTTAAGCCGCAGAGGGGATTAGTGACCCACGAGCCTACAGCGTATGCTATACACCACTGGAAAGATCTCGCCAAGACGAATCGATTGATACCATTTTTAACTTCGAAATCAGATGGGATCACTTCGAAAAATAGGCTCAAAGTTCGAGATTTTGCGGTTTTGAACAAGAGAAACCGGTAGTAAAATCCCAGCCGGCTCGGCGGACCTCGGGTAGGCACCTGAGGAAAAACCGAGGGATGTAAGCGATACTCCAGCAGGGTGGAGCGGCAAATGTGTCTCATGACCTTCATTTCAGGGCCGTGTTGAGCCTGCGTTTGCCCCATGGGCCCCTTTCCCAATGCCCAGTACGAAATCGCCAATGGATTAGTGGCTCATTAGTTTTCTACAGAGCGAACACATTTCGAATGTTTATAGCTATACAATTTCAATGGTGCTATGAAATATTCAGACATAACTAGTATTCACGCATTTCAAAATCAATGACTATTTTGTAGGATTATTAAGACGATAGCATTAATTTTCTTACTGGACTGCCAATTTCATATAACTTATATGGAAGATCCCGAACCCGGAAGTACAAAAAATTTGGAAACTTTGTGCTTATGTACGGGATTTCCTCCTGATTACAACGCAATTGTTATTTGCTGCCCAAATTCACTCTAAGGGGATCAAATTAACCCCAGAAAATTCGGCTATTTTTCGATTTTATTTTGTAACTCGCAATCTCTAAGAATAGAAAAAAGTTTCAAGACAAAAGTTATTTCTTTTAATTGGATCTATCAAATGGTAAAAGTTTGATAAATTCTATAATCAATTAGAAAAGTTATAAACAAAAATATTAATAATATTTTCTAAAATTCGTTTTTATTCACGTGAAATCTGAATTGGTGGTTTAAATTATTGTGAAACAACATAATCTATTTTTTTCATACAAATTCCACCTTTGTCGTATTTGACTTTTGGATCCCATTGTAACATTCTTCTAATATTTATTAGGAAATAGTGCGCAACACGTATAAAAAAATAAGATAATCTATATACCCCCCATTTATAAATCACCTACATATTCACAAAGTATCGGAATTTTTTGAATTTCCGGGTTCTGGATATTCCCATGTTAGTAATAAAATATGTCCAGACATGTTTTATTTCATCACCTTCATAGGTTCTACAAATTTGGCCACAATTTTTAAACATCCAGTATTAACCAACGTTCTGATTGAGTAGCTTTCAAGTAACATTATTTAAACTTTTTTTAATGTTAGTATCACAATAAAGATACATTGCAGCAGTTTATTAAATTACTTCTCTGTTTATAAACAATTTCACAGCGATAAATTCGTTTCTGCGTTATTAAATAGTTTTGTCCAGCATCGTATGTTTACGAAACGTATTGTGCTTATCGCGTGCATTCTTATACCATTGTGCCAGTTCTTCCTCGTTCTTGGAGGATTTACCCGGCCACGCACAAATGGTGCTAGTCGAAGATTTTATTATAAGAATGTGGTGTGTACGTGTGTATGTTCGCTTGAATGCTACAGATCTATTCAAAGGTTCAGAGATTCAAACTTACATAGATAGGTAAGCTCACAACTGACGCCTTTAAACGAATGAATTATATATCATTGTTCATCGAATCAATAAGCGGATTTCATCGCGATACAATATAGCAACTAAGTAGTACCTACCTGCATTTAAACCGTTTAATCAAATCATTTCATAAAGGTTTCTCAAATGCTTTTCCTCGTAATAATTCGTAATATCTGATACTACTTTTTTTTATTGTGTATTTTAACGTCGCGTCAATTGCACTTAAGTGGTTATTAGCGACGAAGATTTAAAGGGATACATACACCTAGAACTAGAAAAATCAGGGTGAACTTTGACAATTTTTTTCTCATTAAAAATATTTTTTAATTTAAAAATCTTCATATGCATCTTGAAATATATACTTTAATGTAATAATTGTGTAAATTTAATTCGAAAACTAAGAAGATTGAGTACGTAATAGCAATTTTCCATAGGCAGTTTTTTCAACTTTGGCGATAAGCAAAATATCATAGTTCATTTTTTACAAATTAAAAAAGCCTTTTTTAATTTATAAAAAATGAACTATGACGTTTGAAAAAATTCTACGACAAAAATTAAATAATTCTATCAAAACCCTCCGTTCCAAATTTCGACTGAATCGGTCCACTGGTTCTCGAGAAATATGTATTGGTTACCATTCTTTAAGATACGATTTTGACAAATACCTACGCTATTACATGTTCAATCTTCTTAATTTAAAGTATGTATTGTAAGATATTTTCAATGAAACAAGGAATTGTCTAAATTCACTCTTGTTCTTCTAATTCTAGGTGTACGCAGCCACTTAAGGTAAATAAACTTTAGGAACCTAGATTTTGTTGCAGAGCACTGATTTTTCCATGGGAGGAAATACTTTGAATATTTAGTGGTGATCATTGAAATCTTCACTCAGGGATGCTCTTATCAGTCTTATTTGAAGCTTTTCACGAGACTTAGAGTATTTAGAACAATACAGAAGAATATGTTTGATAGTGATTTAATAATTACATATGTCGCAGATTAGCCTTTGATACCAAATAAGAATGAGCGAATCTTGTATCACATATCTTCAGTCTGTTTAATATTATTTGTTGCTTTCGATTCAATCCAGTCGTGAATTTATCTTTATTCGATATTACTTATCAACTTGATGGAGATTGTGATATTTTTAAATTACCTTTAAACTGCTGTCGTCATCCAGTCCCATACATTACATGTTTCTTAAAAAGTTTTATAAACATAAATAATAGATTTTTCTACATCGTCTTGGACGTGGTCAATGAAGTTGATTTGGTTAGATGCACGATTTTGGAGAAAAGAAGTTTGAAGAAAATAATACTGGTTTGATGTCCAATGTGTAGTAGATTATCCATGGTTGTGAATTAGGATTTTCTTCGACATCCAAATCTATCTCCTCAAATAGGTCCCTATGGTTCTGCCTTTTTCAATGTTTTTTTAAAAGGGGGATAAGCGAATATCTTCCTTTAGCAAATACCCATCCTTTCTATTGTTTTCCCGATGAAAATATTATAAACTTAATAAGATACTTCATAATATTCTAATAAATATCGACACAAAGCTTCAATATGTAGTACCTACAAACTCTTCTTATTACTATAAAATTAAATTTTCAGAAGGAATAAAAGGGCAATGACAGAAAGTGGCCAAAAAGTAAAATTCCTATAAAATACACATTTAACATGACAGAAAAGTGATAGAAAATATGTAAATTCGAGAATTATAATCTTAATAGGAATTTACCTAATTACTATGCTTGATCAGGTATCTTTACACAAGATTGATATCAATGTGCAACAAAAAAACTATAAAATTGCTACTCTGTGCAAAAACCAGAAATCATATTAATAAACGTAATAGCTTCCAATTCGACTTTATATTTGTTAAAGCAATATTGAGACAAAATATTGGATAGGTACTATTCCACTATAGCTGAACTGCAATTACGTCCTTAGTTAAATAATTTTGTAAGTATCCACTTAAATTTAATAACCGTAACTCTGCACATTTTTAAACCGACATATGTAACTATTATGTGTTCCAATTACATTTTTCGATGAAAACTACTAAACAGTTTTAATTAATATAAGGTTCAAACACTTATATTCTGCAGCAATCTTCGTTTCTTGGCAAGTACCTAAATTTGTTCATGCAGTTCTAAAGGTACGGATCCACGATGAGATTTTACATGAGACTTTTCTATCATGAGACAAAAATCGCAGTAACAACTAAATGTAAATAATAGAAATAGTCGCGGGAGATGAGATTTTCCAAAATATATCATGAATTAAGACCTTTAGAGGCCCTAAGCACTTAAAAGATTTTGCCCCCATAAAGGGTGACCATTTCAACACAATGTACCATTTCTTAGGTAGTTCCGATAATTTGACTAAAAAGTCACAATAGTTATTCTCCTGACACCCTAAGCACGAGCTTATGTTGCTTATTGGTTAATCCAACACTGCTCTCCAGAGTCTAGTTTCATGAAAATAATTAAAAAATAATAAAATAATGAAATAAATGTCTGATGAGATTAAAGTCTCATGTGAGGCACGATATTTTTGTCTCGTCGTGGATTTGCACCTTAACATTGGTGGATGGGTCTCTGGAGTTTTCGATATTCTCATACAACAACAATTTCGTGATTCTCATTTCAGTTTACACCGATTTTTCGTAAATTTACCTGCGGATTCCCTGAATGATTATTTTAACCTTCACTCTGTAAACAGGGGTGCAAACACGCCCCAAGCTAATAGAAACGTAAATAAAAAGTTACTGAATGCAAACTTTTCCAAGTATTCTTGTAGTAATGCTATCTGTGATATTTTTCACACAGAATTTGATAAAAATTTCATTGAAATTGCTGAATTTGAATGTAGTAGTAGGCTTCAGAGGCACCTGAGCGCTTAACCGTGTACAGGGGTGCATATGCACCCCGATATTCCCCATACAAAAATCAATTTTTATAAGCAACTGCGTTAGTATTTTTCTACAGTGTGTTTTGTATTTACATTCCTGTTGCCTAAAATATATGGTTTAGTAATTTTTTGTTCAGCGTAATGTCATTATCTCTAAAATGGTTTGATGCACCCATACAGCACCCGCCATTGCAGGAAGGTTGCAGGTACGTTGCGGTGCAAGACTGAAACATTGCAGGTAATATTTCTGAGATGTTGCAGGAATCTTCCTATGTCCGCACCTGTACAACATTGCATGAAATATTCCTGCAGTGTTTCAGAGATTTTACACCAATGGTCACTCAACGTTTCGGGCAGTAGGGCCAAAAATAAAAATATATATATATATATATATTATATATACCGATATTTTTATTTTTGGCCCTACTTGTATACCGTGTCTGTGAGGGAGACGGGATGACATGAATGTGTACAAAGAATCATAGAAGTACAAAGGCCGTGTTTCTTTTTCTCGTAGAAAATTTTTTTCCCCCAAGGGGATTTCGAACCGGCGACCTGTAGCGTCGTAGGCAAACACTTTACCGCCGCAACTACAACCACTGATTGATAAGAACTCTAACGTATTCGTACTTATACTCCTACCATGCAAAACTTTAAACTCAAATTATTCAAAAACGAAGGCACATTTTGACAAACTCCATTAGGGTTTTGTAACACTACACTAGCGGACAAAAAAGTTACCACTTTTTCGATTTGTTCTATTTTTGTTATTTTTTAGCATACATTTGGGACTGTGGTATGTTTAATATGCATATTCTCATGGAGAATTTAAAGCTGTATAAAACTCAGTTAAAATTAAATTTATTTAACTGACAAACAAAAGTGTTATATCACATTGAACGGGGTAACACATTTTTGGGGCCGACAAAAAAGTTACCACGTTTAGTAACTTTTTAGAAAATTGCTAGAAAATTTCCGGAACGTTGCGTGACCAAGACTAGAAAATCTCCGGAAAGTTGCGTGACCATTGCTAGAGAATTTCCGGAACGTTGTGTGACCATTGCTAGAAAATCTCCGGAACGTTGCGTGACCATTGCTAGAAAATTTTTGGAACGTTGCGTGACCATTGCTAGAAAATCCCCGGAACGTTGCGTGACCATTGCTAGAAAATCTCCGGAATGTTGCGTGACAATTTCCGAAACGTTGCAGGAATTTTGCTGGGACTATTGCACCGCAACATTGCTGGAATGTTGCAGGAATCCTCCTATGTCCGCCCCTGTGCAACATTGCACGGCAACGTACATGCAACCTTCCTGCAACGGAGTGTGCTGTATGGGCAGTTTCAGTTCAGCCTTTGCTTACGTTTCAAAGAAGTAAGATAGGTTTTTTATTGAATTAGTGTTTGGTTTGTGTTCTAAAGAAACTGAGCCTAAAACGTGATACCTATGTGAGACACCATTCCAATTGCATTACGACATTTACTCATGTCCTTCATTATTTTTCCATTGCATATCAGAAAAATAACAATTCTTTCTTCATTCCTTATGATATACAGATGCGTATGCTGTAACAACTCTACTTTCCCGACGATTATCAAATTTGCATATTTTTCTACCCTTGGCCCTTTCTGGTTGCTCCCAATTTTGCGGCAGAAATACGGTAAAAAACGAGAAAAATTTTTCACTCAAGCTGTTCTTTCAACTGAATTAGTATATTAACATATACTTCGTTCGTATTATCTATTTGATCTCAAAAATATTTGAAGCATATACGTATATAGGTATATTTTATTACGAATTTTTCTTATGCAGGGTGCTCGGTAAATCGTGGTACAATCAGCCAGGAGACGATTCCTCATACAAAAAACAAGTAAAAACATGGAATATATTTTTGTGATTGTTTGCTCAGTTTTCAAGAAAAATGATACCTATAGAACTGGGTGTTAAACGTTCCTTGCCTGTGATTTTGGTATTCGTACACCTGCCGATTTTTACTTACGGGGTCACATTAACGAAAATTTTTATACCGAAGACATAACAAGTCTTGAACAATGAAAATGATAGAAATTTACTAGACGCATGCTAGAATTAATATAATGATTTAATACGAAGAATTCAGCTTTGCTTGCAACATGCGACACTGTCCATAGTTGTTATAAGAACGCATTTTTGGATCCCGTGATATACAATAGTAATAATCTACCAACAGTATTAACTGTTTGTTACTATTCCATAGTATTGTTATTTGGCCAGTAACAGTTGATTATTGTAAACTTATTTAAGTAAATCCATATTATCTTGTGTTCGAATTTATTTTTCTCGAACATTACGGAACCAATGAAAAAAAATTATTTTACATTTTTCAGTCGTTGTTTTACGAGGAATCATCCTGCCTGGTTATATGGTGTTTTATTAAACATTCTGTATACGTAATTATATATGGAGGACTCAGAAGCCAATCAATATAAGTACAATAGCATTAAAACCGAGATTTACACTGTTTGTCCTCTAAATAATTTTGTCTAGTAATTCTGTAGTCAGAATATATAGTACCTACATGAGAGTCTGTACATATATAGATATTGCAGTTGTGGAAACAGATCTAAAGGCTCAAAATACCACCATAATAAATATGTATATGGTAGAGTGGAGCTAAAAGTCCTACGGGTAAAAAGTCCCGAATGCAAAATCTGATTGAATATTGCAGCATAACTATGCTGATGACAAGGGTAATGGAGAGGACCGCAGAGTCGTCAGTCGTTTTGGGGCTTTTGTCATTATTACATCAAGAAGTACGTCGTTTTTGCTGTGTTATTCGAAGTAAACCACAGTTTAACAGCGTATAAGGTGAATACGTTAAGATTGTATGTTCCTTTAGTAATGTATACCTGACATTGCTTATTTCTGAATGATAATATTTCCGAACCTACATATTGGCGAAACTATAGAGAAACCATTGGGGAGAAAAGTGCCTTACTTATATTTTTGACTTATATTTTTATATTTTGTTAAAAAAGTCATGTTAAAATACTAAAAAGAGTGGTTGTCTTTGTTGAAGCAAACCAATTAATAAAGTCATAAATTATCTATCTTTTTCCTGTTTTTTTACATTAAAATAATTTGAATTTAAGAAATATGGCCAAACTTCTTAAAAGAGAGTTATATCTTTATGTTGAGCCAAGATTATTGAACAATTTTTTGTTCAACCTGAATCTGTACCCTGTATTTTCATTCTTTTATTTAAAAAAAGATTTCCGTAGTATTTCCTTTCAATATTGTATACCAAAAAAATTGGTTTAATAAATATTTGTTGATTTCAAAAGAGTTTTTTACTTATTTTGTTTTATGTTACACGAAAAGCTGGTTAGAAGATATTAAGGATATTGTACCCTGGGCATGGGGCAAAAAGTTCATTTTGAATTGACACACATTTTGTGATGTAACTCAACAAAAAATAACATTATTAACCAACAGCTTTGTAAAAGTAAAGCATAATAGTTGTAGTTTATATCAAATATAAAATAACACTAAATTTTACATACGTTTGTATGAAAAACGACATTTTCAGCCCGATCCTAACCTACTATACTCAATTTTTTTTAAATTTTTAATTCTTTTTTGTATATTTTCACTTATCAGCACAACGCTTGAACAGTAGGTATCCAAATCGGCATGACCACATTCGTTATATTAATTTATACTGTTCATGCATTGTGCTGATAAGAGCGACGACACTTATTGTTAGCCGGACTTACACCAGTGGGTATATTTCGAAACGTTCTGCTTTTGTTAATTAAGTGCTGAAGAGAAATATTCTTATTTCTCAGTCAAGAATGAAGTTATAACTTAATTCACTATGAGAGTAAACAGACGAAGCCTTTAAGACTTAACAACTGTTATTAACTGAAATTATCAAAATTTGGAAATTAGGTATATGTATCTTAACTATTATTTCAAATTTCGAAGAATCATTTCCAACTCATTGTCAGTGAATTCCATTCGAAATTAAAATCCGAACCAGTGGTGTGTCAGTTATTAAATTTCAAGTAAACTTTCGCATAAAATCAATAATTCTAACTACTACATAGATTAAACGAAACCATATCAATTTTTGTATTCCGTAGTTTCTATTTTATATACAGCAAGCAATGAAAGGGGAAAGATACTCACAAAACGCTGAGAATCCTTGCAAATAATGTTCCGGTGTCGAATGGTACGGCCAATTATGAAAATGTGGCGGAAGTGCAGGCGGATACGTGATCTGCGTTAAGTTTGAAGGGTGATTGGGCACTCTAGGCAAAAGTCCGCAAAAGAATGGAAGCCTTAAAGCAGAGAAATTTGTACTCTTTTCCTTTTCATCGTTCATCCGCGTACTCATACCGTTGGTACTTTGCTCCTCAATGTGTTCCGAGAGTACTTTTTTTACATTCGACACCTGTGCAACAAGATTATCAGGACAAATTATGCATTCGACTCAAATTAATGGGCTGATATTAAGACCAAACTTCAAGCCTAAATTTCAAATCCTTCGTCACACACGTAAATACATTTTTGAATTTAACATAGCTCGGTTTTTGTAAAATTGTCTAGCTATTTTTATTACTTCTATTTAAGGGGGGAATCCTATTTTATGGGCTAAAAACATAACAAATTTTAGGATTTCTTTTTTAAGGAACTAGCATTTCGATTCATCTGAAATTTGAACCATGTTTTTATGCATCCTCGAAGAAGCTGCAGTTTTTTTTATTCATTTTTAATAATAAATATAGGAGTTATGCATCACGCTGCGCAAAACTCGTCGGTCGCTGGTGTTCATGCTATTTACCGTCCAGGTAATCTGAAACAGAAAAATGAAACGGCGTTTTACTTTGTGCATTTGTAGCTTCAATTTGATGAACCAGAATACAGCTATACTTCTCTTGTTCCATAAGATAATTGGCGCAAAATTGGATTGTAAAAATAAAAAGTTCAGACCCGTCAGTTTGAAAACTCCCCACACTGCTCAATAAATTTTTTTGTTTTTTGCTGGTTCACCAATTTCAAGCTACATATGTGTAAAATAAAACGCCATTTCATTTTTCTGATTCAGATTACCTGGTAGATAAATATCATGCACACCAAAGGCCGGTGAATTTTGCGCGGCGTGATAGTCGATCATGCATAACTACTATATTTATGGTTAAAAATTAATAAAAAAAAAACTGGAGCTTCCTCAAAGATGCATCAAAACATGGTTCAAATTTCAGATGAATCATATTGCTGGTTTCTTAAAAAAAAATCCCAAATGTTGCTATGTTTTTCGCCCAAAGAATAAGATTCCCCCCTTAATCTTACATTGTGGAAACTCGAGGCTAGTTTTCTTATACAATATAATCATTAATGTACTTGTATCTGTTAGTACGTCCAGTTTTTAAAAGAATCATTCCGATTATAATAAAGAATTTTTTGAGCCAGTAAATGGGAAGGATGATAAGAATAAAATAGTTCGTAAAAATTCACAAAGAGAACGGATATTAAGTTTCACGATGCTTTTAAGAAAACAGACTGTAACAACTTTCCATAAATAAATAATGAGAATTGATGCTACGATATTCGAAAAAATAAAAATAGTTTTTTTACACGAAAAACACAATTTCTTACCTGTGCAGTATCGTTACTCGGATCGTCACTCGAGGTATCTGCACCCGACGTGCTTCTATCGCAAGAAACGACATCCGAAGGCAGATTAAGACTCGACTTCGGTTCAGATCTTCCTTGATCTTCGTTATCGTTACCCTCCGCTTCTTTAGTTTCAAGGTGACCATAGATTCGGGCGAAAAATCGTCGGGGCGATGACGGTCCCTCTGGCTTTGTCGACATTTAATCGCGATCGAGTGCCACTGTTGTACCGTATTTTCAAGGATAATATAAAACAGCGAAGAACTCGGGAAAACCGACGTCGAGCATTCAACAATTCAATGAAGTAACATCGTGCCACCGTTTCCCATGTCAAACTTTCGGCTCTATTCTTGTTATTTCTCGGCAACATAAATGTTGAATTCTTCATTGCACGAAAATCGTTTATCGTATAAGGATCGGAACTCTCGTAAACACGATTTCCGAACGACGAAATATTTCCGTCGTAGTTCGTGCCATTTCGAACATCCTCATTCTGCACACAATAAGTAAATCTTTCGATATCACGTTTTACCCGACCGATTTGGAAATCAAGGTGAACTTGAAAGCTCTGCCGAACTATGTTCAGCGTTTACGAAATGTGAATGCGCGTGAGAGCGCGCAAGGCTGTGCGTAGGTGCACGGACAAGTGCCGTTTGCGATACGAGGAGAATTCTGTCGCAACACTTTCGAACGACGCCCGTTTGCAAGATGACTCGAGGTGGAGAACGAAAGGACTCGATACGAGATAGCACGCGCATCTGAGTTGGTTTGCTTGCAACGTCCACTCTCTCCGTGTGGTTATAGTATGAAAATCGAGAGAAGGGATGTTCGGTGGCCGTACTCCCTACCCCATGGATGTTCCCCACTATGAGTGGAACCCACCACCCCCATCCCTTCTCTTTGAGATAATTCCGTTGTTATCATTGTAACGCCCCTCTGTGAAAGGGCGCCTGCAGACGTTCGTGGCCAGTCGAACAGAAATTTTTCAATCAGATCTTATTATTTACAATTTCGCCGCGATATCCAAACAGACATTGGTAAGTCTGATTTTTGATAATGTCCTTGGCGTGGTTGACTCCGAAAATAGTGTTCATTTTTTTTTTTTTGAACGACATAGGTATTGATTTTAGTATGGGACGGTTAAATTTTTATTAGTTTTGTAAATTTTAACGCACGTTGTTATATAAATAAATTGAATTTAATTTAGTTAAAAGGTTAGTGCAATCTTTATAGATTATTTGAGGGGTGATTTTTCAAAAGGGCGCATTTCCATTTCTGACCTTGAAGCAATTTTGATGGCATCGCCTTAATAATGTTAAGGGATCATTCTATTTTCATCGGCCGAGAAATTAAGGTATTTGTAAAGATTTTTCTCTCAGTAAATACAAGATATACTGAAATAAATATTTTTGGTATTTATTAAGCTACTCTTATATTATAGAAAAAAAATTAAAAATATTTTTGAAATTTGTTTTATTTGATTTTTTACAGTGTCAATATGGCACCTGCAAAAAAGAGGTATGTTCACGGCATAGGTGATTTCCCGGCTCAGGTTTATCCGAAACACAAAATTCCAAAAGATTCTTAATCTTTACGTGTGTCGCTGTAGCCACTAGCTCAATTAACAATTTTTGTCGAGAAATAACCGAGATTTTTCTCATGGAACACGCAAGAATACATCCTTTTAGGTGTTTTGTCAAACTTTTTTTCAAACCTCCGCCATTTTCTTACTTTTCAACAAAAATTGTTAATTGAGCTAGGAGCTATAGCGACACTCATACAGATTAAGATTTTTTTGTTTCGAATTAGCCTAAGCCGGGAAATTACCTACGCCGTGAACATACCTCTTTTTTGTAGGTGCCATATTGACACTGTAAAAATCAAATAAAACAAATTTCAAAAATATTTTTTAATTTTTTTTCTATAATATAAGAGTAGCTTAATAAATACCAAAAATATTTATTTCAGTATATGTTGCATTTACTGAGAACAATAACTTTAAAAATAGCTTCATTTTTCAGCGGTTCAAAGTAGCATGGCTCCTTAAATTACATCCCCCAGTGGCACAAAATACTACGAAACAGGTTTAATTTATTTTTTAAGAATTGAAGAGAAAATAAATAGTTCATACAAAAGCTCTTATTTCCAAACTTTTTTGTTTAAATAACTATTAAAACAATTTTGCTAAATTTAAAACATTTCCGCTATCGGATGGACGAATTAAATGTACGTGTACTAATAAAAAATTTTTTTACGGTTTTTTGCGGTTATTAAAATTTTGTTCTCTTCGTGGAAATGTGCCCTTTTGAAAAACCACTCCTCAATTATTAAATTTAATTACTTTCCTGGAATAATTTTTTTAACAAATATAATATTCACGTGTTGATAGAAGAATTCTATTGTTAACATGTACCTAATCGCACACTACTTTTATTTAAGACTGCTGAAAACGTATCGTGATACTTATCTTATGAACTCTCTGCTATTAAGAATTACAAACACGTCTTCTCTCCGTTCCAAAATTGCGACACAATAAATCTGCAAGCAACTAATTAAATTATACGGTAAGTACTAATTGTTTTCATTCATGCACAAGTATTAGACAGTATAAAGTTCTCGTATTTTTTATTTTCATTACATACTCTATAACTTTATTGATTTCTAACGTGGAATGCTGTGATATTTAAACTCTGAACTATTAAGGCGGCAATTAAGGGGAGGGCAGAAGGAGAATGAAGTGACATTCAGTTTGTGAGAAGCAAAGTTTGTTAATAACTTCAGAAATTTGATAGCGTGGAATTAAACTACAACTCATAAAATTAATTTGCAACGAAAATTTGAAGTTACTCGAATAACGATAAAAGAGAGAAGTAGATAATTCGTGTGAATGGTACCTATTCATATTTTGTAGTAGTTATAGTAGATAAAAATCTTTGGAATTATAACGAATACATAATTGTAGTCGCTTTGCCACCCGTTGGCTAGCTTATTCTTTCAGAAACCTTTAAAAAATCTCACGGTGTCAACCATAACATCAATACAGTTCTTAAACAAGCACTTAATTATTTTAGTGGTAATTAAAAATCCTTAAGGATAGCTAAATATTGTCGTGTGCCTAAATTTCTGTCTTCATGATAAATATCGAAGCTGTAGACAAAAAATAACACTATGGACAGTATAAACAAAATGTGATAATCATTTCATTTCGTTAAATAATCAGAGATGTGTGTTTTTATTTTTAAAAAATCATACCTTTTGGAAAACCTAACATTCTTAATACTTGCATTTTATACAATAATTTGTATAGTATGCCGTCGCTTGCTTCATTGATAATGAAGTTCGATAATTATTAAACAAATTCTGTAAGAAATATTGAAAAAATCATAAAGCCTCCAATTAATGCCAACTTTATTTTTACTAATATTAACCCACCATCAAATTAAACTATTTACATTCCAATTTTGTTCACAATCATTTTCACGTATGAAAAGTTGAAAACACACGACGAAATTGTTCATAATTTTGAAATGTATCATAAATACGACAAAATCTTCAAGACATACATAACAGCACAGTAGATTAAGTTATTAACATTATACCAGTAGCTTGTAAAATTTTATAATAAGAATGCATTTCTTTCTGTAAACCGTCGTCTCGAAATAGATAGTTAATTTATTGTATTCAATTTATACATTTTTATATGATACGTTGCCTGAAGTCTCGTCAAGAATGTTCAGCAACATTTCATATTCTATGTAGTACTTATAACCAACGTCCTTACATCCTTGCTTTTACTCTACAAAACAAATTGCACGTTTGTGGGCGAGATGTAAGCTTGCGCACATCATAATCTCGCAATATCTTGCGCGTGTACGGTCAGCCGCACATTGAACAATCTACACTGGAAGTCTTTCCTCATGCATCAATCGAAACAGTTCGACCCTGCAGGGGATTTATGGATCCTTATTTTCTTTTTATTCTTATCCTCCAATTTTTCCCTATTGTACCGAAATCTTCATTTTAATTCACATCTCGTGAACTCGAACTTAAGGGAACTTCCTTTCTTACGTAGCACATTTCATACTCAATGCTTATTGAAGTATTTCTACCTTGGTAAAAATTGAATGGAAAAAATTTTATGCACGGTGGTTATTATTATCTAAACAAATATACGCGTGTATCATTTAATACAACCATGTAGAATAGATATTTAAAATATTATACAAACGTTTTATAATAAGCATTTAATTAAAACATAATTTTTGGTTCATTATTTAAGCGCAAAATAATATGCGCACTTCTGTTTTAGTTAATTAATATAACAACATTGCTATGAATTTGTTAGCAGTTTTTATGTTTCTTAACCGTGTTTTTGTATTTACCAATTTACCATCCCTTTCCTTAAAGTAGAATTTCTTGAAATGTATTCTCATTTGGAAATTTATTAATTATTTTAAAAGAAAGAACATGCAATACATTTATGGAATGATGCACAAATGCTTGCTGCAAAACGCTTCCTAACCACCTATTTCTTTTAAAGTGTCACGAGCTTGTTCTTCAAGATTATTCAAGACAGCGGCAAATTTTTTAGCATTTCTAAAAGAACATAAGTACATTTTTTAAACGTTATTTACAAGATTCAAAACTATAGCCTAAATAATTAAATTCACATTAATTATGTATACATTATAAAAAATCAGCATAATTACAATATCTGCGATTAAATAATTTCTTTTATAAAGAAAACAGAACTGTGGATCTAATCGACATTAGCATTGTTTTTAGATATTTCCAGGCGATAATGTTCGCAAATATAATGCAAATCGCGAACAGCTAGGTAAACACATTAAGTATACAGTAAACGTTCATATTAAACCCGACGAACGGGGCTAGCGGCGGGCGTATGACGCGTTGCGGACACTATTCCGTGCGGCCGATGCTGCGAGTGAGAAATCCAAAGCGCGAGCGAGAGGGAACGAAATAGTTGACACGAAGTTGACGTCGCCTCTTTCGTTCTCTCACATTCGACCGAAGGATTCCAAGAAATGGTGGGGATAGCCACCGGGCGTACTACGCATGGTAAAAACGGGGCTATAACGAGGATTTATTGTATACCCAATAAGTTTTTCAGAATGTGACCTAATATTTTCATATTTTAATTAGGTGACATTAATAAAGTGACTGGTAATTTCCAGAACACTCAATTTTATAACTTCCGCCCTCGTCCTTGAATCTCTCTTGAAAAAATGATTTTTCTTCATCACTCGTCACCTAGCCAAAATAAAGAAGGATGTTTTGAACAAACTTTATTCGAATTTAAAAGAATTATTCGCAGATATAAATATTTTTTATTTATTAATGAAATAAGCATGTAACACTTTAACTGGAATACGATATATCTAAAATTTTGGCTGTACTTCCGAAAGGGACCGATAGCCGATCGAGATCAGGTTTGGGATGAGGGTTGGGGAGGGGGTGTGAACCCTAAATCTAAAATTGTAGCTTCGGGTATTTATTAGTTTCCGAAATATTAATAAAAAATTGTTAATTATTTTTGGAAATTTTTTGGACGTTGGTGCAGGCACTGCTTGCCTCGCTACCTGGGAGCCCTTCCGTCCCCCTATTTTTTATTTTTGAAATTTTTGATACTATGCGCGCCCGCGAACGGTCTCCCCTAAAGTAACTGTATCTTTCAGTCGGGTGAATTTCCGAAGCTAAAATTTTACATTTGGAGTCCTCTCACATTCCTCACAACCGCGTGTGCCGTGTATTAGTATCAGTGGGGCTAGATTATTGCGGAGGGCGCGTGCCCGCCCGTTGGCGCGTAACATGGTAGTGAACCGATGCGAGTTTGGCGATGCTAAAAATGAGACTGTGGTTACAAAATTTCAAAAATAAAAAATAGGGGGACGGAAGGGCTCCCGAGTAGGGAGGCCTGCACCAACGTCCAAAAAAATTCTAAAAAAATTAACAATTTTTTATTATTAATATTTCGGATACTAATAAATACCCGAAGCTACAATTTTAGATTTAGGGTTCACACCCTCTTCCCACCCCTCCCCCAAACCTCATCTCAATCGGCCACCGGTCCCTTTCGGAAGTATATCCAAGATTTTTATAAAGTAGGTCTTTGATGTTGTTTTTACAATTGATACAGTAAATCGGGGAATGATGGACCACTTTTTTTAAAGGTAGAATTTTGTCCATAATTAATTAAATAAAAAGCAGAGGGTTTCCAATAACAAAGAAGTTATAATACTTTTCTCAAAAATAAGCATATAAAAAATGATAGCAATGGTCCAACTACTCCATACACTGTGGATATACGAATTCTTTTTTAACAAAAATATATATTTATATTTATTGTGATGACACTTGCATCATACTATCAGAAAATTCCGTGCATACTCAATGAATTTTCAAACATAGAAAAATTGGGTGGCTACTGTTTGAACATTCTAACCAAAATATCCAAAAATATATTGGTTTAGAAGATAGACAGTATCTTTCATTCGCCACCCTCCTGTATAATTAAAAAATAAAAACCGTTTTTTATAAAAGAAATATGACAATTAAGTTAACCGATTTGTTAACTTATCATAGCCATAATAAGACATAATATTCAAGATTATACTGGAAAAATTTGACGTAAATTAGTTTATGTAAATTATAATGATTATTTGCCTGGAACATATGTGCATACAGTAGTATTAATTCGAATAATTTCAGGTAAAATTATATTATTTTGAATAAATGGAGGACATTTTACCCAATGTTCTTACATTATGAGGAGAATATATCCTTAATATTGACTATTTAATAAATGGTAACGTTATAGTGAATTTGTTACCAGTAAAATAAAAGGAGTGTTCACATGAATAGTCTCACTTGTTTAACTACGGTCAGTTAGCAATTAACAGCAAGCAAGAGGAGAAACGAAGTTGTAATCATTATTTCTTATATCATAACTATTGCTGTTACGATAAAACTATGCCAAAGAAAGTAAAAAAGCAAAAGTTTCAAAAGATGGATTTTCAAACCAAGAAATTGCAAGAAAAATGAATGAACAAGTTGGAGTTATTAATAATTTGTTTAAAACCGCTGAAAATTAGTGGACAAATATAAAGGAAGAACAGATTGAGTTACGACAAAGAAGAAGAGAAGATTAATTTTATGTGAGATTTCATACTTGTCTAAGAAAAAAATTATACAAAAACTTGGAAAAATGTAACAAAAGCTTGCGTTAAAGGAATGTCATTTTGAAAGCCAGCTTCAATTTGGACGTTTGCACGTGACTTCGGTTGATCACTGGTATAAAGTGATTTTTTCGGATGAAAATAAAGTTTAATTTGAATAGATCGAATGATTCTGCACTGTTACGGTAGGGGTGCGGTTTCTTACTTTGGAATAATCGGCCTAATAATTGAAAAGCCCTTGTAGAAAACACTGTAAGTGCCAAAATTAAAAACAAAAAATTATGTTCTCCGTGCCAATGGTAATACTATAGTATAGAATTTGATTTTTGGCACTTACAATTAGTGTACTGATATCGGCGCACTCGATCGGTCAGATTACAACTAAAATTATTTTAATAAATTAAAATAATACAACCTAGCTTTTTTGCAATTAGTTAAATATATATCTTAGTTTCCGACGTTTCGATCTTGGTTTAGATCATTTTCAAGGAAAGTTACAAGCATATATCAAATACTGCGTGTGCTATTAAAAATAAGTCACCGTGCTAAGGCAAACGTGTGACTCACGAGTCGGTTGGAATCAAACTGAGGTAAACCATGAACCAAAACATCCGCTTTTAGAAGGTGAGAAATTGTATGCATTGTACGTGCATTGTACTCATTGTAGGGGCCCGCACGCGGATCGAGTTCGAACCCAAGCTCGAGTTGAAAGACGGAGCGAGACAAAGTATCATGCTTACCCTAGTAGCATTTATTTGCTGGGAGTTTGTTGGGCCAATGACGTGTTATCCGTTGGCCAACTGTTGAAGTGTCGCGCTATTTTTAAATGGGCCAGCGATTGTAACCAACGCAGGCCCAACTGAAGGTTTCTTTCCATAGGCCCAACTGAAGGGTTTTTTCTATAAGCCCAACAGTTTCTTTCCAAAAGACGTCTTACAGACGTCCAGAAGGCGTCTTGAAGAACTTCAGAAGACGTCTTAAACACGTCTTTTTCAGGCCTGGTTTAGGAAAAAAAAAATTCCCGGTGAGGAGAATCGAACCCAAACTTTCCCGCTTACGAAGCAACCGCTGTTCGCACTTACCCAACACATTTCCTTGTAAACATTTCTAATTTCTAGTTACATAATTAGTATTAATTGTTTATAAAAACTGCGCAGTGACGCGAAATATTCTACAAAATATCATCATTCGACCTTTAGACTCATTCCTTAAAATTTCACATTCGTCTCAGACAGACGTCCTCATTACGTATTTATAAATAAGAAAAGAAAAATCACAACTTGGAATATAATAACAAGTTTTTGGATGTAGCAAATTTTCTGACGTTTGTAAGACGACATTTAATCATCGTTGTAAATTTTTTGTTAATTAACCAACCATAGTAATTGTAGGCCCAACATTGAATATTCGTAGGCAAATTGTCGTAAGTTTTTGTTAATTAACCAACCATAATAATTGTAGGCCCAACATTGAATATTCGTAGGCAAACTGTCGTAACTTTTTGTTAATTAACCAACCATAGTAATTGTAGGCCCAACATTGAATATTCGTTGGCAAACTGTCGTAAGTTTTTTGCCGTAGGCCCTATGTTGGGAATTTGTAGGCAAAACGCTAACTATATCCCAACTAATTCCCAACTGTTGGCTACCGTTGGCCAACCAAAAATGCTACTAGGGTAGTGATGGGACTGATACCGTATCGATACATATCGATACTCTTCTACAAATTTCAATCTGATATTGATACATATCAAAGTCAAAAGTATCAAAAGGAATCGATGCTTCTTTGATACTTACATATGCGAATGTAACGATACCTGTTTGATACCTACACAAAAATATCGATACCTATTTGATACCTATACGAGAATATCGATATCTGTTTGATATCTACACGTGAATATCGAGATCCATTTGATACCTACCTGAAAATGTTGATAGTAACAGATAGTGACCCTCTAGAGAGTGATCGGAACAACATGTATCGTCGCTGATTGGTTACTGCGATTTGGAGCAAAAGCAGAAGTAGACAGAGCAAGAAACTGTAATAAAGAAACAGACAGAAATACGGATAGAAAGAGATAGATGAACAATCAGCTTGGAAAGCAGACGATTTAATGAATGTTTAGGTTATGTTATTTCCGGTTTTGCCCCCAAATTGCACAAATGGTTGCGGTTATACCGATCACTCCTAAGAGGATCCACTAGTGACAGAGGATGAATCCTGTTTTTGGGATTCATCTGATAATTATATCGAAGGGAGAAATAGAAGCTCATTAGATCATAATGATGTACAATATTACAGTTAGATAACTATTTTAAAGAAACTTATTTATCCAGAAAAATAAATCCTCTTATTTATTGGAAGCAAAATGCAAAAAATATTTCATTCTAGCCGAGTTGGTAAAAAAATATTTTTGTATTATGGCCAGCTCCGTGCCTGCTGAACGCGTTTTTTCAAAAGGACCCTTTACATGGTAATTATTGTCGTTGATAGTAATAATTATGATCGTCACAACAGTGAATGTGTTAACTGTAATTTCATTTGCCATCGCATTGCCGGGGAAACATTTGGGCATTTTTAAAGTACCCTTGTAAAATTTTACAGTCGTTATAACTGAGTCATAAACCATTTCCAGAATTTATAGCACCTTCAGGTCAACCAAATGTAGCTTCCTAAAAACAGATGTTTCAGTGTACCCTACAGTAACAGCATTTATGATATCCTCTATAAGCCTGGTATATCGAGGAATTTGAGATACTTTTCGCGAACGTATATCGCGATCGTGTCTTGCCGATCGTTTCGCAGATCGATGATATACATCGGACAAGTAGTACACAATACACCACTGCGGTGGATCGTGTAAAAAGCATGTGGAGTCGACGTAGAAATGGGAGCCCGAACTCGCTGTCTCTAAGTAGTGACGGGTACGACCTTCTGGCCCGCGCGAAGGAGCGCCACGATCCGGCTGCACGTACTTTTGCGGGCCGCGCGGCGTGTGGCGCGCCGGCCCGCGGGCCGGACCGCGCGCAAGACCGACCGTGTAAAGGGCCCTAAAGGCTGGAGAGTTAGTAAGACGAGAAATCAATAAAAAAATAATAAAGTAAACAAAATATTATTTTTTAATAACATTGTATAATGTACCAATTTCTACACATTAAGGAATAATGTATATGTACATCATTTATTAATAAAAATTCAATTATATAGGTAGTTCACGATATTGATTCCTACTCCTACTTCATTAGTTATATTATCAAATCATGATTGGTAATAAATAATATTTTCGTGAAGTACTAAATTGCAAATCGAAACTGATACTTTCATACAAGCATGCAGCAGGTATTATATATATATATATATATATATATATATATATTTTTTCAAGTAGGTATCAAATAGATATCATAATAGGTTTGCCATCTGATCACAGAATTATCAAATAAATAACGATAATTTCGTACAGTATCAAACAAGTATCGATCATTTCGTAAGGTATCAAACAAGTATCGATAATTTCGTAACGTATCAAACGAATATTAATACTTTCGTAAAGTATCAAACCGGTTTTAATTCTGTATAGTATTGATATATTATCGGTTGAAGAAGAATCGGTATCGATAATTGATACTAAGTACCTAAAATTTCGATGCGTACCGATATTTCCTATTGAGTACTTTGGTATGGAATTGATTGAATATCATCAATAGTATCTGTGTCAGTCCCATCACTAATCATGCTTTCTCTCTTTCGTACCCGACGGCAACTTCGTGTTGACTCTTTCGTTTCCTCTCACGCGTTGTCGGGTTCTCTTACTCTCGTCCGCAGGCTTCCAAGAAATGGTGGGGATATTCGCCGGGCTGTCAACGGGAGGTAAAAACGGGTTCATAACGGAGATTTACTGTATATGAACATTGCTTTGCTCGTATCAGTGTTACAAACACAGCTTGGAATATCACAAGTGCATAAATATGCAAATAGTGTAACGTAAATATGTAAATAAATTTCCTGTGCAACTCATTACCCCGTCGATTTTTTTAAATGATAAAGAACAAAGGGAAACATCAGCAGCACTGAAAACTATATAATCGGATTATAAATGTATTTTCTTTAAGTCGAAGTTATTTCCAAATCCAAAGTGTCAAGGTTATTTATATTTATAAGCTATTTTCGTAGAAGTCCTCATTTTTCATTCGATTTGTACCTACATGATTTGCAAGAAATATGTAAGTGATAAAATTCAAGTGAACAGGAGTATATCGGGTTCAGTCACAAATAATTTTAGTTATAACAAATGTGTATTTTTTTAGAAAATTTCATGTAACGCACAAGTTTTTTTTTAGTAGACAGTCATCCCTTTTAATGAAAGCGTGATTTTAAAGTGCAATGTCGGATTTAAAAGTGCCTTCATTCGCCTTGTGATACTTGGGGAAATCGAAGAAGTAAACGTAGAATCTTTTTGCGAAATCTTATTCCAGAAATATCACCTTGAAGGTTGAACCGCACATATGTTATTTTTCCGACTCTGACGATCATCTTTTAAAGGATTGTTGGACTAAAAAATACGCCAAACAACAAGGGAAGTAGCAGAGTAGCTAAACATATCACTGACGACTGTATGCTTTTACTTACGGGGGTAGGTACACCACCCTGAGTCTGTAAAAATAAGTAAAGTTTGGGAATTTTTTTCATAGGTAATTACCAAATGAAATGTTCCAATTTTATCAGAAGATATGAATGTAACTTCCAGCTACTATATACTGCTATTTTTAAAATGTGAAAATATGGCAAAAAGGCGGAGTTATTTGGTAATGTATTACCTACCCTAGTAGCATTTTTGGTTGGCCAACGGTAGCCAACAGTTGGGAATTAGTTGGGATATAGTTAGCGTTTTGCCTACAAATTCCCAACATAGGGCCTATGGCAAAAAACTTACGACAGTTTGCCAACGAATATTCAATGTTGGGCCTACAATTACTATGGTTGGTTAATTAACAAAAAGTTACGACAGGGTTGGTTAATTAATTACGACAGTTTGCCAACGAATATTCAATGTTGGGCCTACAATTACTATGGTTGGTTAATTAACAAAAAATTTACAACGATGATTAAATGTCGTCTTACAAACGTCAGAAAATTTGCTACATCCAAAAACTTGTTATTATATTCCAAGTTGTGATTTTTCTTTTCTTATTTATAAATACGTAATGAGGACGTCTGTCTTGAGACGAATGTGAAATTTTAAGGAATGAGTCTAAAGGTCGAATGATGATATTTTGTAGAATATTTCGCGTCACTGCGCAGTTTTTATAAACAATTAATACTAATTATGTAACTAGAAATTAGAAATGTTTACAAGGAAATGTGTTGGGTAAGTGCGAACAGCGGTTGCTTCGTAAGCTGAAAGTTTGGGTTCGATTCTCCTCACCGGGAATTTTTTTTTTCCTAAACCAGGCCTGAAAAAGACGTGTTTAAGACGTCTTCTGAAGTTATTCACGACGCCGTCTGGACGTCTGTAAGACGTCTTTTGGAAAGAAACTGTTGGGCTTATAGAAAAAACCCTTCAGTTGGGCCTATGGAAAGAAACCTTCAGTTGGGCCTGCGTTGGTTACAATCGCTGGCCCATTTAAAAATAGCGCGACACTTCAACAGTTGGCCAACGGATAACACGTCATTGGCCCAACAAACTCCCAGCAAATAAATGCTACTAGGGTACAATGTAGTGTAGGATTTTTAAAACAATTTAATAATTATAGAAATAGCAGCAGTTTGAAGAGGAAAAACTTCAACGTCTAAAATTGTCTTTTTTTGGAGTTAAAAGAGGTGTTTCCGTTTAAAATTGACACCATTTCTAAAATTATTAAAAATTTCAATACATTCTTATTTCATAAATCAACAAGAATTTTTAATTTTTGAGCAATCAATATTCTAGCAGAAGAGGTTTTGGAATTCCCGAATAACTCCGCCTTTTTGCAACATTCTCATTTTTTAAAAATAACAGTATACAGTTAAAAGTTACATTTGTATCTTCTGAAAAATTGACACTTTTCATTTAGTAATTACCTACGAAAAAAATTTCCAAACTTTACCAAAATTGAAGCGGGGAAAGTCTCAAGAATCATGGCCAAATTCAAAATTCAAAATTTGATGTGCAGTTAACTGAAAAGTCGGAGAAAATAGAAGTTGTTTATTACTTTGCCTCAGCATTTAATTCCTGAGGTGTATAAGAGAAAACGTTACAGTTGCAAACGTGTTAAGAGAAGGCTTATGCTTGGAAACGAGGGTGTACGTGTTTATTGACCGCGACTCGCAGTAGTTCCGACAATTGTACCCGTTACGAGAGGAATAATCGTAATATCGACAATAGAAATCGCACAAAGGGAATTAGAGACAGCTTGGCGTACAGCCGGACACGCGCATGCGTCATGTTCGACGAATCCCCGTTGGTCCATCTTTAATTACATTGATTTCTGCCTCGTCCCTGATTGGTTCTTGCCTCCACTACTGTTATACCGCCCTGCCGGGTGTTAATCACGATAGGTAATTTTCACGCAAACACAAAAGAATTGGGATTATCCTTGCAATATCGACGGGCCTGAATTCATCGTAGCCCTGCTAATTGCTAGGACACGAAGTATTTTCGCTCACTACTCTGTACTTATGAACGTCTTTTGGTCACATTTCCCAACATTTTACTGTATCTTTACCTATATTAATCGAAATAATATCCGACAGTAATGATAAATTGGTTTTTCGTTGCAAAACTGTTTACAAATGAGGCAGTGAGAGCAACAACGGACTAACCCACATTTTTTTAGAAATTGATTTAGCAGCAATAACATATTCCAATAAGCTCTACTAATCGTATAGAATAGGAAAACAATTTTTTTTTAATGTGCGTTGGTCCGGTGTCGTCTCACTGCCTCAAATATAACTACATCTGTGTTTCCCAGCCGTTTTGAGCCGCGATTAGGGCTGGGACTATTTGTCGAATTTTTCGGTATTCGAATATTCGAATACTTCAGTTGCTCAATTATTTGGCGAGTATAATTCGAATATCCAAGTATCCAAATACTATTCAAATATTTAAGGGGGGAAGCCACTGTGACGGTCGAAAATAAAGGCTATTTTCAAGACATTCTTTTATAATGAAATGTAACTTTCTACGAAAAATCTTTATTTCCAACTGAAAATACATATATTTAACTAATATGTAATGCTCTCAGATTGAAAAAATTTTCAATAGTATGGCCACAGCATACGATAACGTTAGGCTCTGCAAAAAAAATTACAAAACGGGTGCACGTGTAATTTTCCAACATTTGATCCGAATTGAAAAATTCGAACGGTTTCTTAAAGTATATTACAGTAGCTTCAGTTGCACGTACGGATTTAAAAAAATATTCATTTTTGACGGAATGGCGGACTTGAGAAGGAATCTGGAACAAAAAGTATCAAAAATCAACATGTTTTTTTTAATGTTACTATTGAATGAATTATTCGATCAAAAAACTGGTACGTGCAACTGAAGATAATTGTATTACGAATATTCCCTTAAAATTTCAAGTGAATCCGATAAAAATTGACTGAGTTATCAATGCACCCAGTTTGAAAAATGTAGTTTCGAGATAATCGCGTTTAAAGTTTTGACAGAAGTTATTTGGGAAATAACATCGGAATTTTTCAACTTACTAAAGTGCATCCACTCCAGGGCCATAAAATAGATCGTGTAAATCAGCTACATTGTCTTTCTCCTCGTTTAAGCTATGTATTCGTCGTAATCGACCTTCATGTGTCGCTGCCTGCGCTTTTCGGTCGGCAGCAGATATACGTAGCGCGTCCTGCTTGTCTCGGTACGCAGCGGCTGTTGGCCCAATTTTAACATTTAGATGTTCCAATATCCGTAGGAGACCAGTATGACCATCATTGAAGAGAATTGTGGCCAAATAAGCAGCTAAATGTACTATGACGGCCTCACTTGATAGTGTTTTAGGTGCGAATTTCCAAACGAGAGCGTTGAAGCTCTCGTTATTATTCTGAGTGAATCCACCTAAACATTTTTTAATAGTTCTTTGTCACTTAAGTCTTCATAAATCGGTGTGATGGCAACAACAACATCCTGTTGCAATGGCGTGTTATGCACATATTCATCCAAATTATTGTTGGCCTTCGATTTCTGCCACGTGCACCAAGAATCCGCGCCCCTCCGGGCAGTAGTGATGTTTCGGCGATTTATCTGTTGAGGTCTTGTGGTATAAAGTGGCCCACACTGCTTTATACATATCATCCACAGAATCGGCATTTCTACGAATTGCTAGTCCGTAGTAAGCACTTAACTCGTCTATGAGTTTTCCTGTGAGCTTACCTCTGCCCCCGAGCCCTTTAGTATTTTCTTGCACACACGAAGTCTTGCGCCCATTCTTTTCTGCACATGATTGATGCATTCTTTCTTTTTTACAGTTGAATCGCACGATTCTATAATTCCTTTGTATGTCCGGCTGTCGCCATCTCCAATGTAGTTGATATATTTATTTTGAAGCATCTCAGATCTTTTAAACATATCGCAAATTCCGTCCACTTCCATTTTACCTGCGGAGCCTTTATGGTTTGCAGAGCACTCTTCTTCGTGCGACTCTAACCATTCTTCATATTCTGCACTATTGTTTTTCTTCTCCCAATAAACACATGCTCTGCAGTAAGAGGATTTTATAATTACGTCCAGAACTTTATTTGTGTAATACCCAATAAGACTCGCTATTCCGAAGAGCGAACTGAATCCTCTTTTTTTCCAACTTCCGTCGCCAGAAACAGTAAGCCCTACCGGTTCTGCAACATTTTCTGCTTCTGCAGTTTTTTCCATTTCCTCTTTCCCACTTCTATATAACGAGTAATCGCACACGGTTTTCGCTGCATTGCGAATACGCTTAACAACACTATCATAAAACGAATGAAATACAGGTCGTGGTAAATCCATAAAAGCACAAAACTTTTCAGCTCCTTGAAGGCCAACTCCCAATAGACGCATCGCGAATATAAATCTGGTATTTATTTCGTAAGCATTGCGAATTAATGGACACGAATCAATATATTTGGCGTCACAATTTGCACACATTAAACCCAATTTGAATCCAAGTCCACGTATGCTTGATTCCTTGAACTTAATGTCACCTCCGCACGTTTTACAACTCACATGTTCACATACGGCGGAAAAAACAGTAAAAATGTTCAATATTCTGTAACCAATTGACTGATCAATAATCACGTCGGTATGCCATGTTTTCAACTTCTTTGCAGATGTACTCCTATTCTCAACACTATTTTGCATTTCAAACCGATTTGGGGGCCGATTTCTTTTTTTGCCATCCGATGTTTGTTTCTGGTATCGTTTGCCTTTGCGATCCATATTTCACCTTGGCTTAACTAATGCGTACTGAGAATTTGTTCTGACTCTTACTGGTATTTCTTTCTGACTGATTGGTGCAGCGGTAGAATCCCCACTTCGCGGAGGCGGACGGATAGTAAAACAATAAACCGCGTTTTTCCCAGATCCAGTAATTAGGGAATTTCCCACACCCTTGCGCATCGCGTCTTTATTGCAATTATTATTCGGGAAATTCCCAACACCTCGGGGGCTATCGGGTGCAAGGAAAGCAAGACTCGGACCCTTTACAATAAACTCTGACTTTTCCAGCCAGAACATTATTTTAAAAATTGCTAGATGAAAATAAAACACTTTGCAACTCAAAGATAGCAGAAGTATACATCTAAACAATATATAAACATATAATCCCTCTTATTACATTTGGATTCATGGATATAAACTGTCCGGGCGATCGACTCCAAGCCACCCGCGCGGGCACTTGGTTCCGAGCGCTGTACTACCTATAGAAAACCTGCCGTAGCTCCGAGAATTTTTCGAAATCCACTTTGAAACTGTGCAGGTATGATTTTGAGAACACAATCATTAAGAAAATGCAAAAAAGAAAAAATCGGGAAAAAAAAAAAATTTCACAGTGGCTTCCCCCTTAAGTATTCGAATACTATTCGAATCTTTGAGTATTTGAATACTATTCGAATCTTTGAGTATTCGAATACTATTCGTGAATTATAAATCAATTTCTTTAGATTCATTTTTTTACAAGCTTTTATTTAGTTTCAGTTAAGAGTTCGTTAGTTTGTCACGATGAAATCTTGTAAGTTAATTTTGACCCACTTGAATATATCCGATCGACTTGAAACTATGCACATATATATAATTCCGATGACAATATAATATTTTCACTAAAAAGCATAAAATACTTTATACTAAATTTTTTTTTTAAAAAACAAGCTTTTATTAAAATGTACTAAAAAGGAACCTATAATTTTAATACTGGCCCAAATGACTGCCTGAGAAGAATTCCCTCATATGACTAAAAATAAACGGGTGAAAATATTGTATTGTCATCGGAACTACGTATGTGTGCAAAGTTTCAAGCCGATTGGATATATTGAAGTGGGTCAAAATTAGCTTACAAGATTCACCCTGACAAACTAACGAACTCACAACTGAAACTAAATAAAAGCTTGTAAAAAAATGAACCTAAAGATCTTGATTTATAATTCACACCATAGTATTCGAATACTGAAATATTCGAATACTCAAATATTCGAAGCTTATTTGTAGCATTCGAATACTTGTAAAATATTCGAATATTAAATTATTCGAATAGTCCCAGCCCTAGTCGCGATCCCCTTTTATTATATTCAAATAACTTCCCCCCCCCCCGCCCTCCCCACCTTATATACGATAAGATAAATTTAATAAGGTAAAGAAAACACATTAAAAATAGGTGTTTCAGAATATAATTCTAACTTAATAATATTGAAAAAAGCCACAAAACCGTGGCGACCTCCTAAAAAATACTTCGCGACCCACCAGTTGGAAATCATTGATATAGATCATATAAACTTCATTCCACTTCTTGAAATGTTAGTTTTCAAATTAGAAGATATTTTTAAAAAATAATGAACAAGTGGAGGTCACTTCTTCACTTTCATTGTCAGCATAGGTATTTAAATTATGAATTTTTGGAATTTGTTTCTATTAAGGTACTGTTCTCCTTCTTCTTTCACAATATTCCGTGAGTTTTTCTGAAACGTCGAACTTCATTAAATATTATAGACTTAACATTACGCGTCTTTTCCACACCTTTTTGATCCAAAAAAATGTTACGATTTCAAAAAATGTTACGATTTCAAAAAATGTGTGAAAAATGTGGTATAATGCGTAATCATTTTAATCGAATCATTTTGATGGATTACCTTTCTTCCATCGTGACGTTTGGTCTTACGCTCCCCTCGTGGAACAAACGTGCTTATCGCGTGACTAAAGTACATCATGTTTTTTCTAATGGTGATTTCAAACGCTCTATTTAATTGCCAATAACAAAACTCTGCAGTTATTCTTTGAATGCAAGATAACAGTTCATAATAGATAATTACTTCCATATAACAGCAACCTGAAATAAAGCTACTTACAAATGTGGTCCTAGTGTTGATTGTAGTATTAACCTGGTAACGAGGGAAGACGAGTTAACTCGTCATCTAGAAATTCTTCTGCGTTAAGTGGGACGAGTTGATTGGTCGCTAAAATTTAAAATCTAGTAAATAATTGAGGACCTTGCAACAAGAGGGGTGCAGCTTCATCTTTACCAACTTCGAGTAGGGTCACCTGTCCAGTGAATGAACACTTAAGCTGCATGTCTGTTAAAATTAGTATTCAAAAGTCGTTATTCAATCGCCTGAATGTTATTTCTGTAAGCAAGCTATTTTATTACTAAAGTCAGACATCCCGGAACACAATTCTAGCAATGTTTGATAGTTATAACTTTCATTAAAAGTCTGGTAGAGGATTAAATAAAAAATGGGCCAATGACCAGTGAATGAACATAAACTCATGAATAAACAGATGTACCCCAGTGAATGAACGGGATAATAACAGTGGTTAGGTTTCCAATGTATTTAGACGATTTATTGTGTAAATAATTTTTCATTCTCCAATTGCAATAATATTATTTATTTGATACTTTACTAGTCTTATAAGATCATAATTATGCATAGTTGAAATTTGGTTTCTGGGCTGGGTTAATCTAACTTCCACATTGACGGCGAAAATGTCAAGAGAAAAAAAAACCCGGGTAACCTATTCATTCGTTGGTAAAGTTAGAAATGTCCAGTTCATTCATTGGTATTCACTGGTATCTCCCATCCAATGCATAAATACCTAACCCTAGTAGCATTTTTGATTGGCCAACGGTAGCCAACAGTTGGGAATTAGTTGGGACGTTTTGCCTACAAATTTCCAACATAGGGCCTACGGCAAAAAACTTACGACAGTTTGCCAACGAATATTCAATGTTGGGCCTACAATTATTTTGGTTGGTTATATAACAAAAAATTACGACAGTTTGCCTACGAATATTCAATATTAGGCTTACAATTATTATGGTTGGTTAATTAACAAAAACTTACGACAGTTTGCCTACGAATATTCAATGTTGGGCCTACAATTACTATGGTTGGTTAATTAACAAAAAGTTACGACAGTTTGCCTACGAATATTCAATGTTGGGCCTACAATTATTATGGTTGGTTATATAACAAAAAATTACGACAGTTTGCCAACGAATATTTAATGTTGGGCCTACAATTATTATGGTTGGTTAATTAACAAAAACTTACGACAGTTTGCCTACGAGTATTCAATGTTGGGCCTACAGTTACTATGGTTGGTTAATTAAAAAAAAATTTACAACGATGATTAAATGTCGTCTTACAAACGTCAGAAAATTTGCTACATCCAAAAACCTGTTATTATATTCCAAGTTATGATTTTTCTTTTCTTATTTATAAATACGTAATGAGGACGTCTGTCTTGAGACGAATGTGAAATTTTAAGGAATGAGTCTAAAGGTCGAATGATGATATTTTGTAGAATATTCGCGTCACTGCACAGGCTTTATAAACAATTAATACTAGTTATATAGCCTGAAATTAGAAGTGTTTAAAAGGAAATGTGTTGGGTAAATGCGAACAGCGGTTGCTTCGTAAGCGAGAAGTTTGGGTTCGATTCCTCCTCACCGCGAATTTTTTTTTTCCTAAACCAGGCCTGAAAAAGACGTGTTTAAGACGTCTTTTGAAGTTGTTCAAGACGCCTTATGGATGTCTGTAAGACGTCTTTTGGAAAGAAACTGTTGGGCTTATAGAAAAAAAACCTTCAGTTGGGCCTGCGTTGGTTACAATCGCTGGCCCATTTAAAAATAGCGCGACACTTCAATAGTTGGCCAACGGATAACACGTCATTGGCCCAACAAACTCCCAGCAAATAAATGCTACTAGGGAACAAACTCGACAAATTCTTAGAAATCCGTTAATTCATACAATATTTTTCGTTAAAGAAACATCTAAACTATCTAATTATAACAACAAATTTATCATAGGACCATTAAATGCACCTCAAAGTAGAAATTGTAGATATCACGTAACAAGACTTACCTCGAACTTGTTGGACGCCATGAGGACAACTGTTAAACAAACGGAATTAATACCGTATCGGTTATAATTAAACAGAAAAACGCTTTTGCAAGATATCTGTAGGTCTACAGTCTAAATGTCAGTGTCAGTTTCAACGTGAAGTGAGCGCGATAGGCGTTAATTTTTCGTGTTATATGACCAACGTTCATTCACTGGGGGGTGTTCATTCACTGGACAGGTCACCCTAAATTAGAAAAAACTGCTTCAAAAATTATTGCTTTGACATAATATTAAAAAGAGAACACTAATTGAAAAATATATATTTTCACACGATAAGTTGTAATTATTGAGTTGATAAGTATTTATTTCTATTTTTACGAATTTTTCAAATCTGGAGCTGCCCAAAATAAAACTATTACACAAAACAGTAATGGGTGCCGGTTCAAAATTAGCAATAAATCGTTCATTTGTTGTCGGATTTGCATCAGACGTGTACCAAACGATGTAGAATTTTTTTTTACGTGCATTACACGTCATAACTCAAGAACTCGTAAAAATGGAGCTGCACCCCTCGTGCTGCAAGGTCCTCGATTATTATGCTAGGGCATGAGTGTCATTTATTGTGGGCAAAATAAGTGAATTCGTCTGTAATCCTTTTCAAATATACAATTTTAAATACACGGAAGACGTTCCCCTAGTAGCATTTATTTGCTGGGAGTTTGTTGGACCAATGACGTGTTATCCGTTGGCCAACTGTTGAAGTGTCGCGTTATTTTTAAATGGGTCAGCGATTGTAACCAACGCAGGCCCAACTGAAGGTTTCTTTCCATAGGCCCAACTGAAGTTTTTTTTCTATAAGCCCAACAGTTTCTTTCCAAAAGACGTCTTACAGACGTCCAGACGGCGTCGTGAATAACTTCAAAAGACGTCTTAAACACGTCTTTTTCAGGCCTGGTTTAGGAAAAAAAAAATTCGCGGTGAGGAGGAGAATCGAACCCAAACTTTCCCGCTTACGAAGCAACCGCTGTTCGCACTTACCCAATACATTTCCTTGTAAACACTTCTAATTTCTAGTTACATACCTAGTATTAAGTGTTCATAAAAACTGCGCAGTGACGCGAAATATTCTACAAAATATCATCATTCGACCTTTAGACTCATTCCTTAAAATTTCACATTCGTCTCAAGACAGACGTCCTCATTACGTATTTATAAATAAGAAAAGAAAAATCACAACTTGGAATATAATAACAGGTTTTTGGATGTAGCAAATTTTCTGACGTTTGTAAGACGACATTTAATCATCGTTGTAAATTTTTTGTTAATTAACCAACCATAGTAATTGTAGGCCCAACATTGAATATTCGTTGGCAAACTGTCGTAAGTTTTTTGCCGTAGGCCCTATGTTGGGAATTTGTAGGCAAAACGCTAACTATATCCCAACTAATTCCCAACTGTTGGCTACCATTGGCCAACCAAAAATGCTACTAGGGTCCTGGTGAGGAAATGGACCTAATTAACAGGTTAAACTAATTATAGCCAAGGATGATTCACTTACGTTAGCTTAACAACCTGAAATACATCATAAGCTGCTTGTTTTAAATGTTTCAAACAAAACCCAAAATACATAGTATTAAAGGAAGTCAAAATATGGCTATCGTCTGGACCAAAATTATAAAACTATCTGCAAAATTGTCTTTCTAATTAACAAATTGGTATCACAATTGAAGGGAAGAAAACGGACTTTTCTGGGTTCAGACGATAGCCATATTCGTACTGAATAAAAGTTATTATTAATCATTTATTTCAGATGCCTACGAAGGACAGAATGATGACTGCCAATTGGACATCTCCTCAAAAACGCACGATCTTCATGTCTTCGTAGGTATAGATATCTCACACTGAATACAGTTGAAAGCACGATTAATATTTTAGAGAAATCGTTGTGTACTACACTTACTTTGATTGCCCATAAAAAATTCTGCAATATGGTAATAGTCCAGTGAAATTAGACGGAAATATGGCCAATGTACCGAATAATTCCCAGCAATTTAAATTTTGACGCGGGCTTTTATTTCGTCGTTTTAAACAATATGTTAAAAGTCCCCATCAATCTGACGTCCGCTAAAAATTTTATAGAGGGTTGAAGGTAAAGAAAGGATGTTTTTCGCGAATATTTCGTTATCTAACAGTTTTACGGCAAAAATAGTTATTCTGAAATTTATATCTTAGGAAATTCTCTACAAAAAAGGTTGTATGAGTTTTTTCGTAGCACTAATCATTTTCATGTACGAAGGGTTACTAAGTTTCAACCCTCATAGTTTTGACAATGGAAGATCCCGAAGCCGGCAATTCAAAAAATTATGAAACTTTGTGAATATGTAGCGGACGTTCTCCTGAGTACAACGCAATTTTGTTTGCTGCCCAAATTCACTTCAAGAGGGTGCAATTGGCTCCTGAAAATTTTTCGATTTTGTATTATTACTCGCGAACTGTAGAAGATTGAAAAAAGTTTTCAGGAAAAAGTGACTTCTTTTAATTAGGACTATCATTTGATAAGTTACAGTTCTCACAATTCTTACAGTTCGCAACTTATAACACAAAATCGGAAAATAGCCGGATTTTCAGGGGCCAATTTCACCCCCTTAGAGTGAATAAATTTAAATTTAATCTTTGGGGATATGTAGAAGATATATAGTTATGTATTATTATTTTTTTTGCTGCCCAAATTCACTTTAAGGGGATGAAATTGACCACTGAAAATCCGGCTATTTTCCAATTTTGTGTTATAACTCGCGAACTGTATGAACTGTATCTATCGACTATAACTTACCAAATGATAGTCCTAATTAAAAGAAGTAACTTTTCCCTGAAAACTTTTAAGGGCAAAAGTGTTTCTCGCGAAATTGCTTATTATCTATTGGAAAATCTACAGTAAATGACATCCCCATAAAAAAAACTTCAAAAAAGTAAAAAAATTACGCCAAGTACATGAAATCAAATAAATCACAAAAGAATAGAAGATCATAATAATTAGAATATAAAAAAAAGATGTGAAATCAAAATGAGCTGCAAGTACATAAAGGTGCTTTCCAACTGCGCTTAAGATGACACAACTACATATACACAGCTAAAATGCTATGTTCATACATTCCATTATTCATATCGCCGACATTTTAATAATGTGAAGATAAAATGTAACATCTAGACATTTGCCTAGATGTCCGCGGCCTGGAAGTAAAATATTTGGCATGGCCAAGCAAGGTATTCTCAGATCATCAATACACATACCTTCCCTCTCGCAGGCTTTCAAATAATTTGTCAATTTAAAACTCTGACAATATGAGTACATTTTCATTATATTGTGTATTAAAATAATTCTAAGATCATTCATCGACACCGATACCTTTCCTCTCACAAGCTTTCAGATAATTTGTCAATTTAAAACTCTGCCAATATGAATACACTTTCATTATTTTGCGTTTTTAAATAATTCTTATTCATCGACACCTTGACCTTGCCTGATTACGCCAAGTATTTGACTTCCAGGCCGCGGACATCTAGGCAAATGTCTAGATGTTACATTTTATCTTCATATTATTAAAATGTCCGCGATATGGGTAATGGAATGTATGAACACAGCATTTTAGCTGTGTATATGTAGTTGTGTCATCTTAAGCGCAGTTGGAAAGCACCTTTATGTACTTGCAGCTCATTTTGATTTCCCATCTTTTTTTTTATTTTGTAATTATTATTGTCTTCTATTCTTTGTGATTTATTTGATTTCATGTATTTGGCGTAATTTTTTTACTTTTTTGAAGTTTTTTTATCGATATCGGCGCATGCGCATTACGATCGAATAGGACACATACTTCTCGCGCTCGCACATGTCTTTCTCTCTCGCACTATGTTGGCGACAGTTTCAAGCTTTCAATGAGACCTACATATATACATGCTCTAAGAGCGACAGTTGACATATATGTGTAGGGTGTGGAACATGTACTTGGTGTCGAGACGCTACCGCGTCTCTAGATAATCAAAAAGTATCATGAAGACATGATGTAGGTGTAGACGATCGCCCACGAAGTGGATCGCCTCGGAAGACAGCATCTAAATAAAGAATAATCTAGATTTCAGATGTATCAACAGACGATGGTCGCGTCTGGAAGCTAATTCCCCGAAGCTGAAAATCTGAGCACTGAATTGATTTGTGGCCAATAAAGGAATGACAAGTATAAAAAGTGACAGAGGAATCAGTGTTCGAGCGGAAAACGAGAATACAATTGGAATTAGCAAAGTTGATTTCACAATCTTTGCCTGTGAACTTTTTTAATTTTTTTCGTGAATTAAAAGGAATTAGCTTCTTTCATACATGAGTCATGTTTATGGGGGGGGTATTGTGATAATAGGCAATAAAATGATCGAGTTCCTAGGGCCGCAACAGTTGGCAATGTTGACCCTGTATGCTATGCGGAATTCTGTTTTCTTTAGGTATTTCTCTGTGTTCTCCTTTCACACTCAACCGATCGGAAAACAGGAAAACGTGCTCCAAGAGCCCTGAAACTTTACATTTAAAATTCGAACATTATTGCAATCCCTCTAGCAAAGTTGTCCAGCAGTCTAAGTCTTTCTTTTCTTGTATTTATTAGCGTTTAGTGTATATTTACGTATCTCTACTTGGTAATATAGTATTTATCAATAATTAAATATCGTGTACATAATTTATTGTATGCGCTTTCAAGACGTTCTCTCATCTTTCTATTTTTAATAAGGCTTGTGTATTATTATATTTTATAATAAGATTTATGCATCTTTAATATAACAATATGTACAAACATGAAGATTTTTCTTTATGATAAATTCTGTTTGATGGATATGCTATTATTTGTGATGATACGTACATGTCCCTTTGGCGCAGAGGATAGCGCGTTGGACTTCTAATCCAAAGGTCGTGGGTTCGATCCCCACAAGGGATGGAACAATTTTTTTTTAAATCTTTCATTTTATTTAATATTCTATAAATCATTTTTCATGGTTTATTATTCTTTTGTTCACCAAAATAATTTATCTCCGTTTTATACAGGCTGTTTATAAAAATATGAAACATTTTTTCAGTATCTGTTCTACTCGCCAAAGGAATAAAAAAAAATGGTAGGTACATGCATCATATGTCCGATAATGTTTAATTTCGAAGTTATGAGCATTTTTACATTCGAAAAAGAAAGTTTACCTAACGTGACAACCTCAATTTACTTGTAAATTATTCGCTGTTAAAATATATTTTAAACAAAACTTGCATGTTATCAAGGGGGATATATGTATAATGCAATAATATGTTTTTTGCAGTGTTACATTTTTATCAAGATATGACAGTCACCTTCAGCTTTCTTAAATGGGATGGTCAATATTTCTTCCTGAATTTCGATAAATTATAAAATACTGCATAAAGGGTATATCATGTACTAAAATAGACAGTTCCTGATATACCAGTAAAATACGTTTTATTTATTTTTAAATAGTGTTTGAACTGGCTTGTCAGGCTAACTCCACCGACATTGATAATCAGTTTCACAAAGTCAAGGAGGGTTCTCTATTGACCAGTGACCAGTATTACATTATTTCTTAAATTCAAAATGTAGGTATCTTTATCAGTGAATAGCTGATTCGTGCCCAGCTCGGGCACCAGATCTGACGCCACTTGACTATTTTCTTTGGGGAACGCTAAAGAATGGAGTCTATCATTACTGCATGTCATGCAATACCAAAAGATACACTTACATAAAAAAGTGTCTCATTCAGTTATCATTTAATCACATAGTTGCATTAAGGGGGTATACCCGTTTGACAGTGTCAAAAAAAACGGATTTTTTATGTTTTACATGTTTTCATAGATTGGTGTTTTAGAAATATTATAAAACAAGTCCGATGTAAAAATTCAGAAAATTGACGAAGTTATACGCATTTGAGTGAAACAACACAGGTAGCAAGGGGTGGCGCGGCGGCTCGACCGATTGCAGCGGAACTACATTTTTCATTACGGTGGCCCTAAAAACTCGCGCTACGTTCAACCAATTCACTTCCAATTTTGCATGCAGAATCGTAATAAGATTCCACATCGTCCAACGAGGGCTTTTTATATTCCGATTCCCCGTTTATTATTTATAAAGAAAAAAGGTGGACTTTTCTCTTAGAAAAATCTAACTTTACCTTTGATCTCTCACCATTTCTTTATTTTTCAAAATTTTCAAAATCGGCCCCGTTAGACGATAGCTATAAACGTATTTTATAAGAAAATTTTACTGTTTTTAATTTCAGACATGGCATACAGTTTTTTTCAGGGCCACCGTTTAGCCGTCTAAAATCGAGAGACTTTCGGATATGTATGCATAACTTCCGAAAAACAACAGTTTTTTAACTAAAACTTTTTTTTAAGCAGTACATAATACTATGTAAAGATAGTAAAAAAACGGGAAATCTGCATCAAGCCGTTGACTTGTATAAAAATCCACAAAATTTACACATTTTCCGGCTCCATATCAAAACTACACATACAATTTAGCACACATCAGAATAGTGCACAGAAGATAGTGCACATACAATTCAGAACACATGCGACTTATAGTGCACATACAATTTAGGACACGTGCAATTTAACGCGCACTTTTTTAGTGCACATCAGGATAGCGCACAGCAAGATTTCACGCACAACAATCTTTTAGTCGCCGTCGACTGTTTCACAGCCGATGGTATTAGTATTGGTTGGGGCTAGACTAGGCGGGGGGGGGGGGGGGGGGGCGCCTGCTCGCGGGCGCATAAAGCATGGTAGCGAACCGATGTGACTTTGGGGATGTTCAAAATGAGACTGCGGTTACAAGTATCGCGCGATGGGGACAATATCGCTATTGTTGTCAAGGTCAGCATTCTAAACATTTCCCTTTAATCTTTTTGGTGGTCGGCTTTGGTTTACGAGATATTCGCAAAAAACTTAACATTAGAATTACCGAGTTTAACACATACTCACATCGGTTCGCTATCATGCTTTACGAGCCTGCGAGCGGGCGCGCGCCCCCGCCCTGATCTAGCCCCAACCAATGCTAATACCGTCGGCTGTGAAACAGATTTCAATATATTATGCCGAATGTTTTTCATATGTTTTTGACAGCATATGTCAAGATCATTGAAATCGGTGAGAAGGTAGCTTTCAATATATTATGCCGAAAATTGTTTATTAATATCTCCGAATCTAAGGGCGAACGCCAAAAAGTTTAAAGGGAAATGTTGTTCAGAATGACGACCTTGACAACATACGTGAAGGTCATCGAAATTGGCGAGTGTCCAGTTCATCGGCAAGTTTATCGTGCTATCCTGTTGTACACTAAATAAAATGTGTGTTAATCTGCATGTGTTCTAAATTGTATGTGTACTATAAAAACCTTGAAAAAAGTAAAAAAATTACGCCAAGTACTTAAAAAGTCGAGGACGGAAAAGAGTATTATCAGTATAGAAAATGATGTTAAATCGAAATGAGCCGCAAGTACATAAAGGTGCTTTGTAATAATCACGGACATTTTAATAATGTGAAGATAAAATGAAACAAATAGATATTTGCCTAGATGTCCGCGGCCTGGAAGTCAAATACTTGGCGTGGCCAGGCAAGGTCAAGGTGTCGATGAATAAGAATTATTTATAAATGCAAAATAATGAAAGTGTATTAATATTGTCAGAGTTTTCAATTGACAAATTATTTGAAAGCCTGCGAGAGGGAAGGTATGGGTATTGATGATCTGAGAATACCTTGCCTGGCCACGCCAAGTATTTGACTTCCAGGCCGCGGACATCTAGGCAAATGTCTAGATGTTACATTTTATCTTCACATTATTAAAATGACCGTGATTATTACAAAGCACCTTTATGTACTTGCAGCTCATTTTGATTTCACATATTTTTTTATATTGATAATACTCTTTTCCGTTCTCGACTTTTTTATGTACTTGGCGTAATTTTTTTACTTTTTTCAAGTTTTTTATGGGGATATCACTTCTTTTTATAAAGATTGAACTGTATTAACAACCACAATTAACACCTTTCGAAGAAAAAGATGTATGCATTTTTAGCATTTCGTGGCCAAGCTTGTTTTTCTACTTGTAAATCATCAACGGATACCCACGTTGTGCCCTTACTGCTTACCATACTCGTATAATGATCATCGGCAATACTTTTACCGTGGTGGAAAATCGCTGCCTTAAGTTTATAACCGTGATCCTCCATTTGTATTTTAGTAGTAGGTATTGCTTTAATGTAGAAATTTTCCACTTTCGTTGTTCCACTTAGTCGTGATCGAACAAATGTAATTTTGCAATAAGGATTTGTTTGGAAGCAGTTATATCGATTTTCTTCGTTGTGTTTGAATTTGAATTACCACAATTATTGCAAGAATCTTTCAGATTTTTCCATCCTGCGAAATTGTGTTTTATTATATCTTGAAATTCAAATAATTTTTTGAACATCTTGGGCAGTGCAAGATGTACCACACAATTTGTACTGATAGTAGTACTTGTGTAATTACACTTTACACATCTTAATACCGTTGTAATTTCGTGTTGTACTGCATTCTTAATAAGAATCTCATGATCACAAAGAGAGGTAATAAACTCAGCTGCATCATCTAGCTGATTGTTAGCGTATTTTTCTCCTACGATTTGCCGTAATGATATTATGTTTGGATTTTGATCCGATTTATATTGGTCCATAAAGACTTCTATAATATCTACATATACATAAAATCCTCAGTTTAGTTATAAATAAAAAAAAATTTGATGATATGCAAACATGACGCAATTTAAATTTGGCCAACTTACCTTGTGTTTGAGACTGCATTTTGGTTGCAATTCAATGGTACAACGATACATCTTTGTAAAAACACGTGGCATCTCAAATTTTGACAACTTACCTTATTTGACACTCGTCAGGTTATAACCTGACTGTAGGCTATCAAAATTTGGAGTAGATTGCATAGTGAAGATAGTGATTGACGAATGAAACATGTATTAGTTCGTTTTGGCTGAAGGTGCGCGTGTAACGCGTATAGATTGCATAGTGAAGATAGCGATTGACGAACGAAATATGTATTAGTTCGTTTTGACTGAAGGTGTGCGTGTAACGCGTATACGTATTATAACGACGAAAATTTTCTTGGAGAAGGAGAAGAAAATCTTACTGTTTCTCATAGATCCATGAGACGATATTACGATATCTCTGTAATGCGTGGACCGATTTTATTGAATTTGGTCTTATTCGAAAGCCTATATGAGGTTTACATGAGAAAAATACCTTTAAATTTAGGCGTTAAAATATTTCAGGCGTGATGAGATATTAATGAAATAAGTTTCAGGTAAGGTTGGATTAGCCGGGCGACGAGTTAATGAAAACGGTAGCGACAGTCGATATATACAGGGTGTCGAAACATGTACTTGGCCTCTAGATCTTGTGTGTAAAACCGTGCTGTGCGCTGTCCTGATGTGCACTAAAAAAATTGAGCGTTAAACTGCATGTGTCCTAAATTGTATGTGCACTATAAATCGCATGTGTCCTAAATTGTATGTGCACTATAAATCGCATGTGTTCTAAATTGTATGTGCACTATAAATCGCATGTGTTCTAAATTGTATGTGCACTATTCTGATGTGTGCTAAATTGCATGTGTAATATTGTACTGTGTAGTTTTGATATGGAACCCATTTTCCGAGGGTTCAAACGGGTATACCCTCCTAACTGCAACGGACAACTGTTCGAAAACTATTTAATAAAAAACGTATTTTACTGATACGTATCTCAAATACTGTTTACTTCAAACTCTACATGATATAATATTGTGTTATGCAGTGTTAGATCCTTTATCGAAATCAGGAAGAAATACTGGGCATTCCATTTAAAAAATCGAAGGTGACCGTTATATCTTGATAAACATGTAACGTAGTAAAAAACCTATTATTGCACTATACATATATATCCCCCTTTATATTATACAACTTTTGTTTAAATTATTCTTTAATACAACCAATACTTTACGAGTAAATTGAGGTCGTCACGTTAGGTGAACCACCGCACAGTGAGGCATTTTGGGTCGAACCGCGGCACAAAATATTTTCTAACTAAAATCATACATTTATCACTTAAGTTTTCATTTCATTCAGTTAGAACGTGTGTATTTGTAGTCCTCTGGATACGGAATAATTTTAATGAAACTTATTTGTTTAACTGTTGTTCAGGACACGAAACGCCGAAGCTTCGAGCGTTCGTGGATTTAGTTGTAAGCTAACTTTAAGAGTCAATAATTATAGTTTATAAGGATAGCGGTTAAGATTGAACGTTAAGTTTAAACTAAGGTCACGGGCACTTTGTATTTACACGACGAGTTCACAATAAATTATAACGACGACTTATTATCTAACGAAGACTTAATTTAAGTAGTTAGTAGAGCACACGCGAAAGTACGCGCGAGGATAGATACGAACCAAGTAGCTCGTGAGAAAGTCCTGGAGCGTCCAGTTAAACGCAAGTGCGCGCGAATATAGAATTACCTGTTGACTAGGCGACAGTTCGAACAGAAGAATCGATCGCGGTGATGGATCGGCCCGTTGCGCCGAATTCCGTGACGTCAGCACCCCACCTAACAGCTGCTCGCCCTGAGCAGGACGAGGACGCCACCGGCGAAACAAAGCCGGTCGCACGATGAAGCCAGCGAGCTGCCTAATCAGCTGAGGTGCGCGTCAGTAGATGGCCCGACCAATCTCATCACCGCGATCATGCATACCGAGATCAGGCCGCGTTTAGTCGTTTGTAATGCGTGCGGTTTTGGCAGCGAATCCGCGCCGACTTGGCCTGTGGCCGTTTGGGCCAATCCCAAACAACTGTATTTGCAAATAAATTTTTGGAGAACATTTGAAATCATATAAAATTTAATAGTTATAAAATCTTTATTCATGTTACTTCAAAACTATTTACCAAACATATTTTAATTAATTTTAACAAATATTACAAGCCGCCGATAATATCGTGTACACTGTACATAAGAAAAAGCTTCGCTTCTTTCGCATGTAAAAACACTTAATTTCCTTTAAATTTCAATGGCAGGAAAGGCGTTCCTGTAAAAAGAAACACGCGTCCTGTACCCCTTCTCGACCCTGTAACTACCCCAGTAGCAGCTAGTAGCGGCCAATTTTTCGTGTATGTTAAAGGTAAGATTTCGCCCTTTCCAATGCGAGCAGTAAAAACACTGAACTCCACTGAACTCCCGTTCAAAATAAACAATGAAAATGGAGCATATTCAATAAGGCATAATTCCAAAAATATCAGGGATATCAAAATGAAATTGGGTACACTTCAAATACATACTTCAACACTTAATCTCACCAACAATTAGTTCAATTAAGCAAACAAAAAAACTATAAATAACAATCCTACTTAGTTCTGAAGAATTTCAGGGTTGTCCTCTTCAAAACCGTGTAGTCGCGTTAAAAATTAATGAATGTGAAAAATACTGATGCTACATTATAACCCAAATGTGCAATCAACTAACTGTAAAAAAAATTGCAGCATGACAGTATTTTTGTAAACGGACTTAGTGCCGCGTTTCGATCCGAAATGCCCCACTGTGTATCGGGATCGGGAGTTTCGGGTTAGCGAAATTTTATTATCGTTTTGTATGTACTATTAATTTTGAAACAGTCGTTTTTGGCTGTCTTCGCCTCGAATATTATAAGTAAACATATATTTTTTCATTAATAAAAAACAGACAACCATATTTATTAGCCCTATAAAAGGGGATTTTTTTGGAAATATGGATAATTGAATAAGAGATACCAACTATAATTGTGTTACGTGATACAGTGGGGTTTTTACGAAGAAAGGTGGGTTCGCTGCCCGTGGAGCGCTGATCCGCTCTGCTCACGTTCACCCAAAGTATCTGCTTCCAACTTCTTCGAGAGGTAATTTGCAAGGAATTTGAATAAGCAAATTGAGACTTATTTCTATTATAAATGGGTTTTACTTTTCTATTATAATCTTGAATTGTACAGAGAACGCGACTGATTGCTTTGGAGTTTGGACGCTAATGAAGGAGTGACGATGTACAACGACGCCGTTATTCAGGATTAAATGTAACATGTTTTTGCTAATAAAATTATGCAATTAAGCAAATAGTTTCTTCATATATAATGTAACGAATCATTTGATTGGTTCATCCCTCATTAAGAACGAGTATTTCGCGTGGTACCGCTGTTTTAATTGAGGAGCAACCGAAATCAATATTTATTTAATGAGTACCTCTAACAAGAAATGGTTCCCTGGTGTCCGCTTCCGATTGTTTTGGTTTTTGGATATGCTTTAGAGGACCGAAAAGTAAGAAATGGATACGTGTCTCTTTATTTTAGTCCGTTTGCATGTTTAGGGGGTGAAACCACCTGTTACGTGCCGACCACTTTTTCTTAAATTTCTTTTACGCCATCATTGACATTTGATCCAACAATTGCGTGTTATGGAAGTTACCCTCAAGTAATTGTCAATGATTAACAAACCGAATTCCTACGGTAATAATTTTATTTAGGTTCTTGAAGCCTGTCACGCCATGACATTTTTCCCACGCAAAATTTGTCGACAACAATGTTTCTACAGTGCGCGAGGTTCCTAGAACGCCGGATGCGATAAGCATTTTGAAAACCTAAGCACTGAGATGCTGGGAGCGTTCTGAGGCGACTACACGCTGGGCCCGTGTGTAAGAGGTGAGGAGTCAGCAATTTTGGCGCTCTTTGTTCAAAGTCCCAAGTGCTCGGGCCTACCCTGCGTTCGTTCGTGATAGTCGGGTAGCAAGTCGCGTTGTGCGCGGTCGTTCTGTGCGAGGGACACTTTGCTATTTGTACAAGTAGTCATTGAGCTGGAGTTCCGAGTGCTCGTGAGACAACGGAAAGACTCAGTCCCCGTGGAGACTGAATTTAAATCGTTATATTAACCATTTCTCGTTAATTTGTATATATTTGCGCTTTACTATCTGAAGTACCCTTTATATCAACATAACATGAGTGTACTGATCATACCCGGCGAGAGAGAGAGAGAGAGAGAGAGAGAGAGAGAGAGCCAACCAAAATTTTAACAGTTTCTTGTACCAATTCGGTGAGCGAATCCAAAGTATGCTATTGTACGGAAGCGGCAGTTAATCCAACCATTATGTGTTTCCGGAATTATCCCTCGATGATCTGTCGTATTCCCTCGGGCGTGTGCCGCGATTTGTAAATTCTCCGTAACATGTGATTATAATCAGCGTACTCGTTACCTTTATAAATTACCGTTTTGAATAACTCTCGTGCATAGATTGATCCAACCACCTAATGGTGAGTTGTGGGTTTCCCTCGACCAATCGTCGTCTACAATTAGTCGTCCGGCATTTGTTAGCTTCGCTGAAATTTAACTTTTTTTTTTTTTTTTTTTTTTTGAAGAGGGGGAAAATGCATTTATGCATACCCCGGCATTTGTTGCCGGGGTTATGTGGGACTCCCCGCCGTAAACAGGCGGTGTACCCACTAAAAACCCCCTCTGGTGGTCCCCACCAGGGAGCCTCATGGCGACGACCGGCACTTCTAGCGTAGTCCATCGGTCGCCGCTATCCACAGGATGAGGCCCCACTATACCCCCCCCCCCCCATATCAATGGGGGAGACCACCTCATAGGCGGACCGCCCAATCTCGCGAGATTAGGCGGCCGCTCCGCCAGCGTACGAATTACCGACCGCCGATCACTGATAACTCACCGACCGTCGACGCCCGCTAAAATTAAAATTTCAATAAAACACACAATTAAAATTAAAATCTTTAAAAATTAAAATTAAAATAAAAATTAAAAACTTCGAAAATTAAAATAGTCACCGGGTTAAAAACACAATACGCTAAAAGATAAACACGCCAGAGGGCCCATTAGGGTCCGTGGGCGGGGAGCCCGCTCCCCTCTCCACATCAGCGGGGGCCAACCCTCTTTCTTTTGCGGGCGAGTCTTTTTCGCGTGAGGGCCCTATTGGCCGCAGCCAGTTGGGCCTGCCTCGTGCGCTCCTCCCGCAAAAGACGGTTAGCCTCCAGCTCCTCTATTTGCCGCGCCTCCATAGCGGCTCGCGCGAACGCGGTAAAGAGTGCCCAGTTCTACTTGGAGGAGGTGGCGAGACCCACGACGGTGGACACCTCCACGGGGGCCCCTAGGCCGGCGGCCAGCACCTCGCGCTGGGGGGCGAACACCGGGCACGCTGTCAGCACGTGCTCAGCGTCGTCCCGGGCCGCCCCACAGCCCTGACACACCTCGGAGGGTGCCTTCCCAATTCGATGTTTGAACCTCTGGAAGGCCACATGCCCACTCAGCAATTGCATGGACCAGTAGTCCGCAATCAGTGAGGGGCCCGAGGTGCCGACAAAGGTCCCGACCGCCGGGACCAGGCGCCTGACCCACCCCGTGGGTGGGGAGTTGTCCCACTCTGCCTGCCACTCCTCCATGGCCGCTGTTAGGGCAGTGGCTTTGTGGAGACGGGCCCTCTGTATAAAAATGTTCGGATCGCCACCAAGGGTGGGGTCATCCCTATCACGCGCTTTCGCGCAAAAAACTGCGCGCCCCATTCTGGCCTTTATGTACACCGGCATCCGCCCTGCTAAAACGCAGAGCGAGGCAAAGGACACGGTCCTGTATGCCGCTGTACACCGGATCAGGGCTGCTCGCTGAACACGTCGGAGGATAGCTCTGCTACCCTCCTTGGTCAGCGAAACGGCCCAGACTGGCGATCCGTACAAAATGACGGACTCCCACACCGAGTAGTACAGATTTCTGGCGTGGACGGACGGGCCCCTGGTGTTCGGGAGGAGAGCTGAGAGCGCTCCTGAGACCCTATCCGCCCTAGCAGAAACCTCCTCCAGATGGGTCCGATAATTGAGGAGGCAGTCAAAAATGACCCCCAAATATCGGACCCTGGCCGCCGTGGTGATCTCGGCATCCAGGATCCTCAGACTAACCGTCTTTTGGATCCTGTGGCCAGTCAGGAGGATGGCCTCCGTCTTCTCCGCCACCAAGGAAAGGCCGGTTCTACGAAACCAGGCCCCGATCCTGGGCAGGACAGAGGCCATCTGCATCCTGATCCTGGGGAGGTCCGCCGCCGAAAACATGAGGGCGAGATCGTCGGCGTACGCGATTACACGTCCCACTCCGCCCCATCGATCTCGGCGAGGAGTCCGTCATATACGGCGTTCCACAAAAAGGGTCCTAAAACGGACCCCTGTGGAATGCCCGCGTAAATGTCACGGACCACGGTGCCCTCGTACGAGTGCACCGTGATCCCGCGGTCCTTAAAATAATCCCTGGGGACAGCCCGCACATACCGATCTACGCCCCTCCTACTCAGTTCGTGCAGAACAACGTCCCACCGAAGGGTGTTAAACGCGTTCCGCACATCGAACGAGAGGAGGACGCAGATCTTATTCTGGACCCTGGAGGTCTCGGCAAACCGAGCCACCTCGGTTGCAGCCTCCATGGTGCCGACACCGCGCCGAAAACCAAACTGGTTTGGGTGGAACGGATCCCTGCCGAGCTGGAGATCCAGGATCTCTTTGATGGCATACTCCCAAACCTTAGATAAGGCTGGGAGTATCGAGATCGGCCTATAGGCCCTCGGGCTTAAGGGATCCTTTCCCGGCTTTGGGATCAAGATGACTCTCGCCATCTTCCAGGAAGCCGGGATTCCACCCCTCGCCAAAGTGTCGACCACCATCTTGCGTATCATGTCCGTATTGGCCCTGGCCACACAGGCCACGACCCCCGATGGAACTCTATCGAGTCCGGGGGCCTTATTGGGCTTGATACGCGAGAGGGCCCTGTCGATAAGCTCGGAGCTGACCTGAGGGAATGCCCTCCAAAACGCCGAGAGGGGTCGCGTGGAAAGGGCCGCGCAGATGCGCTGCACCCCAACCGCTGGGGCGACGACCGTCGGGGGGAGGGAGGGAGCGGAGAGGTGGAGAACAGGGCGTCAACCACCCCGCCCACCTGCTCACGCGTCAGAACCATATTAGGCTGACGCCTCCCCAACTTTGCCATCACGATTTTATATGGCTTCCCCCACAGATCGCCATCCACCATGCCGCAGACGTCCCTCAAGGCGGGGGAGGAAGGATCCAACCTCCTCCGCTTCCTCTGAAGGGACCTCCGGGCAGCGTGCATCGCTTTCCTGGCGTCCGCGATCTCCGCGTTCCACCAACGGTTGGGTTTCCGGGCCCCTCGCGGAAGACACCTCTTCCTGAGGACCCGGGCGCTTACCCTCCAGGCGGCGCTGCAGCCCCTCCGCCCGAGGCAGAACATCCGTGTCACCGGACGCCTCGGGGCGAGGAGGGGGCCGCACGGGCCCGACGGCAAGGGTGCGGGCGGAGTCGGGGGGGGCGTCCCGCAACACACGGAAGCCCTCCAATATCGACTCCGGGGGCACGTCCTTTATCGTGTAAGGGGACCAGCCGCCGTCTGGAGGCCGGCGGGCCACACCCGGTTTATCCAGAATGTGGTGGACATAGAGATGGTCGGAGGCAGTGTAGTGTCTTAGCACCTCACTCCTCCGAATCCTCCCGGCCAGCCCTCTGTCAACGGACAGCACGTCGATCAAGGACGAACCCCTACCCCCACGGAAAGTTGCACGGTCCCGCAGTCTAATGGGTACAAGCCCCACCCTCGCCATCAACGCCATACAGGCATGGCCCCTCCTGTCTGCTACCTTCCCTCCCCAGGCGGGGGATTTGGCGTTCAAATCACCCGCCAGGACCACCCCTCCCCGGGGTTACAAGGGACAGAACTATATCCTCGAGCTCCTCGAGGTACCGCAGAAACGCGAGACCCTTCTTGCTCGGTGCGCAGTGACAGTTCACCACGACCGTGATATCCACGATCGCGGTGGCTATACCTTCGGCCGCGGCAGGGGGGCAAGGGAGGCGAACCTTCCCTTGAACCCGGTCACCCAGATCGCTGCATCCCCCGTGGCATCCCCTATCCATTCAGGTAGGATCCTGTACGGCTCGGAGATGACCAGGAGGTCAACCCCCAGGAGGCAGGCGTTGTGGATCATGAGATCCTGCGCAAGCCCGCACCTGTTCATGTTGATCTGGAGGATCTGGAACATTAACCGGTCCTACCAGATCTTGCCCCCCGCAGCCGAATTGCCTCTTATCGTCGGACAGGCCAGCGACGCGGTGACGTGGGCCGCCTTGGGGCCTGCTACACCGGCCGCCGAGCAGATAATACACCGAGCCACGCCTTTGCACACCGCAATGGCGTGGTCGGGGGCCCCGCATCTTCTACAGACCTTCTTTCCCTTGGGGACCGTAGTGCACGCGGCTGCCAGATGCCCCAGTTGGTGGCACGCGAAACACCGCGTGCTCTTCACCAGGGGTCTGGCCCGCACCACGGTCAAGTCCGTCCTAAAAGGGACGGGCTCCGCGCCCTTAGGGAGGGAAGAGGTGGGGATCTCAACCACCGCGGTCTGGGTCCCACTCGGGACTTGCCTGAGTGAGCGGACTACCAGACCCACTCCCTCAACCTTCAAGGCCGCACCCAAGTCCTCGAGGAGCGTCCGGGCGTCGACCATGGGGTCGACGTCCCGGATTTCTAGAACCGTCTTGTCCTGGAGGGAAGAACAAGAGACCTTACCCGCCGTAAGCCTACCGAGCTCCGCGGCAACCGCCGCCGCGCTCGCCTTAGGGCCCAGTTCCAGGAGGACGTGTCCGAGGCGGGTCCTTTTAACGGCCTTGACGTCCGTCAACGCCGCCCGCCCCGCGGTCACCGTAGCCCTATAAGTCTCTAGGTAGGATCCCCTTCCGGGACCCTAACCAAGACCGCCTCTGGCCTCGCCCTGGGAGGCCTCCTCTTCCTGGGTTTCTTTACCTGGGCCTTTTGGGCCTTTTGTGCCTGGGTGGCCGACGGTTGCTTCGCCGCCTGCCCGGCCTGCAAGACGGAACGCGGGGTCCCATTCCCCGGGAGGGGATTTTTCCCCTCCCTGGGAGTCCCCGAATTCCGGGGAGTTCGGGCGGGGAGCGCCCTTAGCGCCCTTGCCCACCGGCGTCAACGCCGGGGGAGCCTGATTGGGTGTGTCCCCGATCAATTGCTTCCTCCGCCCTTTCTTCCCTTTCCTCCCCTTCTTGTTCCTTACCACCTCGAATGGGTGGTCCGCCTCCCCCGCTCCCGTCGACGTCACCTCTATAGGAGGTAAAGGAATCGCACCACCCGCAGCCTCCATAGGAGGCAAAACGGTCTTTCCCCCAGAAAGTTGGGGATCCCCAGACTGGGAGGGATCCACAGCCACCACCTCCGTGAACAATCTCTTGGTGTAGACTGTCTGGTCCCCCTCCATAGGGGAGGACCTCAGCCTCTTACCGACCTTCTTGGCCGGCGCGATCTTCCCACACCCATTCTTGCCCTTACCCCACTCACTGATACTCCGGGGGATCCCGAGTTCTTCGGGGTGGATGGGCGGGGCGGCTCAGCTGTCTGGGAAGCCGCATCGCACGTCCCAAGAGGGGGTTTAGAGGTCCCCACCTGGAGGGGGACATCCCAAGTCCTCCATCCTCCCTTACGGGGGGGGGGGGGGTTCTGGTTCGGGAGGAACCCACGAAGGGCTTGGTTTGCCGTGGCCTCAGCCACAACCTTCGCCACCGTGTCGCACACCGCAGCAATCCTGCTGGAGCAGGTCATGACCTTGCCCTTCGTCGTGTTACTAGCCGTAACCACGCTGGTCAGCTCCTGGCAGGCCTCCGTGAGGCCCTTCAGGAGCCTCGTTACCTCGGCCAGCAGTCTAACCGCCCTATCGTCCACCGCCACGTTTCCCGTTACACGGGCAGTTTTAGCCTTCGGCACCGGGAGCGTCGGGGCAACAAAACGGAATTCATCAAGGGACCTATCCCGCCCCCCCTGCTTCCTCTTCCTTATCTCGTCCACCCGCGTGGTCGAGCTGGACCGGGGCATAGCTTTCCCCTCTACAGGTCCCTTGGTAGGAGGGACAAGCGGAGACCGGCATATCCCAGCTCCTGACCGCTTTACGCGTTCCCTCTGGACCCCATTATTGGGAGGGGTGGGGGATCTGCTTCCCTACATGCCTTGCCACCGCCTGAGTCCGGTGGCGTCCTTGTCAGCCCCCGACCCTTGGAAATGGACACCGCGGTACCAGAGGAAGAGGGAATATCCCTCGCCGTATTTTTCTTGGCCTGCTCCTCCAGGAATTCCCCGATAGTCACTCCGTCTCTCGAGAGGTTGGAAGTGGACCTTAAGTGCTCAACCCCCACGGGTCCCCCGGACCCCTGGGTTTTGGCCTTCCACTCCCTAAACCTCTCCTCAACCCTCTGGCCGCTTGTGGGGGTGCCTCTCCCTGACACGTTACCACCCCCTTCGCCCTCACCGAGGATTATCAGGACATCGTCGTCCTCCTCAACCCTCCTCGGCAATTCCAGATTCCTATCTTTTACCAAATCTTTGTCCGTATACGAAGTTCCAAGTCCAGCAGCTGTGGCTTCTTCCAGGGGGTGCCATGGCGCCGAAACGCCTATCCCGGTGATGCTGGCCCGCCGCTTCAGCCCAGCATCATCGGACTTATTACTTACACCCTGCTCACTGCCGACAGAGTGAGGAGGGGCTGGACTTATCCCAGTAATCGCCTTTTTGACATCCGAGGCAAGGCTAATCAAGGGCATATCCATAAAATGTCTTAAGGGCGACGGCCCCACCGCCCAGCGGATTTCCACCAACCAAACTCCCGGCCTGATGGACGGCCATTGCGACAACCCTAACATAGGCGGGGGACCCTAGAGGTCGCGGGGTCCAGCTCCAGCAGTCACCCCGAAGGCAGACAAAACCCACCACCAGTCCAATGACTAAATCTCAGAGGGGGGGGGGAAGACACACCCACCCTGCTCCACCCTTTGTGTTCCCGTAGTGATCAACCCCTACAACCCCCGGAGGCCCCCCTTACCGCAAAAACGGTGCGGGGGGAGGGAACCACCGTGGGGGGGGGGGCCAATTCACCGGTCATCAGATAATCGCATTTCCTTTTCAGGATCACCCTGCAACGATATCGGAACAACAAGAGAGACCACGCCATCAGGTGAGAACATCACCTAAAGAACAGGTTCTTGGTGTCTAAATCTTGTATCCCCCCCCCCCAGGATGACTGCCGGCGCTTTGGCCAACCCTTAACCGGGAAGGCAGCATTCCCCACCAGCCACTGGGGACGGGCCCCCCCCCTCCCACAGCGCCCGAATAGGGGGACATAGCCGCCTTCCCCGAGCCCCCTCACCACGTCACGGTGGTTGACCCTGGAGGGGGCGCTGAAATTTAACTGTAACCTTCGAATCCTACAAAAACGAGTTCTTGTACTCGATTGCAACTTCTTTATGTACATTTATATCGCTTGACGCATACCATGTAAATTCCCCCATTTGTATCACCCTTTTGTTTTATATAAATCCGAAGTGAAAGTTTTAAGCGTGGTAAAACAATGTGGATGGGTTTTTCAAACAAATAATAAACATTTTCACCTAACTGGTGATTTATGTACGACCTGTGACTTTTGTCCCGCTAGATTGTTATTGGACAGACCACTGTGCGGCGGCGGCGACTTGGGGTTTGGTGACTCAACAAGTTTCAACACTGACGAAAGTTATTCGTGGCTTTATTCGAAGGCTTCGAAAAGATAAATTCTACGAATGAAAAATTTATTCGCATAAAACCTTCAAATAAAAAAATTATCGTTATTCGTCGAATAAATTCTCATCGAATAAAATTGTTTATTCGTTGCTCTTCAAATAAAGATAACTTCGGTTATTCGAACCTCGAATAACGAATAAAGATAAAGTATCATTTATTCGATCGTTATTTAAATAATTTTTTATCAAGATAATGCCCACCTCTGGTACGCTCTACCTCTTCACTGATACATTGTATATAGTCGCGCACGTGGATCGAGCTCGAAGAGATAGAGCGCACGCACATTTATTCGTCGTTCAATCAGGTCGAATAACGAATAAATTCTTATCCGAATAAATCTGACTCGAATAACGGTACAGATTTATTCGTGAATAACGAATAATTTTTCGTCGAATAAATCGTTATTCGTTATTCGCGAATAAATTTTGGGGATTTATACGAATAATTCCCAACTCTGGCTGCAGCGTAGAAATACACATATCAGAATAGGTGTGCGTTCGCTCCGAAAAAATTCAGGAGCTTTATTGGTCAGAACATTGATTCTTCCTCTGTTAGGGGTTGGCCCATACGGCCACAGGCCAAGACGGCGCGGACTCGCTGCCCAAGTCGCGCGCTATTTGAAATAGCTATCGCGACAAAGCCGCGGTATGCACGATCGCGGTGATGAGGTCGGTCGAGCCATCTGTTGACTCGCACCCCAGCTAATTAGACAGCTCTCCCACTTCACCGTGCGACCGGCTTTGGTTCGCCGGTGCGGTCCTCGTCTGGCTAAGGGCGAACAGCTGTTGGGTAGGGTGCTGACGTCACAGAATTCGGCGAAATGGCCCGATCCATCACCACGATCGATCTATCTTCTAAGAACCGTCGACTCGACAACAAGTACTATTATCTCGCGCGCTTGCGCTTCGCTGGAACGCTCTAGAATCTCCTAATTCGAACTGCTTGGTTCGGCCACTAACTCTTGCGTACTTTCGCGTTATAGTAAAATAAGTTCAGTATTAGTTAGTAGTAAGGCTATACGGGTTCTAACTCAGGTCCTCTGAGGGGAGCGCAGGGGCGGGTGGAAGTGAGGGCGCGCGGGGGAGTGCGGTGGGGGGGAACTTTAGGCGCGGGGACAGCGGGGAGTGGAAGACTGGTTGCGCGCGCACGAGCTGCGGAGTGGGGGAAGCCGTAATCGTGGAGGAGATCAGTCCAGGCCGAGCGGCCGCGGAGACCTCCCCAGACCTGGCCCACCGTCAGAAATTTTTTAGAGGGGGGACTGACCCACAGCAGAAATTTTTTCATACCTAACCGAAGGAGGGAACGACCTTGGCCCACCCCTGAAAATTTTTTCACCCCTGGCCCACACCGATCTATCGAACCGCCAAGCGCAGAGAAATAATAATTTTATCAGAAATTGTTTCGAGCGACGTTTTACAAATCACATATTCGGGGGAGGGAAAGAGACAGCAGTGGTACAATCGCATGCATTCTAAAGCTAAAATTTTTCAAAATGTTTTTTTCAATCTTAACGTCGCAGCGTATCGCGCGATCTCGCGTAATTTGACTCCCCTGGAGCAACCGTGCGGGATGACATCATTTGGCGGCGCCAAGAAGGCGCGAGTTATAGAATTATGCGGTGTCAGCAGAAATTTAATTCCAAACCAACAGACACTTTTTCCCCAGCGCAGAGAAATAATAATAATAATTTTGAAACGTCGAATCTTAGAATTAGGTGGTGAGGAGAGAAGGAGGGTAAATAAAATGGAGAAATAATATACGTTTAAGATATATATATATTGTTACAAAGAATATAAAATAGAATAATAATAATAATAATAATAATAATAATTTAACATTTTTTCATTCTACGAGCATCAGCCAGAATATCACTGATGGCACATGCTACCAGTTCGCAATCTACGAGATACTCCTCGTCGTAATATTCGCTATCGCGTATGATTTTATCAGCACGACGCGTATCTAATGTTTCGCAGGCAACACCGCTCTGTTGCAACACGTTAACAAAACATTCAAATTTTACTCTCACATCTTCCGCAGTTTGATGCAACTGCGGATATACATAGCTTACACATTAGGGTGGTCCTTATTTTTCAACTTCCGATTTTTTTTGGTCTTACCCTCCTAAAATAAGAGGTTTGGTGAGAAAATGATATGTGTAAAATTTCAAAGTGATTGGACAACGGGATCCCGTGTCGCATTTGAGTTGAAAGTTTTGAAAATATCGTGATTTCTCGTCAATTTCGGATATAATTGTGTTCGTCTATTTTGGAAGTATCAGTGAATACTTTGTAATAAAAATACAGTTTATTAGATGTACAATAATAATATGTATGCGTTACTTCGAAAAATATTGACGAAATCTTTGAGTTTTAGCTTTTAAAATTAGTATACAACGCAGCGTGTAAGCCAGAATAGGCGATTTGGGGTCTTAATTGCACTGTTCAACACGTATTTTGATCTGCCATATGCACTCCGAGATCCTAGTACAGTTTTCCGCCCCAAACACGAATCCGTAAATAAAAGTGTTCTATCACCTTCAGTTTTTGGAAAACATGAGTTTTTGTAAAAAGCGCACGATTTTGGGCAAGAATGAGGTATTACGTGAAAACCAAGAATGCTAGAAAGTTTAATTTACTCTCAAAAGATAGAGGAGAGTTTCCTGAATATATCGGTGTATACAAGTATCAAATTTGATGGTTTTATACGGTTGTAATCGGCCGTCAAAGTTTAAAAAAGTGCCGATGTGCATAATTTCTACGCAATACTTTTGCATTTTTACGAAAAGTTGTTTATCTAGCACGAATTCGCTCAAAAGTATCGGATTCTGTGGACATTTCTAATGAAGAAACCATTCACGAAAAATGTCGGAACGGTTTTAAATTCGGATTGTTTGAGAAAATACCCAGCAGGAACGCGTGCACGGTGTTTTTCCGCTTGGCGGCAGTGGCGGCCATTGCTCGTCTGACGCGTCTCGCCAGGGCCGTGGCTTCGCGCAATCGACACGGTGCCCCGTAGAACGGTCCTTAGCTATAGGAGTCAAAATTTGTTTTGAAATTTTTTTGGCCTTCGGCTACTTTCGAAGTATCAATGAATATTGTTTAATAAAAATACAATTTCTTACATGTATAATAGTAATATTTGTACATTACTTCCAAAAATATAGACGAATATACAATATTTTTTATTTATTAAAATTGTATTATTCACTAATTCCTTATAATTATGTAAGTATTTATATACAACAGAATATTATTACAATTTAACTTAGATATAGGTATAAATAAAATTATAATAATGCATAGGTGTTAGTATTTCTCTTTTATCAAGCTAGATTTCTTTGTATCGGGGTAGAATTGTCGATATTCTTCTAAAACTTGTAAAATGTATTGTTTGTTGTCTTCATTTGTTGTTAATATTTCATTGTAGTCTGACATCAGTTTTACGCCTCGCTCCGCAGTGTCATTCACAATTTTCAAATTCTGTACAATTTCTAAACCCGCTTTATAATCTTCGTCGTTTTCCCAGGCTTCCGGATCTAGTTGCAAAAAATTTGTCGATATATTAAATCTTGTAAAAAAATTTTTGCTTTCTCCTGAAATAAATTTTTCCACGCTGGCATTAACATAATTTTTTATGTCAATATTTTTTATAACAATTTTTTTTAAAGAAATTTTTGTATCGATTTCATCTAACTTTGTAACCATACGCCTTTTTACATCGAAAGATAAATCTGCATCAAAAAAGATAGAGCTGCACATTCTGGCGTCAAATACCATAAATGGCCACTAAATTTACGTAATCCAATTTGGCTTATCTTTTTGTCAACTGCTTCGTATGCATAAAGCTTTTGCACAAATCTTAAGTCCTGATGCGGAGCTTTTTCAGGAATTGGAGCACTAAACCATGCTTCAATGTATAAACTAGTTAAAAATATACATATATCCTTAATTCCTACCATTTCTTCGGAACTTAATGCAAATTCTTCGCGGAATAAATATATCTTTAATATATATATGGCTTTAGCCATCCATCTGGCATGGTGGAAAGCTCCAGGAACATGAAAACGATTTCCTTTGGCACAAGTTCCACCAAGAAAAATAATCATTAATTCGAGGAATTCCACATAATCACCTCTTGGTTGCTTTTGCTGTATAGTATTGAAGCAGAAGTTCAATTTTAATTCTATGTCTTGGAGCTTTCCACTAATGTAATCATCTTCTATACCTGACCGAAAATTTGATTGTTTAATGGTCAGCCAAGCTTTTTGAAATTTCTTGAATAGCGGTATTTCAGGAGCTGAAGATTTCGATATTTTTTCTTCGAATACACATTTTAAAACTAATTCGTACATATGGTGACGACACGGAAAGTACAATAAATCCCGCCCGACCATTTGCTCTAAAATAACGCAAGCACCTTTCAATCGTCCCATATTTGTAGCAGTTGTATCGCAGCAAATCGCTTGTGCCGAATCTGTTAGTTGCCAATTCTCTAGCATTTCGAATACGGCTAACGCTTGTTCTTTACCAGTAGATTCTACTATCGCAGGAACCCCCAGGAGTTTTTCTTTTTGTTTATATGTAATAACTATAGGCAATCTCTCTACCCGTCCTTTGCCAGATAAGCATGGTAGCATTTTCCCATCCCAATGAACGGTTATAATATTAGGTATATTTTCTTGAAATACTTCCCGCAATTTCGCGGTGCGTTCTGCGCGAAGATGATGGCGGATACGCCGAATTGAAGATCGGTTAATGATCAAATCGGTTAATCTATGTCCTAACGATTCGGCAGTAGCAATGATGATGCGAACTGCATTGCGATCACTCACTTTGCAGTTGTCCAATGTTGCGACGAGTTTCATATTAATAACATCCTGTTTCCCCCTTTGCTTCTTTGGGTTACTTGGACCTGGTTCATTAAGAAAATCAGGCTCCTCTGTAATAGAATCTGTGAATGCAGAAGATTCTGGTTCATCACTAGACGAAGTTGATTCAAGTTGTGCTAATTCTGCAATACAAGAAAAAAAAGTTACCTCAAGTCTAGAAATACGTTAAAACGAATTAAAAATTAGAAATACATATATGTATATCAAATTTAGAGATATATATATATATATACCTTCTACTTCCGCCATCGCTTCAAATCGTTGTTTGCGTATCTCATCTTCTTGTCGAATTGTTTTCCGCTGTTCCTTTTCTGTTAAATTTCTATCTACTCCAATCATTGATCCTGGTCTTCCCTTTTGTCTTTGATTTAATAGAAAATGTTTGTCACTTTCTATATGCATCATTGTTAATGCATCACTATGTGCGATATCAAAAAGATCGTCTAGTGAGTGAAGAAATTTTTTTTCTTTGCTTTCTTGTAGTTCACTTCGGCGCTTTTCGGACCGTTGCAATAGTCGCACACTTTCATACAGCGCTATTAGTTTTGTAATACTATTGTACGATTGTTTTACAGGGATACGTGCTTTCTCCCAAAACACTTCCACTTCTTTTATTACCATCGCGGCACTTGGTCGAATATCTAATTTTACTTTTCGCAAATTGTAATACAATACACGTAAAACTTGTCCATTACTAGGAAGTTTTGAGCTAACAATTTGACTTTCGTCATGTCCCAGCAAATATATTTTATTAGAACTTCTGCTGTCCATTTTTCTAAATTCACGTTCCGTTTAACACTCCTTTATATCAACGCGAACTGGCGATGCGCGCTGTTTTAATAAAGTCCACGAACCGGATAATATACTTGTAAATATTAACGACTCGACACGGTACCTTCAAGGGCTACTACAAGACTGAGAACTCGTGTCACTTTTGGAGGGCAATTTATACAGCCCTCGCACAGGTACGCGTTCCTCAAGCGACGCCAGAAACGCGCCGGAAAAATTGGCGCCAAAATGCGATACTATCCACTTCCTCCGCACGCCGAAAAATACCTGGGCAAGTTTGCCTGCCAGTCAGGTAACGGGGCGATAGCCTGACTCACTCCGGCCCACGGCGAAAAACCGGAGAGTAGGAGAGACCGGGGCTAGTTGTCTCAAGGGGTAGGTTGACTAATTGTTAATAACCTTGCACCAACATATGCTTTACTGCGAAAAGATTCACTGTAGAAAGAAGTCACTTCTACTATGCCATTCATTTATGTCCGACCCCGCGATGGCACGTTTTTTAACAGTTATAAGCGTTTGTAAAAAAATTGATTATGTAAGTAAATATTTTTTCTTAAAGATTTTATTTTCTCACGCTCTATATAGTTACAATAGAATAAATGTTAAGGGACTATTTTAAAGTTTGTTTATTAGACGATCTATTGAGATAGTATTTTTGTTTATACTGAAGTTAAAATGATCGGTCGGGGCTGGTTGACTACTAACGTTAATAAGGTTTAAACTGTTATTTTGTTATTCATAAAGCGATTTTTATTTTTTGTTTAAATTTCGCGATGTTATAAATATATTATAATTAATGTTTAAGTAGAAAAAATTGCAGCTTATTATTAAAATATGAAAGAAAGAAATTAATATTTTATAATGAAACAACTCTTGTGACATTGTGTTATTTTATTACGACTGAGATAAGTTACTAATAACATTTTCTTAACTGATGACCAGCATGGAAGGTGTTAGAAAAACATTAAAATACCTTAATTGTTGTCACATTGAGTCAACATTAATAATTTAATCGTCCACACAATTTATTAAAAATCAAAAATTGAAAAACTGGCCCACCAGCTCTGGTCTCCCCTACCCACCTACGCCAAACGGTACAATTATCTCTTACTTGCGAAGGTGAGCTAGTGACGAAGCCGCTAACATTACAATAAAAGGTCCTTCGCAGGGAAAAACCAGTGAGGGTCACTAAATGGATGACTGGGTTTTATACCTCAGGTAGCTGGCTTACGTACTGCCGTAACTCAGACACTGTTTTATATGCTAAGACTAATTCAAAGATTTTGAGTTTATTGTTGGAAGTAATATACAAATGTTACTATTATACATGTAAGAAATTATACTTTTATTAAACAATATTCATTGATACTTCGAAAGTAGCCGAAGACCCAAAAAATTCATAACAAATTATGACTCCTATAGCTAAGGAGCATTCTACGGGGCACCGCGTCGATTGCGCGTATCCACGGCCCTGGCGACACGCGGCAGGCTAGCCATGGCCGCCAGGCGGCAAAACACCGTGCACGCGTTCCCGATGGATATTTTCTCGCACAGTCCGAGTTATAAACCGTACTGACATTTTTCGTGGATGGTTTCTTCTTCAGAAATGTCTACAGAATCCGATACGGTGTAGCGAATTTGTGCTAGATAAACAACTTTTCGTAAAAATGCAGAAATATTAGGAAATCACGATATTTTCAAAACTTCAACTCAAATGCGACACGGGTTCCCGTTGTCCAATCACTTTGAAGCTTTACACATATCATTTTCTCTCCAAACCTCATATTTTAGGCGGGTAAGGCCAAAAAAAACTCAAAAAAAAATTCGACCCCTATAGCTAAGGACCACCCTATTACACATGGCTCAAGATTACATAAAAATGATACTGTATTCGGTTTGAAATACAGTGTATTATCACATAGCGTCATCTTTACAATCGGTGAATCAAAGATCCGAACAAATTCCAATACTAACTCATCAATCTGCATCGAGTCAGGTTCAGGCAATTGTGCATGTTCTTCGATGGATGAATGGCTGTCGAATAGCAGATTCCATGTATGCCATGGTAATATGAAATGATTCCCATGATTGTCACCGATAAGAACTTCTACATCGGCCATAGGTCCTACGTTGATTGCAATTTCCAAATACTTGCTGCCCACGGATGTTAATGCGTATCTTCTGACCATGATACGCGATGCTCGGCTGGGACAAAGAGAACAATTAAAGCTATGAAATTGTCCGCTCATATTAGGAATAAACATAAAAATTGTGGGAATATGTGAAAATAAGTCTTACCTGTCATAATAAATATTCTCCCCACATGGAGCTATGCCATCATCTCGCATGATTGGAAAGAAATAATCTGGGCTCCCAGCGAATATTGCATTAATGCTATTGGTCAATTTTTGTAGCGCTGTCTGGTCCATCAAAGTCACTGAGGTTACTGAGCGATTGATGGAATAACGTCCGGGAGCTGGCTTAAATAGAGGCTAGTTGCTTCCCCCACCACAACATTTTATTCTAAAGCTGCTAATTTTCCAGAAAGTTTTTCAATCTTAATGTCGCAGCATATCGCGCGATTGCATGTAATTTAATCCCCATTCTCAAGGATAAAAGTCTCGACACGTGTTGAGTGTAATATAATACTTTTGGAAGCGTCGAATCCTAGAATTATGCTGTGTTGGCAGAAACTGTGCCGGGTGATCTTGCGCGCTAATTCGTCATACGTGTGAATCATGGAAAGAATTATGCGATATCAGCAGAAACTGTATAGGACAGTGTTGGGACGGATCATCGTTTTTGTATGCGATGCATTCGAGGGAGGGGTACACCGAAAGAGTTAGACAGAGACGCCAAGTCGTGGTACCAACCATAAAAGCATGCTCTAAACTGAACAAAGCGTCAAATCGTTGTAACACATTGCGCGGATAATACATTACATTTACATTCCATTTACGATCATGGAAAAATTCGTGCAAGTGGAACGCCAACTGCGAGATCAATCTGCACGATTGATTTCACGCGAAGAATACCTCGCGTGGGAAGAACGGTGCAACGAGTGTATCGAATCTTTGGAAGAACACAGCCGAGTGAAACGTCCTCGATTATCGATCGGTGTTCGACAATCGCTGGTTGCTCGAATCGCGCAGCTCGAAGGACTGAAATATTCGTTGCGCGGACGTTTCGTGCGCGAAGGTGCCGGACATTCGAGCACGGGACTTTTGTGGCGCGAAATAGACACTACATTCGATAGCCGCGTATTAACTGGTGCCGTGCTAAATTCGAATTACATCGAACCGCGCAACTTCCTCCAGGATGCGGCGGCCATTGTGTTGGAGCATGTGCGGGGTCCTTTGAGGAAACATCGAAACCTCAAAGTGAACACGGTGTTCAGCGGCGAATTTGTGGCAGGTGACAAGCATGCTTGTAAAACCATCAATACCCGAAACTGTGAACTCTTCGGTACATCCGATCTGCAGGAGTGGTACCAACGATGCGTCATCGAACCAACCCTGGCATCGCTAGAAGAGTTCCGGGAACGCGACAGCGGATGGGCATTGACGAGAATCCTGAATCTGACTGTCAATGTCAACAAGTACAATCCGCTGCGCGCGGGGTGTCACTACAAGTTGCCGCAGGAAATATCGCTGAAGAAAGCGACGAGTGGCGTGCAATCCCCGGACAACGCCTGTTTCGCTTGGGCAGTGGTCGCCGCTCTTCATCCCGCGGAAAGAAATGCCGATCGTCCAAGTTCATACGCCGAATATGCTTCCATATTAAATCTCCAGGGCATTGAATTTCCAATGTCTCTGGAGCAGATTGGGAAGTTTGAACGGCTGAACAACGTCTCCATCAACGTGTACAGCTTCGAGGAGAAGAAAGGGCCAACAGTCTTCCCACTGCTCCTCACCAGCCAAAAGAAGGATCGGCACGTCAACCTGCAGTACACGCCGAATCAAGAGCACGGCGATGTAGGACACTTCGTGCTGATCAAGGATTTGTCCCGGCTGGTGAGCACGCAGTTGAGCAGCAGCAAATCCAAAAAATTTATCTGTGATCGGTACGTATATGAACTTATGAAATGTTGAAATGTCTCATGAAAACAATTAAATAAAATTTTTTGGGGTTTACAGGTGCATGCACTATTTCGGATCTGCCGAGAAGTTGGAGGTTCATTCGCTGGACTGTGGGAAGATGAACGACTGTGCCATTCTGCTGCCCAGCGAAGGCAACAATCTGCTCAGCTTCGACAACCACTGCAGGAAGCAGTATTATTATGTTACAATACATTATTTTTATTTATCCAAGAATTGTGAGATTTATCAAACCCTAGCCACTTGACGTATACCTTATCCCCCTTCCTACGCAATACTTTTTCCACTAGACACACATTAGGATCGGTGACGCGTTGCAGCTCGTGTTCATAGAATCCTCCGGCAACAGGTTCTCCACAGGAATCGAGGAGCAGGTACGTTGCGGGATTAGTTGCCTGTCCAACTATCGTCCAACTATCGATGAATTATCGTATCTTGCTAGTCACATGCCACGTCATCAAAGATAAAAATGGAATTCGGAAGCGATTCGCTCGGTGTGATGACGTCACTGTTATTCGAAAATGTGAAGTAGCCAATTTCATCTATCGGAGTCAATAAATTCTCCAAATACTGATATTTCGGCTGTTGCAACGATTTGGAATACACGTACACGTTCTCAAAGCGGACGCCGTGAGGACATTCAAACAAGCTCACCAGCACGTTGGTCTTTCCACAATTTGATGGACCGCAAATGAGGCAGCGTATGGTGTTTGGCAGCATGCCACCATGTGTGCGCCTTGTTTTCGAGGACATCATTTGCGATTTATCGTCAAAATTTGTCACGCGTATCGTCGCAGGTTGCCGCACGAATCGCATCCTCGCTGCGAACCGCGAAAATGATTTTTGATACATCGAAGCGGTGACGCGCCCTATTTATAGGCCCGCGCCAAAGCAAAACAGCTCAGTATTCGAAATGCTTATCGTTCTGTCGGATAATTGCGATATTCGAGACCTAACCTCTGAGCAGTTGAAATATATACCAAAACTTATTCTACTGCGCGAGTTTGGCAAGTACATTGATCAGTTGTGGGATAGACTCCCCGAGCATATAAAAGCCGATTCTGAGGTTCGGCAGCATCGTCGGTGTCTGGAACATTATAATCGCCCTTGGCAGTGAACGCATATCGACGGTCCAGCACCACTGATTAAAAACTGTGGCGAATGTCGCCGACGAGAGTAAAGAAAGGTTGTGGTTTGTTAAATCGGGCGATAAACGCGCTACCTATCGAATTACATATCCCGGGAAATCAGTTTTGCGGTCCAGGAACTCGTCTGGCAAAACGATTGGCTAGAGGCGTTCAAGGTATCAATCCGTTGGACGCAGCGTGTCGCGAACACGATATAGCGTATTCGCGTTGCAACGACCTCAGCGAAAGGCACGCGGCAAATAACGTAATCGCTGACAAAGCGCGAAAACGCATCGTTGCGCGAGACTCGACTCTGGGCGAAAGAGGTGCTGCTACAGCTGTTTGGGCAGCTATGAAGGCCAAGACGAAAATCGGAATCGGGATGAAAACAAAAACTCGCAAAAGGACTGCAAAGAGAGCACCGCAAAAGCGGATTCTTCCGGTGGCAAAACGGGGTGGTATATTACCACTTCTCCCGCTGCTGGGTGTTCTCGGATCACTAGCTGGTGGAGCGGCGGGGATTGCCAAGTCCGGAAACGATAATAAGGCGGCGCAACATCAGCTGCAGGAAATGCTACGTCGTAATCGCTCCATGGAAGGTCGCGGACTTTATCTCGCACCATACAAGCGCGGACAGGGAATATCGAAACGAAAAAAAAAAACGTCGAACAGAAAATAAAAATGCCTGCGGGCGTAACTACCGATGTGCAATTGGCGGAGTTGGCAAAACGTATGCGTATTCCATTTTTTAGGGGTGTTTTTATGCGTAATGCGCTACCTGCCGGAGGAGTACGACGAAACGAGAGCGGCATCATAAATTTGGACAACGTCGAGGGGCCGGGGACTCATTGGGTGGCGTATGCGAAGAGAGGGTGTCGAACTGTATATTTCAACAGCTTTGGAAATCTTCGACCGCCCAAGGAATTGGTGCAATATCTGGATAAAGATGCTGTGAAGATTGAATACAATAGAACGTCTTATCAGCAGTACAATCAGAGCAACTGTGGACAACTGTGTCTACGCTTTCTACAGACGATCGGCACCAAATTTAAGGATTGACTTCCCATTGCTCTGATTCAGTACTAGTCGATCAGTACAGCTCGGAATATGTCGTTAACATTCACTCTAACCGGCAAGACTAGCACCCTCGCGGTAAGCTACTTTCCACCCATAGATTTGAGCAACGATGATTACGAGCTTGGTCTAACAACCTTTGAAACTTATCATATGATACCGAACATTGACTCGAGTAATGATAAATTCTACTTCGCCGTAAACTATGACACCAACAACAACATCACTCGTGAATACATTGCGATTCCCCACGGATCCTACGAACTAGATGCTATTGCCAAGTATTTGAAACAGCGATTACTCGAGCAGTATCCTCAAAATCTCGGTGGTAATGATGACGACAATGGTGGTGTCAACGATGCGTATCCAATAGTGTTGCGGTCCAACAATAACACCATGTAAAGCGAGCTATACTGTTCGTTCGCCGTAGACTTTATAAAGTCCAATAACATTGGATCGTTACTGGGATTCTCGACGAATCGAGTATTAGAACCTGGACGGTGGCACGAATCGGACGATCCAATTAATATCATGAACGTAAACATTATTCGCGTAGAATGTAGCGTGACCGCTGGTGCGTACAACAATGGGAAGCACGTACATACGATACATGAATTTTCTCCGAGGGTTCCACCAGGATATAAGATATCGGAAACGCCCGCACAGATCATTTACCTTCCGATCACCGCACGGGTCATTACGGATCTAACGATTCGCGTTGTGGATCAAGACGGACGATTGCTCGATTTTCGAGGTGAAGAGATTACCATCAGACTACACGAACGGCGGCGGCGACGATAATACGCGTGGTGCGAACGAAAGAGATGCTTGTGTTGAACGACATCAGAAACCCGGTTCATCCGAGCGAAATTGTTTGCAACAACAACAACAACAACAACAACCGCAACAGCTGTGATCACGCTAAAACGAAGAGGCTCAGTGCTGCGAACATTGCATTTTTGAAATCACTGGGATTCATTGTGCGCGTTTAAATTGAAAAAATGGTTGACATTATAAGCATTGGAGGGAGGCCGACGTTTGATGATCGCATCGTCAAACTCCAGACTCACACATACAACCCATACGTCAACACGACGTTTGGATACAGCGATGAAATAAGAATACCTATACAGCATCAGGGTTTATACACATTTCCGTGTGAAAGTTTTCTCTACGTGGAGGGGAAATTGACGATAAATAAGCCAAATGATGCATTAACGGTGACGTTGGGAAATAATTGTATGGCGTTCTTATTTGACGAGATTCGATACGAGCTGAATGGCGTGGAGATTGACCGCAACAGAAACGTTGGAATAACTAGCACGCTTAAAAACTATGTATCGCTGACATCTGGCGAACACAAAAATTTGGAGAATGTAGGATGGGGCTTGAGACGACGTAATGGACCAATATTGAAAAATCATTTCAATTTTTGCATCCCACTCAAATATTGGCTGGGATTTTGCGAGGGCTACAAACGCGTGATTATTAATGCGCGTCACGAATTGATTTTAATTCGATCGCGCAACGATAACAATTCCCTAATAGGATCGCCGATGTTGAAACCAGAAATTGAATTACATAAAGTGCAATGGCGGATGCCTCATGTAACGCTGAACGACGTTACTAAGCTATCGTTGCTACATGCTTTGGAAAGTGGACAAAACCTAAGCATTTGTTTTCAATCGTGGGATCTGTACGAGTATCCACTCTTGCAGAGCACGACCAAGCATTCGTGGGCCGTGAAGGCATCTGCGCAGCTGGAGAAGCCGCGATGCGTTATCTTTGGTCTACAGACTAATCCAAAGAATGTGATGAGCGAAGATGTTACTGAGCTCGACAACTGCAAACTGATCAATCTAAAACTTTTTCTCAACTCGGAATTTTACCCGTATGATGACTTGAACTTGGACTTTGACAAGAATAGGCATGCCATCTTGTTTCATATGTATACGCAATTCCGTAAATCGTATTATGGATATAGTTGCAACGAGGCATTATTCACCGTGGCCGATTTTTTACAATTTGGCCCCCTCGTCGTGATTGATTGCTCGCGAAAAAATGAGTAGATCAAGAATGGTACCGTGGACGTGCGCATAGAATTCGAATGTAGAGAGAATGTGCCTGCAAATACTACAGCCTACTGTCTGCTTCTGCACGATCGATCGGCTGAATACAATCCACTGACAAACATGGTGCGAAAAATCATTTAAATTGCCGCGCTACTTGCTCGCCCTCTCCTGTGTGAAAATTTCATCGTGAAAATCGAGATGCTTTACGAGGAAGATCGCATTCTCCCGTCTGTCTTGGAAGCGAGCGAACCTCTAAATTGTACCGATAATGGCCATACCGACATTTGTTGACCTGCAAGGGTTCATCGTTGATGTAATATTTGTCGTCAAGGAAGTGGCTGTCCTACGAAAGGGAACAATTCTCTCGCACTATATTTTTGGGAGTTCGATGCCCCAATATCTTCTTACGAAATCTGACAAATCAAGCATCCTGTGGTTGGCTGCAAAACATCATGGACTACGGTGGGAAGATGGAGACGTTCCATACAGTATGGCTAAACAGCTAATTACGATAGCTGTTGCTGTTGCGATCGATGAAGAAGATGACGCATCCCATATCGTATACGTTAAAGGGCTGCAGAAACGCGACTGGCTTGCGGATTTCCTCGATGAAAATACGAGAGCGGACGCGATCATCGAGACATTGGACATTGACTACGAGGATATCAAATCTCTAAATAAGCTACATGTAGTTAATATTCTACGATGTGGCAGACACGTAAAGCACTGTGCCTTGCAAAATGTATTTAAAATATGCATAAATAAATAAATATAATCAATTTTTAATGCATAAATATTTTTTCTTCACCCATCCCCAACCCAACCTCCTGCATGTGATGTACGCTAGATTAAGATGATGGTTGTAATTATTATGTAGAAGTAGTTCGATGCGCGATCAAAGTGGTACCATACGCGTTCAGAGTGGTACCCTACACGATCAAAGTGGTACCATACACGTCCAGAGTGGTACGATAGACGTTCGATACACATTCGATACACGTTCGATACACGTCCAGAGTTGTACGATAGACGTTGAAAGTTGTACCATACACGTTCAGATTGGTACGATAGACGTTGAACGTTGTACCATACACGTTCGATTGATGTTTAAAGTGGTACGATACACGTTCGGTACGTGATCAAAGTGGTTCGATTGCTGTTCGATACACGTTCAGAGTGGTACGATAGACGTTCGGTACGTGATCAAAGTGGTTCGATTGATGTTCGATACACGTTCAGAGTGGTCTAGTCGAATGATGTGTCCACAGAAGAAGGGGAAGAAGACGAGTGCGAAGAAGAAAAAGGAGATGGTGGTCAGTGAATAATTCGAAGAAGATGCATTGAAGGAGAGGATGGTCAGCGAATATGCAGGTGGAGAACAACGGTATCTTACTTTTGCAAAGCTATGCAACTTTGGGCATGGATCTACATGCGAGCGCTTGGAGATGCAGCGAGACCAGTTGTCTTCAAAGCTTGACGGCGAACAGTTACATTTTTTGAAGTAAAAATGCTTTTGAAGTGAAAAATTCTTTTGAAGTGACATGGGACTTGCAAGAATCGCCCCGGAGTGGGATGATGCGCCGTGCGGGGAAAACCCAGAGGTATGTACTTTAAAATATTTTTTTACATTTATCTCGTTTAACCGGTGAAATCGAGTTCGATCCCGCGGTCGCAAATATTATATCGATGTTTGTGTGTTCTAGAACTCGCCACCGCCATCACCCCCCGGATCGCTCGATTGGGAATCATCGCCGCCGTCTTCGCCGGAGCCGTCGCCACCGCCGTCGCCGCCGCCGCCTCCGCAGGTATGCAATACTTTGCATTGCTTTGTACGTTTGATGTTTATTGGGTTTAATGTATCCGTGTTATATCAATGTTTGTATGTTCTAGGGCTTGCCACCTTTTTCAATATGGCTAGCTCAGCTTTTGGATGAGCTACGTGCAAGGGGAATGCATGTAACAGGTAAGGCTTAATTTTCATAACTTCTCGAAATTTTTATGTTTATTCCTGATACGAACGGACAATTTCATAGCTTTGATTATTCTCTTAGACTGCATGTCCTATGTCAGAATATATGCATTAATATCCACGACCTGCAAATAGAGGTTCGAGACGATTTAGACCGTTGGGCGTTCAACGACGACAATGATGATCCGGACTTTTGGGGGCTACGACGATTATTCGAGCCGTAAATGTGCGTATATGTGTTCAGAGGATTTATTCGATATAATACAATCACGATGTGATACGCGTGCATGAAGAAATGTCTGTCTTCCCATGCTTTTGCTATTCAATGTATTTGGTCGCGTGCCGTGCGAGCGATTACTTGCCATTGCAAATACAGCAATTATTCACTTTCATTTATAAATGTCTTCAAGTAAATCAAAAACAACAGAAAGTTTTAGAAGACCTGCAAGATTTTATGGACGATGTAAGGAAAAAATTCTGCAGCCATCTCCGATCAGATGGGTTGCACTACCGGAAATTGTAGAAAGAACGTTAAGTCAGTGGACAGTTTTATTTGCTGTCTTTGCGGAGGCAGCAGCAGAACACAATTATTCCGAAAGAACAAACCAAATATTTCGAACATTAAGTTGCCCTTATACTAAGGCTTATTTGCAATTTTTAAATTACGCGTTAAACATATTTACAAGATTCAACACAGTGTTTCGGAATTCGAAAGTTCTAGTTCATTGCCTGCTCCCTGAATGTTTTAGATTATTAAGATCATTGGGAGGAAATTTTATAAAGCGTGAGTATATTGTAGCACCCAATTCACATGAAATAGACGCATGTATATAATGAAGATAATTTACTGCCATTGCAATCAATTTTTATTGGAGAGGAATCGATGGCAACCATTAATAAAATTAGAAGTAGTAATTCAGAAAATAGCCAAGGAATTATAGACTTTTATGAAAATATAAAAAAATATTACCAATCTGCCTTCAAACATACTGTTAGGAGATTGCCTTTTAATGAGAAATTTTTAAATTCGTTAGAATTTTTAAACCCGCACATAGCTTTAGATGCGAGACATCAGAAAGACCAATTGAACTGTGCTTTAAATAAATTTAAATCTAAATTAAACCCTCAAAAACGGCGAATATCCTGATTAGTTAAATTACTTACTTTAAAATACTTATTTAAAAATTCTTCTCTCCCAAATTTTTTTTTTTTTTTTTAATAAATATATTTCGCCTCTTTTTTCAAATCTGCATAGTTGTTGGAGCGCTGTTACTTCCCCTCATAACTGCGACCATTTTCCTATTCCTGCCCTATTCTATAAAGTGTTTGAGTCGGTTCGCGTGAACGCGGATTGTTCGTCGCCCTTTATACTGTAATTATTGTTATCGTGCATGTTTTGAATAGTGTAGGGACCTATCCATGCAGGTGTTAGTTTTGTGACCGTCCGCGTCTTAACGTCTCGTCGTGCAGTAGCACTTGGTCTCCGATTTTAAAAGACCTATCCGCTGTTTTCTTGTCGTGGTATTGGGATTAAAATTAAAATAAATTTAATGTAATATTGAAATTTATATAAATCCAATAATGAATAACTTTCAATTAATAAAATTACGTTAAAAATATTGTTAAAAATAAACGGACTTCATAAGAAACTGACTGTGAAATTGATCCAATCGCTCCTAATATTGAATAACTAGAATTTGAAGCCCAACCAACCAACAATTATCACAGGGTAAACACCTAATCTTAATAAATATAAAATTCCAATTTTTATTGAAAATAGCAAAAAATAATTTATAAATTAAATCCTTTCGTACAAAAATTTATTAGATAAATATAGATAGAAACCGATCTGGCTCACGTCGATCTGAACTGAAATCATGTAAGATATTAAAAGTCGCACAGACTTAATATTTAAACTGCTGCATTTAAATTATATCCTAATTCAACATCGAGGTCGCAATCATCTTCATAAATATGATCTCTCCAAAGATATTACGCTGTTATCCCCAAGGTAATTAAATCTAACAATTTTTAATAAACTATCTTTTGAAATAAAAATACTTGGATAAATTTTTTAAAGTTAAATAATTTTAAATATCCTCCCAATAAATTACTTAATTTTCTTGAAACTTATTCCTAAAATAAATTATAAAATTCTATAGGGTCTTCTCGTCCCATAGAAAACATCTAAGCATTCTTACTTAAAATTTAAATTAACAGTTTAATCTAGAGACAGGAAATATTTCATCAACGCATTCATTCAAGCCTTCAATAAAAAGACTAATTATTATGCTACCTTTGTATGCTACCATGTAGTCAATATATACTGCAGCCACTTAAAAATAATTCATTGGGCAGAGCAGAATTTAAATTATTAAACATAAAGACATGTTTTTTGATAAACAGGTGAATATTTTTAATTTGCAGAATTCCTTTAGTTCATTTTTATCTAAAAAATATATTCACTAAATTAGTTATTAATTTTATCATTATACTCTACGCATAATTCATTTATATAATTTATTTAAAAAATTGCACCAAAATTCTTAAATTTTTTATCAATGAAATCAATTATTAAATTACCTTAAATGAAATTAAATTTTAAAATTACAATTCTTAAATACATCAAATCAATAATAATAATATAAATGTGTAGATAATCCCATAAATTTGTTACATTTAACAAAAATAAAAATACTTTTCATAATTAATTAAATATATGAATAAATTCATTTAAAAACTAGATATCAATAAAATCGAATAACATATCACCAATAATTATAAATTTATAATTATTATTCCACATAAAAAAATAATTTATAATTAGCTCTTTTAATTTCAAGATTAATACAATTTATATTAATTATAATAATTGCAGGTGAAATACATGCGGTGGATAATGAAATTGGAGAGATCAACACCAACATACTGGCTGTTAAAAGAAACAGGAAGAGATGGCATAGCAATTGAAATGGGAGAATGAGCAATGAAGTTTGAAGAGAGGCTAATAAACTCGGAAGAAGGATTGATAAGATATGAAAGTGGGAGAAGTCTAATGAGAGGAAATGAAGTTACGAAAAGGGAAAGAATGAGAATCAAATTCTTGGAAGGGAGAGGATGGTCAAATGAAGAATTGGAAAGAAGAAGATTAAATGGGAAAGAAGTGTCGATCAAAATAGAGCAGATAAGTAAAGACATCCAAGAACAAGAAAGAGAGACGAAAGTAAAAGAGTCAAAGTTCCTAAGAGAATTAAGAGAGGTGGCAAGGAAACCTGGAGATAAGCCGAAATACTATTGGGGGAAAAATCAAAAAGTAGTGAAACAAGGGCATGCAAATATTGGCTAAAGAAAGAAGAAAGGGTATTTAGGCTTTATAAGAAAGAGGAAGAAAGAGTGGAACACGTGATTGAAGCATGTGAAGTACGTGGAGAGAGTGGCGGGAATTGGAAAGAAGAGAAGGAAAAACTTGGCTATTTTACAGGAGATACTAGGGAGAAGGAAAAGATGGAATGAACTGGAAAGTGATAAAAGAAGCTTATACAGCATAGAATAGATTAGGAAACACTTGTAAACTAGAAAAATTGTTAAGACACAGCAGGATACATTAGAAGGGTTGGACACTGACACAATCGCGGGAATGAAATGAAAAGAGTATATGATCGTTAAATTGTAACACGAAAATGAACAATAAATTAAATTATTATTATTTTTTTCTTTTTTATATTTTTCTATTTCTCTTTTTATTTTATATTTTTATATTCTATTTATATTTAATTTTAATTCCAATTTATTTAATGTTTTTAATTAGATTGTTAATTGAGCCAAATCAAAAGGTGTTCGATTTAGTGGAGGGGGAATCAGAATTGGTGTCTGGATTTAATACTGAGTATTTTAGAGGTAGATTTTCATTACTTGTTATAGCTGGGTATTTAAGAATTATTTTATAAGATTTTTAATTTCATTAATGTTTATGATTTTTTATTTAGCTAGAATTAAATTTTTATGCAGTAGCATATGACCTCTCCTCACGAATTTCTATCGACTCCGCATAATTCTTTCTATGATTCTCTGATTGTAAAGATAACACTAGATACTAAGCCGCTGTATTTCAAACTGAATACTGTAACATTTTTATTTTATCTTGATCTGTGTATAGCCTATGTGTATCTGCGGTTGTATGAAACTGCACAAGGTGTGTGGATGAAATTTTTAAATTTTGTTAACGTGCTACAACAGAGCGATGTTGCCTGCCAAACATTAGATACGCGTCGTGCTGCTAAAATCATACGTGATAGCGCATATTACGACGAGGATTATCTTGTAGATTGCGAACTGTTAGCATGTGCCATCAATGATATTCTAGCTGATGCTCGTAGGAAGAAAAATGTTAAATTATTATTATTCTATTTTCATATTCTTTGCCTGTAACAATATATTATCATTTAAAACATATTATGTCTCTATTTTATTTACCCTCATTCTTTCCTCACCACCTAATTCTAAGATTCAACGTTTTAAATAGTATTATATTTCGTTCACGCGTTCTTCGCGTCGTGTCATCGCGCGATACGCTGCGACGCGAAATCTGAACGCTGTAAAAACATGCTAGCTTTAGAATGCTTGTTACATATTTGTTTGGAAATTATTTCTCTGCGTTGGAAAAAATATGTCTGTTTGCTACAGAATGGTTCGCTTGATCGTTTATTCATGAAATTATTATTTCTCTGCGTTGGGGATAAAGTGTCTATTAGTTTGGAAAAAAATTTCAGCTGACATCGCATAATTCTATGATTCGCGCCTTCTTCGCGCCGCCAAATGACGTTATCCCGCACGGCTGCTCCAGAGGAGTCAAATTACACACGATCGCGCGATACGCTGCGATATTAAGATTGAAAAACATTTGAAATACTGTTAGCTTTAGAATGCATGCGATTGTACCACTGTCTCTTTCCCTCCCCGAATTTAGCTTTAAAATAACTGTGCTTGTGTCGTCTCTCTCTCTCTCTCTCTCTTTCCCGTCCCCAAATATATGGTTTGTAAAACGTCGATCTTTCCCGACATCGCTCGAAACAATTTCTGATAAATTATTATTTCTCTGCTGCATATTGGTTCGCTAAATCGGTGTAGGCCAGGTGTGAAAAAATTTTCGGGGGTGGGCCAAGGCCATTCCCTTACTCGGTTAGGTGTGAAAAAGATTTTCGGGGGTCAGTCCCCCTCTGAAAAATTTTCATTCGAGCGTTTCTCTCGCCACCAAATGACATCATCTCGCGCAGCTGCTCCAGGGGAGTCAAATTACGCGAGATCGCGCGATACGCTGCGACGCTAAGATTGAAAAACATTTTGAAAAATTTTAGCTTTAGAATGCATGCGATTGTACCACTGCTGTCTCTTTCCCTCCACCGAATTTAGCTTGTACCACTATGTAGTGCTATCACTTTCCCTCCCCGAATATGTGGTTTGTAAAACGTCGATCTTTCCCGACATCGCCCGAAACAATTTCTGATAAATTATTATTATTTCTCTGCGCTTGGCGGTTCGCTTGATCGCTGTAGGCCAGGGGTGAAAAAATTTTCGGGGGTGGGCCAAGGCCGTCCCTCCCTCGGTTAGGTATGAAAAAATTTTCGGGAGTCATTCCCTCCCTCTGAAAAAATTTCTGACGGTGGGCCAGATCTGGAGAAGTCTCCGCGACCGCTCGGCCTGGACTGATCCCCTCCACGATTATGGCTTCCCCCACTCCGCGGCTCATGCGCGCGCAACCAGTCTTCCACTCCCCGCTGTCCCCGCGCCTAAAGTTCCCCCCACCGCACTCCCCCGCGCGCCCTCACTTCCACCCGCCCCCGCGCCCCCCTCAGAGGACCTGGGTTAGAAACTGCCTAGCCCTACTACTTGCTACCTACGCTCGTGCACACCTACAATCATCATAAACATCGCACGATCAACGCGCATCCCGTCGACGTGACCTCCGCCACTCGTTTACCGTTCATCGTATCGTCGCGTCGGGTGTCGAGCAACGACTACGACGACGACGACGACGACGACAACGCGCCAAATTCCGCGTCGGCGACAAAGTACGCGTGAGCAAATTCAAGCCGATCTTCGAGAAGGGATACACGCCGAACTGGTCAACCGAGGTGTTCGGAATTACCGCTGTACAACGAACGCATCCTGTTACGTATATTCTACGCGATTCCGCGGGAGAACCCGTCTCGGGCGGATTCTACGAGCACGAGCTGCATTCGGTTGCGAATCCAGACGTATATCTGATCGAGAAGATTATTCGTCGCAAGGGGAATCGAGTGTACGTGAAATTGTTGGGATTTGACTCGTCCAAGAACTCGTGGATACAGGAAAAGGATGTTCTGTGACGCAACAACAGCTCCTTATTATTATTATTACTATTAAATACATATACATTACACGCTGTTTACATTTTATATCCTTATTCTTTTATTCGATTCTTTGTATTTGTTTGAGCGTGAGTTAAACGAGCGTGAGAAGAATCTTAGACAGTTTAGTTGCACAATGTGGTGTTGGTGAGAACACCTCGTCAGTTTTATGGAAAGTGCACAATGAGCACTAGAATGAGAATGTGGTGACACACAGTTTTGTATTAAAGGCTGCGGGCCCCGCCGAGCGAGAGTGTGAAAAATGTAATCGCGTGGCTTTGCCACGTGGCGTCCACACAATTGTATTAATTGTGGGCGCGTGAGTGTTCACATGAGATGAGCACAATTCATGAGTAAAACAATGATAGCAAGCACTGCGATTGAGCTAAGCTTGAGCGTGAGAGATACAAAAGTGCTTGATAAAAGCGCGACACGTTTGCACGATGTTGATTGCAGTGCGATACGAAAACGACAGTGAGATCATGGCGGACTTCCGCTCGCTCGTCTTCTCCGTTCTCTTGGATCGTTGATGCGGCGCGCTGATTGGCTCAGCGATCTTTGATGATTGGTCGATCGATAGTCGCCGCGTGGCGACTCGCCCATCGATTAGCGTCGCTGTATCGCGGTCCGCGAGGTGCTGCGGTGGTGAAAGTGAAATGTGGCGGAAGAGAGAACTATTGCATTCCCAAACAGTATTACAAAAAAATAAAACATCAATATATATAAGGATACTTGTACACTATTTCATTTAAAGCAATTACAATAACGTTTGTCATTACCCACGCTACGTTCATACATTGCGTACTTTTTTTTTTAAAGAGGGGGAAAATGCTTTATGCATACCCCGACACAGGTTGTATCGGGGTTATGTGGGACTCGTCAATTCCGGCATACCCACTAAAAACTCCCTCTACGGTACTTCACTCAACAAAACATTGCATTTCGTCACGAGATTACTCCAGATCCACTTCCAACAGGTATCCCTCTGGTCCGTTGTCCTCCGGCAAGGAGTTCGCGTCCAAATCGGCAACCACATCCTCGTCCAGCCATGGAAATCCACTGCGCGGCATCGCCTGTGACATTGCCCATCCGTACAGGTTGTTCACGTCGAAGTACATCAAGTACGTAAATGGTTGCAACGCGTCGTACATCGACGTCGGCAGGTACTTGTTGTTGGCGCGCGCGTACCTGTGCGAGTACTGGCTCAGGCCACAGCGTATACCACGCTCCACGAACAACAGCATGTCCACGTCAGTGAGCAGTTCCAATTCGACGCGCGTGTATTTTAGCATCGCGTCCCACGTGAATGCAGGCAACGTACAGTAATGCGCTGGGTCTAGTTCGTAGCTCGCGATAGAGTCGATACGAAAGTTTTCGAACACGTCCGCGAGCAACAACACGTCCGTCTTTAGGTACAAATCTTTAGGTACTCACCTAATGTCTGTATACGAAAACTGTTCCACACGTTCGTTGCGTGCGCGTAATCAGACTCCGACACATCACTATCGTTCAGATGATTGTAGAACGCGTCACGAGGCGGCAGTTGCGTATCGTTCAGCTTGTCGTACGACGCCACGTAATCGTACGGAAAGACCCCCTTTCTGGTGAGGAGATCGAATTGTTCGTCAGGGAGATGTTTGAACTCGCGTCTTAGAATCGTAAGTCTATCCTTCCCGAGATCCGACGAAAGTTTCTGTAGACTCGTTGCTAAGAATTTGAACGAATCGACGAATCGAAACTTCAACGTTCTTCGCCAATCCTTGCGCTCGCCCTTGAGGTCCTCAACCTCCTTTGTAAAGGATATGTATCGTTCCTTCGTTAACGGTAGGAGGCTTATCTTTCCTTTGAACGCGTCTGCCAACTCTTTGATAACGAAGTGCGCGTCGTAGCCGGATAGGTTGTGGAACACCACAGGTATCGTGCACAAGCATCGTCGTTGTCCCATAGATATACGTTCACGGACACGTCGTTGGCCGCCTCTAACTTCCGTACCTGGTCTATCGTCATCGGCAGTCTCACACTATCCGTACGAAGCACCGATGAATAATGCGGATACGATGTAATCCTATTAACGTTCGTATCAGCCGGAAACAGACTAGCGACGACCGACCACAAAAAACACGCGTTCTTGTTGCACTGAACGTTCACCACCGCTCTTTTCGTTAAGACCACTCGCGGAAGCGGCACGTCGCCGCAACGGCGCGCAACGGATTATGTTTGTTTATGTTGATCAGGAGATTCTGTACCGCCCGTAAGGTCCATCCGCTCTCGCGCTCCTAAAACTCCTCCATCGCGACCAACGTCGGAGCGATCACTTGCGTCGCGTACCACTCGCGAACATTAGACGACATGAAAAGTACGTGATTGCGCGTCGCAAAACTCTTTACGTCCTTCTCGTCCAGCAACATGAATTCCGCGTTGAGAACAGTGTTCACGGATACGTTACAATGCTCCGTAATGGTGTTCGTAACGCGAAAAATCACCACTCGATGGGCATTCTGAAAGAATCGGCGTGAATCGGCGACCCCGACGTTGATCACAGCACCGGTCAACAAACGTTTCTCGAACGCGGTTTCGAGTTCCTCCTACACGACCTTGGGTGCCGTCGCTCGAGCGGCGACCCCGCACCTTACTCGCGATAATCGTCCTCGCACTATCGCGCGCAATGTTTGTGTTCGCGCGAGCAGCGACCCCATCCGCTGTTTTTCCCACACCGGCACGTGTTCGCTACGTTGATATGCGACGATGTGCCGTATGGCCTCGTAACACCTGTCCATCCAATCGCGAAATTCCGCGGTGGTCCTCAAAAGTTCAGACATTCGAGCCAAAAGCACGAACGCGTTCTTGAACGTATCCATGTTGTTTGCACGTATGTTATCACTTGATATAAAAGACTCTATACCGTTCCGCAACGCAGGTAACTTCGCATCAGGATGTCGGTCACATTTATTATTATTATCGTGAACGTATTTAAAAACTAACTAGATACTTTTTCGTAAAAACATGATACTCGCAACGACTGTATCAAAGAAGTCTTCCGACGCGTTACCATTCACTATTTTGCTCTGCCGAAGACGCGAGCTGCTTTAAATATACGAACATCTCTACCTAAACTCTCCCCACCCCCTTACACTTGCATCCTAATGGGATACATAGAATTCTACCTTAAGTCCTATGAAACTTTTACTCATCATATTATCTCGGTAGCTACCGCGCGTTATTCTCGGTAGTGTAACTTCTATCGTTACAGTTACATGTTTTCGACATGCTTCTGGCGCGATAACCACGCAGGTTTCGACTTACATCTTCTATACGACATACCGCCGTCTATTTTTTGATCGCCTACCGACAAAGGACTAGAGACAGAGAGATATACGAAAATATCTAGCCTCTCTCGTACTCCTTGTTCGAATGTTGCCGCCGACGAAACTTAGAAGCGCGGCGACCCGCTTTGAATTTTCACGGTTCTGAGATAGCGCGCACCGATGCAGTGCATTATTCTCGGAAGTGTACCTTCCATCGTTATATGTTTTAATACAGGTTTCAACTTGCATCTTCTACGCGTCACACCTCATTATTCTCGGAAGTTGACCTTCGAGCATTATGTTTTTGGCGTGGTTATTACGCACTAGCCATGCAGGTTTCGACTTCCATCTTCTACGCGTAATACCTCCGCATGTTTTGACCACGGGCCGAGAGGATGAGTCATCGGCGGTACCCCCCTCCCCCTCCCCCCACGTGTGTGTGGGGGGAGGTGTGTGCTCGCGCGCGCGCGCGCGTTCCTTCTCCACCGGGGTTCCCCTTCAAGGGTCGCGTTCCCCCCACCCGTCTCCCCCTCGCCCCCGCTGCGGTACCCCTCGCCCCGCTTCACCCCTCGCCCACCCATTCATTTAGAATCCGCCTATTATAACTACTAAACGCAACGGACCCAATTTCGAAGCGAACAGCACATCTAGAAGGTTTTAGGCAGGGTCGAAACGGAAGATGAGAAAGGTTGCAAATGCGTAGCGCGCATTGTTATTTCTTAAAGGCTTGTACTGCTAAATTTTTCGAACGTGTTCTTATAATGCTAACGCTACAGTTCTACTCTAATCCAGAAAACGTACGAGAGCCTGCGATTATATTCAATAGCCTTCGAAACCTTCAATTTACCCCAGGCGCGGATAATAAATAACTTTATTTTTCTTTACACATCTGCTTACCAAATTTCGCTTGGTAAGCAGCAGTTCGGCCTGTAAAACTCATCAAATATGGTCTTCGCTTTCAATAATTGCCGCTGTTCAAGAAGAATAGAAAAACTCGGGTTGAGAAAATTCAGGAACCAATAAAGCCATCAAATTTCGTTAGGAATCGGTACCCGATCCTTAGGACGAAGTAACCAATATAGTTAGGAAGCGTACTTCGACCACCGTCCAAAAGTCTCGAATTAAATTTAACGTAATGCATCGAACTACATAGCTAATTGTAAGTAAGTTTGAACATTCCCGCGCAACCTCACGAGCATCAAACGCATCGAAAACCGTTCCGTTTCGTTACTGCGGTTCATGCGCTGTTGGAAACGGAACGCTATGAAGCACTGATATATGTATGTATATGTATGTATATTGTTTTTTCCTGTGTTTTTGCACAGAATGGCGTTTCAAGCCATGAAAATGTTTCAGTATTTTAGTATTTTATTATTATTGTTACGTTTTGGGTTTAACATAACGATAGTTTAATACACAATAACAGAAACGGAACATGAACAAGAACTATGATGTAATCTGGACTATACAGAGATGGAAGTTTCGATATGTCTTTTCGCGTTGGCGTCTGACTCTCGAATGACAGATGATCGATTCGATCGCTTTCTCTTCGCTGTCTTGTTGTTTCGGTCGCGAGCACCGGTGGGCCATGGATTCCTATCCATAGGGTGCTCGCAACATTGCTTCCCCCTCTGGAGTAGCGATAGTCCCGACCGCTGCACCTTCTTCGCCTGCAGCCGTACCCTGGTCTGGAAGAGTGGAAAAGACGTTGCGTGGCCTCTTCCGTGCGTCGCCTCGGCATTCACCTTCACGCCCGAAGGGAAAACCACCCAAAAACCCTGGGAAAGGCGTGGGTACGTGTGTCCCCCGAAGGTCTTCGTGTCTCCATCCTCCACTTGCGTCTTCGGACTTCTTTCTTGAATAGGATTCGTCTTCTTCGACGGCGCATCTTCTTTTTGGGCAGAGACGGGCGGGGACGTCCTGTCGTCTATGCTCGGGATTCCTGGCTCGTCCTGAATTTCGTCCGGAAATTTTCCCCTTGTCTTCCTTTCTTCTCTCTTCGCTCTTCTCCTGCAGTGCCGGTTCTTACTCGCTTTCCTGGCTCGACGTTGCTTCGTCGAATCCTCGGCACGGACTTCGGGGATTCCTGGTGTCGGGCCGTCTCGGTGTGGCACCTCCGGGTCGCTGGCCCGTTCGCCTGGTCCGCATGCTGTTGCCGCTGCTGCTGCTGCTACTGCTGCTGTTCCGTTTTCCCTTAAAGAAACGTCAAACACATTAGAACCTGCGCAACTTCAGGCAGTCCGGTGGAGCTGGACCGAGCCGGGCAGACGGAAAGGCGAGACAAGCACCAAAGCAGGGGGTCACAGCTCACGAGCATGCTATCGGCCCGTTCCTCGATCAATCCACTCAGAACTCTCAGCTCGCCTTCACTCTTCTTTCCTCCCATCTCCTCCAGTTCTCCAATCCTTGACTTCATGATGGTCCCATTCCTCTTCGTGGTTTCTGGTGCTGTTCCAGGGAACCGTCTCGGTGCAGCTCGTCAGCGGTCCCGTCTCCGCGATGTCCCCCCCCCCCCCCCGACCGATCCGTGCAACTGTGTCGCACGTCCGTCCGGTAAATGGAGACACCATTCCCAGTTTGCTGTCCACCATCCCCGGGGACCCCATGGTCTCCATCGTACCGGGGCCGCGTCCCGTAGACACGGCCAAGAGAACTTAGCGGGGCGTTTTCACGTATGTCCGCGCCCCGGCGCGGACCACCACGCTATTGTGACACATTCGCGAGATTCGGGACCGTATCCAAGCCGCGGCAACAGTCCCCCGACACCTTGTCCCTCGTCGTGGAGTATCGAGAACCTGTAACAATGCAAAGGAGAAGGGGCTGGGCTACGAAGGTAGCCTCCGCAGCCCAGTCCACCAGATTAGCTTAAAACTAATTTTGACTCTTCAGGGTTCTTCAGCCTGGAGTCCTCATCAAGCGTCGAAGCGCCCCTCGTACTTCGCAATGCGGTGCACGTAGACCACCTTGCACTTCTTCCTGGGCGAACGTTGGATTCGGTAGACGATGTCGTTCATCCTGTCCGTTATCGTGTATGGGCCTTCCCAATCCGCTTGCAGCTTCGGGCATTTTCCTTTTACTCTTCGTGGTTGTTCCAACCACACTCGTTCTCTGGGCTGGAACTCCACTGCATGGACGCGACTGTCGTACCATGACTTCATCTTCGAGGTATAGACGTCCAGACGGAGCCGAACGAATTCGTGGATCCTCTTCATTTTTCCTCGGATCCATTCCGAGCAACCCTGCTCAAGGTCCTCGTCTTCTTACACTTCTGGGGGCAGTCCTCTCCAAAGCTGCAGGGGTAGACGAAGTTCTTGGCCATTGTTACGAATTGAGTTAAAGAAATGTGCAGACGCACACAACTAATTGTTCAAGGGATCTACACTTAAGAAACAAATACCATTTAATAAAACCACTACACTATGTACACGTATTTACAATCTGTTTATGTAGATATTTCGAAATATCTATTGTTTTATACTATATAAGCTCTAGTTAGGACACTTGTCCACTGCACCAGCGATCTGGCAACTTATTTAGATAATAGCTTTAATTGATTTAGAAAACCTCGCGCGATCGCGAAACGTGTGCTTCGTTCGATACGCGAAGCGAGAAGAAGGAAGTCTCGTTCCCGGAATCCTCGTCAGGATTCCGGGAAGTCACATGATTCATACTGACGTCATCAGCAGCTGAGTGAGCCACCGTAATTAGATGGGGACACCTAGAGATGGCTCACTCAGCTCCTTTGTAAACATTACAGTTTGTTTCGGCCCGCGGCCGAGCGCCAGAAGCACGCGACACCTCGCACGGAACACCGACGGCTCCCTCCTCACTCTGTCTCCAACAGCCATATAAGATCATCGCTGGCGTTAGTTGGGTAGCCTCGTGCCGTGCAGACCTGTATGCGATGAGGAACATGGGGATCCATTCGTCCCAATCCGGCTGGTGCTCTGAAACAAACATCGCGAGATATTGAAGCAATGTCCTATTCAAGCGTTCTACCAGACCGTCGGATTGAGGATGTAGAGGAGTTGGCCGCGTTTTCCTGATCCCGAGCAGCTTCAACAGTTCCTTGAACACGGAGGATTCGAAGTTCCTTCCCTGGTCCGAGTGTATCTCTAGAGGTACACCATGACGACACACCACGTTTTGCAGAAGAGCCCTTGCCACTGTGACAGCTGGCTGGTCTGGCATCGCGATGACTTCAGGCCACCTGGTGAAATAGTCCGCCACAACCAGCATAAACCTGTTCCCGGCATGATACCTCGGGAGCGGACCTACAACGTCCAGGGCAAGCCTCTCGAACGGAGCTCCCACGTTGTGTACTTTCAAGTTCCCTGCTCCCCTCTGACGTGGTCCCTTCTTCGCCGCACAGGTGTCACACCGCCGGCACCACTCTTCAACTTCCTGTCGACACGAAGACCAGGATAACTGTTGACGTATTTTCGCCAAGGTCTTGTTCATTTTGAAGTGTCCAGCTGCTGGAGTATCATGGAACTCCCTCAGCATCTCTACAACCCTTTTGCACGGCACCACCAAAACCCACGAGGTCGTTGCATCATCATGGGACTTCCACTTCCTGAAAAGCAAACCTTCCCGAACTTCCAGCGAGTCCCAGATCGACCAGTAGTACTTCAGTTGCGGGAGAAAACGAGCGACGTCCTACCAGACGGGCTTCGCTCCTTCCCCCTTCTTTTCAAGGATGAAGCCGATTTCTTCATCCTTCCTTTGGCTTTGTCTCCATCCCTCGGTGTTCTCTTCTACGGCGAATAGTCGGTGGATCCTCTTCGTCGACTGCACTTCCTCTTCTGCATTCTTTTTCTCCAGTCGGTTGCAGTTCTTACAATCATCTTCGGTGCAAGGTCCTCTAGAAAGTCCATTGGCGTTTCCGTGAGCTTTTCCTTCCCGGTGGCGAATCTCGAAATCGTATTCCTGTAGTCGCTCAATTCAACGAGCGACCTGTCCTTCGGGGTTTTTGAAGGTCAGCAGCCAACGAAGCGCTGCGTGATCCGTCCTTATCAGGAATCTTCGTCTGTAGATGTAGTGGTGGAAATGTTCGATGGATTTCATCACTGCTAGTAACTCTCTCCGAATCACGCAGTAGTTCCTTTCCGCTTTTCCCAGAGTCTTGGAGAAGTAAGCTACAACCTTCTCTTGACCTTCAGGTTCCTGCGAAAGGACGCCATCTATGACGAAGTTAGAGGCGTCCGTGTCAAGAATAAAATGCTTTCCTACCACTGGGTACGCTAGCACCGGGGCTCCAATCAGTCTTCTCTTCAACTCCTAGAAAACTTCTTGGCATTCTTCGGTCCAGTGAAAGTTCTGTTTTGCTTCGGTGAGGCGATGCAAGGGTTTGGCGATCTTGGAGAAGTCCTTCACAAATGTCCGGTAGTAAGTGCATAATCCCAGAAAACTTCTTAGTTCCGTGACGTTCTTCTGCTGTGGCCATTCCGAAATGGCTTTAATCTTCTCCGGATCTGTCTTGACTCCGCTCTCGAAGACGATGTGCCCCAGATATTTCACTTCTCGGCAGAAGAAGGAGCATTTCTTGGGGCTCATCAATAGTCCGGCTTGGCGCAGACGTGAAAACACTGTCCGAAGGCGTTCGAGCTCCTGCTCAAAGTCGTTCCCGTAGATGATGATGTCGTCCAAGTAAACCAAGCAGATCTTCCAGGTCAAGTCTTGAAGGACGTCCTGCATCAAGCGTTCGAACGTTGCCGGGGCGTTGCAGAGTCCAAAGGGCATCACCTTGAATTGCCACAGTCCTGTTCCTACTGAAAATGCGGTTTTCTCTCGGTCCTTCTCGTCCATAGAGATCTGCCAGTGTTCGCTCTGTAAATCCACAGTAGAGAACCACGAAGATCCGGTGAGAGCGTCTAAGGTGTCCTCAATACGGGGCAGCGGATACGAGTCCTTCTTCGTGATCTCGTTCAGGCGTCGAAAGTCCACGCAGAACCTTATGGTCCCGTCCTTCTTCTTCACGAGGACGATCGGGGAAGACCACGGACACCGCGATTCCTCGATCACGCATTGAGCCAACATTTTCCTGAGCAGCTCTTCCACTTCTGCTCGACGGTATAGAGGCAGCCTCCGTGGTGCCTGTTTTATGGGTGACCCAGTGTCGACGGTGTGCCTCACCCGGTCGCAGTTCCCAATCTGACTCGGCTCCGCGGCAAAAGCGTCCTGAAATTCATAGAGCAGGTCAGCAAACAGCTTCTCCTGCCTTTCTGACAAACCTGACGAGCAGCAGGTGTACAGCTTCTCCAAATGCAGTAGGATGACCGTTTCCCTTTCCTCTTCCTACTTCTTCTTCTCGGCGGTTGGCTCGCCAAGGCGTATCTCCGTTTTGCCGGGAAGGCACAGCACGTTCCGGGACAGATCGATGCTGCAACGGTGTTTCTTCAGGAACGCTACTCCCAAGATGCACTTCTCCACCGTGTCGACGATGTAGAAGTCTTCTTTGCTCGAAAGTACTCCGATGTCTACTTCCAAGCTCTTTCTGCCGTAAACCTTAATTTTCTGTCCAGTAGTGGAGCGGATGTCGAGCCTTGTCCGGTCGATGTCCTTCGTCGGACCCCGTTCTTTCTCCAGAAGGTTGACGGGGGAACCTGTGTCTAAGATAATTTTACAAGGGTTCCCACCGATTTTCCCACATACGCAAAGTTCCTCCCACGGACTTCCTGGACCTCCAGTCGCCTCCTGCATCGCCACACTCTTGACGACCGGGGGACTGCTCCTCGAGGTCCGGCGTCTCCCCCTTATGCCGTCCTCTTGGCGTTTCTCTCATAGGGCTTCCTGGGGGCTGCTTTTGCCTGGCCGTTCTTGGCCTTATAGCAGTCCTTTTGGAGGTGACCCGTCTTGCCACAGAGCCAGCAGGTCCTCGGCGGATTGTCCGTTCAGTCCTCGGGTTTGTCGGGCCTCCTCTTCTTTGTCGAAAACCTTTCAAACGTGTTGGAGGGTTTAGCCTTCCGTTTTTCCGAATACCGTTCTGGCGACTCGACCGCGGGGCTGCGAGTCATCGACTCAACGGCCTCAATCTCCAGAGCTCTAGTAACGGCAGCTCTTAGGGACGTGAAACCGCCGAGTCGCAGTTTCCGCTGCATTACCGAGCTTGACAATGTCGTCACGAATTGAGACGCGGCAAGTTTGTCGCGGGTTTCCGCCGGGCAGTCGGCGAACGCGGACTGCGCTAATCGTTCGATTTGGGTGGCGAGCGAGAATATGCTCTCATCTCTCCACTGCCTATGGCTCTGAAAGAGCACATAGTTCAAATTTGACAAGTTCTTCGTCCCATAGCGGAATTCGAGTGCCGAAACTAAATCCGTGAAACTTTCGCATTGGGCAGCGGACAGCGTCGTGAAGACGCTCCTCGCTGAACTCCCGAGAGAAGCGATCAAGGCCGTAGTCTTTTTTTCGTCATTCCAACCGTTAGCGCGCGCGATAGTCTCGAACTGTACTTTGTACTCTTCCCACGAAGTTTTTCCATCGAAAATTGTCGGTTTCACCGTGTATCCCAGGCTGAGTACGCGGGGTTCCGAAAACCCCGTTCCGCGGGGTTAACCGCGGGAAGAACACTATTTACATCAGGCACTATCTCCCCACCCCGAGGATTCGCGCCGCTGCCAACCGAACCATGGCCGTTTTGTAATGAAGCGGTTACGACCTGTATCCGTTCCTCTAAGTTCGACATGCGGGCCTCGAAGGCCGCCTGTGTCCTTCTGTCGGCGGTCTCCTTCTCCTCCCTGCGACTGTCCTCCATCTGCCAGCGGGCCTCGTCGTCCCTGCATTGTTCCTGCAGTTGTCCTACGATGCTTAGCTGGAGGCTGGTGAACAGCTCCTGTAGGGAAACGTCGCCCGTCGCTCCAGGGGAAGGTTTCGCGGAGGCCGCGGAAGCGCGAGTGGGCATCCCACTTCTGACACCAGTGTTACGTTTTGGGTTTAACATAACGATAGTTTAATACGAAACAACAGAAACGGAACATGAACAAGAACTATGATGTAATCTCGACTATACAGGGATGGGAGTTTCGATATGTCTTTCGCGTTGGCGTCTGACTTTCGAATGACAGATGATCGATTCGATCACTTTCTCTTCGCTGTCTTCTTGTTTCGGTCGCGAGCACCGGTGGGCCATGGATTCCTATCCATAGGGTGCTCGCAACATTATTATTGGAAGTTAGTATATTTTTGTAACTGTAACTGTACTAAAGTATAAGAGTCAGAGAGAAGGAATTTTCGAATGGAAAGAGAGGAAATGGATGAGGGATTAACGTTCGTTGTGCTATATAAGAAAATTCCTTGAAGTGCCACTTCTGGTATAGTGTATTGTATTTCAGTATTTTATTACTGTAAGTTATTGTATTTTTGTAACTGCAACTGTACCAAAGTATGGGAGTGAGAGAGAAGGAGTGTTCGAATGGAGGGAGAGGTTATGGATGAGGGACTAGAGTTCGTTGGGCTATATAAGAAAATTTCTTGAAATGCCACTTTTGGTATAAGGTATGTATTTTGTAACTATGCCAAAGAAAGAATAAACCTAAACCTAAACCTTGTTTAGTGTACAATCGTCAAATTTGCAATACATCTATACTATTTATAATTTTTATAATTACCTTCCAATCTTTTCTTTTAAGTAATTTAAAATATTGTGCAGTAAAATTCAATGCAATAAAGGTTAATAAATTGTTTGTATTTGAATTTGATGCAACGCCGTTAGCACCATCTACTACACGATTTGATAACTACTACAAATATTGCTATCCTCTAAAGTGTCGTTCAGTGGAACCAGCACCAATCACCGTTGCGCTCAGTGAGCGGCTACGTAGCGGTTGAGTCTAGGGATGGCGATACATGCCAATTGTATCGATATTTCGTATCGATACATGTTGTTGTGTCAAGGCGCCTGGGGTCGAGATTCTGACAGAGAATCTCGGGGTGCTCCGGGTCGTCCTTCACGGTTGTCGTTCAACGGGCTCCGAAGGTTCGGGTGAGAATGCCGGGACGGAAGGATTCGGTTCGGAAACCGAAGGTAGGGAATCGTTGCTGATTAAAGAGTTGGAACTCACCGTAAGGTTTAAACAAGTTTATTCTGTCCCGATCTGAGTGACACTGGTACTATGCCTTTATCAGGCGTGGATCTTGTACAGCGTCTGTATCAAGTCTCCATGTAGTCTCAATCAAGTCTGAGCTCGCATTGCTCGTACATCATTCTTATACTGTAATCGGGGCGAAGCGGGGACCATCGGGGTCTCCGTTTTTGGCCCACTTTTGGGTGTTTCACCATGTGCTGATGGTCTCGGAACGTTTCCGAGAATCCTTACGCGGTTGTGCCCGATTTCGGCCGTTCGATTGTGGCAATCGGAATGCCGCGGTGTCGTTACGCTTGGGGTGTCGGTTGGGACACAACAATATTCGCCCTTTCTAACAGTGGTGCGAAAAATTATTCCTGTAGAATAGCAATAAGCGGTTACGTCGTAAACATTGTAATTTTATTATCTATGTAATACCACACAAAGCATTTTTTCTTATTAACTGTATAGTGTATACTAAGGGCTTGTCCCGTTTAAATAAATAAATAATAATAATAATAATAATATTGATAAGCAAAGTATCGATAAGATGAAATATCGAAAATGAAGTATCGATATCCTTAGTATCGATACTTTTATTTATTATCCGCAGTGCGAATAAAATCAAAAAATAAAAGTAAATGATGTTTTTAAATTACAATGTTTCCATGAACAATACAACAATTATAAAAAATATTTTTATTCAAAATACTAATCTTCAATCCTGAAACGCGCAAGTAAGATCTGTTTAAAAACAATAAAAAAAACATGCGTGTGCGACAGGTAGACTTATAAACAATTCATAATTATATAAATAAATAAATAATATGTGATACTGACCTTACAATAAAAATTTTACGTGAACATCTAACTTGCACATGTGCATACGAAATTCAATATGACTGCCAGTGATGGGATTTGGGACGGGTTTTCTCGCGCATGCGCGGCGTTTGCAGTACCGTATCTATGTTGGGGCGCAACTGGGTGTAGTGTTATTGGCGGGAAAGCAGCAGGATGATCAAGGTACCCCATTTTATCGAAACTTGTACTACACTGATGCAAAAATCGCCGCGCATGCGCGAGAAAACCCGTCCCAAATCCCATCACTGATGGCCGCATCGAAATTTCGATATTTATGGTTATATATCGATACTGAAATATATCGCTACATTAAGTATCGATACAAAATATCGAAATTCGGATTGACAAATATCAATATTTCGATGTATCTATACCTGTATCGACATCCCTAGTTGAGTCTGTTGCGCGATTCCGTGGGGAATTTTAAATTAGACGGCGGTTCCGTGCCCGTGGAGTGCTGAAGCACTCAGCTCACGAATTTGCGCGTGAATTTCAATGATTGGAGAAAATAAACGTAACACGTCTGAATAATTTCTAAGATTTGATTTTAATAGATAATTCGATGTTGGCTGTACTGCTAACAAGTTCGACCTGACGCTTTTACAAAGTCCCTTTTCGCTTATGCCCTCTGACCGCTCTACTCCTCTGACTCCGGGGCATCCTGCGAAGTTCCTCCTTAGGTCCTTTCGTCCAGTCAAACCGATGACATCCCTCAAGCTTCGTCAGGGGGTTGTCCTCCAGCCGTCTCTCTTCACTTATTTAGCGCCATTTGGGTCTTTTTTTAACATATCGGAATGAAATTTACACCAAAAAATAGGAAAAAATTATTCCTTTCTAATGATGTATAATTTAATTTTTTAAAATTTATTTTTTTAATTTCTTTAACTTATTTATGATTAAAAAATTTAATTCGGTTTATTTGATACCTTATTTCATGCCCTTTTCAGTGGTTTAAATGGAATGTTCGGGAAACTTTTCGTTTCCAAGTTATAAGGAAAAGTCGAATAATAAATGAATGCAGCCAAATATCGTTTTATTGAAATTAAAGACCAATCTTTTGCGCTAAACATTATCTTCTATTAGTAATTAAAGTAAATAATGTATTGAAAAATAATTCTGAATATAGTGAGGAAATTTGCGCTATTTTTTAAAATTGACAAGGAATATATTTCAAGTCCCAACGAGTCCCAACTTCTAACCAATTGGTGTTAGAGGGAAAGCAAGATGCTAATTTATATATGTTGACATCAGGTGGTGCTGTTTAGTGCATGTGTTGCGATGCTCGCTGGTGTGTTGCTTGATAACGTGAATGTAGCTACGGGAATGTATATAATCGATATGTGAATTACGAGCGAAATTTAAAAGCAGACGTTTGCGTTCGATGAAGGGGAGTATTGTTAAGGATACGCGATGCGGGTGGCATGCGTGGGAAAGATCTAAGGCAGAGTCTCAATTAGTAGACCCCGAAACGAATCGCGAGTTTCTTCTAAAGTCACGTAATCTTTTGAGAAGGCCTTGTCTTTTGCTAGTCTTTAGGAGTGTCGATTAACTCCTGAAGTGTTGGCGACGTTAAGGAAGTTATTCGGATCGATACCGATCGCGATTCACGTACACGCGATATTGGGCACCTGCCCGAATGTAATAAATAAATAGAAAGGGGTTTAAGAACAAACAGTGTATATTTCCTTCCTTACAATGTCTGACTAAGGTCAGGTGAAAAACGGACAGACTGAAACAACCGGTCGCTAGCGCGTGCCACGAAAGAAGAACGAGAGAGTGTTCTTGGCGAAGGTCCGGATTACGTGCTGCAGTCAAAAGACGATCGCGTTTCCGCGCTGTACACCGAGCGCGGCTTCAGGCTCTGCTTTCGCCTGTGAAAACGCGCCTGCTGCTCAGGCGCCGGTGGCGCACTCTGCTGGCGCGGTGGCGAGACCGCCACAAAGTCATAAATTCCTTTCAAGGGTTCTTTTCTTGATCCTCGGAGCAGAGCCTACTTTCTCTTCCCACGTGGGCACCCCGTCGTGTAACGGAAAACGCGCTTCCACAGAGTTTCCACCACCACCCGGAATTAGAAGGAAAGATGGACGTCTATTCGCGGGGGCGGACGGACATCCGCGGGACAGCCTACCGCTTGAATCTGACGCATCCTTCGTCCTGATTGGCCAAAGGACTGGGAGGACGCGCAAGGATGGAAGGGGCACCACGTTCGAGGAGGAAAAGTTCAACGACGGAAGATTCCGGAAAAGCAGAACGATTTTGACTCTCGACTGTAAAAGTCCATAACTGTTCTCAGTTATAAAACAATCTCTTAAAAACTTATTAAGAATATATTGAAGTTTTTACCAGTATTCAAGTTCCTTTTATTTAAAACACAGCAGAGTGCTTTAGCGCTCCACGGGCACCAACCCGCGTTAGAATCAAGAATAATCATTGGAATCGCGCAACACACGAGGCACGGAGTACTGCAGTGCTAAAGTATTTTTGTTTTATAGAGTTTTGCTCTTTGGTCAGTAAGAAGTCTCGAGAACTCTCAGCCTTTTGTTTTAAAGCACGTGTTTTCTCTGCGCTTTTATGTAGAGCCATTCTATTGTATTAGTTAATAAAGTTAACCAGGACTGTCGAGAACAGAAAGTTATTCTGATTCTTAAATTAACCACAACAATTGGAATATTTTCAGTACACCCTCCTCTACATGATTATGTAAAAACCACATCCTACTTCGTCCTACTTTACAAATTATTACTGTTTAAAGTTTGCGTCCGATCTCGGGACTCCACGAGACACTCAGACACTCTCCTAAGGATTTGTTTAGGATCTAGTGGTTTAACTTTCTTTTTATATGATTTTATTAATGCCTATAATCTAAACAAATCCTTAGGAGAGTGTCTAAGTGTCTCGCGGAGTCCCGAGATCGGACGCGAACTTTAAACAATAATAATTTATAAAGTAGCACGAAGTAGGATGTGGTTTTTACATAATCATGTAGAGGAGAGTGTACTAAAAATATTCCATTTGGTTAGAAGTTGGGACTTGAAAGATATTCCCTGTCAATTTTAAAAAATATCGCAAATTTCCTCACTATATTCAGAACTATTTGTCAATACATTATTTACATTAATTACTAACGGAAGATGATGTTTAGCGCAAAACATTGGTCTTTAATTTCAACAAAACGATATTTGGCTGCATTCATTTATTATTCGACTTTTCCTTATAACTTGGAAACGAAATGTTTCCCGAACATTCCATTTAAACCACTGAAAAGGGCATTAAATAAGGTAACAAATAAACCGAATTAAATTTTTTTATTCGCCGAGAACCAGATTGTCGATGCTGGTTGGCCGTGGTTGGCTTCGCGTTGGGGCCACTCGGCTGGCTTGGCGCTGGTGTCAGTTCACGCACACATTACCACCACTCCTGTAGGTGTTTCCCTATTGTTGCGCTTGTTGCGCCATTTCGTGGGGGGTAACTATAGGACGGCGGGTCCGTGCCCGTGGAATGCTGAAGCACTCAGAAAGGCCCGGATTAAAGGGGGGGCTAGGGGGGGGCTGCAGCCCCGGGCCCCACTTTCCGGGGGGAGGGGGCGGCGGCGTTCTAAGCGATTAGCTCACTCAGTCTTCATTGGAAATGTTGCATCAAATAAATTGTCTGAGTTCCACAACATCCTTAGCACGTTTAACGATTGAATCTGAATTATTAAGATCTATCGATTGTGAAGACTTGATACATGAATTTGCAAAATTAAAGATAAGAAAAAACATTTTAACTAAAAGTTAATTGTACAATATCTTTTTCACCCCTCCCCCCCCCCCCCCCCTGTTCAACCACGGTAGGCCGTCGAAGGTTTGATAGCCCCGGGCCCCAAAAATCTTAATCCGGGCCTGCACTCAGCTCGCGAGTTTGCGCGGAAATTTCAATGAGGGTAAGTAAATGAAACACTTCTTAATAAATTCTATATTTGGAATTTTAATTCTTAGAGTGACGTTCACTGTCCTGCTAACAAGTTCGATCTGCCTTTTTACAAAATAACTCCTCGCTTCTCGCCTCCGAGCGCCCTACTCCTCTAATTTTGGCGTTTTCTTCCGACTCCCTCCTCTAGCTTCGTCAGGGGGTTGTCCTTCAGCCATCTCTCCGTCCTTGGCCCTTCCTTCGCGATTCCCTCCACTCTCGGCTGGTGGTCGAGGCACGCTTTCCGATTACATACTTTACATAGACCGTATACAGTACATACATTTCTATCAGGTAGGTAAGCGCAACCCTCAGAGTCAAGACGACGTCGCCGGCCCAAAGTTTATGACTTAATGACTTTCAGCCTTTCCCGAGCTGAGTTTTACCTTAACAGGACATCGACAATTATTGAAAGGGAGGACAGAGTTTTAAGTGGTTTTACGAGACGAGCAGCTGCCAGCTCGACGAAATTTGGCACGCAGATGTGGAAGAAAAAGTTAAGCTATTTATTATCCTCGCCTGATCTAACTGTAGTTTTGAAAATTACTGAATGCACCCCCAGGTTCTTGTACTCTTCCTGAGTTCAGGTATTAGCTATTAATATTACATGAGCACATTTGAAAAACTGGCAAGGAAAACCCTCGAAAAACACAATGCACTCTACGTGTTTGTGAGTCCTGACAATAAACTCCTCCTTGTCCCCCATTTAAACTTGCTTAAGACTTTCCAAATGTGCCGTTCGCTTCGAATCTAATTATAATATATCTATCTTTCAGTACAAAAGGATTTTGAATTACGCTCTACATCGAACCTCGATATCTCTGTGTCTTATAGCTAACTTCACGCAATTTAACCAACGAAAACCGCAACACGCTTAAGGGGTCATGCCTAGTTGGCAGGCGAAAAGAAACGTGATTTTCGGGAATTTTTTCTGGAAAATCTAATGTATATTTTTTACAACTATTCGATTATTTTAAAACTACATGTATTTAGCAACTTTCAGTAATTTTTTTATAGGAAAATATTAAAAAATGAACGAATAACAGCCACTGTCCCGGAAGCTATTTTTTTAGCGGTGAGCACGATTTCTCCGGGCCGAATCATCCGAAATCGAAAAGTGAAGAAGATTCTGTTAGTGCATGAATTTATCTAGTTCGTGAACGAAGGATTTTTCAATTAAATGATTTCAGACAAAATGGCGGCCGTTTTACGCAAAATCATGATTTTTCGATGTCTCAATTGTTCGTTTTTCGTGAATTAAAAATAGAGTTTTCATCGAAAACAAAAATCCTTCGTTCACGAACTAGATAAACTCATATACTAACAGAATCTTCTTCACTTCTCGATTTCAGATGATCCGGCTTTGAGAAATCGTGCTCACCGCTAAAAAAAATAGCTTCCGGGAGAGTGGCTGTTATTCGTTCATTTTTTAATATTTTTCTATAACAAAATTACTGAGAGTTGCTGAATATATGTACTTTTAAACTAAGCAAATAGTTGTAAAATATATACATTAGATTTTTCACAAAAAATTCTCGAAAATCACGTTTTTTTTTCGCTTGCCAACTAGGCATGACCCCTTAATCGCTCCTTACGCTGTATAAAAGTACGAGCAAGCTACTCGTACTTGTTACCTCGAGACTAAATTGTTTACGCAATGTTATTGAGAAATAAAATTGTTATCATTATCGGTAAAGTTGTGTGGAATTAATACCCCTGTTACGCTATCGCTTGAACGTAGCCACGGAAATGTATATAATTGATAGGTAAATCAGGAGCGAAATTTGAAAGCAGATGCTTACGTGTGATTGAGGAAGTATTATTAAGGATGCGCGATGTGGGTGGCATACGTGGGAAAGATCTTGGACAGAGCTCGAAAACAGGAAGAGGACACCAATTAACAGACCCCGAAACGAATCGCGAGTTTCTTCTAAGTCACGTAATTTTTTGAGAAGGCCTTGCCCTTTGTTAGTCTTTAGGAGTGTCGATTGACTCTAGAAGTGTTGGCGACGCTAAGAAAGTCATAAATTTCCTTCAAGGGTTGTTTTCTCGATCCTCGGAGCAGAGCCTACTTTCCCTTCCCACGTGGACACCCCGTCGTGTAACGGAAAAGCGCGCTTCCACAGTTTCAACCACCACCTGTAATTAGAAGCAAAGATAGACGTCGATTCGCGGGGGCGGATGGACATCCGCTGGACAGCCTACCGCTTAAATCTGGCGCATCCTCCGTCCTGATTGGCCAAAGGACTGGTAGGACGGGCCAGGATGGAAGGGGCAACACGTTCGAGGAGGAAAAGTTCAACGACGGAGGACTCTGGAAAAGCAGAACGATTCTGACTCTCGATTGTAAAAGTCCCAAACTGTTCTCAGTTATAAAACGATCTCTTAAAAATCTATTAAGAATATATTGATGTTTTTACCAGCAAATAGTTTCATTTTGTTTATAACACCTGCGCATTTCGCAAACAGTTGCTTCAGCACTCCACGGGCACCAACCCGCGTTCACATCGCAATATCCCCGCTAAAATACGTAACATTTCTGTCGTTGAAATTCCCCAGAGATCTGCTACAAAACCTTGATATCCCTATGTCCTATGGCTAACTTCATGTAACACATGGATTCACACCAGCGAAGATCTACTGTTGCGTGGCCGGCTGGGAAATGTAGTCTTCTCGTGGGGAATTCAGGCGCGGACGATGCCCGTGGAACGCTAAGGCGTTCTGCTCACTGGACGCGGATTTTTCAGGATAATTATAATAATAAAGATGATAATAATATAATAAAACGCTTTGAACACAAATAACTGATATCTTTAGTGAACTTAATAAACTATTTAAAACGATACAAATAAGTATTGATCAAGAATTTATCACACGTCCGTTCACTTCTGCTCTCAGGACTCGAGTATCCTTTCAAAGGCAAACGCTTTTACATCTTTTGTTCTTTACAAAATGTCCTTAAAACCTAAAAGCCAATGAAATATTTATTAACTAAATTCCTATTGGTCAATCTATTTCCTTTCGGTTATTGATTTTTAGCTACAGGCGTTTAACAACATTGCGTTGATTTTACACACTTAGGAGAAGGGATCAAAGTGGAGTTCATTTATTCAATCACCCGTTTCCAAGTGGGTATTGATTAATTTATAATCTTGAAGTTTATTTATTAAAAGAATCTCTAACTATTTTCAAACCCTTCGGGCTTGTGCGAACTTCGCTTTATTTCCCTTTCCTTTTACATTCGTGTGATCCATTTCGAACTTCGCGCTTCTAAAGTTTATACTACACGCCGCTAGACGGGAGTCGCAACACTACGCAACAAGTCCGCTGAACGCACCCAATGCGTGATTCGGAACAGACCCTATTGGCCGGTATTCATAGTCGCTACTTATTCTTAAGATTGTCTTAAGCATGCGGCATCCTCTACTAACCTAGTAGACTAGTAAAGGATGCCGAATGCTTAAGACGTTCTTAGTCTTAAGTAACGATTATGAATACCGTTATTATAACAGTCTATAAGGGCTGTGTTTCAATTCACGCATACGTGGCATCGTACGATTCCGTAGAATTTCTCTCACTTGCCACCAATACGATGCCACTTCCGGTGCAGCGAACGGTGCAGTGACTGCTTCTCCTCTGAATTTCTGCGATTGCACGGAAAAGGGTTCGCACCGTTGGGAACGGTGCTGCAGCACCGACGCCGACGGTGCTCAGCACCGTCAGGAACGATGCTAGGCCAGCCACAGGGGGACCAAGCCGTCATTGATTGGCCGAAGTTCCCGTTTAGTTAGCACCAAGTTGGTGGGAGGCGCTAGGTACATCACACACACATACCTACGTGTATCAGTGAGCACAACATACAACCTTTCGACGTTGGTGAAATGTTACCATGACGACCGTCGTCATTTTTAAATGTTTGGCGCAAACACGAGGAAGTGTAACCCACGTGGATCAGACATCACATAAGATAAGTAATTTTTGTAATATAGCGTCTTTGAGATACTGTAAGTTTTTTTTATTAATTGTATCAATTTGAGTTTCAGATTATGTCCGGGCCTAAGAAGTGCGAAGTGAAAGGTTGCGAATCGGGAAATAAACTACTGAGGGCATTTCCCGATATCATTAAAGACCGAGAGAGGTGCTTAAAATGGATTGCTGCTTGCGGCAATCCATTGTTAATGCACCAATCTCTTCGCAACAGGAAGATCTGCGATGCGCACTTCTTAGGCATCTACAAATTACAAAAGAATCTTTGTAAGACTGCTGTTCCAACGCTTCAACTTCCAGGTATGTTTACTATATAGGGTGTACGTTTCTTAAAACGTACTGAAAATATTGTAAGGGGTGATTCTAGAGGTAAAAATAAGACGAAAATCAAGAATAACGATTTCGCGTTTGGGCCTTCATTTTACAGTAATAATGGTTTAAAGTTAAATTTCTATCTCCTGAACTAATAGTCGGAGGATACTGCGCTTTTATAGTTACATTATCGACCAGCAATAGAACAAAAAAGTATTCATACATTTTTCTGTATCTCTTAGGGTTTAACAAGGTTCAGCAAGCAGCTGAACGTATGGAAGTCCATACTGGTAAGAAAATACAAACATTCGATACTGTCTCCCTTGTTTCAACTGTTAGAATAACAGATATTTTTCAATAATAATGAATAGTAGCGTAGTAGTACAAATTGAATTTTTCTATCTTTATGCCATTCCGATCAGCAAATTATTAATTTTCGTACAAAGCCTCTGTAATGGCCGATTTCTTCGCCTCTGGATAAAAGTTATCTGGCGGATAGGTACAGTAGAGTATGATTAACTCGCGTTTCCCTAGGTTAGTTACATCGCAAAAATGTCAATATTAAGCTGCTATTTCAAAATGAAAATTGTATAGATATAAATATCAATTAATAAATGGTCATTCTTTAAACATTTACCAGTTTAATTCTGCAACAGCAGCTTAATATTAATATTTTTCTGATGTAACTAGCCTAGGAGAACGCGAGTCAATCACACTCTACTGTACCTATCCGCCAGATAACTTTTATCTAGAGGCGAAGAAATCGGCCGTAAAAGTCTCTCTTACCCCATAACTTCGATAAGTCGAAACCTCTATAACTCGAAGATTTTAGTTCTTCCCTTCAGATTCGAGTTAACGAATTAATCATTTGCAATAAATTTTACAGATACTGGATATGCTGTTGCTGGTACCTCTGGACAATCATTGCGGACAAGGAAAGGTACTGTGACGTTTTATATTAGAAACTATTCTTAAGGTTGTTTTATCCAAAATCCAGTTCCTCTAAAAACTCCCTTAAACTTCTGCTATTTGTACTGTATTTTTTTTGCATGCATAAATTGTTTTACTGTTTACTATTTAGCATCTGTACTGAAATTGTTCAGAACAAGTAGGAGGTCCAGCCTTTCTCCAGAAGAGGTGCGGCAGTATAACGTAATTGTCTCCTTGATGAAAACAAGGAGACAAATGCGTAAACGCCATATAGAATGTAAGGAACGTTTGCAACATACCGAAATGTTGCTAAAACGTGGCTTTGCGGAACGCATTGAAAGTCTGCCATCAACTGTGCGAGACTTTTTTGCATTACAAGTCCGTAACATGGGACGACCTAAGTTCAATAGAAATTACAGTTTAGATGACAAAATTTTTGCGCTTTCATTGCTGAAGGAAAGTCCAAAGGTTTATCGATACCTTACCAATATTTTCCTCTTACCAAGTACAGAGACCTTAAGAAAACTGGTCACTAAAATCCTTGTATCTCCCGGTATTAGTAAGTCTGTCTTCAACAGCATTGAAAATATACTCGACAATTTCGAGGATTCGCGGTACAGATATTGCATCTTATTATTTGATGAAATGAAGCTTAGTCCCTGGTTTCATTATAATGTCAAATCCGATATTGTAGAGGGACTAGTAGATTTCGGGTTTTCGCGTAATAGAGACATTGCAGACCATGTTCAGGTCTTTATGTTAAGAGGAATATTTGGAGATAAACCGTGGAAGCAAACAGTGTCGTACTCCTTTTGTAGGGACGCCGCTTCATGCGAGTCGATAGCGCGTACATTTAAGGCCATAGTACGGGAATGCACTCTTATACGCTTAAGAGTTGTTGCTTCGGTTTGCGATCAAGGGTCAACAAATGTACGCGCGATTAAGCAATTACTTTTCGACACGAAAAGAGATTGCAAATCGGCTGAAGAGGGGCTCATCATGGTAGATGAACAAAAGATAGTACCACTGTTTGATCCGCCTCATTTATTAAAATTTATTAGAAATAATTTGTTAACGAAGGATCTTCGTTATACTCTGGACGGTGTAGAAAGAACAGCAAAATGGTCCCACTTCGAGGATACTGTTGCGCCGGGGCGTTTCGACGCAGGCCACCCCGACGCAAAGGGAGTTGAATAATACGCGGGTGTACATACGACTCAACTATATTTTGATACGCCGAGCAATAATGGATTACAGTATTACAACCCGCACGTCTGAACGCCGTAACGTTCGGTACAAGACAAACTTCTTCGCGTTTTCCGATCCTCTTCTCGAAGGGAGTTGATCCTCTTCTGTCTTCAGCTGCAAGCACTAGCAGGCTATGCATGGGCCTATACCCGGTGCTCGCAACAATACTTATTTCATTGATCAGTGTAGAGATGATTTTAGAACTTTAATCAATATTACGGAACAGCATGTCGTTCCAAGTAGAATTAAGAAGATGCGTGTCAAATATTGTACACAAGTCTTCTCGCGTAAAGTAGCATCTCTTATGGAACTTATGAGCACTATTGAGGCGGAAAGTGCTTGTAAATCCAGAAAGATGGATTTCGGGAATAGATACGGCGATATTATTTCTAAATTTAAATTCTCTTTTCGACAGTGTCAATAGTAGGACCATTTTGGATAACGAAAGTAACGCCACAGATATTTGGAATAAGTGTATAAACTTATTCCAAAGTATGCGATTTATCAAACGCAAAGCGGGAGATAAAGAGTATCCTGCGGTGTTGCAGAATTGGATACATACCCTGAAAGTGTTCAAAATTCTCAAGTCTTATTTGCTGGATCTTGGGTTTGCAGGATTCAGAACCAGAGATTTTAACCAAGATCCTTTGGAAAAATTTTTCTCGCTGGTAAGACAACATGGTGGAAGAAATACAAATCCGACTTGTTCAGTATTTACTGGATACTACAAGTCATTGCTCATAAATTCATTGTTTTCCAACTCAGGAAAACAAAACTGCGAGGCAGATTGTAGTGAAAATTTGTTAAATGTTAAAGAAATTTTCGAATTTTCCTCTCGTAATCAAAATTCTCAATTTTCTAATAATACAGTGCCAGTAGTAGCTGTAGAATCAATAGAGTCAATTTTGCAAAATTATGATGCTACTACTGTCAATTTAGATTACTTAGAACCGTTTATTCAAGCTTGTACTACGTGTTGCCAAGCTTTTTTAACACAAAAAAATTAATAGTACAATTTATGCGAGAGGTTTATGTTTTAACTAAATACTGTTTCGATAACTTCGCGGAACATTGTAATTTAAAAATTTTAATTCAAACTTGTCTAAGCCTTTCAGTTGATGTCAACCTGAGCGATTGCCCTTTAGGGCATCTCAAAGTGTATTTGACCGACAACTATGTCGATCATGTATTAAAGAAATGTATTTCTTCCACCAATAGGCTACTAAATTGTTCCGAAGAACCTATGATTCCAATGTCTGGTTTGTCATTATGTGCTTTGACGTATGGCAGATCACATGGGAATCAAAGGTTCTAATTGTGCTTTTTGCATGTATGCGATTGCAGTATGAGTGTGTAATGCGTTTTTTATTATGTATATATGTTTGGCTGTCGGACTGTTGCATGTGTGTTTAATTTTTTATATTGCCTGTGCGTTTCATTTTTTATATTGCCTGTGTGTTTAATTTTTTATATTGCCTGTGCGTTTCATTTTTTATATTGCCTGTGCGTTTCATTTTTTATATTGCATGAGTGTTTGACTTTTTATATTGCATGTAGGAGTGGAAATGTGTGTTTTGTATGCGCATGGGGTTAGCGGTTTTAGTCGCTATAAAGCCGACACTGCCTAGTAGTGCGGATCCTACTAGGCGTCTTTTGAAGATTCCCGCTGTTTTCCCTCGTAAATACAACCCAAAGAAAAAAATTTTTGTAAACAATTTAATTATTTTGCAGATTCTATTGATGTCAACGAATTGAAGCAATTTCGGAAATAAAGTAAAATATTTTAGGAGTTGTATAAATTTTGTAATATTATTGTTGAATTTAATATGATCATTGTTATTGTAATAATTGTAATGACTAATATTATTTAAAATTAATAAAGAATTTGTATATCATTTAACACATATTTATGTATCTAATTATACTTTTACTTTTAATTATATTTATATTTTCAGAAGGTAAATCGGAGGAAGTACGGACGTGATTCAAAGGACCCTTGTCATTTCTAAAATAAAATTTAAAAGTTTAAATTTTGGAATGACCAGAAATCCTTCAAATCGCGTCCTCACTTTCCCTGGTTTACCTTTTCTAAGGCCGTTTGACCATGGATCGTCGCGTCAGTGACGCGTATGCAGCAGATAGAAGGATATACAAAGAAACTGAATATATTTTCTTTTCCTATGAAAAGAAGAAATATTCAATTTCAATGTTTATCCTTCTATCTGCTGCATACGTGTCGCTGGCGCGACGATCCGTGGACAGGTTTTAAAGTAAGCGGTGCATTACACATATACACATACACATACGTCCCGATTCACACATTCACAGTTTAGTACGCACCTAGTCGGTAGGAGGCGCTACAAACTCTGCTTCAACTTTCGTAAGAGGGAAGCTTGGCCCCCCTGGCCAGTCAGCCTGACTCAGGACCGTTCCCAACGGTGCGAACCCTTTTCCGTGTAGCATCGTTCCTGACGGTGCTGAGCACCGTTGGGAACGGTGCAGACCCTTTTCCGTGTGCTGCACGCTCGCTGCACCGGAAGTGGCATCGTATTGGTGGCAAGTGAAAGAAATTCTAGGGAATCGTACGATGCCACTGTTACGTATTTTAGCGGGGAGATTAGAATGAGTACGCGGGTTGGTGCCGTGGAGCGCTAAACCGCTCTGCTCGTCGGAGTGCGCGGGTGTTATGAAATAAAAACAAGTACACAGAATTATTTCAATAAAACTTCAAAGTATATTTTAGTCTCAAGGAAACTGGTCAGTCAAAAGTATCAGTCAGAATGCATGTAGCGTTTCAAAGTCTCCTCCGAGGTCCTCGTCGAAGTCGCTGGCTGAATTCTCCTAGTCCTCTCATAGATCCTTCTAGTCCAATCGGGATGAAGGATGCAGCAGATTCAAGCGGTAGGCCGTCCTTCGGATGTCCGTACGCCCCCGCGAATTGGCGTCCATCTTTTCCTCCGTCTTCGGGTGGTGGTGGAAAACTCGGTGGAAGCGCGCTTTTCCGTTACACAGCGGGGTGCCCACGTGGGAAGAGAAAGTAGGCTCTACTCCGAGGATCGAGAAAACAACGCTTGAAGGAAATTTATGACTTCCTTAGCGACGCCAATACTTCTGGAGTTAATCAACACTCCTAAAGACTAACAATTAAAGGACAATGCCTTCTCAAAAGATTACGTGACTTAGAAAAAAAAACACGATTCGTTTCGGGGCCTGTTAATTGGTGTCCTCTTCCTGTTTTCGAGCTCTGCCCAAGATCTTTCCCACGTATGCCACCCACATCGCGCATCTTTAACAATATTTCTTCAATCGCACGCAAACATCTGCTTTCAAATTTCGCTCCTGATTTACTTATCGATTACGTACAGTTTCCAGCCACGTTCAAGCGATAGCGTAACACCACCGATTTCATGCGCAGCTATGCGCATAATGCGTGAATTGAAACACAGCCAAGGTGACGAGTCTATTCTGTACCTCGTCATTGGACGTATATTATTCGATTAACCAGTTATGGAACGAGATAATTTTGTGGTGTTTGACAGTATGAGAGTCAATAAATTTTGAATTCGATATACCCTGATATGTAATAGATTATAAAAAGAACGGCAATAGATTTCTCAATATCTACAATGTTAATATATAGTATGGCATTAAAGACATTAATTGTTGCGAGATAGATATAACTTTTTTGTTTGTATTTCATATTTAAAAGCTGCGTAATAAATTGGAAGTTCATATGTAAGGAACATTGGAAAATATTTTATTTTCTATTTCTATACCTATATGTATCAAATATGGAAATACCAAAGCAACGACAGGTGAAAATTTATTTTTTGCGTTTTTCCGTTTTTCATTTAACTTACGATAAGTATTATTCATTAATTCATTGTTTGTCGTCCAACACAATTATATTTGAGCAAAGAATTTCCACATTTCCATGAATGTCAAGTCTCATTTTATTTGTATTTCATATAATGCTGATTCAATTATGCATATGTTGTTGCACATACATTTACTATTAGTATTTCTATTTTCATTATTTGCAAATTCGGATATAGCATAATAAGGCATCTGTATATTTCCAGAAACGGAAAGATAAGTCCAAGCATCGTACTATAGAACGACAGATACCAGATGTTCCAACATTGGAGGAATTTGAATGTCTGCTTGGAGAATCTCCTACAAGCTATCCGAAGGGCGAAAGCATTGAAAATGTGGAGAGTGAATTACATTCTGCCTCGATCGACACTCAAATTTATGAACAGCGGACTGCTGAAAGGATTGCACAAGCAGCAGAGTATAAGGTATTTACGTTGTTTCATTTAATATGTCTAATACGACGATCTTTTGTATTATCATCCATAATTTACAAGATATTGAGTAAATATAGGCAACTAATTGATATTATCAAACAAAAACAATATTTATTAATATTCATTACATTGTATGACACATTAATAACATTACCATTAAGTAAATAAAGAATTGTTTTTATAGTATAGCATAAGAAGGCTTTTTTATTGTGTTTTCATAACTTTCTTCTCATGATTTTCCTGAATTTGAACATATACTTCTCATTTTTCTGTTTAATGATAGTACAGGTCATTATAGTACCCGCAGAGATATAGCGAGGTCGTAAAAGTGGTAGCGCTGTCTGTTTACGCATTTCGAGAGTTGGAACAAGCGAATTGGCAGATGTATGGGCAGAGAAGGGGCTCAGGCCTCACTCAGGTCCACAGTCAGGACTCAGGATACGTGGCTGGGTGCCGGGGCCTCAAAGACCACCGCTGCTCGAGCGTTTCATTTACGATGTTGCTATATCACTGCAGGTACTATACATACTTTACAGCAGGGCTCTGCAACCTTTTCTCATCCTTAGCACATCTAAGACCTTCCCAGAATTCCATGGTATACCACAAGTAAAAATATACAAAACACAGGAGTTAGAACACAAAGTGTTTACACAGAAATTACATTTATTTATTTATGAAAAACTTTGTTCAAAGAAAAACTTGTGCTTTTTCTCCTCTTGGAGGCATTGCACCGCTGCACACTTGGCATCATCTCGTGGCACACCAGTTGCGGAGTACTGCTTTAGAGCTCGCTCTCGTGTAACTATTTTGAATAATGTTCACACAATGCATCTTATTATTTTGCATAAAAGAAATGTTATGTCCTATAAGTTCTTCACAAATAGAACAGCTTGTTACTGCATAAAAGTTAAATATTGTTTATAAAAAAGCCATCACAATCGCGTTTTCATTAATACAACACTAAATCGCCACAGAGTAGTTTGCATCTTTTATTGCATGTGTAATATGTGCAGGAAGTAATTTCTTATGTAGCTTTCCATGAACGAAAACATATCTTTTACATTTGAATGCATACATCTTAGGCTTGCCTATCTACAAAACATTTCTATAGACACTGTTGAATTCATGTTTCCCTGCCTACTAAAATATACTTTGTTTTCAGGGTTCACTAACCATTTCTTATCAACTCCTGTCAAACTTGTATAAACCACCTCTTTACAGTTACTCCTATTGAATTTTTCCTAATTCAGTTTACGTTTGTGATGACTTCTGATTCAATCATCTAATACATTAATTGAATACTTTGATGTAGTGACTTTTAGTACCTGTTCTTTGTGGCTGTTTTAGTCCTTTGTTTGTAGAAATAACCATTTGCATTCCTGGATTTTGTCATGGTATCAGTACTTGGGATTTCAAACTTTGTCCTTAGTGCACATTTCCTAGTTGGATAAACTCTTTTAAGATATACGTATTATAATACTGGTGCAATTTTCTACAAGGAATTTATTTCACATGAACTAGCATAGTTACAATCTTAATATATAAAGCAGAAAGTGTTTTTGTGTTTGTTTATCGACTAAAAACTTTCGAATGGTGAACTCTGTGGTCACGAAAGGTGCCTCAGCTCATTATGCCTGACCAATCCAGATGAGTGTGACTATTTTCACAAAAAAAATTTATAAAATTGTATAGTAAAACTAGTCACATATATTGTTAAACTTAAGATGAAAACGTAAAGAAAACGACCAAGGCCATGTTTATTTCCATGAAATCAGTGGTACTTTATTCGTCATTGACAAACGGCGAATGTATTTAGAAAGAAACATATAAACTATATCAGAATGTATAAGATAAGCAAATTCAGAATGAATACACTTAAGGGGGCAGACCACTGTAATGGTCTGAAAAGTAAGGGCGTTTTTGGGAATTTTTTTCAACCAAACAACGCAAATAAACCAATGTATTGCTTAATATAGTTAATATGTACATATTGTAGGGAAAGAAATTTTTTTTTCAATCAAATTCATAAATCCGTTTCCGGTATAGGTACTGTTCGTCAAAATGTGTGCTGCGGCAAAATCGTGCCTGTGGCATTGACAGTGCCCAGACCATATTGTTAATCCGATTCAAAAAGACAAAAATATTTAGAAACTAGAAGTCTACGTTTATTACGACGATAAAAAAAGTCAAAATCGCATGAAATTACAAAATGGCGGACCACTGAAAAAAAAAATGTTTTGGGGGTACAAAATTGGGGAAAAGTTTATAAAAAAAATATGAGGTCGTTAATTACTGAGAAAAACGCGTTCAAAGTTCCGCTGGGTTCAGTCGCGCGCTTAACACCGCTTCACGGAAAATACTATTCTTAGTCAATTTAGCGAATTTCTTCAAAAAATTTGGAGAGAGCATTCTTGAAACACACGTCTTTCAGAAAATATGAAAAAGAAAAAATCCATTTTTCCAATTTTTTTCAGTGGTCTGCCCCTTAAGGGATTGCACCACACTCAGACGCTCAGAACAGCACGAAATTAGACGATTTTTTTTATGATACTATGAGGTGGAAATTTATTTCTATACTTCTTATGTTTAGGGCATGTATTAATGAATATATTGTATAAATATTGTACAGTGTGAGCGGTATATCAAATTATGACGCCCAGGTTCGTCTGAAATTAGAAAGACCATGATGATGATCATAGATAAAATATCTAAAATGTAGCATACAATTTTTTTGATGCGGGAACCCATTTGTTTGTAATAAATGTTTTACCTTCATTTTGTTACGTGAAAAATTAATATTAATTTTCATCTTGCTCTTATTTGTACAATAAATTTTTGTTCTCAAATCGGTATGTTAATAGTTAGGGATTCACTTTAATAGCAACTGTTATCATACAAGAACAGAATTCCATTTAAAGATACAGAGGAAACAATTTGATATTCTTGAAAAATAAATTAAATAGAATAATATTTACATGACTAATATTTAATAATACCATTTGTAACTGCTACAAAAAAATATTTATGTGGGTGTGTAAACTTACAGATTATTTTACCATTATTTCGGTGTACATAATAGTGACATGTATTTTTAAATAAATTATAGGATGAAATTGATGATGATACTGTAAATATTAATACGCCGCTGGAAAAAATCTTGGAGAAAAGTATGGAAAAGGCCAATGATCTTAGCAATCAAGGCCTCAATTTTAATCCATCAATCAATATGGAAAAAGTTAGAGCATTGGCCTCTGCGATGCAGGTGGTAAATAGTGTGCCTGATACTCTTGAATGTAATAATGAAACTGTGACATTAAATGCACAGCAATCTACATTGAGTACACAAGACATAAAAAATGTATATGACAAGCAAGCAAAAAAGCAATCAGAATGTGTAACGAATGAAGATGATATATGTACTACTTTTAAAGATGTTATACCATTTACGGAGAGCCAATTAACGTCATTATATAACAACCAAGAACTAGCATTGGCTGATATGTTCATTTCGGAATTTACAGAAACTCAACTTAGAAGTACCGCAACTAGACAGCAGCATAAATTACATGAACTTTTAATGAATTATCTTCGCATAAGAAATCATTTCATTACAAATTCACACGAATTGGAAACTTTAAAGAAAGCTTGTAGAGAAACGCAAAAGCAATTATGGTGCTTAGACAAAACCTGCATTGCGGAGACAGGAGAGTGTCAGGATGGAAATCCAGTTACTGCTACACATGAATATTCTATTGCCCATTTTAATCAACAGGCTTTAGTAACCCTGTCGCGAAATTTATCTGCAATAAAAGACATGTTGCACAATACCCAAGCGCTGTATTGTTACGAAGCTGAGCTATTAAGATTGCAAATTGAGCATTACATTCAAAGAGTATGCGTCTGTTGCAAGGAATTCACAAATCTCTCTCAAAATGCACCTGTAAATCTATTGCCAGTCTATATGTCTTCGCAAACGATACCACAACTAGTGGAAATTAGAATGTGTATAACTATATTATTTAATTTTCAAAGGAAAATATTAAGAGATGGAAAGTTTGTAACAGATACTAGAGAATGGCTTACGAAACTAGTGGCGATTTTATTAAGAGTGGCAACCTGGCAAGATCATTTATTCCTGTTGAATCATATTCTAAGATGTCCCGGTGGTATAATGAATTGGGCCCGCAGTTATGTTCAAATGCCAGTACCACAACAGTTTAATAAATTAAGTACATCTCCATTGAATGATGAGTATCTGGATCACATAATAACTACATTGGCTGTTATTTTATTACCAATAAAAGAGAGGGAGCAATTTCTTGAACAGGTATTTCTTCAGTTACTGTAATATATTAATTCTGTGGGGAAATTCTGTTGTTTCGATTCATAGATCGTTTCATCTCAGCTTTTTGTGCACAACTTAAAGTGTAAAATAATCTAACTCCTTAAAAAAGGAAATTTTTTGTGAAAGGTCGTAGAATGAAGGTGGCCCATGACAAAGCGTACTTGCGACACTGTATACATTACGAGCATCAAATTTATTTACAGCAATAATATTGCAATTATCTGGTGATTCAAGTATCAAAGATGAACCGCATTTAATATATTGTCAATAACCATTTAGAGCATTCTGCTTAAACTATGAAAAAAAGAATTTAGCTGATCGAACAATTAGAATGAAGTAAACAATAGAACTTCCTCAGAGACTTAATAAGTAAATAATCCTTATTAGTGAATACAATAAAGTTCATTATGTTCATTAGGTACAAATATCGTTACAAGATACAACATGTACCCTCAGCGATACAGTTTGGGTAATGTTGGATGAAGATGGAGAGGAAGATGAAGATATAGCTAATGCTCCAGCACACTTATATGAAAATGATCTTATTTCTTTACTACATCAAATTCCTTTTGATAAAGTGTTTGAACATGTCTTGTATATCCAGTATCAGAATCATGGATATTACCAAAACAAGAGTTATATTACTCATCATCACATGTTTCGATTGTTTGCATTCTTTACAGTGATTGTTAAAATTCTAAAGCAAGGCTTAAAAACATATGACTCCCCAAGATATAGACAATTAGCTAAGCGGCTATGCGCATTAATTAGAGATATTGTGCAATATGCTAGTGATCAGTGGGAGGAGTTTGATAGAAGTCAGGTAATATCAGGTTGTATTTGACAGAGATGGGCATTATCTAGATAAAAAATTATTTAAATAACGTGTCGAAGAAAAGATACTTTATCTTTGTTCGTTATTCGAATCTTCGAATAACACGGTTTACGTTTATTCGTTATTCGCAGCTTCGAATAACACGATTTATCTTTATTCGAAACATCACGGATAAATAAATTTATTCGAAGTGAATTTATTCGACGGTGAATGATAATTTTTTTATTCGAAGTGAATTTAGTCGAATGATAGATCTTTATTCGAGGAATTTTTATTCGAACTGTTGAATAAGGTTTTCATCTTTATCCGTAGTTTATTCGACTTTTATCCGAAGGCTTCGAATAACTTTTGACGCGCGATCTCGCCTCGAGCTGAAGACTTGGGCTGTTCGGTGGCGGCTTCTGATCTTGGAACGAGCCTCGGCTGGAGAGCCATACATTGTTGCTTGTGGTGGATTATACTTATATTAATAGGATGTATGTAAAACTTCCACATTTTCTATCGTATCGGCATGAACGTTTCAGTAACATACTGTTGAGATTTTTTAGATGAAAATGAATTTAAACACGATATAAATCAGATTATTTTTAGCCCAAGTCCTCAGCTCGAGGCGAGATCGCGCGTCGAAAGTTATTCGAAGCCTTCGGATAAAAGTCGAATAAACTATGGATAAAGATGAAAACCTTATTCGACGGTTCGAATAAAAGTTCCTCGAATAAAGATCTATCATTCGACTAAATTCACTTCGAATAAAAAAATTATCATTCACCGTCGAATAAATTCACTTCGAATAAAAAAATTATCCTCCGCTGTCGAATAAATTCACTTCGAATAAATTTATTTATCCGTGATGTTTCGAATAAAGATAAATCGTGTTATTCGAAGCTGCGAATAACGAATAAATGTAAAGTATGTTTTATTCGAGTTTATAATGGTAAAACTATTTAATGAAAATTTTAACTTTTACTTTCACAGGTTACTGACGGATCAGTGTTAGTGAAACTTCAAATTGAATTTGACTGTTTCTTTCTTAGATCGACTCTTTGTATATTTTCTTCACGTCGCTTAGGTGCATGGCAATATTTAGCCACTGTCCCATATCATTTAATATCTTCCAATACTTTGTGGCAGATATTTTATATTTTACATACTGACTCAACGCAAACAGTTATACACAGTTCTGATATAAATGTACAAAGTAAGTATAGTTACACGATAAGAAAAGTTAAGAAAGATATTGAAAGTGAACAGTAAATGACACGGATCTTTTATATCGTTTATATCGTATTACAGATTGGGAAAGCGAACTAAACTGTACACAACTGCGTAAACAATTTGAAGAAAAATTGAGCAGCATGCCAGGAGACGAATCATATTTCCTTCTTACAACATTTGCTAATATGGCTATGGCAAGAGCTGATAAAGATTATGACTTTGTGAAAGCAGCAACGATTGATTTATTTCAAGTACGCGTCATTTTTTGTAATTACTTACGAGTTATGACTATCTAATTATAATCATAATTTATAGATTGGATTTCTCAGCGAAAAGACACAAGATTCCTGCTCAAAAGATGCTCGATCTCTTCTGTCAAACTTAACAAATAAATATCCCTCGCTTCTATCAGATATTTTGCATAAACTAAAAGCCAACTTTGTGTCGGTTGGAAAGGTACAAATAAGAATTCTATTATACGCACATTCATTTATAAATAGTAAACATCTAGTTTCACATATAATTATTTTCAGCTCAGCCTATATTTATTTACTGAATTGAAGATTGACAAGTGGGTTCCACACGAAGAAGACATAACAATTCTCTCGGGATGGCTACATCAATATCAGTTAACATCAACCGAGAATCATCTAGCTCGATTAGTTTTTACCCACTTGAATTGGAATTTTGATGAGTAAGAACACATTCCTGAATTTATTCATTATTTTACCTGTTATATCAATGTAAACATGTACATGTGTATTTAATATAATAAGGATTTAATTTATGTATTTACTACAGGAATGGTAGTTTATACCTTCCCATTGATTTACATAGACGCATAGCATTATTAATTGTTGAACTTACTATGAAGTATGTACCTGATACTCCTGTTCAAACTGCATCTTTATTAGCAGAAGGTGTTAAACAGGCATGATTTTATAATATTATCTCAATGCTTTGATTCGTGCAATGAGTCTTTTGATGTTCTTACATTAAATTGAAATTTACAGGTTTCGTCTATGATACGGCCTCAAAATGCTGAACATGTCTTTTTGATATGGGCATGGGAAATGATTTCTCGACTTCGATTACATGTACTCGATCAGACTGACGCAGTTTGCCATCACGCACTTACGAATCTTGCAGATGCATTTGCTCATATACCTGATATGGATTCTGATGAACATTTGGAAATATTAATAAGTGGAACACGAGAAAAGCAACCAATCGCGTGTTATGTAGCAACAGTTATGACATTATGGGGCCACTCTATACCATTGATATGCTCGAAAGGTTTCAGTCAATTACAAATATTGCAGTGTTATAAATACGAGCATGTGCTTACATGTTTACAACATATTCTACCATTATTCTTGGATTGCGTTGATTCGTTGGTTAAAAATGACAAATTTATTGCTCTGATTATTTCTTTAATTACGGCCGATAGATCGTACATGAAGGTCGCTAAAAGTTTCATAGCCACAGAATTTCCTGGAACAATACTGAAACAGTTTTCAAACATGATACACTCACATTTATATAATTTTAAGAGGTAAATGATCACGCTTTTTCTAGATCTCTTATAGAATAAAAATCCATTTATTTACTATTGTAGGTATTGTTTACAAACTCCAAAGAATTTTGTTTATCTGTGGCTAAATGTACTCATACTTGTACCAGATTGGAACAAAGACCAAAGCGTATTATATTTAATGGATACAGTGATCAGTGCAGCATTTTTCCATGCGGAAGCAAAAGCAACAGTGGACAACATGTTTCAGAGTCTTTTCTCTGTAAGAACAAATTAAATTTACATGGTTTACTACGATCGAGGTTGTATTAATTGTTAAGATTATAATAATATATTTTTGCAGTATTATTATAAAAGCTGCATCTACTTAGAATTCAATTTTACGAATTATTGTGGTAATATGCTAAAACGCGAGTTCACAGCAGTGATTTGATTGATTTCAACCAAATTTCTCTGATAAATCTTGAGCGAAAATAAGCAGAGTGTCATACATTTTTGTGATACAATTTCAAATCCCTACTGAGGCTTGTTTTCTAAGTTTTTTTTTAAATTTAAATACACTGTATTTAGCAAACGTCGTTCCTTAACATTATTATAGTAATTCTCTAAAGATTACTACTTATTTACATATAATAGCGTCATGATACTAAAAATTTGTTATAGCAGTTTGAAACATACAATGGCATACAAGGCTATTTGTAAAAATTTATTTTAATAATCATGTTTTTGCTACTACTCTGAAGTCAATTCGATAACAAAATTATTTCCAATAGTAAGAACATTTTATACAGATTGCTGCTTCGCAGAAACACCGTTTTTTTTATACTTAAAATTAGTGAGTAGACAATTGATCATAAACTAATTAATGAGTTTCTATAGCACTTTCTTTACTCAAAAGTTTACGTTTTTGTTGTAAAACTTAAAGAAAATTTTACAGATTTCTAAAACTATGAAATTAAATAATTTTTGTCGGTAATTAAAATTTATAACTAACATAAATTTAATAGTAAAAAGTGTTTTTGTATATACATCTTCTGAAAATTGGCAAATTTTCTTATGTTACGAGAACCTTTTTCAATTCCAATAATGTAACCAGGATTTTTGTGAAATGACACTTTTGCATACAGATAATCAGTATTAACATTTAGTTGGAAACCACTATAATAATTAGTATCGATTATTATTTACATAAATAGTATTTAAAATGAAGAAAATATATCATTAGATATTAGAACACATGAACCAGTGAATTCTGAATCTAGTGCGCTATGTGTCTTCTCAACGTGCAATATACATTCTTTCCTTTCAAGCAGTCGGGATTCAAGCACTCTAGATTTATCAGAAATAATTTAATTAAAATTGGCGATGCCATTGGTAGCTTAGAAAGTTCATCCTCACAGAGAAGATGTTTATTTTCCTTGTTTCTCTCATTCTTCTTAAATCTGTTAAAAACAATACTTTTTATAACAATAATCTTATTTATACAACACAATACACTTGCGTTTAAATATATTTTGAAATTTGATTATGATATAACCAGTTTATAATTTAGTGAATCATTTTCAGAATACAACAACTAACCGAAATGTAGTAGCATCATTCGGATCATTTTTAAATTGGGCGACAGGCTCTTCAAATTCAATCAGTCTTTTAGGAGGATCCACACAATCAATTTGGGTTGCTTATGAAATATTGTCAATCGAACAGTATAATAAAGAAATTAAAACCGGGCTGTGGCGTGAAATCTTACGAGACTTGTCAATAAATCCTAAAATATCGTTAGATGCTGCCGTTAAGGTATGTCGCATGTAACGTAATATATTAATCCTTTTTTTTTATGCGGTATGTATGTTTTAGAGAGCTTGTACAGCAGTGAAAATACAACCATTTGGGACCAATGGATTATCTATTTATCGTTGGTCTCAACAAGCACTAGATGCTCCCATGGAACATCCTATTCTTCCTCTTTTGTGGCAAAATTTTTTTGCTCTGTTTCTTGCTAGAGTTCCATCCATATCAGGGTTTGTTTTGCGTGTCACATAATCGTACATGTTTCACATGCCTGCCTCTATGTGCCATTTCTATCATCTTTTCAGAGTGATTAATTACGGTGGAATTGGTGAAAAGTTTTTCGAGGGCATGATTAATTTAAGTTATTTAAAGAAATTGAAAAAACGATTACACGATACTACTATGTACTTTCAAATGAAAGGAGAAAAAGATTTGGACGATGGAAAACTAATTATTGACGAAAGACGAACCTTTTATTTTAATGCAGCTAAGTGCGTATTATTAATCTATAAATGATATGTGAATTTTGAAGGGAACATATTAGAAACGTATCTTTGCAGATTTTATAAGACATTAAGTTTGTGGCTTGAGGAACCGAGATTACAAGAACCTGGTCTTTATCTACCAGCATTACCTCCACAATATATGTCACAGAAATTAGTTCTACTTGTTCAAGATGATTGGGTAAGGTACTTACATTCATAGTTCATTTGTAACCATAAGACGTTTGAGTAACGTTTTTCATAATATTTGTTTAAGCAGACTCCGTGGTTAGAATATGTTGATTTTTGGATAGCTCAACAGAACCAAATAAAGGCAGTACAAGAGTGGGAACGTATATGTTATAGAGATCGGGAAAGTCAATGCCAAAAGGGAACAAACACATTCGTCGCATTGTTCGAAATAGCTGATCCATTGCGAAGAATTTTTAAAAGATTGACTACATACGAACTCCCTGTTCCACCGCCATCCTTAAATCGAAATCAACGAATTCTTAATTGTATACCTAGAGAGGACTTATATAATTCTAATGCAACTATCAATTTAATTAAGCCGCATCTAAAAATAATATTAGATTATGCACAAACGCATAATTTAATGATTTCTGAGCATACAGCAGTAGATTGTACCTTTTTGGAATTGGCACCAACACTGTATCGAGAAATTGAAAATCAAATAACATTACATGCACTGTGCGATTCAGCACCTGCGAATCAAAAACGATCTCGACCAGGAACACCACCTACCGTTCATTGCGCTGGCCCAGCAGTAATCAGAATTAAGGTAAGAATTATATCTTTTTTGTTTTAAACGAAGGAAATTATATCCTAACTATTCTGAATTATTTACTCGGTATTTTAATATTTAGATAGCTGAAGCTCATGTTAGCGATGGTGTCGATCTCATGATAGCTGAAAATAGAGCAGAATATGAAAATTTATTAGTAAGAGCTAGTCAGCCACCACCTAGTAAAGTCACCCAAGGATGTGTTTTTATAGATCATTTAATTGCGTATGTGTAACAACAGTTGTCTCAATGATCTATGGACATTGATGTGAATTTAAATATTATTTTGATATCTTTCAGAATGATAGAGCATGAAGTAACTATAAGTCGGACTAGTGAAAATACTACGATATTACACAAAGTTCAAGAAAGTGGCGTTAAATTATTTTATCATCTCATAGAATATTATTCGGAAGAAGCAGCACTATGTCTGCCAACAAAACAACTTATTACTACTTGTTTAGAAAAATTAGGGCAAGTAAGTATAATCATGGAGATTTCGTAAGGATACTTTTAATCGACACATTGTTAATGCGAACATTCTAAAAGTTATTTATTAGTGGCGAGGAAAGTCAAGGCCCACATTTATTAAACACCATACTTCAAAGGCCAAACCTTGGCGGTTTACTTGGACCATATTTCACACCTGTCGCTGGTGGTGCTTCAACATTCTTACAAATGTATCAAACTGTTGTCGAATTATCTACTGGCACTAACGTTGATCTGTGCTTCGTATTGTTATCAAAGGTGAGTTATTTGGAGTACATTTTACACATTACATTGACGTGTAATTTTTCAAATATTTTGGGGCTTTGTAGTACGTATATATTTACATTACTGTATTTTCATTTTGATTTTAGTTTGATATTGGGAGCTGGTTAAATTACAGACGTCCAAAGTTGAGCGAGCGATCGAAATTCATAGACTTGGTATCTACAGCTCTATGCAATATAGGCCTCAATCCAGACGAGGAGAAATTAATTTTACACGAGGTATTTGTGTACTTGATGTACGACAGATTTCATTTTCAATTTTTTCATACATACAGAATGATTGGAAATTTGGCAGGGTTGAAATACTCGCTAAATTGAATCAGAAATGCTTAATCGACATAAGTTCATAAATCAATCCTTTTGGAGTAATCTGCAATTTTTTATTTCCACTGCTCATCGTTTACTGGTACTTTTATAAAATATGCATTTGGACAAAAGTTTCAGTATTTTGATCCGCCTTGTTATTTTACACTTATTTTCAGGTAATATCTAAATCAAATTTATGTTGAAGATTGAATAGGACAAGCAGATCCAGTTGCGCATTGAGACTTTCGTCTGTTGATTTAGTTAGACTCTTCAAACTTTTTTCGTGAAGATACTTAACACGTTTCGTACTCCTTACACGATAGTTGTCCGAATTGAAATTTTCATCGAACAGGCCAGTGTACATCCGAATTCGGCGTTGAAATCAAAATATAGGGGTAGAGCTGAAATCATAAATAATTTAATATAACTATATATTACAATCTAGTATTATCATTAGTTTTTAAAGTACTATCGGAATCTTAAATCGTCTCGGCGGCATAAAACGTGAACAAAAAAAAATATCGATGGTATCAGAATATCAAGTGTGGATTAAAATGGAAAGATTGCATATAGAATGCGTCTTATAAGAAATTGAAATAGCAAAAGAATAAAATAATTTCATGTAATCTCTGATTAATTTGTTTTTATATTCCATCATGACGAATACGTATGATAGAGATCGCTAATTCCTATGAAAGCATTTATTTCTGATTATGTTGACTAAGCACTTTTAATTCAGTTGAGTGAGTATCAGAAGCCTACAAACGTTTGAATAATATCCCTTTTCAATATCTCTTCACATAATATACGTTTCCCCGTAGTTATTTAGAAATCATTTACGACTGGTTTTACTACATGAATTTCCCGAACACTATGGCGAAGTTTTAAGTGCTGTATTAAAAAGTAGTGAAAGTCAAAACTTATCACTAGATGTCTGGCGAGATTTATTAGGAACGCTCAGTGGTAAACCAAAGAACGCGTTTGTGATTCAATTTTCTAAAGTCAGAGACGACATTCGTCACTATGCTACTGAGCAAAGGCTTCTTTCTCGGCAAGAGGTTTGTCTACTTGCTTATGTTTGTTTCGTAAAGCTTTACTTTCATCGTAAGTAACTTTAACACGAATTTATATGGTTTGTACTTTATTGCAGATGTACGATACAGCTATATTATTGAGTAGACATTTTATGCAAGAGCGTTTACAGTATGGTCTTTATGGATTGTATCCAAAATACAGGGTTTACAATGAACCATTAACTATATTTCTTGGTATGGTGGGTCATACTCTTGTTGTGCTCACCCTTCAAACTGATAGAGGTTCTTTAGGAGATCAGTGTAAGTTTATGAAATTTATATTACATTTTATATACGATTCTTGTACGCGTAATAATTTTACTATTTCACTTAAAGTATGCGGGAAAATATGGCCTGTCTTAAGTGAAATGTATGCACCTTGGATTACACCATATTGGACGCGAAATTTAAGGGAGCCAACTGCCGCATGGATTCAACAACTTACAGATGATAGATCTGTTTTGTTACCGTGGATCATTACAGATGGCCTTTATGCTAACAAAATTGTAGCAATGTTCGTTGAATGTATTCGTTTTATTATCGATACATTACCAGCATCCAGCAAGATTCTCTGCTTCGTCTGGCAGTTTTACGTCACTAATTTCGCACACGCTTCAGTTAAGGAACATATCTTAAATGTCATTCATGGCAATCTTTTATCATTACCATGGGACCGTTTTTATCCGGGCGTAAATGATGTAGAATTTATGATAAAAGTAATTGATCAATACCTACCAGATAGTCATTTATTTCTCGGAAGTGTATTTATATATGTGAATTGGTCAATTTGGATAAATGATTTTCTAGCAACACAGCCATTACCTGTTGCAGCAAGAATGCACGTTTGTTTGTTAAATTTATTAGTAAAGTTATCCAACGAACCAAATGTTAGACAGGTAAATTGAAAGTACATAGATTCGTACAGAACAAACTTTTTCAGCTCTATAACTTTTTGTATAATATATGAGCTTCTAAGAATTTTTAAATTGGAATACTAAAATAGTTTTAAAACTACTTGAAATTTAAATATGTTTTATTCCAGAATCATAAAGCGATTCAATTAGCAACAGAAGCTGAAAAGTTTTCTTGGCATTTGCTAGACGCAAATGCTTACGATCAAATAATTAATTGGCACGTCATGAGTTGTGATCCAAGAGTTATTCTTTGCGTTGACAATGACCAATATCACCCTTTAGACACAGCTGTGAATAAGTAAATATAATTTCATTATATTAGTTTAATTGTAAAAATTATAAATACTTATTACGTGTTTTCTGATAAATTCTGCTCTATAGTTTATTAAAGGTATCAGCAGGCTATGACCCTGTAATAAATCATTTTCACCCGACTACATTAAAGAAAAGACAAATGTACATTCGTTCTTCGGTAAAACTGTTGATCAGTTGTACAACACGGTACAAATCTCTGCTGTCTACAAATCCCAAAGCATTTACTAATGCATTGATGAGAATGTTGGATGATATGGAAGCTGTTATCACGAATAGTAAGCACAATGCATTTTATATTCCATACATTATTCCGAATGATAAAGTTTCTAATGAAAATAGCAATACTTTTTAGCTGTTTCGGAACCACAACAAGTTACAGAAGCAAGTTTATTAGTCACTGAACTGCTTCATGCAATGAATCAAAGTGGACTCCTTATGGAACATCTTCGCACTAGTTGGACATCTTGGCTTTTAAAAAGAACGTCTACCAGTCCGCTTCTCATAGGTTTACTTAAAGTCATATCTACAGCAATTACTTCGCCATCTATACTTGGAGAATTAATGGAGGCTGCACTGGAAGTATACTTTAAATTTAATGGTGCGTAACATAAAATATTATATGATAATTTCCAATAGGTATAATATGCTACTTTTAAATTGTTTTTAAGTAAACAATTAACGTTAACTCTACAACAATAGCATCATCGTAATGAAATTTTTTCCCTTCTACATTATTATTGCATAGCTGCTACTAATTTATTTAATTGAAAATGCTACGTAGTAATATACACTTTGTATGTGTAAGCATAATTACAGTACTACAAAGGTTTCTTAACAGTAAGCTGTCAAACTTCGGTAGCTCATTCTCACCTTGAGAATGAAATGGTCATATGTTCGAAAAAGTTTTCTTTTTCAGTTTAAATGTCTTTTGCCTGTGGTAGAATTCCTTAAGGATCCCTGAAAAAGTTAGGGATACAGATACTATTATCATTTTTCTTCAAGTTAATAATAAACAAAAACAGTACCTATTCGCGCCGAAATGAGTCTACGCGTACAAAAAAAAAGAAAGAAAATGTAAACTGTTAGTCGGTACTTAGTATTTGCAAAGTGAGATGCAAAACACTATTATACGTAAAAAATGTCGAATTATATGACCTTTTATTATTCTCAAGGTGAATAGAATTAGATCTCAAAATTAAACCGCTTATCTTTTGGACTTTTTACAGATACTTGTACAATGTTTACTAATACTCATTTATGCAGAATATGTTAACGATTATTGTTGTTATGTTTATGTGTTACAGTATCAGATAAAGTTCAACCGACATGGGCTTCAGTGTTGACCATTTTGCAATCAGTAATACCTCGACAGCCACCATTACAGTTAGTTTTAGTTTCTGAAGGAAGGCTTCTTGCTCTGTACGCTACTTTACTAAAGCGACTTCCAACGTGTCGAGATATCAGAGAAGAAGGAATGCTTCTCATAAATTTAGTTGACTGGATCTCTGCTATAAGGCCAACGTAAGTCATACATTGTAGAAATTTCTATATTAACATATACAGGGAGTTTCATCAGAGTTGAGCAAACTTTCTTTCGAATAAATCTGTAGCGTTATTCGAGCCAGATTTATTCGTCATTCGAGAGAACTCAGCGACGAATAAATGTGACAAATAAGCGGCGTGAGGGTGAGGGGAACGCTCATACGCTTCTCGAGATAGCGGCCGACCGGGCGACCATTGATGACAGACTGTTTATGGCTGGTTGTTACAAACAAGGGTGTCCGATACAAAACGTTATTTTCGGTTATCATAATGCAGCAACAATTTATATTCGACAACCAGGACAACAATTTCAATAGTATTTTAATTAATATTTAGCAGTTTGCCTGTTTAGCGTCCTACTTTTATTCGTCGATTTATTCGAATAACGCACAACTCTGAGTTTCATAATACGTGTAACCAGCTCCAGCGGTGGACGGTGGATACAAAAACAATGATAAAAGTTCATATACACATATGTCCGGTATTTATACCCAAATTTTTCAGTTATATGCTGTTCAATATTTTCCAAAATATTTAACAAAAATTATTAACAGTGCAATTATGGCACTATTCATCATTAGTTGGTCTATCATCCTCATACTTAGCACACGCACTTTTAACAATAATATTAAAATCTTTAGTATTGCTATCTGAGCGATAAGTCGAGTTACAATTCTGTATGCACTTTTGTTTATATTTGAAAAATGGCTCATATCTAAGAAACAAATAATCATCCGTTATCACCTTGCCTGATATATGTATACTTTATCTAGAGATATAAATGAAGAAAAACTGCCTCTCCTGTGGGCCAAAACCTGTGAATTAGCATACAGGCAGTGTCAATATAGTGAAAATACTATAATTGCTGCTAGAGCTCTTAAAGGTTTAGCACGCACTTTGTTGACAGTAGCTGATGATGGAGGACAAGGTTGGGGTATACTAGGAGCTATTGGCCTCAAAAAATGTTCTCAACTTTCCATTAAGTAAGTTTAGAATTGTTATCACAATATTATAATCTATTATTACAATATTTTATAGCTAACTTTGCATTCACTTTAGTGTTGTATACTGAAAATAGTATTTTACATATTTTTGTTTTAAACTTTATTATTTAGACCTCAGATACACGGGCATTTTAAATGCCGCGTGTTGCACGCCGCGTTTTCTCCGCCGAAATAGGAACTGTGTGTTTTAATACAACTGACTACACGGGCGTTTTACACGCTACGTGGTTTTACGCTATACGCGGCGTTTAAAACGCCCGTGTATCCGAGGCCTTAATGTATAACTGCACTATCTTGTTTCAGTTATAATGGTTCAAATTTGAATACATTTATTCTTTAAGTACTATTTAACAAACACAACGAAGATTTGAAAATAGATTTGATAATTTATTTCTAATAGTACTTATTCTTACATATAACATTGACAGTTCCATTACTATTTTCATCTGTATCACTTGAATGTTGATATCAGTATTATCTATACCAGGGTTGACTAACTGGTGGCTCGCGAGCCACCTGAGGCCCCTCCGCCTTGCTGCCACGCTGAACGACCCCCCTCCATACCGACCAGACTCATGATCGCAGTCGATTTCTGCTTCTTTCCTTCTCTTTTCGACTGCGATCTCTGCTTCTTTCCTTCTCTTTTCGACTGCGATCGTCAGAGCTAGTAGGTATGGAGTTGGTCATTCTGTGTGGCAGCAAGGCGGAGGGGCCCCCGGTGGCTCGCGAGCCGCCAGTTAGTCAACCCTGAATAATAATACAACACTATTGTCTTTTAAAAAAAGTTTTACTTCTACAAATATGTAGGCTACAATGTATCTATGATCTTAAATATCTTACATGTTTGTGGTTTTAGACAGTAAATTTAAATATAATAGTTTTTATATTTATTTTAACTTCTAAAATATAATCTATAATTTAAGAATTTCTTATCTATAATGGAACTTATTACTTGATAGAACAGATATAGCGACATTGTTAGAGCGTTTGACAGGGGGGCGGGGGGGGGGGGGGGTCAGGAGTTAACAGTGCAAAGGTGTGTTCAGCATTACATTTAGATATTAGAAACTGTAACATATTGTAGTATTGTAATATATTAGTAACTGCCTAAAATCGGCAATCTGCCTCTTTTTGCCAATATGTATAAATATATAATTTTGAGTACAGACTGATACCACTTGGGTTAAAACCTTAAGAACACTGAGGTGGGTGTGCGTCTTAAGTCTGTAAGGTCCAGTAGTAGGTAGTAAAAAAGAACATCTCGCGGTATGTATTCCTAAGAGTATTACTTTATATATTTTACTTGAATATGGTCCAAAGACGTCGCTATATCTATTCCACAATCTATACATTTTGCATAAGATACATATTAAGATTGAGTATATAATATTTTACTATATTTACTATAAAGTTTGTATTTCACATTTATGTAGGTGTAAATTCTTAAGTCGTGCATTAGGTGTATACTGCTTGGCACAACTGCCTGAATCGAAATCAGAGCAGCAGTTAGTGAGATATACTCCACATTCACCTGGGGTAGCACCTTTAAGAACGACTGATTCAGATACGATGGAAATTCGACCTAATACAGAAGCCGTTAAAGCTATGCAAACTTTGGAAGGACTTTTATTAAACAAGCAATATGTGGGGCTTAAAGTAGATATAGAACGTTCAATTAGATTAATCAGAGATTCTGCTAATTCAATACATAATGCAGTAATGGTTATAGGTGTACTCACAACGGAACTATATAATCAAAGATATTTGCACGTTTTAACTGAATAATTAATGTTCTAATTTTGTACAGTGTATTACTTTTTATTACACAAATATGAAACGCGTTTTCTTGCTTATATACATAAGTTTAAATAAATTAGTTAGTTTTATACGAATCTAGTCGACATTGATTTTATTACAGACGAGGTGTAGAATAGACCTGTCACCCAGTGCTATTATCTGTCCCACGAGTTTGAGGCTCATGAGCTCCCATTACCATTTCCGTATCCCATCCAACGTTAGCGGCTAAACGTGAAATAAGAGTGCAGCACTACAAGCGATAGGAACGAAAATTAGAATAGCGGTGGGAATTTAAATACAGGGTGTCCCACTGCCAAATCAATGCAGCATATTCAAGAGGTGAAATAATTGAAAAAAGTTCATATCGAAATAAAAATTCCTCATTGGTTTATCAATCAGTAACTCTACAGACCCATACAACGGGGAAGCATTGTACAACTTTGCTTAAGGGGTAACGAATCTATACACTCTGCTGTCGCGAAACAAATTATAACGAAGCACAGGGTGCGATGCGAACCAATATTACAAATACATACGCAAAGCGCTGATATATTGTAGGCGCGCATGCGGGTCGAGCTTGAAGAGGCAGAGCGTAGGCACGTGAAAGACGAAACAAAACAATTAGTATCGCGTTCTCTCTTTCATAGCCGACGATAACTTTGTGTCGACTAGAGCTATAGATTCCCGGGAGATCGGGTACCTGGCTACCCGTGACATACCGGCGAAGAGAAAAAATTCCCGGGTAGGCGATACCCGGGTAACTATCCGAGATACTCGAGACACCTGAGATGTCACCGAGTACCGTTCCATAATTGATGCCTCACTGAGCATCATGGCCTTCTGGTCGAAGGCTTCGACCCCTGGGGAGACAGGAATACCTATTAAGAAGTGAGAAATCTCCAGTTCCGCATTTCTCATCAGATCTTTGCGAAAACGACGCCAATCGATTCCTTATGTTTCTCCGACGAAAATAACTCTAAGAACGACACAATTCGGACTATAATGAAGGAAATTACATGAAAAAATTATTTGCATAATTTCAAACTATGTTAGAAATAGTCCGATTTGCATGAAATTTGGTATGATTTTCATCAGAAAAACATAAGGAATCCATCGGTGTCCTTCCATATCGATACGTCAAAGAATATAGAATTTCTTTCTGAAACAGGTATGCATCCTCGGCCGACCGCAGCGAATCGAGGTCGAGAGTGCTCCGCAGTCGAGGGTAAATCATTCATTACAGTATATTAAGAAGTTCTTGATTGTTCATCGTATCGATATGAAAGTGACGTCAATGGATTCCTGAGGTTCTCCCGATTAAAATTATACTAAATTTCATGCAAATCGGACTACTTTTACATAAGGAATACAAATTCCATAAAATTTGGTGAGACACTATGGAGGGATGACCTCCCCATGGGTGCCAGGCGGCATCTCTCTCACAGGAGTCCAGAATCACTTTGTCTCTGTAAGTTCTCGGATATCTCGAGTATCTCGGGTAGGCGCTACCAGGGAATTTTCCTCTTCCCGATTATCTCACGGGTACCCGGTCCACAGCTATAGCTCTAGTGCCGACTCTTTCATCCCCTCATGCGCATTCTCGGGTTCTCACTCTCGACCAACGTTGCCGGGAATGTTTTTGATGCACAAAATTGTCAGTGGAGATGGAACACCTACAGGAGTGGTGGTAACATGTGCATGTGACGCCGTGACGTCACTGACGCACCGTCGCCAGCGCCAAGCGACGTGAACATGAAGCTAAGGTGACGTCACATGCTTGACACGCCACTGGCACACACGCAACTTGAAAAGTATAAGGTCCTCTACTTTCCTGTTTTTAATAAATTGAATTGAAATATATGTAATATTGATGAGATTTTGAAGAAAATAAAATAATAATGGAAATATTATTTATTTATGCAGTAGTTATGCTAATACATATATTACAAGCATACATAAATTATATTATAAAATATATACATAAAATATAAAATAAACAGAAACATTTAATTCTGGTTAGTATATATTGTTTGTGGCTTTAATCTGTTCCTATCTTTAGTTTTTGTTAGAAATTATAGTTTATGTTAGAGCACAGGTTAATTGGTCTGGCTCATGTTTGTTAATGTCTAAAGCTATGTCCGGATTTAAAAATTGTAGTGAAATTAAAAATGTTTGTGTAAACGGCACTCTATTAACAATATTTGGAACATTTCTTTATGTTCGTATCAAATTCAATAATTTCGTCATTATCTTACAAATCATTATTTATAATTTGATTTGTTGCTGTTACATATCTCGATCCGGTATAAATTCTTGTCAGTGGGACTAGTCGATTAGTCGCTTAAGTTAAATTCTTGTCAGTGGGACTAGCCGATTAGCCGGCATGCGGACACGTGTCGGGGTCCCGGGCGTCACTCGGGCCATGTCAGGGGGGCCAAGCTTCCCTCTTACGAAAGTTGAAGCAGAGTTTATAGCGCCTCCTACCAACTAGGTGCGTACTAAACTGTGAAGGTGTGAATCGGGACGTATGTGTATGTGTATACGTGTAATGCACCGCTTACTTTGACACCTGTCCACGGATCGTCGCGCCAGCGACACGTATGCAGCAGATAGAAGGATAAACATTGAAATTGAATATTTCTTCTTTTCATAGGAAAAGAAAATATATTCAGTTTCTTTGTATATCCTTCTATCTGCTGCATACGCGTACCTGACGCGACGATCCATGGTCAGACGGACTTTGAAAAGTTAAACCAGGGAAAGCGAGGACGCCATTTGAAGGATTTCTGGTCATTCCAAAATTTAAACTTTTAAATTTTATTTTAGAAATGACAGGGGTCCTTTGAATCACGTCTGTACTTCCTCTGATTTACCTTCTGAAAATATAAATATAATTAAAAGTAAAAGTATAATTAGATACATAAATATGTGTTAAATGATATACAAATTCTTTATTAATTTTAAATAATGTTAGTCATTACAATTATTACAATAACAATGATCACATTATCTTATGTGATGACTGATCCACGTGGGTTACACTTCCTCGTGTCTGCGCCAAACAATTAAAAATGACGAAGGTCGTCATGGTAACATTTCACCAACGTCGAAAGGTGTGTGTCGTGCTCACTGATACACCTAGGTATGTTGTGTGATGTACCTAGCGCCTCCTACCAACGTGGTGCTAACTAAACGGGAACTTCGGCCAATCAATGACGGCTTGGTCCCCCTGGGCCATGTGGCCAGTGAGTGTACAAACATTTGGAGAGCGGGAGTTCCCCCGGGGCTGATCGCGCCGCCCGGTGTGACCGCATCTCTTTCCCCTGCGCTGCCACGGGGTCAGAGAACCTCCCTTTAACGGCCGGGGCCGAGCAGGGAGCAACGACTTGCCACCTGGTCCGGAGGACCACACCATCTACCCTGTACGGCCCGAGAAGACGGACCTCCTTCCAAAGGGGGGAGGGAATGGCTTTGGATGGCCGTCTCCTCATGGTACGCATTAACCCGCCAGGATTCTACCCCGTTTCTCGGGTACGCGTCCGCTTTTTATAGGCCCGGGCCAGCTTGCGGACGGACTGTACTCACGGGAGTGACCATCAACGAAGGTGGGCGATCCCTACCTAAGACGTACGCGTAGTTGCGCCGAAGTCATTATGCGCTGCGCAAGCCACCCTCTTCGACCTTGACGGTACCAGCCTGTCGCTAAATAAATTCGCGGTGTATAGAACCGTGTCTCGACGCCGCTCTACCAGATCTCCTATCCACCCCGTAAGCTCGCTTTTACTCGTCGTCCTGAACCCGGAGTTGCCGGGTCCACTTCACGTCCCCACTAAAAGCCTTCGAGCTGCGCGAGCACGCGCGTACGATGCCTCCGTCTTGTTTACCCTCGTAAAGCTAGCTGTCCGTCCCTCCTACTCCCTCCCTCTCTCCCCTTTGACTCGATTCCCTGGCACTCCCCCCTTTTATTCCTGTTTCCTGAGACTTCCCACAGCTATCCTACACTGCAACTCTGCCCCATTGTTTTCCCCCGTCCCTCCCCCGACCTACGCTCTTTAATCACGAGGTTAAAGCATAGGAAGGAAAGGGTCCCCGTGGCAAGTGGGCCTCGGGGACGCACCCCCCCCCCCCATTCCAGGTTAGATCAAGTCTGATATATCGTTGCGAGATCTGGTAGCGAGGCACGGTCCAAAGTGGGGCGGTCACCACCCGCCTCTAGCGGCACTCCGTATTCCTGAAGAGGTGTGTAAAAGCCGGTATCGCTAAGCGCTTGAAGCGCTGAATCCATTTTTACTTTCTTTCTCTTGACACTGCTACCCTTCTGCGGTCCCGGACCGAACGGGCCAAGGTTCGGTCACCACCGAACCACGGTTAGGGTAGTTGCCTCACCATCCTGCCCTTAGTGGCTGCCTTTCTATTAGAGATGTGGGGGGAGAGGGGGCCTGCCTCCGCTCCCCCAGTGAACCATGCCGAGGGGTAGCGGTCCCCTTCGAATCGCGGCTCCAGCCTCCTCGATCTACTTCCAAGTCACTGACCAAGAAGGGGGACAGCATGAAGGTCTTCTCCTTCTGGCGTAGATGAGCCTTAGGTATATTTTCATGGGTTCACCTCCTCCAGGAATCTCGCAATCTTGTCCACACGCAGCTTGCTTACTTCCTCTGCCCTTATAATTTCCGTACCGAGTATTCTCCTACGGGTTTCCATTGTACGTGGACACTGTCAGTGGGACTAAATTCTCTTCATTATATACATCTATTTCGTGTACATTTAGTACAACATTTTCAGGCTTTATAAAGTTGCTTCCTAATGATTTTAGCAATGTGATACATTCAGGGAGCAGGGCATGAATTAGAACGACCGATCTCTAAAACGTGTTAATCTCAGTAAATACGGTTAATATATGATCTACAATGTGCAAACATGCCTTGGTATAAGGACTATTAATAGTTTTACAAATTTTGCTTCCCACTTCGGACTCTTCTTATAATGATGCCTCCGCAAAGACATCAAATAAAATTACCCACTGATTTAAAACTCCTTCACACATTCAGCTAATGCTAGCCATGTGGTTGGTGATGGCTGTGCAACTCTACACTGTGCAACATTTAGAAATTCTTGCGTACCTTGTAAAACGCTCATTCATTTAGGACTTTGAAATAAATAGGAGCAAACTGGATGCAAAAATTTCTCAAGGTATGGTGGCAACCATTCGCACGCATGGCGTGCAACCAAGGGCATCGAATGACAAATGCATGGGAACAGACAAATTTCTGTATTGTCTGTTAATAAACGAGAAGTAAAAGAATTGTTTGCTCCCACCATCACATTCACATTGTCAACACACACACCAACGAGATTCCTTACAGACATATATTTTTTCAAGGAATTTATAAAGCACTTGTACAACTTTTCTGCAGTACATTCATTAATTCGAATTAAATCTAATAAATATGTGTGTATCTCATCTTTGTGCACATATCGAACTAAGAAACAATATTTTTGTATCGGAAATATCTGTAGTTTCATGAATTAAAACGGGAAAGAATTTATTCTGTAAATTTTCTATAGTCTCTATAACAATGGATTTATTTACGACATTTTGTATGATTCCGGTGATTTTACTTCTTTTGAGAGACATGCGCTTCACTATAGTCGAATGTGGCAGTGCAGCTTGTAACAGTTTAATGAAATGTATGTAAGACGCAAAGATTCTATTGTTTTCAGTGCGGTGGCACTTGCACTCGCAAATTCTATATTGCATGTTTATCTTATACGACAGACTTTCTGCATGTCTTTGTAGATCGGTTTTTCCCGCCCAAATAGTTTTGCAGCACGCTGCGCATCTTGCTTTGTACTGATCCTCATCTTCTTGAAGTCTTGTGCCGGCAGCTTCATCTGCCCCGCTGCAAAGAAAGCAAGGAAGCAACCATTTTACAAATCTTGGCTAGAGAACCCAGAGTTTCAAACCTGGCTTGAAGAAACAGAGGATCCATACAAAGCGAAGTGTACAGTTTGCTCCAAACTTTTAACACTGAGCAAACATAAATTATAAAGTCACGCCAGCACTAATATACATAGCACGAACATGCAACAGAAAGCAAAGAAGGAAAAAAAAGTTAAGAGGCAAGCATTTTGCAAATCTTGGCTAGAGGGCCCAGAGTTTCAATCCTGGCTTCAAGAAGCTGCGGATCCATATAAAGCAAGATGCGCAGCGTGCTGCACAAATGTTTGGGCGGGCAAAAGCGAACTGCAAAGACATGTAGGGAGTTTAAAACATAACACGAACATGAAACATAGAAAAGAACCACTTCACAAACACAGAAGCTTTACAGATAGCGTAAAGGAGCTAGAACTGAAGATTTGTCTTGAAATCATAGAACACAATAGATCATTTTATTCTTTCAATCACTACACTAAAATGATACAGAGCGGAATGCCAAATGTCAGTTTAGCGCAACACTTGTCTCTTCAACCAACTAAAATCTCCGCAATCGTCAAAAATGTTATAAATAAAGCGGTTATTTTAGAGACTACAGAAATATTGCAGGGCAAATTCTTTTCTATTTTAGTAGATTAAACTACAGATATCTCGGACACAAAAATTGTGTTTTTTAATTCGATACGTGCACGGAGAAAAGATACATACATACTTATTAGATTTAATCGGTGTTTAGAACTGTATATATTGTAAATATTCAATCTAAGTTGTACATTGTTTTAGCTCTTAAGAAGAGATTAACTTGCGCGACACTGCACGCGCTCTTTCTGGTTTGGGTGAAAAGTTAACGGTGTCACCATCTCGTTGATTGTCGCGGCAACAATTGCTTTCTTCCCACTCTCGCTCTCTCGCGAGCGCCGATTAGGCGATCGCGAATACTCTCGTCAGTCGGTCTCCTTGAACCGTTAACTTTACACACATTTCTACCTCAAAACCAAAACATTGACTTTATTCTCAAAAAGTGAGACTCGGTTTCTTTGTGCGGTTCAGTATAGCTTGCAACGACCAAAAGGTGCGGTGCGCAGGTTTATTGTCAAACTCTCTGTTAATAAACTAAAAATACCGGTCGTGATACTCGCGCTTGTGAAAAATCTAGAATTCTACTTACACTTAATTAAACTTAGCTACAATTCACTTAAACCTACTTAAAGCTACCTTATTAAGAGTTAAAACTAAACCAACAACTAACAATCGGAATTAAGGAATGTACAGCCGAAAATTTACACAAGTGTCTTTTAAATTCTTTAAAGAAATATAATGTGCCTGTAAACAATATTGTTGGTCTGAGCGTTGATAACGCGAGTGTAATGGTGGGAGTAAAGAATTCATTGTTTTCTCGTTTATTAGAAGACAATAAAGGAATTTGCCTCTTTCCGTGCATTTGCCACTCTACGCATTCGGCTGCACGCCACGCGTGCGATAAATTGCCACCGCACGTAGAGAAATTTTTACATAAAATTTCCTCCTATTTTTCGCGAAGTCCAAAACGACAGAGCGTTTTAGAAGCTACCCAAGAATTTATGAAATTTCCAGAACTGAAAATTCTACAGCCATCAGCAACTAGATGGCTAGCACTATTGCAGTATGTGCAAAGAGTTTTACAACAATAGCTGCCTTTATTTTCTGTCTTTGCGGAGACAGCAAGTGGAGGGTGCGAAGTCGCAGCAAAAATATTAGACTTTCAGGGCTCGAAAGTCTTAGTTCATTGCTTGCTCCCTGAGTGTTATAAATTGTTAAGAGTATTGGGAGCCGATTTCATAAAATCTCAATATATTACGGAACCAAATATACCCGAAATAGATGTGCATAATGAAGCTTTAATGCCACTGCAAACAATTTATCATGGAGCAGACTCTATGACATCAATCGCAGAAATTCGAAATAGTAATGTTGCAGTCGATGCAGATAATCAGAAACTTCTAGAATTTTATACAAACATTCAGAAATGCTATCAATCGACTTTCCAGAATATTCTTCAAAGAGTGCCATTTGATGAACCATTTTGAAATTCATTACAATTCTTAAATCCACATACAGCTCTTGACATTAATAAACATGACATTCATCAATTGGACTCTGTTTTAAAAAAATGTACATCCAAATTTGATTCTGGCCGTATAAAAGACGAATGGCATAAAATGCCATCATATTTTTCAAACGAGGAAAATCAAAAGTTATCGGCAAAGAGTATACCTTGTTTTGTGGAACGAAATTAGAAACACTAAAAATGAAGTGGGGGAATATATATTTCCAAACATATCCAAACTAGCAGATTTGTTCTTGTCGTTGCCCCATTCAAACGGTGACGTTGAACGATACTTTTCCACTATCAGTATCACAGACATAAAAACAAAACGCAGAAACAGATTGATGCCACAAACGATTGCTGCACTAACCAGAGTTCAATTAGACTTAACCGCTTAACTTGTACGCCCGAGTTAATTCGAGCGCGCTAAACAGGCCAAACTGTGCACACTCGAGATAATTTGAGCGGCGTTGTATTTAACAATTTTGATTATTTCTGTATTTTTTTAATTTTTTGCCAAGACAATGTCTAAATTGTGTTTTTTTACATAAAAAAATTGATTTTTTTGACCGGGTTTTTCAAAAAAAAAAACTGTGCGTTAAGGAGTTAAAGAATAAAAATGATAATTGTTTCAATTATGAAATCCCGGATAGCATGATAAATTTATTTAATAACGACATGTATAAGGTAGAATCTATACCGAAAGAACTGACTGGGATTTTATTACCGATTGAGACGGATGAGCCGAGTGACACCGAGAATATCTTATTATCGTATGAGACTGATGACAGCACAGACCAGGTATAGGATAGACCTATCACGCAATGTAATTTTGTGTCACATGCTCGGGGGGCTCGCGAGCCCCCTTACCATTTTCGTGTCACACACAACGTTATCGATTCAGTCTAAAATAAGATTACAATGCTAGGAGTGGTAGGAATTAAAATTAAATCTTATCGGAAACATTTAAAATCTAAAAGGGCCTGAGCGTTATGACTAATTTCAAGAAACATGTTGAATAATTCCGTTTACTAATATATTTTGATAGAAGCATAATTTGCACTTATTTCTATAAATTTCGATCATATATTATATATAAATACAACCGCGTAATAAATATTTGTACAGTCTCTTAGGTTATATTTTCTGTCACTTCGAGGAGCGGATTTTCTGTGGCCTCGAAGTGACAGAAAATATACTTAACCTATATGCTACATGATAATAAATGTTTATTGGATATTTCGTTCTTTTACGCTACATTTGTGAACTTTTTATTACTTAACATCCTTCCCAAATATTATTATTACGCCGCAACGGTATATTTATGAAGTCGATGAGCGTAATTATTCGTGGTTAAGAAATCAAAATTTCCATTCATAACGTCATTTTCTGAGTACATTTCATCGAAATAGTAAATTTTAGCTTAATTTGTTTATGTTTGCTAAGTTCATGCGTTTTATTAGACTCTAATTGATTTTAGCATCAATTTTCATGTTTACAGATTTCTATGCTTAATGAAGTTTTGGCATCAATTTTCACATTTGCAATGTCATGGAATTGTTCGAGATTGTAACTAATTTTAGCTTCTATTCTTAAATTCACATCTCTGTGCATGGAAAAAGGTTAGCACCGTTAGGAACGGTGCTCGAAAAGTGAGCACCGTCGGCGACGGTGCCAACACCGTAAAAACCAGTGATTCACGGCTCTGTTCAGTAGGGAAGGGAGATTCTCCTCGATTCTTCTAGAATCGATCGATTTTCTTTCTGAAGAATCGATTATTTTACCGATTATTCTCGAAATCGATTCCCGATAACTCGATTATTTTCTAACCAAGAATCGAGAAAAATTAACATTTTCATCTATATCTCATTCATCTTTTGAATCTGCCAGGCAAGTTGCTAATTATTAATCACTATGAATATGTATAATTAATTTTGTTTATCAAATAACTTTCAACTTTATTCTTAATACAAGTTTTGATTTAATAAAAAGAGAGCATGATATAATTAAGCTTTTAAATGCACACTTTGTATTTTTAAGAATTTTCTAATTATAATCTTTTATTTTTTAGTCTCTACAAATGAAAATGAAATTCAGATGTCTTAAATTAAATAAACTACAACTGTATATAAAAACTAAAATTTTATGTGTTGCACGAGCGCGCGTGTGTGAGAGTTCGTGGATGTATACACTATACCTTTTAAAAAGATTTTGTAATATATGCTTAAAATACAGAATATGGGTGGTATTAATAGTCGTTGCTTAAGACTAAGATCGTCTTAAGCATTCGGCATCCTTTACTAGTCTACACGGGAAAAGGTCAGCACCGTTAGGACCGATGAAAGGCCAGCACCGTAAAAACCGGTGCTGGGCAGTGATGCCAGAATGAGGACGGGTTCCCTCGAGAATTTCCCCCACCACGCGCGCACACTACGCCGGAGCTGCGTGTCCGTGAGCTTGGCGCTTCGGACAATGTCGGGAAAACGAGAGAGAAAACGAATGTGTGTCTTGAAACGCTGTGATCCAAAGTGAGGCGCAAGCGACACGCGCCACGCCGCGATCTTCTTGAGTGCCTCGAGATACACTTTTCACTTTCTGACATATGTATAATACTCTTGTAATGAAAAAAATGTGCAAAAAGTTTTGTTACGGAAATCACGTTTTAAGACCTCCTGATCACGTTTTGACTATTTAGAAAAGAGCTTTTTTTAAATATCTCATATATTTGTTAACACGATTACGTTTAAACGGCAAAATGGATTTCAATGAAACTTTATATTTAAATTTTATATTCTTGTCTTAATATTCTTATGGTTCTTCGGAACGGGCCTGGTAATTAGTAGCCCCCTATATCTCCCCTTTTCTATACGCTAGCATTTGCTTGTTGCTTTGTATATAATATTTTTCCTACACATTTCATTTTTTTTCGTGGTTACGATGGAAACGTTTGAGAAAACAGGTGAAAAGGCTACTCCTGTTTATCGGTCGTTGTGGAAAACGAATGAGAAGTTCCGATCGTGGATTCGCGAAGTCCCTAATGATAAAAGCCTTTTCTACTGTTCTGCATGCGAGAAAACTTTTTCTTGCGGCTCGTCAAGCGTTAAAAGGCATGCGGAATCAGCGAGACATAAATATTTATTATCTAAAAAAATTCCGCGATTAACTATGCATGCTAAGGTCTTGAGAAAGATTTTTATGCCTCAATGGCTTGAGGATTTCAAGCCCTGGTTGCATAAGGTCGCCGATGATCCTTTTTCGTGTTTCTGTTCGGTTTGTAAAAAATCATTTCCTTGCGGCCTGTCGCAAATCCAACGTCACGCAGATTCCAAGTGCCACATCAAAAACTGCGAAAAAAATGGAATGGATGTGAAGAAATCGAACGATTTCAGATCGCAATGCGAGGAATCGCCTTTGTCATTTGATGAACGAAAAAAAGTCGCGGAAATTCGTTTTGCTGCATTAGTAGCCGAGAAAAATATTTCGCATCAATCCGCAGAGGCGATTTTTACATTTTTCCAAGACGTTGGGAAAAATCCTGATGTTTTGAAACATATGACATGTGGTCGAACAAAGTGTTCTAGTATTATATCGAACGTTCTGTGTCCTCGGGAAACAGAGCGTCTTGGTCATGTTTTACAGAATTCTAAGTTTTCAGTATTTATTGATGAGACATCCGACTTTACCAATGAGAAATGGATGTCGTTTATTGTTCGGTATGTCGCACCCGAGACTTTGGATGTTAGAACGGAATTAGTAGAATTAATTAATCTTGACGCGCGAGAATGTACTGCCGATAAAATATTTACCTCATTTAGGAACTCCATATGGAAAAAGCAAATTCCGTTCGAAAACATTCTTGCTTTGTCGTGTGATAACGCTTCTGTCATGACAGGGCGTCACTCGTCATTCAAGACCAAACTTGCAGAAATTCGCGGTGAAAAATTTTTGACCATGCCGTGTCCATGTCACTCCTCTGCACTGGTAGTGCATGCAGCATGCGCTACCATTCCCGAGGTCTGCGAGGAATTATTACGGAAAGTCACAACATTTATTTATAGCAGTCCCAAACGCTCGGCCATTTTTCGCGAATTTCAGCAATGTTTTCAATCTACTGACCGCAAAATTTTAAAACTGTGTACTATGCGATGGTTATCGCGTTACTCATCCGTAGTTACACTTTTAGAAAATTGGGACAGTGTGTTGCACTTTCTGCAAGAATTGGTCGTAAGTGAGAAGACAAAGTCTGGGGAAGATCTGCTTATCATCGTACAAAATCCAGAAGCGAAAGCATATCATCTGTTTTTGAAATACGTTCTAGAGTATTTTAATGAGTTTAGTTTATTCTTTCAGTCGCAACAAACAAGAATCCATTTGCTTCAAAATACTGCCAAAACTCTTTTGTACAATATTTTACGTAATTTTTTGAAACCGCAGCTTTTGAAGCACATGGATTCAGTAAAATTAATAGATTTTTCAAGAGGCGATAATCAAATCGCATTTAATAGTATTCATTTAGGTCCGGATTGTGACACATTTCTTTGTCAGTTAGTTGCAGAAGGCAAACCCGATGTTGTCCAAACCGTTCGAGGAAATTGTATTAAGTTTTACATAACGGCTGCAAACGAAATTCGTAATCGATTGCCAATCGATGACGAATTTCTGAGTAAGTTATGTGTTTTTGAGCCTCGTTTGGCATTAGTTGATAATGACAGAGACACTTCCTTCGAAAGTGTTCTCTTTATTGCTCAGAATTTGGCCGATTTCGACGAACACGGTTTGCAAAAAGAATGGTCGACATTGCACCTGAATTTTTCAAATAGAGACAAGCAGATGCTTTGTACATTAGCTTTTGATGATGTTTGGAAAACGGTGTTGTTAACACGAAATGATCAGGGCTCATTTAAATATCCATTTTTGCAGGAATTATTAAATTCCATTAGAAGTCACAACGGTGTTTTTCGGTGTTGAACAGCGCTGTGAATGGGGCCCAGCACCGGGTTTTACGGTGCTCAGCATCGTTGGGAATGGTGCTGGCTTTTCATCGTTCGTTACGGTGCTGACCTTTTTCGCTTAAGACGATCTTACTAAGTATGCGACTATGAATACCGGCCTATATGTATATTACATATTGTATTTTCCAATATAATGATTCAAAAAAAATTCTTTTTATCTCACAGTTAATTGATTCTATTCCCAGATAACACACGACGTCTATAAGCCGTTTTTAAGACGTCTTGAAAGTCTAAAAGACGTCTTAAAGACGGTTTATAGACGTTGTGTGCTATCTGGGTCCTTTCATCGATTCTTCGATTCTTTTTGGAAATAATCGATTCTTAAGCATCGATGTTTCATTACAATGGATTCTTAAGTATCGATTCTTTTGAACGGAATCGCCCTTCCCTAATTATCTGTCACTTCGAGGACAGAAAATCAGCTCCTCGAAGTGACAGAAAATATAACCTATATGCTATACCCAATTTCATAAATATACCGTTGCGGCGTAACAATAATATTTTGGAAGGATGTTACGTTATGAAAAGTTCACAAATGTAGCGTAAAAGAACGAAATAGTCAATAAACATTTATTGTCATGTAGCATATAGGTTATATTTTCTGCCACTTCGAGGAGGGAGCCACATAATAATCACGCGCATCCAGCCTGCGCATTTTCCCTAGCCTGGGCGACCGCATTAAAGGATTACTTTCCCCGCCCCACATTAGTTGTAGTTGGAACGATATTTTTGAGCCTGGGTACGCGGAAAATTGACTTGTGGTCCCAAGCGGGAGAAAAGTTATTTCATTAAATTCTTTATATTTAGTGGGATTATTACTAGGGACTGTAGCCATAATTAATTCTTTTATATTTCGAAGAACTTTGAGTTGGTCTTATAAACGTTTTACAATATTTACGCTTGAGACAACGCAATACAGTATTTTCTCTAGTTCCTATCACTCTTCTAAATATGGAAACATAGGTATCAGGTTTACATAGGTTTCTAAAATTGTTCAGAAGCTGCCGCCTCTTTATAACAACATGTTGGTCGGTTCCTGGAAGGAATATAGGGGCATTAATATGCAGTATCCTCTAATGGAAAAATAATTTTTTAATATTTTTATCATTATGCAAACATCTGTATTGTATGTCAAATTTTTCTACTAAAATGAAACCAATTACGACGCAGTTTGGTATGAGGAAGGTACGGCAAAAGATTGGTACAGAATATTTTTTTTAAAGCCCAACAAATAATACGATAGCGAACGTTTAGTAGATGTGCGGCCTTTTTCTCATCGATTGTTGAGGTCAAGGCCCCCGAAAAATTCGTCTTTTTTTAAAACAGATACCGTTTCCAGAAACGCGATGCACCTGAAGGCAAAAATCGATGCGACTGGAAATGTCTTGCAAGCAGAGCTCGCTAAATCAGGCGTTTGCTCTTAATGAATCTTTACCAGTTCGTAGCACTTGTCAAGCCAAATACAGTATTGTCTCCTTGAGGGGTCGCTGGTCGGGACCGGCGTTGAAACCGTATCGTAGACAGAGCCCTAATTCCGAGTGTTTGTTTCTCGCTTCTTTCTGACCGAAGGGGGGAGCGAGATGGAACGCTCTGCGTGCGCGACGGGCGCGAGCGCTCAGATGGAATCGTGACTCCTCGACGCATGCGCGCGACGGTCAGATAGCCAGGCACGGCATGAATCTTTTTTGCGCCTTAGGCGAACTTGTCCAATTGAGCCCTATATTATAATACATTTATTTGAGATTATTGATGACCTTACTCTGAATTTTTATTTGTAGTTTCAAACAGTTGCAGTACAATTTGTAGTATTTCATTTAAAAATTTATTTTCAACAATGCCACAATGAAAAAGCCATTTTGTGTCTCTTGTCAACCTTACGCCCTACAGTTGCCTAATTTTGTAGAGTAAAGTCATAAATAATCTCAAATAAATGTAATATAATAAAGGGCGCAATTTGACAAGTTCGTCTAGGGCGCAAAAAAGATTTGAGCTGGGCCTGTGTCAAAATTTTGCGAAGCGGTTCCCTTGCTCGCCGTAAGCGCTTGCGACCATCGCGCACGCCCGTTGCGCACGCAAAAGACGGAGTGTCACGGTGTCCGAAAGACGAAGCGAGACAAAACATCAACGCGTCGTCTGTCTCGTAACTCCCTCGCTCGCTTTCAGTGCCTCTCGCTCGCTTTCGTTCCATTTCGCTCTCGCCTTCGCCAGACAAGAGTGAAACAGAAGTGGTGGGGATAGCGAAAAGTCCGTATCGTGTACACCAAACCGAGCCCTCAGGGAGACAATACTGTAATGCTGAGTTTGGTGCATCGGTTGAGTACTGACAGACGTGAAACAGACGATGCGTTGATACTTTGTCTCGCTCCGTCTTTCAGACATCTGATATTGCATCCTTCACGTGCGCGGCGGCGGGCCTGATCGCTTATTTAATCGAAAAAAATTATTCGTGCCACAGCTCGCTCGTGCGGCCAGGTAGCGATCAGTAACCAAAGGCGGGAACGCGTGTTAGACGAAATCATCTATACTATTGAAAAATGAAATTGTTATATTTTTTGTTTTATTTTCATCACGATATTTGTAACATATTATATGAAATTTTCCGGATGAAAGAAAAGCCAAACACGACGCCCTTCCTACAATTACTCCAATTGCGCATGAATCCGTTTCTTATACTTCCTCCTCCTCTTTGTCCTATAAAGTGATAATATAAAAATTTATTTAAATAACTTACAATTTGGAATTCAAAGTAGGGTAGACCGGGGGCGATAGTAACAGGAGGACGATTGTAGCACGTTAAATATCTTAGAAAATATGATAGATATTAACACAAATTTTGTATATATGATGAAGAATGACATTTGGAATACACACATCCATGTCCTAGCAGTATAGATACACAATAGACATGTATAGTGAAGAAAATAACTTTTCGATACCCTAAAGTAACTTTTTCTTACCAATTTAAAATTTTAATATAAATACTCCCTCTGCAAGTACGTGTTTATTCTCTTTTTTTAAATATTTAATGTAGCCATTTTTAAAGTAATAGTGATCGTTAGTTATCACTTTTAAGTGTCTCGTTAATCAAAATTTATAATTTAAGTTCAAAAGCCTGGCTGGGGCGATTGTAACATCGGCAGTCGGGGTCGGTTGTACCGGGACAGAACCGAATAGTGACAAAGAAAATGAATAATATTGCCTTGTTTGCATGGAATAATATAGCACAGCACAAGCAAACATATGAAAAATGGGTGCAATGTACTGAATGTAAGGATTGATCACAGGAAGAATGTACCAGCCAAAACGTTTTCTATTTCTGCCACAATTGCGATACCGCATAATTGGTTATAAATTTTACTTTTTTGGTTATAAAATTTACTATTATAATTAAAATCAATAAATATTTTAATTTTGTAAAGTTAAATTTGTGCTACTATCGACTTCATGCAGTGTTACAACCGACCCAGGGTCTGGGACGGTTGTAAGACTTTGCCCGCTTCTCATTTTTTATTAATAACCTGGATATTACTTGACAAATAGCAAAGCTGTTGTGGCTCAATAAGTGTCAGATAAGTAAGTAACATTTTCGTATAAAAACTTTTGTTGTAACTTGAATAGTTTTTGCATAATCGTATTCCAAAGTCAAAGTGTTACTACCGCCCCCGGTCTACCCTATATTTGGAGACTAGTAAGAACGGTATCTCAAGAATACATTTTTGCTTTGATTGCATGTTTTTTGTTGATATAGGTATATTGAAAAAAAAACAATTAAACCGTAAAAAATTAGTTTAAAGAGTAAAACCAATGAAAAAATTAAACCGTGCAACATGGACTTGAAACTCACACCCCAGGAAAACGAAGTTAGAATTTTTTAGAACTTACACTCATATCGAAGCCCAGCTATATTTCTGCGGATCACTATATGGATTACCACTTCGCCTTTGTTTTTGTAAAGGCGAGAAGAAAACGATACACGCACTTTAGTTTTTGCGTAAACTTTAACAATATCATCCGTCGCAACGGATGATATCGGCACATGGTTTTTTAAAACTTTTTTCTCTTATTGAGTGGAGCATGTTGATGTAAAAAGAATTCAACATTAATTGTCAATGTCGTAACCAATTCTGCGGCAATTTTTTTACAAATGTCCACAGCACCAGAAGTGTACATTTATTCCCGAAAGCAGTGTTTATTAGATATTCTACAATATGAACGAATAGAAACATTCGTATCTCAAGGTGCGTCCTCACTAGCGAACAGTTCGCGAACACTGTTCGCAAACAATGCTCTTAAGTTGTTCGCAAACTTTTTATAACCACTGCTCGTGTAAAGGTGCGTCCTCACTAGCGAACAGTTCGCGAACAGACGATTCCTAGGAAATTCAATTCCCATACTGTTCGTGAACAGTTCGCGAACGCTGGTGGAGACGCACCTTCACATATTTCTTGTAAATATTACAATACACTGACATTCCCGTAACAGGGTATTTGCTAATACAGTCGAACCTCGATAACTCGAACCTCGACACCTCGAAAACCTCTATAAGACGAAAATTTTCTTCATTCCCTTCCGGTCCGCTGTAAACACCTCTACAACTCGAAATAAAATTTCCTTAACTCGAACTTTTGCTTGTTAAATTATGTATTTCACCTCTACAACTCGAATTTAGAAGAATTCCGACCTCTACAAGTCGAAGTTTACTTCTACATATATATAACGAAATTTCGTACAAAGATCTTAAACTATTGAGGGCAATGTTTTCTTTGCATTATTCACGATTAAAAATGCTATTGATTTATAATACACTGACTGTACAAAGCAAATACACAGCTAATACACAGACTGGCACAAAGCAAAATCACAATTTTTTTAATATGTAATAAAGAGTAATATTTCGAGCATAAAATGTGTCTTATAATTATTTTTATATATGTAGGTATATATGTAGTACATAAGTTGTAGGTATATTTGATTATAGGTATGCAATAAACAATTGACCTTTAAAACTTGAATTTGTCTTGCTTTATTGCTTCACAAGTCGAAAAATTAACAATCGTACAAAGCCTGTATAAGTCGAATTTTCGTTTGTTGAATCTCCGTTACTCGAAAACTCGATAAGCTGAAACCTCTATAATTCGAAGATTTTTCCCTTCCCTTGAGATTCGAGTTATCGAGGTTTGACTGTATGAAGTAACATGACAAAATATTTTTTCTACTATGAGTAAATGTTAGGCCACTGTGATATGATTGCGTTTCACTGTGTGAAGAATGATTTAAAGCAGTGTAAGAATATGTTAAATTCGACGGTGGTGCTTCTCGCGTGTGAGTGCGCGTACGCGCGGCCGCGCGCTCAGTTGACTGGGATTTAAAGTTTAAATAGAGCGCCACAGAAGTCGGATCTCCCTGAATTTCGACAGCCGATATCTCGAAAATGAATCTCCAGAAAAGAGCGTTTGTTTGTTTCTTTCCTCGCAACGCGTTTCTTTTGTTCGGTGAGCGGCTATGGGCGATACCGTTCAACGATCATCAGTCGAAACAAAGTCAGTTTCCAACAAGCCATCTTGAAGATTGGTGCTCGGAGCAGTCTTGCAAATAATATCCAAGTAAGTATTAAGTAAAACTTCTCTACGCTTTATCATTTGCTTCTTTTCTTCATTCATTAATTTGCATATTTATCAGTAATGGAGAATCAGGCCCGTAAAACACATTATAAAAAATGTGTATATCCCTATTGCGATTTAATAAACCGTAATGTAACGGACGGTACTAGATTCCACTCATTCCCGGTAAATGACAATGATAGATGCATAACGTGGCTGGTTAACCGTGGCTTAGATGATTGGGTGGAAATGACTAACGCGGAATTGAGAAAAAAGTATATATGTAGCCGGCATTTTTTGAAAAGTAGTTTTTACGTGTCCGGGCAATTACGGAAAGATGCCGTGCCTAAAATGTGTTTTAACGATACCGATAGCGACTTAAGTATGGAAATTGAAACCAGTTCATCATCAGAAGAACGCAATAATTTGGAGGAACGGTTGATGGAAATGGAAAAACAGTTCAAGCAAGAGAAGAATAGATCTGATATTCTTCGCTTGCAAATACGGGCGAAGTGTAGAGTAATCAATCGTTTAAAAGTTAAACTTTCTTCAGGTAGTATAAATGATACATGCTTGAAGAAAGCGATCGCGAAGAAAGCTTCTGGGTTTATTGTAACTTTTATATATTTACTATTATTTAAGTCCAAAAAACAAATTTATACCCGTAGAGAACAGCAGATTTGCATGACAATGCACTACACTTCTCCAGCTTTGTATAATAAGATGCGCGAAGTTTTCGGTTTTCATCTTCCGAGTCCAGTTACAATTATTCGGTGGTTCGGGAAAATAGATATTTGGCCTGGCATATGCCAACCTTTGTTTACCGCGCTCAAAATTAAAGCTGCATATATGGAAGCCGCAGATCGTAATTGCGTACTCTTGTTTGATGAAATGGCAATCAAAAAATGTTTAGACTTCCATCCAACTAAACAAATCATTGAAGGTTTCGAAGATTTGGGATCTTTGGGTAGAAATTTAGCGGTGGGTACACAGGTTCTTGTTTTTATGCTGCGCGGGCTATTCACTAATTGGAAACAACCACTGGCTTTCTTTGTTTCAAAATCAGGAGTCAAAAGAGACGCTTTGTCTACAATTTTAGATGAGATTTTAGATGCTTTGCATGCAACCGGTTTAAATGTCAGAGCGGTTGTTTCCGATCAGGGAAGCAGTAATCAGAGCATAGCAGACGACCGATCATCTATACAAAATCCGTATTTTGAACGAAATGGCCAAAAAATTTTTTTTTTGTTTGATTTTTTACATTTGTTTAAAAGTATTAGAAACAATTTATTAAAGCATGATTTTTTAATTAATGGATCTATTGTTTCGTGGTCCAATGTAATATCTTTGTGGAATTTAGAAAAGGACAAAAATACTCGAGCAGCTTACAAATTGTCCGAGAAGCATGTAAGGCCAAATTCTTTCGATAAAATGAAATGTAAGCTTGCTCTCCAAGTTTTCAGCAAAAGGGTATCGTCTGCTCTGTTCACCGCTTCATTAACAAGTAGCATAAAAACAACAACCGTTCAACACACGGCTAGTTTCTTTGAAACCTTAAATGATTTGTTTGATAATTTAAATAGTAGATCAGCCCGTGATTCCAACCCAAACAAGTGTGCTCTTTCGCGACTTTATGACAATGTTCAAAATAATTTAATTTCACAATTAAATGAAATGAACAATTGGTATACAATAACTCCTAATGGTTTGCAAGCACCTCAATGTTTCTTGGGGTTACGGCAATCTATAAATGCCACTCTGCAACTGTGGAATGATTTAAGAGAAGAAGGTATTACATTTTTACTAACATCGCGACTTAATACGGATCCAATAGAAAACTTCTTCTCTGTTCTGCGGATGCATGGTGGCACTCACAACCATAATCCCTCAATAAAAGCGGTGCGTCTTGCGATCAAAAAGAATATTTTATTAAGTTTAGATCATACTTTAGATACTGGAAATTGCATGCGAGATTACGACGCACCGTTATTACCGGGAGATTCTCTATCACAATGTGAACCAGCCACGTTGCCACCTGATGCTGCATTACATGATATTGAAGAGCACACCGATGATGATAGTATTAGTACAGATGTAGACATTGATATTAATATTGATGAACTATCAACATCGGTGTGCTCCTTAGAATCATGTGCGCTTGAATATTTTGCTGGGTACATTGCTAAAAAAAGTGTCGAAAAGTCGCGGTGTGATATATGTTATGCCACATTCATTGATAATAATAGTAGCTTTTGTCGCAACGAGCAAATACTAATATCTTTTCGTGCATATATTGTTGCAGATAATGTTGATTTTGGACACCTTTGCGTTCTAACGCAACATTTTTCGTTTATTTTTCGTATAATATCTAAAGTTTTTGACGTTCATTATCCCGCGTTACGCAGCGAAGCATTCATATTGGACAAACTATTTTCGATTATTTCCCGTGTAGTGGAGGAAAAATATCCAAATTGGTTTACTCAAGATGAATGCGCTGCTCATCGTAAAGAAATGGTATATATAGCTTTAACGGTAAAAGTACATAAAGATACAGTATGGCTCGGCGAGCAATTAAGATGTGTGGGAGCATCGTTAAGTAAAAACTATTCAAAATTATCGACATTAAAGCATGTTTGAAAACTTTGTCTTTTTTTAACAAGTCCCTGCTCTACCTTTTTGCTTCTATCTTCATTCATGCTCATCTTTCCACCTTATGCTTATGCTGTATATTTTGGCTTATGCTGTATATTTTGGCTTGTGTATGATTTCGAGTATTTTCAGTGTTATATTATTCGGTGGAAGGCTTTATTTCTAAAAATAAGGTATTCTTTTCCTTGTATTTTCCTTTTTTCGATGAATGGTTTGGATTTGTACTAACATTGAACATACTCTGGGATGGCGAAGACCTTCTTTCACGCCTTCGCGTGGCCCATCCCGTTAACTCTATTGCTTTATTTTTTGAAATCTGTATTAACATGACAGACTATAAAGCGATAGAGGAACTAAGATGAAAGAAAGGCAGTGCTTTTGTGAAGATTGAGCTCCTCGCCTGGAATTTAAATTCTGATTTTCTAAAAAAATTTTTAAATTTTTTTGTGAAAATAGTTACATGCATTTGGATTAGCCAAGCACAATGAGCGGAGGCACATTTTGTGTTGCAAGAGTTTACCGTTCGGAAGTTTTTAGGCGACAGACAAACACACAAACATAAAGTTGCTGCTTTATATATTTATTAAAATACATTATATCTAAAAGTATAATAGTCCAAATGGATAATTTTAACTAACGCTATTAATATTGTTATTTAAAAGATCTCTTTCCTAATACTTTATACATTTTATTCTTTTTACAGTCTAGGATGTTATATAAGTAAGAAATTATGACCGTAAGAAGAAAAGGAGTTCACAAATATTATACAATTATATTATTTTTGTCTTTTGTATGACAGCTTTTAATAAATAAATAAAAAGGCCATATTTCATATATAAAACAGTTCGTTTCTTTCACCACCATCTCATATGTACATATCTACTTGCCCGAATGACGTCGTGTTTGATTTTCCTTTTATTAAAAAATCTCACTAATTTGCTACAAATGCTCGAATAAAGACAAAACAGAGAATGGAAAAATTTCATCTTACAATTAGCTTAGCATGTGTATATACATGTTTCCGCTTTTAGCTACTGCATATGGCTTTTGCAGAATTTATAGAAGTGAAATCTCCTTCAATACGGGCATTTGTGCATAGTTCGTCCGTGGGCTGACATCACATGCGAAAATCAGGCGCACGGAGAATGCAAGAAGACAGTGTAGGTATCATACTTTGTTGCCGCTGCCAGAATGATCGTTTGTCGCGTAAAGGACCTACGTGCCGTTTCCCTCCCATTTTATCTCACTCGCGAGTCGCGACGTCCGTAAAACAGAACCTTTTTTTACTTGTGCTTTAAAAAATACCATAACTGTTTTCTCATATGTACTCTAGGAATAATGAAAACAGACCTTAACGCAAGCGATACACTCGGGTACTTACATCGTAGATGTTTTTACAAATTTTAAATCCATACAATAGTTAATAAGGAAAGGGCCAATCAATTTGTAACGAAACGTAGAGTTTTAACTACTAATCTACCGTTCCCAAGTAATAAATAAACTATTGCAAAATGTCCTCGGGTCCCGAAAACTACGAATATAGATTTTACAAAAACGTTTGGATTCCTTGTTCTCAATGATTTATACATGTCGTAGGATGGGCACCGTCTATTTAGACATGCGCGGAGTGCAGAGATTTGCGGAAATGTCAGTAACAGCGTCAATTTTTAATATTTTTTGACGTACGACACGCGAAAATGCTAGTTGAGTGTTCAACTACACGTAAAGCACTAAAAACCAATGTCATCTTGCAATTTATAGCTTGTATAAGCTTTCAAGAAGAGCCATATTTCGGCGCTATATAGTCTCCAGATCACCGAAATAGATCTTCGGAGAAAAATCTACGCGAATCCACGTGAGTCGCTGACAAACCGAGCCAAAGCGTAGCGTAACGAAAGCCTGCCCTCTATGTCAAACTCTCGCTCTAAACACAAGTCACACGTATACAAGCACGCAGACACCTTTCAGCATTTCAACACATTTCAGAGTAGTTCCGGAATTGGACGCTGTTCATGAACAGAGGCCGCTAAATTCAGTCCTCGAGTTATGGGTCGGTAATACAGTTTGGGTGGTGACACGAAGTCCCATAAGATGATAGGTCTATCCTATACTTCGTCGATGATGACAGTGGCACCGAAAGTGCCGACAATTAAAAAATATAGTTTATATGTATTTATGTTCCTGTTTATATATACATTATAGTATACTTTAACTGTAATATTAAGTTTTGTACTTTAAGTTTTATATTTTATATTTAATTATTTACTTTAGCGATTCCTCATCGATTTAGATGAAATTTGGATATGTTGTAAAACTCCACATTTTGAACAACTTTTTCCTATACATGTTACCGTCGCTCGGCCTTAGTTTCCGAGATATTTGTAAAAAACTCCTGTTGATTTATTCCTACACAATGCATTCCACTTTCCAATTTGTCACGGATATTATTATAGGTTGGAGCTAGATTAGTGCGGGGGGCGCGCGCCCGCTCGCGGGCACGTAAAGCGCGGTAGCAAATCGATGTAAGTTTGGACATTTCAACCAGAAACTTGCGGATGCCAGTCAACCCCGACTCTGTTCGGCGGCGCCGGCCCCGCCGGATATTAGGATGCCTCTGGTTCTAAAACATAATTTTTTTGCTAGGAAGAGGGTGCTTTCGATAGCACCTATTGGATGTGTGGGGGCTCCCGTCAACACCCCGACTCACATCGGTTCGCCACCATGCTTTACGCGCCCGCGAGCGGGCGCGCACCCCCGCACTAATCTAGCCCCAACCAATACTGAGAAAATAATTGAACTCTTTTGGCTTATATATACTATTTAATGATACGTTTCATGCAGCAGCATGACTGCATGGCAAGATACAAGGAAGAAGACGCCGGAAGCCGGTCGCATTCCGATACACAAAATAAACAATAGTTCTCATGCTTACATCTAGGTGTCACCATAAGTATATAAATGTACTCTCACTTAAAGCTGCCATCTCACTGGGCCTTGAATGTGTGCGTACGCTCACACAAGCTAAGTTGAGCATGTACGTATACCCGTGTAGTAAACAAACCGTAAATTATAACTTTCGTCCTGGAATCGGCAAGAAGGAAGTGTTTGCGGGTATAGTTGCTTCCAGTAGACATTTGTGCAGGGTGGTTTGGTGCGTTTGAACGTTAATAAGCACCGTACGTTGAAATAATAATGAATTTATAAATCGTCTACTGCGACAGATTCGAGAAATGACAGAATGAGAGTAGTTATAGTAGAGGCGTTCTGGACCATTTGGGGCGAGGGGTGAAGCGTGGCGAGGGGGAGACGGGTGGGGGGAACGCGACCCGTCGAAGTGGGAATTAACCGTGGAGGGGGAACCCGGTGGAGGGGGAACGCGCGCGCGCGCGAGCACCACACACACCGGGGGGGGGGGGAGGGGGGTACCGCCGATGACTCATCCTCTCGGCCCATGGTCAAAACATGTGGAGGTATTACGCATAGAAGATGCAAGTCGAAACCTGTATTGTGTTGTTGCGTAATAACCGCGCCAAAAACATAATATTCGAAGGTCAACTTCCGAGAATAAGGAGGTACGGTTCGAACTAGGTGTGCGAGAGAGAGGTACAATATTTTCGTGTATCTCTCTATTACTCTCTCGGTCGGCGATCAAAAAACATACGGCGGTACGACGCGTAGAAGACGCAAGTCGAAACCTGCATGGCTGCCGCGTAATAACCGCGCTAAAAACATATAATATTCGAAGGTCAACTTCCGAGAATAAGGAGGTACGGTTCGAACCAGGCGTGCGAGAGAGAGGTACGATATTTTCGCGTATCTCTCTGTCTCTATTACTCTCTCGGTCGGCGATCGAAAAACATACGGCGGTACGACGCGTAGAAGACGCAAGTCGAAACCTGTGTTAAAACATATAAAGATTGAAGGTTTACGTTCGAAAATAATGCGCAGTTCTCTCTGAGCCGTGAAAATTCAAAGCGGGCCGCCGCGCTTCTAAGTATCGTCCGAAGGCGCGATCGCGTCCGCGATAGCGGTGACGAGCGAACAAGGAGTACGAGAGAGGCTAGATATTTTCGTATATCTCTCCGTCTCTAGTCCTTTGTCGGTAGGCAATCAAAGAATAGACGGCGGTATGTCGCGTAGAAGATGTAACTCGAAACCTGCGTGGTTATCGCGTCAGAAGCGTGTCGAAAACATGTAACTGTAACGACAGAAGGTACACTACCGAGAATAACGCGCGGTAGCTATCGAGATAATATGACGAGTAAAAGCTCTATATGACTTAAGGTAGAATTCTACGTATCCCATTGGGATGCAATGGGGTAGGGAGAGTTTAGGTAGGGATGTTCGTATATTTAAAGCAGGTCGCGTCTTCGACAAGGTAAAATCGTGAATGGTAACGCGTCGGAAGATGTTTTTTGATAGAATCGTTGCGCGTGTCGCGTTTTATGACAACGGTATCTAGATAGTTTCTACATACGTTCTCCATAATGAAAATAGTTTTCACTTACGTTTCCCATAATAATGGAAACGTTTGAACAAGCGGTTATAGTGTTGGTCCAGGCGAAACCGCTTTTACGCACCTATGAACCATGCTACGAGTGGCTTGAGCGGTGTGACGAGTTTGTGCAACTCGCCGAGGAGTTTCGATGCGAAAACATAGTGCGGGGAAATAGCAAAGGACGTTTAAGAGCATTAATGCTACGTTTGAAGGAAATGCGCGAATCCGTATATTCGAAATTGCTGGAACGGGCGGAAAAAGATGAGCGGAAGCCGTGAGTGAGAGTAGTACATTAAGTGAAAACATGTTTTAAAAAAAATGAACGCATATATCGATACTTTTAAAACATTATCGACAGACCGCACGCTCTTGCACACGATCGCGGAATTTCGAGACTGGACAGATAGGTGTAACGAATGTATACGAGCCGTCGTAGAGTTTCGACGTGTAACGTTCTCGAACGAGACGTTGCCGTTAGTTACAGGAGATTCCACAAGTAGAGCGGTTTACCCGTGGAATTGTGGGATTGGTTCGGGTGGCGTGCGACAAAGAAATGAATTTCACGAAACTAGAGTCCTTCTTTTTACGTTAGGTAACAAAAATAGATTTATTCAAAAATGGTTTTGACGCTAGGTCAAAATTGAACATATAATACGACACGGAGTCGTGAGATTTAGTAATATAATTAAAGTGAAGAAATTGCGTACGACGTATCGGTCGGTATTTAAGGAATATTGCTGTGATTTAGGTTTCAACGCACGGTCGGTAATAAAGAATGATTTTGACACTAAGTCGATAATAAAGAATATTACGCTAATTAATATTAAAGATTCGATTCTAGATCGTTTAGTTTAACATAAGATCTCGACGCTAAGTCGGATTGCGAGACTAGAAAAGACGCTTGGTTTATTTGGTATGTTTAAGTTGAGAGATCGAGAGGATTCCTTCTCTTCGATTTGGAGTGGCTTCCAGTTGCCTATCAGCTTGCCCACGCTTTCTAGGATGGTAGCTGAGTGCTAGTGAAAGCGATCTCAGATGGTAGCCAGGTAGCTGGTTAGGGCGTCCCCGGATGGTAGTTGGATTCAGTGGCTTCCATCCTTCAGATTGATAGTGAGTTTTCTGGTGCCTATTAGCTGGCACCACGCTTTACAGGATGAGGTGTAGGGGCTAGTTAAAGCGACCTCAGAAGGATTAAGGAGCTAGTAAAAGCGACCTTGTTTAGGCATTAAGGTGCTAGTAAAAGCGACCTCGTTTATGGAATTTGGAATTTAGGACGTAGATTTTAAATAGACTTCGCGAGACTGAGGGGCTAGTTAAAGCGACCTATGTCGAGTTGGTTCGGTGACACAACCAAGTCTGCTCTCTGCTGCTGGCGGGCCTCTATTTATACCAGTTTGTGATACTTGACCCGCACCAATCACTCGCTGCGCGATCTCGCGCACCAATTAGAATTAGCATCCGGTTCGCGCCACTCGCGCACTAAACACGGATTATTCGGCGTCCGGTTGATTGTGCGGTCTGCGTACGCGCGCTTGGTTCACTGGCGCCACTGTGTTCACTGTTTGAATAGGCGGCTAAACGCATGCGTTGCCCGTCACTAGTTTGATTCGCGCGCTGTTTGAACACGCTCTCGCATGCGTGGTATACTATCTTAGGTATAATATAAACGAAATTAACAATATGTGTGTAAACAAAAGGAAAAATTTATGGCGGTAGGTAGCGGTACATTACAAGTGTAATAACAACCACAATTAACACCTTTCGAAGAAAAATATGTATGCATTTTTAGCATTTCGTGGCCAAGCTTGTTTTTCTACTTGTAAATCAGCGCCGTCCAGCGTAGCGGCCCCTCACGCGCTTGCTTCCCCTTCCAACCTTTCTTTCGAGCAGCGTGACTTGTTGTCAAGGAAACCTCGCGACGCTAAAAAGGAGACCATGACAGTTCCGTAGACAAGGAAGCTCAGACGCCACGCGCGATACCGATCAACGGGCGATGTTCGTGTACCAAACATAACCGTAAAAGCCAGTCGAGACTGACAGACATTGTTTGTAGATGCTCTACAATCTACATACATTGTAAGCCGACACCTAGCGATGTCGCTAGAGAATGTATCTAGACTGCAAACGCATGTACGTAATGTGTACGGATTGTCTGCGGAGACATGTCTACAGACAATTTTTCGTTACTCTGAACTGGCTTTTAGTGACGCGTACGACAACAGCAAGCCAATGATTATCATTTCCTACGAATACTTTCTTATCAGTCTTTTATTTATTTATAAAAAGTCCTCAGAAGTGACAGTTCAAAATCTGTAATTCATATATACAGATATCAGAATGATCTTATCATCATAGGAGCTACAAACACCCGACTATCTTGTCATTCAAATCAAAAAAATCTAGAAAGATATGCAGTGCCTATTAAATAAGCATAAGTACTAAAGCATAAAGAAGAATAAGAAGCATAAGAAAGAATAAAAAGCATAAGCATTGCTTGCATTTTACATACTACATGCACTTTACTAGAGAAGTAAATATTGTTGCATTAAACTTCATGCATAATTCACTTAATCGGACTTGATTGCATTGCAAAAATAATAAAAAATCCAATATAAAATATTGTCATTGCTTGTTTCGAATTATTTCAGGAATATCAATAGTTAATTTTGTGGTCGCAATTCGCAACGCACTTACCAAAGAAATTTCACTCAATGAATTACGTTCATTGGATTTAATTAATTTCATGGTCGAAAAACTACTTTCACATATATAAGTCGATGCAAACATTGAAAACATTTTTAATCCAAAGCTTCGCAATTTTGGATATTTATCTGCAGGTAACAATTTGAAAAAGTTGTCCTATGTTTCTTGCTTCAACTCAAACACGGGATCTTCTTGTAAATCACATAATTCTAATTGAAGATCTGGGTTTTGATCGTTAACTGTAACAGTTAATGGATTTGTATACAATAGAATATCATTTTTTAAATTTTGAAAATCTATAAATCTGTCATTAAATTCTTTTAAAATGTCTAATATATTTTGCCGAAATGGAGAGAACTGTACATTAGAAAATTCGTTCTTAATTTCCTTGCAACGATGAAAATGTAACAGTTCTTCGTTTTCAAAATGCGTCGCGAACAATTCTAATTTTCGACGGAAGTCATTTATATGTCCGACTAAGTGAGTAATATTTTTCCCCTTCCTTGTAGTTTAATATTTAAATCGTTAAGGTGGCACGTCATATCAATTAAAAATGCCAATCCACACAGAAATTCATGGGTTTCTAATTCTGATACAATATCTGTCGTAACACTTGTAATCTCAGATTTGAGAAACATAACTAATTCTTTGCGCATTGCAAAGAAACGTTCTAAAGTTTTACCGGCGCTTAGCCAACGAGTTTCCGCGTGCAATGACAAATCATTATACGTGGCACCTTTATCCTTTAAAAATAATTTTAATTTTCGATGATTCAACGAACGGTTACCTCCTCTAACAAGATTAGTAACCCGCGTAACTAATTTCATTACTGACGAAACTTTTAAAGATTTTGTGCATAATACTTCTTGGTGTATTATGCAATGAAATATATAACATTTGATAGATTTTGTTCTTAACAATCCAACTAGCCCTTTATCTTTTCCAGTCATGGACGGTGCTCCATCGGTTAAAATGCATGAGCATTTATCAATATTTGTACGATAATTTTCTACTTGCATTACCAAACTAGTGAATATATCAACTCCTTTTGTGGTGTTGTGTAAAGGAGTTAATGCAAGTAGTTCTTCATTAACTGAAAAATTGGGCTGTACTACGCGAATAAAAATAGCTAATTGTGCAATATCACTTATATCCGTACTTTCATCCAAGCATAGTGAAAAATATGCACACGTTTCAATTAAGGTACGGAGTTTGTTATTTAAATGTTCATCTATATCTACCAGACGTCGCGATACCGTTTGGGGAGATACAGGAACAGTTTCAAACTGTTTAATGGCCATATTATTGTTAAAAGATCTGGCCATTGCAATTGCACATTTTTTTATAAATTCCCCCTCATTAAAACTTTTCTTCGCGCGGCCAATTTCCCATGCAAGTTGGTACGAAGCACTTATGCTTTGGCTCTGACTTAGGCTTTGTGTCTTATCAACAGGAGTTTGCTCATTTGAATCATCGTTTTCATTTTTGTATGCTTTAAGTAACTGCAGTCTTTGTTCTTTCGAATAATTCTTATATTGGGCTTCGTGATATGTAGAATAATGTCGCGAAATATTAGAACCTTTTTTAAACTGCAGAACAGTTTTACAAACTATATATTTAACATAATCATCGGATTCTCTAACAAACAGAAGATCACTTTCCAAGTCCAATGTAGAAAATCGATATTTACCTGCAGTTACTTTAGGCATTATAATTAAAGTAAAATGAAAAAATATGAAAGAACAATCACACACTGAGCACGTTAGTAAACACACAGACCAAGCACACACTACTAAATTATTATGAAAAGCCTTTAAAAATAATGCTTTAATTAGCAATGGATCTATTAACTCTACGCGTCTACAGATAGCAGTCACAGCAAATAGTATGACAACCATTCTCGCTGTGTTGAATGCGTGAGTCGCAAAACAAAAGACGATAATTGTATTCATGGAAGAAGAGATCGGATTAGTTATTTTGACTCGGCCGCGACTTCGCGCCATAGTGACGGCGGACGGTAGTGGGGGACGGCTTTTGCCTCTCAAGAGGCAAGTTGGAAGACGCTGTTGTAAATCATCAACGGATACCCACGTTGTGCCCTTACCCCTTACCATACTCGTGTAATGACTATCGGCAATACTTTTACCGTGGTGAAAAATCGCTGCCTTAAGTTTATAACAGTGATGTACCAATTGTATTTTAGTAGTAGGCATTGCTTTGATGTAGAAGTTTTCCACTTTCGTTGTTGTTCCACTACTATCGTGATCGAACAAATGTAATTTTGCAATAAGAATTTGTTTGGAAGCAGTTATATCGATTTTCTTCATTGTGTTTGATTATATATATACTCATAGCAGAGTTATTATTATCGTTTTTATTATCGTTTACTCTAGCCCGGTTATCTTTATCTTTATACGTTAGTATAATTCATTCATGATTAAAATTCATGATTTTTTTAACATCTTTGGACTTGTAACCTGGGTTACAAGCAGCCTATGATAGAAGAAAGTCATACATGTAGCACAAAGATATGTATTGTTCAATTGCAAATGGCAAATTGGAAATTCAGAAATAAAAAAAGTTGAAAGTTGAAATAGTGTATGATGCAAAATTATAAAAATTAGTTCAAGAGCCTTTCCATTATTCAATCATACATACAGAAAACTGCAAATTATTATTATAACTTTATTTTGTAAACAATTCACACTTATAACTAAAAATACAGCACGAAGATATTCGACACGTTGAAGCATATTCTAACTTGTAACGCCAACGATTAGAAATATCACACATATCTTAGTTGAACGTAAACGAACATGTAAAGTACAAACTTATGAAAGTCTTTGATATGCAGTTTACCTACGTTAAGTATCAGAGGACATAGACCGTCCCTGATAACAATCTGCCGGCAGTCTGCCAGCAGATTGACAGCAGGGTTTGCCAGGAGAGAGCAGGATCTGCCGGCAGCTGCGGTGCAACCTACGTCCGCATTCAGCTACGGTTCTGCCGGCAGAGCCTGCTGCCCGTTTGCCACATCCAACAGCGCCATCTGAAGGCCACAATAGCCAACCAATTCCCTGTGCGTGACGTCACATGGACCTACGCACCAACACAAGTGTACATTACTGCTGTAGGTGAAATGGAGCAGTGGATTCTACTCACATAACCTGCGAGCAAATTCTGCGATTTATTAAATAATTGTTCTATTTGTTTTTAAAGGTAATTTGTTTTTATTAATAATATATACATTTGATGCACGTGAGTGATTAAAATGAGAAAATAATATAAGTGGCACCTATAAAACAGAAGAGAAACTTTAAATATTTACACTGTACGCAGTGGTGATTCTACATGCAAAAATAAGTCATTTTCTCGATAACGAAGGGCGATATCAAAAACTTTTATCCTATATTTTTGACTATTTTTTTTTGCAGAATCACCATATTCCCGCTTGTGTTAGTTCTGAAAATAAGTACAATATTAGTCTAGAATTAAAAGGATGAACGTCGAGAGGTATATCTTATTTTCAGTTATACTGAAGTAAAATGAGCACTGAAAAGTGCTGTTTGGTATGTACGTTTTAAATCAGTGGCGCTGAGAAGTGCCGATTGATGTTCATTGCGAACGTCGAGAGGTAGTTCCCGTTAAAGTCAGCTAAATAAGTACTGAAAAGTACCGTTTGTTGTCTTTGCCAGTAAAAGGAGACACACTTCTCCTTTTAATAGGCATATTTTTGAAAAGTAACTGCAGTTGATTGGTCTGATCTGTTTCTTCTTCGTTCCAGAAACTGCGGGGCATTCTATGTTCCTGGGATGACGAGGGCTTCGTTCGTGGACCACGCTTCCTGTTGCGTACCCTCTCTTTTGCCGCCTTCAGTTGCGCTTGCATCCGCAATTGGAAGTCGGATCGAGTGGGCCTGTCGAACTTGCGGTTACGACACACACCGTCTGAAAAAGAAATGCATGCAAAGTATGTTAGCATCAATGGAACATACAGTAATAGTAACAATAATTCTACGTAAAAAGTTGAAACGTGCTTATTGCTTCGTACCAAATATTGCCATCGCGATACGGGTGTCGTACAAAAATTTCAGTCCTTCGCGGCCAAACCAGGTGAATGACGACGTTAAGTCGTCTGGCAGTGCTTCCTTGAAGCAGGACTTGACCGCTCCCTTCAAATCAAATCCCCCCACGTATTCGAAATACTTTACCTAAACAAAGCGAGTAAAGATTGATGTAAGTATATATATTATATATAATAGTAAATAAAAGAATAATACGACTCACTTACGACTTTGGAATAGGTGTCGTCATCGATGTTCTCAAAGCATTCGACCTCCTGCACTGAGAACAAGGGGAGGACTGTTGGCTTTGTGGGTCGGCCAGTATTATGGGTGGTCTCGACAGATTTTTCTGGATGTCCCTTTCAAGCACAAAGGATACCACGTCGAACAAAAGGTACCACGGGGAATGAGGTACCAGGTGAACACACGGATTGGCCGTACATTTTGGCGGTACAGTGGACTACGCTACGGATTGGCTGCGCCGTATTGCCGACATTCGTGATTGGTCGGGACTCTACTTCCTAGTTCGCGTTTGTTTCGAATTCTCGTTCATTCTGAGGTGGCAGTCGTCGACAGCAATACCAAGGAATTCTGAGAGCATCTTATATCCAAGCGAATCATCCCGAGACATCCAGAAGGCGTAAGTAATTATGGAATTTAATAATTTCAAATTGTCTACGTCGCGGAAATCGATGTTCATAGCTGACGCACCAGCTCGAGCATTCATATTAAATCATCGTGGGCATATGTTTATCCGTCCCTGTTCCAAATGTACGGTTTCTGGTACCCTGAATGGTAAGCATTACGCTTTCCATGGAACAGATGATTCTCCTCGAACCGATGAGGTTTACATTAGACGGTTAGACCAGAAGCATCACATACTAGGTACAAGCCCATTGTCATTGCTATCGATAGGAATGGTTTCGCAAGTTCCTTTCGAGTACATGCATTTTGTATGCTTGAGCGTAGTAAAGAAATTGTTGTCTGCGTGGGTACATGGAGAATTTTCCCCTTTCTCAAAATTGCGCCGCAGATACATTTTTATACTGTCTACGAGACTGAAGAGTCTTAGCAGATATTGTACCTCAGACTTTGCCAGACGTCCCAGAGCTATTGAAGTATGCTCTAAATATAAGGCGACTGAATTTCGTCAGTTCCTTCTGTATACAGGGCCAGTTATACTGAAGGGTGTACTAAAGGAAACCGTCTACAAGCATTTCTTATTCTTACATACGGCCATACGGCTTTTGGTTTCAGAATCTCCACAGAACCCACACTTGAGATTCGCAGAGTAAGCTCTGGCAATGTTTGTTCTTCGTACCGAAGAACTTTATGGCCCAACTTTTGATAGTTATAACGTCCATGGCCTCCTTCACCTAACCAACGATGTCAGACGTCTTGGTAATTTAGATTCATGTTCTGCTTTTCCATATGAAAACAACATGTCCATTTTTAAAAAATATCTGCGAAAGCCAAGTCTTCCTCTCCAACAATTTTCCAATAGGATGAGGGAGATGCAATTTCATGCCACAAACAATCATTGTAATGTCGATTTTTCTATTCGAGTATCTAGACCACTTAGTAACGACCCCAATTGTTCTCAGTACCACAAGATAGAGTTCAATAACATATCTCTGGGCATCAATGTACGGGATAATTGTTGCATCTCAGTCGACGGCACGATCTGCTTAATTTTCAATATTAGCATGGACAATAATGACTCGTATCGTTTGGGTGTTAAAAAATTTCTAGAGGTCGATGATTTTTACTATCACGGCATAAAGTCTTCCGCTCTTGGTGTATATAAATGCGCCACATTGAGCCCTGAAATTTTATACATCTCCCCCGATGAGGTTCGCGCTAAATGTTATAGAATTCCTTTTCACCGCAGTACGCCCATTGGCAATAACGGCGACCCCATCCCCTTAGAAACCCGTAGCTATGTCGTTGCCGTTATTACACACAGCGCGAATTAGTGTTCAAATATTTCCACATTTCTTTTCATTAGAACTATCTCGTTGCCAGTCCCTCTCCGTTGTGTAAGCGTCTCGCGTCAGGCGGTCACCCTGGTGGTTTTAGTGGGTGCAAGCCCCACATAATCTCACCCCTCCCACGGGGGGTGAGGTATTCGTTAGGGATTTCCACCATGTAAAAAAAAAAATCTTGTTCCCTTTCTAGCTTTGTCTCTTCTTTTTGGTAAGTTCCGACTATTTTCTGGTGAGTGACGTGCTATAATATTTACATTTTCTTCTTTTGTATTGCTCTTCACAAGTAAAACCATGTTGACACGTATCTTTGTTCATCTCTGGTGACGGGTTAATTTATCGTTTGGTTCGAATGTTTCTGCATGGGTCATTTTTTCACGTTTTCTACTGTTGAAGCCTTTGAAGTCTTGAGGTTTCGTACAATTAAGATACATACAAATATTGCATGTAAAATGGATAAAACATCTAACACGCCTTTGCTAAGTAGGTATCGTAATATACATTTTTTTACTTACAGGCTGACATGGAGAAACGGGAGAAACGTGCGATCGTGAGACCACCACGATACCAGACGACGTTTTCGGATGAGGAACAACTGAAACGGCGACGAAAGACGCCGACCACGGCGAGAACAACAATTGAAGAGGACACCCAGGATTTGGCGCGGATCCTGCAGGAACAGGATCCAACAGCGTCGAAGGGTGTTCCTACTCTTAACCCGAATGTTATGTTTCTGGGTACGGATGCGGCCAATGTTTCTGCCCACGAAGGATACACACATCCAGGGACATCGTTTGCACGCGCCACTGTGATCCACAGTGAGCCGTTTCAGCACAATACCGCGCCGACCCAACACTATGATAATGGGTAAATTTACATGTTTCTTTTTTTTGCTATAAAAATATTACTGTAAGGATATTTTCTTATAAATGTTAATGTTCGCAGGAGCATGGAAGATCTCACGAGGCGCGATCGAATCGAGGCGGAGCTAATGTAAGCATCGCGTGTATCGTGTTTATTAATACGTTACGTCTCCATCCGTTCTGTTTGCAGAAAAATGAATACTCTCTTGATGAGCATTCAAAAATCTGTCGAGACCACCCATAATACTGGCCGACCCACAAAGCCAACAGTCCTCCCCTTGTTCTCAGTGCAGGAGGTCGAATGCTTTGAGAACATCGATGACGACACCTATTCCAAAGTCGTAAGTGAAAACGAAATTATTCTTTTATTTACTATTATATATAATATATATACTTACATCAATCTTTACTCGCTTTGTTTAGGTAAAGTATTTCGAATACGTGGGGGGATTTGATTTGAAGGGAGCGGTCAAGTCCTGCTTCAAGGAAGCACTGCCAGACGACTTAACGTCGTCATTCACCTGGTTTGGCCGCGAAGGACTGAAATTTTTGTACGACACCCGTATCGCGATGGCAATATTTGGTACGAAGCAATAAGCACGTTTCAACTTTTTACGTAGAATTATTGTTACTATTACTGTATGTTCCATTGATGCTAACATACTTTGCATGCATTTCTTTTTCAGACGGTGTGTGTCGTAACCGCAAGTTCGACAGGCCCACTCGATCCGACTTCCAATTGCGGATGCAAGCGCAACTGAAGGCGGCAAAAGAGAGGGTACGCAACAGGAAGCGTGGTCCACGAACGAAGCCCTCGTCATCCCAGGAACATAGAATGCCCCGCAGTTTCTGGAACGAAGAAGAAACAGATCAGACCAATGAACTGCAGTTACTTTTCAAAAATATGCCTATTAAAAGGAGAAGTGTGTCTCCTTTTACTGGCAAAGACAACAAACGGTACTTTTCAGTACTTATTTAGCTGACTTTAACGGGAACTACCTCTCGACGTTCGCAATGAACATCAATCGGCACTTCTCAGCGCCACTGATTTAAAACGTACATACCAAACAGCACTTTTCAGTGCTCATTTTACTTCAGTATAACTGAAAATAAGATATACCTCTCGACGTTCATCCTTTTAATTCTAGACTAATATTGTACTTATTTTCAGAACTAACACAAGCGGGAATATGGTGATTCTGCAAAAAAAAATAGTCAAAAATATAGGATAAAAGTTTTTGATATCGCCCTTCGTTATCGAGAAAATGACTTATTTTTGCATGTAGAATCACCACTGCGTACAGTGTAAATATTTAAAGTTTCTCTTCTGTTTTATAGGTGCCACTTATATTATTTTCTCATTTTAATCACTCACGTGCATCAAATGTATATATTATTAATAAAAACAAATTACCTTTAAAAACAAATAGAACAATTATTTAATAAATCGCAGAATTTGCTCGCAGGTTATGTGAGTAGAATCCACTGCTCCATTTCACCTACAGCAGTAATGTGCACTTGTGTTGGTGGGTAGGTCCATGTGACGTCACGCACAGGGAATTGGTTGGCTATTGTGGCCTTCAGATGGCGCTGTTGGATGTGGCATGTAGGAAATTTATAGACAGCGGCTCTACTCTGCTGTAGATATTCGTCGTCGCGGGTTAATAATACATTCACTTGGACGGAACAATATATATTTATTTGGACTGTACTAGAGCACGCACATGGCGTGGCGTGCCTCCTTTTCCGTCGTCTACTATCAATCTCCCGGTCTCGCCAGTGCGAGAGTTCGTAGTGAAGTGCGGTGCTCTCCGCTTTCCTGTTTCCAGGCGAGAGCCCGAGCTCGTTCGTCACTTGTCGTGAGTCTTCGGCGATCGACGGACCTCCACACGAGAGAGAGATAGGGAACATATTCCCTACATTACTCCCCCCCCCCCCCGAGTGTTAACGATATCGTACATGCTATTATTTACAGTTCCATACAGTAAAAAATATATATATACATATGTTCTTATCACTATTATATACATGACTTTGGTTTTTACATCTTTGGTAATGTTACCTATTGCGCAAGTTAGGATCATTGTGAAATGAACGTTACACGTTTGCGCGCGTACGTCCTGAGCGCGGGACGTTGGACGGACGTGCCGTTGCTGGTACCAGGAACATTGACGGTCTCTTCCTGGACGGAGTTCGCTGGTTTCAGGTTCTCCGTTGACACACTGCGGGTCGCACCGTTTACCTCGATTTGATAGACACGTTCGGACTCGCGCCCAAGCACTTTGTGTGGACCGGTATACGGACGCTCCAGCGGTTTTCTGACCGCTCCAGTACGCAGAAATACATGCGTACACGACGCAAGGTCTTTATAAACGAATGCGCGTTTCCTATATTTGTGGGCGACCGGAACCGGACGAACTTGTCGCATGTATTCGCGGAAGTCCTGTAAAAACGGTTGCGTTTCCGCCTCGCAGGTGTCAGGAAGGAAAAATTCACCCGGAATTCTCAAGGTGGTCCCATACACATAGTCGGACGGTGACGCGTTCGTGTCGAGACGCTCCTGGGTACGCAGACCCAGTAATACAGTAGACAGGGTTCGTGTTCATTCACCGCTGTCGGTGTGACACATGATCGCTGCTTTAACTGACCTATGCCAGCGCTCGACTAACCCGTTAGAGGCGGGATGATAAGCTGTTGTCCGAATTCGGCGGCAACCAATAAGAGACAGGAGCGCATTAAACAGCTGACTTTCGAATTGCGATCCTTGATCAGTAGTCACTATTTTTGGGGCTCCAAAACGAGCTATCCATGTATCATACATGCTTCTAGCTACAGTTCTAGCTTCGATGTCCCTCATTGGTACGGCCTCAGGCCAACGGGAGAATCGGTCAATCATTGTCAAAATATACCTGAACCCGTTGTCCTCGTGCAGTGGGCCAACAATGTCCACATGCACATGCTCAAATCGATTATCTGGCGCAACAAATTGAGCCGGGAGGTGTTTGACGTGACGAGACACTTTCGACGTTTGACAGTCCGTACAATTTTTGCACCAAGCACTAACGTCCTTGTGCAAACTGGGCCAGATGTATCGCTGACGAATCAGGTCGGTCACCTTGGAACCCGGATGAGCAATACCATGAAAAAGGTCAAAAACTCGTCTGCGCAGCGCAAGGGGGATATACGGGCGAATGACCTCGTCCGAAATATGACACACTAAAGTGGTGTGAGTTGGTCCCCACTCTAGTTGCTTCCAGGAGCTAGAAAAGTCAGCAGCCTCGCGCAGCTGTTTCAATTCCGAGTCACTATTCTGCAACTCAGCGAGCTCATTGAGCTCGATCTCTACTGGCAGACGTATTGCCTCTATCCTCGACAGTGGATCCGCCACCACGTTTTCCACCCCCGGAATGTACTCTATACTCGTGGTGAATTGTGCAATGAACGAGATCTGTCGAGACTGACGCGGTGACGCTTTATCCGCGCGTTGCATGAACGCATATATTAAAGGCTTGTGATCGGTCGCGACCACAAACTCGCGAGCCTCCAAGAAATACTTAAAGTATTTAATCGCCTCAAAAATCGCGGTAAGCTCTCTGTCATACGCGCTATATCTTAATTGAGCGGATGTAAATTTTCTCGAAAAGAACGACAAAGGTCTCCACGACCCTTTAATCATCTGTTCGAGGACCACGCCCATCGCGAAATCAGACGCGTCAGTCACGACGCGTGTCTTTGCCCCATTGCACGGATGGGCCAACAACGCGGCACGCGCTATCTCCTCCTTAATGGCTTCGAAAGCCCTCTCGGCCTCCGGAGACCACAGAATTTCGCGCTTGTCATTCTTTTTAGACTCGCGCGTATATGCATTTAGCGGAGCTTGTGCTTCGGCTGTGTGAGGAATGCTCCTACGATAAAAATTTACGGTGCCCAAGAAACGACGCAACTCTGCCACGGTGCGTGGTTTAGGAAATTTCCGAATGGCCTCGACTTTTTCCGGCGTGGGCCGAATTCCGTCGCGGTTAACGACGTGGCCCAAGAACTGAATTTCGGGGAGTCCGAATTTACACTTGTCCACGTTCAAGCGCAGGTGAAACTGTTTCAACCGCTCGAATACGATACGGAGGTGTTTCTCATGCTCCTCAGGGGACGAGGAAGCTATGAGAATATCGTCCAAAAATGCAAATACGAAATCGAGGTCAGCGAGGGCCCGATGAATATAACGCTGGAATGTCTGTCCGGCATTCCGCAAGCCAAATGTCATTACTAAAAATTCGTACAGACCGAAGGGAGTAATTACGGCTGTTTTTTCAATGTCCTCCGAGGCGACAGGAATCTGGTGGAAGGTTCTGTGCAAATCTAAGGCGGAAAACACTATTTTTCCATGCAGATCCGCAGTGAAATCATATAAATGCGGAACCGGGTATTTGTCGGGTACCGTAACAGCGTTTAAATGGCGATAGTCGCCCACGATCCTCCAAGTCCCGTCAGGTTTCATCACAAAGTGAATTGGGCTTGCCCAAGGGCTACTGGAAGGGCGGCAAATTCCGGCCTTACACATTGCCCTGAACTCCTTCCTTGCTGCAGACAGCTTATCAGGGGCGAGACGTCTCGGACGCTGTGCAACGGGAGGACCCTTAGTAGATATGTAATGTCTCACGTCGGACGAATCCCACGGAGCCAACTGCGGCAATGTGGTGATTTCCGGGAAATCCCCTAGTATCCGAACGTAACGACTATCTCCCGGATTCTTTATTGTGCTGATCGCGGGAACAGCAGAAGGCTTGGACACACCCAAGGTATGTACCTTGGTAAGTGTATCCATTAACCGACGCCTCTTTAAATCCACTACAAGGCCATAATGTGCAAGAATATCCGCCCCAATAATTGGATACGGAACTGCAGCCACGCAAAAGTTCCACGAAATCTCGCGGCGAAGCCCCAGATTCAAAACGCAGAGCCTCTCACCAAACGTGTCGACCAACGTGTCATTAGCCGCGTAAAGTTTAAAACTTGTGGACTTCTGTTTCCCCCTACCGTCAACGGGCAAAAGCGAGATGTCTGCCCCGGAGTCGATAAGGAAGTGCCGACCGGAATATCGGTCCAACACCTGCAGACGGTTACCCATGGCCCGACCCTCGACGCCCGTCGCCGCGAGCGAAGGTCGTTCTAGTTTACCTGCTTCTTGAACGTGCACGACGCTTCGTCGGCACAACGGTGTGCTTTTTCACCGAATCGTTTGTGCACCCAACACAGCGTTGACTCTCGTTTAGCACTAGCTGAACGTTCGCGCTTTGGTCTCGCCTTCGAACGCGGTCGCGGGGTCAGTCTACCAATTTGCGCAGCCAGCTTATCAACTCTCCGATTCAGCGCGGTCAAGTCAGCGGCGACTTTCTCAATTGAAATCGTCTCACGAGTTTCTATATCCGGTTTGCTAACCGCGAACGCGGCGCGACCCGGCGAAGACCCGATGGCCTCAAGAACTTGGTTGGCTAGTTCGGCCAACTTCTGCAAATCGGCAACGTTGGCTGCTGCCAGTATCCCCCTGCACTCAGCCGGCAATTGATCCAAGAAGATCGATCTGACCACCGCGTCGTCACAACCACTATCATTAATATTGCGGAGACGACACAAGATTTGTGACGGTTTCCCGTCCGTCAACACCTCCCCCTTGAGAAGTTGTCTGAGACGACTCTCTGCGGAGCTAGAATAGGTCGCTACAATGCGTTCCTTGATTCGCGCAAACCTATCCACTGCTTCCGAATCAGATATTATATCCTTAATACACGCGATAACCTCAAAGTCGAGCGCTGCAATTACGACGTCAGCCTTTGTGCTGTCTTTAACAATACACGCGTTGCGACATGATGCCTCCACCTGGAGGAACCACAACGCGGGGTCCGTTTTAAAAAAACTCGGAATTTTCGGAATGCGGTACGAGTCCGCACGCCTTTCACGCGAATTTGCCAGCCGTACGACGGGCTGATCACTCGCCTGATCCTGTAATTGCTCTAAGAGCGCACGCATGTTGTCTAACTCAGCACGCATCTCTTCACCCATCTCGCGAAGACGTTCGACGTCGCGTTTACTTCGATCACAAAAACGCAAGCTTACGCGAGATACTTCCCGCGCGAACTAGACACGACAAAAATCCCGATCGTACGCGATGCTTAAAGACTACAGACTATATACAAGTAAAATACAGAGAGTATATACAGAGAAGGAACGGTAACGTAAAAATAATATGGCGGCCTGCAATACCACGGCGCGCAGTATGAACAAAATGGTCGCTCGACCCGTTACCTTAACACGCGGTCGAACACGTGGGTTTCACTTCTCTACCGGTCGGCGCAATTACTGCGATGGTCGCCGTTGACTCCTGTTGATCTCGTCACACGACGATCCCGCCAAAGGTGCGCCAGACAGTCCTTTCACATTAGCAGCGATGACGATGCCGGAACGATACTGACGACTACGTTGGATAGTGGGGCGAGGATCAGCGTCCTCGCTGATCCCTCGACACCCCACGACGTGAAATGGCCAGGAATCTGGTGTCGATCGACGGTGGGGCGAGGAACAGCGTGCCCGCTGACACCTCGTCCGCCCACGACGTAAAATTGCCAGGAATCTAGCGACGACGAATGGTGGGGCGAGAAACAGCGTGTCCGCTGAATTCTCGTCTGCCCACGACACAAAAAGGCCGGTAGAGTCAGGCGACGCAGATGGCCAAACGTTTGCCTCAAGCCAGGCGTGGGCGACGATTCCACTCTCGTACTTGGAAGATGATCATCACCCTTTCCAATTGACGACGTAGCTTTCTTCCGTGCGACGCAGAATCACGTCGGGGTCACCAATGTAGGAAATTTATAGACAGCAGCCCTACTCTGCTGTAGATATTCGTTGTCGCGGGTTAATAATACATTCACTTGGACGGAACAATATATATTTATTTGGACTGTACTAGAGCACGCACATGGCGTGGCGTGCCTCCTTTTCCGTCGTCTACTATCAATCTCCCGGTCTCGCCAGTGCGAGAGTTCGTAGTGAAGTGCGGTGCTCTCCGCTTTCCTGTTTCCAGGCGAGAGCCCGAGCTCGTTCGTCACTTGTCGTAAGTCTTCGGCGATCGACGGACCTCCACACGAGAGAGAGATAGGGAACATATTCCCTACAGGCAAACGGGCAGCAGGATCTGCCGTCGATCTGCCGGCAGGCTCTGCCGGCAGAACCGTAGCTGAATGCGGACGTAGGTTGCACCGCAGCTGCCGGCAGATCCTGCCGCCCGATTTGGTTATCAGGGGTAACTGTATATAACAAGTAATACAATAAGAAGATATTGGATACTTAGAATTCGACACGTTGAAGCATATTCTAACTTTAGATTAGAAATATCAAACACAACTGAGTTAAAACATGCTTCTATGTATCCAATATCTTCTTGTGGCATCCACTGATACTTGACATAGGCAAACTGCCTATCGAAGACTTTCAAAATATTGTAGTTTACGTTCGTTTACGTTCAACTCAGAAATGTGATATTTCTAATCGTTGGCATTATAAGTTAGAATAGAATATATGCTTACAACATCTCCTTTTTTGTACTATACTACTAGTAACAAGTCCAAATCGTACCTTCATTTCTATCGAAACCTGTGCGTCGCCTTCATTTCTATTCAAGTCTGAGCGTCTCCTTCATTTCTATCAGTTTACATAAAAACTCTAAATTAAAAATAGTTTGCTGGTATAAAAATATATCTGTCAATTTAAATGCAATGCAATTTGTTATAATTTATATTTTGTACATGCATGGTACAAATTTCCAGAAACTGATGCGAAAGAAGATGCTTCTCTGTCGATCGTACCTTCCCCGGACAACTTCCAAGTCTGCGACTCTACATAAGAAATCTATTAAAAAATTTTGGCGACTTACCTTGTTTATTGAGATAATAAATCAGTCTTCTATTTAGTGTAAAAACTCCTGACATTTCAAATTTGGACCACTTACATTATTTGACACTTGGTAGGTTATAAAATGGTAGGTTATATAAAATTCAAAATAGTATATATAGGTATATATATAATATATATGTACAATGACAGACGGCGATCCCTGCCGAATGATCCCGAGAGTCGGCGAATGAAGAACGAACATGTGTTGGCTGAAGGTGTGTGTGTAACGTGTATATACGTATTATGTTGACGAAAAATTCCTTGGAGAATCAGAAGAAGAATCTTACCGTTTCTGACAGATCCATGAGACGATATTACGATATCTCTGTCATGCGTGGACCGATTACATTGAATTTGGTCTTACTCGAAAGCTTATATGCGGTTTACATAAGAAAAATGTCTTTAAATTTAGAAAATATTGCAGGCGTGATGAAATATTAATGAAATAAGTTTCAGGTTAGGTTGGAATAGCCGTTTCTCGAGTAAATGATAGCGGTAGCGACAGTCGACATATACAGGGTGTCTTTCCTGTACTTGGTGTCGAGACGCTACCGCGTCTCTAGATTAAAGTGCCAGAAAAACTATATATTGCAGTACTTCCTAGTGCTTCGCACTCTGTGTATTCCATACATATTATATGCACTTTTTGATTTTTGCTAAAATACTTATATGTTTATTTGTAAATTTTCAATGAAACTAATTGATTATAATCTGGAAATATTAGCTTTTATCGAGAACAACCTGTATGTTTACTCAAACAAAAAAAAGATGCAAAAAGCAATCATAAATATGTAAAAAAATAACACTAAAAATAAGAAACGGGTAAATACTATTAAAGTATACATATGTACAGGATAAACTAACAACAAAAATAATCTTGCGAAGCTAGAATCGTATTTTAAAGCACTGTGTGCGATTATTTCCTAACATTTGTATGTATATGTAAGTAGTGTTCGTTAAGCTGATCCAAATTCCAAAATCATGCTCACTATCATTCTTTCTTTATCGAGGAATCGACGACATATTATCTAAGACCCTTCAGGTAGCGAACGCTCGACAATCGATATGGATCGCCGAGAACCATGGGGTCATAAAAGACAAGGATAGCACTAGCCATTAAGAACGGAAAAATGTTAAATTCTTTATCGGATCTGCACGAAAGTGACATCAATTGTCTCCTTCTGTTTTCCCGACAAAAATGATACCAAACTTGACATAATTTGGGCTATAATTAAAGAAATTACATATATAATTAATTTGCAGAATTTACACCTAACTTCATTAAAAGTAGTCCGATTTAAATTATTTTCTATCCGTTTAATCGGGAGAATGCAAGGAATTCATTGCTGTCACTTTCATATTGATACGAGGAAAAATAAAGAAATTCACTTTTCGTATAATCGATGACACATCGCCGAACAACTCCAGGCGCCAGTTTAGACGGGTGAACGATACAATGTCGCTCGGCTCGAGCGGCATCGATCAAAGGCTCTCGCGAGTCTCGAGGCTCGCCAAGGTTAGTCGAGCTTCAATTGACTAAATTACGATTGAATACGAGAACATTGTTCATTCAATCATGATTGTATTGTATATTATTTTTTCCTGTTAAACAGGATGGCGTTTCAAGCTTTTTTTTTCGCTTATATATTGCCCAACGAACTATAAGTCCCTATCTATATTTTTTCTCCTCTCTTTCCTTCGGGTCCCAGCAGCAGCGGCGCATCGGGAGAAAGGTGGTCTCCCATCTTTCCCCAGTACCCGCCCTGTGATGCTTAACTTCGGTGATCTAACGAGAACCGGTGTTTTCCATCACGGCTACAGCCGCTGGTAAATCATGATTGAATCCCCATGATTGAAGGTAATTCAATCATGGTGGACGATTGAATACCCTGACTGAAGTAGTTCAATCATGGCTGACGATTGAATACGCTGCCTGAAGTAGTTCAATCATGGCCGACGATTGAATACCCATGATTTCAATCATGAACGCTACGATTAAACATTGACTCGAATTAGTCTTATTCATGAGTCTCGAATAAAATTTTCGTCTTTTAGACGAATTCAATTTTTTATTTCAAATAATTTTTTGCCAATACAAACGCACCGTGAGGATCGCGTTGCGTTTGCGTTACAGCAGTTACCTGTCACGCAATTCGAATGGGAAAGGACCATTTTCACCGATGAAAAGGTATTTTCTACTATAAGCGGTAAATCTTTAAACGTATGGAGACTCAGAGGGAATTCCCGTCTGGATCCCAGATATATCTTGCCCCGTACTGACCGTGGGCACGTCACATATGGTATGTGGGGGTGGGTTGCTGCACGTGGTCCTGGTAGATTAATCGAAATATCACCGCATATGAACTCTGCGGAATATATTCAAATTTTAGAGAACGTACTTGTGCCCAGCGTTCGTGAAATATATTCTGTAGAGATCATGCCGGTGATTAGATTGGTACAGGACAATAGTTCAGTACACACCTCTGCTGCCGTACGTGCATGGTTTAGAAGGCACCCCGACATCGAAGTTTTACAGTGACCTGCGAAATCGCCAGATTTAAATATAATAGAACATGTATGGGCATATATTGCTAAATCCTGGCGACCAGCTGCCAATGTAAGAACTAGGGCTGCTCTTATAGACCATGCGATGTACGCGTGCGCAAATTTAACAGCCAACCCACACCTAGTATTCGAAAACCTGGGGAAATCCATCCCGAAACGGTTAGATCAAGTAATTGATCGTAGCGGTTTCTGGACGGATTACTAGTGCATACCTCCGAACGCATCGCTAGGCCTTTTTCAAGGCCGCAAATATTCTCGGCGGAACAACTCTCGGATCATCGACGAGGAACATATCGGCCTTTGTAAAGGCCACACGAGGAACCAGCATTTCAAGATCGTGATGGTTTTAGTGGGTGCAAGCTCGGCTCGGGGGAGAACCGAGGTATCCGTTTGGGATTTCCACCACGTTAAAAAAAAAAATAAATGATTCCAGCTATTAAAATTGAAGAAGAAACACTTCCATCAGTATTTTTATTTTTCATAAATTCTCACCCGAACCATTTCCTACTTATTTTGTATGTTACTTCATAATTTATTTTTGACAGATATAGCGTGAAGTAAACGGATGATGTTTAATATGAGACACGTTCACGTGGTCCTGTCACAAAATTTAATTTACATTGCTTCGGTTATGTTTACTTTCCCGTTGTTGACATGAAATAATGGATAGCAGATTTTGAAATAAATGCGTGTTTCTTTACTCTACACATTTCCACTAATAATGAGCGTCTTAGATTTTAATCTAAGGAGACTGCTACGAATAAAATACCACAAGACTTTATTCATCTCAGTATTCTGGTTTCCTAACCCTTGCTATCTCTACGAAATACATAACATTCGTTTCCATTATTTTCCTTATTATATCATCATCCCGCTTTATTTATTTGTGTCTTCCATTATAAATCCGTTGATTTATTTACTTTGGACATTACAAATTTATCGGTTATAGTCTCAAAATTATTGTTATAAATTATTATCGGATCGGCGCCGGGAAAGCTTTCACGAAGATGACGAATAGCAGTTTAGATAAAAGCGATTAGAGGAGCACGATTAATGTATATTTTAAGCGTTCAACGAATAAAGTCACAGTTATAATTGAATATATACACAAGGTCAACCACAATTAAATTTACAGTTATTTACAGCACAGATATTAAAGGTTTAAGCGATAAAGCAAGTTACTCAGCAGATGAGTAATTTCACAAGACGAAGCGCCAGCAGGTGAAGCGCGTAAGCAAAGTACGTGTGTAATGCGTGTAGCCGAATCGCGAACAGAGGATTCGAGACACAGTCGAACTTTCGCGAACCGCGCAAGTGAAGGAACCTTAGCCAAGAAGGTTAGCAAAGCGAAGCGGATAGCTGTTAGCGTAGTCGCGTACAGAGAGCAAAGTGATCCAGGAAATCGGCAGTGATTTCCTGAAAGGAAGAGTGTCCCCCTTCCATCGATCTCAGGTTGATGGAAGGGGCAATGATCGACGCTCCACATAAGTCAGCGGGCCGTTGCCATTGCCTAATTACTGGTGGGCCTAGGAGATGGCGTAGACATGCCGATTTCGCGTACAATTATTATGATTTTTTTTTAGGTTCATTGCAATACAAGTGTTACGCTATCGCTTGAACGTGGCTGGGAAACTATACGCAATCGATATGTAGAGTATGTAGGAGCGAGATTTGAAACGGGGGACAAGGAAGAAGTATTTCCAGGCTCATAAACACGTAGAGTGCGTTGTACTTCTCGAGGGTTTTTCCCTTGCTATTTTGAACGTGTCTTTAGAATGCTGGTAGCCGATGCCTGAACTTTGAAGGCATTCAATAGCTTTTAAAATTACAGTTAGGCCAGGCGAGGATAGCAATTAACTTAACTTTTCCTTTCACATCTGCGTGCCAAATTTCGTCGAGCGGGCAGCGGCTCGTCTTGTAAAACCATTTATAATTCTGTCCTCCCTTTCAATAACTGCCGATTTACTGTAAGGGTAAAAACTCCGGTCAGAAAGATCAAAAGTCGTAAAGTCATAAACTTTGACCGGGCGCGGTCTTCTGACCCTGAGGGTTACGCTTACTTACCCCTTAGATCTGTATGTAATGTATGTACGCGGAAAGCGAGCCTTGATCACTAGCGGAGAGTGGAGGGAAGCGCCAAGGAAGGGGCAGGAACGGAGAGATGGCTAAAGGACAACCCACTGTCGAAGCTTGAGGGATGTCATCGTTCTGATTGGACAACAAGGATCTATGGGAGGATCAGGATGAACTTGTCGTCGACGAGCTCGGAGCTTGGTCTATCTTTTGCTATTCATTCGTTCGCTTACCAGTATACGAAGTACTTGAAATACATTTCAAAGTTTAGCTTACAGTTTAGTTCTGTGTATTTGTTTTATTTCATAACACCCGCGCACTCCGACGAGCAGAGCGGTTTAGCGCTCCACGGGCACCAGCCCGCGTTCGCATCACAATATCCCCGCTAAAATACGTAACACAGGTCATTTGACATTTATTCTTGGTGTCATTTACGCCGATCGCGCAGATTTATATAATTATGACAATCATAGACAGATGGTGCCAAAGTGGTGTTTTAACATGAATTAGAAGTATATTCTAGACGGGAACATGTGGCTTGGCAGTGCCTTCACCATGTTCATGAAATACTGTAGAATGATAGCGATGTAAAAAAACCGGCCCTAGTAAGCTCGAATATAATCGAATCTCGATCGGACACATCGTTTGAACCGAGTGTACACACTCATATGTATATATATATATATATATATATATATATATATTGAATTTTATAACCTTGCAAGTGTCAATCAATCATAACCTGGCAAGTGTTAAATAAAGTAAACTGTTGAAATAGATTGAAATGTCAAAATAGATTAAAATGTCACGAGTTTTTACACTACATAGGAGATTGAATTATTGTCTCAATTAACAAGGTGAGTCGCAGACTTGGAAGTTGTCCGGAGAAGGTTCGACAGAGAAGCATCTTCTTTCGCATAAATTTCTGGAAATTTGTACCATGCATGTACAAAATAATGTATTGTAACAAATTGCATTGCATTTAAATTGCCAGATATATTTTTATACCAGCAAACTATTTTTAATTTAGAGTTTTTATGTAAGCTTATATAGAAATGAAGGGGACGCTCAGGCTTGAATAGAAATGAAAGGGACGCACAGGCTTGGATAGAATGAAGGGGATGCACAAGCTTGGATAGAAATGAAGGGGATGCACAGGCTTGGAGGTAGTCCGGAGAATATTAGAAGATAGACAGAGCATCTTGTTTTGTACAAGTTTCTGGAAATTTGTCAAATAAGGTAAACCGACAAAATTTGTCAAATTAGCATAGCATTAAGAATTAAGAAAATTATGGCGGACTGCTTGCAATGTAGAGCAGATCACATTAGTGAAGAAAGTACGCTGAAAACGCATCTCCCTTGATGCTTTTCAATCTTTTGTGAAAGACATTCCTAATACTTTAATAAAATCCACAGTAGTTGCTATGCTATTTATTAATTTTACTAGTTTCCCATTAACAATATTCCAATTCACCAATAAACATACTAAACCAACACCAATGAAATCATTGGATCTCTGCGTTCATTTTCGCTAAATTACCATTAGCATTTAAATTTCTTGCAACAAGACTTTCTACCGTACGCTCTCACCTCCTTTGAACACATTATGTAGTGTCTACACTTACTATAGCAAAAGGCTACTTTATTTCTATATTATATAAGTTCTACGTTAAGTTGTATAACTAAAAAAAATGTGGCTTTCATATATTTACAGATAATCGAAGCAGAAAATGATGCAGTGTGATCTACGTCAGACTATGTACGCACAAAGGGTATAGCCGGTTAAGATGGTCAAATGTGCCCTTGAACCGAATTCGACTCACGATGAATCATTCGAAAGCTTATTAAAAAAGAAACATTTGTGGCAATTTTCAACTTTGTATCTCGACCCGGAGGGTAGTAAAGGGTAAAAATAGAAAATCAGGTTTTTGCCGAATTTCTCCTATACTAGGGGATGAAAATTTTTGAAAAAAATCAGAGGCATTTCTGTTATCGGGGCACATATTAGAGAATTGTTTCAGATTTTTAAATTGAAAAACCTAGCTACGAAAAATAAAAAACGCTAAAAAATGCTGAAAAATGCCGGTTGTGTATCGATACAGTCTTGGCACTATAATTATATTTTTACTGTAAGTACGTATCATTGTTACTATTGTCCTGAATTTTTTTCAGATTTTTCAATTTGGTGCGCCGCAGTTAAAAAAATTAAAAACCGATTTTTTCGTCGTTTTTTCCGTGTCAGAGTAACTTATACGTCGAATTGCTTGATGAAATAAGTGTTTTATGCGATCTTCAATGTTTATACGTACAACAAAACATCATAGGAATTAAAGAAACTGAAAAACTGAATCATTTGAAACTATGTTATGCGCCTTACATTGTAAAGTATCTAGCGTATTTTCCAACGGCGTCGGTGGCGCAGCGGTAAAGTGTCGAGCTGCTATACCGCTGCAAACTTTTTAAACGTATGTTCGAGCCTCGAACTTTCCAAGTCGCCCCCTTAGGCTAATTTTTTATTTTCGTTAATTACATATATTTCCTAACACGACACAATGATCAATATTTATTTTTAAATGTTTTAAGAATATATGAAAAACATATTAACCTGAAATATACGTAAATATGAGTTTGGACTGCTTGTTATAAGCTCGCAGGCACTTCCTGAACTGTGGAATTAGAACATGCCGGAACGTGCAAGACAATAAGAAAGATTATTTTTGTTCAGTATCCGCGTTATAAAATCAGTATTCAAAGCATCGCTGTTTTTTAAGTTTATTGTATGCCGCAAGGTGCTGCGTTGCAATTAAACTATACATTTATGTTTCGCGTACATACTGTAAATAGTTTTATTATCTAGCTGTAAGATTTTAATCACCGTGTCTCCATCTAGCGTGTCATGCGATGCTCATGTGCTTCTCTCTCCCCACTCTTAACCGATCGTCGCGGTTCTTCGCGAGAACCGCGCTCTCGTTAGTCGGTTCAAAACTCACCTGCTTGAAACTAGTAATTACTTTACTGCTCCATCAAAGCGAGAGAGAGAGAGACGCAGAGAAACGCGAATACGAACTCGTTTACCCCATCGCAAACACTTCTTGGGTTTTTCACCATTCTCGTGTGATAAGTTTTATTAATCCGCACTTATACAATAACGGGAGACTCTTATAAACTGAACTCCAAATTACAACTACTTAATCTTACTTACGCCTACTTAATTCTAGTTAAGCCTAAAAATCCTAAGTCTACCTTATACCTACTTAAATCTGAATACGCTAAGGAATTAAACTCGAATTCTGGACTCGAACATTATGGTCCTCCGAGCCGGAGCTGTGGTGAGTTAACATTCACTCTTCTTGGACAAAAGACTCTGGTGATTAATTAGCGTCAACGAGGCATCAAACGGGCTGGAACAATCTCGAGGCCATTCGAAAGAGTAAACAGTGCCGGTTGGGACAGTTTTTCTTCGACCTAACGATCTTGACTCTGGAACACAACGGATACATACATCTCAGAACAGAAATACTTGTACAAACGGATTTCAAGGTTAACTGAGAATATGAAGAAGCTAGGCGCTAGTAAAATAACAAAGGGCGTAATAATCGCTCGGTTGGAGCTTTTGGAAAATTACTGGGCCACGTTTTTCCAAAACAACTCCAAAATGTGCGCTCTTTTCAAGGAAGAACACGCGGAGAAACCCTATTTCAAGGATGATCAAATGGACTTGTGCGAAGAAGCCTACTTGCAGCAGAAATCTAACCTGTTGGATCTTCAAGGCGATCTTCCTGAGCAAATGGAAGACTCAGTACAAACCGGAACCGACTCACATAGCAGGACCTTGCAAAAGATCGCACTACCTTCATTCTCTGGGGATTATCAGAGCTGGCCAAGTTTTCGTGATCTATTTCGCTCTCTGGTAATGAAAAACTCGTCTCTTACGGACGTGGATAAACTTCATTACTTAAAAACTAGCTTAACTGGAGAGGCCGCTCGACTAATTCAAAACGTCACGGTCACCGCGGACAACTTCAAGCGAGCGTGGGCGGCTATACTGGAACAATATGACGTCCCACGTCTCCTCATTCACGCACATGTGAAGACTCTTCTGTCGTTGCCGTCGATGACGACAGAATCCGCTCAGCAACTCAAGGATTTGTTGCATGGAACACGAGATGCAGTAGAAGCTTTAGCCACGCTGAAGCTCCCTGTAGACCACTGGAGCGCCTTCTTGGTGGTGCTTACGGCTGAACGATTGGACCCGACAACGAGGATGGCCTGGGAGACGTCCATTGGAGCAACGCTGGAGCATCCAACTTTCGAGCAGATGAAAACATTCCTCAGCTCTCAGGTGAGAGCTCTCGTGGCGTCCGGAGGCAGCCCCAACGGATCAGCTGACCAAAATCGAGCTGAGTCATCTGGCCATCAAGGAGGTGGCCGAAAACAGCCTGCAGCTTCCAGCGGAGCCCCGCGTCGGCCCAAGACGCACTGTGTAACCAAGAGCACCAACGGGACTCTAAAGTGTGCTCTGTGTCAAGGCGATCATTTTATACTTTACTGTCCGAGGTACAAGGTCATGACCCCCTGGAGAGAAAGAATCGGGTAATAGAAAAGCATTTATGCTTTAACTGTTTGGCCGCGCATTCCTCTCGTGAATGTAAATCTAATAAGCGCTGCCAACTTTGCCTGGGTAAGCATCATACCACTATTCACATTCCAATCGAACAACCTTCCTCTTCTGGAACAATTTCGCAGGTAACTGAGCAGCCCGCACTGTCTGGAAAGAGCACTTCTCTGTCGCCGAGCTCGACCACTGCAACGACTCATTGCGCACAGGTGCAACCGCCTGGCGCTTCTGTACTTCTCGCTACTGCATTGGTCAGGGTGGCGTCCAATACTGGGGAGGAGGCGACTGTTCGAGCGTTGATCGATCCTTGTTCCGAGGTGTCCTTGGTCGGTGAGAGTATCGCTCAATTATTAAGACTCCCAAGGTCATCCACTGAAATTCCAGTTATAGGAGTCGCGAAAAATAAAACATACTCGAGGGGTTCGGTCAATATAAGAATCTCACATCGTAATCGCGATTCGGTCAAAATCTTGACACAAGTCCTGGTGCTTCCACGGCTCTCCGCTTATCGACCGAGTCCGGTTCCGGTTTCCACTTCCTGGTCACATCTGACCGATCTTGAACTTGCTGACCCCGAATTCGCTTCCTCTAGAAAAGTAGGCGCTGAAGTCTATTCTCAAATAATACGCGAAGGGTTACGGTACGGCCCTCCTCGCACACCGGTAGCCCAAGCTACCATTCTGGGTTGGATTCTTACTGGCCGGGTCGACGATCTGGATAATTTCTCGCAAAAAACCGCTGTCACTCTTCAGTGCTCTACTGATGTCGATATTTCGGAGATCTTGTAAAATTTCTGGAAGCAAGAAGAGGTATCGGCACCACTTTCTACTTTAACCGCTGATGAGAAGGCTTGCGAAGATTATTTCGTTCAGACGCATTCTCGCGAGGGCAGTGGCAGGTATATCGTAAGGATACCGTTTTCTCGTACTACTCGGGACCTCGGTCTTTCTCGTCATACTTCCGAGGTTCTCTTAAGAAAGCTTGAAAGGAGATTCCTCAAGTCTTCGGAGCTCGAAATGGCGTATCGCCAATTCATGGAAGAGTATGAGACACTCGACCATATGACTCTGGCCGCGGGAGATTCTCGCGATACTACTAACGTTTATTATTTACCGCATCATGGGGTAATTCGTTCGTCTAGCACTACTACTAAACTTAGAGTAGTTTTTAACGCGTCGTGCAAAACGACTTCTGGTATCTCATTAAATGATCTAGTCCATACGGGTCCTAATTTACTGCCCGAGATCTTCGATATTCTAACGCGCTGGCGGCTCCACCCCATTGTATTCTCGGCGGACATTGAAAAAATGTACCGCCAAATACGCGTCCATAATGACGATTGTGACGTCCAACGCATTCTTTGGCGGAAGAATCCGTTGGAACCAGTACTGGAATATCGTCTACTCACGGTAACATACGGGATGGCGTGTGCCCCCTATCTAGCGATGCGTACGCTTAAACAATTAAGCGCGGATGAACGGGAACGTTACCCCTTAGCCGCACCGTGTTTGCATGACGACGTCTATATGGACGATGTGATCTCGGGAGCTGGAACCTTGCTCATCGCGCTCAAATTACAGAGTGAGTTGATTTTCTTACTCAAGGCGGGCGGGTTCAACCTAAGAAAGTGGACTTCGAACCGGCCCGAGCTTCTCGAAAGTCTGCCGCACGATTATATAGCTTCTACTCCTGAACTTTCTTGTAATTTTGAGGAAACCTTCTCTTTATTGGGTATGAAGTGGCAGACCAGTTCAGACTGCTTTGTTTTTACCGTCTCGTCGAAAATCCGCGACGAAGCGCTTACAAAACGAACAGTCTTTCGAGAAACCGCAAGTCTGTACGATCCTTTAGGATTTCTCGCGCCGGTAGTAATTGTTGCAAAAATATTCGTTCAATCGCTATGGCTCCTAAAACTGGAATGGGATGAACCGCTCCCTACCTCCCTCGTGGAAACCTGGGAGCACTACTATGCTGGATTAGGAGCACTCTCCTCCTTGAGGATACCTCGATGGCTTCTCGTGAAGCCGGAAACTGGTTCTTATGAGTTACACGGGTTTGCGGACGCATCAGAAAAGGCTTACGCCGCCGTAATCTATATACGTTCTGCGTTCGATCAGTCACACCCACAGATCAATCTGGTTGCCGCGAAAACGAGAGTGACTCCTTTGAAGCAAAATTCCTTGCCTCGACTCGAATTGTGCGCGGCTACGCTTCTCACTCGGTTAATGATACGCGTTACTAAAGTTTTGAATTTACCACGCGGTGACGTGCATCTCTGGTCGGACTCGACAGTAGTTCTGAGTTGGTTACAGGGGCAACCCTTCCAGTGGAAGACGTTTGTCGCCAACCGCGTTTCCGAGATTCAAACTTCATTGCCGAATGCTAAGTGGCATCACGTTCGAACGAAGGAAAACCCAGCCGACTGCGCGTCGCGCGGTATAAACGGGGCTACGCTCGTTAACTATCCACTATGGTGGCAAGGACCATCATTCTTACGAAATTCTACGTACAACTGCGAGTCGAATTGCATTGTCGAGCTCGGCACGGCGGAAGAAAGGCGCTCGAAAACTATTGTTCATACGAGTACGATAGCCGAGAGCCCCCCCTTGTGGGACCTCTTGACTAGATATTCCTCGCTTAAGAAAGTAACTCGCATAACCGCGTAGTGCCTGCGTTATATGTCTAAGCTGCAACGCAAGCCCACGCCCCCTTTTCAAATCAACTATGTTCAACCCTCCGAGATAGAAGATGCTAAACTTACCTTGGCCAGAGTTGCGCAGCGCGGCGCGTTTATCACGGAAATCTCGATACTAGAAAAGGCCGCTTCAATCTCCCGGGGGCCCCTTTCTCGTCTCGTTCCTTTCTTGGACGATCGGAACGTCCTGAGGGTCGGTGACCGTTTAAAGCATTCCCTTCTGGATTTCGACCAAAAGCACCCGATTATTTTGCCTGAAAAGGGAAATTTCACCGTCTTAATCATTCGCGATTGCCATGAACGAGTTCTCCATGGAGGTACACAACTAACCTTGAGCACGCTTCGACAAGAATACTGGATTCTAGGAGGTCGACGCGCTGTTCGGCACTATATACACTCTTGCGTCACGTGTTGGCGATGGCGCGCTAAAGCTTCCCAACAACAAATGGTGAATCTCCCCTCGCCTCGCGTGACCCCGGCAAGACCGTTTCTAAACACTGGTGTCGACTATGCCGGTCCTTTTTACACTAAAACGTCTCCCGGACGGGGATACCGGACTCGAAAGTCCTACGTCGCAGTCTTCATTTGTCTGTCCACACGCGCGATACACTTGGAACTTGTCTCGGATTATACGACAGCCACTTTTCTAGCAGCTTACCGGCGGTTCGTCTCCCGACGAGGAAATTGCGCCTCCATACGCAGCGATTGTGGGACAAATTTCGTCGGAGCGGACAAGGAGTTGAGACGCTGGTTCTCCGACGCAAACGACGAATGGGGCAAATTGGCGACTCTACTGGCCGATCTGGGTACTACCTGGCTGTTCAATCCACCGGCCGCTCGCCACTTCGGTGGGATCTGGGAGTCCGCCGTCAAGTCGATGAAGTTTCATCTTCGGCGAGTCATCGGCGACACTCCACTGACGTTTGAGGAAATGACTACTCTCCTCCATCAGATAGAGGCTTGCCTAAATTCGAGGCCCCTCTTTCCTTTAAGCGACGAACCAGACAATTTTCAATTTTTAACTCCGGGGCATTTTCTTGTAGGCTCCCCCTTAACAGCCGTCCCGGAGCCGTCTCTGACTGCGGAGTCGCAAAATCGACTCACTCGCTGGCAGCAACTCCAACAAATGAGGGATCATTTTTGGAAACGGTGGTCGGCCGAATACCTCCACACACTGCAAGGGCGATCTAAGTGGACCGCTGCCCACCCGAACATCCAACTCGGACAACTTTGCCTCGTGAAAAACGAGGCCACTCCACCGACTCACTGGCCCATTGGTCGGATCACTACTGTTCATCCTGGCCCAGATGGGCTTGTTCGCGTCGTCAGGATACGTACCCCCCAGGCGACACTACAACGTCAGATCACGAAAATTTGTCTTTTGCCCGGCGCGAAAAGCGACGAGGCAAAATGAATTGTAACCCCCCTGATATCTTCGTCTAAGAAACATTCGTCGCGTGCCCGCTACGAAGGCGGGCGGAATGTTTCGCGTACATACTGTAAATAGTTTTATTATCTAGCTGTAAGATTTTAATCACCGTGTCTCCATCTAGCGTGTCATGCGATGCTCATGTGCTTCTCTCTCCCCACTCTTAACCGATCGTCGCGGTTCTTCGCGAGAACCGCGCTCTCGTTAGTCGGTTCAAAACTCACTTGCTTGAAACTAGTAATTACTTTACTGCTCCATCAAAGCGAGAGAGAGAGACGCAGAGAAACGCGAATACGAACTCGTTTACCCCATCGCAAACACTTCTTGGGTTTTTCACCATTCTCGTGTGATAAGTTTTATTAATCCGCACTTATACAATAACGGGAGACTCTTATAAACTGAACTCCAAATTACAACTACTTAATCTTACTTACGCCTACTTAATTCTAGTTAAGCCTAAAAATCCTAAGTCTACCTTATACCTACTTAAATCTGAATACGCTAAGGAATTAAACTCGAATTCTGGACTCGAACAATTCATTATTTTGTTACAATTGAGAGTTTACATTCTGCAATTCTCCTTGCCTTCCTCCCTCTGGAAAACTTTGGCCTCTCAACAGTACGTGTGATAATTTATAAATAATTAGTAAATGTGTCCTATTTCAGTTAACGATGCAGACGATGAGAATTATTTCAACAGCTGAAAGAGAAAGTAACCCTGCTGCACGAGCAAATGAAATAAGTACATTTTCATGTATATGTATAATATAATATAAAATAAATAAAAAATTTATTTCTTTAAAATTATTACCAAGATGTTAAAAAAAAAAATCATTTGAATTTCAAGATATAATAAAACACAATTTCACAGGATGGAAAAATCTGAAAGATTCTTGCAATAATTGTGATAATTGAAATTCAAACACAATGAAGAAAATCGATATAACTGCTTCCAAACAAATTCTTATTGCAAAATTACATTTGTTCGATCACGATAGTAGTGGAACAACAACGAAAGTGGAAAATTTCTACATCAAAACAATACCTACTACTAAAATACAATTGATAGATCACTGTTATAAACTGAAGGCAGCGATTTTCCACCACGGTAAAAGTATTGCCGATGGTCATTACACGAGTATGGTAAGGGGTAACAGCACAACGTGGGTATCTGTTGATGATTTACGAGTAGAAAAACAAGCTTGGCCACGAAATGCTAAAAATGCATACATATTTTTCGAAAGGTGTTAATTGTGATTGTTATTACACTTCAATGTTAAATACGTTCAGCGCCATAAGCTGCTTCGCATACTATGTACTCTACACAAAGTACTACGCTGCCCGAAATTACCATAAAGCCACCATGTTTATTGATAAAATCTTATACTTATTCCATACTGTTGATAACTTTGTGCATCATACCATTTTGGGAGAGTTAAAAAACAGCATATACAGGGTGTCCGCGGGAAGACTGAACAGCTGGATATCACCTAAAGTATTGGAGATAAAAAAATAAAAAAAATATGGAATCGCATGGTTCAAGGGGGCCAATTTATTAGCGCAGACGAATTTTTTCTTCGATTATTATTTTAAAAGATACGATGGTCAAGTTCGGTTTTTTAAATGGAACTATTTTTTTTGAAGAGGTCGCATGATAGTGCGTTCCAAGACAAATTCAATAAGCTATAATGTATACACTTTATTTCCACTGGTTTTTAAGATATTGCGTTTGCAAATTTACTGATTTTCCTTGGAAGAAAACCCGCTGGAATAGCAAGGACCGGGGACGGTCTTGCTGGCGCCGCGGGTGGCCTTGCCTATTGAAACAGATACCTACCTGCCAAAGGTCTACGCCGGGAATGGCAGGCCCAAAGACTGGACAATTCTTTTCCGTCAGAAATGCTACTTAGGTAGGTACATCTGCGGTATCGAGAAGCGCACCGTTACTTTTATTTCGCACTTGCTTCTACGCTCGGATGGCCGGTTCTTTTGGGAGGGATGCAAGTTCGATTTGTTAGAGTTAGGAGGTGTGAAAGTTGCTAGACCAAATTTCAGCCATAGGGGGCAGATTGTATTAGGACCAATCGGATTTGCATCCCTCGCAAACGGCTGCTCTCTTGAGGAGAGCCTCTTCACAGCAAAACCTCCCCCCCCCCCCCCAAAATGCCCACCTGTTCTCGCACGGAATACGTCAACGCATGCTTCTGTTTTGATATTGGAGCTGGTGTTTATACTCGATAGATAAAGGATCTGTGTGAATTTTTAGGGAGGCCCTCGCGTCGACAGCGGGCTACCCGTTTTCTTCTTGTGTCTCTCCACGAGGCGTATTGATGGTGGATTGTAGGAGCGTAGATGTCTGGATGCCAGTTATTGAATTCAGGAGACGACAGAAACACTTTATTACAAAACACACATGCACTATAATATTAAAGTAAATCGTATTCTTCTCGGGCAGGAGTACTGATAATGATCGAACTTGCGCCCTACTTCGCGCAGACCGATTACACGGAGGGTACTCGAGTCACACACTGCACATATGATACAGGGTGAATCTGTAGCTACGCCAGTCGAAGGATGCGGCCTGGTACCTCGTGACGAGGACAACCCCCCAGCAGTGCCTCACCAAATTTTATGGCTTTTTCCGGAAAAAGGTATGAATCCTGAGCCGAACGTAGCGAATTGAGGTCGAGCCCCCGCAGTCGAGGGTGAAATATCCATTACAGCGTATTAAGAAATTCTTTTCTTCATCGCATCGAAAAGGACGTGACGCCAATGGATTCCTTATGTTTTTCTGATGAAAATCATACCAAATGTCATGCAAATCGGACTACTTTGACACAAGCTATTTGTACTCCTTATGTAAAAGTTGTCCTATTTACACGATATTTGGCATGATTTTCATCGGAAAACCCCAAGGAATCCATCGGCCACACGTCCATATCCATACGATAAAGAGTAAAGGATTATTTTATTGCTGAAACAGACACAGGGTAAATCTGGAGCAACGCCCGTCAAGGAGATGCGGCCTGGTACCCCGTGGCGAGAACAGCCCTTCGCAGTGCCTCAACCAATTTTATGGCTTTCGACCCTCAAAGGGGTTCGAGTGCCTATTAAGAAGTGAGCAATCTTCGACTAGCGCATTTCTTATCAGATCTTTGCGAAAACGACACCCATCGATTCCTCACGTTTCGCCGATGAAACTAACACCAAGAACGACGTAATTCGGACCTTGATAAAGGAAATTCCATGGAAAATCAATTTGTATCATTTCAAGCTGATTTGACTTGGTTAAAAATAGTCCGATTTACACGAAATTTGGTATGCTCGTCATCGGAAAAACATAACGAAGCCTTTGGCGTCACAGCCTTTTCGATGCGATAAAGAATGAAGAATTTCTTACTACGCTGAAAGGAATATTTCACATTTTCACCCTCGACTGCGGGGGGTCGACCACAATATTCCGGGGTCGGCCGAGGATTCATACCTGTTCCAGAAATAAAATAATTCTTTACTTCTTATCGTATCGATATGGAAGTGACACCGAAGGATGCCTCATATTTTTCCGATGAAAATCATGCCAAATATCGTGTAAATAGGACAACTTTTACATAAGTAGTACAAATAGCTTGTGTCAAAGTAGTCCGATTTGCATGACATTTGGTATGATTTTCATCAGAAAAACATAAGGAATCCATTGGCGTCACGTCCCTTTCGATGCGATGAAGAAAAGAGTTTCTTAATACGCTGTAATGGATATTTCACCCTCGACTGCGGGGGCTCGATCTCAATTCGCTACGTTCGGCTCAGGATTCATACCTTTTTCCGGAAAAAGCCATAAAATTTGGTGAGGTACTGCTGGGGGGTTGTCCTCGTCACGAGGTACCAGGCCGCATCCTTCGACGGGCGTAGCTACAGATTCACCCTGTATCGTATGTGCAGTGTGTGACTCGAGTACCCTCCGTGTAATCGGTCTGCGCGAAGTAGGGCGCAAGTTCGATCATTATCAGTACTCCTGCCCGAGAAGAATACGATTTACTTTAATATTATAGTGCATGTGTGTTTTGTAATAAAGTGTTTCTGTCGTCTCCTGAATTCAATAACTGGCATCTAGACATCTACGCTCCTACAATCCACCGTCAATACGCCTCGTGGAGAGACACAAGAAGAAAACGGGTAGCCCGCTGTCGACGCGAGGGCCTCCCTAAAAATTCACACAGATCCTTTATCTATCGAGTATAAACACCAGCTCCAATATCAAAACAGAAGCATGCGTTGACGTATTCCGTGCGAGAGCAGGTGGGCATTGGGGGGGGGGGGGGGTTTGCTGTGAAGAGACTCTCCTCAAGAGAGCAGCCGTTTGCGAGGGATGCAAATCCGATTGGTCCTAATACAATCTGCCCCCTATGGCTGAAATTTGGTCTAGCAATTTTCACACCTTCTAACTCTAACCAATCGAACTTGCATCCCTCCCAAAAGAACCGGCCACCCGAGCGTAGAAGCAAGTGCGAAATAAAAGTAACGGTGCGCTTCTCGATACCGCAGATGTACCTAAGTAGCATTTCTGACGGAAAAGTATTCTCCAGTCTTTGGGCCTGCCATTCGCGGCGTAGACCTTTGGCAGGTAGGTGTCTGTTTCAATAGGTAAGGCCACGCGTGGCGCCAGGAAGACCGTCCCCGGTCCTTGCTATTCCAGCGGGTTTTCTTCCAAGGAAAATCAGTAAATTTGCAAGCGCAATATCTTAAAAACCAGTGGAAATAAAGTGTATACATTATAGCTTATTGAATTTGTCTTGGAACGCACTATCAAGCGACCTCTTCAAAAAAAATAGTTCCATTTAAAAAACCGAACTTGACCATCGTATCTTTTAAAATAATAATCGAAGAAAAATTCGTCTGCGCTAATAAATTGGCCCCCTTGAACCATGCGATTCCATATGTTTTTAATTTTTTTATCTCCAATACTTTAGGAGATATCCAGCTGTTCAGTCTTCCTGCGGACACCCTGTAGATTGGTTGGAGTAATAGAAGTAACATTTATTTAAAAAAAAACGTAAAAATAGAATTTAATAAGGAACAAAGTGCGAAATTTCTATAAAGCCACTTGTTTTTAAATAAATAAAATCAAAATTAACAACAGTTTTTTCTTTATTTCTATATTAATAATTAGTGTAATTGCCATTTCTTCGAATAACATCAAAAATGCCGTTCGGCATTGACAAAATCAAAGTTTGAAATGTTTGTTTTTCTATAAACGCCCACGCTTCGTATACCGCGTTCCATAATTCCTTAATGGAATTATATTGCTTGCAATTGCCATAAACTTTTCTTGCAAGTATTCCCAAAGATTCTCAATAGGGTTCAAATCCGGGGAACCAGCTGGCCATGTGAAAACCCTAATATCTTTTTGATGTAACCACTGCTTCGTGTGTTTCGATGTGTGAACGGCAGCGTTATCGTGTTGATAAATGAAGTTATCGTCTTCAATTCCTTCTGTAAATGGTATTAAAACCATTTCCAACAATTCTGTGTACGCTATCGAATTCATTTTGTGAATAATCTTACATATTGGAGTCTTTGTGCTGCCTCTGAATGCAGCCCAAATCATTAATGAGCCACCACCGAAGTTACGACTCATTGCCAAGTTTTTCTCCTTCCTCAAATCATGCCAATAATATTTATAGCCATCTGGGCCCATCTAAATTAAACTTCTTTTCGTCGGAAAAGATAACATATTCCCATTCTTTGGTCCATGACATGTATGTATGTGCAAAATCGAGACGGGTCTGTTTATATCCTGGCTTCATTGCTGGTTTCTGCAGCATTTTCGTCCAACAAAATCGCCCTGAAGTTTTTAAAATCTGCTGCACACGCCTCGTACTTACCGGCAATTCTAATTCAGTGCGAAGTTGTGCTGCACTACTGCATTCTTTTGCTGCAGATCTCATCAACCGCGAACGCTGCCTCTTCGTTAGTTTCTGTCTTCCACCTTGAGGATGGTTTTTACCGTAGTCTTCACCCAAATACATATAATTATTTATAAGAGTGCGTGATGTATTGATTTTAATTGCAATTGCGCGATTAGAACATCCCATATCCCTATAAGCATTAATGGATGCCTTTTCCTCACTCGTCAATAATTTTCCCCGTGGCATTTTACTAAAAATATATTAAAATATAACATATATACGATTTCAATGAAGTTATAGATCAATTTTAACACAAATACATACTTTTTGATTGCAGTTACACTTCTTTAACAGTATCTAGCTGCAGTTATCTACTCAGAATCTAAATACAAACTAAGTGGCTTTATAGAAATTTCGCACGCGTATGCTGCTTCGCGCAGCAAAAAAGTAAACAAATGCGAAATGTAAACACGTCTGAGCCGATACTATGTACATCTACATTTGGTATGAACTAAATATAATTGTAGATGAGACAGAGTATTAATTTTTGTAATATTTTTAAAAACATACATTAAAATGTAGATGGCTTTATGATACTTTCGGGCAGTGTATACATATAAAATACATATAGATCGGCAATGCAGTGCGCATGGTTTCTTTTCGTAGTTGTCAAACTTACGTAAAATTTATCCTTAATGAAAAAATAAATAAAGTACACTAGCTGAGCTGCTTTGCGCTATTCCGAGTATTCCAAGTATATACCTTATCTTCTAACATCACTAGACAGGCTGCAGTGCGCCATAAACACGTGGACATGTGACAAAGATAGATCAGAATTTATAATTTATTGGAATTTCCTTACTTTTTCATTATTTTTAGCACCCGTGACAGTCAACTTCAAAAAGTAAAAAAATTACGCCAAGTACATGAATTATCTTTGTAAAAAGAAGTGAGATCCCCATAAAAAAAACTTCAAAAAAGTAAAAAAAAAAGTACGCCAAGTACATGAAAAAACAAATAAATCACAAAAAATAGAAGATAATAGTAAATTACAAAAAATAGAATATAATAATATAAATCACAAAACATAGAAGATAATAGTAAATCACAAAAAATAGAATATAATAATATAAATCACAAAAAATAGTGTTACGTGGGCCCTTCTGGCCCATCTCGTGCTTGCTGTCCTCGCGTCGCTTTCTGTCGAATAGGCGATTCAGCGGAATCGCCTCGCGCGTGGCAGTTACGTTGTGCCGAGCTGCATATCGACAGCCGTGAGGACAACGTGACTGTTAACGGCCCGGGCCCCGATATTTCCTAAGAGGCAGTGACTGCCAGGTGCCGACGGGGCGATCTTTCCCTTCTACCGATTTCGAAAACGCGAGGCGCGGCCTGCAACAGCGAGACTTCGGAGATTCATTCGATTTCGAGAGCTCGTGCTAGGAAGTTGCGACGAACCAGCGGACCGTCTAGATCTCGCGACCTCACCTCCGCGTCTACACCGTGAAGCGCGTCCGGCCGATGAGGATAAGCACAAGGGTAACTCCATCCGACACACCGAGAACGGCCTAGCCGGGAGAGCCCTTACGCGCTGATTCGGACCGTCGTATGACTGCGAAGACGTGTGACGGAACGAGCTAGAGCGATACGACGGACTCCGAGTTCGCCGACTTCCGTGTGCTATCCGAGAGCACAGCAAGCGACCACGACCTGCGCGTGGTTCAGTGACCTGCTAGCGTCAGCGGAGACGGAGCGCCGTCTCCACGGTATGTAATCATTTATTCGCTTCTATAAGAATATACTTTATTTTATTGTTATCCTCCTAATTCCTTCGAGTACCGTATTATTCAAACACCTCTTACCTTCCTCTCCCTGGTAAGTATAGTCAAGGTGGGCCTTAGCCCTTCGGTAGGGCAAGAACCCGATAAATTGTTCCAACTGCTCGGGGTGATTTATTGAAAACTCCCTTCAGGACGAAACAATAGAATAGAAGAAAATATACAATCACAAAAAATAGAAGATAATATAAATCACAAAAAAAAATAGAAAATATACAATATAAAAAAAGATGTGAAATCAAAATGAGTTGCAAGTACATAAAGGTGCTTTCCAACTGCGCTTAAGATGATACAACTACATATACACAGCTAAAATGCTGTGTTCATACATTCCATTACCCATATCGCGGACATTTTAATAATGTGAAGATAAAATGTAACATCTAGACATTTGCCTAGATGTCCGCGGCCTGGAAGTCAAATACTTGGCGTAATCAGGTAAGGTCAAGGTGTCGATGAATAAGAATTATTTAAAAACGCAAAATAATAAAAGTGTATTCATATTGGCAGAGTTTTAAATTGAAAAATTATCTGAAAGCTTGTGAGAGGAAAGGTATCGGTGTCGATGAATGATCTTAGAATTATTTTAAAACACAATATTACGAAAATGTATTCATATTGTCAGAGTTTCAAATTAGCAAATTATTTGAAAGCCTGCGAGAAGGTATGGGTATTGATGATCTGAGAATACCTTGCCTGGCCACGCCAAGTATTTGACATCCAGGCCGGGGACATCTAGGCAAATGTCTAGATGTTACATTTTATCTTCACATTATTAAAATGTCCGCGATATGGGTAAAGGAATGTATGAACACAGCATTTTAGCTGTGTCTATGTAGTTGTGTCATCTTAAGCGCAGTTGGAAAGCACCTTTATGTACTTGCAGCTCATTTTCTCATCATTTGATCTCACATCTTTTTTTTATTTTGTAATATTTTGTAATTATTATTATCTTTTATTTTGTGTGATTTATTTGATTTTTCAGGTACTTGGCGTAATTTTTTTTCTTTTTTAAAGTTTTTTATGGGGATCTCACTTCTTTTTACAAAGATAATTTGCATAGGTAATTTTTAATATTATATTTATTATCTTCTATTTTTTGTGATTTATTTGATAATACTTTTTTCCATCCTCGACTTTTTCATGTTTTCATTTGCTAGTGCAGCGGGGTTACTTTCTCTTTCAGCTGTTGAAATAATTCTCTTCGTCTGCATCGTTAACTGAAATAGGACACATTTACTAATTATTTATAAATTATCAAACGTGCTCATATGTCAAGATCATTGAATGAATAATTGCATATGCAACTTAAGTTGTATATAACTAAAATGTGGCTTTTATGTACGTTAACGTAGAACTTACTTATATAGAAATTATATAGAAATAGAGTGGCCTTTTGCTATAGTAAGTGCAGAAACTACATAATGTGTCTGAAAGAGATGAGAGCATATGGTAGAAAGTCTTGCTGCAGGAAATTTAAAAAATGCTAATGGTAATTTAGTGAAAATGAACGAAGAGATTCAATATTTTTATTGGTGTTGGTTTAGTATGTTTATTGGTGAATTGAAATATTGTTAATGAAAAACTAGTAAAATTAATGAATAGCGTGGCAACTACTGTGGATTTTATTAATTAAAGTATTACGAATGTCTTTCACAAAAGATTGAAATGTATCAAGGGAGATGCGTTTTCAGCGTACTTTCTTCACTAATGTGATCTGCTCTACATTGCAAGCAGTCCGCCATAATTTTCTTATTTCTTAATGCTATGCTAATTTGACAAATTTTGTCGGTTTACCTTATTTGACAAATTTCCAGAAACTTGTGCGAATCAAGATGCTCTGTCTATCTTCTAATCTTCTGCGGACAACCTCCAAGCCTGTGCATCCCCTTCATTTCTACCGAAGCCTGTGCGTCCCCTTCATTTCTATCCAAACCTGTGCATCCCCTAAATTTTTATCTAAGTCCTGTGTGTCCCCTTCATTTCTATAAGCTTTACATAAAAACTCTAAATTAAAAATAGTTTGCTGGTATAATAAAAATATCTGTCGATTTAAATGCAATGCAATTTGTTGTAATATATATTTTGTACATGCATGGTACAAATTTCCAGAAACTTATGCGAAAGAAGATGCTTCTCTGTCAAACCTTCTCTAAACAACTTCCAAATCTGCGACTCTACATAAAAAAATCTATTAAAAAATTTTAGCGACTTACCTTGTTAATTGAGACAATAATTTAGTCTCCTATGTAGTGTAAAAACTCGTGACATTTCAAATTTGGACAACTTACCTTATTTAACACTTGGCAGGTTATGATTGATTGACACTTGGTACGTTATAATTCATTATATATAGGTACGTACAATGACGGACGACAATTCCTATCGAATAATCCCGAGTCGACGAACGAAACATGTGTTAGTTCTTTTTGGCTGAAGGGGCACGAGTAACGCGTATACATATTATGTTGACGAAAATTTGGCTTGAAGAAGAATCAGAAGAAAAATTTTACCGTTTCCGACTGATCCATGAGACGATATTACGATATCTCTGTCATGCGTGGACCGATTGTATTGAATTGGGTCCTATTCGAAAGCTTATATGCGGTTTACATAAGAAAACTACCTTTAAATTTAGAAAATATTGCAGGCGTGATGAGATATTAATGAAATAAGTTTCAGGTTAGGTTGGATTAGCCGGGCGACGAGTAAATGATAGCGGTAGCGACAGTCAATATATACAGGGTGTCGAAACATGTATTTGGCGTCGAGACACTACCGCGTCTCTAGATAATGTAACATTATTCAATAAAATATTTAATATTTTGTTAATTAAGGAAACTAAAGAAGACACCTAATACCTTACTATTTAATTAATAACTGTATTGAAGCATTGCATTATGATTGTGCCTAATATGTGGCTATTTTAAAAATCAGATATAATTTAATTATTACACACTTTATTATTTTATACAAGAATAAATGCTCTAAATGCGCAATAAAAAGTAACATCGCTTTATTAGAATCACGTTACATATTTAAATCGATTTATACAGGTATGTCAGACATTATTGTGATTGGCATTTCTAAGTAATTCCGAAGATTCTCCTATTGGATACTCAATTAATGAACATTCAAACTGATCTTGGAACGCAGTTTGAAATTTTGGTAGTATATCTTGAATAGTGACGTTTGTGTTAAGTTCTGTGCTAATACTAGTTACACTCTTTCCTTCAACACCACAAGGCACGATATGTTCAAACCAACTCAGGTCTGTATTACAATTTAGAGCTAAACCGTGTGTTGTTATATAGCGACTTCCATGAATGCCAATTGCACAAATTTTTTTATCATTTACCCATACACCGGTATTTGGAGATGTTTCGCCTTTAATACCAAATTCTGCGCATAAACGAATAATCATCTTTTCTATTTGACAGACATACCATTTAACACTGCTTTTAAACTGTTTCAAATTCAATATAGGATATGCCACTAACTGCCCATGTCCGTGAAAAGTTATCAGACCTCCACGATTTGTCCTAAAAAATTCGGCACCCAAACTCTTTAGTTTCTCTTCATCTTGCATTGTGTAATTCTTATCTCTTATACCAACAGTAAACACTGGATCGTGTTCAAGTAGTACTAATGTATTACAGGTATCTGTTTTTAACTGTTGATGATGTTGGCTGGCCAATAATTTTTGTAATTTCAATCCAGTACCATAACTTAATCGACCTGCCCATAAAACATAGACTACTTTTGAAGTCATAATAATATATTATGACTTCAAATGTATCAAAGGGATATGTTTTTTGTAATTACAATTTTTTTGTACGCAGTCTCTTGTATCTCCACACATTCGTGTAACTTTAACTTTCACAATTCGGTTGTTTTTCAGTATTTTTTTCTTGTATAATACTGTGTAAGAGCCATGAAACCTAACAAGAAAATATGATAAGTAAGATTAAACTAATAATCAAAATTAAATCAATATTTCAATCAACAATGAAAGACATACATAGGCATCTGTTGCAGCATACATTTTTTGCTCTTTAGTTAAGGGATATATTTGCCATTTACTCCTTCTTACTTGCGAATTTTTATTAATCCTTTTCTTTAACTAAAATAAGAAAGAAAAATATTTATGCATTTTAATATCACTTTGTTACTCAATTGTATACTATAATTTTGCATTTTAAGCTGAAATTTGCCCAGAACTAACCAGGTATGCAGTTAATTTCTCTAAACTCCAACGACAAGACCGATTTAATACTCGATTTGCAAATGTACCGCTATCTACACAATTATTTTCCACAACCTTCTGAGCTGGGAATTCTTTGAAATCTCTACCAAGTTTCCAAATGTCACTATAAATTAAAAAAGTATTCTTCACATAAAACATATATCGTCAGATTTTACTATCAGCATAATATTATATTTGACTTACTTTTTTATATTCACTCCAACAAGTTTTACCTTTGGATGACTTAAAAGTATTACAAATGCAGCGGGTAACTTTTTCAGCGAATATATATGCAATAAATGGCAGACAGCGTTATTTAAACAAATTTGTGCTAAAGCAGTTTTTCCACTTCCCGTTTGAAAAGTGAAAGGCCACTCTAAATCGAATCCTATTGGTACAACGTTACTTTGAAAATTTTCAACCTCTCTTCTGAAGCAATAATGATAATGAAACGATTTTAAAAATAGATAAATATGTAAATCTGTATATTGCGTTTCTCTTTAATTTGAATAGTGTAAATCTTACATTATGTCATCACAGATCATAGCACAAGCATTAAACTCGGTGACATAATTAATGTGTCCATTGAATGTGATTAGTGGTAAAAGAGAAATATCCACGTCTTTTTCTATAGTAGATTTCTTTTTACACTTTTCCTGTTTAAATATTATCATTAATATTAAATACGTTGGAACTATTAAATATTTAAGTTTTGATAAAATATACTTAATGGTTTAAAACAGGCTTGGGAATTAAGTGAACGCGGCGGCCGATTTTCAGAGGCAGCGCCTTCTTTCTCCCGCCGCGCGTCTTGGCCCCCGCAGCGGCTTAGATGCTTGGAGAGCCTCAGGCCCGTACCATATGAACCGCGCGTGGCGCATTGGGGCGACATTATATCAATAGGATTCCACATCGTTCCAGACAGCACGATTGTCGATGCGTTTTTGTTTTGTCAACGCGCCACGCGCGGTTCATATGGTACGGGCCTGAGGCGCTCCAAGCACCACGACTGCCGCGGGGGCAAAGACGCGCGGCGGGAGAAAGGAGGCGTTGCTTCTGAAAATCGGCCACTTAATTCCCAAGCCTGGTTTAAAAGATTAAAACATGTTCATCATGTATTAAAAATTACAAAAGTTGTTGTACCTTAAAAACTTTTAATGCTAATTGACTTTTACAAATTTTAATCTTTTACAAAATTCTACTTCACAAGTAAAATGTGAAAGAAGTATTAAGGTGGTAAGCACGTAACTTACATGCAGACCCGGCGGGTTGCGTGTGCAAACTGCACGATGGACACAGGCGCTGCAAGAGAAAAAGCGCCTAAAAGACCTCAAAAAATGAGACAAATTTTTAAATTAAAAATGAATGGCATGTTATGATGCTACAAATATGATTTATATGTATAGTCTTCTCGCGATATATTGCCGGTACCGAATCGCGGCAATATATCGAGAGTGGGACACGATTCTGAGGGTGCCCGCTTCATTTGCAATTTATCCGGGAAATTTTTTTTTTGAAAAGGTACTAAGCTTTTATAGGACACACAAGAAAAACACCACGCGCCGGGCCTGGTTACATGTTAAACCATAATGAATCGATTTTATAAACATTACTCCCTACATTATTGCTGCACTATGTTATAGAATATAAATAATACAAAGATTGGAATTTTATTGAAAATATATGAAACATACAACAGCATTTCTGTTTGTATTGCATTGTGTAGCTGGAAAATGTAGATACGGATTTGATATTTATTAACACGTTAAGCGCAACGCCGATTTTGCCTTCCATTCCGTTTGGCCCATGGTCTCCGCCTTCACCGATATGCTGGCGGCTGGAGATCCATGTTGGTTGCAACAAAGTGATACAAACATTTTTGAAATGCTTTACGTTTATATTCAGTCAGTGACTGACGTGGCGCTTAACGTATTTTATACTGTCAGTCACCGGTGACTGACATGGCGCTTAACGTGTTAATGATACTTTGTATGAAATAAAATATTTGAATATTTTATATGAAAAATTTACAAATTTATGGTAATCTAAAGAGTATATTATTATGGAAACACAGACTGAGTACAATATATTGCCTATTCGAAATCGAGATTTAAATCTTCTTACATAATTTGGAGCAAGTGAAAATATTGGGAAGATATACAATTACAAAATAATGTAAAATAGAAACTTATCAAGTCAAAATCAATCTAAATTTAATTTCCTTGTACCTATTACACATGATGTCCCACTCGACACAGCCATCATCTAATTTTCTCATTTAGTTGTAACGATACGAAGAAATGTCTCACTCATAATTTGAATGGTTTTAAGAGATACATATCTTGCAAGAAGAATTTTTGTTTGAATGCCATTTCTCCAAGATATTTTATCTTTCTTTCTTGCATGTTGTACTTGTCATTCATATCCATTCAAAGAGTATAATAATGGCCATAAAATGACCTGAATACTGTGAATTAAAATTTAAATATGAATTCAGCAGTATTTTCTTTAAGCTTCTATGTTTCAATGAAAATGGAAATATAATTTGTCAATGTAAGCAAATATGTATATTATCACACTACAGATATTTAAAAAATCTGCCCTTTATCAGTGCATCCATTAATGTTTCACAATTTATTCAATCAAAGGAGTAGAATGAGATTTTCATTTAAAGTGCAAATTATGACCTGCGTAAAGGAAGCAATTGGATTAACAATATCAGAAAACATGGAAGGGCAAACGACTAGCTACTATTATTATTACACCAATTATCAATCATCATTGTCGAAAGATATCCCTTTAAACACTTGTTACGAAATATCAATTACATACGATTTAAAATTTTGGAATTCTAGGTTACTTCATGGTCATACTGTTATGATAGATGATTCTATAATAATGCCAAGTAGAAAATGCGAGAGATAAAAGAACATATTGACATGCAACAAAATATTGGTAACTGTGAAAGTTCTGGAAAAAAATAAGATTGGAAAGAAAAGTTTTCCTACCCACATTCTCCCTTTAGAACCATTCACAATTATATTTAAACCATTATTCTGTATGGTTACAACTAAAAAACATAATTAGGTGGGTAGTTCAAGGTGGTAGAGACTGCACAATGTAATGTATTACTTATTTCTGAATGAAATAAATATAATTTAAAGAAAAATTTTGTTTCATTTCTGAATATAACTTTTACATTTCTGTTACAAGACATGAATTACTTCAATTTAAAAGTCTGTATATGATATGCATGTGTACTTAATGCAAAAATGGAAATACTATCATCTCGAGATACTTCATAATTATCGTAACTTTTGTCCAGAAGTAAACTGTAAGTAACAATTGTTTGTTAGCAAACCTCTAATGGTACTGAAAGATTCCTAGGTGACCGCCGCGTAAATCGCTCCTTAACCTCTATTGTAGGCTAAAAATATTAAATCATGTGTAACAACGCTAAAGTAGTAAACAAATACAGTATAAATAATTACATACATTAACCTCTCTAGAATCATTAGTAACTGATACCTCGTGTGACTTGCGCGTTAGCATTGTAATTCAAACAAGAAAACTCTTATATACGTATACTTCTCAATCAAAAAACGACGACACAATATAACACAAAAAACAAAATTCTAAATCTCTGTTTAAACTTTTTAAGTGAACTTTTGAATTGTTCAAAATTTGGTAACTTTCATGGACACGGGTATGTACTGTTGCGACTCCCGTCTAGCGGCGTGTAGTATAAACTTTAGAGGCGCGAAGTTCGAAACGGATCACACGAATAGGAAAGGGAAACGAAGTGAAGTTTCGTACAAGCCCGAGGGATTTGAAATAGTCGGAGATTCTTTTAATAAGTAAACTTCAAGATTATAAATTAATCAATACCCACTTGGAAACGGGTGTTTGAATAAATGAACTCCACTTTGATCCCTTCTCCTAAGTGTGTAAAATCAGAGCAATGTTGTTAAACGCTTGTTTTTGTAAAAATCGATAACCGAGACGAGTCAGATTAACGAATAGGAATTTAGCTAACTAATTAGGAAATTTGCGATTGGCTCTTAGGAACTAAGACATTTTGGTAAAGAATAAACAATGTAAAACCGACGGATTTTGTAAGGGACACCCGAGCCCCGAGAGCGAAAGCGAACGGACGTTCAATAAAAGTTTACCTTATTTGTATTATTTCAAATCGTTTATTGAGTTCAGTAAAATTATTAGTTATTTGTGTTAAATTGTTTTATTACATTATTATTATCATTAATATTATTTCTACAACTAAAATCCGCGTCCAGTGAGCAGAACGCCTTAGCGTTCCACGGGCATCGTCCCACGCCTGGTTTCTCCAAGGGAAGACGACATTCCCCAGACGGCCACGCAACATTTTTGATGACAGCGGTGGGATCCTGCAAATTCGCCGGCTCGTGAACGCAGGATTCAAAAGCAGCCATCGGGAAATTCATGCAGCCCCTCCTTCCTGTGTTTGGAACTTCGGAGGAATTCTCCTGCGGACGATCGTATCAGTCTTCCTTGAAAACGCACGCACTGGGGCCAGAGAACCTTTTTCGCCGGGATCTACCTGACAACGGAGGCGGCATCAAGTAATCGTCGGCAATTGCGTGAGAAATCGAAGTTTAATTAAAATACTCAGTTTAAGATTCAAATTGTAAAATTAGCGTGGTATAATTATCGTTGCGTTGTTAGTTCTTAGTTGTTAAGATTAGAGTTCTGTATTTACACTGTGAAAATGCCGCGTAAAAGTAAAGAATTGCCAAAACGTAAAGGACGACAATTACGTTCGAGTAGTTTACGGATTTCCGAAATCGAGCCTGTAATTGTTGAAACGATGCAAACCGAGCGCCCTATGGCTACCTCACGATTTCAAACATTAAACATCTTACCGACACAGGTCGGCGACCCTGTCATTGATTCGCTTGGGTCAGAGGATCTTTTGCCCTGCCCAGCCGCGGTTACTGCTGCAAATTCAGAAACTTCGGGTGGAGAATCAGAGTCGCACGAATTAAACCTTGTGCCGACGCGACTGGACCCACCCGTCGTAAATGTGTCTGAACTAAGTACCCAATCGCCTTGTTCAAACATAAACGATCAACCGAATCCATTAAAATCCACAAACCCATCTACGTCCTACCTCTCCCTAAAATTAGTGAAAGACTCAATTCCGAGATTTGATGAGAAGTGCCGATTCTTGCAACGCGAAATTACTTACTACGGTCATAGTATTTCCAGTGAAGGAGTGAAACCAGATCCCGGAAAGATCAAAGCCGTGAAATTCTTCCCCATTCCTAAAACCAAAAAGAATATTAAACAATTTTTAGGCCTGATCGGTTACTACAGACGATTTATTCCGAATATGGCGAAAACCGCCAAACCTTTAACGCGATTATTGAAATCGGATGTCCCTTTTATTTGGAACAATGATGTTCAATCTGCCTTTGAAAATCTACGCGATACAATTTGTTCTGAACCGTTATTACAATTTCCCGACTTTAAACAATCTTTCCTTGTGACGACTGATGCATCAAATTATGCTGTGGGTGCTGTGTTGAGCCAGGGCCAAATTGGTAAAGACCTCGCTATCGCATACGCGTCGAAAACGCTTAGTAGTGCGGAAACCCATTTCTCCACCATTGAGAAAGAATTACTCGCGGTTATTTATGCAGTTGATCATTTTCGCCCATATTTGTATGGACAAAAATTTACGTTAATAACAGAGCACCGACCGTTGGTTTGGCTTCATAGTATAAAGGACCCCATTTCTCGGATCATAAGGTGGCGTATTAAATTAAATGAATACGATTATAACATAGTATACAAACCGGGGAGAGTAAATTCGAATGCGGATGCATTGTCCCGTAATCCTTCGGACTTTAATAATAGTAATCAAATTCCTTCTTCATCAACCTCGAACCCTTTAACCAACTGTACCACGACCGACTGTACTGATACCTCGTCCTTTGAGCGGTTGCGGGGAGTAGTCGTGGGCGCCGACGATGCGCCGGTTGCGGACTCTAAAAGGATAGAGGACACGGATTGTAATAGAATATGGGAAAATAATGAAAGGATAGTAGCTACCATTTTCCTTGCCCGCGAGAGGGAAATCGACGGTCGACCTGAGGTCATAGTTGGGATTGATCACTCTGATCATGGTTCAAATAATAGTGACGCTCACCTTACGATAGGAATAGTTGAACCGAGTGGATCCCCCATTAAAAATGTAGTGGTTGGAGGATCGCTCTCGAGAGGTCGTGTGGATGTGCTCCAACCTGGCTGTCTGTTGGACATCGGAAAGGCCGATTTTAAAGGCACCCCGCCACAAAACCCTCTAGCGGCCACCTACGTACCTTAGGGCTCAGGCTTGTCTCACCTGGAATATCGGATAGGCCTTGACGAAACGCACCCCGTCCAGGTGCACGACTTGCTACCCGCAACTTGTGTCTGGTTAGGGGCTGACGAGCCAAATTTAGAGGCTGAAAGATGCCGGACTTTGAGATCAAGTTGATTGATGATGGGACACGATCCTCCGTTAAAACGGCCTCAGGGAACCATGACCTAAACAAACAGAGTAACACTAGAGTCTTACTGACAGAAATGACTTCATTAACGACAATCACTCATCACCCTTTTCCCCCTAATATCATTTACTCCAAAGATCATCTCTATATGCGCAAGGATAATTTAATTCATTTTTTTTCCTTGACTATGAAGTTCGATCACAAATCACTAAAGAATTGTTGGATAAACGTAAGTTCACCCTCGAACAGCTCGGACCACATAATCGCAATGTTGGAGAGGCAATGGTTTTCCCTGATACAAGACTCCTTAGCTTTCATCTTTTTGTAAAAGCTCGTGCAATAGAACCAGTAAACCATGTCCATCTTAGATCCTCGGTTATCTCTCTCAAACACCTTATGGATACCCTGAATGTCAAAACAGTTAGCATCTCCAAATACAACAATAATATCGAGCCTATTAGTTGGAACTTCATTGAATATCTTTTGAAAGAGGAATTAAATAGTTCTGAGTATACAGTTACTGTTTGTACAGGCGAAATTATAATTCCCATGCCAGCTAGGAGATCCATTATTATTAAAGAATTTCATGAATCCGTCATCGGGGGTCATCAGGGTACCCGTAAGCTCTTTGATAGAATTAGAGAAGATTTCTACTGGCCGTGTATGGGGGATGAAATAAAAAAATTCGTCCGTTCATGTCCAAGTTGCCAGAGAAACAAAATCCTTTCTGTTAAAACCAGACAGCCAATGCGAATAACCGACACCCCTAAAAGAGCGTTTGAAAAGGTACAAATGGATATCGTAGGACCCTTACCAATGACAAAGAGGGGTAATCGGTGTTTGCTAACCCTTCAAGACAATCTTACCAAGTATTCTGACGCGATTCCGCTTCTTAGTATTGACTCTGTATCCGTGGCCATGGCTCTGGCTGAACAATTTATCAGTAGATTCGGGTGCCCTCGAACAATTCACACTGACCAGGGGAGTAACTTTGTTAGCAACATTATGAAAGCTTTCTGTAAAATATTTAAAATATAGAGAATTACCTCAACCGCGTTCCACCCACAGTCACTGGGATCTCTCGAACGGGCGCATCGTGTTTTCACAGATTACCTGAAACATTATTGTACTAAAACCGATTGGGATGATTGGATTCGCTTTGGCACATTTTCTTATAATACGTCAGTCCATGAGGCTACTGGTTTCGCTCCCCACGAGCTTGTGTTTGGGGTAAAGGCGATTATCCCCTCCGAGTTTATTAATCAAGCAATTCCGCGAACATTTGTTGACCATTTGAATGAGTTATTTTCAAAAATAAGCATAACCCAGGCTGTAGCAGCAGCTAATCTAGAAAAGGCGAAACAGAAAAGCAAATTAGATTACGACAGAAGGGTCAACTCCTATAAATTCTCTGTAGGTGACGATATATATATACTGAAAGAACCAAAAACTTCTAAATTCGATTCAAACTGGTTGGGGCCTTACAAAATTATTAGGATGTTTGATGATTTGAATGCGGAAATAGCTATAGGAGCTGGTAAAACTAAGATAGTTCATACAAACAAATTGAAATTAGCCTGCGTAAGACTAGATCCTTTATAGATACTTACCCCTATCATGGTACCGTTTTTTTTATTCCTTATTGTTGGAATGTATCACACCACCTTGGCTGCATGTTAAGGCTGCCGTCTCCCTGGGCGTTGAATGTGTGCGTACGCTCACACAAGCTAAGAAAAGCGTGTACGTATACGCGGTGTAGTAAGCAATCCGTTTCAACCAACTTACGTCGTAGAATCGTCAAGAAGGAAGCTTTTGCGGGTATAGTTGCCTTCAGTAGACATCCGTGCAGACGGGTCTGGTGCGTTTGAACGCTAATAAGCACCGTCCGTTGAAATAATAATGAATTTATGACTCGAAAACTGACAGAATGAAGCTTCAAGGCTTCGCCGTCACCAGCGCTGGTGGTATATTCAAGCCACGTAGCATCAGCTTTATACGTATACGCGGTGTAGTAAGCAATCCGTTTCAACCAACTTACGTCGTAGAATCGTCAAGAAGGAAGCTTTTGCGGGTATAGTTGCCTTCAGTAGACATCCGTGCAGACGGGTCTGGTGCGTTTGAACGCTAATAAGCACCGTCCGTTGAAATAATAATGAATTTATAACTCGTGTACTGAGACAGACTCGAGAAATTACAGAATTATGCTTCAAGGATTCTCCGTCACCAGCGCTAATGGTATATTCGCGCCATGTACCATTAGAACCGGTGGAAGTCCAAGTTAGCCGATAAATGTAGGAAATACATAGTTGCCGATACGTATCGAGAGTCCTATCGCGTTGTTGCCACATTTCCCCTATTACTATTTGTCGTCAGGGAGGCTTGAATGAATCACGGCGAAGCGGCTGGAGAACATAGATGGGCAAAGATAATATCTCGCCCATCTTTCCCTTCCCCCCGCCCCCGCGCTCCACTCAGAGGACCGGCGTTAGAACCGGCATAGCCTTACTAATCCAGATGTTACGCTCTAGAGCCTGTACGGTTCAGAATTGGGCAAAATGTAATCTAATTACAACTTACAAATTACAATTAAAATGTAATTGTGTAGTTAATTACACATTATTGTTAAGTTAGGTAGTTGACAAAATTGTGGTCAACCACTTACAGTAACGATTATAGAAAATAATGTGTAAACAACTACACAATTACATTTTAATCGTAATTTGTAAGTGGTAATTACATTACATTTTGCCCAATTCTGGTACGGATACACTGATTTAGACAAATGAGGTGTCTTTAGAAATGTCCTACGATATATAATTTTCAAAATTGTAAGATAGAAATAAAAAAATTCGAAGGACTCGCAAGTAGTTTTACATTCTATTAATACAAATAAAATACACAATCATTAAATATTTTAATATATTTTTTTATTTATATAAAATTTTTATTTTTGATATATAAAAATTTGCTCCCATATCCACCCCTTCCGCCGCCACGCCTTCCACCACCCCAGCCGCTTCCGCGCCTTTCTCCCCAGCCGCCTCCGCGCCTTCCTCCCCAGCCGCCGCCTCCACGCCTTTCTTTACAGCCGCCTCCGTGCCGGTAAGTTAGGCGTTTTATTGCCTTTTTTAACTGGAACAGTAACATAATAATAACATTTTCATAAAATTACATAACATAAAAAATATCGGACACAAACGAAATAATATTCACACCAGAGTTGGGCAAAATGTAATCTAATTACAAATTACGATTAAAATGTAATTGCGTAATTGATTATACATTATTTTCTGTAATCTTAAGGTAATTGACCACAATATTTTGTGTAATTGATTACAAATTATTTTCTGTAATCGTTAATTTAGGTAGTTAACAAAATATTATGTGTTGAAAATAATGTGTAATCAATTACACAAGTACATAAAATATTTTGTCAACTACCTAAATTAACGATTACAGAAAATGTGTAATCAATTACACAATTACATTTTAATTGTAATTTGTAATTAGATTACATTTTGCCCAACTCTGATTCACACATATGCTATCACGGTCACATAAACCACATTCCACATAATTACATTTTGTAATTCCGCCCTCATCGTCCTGCCCTCCCTCTCCTTTGCCTCCTTTGCCTCCTTTGCCTCCTTTTCCTCCTTTGCTTCCTTTTCCTCCTTTGCCTCCTTTTCCTCCTTTGCCTCCTTTGCCTACTTTTCCTCCTTTGCCTCCTTTTCCTCCTGTGCCTTTTTGGCTTCCTCCTCCTCTCGCCTCGCTTCATGGAGCGCTTTGTTCATCTGGAAATGAAATAATGAATGTATTATTTTATGACAAATAGTAAGATTATATCGACGCGCGTTACGAAAAGTAGCACGTTTCATTTTTTTCTTATGGACAACTGCATGTAGAAAAAATGAAACGTGCTACTTTTCGTAACGCGCGTCGATACGAACATACAGGGTAATTCTCTCGCTAGAGTCCTCAAAGACAATGCCGCCAATAAGCCGCGCCTCGCTGAGTTTCGTGGAAGTAACGAATTCCACGTTCTGCATTTCTCAACAGATCTTTGCGAAAATGGCGTCAATCGACGTCGTGCCGATGAAAATGGCCCCAAGCTAACTTGGTTAAAAATAGTCCGATTTATATGACATTTGACATGATTTTGATCGGCAGAACGCCATGAATTCATTAGTATCACCGCCATATCGATTCGATGAAGAATAAAGAATTTTTTAGCATGCCGTAGTGAATCTCGTCTCGAGCGTCGAAGTCCACGAAATTCAGCGAGGCGCGGCTTATTGGCCGCATCGCCTTTGAAGACTCTAGGCAGAGAATCACTCTGTATAACAGTATAAAATGTAATACTTACATCATTCATATTATCCATTTTGTATCACCAATGCTGTACGTCAACAGGGTTGGCGTTCTTTCACTGGACTGACTCTCTACGCAACGGACTGTTTGCGCCGTTGCCTGGCTTGTAGATCGTCATTTGTTTCAGAACGCGTCATAGACAATTCTTCGGATTCACGTTTCACGTTTACGGTTCGCGTTTACGTTTTTTTGAAACGTGCAGAAGAATTTTCAATTTTGTTGCGTCGTGTTTTATTGTGTTTGTGTTGTTTGTTGGTTTAGTGTAAAATGAGTGACACTCGAAATGTGCATATGCAGGACGTGCCGGAAGATACGGACAATAATTCTCCGTTTCGTTCGCGACATTTACGTTCGTACGCAAAGAGATTATCGAAACGGAAAGTATATCGCCAAAAGAGAAGGTCTTTAGCCCTTCAGAAGAAACAAGAAAGCGTAAAAACGGCAGATGACACTGCCGTAGGACAACATCCAGAAGAAGTAGTCGAGGAGCGTATAGTAGAGGAAGCATCAACATCCGATGGACGAAATCATACGCATCAAGATATAATGTACTTGCCATCTGATGAAGATACTGATACGGCCAGTTCGGGAGAAACTGAAGAGGTGTTTGAAGAATTTAATATAGAAAGTAACGAAGAAGAAAACTTCATTATAGAAAAAGTTGCGAAGAACGAGCCGCAAGAGCAATCGCGTCTCCTAAATAGCAACGATATTATGAATTTCCCAAATGTGCTTGCTCAATTGCAAAAAATAGGTAAACATGCAAAAGATAGGGAAGACTGTGGCATTGAGTACCTACGAATAACTGGTGTAAAACGGCGTGGCTTCAAGAGCATCTACAGCGTAATGTGCACTTTATGCCATTACAAAGCTGAAATCTGCAATCAATCGGACGAAGCGAATTGCAATCAGGGCGCCGTTAATGCAACAATTTTATGTGGAGGCAGTTATGCCCAATTGGAACACACTTTTGCAGGAGTGAACATACGTTGCATGTCGAAGAAAAACTTTGTGAAGAATCAGAATGAATTCGTCAAGTCTGCAATTGCCGCTGCAGAAGAAGCGATGTTAGCAGCGGCTGAAGAAGAAAAACGTTTGGCGATTGAAAGAGGCGACGTTCTTCCCGGATCAGGGATCCCTCACATTCCCGTTGTGGCCGACGGAAGCTGGATGAAAAGATCCTATCGCAGTGGATGTTACGATTCTGCGTCTGGAGTCGGCGTGATAGTAGGCTATCACACCAAAAAAGTTTTATTCTACGGCGCTCGAAACAAAGTTTGCAGAATTTGTCGGATTGCTGCGAAAAACGAGAAAGAACCCCGAAAGCACACATGTTTCAAAAACTGGAACACATCTCGAGCATCGACTGCTATGGAAAGCGATGCCATAGTAGAAGGATTCAACACTAGCGTAGAAAAACGTGGGCTCGTTTATTCTACTCTGATTGCTGATGGGGACAGCAGCGTGTATAAGAAGATTATTGATGCTGACCCATATAAGAGACAGATTCGTGTAAAAAAGATTGAATGCACGAATCATTTGTTGCGAAACTTTTGCACAAAAATGAAAGTGATTGTAAAGAAGACCACACCTGGACCATTGCGACAAACTGTGGAAAGTAGCATTCGCCGGATGCGCACGGACATCGTAAAAGCCGCTAAGTTTAGATACAATCAGAATGTATCAATCGACGAAAAAACAAAGAATTTGTATGGCGACATACAGAATATTCCGAGCCACGTGTTTGGTGAACACAAAGAGTGTGCAGAACTAGAATATTTCTGCAATGGAAAGAATAAAGAGAATGAAAGAAACATCGTTGCAGAATTGATGAATATTGGAGTGTACCAGGACGTAAAAGAAATACTTCGTCCACTGTTAGCTCATGCGGAGAGCTTACTCTATAACACGAATAATAACGCTGTGGAAAGTTTAAACGCAATAATTGCCAAGTACATTGGCGGAAAAAGATTAAATTTCGCCGAAAGAGGATCATATACAGGAAGATGTGCTGCTGCTGTCGTGGAGTACAACACTAACCAAGTGCACTCGCGATTGAATGCGGTAATGAAGAAGAATACACCCGAGGTTGTGCGCCAAGTGGAAGAAAAGAAGAAGAAAGAAAAGGAAAAAAGAGCTGCAAAACAGAAGGAAACGAAGGCTGCGCGATATGTACGCAAGTAATTGCCCTCGCAGAAAGATTCTGATTATGGGCAAAATGCACAGAAGCCAGACATGCCATCCGAAATGTATGAACTGGAGCGGGAGAAGCATATGCAAATGCTCAATGAGTGGCAAGTCAAAAGACATGCTATTGAAGACGAAACCATCGGACAAGCGAAGAACCGCAGATAGTTGCAGTATAGGTCCAAACTTTTGACAGCATCCAATTTTGGACAAGTGTGCCGTCGCCGACCTGACACGCTATGCGCAAATGCTGTGAAATCATTTGTGTATGCAAAGTTGATTAATGCACCAGCGGTGGAATACGGAAAAGAATGCGAAAAAATTGCTCGCGAAGAATTGAAGAAGCAATATAAAGATATTGAAGAATGTGGAATTTTCATCGACAGTTGCATCCCCTTCTTAGGAGCTTCCCCGGATGGAATCATCGGTGAAGAGGGTATTGTGGAAATTAAATGCCCCAAATCAGCGGAGAAGTTTTCGCCGGAAGAAGCTCTTGAAAAAGTACCCGCTGTCCGGCGCATGTTCACACGGAAAACAGATATTTCAATGAACAAAACGCATCACTATTTTTATCAAGTACAAGGCCAGTTACACATTACTGACAGAAAGTACTGCATATTTTGCGTTTGGACCCCGAAGGGGCTGAAATCTATAAAAGTAGAGAGAGATGATGCGTTTTGGAAAAGAGAAATGGAGCGAAAGCTGATTCAATTTTATTTAGAATGCATGCTACCCGAATTAATAGATAGTCGGCATAATAGGTGCATGCCTATTCGGGAACCTCAATTTATATTAACAGAAAGAGCGAAAGAAAAAGCGAAAAGCTTGAAAAAGCGAAAGAGGTCTCCCTCCGAAAATAGTGAAACTATTGCATCGGTCCGGCCTCGCACCGCACTGTAAAATGCAGTACCACTGACTCTGTCAGTGGTCACAAGTGCTAGCAATGGCACTTGTACTCGCGGATCATATGTATGATCACGTGAGTCGATCCACGCCGGCGTAATTTTACCAAGAAAGTGACTAAGGAAATAAATGCATCGACCCTCTGTCGCACCGCACTGTAAAATGCAGTACCACTGACTCTGTCAGTGGTCACAAGTGCCAGCAATGGCACTTGTACTCGCGGATCATACGAATAATAAATTTAATTCACCCTTTAATTTTTTAGACACATTTCTAAGTTCACAGGAGCAGACAGACAGGAGACAGAAGAAAGATAGAAGAAAAGATGCATATGTAAGGATGCCGAGTCCGGTTCGGTCAAAGTGCGTCGGGCTGATGCATATGGGCGTCACAGGTATGCATAATATTCAACGAATTATAGAACCAAACTTTTACTTTCATACCAAACTGATCGAAATGTCTGCGATCATTTCTTACAGATGGACTTTTTAAAAAATTACTGAGGACACTGTGTATGGGACAGTAATGCCAGGGCAAATGGAATGTTAAATGGAATAATAAGTACCATAATTCAGGTAATGTTGCACACCTTATAAATCTACGGAAAATTATGTACACTTATAAAACAACAATTAAGTATTTTCATTAATACTTTGTTACAGATCCACACTGCATACGGTTCGGATGCAATAAGAGGACTATCTACTTAGCAGTCTTACAAGGGGACCTTCAGGACTGGTAAATTCAGAAATTGTTTATACTGCTTCCCATCCAAATTTCAGAAAATCGACTTTGCAAAAAATGCCGAGACCACTTATACGCATTTGATAGACATCAATTACCAATGAATAATGTGGCCAGTGCGTAGCGCTCCCGACTAGTAAGCTTGAGGTCGTCGGTTCAAGTCCCCCACGGGTGGCATTATTTTTTTTTAAGTTAAAACAAATTTGTTGTAAATATTCCTATTAAAAATTACTATGTTCAATAAAAAGTACGATTTTTCAAGCAAGAGATAATGCAATGCTTTCACCCTGTATGTGGATGATTATAGATAAAAAAGAAAGTGTCATATATTTTTCGAAGAATTATACAGGGTGTAAACGGTATACGTAGCAATATTTTAGGGGGTGGTAGGGAAGGTCCAATGGAACATAAAAGTCCTATGACATAGTGTCCGATCGGTCTCCATTTGACAGTAATAATGCCTCAAAGTTAACATGTCTATACGCTAAACTAATAGTCGCAGGAATCCATAATTTTGCAAATACATTGGAGACCACCAGTAGAGTAAAATGGTCTGAATACATTTCGTTGTATCTCGTATAGTTTAGCTGTTATAAAGGTTTAAACATCGGAGATGTTTGTGGAAATGATCGTCGCTACACGCACACAGATGAGCTGTAGCACAAAGACCGCCCGTTGTGAGCTGTTCAAGATGACCCAGTAACCGAGTAAGTACGGGCCCCTTACAGTAGCGGTTCCATTGAGGATCTGTTTGGAGTGGCGGAGGCACTTAGGGTCGTCAGCTAGAGAACAGAATTTTTTTCTTTATAGCAACTCAAAGACTTTCAGTTTCTCTTCTCTTCGGACACTTTCGAACCGAAACACGTGGTGTCTGCTGCCTACCTCGAAGCAATGGGTACATTGGCAGTAAAAGGACGGCGCGCGGGCTTTTGTGAAAGTGTGAACGGAAGATGGTCCGTTCGTTGCACTTCTGCAAAGCACGTGTGTCTCGAAAATGTGCTGGCTTTTTTTTACCTAAAGCCTCTTGTCCTGGTGGGGGTTAACTCATATGGAACGAGAGAAACTACTTGGGGATAGAGGAAGTTGCTTGGAAAAAATCCTGTCAGTCAGCTAGTAATCTCGGCCCAGAAATGTACTCTGCTGAAGAATATTACTCGATGTTCTGGGTGTACGCCGAGAACAACGGGGACGCAAGTGCTACTGTGCGAGCGCTTGCACGGGAATACCCGCGTATCCAAACCCCAAGCGAGGGTACGATTCGCCGTTTGGCGTCAAGATTATTCTCGACGGGATCGGTGATGCCGCGAGGCAGTGATGTGGATAGACCCAGAGCAATACGTAGGAACAACACGTTTCATGAAAAATGAATTAAGTGGTCAGTGTTAGTAACCGTGCAGTGAAGTGAATATTCGGTACATTGACCCGAACGCACTTGTTGTTGCGACTCTTAACTTCATTGGATGGTATTGCATATCTGGAACCAGTTGTGAATTGGGCGCGTCCGTCGCTGACCAGGATCAGTTCAGTGATCTAGTGACGCAGGTTTTCAAGCTGCAGGTGAATTTCCGGAAGGGTGAGTTTCAGTTACTTTATTGATGATTATTAGTTATTAAATTTAACGCAGGCTATGGCTTATTTCCGGCGATAATTCTCTAAATTTCCGTACCTAAATTTTTCTTCGGGGTTTTTAAACAGACTTATTCATTATTAGCAACAGTGTTGGCCGTTATTGAACTACGAATTTTTATCACAATAACGAACTACGATCACGTTTTGTTCATTTTCTGTTACATTACTTTTTCGTTTATGCGATATTTGGAAACGAAATTTACGTATTTCTTGTCCTCTCATTTCAAATAATTAGCATTTTCGATTCTGTTTTAAAAAAATGTGTATTCGTTTTTTTACGTTTGACATGATTTTCCTCCATTTATCTTTTACTCGTTATTCACTTTAAATGACAACCAAAAGATGACGAAAGGTATCGATTGCTGTCGTTTTCGCAGAGATCTGATGAGAAATGCGGAGCTGGAAGAGTTTGGTTCTTAATGAGTATTCAATCTCCTTTGAGGGTCGAAAGCCATAAACATGCGGTGAGGCATCGCGGGGTGTTGTCTTCGTCACGGGATACCATGCGGCATCTCCTTGAGTCGAGTCGCTAGAGGATCACTCTTAAGAGTTTTTCCTTCCGAAAAACTCACCACTTTGGGAATTACATGAAAGATCAGAGGTCAACACCCTGTTTCAATGTGTTGGTCTCACCAATATGCGTGAACTACTATCCGTTTCAAACGTATGGTGCAAACTTTAGGGCATTATTACTGTAAAATGGAGACAGATCAGACACTATGTCATAGGACTTTTATGTTCCATTGGACCTCCCCTACCACCCCCTAAAATATTGCTAAGTATACCGTTTACACCCTGTATTATTCATCAATTTCATTACGATCGGCGTGTTACACTTCGGTGATGTCCCTTATTCATATTGCACATTGATTATATAAGATGTTGGTAGAATAGATTTTGTATAAACAAAATTGTATTCCCTTTAACATTTACAAAGGTATTAACAAAAACAGATAAACGCGCAGAAATGGACGCGGAAAAAGTATTCGTACAGTTGAATAAAGAATGAAGAAACTATGGAAATAAACTGAATATTTAATGTTTTATTAATTTGTGGGATTGCCTTTTGATTTTATAATAGCTTCGAGGCTACTGGGTATTGTTTTCCGTTACAATTTATTACTAACATGGATATGCAAAGTTTTACTTTAAATTCTTCGCTGTACGAATACTTTCTACATCGACTGTACGTATAAATAAAAAGATATTGATACGCAAATTAGTATTGTTTCATCGACATGTTTCCTAACTTCACTCCCGAACCTCTCTATCTTTCATTATTGCTTTCCTCTTTTACGTTCCACGAGGCTCTGCCGCTAGACGCAGGAATCGGCGGGCTCCAGCAACAGCTGATGCAGGAGGAACACCTACAGCGGTGGTTATGTGTGCGTGACTGACGCACTGCAGTTCCTCACACATAACCACCGCTCCTGTCGGTGTTCCCCCCTTCCTCAGCGGTACCGGGTGCCCGCAGCTCTCTGCCCTGACGCAGCTCTCGTGCCGTATTCTTCCAAGCTTCTCAATAGAAGGAGCTGTGGCAACAGCGCGGCAGGGACAGAGAGAACAGAAAATGTGGCAACTATGCGTCAAAAATTCGTCTACATAGAGTACCGGGAGATGTCACCTTTGTACAACTTCTTTTTATCGACCGCAGTAACTTCATTAGGGACCGTTTGTTTACAAGGAACGCTTCGGTCGATTCGGACCATAACAAAAAGGAGACGGCAGCCTTAAAATCACTTTATCCTATTTGTTTGTGAATTCAACGCCGTGTTAGTTTATAATTGAAATTGTATGTATTACCCAGAATCAATCTGGAGACGTCGTGTCTTGTAGACAAAATTCTAACAAATTGTAACACAGTGAACATCCTGTAGTGTCTTTCGAATCGCATTCTTCGCGGGAAGCCGGGTGGACCGAGTAGCATGGCTACCGTGGGGGAGGCGACGAGGGGAGGCTCAGGAAAGCTTCACTGCTCGAAGTTTATGTATAAATTAAATTAAGAATGTAAATCAAAATAGATAAGCGTATTTTTGGAAAAGCTGTTCCTATTAGGACACACCTTTTAAATAAGGGGAAAAGTGTTGCGACTCCCGTCTAGCGGCGTGTAGTATAAACTTTAGAGGCGCGAAGTTCGAAACGGATCACACGAATGTAATAGGAAAGGGAAACGAAGTGAAGTTTCGTACAAGCCCGAGGGATTTGAAATAGTCGGAGATTCTTTTAATAAGTAAACTTCAAGATTATAAATTAATCAATACCCACTTGGAAACGGGTGTTTGAATAAATGAACTCCACTTTGATCCCTTCTCCTAAGTGTGTAAAATCAGAGCAATGTTGTTAAACGCTTGTCTTTGTACAAATCGATAACCGAGACGAGTCAGATTAACGAATAGGAATTTAGCTAACTAATTAGGAAATTTGCGATTGGCTCTTAGGAACTAAGACATTTTGGTAAAGAATAAACAATGTAAAACCGATGGATCTTTTGTGAGGGACACTCGAGCCCCGAGAGCGAAAGCGAACGGACGTTCAATAAAAGTTTACCTTATTTGTATTATTTCAAATCGTTTATTGAGTTCAGTAAAGTTATTAGTTATTTGTGTTAAATTGTTTTATTACATTATTATTATCGTTAATATTATTTCTACAACTAAAATCCGCGTCCAGTGAGCAGAACGCCTTAGCGTTCCACAGGCATCGTCCCACGCCTGGTTTCTCCAAGGGAAGACGACATTCCCCAGACGGCCACGCAACAGTACTATTGGCGCAGTATGTACACTAGGCGTCAACCCGGCTTCCCTTCGGAAATTTGGCAACGTTGCCCATCACTAGGCATAACCCAGTGCTTCTAGTGACATGCAACGTTGCCAAATTTCCGAAGGGAAGCCGGTTTTGACGCCTAGTGTATATGCATCTGTAACTGACAAAGGGAAGTCATGAACCGTATTTATCTATTATGTTTATGTCATGAACTGTGCTCCGAATTTTAACTCCGTTTTTTTAGATGTAGGGGGGGGGGTACCCAGAACAAACTAAGAAAGTAGGAAGGAGCAACTCTCTTCCGTTTTCAAAATCAAATACACTGTATAAATTGTAATCATCTTGAATTATACATGATTAGGGGCGGTATTCATAGTCGTTGCTTAAGACTAAGATCGTCTTATAACGGATTCGAAATTCCGCACTGCTGCGCACTGAGTGCGAACTTTTTCAGTGCCACACTATGCCGCACATTCGGGTGAAACTAGAGCTGACTCAGCTCTGTTCTGGCGGATTCTTGCAAAATCACTAACAATGATGGTAATTTTTTATCTTGAGTGAATTTGCTTCCCGTGGTCGTAATTCTTAACATTGATTGAATAATTTTTTATAAACTAAATCAATATAGCTTGTTTAACAGTCAAAGCGTTAATTGAGCGCAATTCAGCGAAGGTACACATTCTCTACTAGTCAATGTATGCACACACCATTGAGCTCTATTCTAACTGGAGTGTGAACAGCAGTGGGAAGAAGTAGAGGCGACAGCGATCAGAGAGAGAGGGGAAAATAGTGTGTCCATGTATCCTTCTTCTTCCTACTATCCCTCTCTATCTCTACTATCCTGTAGTAATTTTGCGTGTGGTGGGGGTATAGACGCCACGCGGGACACCACGCCACGCCATGATCGTTGTTACTTGTTAGCATCAGTTAGCATTGGTTAGTGTCATTTTCGCATTTTTGTAGTTCGGAAAAAATGGTCCATAAGTGCTGCATTAAGAATTGCAGAAGTGAGTGGATTATAAGTGAGGGTGTTACTTTTCATAGGTAAGTGAAAATGAAACTATAATTGCATATTTTTAGTAACGAAAAGTATGTTTGACTACTACTTATAAGAAATGTAATTTTGTACAGCTTCCCGTTAAAAGTGGAGGACTATGAAAGATTTGTGGTGGCAATTCCTCCGAGTTTACTACCTAAAGTAAGCAAATATAGTAAAATATGTAGTAAACATTTTACTACCGACTGCTTCCAATCCGCAACATTGACAAACAAGCGGCGTTCACTGAAGCGGCATTCAGTGCCAACATTATTCGACCACCACTTTCATTATAATGACACAAATGACGTATGTAAATATCTATATAATGTATATCATCTTTTCCATAAGGTACTATTATGGAAAATACATTTTATAGGCACTCAATTATGGTCCTTCGACTTCCAATTCCAATGTGGCATTTGGTGAAGAGGAACTCCCGCAGAAGTCACAAGAAAAATGCAATGTCACAGAAAAAAAGGAAGTGGGCGTTCAAACAACGATAAAAGTTTCTCATGATGTTTATATAATTGTATGTATGAAATCTGAATTGAAACCTATAGTTAAACTTTATTGTTACATGCACAGTGCGGGAGCATAGCAAAAAAGGACATTGGTGTTCAAGTGACAGAGAAGTGTTTACCTCCATCGCAGACAGTGCAAGAATTGCGGCATAAGAGATCCGCTACATTTGGCTACACTGGAGACTGCTCTGACTACACTGCCAAAAATCGCAGTGCGAGAAAGGTTGCACTAGTGCAGTTTATTCCGTTCATCCGAATGCGAAGGTTGCACTGCACCAGGGCAGTTCTTGGTCGCCGAATACGATACAAGATTGCTCGCATGCATAATCCTATGTAATCGGTGCTAGAAAACCCTAGAAAACATGCTGCACTGGCACTGTACCGAGGCAGCACCGGCATAGCACGAAACTGCACCAGTGCGTGTCTGCCGAATCCGCTATTAAGCATTCGGCATCCTTTACTAGGGTGTGTTTCAATTCACGCATTATGCGCATAGACTGCAGAGAAAACCGTTCCGTTTCAGTCTATGCCTGCATTGATGGCGTTGGTGGCACATAGGATTCCTAGAATTCTCGCACTCCTAGCGCATGAAGCGTGCAATTCATGCACGCATGCGTATTTGTTTCTTTACGTACGCTTTGAAAAACACACACCAAATTATGTGGTCCCCTCCTCGAAATGGCAGAAAATATAACATACATATATGCTACATGACAATAAATATTTATTGGATATTTCGTTTTTTTACGCTACATTTGTCAACTTTTTATAACTTAACATCCTTCCAAAATATTATTGTTATGCCGCAACGGTATGTTTATGAAATCGGGTATAAGGTCAATGTCCCTATTTCTAATCATGTGTTACGGGATGTAACAGGGATTTTCCGAGAAAAAATGCGGATGGGTTTGCTGCCCGTGGAGCGCTGATCCGCTCTGCCCACGTTCGCCCTAGGTGTTTAGCTTCAACTTCTTCGCGTGACAATTAGCATGGAATTAAACAAATAGACTGAGACTTGTTTCAGGTGTAACTTGATTTCTATTTTAAAGTAAGACAAATTGAAGAATACGTCTGATTGCTTTTGGCGTTGATCAACGAATGACCATGTACATTGACGTTGTTATTCAAAATTGATATGTAACATGTTTTGTTAATAAAATTATCCAATTATAGAAATAGTTTCTTAATTAATTATCTAACGAATTATTTGATTGGTTCTTCGTTCATTAAGAACGAGCGTTTTACATGATATCGGTGATTTAATAGCAAAGCAACCGAAATCAATATTTAATCAATATTATTTAGCAAGCGTCTCTAAGTAGTATTCATTGGAATGTTTTGTTCATAGTTTCGATTGCTTCGTTTAACAGTTTAAATTTAGCGCGTCAAAACTTGGCTATGCAGAGCCATCTAACATTAAACTATGTTCACGTATTACCACGCAGTACTGTAACACATGTAAGAGTTCTGCTATCGTAAAAATAGATTTTTATTATTTATTTATGCAACAATCGACAAAAGAACTTATTGGACGTAATATTTAACCTTCCCTTTACGCATAAAATAAACAAGAAGTATTTTTAAAAACATTTTAACCTAATAATAGTCGATTTAATATGAAGTATAAAATGTCTATTTCTGCTCAGCGAAAATGAAAATGCAGTTTCTGCTTACATATCCACGTGCGATTTATCATCCAATTGAAATGTCTATGTATAATTATTTTTTGGATAACACAAACAAATTTATTTAAAGTTTTAAAATGTCTTTTATTTACAAAAATATAAAATATTTATCCTCTGGATAAATAGGGAATACTCAGCTTGAATACAGAAGCACACGTAAAGCGACAAAGACGCATGTGCGTAATATGCGTATTGGCTGCCCATGGTTTGATTTTCTGTAGTTGCTGCACGCATCATGAGCTAGAAGTTGGAGGATTCTAGGGAATTCTACGAATCAGGTTATGCCGTCTTTGCACTCGCTGCATGAAACGCAACGGACCCAATTTCGAAGCGAACATCACGTCTAGAAGGTTTTAGGCAGGATCGAAATGGAAGATGAGAAAGAAAGCAAATACGTGGCGCGCATTGTTATTTCTTAAAGGCTTTTACTGCTAAGTTTTTCGAACGTGTTCTTATAATGCTAACTTTACAGCTATACTCTAATCCAGAAGACGTGCGAGAGCCTGCGATTGTATTCAATAGCCTTCAAAACCTTTAATTTACCCCGGGCGCGGATAATAAATAACTTCATTTTTCCTTTACACATCTGCTTACCAAATTACGCTGGGTAAGCAGCAGTTCATCTTGTAAAACTCATCAAATATGGTCTTCGCTTTCAATAATTGCCGCTGTTCAAGAAGAATAGAAAAACTTGGGTTGAGAAAATCCAGGAACCAATAAAGCCATCAAATTTCGTTAGAAGTCGGTCCTCGATCCTTAGGATGAAGTAACCGATGTAGTTAGAACGCATGCTTCGACCACCGTCCAAAAGTCTCGAATTAAATTTAACGTAATCCATCCAACTATATAGCTAATTGTAAGTAAGTTTGAACATTCCCGCGCAACCTCACGAACATCAAACGCATCAAAAACCGTTCCGTTTCGTTACTGCGTTTCATGCGCTGTTGGAAACGGAACACTATGAATGCGCGCAGCGACTGCGCTGCGGTCTATGCGCATAATGTGTGAATTGAAACACAGCCCTACTCTACTAGGTTAGTAGAGGATACCGCACGCTTAAGCAATCTTAAGAATAAGTAGCGACTATCAATGCCTTAAGATCATCTAAGCATACGGCATCCTTTACTAGTTTACTAGGTTAGTAGAGGATGCCGCATGTTTAAGACGATCTTAAGAATAAGCAGCGATTATGAATACCGGTCTAGGTATACGTTGCGTTGCCAGGGCCGGAGGAACGCATTATGCAAGTTATGCGCAGATCTATATGCGCTGTATAAGGGTGGCGCTAAAAAACTATATCCCATGCCTAATAATAAAAGAATCCAACTCCCACATAAACAAAATGTAAATGTAATTCTTCTTTTTTTTGTAGTCCATGGAGCGCTAAAACTTTTTTTGCATAAGGGCGTCAACCATCCTCGGCCGACCCTGAGGGTTGACAACCGTATTATAGAGTGTGTCCCAAAATTTAGGAACAATCCGGAACATGCAATATCCTGATGCAAGGAGACAACGAAAAGTCATTTACCGTTTTGAGATCCGAGGCTTCGTTTTCGAGATATTAACAGTTGAATATTAGCGGTGGAACTTCCGGAACAGGTGACGTGGAACTGTGACCCCTAGCACACACAAGGTATGGGCGTCCGGAGGGGGGTGCGAAAGGGGCAGTTGCACCCCCCACTCCTGGATTTTGAAAAAAAATCGCTTATTTCTCAAAACTGATATTTATTAAGTTTATTCTAAAAAAGGGAATATTTTTAAATTTCGGTTTTAAATTTTTAATTAAATTGTCTCTACAAAATGGGTTAAACAAAAAGCAAGAGGGGTATATTTTTCTTTATCATCATCCCAAAGTTGCCTCCCCCCCTGCCCCCCTGGAAAAAAGTCTCCGGACGCCCGTGCAAGCAGGAGGCACGCGCAGGGTTAGGAGTGATTAATTTGCAGTGATGAAGGGGGAAACACCTACAGGAATGGTGGTAATGCATGCGTGAACTGATGCCAGCGCCAAGCCAGCCAAAGTAGCCCCAACGGGAAGCCAACCATCACGGCCAACCAGCGTCGACAATCTATTTCCCGGCGGTGCTGATTGGCCGTGGTTGGCTTCGCGTTGGGGCCACTTGGCTGGCTATCCAGAGGGTGGCGACAGGGACGCCCCCTCCCGCAAGAGTAATAAAATAGAAAAATATTATGACATTGTGTATTATTCTGTATAAATAATTAATGTGAATTTAATTATTTAGGCTATAGTATTAAATATAGATATTAAAATATAAATTACAAGAAAATTTTAAATCTTGTAAAAGAAGGTTAAAAAAATGTACTTATGTACTTTTATATATTTCGCCCCCTCCAAGAAAGGCTCCTGAATCCACTTCTGCCTGGGCGGGATAGGTGGTACAACTGAGCAGAGGATGCAGAAAATGTTGACCCCATAAATAAAAGTGTCAGCAGAGCAACAGTTTGTGGCGAAATCCATTAAGTAGAGAAATGAACTATATCACATTATTAATGGGGTACCATAGGGTACGTGTCCCTATTACGGTGCCCTGTCCCTATTACGGTGCCTTTATACTTAAAGAAGCCGTACAAAAAAACTCACATAAATAAATAAGGAAAGAAATTTTTTTAATTAAGTTGAACTATTAATGTATGCGTTGCAAACGACAGGGTTGCATTTTTAATCAATTAAAGCATAGTAAAAAAAATTAAAAAATGAATACCTATGAAGATTTCGATGGATTTACCCAAATCCTTACCGGAAACGGTAAGGAACACGTATTTTACAAACGTGAATAAATTGATAATTATCATGATTTGCATTTATGTAAAGTGTTAATTATATCATAAAAGGTTCCAATTTTATGAAAAAATAGCAAACTGAGCACTTTTGAAACGCTTTCGTATTTTTTAAAGTGAAGCCAGTAATAGGAACAGGAATTTAACGCTTGTCCCAATTACCGTGCCCCTCAGTGCCCACTGGCTCCCTCTGCAACCAGCGTCGGCAGAAAATAGTTGCGAAGAGTCTCCGAGTGGAAGGAGAACCAACCTTGGCGTCGATTGGTTCGGAGCCAATACTTATCTTGGCGTTGATTGGTTTGACGTTACGGCGTCTTCATGCGCATGCGTGGCGTGTTCCTCCTCCACCCGGAGACTCTTCGTCATCGGCAATCTATTTCCCGCCACATTGTGAACTGGTGTGAACAGAACCACGGGAGCTTTGAATACGAGACATTTTGGACGTGAAAAACTGTGAGAATATTGATACACGTAGACGCTGTAAGTATAAATTAATAAAGATTTATATAATATTTATTTAACAAATTACTTTACAAATATCGTTTATCTCAGCAACATCGAAATGAATAAAAGTGCAAAGAAACGTAAGGCGTATAGTGAAGACGCACTGGCGAAAGCTTTGGAAGACGCAAGGTCGGGAACTCCTATAAACATTGCCAGTAGATTGTATGATATTCCACGGACAACAATTCATAGTAAGATAAAACAGAAATTCAAGAGCAATAAACCAGGACCTGCTACGGTAATAACTGCGGATGAAGAAACTCAAATTGTGAATTGGATTTTATTTATGTCACGCCATGGAAGTCCTGTGACGAAGGAACATTTATTAAACAGTGTGGCGGTTTTTATTAAAAACACAAAAATGCCAAGTCCCTTCATCAATGGTCGACCAGGTCGGCACTGGTATGAGGCATTTCTTCGTCGGCATCCCGAATTGAAGTTAAGAATGAGTGAAAATATTACAATCTCCAGAGCTTTAGTGTCTGAAGAAAATATTAGATCCTGGTTCAAAGATATTGGCAACTATTTAACGAAGAAAAATCTAGTAAATATTGATGCGTGCAGGATATTCAACAGCGACGAAACGTCATTGTTACTAAATCCTAAGGGAGGTCGTGTGCTCGCAAAAAATGGATCCAAAAATGTATACAAAATAGTAGGAAATAATGAAAAAGAAAATTTAACAGTTCTCGTCACGGGTAATGCGGCCGGGCAGTTAGCCCCAACGATGGTAGTGTATAATTATAAGAGAGTCCCTAGTAATATCTATGCCAATTTACCATCGGACTTTTGTGCTGGTACCTCAGAAAAAGGGTGGATGACTGCCATGCTCTTTTACGAATATGTTGCAAATACATTTTAGCCATGGATCATAAAAATAAATTATGAATTACCCGTAGTTTTATTTGTGGATGGGCATGTGTCCCACTTGACGCAGCCGCTAAGTGAGTTTTGCCACACGCATGGCATAGTATTGGCAGTTTTACCACCAAATGCAACTCACTTCATGCAACCGATGGACGTGAGCATGTTTTTTCCATTAAAAACGCATTGGAGGAAAAATGCAAATATGTATAAAATAGAGAACGAAGTGTTGAGTGTGCCGAAAACTAATTTCGCTGGATTACTAAAAAAAGTTTTCAGTGAAATGGACCTCCCAACAATTTTGGGTCAGGGTTTTAGAGCGTGTGGACTATATCCATTTGCAGTAGAAAATGTTGATTTCTCAAAAGTTTTCAAGCGCTCAAAAGAAAGCCAGGAAACAACAGATGCACAAACGACTTCATGTAATGCATCTGTATTACATACGTTTGAGCAATATATTCATCCAGAAAAGCTGGAGACATTCAGATGCTCTATAAACCAAGATCAATGGATGGGTGGAATTGAGGATCAAAATCTATTTCATGTGTGGCAAAAAATGCAACAAGATTGCCATGAAAAAGAACCGGACATACAAAATCCCACTGAGGCTGATGTAAATAATAAAATTCTGTTTTAATATATTTGTTAACGATATTAGTTTGGATGTAAATTTTTATATTTGTGTATAGCAGAATGGCACATTCATGGAATATTTGTTGGAATCTCAATGTGGAACATCAAATGATCATCAAATTGACCAGGGAGAAACAGATTTCCAAATAATGGACACGATGGAAAATGTATACCCACCAGATGAAGTTGCAAAAACAGAAGATTTTCATGCCGAAGTACTTGAATTATGAATTACTCTATAAATTTTAAACACGTATTTTTATATCCATATTTTTATTAAGCAATTTAGATCTATTTTGTAAATTTAGTTTTTAAATGAATTTATATTTATATTTCAGTAGTACAATAATACACTACACATGTAATTGTATATATGTATATATATATTCACAAGTTTGCAGTAAAAAAAACTTTGGAATATTATTTACTAATAGACAAGTTATTTTACAGGTGTCAATGGCAAGTAATCATCAAAATAAAGAGATATTGTCTGATATCGAAGCAATATTTTCTATTGATGATGAAGGAAATGTTCAGTTTCATGAACCTTCCGATTCATCATTGCATTTAAACAAGGTGCTGAATACTTTTAATACAATTAGCAAAGAAACAGACAAAATTTGTACCCCTAATATCAGGAATGAAAGAAAGATATGTACAGATAAACCTAAAGTATTGGAAGATATTCAGCACTGTAGTGCAATAGGAAATACTGGTTTGCCTTCACATTGCAAAGAAGGTAACGAAAATGCAAAAATACCTTTCCAATTTAAGGACTTCATATTTTGGCCCAAAGAAGATACTGCCGCAAAAAATAAACGACCGAACAAAGTGAAATTGCCATCAGTCTTGACATCGGAAGAGGGTCTAAGGTGGTATAGAGAAAAAGAAGAGAAAAAGCAAGAGATAGAAAAGGAGAAGGAACTGAAAAAATTAATAAGAGCTGCGAAGACTGTTGTCAAGAAAGAATCTCAGAAAACAAAACAAAGGAGACGTGCAACAAATAGCACGACACCTGCACCTGGGAGCGAACACTCATACAAGACCCTCCCTTTTGAATTTGTAAATGTTAAGTAAAATAAAAAAATTCAATAAAAATTATGTAATTTACTGTTCAATCAATTTTCAGTGGCTTTATTTAATGACACCTGTACCTGAGAGCGAGATCCATCAAATTCCATCCCGTTTGAATACATGCATGTTAAATAAAATAAAAGATTTAATAAAAATTATGTAATTTACTTTCCTATCAATTTTCTATGACTTTCTTTAATATTATACAATTATTTTTAAGTGACGTTTCATAAAAGTAATTAACACATTCAATGCTGGCTTTAGTTATAAGAACAAGCTTTATATATGCATATTTTGTTTTGTAATGAAAAGGTAATATTAAATTGCATACAAACACCTCTCGTAGACAAAAAAATGTTTTGAACAGTTCAAAGTTCGAAGACATAACCTAACGGCGGGAACGTTATTCAAAACAGGACACCGTAATTGGGGGCACCGTAATAGGGACAACGCAGTTTTCAGGGCACCGTAATTGGGACAAAAACATGTATTTTTATTTCAATTAAAACAATATGAAAAATTAATATTTTCAACTCGAAAAAATTGCCTTAATAAAGAGAAAGGTTCAAAAAACCAATATAAATTTTCACCAAATAAAATTAAAGTAAGAGAAGTCAGTAATTAATTCCTTCGTGAGCAAGTCGGCGTCAGAGCACCGTAATAGAGACACGTACCCTATGCTTTATAGTATGAGAATGTATTGCAAATGAAACTCGGTCGAGGTGGCGCCCTGATCGTATTGCTCAAGATGGCGTCTGAGCATGCGCGTGATGACGCCGTGACGTCAAACCAATCAACGCCAAGATGAGCTTGGCTTTGCGCTGGCGTCGATTCGGTAATGTGTGCATGAACTGCGCCTGCATCAATTCACGCACGCATTACCGAATCGACGCCAGCGCAAAGCCAGCTCATCTGGGCGTTGATTGGTTTGACGTCACGGCGTCATCACGCGCATGCTCAGACGCCATCTTGAGCAATACGATCAGGGCGCCACCTCGACCGAGTTTCATTTGCAATACATTCTCATTCAATAAAAACACATCTTACTCCAAACCTATATACTTTCTCCGTTCCGTCGTGGGTAAAAATACTGACCAATAGCAGACGAAGATTATAACATGTCAATTTATTACAAACAAAGTCAATACATTATATTAGTATGTACAACTACTCTGATACATTTTATATATATGTACATTATATATAAATAATATGCACACACATTCATGGCTCACATTCATATACTTATATATATACTTATATATATATATATATATATATATATATATCAATACAAAAGCTTTTTTTATGTGAATATACGTTGTAACATGTAAACAATGCTATCGGTTTTGCAAGATTGATAAAGATGAAACGCAAACAAGGTGTTACATACTGTTATTATCAATTAAAGAATACATGCACAGCCTTAAACAGAAGCAAGTGTACTTCAATTTGTTCTATCACCATGGAAAATACTGTAATTTCTATATAACTTTCATTCAAACTAACTTCCTCCCAGAATTTTAACTTGTAAAGCTTTAGCCTAACATCTCTATGTAAACTGTCTGCAGCTTCTCACACAAAAATAACACCTTTTACAACATTTATATTGAAGTATATGCACACACTGCACATTATAATTTACTTATAATAGATTTGTTTATACAGAATTATAATATTATTTGATGAATTATAAAACATGTTGTATGTCATCCAACCATGTTTAATGTCTAATAACATTTTTTTATCTATTTTGGAACTATAAAGTACAATCATAAAAAAAAACCAACAGATTATCAAAGATATTTAAAGGCTATAAATACATCTAAATTTATCTCTTTAAATTCTTTCCTGGTATACATAATATCAAAAGAAGACATAATTTGGTCATAAACTGTCGGAAAACAAGGAGAATTAGCAACTACTCCTTAATTGGAAAATATTACAAATATTTACATACTACTTATTATTATAATTTCATTTTTTTTTTACTGTATATAAAATTGTATATCCGTATTATCCAGAAAATCCCAAATGATTAATTTAATAAAAATGTTCATATAAATAAACGTTAAATACTTTCAGGCTAAAATATGAATTCAATCAGACTTGGACAATATTCTGCACGATTTATCTGTTTCATTTTCCTAGGCGCTATAAACAATCTGCTTGAGCTGTGATTAAATCCCACCCACGCTAGTACACTTAATATTGAAAAGATTTTCAACTGATTGAACATTCACTGCAAGAGGAACAATCACACCTTCATATTAAAAAATAATATCATTAATATGCTAGTTTCAAAGCTTCTGAAGATAGAATGAATATTACTCTAACACTTGTAGCGGAGTATTTAGCGTAACAATCATTGAACAGAAAAAGATCACATGCAACGATATACCGTTACATCTCAAGAGAACAACTAAATTTAATTTCGTAGTTAGGTTTGGTAGTAAACCCGTATAAAATTCTGCCTCCAAAATTTCGAATGGTATTTGTTACACTCGTCGACTGCTGAAAGTGGATTTATAATTGGACTGAAATGGTCGCTATTTGAAAAAGTTGCACAGCAATAATAGTGTCGAATTTAAACGCATAGAACACAAAATTTTTCTATGAACAGCACTGATGACTTTATTTATTATTAGTGTTAACACAATTGTAATCAATTATTCTCGTAAAGTATCTATAAAGACCCAGAATACGAAATAATTCAGCTATATTTTTGCAATAAACAATGGCGAAGTATGAGTGCTCTTTACAATGAGAGAGTATATTAGGGACTCGTTACTTGCGTGCTAAACGGACCCGTTAGTGGCGCAGGTGATAGATTCGCCACTTCGTGAGGCTGCTTCAAGCGAGTGACCCCCAGGTCAGCTGTACTTGACGTTCAAAATCGACGAACGATGAATCAGCACTCTTATGTATAAAAACTGAAATTTCTAAAAAAATTCTGCATCTTACTGAAAGAGTTTTTAATGGATTAGCAAGTTCTTCTTAATAAAATGAGTCTCGATTGAATCATTTTGAGTTACAGTCTATTCTCGTTGTAAGATCGCCAGACTTTTTTCGTTGTATGATCATCTCTACCCCCCCCCCCCCCCAACTAGGGAGATCCCCCGCCGGGACCTGTCAAGCGTAAAAACCAACGTCCATTCTTTCTCATTCGCTCTCACTCTCTCACTCGCTGTCCATTTCTTCGACTGTCAACTACCGCTATTGGCAAAACATAAAACAATAAACACCAGCTCGAGCCGAAACGAGGTGCTAAATAATCGCTTGCGCTGTTCGCGATTTAAGTCTCTGCCCGGTCCTGAGTGGTGAATTTACAACGAGAATTTACTGTATTAAGAATCATACGAAAACTAAGGCAGTAGAATATTATTTAACTGAAAATCTAGTCTAATTGAACCTCTGTTTGGATTCATTCTTGTCGAATAAATCTCGATAACCCAAAAGAAACTTCCTCTTTAAGATAAAATAGATATTGATTTGCTGTTTTACACGCTCTTATGCTTTGTCTCTCTCGCTCGTAGTCATTAGGGCCGATTGCAGTACGCGTCAAACTCGAGCATACTCGTATACTCGGTTCTCGTGCAAGCTTATACGAAAAAGCGTCTATTTATTCGCTGAAAGCTCACTTCGCACTATATATTGCAACTCGTTCAGCGCATCATATTTGTGAGATTTTCTTTTCATTGGGAAACTTTCACAAATATGAGACTATGACGAAAATTGAAAGAGAAAACGTAGAAAATGTAATTTTTCCATAATAGTATACAAAGGACAATGTTAAAAATAGGTTAATTTTGGCATTGACGACCAAAGAATAATTCTTTCACAGATCGATTCTATACCTTCCAAGGAACAAAAAATGTATTGGCCATTTTCCCGAGAAGTGATGGGAAAGTTGTGAAAAAAGAGGCCAAAGTGTAAGAATATGACTGAGACCAGGGCGCGAATTTTTTGGTTTGATTCTCTTCGGAGCATGATCTACTGGCAGAATAATCACTTAAAACATCATAACAAGGATTATTTATATCAATTATAATGAATTAGTATTCTGTATAAACATCAAAGTGGTGATAAATAATGCTTTATCGATATTATAAACATCGAAAACAAGAAATTCTTCTAGTAATAGAACGTAAATAAGGATAAGTAATAAGGTTTAACCTTAGTTTAACATAAGTGTTAAACTAAGTTGAATGTACAATAATTAATCTACTCTTGTTGTCATTACTTACATGTTTCGTCTTCATACGTCTGTGTCACTTTCTTCGGATGACGATGCATTTATGAAATAATCATTCAGAAAGCTCGCAGACAAACGGACTGAAGATTTGTGTCGAGCGAAACCGAAATACCATAAAATCATCGCTACATGTGAGCAGCAGCCTACAACTCGTTCACCGATTTTGCATCCGCATGTATGTCCAATAATTGCATCAAGCCCGGTTTTGGTTTTGTCCAGTAATACGTAAACGAAATATTTTACACTGTTTGAATGTCGCGAGCGTAACTGAGTTTTTAATAAAAGGCTGTTACGAATATCTATTGCTATTTGATATTTTTGATAATCGATTACCGAAGTTGTGTTAGCTATTGTGAATTCAAAGTCACCATTCTCATTAATATGATCCGCATAATAGTGAGGAGCTTGTTTTAACTGATACGTTCCACACGTGTCTACACGGAGATCGCGATCACTTAATTTGGGGAAAAAATCTAATGTTGTAGCTTCGATACGTATAAATTGTGATCTGCGTGCATTTAAGTTTTCTCGACGTACTAATTCAGATAGGCGATTAGGCTCGTTTGATTGCTGCAGCATTTTATCAATCATGAGCTGGTCTAATTGAGTTGTAACTATTGGTTTGAAGGTAGCATTTAACAAAGCACACACAGTGAGTGACCCCCTCTTCTCTCAGGTTTAGGAATTAGAGGGGGAACTTTAGGCGAAGAGGGATTCACTCCCACTCTTCTTCAGTCTACCTCTCCTTAACCCACTGCTACCTCACCGACAAACATGGAACCTTTTCTGGCAGCCCTGGACGGCACAGCGTGTACTGTACAGCGTGGATGGCAGAGCGCAGACGGCAGGTCGTGCACCGTACAGCGTGAACGGCACAGCGTAGAAGGCACCCCCCAAAAAACTTCAAAAAAGTAAAAAAATTACGCCAAGTACATGAAATCAAATAAATCACAAAAAATAGAAGATAAGAATAATAATTACAAAATAAAAAAAAGATGTGAAATCAGAATGAGCTGCAAGTACATAAAGGTGCTTTTCCGCTGCGTGCAAAGACGACACTGTGTAACGCAATGTAAGATTCGGTGCTTTCCAACTGCGCTTAATAATATTAAGCAGATATTTTTTTATACAAATAAATATTTTAATACGAATAAATATTTTATTCAAAATACTTGGCGCTGCTCACCGAATTGGTGTTGCTAAACTTAATACATATGTATAAATTGCATTAATCTTTTTCTTTCTTTCTTGTGCGTGCGTTTGTGAATGTGTGTATGCGTGCGTTTGCATATGCTCGTATGCTATTAGAATTAAATATATATAGAATAAATCTGACTGCGTTTGTAATATGTATATGTATATGTTTATGTATTTTAGATTGTAAAGGAGTTATTGTAAATTATTAATACTAAGACAATTAACATTTTTTCGGTTTCGCAGCGCCAAGTATTTTGAATAAAATATTTATTCTTATTAAAATATTTATTTGTATAAAAATATATCTGCTTAATATTATTAAGCGCAGTTGGAAAGCACCGAATCTTACATTGCGTTACACAGTGTCGTCTTTGCACGCAGCGGGAAAGCACCTTTATGTACTTGTAGCTCATTCTGATTTCACATCTTTTTTTTATTTTGTAATTATTATTCTTATCTTGTATTTTTTGTGATTTATTTGATTTCATGTACTTGGCGTAATTTTTTTACTTTTTTGAAGTTTTTGGGGGGTGCCTTCTACGCTGTGCCGTTCACGCTGTACGGTGCACGACCTGCCGTCTGCGCTCTGCCATCCACGCTGTGCAGTACACGCTGTGCCGTCCAGGGCTGCCAGAAAAGGTTCCATGTTTGTCGGTGAGGTAGCAGTGGGTTAAGGAGAGGTAGACTGAAGAAGAGTGGGAGTGAATCCCTCTTCGCCTAAAGTTCCCCCTCTAATTCCTAAACCTGAGAGAAGAGGGGGTCACTCACTGTGTGTGCTTTGTTAAATGCTACCTTCAAACCAATAGTTACAACTCAATTAGACCAGCTCATGATTGATAAAATGCTGCAGCAATCAAACGAGCCTAATCGCCTATCTGAATTAGTACGTCGAGAAAACTTAAATGCACGCAGATCACAATTTATACGTATCGAAGCTACAACATTAGATTTTTTCCCCAAATTAAGTGATCGCGATCTCCGTGTAGACACGTGTGGAACGTATCAGTTAAAACAAGCTCCTCACTATTATGCGGATCATATTAATGAGAATGGTGACTTTGAATTCACAATAGCTAACACAACTTCGGTAATCGATTATCAAAAATATCAAATAGCAATAGATATTCGTAACAGCCTTTTATTAAAAACTCAGTTACGCTCGCGACATTCAAACAGTGTAAAATATTTCGTTTACGTATTACTGGACAAAACCAAAACCGGGCTTGATGCAATTATTGGACATACATGCGGATGCAAAATCGGTGAACGAGTTGTAGGCTGCTGCTCACATGTAGCGATGATTTTATGGTATTTCGGTTTCGCTCGACACAAATCTTCAGTCCGTTTGTCTGCGAGCTTTCTGAATGATTATTTCATAAATGCATCGTCATCCGAAGAAAGTGACACAGACGTATGAAGACGAAACATGTAAGTAATGACAACAAGAGTAGATTAATTATTGTACATTCAACTTAGTTTAACACTTATGTTAAACTAAGGTTAAACCTTATTACTTATCCTTATTTACGTTCTATTACTAGAAGAATTTCTTGTTTTCGATGTTTATAATATCGATAAAGCATTATTTATCACCACTTTGATGTTTATACAGAATACTAATTCATTATAATTGATATAAATAATCCTTGTTATGATGTTTTAAGTGATTATTCTGCCAGTAGATCATGCTCCGAAGAGAATCAAACCAAAAAATTCGCGCCCTGGTCTCAGTCATATTCTTACACTTTGGCCTCTTTTTTCACAACTTTCCCATCACTTCTCGGGAAAATGGCCAATACATTTTTTGTTCCTTGGAAGGTATAGAATCGATCTGTGAAAGAATTATTCTTTGGTCGTCAATGCCAAAATTCACCTATCTTTAACATTGTCCTTTAAATTAGTATACAGGGAGCCTTTTCGGCTTGCAGTCTGTCTCGTTCGCCACGATAACAATAAAAGTGGACGGGGTAGCGATCACCTTATTTCGAGCCAAAAACCAGGTTCCTTCGAGATTTTACTAAAAATGATTTAACGTATCATGTTTATTTCACCCTCTTGGCTACCTATTGCTGGCCGCCCGCGCGAAGCTAAGGGTGGGTCCAAATCAGAGTTGCCACACATAGAAAATTAATGGCGGCGAAGGGAAGACGTGACGTAGTACGAAGTAGTAGAAGGAGATCACTTACAGTCAATAACGGTATATTTGTGTCGGTGACACGGTGACGTACAGTAAACTCTTGCTATGAGCGCATTTCAACCATGCGTTGAACGCGTGTCGTTATTCCCACCATTTCTTGGAATCCTTCGAGAGGGGAGATACTGAGAGCGAGCGAGAGGGGACGAAAGGGTCGACACGACGTTACCGTTAGCTACGAAAGAGAGAAATCGTGACACATTTTTCGTTGCGCGTTCGCCGCCAGCCCCAAGCACGTGTCGATAGCAAGAGTTTATTGTACCAAAATTCGCGCATGACATGCACAAGTCGATTACTCTATATAGGGGCCGTCCTTAAATTACTTAAAGGTAATTTTGGCGATTTCTTGCCCCCCCCACCCCCAGTGTAAAAATTCGTAAGATTTGATATTCCAACCACCTCCCCCACCCTTTCTTACGTAATATGTTTCACATTGCATTTTTTCAACTATTAAAATTCTTTTAAAGGTTTATATAATTCATTTAACCCGGTTTCGCGTGTGTGATGAAACATCGTTTTTTAGACTACTCATACTGAAAATTTGGTTAAAAAAATATTACGTAAGTCGCTACCTGACTCCCTTTCCCCCTTATAAGAAAATTTAAGAAATTCGCGCCCCCATCCCGTACCAAAAAGTCTTAGGTAATTTAAGAACGACTCCTTAGGTGTATGTGACGTTATGTCTTCCTTACGTGTAGGGATTTGCCTGACTCTGGTTCAGATAAGGTAGAGCCGAACCCCGAGCCTAGCACGCCTAATGCCTGCTTTTTTTACGCCATAGTACTCTGTGTATGTTGACGAAAATCTGAAGAAATGTACGTTTCACACGTACAATGGGTCAAAAAGTCTTCATACAGTGCGGTTTAGAAATTTTGAAGCTGTATTATTTTGAGGCAATAGTTAGCAATGATATTTTATTTACATTATTTCTATTCGTCTATGTTTAATTATAAATTATACAAAAAACTGTTATGACTTTATTAATAGTTAACTCGAAAATGTGCGTTTAAGATGAACTGGATAGAATCAAGGTCAAAAAAATTTCTGTACACCAACTATAAACGCAAGAAACAGTGTACGAAAACACAATGGAGCAACGCATCGTTTCATTTGGAGGCAGTATCATTTTCGTAAACGAAGGAAGTAGATCTAAGTCAAACTAAACATAAAATTAATTCTATAAATGGAAATTCCTATCCCTATACTTGAACTCAACTGATAGTGAAGTTGACAGAAGAAGGAAAGTCAGCTCGAGAAGCTGCTGGTGTAGTAAAAATCCACACTCTACGATCCAATACATCATTTGAAGGTACAAAGAAGATCGAAGGAGCTTTTCAAAGATCAAACACGTAGCGGCCGGCCACAAAAAATGGAAGCTCTTCATAGACATGCATTTTTAAGAACGATCAGGGTTGAACCAAAAACAAGTGCTCCAAAATTGGCTAACATAATCGAAACTGATTATGGTGCCAAAGTTGTGCCTTCAACAGTTCGTACTGTCATTAGAAAAGCAGAGTATAATGGGTAGCTTGGAAAAAACCTTTCATTAGTAAAGTAAATAAGGAGAAACGGTGGGTTTTGCAAGAGCTCATTAGAAGAGTGGAGCTACATTGAACCTGCATCGACAGCAAAATTAGTTGCTTCCATGAAAAAACCTACGAGAGAAGTACTTAAGGCCAAAGGAGGACTCACGGAGCATTAACTGTAATCAAAATGCAAAACATGGACCGTTTATTTTCATTTTGTCATTTTTTATTTAACTGTTGTTCAGTTGTAATTTATATTTTATTTCCCTGTTAATTAGTTGTCAAAGATTCTGTATCTTTATTATATCAATACGTAGGTAATATGTTACTTTCAAAGATACTTGAAAGAATTTTTATTCATTCGTGTTATGTTTTAAGCCATAATGATAAATTAGTTCAAGCAAGGTATACGGAGACTTATTTGGCTCACTATATGTAGACACGTGGCATTATGGTATCTGAACTGGTGTTGGGCTCAGGGCTAAACTTTTAGTGAACAAGCGGCGTTTTTCATATACATATAGGCTTGCACACGGACCGAGTAAATGAAGAACAGAATGTCAGGTGCTCCAAAAACGAAGTGAGACAATATAGGGGAGACCGGGGCAGATTGTAACAAAAAAGTTTTCACAGTTTTTTCTCGAAAGTGTTTTCCTCAATCAGGAAATAATTTGCGTGATTTACTACTTAAATATGTGGTGAACTACTTGCGTGAAAATACGTGACAAAATCTTGGACATTTAGACATCTAGCTTCATCTTAAACAAATCTGAACCTTTGTTACAATGTGCCCCAGTCCGGGGTAAATTGTAACACATCTGTTTTACTTATTTAAATACAAATATGGACACAAATAAACATTTCTAAAAAATATAAATGAAAACACAGATCATTATTAAACATTTTATATACATTAGTTAAACAATCATTGCTTCTTCATCTGATTCTATCAACATCTTCTTCTTCGCTTTCTTTACTTCTGCCTTTATACTTTTTTTCTACTTTTTGGATTCTCGATTATTCTGTTGTTCGTCTAGAGCATCTTTTTCCGGTGTGTCAGCAAATAGCTTGGTTTATCACCATTTAGAGCGGAGTAAGTAGTAACATGTTACAATTTACCCCGAGCTTGAATATTTGCGTTTTATCTCAGCAAACGAGAAACTAAACATCAAATTACTAAAATGCGTACACATTATAATAAACCAATGTGTACTGATTTGTTTGCGACAAAAAAAGCAAAAATTCAAACGGTTTCTAATGACGGTTAATTGAAATAAAAGTGCTAAGACAAAATTTACTTACGTGCTCTAAATACTACAATTCTGGGCTATAACCACAAAATGAATACATAACGCTCGTTTGTGTCACTAAAACCGCCGGTGCTAATATCGTCAAGCAGCTCTCACATGCTGTGGGTTACCAGATTTGTCGTTCAAAAGATTTTACTTATGTTACAATTTACCCCGTGTTACAACCTACCCCGGTCTCCCCTATCATATTATTCATATTTCATCTGTACCTTTCGCTCTTGCGTTCGGCATGATAAAAGCGCAAAGCCAGCGCTCACAAACGCGTTCCCTACATACTATGATTCCTGGTAGAGAAACACGCCAGGCATTTAACGAATCCCTACTGTATTTTCAGAATAATAAAAGCGAAGTTTAAACACGCCAGTGCCATTTAACAAAAACTGTTTGTCTCGGATAAGGCGATGGTCACTTTTAGCGAGGAGGTAACATTGAGAGTGAGCGAGATAATGTAAAATGCTATTTACTATTTAGAGTGGCCGTTTTAAGGTGGAGTTTCCTAGCCGCGATCCTGCGGCGGCGGCCGGCGGCGGCGGCCAGCGGCCGCGCCGGCGACCAAATCCTAAGCACCGCTCTTATGGAGAAGCATGTAACCGTTTTCCTAGCCGCGTTTTCGAGCGGCGGCGGCCGCCCGCCTGCTATAGCAGCAACCTAGGCTACTCAAGACGCAACACAATGCGATGAGTGTCTGTTTTCCGCCATAATGGCGGAATCTGCTAGCCGCGCGGCTAGCCACGGCGGCAAATCGCGTGACTTTTCCAAACTGAGTCATAGCCGCGGCGGCGCTGCGATCCTACGCCACAGTGGGACAGAATCCCAAAAATAAGGAAACAAGGCAGAATTCGAAAGTTATGGGATTATAATTTTTTTTTGTATATTGTAAACTAATAATATGATATCCTAAAAAAAGGGAAAAATATCGTGGCGACTACGTTTGATCTGTGTGTAAACACGTGTCAAAGTTTGTATGTTTTGTCTGGTGGAAAATTTTGAATCGAGTGTTTTAAATCGTGATGATATAAATTTTTTGGGAACCAAAATGAGTAGTATCGTTTTTGGTAAGCAATAGCAAACAATTAGTTACATACAGTACTTTTCCATAAGAAACCCATTGAAGAAATATCAGCAATTATCGGCTTTTTAGTTACCCTCCGGGAACTTCCGAGCAAATTTCTTTTTTGTTATATAATCAACATCTATTTGGCTTTGCAACTCCGAAAACAAGATTTGGCAATATTTACCAATAATGGAGTAATTACCTGTATTCTATGTCGCACAGCGAGGCTGAATCTCAAGAAATAGGGGGAAATTCAACATCACATTTTTCGCACTGAAACTGCGGAATATAATTAAGGAAGTTCATAAAAGAAAGTATTAATATACAACTCATATCTATATCCAAAGAGAACACTTGCGAGGTCGTACAGTGAAGTACCGAGTTGCGACACCAATTCATGTAAAAAAATGACGACCGTTTCATCCTAAAAGAGGCCGAAGTACTTATCTCGTCATACTTGTGTTGATACCGATTTTACGACCGTGTTGCATTGCGAAGGTGGCAACCTGTCTTGCAGAGGAACAAAGGAACAAAAGGGGTAATCCTCTGCGCGTGGTCCCGCCTGCGTTGTTCTCCCTACAAATTCGAGAGAGATCACTTATCTCTCGAGTATATGCGCGCGTTCAAATATCAAAACAAAAACACGCGCGACGTATTAGGTGCAGGAAAAAAGGGCACTGAGAATTAACCCTGAAAACTGTCCTGCAGTTCCACAAGTTATTTCGTAAATGTTTTCTAATTACTTTATAGCGTGTTGGAGACCAAACGGCTAGTGTCGTAAACCGTGACCCGCTAATAATCCGTTTTAGGACTTCACGCAGATGGCTACATCATGCGACTCATCCCCGGGGAAAACACAGAAAATCGCGTTTTTATAGTATACCTGTATTTTTCCAACTCTACGCCAACGCTTTGCAAAGGTGGGATTTTTCGTGACGAATAGTATTTGGAGTGTCGCACAAAACTCCCCCCTCAAAAGGATGTACCCTGAAGGAAATACTATTTAAATAGCGACTCACAGCGATAGTTGGTTAATACAGGAAACATTTCTGTATACATTAGATACGGGAAGTGTTCGACAGTATTACAGTGTTGTGTCAGTGTATCTGCAATGCCCACCATAAAGGTAAAATTTACCACTCTGGAGGATGAGACGCTGATACACTGCGTATCAGCTTATCCCGCCCTGTACGATGCTGCGGACGCAACTTATAGGGACCAAGAGTTGAAGGATAACGTGTGGAGAAACATATCCACCACAGTAAAAAGATCAGGTAAAGTATTCTTTAATTATATTTATTGCATCAACCATCAATCATCGAATAGTAGGGGAGACCGTTGCAAAATCGGGACATTAAGAATAAAATGTTATAACTTTGACATTATTAAGTAAAAAAGAAATTGCAATTGGAATTCATTAGAATAAACTCTTTTTCAAATAATAGTACATATCCAATTTTTTAAGCGGCAGGTGGAAAAATTAAAATAAATAATGATTTAAAAAATGATCCGTTTTTACGACTTTACCCCATGGCCTGGAGAACTGTGTTAAATTTTTTGTTTTTATTTCTTTTTAGTTGTAGTCCTTTCTTAAGATATGGTTTTAATTTTGATAACTTCCTCTTTTTTCCGTTTATTTGTTACATACATTTTGTCCAAATCCGGGTACCTAGTTTTACCCCGTACGCTTTGGCCCCTGCATACAATTTTGTAAATATTACGAATTATCAATAATACCATGGAGAAGTAAAAACAAGCCTTTTAATTATTTACACTTTAATATGCAGCAATTGAAGGCTCGAATGCAATAAGGAGACTAGCGCTCGAAAATGCGAAAAAGTATTGTCCACACGCTAATTTTGTTAAACTGGATTTTAAAAAATATAGTATTGTAAAGTTTGTCACGACACACATTTTTTTTTCTATTTACAGTTTTTTAATCGAATCACTAGTGTTCGAGATAAAAATTATAAACAAAAAATTTCTTCGACCAAAGTCAATATCTTTTTAAATATCTCTAGCGAAGCCGTAAAATATACGCACAAAACCATTATGTTAAAAAAATGTAATAATATTTAATTAAAAAGAAATACTGGACATAATCCATGTTTTTCAACGTTCGCCGTTAAAAAGTATCGCTCGCCACCAACAGTTAACAGCCGCGTATAATGCGCTATTTAGCAGTTTTAACACTCGCGTTGACAGTTGTTGGTTAGCGAGAATTACATATATATATATATATATATATATATATATATATATATATATATATATTGTCATATCTTCTACAATTATTTATTAATCAGTGTGAAAATTGGTGAAAAACTTCCTTGTATATTAAGGAAAAACTTTGTCGTTGCAAGTTTTATATATATGTACCTCAAAATTGCCTCGATACTTGTTAACGGCAAACGTTGAAAAGCATGGGTTATGTCCAGTACTTCTTTTTAATTAAATATTATTACATTTTCGAACATACTGGTTTTATACATACATTTTATGGCTTCGCTAGAGTTTCCTGAAGTTATGTTTTAAGTCTCATAACGATCCCTTAATATTTACTCAAGATATAGCAATTTATGTTTAAAAATTTATTGACTTTGGTCGAAGAAATTTTTTAGTTTATAATTTTTATCTCGAATACTAATGATTAGATTAAAAAATTGTTAATAGAAAAAAATGTGTGCCGTGACGAGTTTCAAAACACTACATTTTTTAATATCCAGTTTAACAAAATTTAATACTCCCCATCAATAGCTCCAATGCAGTTAGAAAAGTTCCATTTCATAATAAAGCTTTTTTCATTTCTTTTGAAATCGGAAATATTAGTTTATGGTAAAAATCGGGGCACTACTTTATCGCATAATTGTTTCAGTTTGTTTGTTTCAATAACACTTATGTACCCATATGATATTTTGAATGCAAATGATAAGGATCTCAATGCTTCTCCAGTAGCAATGAACTCCCCCAAAAATATATTATCTAATCATTTCAGCTGAGGACTGTAAAACTCGCTGGAAGAATATTCGCGATTCCTACATGAAGAAGAAGCGGGCCAACAAACACGGAACGGGGTCGGCAGCGAAGCCCAAAAAGCAATGGTCCCTCATGGGGTCTTTAGATTTTTTAAATAGTGTCGCGTCTGAGAGAAGGCAAGTATTTTTTTTTACACACAAGATGAGTTCTAAAATGCATTTTAAAAATTTATTTTCTTTATTTGATTGTAGCACACAGAGCAACCTAGAACTCCCAGAGAATGTCCCAAATGCTGTTAATGGCAGTAACAGCATTACCGAGGTGTCAGCACGATGCTGCGGACGCAACTTATAGGGACCAAGAGGACATCATTGAAAATGCTGCTTACTGGGAAGGTGTTCCATCACCAGAAACACCGTCAGAAATTGTAATCCCACCGTCCAGGAAAAGAAATCGCGGCCGCAACTCAGCTGCGGCGCCGAAAAGGCACAGGAGCGACTCCTGCAATTTCCTTGATGCTATTGCAACGCGGTCTTCCGAACGAGAGCAACTCCTACATTTGTCTATGGAGGAGGAAATTGATGAGACAATGCTTTTTTTTTAAAGTATGGGGGCGATGGGTAAATCATTGCCGCGAAAGCTGCTGGCGGAAGCAAAAAAGTCCGTGCTGCAAATAATGTTAGATTTGCAAGACAGAGCAGCAGAAGATCCATCAGCTGGTGCGAGCGTCCCTCCGAATCGCACAGACGATAATCACTGTTAATCACAGTTGTGCAAAATGTAATCTAATTACAACATACAAATTACGATTACAATGTAATTGTGTAGTTGAATACACATTATTTTCTGTAATCGTTAATTTAGGTAGTTGACGTTTTGGTTTCGTCAACTACCTAAATTAACGATTACAGAAAATAATGTGTATTCAACTACACAATTACATTTTAATCGTAATTTGTACAACTCTGCCGTCAGTGTTGCCGGGAATTTCATTGATGGAGAAGATTGTCAATGTATTATAACTATATAGAGCGTGAAAAAATAAAAACTTTCAGAAAAAATATTTACTTACGTACTTAGTCAATTTTTCGACAAACGCTGATAACTGTTAAAAAACGTGCAATCGCGGGGTCGGACATAAATGCATGGCATAGTAGAAGCGACTTCTTTCTACAGTAAATGTTTCCGCAGTAGAGCATATGTCGGTACAAAGTTATTAACAATTAGTCAACCTACCCCTTGGGACAACCAGCCCCGGTCTCCCCTACTCCAAGACCCGCAGTCACTTTATTGCCCTTAGCTTAGGACCTCTCCGAACCTTTGCTAAAACGACACTCGTTCTCGTGATATCGAAGCAGACACATCTCTGTGAATTCGCGATCTACAGACGTTCGTACCGTGCAAAATATTAAGTGCTGACGTGACAGTGCGACGTTATCTATACGTAAAGCGTTTTAAAATCCTACAATGAATCGCAAATTGCTGCTGCGTGCGTTGCTGCAGGAAGAAGAAGATGACGACATGCTTCTGCTAGCATATTTCGAAAGCAGAAAGAGAAGGAAAGCGCACGCAATGTATCAGAAGCGAAGGACCGAGGGTTATTCTCGAATTTTAATAAGAAACCATTTAGTGGATAATGATGAAACGTATAGACAATTTTTTCGTCTAAATAAAGAACAGGTTCATTTTGTTCTGAATCTTGTTGGAAAGGATTTGGAGAAAAAATCCTATTCAAGAGTAAAAAAAAATCCATTTCACCCGAAGATAAGCTGCTCCTGACATTGAGGCAAGTTAATTTTTCACAAGCATATTTTATTTTTTCGTCACATAATTATATTACAGTTGTTGTATATTTTTACGGTAGATAATTGAAAGTACGTATGTCCTCTTAATAATCACGCTCCGACTGTTGATTTGCACATGCGTTGTACGCTCTTGCTTCGCTCGGTGCATGCTTTCCCGTTCATTCTCTCTTCGCCCTCGTACATTCGATTCTCCCTATTCCGCTTTTTTAGACCTGCGCTCTCTCTTTCTCTCTCCTTTTGCCAATTACCCTATCACTCATTCGATCATCGCCTAAGTCGTCACACTCTCTCCCTCTCTTTCACTGTCGCTCTTGGTTGGTTTCTTGCACAGACGCGTTTTTCTTTTTACGGGGGGGGGGGGGGGATATCTTTATAGACACCTAGACCTTGCGGGGTGTGAGACCGAGGTAGTGTCGGATCCTTATCGATTAAAACCCCACGGTGACCAACCTCCGTACGATTCGGTGTGACCTCGGGAACATCACCGCTATTGTATGTTACTAATATCACACGCACCAACACATGTATCTTGCACTGATCCCATTTTTAGATCATTAAGCAATTTAAACACCATATGTTCCTCCATCTCTTCTTACAATCACCAGCTGAACTAATTAGAAAATATATTTTTACAGGTTTCTAGCCACTGGCGAATCTTACAAATCATTATCATTCGCTTTCCGAATATCGGCCAGCTACATCAGTGTGATTGTACGCACAGTATTAGAACACTTGTGCGATAAGTTAGTTAGAATATTTATGCCACAACCAAGCATGGCGGGTTTTGAACAGATAGCGAACGACTTTCTACTTCAGTGGAATTTCCCGAATTGTGTTGGAGCTATTGATGGAAAACATATTCGAATGCAGTGTCCCGGCAATAGCGGTTCTTTATACTATAACTACAAGAACTTTTTTTCCATCGTATTATTAGCATTGGTAGATGCTAATTATAAATTCATCTTCATTGACGTTGGCTCATATGGGAAAGAAGGTGATAGTGGAATATTTAATAAATCAATTATGGGCCAAGCTATTCGCGAAGGGAAAATGAAATTTCCCATGGAGAAAGTTCTGCCGGGATCGAACGTGACAGCCCCTCACGTTATTGTGGGCGATGAGGCATTTCGCCTCTCAAAACACATACTCAAACCATATACAAAGAACGTGGCATCACAGGATATATCGAAAAAAAATTTTAACTATCGCCTGTGCCGAGCCCGTAGGGTGTCGGAAAATGCGTTTGGGATATTGTCCCAGACATTTCGCATTTTTTATTCCCCAATCGCGGTATTGCCGGATACAACCGACAAGATTGTAACCGCAACATGTTGCCTCCACAACATGTTGCGGGAAGTAATACTTCCGCGAAGCAACAACATTCGGAGCCAAGCCAGGCAAGATTTAATATGGTGCCAATGGTTGGAGTAGGAGGATTTGCAGACGCAGAAGGATTCAACATCCGGGATAGATTTCGAGCATATTTCAGTTCACCGGAGGGGGCCGTGGAATGGCAACAGGACAGTGTACAAAGAGGCATAATGACATAAATAAAAAATAAAAAAAAACACATGATATTAACATTCCACCAAGTACGGCGCGCACGACGGACAGGTACATTTTATTTTTTAAATTAGAACTATATATTATTTGTGTATTAAAAATTGATTAGCTTAATTGTGTATGCATTCGATAGTTGGGTTAGTTAACATAATTTTTCCGAATATCATTTACGTGTCCCATGAAAGATCCATGTCAAAGTATCAAATCAGAATGAGTTTGAGAATCAGTTATACTAACGTCACAATCAAATTGTATATTGAAAAATGATTTTTTAATTTCCATTCGTAATTATTTAATTGTAAAATTACTATTCGTTTATTTTAATTAATTTTTGTTTATTTTAAATAATGTTTTAGATTCTGTCCACTATTGTCTTTCGAGCAATAGCCTTCAGTTTTCGTCTTGGAGAAGCAACTGTAAATAATATCGTCCAACAAAATTGCCACACGATCCGTTATTACGCTTATTACGTCTAAATGTAATGAAAAATTAAAAAAAATGAACCGAGTTTTATGAAAAAGTGAAATATCCCGAAATGTGTTGGCGCAGTGGATGGCAAACACGTGCATATATTTGCTCCCAAAAAACTCTGGATCGGCATATTACAATTATAAAGAAACATTTTCCATTATTTTAATGGCAGTTGTAGATGCTAGTCACAAGCATATTACAATAAATGGCTGTTCCTGTGGAGGGAATAGTGATGGAACAGTATTTGCCAATTGTACATTTGGAAAACCTTTGCTTACTGGTGATCCGAGCTTGCACGTGCCACCTACTAAATCTCTCCCATGCACAGACATTTCGATGCAAAATATTTTAGTAGTAGATGAAACATTCGCGTTGAAAACAAATCAGACAAGACGCTATGCAAGTCTGAATGAACAAACTATGGACATTCGTAATGCTTTCGCAGACTGGTTCATTTCGCTTGCTGGATAAGTTCCTTGGCAATATGAATCCATAAGAAAATAATGTTTTATTTTATTATGTTAAATATATATTTATAATACTTTCGGATTTTATGTTGCTGCTTATTGATTTCCACGCACTTTCGTCTACATTTCGACTTTTGTAACAGGGTAATTTTTTGTCGTGGGTATATAATAGAATGATTTTGAACGGCACAAATCAATTATTTTTGTACATACATTTTATGGATTATATATACGCGGCATTATGCCGCATCTGTATTGCCGTAACGTAACGTATTTGTTGGAAGGGGGTGCATTAGAAATAATGCAAGTTAAATTTTTGTAATATACTAATATTAATTTAAGATACTATTAAAACTGTATTGAGTTTATCGTCACTCAACAGATTCAGAGAAGTTCTTCGTACTAATATTCATATTCTCGTTACTAATAGTAATTGGTGTTTATACTGAAGCGTATGAGATAATAAATCACTTGCATACCTTTGTCACGAACTTTTATCAATCATTTACTTAGCTGTTTATTTTTCTAGCCTTCAAATGATATTTTGTTATAACGTTAAATTACTTACATTATTTATAACATTATATTTAACGATTTAACTAACCATTCCTTCTCTTAACTGAAAAGATTAAAAAATGTCACCGGCATCCCTTTGGTTCTAAGTGCCTCATATATGTATGATGAAAGAATACATAAATATAATTAGCAATAATAAAGAAATAAGTATAATTGAAGAATACTTTACCTGTTCTGTTTAATTTAATTGACACTTCTCTCCGCACATTTTCTTTCACTCCTTACAAACATAAAGGACACAATATTTAATTGGATATATCCTCTATCAATGTTTTGTCCTCCGCAGACGAAAACTGTAACTTCGTTGACATTTCAGATACTCGCCACCAACACACACGCAAAATGTGATACTGAGAAGCACTTTATTGGTCATAATATAATCTCCTCCCTATGATCCACCTTTCCTTGCACCCAATACGTCGTGGATCCTTCTGTTTTGATATTCGAACGCGTGTACCTATATACTCGAGAGATAACGGATCCGTCTTTAATTTGAAATGAGGTGACCACGCGCAGTCAGCGGACTGCTACTAATATCCACCGAGGCGTATTGATAGTGAACTTGGTGGATATTACTAACAATAATACTAATTGGTAAATAAAAACTGAACAGGCTGACTTATGTCCCTAGCACGACGGAATAGGATTCGACTAAACGACCACCGTTGTTTGTCGTTTACCTAACTCGTTGGAAGCCTTGGCACTTATATACAGTCAATGTAAAAAGTATTCGTGCAGCGACCAATTTAAAGTAAAACATTGTACATCCATGTCAGTACCATATTTTAACAGAAAAAGATGATTAATAAATATTCTTAAATATTTGTAGAATAGATCTTGTATAAACAAATTTTGATTCCCCTTAACATTTATAAAAATATGAATAAAAGCAGATAAACGCGCAGAAATAGACGCGCAGAAATAGACGCGCAGTAAGTATTTGTACAGTTAAATAAGGGATTAATAAACTATGGAAATAAACTAAATATTTAATGTTTTATGAATTTGTGGGATTGTCTTTTGATTTTATAATAACTTCGAGCCTTCTTGGTATGGAATTTATTTAGTTGAATGTTATATCAGGTTGTATTTTATTCTAATACTACAATCAGGGTGATTTTCCAGCGGCACATGTCCTTTGACACATTTCTTTAGATGCCGCATGGAACTCCGTGACGAGAACAACCTCTCGCAGTGCCTCACCGAATTTTATGGCTTGCAACCCTCGAAGGGGTTCGAATATCATTAAGAAGTCAGAAATGTCTAGGATTTCCGCATTTCCCATCAGATCCTCCTCCTCCTACCATACGGCTGTATCATTTCAAGTTGTCTTCGTTAATAATAATCCGATTTACATGAAATTTCATATGATTTTCATCGGAAAAACACAAGGAATCCATTGGTGTCACTTCCATATTGAAACGATAAATAATAAAAAATTATTTTATTTCTGAAGCAGGTATGAATCCTTGGCCGTAGACCCTTTCAAGTGCGCTTGAACCAAAGTGGGACCCTGAACGCCGCGCGGCCGTAATCTGGCCGCCGCAACGGGCCGCCGGCCGCGGCCGCTGCCGCAGGATCGCGGCTAGGAAACTCCACCTTTACCATACCATCGAAGAAGAAATTGTTCACATTTGCAACTTTACTAAGAATGTTAGGACTTCGACCACTATTTCGAAGAAATTTCTTTACTATTTCAAGGAAATAGTACACAAAGGTGAAAACCATTATTGACTTTATTAATAGGGAACGTTGCGATCTCGTTATGCGAAGCGACTTGAATTGCAACTGAACGAGAACTCGAGGCAGTAAAACTTAATTAGCAGAACATTTATAATATAATGTCTATTATATATACTTCACCTGGTCTTTTGTTAGTTACATATTGCCCGGGTAACTCAAAATCGTTTAGATACGATCATGTTTGGTATCAGTTTCATCGCAAAAACCTCAGAAATACGACCAAAACAATTTCATAGATATAAAGTGAAAAATATAAAAATGTTACTTTTCTCATTTCACTGGTGAGTCATCATGAGGTGTAGATAATGTGAAGACTCGGTCGACCAGTTCCAAAAATAATATAGCGGGGGGTAATTCCGCAACAATTAAACGGACATTATTGTACCACTAATAATTGCTTGGTGGATAAACAGCGAGAAAATTTGGGCGCGTGATACCAATTCCAGCATCTGTGTATCAAATACCATCACAATTGTACACCCTCTTCATCAAAATTAGTAGTAATGTATTCAATGAATTTATACAGCGTGTATAGTGGCAGTGTCTAATTCGATAGCGGGTAATATGATTTTGTGGGCGTGAATTTATTTTCGCAGAATCACCTGTAAAGTCTGAACATTGTTTTTTCCTTGATTTTTCCCTATCGCTTATGGAAATTCAGTGCTTAGGCTTTTTGAGTTATTCTGTCGAATTTCCTAACAATCATGTAGCCACTAAAATCAACACTTAATAAGAGAGCGGCGAATCGCAAATTGTTTAAGGAGCAGAACACAAGTGGTGGAAACTGGAAGAAATGTGTTGCATTAAGAATTAAATAAGTAGTGAAGACAAGGTGGAAAAGGAAGGCATGAAACAGATAAAAAAGTAGCACTGCAAACTTGTCATAAGGCATATCTATAAAAGAATTTCTTAAACAAAAAAGATATGGTAAATGACATTAGGGGAGGATTCTCCGATTTCAATGACCTTCACATATGTTGTCAAGGTCATCATTATGAACAACATTTTCCTCTAAACTTTACGGCGCTCGGCTTTGGTTTACAAGATATTTGTAAAAAAAACTTAACATAATTGTACATTGAAATCTGCCTATACAGACAACTGTTTCACAGCTTCGACGGTATTAAGTTCGGTATAAAATATATTGGCCGGTGGGTTCGTTTTCGCGAGCAGTGATCGAGGAGAAATCAGCCATTACCATCCGACGATCGTGGATTTGTCAATTGGAGTTGCGTGGCCCTTGCAGGGTATGGTGGGGTAACGGGAACGCTGCTCGGCTCCGCCTGAACCTAGCCGTTTGGCTGTTATTTATTCTTAGCGTAATAGTTGCGTGCGTTACGAAGTTATGCGTAGGCCAATACGAGATGAAGCTATCGAGAAAGATTCAATGTTCTGACCAATAAAGCTCCAGAATTTTTTCGGAACTAAAGCACACCTATTCTGATGTGTGTATTTCTACGCTGACAGCTCGGTTTAGCCTACACACGAGAAGCTTGGCACCATCCACATCACTTCTGGCTCGCTCTTGTTCTGCGAAGGTGAGAGCGAGATGGAACGAGAGCGAGCCAGAAAACGTTGTGAAAAGGAGCACCGAGGCAGGCAAACTGTGTGGTGGGAGAATACCCGTCACGAAACTCACCGGCCAATATATCTGATACCGACCTTAGTATTGTTTGGGGCTAGGCTGGGGCGGGGGGCTGCTTGCGGGCACGTAAAGTCTAATTGTTGATTATATGATAAATAGTTATAAAATATGTGAATAAATATACTAACCCTAAAAATGGTAAACCTGTCGAAAAACATACCTCCTCACCGATCTCAATGACCTTGACACATGTTGTCAACATTTCCCTTTAAACTTTTTGGCGGTTCGCCTTAGTTTCAGAGATATTAATAAAAAACTTTCGGCATAATATATTGAGATCAGTTTCATAACCGACGGTATTAGTATTGGTTTGGGCTAGATTAGGGCGGGGGGCGTAAAGCATGGTAGCGAACCGATATGAGTATGTGTTAAACTCGGTAATTCTAGTGTTAACTGTGGGTGACGGGAAAGTGAATTGACTCCTTGCTTTGCGCCCCCCGCACTTACCTAGCCCCAACCAATACTAATACTGTTGGCTGTGAAACCGTCGGTAGTTCTAGTGTTAAGTAAAGTTTTTTGTGAATATCTCGTAAAACAAAGCCGAGCGCCGAAAATTTTAGAGGGAAATGTTGTTCAGAATGATGACTTTGACAACATATGTGAAGGTCATTGAAATCGGAGAATCCTCCCCTAATGTAAATATTTATCAACGATATTAATAACTAACGTAAAAGAAAAAACTGTTCAGGGGCTTGTCTAGACTATGGCACATTAGTTAAAGAAGAAGTGATAATAGAAGCAGTAAAGAAGGGTGAAACAGGAAGTATTAAGAGCCACCCCTGCAGCAGATTCTGCTACATTGATAGTTGTAAGTTTCAGAATGTTAGATTTACTGAAGCTGTTCAGTAGTCAATAATATACGTCGGTGGTATTTAGCAAACAACAGAGTACAAGCTCCATGAGTGCAGAGAGAAAAGAACAGGATAGTGGACGACATTCTTGAAGCCACACATCTCAAAGAAATTTTAGCCTGTCACCGATGTTTCGTTTTACTTTACAGTACATTCTATTTCTTACGAACGTTTACATATATAATCAACAAAATATAAATCCTTTCATTATGCATGTATCATACTCAAGAGAATTTTCAGATACAATTATTTTGAACTGATCAAATGCTCTGGCAGTTAAATGTTTTATTTTTAATCATTCTATTGTTTACCTTACATATTGAATTAGATAGCTAGTGATATGATCCATGGTGAAAGAATTACAAAGCTTCAGATTTACAATTTCTGATTAGAGTAAATATATTAAAACTGTTCACTAGTATTATTATCAACTGAATGCGCATTGATCCTTGTTAGTTCGAGTATAGCCATTACAGTGACGAATTACATTTTTGCAACTTAATTCGTAAAAGTTGAGAAACAATTACGAAACTAGTAATTATAATTTATCACTCGAATAGACATAACATCTAAATTGGCAGATACATGCATATTTTAAGAAACGAATGGAAAACAAGTATTTGGTTTAACATTGGTATTTGCCAAAATGTATCATCTATGATATGAAAGAATAGTAGTAGCCCAAAGAAGTCGTTGCCAGATCCAACGTGGAACTCTGCAGGGTCCTAGACTAGCCATTGCACTTGCTATGTGACGCAACCAGTCCCATATACCCCATGGTGCATGCCCTCCATTGACATAAAGGACATATGTAAACCCATCTTTACATTTACCCCGGATCGAGTAATAATATGGTAGAAAACTATGTAATCGAAAATGACATCTCTGATAAAACAAAATAGCTGGTGCATTGCTAGACAATACGTGTAGGAAGACTGCTTTTACGGAAGAACGTTCTGGAGCAGTGACATGCGCTAACAATTGTTCCAATAATAATGAAGCAATTCCATTTCTCCTATACGCACGACGCACTCCTAAACTAAGGATATAGCCCACTAAACAATCTTTTCCTAAACTTGAACACAAAATATCACGATCCTCTGTGTTCAATTTGGCATAAGGCTTTATTTCTGCGACAATAAGTCCAATTATTACTCCACCATATACAGCTGCAAGTGCATAAAACCGTGAGGAACTTGTTATATCTTCATACCACGTATAAGGGTAATCTACGACAAAATAAATTAATATTTGTATTAAAGATAAGTAATTTACAAAAGACAACATATAACCACACATATAAACGATTCTAAGCCCGTTTTAAGTAGCTCTTTTAATACCCATAAAAAACCAATTTATCAAATGTGTACTTATTAATCCTTTATGGTCCAATTTTTTAAGTTGCTACAATTCCAAAGATTGTGCTAAAAATTTCACTGTTACTTGTTACCGTTCCTATACACGGCTGGACAAAGGTACAATAGCACGTGTGTACTATCATTAAGTCCATCAGCGATATATGTACTCGGAATTCGTTAAATTCGTTGAATTGTATATAACATCGTAAACTGTATATTATGTAGCAGCAGAATAATATACACTCGCAAACTGGAGCCCTGCGTTTATCTTTTGTACCTATAAAAAAAATCGCGAATTGGGAAAGGCAAAATGATAGCACACTTAAACTTTCCTTACAACGTTCTTAGTATCTACTTCCATCTCGAGTTGTGTAGATATGCTACGGTGTCATTAGAAACAATCGATAAGACGATACGTGGAAAAAAGTTAAGCAGCAAGGAGGTTCGCAGAAGTCTGGTATTAAAAAAGCAAATTTTATCAATCTCCAACGTCGTAGTATCTGTTAAGGAGAGTTGAAAAGTATTTACAATTTGTTGAGAGTCGTTAACAATTACGGTGGAAAGAAGAATAGCAGATGATCTACCGCAGTATCTGCTCGTAAAAAAATGCAGGCACTACTTTACGCGTAGCGTTGTTTCGTACAGAGAAAAATAATTGTAATGGTCCTGACAGTTTTGTTTACTGTATACATTATTGTGTAAAACAGGAGAAAATAAGAAAAATATGCGTTACCAAGTGGATAAAGGCAGCCTTATAATTGTGAGAAGGAGGTTGACTATGGTGGAAAATTGATATTACATTCATTCAAGACCGAATAAATAACACCAGCTCACTTAATTTAACAGAAAAATAAATTAGGGTAGATTCAGTGCATACTGTCCAGACAAACTTCATATTACAAGATAATAGTACCATCCATACTACTAAAGTTGTTCAGGAATATACTTCACGCAAGAATATTCCACTTTTACATTAGCTTGGTTAGCGTCCTTGTCTGATTTAAGGGGACTGTCCGGTCAAAACGCTCGAAAAATAGGTGATCTTTAGGATTTTGTTTTCCAAAAAAGTATACAACTTGTAGTAAAAAAACTTTATGGTCTTTTTTATTCGTTCTTCAAGGATATAAAAACTTTTTTTTTTTCATTTTCCTATAATATTTCGAATTTTACGTGGCGCTCAGTGCACTGCTGCAACAAAAGAGTCTCGACGTAGGCTTGTCTGAAATAAAAAAACCAAAGGCATTCTTATAGGTTGTATCAATCACTGTCGCATCAGCCTTTAAGAAGGCAAATAAAGCAAAATGGCGATGTTTGGTACACGTTTGAACACAAACATGCGAAAAAGGGGGTAATTCTGCGTCTAAAAATGTTAATAACGAAAAACTATGACCTCTAAAATTGATGGTCAAAGCGTGATGCGATAGTGAATTCAATTAGAAAAAAAATACCACCAAATTTTATGGAATCGGTTAATAATTTCTTTTGTTATGCTGTCTACCGTTCGGAAAAATCATGATTCGAGAAAAACGCGTTTAAAGTTTTACGTGAATGCCACCAAGTGGCCGAGGTTTACGCACGCATTTGCCGCTACTCAAATGCCTATAACTTCGGGAATTTTACGAATTTAAAAAAATCCTATTAAACTCATATTCTTAAAAGGCTGAACATTCGAAAAATGAAATAAAAAAAAAACAATTTTTAAGCCGGACGGTCCCCTTAAATATCTTAGAAAACTATTACAAGCAGTTTGTACGAAACGTTTATAGTTTATAGAAATAACAAGTAATTAGGAAATATTGGTGACTTCAGGGGTTATTCCGGTTAGACGGGTTAAAATTTTTTTTTTAAACATTTTTCGAAGGTACATAACCTCAAGAATGTAGGTACTGTTAAATTTTCATGGAAAAATTCCGATTATTTCAGCTGCTACAGAGGCATTTTGTAGGGATCGCAGAGGCTTGGTCTCTATAAATGAAAGCTTTGAACGCGTTTTCCCAAAACGTCATTTGTTCACATCGTGAAGATAAAATCTCAAAATTTATCGACCGATTCCTTGATAAATTTTACTGCTTATTCTGCACAACTACAACTCTCGCAGGGACCACAACCAAGTATTTTCATTGAGTCTAGCCTACTTTTAAAATCGAAAATAGCAAAGAGAAAAGCCGAAAAACATTTTTCTAGCATTTTGCCCGCCATTTTCTTAATTTGGAAGATAAATCACTAATTATAGTCCGATCTATAGCGACAGACATACTGATCAAGAATCTGCTTGGATTTTTTATTTCAGATCAGTCTAACAGTTGAAATTGCTTGCACGAGCGAGGAATGAATTTTTAAACATGTCATCAAGACCGCTTTCAAAAGCATTTTGAAAGCAATAATTTTATTACTTTTTATATAATATAATAAATAGAAAAAAGTTTTCTTCCATTACTATAATTCTATTCATCGCAATAAATTCCTGAAAATAGCTGAATTTATCGGCGCGCTAACCGGTGTTACGTATGTGGAATTTTCCCATACGCCGCTCTCAACTATGTTTCGAGCTCGCGTCTGTGAAGGGAAAACGCCCTAAAATCTTTTCGCTTATCACACACCACTAATGGAAGTCAAGATCCCGACCAGCTGGACCACGGCCGTGAGAACGGGAGTGACACGACGACGACCCCGAAGGATTTCCTTATATGGAGATTCCTAACGAATCCCCACTCATTTTTGGAACTATATAAACCCTTTGGTTTCAACCCTCTTCGGTTTAAAGCAGTCACGCGTAGAGTAACGTCGTGTCACGCTCGTACAGAGTTGGTTAAATCTAGTAAGATCGGGCTCGAGTCCCCTTCCGAATCAATAGTTAACCTCATAGAATCCGCGAGTCCGGTTTATATTCTATTTGACATATTGTAATAGCCACTCTTACGCCCCGCATCGCCAGTGCGTTAACACCGTGCAACTATTGGTAACTACACTATCTAATTATTAAACGCGACACTTACGTTTGTACTATAATTGACTATTCAATATACGAATGGTGTTCACGTGTAAATCGAGTAGATTCGTTAAACCCATCTCTTACCCAGCGATCCTTATAATATTAGTAGCACTCACCCACTGATACAACTTTACCGCTCGAGTTGTATCAAACTTTAATTAAGAGTTACGAGGCATCAATAACATTTCCCGCAACTCCCTGATCTCGCATCAGGTTCGTTCGCAACCTTTCATCCAAAACAAGGAATCTTCTCCAACCCAGTGGCTCCCCGATTTCGCATCGGGTTCGTCCACGAAACCTCACCCCTCCTACAGCTCCCTGATTTTGCATCAGGTTCGTCCGTATCCTACAGCTCCCTGATGTCGCATCAGGTTCGTCTGTAAGTCTACCAACCTCCTAACAGCTCCCTGGTTTCGCACCAGGTTCGTCTGTGAACTTCATCCTAATGACTCCGATTTCGCATCGGGTTCGTTCACGCCGTTTCACCCTCCTGCGGCTCCCTGATTTCGCATCAGGTTCGTCCGCGTGTGACTCCATCCTAGAGGCTCCCTGATTTCGCATCAGGTTCGTCCTCACTTCCAATAATCCTAGCGGCTCCCTGATTTCGCATCAGGTTCGTCCGCCCTCTAACTAACAAACTCATAAACCGTATTCCTTGGGAAATACCCTTCTCGCCGGCCTCTCGCGTTGCCGCAGCCCTGGCTCGTAACACCGGAATGACCCCTTAAAGGTCCATTTATACATAACCGTTCCGGGTCCGTTCAGTGCCGGCATGCCATTGGTAAGAATAAGAGGGGCGCAGAGGACCTCTTCTTCTTACCAATGGCATGCCGGCACTGAACGGACCCGGAACGGATATGTATAAATGGACCTTAAACCTTAAAATAATGCTTTAACACTTTGAGTGGCGTTGACGAGTTTTCACGCCGAGGGTCTTCGAGTGTGAAACTCTGAAAATAGGATTTATTTTAGTCGGACGAGCTCCGAATTCACTTTGTACCTCGTCGCCTGTGCGACCTTTCTCCAATGGGTCAAATAGTAATGAAAATTTTAATTTCTATATCTGCTATTAGATCTTCATGAATGGAAACCCTGATCGAGATGATATATCTAAATAACACTGCCACGCGTTGTTAAAAAGTTATACTCACTTTAAAATCTTTGGGGTCTGTGAGACCCCACCTTACCAACGCCGGGTTAAAATAAATATTCAGGGACTCTCGGACAATATTTTCGATGCTTTTCAGAGAATATCGATATGAAAAGATACCAACGCCACACACAGGCTGTATATCCCTCGATGTGAAAACACGCTAATAAATTAACCATCGCTCGCACCATCTAACAAGGACATTTTCATTGGGAGAACCTTAACAAGCCATTGATAATACTTTCATGAACATCTATCAAAAATATGAACATTTCAGTTTTCCCTTTTGGATGTGTTATCTGGCCCACCGATTTTATTGTTCTTGGCTGTCAATGCGCAACCTTCGCAAAACCGAGGGGTTGCTCGCACCGAGGAAGCAAAACAGTGAGGTAGGTAGGTTTTGTATGTCATGCCGGGGCCAGAATCTTTCGCTTAAACCGAGGAACTGTAGTACCTAGTATGTACCTCCAAAGCAATGAAATATGCTAGAACAGTTAGAAAACAACAACAGATGGAACGGGAGAGCATTTTCGAAAAAGCGGAGGACTTATTGTTTGTGCTTATAATAGGTGATTAACTGTAAGCGCGAGTCATATATGAAAAAAGCGTTTCACGCTCGATGTCGCGTATAAACTATTTTTGAAACACATAATTAAAAGAAAAGATTGTAAAAATATTTAAAAAAGGAAAAGAGTCTATTAGAAGAAGAAAATGTCAAGGTTTCTTTTAATGTCATTTTTATAAAAAAAGGATAATGTAGTTTAGCTGGTGGAATTTTTCAATATCAATGTTGCGCATACGCAACATCGGTCCTCGAGTAGTATCTACTATGTATATTATTATGTCTCAAGACAATAACGTTGGTGAAATTAATGATGATTGCATTCAAAGGTAATTGATTGAACTGTATATTTATGATGCAAATACTGGTCCCATTTTTTATTTTGCAGGAAAGCATGATGTAAAAAAATATATGCCGAATAATCCTTCCCAAATAAGGATTTAAAATGTTCAGTCGTGCTAGCAAATCGGATTTTGTTTACAGTTTTTCGTTATACGTTGAAAAGGAAACGTGCTCAAAGTGTAATCCTGGTTTTTCATCTGATATTGTTATGCATTTGTCTGCTACAATACCGAAGAATCAAAATTTTAAATTATATTTAGACAATTGCTTCACTTCAATTAGCCTCTGAATTGCATTGAAGCAAACCAGTATGTATCCTCTCAGTGAACACACTTCGTAAGAATAGACTTGGCAATTTCACCTTAATTTCTAATACGAATTTAGCGAAAAAAGGCGGGGCTCCTACGATGTAAGCACTGAGATAACGTATAATATCATTGCTGTTGATTAGTTTGATAATAAAACTTATTATCAGTAGGTGGCGAAATTATTATACTTAAACAAAAAGGTTTAAGATTTTGTAAGTTTAAGCGATGGAATGGCTTGTATCTCTGCGAAAAATGGTTGCAAAAAAGAATTTAAAAACGCATTTTAACGCTTAAAGTTTCTAGTTTTTGAATCAAAAACTCAATTTTTTTTTCATCCATTATGATTCTGTTTTATCAAGATGAAGCGCAAGAAACGAAGGTAATTATTCAGAAGTTTTCCGTCCTCACCGATTTCAATGAGTTTTGGATATGTTGTCGGGGACACGATTCTGAACAACTTTTTCCTATACATGTTACCGCCGCTCGACCTTCGTTTCCGAGATATTCGCGAAAAACTGCTGCTGCTACTACAATGTATTCTGCCGTATACAGACCTAGAGTAAGCACCCGTGGCAGCATATGGACAAAACAAATGACGAAGCTGACCTTTGTTTCCGAGATATTTGCGAAAAACTTCTTTTGACTTATTCCAACGCAACGAATTTCACTTACCAACTTGTCCCAGGTATTAGTATTGGTTGGGGCTAGATAAGTGCGGGGGGCGCGCGCCCGCTCGCGGGCGCGTAAAGCATCGTAAGGAACCGATGTGAGTCGGGGTGTTGACGGGCATCCGCAAGTTTCCGGTTCAAATCTCTAAACTCACATCAGTTCGCTACCATGCTTTACGCGCCCCCCGCGCTAATCTAGCCCTAACCAATACTAATACCCGGGACAAGTTAGAAAGTGGAATGCGTTGCGTCGGAATAAATCCACAGAAGTTTTTCGCAAATATCTCGGCAACGAAGGTCGACATTGTATTCTACCAATACGTACGCGTACGTAGCAGCACAGCGTTCGACGATTCGATTTTGTTCAATGCAGTGGTAGCCACAGTTCTTTGCGAATATCTCGGAAACTATTGCCGTGCGGCGGTAACATGTATAGGAAAAAGTTGTTCAGAATCTTGATCTTGATAACATATCCAAAAATCATTGAAATCGGCGAGGACGGAAAACTTCTAAATAATTACCGAAACGAAGTATCAGAAATTGTTGCCTAGTTTGAACGTATGCACGAGCCAACAATTTTTTTCCGGTGAATCCAACGAAGAACTCATATAAAGCAAACATTTCTCTTTAATTTCATTTTTTTTTTTTTCATTTTGTTGTATGATTTTTATTGACCGAGTTATTCGCGATCAAAGCAAAAAAAGTACTTTTCACTTTGAACACCTATAACTTGCGAACTCCTAATCGTAGAGAAATTTTTATGAGTGTTTTGGAAAGCTAAGAAAGTTTCCTTTCAGAGCCTTAAGTTGTCAATTTAAGATTTTTATTAATCGTATTAAATCCATTTTAAAATAATCCCAAAAATTGACAAAAATGTTTTGAATATAATAATTTGGCCACCTTCTGTACATATAATTGGAATACGAGAAACTTTTTTTACGCGTAACTTTCTTGTTTATATTTCGCTTACATTATTTTCAAAGGCGAGAACTATTTGAAAATCGATGTTGCGTATACTCAACATTTATTGCGACAAAAGCCGATGACCTACAAATATAAAGTTTCATATAAAGCTTATTTAGACTTCTATTATTAATTGACAAAAATAAATATCTCACAGCCTTTAAAAAATCGATCCTGAGAGAACTGAGTACAGAACTTCAAATACGTTTGTAGTGTCATAAACTTGGGCCGGAGCGACCCAGACTAAGGGGCCACCGAAGAATGATGCGCTGGGTGTCGGTCGGGCTCCGTGTAGTTTTAAAATGGGTGCGCGCGCGCGCGTGTGTGTGGGTGTGAGGCATGCGTAACAGTGACTGCCTGGAAATGGCGAAAGGTGTATTAGCCGGGCGTGAGGAAACTTTGACCTGCAAGAGGCGGTCAAGAGAGATGTCTTCTGAATGAAAGTTACGTTTAGCTTCGTTTAGTTTAGTTTTCCTTTAATATTACTTAGGCTACTTAATTCAATAAATATATATACTTGTTTAACTCGTCAAACGCCCTGAGTTTCAACATTCATTACAAAATCCCACACGTTTTTCTCAGAATTGGTGTACAAAAGTTGGCGTGCATGATATCTAGAAAATGGTTAAATTAATCGACTTCACCTCTTGATTATACTGGAGAAAACTCAGTTTTTGAAATACTGAACTTAATCAAAATTAAAAATATTAAAATCTAAGTAAAAAAAAAAAATGAAACTTGTTCTTTCAAGTTGTGGTACTTCGTCAATTTTCGTCCGCTTTGCATAAGATTAGTTTCAGTATCCCAGGAAGTTCATGCAGATTCTACACTCCGCGACAAAAAAATAGCACGCTATATAAATATAAGTTTTTTTAACTTTTTAAACAATACATTGCATTGCTTTTGACCTTTATAGTGTTTAATAAGAATAACAAATTATTTCAATGTACTTGAATACACTTATAACAAAAAGAAAATTTTATTTTAGAATTTATTGAAAAATAACGGAAAATTGAAGAAGAATATAGCACATTTCTCTTAAAATACTCGATATGTATAGAAAAATATTATTTCAATACTTTTTAGCTCCAACTTTTTGCTTGTATACAGATTTAAATAATTTTTTAACAAATTTTCGGTTTAATGATATCCAGTTTCGCTCGATCCAATTTTTTAAGGGGGGAGCCTTATTTAGGACGCTAGGAATAAGGTGATTTTTGGGAATTTTTTTCTAAGAAGCTATTAAGCGGATCTTTTCCAACCTTTCAGGGTATTTTATTTCACATTCAAACAATAAAAATTAATTTTTTCGTTACAAAGTGTTCGGTAGAAATGAGGATATATGAACACGTTTGTAGGGACTCGCGCGCCGGAGTTGCAAATTTGCGATTATGTTGGAGGCCCTAATTATTCTTCCCTGAAATAAAAGAACCAAAGATTTTCTTATTTCTCGTATAATTACATTGTCGATGAACCTAACAAACAAACAAAAAGTTAAAAGTGCGGCATTTCTACCGCACACTTTGTAACGAAAAAATTAATTTTTATTGTTTGAATGTGAACTAAAATGCTCTAAAAGTTTGGAAAAGATCCGCTTAACAGTTTCTTAGAAAAAAAATCACCTTATTTCTAGCTTCATAAATAGGGCTCCCCCTTAATTCCTGAACGGTCTGAAATTGTTTTCCCTTGGCATATACTGATCTCGATAATTGTGCCCAACAATTTTCAATAATGTTTAAGTCCGGCGACCTGGCTGGCCGGAAGTATTCTTTCACCGCCGTTGTTGTATGAATACTTGCATCGTCCTGTTGGAAAATATCTTCAACGTTTCGTCTATGAAGGGGGTATTATACCCAAAAAGTCGATTTTTTTATTTTCTAATAGTTTAGGATTTCGAAAATGTGTCCCTAAAATATTAAGGTGAAATTCGAAAAACTCCCAGAGATATAGGGGCTTACGGCCGCAGCATAGCACGTAATCGTTCCCTCGACCCTTGTATCTAAAGAGGCTACGACTGTCAGCAGAAAAGAGAGAACTGCCCAACATGATTTTTTTGAAGCTGGGGAAGGTTTTCTCTACGATCCTAGTATAGCAGATTAGGGGTAAGTTACAGAAAATAGTCGTTATCTACTGCAACTTCAGTCGTATAGGTCGTAACACTCGTAACTGCATGAAAAACTTTAAACGCGTTTTTTTTCGAAACAATTTTTTTAAATCGGGCGCACATTTTTCTCAGAAACTACTGGACCGATTGAGGTAAAATTTGACACACATTCAAAGTGAATGTGTACCTATAGCCCGAACCAGAATTAGATCAATAGTTTTAATATAACCTCCCCCACACCTCGTTTTAGCTCAAGAAAAGTCGAAAAAATCAAATATAAATTTTTAAACAGCTGCGATTTCGGTAACAAAGTCCGGACTTGGTTACATCTGGGTCGGGCGATAGTTACACTCATATAGATTAAAAAAATCTTTGGTACATTCGTTTCAGATGACTAGGACGACCGCAATTCGTGCGCCCGATGGGGCCGGTTTTTGATGACATGACCTGCGCTTTGGCGTGTAACTTGTACAAATTTCAATATAATGCATTCCAAAAATTTGTGTTGATAGTTAAAACACTAGTAAATATGTGTGCAAAACCCCTGCTCTGTAGGAGCAATAGGTTCTTCAGAATTAATTTCCAAATATCATCTTCAAACACGAGTGTCTAGACGAGAATACCCCCTTAAAATAATATGATTTGGACTCTTCATTGTTCCACTTATAAACTTAATTTCAGTGTTTTCATAGTACCCAATTCTAGCCCACACCATTACTCCTCCACCACCTGCTTGTCAACGACTTAAAATCTGTGTTTCTTTAAGCAAGCCATGAAAGTATCAACGATATCCATCCGGTCCATCTAATTTTTCCTCCAATGAATATATTTTTCAGCAAATCGTAAACCAGCTTCTTTATCTCGCTCCGTAAGCGTTGTTTTTTACACATCACTTTTTGGCGTTTTATGTGTTTACATTCTTTTATAATACGTAGTACATTACATACATTAGTGTTTACTCCAGTTTCTGCTGCAATTTCTCTTGCAGTAGCAACAGAATTTGATGCAATCCTTAACACATTCAGCACGGCTGATGTCATAAGACACAAACCGATACTACCTGCCCTATACCTTCAGAAATGGCCGTGCAGAACGTGTTAAAATCATCGTGTGCTTTTCTTTTTAACATATTTATCTACATTTTTTAAAAGATTGTGTATAACTTTACTACGACTTAACAATTTCGCAATTTTAACGATAGAACCATTTTCTTTACGCAAATTCTGAATTGTTACTATTTCACAATCACTCCGTTTTTTACTACGACCCATTGCCGTTAATTTCACGAAATTTTGATACCGAAACACGCACAGTATTCAATATTTGCTCGTATGGACAGTTTGACAACTTGGCACTAACTAGAGAAGAAAAACTTTGAAGGGTTGCCATCATTTTAACGCAGCGGTCACCACTAATGGTGTTTTTCATTTTCAGCTTTACTTTAAGCCAGTAGACAAAACGAAAGTGTTATCATGAACATGTGCAATCTATTGCTGACTGATAAGTGATACTTAATACGAAAATTGTTAGTATTCAATTTCTTTTGCGAAAATTAACAAAATTACAGCTGTCTGTTTGTCGCGGAGTGTAAATAAACTTCAACTGTTTGTTGCGGAGTGTAAATAAACTTCAACTGTTACGCATAGGCCATTCGTCGAGGATGTATACATATGATAACATTATTGGCATTCCTAAAACCAGGTTGCTCCAAATTATACTGACACCAAATATTGGCTTTCTAGTTGTAAAAATTATAATAGGGGAACATGTTGTTCCTTTGACCAGTTGTACCTTTAACCACCATGGGTTACGGAGCCATCTGTTAAATGTATGTGAAAATAAAAATTTCAGTTCATTTGTTATCCATCAGATTTGTAATTAAATGGCTTGTTGTAAGGAGATCGTAGTCCATGTGACCAGAGAAAAATATTATTCAATTTCATAAGAAAAAAGTAAGTATTTTTCCATTGCTTCACAACCTCATAAAGTTTTAACAAGTTAATATTTGTTAAGTTTTTTTTTATACTAAGCTGTAGATAAGACTGACAAAGAAGCATGCGAAGTTTGAAGTCAGTCGGTCTAACCTAAACATTATAGTTTGCAATGTGCTTAATCAAGTCAATGTGTTGTACCTTTGACCACCAGTAACCATTGTACCTTTGACTAGTTTATACCCATTAAATCAAAACATCTTCACTGATGAAGACTACATGGCAGCAAATGTAACGGATCGAGCAGTACCGCAAGAGGATCAATCAGTGACCAATCATCTGGATAACACAGCAGTTCCCTCAAATACGCCAGAGAAACTTGCGATTGAAGAAAAGAAAAGAATAAAAAATAAGAAAGCAAAGCGCAAAATTTTATAGTTTTATAGTCTATAAGTTAGTGTCACATATTACTGTAACACAATAATAAACATTTGTATTCATTTAAGCCTGTTTCTTTTTATTATGTATCATTATATACCTGCTGGTCAAAAGTACAATACCCCCTGGTCAAAGGAACAACAGGCTGTTGTACCTTTGACCAATTTTCCTTTCTTTCTTAAACTGCGGTAAATTGAGAGTAAAAGATATATTAAAATTTTATAAAAATATATGTGTTAGTAAAAGCCTTGAAAATTGATATGATCCCATTTTCGATTTTTTTTAGCAAAACTGAAGTGGAGAAAATTCAAAAACTTCAAACTGGTCAAAGGTACAACATGTTCCCCTACACTGCTAAATCTTAATATATAAAGCAGCAAGTTTATGTTTGTGTGTTTTTCTGTCGCCTAAAAACTTTCGAACACTAAACTCTGCGGTCACGAAATTTGTCCTAGCTCATTATGCGTAGTTAATACAGGTGAATGTGACTACTTTCACCAAAAAAATAAATATATTTTTTTTTTAATCAGAATCTAAATTTCGGGCAAAGCCGAGTAGTAAAGCTAGTAATGAATAAACACTAAGGGTTTGCGGGTGGTACCCAAAATTATGGGACCCGATTCTTAATTAAATAAAATTCTTACATTTGATCACGCTGCCAATACGCGAGTCGGGTCATTCCACGCCAACTCGATCACTTTTTTCCCTCGATGTCTCGGATTTTGTTCAGACTTGAATATGTTGTAGTCCTCGTGAAATGGGGGGGGGGGGGGTTAATTAAAAAATTATTACTATAAAAAAATTTTATGCAAAACTTGCTCGTGTGATGAAGCTGGCACTGTGTTCAGCACAATAAAATAGTTTTAACAGTTTTCTTACTTGCATCCCTTAACCTCGCCATTCGAAGTGATCTTATCCATGCCAACCTTCCTAATCCATCCTTATCCATTCCTGATGGAAAGAACCCACCACCTTCTCGTGGTTTCCATCGAGCAATGGCACTTTTTCAACAAATAATCTACGAACAATTAAGCTGGTACTTACAAATCTGATTATTATAAAAAAAAGTGGCATTGGCCAAGAGTGGGTTTGTAAAATTTTTCTGCAGGTATAAATGATACCCTCGTGATGGGTACGTGAGCTGTCGTTATTGTTTCTACCGTTGTTAGACCTGATGAAGTAATAGAGGGTGTGAGGGGTACGGTCAGGCGACCGTAATAGCGGAGCGCGCGGCTCGCTTACCTGAAACGGTGCGCGCCGCTGTCTTTAACAGCTTTCTGCGACGTTGAATATGCAAATTACCAACAAGAGATAGGCTGATTTTATATAAAATTCTTCAGTGAATATGGTGGTATTTTTTTCGCATTTTTAAAATCGTGACTTTGAGCCTCAATTTACAAAAGAAAACTTTATTTATAATTTTCATTATTGTAAAAATGATTTTTTAACCGCAGACAAAAATATTCAGGAATGCCGATCCTTCTAGATTAAAATAACGCTAGGATCAACTAAATCAGACAAATAGTTTCCGAGATAAAAATTCAAAAGTACAATCCATTTTCACGAAAATAGGCACAAATCGCAAACTTCAAGGCCCCATATTTTTTAAACAAACTCGAAATCGACAAAATGGTGAATTAACTCCCCCCTCCCCTCATTTCACGAGGACTACAACATATTCAAGTCTGAACAAAATCCGAGACATCGAGGGAAAAAAGTGATCGAGTTGGCGTGGAATGACACAGTCCCGAAAACTTTTAAGTTGTGATTTTGCAGTGTGATCAGATGTAGGAATTTTAAAGCAAGAAAATCGGCTCCTGTATCGCAAATCGGGTCCCATAATTTCGGGTACCCGCACACCCCTAATAAACACATATATCAAATTCAAAGAATGTGTGGCTCATACTATCTTAGAAAAAATTATCAAATTCAACTGATTTTTCGAAACGCTCAGGCGTAAGAAGCGCTAACAAGGGACGTTCGGTAAGTGTCACACGCCGCTTTTGGTGAAACTTTGCACAATGTTTCACTGGCTTAACTTTGCCGTATTTGGCCGGTGCTACCTTTCTACTTTAAGGGAGAAACCTTTGGTCCGAGTCGCCCCTTCTCTATATGCGCTTATAACTCGTACATTACAAAATATATCGAAAATAGATTTAATTAAAAATTATACCACTTCTAAAGGCCTATAAATCTATAGGAGCGCTGTCCAAGGTCGCTCCCATGGGAGGTTGGGGTTCCCCCACTCCCGTCAGCGTTGTCAGGGATACCGCGCGACGCTAACCGCGAAGTCGCTAGCCCGGGTAGCCCGTCATGGCAGCCTTCTTAAGGGGGTAGACACGTCACGTGACCTGGCCGATTTGGCAGGTCGGTATTACAGCAGGGTATTTCTGCACAGAAATGGTAATACCCATAGATACGCGGCTGCCTGGTGCACGCGAGAGGGAGCTGTTTGCTATTTCCGTATTCTATTCTGAATAAGGAAATAAATTCTCAGCTGTTGCGTTGTACTTGTAAATATTTAAACGGAAGGTCTGCTGATAGAGCAAACGTAGAAAATGCATTGTACATTTTAATTACTTAAAATGTGCTTATGCTATAATATGCTACGTTAGCAGTAAGGAATTATAAGTGAAAAGGAAAAATAGATGAGGGGATGTCCCCAGAAAATGAAGTTTGTTAGGTTAGACATTTTTTACTAGCAAAACACTGAAACAGAACATGAAATACACTTATTACAGCAGTCCCCTCCTCGAAATGACAGAAAATATAACCTATGTATATGCTATATGACAATAAATGTTTAGCGGCTATTTCGTTCTTTTGCGCTACATTTGTGAACTTTTTATCATCCTTCCGAAACATTATTATTACGCCGGAACAGTATCTTTAGAAAATCGGGTATAGCATATACAGTGCTGGGATAAAGTATTGGCACTCTGCACTCGGATGAAAATAAAATTAATTCTATACTGAAAAATGAGTAAAAAAATGAATTTATTGGTGTGGAAATAATACAGTGACACGTTTAGAATAAATACACTTAAAAGTTGACACAATAAAACGATTTCTTCAAAGTAATGATAAACATATATAACTAAAACATAAATAATACGTGTGAAAAAGTATTGGCACGCCTGACATTTCAGTAATTTTCTAGGTATATTTACATGTGGGGATTCCCACTCATTTTTTATGCGCAAAAGGGGGAATAGCCGATCTACTATAGGTTAGGTTATCACAGTATTCGGTATTGAACAGAGTTTATAGAAAGAATATAAAAAATGGGACGCAGAGGACGAGAAACTTCTTTGGAAGAAAGAAAAATAATATTAAATCTCCATAATCAGAATAAATCCTATTCAGAAATTGCAAAAATAATGAAGAAAAGTAAATTTACTGTACGAAGTGTAATTAAAAGGTATAAAGACAAAGAAAACGTTGCAAGCACGTATCGAAGTGGTCGTCCACCAAAGTTGTCTGCAAGATACTGACGAAACATTGTTCGTTTGATAAAAAAGAATCCAAAACTAACATCTTCGGAAATATCTGCACAGTTCAAAGAATACGATAACATAGAAATAGATCCTTCAACTATTCGGAAATTTCATAAAGGCATGGGTTACGCTTTGAAAGTTGCAAGAAGAAAGCCCTTAATTAGCAAAAGTAATCAGAAAAGACGAAAAGAATTCGCATATGACTACCAGAATAAACATTTAAATTTTTGGGATCACGTATTATGGTCTGACGAAAGTAAATTTAATTTATTTAAATGTGATGGTCGCGTCAGAGTCTGGAGGAAACCAAATACAGAGTTTAATGTAAAGAATATTCAAAGTACAGTAAAGCATGGGGGTGGTGGAGTACTAGTTTGGGGTTGTATGGCCTCCACAGGGGTCGGGGAACTTATATTCATAGACGAAATAATGGACAAATTCGTCTATTTAAACATTTTAAAAAATAATTTACATCGAAGTGCTGAGAAATTAGGTCTTGGGCGAGATTTTTATTTTCAAAGTGATAATGATCCCAAACATACGACTCATGTAGTCCGTATGTGGGTTGCTTATAATGTTGCCCATACATTACCAACACCACCCCAATCACCAGACCTAAACCCCATTGAGCATTTGTGGGCTGAGCTCGACGTTAGATTAAGAAGACACCACATTACAAACAAAAATCAATTAAAACAGCTACTTTTAGAAGAGTGGAACAAAATTGAACCAGAATTTATACGGAAACTGGTTCATTCGATGCCAAAACGCATACGAGAAGTCATTAAAAATAAAGGACTTCATACCAGATACTAATATTTGTCATACTGTTTATTTAATTCAAAGGTGCCAATACTTTTTCACACGTATTATTTATGTTTTAGTTATATATGTTTATCATTACTTTGAAGAAATCGTTTTATTGTGTCATCTTTTAAGTGTATTTATTCTAAACGTGTCACTGTATTATTTCCACACAAATAAATCCCTTTTTTACTCATTTTTCAGTATAGAATTACTTTTATTTTCATCCGAGTGCAGAGTGCCAATACTTTATCCCAGCACTGTAGGTTATATTTTCTGTCACTTCGAGGACAGAAAATTCGCTCCTCCAAGTGACAGAAAATCCACTCCTCCTAGCCCGGTCGGCGTCATGGAAGGGGTACCTCCTCCACCCTGCATTTGTGGTGGTTGCAACGATATTCCTGAGCCCAGTGTACATATGTACACTCTGGTTTGATCTGCAAAAATAAATAAATTTAATAAAAATTACTTTTTGTATTTATACCACTTGAACGTAAAAACTGATACTTACACTTCCTAAAGAATCCATTATTATTGTTTGCTAATCCTCATAAATATTTTCTTGCAATGGTACTGACCCCTTTCGATTACAGTTAGTTGTCATAGAACCTGTGATAAAAAGTTAGAACGAGTTGTAATTCATCTGAATGCAGTAAAAATGTAAATGTATGTATGTTATTTACTTATCTTTATGCTTGCGGAGAAGACTGCCTTCCTTTCCTCGCTTCATACAGCATGATTATCACCCTTGATACTGGTTGATGGAAATATCTAAAACAAATTCATATATGAGAGAAACATTCATGATGATTTCCAATTAATCCAATTATTTGCATAACAAAAGTATGTGTTATACTTACGCTTTTATACATGTCATTTCCACTTGATATGAAAGAATAGCTATAGGTATTTATTATTAGGAGAGTGTGAAAAGGCCCACCACCACCCCCGTCATAGACGGTCCTATTCACTCTCCGTATGTATCTTCCACATACTTTCTTACTTACATTTTGGAACATTACTTATTCGACAGCTCTTCATATGCGCTGGTTGCACTCGCCGGTGCATTAGTGACTTTGAATTGCAATTGCTTATTCGACAGCTCTTCATATGCGCTGGATGCACTCGCCGGTGCATTAGTCACTTTGGATTGCAATTGCTTATTCGACAGCTCTGCATATGCGCTGGATGCACTCGCCGGTGCATTTGTGACTTTTGATTGCAATTGCTTATTCGACAGCTCTTCATATGCGCTGGATGCACTCGCCGGTGCATTAGTCACTTTGGATTGCAATTGCTTATTCGACAGCTCTTCATATGCGCTGGATGCACTCGCCGGTGCATTAGTCACTTTGGATTGCAATTGCTTATTCGACAGCTCTTCATATCCGCTGGATGCACTCGCCGGTGCATTAGTGACTTTGGATTGCAATTGTTTATTCGAAAGCTCTTCATATGCGCTGGATGCACTCGCTGGTGCATTTGTGACTTTGGATTGCAACTTTGGATGCACTCGCCGGTGCATTAGTGGCTTTGAATTGCAATTGCTTATTCGACAGCTCTTCATATGCGCTGGTTGCACTCGCCGGTGCTATCACGATGTTGTCATCCATCGTTTTATGTACTTTTTTGTGTACTCATACCTGCTCCTCCTTTTTGTATGTACGGAGGTTCTCTAATCGGCTGTTGTCGATTGTATCTACTATCTATAATTTCTGGCAACATGCAGTCCTTATAGAACTTGTTCAGGTTTTCTTCCATCTCTGTTGCCCAGAATCGATCATCTCTCGATACTGTTGTAACCTTCATTCCTTTCGGCGTCCATAAACAAAAGTAGGCCCGTTGCCTTTTCGTTATGTGCAATTGTCCTTGCACTTGATAATAGTAATGATGATTTTTATTCATTTCATTACCCTTGAAAATACGCCTTATATTACCAAGTTACTTTATTGCTTCAGCAGGTGATAAATCCTTGGCCGATTCAGGACACTTTACTTCGACGATTTTATCATGGTCCACGAGGCCGTCAGGGGTTGCACCTAAGTGGGGCACAGTGTCATCGATGAAGAGGCCAGACGGTAGAATATGGATTCCTAATTCTTCTTCCATTTGTCTCAAGGCGTTTGCCTCATTTTCCCTTCCGTATTGGAGAGAATGTAAATTTTGGAGTTGCGGGTACATTATACTCTTCACAGTATTTGCCCGTGGTGTAGTCTTTCGTAATCGGCATACCTTGCCGAAATTGGATGCAGTTAATAATTTTTTCCTATAACCAATCCACTTTTCGCTATTCGCCTGATCGCGAGTTTCCACTTGGATCTCGTCTCGCCTCGTTTGCCAGTGAAGGAGTATATCCGCGTGCCTTTTACACTCGGAAGAGTATATTGTCTCTTCCATATCTGGTTTTTCGGCGTTAGGGCCGTAATCCTGGTCGCACGATTGTTTTTTATTTCGGAAGGAGGATGCTTTCGCTTCTTTTTTATATTCCCTTGCTTTTTCTGCTGCACGCTTACGACGTCCTTCCAGCTTTCTTACCATGGTTGGCGGCTCTTTATTCATTGCCGTACTCAATCTGCTAAACACCTCTTTTGTGTTATATTGGACGACTGCAGCGGAGACTCTACCCTGATACGAGCCCCCTCGTCCAAAGTTTATCCTTTTGCCTCCGATGAATTTAGCAATGATATTATTAAAACTTTCAACAGCATTGTTATTTAGACCGCGTAGCAAACTGTCAGCTTTAGCGAAAAGTGGCTGCATCGCTTCTTCGATACTTTGATAAATACCAGCATTTCTCAGTCGTGGAACGTAGTCTTCTCTGTTGGGATCAGAGTATTTCTTATAGAAGTATGCTAACTTCTGACACTCCTTGTGTTCACCGAAAACGTGACTCGGTACATTTGTCAAGTCTTGCTTCAAATTTTGTATTCGTTCCTCGAGTGGTATTTCTTCTCGCAACCGGTATTCCGCAGCTTTCTTTATACCAGTACGCAGGCGGAGAGCATTATTCTGTACGACAGTTCTTAGATCTTTATCGCGGCCTTTTGTTCCGATTTCGGTTATTTTTTTATTGAAATTGCGTAACAGGTGATTGGTGCATTCAATTTTTTGTACCTGCACCATATACTTTTCATATGGATTATTGTCCAATATCTTCTTGTACACACTGCTATCGCCATCGGCAACTAATATAGAGTATATTAGGCCGTGCATATCTATGCTGCAATTGAAGCCTTCGACAATAGCAACACTCTCCATGCCAGTTGAACTCTGATTACGACCCCAGTTCTTGAAGCAACGATGCTCGCGCGGTTCTTGCTTCTTCGTAGATGCTATTTGGCAAGTCATGCAGAATTTATTCTTCACGCTGATGTACAGCACTTTCTTCGTGTGGTATCCCACGATGGCTCCTACTCCAGAAAGAGAATTGTAATTTCCTCTGCGGTAGGACCTTTTCATCCAGCTGCCATCCGCGACAACTGGGATAAACGGTAGATTGGATTCTGCATGTACGTCGCCTCTTGCTATCGCTAACGCTTTTTCCTCTTTTCCAGCATCTTCCATTTCGCGTTGTGCGGTCACTTCGAGGGCATCGATTAGGTCATTCTAACAGTCCTCGTAGATCCTTTTCGTCATACAGGACACGTTCACGGCAGTCAGTATATCCTCCAGTTGATTATATCCGCCGCCCGTCATCATTGTTGCGGCAACAGCGGCGCGGTTGATATCCATAGTGGCATCACTCTTCCGAAGACAGGATATGCGCTCTGTGCGTTCGCACATTTTGCATGCTACATAATATGTATTTTCTAGTCCATTCCGTTGACATCTAATTATTTCAAAATGTTCGATGCCACAGCCAATAGTCGAATGTTTTCGAAGATTTTTTATTTGTTCGAAATCATACGGAAAATCAACGAAGTTTATTCCTTCTGAAATTGGATTTTCCGGCTGTTCTGGTTGTGCATTTTCCACCACCCAGTAATCATCGGCCAACATCTTCATTCGTTTCTTCATTGATGTCTCTTACGGAATGTATCTCATCCCTGTCTGTGTCGAAATGCACTTGTTCCACAATTTCCTCTTCGTCCGCATTGAAATGTATTTCTTCTAAAATATCTTCCGCGTCCGTATCGGAATGTACTTGTTCCATAAATCCTTCGATAATTGGGAAGTCTTGAAAATTTCCTACGTCTTCTCTGCGTATTCTGTCCGTAGGAAAATCGTACGCAGCAGATGTGCTTGGAAGTGTTTCGTCGTACGAGGTACCTGCACGCGTACCTGCTTCCGCCACGGTGCCCTGACCTACCGTGAGGCACGCTGCTATTTTCAATCGTTGCCTGCACGTAAAGAGTCAATAAACAGTAACACGTGGTACATGCATAGAAATAAGAAAAACATACATTAGAAAAAAAGCAGGCATAGTAAAAGAAGATATAGTACAGTAAAGCCTCGATGTAAACGAAAGCCTCGGAACGAAGTAAATTTAAATACCCGTGTGCGTGTGAGATAATACTAACGCAATCAAAATTTAAAATTAAAACTTTTAGAGTGTATTTGTATGAATGCCGCGAAAATGGAGAGAGTTGGTAATAATATAATTGAAATGATACAACATTGTATATGACACATGCGGCCATATTTCTAATAAATTATAACCTGAAGGAATAGAAATATTGCCGAACAAACATTTTGTCCTTTTGCACATTCAGACAATACGACGCAGAGAGGATAGACCGGCAATCCAAATCATTATCATATTTTTAACCTTGTATTTCTTAAAATTCAACGAGGGGCTGCAGGGTGGTATTTCGTTTCATGGAACGTTGTAAAATAACGAAGAAACGAAGGGTCCGAGAAACACGTGTCGTTTGCCTTTCGCGAAGTAAACCCTACTTGACCGCGCCGGTGTTGTAGATCCGTCTGGTTCTCGTCAACGAGCACGCTTTCTAGCACATCACCCTGTCTCTTTAGATAGCTTTTCGAAAGCGTGGGACTGACCTCGACTTTCGTTACCCTCGCACAAGGCAAGTCGATGGGGGCGCGAAGAGTTGTTTTCGATTTTTCGGCAAGGGCTGCCTGCCTGTGGGGCCCTTGGGGTCAGTTGGATTTTAGCTCGAGTCAGAAAAAATATAATTAGTTTTCTTACGTCCGGATAGATGTTTGTGGTACTCAGGAATGCATGAAAAATTTCACGATCGCTATTGCCAGGAAACGGGACCTATCGATCGTTCTACGGGGACGTAGACGTTCTTCTTTTCCCATTCAATCTGATCAAGATCTCGATTACGTTTGTTTATTTTAGATAAAGTCAACCCTACACATCGATGGGGATACCGATTACATATTATCCGGACGAAATCCCCAAATAGATACATTGCGAGAAATCGAAATACCATCCTGTGACACTTCAATAAAAGAATATACCGTTCTATTACGAAAAACTAACTGGACCTTGACATCGCTTCCAGTACTTCATTCATAAAAAAAAACGTTTGTACCATTGTGTCGGATGGGACTGATACTAAATAGGAATATATTAAACAATTTTCACTTATTGGAGTAATTCGTAAGTAAGAAAAGATTAAAAAGGGAACAGTGTTACACGTATTCAGTAAATTCTGTCTCATCGTCCCTCTAGGTATAGGTATTCAGCGAACAGTATTCTCCGATGCTCGCGGTTACTTTGTAGCTGTCAATGGGTCGTAAAAGAGAAGGATAGAAGGCTGGTCGTAGCAGCCGAGAAGTAAAGCCAGCGTCTCGGCTGCGAACACAGGCATACAGCGTTGCCAGCGCAACGTTATGCGGGACCACTTATTTAGCGGAGGGGGAACACCTACAAGAGTGGTTGTAACGTGTGCGTGATGACGTCGCTGACGCACACGTTACCACCATTCCGCTAAATAAGCGGTATAATGTTGCTGGCAACCCTGCAGATACACAACAATTTTTCAAGTGACAATAACGGCTCAATTTTTTTACTTTTAATTTTTTCTGCATAAACATTTCTTTCAAATATTCATAACATTTTCCTGATTATAATGAGAGCAAACATGACACAATGTCGACCATTCGTGGTCGATACCGATATTACATCGTGTAACGTGTACGAGAAAATCTGTGTGAAAATATCTTGCTACGGAATAGAATTCGCTTTCCGCGTAGTAGTATCCACAAGTGGAGGGTACTTTGGATGTCATAAACACTGCCCGGGCTGGGACAAAGGTTGCCAGTGAGGCCTGGAGAATGTTTCGAAGACTGCGCTTTTCAATGAAACAATTTCGCTGAAGGTACACATGGACGCATATATATTGCGGACAAAATTCCACAAAAGAATAAAAAGCACTGTGTATTTCGTATTCCACAAGTAACTACATATGCTGAACATCGAATTGCAAATCATCGATGACTGTTGCTAATTTTAAACATTATCTTCTACATCACATAAATAAAATCTAAAGTGCATGTTTTATCCATTCAAAACTACGTACAACGATTGAAATAGTCGCAACTGCATTATAAAGGAAACATACCTAACGAAACGCGTATAGGATCATTCCACGCGAAGTCGGACACTTTTCGGAGTGACATTTCGGATTTTGGTGCAACTTGGATATGTTGTAGTTTTCAGGGATATATAAACATATCTCGAAGGATTTTTCAAAATGTCAAAAATTGTGGATGTTACAGCTCTTTGAAACATAGTGTTTACTTTTTTTTCAAAAATTTTAACTGTTGAACGAACCAACTGATAAAAATGACCTTTTGGGTGCTTACAGTGGAGATATAAGAGTACCTAATAAAAATTGTTTCACTTAATAAAAACGAATATTTGACCATTTATTTAGCAATTGTTCTTAACAAATGCAATTTTATAATTGAAGGCCAATTTTTAAACATTTGGTAAAATAGGAGGATATAGCCCTGTTTATCCTCTTTACGGGCACGTTTTGCAAAACGCAGACACTTTAAAATTGGCCAAATGAAAATTAATTGAATGTAACGCTGCGTCAAATCACACCGGCTCGACTGGCTGAGCCGTGCGGTACTCGCAGCAGCCAAGCGGCTATATCTGCTATTCTTATACAGTGTTCTCTAGTATGGTAAGTATTTGTAAAAAAACTGAAGAAGGAAAACTTTTACTGTTTTTTATACACAACATAATACGGTATCTTAATTGTTGGTGTTCGCAATATTTTCTTTGAAACGTGGGTGACCTTCAGTTTTTTTAAATGGAATGCTATATATTTGATTATCCATATATATTGATATGGTATACTATGACCTTCAAGGCTACACAATGTTAGGAATGAAATAAATATATCGAACTATCTATCTAAGTAGTAGAGAGATTCCATTTAAAAAAACTGTAGGTCACCCTCGTTTCAAGGAAAATATTGCGAACACCAAAAATTAAGATACCGTATTATGTTGTGTATAAAAAACAGTAAAAGTTTTCCTTCTTCAGTTTTTTTACAAATACTTACCATATTAGAGAACACTGTATAAGAATAGCAGATATAGCCGCTTGGCTGCTGCGAGTACCGCACGGCTCAGCCAGTCGAGCCGGTGTGATTTGACGCAGCGTTACATTCAATTACTTTTCATTTGGCCAATTTTAAAGTGTTCGCGTTTTGCAAAACGTGTCCGTAAAGAGGATAACCAGGGCTATATCCTCCTATTTTTCCAAATGTTTAAAAAGGGACCTTCAATTATAAAATTGCATTTGTTAAGAACAATTGCTAAATAAATGGTCAAATATTCGTTTTTATTAAGTGAAATAATTTTTATTAGGTACTCTTATATCTCCACTGTAAGCACCCAAAAGGTCATTTTTATCAGTTGGTTAGTTCAACAGTTACAATTTTTTGGAAAAAAGTAAACACTATATTTCAAAGAGCTGTAACATCCACAATTTTTGACATTTTGAAAAATCCTTCGAGATAAGTTTATATATCCCTAAAAACTACAACATATCCAAGTTGCACCAAAATCCGAAATGTCACTCCGAAAAGTGTCCGATTTCGCGTGGAATGACCCTATAGTTTGAACGTTTTATAATAATAAAACGCATATAGTTTGAAATATATTTTCTACCATTTTTCAAATGAGAACAAAATGCTGCATTTGTATTTTCTGAACATATGTAAAGAAGAAAGGGAAAAGTAGTGCACAGAAATGTTGTATATCGTATATAACGAAATTTAAAATTTCTACATTCCGTCTCATCGGCCCGAAAGTTGCAGGAACGTACTGCTGATAGTTTTTACATGAAAATGAGTCCAAACACGGTATAAATCGGATTATTAATTAATTAAACAATGATGAACGTACGAATGAGAATAGAATGAGTGGGGCACGAGGGATAAAGTAACGACATGTGTTGCCGTGCGCATAGCATCGAATATGTGTACGTAAAGTGTGAATGATAGTTGTTCATATACGTATTTGAAGAATATGAATAATACTGTATTATATACAACAAAATACCGTGCTGCTGCTACTACATCACAAACTGTAACTTCATACTAATCTGTACCATAACACGTAACTTACCTTTCTCGACGCTTTGTATTTTTCGACAAACGCCTTGCAAATAACTTAGGCTGCTTCCTTTTTGTAACACCCTTCAAATAGCGTTTGTTCCTTGCATCTGAGGTTTCCTTCTTTGATTCCATGACAATGGTGAATGTGAATGATAACACACAAATACACAGTTTTCGGCACTACAGTAACGAACCACGCGGAAATGGAACAATTCACAAATTATGAATATTCCATATATCAATATCCGCGTATCAAATAAAAGCCCGATTGCTTTCTGCGTCTCCACCGTAGTGCAAACGACAAGAAACTGATCAGCTAGCGTTGTCGCTGCATTGGTTATAGATGCTGTGAGGCTAAACAGAGGATAGTGGGAAAGGGACGGATATACGCGCCCTGTTCCTCTCTTTCTCATTAGGATTGGTGGTATGCTGATACATTTACGTAGATTGTATGTACTTCCGGGAATACTGTTTGGTGCACAGAAATGTGCACAGGAAAGAATTTTTGATTATCCTGTGCATATACTGTTGACGTATCAGCGACTTTATTAGCGAAGAATTCATATTTCGTTCTACTATTACCCTTTCCCATTTGCCTGACGGTAATGAAGGAACATCCCGCAAGTATGCGCGGGCACGCGCCACGTTTTCAAACCTTTGCGCATTCGAACTTTTACGCGGGCCGATGGCGCTCCGCTCGGTTCTTGGTGCGAGTGAAATACAAAATCTTGAGGGAGTGAGAAAGGCAGTTTGGGCCCCGTCCACCCTTGAGGGTAGCAAAAGCTCGATCGTCAGAAAAAAAGCGACTGTCCAGTAGTAAAGATCGTAAGTACCTTCGCGCTTACTATCCCTGTCTTTTTCGCTATATGTGCCGGTTATTATGAAAGTGGTCCAAGTCCAAGATTTTCGTTTGTTACATTTCACTTATTTTTTTACGTATTATATCAACGTGATACATAATAAACGTACAGTGCAATTTCTTTTTTTTTTAAATTTCCACCGACGCCACTTTCATAACAACTGACATACTTTTACATTTTACTTCCAACCGAAGACTGTATTTAGACATATTCCGGGTAAAGATTCATTACCGTCATAGTATTGTTGTGATTTTTTGTGCAAAATCTATCGTGTGAACTGTGATTGTTTGAGTGTCGCGTGTTTCTCAAGTGCGTATCGCCATTGCGACGCTGCCTCGCGTGGCACACCTCGCGGAGTGGAGAGTCTGGAAACTACCTCGACCATGATGACTTTACGAGGCAGGCTCGCGCTACCTCGAGCATGATATTTGCATCGCACGAGCCATCAGTCGTCGGTTTTTCGACGTGGTCAAAGGTGCCTCGCGGCTCCTAGAGCAAAAATCATATGGCTCGGGCGACGCAAATATCATGCTGGAGGTACCGCGAGACTGCCGCACGAAGTAGTCTCCAGACTCTCCACTCCGCGAAGCGTGCCTCGCGCGGCATCCTCGCAATGTCGATACGCAGCTTCACGCTCAGAAATTCGTGTGTTCATTCTCACGTAGAATAAGAAAGTTATGTTATAATTTACCCGCGAAATGTCTAGAAAAGGTATATACATTCAGGTGCAATATAGGCTTCCTTTAGTTGAAACTGAAGACAAGTAATGAAAATTAAACAGTCTCTAAATATCAGAAGTGGAAAAATCGGCAATTTTAAAATCACAAATGTTGGACATTTTAAAATACAGATGTTTTGAAACTTGATAACCTCACAATTAAAAATTTTCGACATGTTTGAATTTCAAAGCTTTCAAATTTGGAAATTCCAGCATTTAGAAATCTGAAGATTCTTCTCCTGCGTTAAATCTTGGCTAAAGGAAGCCTATATTGTACCCGAATGTACCAACTTGATAAACGAGTACTCTTCTACTGCACTTTCAAATCCATTTCAATTACGTTCAATAGTTTCACTGTTTCTTCGACTCTTTTTTAGATGTCTGGAAAAGAAGGCGGAAATAAGAAAGAGAAGGAAGTGACTCCGTCTAAAGACGGAGTCCGCGCAGCTGCAGCAGGCCGCGAAGAGAGCCGACTCTGTCCTCGCGACGGAGTCCGCGGATAGAGGAGACTCCGTCCTCGCGACGGTGGATGGAGATGGCGATACGATTCGAAAAGGAGGTATGTAGATATGTACATAGGCGATCTCGCGCAAACATTTCTTACATTGTCATGAAAGTTTTAAGATTTATGTTTATTTTTCATTTTACAGAACAACCAGCTTAAAAAAGAGCTGAGGCTTATAAAATATGGAGAACAAAGGGGAAGAGGAGGAAGACGAGGAAGAGGGGGAAGAGGAGCAAAGAATGTTTTTTATTTCAATTAATTATATTATAAAATAAATGTATAGTCATATATTTAGTCAATATTTTTTTTATTCCAAGGCCTTTCATCCATCGGCCATGAATAATTGTCTCGTATTTATTCGTAGTTTAGTCGAGAATCATATATTTAGTCGAGAAAGTACGAATAAATATGAGAAAATTATTCATGGCCGAGAATTGAATTCCCCATGATTAAATTAATTCAATCATAGCGCTTCAAATAAAAATTTGCTCGGCTTATGTAATGCTCATCTCTGGTATTTTGCCATATCATTGAAGCAGTGAGAGCAAAAACGGACTAACCCACATTTTTTCGAAATTGAATTAGTAGCAATAACGTATTCCAATATACTCTACTAATCATATACAATAGGAATTTTTTTTTAATGGGGTTAATCCGTTGTTGCTCTAACTGCCTCAATTACTATAACATAAATTTGACAGCGATTTCAAGTGATGTATGGGTTACGGTAAAATTTAATAATTGTACACAGTTCCCAGCAGTTCCTAGTCAATATATGCCTAAAGTGCACATAACCTACAATCTTCCGAAAATGCATACATTGACTGCATCACGCTTTTACTGTGGCTCATGTATCCAGCTAACGCTTCAGTTTTGCTATGATTCCACGTTGGCAGTCCTCCCGAGTAGGCGCCATCTCGTATCCACTAGCTGAACTAAATTTGTCACGTGACTTGCTCTGTATTATCGCCAATATGGCGGAACTCGTATTTGGGAATGCAGTCACGGGAATACATTATTTGCCCTTATATGAGCAGATTTTGGGCTGGGGGAGGTCTCATTCGAAAGAGGAAGGTTCAGTGCAGCGCGCTCAAGTCATCGTTTGAGTCACAAAATTCTTTTAGTGACCTAAAAGTACTTGGATTCATGCGCGTGTATTTTGTTGACTTTTGCTCTACTTTCAACACTCATATTATTAGATATCAACACAATCTCGTCGAACCATGACTTGAGCGCGCTGCACTAAACCTTCCTCTTTCGAATGAGACCTCGCCCAGCCCAAAATTCGCTCATATAAGGACGAATAATGTATTCTACAAAACCCATGTTTCGGGCCAGATTGTGTCGGTATACAGAGCGCTGCATTACCCGTGTCTACCCCCTTAAGGTGCAATTTCATGCTGACGCTCGACGCTCGTTTTGAGCGTCAAGCCCAGTCACGTAATCGGTCCACGTGACTTTCAGCGTCAAACGGAAAAGCTAAATTCGGTTTAGCTTTTCTGCTTGACTCTCGTTCACTCTGATTCGCTCGTTCGTTGGTAGAGCGTCGGTCACGTGATTGGTTTTTACGCTCAAAACGTGCGTCGACGCTGAAAATCCCGTGGAGCGATCACGTAACTGGTTTTGACGCTCAAAACGAGCGTCGAGCGTCAGCATGAAATCGCACCTTTAGCGTCGCGCGGTCTCCTTGACAACGGAAGGCACGCTGTGCGAGATAAAGATTGGAAGGGGAAGCAGGCGCGTGAGGGGCCCCTACGCTGGACAGCGCTAATCTATAGGAAAACAGTTTACAGAAAAATAATTTTTTTTACAAATGATCAATGCCCTACCATTTTTCAGAAATTAATTTTTTTTTGATAAATAAAAGCTTGCTTTAATACTGAATCCTACGATGTGCAGCAATGTGTAATTACTGTAATTGTTGTGTGTAAAATTTTCCCTCTAATTTTATGTATTTCGATATTAGTCGTAGAGCACAAGATTTTCGGGGTAATTCAAATGTAATCTCCAATAATGTTTAAAAGATTCAGATGTTTAACAGCAATATAACATCAAAGCTAAAAATGGCATAATCATTAATTACCCTTTTAATAAATAGTGTATAAACTTAAAGGAAAAGAATCGTTTATTTATTTAAAGTATATATAACAATGCATAACTATGCACAATGGTCTGTACAAAATGCCCCCCAGCAAACATAGAAACACACGAAGAAGATAATATCTGTTAAAATATAGTGTGACAGTAATATTTAGATAAGAAAGATCAATGCAAATGAAATGTAATAATATATGTATGATAATCATTACTTCAATCCTTATTCAAATTAGTGGTAATGTGATTACAAATATTCATATATGTAATGATTTAAACATTTCGATGTTTGCAGGCCAGTGAGAGATTACTGTTGTGAATTAATTTTGCAATATCGATCAGTGGAAACTGAAAAGGTACTGAACAGATCAACAACGAAATGTTTACATGATTTCTACACGAGAGTGAACACGTGTCAGTCGATAAACGTTGGTGTTGTGAAGTTAAACAGCGTGCGACAAAATCTAACGAAAGCCTTGAATATTCATAATGTTTATATCGAAAAAATAAAACCTCACATTGTAAAACAATAAGGGATTTTCCAATTTCTTTCAACATGGATAATTTGTACATGCCGACATGTCTCATTAATTTAAGATATCTAATGCGTATATTACAAAATCTGAAGGAAAAAAATGGAATCCATAATATCAATGAAATCTTTTCTGGTGCCATAAACATAGGTCAGATGGGACATCTACTCATAAAAGAAAATGTATGCATAACAGAAGTTGATGTTCTTAAGGGGGGAGTCTGGTGTTGCGGGTCGAAAAAATAGATTTTTTTTGCACAAATCAATATTTGAACATCACGAAAATATACTCCCAAAGCCGCAGAACGAAATTCGCAAATTTAAAGCGGCTATAGCCGCTTTTGCTACGAAGCAGCAGCTGACGCAAGTTTAACCAGAAAACTTTAAACGCGTTTTTCTCTAAACGACAATTTTACAATTAGCGGGAAATGTAACTCAAAAAATATTCAACCGATCGACTTGGCATCGTGCATACATATTTGTGAACATTATCTTCATAGAAAATATTTTCTTCATTGGTATAATGATATTGTTTAAATAAATAGCTTTTTTGCACATTTAAGGCAAAATTTCGTTTGTAAAAGCAAACTTCTTTTCAAGTAACCTTGATTTGTTCAATTTTGCATCTTTTAACTTACAAATAGGTTGCTTTTCTGCGTGCACGCATAAACTAAACAAAATTTGTTGAATTTTTGGTTTCACATAAATACAGCAGACGCTACGTTATAGGATACACTAAGCCCTTATAACTCTGTTATTTGTCATTCCTTTTTATTAAAAAAAAATTTTGTCCGCCTTAATCTGACGCTACAATATCCTGAAAGTTCCAGAAAGATCGATTAAATACTTCCTTTAAAAAAAATTCCCGAAAATGCCTCGATTTTCAGCTAGTTAGACAAGGCTCTCCCATTAAGTGATTCAGAAACATACATTAGAACTTAAGAATATACTACTATCCTCCTAATCTACCTTTTAACAGTAATTGTTTCACGTTATGGTTGTCTTATACCATGTGATGAGTAACTAAAATATGGAAACCTAAGTAGCAAATACATTGAAATCCTTTCACGATGTAATTACAAATGTTGAATGATAATTTTCAGAAATAATTAACTACATAATATTAAATCAAATTACAAATACTTATATACAATCATATTAAATACATTTATTAAAAATACGAAAGAATAGAAGTTTGTTAACTCCTATATTTAATACAGCAAAGAACATCACTATTGTATCATAGTAAATCACTGTACTATTAATATCACAGTGAAAATCTACACAACCTATGCAAAGTTTATATATTATTTTGTATAGTAAATAATTTACAAAAATATTGCATCGTATATAATTATAAATTGTAAAAGTAACATGTTCATTCAATGTTTCTCATTTTATGCATACCAATATTATGAAATAACATAATATAATTTAAAAAAAAGCAAAATGTTATGGATTTAATAAGAAATAACAAAGCGCAACTTTCAAATTTGAACATACTTTTGCACAGTACTATAAGATTCCAAATATTAATACTAATGATGTATACAATAGTGTTATAGGAGGAAACAAATACTTTACCAGTAGATTCTAGAGCTACTTTTAAACTGAAAAAATCGTATTAACATATGACTGATTCTCAATAGTTATCAAAATATGGACATCTTAACATTTGATTCAAGAAATAGTGGATAACATATTTGATGTAAACATATACTAAACTTCGAACTATATATTAAACTAAGAGATATTAAGGACTCCATGAAAACACATTTCACCCCTTTTCACCACCCCCTTAGGGGTTGATTAGGGTAAAATCCTGAAATTGGTTTTTAAGCATTTATGTGGGTAACTTTTTGAAGTAAAAAACAAGTTGATATCTAATCGGGCCTAAGAGATTTTGAGGAATCCGTAAAAATACATTTCAACCACTTAGGGGTTGATTAGGGCAAAATCCTGAAATTGGTTTTTAGGCATTTGTGCGGGTACCGTAAACTAGTGGAACATTGGCATGTTTTTGGAACATTTTGCTATATAATTTAAAAATTAACATTTTTACATTTGCTTTAAATATCCTATCATAACATTGCAATTTTTGTGAATGCACTACAAGTGTCAAAATGCATAAAATTTTTGTCTTTATCCTTCTTTAACATTGGCACATCATACATAAATAGCACGAAAAAGTTAAAGTTTTACCACATCTGAACTTACATTAACACTTAAATTTGTTTGTTTTTATGTTTAATGCACTGTATTTTATATTTTTTTATTTTTTTAATTAACATTTTTAAATTTGATTTAAGTATCCTATTATAACATTGCATCGTTTGTGATTATACTACAAGTGTGAAAATGCATACATTTTTTTTTCATTTTCCTTTCTAATAGATGTTATGTAGATGCCAATGTTCCTCCAGTTTATGGTAACTTTTGGAAGTAAAAACCAAGTTGGCATCTAATCGGGCCTAAGAGATATTAAGGAGTCCGTGAAAACACGCTTTACCCTTTTTCACCCTCTTCGGGATGGAATTTAAAAAAATCCCGTCTTATCCAGCACCTACGTCGTAAAAGGAATATACTCTCCCAATTTCATGTTTCTAGGATCAGCGGTTTGGGCTGGATGGTGATGAATCGGTGACACAACGATTATATAAGTATAGATGTTCTGAAATGGTCAGCTTGTAGTTTAGAGCATAACGCCATATAAAATTACATTCCACAATATAGAATTGTACAAAATCATTTCTAAGAAAATACACGGCTATTATATGTGAAGTATCAATCTTTTGTTTATCTGTTTGAACCTTGCATCTATCTTATGTATTCTTTGTGCGAGGTTACTGAAAGAGCAGATGTATCATTTAGTACCAGATACCAAAGAAGAAATTGATAGTTTAAATATATAAGGCATGCATTACCTTTAAAAATGAATTGCTTCTAATCCTGTTACCAAAACTCTAAAGTTTGACGTCTTGCAGCATGTATGGAAGTGTAACATAGCCATTTTAAGAAAATTTTAGTACAATTTATGTACATTTAGTTCAAAGATTAATAAATAATCATACGAAATTTGTTGCTTAATATTTCTTAAACCAAATGTTAGGATGCCCATATCTCGATAACCACTGAGAATCAGACTTATGATGACATTTTAAATTTAAAATTAACTGTAGAATGTACTGATAAACTATTTATATTTCCTCTAGAATTACCCAGTATGGTTTTTGGAGCAGATGATTAACAATTTATTTACGGACATTTAAAACAAATACTTTTTGGATATAAGAACACGTATGAGTTAAGTTAAGGGGGGAATTCTATTTTATGGGCTAAAAACATAGCAAAATTTAGGAATTTTATTTAAGAAACTAGCCTTTCGATTCATCCGAAATTTGGACCATGTTTTTATGCATCCTTGAAGAATTTGTAGTTTTTTTTATTAATTTTTAATAATAAATATAGGAGTTATACATCACGCCGCGCAAAACTCGTCGTCCGCTGGTATGCATGATATTTACCTTCCAGGTAATCTGAAACAGAAAAATGAAATGGCGTTTTACTTTGTACATATGTAACTTCAATTTGGTGAACCAGAATACCGCTAAGTTCTATACTTTTTTTGTTACATAAGAAAATTGGCGCAAAATTGGATCGCAAAAATTAAAGGTTCAGACCTTTCAGTTTGAAAACTCTCCACATCGCTCAATAATTTTTTTTGTTTTCTGCTGGTTCATCAATTTCAAGCTACATATGTATAAAATAAAACGCCATTTTAATCTTTCTGTTTCAGATTACCTGGTAGATAAATATCATGCACACCAATGGACAACGAATTTTGCTTGGCGTGATAGTCGATCACTACTATATTTATTGTTAAAAATCAATAAAAAAAAGAAACCTGCAGCTTCTTCAAAGATGCATCAAAACATGGTCCAAATTTCAGATGAATCAAATCGCTGGATTCTTAAAAAAAATCCCAAATTTTGCTATGTTTTTAGCACAAAGAATAGGATTCCCACCTTAAGTTCCCTTGGATATAGGAATACATAAGTACTAATTATGCAAAGTTTCTAGGGTAATGGTATAGATAGAGGGCAACCTCACGGATTTTGACGACCTTGAAATATGTTGTCAAGGACGTCATTCTGAACAACTTTTTCCTCTAAACTTTTTGGCGGTCGACCTTAGTTTCCGAGATAATTGCAAAAATCTTTAGTAATTATTTAGAAGTTTTCCATCCTCACCGATTTCAATGATTTTTGGATACGTTATCAAGATCAAGATTCTGAACAACTTTTTGCTATACATGTTACCGTCACATGGCAGTAGTTTCCGAGATATTCACACAGAACATCGCCGAACGCTGTGCTGCTACGAACGCGTACGTATAGGTAGAATACAATGTCGACCTTTCGGTTGATTTATTCCGACGCAACGGACACAGCGATCAACTTGTGGTGGTTGGTCATCTGGGGGATGTGTTTATCTCTGTCTCTAGACAGAGGCTTCGCGCCCCGAGGTGGATAGCACATGGTAATGTGATTGAAAAAAATTACATTCTTTTTGAAAAAAATTACTTTTTTTTTTCAATCACAATTCCACGTCTAGAGACAAATATAAACACATCCCCCAGATGACCAACCACCTCAAGTTGATCGCTGTGTCCGTTGCGTCAGAATAAATGAATAGAAGTTTTTCGCAAATATCTCGGAAACCAAGGTCGACTGCCAAAAAGTTTAGAGGAAAAAGTTGTTCAGAATGATGGGCTTGACAACATATTTCAAGGCTGTCAAAATCCGTGAGGTTGCCCTCTATCTATACCATTACCGTTTCTACCAGAAACTGTAACAGAAATATATTAGTTTAAAAAAAATCTTGTGTTTCATGTTTCTATGATAAATACTGTCACACTTATCTTATGTGAATAAACATTAAACTAATAAAAATAGTAATTAAATGTAATTTATGCATTCAAGAAATTTAATGTACTAGGTTAAAATAATCGTTGTACTCTGAAAATTATGCGATGCAAAACCTTATGCATTAGAAACTATTTCATTCAGAGATAAATTTAGCCACAAGAGGGACAGCATTCTACGAGGAACAAATCAATTACCCAGTAACCGTCACGCATCTGATTACTAATGTTGTTTCTGCCATGGAAAATAAAACCTCCTTAAAACTTTACAATCTTGTAAACAATTAACGATGTACTCCCGAAACTAAGTATCACTGGTTTTAGTACTTCAAGCCTTATCAGCGTGCCAACATACATAGAAACTGCATTTTGGAACCTCTCTCCCTAAACTTGTTTGACTAATATACGAACATGTAGTAGCGAGTATTTATAACAAACGTTTCAATGCAGAAGTAATCGACTTCTATTGTTTTCTCTTGTTTTGATTAATGAATAACACTTACAGGATCTTAACATCATTATCTGTTATCCTTTTTTCCACGATTCATCTTTACTACGCTTAAACATCTAATATAATACCTTGTTGAGATCCGAATACTTTGAAATAAATTTAACGTTCAACGAGCCAAAATGACATAAACAGAACAGTGAAATCTTACATTAATTTCAAAGACACTGAACACAGAACCAGAAAGGATTAATTATATCTAAAAGGAAAGTGTAAGTAGTTTCTTGTACGGCGTAACTTGTAAGATTCAATTTCATATTCATGGAAAGCATCATACCAATAGGGAACCAATCCTGACAGAGAGCCCGTACTTCCTCCAGGTCATCGGGGCAGAGGAAGCGCAACTGAACGTCGCCCAAGACACATAGGGGAACGGTTGCCGGTGTCACGGAGGTTTTTTGTTCATTAGACGAAATTCTTGTAGTATGCTCATCCGTATATTTATATTTGTTTTCTTGAGATACTTTGAACTCACTTTTCTCAATTTCCGGTAAAATAAGGTATCGATTAAAAGATACGGCCATTACGCCTCAGTTTTTCTACCATTTCATCAATCATTTCTTGAGCAATGTTAAGCATGTCACGTTGCATGTAAACGTTTGCTAGTAAACATATTGAGACCCGCGGACATTTTGCCCCCCTCCACGGCCCAGAAAACATTATTCATCTCTTTCTCTCTTGGCACCTCAATACCTCTCTCTCTATTTTTCTCCGTTTTTCATTCTCGTTCTGACATACAGAGGATTATGCAGAAATCTCGAAAATATGATTACAATATTATACTTCCAATTTTTACGATAAGTGGTCCAAAATATTTATTCATCTTATCTTACATGTGAATAATTGAAAGATAAAGCAGCTTATTCAAGTTATCAAGTATCGTATAATCGTACATTCGTCATAAATATAAAATTAAAAGGAAAATTGGAATTATGTGTACATACATGAAGTGAAATATAAATATCGAAATGCTTTATTTTACTATTATCATTGATTAGAGATCATGTTACATTATTCTACAGAAACACGAAGGTTTCTGTTTTGTACTCGATCTATATATATCTTGCACAGGATTATAAGCCTTATCTATTTATATAAATTAATCTTAATATACGACAGTATTCTAAATGATTTTTATACAATTTAAAAATTACTCATCAACACTTTCTAATCAAGGCGTATTTGTAGTTTATGAATATTGTTCATAATGTTATATTCAAATTATTATCATTTTTGCATTAACATTATTATCAGCATCAATGTAAAAGTCGAAGAAATTTTGATAGAACAGATGTCAGAAATTCAAACGAGTCAAGTACTAACAGATGACAGACCAACCGTATGGCGCTCAGTGGCGCTGCGGTCTGCGCCATAGAACCTTGTGTCATAGACGGGAATACCGTTTTTTGTAGCATGCTTGAAGGCAAGAGTGGGGTTGACAATACATAAATGTGTATTTCTGAATGTGTTTTGTACACACATGAATTTAGGGAGCGCAATAGAATGCAGGGATCAGAGGAAACGTCATACGCCAGTATTAGGAATCGCGGTGGGGGAACGCCACGCATGCGCGTTGACGTCAAACCAATCAACGCCAAGCTGGTAAACGAACCGACGCCAGCGCCAAGGCAAGCGAACTAGCCAAGCCAGGCCAACCAGCGTCGATAACCGATTTCTCGGCGACGCTGGTTGGCTGCGGCCCCACTTGCCTTGGCTAGCTTAGATTGGCGGAGATGACGCCGCGCGTCAGCCAATGGCGTGGCGTCATTTGGCTTGGCTTGACGGTGGCGCCGTTTCGTTTACTATCTTGGCGTTGATTGGTTGACGCGGGTGTCATCACCGCCAATGATGCCGATTCGAGACGGGTTCCCTCGAGAATTTCCCCCACTTCGCATGCACATTACGCCGGAGCTGCGTGTCCGTGAGCTCGGCGCTTCGGACAACGTCGGGAAGACGAGAGAGAAAACGAATGTGTGTCTTTCTCTCTCGCTCTTGAAACGCTGTGATCCACGGTGAGGCAGTGATGCCAGAATGAGGACGGGTTCCCTCGAGAATTTCCCCCACCACGCGCGCACACTACGCCGGAGCTGCGTGTCCGTGAGCTCGGCGTTTCGGACGATGTCGAGAAGACGAGAGAGAAAACGAATGTGTGTCTTTCTCTCTCGCTCTTGAAACGCTGCGATCCAAGGTGTGAGGCGCAAGCGACACGCGCGATCTTCTTGAGTGCCTCGAAATACACTTTTCACTTTCTGACATATGTATAATACTCTTGTAATGAAAAAAAATGTGCAAAAAGTTTTGTTACGGAAATCATGTTTTAAGACCTTCTGATCACGTTTTGACTATTTAGAAAAGAGCTTTTTTTTAAATATCTCATATATTTGTTAACACGATTACGTTTAAACGGCAAAATGGATTTCAATGAAACTTTATATTTAAATTTTATATTCTTGTCTTAATATTCTTGATCCGATTATATCGCGAAAAATGATAATTACCCGTTATGGTTCTTCGATTTTTCAGATATACGATTTAAATTCTACATAAAAAGCGTTAATAAAAATTCTTCTGTAATTTCTTTAACAAAGAAAAATGTACATTCATAACTTCTTGTTTTCATTTTACATTTCCGTACATTTTATTTGAACTATTCCTATTTTTCAAACCTAAAAATGAATTTTTTTAGTAAAAGATGAATATTTTGATACTGTACATTGGTGAACTTTCTTAAAATTAGAATCCACTCTTGGCCAGTACCGTGGGCGCTGTAGCAACCTTCGATAAAATATATTTTTTCAGAGTATGATCTAAAAATCTAAAATCTAATCGTAATCACAGTTCTCGATAGATTTTTCGATAATTATATCAAGTTGCGACAAAGAATCACGCACTATTTACAAATTAATTACGCGCAGCGTGCACGCTACCGCTCGATGGAAACTACGGGAAAGTGGTGGTCTCTTCCATCGGGAGGGAAATGTAAACAATTGGTTATGCAAAGCTAACATTGCGATACATGTTGTACACTAAAATGTACAATAACATTACAAAAATAGAAAAGAAAGGCAGCACGTAAATATATAAATTGGGTTGGATATATTGACAAGATGAGACTGAAATTAGTAATGCTACAATTGTTTACATTTCCAAAGGATAGAAAGCACGCAGAGGAATTTACTATAATACATGCGACAGAATTTCGAGATAATTGTTACATTTAAAATGAATATAATTGAGAATATACATTTATTTGTACAATTATCTCGAAGTTCTCTCTATAAATCATATGTACAGCAAGCAAGCGAATTTATTGCAAGGATAGAACAAGAATTGCGTGAGGTAAATCGAACAACTATTTACATATTCGCGATGTCCAAAAATGGAATGAAATAGAAAATGGATGAAATTGATAATATTCTGGACATCACCAATTTGCATTACCCGACGTAGAAGGAAAATCCGCGAGGCCATCAACGGCATGTAAACGTAAACTACACTTTTGCTTCTTCGCAAAAGTTGCATATAAATTCTCAGATGACATGAGAGATAGATACTTGTCATCTATCTCCATGGTCTGAGCTGTTTCCCCGTGCGCTTTTAATGCCGATTTCGTTACGCACATGGCATTAACGGTGGTTGAACGAAGTCGGTTTCGTTTCTTATTCTTTATGTCGGGAAGCATGGAAAACGATCTTTCAGCATCGGCGTTTGAATTTGGAAGACTTCTAATGGAATTTAATAATTCCTGCAAAAATGGATATTTGAATGAGCCTTGATCATTTCGCGTTAATAACACCGTTTTCCAAACATCATCAAAAGCTAATGTACAAAGCATCTGCTTGTCTCTATTTGAAAAATTCAGGTGCAATGTCGACCATTCTTTTTACAAACCGTCTTCGTCGAAACCGCCCAATTTCTGAGCAATAAAGAGAACACTTTTGAAGGAAGTGTCTCTGTCATTAACTACTAATGCCAAACGAGGCTCAAAAACACATAACTTGCTCAGAAATTCGTCATCGATTGGCAATCGATTACGAATTTCGTTTGCAGCCGTTATGTAAAACTTAATACAATTTTCTCGAACGGTTTGGACAACATCGGGTTTGCCTTCTGCAACTAACTGACAAAGAAAAGTGTCACAATCCGGACCTAAATGAATACTATTAAATGCGATTTGATTATCGCCTCTTGAAAAATCTATTAATTTTACCGAATCCATGTGCTTCAAAAGCTGCGGTTTCAAAAAATTACGTAAAATATTGTACAAAAGAGTTTCGGCAGTATTTTGAAGCAAATGGATTCTTGTTTGTTGCGACTGAAAGAATAAACTAAACTCATTAAAATATTCTAGAACGTATTTCAAAAACAGAAGATATGCTTTCGCTTCTGGATTTTGCACAATGATAAGCAGATCTTCCCCAGACTTTGTCTTCTCACTTACGACCAATTCTTGCAGAAAGTGCAGCACACTGTCCCAATGTTCTAAAAGTGTAACTACGGATGAGTAACGCGATAACCATCGCGTAGTACACAGTTTTAAAATTTTGCGGTCAGTAGATTGAAAACATTGTTGTAATTCGCGAAAAATGGCCGAGCGTTTGGGACTGCTATAAATGAATGTTGTGACTTTCCGTAATAATTCCTCGCAGACCTCGGGAATGGTAGCGCATGCTGCATGCACTACCAATGCAGAGGAGTGACATGGACCCGGCATGGTCAAAAAATTTTCACCGCGAATTTCTGCAAGTTTGGTCTTGAATGACGAGTGACGCCCTGTCATGACAGAAGCGTTATCACACGACAAAGCAAGCATGTTTTCGAACGGAATTTGCTTTTTCCAAATGGAGTTCCTAAATGAGGTAAATATTTTATCGGCAGTACATTCTCGCGCGTCAAGATTAATTAATTCTACTAATTCCGTTCGAACATCCAAAGTCTCGGGTGCGACATACCGAACAATAAACGACATCCATTTCTCATTGGTAAAGTCGGATGTCTCATCAATAAATACTGAAGACTTAGGATTCTGTAAAACATGACTAAGACGCTCTGTTTCCCGAGGACACAGAACGTTCGATATAATACTAGAACACTTTGTTCGACCACACGTCATATGTTTCAAAACATCAGGATTTTTCCCAACATCTTGGAAAAATGTAAGAATCGCCTCTGCGGATTGATGCGAAATATTTTTCTCAGCTACTAATGCAGCAAAACGAATTTCCGCGACTTTTTTCGTTCATCAAATGACAAAGGCGATTCCTCGCATTGCGATCTGAAATCGTTCGATTTCCTCACATCCATTCCATTTTTTTCGCAGTTTTTGGTGTGGCACTTGGAATCCGCGTGACGTTGGATTTGCGACAGGCCGCAAGCAAATGATTTTTTACAAACCGAACAGAAACACGAAAAAGGATCATCGGCGACCTTATGCAACCAGGGCTTGAAATCCTCAAGCCATTGAGGCATAAAAATCTTTCTCAAGACCTTAGCATGCATAGTTAATCGCGGAATTTTTTTAGATAATAAATATTTATGTCTCGCTGATTCCGCATGCCTTTTAACGCTTGACGAGCCGCAAGAAAAAGTTTTCTCGCATGCAGAACAATAGAAAAGGTTTTTATCATTAGGGACTTCGCGAATCCACGATCGGATCTTCTCATTCGTTTCCCACAACGACCGATAAACAGGAGTAGCCTTTTCACCTGTTTTCTCAAACGTTTCCATCGTAACTACGAAAAAAATGAAATGTGTAGGAAAAATATTATATACAAAGCAACAAGCAAATGCTAGCGTATAGAAAAGAGGAGATATAGGGGGCTACTAATTACAGACTACACTTCTAACCCGACAGACCCGAATTCACCAAAAACATGCAGAAAGAGCGAAACAAATAACTAGTACTCACCACCTGATCTCTATTTCTACTGAAATGACGGTTAAATGCGCGACCCCCCACTAAACGCATCGACACGTAAACAAAGTAAACGCGACCACAGATCGCGAATCGCTTGAGTTCGCGCGGATCTGACCGTCAAATGTATCTACTTGACGAAAACCAGGCCCGAGCAAACCCTGGAAACGAGAAACGAAAAAAATAGATAGGAAATCGTAAAATAGTAAGAAAAATTCAGAAAGGAGAAAAGTCGAAGAAAAGGCTAAAAGAAATAACAGCAAAGCAATGGTGACAGTACCGAACTGCCACAGATGCATTTACCAGTTACCATTCCCTCCTATTCTTGTACAATTCCTTTGTACCAATTTACACATTTTAGTGTACAACATGTATCGCGATGTTAGCTTTGCATAACCAATTGTTTACATTTCCCTCCCGATGGAAGAGACCACCACTTTCCCGTAGTTTCCATCGAGCGGTAGCGTGCACGCTGCGCGTAATTAATTTGTAAATAGTGCGTGATTATTTGTCGCAACTTGATATAATTATCGAAAAATCTATCGAGAAATGTGATTACGTTTAGATTTTAGATTTTTAGATCATACTCTGAAAAAATATATTTTATCGAAGGTTGCTACAGCGTCCACGGTACTGGCCAAGAGTGGATTCTAATTTTAAGAAAGTTCACCAATGTCCAGTATCAAAATCTTCATCTTTTACTACAAAAATTCAGTTTTAGGTTTGAAAAATAGGAATAGTTCAAATAAAAGTTACGGAAATGTAAAATGAAAACAAGAAGTTATGAATGTACATTTTTCTTTGTTAAAGAAGTTACAGAAGAATTTTTATTAACGCTTTTTATGTAGAATTTAAATCGTATATCTGAAAAATCGAAGAACCATAACGGGTAATTATCATTTTTCGCGATATAATCGGATCAAGAATATTAAGACAAGAATGTAAAATTTAAATATAAAGTTTCATTGAAATCCATTTTGCCGTTTAAACGTAATCGTGTTAACAAATATATGAGATATTTAAAAAAAAGCTCTTTTCTAAATAGTCAAAACGTGATCAGAAGGTCTTAAAACATGATTTCCGTAACAAAACTTTTTGCACATTTTTTTCATTACAAGAGAGAGTATTATACATATGTCAGAAAGTGAAAAGTGTATCTCGAGGCACTCAAGAAGATCGCGCGTGGCGCGTGTCGCTTGCGCCTCACACCTTGGATCGCAGCGTTTCAAGAGCGAGAGAGAAAGACACACATTCGTTTTCTCTCTCGTCTTCCCGACATTGTCCGAAGCGCCGAGCTCACGGACACGCAGCTCCGGCGTAGTGTGCATGCGTGGTGGGGGAAATTCTCGAGGGAACCCGTCCTCATTCTGGCATCACTGTCTGGCATCACTGCGGTGAGGTGCAAGCGACAAGCGGCCGTGCGCGATCTTCCTGAGTGCCTCGAGATACACTTTTCACTTTCTGACATATGTATAATACTCTTGTAATGAAAAAAATTTGGAAAAAGTTTTGTTACGGAAATCACGTTCTAAGACCTCCTGATCACGTTTTGACTATTTAGAAAAGAGCTTTTTTTAAATATCTCATATATTTGTTAACACGATTACGTTTAAACGGTAAAATGGATTTCAATGAAACGTTACATTTAAATTTTATATTCTTGTATTAAGATCCGGTTAGATCACAAAAAATGATAATTACCCATTATGGTTCTCCGATTTTTCAGATATACGAACTAAATTCTACATAAAAAAAAAGTTAAATAAAGTTCTTCTATAACTTCTTTAACAAAGGAAAATGTACATTCATAATTTCTTGTTTTCATTTTAAATTTCGGTACTTTTTATTTGAGCTATTTCTATTTTTCAAACCTTAAAATGAATTTTTTTATTAAAAGATGAATCTTTTGATACTGTAAATTGGTGAACTTTCTTAAAATTAGAATCCACTCTTGGCCAGTACCATGGACGCTGTAGCATTCTTCGATAAAAAATATTTCTTCAGAGTATGATCTAAAATATAAAATCTAAACGTAATCACATTTCTCGCTAGATTTTTCGATAATTATATCATGTTGCGACAAAGAATCACGCACTATTTACAAATTAATTACGCGCAGCGTGCACGCTACCGCTCGATGGAAACTACGGGAAAGTGGTGGTCTCTTCCATCGGGAGGGAAATGTAAACAATTGGTTATGCAAAGCTAACATCGCGATACATGTTGTACACTAAAATGTGTAAATTGGTATAAAGGAATTGTACAAGAATAGGAGAGAAAGGTAACTGGTAAATGCATCTGTGGCAGTTCGGTACTGTCACCATTGCCTTGCTGTTATTTCTTTTCGCCGTTTCTTCGATTTTTCTCCTTTCTGAATTTTTCTTACTATTTTACGATTTCCTATCTATTCTTTTCGTTTCTCGTTTCGAGGGTTCGCTCGAGCCTGGTTTTCGTCAAGTACATTTGACGGTCAGATCCGCGCGAACCCAAGTGCAGTTTTCTGCCCCTTTTTCTCAGTGCTTTCTTTATGCCTCTCACTGTTTTCTTTGCTTTCCTCTTTGTGTTCCACCTAGCCCTCTATTCTTCTTCTTTCTAGTTCTTTCTTTTTATTTGTTGGTCAAAAGCTAGAGAGTAAGGCGTGCGAAACACATTCGGTCGAAATCTTTCAGAGGGTACAAGTCGGTACCCCAGCGAGCTGTCGAAATTTACTTGGTAAATAAATCTTATTATATTGAGACGTGTGGTTTATTTCTCATACGCGAAGCTGCGCGATTCGCGATCTGTGGTCGCGTATGTTTTGTTTACGTGTCGACGCGTTTCGGAGGGCGGGAGGGGGGGTCGCGCAGTTGCGCTTCGCGACATTTAACCGTCATTTCAGTAGAATTAGAGATCAGGTGGTGGGTACTATTTGTTTCGCGCTGTCTGCATGTTTTTCGTCTGTCATCTCCTATTTCGTGAATTCGGATCTGTCGTGTTGGAAGCGTAGTCTGTAATTAGTAGCCCCTATATCTCCCCTTTTCTATACGCTAGCATTTGCTTGTTGCTTTGTATATAATATTTTTTCTACATTTTCAATTTTTTCGTGGTAAGTACGATGGAAACGTTTGAGGAAACAGGTGAAAAGGCTACTCCTGTTTATCGGCCGTTGTGGGAAACGATGAGAAGTTCCGATCGTGGATTCGCAGAATACCTAATTATAAAAGCCTTTTCTACAGTTCTTCATGCGAGAAAACTTTTTCTTGCGGCTCCTCGAGCGTTAAAAGGCATGCGGAACCAGCGGGACATAAATATTTTTCATCTAAAACAATTTCGCGGAAAACTGTGCATGCTAAGGTCTCGAGAAAAATTTTTATGCCTCAATGGCTTGAGGATTTCAAGCCCTGGTTGAATAAGGTCGCCGATAATCATTTTTCGTGTTTCTGTTCGGTTTGTAAAAAATCATTTGCTTGCGGAACGTCGCAAATCCAACGTCACGCGGATTCCAAGTGCCGCATCAAAAACTGTGAAAAAAATGGAATGGATGTGAGGAAATCGAACGATTTCAGATCGCAATGCGAGGAATCGCCTTTGTCATTTGATGAACAAAAAAAAGTCGCGGAAATTCGATTTGCTGCATTAGTAGCCGAGAAAAATATTTCGCATCAATCGGCAGAGGCGATTCTTACAGTTTTCCAAGACGTTAGAAAAAATCCTAATGTTTTGAAACATATGACGTGTGGTCGAACAAAGTGTTCTAGTATTGTACGCGAAAGGAGCATCCTAACGCCATCTCCTAACGATTGCTAATATCGATATTTCGGGTAGTGGGACGCTTACTCATGTGGAGCGGCTATCGCGATCCCTTCCATCGACTTGCGGTCGATGGAAGGGGGAGAATCCTCGTTCCAGGAAATCTCCGCTGATTTCCTGGATCTGGCACTCTCTAAGTGGCACGACTACGGAAAACCCGCACTTTGAATTCTCGTACGCGCATCTTCTGCTCGCGCTTCGCCGTCGAACTTACTCACCTGCAGAGTAAGTGCGTTCACCCAAGTTACCCACCTGCTTGGTAACTTGGTAGTTCATTGGAGTTCATTGTTCATTTAAACATTTTAGTGTAAATACTGTATATATATATATTTCTGTGACCGTTGTACATAAATTCAAAATTCGTAACTGTAGTTGTTCGTCAGAGGCTAAAATATATCTATCCTTATGCTCCGTCTAAGTCTAGCAGCTTCTCAGTGCTTACTCAGTATTAATCACTTCCTTGCACCGCGTCCAAACACTTTACTAACAATGGTTTTGCAAGAAGCAAAGGGACAGTTTGGACCAGTAGTTGCAAAAAATTATTTAAGCCGTCAAACGTATACGTAACTGCATCGAAATCTGGGAAACTCACTTCTGGTAATGTATATTTTGATGTTACCCGAATGAAGCAATTTTTCATTAATAAGTCAAGTCTATCTATGTATAGTTATAACGAATGTTAATCTAATATTTCAGCTCATTTCAAGACCTGGATGGAGGAGGTATTCTTTCCTAAAACAAATGGAGCAAGTGTATTATTGTTAGATTCTTGGAGTGGACACTGCGAACAAGATGTGCATAGTGCGAAACCAGCTGGTAAAGAAATCATAATTAAGAAAATACCACAAGGTACCACGGGACGAATCCAGCCTCTGGATGTGTACGGATTTAGAGTGTGGAAAAATTACGTTAGACGCTTTCCTGACGATGTACTGTTATACAATTCCGATATTAATCTACATTTAAGGAATAATATTATTAAATTACAGTCGCTTGTGCACAACCAACTGTATTCACCGAGATACGCACATTTATTTCAGTATTCCTGGTATAAAAGTAGGTATATAGACGAGAAAGCAGGAGATTTTAAGAACCCTGTGTACTTCGCTTTTGACCAGGATACACAAACGAAATGTGCACTATGCGATGAGACAACTGTAAGTAGTGGGGCTATGCGAGTTCTGCGACCGGCTGGCGAGGGGGTGGCGGGGCGGGGAGTACCGTGGGCGCGGGGCGCGGCGTGGAGGGGGTACCGCGCTCTCGGTCGCGATGGGTGCGGGGCGAGGCGGGGAGGGGGGTACCGAGTTCGTTGGTGAGGGGGATGCCGTCACAGGGGCGAGGGATTTCAAGATGGCGTCGCGCGCGCAACCGTTTGCCGTACGCGTGCGGGGAACGGTGCGCAGGCGCGAAGGGATGTACCACGGATGCTGTAATTCGACACGGATGACGATTCGAGATTAATTAACCTAAACAGCGAACCGTCTCACGATCGCCGTGAAAGAATGCAACGTCGCGCTCGTATAAACATTCGCCTACGCAATATAATTCGACGCGCTATCGCGATAACTATTCGAGATCGATTAATCTAAACAGCGCAACCGCCTCGCGAAAGAACGCAACGTCGCGTATAAATGTTTGCCAACGAAAATGCTTTTATGCCGTTTCACACGCCCTTGTCCCACTTATAATCGCGATACATGCAAATACTTGAAATGTTATTTCGCAGGGAAGGTGGAAGATAGGTGAGTAAACTTGACATATTAATATTAAGATTTGTAATTTATTCAACTTAATTATCCCCCTCGATAACATCGTCAGCAAATAAATCACTTAATAATAAATCTACAGGAACTTGCGCAGGGTCAGTTTCAACTGAAATATCGCTAGCCTGAAGTCCCGATACCGCATTCGTAAAAACGGCGTTATAATCAATCCTTTTCGCATTGACGCAGTTTCGCCAAACCACGCTCTTTGGAGCATCGGCACGATACCGCTGATATATATTTCCGTGTACATAGTCATCGTCATCATCGTCGTCATCGTCTAATAAATATGTTCGCTGCGCATGTCGATTCAGCCAGAATTGCTCGTCTTCGTAGTGATCATCCGGTGGTTCATCGCGTATGGTGTCGGGATTATGGAAAACCTTTAAAAAGATGTCACCATCGTGAACACCTTCCGCCTCGCGAAGTTCTCCACCTTGAATATTTTGGGTCTGAACCGCGACATTTCTGTACGTCACATACACTTTCGGGCTGGAAGTATGGACGGGTGTCACAGCAGAGGTGATCGTAGTTGTAGCTGGACGATTCAAATTCACGGGCAATGACATAATCTGAAACTGATTTTTTCTTATAATTCTCAAAGTTACCAACAGAACAATTCACTAAAATATGATAATGGAAACTTACGGTATTGTTGGATTGTTGGATTGTATTTCCCGTGCGCTGAACGGCTGGCGATCTCCTTCGGAAGCAATCTATTTCGGAAGCAGTCTTCTTCAACCAATTTCACTTGAAGCACTCAACTTATATGTAATCAACTTATATGTAATCAACTTAGACGCAATGGACTTAGACGCGATAAATTCTTAAAGCGTTTCTCGTAGCAACGTATGTCTCGACCGCTATGGCAGCATTTGAGAACTTTGTTTAAGGTGGCCGCTGCACGATCACGCATAAGGAAGTATAGCGCGATAATTATTCGAGCATCGCCCAACGTATTTTGATGAACGAAAGACCCCCGTGACGGGTGTAAACACCCTTATCGCGAGCGCGCGAATTCGACACACGTGGTAACGCATCGAGCCAGCGCGGCATCGCGTCACCCGATCGAGTCGTCGAGGGTGAGAGCGAAAGAACGCGAGAGCGAAGAAAAGAATTCGGAGCGATAACGACTCGTGAATCTCGGCTAGGGTATATGGTTAGGTATTCAATCAGAGCCGCGCAGTCGTTCGGTAAAAATCTTCGCGACAACATTTGTCAAGCATCATTCTTCCCCCGGGTTTTCGATATCCGGACCATAATCGCATCACGCGGAAGAGTCGCATCAACCACTCGTGCCTTTTAATTGAATATTGAATATTGAAGAAGAAGAAGAAAAGAGAAGTAACCATGGAGGTATTCATGGACACGTACAGGGTTTTGTCCCGGATGTCCGTGCTTTTACGCACCATTGTGGAATTCAGGGACTGGACGGATCGGTGCGACGCGTTCGTGCGACTCATCGTCGAGTATCAGTGCGGCGAAGGAGTGTCGGTGGCATCGAAACAGCGTCTGGTGTCGCTGATCGCGCGAATAAAGACATTGCGCGCGATCGTGCGGGAAAAAGTTTCGCGAGTAGGGCTCGGGGTGTCGGCTCGATCGACGGCACCCAAAGTCGTATGGGAAGACGTGGAATCAGCGTTTCGGAATCGTATTTCAACCGGTGCGGTCATCAACGTTGGTTACATCGATCCGCGTCAATTTTTGGAGGGAGCCCGACAAATTACGATCTCGCGCGTCACGGACGCTATCACTCAACATAAAAGCGTGGTCGTGAATACGGTCCTGAACGCGGAGTTTATGTTGGGTGAGAATACGGACATGAAAAGTTTCGGTACGCGAAATCGCGTACTGTTCAGGACATCGAACGTGCGCGAGTGGTATTCGAAGCACGTGGTCACTCCCACGTTAGTGGCGATCGAGGAGTTTCAAGATCGCGACAGTGGATGGGCTCTGAGGGCTGTGCTAAACCTCCTAATAAACATTAATAAGCATAACCCTCTTCGCGCCTGTTGCGACGTACCGCTTCCGCGCGCCGTCGTCCTGAAAAAAGCGGTGGTGAACGTAAAGAGCAGAGACAATGCGTGCTTCTTGTGGTCCGTTGTCGCCAGTTTGTACCCTGCTGCTACGCATGGGGATAGGGTCGCGTCGTACCCTCATTACTCGACGGTACTTCGCACGGACGATATGACTCTCCCCGTGACGTTGGATCAGCTGGCGAAGTTCGAGAGGTTGAACGACGTGTCGGTGAACGTGTACGCGTGGTCCGACGGAAGCTGCGCGCTTCTGCGTTTAACCGAGGACAAGCGAGAGAGACACGCGAACCTGCTACTGGTGCAGGACTCCAAGGAGCCAAAACGATATCATTTCGCGTGCATTCAAAGCATGTCGAGGCTCGTATCGAAGCAGCTCGGTAACCATAATGGGCAAGTATTCGTTTGCGAAAGGTGAGTCGAATACGGAATATTTCGATCGATGTATTATTATTTTTTATTCTTATGTTTATTATTGACGTTGTTATCGTTGTAGATGTCTGAGTTACTTCTACTCGTCCGCGCAGTTGATGAAACACACCGTGGACTGTCAACGCATGAACGAGTGCGCCATCGAATTGCCGTCCGCGAAGGAAAGATGGTTGCAGTTCCGGAATTTCAAGAACCAGGAACGAGCGCCATTCGTCGTGTACGCGGACTTCGAGTGCATGCTGGAGGATGTCGAGCCTGCGGAGCGGAGTCGCACGTACACGTACCAGCAGCACAGAGCGTACAGCGTAGGATACTACATACATTGTTCCACCGACGCGTCTCTGTGTCGTTATCACGCGTATCGTCACGAAACCGAGTGCGTGAAATGGTTCGTGCGGGAACTTCGAGACTTTGCCAACACCGCCTATTCGTGGTTACGGAACGCGAAACCAATGAACTCGTTGACGAGTGAACAGTTGCGTAATTTTAACGACGCGATCGTGTGTCACGTGTGCGGGCAACCTTTCGTCGACGCGGACAAAAAAGTGCGCGACCATTGCCACTCGACGGGCGAGTACCGAGGCGCGGCTCACGTGACTTGCAACTTACAGTTTCAGCGATCGTACACGATACCGGTCGTATTCCATAATCTGGCAGGATACGACGCGCATTTCGTGATCAAGGAGTTGGCGACCGCGTTCGAGGGACAGATCGACTTGCTGCCGGTGACGAAGGAGCGGTACATATAGTTCACCAAGCACGTAAAGGGAATGGACGCCGAGAACAACAATTGGCAGAGGGGGTTGAAGTTCCGTTTCATCAATTCGCTGAAGTTCTTGGCCGCGAGTCTGGAGAAACTCGCTTCGGACCTTGGCAGAGAACGACTCGCGATTCAACGACGCGAGTTCCAACACCTGCCCGATCATCGTTTCAATCTCCTGACCAGGAAGGGCGTCTTCCCGTACGACTACGTGACGTCATACGCCAAGCTGAACGACGCGTGTTTACCGTCCCGCGAAGCGTTCTATAACCGGCTGAACGATAGCGCCGCGTCGGAGGCCGATTACGCGCACGCCGCGAACGTGTAGAACTCTTTCCGCGTACAGACATTGGGCGAGTACAGCGATTTGTATTTAAAAACGGACGTATTGTTACTCGCCGACGTATTCGAAAGTTTCCGCACCGACTGTATCGCGAGTTATGACTTGGACCCTGCGCATTATTTCACGCTTCCAAGTTTCACGTGGGACGCGATGCTAAAGTACACGGGCGTACGGTTAGAGCTTCTAACGGACGTGGACGTGTTACTGTTCGTGGAGCGTGGCATACGCGGCGGTCTGAGTCAGTGCTCGCACAGGTACGCGAACGCCAACAACAAACACCTGCCTGCGGGGATGTACGACGAGTCGAAGGCGTCGACGTATCTGATGTACTTCGACGTCAACAACTTTTACGGATGGGCGATGTCGCAGGCTATGCCGCAAGGAGGGTTTCGATGGCTGGACGATGCGACAGTGGCCGTGCTAGACGCGTCGTCCCTGCCCGACGACGAGGACTCCGAGGGATACCTGTTGGAGGTGGACATCGAATACCCCGAAGAGGTTCATGACGCGCACGCCGACCTACCGTTCTGCCCGGTGCGCGAGCACGCGCCGCACGGTAAACAGACCAAGCTGCTTGCCACGCTCGACGATAAGGAGCGATACGTCGTCCACTATCTCTACCTGAAACAGTGCGTGCGACACGATTTACGCGTGGCGCGAATTCATCGGGTGTTACGATTCGATCAGTCGCCTTGGTTGCGCGACTACATTCGATTGAACACCGATTTGAGGACGCGAGCCACGAGTGAGTTTCAGAAAACTCTATATAAATTAATGAACAACGCGGTGTACGGGAAAACGATGGAGAATGTGCGGAATCGCGTAGACGTGCGACTGGTGACGCGGTGGGACGGTCGTTACGGCGCGGAAGCGCTGATCGCGAAGCCGAACTTTCACAGTCGTACGATTTTCTCCGAGGAGTTGGTTGCGATCGAAATGCGAAAACTCAAAGTGAAGTTCGACAAGCCGATATACGTGGGGATGAGTGTACTGGACGTATCGAAAGAATGCCTGTACGAGTTCCATTACGCGTACATGCGCGCGAAGTTCGGTGATCGGTGCAAGGTCCTGTACACCGACACCGACAGTTTAATGTATAGCGTGGAATGCGATGATGTATACGAAACGATGAAGCGCGACGTCGACCGATTCGACACGAGTGATTACGCGGTGGACAATCCGTACGGTATGCCCCGCGTAAACAAAAAGGTGCCGGGACTCATGAAAGACGAGAACAACGGCGTCTTGATGACCGAGTTCATCGGATTGAGGTCCAAGATGTACGCGACTAGAACGTTTAACGCCGCAGCGGGGTCTACGAGCGAGACTAAAAAAGTGAAGGGTGTGCGGAGACACGTGGTCGCGAACGATATACAATTCGACGATTACATTCGTTGCCTGCACGATCTCACCGAGAAAGCGGTTCGGCAGAACAACATTCGATCGAACCGGCACGATGTGTTTTCCGTGAGTGGGGAAAAGAACGCTCTCAGCCCGTTCGACGATAAGCGGTGTATTTTAGCCGATCGGGTCAGCACCCTTCCGTGGGGGCATTACCGAATCCCCCAGCTCAAGGCCCACGAACGCCTCGAGCTTGATCCCGACGAGTCCCTCGAGCTTGAGTCCGACGAGTCCCTCGAGAATCCCGTTGTCTGATTGTACGTTTGTATGATCGTACGTTTGCATGTACATATGTATATACGTTTCGTTGTAAGCGTTTCTTTCTTTCGTTCATACCATTGATCTATTTACGAATATCTGATGTATGTATGTATATAGCGTAGAATGGATAAAATTTTGTATTTTCTTTTCGTGTTAGTATATATTTTTTTCCCTATTTTGCTAAAATTAATTGTACGCATATATACGAGAAGAAGGAGAATAATTGAATAAACGGACAATGTATATATATTTATATGTATGTATTTATTTTATTTATTTCAGTAACATAGCGCGCGTTTATAATCGCGAATCATAAAATATCCTTGTCGCGTATCCACGAGTTCCGCGACGAATCGAATCCGAGCCACTTAACGTACACCTGGTTTCCTTTGCGACGAATAATCTTCTCGACCAGATAGACGTCCGGATTCGCGACCGAATGCAGTTCGTACTCGTAGAATCCACCCGAGATCAGCTCTCCCGCGGAATCGCGTAGAATGTACGTCACCGGGTACGTTCGTTGCACGGTTACGATTTCGAACACCTCCGTCAACCAGTTCGGAATGTACCCCTTCTCGAAGAGGGTCTTGAACTTGCTCACGCGTACCTTGTCACCGACGTTGAATTTCGCGCGTCGTCGAACACCTCTCGATGCGGAAGGGGAGAGGGGCTCATTCGCGGCGAACGACAAACGCGTAGCGGGGGTCACGTCGACGGGTCGAGCGTTGATCGTTCGATGCTTGCGATGATTGTAGGTGCGTACGAGCGCAGGTAATAGGTCGACCCAGCGATAGGACGCGTTCAAGGAGAATTGTTTCCACATGAGGTTTTTCAGCGTGCGATTGAAACGTTCTACGATCGACGCTTTCATCACGCTGTACGTGGAGTAGTGGTTGATCCCGCGCCTCTTCGCGAATCGTTCGAACTCCGCACTGTAAAACTCTTTTCCCATGTCGGTTTGTAAATTTCGCGGGCATCTGTCGCTCCGCCGCAACACGGTCGCGAACGCCTCGGTCACGTCGCGTCCGCTTTTCGTTTTCACGGGTACGGCCCACGCGTACTTGCTAAACGCATCGATGATCGTTAGTACGTAGTGATATCCTCGAGTTTGCTTCGCGTACGGACGCATCTCCACCAAGTCGGCCTGCCATAAATCATCGTAACCGCGGATCGTAACGCTACGCCGTGGGAAATTTCGTCTCGCGGGAGCGTGTAACTCGTTCACTAATCGTACTCGTTCCTCGCTCATGCTTCGCGGGTGGGCGTCAGAAGTAGTACGAGTTCCTCGAGCGTTCGTAAAATGCAATCGGTACGCGTCTTTCGCAAACGACCGTCTTCGTTCGACGATCCGGAGTCATAGCCACTGGCGTCGGGGTCAGGATCGATAATCATCGTCGTCGTCGTCGTCGTAGTCGATCTTCGCTCGCTTTTCGCTGATCCTTTCGTTCGTACAGATCCGTGATCGTTATCGCGGTCGGTGTCGGCGCCGACGTCTCGATCCCCTCGAGTCCGTCTTTCGAGTGATCGAAGCGTCGTTCCATCGCGTTATCTAAATCGTCCTCCAGTCGAGACAATTTCGCCTCAACGATGTCCGACATCGTTCGTTGTACTCGCGTCTCGAGTTGAGATCGTTGATGCTCGGCGTCCAGTCGCGCGTTCGCGATAGCCGTTTCGATTTTCCGAGTAAAGCGTTCGACCACCGCGGCCAATAGTCTCGTCATTGTCATCGCCGTTTCGTTGTTGTTGTTGTTGTCATTGCGTAACGAGGTACCAAACTTGTTCACCAACATGACGATGCGCGCGCCCCGAACACTACTGACGAAACGATCACCGGATCGTTCGATTTAAGATATATATTTGTCCTCGAGAAGTTCCTCCAGGATCGATGCGATTTCGTTATCGTGACCCGTGTGACCTGCCGCGCGCGATGCCACGAGCAACGCAAGTCTATCGACCAATCCGTTCGGATCGTTCCAGTACGAGTAATCGATCGCGTTATCGGTGACCGTTATCGATTCGTCGATGGGTAATCCTAGACCATGTCGCGTGCCGCGCCCGCCACCGCCGCCGCGCCTAACGCGTCTGATACCCGATGTCCGCACCCCGCCGATCACCGCGGATATGATTTTCTTATACTTGTACCCCCTGTTACCCAGCGTGGGCTTGCTCGGCGAATGGTTTCGCTTATACGCGTTCGTCGACAACAAGATGCGTCGGTACGAGTGGAGATCCTTGTCCGTGCACGTCCGATCGTTGGGTATTTGCATGAAAAGCAATTCGTACAATCCCCGAGTCCCCGAGTATCGCGTTCCGTTCACGCGAATGTCATCGCCGTCACCGTCAATGGCGAGCACGGAATCGCCGATCATTAGGTCGTCGTCGGGCCCCAAATATACGCCGTACACGTTGTCGATTCGTTTCTTGGTATCAGTGAAGAATAGTCGCAGGTATTCTCGCGATAAGGGTCCTTTGGCGTTCCGTATATACACTTCGATATCATCGGCGGGGCTACGCAGCGTGTCCAAATCGCGAACCTTTGCTGGCGACTCATCGTCCCGAATTTTTTCACCGTCGTCGACATCATCGACAACATCGCTGTTGTCGTTATCGTCGTTGTCGTTGTCGTTGTCATCGTCGTTGTCGTTGTCGTCGTCGTCGTCGTCGTCGTCGTCGTCGCTAGATTCTGGAAGGTTATTCGAAAGTTCCTTGGATGTATCCTCAGTGGCGTTTCGGAGTCTCTTCAACGATTGTTGTTGTTGTTGTTGATCGTATTCGTGTTTCCTATTCACAGACCGCGATCGCGATCGAGGCGTTGAGCGCGTTTTCAACGCCGAACCGTTCTCGATCAATCGTTTCAGCGGTTCGACGATGGGACGCGTGCTCGCCTCCACAGCCGCTTCCGTAGCCATTTTACCAATTTTCAATGCTAAGCACTTTTTACGTATAACGTCGCTGACTTTGGCAATTTCTAGCTTTGCATTCACCTTTGCGTCCACACCCTGGCGTTTCGTTTCTTTTTGGTGTTTCGCCCCTTTCTGTCGATGACGTCGACGATGTTTACACGTACGCTTCGCGTCGGCGTTGCTCGAGGTTATCGTAGTCTGCGGTGTCATCGTCGTCGTGGATTCGTTAGACATATCGTGTTGATCGGCGAACGACTCGCGGTTTACTGAGGTCCGCCAGCTACGACGAACTCGTTAAATCCTCTCCGATATCGACCTTCGTACATGGACCTATCCTTATCGATCACCACGAAATCGTATCGTCGACACCAACATTTCGCGCACAATTCGTTGAACGACTCGAACGTCATGTCTGTGTTCACGTGATCGTTGTACACGCGACGCAAGTTCATGCCGTCTTGTTTGAACAGCATGAGAAAATTCGCGTTATCCCTGATCAAATGTTTAGGTATTCTAGCGTACGACTGACACAAATAGAAGCAGTCCACGTTGGCGTGACGGCCCATGGAGAAGTATTCGCGTATTGCGTTCTGTTCGTCGCACGCCACGTCGTCGAACACGAAGATCGAATCGGGCGGAGCGTCCCTCGGTGGAACGATCTCAGCGTTGTCGGAGTAGGGAAAGTATTCGATTCCGTCGAAGCGCGACAACACCTGCTCGAGATATCGATACTTTGGCTGATGCAACGATTTCGAGTACACGTACACGTTCTCGAAGCGCAAACTGTTCGGACTCTCTAGCATGCTCAGAAGCACGTTCGTTTTTCCGCACCCGGACGGACCGCAAATCACGCCTCGCACGCTGTTCGGCAACAACGGACCGTGTCTGTTCGATTGACTCGCGTCCCTATCGTCCTCGAGCATTCTGTTCGCGGTCACGCGAATAACGTCCGACTGTTTCGCGAATCGCATGTTCGCGCGCGCGTCTATGACGAGGGACGACTATTTATATTCGTGACACGTGTCGCGCATGTCACTATCGTTGTGATCGGTGGAGCGCGCGTACGCGTTTATTATTGTAGAGTAGCTATCGCGGTTATTCTAACGCAGGTGTATGGTCGCATCAACGACCGCGGCGTCTCGCGAAGTAGGGAAGAGGAATCTGAAGAAGAATAAGAAGAAGAAGAAGACTGGATCGGGACTTCCGTTTCCGGTGAGAAAGCGACAGAAAGTGTGAGTGAGCGGTGCGTGGATAGGAAGAAGTTTTGGGTGTTAGTAGAAAGTGCAGGGAAGGGGAAGTGGGTGCGGAGAGTGAAGGGGAGCAGGGAAGGAAGGGAGAGAAAGGGAGTGGAAAAGGGGAGTGAGGGAGAGGAAGGTAGGAGGCAGGTAGGAGGCGCAGAGTTTGGAGGTTAGGGCAAAGAGGAAAAGGATTGAGCGGGAAAGAGAAAGGCGGTAAGGTAGATAACGAAAGGGAGAGAGCGGCATCTGGAGGAGAGGAGAAGGTGTAAGGAGAGCGAAGGATAGTAGGTAAGGCAGGTCGGTCGGTAAAGAAGGGAGCAGGGGGCAGGATGGGAAAGGATGAGGGAGAAAAGGGAAAAGGCAAGGGGAGCGAACAAATGGTAGGGAAAAAGAAGGTAGGGGAGAAAGGGGAAGAGGGGGGGGGGAAAGAGGGAAGAGGAACGATAGTAGAGAAGGTAGGAAGAGAAAGAAGCGCAAGTGGAGGATATGAAATGGGGATAGCGGAGTTGTGGAAGAGGAAGAGAGAGAAAGAGATGGGAGGGTATGAACAGAGATGTGAGGAGGAAGGGGCGTTCCAAAAGAGCAGGAGAGTGCAGAGGTCGCCGGAGGAGAAAAGGGTAGTGGAGAGGGGCTCGGTGGAGGAAATGATAAGGGAAATGAGGGAAGAAGTAAGGAAGGATTTGAGGGAAGTAAAAGAGCAGGGGAGGGCGGCGCGAGGGGAGATGGAAAAAATCAGAGGGAAGATGGAAGAGTGGGAGGAGAGGTGGAGAAGGGAGAAAGAGGAGTTGGGAAGGAGAATGGCGGAGATGGAAATAAGGTTGGTAAAGGTGGAGGAAGAGGAGGGAAGGCTGAGGGAGGTGGAGGAGAGAATAAAAGCAATGGAGAGGTGGAGGGTGAGGGAGGAGGAGAAGAGAGAGAAAGGAAGAGGAAAGGTAGGAGCAGAGAGGGAGGGTGGGGGAGCGGGAGAGGGAGAGTGGGAGGAAAGAGTGAAGGAAATGGAAAGGAAATGGGAGATGAAGGAGAGAGAAGGGAGAAAAAGGAATGTGATAATAAAAGGGGTAGGAAGGGAGGGGACGGCGTTACAGAGGGCAAAAGTAGTATTAGCGGTAGTAGGAGAGCAAGGGGGGATAGTGGAAGCGAAGGAGCTGGGGGAAGAGGGCAAGATAGGAACGAGTTGATGTTGGAGGTGAGGATGAAGAGCGTGGAGGCCAAAAGGGAGGTGATGAGGAACAAGGCGAAGCTGAGAGGGAGGAAGGAGAGGATAGAGGATGATCTGACGTGGAAAGAAAGGAGAATGCAATGGTTACTGAGAGAGATAGGGGATGAGGAAGGAAAGGAAGGAAAGAGAGTGAGAATAAGCTACGGGAAGATGTGGTTCTGGGATGAGAGGAAGGAGGTGTTAAGAGACTGGCGGGGGAGAGAGAAAGGTGGGAAAGAGGGGGAAGGAGGGATAGGGAAAACGGAGGGAGGGAGGAGGGAGGGGGAGGGAGCAGGGGGAAGTAAGGAGCAGGTAGGAGGGGGAACAAAAAACTAAGCAGGAAGGAAGAGATGGGGGGGGGGGGACGAAAAACTGGAGGATAGCGTTCTGGAATGTAGCGGGGGTGAGGAACAAAGAGGAAGAGTTTTGGAAAGGGTTAGAGGAGTGGGAGGTGATAGTGCTGATGGAAACGTGGGTGGAAGAGAAAGGGTGGAAGTACGTAAAGCGTAGGCTACCGGCGGGTTACAGATGGTGGGTGCAATGGGCAAAGAGAAAGAATAGGAAAGGCAGGGCAATGGGGGGCATGATGATAGGAGTGAGGGAGGAAATGGGGGGAAAAGAGGAGCAGGGACAGGGAGAGGAAGAGGGGATAATGGTGGAGGAAGTGAGGGCGGGGGAGGAAAAGTGGAAAATAGTGGCGGTTTATGTAAAGAGATATGGAGGGGTAGCTGGGAAAGATCAGAGGGTGGATGGAGGAGCAAGAGAACAGAGAGAGGGTAATAATAGGAGGGGATTTTAACGCAAGAACGGGAGAGCAGGGAGGAAGGATAGAGGGGGGGAGAGGAAGAGGAAGGGGAGGGAAGGAAATCGAAAGATCGGAAGGTAAACGGGGATGGGAGTAAGTTGGTGAGGCTAGTAGAAGAGACAGGGTGGGAAATCTTTAACGGAAACATAGTAGGGGACGAAGAGGGGGAATACACATACACAGGGGGAAGGGGGGAGACAGTGATTGACTACGTGCTGGGGGATGAGAGGACGAGAAGGGGGGTGGAAAAGATGGAAGTAGGAGACAAGGTGGAGTCGGACCATCACCCGTTGGTGGTGACGGTAAGGGAGGGAGGAGTGGGGGAGAAAAGTGGGAAAAGGGGGAATAGGAAGGCAGGAGGGGGACGGTGGTCAGGAAGGATGAAGGAAGAATTTGAGAAAGGAATGGAGGGGGTGGGCTTGGAAGGAGAAGGGATACAGGAGGAGTTGGGTAAGGTGGTAGATAGGATTAAGGAGGTGATGAGGAAAGGGGAGGAGGCAGGGAGAAAGGAAGAGAGAAGGAAGGGGGAAGGATGGTGGGACAGGGAATGTAGGGAAATGAAGAGACAGGTGAGAAGGGAGCGAAGGAGATGGAGAGGGGGGAGGGGGGAAGGGAGGTATACAGGAAGAGGAGGGGAGAGTACAAAGAGCTGTGCGAGAGGAAAAAGGAGGAAGAAAGGGAGAGATTGGTAAGGGAAGTGGCGGAGGCAAAGACAGAAAGTAAGGTATGGGAAATAGTAAATAGGGGGAGGAAAAGAGGGGGAGGGGTGGACGAGAGGCTAAAGAGAGAGGAGTGGAGGGAGTATTTTAGGGGATTGTTAGGGGGAGTGGAGGGTAGGGTAAGGATGGGAGGGAAGGGGGGTAGGAGAGAAGGAGAGGAGGAGGGGATAAGTAAAGAGGAGGTAAGGGGAGTAATAAGGAAGTTGAAGGATGGGAAGGCGTGTGGGGGGGGGGGAGTACCAAACGAAGTGTGGAAATACGGAGGAGAGAAGGAGATAGAATTGGCATGGGAGATATGCGGAAGAGTGTGGGAGGGGGAAGGATGGCCGAAGGAATGGAAAGAGGGAATCATAATACCTTTGGTAAAGAAAGGGGGAGGGACGAGGGTGGGGGACTATAGGGGGGTGACGTTGATGCCGACACTTTACAAGGTGTACGCAGCGATTCTGGTGGGGAGACTGGAGCAGGAGGTGGAAGGAAAGGGCATGATTCCAGAGAACCAAGCCGGGTTTAGAAGAGGAAGAGGGACGGTGGACCATATTTACACGTTGAACCACATAATAGGGAGACAGTTGCAAGGGAGTAAAGGAAAGTTGGTGGCACTGTTCGTGGATCTGAGGGCAGCTTTCGATTCAGTGGATAGAAGCGTCTTATGGGAGGCAATGGAGAAGAGAGGGGTGAGGGAGGGCCTGAGGGAAAGGGTAAGGGAAATTTACAAAGAGACAGTGAGCAGGGTGAAGGTGGGAGGGGAGGTAGGTGAGGCATTCTGGACAGGGAAGGGACTGAGACAGGGGTGCCCTCTGAGCCCGATTCTGTTCAACCTGTTGATTGCGGATGTGGATGAGGTGCTCAGGAGAGGCAAATGGGGAGGGGTGAAAGTGGGAGAAAGGAGGATATGTGCACTGGCTTACGCGGACGATCTGGTGTTACTGGAAGAGAAGGAGGAGGAAATGGAGAGCATGGTCAGGAGACTGGAGGGATACTTGGAGGGAAAGAGACTGGAGGTAAACGTGGGAAAAACAAAAGTAGTAAGATTTAAGAAAGGGGGGGAGGAGAGAAAAAAAGGTGGACTGGAGGTGGAAAGGAAAGAAGATAGAAGAGGTAAAGGAGATTAGGTATCTAGGGTATACTTTTAAGAGGAACGGAGGTCAGGAGGCACATATCAGGGATAGGGTAAAAAAGGCGGGGGTGGTGATGCGTCAAGTGTGGGGAATAGGGAAGAGGAAGTTCGGGAAAGACTGGGGAAGGAGGATGTGGCTTTTTGACATGTTAGTGTGGACGGTGGTGGGTTATGGGGCGGAAGTGTGGGGTTGGCGGGAGAGAGAAGAGCTGAAGAGGATCCAGGAGAGGTATATTAGATGGTCACTAGGGTTGGATTGGCAGACACCGGGCTATATGGTGAGGGAGGAAACGAAGAGGAAAAAGCTGATGACATGGGCGGGAGGAAGGGCATGGAGGTATGAGGAAAAGCTGAGTAGGGGGGAGGGAGGGGAGTTGGCCAGGTTATGTCTCCGTGAGGTAAAGGAAAGGGAACAAGAGGGGGGGTAGGTTTGTCAGCATGGGAGAAGGAGAGGAAGGATTTTAGAAGAGAGAGGGGGAGAAATGGGAGGGGGATATGGGGAAGTGGAGAAAGAAGACGAAAGAAGGCAAGAAGAAGAGAGAAGGAAAAAAATAGTGAAATCAAGATATAATGGATGGTATAGGGAGATAGGGACAAGAGTATTTGACAGAAGGGTGGAGTGAGGATAGACGCAGAAGGATTGCAAGATTTAGGCTGGGGAATGAAATGAGGGGAGGGAGATACTGGGAGGGGGAGGATGAGAGGAGATGCAGGGTCTGCGGATGGGAAGTGGAGACATGGGAGCACGTGGTGGAGAGGTGCACGCAGGAGGAAGAAATGAAGGGAAATTTAGGAGAAAAGATAAGGAGAATTTTGGGAGAAGGAGGCGAGGAGGAGGAGTGGATGAAGAAGCTGGAGAGAAGGAGGAGGGAAAGGGAAGGAGGGGTCGGAGGGGAGAGGAAGGGGGAGGCATTAGGGGGGGAAGGAGTGAGTGAAGGAATGGAGTGAACGAGAGGAAACGGAAGGCAACGGCGAGGGGTGGAGGAGGAAGTAGGGGCGGAGTTGTTTTGTACATAGAGCGATAGGTTAAGGAGTGGATGAGTGTGAGTTAACATAGGATATGCGGGCTTGCGACGGAGAGAGGGGCGGCGGGTGGCGAGCGAGCGGCGAGAGAGCGGCGAGAGAGCGAAGGGGTAGGTTAAGGTAGAGTTAAGTATAGTTGTAAGCATAGGATAAGTTTGATGTAAGAAGAGAGAGTGAGGAGGAAAGAGCTATGTAACCTTAAGGGAAACATTAAAGTTATACATACATACAAGAAGACTGGATCGGGTCTCGTGAACGGTATCATAAACCGCTTACCGTTCGAACTACACGTTCCGGGTTATCAGTTCTGCGGACCGGGATCGCGTTTGATAAAGCGATTGGCTCGTGGCGACGGAGGTGTGAATCCCCTGGACGCCACGTGCCGCGACCACGATATCGCGTACTCTCGTCCAAAGGATTTGGAGGGACGACACGAGGCGGATCGCGCGTTAGCCGAACGAGCGCGAGAACGCGTGTTCGCGAACGACGCGACCTTTGGCGAAAAAGCCGCAGCGACTGGAGTGTGGGCAACGATGAAGGCTAAAACTGAACTCGGCATGGGTATGAGAAGGACGAAACGTAAACAGAGAAAGTCTGGAAAGAAACATTTGCAACGACGACGACATCGCGATCTACGAGTGGCGAAACGCGGGGGCTTTCTTCAATTTCTTCCGTTCGTGCTGCCCGCTTTATCGGCTATCGGGGCATTGGCCGGTGGAGCGGCTGGTATAGCCAAAGCGGTCAACGATTCGAAGGCCTCTCGAAAACAGCTGGAAGAAACGTTGCGTCATCATCGGGCGATGGAAGGGCGAGGAATGCATCTGACGCCGTACAAGCGAGGCGCGGGTTTGAATCCTAGACGTCGACGCCAACGACGACTGCGATCAAAGAAAATAAAAAACCTCGATCGAGTAGTCGCGTGGCGACGGTGGCGGCGATAACGCAACAACCTATGACGAACCTGCAACTAGAGCGCGAGTGCGCCAGCGTACCGTTCTTTCGAGGGGTGTTTATGCGAGACACGCTTCCCACGCGCGTACGAACCAACGAATGCGGCATCGCGAATCTGGACGAGAACCGAGGCGCCGGTACGCACTGGGTAGCGTACGCGAAACGTGGACCGCGAGTACAATACTTTGACAGTTTTGGGAATCTGCGACCACCCGCGGAATTGATCTACTATTTCGGACGCGGTACAACGATCACGTACAATCACGATCGTTTTCAACGTTTCGACGAGATGAATTGCGGTCGCTTGTGCATGCAATTTTTACAGCAAAAGTCTATGGAATTATGGCCTATATACTAATACTAATAATGATGTATACTAAGATTACGCTGCGATGTATCAATGCGTAATGGCAATCCACATCTTCTATAATAAAGACTCGTAACATCGGATAAATTGCCGAGTATTCTTACGCGCGCGTCACTTCCTCTCTCTCCGTCTCGCGAGTGTAATCTATGATATGTCGTTCACGCTCACGTTAACGAGTCACAGCAGCGTGCTCACGGTAAATTATTTCCCGCCGATAGATTTGAGCGACGGTCAATACGAATTAGGACTCGCGGACTTGGAGACGTTTCACACGATTCCGAACATCGACTCGAGCAACGATAAATTCTATTTCATGGTGAACTATGAGACCGGCAACGACTCCATCGTCGACGCCGCTCACGAACGCATTACGATCCCCCACGGCTCCTACGAATTAGACGCTATCGCCGAGTATCTGAAGCAACGATTGCTCGATCGATATCCTCGAAGACTCGGTAACACCGAGAACAGCGATGACGACAAGTACCCTATAATGCTACGAGCTAACAACAACACCATGAAGAGCGAGCTATACTGCTCGTTCTTCGTAGACTTTACGAGACCAGACAACGTGGGCTCGCTGCTAGGATTTTCCCCGAATCGCGTCTTATTGCCGAGAATCTGGCACGAGTCGGACGTACCCGTCAATATTATAAACGTTAACGTGATCAGAGTAACGTGCAACTTTACTACCGGCGCGTACAGTAACGATAAACCCGTACACACGATCCATGAATTTTCGCCTCGCGTGCCGCCGAGATATAAGATATCGGAAACTCCGCGACACGTCATTTACCTGCCGATCGTCGCACGAGCAATACGCGATCTAACGTTGTGCATCGTCGATCAGTACGATCGTCCTATAGATTTCCGTGGGGAAGAAATAACGATTCGTCTGCACGTTCAACGACGTTCGCGCGATAAGTAGCGCGACCGCGCGTGTACGCGCGTGTGCGTAGTATGTTAGTGTTAGATCACACGTACGAATCATCTATCGTCGTTGCCGCTGCTACTCCTGCCGTCTCTGTCTCGCGTCATCGGTGCAACCCTTCATCGGAAAGCGAAAGTGGAAGTAGAATAAAGACGGGTGGAACGATAAGAAGAGGACCGGTAAGAAGCATAAGAAAGCCGTTGACTCGTCGAAACGCGCGTTTTTTACGATCGCTAGGATTCATCGTCGCCTATTAGACAAGCGGAGAGAGCGACGCGATGTGTACTATTCTGGACGTGGCGAATACGCCAACCTTCGACAATCGTATCACGAAGATCGAGTACCACACGTATAATCCGTACGCCAACACGACGTTCGACAATAACGATGAGATAAGAATCCCCATACAGCGGCAAGATCTGTACACGCTCCCGTGCGAAAGTTTTTTCTACATCGAAGGTCGTGGCACGTTGACGGCGCAGGATGCGAAAGGCCGGCAACGTCAGCGACCGCGGTTCTCGACAACAATTGCGTAGCGTTCATGTTCGATGAGATTCGATACGAATTGAACGGTATCGAGATCGATCATTGCCGAAATCCCGGGATCACTACCACGTTGAAAAATTACGTTTCATTGTCGGTCGACAGAAGCAAAGCGCTCTCGAATGCCGGTTGGAATTATACCATCGACTACGATAAAGATATTTTTCATTCGGGCTCTTTCAATTTCTGCGTACCCATGAGCATGCTATTAGGATTCTGCGAGGATTACAAACAAATCGTGATGAACGCGCGGCACGAGCTGATCCTTATTTGATCGCGAGTCGATACGAACGCGATGCACTGTGCATCCGCCACTGCGAGACCGAAACTGGAGATACGCAAGGTTCAGTGGCGTATGCCCCACGTCGTTCTGGACGATGTGAATAAACTATCGATGCTGCGTATTCTGGAAAGCGGTCGGCCGATCGCGATGAGTTTCCGATCGTGGGCCATGAACGAGTACCCGTTACTGCAAGCGACAACGAAGCACACATGGACCGTGAAAGCTACGTCACAAATCGAGAAACCTCGATACGTGATGTTCGCCATACAAATTGATCGACAGGGTCGCTCCGATAGATCCTCGAGCACGTTCGATCTATGTAATCTGACAAACGTTCGATTGTACCTAAATTCCAAGGTGTATCCGTACGACGACATGAACTTGGATTTCGATAAGTATAAATACGCGATCCTGTACGATATGTACGCGAAATTCCGTCGATCGTACTACGGTCACGGAGAACCGTTGCTGAACGCGATCGAATTCTTTCAATACGCGCCCATCGCGGTCATAGATTGTTCTAGGCAAAACCTAGTCGTTGAAGAGCGCTACGGTGGACGTGCGAATAGAGTTCGAATGCAAAGAAAATGTTCCCACTAATACTATCGCGTACTGTTTCATGATACACGAACGCATAATCGAATACAACCCTTTAACCAACGTGGTATGCAAACTAATATAGTGTGCGTACGTGAACGATTACTACTACTACTACTACTGCGAATACTACTACTGTTTTAAAACGATGATGTCGATGTCAAAGTCCTCAGTTACTGTTTCGCTACCGACGTTACTACTACTACTACTACTACTACTACTACTTATACGAGTAACGATGTTCGCCGTTGTCGACATGCAAGGTTTCAAAACCGAACGTGACTTCGTCGTGAAAGAGATCGCGATTCGCACAAACAGCAACAACGACAGCAACAACGACAGCAGCAGCAATAACGATGAAACGCCGACAATCAGCCACTGGATCTTCGAACCGCCATACTTTTAGAATCACCTGAATTCGTTCGAGAAATGTCAAGCGTCCTGGCTCGCGAAGCATCATCACGGGCTCCACTGGTCGGATGGTTGCGTTCCATACTGGAAACTTCCGGGACTGCTCGCCAGCGCACTCGCGAACATCGACTTCGCCATCGTGAAAGGTGCGGAGAAGAAAACCTGGATGCTGTCGCTACTACCGGACATAATCGTCGAGGATATCTGTGATCTGTACAAGCTGAAGGGAAAAAGGATCAACAACGCTCGAACCGTTGAGGACGATGGCGGCTACGACGTTGACGATGATTATTGCGGGATCACGCCTAACACCGTGAACGACTACGATGATACCGGCGTTCCTAACCTGAAGTCTATGTCTTGAACGAATGCTCCACGATGCGCGTTTCACGACAACGATGGCGTTTGCGCGCTGGAGAACGTCCATAAGATATGGAATTATATACGCAGCGTCGCCTAATGTAAGTCCTATACACGCATTGCATCTACTTTACGCGTCGTATGTAAAGAATCGAATATGTATGAATTATTTTTTTGTTTCTATAGCGATGAGAATCATAGCGACGACGACGACGAGCACAACGGCAAAGATGAGTACAACGGCGGCAGTGGCGGTGAGCGCAACGACGACGACGACTGATTTATTCACCCACGAGCAAGAATACCCCTCCCATATGAACGTCATTTTTACGCAAAATACTGTTTTCTTTCTATAATTTAAGTATGCATGCATGGATGTACATTAATAATCACACACTGTTTTGAATAAAATATATATATATATTTATTAAAAAAATATTCAATATTTTCAAAAAAATTATTTAAAAAAAGGAAAAATCGCCGTAATGTTGCGTCCTGCAACACACAGAGAAAACACCAAATTATTATTATTATTATATAACCGTTGGTATTAGCACGCGAGACGTCAAACAAATATATTTCACTTATACTTACTCCTTAAATAATCTCGGGAGTCCCCAAAATTCTCCCTCGAAGGCGAGAAAATCCACCTGTGTAGTATATTCGCGTCACATGCGCCGTTCGAAGCGGATCCTTTCCCGTAACTCGGCGCAAATTCTCCCATCCCTCCTCGTCGGGTATTCTTGATGCTGAAACAGACACACACGCAACTCAATTAATCCGCCATCGAATGGTAGGTATACGTATGCCAATACAATTTGCACTAAACATCACTTATGATCAGTTGGATGATCGCGTCCAGATCGCCGTCGCGGGCGTGTAGCTCGACATCGCGGCGGCGCTGAATGAAACAAACGTGTGAAACAATTAAATCATCGTTGATTGGTGTACGCGCATCAGAATAATTTTTCCGAAACATCACTTACGAGGCGCCCGACCGTCCCGAGATATTCGTCGCTCCATTGCGACATTTCAACCTCCCGTTCGTGCTGTAACAAAGACGCGATTCTATTAAAACACTGTTAAATGGTGTACGCGCACCAATATAATATTTTTTTCGAAACATCACTTACGAGATATCGAATACAATCCCTCCGCTCCACGCGACACGCCCTAACGAGATTATCGAACGAATGCTGAAACAAACGTATAACTTTGTTGGGAGGCTATCCAATTGAATGAACGCGCCAATTCAATTTACACAATAAAAAAACAATACTTACTATTTTTCGCACCAACTGATCTCGCTCGTCGTGCCACGCACTTTCGATTTCACCATGTCGTCGCTGTAACAAACGCACAAATTCATTAGAATATCGCTAAATGGAATACGCGTACCAATTCAATTTACGCAAAACTACACTTACGATACATCGCTGCATCTCAAATGCATTGACGCCTTGCCCCGCTTCAGATAAATATAATTCGAATGCGTCCATAATTTGTAGAAAAAATGTTGGTGATAACTGCACTGACCCGTGCGGCGGTGGTCGACGCTCCCTCCTCCGAGGATATGCATTTCGGTTCTCTAGCCCTGCGCGTCGCAGGGTAGGGGTAGTCGCGGAGTACGTGTGGTGGGGGTGTCCGTATCACAGTTTCTTCTTCGATGATTCGATATTAATTATTCCAGCTTATAGCGTACTTTTATGGTTTGCACTTTTATGGTTCGCACCGCGAATCGCCTCCGACTCTTCTGCGAAACGTGTGCACCTTAAATTTGGCGCGTACGCTATTTGAATCTGCCGCGCATACCATTTGAATTTGTCGCGCGCTATTCACATTTCATATTAATGTTTGTGCCATAACACAACCATGATCATCACCATCATTGATACAATATACTCTTGCACATTGGTGTGTACGTGTGCATGAATCTGTATAAAAGCGACGTTGGTCAGTCTTGCGGACTTCATAACGTCATTTACGCTCGAGTGCTAACAAGTATCGTTCGCGTCAATTTCTCCGTCGATCGGTATAATTGTATAGTGCGTATCAAAATGTACAAACGCAGCGTCAACGATTCATCCTGTGCATCCGGCAACGATGGCGGTTTCCCCAATAAACAACACCAACAATCCGATACGAGGTACGTACATATTACTATACACTTTTCACTTACTTCGTTCGCTTACTTCTTTCACTGTAAACGAACAAATCATTAATTCCGTGTACACGTTTTTTACAGTTCTGAATCCGCAACGCCAAAAACATCGAAAACGCCAAAACCATTAAACGTGCGGATCCTGGGGCGCGATTACCCTTTAAACTCGACAGCCTATAAAAGGCTAACCATTGGAATTCTCATTGGCATGGGTTCGTGCCGCGTCGAGATCACCATAGTCGACAATAAAGGCTGCGAGTTGTCCTTTTCAATGTCAACGTGGAAGCTCCTGCTGCAAAATGGGGCTGACATACTTCAAAGATTACGCGACAACGCAACGTCGCCCCAAACCCACATCGTAATTGATCATTTGCGAATCGAATTCACGCGCATGCATAATGATCAACTCGTCAAAATCACCGATAATCGCGTTACCTTGTACATGACGGAAGTCACGATGCGTAAACTATTCGCGTATGAACATTGCATCGATCATATGTTCACCTGGTTGACCGAAAATATATATTCCGTGAGCAGTAAATATACCGCCTTCGTAGACATTCTACGTAGCGCTACCGAACCAGCGGATCATGTAAAATTAATTTCCGAAAGCGAATACTTCGAACGGCATTCTTTGATCGATTGTGAATTGTTAGCGTTAGGAATGCTGCGCGATGTAAATCACGTATCACTATAGTACGCGTATATATACGTTTTAATAAATGAACGATTTTTACATTAATACCTGTAACGACTCATTTATAATATCCTTTCCTACTAATACACCTGTAACGATTCATTTATAATACCCTTTCGTACTAATACGGCGGGCAATTACTCGTATGCCAGATGACCAAGAGGCAATCGACATCGTACCGTTTTGTTTGGGAATTTCGACTATGGGATAAACCGCAGAATTGCTCTGTCAGCGGGTGGTAAGTGGTACCCTCGAATCGACACATGCCGCTGACTCGTGGAACAATGCGGTCATAAACCGTAACCCTGGTGAGACGATCCGACCGAGCAGTCTGGATAGGTTTGCTAGCCGGATGTCTGGTTTTTTTCCTCGCTATGCCATCCTTAGAGGTATAGACTTGGCGAATGATGATTGTGTTTTAGGATAGGCAGTATGGGCGGTCCTGACACCGGTCTGCTGTAAATCAGACACCTTGGGTGTAGGGTTTCCTTAGAGTTCGCTATCGGTTTAAGTACGAGTTGACGGTTACTCGACGTCTGGGAAAATTCAAGACTTTTCGCCTCGAATGTTATTCTCGCGCGGTTCACAAGTGCCCCCATTGAATCTCTCTCTCTCTCTCTCTCTCGCGCGCGCGCGCTCTCTCTCTCTCTCTTACGCTGTACCTTGTCTTTCCTTCTATACACGAGTCTAACGTCGCCTGCGTCCGATGCGTTACCACGTGTATCGAATTACAGCGTTGGTGATAAGACAGCGGCCCCAAACTTTAAAAAATATTCGAGACGATATCCGAATAATTATCGCTCTACGTTTTCGTTGGCGCATGTTTTCGTTGGCGGATGTTTATACGAGCGCGACGTTGCGTTCTTTCGCGAGGCGGTTGCGCTGTTTAGATTAATCGATCTCGAATAGTTATCGCGATAGCGCGTCGAATTATATTGCGTAGGCGGATGTTTATACGAGCGCGACGTTGCATTCTTTCACGGCGATCGTGAGACGGTTCGCTGTTTAGGTTAATTAATCTCGAATCGTCATCCGTGTCGAATTACAGCATCCGTGGTACATCCCTTCGCGCCTGCGCACCGATCCCCGCACGCGTACGGCAAACGGTTGCGCGCGCGACGCCATCTTGAAATACCCCGCCCCTGTGACGGCATCCCCCTCACCTACGAACTCGGTACCCCCCTCCCCGCCTCGCCCCGCGCCGATCGCGACCGAGAGCGCGGTACCCCCTCCACGCCCCGCGCCCCGCGCCCGCGGTACCCCCCGCCCCGCCTCACCCCTCGCCAACCGGTCGCAGAACTCTCATAGCCCCATTACTACTGTAATTAGATGCTCGTGGTGTCAGAAATCATTTTGTTTAATACACTTCTTTCATGAATACCATTTTTGTGATAAATATGAACCATAAGGTCTGCGATAATGTAAACACATTCATTTGAGGACGTAGCGCTACAGACACCTCGTACTCGAAATGGCAATTTCCTTCACGCTAAAAGTAATATCTAGCATACACAAGGAAATCATATGCGTATTAGATATGTTTTGTTTAAAATTTTATTTCTAGATAATTTGAGAACTTGTTTCCCTGTAGGAGGATAGCTTATTATAAGTAAACTTCAATAATAATTACATTTGTTAATTTATAGGAAATACAAATTCTGATTTATCCGTATTTTCGGTTCGGCTGTGAAGTATGAGAAAATAAATTTGCATGAATATAGATGAAGATTTACCAGAATTATTAACAAAAAATAACAATTTTTTATGTCTTATTTAAACAAATAGACTTTTTGAAAATCTGGTGAGTCAGTCATATTTCGCATTCAAAGACACAAAATTCGTCCATTGACACTATTCCCCTATCTCTAATAGTTCTCGAGATATTCCACAAAAATGATTTTTCAACCCTAACTTTGAACGCAGTTTTCACCCCCCAGATATGAAAACGGGGAAAAATAAAAAAACACGTATTTCTTATTTTTCGGTCCTCTATAACATATCCAAAAATCAAAATGATCGGAGGCGGACACCTAAAATACTCTCCTTGTAAGTGCAAATATTTATCCCAACGCTGTTGGTCTGTCCATGTTGCAAAGTCTGAAGTTACGCTTCAATCACGACCACGAACTTTATGGAATTTTGCCCGCAAACTTAAAAATGAACCATCCCTTCCCGCCTACATTTTTTACAATGACCGTCTTGCCGATACCGATCATTCCATTGCCGACACCTTTGCCGACTTTTTCGGATCCACGTACTCCTCTGACACCAATCTTCCTCCCTCTGTTAACTATGACAACTCAATTAACCTCTCTAGATATACATTGATATCAGTGAAGTCTTTGATCGCATCAACTCTTTGGACATTAACAAAGGCCCTAGATCTGACGGTATTCCTCCTATTTTCTTTAAATCCTGCAATTTTATCATGTCTCGTATTCTTTGGATTCTTTTCAACAAATCTTTAGATTCAGGCACATTTCCTTCTGCTTGGAAGACCTGTATCGTCTGCCCTATATTTAACGGAGGTATCAAGACATTGGCTAATTCATACCGACCGATCAGCTTGCAGAATGTTATGCCTAAGCTCCTTGAGAACATTATTACTGCTAAACTTTCGTTCTACTGCAAAAAACTTATTATCAATCAGCAGCATGGTTTTGTATCTGGACGGTCTACCATCACTAATCTCCTTCCGTATCAACGATTTTTATCTGATCGCGTCGAGAAAGGTTTACAGGTTGAATACGCTCGCTCTCGCCCTCGGACCGACTCGCACTTTGTCCTCGCATCTAGCTACCCTATCATAAAACGGTCGCGTCGTCTTCAGCCGCGTATTCGGCGAGTCATTCGTACTCGCCGAACCGACCATACGATGACCAGGCGTAGGGAAAAACCCCAGGCCCGCGGTTAGCTTTCCAGGCCCGGATTTAGCTTTCCAGGCCCGCGGCTTACAGTTGCAAGTGCAATGTAAGACTGTATATAAGACCCGCAATGTCGAGTGCAAATTTATAAGTCCGTATAGGGTTTAAACAAACTCATAAACTATATACAGCAACCAAATATATTTATAAAAAAGTTTCACATGTCCCAATTACTGCCAATGTCCCTACTATTGCCATTTAATTGATTATAGCTAATAAAAACGTCGATTGCAAATATGTAAGTCCGTATTCAATCCGGATCGTTACTGAAACGTTGCTCATACGCTGCGAGTGCAACATTGCACTCATAACGTATGAGCGATGTTCCAGCAACGTTCGCAAATAATACGGAATTACGCGGATCGTTCCTGAAATGCGAACACGCGGAATACAGTCTAAGATTGCACAGGCTACTTCCGACGGAATATATGCGAACGTGGACAATATCTGACATAAGTAATTAATATAATTACTTAATTAACATTATATGGTTTAAACAAACTCATTAACTGTGTACAGCAACAAAAGATATTTGTAAAGAAGTGTTACAATTACTGCCAGTGTTCCTACTATTGCCATTTAATTTATTATACCTAATAAAAACGTCCCGCAATGTCGAGTGCAAATTTATAAGTCCGTATTATGTTCAAACGTTGCAGAAACGGCGCTGAGCACAATGTGCGCAATATTCCATGGCAATGTGTGCTCAATATTCCGGGAGTATTGTACCGCTGTATGTGCGCAATATTCCATGGCAATGTGTGCGCAATATTTGAGGAATATTATACCGCAGTATGTGCGCAATATTCCGGAAGTATTGTGTGCGCAATATTCCGCGAGTATTGTGTGCGCAATATTCCCGAAACATTGCACAATCGTGGCCATTGCAATATTGCACGGCAATGCGTGCGCAATAGTCCAGGAACATTGCACAAACGTGGTCATTGCAATATTGCACGGCAATGTGTGCGCAATAGTCCAGGAACATTGCACAAACGTGTCCATTGCAATATTCCACGGCAATGTTTCCACAATGTTGCAGTAAAATTGCAATGCAACCTGCAACCAAACGGTAACATTGCAATGTCTAGCAACGTTTCTGCAACGTTCCTGCAACAAAGTGTGCTGTAGGGGGAAAGACCCGGCTTGGACTCGTTGATATTTATAAAATTAATAAGAATAATAATAATTTCAGGTATCTGAACACGTGCATATGTTGAGTGAACGGTTATACATTCTAAGGAGCCAGTTAGTTACGGGGGCTAAATGGCTTACATCGCCACTGCCGCCGCAGTCTTGGAACAGCGCCTACACCGTATTAACTCAGCGTGCGTAATATCGGTTTTGTTTCGCCATTGGGCGTGGTGCCCGTTACCATATATGGTCACGGAAAAGCACTCGCAATTTTGTTGATTTCGTAGATTCGCGGTTGCCTCGCGACTGTCTTAGCTTAGAAACGTCTTGGAAACGTTCTTGAGTAATATAATATGTGTAATGTATAGTAGTGTGTATAATGCGTGTGCTAGGCCGTTGCCTGGGCACAAAATCTGCATCAACGTGTAACTTTGTATTTATGTCACACACCGCTTGTGAATTTCTGTTGCTGAATTTAGCACACCAATTCCTCGTTTTGAGGCAAATTTAATTGCACAGAAAGATGTGAACGATCTGATTCCGCGGCGCCTTGGGGCCCCAGCAACGTGGTAATTGACATTACTTATATTATATGTATATATTGTTTATTTGTTTCCCCTTGGGGATTACAATCCTTACACACCTCCACCTCTTTTCTCTACATTCACCTTAACCTAATCCTTAAGCTATTCCTTAATCTACTCCTTAAATGTATTCCTTAAACCTACTCGCTCCTAACCCTCGCTCGCCCGCTCGCCCGCTCTCCTCCGTCACGCACAGAGTTGGGCATTAGTTGAATAAATTTTTATTTCGACTAATAAAATTTCGACTAAAGTGAAGTTATTCGAGAATAACGAATAAATTTTTAGTCGACTAAATTTGTATTCGACTAAATTTTTAGTCGTTATTCGTTCCTCGTTATTCGTTAGTCGAAGGCCCACTGTGGCGACTAAGCGACACGAATAAGTGGGGGTCAGAACCCGAGCCGCCTCGCTCGGTATCGGGCGGATCACCTTACACTCGACAAGCGTTCCCCTCGGCCCGACCGGAGGTCGAGGGCCACGGAACTCTAGCCGAAGCGGCTTATTCGTGACGCTTAGTCGCCACGGAGGTCCTTCGACTAACGAATAAGGAGGAACGAATAACGAATAAAAATTTAGTCGACTAAAAATTTAGTCGAATACAAATTTAGTCGACTAAAAATTTATTCGTTAGTCACGAATAACTTCATTTATTCGAAATTTTTATTCGAAGGTCAGTTGAAGAACAATTTAGTCGACTAATGCCCAACTTTGGTTACGCACGCCGCCTTCACCCCCCTTCCCTATCCTTTGACCCCCGCTTCCGCACGTCACCACTCACTCTCATTCCTTCCTCTCTCATTCCTTCACTCCTTCCCCACTCCTTTCCACCACTCTCCTCATCCACTTCTTTCCCCGCCCTCGTCATCCAGTACCTCCCGCCCCCCTCCTGCCACCCTCCTTCCACCCAACTAGAGGTCTCTATTTCACGTGTATTTACATACACGTGTACACGTGTAGTAAACGTATCCGAACTTCAATCCGTGTAATTTTTAATACACGGTACCCGTGTAGTCTTATTCACGGATACCCGTGTAGTTCTGTTCACGGATACTCGTGTAGTTCTATTACACGTGGGCACGTGTATTTCTATTATACGCGTGCACGTGTATTTCTATTATACGTGTGCACGTGTATTTAAATTGGTTCATCACGATTAATTTTGCGATTGCTTAGTTGGTATATCTCTTTTGTCTGTTTAAGCATTGCATGAAGGTCTTACATATCTAAATATGAGACACTGCAGTCTGCACGAACGCAAATACTTACATACCTCCATCGCATCACACTGAAAGATGCGTGCGATCCTGAGTTCGACGCCACCGAGAGTTACCGACGTGACAACAAAGTATGTATTTCTATTTAGTCGATTGGACGAGGCGGTATTTGGCGAGCATGCTATTTCTCTGCACAACTATATCTATACTCCAAGTCATTTTAGAAGGAACCCGTTTCGCGCATCTAGAATGAGCTCATTGGCTCCGAGGGAGCGTTGGTTGGGTTATAGCCAATAGTAACTTGTTTCGACACCAATGAGCGCCAACATGCGCAGAACAGGTCTGAACTTGTCTGTCGGTGGGTTCCTTCTTAAATGACTTGTACAATACGCGTATATTAATGTTTGAGAATCAGTGGTTCTCCATATCGCCGCATCCAAGCTCACCGCAGCACCTACTGGGCAGCGGAACGCATGGCTGATCTACAATCGATTGGACAATCGATACTCGCCATCAATCGATCGGCCAATCAATACTCACCGTCAATTGATCAGCCAATCAACGCTGTTGCGATGCTCGCTGGTGTGTTGCTTGATAACGTGAATGTAGTTACGGGAATGTATATAATCGATATGTGAATTACGAGCGAAATTTAAAAGCAGACCAAGGGGAGTATTGTTAAGGATACGCGATGCGGGTAGCATGCGTGGGAAAGATCTTAGGCAGAGTCTCAATTAGTAGACCCCGAAACGAATCGCGAGTTTTTTCTAAAGTCACGTAATCTTTTGAGAAGGCCTTGTCTTTTGTTAGTCTTTAGGAGTGTCGATTGACTCCTGAAGTGTTGGCGACGCTAAGGAAGTCATAAATTTCCTTCAAGCGTTGTTTTCTCGATCCTCGGAGTAGAGCCTACTTTCTCTTCCCACGTGGGCACCCCGCTGTGTAACGGAAAAGCGCGCCTCCACCGAGTTTTCCACCACCACCCGAAGACGGAGGAAAAGATGGACGCCGATCCGCGGGGGCGTACGGACATCCGAAGGACGGCCTACCGCTTGGATCTGTTGCATCCTGCATCCTGATTGGACTACGAGGATCTATGGGAGGACTAGGAGGATTTAGCCAACGACTTCGACGAGGACCTCGGAGGAGATTCTGAAACGCTACAGTCAGTCTGTCGATAACCAACTTGCCGAACAGTTTAATAAATTCCAGTATTTAACTTACAAATAGTTACCTTGTGTCTAATTTTATTTTGAACTTCCCACAGTCCGACGAGCAGAGCGGTTCAGCGCTCCACGGGCGCCAACCCGCGTTCTTATTGTAAAATCACCGCTAAAAGACGCAACAACGCTCACCACGTCGATCCTCTCTCGCGAATGTTCGCGAAGACGCACCACGGAAGTTTTTCATCCATCTTGCACGCTCTCTTGGTCACGCTGTGTGTTGAATCAGACGTGTTGCTCGCGAACGATAATTTCACCTCGCGAATGCTCAATCCCGTTGTGCAATTGCGCTAACTTGTATTTTCTCAAGCAGAGTCTCACTCGTTTAAATTCAATATCACTTTCTCAACGCTCAAAAAGATTGTGGATCGCCGCGAGTGAAGCGTCGCATGGGAAGCACGTTGTGCACGTGCAGCGATCATCACGCGTGGAGTATGCGAATCTTCACGCATCTGCTCAATTTGTGTTCATTTGTATATTGTTAACTGACTCATCGCTCAAGGCTCACACTCACTCCACGGGTGTTAAAATAAATCGACTTTGCTCATTGCAAATTCTGTGCTCTTCGCCTTTCTCACCGTCACATAACCTCACTCCCGTTCCAGCGTGCTCAACCATCAAAATCTCAAAAAATTAATTATTAACTAGTATTTATTTTGTGTAAATATCGACATGTGAATATCTGAGTATTTAAGGATATTATTCCGAAAGAGACCGGTGGCCGATCGAGATGAGGTTTGGGGGGGGGGGGAGTGTGGACCCTAAATTTAAAATTGTAGCTTCGGGTATTTATTAGTTTCCGAACTATTAATAAAAAATTATTGTTAATTTTTTTAATTTTATATTATGAATTTTTATTATGATGTGTTGATTATTGTAACCTGTAACCTGAAGGAACCTGGCGTTTGTTTTCGCAAAAGCGGGCAAATATATTTAAATACTCAGATATTCACATGTCGATATTTACACAAAGTAAATACTATTTACTAATTAATATACGCGTAGATATAGTTGTGCAGAGAAATAGCATGATCGCCAAAGACCGCCTCGTACAATCGACTAAATAGAACTACATGTTCTCACGTCGGTAACTATCGGTGGTGTCGAACTCAGGACCGCACGCATCTTTCAGCGTGATGCGATGTAGGTATGTAAGTATTTGCGTGCGTGCAGACTGCAGTGCTTCATATTTAGATCTGCAAGACCTTCATGCAATGCTAAACAGACAAAAGAGATATACCAACTAAGCAATCGCAAAATTAATCGTGATGAACCAATTTAAATACACGTGCACACGTATAATAGAAATACACGGGTATCCGTGTACACGTGTACTTATAATCCGTGTACACGTGTACCCCTTCTCGTTTACAATAAATAAATAAATAAATAAATAAATGAATGAATGAATGAATGAACGAACGAATGAACTAATGAACGAACGAACTAATGAACGAACGAACGAATGAACGAATGAATGAATGAATGAATGAATAAATAAATAAATTTGTAACAGTTCCCAGGTAGAGAAAATAAAACGATCGATCATGCAGAGCGCAGGAATGTTGTGGAAGTGTCGAAGGATTACATCCGACACAAATGATAATAGACATGTAAGTATAATTCGACGTGCGTTACGAAAAGTAGCACGTTTCAATTTTCTTACGAAAAGTAGCACGTTTGCCTTCGTTCTCACGAAAACTATCATGTTTCGGTTTTTACTGCGAAAACTAGCATGTTTGAACGGCTTGCCACGAAAAAGAGCATGTTTCGTCATTCGCTGCGAAAACTAACACGTGAGAGCAGGTGGGCATTGGGGAGGAGGTATTGCTGTGAAGAGGCTCTCCTCAAGAGAACAGCCGTTTGCGATGGATGCAAATCCGATTGGTCCTAATACAATCTGCTCCCTATGGTTGAAATCTGGTCTAGCAACTTCCACACCTCCTAACTCTAACCAATCGAACTTGCATCCCTCCCAAAAGAACAGGCCATCCGAGCGTAGAAGCAAGTGCGAAATAAAAGTAACGGTGCGCTTCTCGATACCGCAGATGTACCTACCTAAGTAGCATTTCTGACGGAAAAGAATTGTCCAGCCTTTGGGCCTGCCATTCGCGGCGTACACCTTTGGCAGGTAGGTGTCTGTTTCAATAGGCAAGGCCACCCGTGGCGCCAGCAAGACCGTCCCCGGTCCTTGCTATTCCAGCGGGTTTTCTTCCAAGGAAAATCAGTAAATTTGCAAGCGCATTATCTTAAAAACCAGTGGAAATAAAGTGTATACATTATAGCTTATTGAATTTGTCTTGGAACGCACTATCAAGTGACCTCTTCAAAAAAAATAATTCCATTTAAAAAAACGAACTTGACCATCGTATCTTTTAAAATAATAATCGAAGAAAAAATTCGTCTGCGCTAATAAATTGGCCCCCTTGAACCATGCGATTCCATATTTTTTTTATTTTTTTATCTCCAATACTTTAGGAGATATCCAGCTGTACTGTTTCCCGCGGACACCCTGTATACATACACACATGTGTATATAACTGTTGAATTTCACCATTCAAACATTCAACAGTTTCCGAAATACCAACAAAAAAAGACATCTTGGCATTGAACAACCGAAAAGACCGCAGAAACATCCGTAGCACAAATATCGCTGCTTCCCCTTGTGATGGGACTAGGGATTGGAATACCGGGAAACCGGTAAACCGGTTAATTACGAGAAGTAAATTAGGAAACCAAAGTTTGTACAAATTATGTTTTTGCGTGCGTATTTATTAAAAAGAATTGGTATATAAAAAATTTTCTTGGTGAAGATCCATATTAATAAATATTAATGTAATTTAACTGTATATTTAACTAATGTGTTCAGACTGTCTCACATTTATTATTATTGTTGCTGTTATCGACTTGTACAAAAAAATATATGAATATTGCCAATATTTATTGTAATTTAATCAATTTCCCTTACATTTCCTATCCTTTCTGTCATATCACACAAATTTTGCCTAAACAACATCGCTGTAAAATCTACGAACAGTTCCGTGACCATTGCCAGAGAATGTCCTGAACGATCCGTGATCATTGCCAGAGAATGTCCTGAGCGCTCCGTGACCATTGCCAGAGAATGTCCTGAACGATCCGTGACCATTGTCAGAGAATGTCCGGAACGCTCCGTTCACCATTGCCAGAGAATGTCCTGAGCGCTCCGTGACCATTGCCAGAAAATATCCGGAACGTTCCGTGGAATGTTCCAAAAGGGCGGACATAGGATTTTTTATGGAACATTCCATCAATGTAGCAGGAAGGGGAACAGAGTGAGAGATATGCCATGTAATGGCGGTTCTGATTTGCACTTGTTTTATACAAGCGTCCCGCGAGCGTTTGTGTATAACCATGTGAAAAGAAGAAAGGATTTCAAATGGACTAGGCCTTGTCTAGTCCTTATTGTGCATACGTCTTGCGAGCGTATATTCAGCAAATTCTATTTTACTGTTATAATTAGGTACCTTGTGATTCTGACTCTTCCTCCCCTTGACTGTCGCCAGGGGCCTCACCGCCCTCCGCATCCGACTTTTCACTGCTTTCCTTGCCTGAATTAGCATCACTTTCCGATCCACTCTGATCTTCTCCCTGGTTGGCTAACATTTCCATTTGTTCCTGTATCTTTCTAAGCTTTTTTCGCAGCGATTCAAAGTCGGTATCTTCATTTTTCCGTTTCTTCTCCATAACCACTGTTGAAAAATATAATCTTACTCTAAGAACGTCTTGCTTCTAGCGCACAACGAAAGAATATGAGGCGAGGAGCGACGCGTGGGGATAAGGAGGCGGCAGCCTCCTTTTGTTTTTTCACTCTAAACGTTGTGGCATCTAGCAGGCACGAGAGGAATATGTACTACATTTGTAATCTCGAGAACGAGGCGAATGAAATATAATCTTATATCATCTTTCAAGATCATAGAGTACACTGTTTTGTGATCATTTTTTGAACTTCTTACTGTTTCTAAATATCAAGAGAATATTAATGTTTCATTGTGCCCCTTGCACCAAAGTGCCCCAACTCCCCTTAATTGCAGTGTTTTCTACAACGACTCTTCAATTATTCTCAGAGAATTCTAGAAAGGTTCGTAACGCTATTGAAGCTCGCGTCTAATATCTAATGCCGTAATGCAAAGGCGTAAGTAATCCTCGACAAGTGGTAATCCAAAGAATTGGATGGTTTAAAATGGCAAAAAATCGGTGACCCGTCACAATAATCGTACCATTATGCAACGAAGAATCTATGATTAGCTGGGAGGAATGAATAGAATTTACGGTGCAAAAAGAACGCGGGTTTTCCGGCCACAAATTGTTGCTTGTAAATGACTTCAAGGCACGATATTCAGTGAAGGGTGGCAAATGTACGTTTTGAGTTCCGTGACTGATAGAAGTTTATTTATATTGTACAAGCTATTCATTAAAGTGGAAAAATCACCTCCATTTGCGTGCTGCGTAAAAGAAATCGCAACGAGTCTTTGCCCGGTGTGTTTAACCATAAGAGAAATTTTGAAATTTTCCTTTGCGTTAATACGAGAATGAGGGGAAAATAATTGTTGCTATTACGATCAAATTGAAGTCGATATTGTAACTGCATACATATATACATACATAGTAGGATTCTCCCTCTAAAAATTTGGAAGCAAATTTCACTTTAGTCGCTTTTACCATTCATATCAGACAATAAGATTACCGATGGGGTAATTAGAACGATCACGCTATAAAGTTTTATATTACCCCACAGATCGAAAAGTGGCTTTAGTGATATTCTTGTGAGTTGCCCTCGAAAGTGAATGAACTCTATTTTACACAGAATCATATATCTGGACTCCGGAGCCAGAGTGTAAAAAGTGCCATTTTATGTTTGCGAAAGAGTGAAAAATTTGATGCGGGGAACATGTAAAATGTCATTTTTTTTTTTTAAAGTGGATATAGAGTTCAGAAGATTAATCAATCGTTCCACAAAATTCGATATACATATTCTTTGCATCGCTATGAAACTTACAGCTGTACAATTCCTCATTAAGTAACTCATTAAATTGAATCGATGCCTTGCAGTTAATTCGCAACTGCGCGGGGATACGTATTAAATCAAATATGCGACCTCGTCTCATTTAATTCAGTTAATGGCCATTGGCATATTGTTGCGAATTTCGGTCCCAAATTTTCAGGAAACATTCATGACATATCAAACACTGAAAATAAGGAAAATTTTTTTTTAATATTTCGGTATATGCCTCCAAGAACAATTGTTAATAAGGACAGAGTCAATCAAATTGTAACGAAACGCGGAGTTTGAACTACTAATGTACTGCACCACTACAAGCATACCCTTCCTTTCGTCCGCGTGCCGTACGCGCTGCCTGGTCGGCGCTCTCCGCCGAGAATTCATTTCACTGAGTAATTCAGTGAAATTCAACGGAAATCTGCCCAATCTACGGAATAAATCCCAGCAAGCTAAATTTTGGTATGGGCCTTTATTTGGTTGTTTTAAACAATCTGATAAAAGTCCCCATCAATCTGACCGCCGCTAAAAATTTTACAGAGGATTAAAAATAATAAAAACCGTTTTTCGCGAATATCTCGTTATCTAGCAGTTTTAGGACAAAAATAGTTATTATAAAATTTATAGCTTAGGAAATTCTGTACAAACAAGGTTTTACGAGTTTTTTTGTAGGAGTAACCATTTTCATATATGTCGGGTTACCAAGTTTCAACCCCCATACTTTTGACAAGGGAAGATCCTGAACCCGGAAATTCAAAAAATTATGAAACTCTTTAAATATGTAGGAGATGTCCTCCTGAGAACAACGCAATTTTGTTTGCTGCCCAAATTCACTCTAGGGGGGTGAAATTCACCCCTGAAAATCCTTTTTTTTCTTCACTTTTGTGTTATAACTCGCGAACCGTAAAAACTGTAAGAACTATAATTTACCAAATGATAGTCCTAATTAAAAGAAGTAACATTTTCTTGAACACTTTTTTTCTATCTCCTACAGCTCGCGAGTAATAATACAAAATAAAAAAAATCGGGGTCAATTGTACCCTCTTCGAGTGAATTTAGGCAGCAAACAAAATTGCATTGTTCTCAGGAGGACATCCCCTACATATTTACAGTTTCATAATTTTTTGAATTTCCGGGTTCAGGATCTTCCCTCGTCAAAAGTATGGGGGTTGAAACTGTTCGATTTACTATATTGTTAAAAGGCAAAAGGGATTCAACATTCAGGGAAACATGAATATAGTAAATAATAATGATACGTCTGTACAGCGTATTTTCTTACAAGACACGGCAACCGAGAAAACAGTCCGTTGTCAGAGAAGAGCTCACTTCTGTGCGGTACCGTATTCTAGAAAGACGTTCTTTCCTAGCCGTAGAATTGAGAAATAAAATATAAATCATAAACAGTTTCTCTCATTTAATAACTAACTTCCAATAGAAATAACAACGGTATTAAGATGTTTAGCGTGTAATTACACAACTACTACTATCAGTACAAATTGTGTGGTACATCTTGCACTGCCTAAGATGTTAAAAAAAAATTATTTGAATTTCAAGATATAATAAAACACAATTTCACAGGATGGAAAAATCTGAAAGATCCTTGCAATAATTGTGATAATTCAAATTCATACATAATGAAAAAAGTCAATATAACTGCTTCCAAATAAATTCTTATTGCAAAATTACATTTGTTCGATCACGATAGTAGTGGAATAACGAAAATGGAAAATTTCTACATCAAAGCAATACCTACTACTAAATTACAAATGGTAGATCACTGTTATAAACTTAAGGCAGCGATTTTCCACCACGGTAAAAGTATTGCCGAAGATCATTACACGAGTATGGTAAAAGGTAAGGGCACAACGTGGGTACCCGTTGATGATTTACGAGTAGAAAAACAAACTTGGCCACGAAATGCTAAAAGTGCATACATATTTTCCTTCGAAAGGTGTTAATTGTGGTTGTTAATACAGTTTAATCAATGTTAAATACGTTCAGCGCCATAAGCTGCTTCGCACACCATGTATTGTACACAAAGTATTATACATATAATTCATATAGCTCAGCAATGCGGTGCACATGGTTTCTTTTCGTAGTTGTTAAACTTACGTAGAAACTATCATTAATTCAGTCCCGTGATAATTTGTAAGTTATAATCCCCATACAAAACTTCAAAAAAGTAAAAAAAAAAAAGGCCAAGTACATGAAAATGTCGAGGACAGAAAAGAGTATTATCAAATAAATCACAAAACATAGAAGATAATAATATAACATTGAAAATTATCCGAAGTCATTCCCTATGCAAATTATCTTTGTAAAAAGAAGTGAGCTCCCCATAAAAAACTTCAAACAAGTAAAAAAATCACGCCAAGTATATGAAATCCCCATAAAAAACTTCAAAAAAGTAAAAAAATTACGCCAAGTACATGAAATCAAATAAATCACAAAAAATAGAAGATAATAATAAATCACAAAAAATAGAAGATAATAATAATTACAAAATAAAAAAAAGATGTGAAATCAAAATGAGCTGCAAGTACATAAAGGTGCTTTCCAACTGTGCTTAAGATGACACAACTACATATACACAGCTAAAATGCTGTGTTCATACATTCCATTACTCATATCGCGGACATTTTAATTAACCCATCAAAGAGAAAAATGTATTAAATAATATTAAGTAGATATATCTTTATACAAATAAATATTTTAATACGAATAAACATTTTATTCAAAATACTTGGCGCTGCGAAACCGGAAAAATGTTAATTGTCTTAGTAGTAATAATTTACAGTAACTCCCTTACAATCTAAAATACATAAACATATACATTAGAAACGCAGTCAGATTTATTCTACATCACATATATAATTCTAATATCATACGTAGCATATGCACATACACACATTCACGAACGCACGCACAAAAAAGAAAAAGATTACAATATTTCCCCGTTATGAGCCCGGTTTTTTCCCTCGTTGACAGCCCGGAGACCATCCCCACCATTTCCTGGAAGCCCACGGACGAGAGTGAGAGAACCGGACAACGAGCAAGAGGACACGAAACCTTCGACACGAAGGTGCCGTCGGGTACGCAAGAGAGAAAGCATGATACTTTGTCTCGCTCCCTCTCTCAGCTCGAGCTTGACCCGCGTGCGGGCCCCTACAATGCATCGGCGCTTTCCGCATTTATGGTACATATTGTAATTCGTTTCGCGACAGCCGAGTGTGACAAATATTCGCAGAACGTAAAATCCTCTGTAGTATTGAAACCTGACATTTTTAATTCTGTGCCGTATTACATATTCTCGGTAAAAGAAGAGCAATTCTAATAACATATGTACACATGCGCGTCCCTTAACCCCTCCTATTCTTTCTTACTCGTATTTACACATATTGACAATAATAATTCTGTATTAATCAGTATTTACAATGCAGTGTTCCGTCATGCTTTCGCCGTTGGACCTGGAACGAAACAATAAAAAGTTTAAAAGCAAATCAGACCGTCATACATATTTAAAAAATATACCATACCGTGTTTCCACCGGTAACTTTAGAGGTCTTCTTTGGAAAAATGTTCCTTCACATTTTTTAAAGATCGTTGGACGTGTCGCAGCCTCTCTTTGCACTCCCTTTTCAATATGTACTCTCAAAGCGCTCAACATTCTCCGCGTCCGGATGACTTCTTCATTCCTTTTATCTTCTTCTTCTTCTTCAGTTAATCTTTCTTAATTTTTGTACCACTAACGTTTTTATCCTTATTGTGTACTAACGATATGTACATACCTGGCTAACAAATTTAGCCAGGTTGATCGGCTTGAGTGCCTCGAGAGGGTCGCGGTTTATGACCGTATTGTCCCGAAAGTCGGCGGTAGGTGACGGTAATTATATGGCGGTCTGAAATTACCGTATATTTACCACCCGCTGACGGAGCAATCAACGGATTTACTCAGGGCGAGGACAGTCGAGGTGTTCAAAAAAATGGCACGATGTCGATTGCCCCGGATTAGACATCTGGCAGGTAAATGTTTTCCAAAACGGTTCGAAAATACTCAGTTGCCTAGTAATAAAAGATCCTGGAATTTCCAACTCCCTCTGTGCCTTCTTTTGTCCCGGAAGACGGAACAGCAGTCTCATTTCGAATTTTGACTAGTAAAGAAGTGCAATCCGTGCAGTGACGTGTATCGTGGCGAGCAACAAGAGGAAGAATACAGGACTTTCAATGGGGCAGAAGCTGGAAATCCTGCAGAAGTTGGATAACCAGATACCAGTTCGGGCAATAGCGTCTGAATATAAAATTAATCCTACTACCGTGCGGCGTATTCGTAACAATAACGCCAAAATAAATCAAACCACGGATGGAGGACGTTACATATTAAGACATAAGAAGATACGGAAGGCAACGTATGAAGATTTGGAATACCTATTATTCCTGTGGTTTACGGAACGAAGGGCGCTGGGAGACCCAGTATCCGATTTAATATTGCGCCATAAGGCCCTGGAATTAATGAAGGAAATGGAAGGCCAATCAACTTTTAAGGCAAGTGCAGGCTGGTTGCACAGATTTAAAAACCGATACGCTATACGCTTGGTCAAACTACACGGAGAGAAAGGAAGTGCGGATGCAGCAGCTGCAGAAAATTTTTTATTGGATTTCAATCGTCACATAAACGAGGAAGGGATCAAACACACCAATATTTATAATATGGACGAAAGTGGTCTTACGTGGAAAGCTCTGCCGTCGAAAACTTTAATACATCATCAGGAGAAACAAGTTAGTGGTACCAAAATTAAAAAAGATCGAGTGAGTGTGGGCTTCTGCGCCAATATGAACGGAACCCACAAACTGGCGCCCGTATTCATTCACAAATACAAAAAACCAAGGGCGCTAAAAAATATTATGAATACGCTGCCAGTGGTGTACAAAACACAAAAAAATGCTTGGATGGACCAAACAGTCTTCACGGATTGGTTCCAAAATCATTTCAAACCAGCCGTGAGAAAATTCCAACTAGAGAGTCGGACGACCGGAAAAGTAATTCTTTTACTAGATAATTGTGCAGGGCACAAATTAACACCAGGAAAATTTGTGGAGGATGAACAATTTGAAATTATGTTCATGCCCCCGAATACTACCTCCATTATTCAGCCTATGGATCAGGGAGTTATTTCAAAATTCAAAAAAGTTTTTCGCCACCGAATGTTGAGACAGGTAGTAAACAGTCCCGGGAACATTCAAGAATTTTATAAAAAATACGATCTTAAAGATTGTATTAATTTTTTGGATGAATCATGGAAACAAATAACCGCCTCCAATATTGAAAATTCATGGAATAATCTAATGAAGAGAGCCGGTGAAAGAACTTCAGAGGAAGACTCAACGGATCCACCAGAACCCCAGTTCACAGAGATAATAGCCGCGATCACTGGGAAAGAAGTTACTGAAAACAGTGTTGTTGAGTATTTAAGGAGTTGTGATGAAGCAGAAGCCGGTGACGCAGAAAACGAAGGAGAACAGGAACGCGAAGCAGAAGAAGACGAAACAGGAGGAGGAGAAGCCGAAACAGAAGGAGAAGAAGCTGAAACAGAAGAAGAAGAAGAAGACCAAGAAGACATCCGGGCACGAAGAATATTAAAGGCTCTGAGGTTATTGAGAAGGGAATGCAAAGAGGCGCCACGACACGTCCAAAGATCGTTAAAAAATGTAAAGGAACATTTTTTTAGAGAAGATCCCTAACATCATCGATGGAAACAGGGTAAGGTATATTTTTTTAAGTATGTATGACGGTCTGAGTAGCTTTTAAACTTTTTATCGTTTCGTTCCAGGTCCAACGGCGAGGATGATGGAATACTGTAAATATTGTAAAATACTGTAAATATTGTAAAATACTGCAAATATTGTAAATACTGATTAATACAGAATTATTATTGTAAATATGTGTAAATACGAGTAAGAAAGAATGGGAGGGGGATAAGGGACGCGCATGTGTACATATGTTATTAGAATCTTCTGCTTACTTATATAGAAATAGAGTAGCCTTTTCCTATAGTGAGTGTAGAGACTACATAATGTGTCCGAAGGAGGTAAAAGCGTATGACAGAAAGTCTTATTGCAGAAAATTTAAATAAATGCTTATGGTAATAATTCAGCGAACATGAACAAAGAAATCCAATATTTTCAACACACAATTTATTGGTGTTGGAATAAAATTAATTTAGTATGTTTATTGGTGAATTGAAATATTGTTAATGGGAATCTAAAAAATTAATGAATTAATGAATAGCGTGACAACTGCTGTGGATTTTATTAAAGTATTACGAATGTTTTTTACAAAAGATTGAAAAGCATTACGGGAGATGTGTTTTCAGCGTACTTTCGTCACTAATGTGACTTGCTCTACATTGCAAGCAGTCCACTATAATCTATTTTCTTAATAATTCTTAATGCTATGTCTTGACAAATTTTGTCGATTTACCTGATTTGACAAATTTCCAGAAACTTGTGCGAAACAAGATGCTCTGTCTATCTATCTAATCTTCTCCGGAGAATCTCCAAGCCTGTGCATCCCCTTCATATCTATCCATCCAAGCCTGTGCGTCCCCTTCAATTCTATATCCAAGCCTGTGCGTCCCCTTCATTTTATCCAAGTCCTGGGCGTCCCCTTCATTTCTATAATATTAAGCTTTACATAAAAACTCTAAATTGCTGGTATAAAAATATCTGTCAATTTAAATGCAATGCTATTTGTTATAATTTATATTTTGTACATGCATGGTACAAATTTCCAGAAACTGATGCGAAAGAAGATGCTTCTCTGTCGAACCTTCTCCGGACAACTTCCAAGTCTGCGACTCTACATAAGAAATCTATTAAAAACATTTGGCGACTTACCTTGTTAATTGAGACAATAATTCAGTCTCCTATGTAGTGTAAAAACTCCTGACATTTCAAATTTGGACCACTTATATTATTTGACACTTAGCAGGTTATAATTGATTGACACTTGGTAGGTTATAAAAATCAAAATAATATAGGTATATATATATATATATATATGTACAATGACGGACGGCGATCCCTGCCGAATGATCCCGAGAGTCGGCGAATGAAGAACGAACATGAGTTGGCTGAAGGTGTGTGTGTAACGCGTATATACGTATTATGTCGACAAAAATTTGGCTGGAGAATCAGGAGAATCAGGAAAAAAATCTTACCGTTTCTGACAGATCCATGAGACGATATTATGATATCTCTGTCATGCGTGGACCGATTTTATTGAAATTGGTCTTATTCGAAAGCTGATATGCGGTTTACATAAGAAAGATGCCTTTAAATTAAGAAAATATTCTAGGCGTAATGAGATATTAATGAAATAAGTTTCAGGTTAGGTTGGAATAGCCCGGGGACGAGTAAATGATAGCGGTAGCGACAGTCGACATATACAGGGTGTCTTTCATGTACTTGGCGTCGAGACGCTACCGCGTCTCTAGATCAAATAAATCACAAAAAATAGAAGATAATAATAATTACAAAATAAAGAAAAGATGCGAAATCAAAATGAACTGCAAGTACATAAATAGATGATTTCAGTCAAATACTTGGCGTGGCCAGGCAAGGTCAAGGTGTCGATAAATAAGAATTATTTAAAAACGCAAATAATAGCCGTGTAGTCATATTGTCAGAGTTTTAAATTGTCAAATCAAATTATCTAAAAGCCCGCGAGATGGAAGGTATGGGTATATTGACGATCTGAGAATACCTTGCAAGGTCAAGGTGTCGATGAATAAGAATTATTTAAAAGCGCAAAATAATGAAAGTGTACTCATATTGTCAGAGTTTTAAATTTGACAAATTATCTGAATGCTTGTGAGGGAAAAGGTATCGGTGTGGATAAATGATCTTGGAATTATGTTAAAACGCAATATAATGAAAATGTACTCATATTGTTAGTTTTAAATTGACAAATTATCTGAAAGCCCGCGAGAGGGAAGGTATGGGTATTGATGGTCTGAGAATACCTTGCCTCGCCACGTCAAGTATTTGACTGAAAGCACCTTTATATACTTGCAGCTCATTTTGATTTCACATCTTTTTTTATTTTGTAATTATTATTATCTTCTATTTTTTGTGATTTATTTGATTTCATGTACTCGGCGTAATTTTTTTGAAGTTTTTTATGGGTATGTTTACGCGTCGCCATGGATTATTAGTATATTCCTATCGTTTATAGTTTCTTTGTAAATAGCGGTTGCGACAACCTACCCGTGTGACAACCATACCCGGTCTCCCCTACCTCTGATTAGCGAAAATGGACCCATTTATTAATTAATAAATTCCCTCGTACCTGCGTCGTTCGCGGGGTGATTTCACAGAAACAATTTGTGCTTCTTCTGAGAAAACTGGTTCTGCTTCTTGCAGAACCTGATTCATTTCCCAAGCGTCATTCGAATCGATGGAATTCTCGCAGCTATCGTAAGCATCGTAGAAGGTGTTGTTCGAGAGCTGGCCTCGATGGGGATGCGATATCTTACTTTCGACCACAGGGCCCTCAATCGGCTCTTCGCTACCTAAAAATTCGTTCTACTTTTATTCGACCAATTAAACGTGCTTGTGAAACCAATCACCGCTTCGGCATTCCCTTTACTTTTGCCGCTTATTCGATTCATGAATAAAAACGGCAATGGTATGCCAAAAATTGTCCATTCATCAACCCTTTAACGACGTCAGTACAAGATACGCATCTATTCAACTTGCTTCTTCATTGTATATGGATTTATGATTAGTATTATTTATGATTCCATGGATTTTATATAATTGTGGACAGATAAGAGGTGTCGTACATGTATGTTATACGAAACGTATCGTTATATACGTTGAGAACGTAACGGAAATATTCAAATATATATGTATATTTTTATATACTCGACCCCATATATTTCACATGCATTTTCTATAATATGTTATTGAAAATTTTCTGAAGGTAAGGTATTGGGCCACTTTCGCACAAATTCTTTTATTCGTATTCTAAATAGGCATAGCTGGATCCGCGTTAATCGTTTACCATCGCCAGGAGAATAATCGCAAGATATAGAGACAGTACACGCAATGTTAGTTCAGACTCACCATTATTCTCGTCCCTCTTCTTGTAGTAATAACGTAGGCCAACACGCGCCGCGATCAGGCCGATCAGTAGCACCACTCCAAAAATTGCGATCATTTTAAAATGAAAAGTAAACGCCTGTCGTTTCGCGTGTGTCTCGACTCAACGCACGAATGATGAGTTGCTACAGGACGCCAACGTTTCTCAGTATAATTGCTAGAGACAGGGAAACGGCCAAAGTCAAGCACATAAACATTGTGTCCATGATTTGGCGTGTGTTTACATAGATTTCATGCCCAGCACGAGTTAATGTTTGTGTTTATATTTCCTTGGGCCGTCCGTTGATATTTGGAAAGTACAGTTTCGTTGGCTTTTATTCCTATTTCGAAAAATGGCTCGTAATGATTGAAGAGTCGAAGAAAAATTAAGTAAACCCGTACCTCCCCCCTCGCAGGCTTTCAGATAATTTGTGAATTTAAAACTCTGACAAATATGAGTACACTCGTCATTTTGCATTTTTAAATAATTCTTATTTATCGACACCTTGACCTTGCCTGGCCACGCCAAGTATTCGACTTCCAGGCCGCGGACATCTAGGCAAATGTCTAGATGTTAAATTTTATCTTCACATTATTAAAATGTCCGTGATTATTACAAAACACTTTTATGTACTTGCAGCTCATTTTGATTTCACATCTTTTTTTTATATTGTAATTATTATTATATATTATCTTCTATTTTTTTAATGATTTATTTGATTTCATGTACTTGGCGTAATTTTTTTACTTTTTTGAAGTTTTTTATGAGGATCTCTTCTACATCTAGACAAACGAATTGCATCGTTGAACTAACGATTTTGATAATTTATTCGAAAAAAAATCGAACTTGTACGTGGTCGCGTCACCAGTACCCTCCTTTTTCGTGCTTTTTATTTTTTAATTCGATTCTGGAGGCTGGGCATACGAAATTATTGGTTGGGCAAACGTATTCTACATCTATACTAACAAACTGCATCGCTGAACAAACGATTTTGATAATATTTTCGAAAAAAATCGAACTTAAATGTGATCGCGTCTCCGGTACCCTTCTTTTTCGAGGTTCTTATTTTTAAATTCGATTCTGGAGGCTGGGCAAACGAAATCTGAGGCTGGGCAAATGTGGCCAGATTGTGGACAATCGTTTCCTACTTTTAAAAAATTCAAAAGTGTTCATGGAGGGTGCTGAAGACAAATTTTTTTTTGATCATAACTTTTTTTTGAAGTTTGGGCAATCGAAAATTTTTGGTGGGCAAACGTGGGCATACGATGGACAATCATTTCCCATTGTCCAATCATTAAAATTTTTTCATGGGGTTGTTGTTGAAAATTGTTTTTCTTGACCATAACTTTTTTTTGAGGGGTGGGCAAACGAATGCCGTTGAGTTTTTTTAAAGAATCGAATTTGGGGGTGCTAACTTCACAGACCTTCACCTGTGTCAATGCTAGAAACACATTATGTTTCCCGCACCCATCCCTCGAAAATCAGAGAGGGCGCTCGAAAACCAGAATATCGGTACTTCAGAACGGAGACACTGAAGACAATAGGATGAGAGGTCTATTCTATATCTAGTCTGTGCCAGAATCAGTTCAAATGTATGGTTGGTCCTTACTGATCATTTAGTAATCGTGCAACACTTAGCGAGTGAAGGTAAGTGCTTCCCTGCACTGAACGTTTTCTATATTTTTATCTATTTCACTGGTGTATCGTAAACTTAAGGACATCCGCCGGTCAAAAAATCGATTTTTTTGCATATTTTCATTCAACAACGTCTCAAAAAGGCCCCGTTAAAAATAGATATTCTTTGAAGATGGATTGTGACACAGGTATAATAGACAGAAATGTGATTTTTCTTTTAATTAATAATACATTTATTGATCTAAAAAAAGAATCAATTTTTGTTTTAATCGAATAAACGCATTGAAAATAGGGCAAGTCCCCGTCAGTACCTAGGCGCTCGGCGTTAAACTTTAAGTGCGTTTTCCTCGAAACAATTTTTCACGCACTGTTGCCACGATAAAAATTCTTGACCGAATCTAAAAATTCAAAAGGGATTCTACTCGTAATTACACTGGCTTCCGCGCTACTCTCTATTGCGAATTTTCATAGGGTCCATTTGTTTTTTACGAAACATTTTTGTGCAGAAAAATCCATGTTTCGCGGACCCTATCGTTTAAACATTTGGCAATCATCGCCCAGTTGTTTCTTAACACTGCCTGAGGGTAGCGCGATAACGACACATGTGTAATTATGGAATATTTTTAGTTTTTTGAGTTTGGATGATCCTGTCTAATGTTATCGTGGCGCAAGTGCAGGCTAGTTTTTTTTTTACAACGATGCAGCACGCAATGCATATCAGAGGCAGGGGTGGGTAAAAATGAAATAAAAAAATTGTTTTATACTCTACATTTGTAGCAGAATAAAGTGTAAAACGTTTTAGATCCATACATCGTATACTTTTTTCTAGAAAAAATCATAAATGTCATCTATGTTTTCGCGCGATTTCACCGGCGGATGCCCTTAACGTAAATATTACCGAGACGCTGACTCAACGACATAACTATTTTGTAATTTATTTTCCGGAAAAAGCAAATTCGGTACAAACTTCGGTTTTGCATGCCGCGTATTATCACGTTTATTGTTACTAATTAAATAGTAGGTATATGCAGGCATATTGGTCCGATAATTTTTCAACGTCTTATTATTCTCTTTGTTGAGGACCCCGCCAACGTAACACGTGCCGCGTCCGTAATTCCGGTACATATTTTTTCCACTTTCCATTTATAAACTCGATTTATTATTCTTTATTGTAATATGCAGAGGCGCCCTTAACACCGGGCCGCGCGCTTAGGGACTTCATTTTGTAAAAATTAAATGAATTAAGTATAATTGTCGAGGTATCAATTTTTCTAGAATAAGTTTGTTTGCGTGAAACTTGAAGCCCGATTTCTGTATCCTTTTTTCGTTTCTTCTGCTTAACCTTCTAACCGACACCGATGTGTCTTATTGGTGATATTTACATGCAGGATAGGCACTCAAGGGCGTCTCGATGGATAGGGGACAGTGGGGTAAACACGAACGCGGGGTAATCGCGAACACGATGGTTACGGAGTTTTAATAAATAAAAACTGATAATTGTTTTAGATGCCGCGAAATTACGAACGAAAAACGAAAACAACGTATACCTACTTAGGTACCATAGATACAGTGGCCGACGAAATAAAGTTTACACCTTTTAAAATCGCATAACTTTTCTGGAATTGGTCCAAACGACTTGAGTTTTTTTTTTAGAAGCTAGAAGGAGTAAGTAGTTTGCTAAGTGAGGTGTTTTGTCGTTTTGAAAAAAATTGCAATTGTTCGGAATACCGAAAATAATAGTAAAGTTGGTGTTTTAAATCAGTGGTGAGCAACCTTTTGTCCGAAGTGGACCACAAGTGGAAACCTATACTACTCTACGCGGGCCGCAATATTAAATACACAAATATAACTAATCCAAGAATTTTAATTTATGGGCTGAATTTGTTATTTCTGACATTGATTTATAACAAAACAGTTTTTTTTAAATTTGATGTAGTGTTTATTAATAATATATACACATTAATATATACCTACATATTATAATCTAAACAAGTATATGTACCTATATCTTTCTAATTAAATGAACGTAAATAACCAGCTTGACAATATTAGGTGCGATATTCGAAACTGCTACTCTAAGACAATTATTCAATCGTTCGTCAGTGAGTCGATTACGACGATCACTTTTTAAAATACGTACTGCCAAATAAGCTCATTATTTTCCTAGAGTGGGTAGCTAGCAATGGAAATTTATTAGCCGGAAAGTAATGCTTATCCCCATAAAAAACTTCAAAAAAGTAAAAAAATTACGCCAAGTACATGAAATCAAATAAATCATAAAAAAAATAGAAGATAATATATAATAATACTTACAATATAAAAAAAAGATGTGAAATCAAAATGAGCTGCAAGTACATAAAAGTGTTTTGTAATAATCACGGACATTTTAATAATGTGAAGATAAAATTTAACATCTAGACATTTGCCTAGATGTCCGCGGCCTGGAAGTCAAATACTTGGCGTGGTCAGGCAAGGTATTCTCAAATCATCAATACCCATACCTTCCCCCTCGCAGGCTTTCAAATAATTTGCCAATTTAAAGCTCTGACAATATGAGTACATTTTCATTATATTGCGTTTTAAAATAATTCTAAGATCATTCATCGACACCGATACCTTTCCTCTCACAAGCTTTCAGATAATTTGTCAATTTAAAACTCTGACAAATATGAGTACACTCATCATTTTGCATTTTTAAATAATTCTTATTTATCGACACCTTGACCTTGCCTGGCCACGCCAAGTATTCGACTTCCAGGCCGCGGACATCTAGGCAAATGTCTAGATGTTAAATTTTATCTTCACATTATTAAAATGTCCGTGATTATTACAAAACACTTTTATGTACTTGCAGCTCATTTTGGTTTCACATCTTTTTTTTATATTGTAATTATTATTATATATTATCTTCTATTTTTTTTTATGATTTATTTGATTTCATGTACTTGGCGTAATTTTTTTACTTTTTTGAAGTTTTTTATGGGGATCTCACTTCTTTTTACAAAGATAATTTGCATAGGAAATGACTTCAGATAATTTTTAATATTATAAAACTATGAAAGTGCATTGTACGTCGTAACAATGCATTATAAGTTAACATTCAATAAGCGCGTGTTTAAATAAATAAAAGGTAATACATAGAAATTACATAATATGTATGTACGTACGTTTCGGAGGGAGAAATTTCGAGCATGAACACGAAGAGCTTGAGATAGCCGTAGATAGATTATTTCAAAGTTAAATGCAACATCGACTTGTGGTGTTACATACCTTTAAACACACCCTATATATAAAACCCAGAACACTCGTAATGTAGAGAATGTGTCGAAAGATATGTAACACAGAAATAAGAATTTATCTAAATGCGCAATGACCGCTTTCCTTTTCTCTAATTTATTCGTTGTAAAAATTAGATGCGTTTATACAAGTGTATGTCTTCTCTTCTCTTATTTGGATAAAGGTGCGTTAGGTTTCTGAAAGCACGTACAATTCCATGAATCTGGAAGCACGTACAATTCCATGAATCTGGAAGCAGGTACAATTATCCATTTTGTTGTTGTTTTTTTTTTCAAATTTCTTTTAATACTTGAGGAAATAAATAGAAATAGAATGACCTTTTCTGCTTTTGTAAGTGTAGTTATTACTAGTTCCAGTAATAAAATAATATATAATAATTTATTTACAAAAATTAAAATTCTTTATTGAAACAAGAAACACTAATTAAATTCATGCATTATCGAAGGTGTCCATGTATCATAATAACTGAATAAGTATGTTATACGAAATCCTTCCTGCAAAATTATACGTACATACATAGCCTGGCGTAGGTCACAGCATCATTTTATGCTTCGATTATCTATACATATACATAAAATCCTCAGTTTAGTTAGAATAGAATTAAAAAACAGTTTGATGATATACAAACATGTCGCAATTCAAATTTTGGCAACTTACCTTGTGTTTGAGACTGCATTTTGGTTGCAATTCAATGGTACAACGATACATATTTGTAAAAACACGTGGCATCTCAAATTTTGAAAACTTACCTTATTTAACACTCGCCAGGTTATAACCTGACTGTAAGCTGTCAAAATTTTGAGTAGATTGCATAGTGAAGATAGCGTTTGACGAACGAAACATGTGTTAGTTTCTTTTTGGCTAAAGGTGTGCGTGTAACGCGTATACGTATTATGTTGACGAAAATTTTCTTGACGAAGACGAAGAAAAATCTTACCGTTTTTGACAGATCCATGAGACGATATTATGATATCTCAGTCATGCGTGGACAGATTTTATTGAAATTGGTCTTATTTGAAAGCTTATATGCGGTTTACATAAGAAAAATGCCTTTAAATTTAGAAAATATTGCAGGCGTGATGAGATATTAATGTATAAATGTCAGAATTAGGTTAGAGTGTCTCCGCGGCGAGTAAAGGTACACGGTAGCGACAGTCGACATATACAGGGTGTCTTTCATGTACTTGGCGTCGAGACGCTACCGCGTCTCTAGATAAAAATCCATAAGACTAGCATTCTGAAATTTATTCCTTAATTCTGTGTCGTTTTGTAAATCGACTACCTCCATTTGAAATTCTTCAGGAATTCTTTTAGCTGTAGCATTTATATTAAAGGGCGATGAAAAAATATCAAAACTTGTTTGATTTTCGCGGAAGTTTTTGAACCGCAAACTGAAATCTTTTTGTAATCTCTGTATCTCCTCCGCATATTTCTTCGTTTGAGGTGGATTTTCTTTTTTCAGAATTGGAGAATGAACCATATTATTTGATTTTAGTTGCCGATTCCAAATTCTTGGTTTACTTTCAAAGGCTTTTATCTTCTCTGCTGCAACTGCCTGTTAGAACCGCATTGAAAATTTTTCAATCCGGTTTAGGTCGGTTTTCTTCCCGTAAAATACGGATTGAACCGGACGAAAAATATTTTCTATCAGTTTCAATCCGGATATGCATGTAAAACCTCGATGGTATCTATCTGTATTTCCTTGCACAATTTGTCGTCGGTTCTAGTCGCATCCACATGTTCATTTTTAAGCTGGTTGAATTTGGAAATCCAGATCAAACCATTACGGAATCTATTGGTCCTTTCAAGTTATTTTTCTACCTGTTTTTACCCAGTTTTGCACATCATAAATGCGTGTGGAAAGGCACGTATTTTCAAATGATATTAACTCAAATTTGTATGTGTTTCTAACTGGAAGTACAGATCAAAAATCGGATGGTAATTATCAACTTTTCCAAGCTATTTTACTACCTGGTTTTATTTGTATTGGCGTAACATTTACGATGCTGTAACGATACGTAATTTACCATTTATTTTGTTCAGAATTTTATTTGGAAATGCAGGTTCAAATTTTCATTGAATCTATAAGTAATTACATACAATTTTGCTATCAGAATGAAATAATAAAATTTGGATAGGTATTCATAAAATTTTAATAATTTTTATATGGTATTACATTTACATAATAATAATAATAATAAACATATAAAATATAAAATATACAATGAAAAACACTAATCTAAAAAATAGAAAAATGAATACATTGTATCAATTTACTGAATTTGACAAATTGGTGTCCAGAAATTCATAAATAAATTCGTCGTCTTTGTGGTTTTCTTCGTCATTTTTGCCTTGTTCACTGTTCTGTTCACAGTCCTCCTGTTGATAGTTCTCCTGGTCACAGTCCTCCTGTTGATAGTTCTCCTGGTCACAGTCCTCCTGTTGATAGTTCTCCTGGTCACAGTCCTCCTGTTGATAGTTCTCCTGTTGATAGTTCTCCTGTTGATAGTTCTCCTGTTGATAGTTCTCCTGTTGATAATTCTCCTCCTGTTCATCATCGTCCATTTCTTCTGCCGTGTGGTCACTTTTTTTACTGCGCGGTGGACGATTCAAGTCAGATATTTTCGAGCTGATGATGCTTCCAACTCGGCGCAACCATAAATCTATTTCAATACTGCTGCATTTCAGCAGCTCCAGGTAATGTTGGAATATGTCTGAAATAAGTATATCAATAATGATATAAATTGTTATTGAAAGCAGTTGAAGGGGAAACCGAATGATTTTTTTATTTGAAAATGAAAAATTACCTGTTATTGCTCTTAGTTTGACTGGGTCAAGTGGCGATTTGGGAGAACTATTTTTTCTTCTGTTAGACACCCTGCCTTCCACACTACTATTCTTTAAAATTTCCGGCCCAAACAACGCCAATGACATGTTTTTTACAAAAATCCGTTTAGATTTTCTCGCATTGTACACGACGGCATCATAGGTGCCCTTCGGTAGCCAAAGGCCTTGTCCTACGTGTATCTAAAACGTATACAAAATTTCTTATTATAAACACATATACAAAATTAAAAGTGTTTTAGAAATATTGATTCACAATTATCAGAATTGCATATCGGACAATACAATGCTGCGGAATTGAATAACTAAATAACATATATGTATCATGCGTACCATGCTGTCGGATTTTCTTAGAAATCCCACGGAGGGAAAGTTTTGTAACAAATTTTGCTGCGTATCAAAATACGTAGCAAAATTGAAAGTGTAAAAGTTATTTTATAAAATTGAAACAACATTTTTAATTAATTCATCACTTGAGAAACCATATATTATACAAACCTTCACTTTGCTCAAAAAAGTTAATAACATGGCGTTGTAAATCCATGTTTAACTTGGTTGTTTCGGTCAGCATTTCCTGCAGCTCCTGATTCTTTTTCGTCAGGAATTTTGTTCTTTCTTGACTAGCTTGTAATCTCTTCTCCATTTCCAAGCATTTACTTTGCCATTCTTTTATTTGTAACTTGAGATTGATGTACTCGGACATCCTTGGCGAGTTTCTACTTTCTTCCGTACGAGCATTTCTTTCAGAAGTGCAAAATCTCTCAACTTCCTCATGTGATTTTTCCTAAAACATAATTTGACGATGTCAGAAGTGACGCGCGCAGATTATTTAATATTTATGAAAGTTGCGAAAGTCCATACTAATATTGAAGAATATTCCTTAGCCAAATCATTCCTTGTATCTCAAACTCTTATAATTTCTCACAATACTCATTCCACACACCACATAAAGAGAATATGAAAAATTTTGTCCAAAAAAAAATTAAGTACACAACTTTTCGTAATATTCATGAATATATATGATAAACACTTACATTATCGGCTGCATTTAGTGGAGGCGCTTTTGCATTTCTTTCAGAAGTGCAAAATCTCCCAACTTCCTCATGTGATTTTTCCTAAAACATAATTTGATGATGTCAGAAGTGACGCGCGCAGATTATTTAATATTTATGAAAGTTGCGAAAATCCATGCTAATATTCAAGAATATTCCTTCGCCAAATCATTCCTTGTATCTCAAACTCTTATAATTTCTCACAATACTCATTCCACACACCACATAAAGAGAATATGAAAAATTTCCAGTGAAACAATACTACATTATATTTATCATAAGTTATGAAAAGGTCATCAAAAAGTGGGAAGCATGCATGGGGAAGCGTACTCATAATTTATACAACCAACTCTGACAATTTCAGTAATATAAAAATATCTAAACATATCTATGAATTTATGAAATCAAAGTCCAAGATTAATTTTTTTCTTAACGGTATCCGGATCAGAAATGCCAGGTGGCTAGCAGACCTTGTGGACTTTCCTAATCGTATAACGTTGTTAACAACAAGAATGTTAATATACTATAATCAATGTGTTTGCCAGAGTCTGGTAAATCCTATCATGAGTGTTAAACATTCATTTGTGTTCAATTATTACCTAACCCAAAGCAAAGCAGACACAAAAAACACCCAAGTCGTTGAACTTACGTTTTTCAGAAATTATTACTGTGTTTCCCATACATTTGGCAGGAAACAAATATAATCTCCAACAGACTCCAAATTCATAACAAGCACTTTGTTATTTATCTGTGATATCTCGAAAATTAAAAATGCTTTATCTTTATTTATAATTTTTTTCAGATGATTTAAGTTGATTGAAGTGTTCATTGAACTTGTATACAACTCCGCAGCCAATATATAACATTTACCCTCAATCACGACTATGTATTCAATTTCTACAACGCTTCCGTTGTGTAACAGAACAACTGTGTCCTTGGTCTTTTGAACTTTCGTATATTTTGCACTGTGCACAACCATATTCTTGTGAATGCAGCGATCGAAAATCTCTACGTATGCTTTATCATTCGTAAGAAAGGTGCGAAGTTTTTTTGTTATATTTTCTGATATTTTCGGTCCACCGACTAGTACAGTCTGACCATCGTTGCTTCTTCTAATGCAATCGTTCTTCAATACTTGTGTACTGAATAGATTGTTACAGAAATCAATGCACCTATTATTAGCAGACACTTGTGTAACTGAAGATTGATAATACATTGTCCTTGACCATTTTGTGACAATTTGATGTCCTACATTATTAGGACCATTTATGTAATTTTTACACACCCGAATTCCATTCTCAAAATGAAATGCTGAAGTTGACCATAATGGTCCACTCCTTCTAACGGAATCGACTATATGCATTACACTGTGGAGATTAAACGTTGGTGTACGGTCACCATACATAATTTCACATTCTCCTGCAAACTTCAATAAGTCCCATTCGCATTGCTTCAACTCATCCGCTGTGATTTCTACTTTCAGCAATGTATATACACTTCAACAGAAGAGTAGAAATGATTGGTAGGCACATTCATGCAAAATGCCATTCAAACACACCGGACTATAAAATAAGATCCATGAGCGCCATTCTGACGCCTTCCATTTAGCTTTCTCTGCTAAAGATCTTGGTGTTCTATGAATCTCATGTGGCACGCGAATCAATGTCAAACGATAGTTAATTTCCTTTCTTTCTGCAGCATTAATATGATATTGACATTCTACACTACTCCAGAAGTCCCATAATTGCTTAGCAACCCCCAAGGTGACTCCGTGCATATACTCGACAGGATAACCCCAGACTGTGTCGAACAACGGTAACCTGGCAAGTTCGGAGAAACCTTTAACTCCCCGAATAGATTTCTGAAGCGTCACACTGTTGTTTTGTGTCTTCCATATTTGCTTCATGTGTTCGCAACTTGTCACCTCTTTCAGATAATGGATATTTGACTGAGCCACACATATATTTGCCGTAAATATAGCACCAACTACAACCATAATATCCATTGAATTGTAAGCGGGTTTGCAGAAGTGGACGAGCTACGGAATCCACACATGCTGCAATAGGTATCAGTCGGAAAATCATAGTGCGTGTAGTATCATAATGTTTTACTAATAAACCTTTCTTATTTAATTTTAATACTTGTTCCACAAAGGAGGACATCATATAATTCATAATAGCTGGTGATGGTTCCTTATTTGTGATCCAAACAGAAGCTAAAATGATATTTTTAAATCTGATAGACGGTGGCAACTCATTAATTATAAATTGCAGTGGCCAGAAACTAATTTTTGAGCTTTTAAATATGGGTGCTCCGTCGGTGTTGAAGTTATATGTCAAAGTTGTAGAACAATTTCTTTGAACTTGTTTATATAAAATGCTATCATATACGTCGCGTATTGTAAAGTCATTTTCTGTTCCGTTTTTAATTTTTGATAAATTCTCCAACAAAGAGGACTGGATAGTTTTTCGATTTAGCAGTAATTGTATTTGATATTCTATATCAATAGAGTAAAAGTAATTCGAATTTACTGACGTTAAGTAATATGCTTTCTTGCAATTGTTGCATATTCCTTCCTTGTTCTCAAAATTTTGTTTCAGTTGTACTTGACTTAGAGGATTATAACAATTTGTACAATAAAAATGCAACATAATTTTATCCGTGGGAGTACCATACAGTTTGGACATGGTATAATCACTAAAATTCCATTCATTGAACTTTGGACCCGCTAACGTTCTAGTGAATTCGACAAGCGCTGCACTTTGAACACGTGTCATGTTAAAACGTATCACCATTCCAGTTATCATTAATTGGATATCCCCTGTTGTTAATTTTGCTTCAGGAAACATTATTGTATCGTCAGTTTCAAAAATTTCATTATAACAATTTGAATGGGACTTATCATTGGAGTATTCAACATTATTGAATTCGTGTGCATTACAGTCATCATCACTACTATACGAATGATCAGTATCATCATTATAATTTTGAAATGAAGAACTTGTATCTTCTGTAAAAACAGTGCGTCTGTGATTGGCACTTTCAATATTGATTTGTTCTTCTTGTAATAAATTCTCATTATCGGAGGAATTATCACTTATTTCATGAATGTTCCTTTTCATGCCACATTGAGTATGGGGAATAGGTTTCCTGATATGTGCCACTGATACAGGATTTTTAGCTGTAAATTTTGTTCCTTACAAATCGTATATAGAGAATATATATTTTAATGGGTATTAATGTGTAACTAAAACACACTTACTTCGATTTTGTTCAATACATTGCCAATGAAAATGTGTTTTTTCACATACATGTGATTCCTTGTAAGTAGAAGTTCAAAAAGATTTGTAAAGCTTTTTCGTTGAAGGTCTGTCCTTATTTGCCATGATGGACAAAATTAATTTCTCACATTCGTTTACAATCTATATATATATATTATTTAAATTCTGAATTGAAACAGTCTACTATATCTGCAAATAGTATTCAATTGTAAGAACATCAACGTGGAATTTATCCCATTAAAAAATTGTGGAATTGTACATATTTGAGCAACATACGTGTGCACGCAACATACAAATTGTAGAAAAACAACATTGTTAGCTATGTCCAGATGTAAGAGATAATGTTGACGAATCACTTACCAGTTTTGATTTTGTGAAGCTTTTCTCCAAATCAAACATTCTTCGGCTTAAAATTAGCTTCCTGGCATAGTCGGTGTCCTGAGAATAGTATACAAGAAAAGTTATAGGAATGTAAACTCAAACTAGCAATCTAAGTGCAACATGCATTATTAACAATGCTATAACAGGCTAACTCAGAAGTCACAGGTCCAATAGAAAGCCACCTCCCATGGGCATAGGAATTGTGCACCACTGGTGTAACTCCTCATATGTTTATCAAAGTTACAGGGGGATATGTGCATACGCAAGATGAATGCATGTGTGTTTTTGTAATGTCATTAATGAACATAAGAATATGATTCATAGTGTTATTTACCAACACTGTTTTCTTTCTTCTATCTTCTTCACTAATATCAGAAGTAGAGTACATTCATTTTAACGGGGGTACTGATGCTCGTTTAGATGCAATTAACTGCTCTAGTTCTTCCTTAGATTCTGAAAGCACGTAGCATAACGAATTAATAAAGATAACAATAAATTATATTATTTTGTCTACAGTTATGGGACTGATACGACGAATTTTTTATATTTGAAGGCAATACATGGGACATACCAATTGTACTGATATTTAAACAATAAAAAAGGTAAGACTAATAACGTTGCATTCACACAAACCCTGTATTTTCGTGTGGTGTAAAAAAATTACACAAAAATATTGAATAAATAAATAAAAAAATATATATTAAACTAACATTTATGTAGAGCGTCGGTCAGTCTTGCAGTGTCGATTTTTAAATTAATCATTAATTTTTAATTATTAATGAAAACCCGACGTATTGAAATTGCTCCGGGTTATGCCGCGCTTTTCTGCCGGGGTCACTCGTAAATGAAACGGCTTCAATTGTACGAATTTGAACACTTTATGATAAGAGAGACTTGAACTTTAGAATAGACGCGTTCTGCGACCGCTCGGGCCGGCGTCACGAGCGTCATGAGATGAAGACTGTACTTGGCGTCGAGACGCTACCGCGTCTGGCGCCCGACAATGCGTCCAGCACGGCAGTGGTTCCCATTCAGATGAGCGATGCAACAATTTATAATGTAATACAAATATTTATATATATATATATATATATATAAACATACTTATTTATTTATAAATTATACACTAAAAGACTCAAATTATAAAATGAATGTAATGCAAAACTTACCTTTACAATAAACAATGGACGCGTCCTTAAATTCGTTTCGCAATTTAACTTTATAAAACTTTTGAAAATTTATGTTCTTTGAATCGAAGTGCCGGATTTGTTTCTCATTAACGATAAGACATTTTCCGCACTGCCTTAATTTCACATATGCGAACATGACGCGCACAAACTTATACCGATCTATACTGAAGTAACGAACGCGAAATAGCCAAATAAACACAATACCCTCCTTTGCGTGCCGCAGTCGGGTAAAAAGTGAACAGCAAACGATCCAGGATCCAGGCAGTGATGTCAGAATCGTGGGACGTGGGACAAATCCTTACCCCCACTATGACCTACCGTCGTCTCCCACTATGGCCTACCGTCGTCCTCCACTTTCTTCCCATCGCACTGCACACAAGCATATCCCTACTCCTGTCCGTGTGCGCTGCTTGTTCGGCTGCCGAGCACATGTCCGTGCCCGTGGAGCGCTGAAGCACTCAGCTCGCGAGTTTGCGCGGGAATTTTAATGAAGGAAATAAATAAATGTAACACTTCTGAATAATTTCTAAGATTTGATTTTAATGAATAGTTCGATGTTAACTGTACTGCTAACAAGATTGATCTGCCGTTTCTACAAAATCCATGTAATTTCTCTTGAACGGATACAGCACAAGTTTCTGCGATTTGTCGCTTTCAAACTATATGAGCCGATCCCGAAAGCATGTCACGGTTATGACTCCGTTCTAAGTAAACTTGCTCTGCCCACCCTCGAGGAGCGCAGAGCTGTATCCGATTTACTATTTGCTTTTAAAATATTAAACAATCACATTGATTCCCCGGACCTATTAGAACTTTTCAAACTCAATGCTCCACCCAGAATGTTTAGACAATTTCCACTTTTCTCTTTAGAAATGCACGCTACGAGTTACGGTAAGCACGATACCATTGATCGTCTTTGTGGATTGGCCAATAGGGTCAGCCACAAGATTGACTTCTTCTCACACAACTCTGCCATCTCCTTCAAAAGACAGGCTACAGGCGCGTTGCGCGCTTTCGGTCCGTACCCCATGACTTCAGTTTAACCACTTATCGCCGATAACTTCGCTTAGTCGTCTTGTACTTTTACTTGCGTTATGTAACCGAAGTGTGTCCACCCGTTTAATAAATAATAATAATAATAATAATAATAATAATAAAATCGCTCCTCGCTTGTGCCCTCAGAGCACCCTACTCCTTTGACTCCGAGGAATCCTTCGAAGTTCCTCCTCAGGTCCTTCCGTCCAATCAAAACGATGACATCCTTCAAGTTTCGTCAGTGGGTTGTCCTTCCGCCATCTTTCCGTCCTTGGCCCTTCCTTCGCGCTTCCCTCCACTCTCGGCTGGTGGTCGAGGCACGCTTTCCGATTACATACTTTACATAGGCTGCGTACAGTACATAAATTTCTAACAGGTAGGTAAGCGCAACCCTCGGGGTCAAGACAACGTCGCTGGCGCAAGGTTTATGACTTTTTATGACTTTCAGCCTCTCCCGAGCTGAATTTTTACCCTAACAGGACATCGGCAATTATTGAAAGGGAAGACAGAGTTTTAAATGGTTTTACAAGACGAGCAGCTGCCTGCTCAACGAAATTTGGCATGCAGATGTGGAAAGAAAAGTTAAGCTATTTATTATCCTCGCCTGGCCTAATTGTAGTTTTTAGAATTACTGAATGCACCCCTAGATTCTCGTACGCTTTCTGAGTTCAGGTATTAGCTATTAATATTCCACGAGCACGTTTAAAAACTGGCAAGGAAAACCCTCGAAAAGCACAACGCGCTCTACGTGTTTATGAGTCTTGACAATAAACTTGTCCTTGCCCCCCGATTCAAACTTGCTTAAGACCTTCCAGATGTGCCGTTCGCTTCGAATCTAATTATAATATATCTATCTTTCAGTACAAAAGGATTTTGAATTACGCTCTACATCTAACCCCGATATTCCTATGTCTTATAGCTAACTTCACGCAGTCACACATATATGTTAGAGAAGGAAAAAAACACTGTAATGGGCACTGCCATCTGATGGCACCGCCGAGCGATTAAATGAATGTCTGAGTGTTGCATGGTTTTGGGACGTGACTGAGGTGCTAAAACTAGTACATGGTTGTTCATGTTCTGCTTGGATACTGCAGTCGTCACGTGTGTTGTTCTTTTGCGCCTTTTATGTATTTGCCTATTATTTTCTACTTTTGTACAAGTCTTTCTTGCAAAATATACATTAAACCTCAACAGGTTATGGGCCCAGGCCACGCTGAAGTGTGAAAAGAGACAATTACAAGGTGTTTCTTTGTAAGGATTATTTTGAATCTTGCAACGTGCAAAACACCTTCTTAACAAAGAAAGAAAACATGGCGTCATCGATGGAATACAAAGCACTCGTGGAAAAACTCGAAGGTCCTGACGACTGGGCGAAGTGGAAGTGGCACATGAAAATGGTATTTCGCTCTCACGGATTGGAAACCATCGTCGAGGGCTCACGTGTGTGTCCAGTATTACCAGCGGAACCAAATGATCAGCAAAGAAAAGAGTTGACCGAATGGCAAAAAGACGACGCAAGGGCGGCAAGTTTCGTGGCAGGAGCAGTAAACAGACAAATAGCAGAGCTAGTGCTAACGTGTGTGCATGCAAAAGAAATATGGGAAAAATTGTGTGCCCGTTTCGAGCGCAGTAGTACACAACGTTTGAATATGCTCATCGAATCGTTTTTTCGAGCCAAACGTGATGAAAAGGAAGATGTCAGTACACACGTTGCAAAATTGCAAAAGTTATTCGTCGATTTGAATGGTGAACTGAAAAAACATAACGAGAATACTCTCTCAGAGCGAATGCTGAACGGTCGCATTCTGTCAACACTAGGAAAGGAATACGATAACTTCAAAGATTTATGGGATACAATTCCTACTGACCAACAAAAACTAAATCTTCTTATCGAGAAACTATGTTCAATTGAACTGCGAGAAATAAATATGGAGAGTACAGTGTCAGCTAATGCTACTGCATTTGCAGCGTCCAAAAATAATGGTAAAAAGAAACATTTTGACCGTGGAAAAGAAAACTCTGGAAAGATTGAACGTGCGAAGAAGAAATTTCCATGCAATAAATGTAAGCAGATGGGTCATTGGGCTGCTGAATGTCCTCAGAAGAAAAATGCAGAAACTGCGAGCACATCAAAAGGAAAACCAGCAGTCAGTGATTTTTTGGCACATATTATGGAAGCATCTACAAGTGAAACCATCGATATGGACAGCTGGTGCTGTGACAGTGGTGCGTCACGCCACATAACACTGTATAAGCAGAACTTTGTATCATATGCAGAATTTCAAGCTCCTGAAATAGTCTCCCTAGGAAAACGTAAAATGACAATGGAAGCATATGGACAGGGAACAATCAATATACAAGTATATCATCATGGAAGATGGTACGACAGAAGAATGAAGAATGTCTGGTATGTTCCAAATGCAAGTGTGAACTTATTCTCAGTCAAAGCGGTCGCACAAAATGGTTTCAGTGTCCTGCTTGACGGGAAAGGTGTTCAGGTTAGAGAGGGGCATACTGGAAGTCTTGTAGCGACTGGATGCTTGTGCAATGAATTGTATCTTATGAAAATGCGAGTTGTGAAACCGAATCAAGACGTGCAAGTTAACCTTACTTCCGTGACTGATACATTGCAAGTGTTTCATGAACGTTTCGCGCATCAAAATAAAAGACATGTAAAACAAATACTAAAACGAATGGACTTTGATGTGGCTAGTGCAAGTGAGGAACTTTGTGATGGTTGCATGCTGGGAAAAATGCATAGACTGCCATTCAAGAGGCGTGAAAATAGAGCGACCCAAGTTGGAGAATTAATACATGCCGACGTAAATGGACCAATGTCAAAGAATTCATTAGGTGGCTCTCGATACTACGTCTGCTTCACAGATGACTTTAGCAAGTTTCGAAGAATATTCTTCCTAAAACAGAAGAATGAAGTGTGTGGTGTGCTTAAACAGTTTTTGAACGAGGCGTTCACAAATGGACATACTATAAAGCGTTTTCGTTCTGATGGTGGAAAAGAATTCGATAATAAAGAAGTTGCCAAAGTACTTGCAGATAAAGGAATTGAATACTTAATGACTCCACCATATACACCTCAACAGAACGGTGTTGCGGAACGGGAAAACCGTACGATTGTCGAGGCAGCTCGTTCCATGCTTCTTTCAACTAAGCTTTCTAAGTCACTATGGGCTGAGGCATGCAACACGGCAGCGTATGTCTTGAATCGTTCAGGAAAAACAGCAGCTGGTGACAAAGTACCATATGAACTTTGGTACAAGCGAGAAGTGGGAAAGCTGGATCATTTACGGATCTTCGGTACTGCTTGCTATGTGCATATACAGAAACAATTCCGGTCAAAGTTCAGTGACAAATCAGTGTTTGGACACATGGTTGGATATGTCAATGACAAAGACGGTTATAGGGTCTGGATACCATCCAGAAATAAAGTAGTCTGCAGTCATGACGTAGTATTCAAAAAGGAGGTTGTGTGTAATATGCAAGCGGATTATATATGCATTGATGATAAAGAGGAGAATAGCAGCAATGAAGATTTAAATGAAGATGTAAATGAAGATGTAAATGAAAATATAAATGAAGAGGAAAACAGCAACAATGAAGAGGTTAATAGTAACGGCAATGAAGACGGAGCTGATGAATCTTTTAGAAGCCTGGAAGATGACAACGGAGAAGAAGAAATTGAATTGGCTCAAGAGGATTTGAATATTCGAAGAAGTACTCGCAACAGGACGATTCCAAACTGGATGAACAATGGAGATTTTGCTTGGCTGGTGGAAAAGTGCACAAATAATCAAGATACGCAGTCCAAGCACACATGCAGAAGCAATGAAATCAGCTGATTGCAAGGAATGGCATGAAGCAATGCTGGAAGAACTGTCATCATTAAAAGAAAATGAGGCATGGAAACTGGTTAAGCGTCCTACCAATAAGCAAGTAATTAAAAATCGTTGGGTTCTTCGTGTGAAAAAGTCTGACAGTGGAATGTTTCGTTTCAAGGCTCGTCTGGTTGCAAAGGGCTATGCACAAAAAGAGGGTATTGACTATGATGAGATGTTTAGTCCTGTAGCACGCTATGACACAGTTCGTGCACTGCTTGCAATAGCTGCATCAAGAGGTATGAAGCTTAGGCAGTTCGACGTTAAAACTGCTTTCCTATACGGTAAACTTCAGGAGGAAGTATATCTTGAGCAGCCGGAAGGTTTTGAAGATGGAACTGATAGAGTGTGTCGTTTGAAACGTAGCCTTTATGGTCTAAAACAGGCCCCACGATGCTGGAATGAGCGTCTCACGCGGTTCATGGAAGGGGCTGGTTTGAAGAAGAGCTCAGCTGATCCTTGCCTTTTCTACAGGAACAGTGAAAATAGCTCCCTGTATGTTGTAGTCTATGTTGACGACGGGCTAATAGTTGGAAATAATGAAGCAGAAATTGAAGATTTCCTAAAATTACTGAAAGGGGAATTTAAAATAACGCTCGGATCACTGAAAAACTTCCTAGGTATGCAAATAAATTGCATGAAAAATGGCTCAATCTTAATAAATCAGAAAGAGTACACGGAAAAAGTTTTGAAACAATTCGGGATGGATAAATCAAACACTGTATCCACTCCTGCAAATCGTGACGAAAGCTCGAATTCTGACGAACTTGAAGAAAGGGTTCCCTATCGAGAGGCTATTGGAAGTCTTATATACTTGGCAACTGCAACGCGTCCGGATATTGCGTTTGCTGTCGGCAGGGCTGCTCGAGTCATGGATAAACCGGAAAGAAGAAACTGGAATGATGTGAAGCGGATCTTCAGGTATCTACGTGCAACCACTGATTTTGGAATCAGCTACAAGCGAAACTGTGAGGAACTGAAAACATTCAGTGACGCCGATTATGCCGGCGACCTTGCAACTCGAAGGTCCACAACTGGTGTTCTGGCAATTCTCGCTGGAGGTGCAATAACCTGGAGGAGTCAGCTACAGAAGTCGGTGGCTCTGTCCACAACGGAGGCAGAGTTTGTTGCTGCAAATGAGGGCACAAAGGAGCTAATGTGGTTGAAGTGTTTAATTTCAGAACTATTAGGACTAAAGAATTGGTCACCAGGTTTATACGTTGATAATGCGAGTGCGGTAAAATTAGCAAAGAATCCAGAATTCCATCAACGGACAAAGCATATAGATGTTCGACATTTCCATATACGAGAGCGAGTCATGAATCATGATATTGCGTTGTATCATATTGAGGGATCGAAACAGCTAGCGGATGTTCTTACAAAATCGCTTGAGCGCACTCGGTTCGAATCATTGCGTAGTCAGATCGGGATGCATGGTGTTGTATGATAAGGTTGAAAATTGGATGCCGTGTTTTTGGAGGAAGTGTTAGAGAAGGAAAAAAACACTGTAATGGGCACTGCCATCTGATGGCACCGCCGAGCGATTAAATGAATGTCTGAGTGTTGCATGGTTTTGGGACGTGACTGAGGTGCTAAAACTAGTATATAGTTGTTCATGTTCTGCTTGGATACTGCAGTCGTCACGTGTGTTGTTCTTTTGCGCCTTTTATGTATTTGCCTATTATTTTCTACTTTTGTACAAGTCTTTCTTGCAAAATATACATTAAACCTCAACAATATTTATACCAGCGGAAACCGCAACATCAGAGACGAAGTATCGATATCACCGATACGTACGTATCGGCCCATGTATTCCTGTCCTGCAGTGATGGGTAAATCACTAAAAAAAACCACGTAATTTACGTTACGTGTAAATTACACGTAAATTACACGTAAATTACACGTAAATTACATAGATAACATAACCAAAGTCATATAATAAATAAAGCTTGAAAAATATTTGGAGTATCACATTCGGGTAACCAGATAAAACCGCTTTCATTTTCTATTCGCAAATCCAATGAAAACCAAACCAAATTATTTATCTGTAAAATCCAGATGCATCCTGTGAATTGTTTGATCTGCCAATCCGGATTCCAACGGATTCAACAGAGTTTGTGGCATTCCTAGATGGAAACTATTGTATTTTCTATTGGTCATTCCAGATTAAACCAAATCAATTTATTTCAAGACGTGTTTCGCAAAACCAGATGGAACCAGTTTAGTTTTCTATCCGCAAATCTAATGGAAACCGAACCAATTGTCTCTCTGTGAAACCCATGTGCATCCCGTGAATTGTTTGGTCTGCCAATCCGGATTGCGACGGACTCGACAGAGTTTCTGGTTACCCAGATTGAAACCGTAAGGTTTTTGGTCTGCAGTTCCAGATACCAACCTTCCGGTTTTATATAAGTGGCAATCCCTGATAGAAACCGACATATTTTGGACCTGCAGATCCTGTTTTATCCGTCGATCCGAATATCCGCATTGAACCGGATTGTTTTTTTAACTGTCACAAAACTGGGCTGGATAATCCAGATAGAGCCACATTGAACCATATAGATCCAGTTCAAAATTCAGTTCGGTTCTAACAGGCTGTTGCAGCAGGGTTATCGATCATTTCAGTGATAACTTTGTTTTGCCCTTGTAGATTTGCATTTAATACGTTTAAGTGTTGCGTAATGTCAACACAAAATGCAAAATCACACATCCAGCCTTTGTCGTCAAATTGAGGAAACGGGTTGTTTTTCATCTCGCAAAAAAGTTGAATTGCGTTTTTCAAATCGTACACACGCTTAAGCATTGTGCCGCGACTTAACCACCGAACTTCGGTATTAAAAAGAATCTCTCCATATTCGCTTTCCATATCCCTAAAAAATTCTATAAATTCGCGATGATTTAGTCCTTGAGATCTAATAAAATATACAATTTTAATAATAGGTGGGGGCGCCATCGTCGGGGCCACTGTCAGGGCCATCGGTGGGGCCGTCGGCGTCGCGGGCGCCATCGCCGGTGCCATCGCTGACGCCATCGTCGGGGGCATCGTCGGGGCCATTGTCGGGGCCATCGTCGGGGTCATCGGCGTCGCGGACGCCATCGCCGGGGCCGTCGACGTCGTGGGCGCTATCGGCGTTGCCGTCTACATCACCAGGGTCATGGGCGACGGAGATAGAGCAAACATTTGGTAATTGAAACCCTTCGACTCGTTCGCGACGATCGATCATAGGACCTTAATTCAATATTCGCGGCGATCATTACAGATACCAGGATGTCATCCAAAGTCACTTCAAAATTGCAGTGGACAAATGACTTTACGCTTGCAGCCCTCGACGATATAAAACATGGCAGAGTGAGGACTATTCAAGAAACAGCGACGAAATACGGTATTTCCGCGGCTGCGCTGGGAAAAATGTGCAAAGCGCAGAACATCCAATCACAATACTCGAGAAAAAAAAAATAGATAGTTGAGAGCGGCCGTTGCCGACACCACGTTTACAAGCGAGGTAAATATACCACAATACTTGAGAGCAATTTGAAATGTAATTACAAGGGTATATCACGGACTGGCCAAGTGTTTTTTATCTCTATGCATAATATGGGGCATAATACGGCCGCCCCACCCGAACGGCGCCTAGCTCTCGGACCCCGACCGAAGGTCGTGGAACGCGAAAGCCCGATTGGGAAGGGTGGGGTGGGGGGGGTGGGGAGGGGAACCAGACCCAGGGATAGAACAGACCAGGTAGCTTAGCCCGAGTTTAACGCACGGTAGGTCGAGGGGGGAGGGACGGGGGTAACCAAACGGGGCCTGAATTTGCTCGCGAGCGCAGGTGTGGAAACAGTCAAAACGGGGGGTGTCAGGCTAGGACGACGAGGGAGTAAACTCAGGGGGAGTTAGGGGCACAGGGAGTAGGAGGGGTGGGAACGTAGCCAATTTCGCCAGAAAGGGGTAAGCAATCCGGACCTCGCCAGCCAAAAGCCCGGTGGAGACTCCGAGAACGGACACCGGCCTTCCGGTCCAGGAGTTCCACGATCCAGAGTCCAGAGTAGGGGGTGGATAGGGGGTCCGACCGTACGGCGTGGAGGCGCCGTTCCATAAACCGCGGCGAGTTAATCAGTGACGAGCTGGTCTTGTCGGCCCGAGGGGGAGGCTGGCGCAACGAGTGAAAATCCGGCGCATCGAGGTGCGTCTAGGCAGGGATCGCCCTCCCCTGACGACGGTCACCTCCGCGAGTACGACGAGTCTGCAAGCTGGCCCGGGCCTATAAAAAGTATGGCCTCGTCGGAGAAACGGAGAAGGACTACTATGAGTTAACGCGCACCATGTGAATCGGCCCCCATAGCCACTGCCCCTCTCGCCAGCAGGCGGGGGAGGGGCCCCTGTCTCACGGGCCGTGCCCGGGAGAACGGGGGCGAGCCCAAAGAGCCGAGTGGCACAGTCGTATCTCCCATAGCAGGGAGGCCCTCCGATCCCTTGTGTTGATAATCGCACGAGGGGAGTGGGAGCGGTCGCAAAACATAGACCGGGCGTCGCGGTCCGCCCTGGGGAACTCGCCGAAAGATCGTGATTTGTAAGCTCACTGGTCAGTGTGGCCCGAGCTGCGCCTGGGTTCTGCGGTCTCGTCCCGTTGGTCCCCCCGTATGAAAGTCGCTACTAATTGACTAATTGACTAGGTTTGGTTAGGGTTAGGTTAGGTTAGGTTAGAGTGACAAACTAGTGCGACATTGAGTAACATCCTGGGTAATTAATTCAAATCAGTTAAATGGAAAACACACCTAATGGGGAATCACCGCTAAGCCGATTGGAACGTATCGTCAGGGCGCACACGGTGGTAATATCGAGCATGGTTATCAACATTTTAGAAGCCGTTGATAAAGAACGGATGCGAGATTCAACGAGGTCGGAGGTTGACGAGTATTATGATAAAACAATACAGCCAATGATCTTGACACTGCTGTCAGCGATTGGTACAACAGATTGCTCCAGCGGTGAAGTCCGAACCGCATCCAGCTGTGAAGTAATTACATTATCAGTGCCGAATATGGGAGAAAGAGAGGCACTGCTATCATCAGTGTATGGCATCGATAGCGGCGATTCACATTTTATAATGTCACCGAACTTGGCCAACCGGGAGGAACGGCGCCCAAGCATGCCAATTAATACGGGCGGAAACGTAGAACCGAGACACATGCTAAAATGGCCCTGGTGGTGGTACAGATAAACTTACACCATTCGGCGGCGGCGACAAAGACGCTGGTACGCCTGATGGCCAAGAGAAGAATAGACGTCGCACTGATCCAAGAACCATGGGTAGCGTTCGGCGCCCCGAGAGGTTTAGCGGAAGTGGGCGTAGTGTACGCGACGAAATCGGACGAGAGAGCGAGAGCGTGTATCGTTGCACGGAAGGGTATAACAGCGACATTCTTACCGCAGCTTAGCAACGCGGACGTGGCCACAATTAAAATCGAGAGAAGGGGGATCAACGACAGAGGGATCACCCTCACGTCGGCATATCTGCCGGGAAGCGGAGGCGAGGTCCCCCCCGGTAAGCTGTGTGGCAATATCGTAGAGTGGTGCGAAACCAGACAGATAGGTGGTATCATAGGCATGGACGCTAACGCCAGACACGAGCTGTGGGGGAGCACGGATACCAACAGCAGAGGCGAAAGGTTGGCGGACTATATCGTAGAAAACGGTCTGACATGCTTGAACACGGGAAACGAATATACGTTCGTTACGGCGGACAGGGAAGAGGTGCTGGATATCACGCTGGCCACCGCCAGCATGGCGGAGATGGTAAACGGCTGGTCCATAATGAGGGATGACAGTGCCTCGGATCACAGATACATATGGTTTAAAATAGGAAACGACGCGGAAAGGGAAAGCGCGAGGACGAGAAGGAAACCCCAGGGCCGCGGACTGGAAATTATACGCGGAAATATTGACCGTTAACGCGACGGAACTCCGAGTAAGAAGCTGCGAGAATCAGCGAGATCTAGACGAGGCCAACGATGAACTGGTAAATTATATGACGAAAGCTTGGGAAGAAGCTACGGAGGAGAAAGAGATCTCGAACAAGATCGCCACGCCATGGTGGAGCGACGAGCTGGCCGAGCTACTGTGACAACCAAAGCCCTGAATCTGGCTAGGAAGGCGAGAGGACGCACGAGGAGGAAAGCGAGATTGCGAGCCGAGGCGAACACGGCGCGCAGGCGATACACCAAGGCGGTGATGAAGGCCAAAAGGGACACCTGGAGGAATTACTGTGCCAATACGAGGAGGATACCGGAGGTAGCCAGGCTAACAAGGATATTGGGGAAAAATCCCCAAGAGATACAGGGAGCGCTCAAGAAGGAGGACGGTAGCTACACGGAAACGGACGAGGAGATACTGGGGTTGCTGTTGGAGGAGCACTTTCCGGGTATAGAGAGAAGCGTAAGTATAGAAACGATCGAGGCGGAAAACAGCGAGACGGGGGGGTTGAACACGGTCAACGATCGAAACATCGAAAGAAGCGACATCGCCAGGGCGGAAGCGCGCAGGATAATAAACAAGGAGAGACTCGTTTGGGCGATCGGGTCGTTCGAGCCGTACAAAGCTCCAGGGATGGGCGGTATATACCCCAAGATGCTCAAGGAGGCGGTACCGTTCGTCGCGGAGGCGGCAGTAGAAATGATGAGGGGAAGCCTGATCATGGGATCGTTACCCAGGGCATGGGGGATCACGAGAGTGCTATTTCTACCCAAGCCAGGGAAACGGGAGTACACGACGCCCAAATCTTTCAGACCGATCAGCCTGATGTCGAACGTGATAAAAACGATGGAGCGAATGGTGGACAGATACATCAAGGACGAGGTGTTGACGGCGAGACCGCTACACAGATATCAGCACGCCTTCAGGGTTGGCCACTCGGTGGAGGTGGCGGTGCACCAATTCGTGAGAGACGTGGAAATAGCCAAGAAGGACAAGAAGGTTACTCTGGCCTGTTTCATCGACATAGAAGGCGCTTTTAACAGGACCCCGACCCGGGTGATCGTCGAGGCGCTGGAAAGATTCGGGGTCAGCGAGATGATAATCGGATGGATAAAAGCGATGCTAACGCGCAGAACGATACACACGGAAAGAGGAGAGGCAACAGCAGAGGGGACAGCAAACAGGGGATGTCCGCAAGGGGGCATACTATCGCCGTTGCTATGGTGCCTCGCGGTCGATAGCCTGTTGTAAGACTTGGAGGACAGCGGGGTAAACGCGTCAGCGTACGCGGACGACGTGGTGTTCAGGGCCTCGGATAGAGACATGGAAGTCGCGGAGAGAAAGATGCAGAGGGCATTGCGCACTCTGGAGGATTGGTGTGCGAGATCGGGATTGTCGGTGAATCTGGAGAAAATGGAAGTCGTCAGGATAGCCAACGCGAAGTATCAGGGTCTGAGGTATCAGGGTCAGATACTGAAATTGTCCAGGAAGGTTAGATATCTGGGAATGGTGGTGAACGACACGCTGACGTGGAGAGAGCATGTCTTCCAGCAAGTCAGCAGGGCGAAGAGCAACATGAATATGGCATGCAGAATGGTGGGACCGATTTGGGGACTCACGCCAGAGGTAGTGAAATGGATATACGGTGCGATAGTGGTCCCGTGCCTGACCTTTGGGGCCGGGATATGGTGGAGGACAGCGAACATGAGGACGGTGCGAGCGAAGTTGGACAGCGTACAGGGAACCGCGTTGAGGCGGGTATACGGAGCGATGAGGACGACCCCGACCAGGGCGCTGGAGATGATAGCGAACGTGCCACCGCTACACGTCAGGATAAAGAAATTAGCGATGAGAACGATGCTCAGGCTACAGAGCTGGGAACACTGGCGAGCAGGAAACGCGACGAGTCACAGCTGGATAATCGAAGAAGAGGGAGGCGAAGAATTGAACCGTATGAAGGACCTCCCGAGGGATCTGATAGTCAAGCGGTACAGGTTCGATAGGAAATTCGAGACGGAGATACGGCCCAGAGAGAACTGGAACGCGGAGGAGCTGAGGCACAGGCACGACGAGATATGGTACACGGACGGGTCCAAGAGCGGACAGAACGGCTTAACGGGCGCGGGTTGGTGCAAGGAGGGCGAGAACGGGAGCCAGGGGTGCAAGAGCCTGGGCGTATACGCAACGGTCTTCCAAGCGGAGATAATGGCCATATCGGAATGCACCCGCCGGATCAGAGAGGATCTGAACGCGGCCGAGGCGGAAAGGAGATGCGCTCGCGGCAACGGCGGATCGCAGGGGGGGGGGGGGCGGCAGCGACGACGGAAACAAGCGAGGGACCGGGCGCGGAACTCGGCGGCGCCGGGGCGAACGGAGGGAGGAAAATCGCGATCTGCACGGACAGCCAAGCAGTCATAAGGGCGCTCGGCGGTCATAGGTTCTTGTCGAGTACCGCGTTGGAGTGTAGAAAGGCGTTGGACGAGATAGGGAGAAGGGTGGAAACGGTGCGTATCTGCTGGGTACCCGGGCATCGGGGTATCGAGGGAAACGAGAGAGCCGACCAACTGGCGAAACAAGGGGTTGGCAGAGAACCGGAGGACGGAGAGGAGACGCCGCCCATAGCCGTGGTGGCGTTCAAAGACGTCCTGAGGAGATGGAGGGACAGCGAACGAACAAGAATATGGGCGCAGACAGAGGGATGCGAGACGGCGAAGGAACTGCTGGGTATGGAGATCGACGAGGTAAGAGCCAGGAGAATAATAGGAATGAAGAGAGTCGACGCGAGGAACGTGGTGGACGTGTTGTGCGGACACGCACCGCTGAACGATCACCTCTCCAAGATAGGGCAGGGATGGACGGACAGGTGCTCGTTGTGCGAGGAGGCGAGGGAAGACAGCAAACACGTGCTATGCGAATGTCCGGTGACGATGACGAAAAGGAAGAGATGGCTGGAGGACGAGATCGTCGAACCGGGCAACGTTAAGAGGCTGTACGTCAAGAAGATCGCGAGATTCCTGGGGGAGGTGAATCCCTGGAAAACCACCTACGGATTCGGCTCCCACAGAAGGGGAGGACCGATACGCGAGTGCCGCGCCGGCGGGGACACGGCTGCGAAGCATTCGAGAGCCACGCCGAGCGACACACGGGGGTGACGCTCCGCGGCGCGGTCCACCGGGGGGGGGGGGCGGGGCAGGGGCCCCCTCCCGCCGGCCAACCCGCCCGCGCGCGGGCGAGCGCCGGCCCGTACGCCTCTTTGTCGGAGATCGGAGTAGACGGGGCATGGAGGCGAGCGGGGAGCACGCCTCAGAGCGACCACGAGAAGGCGAAGGACGACCGAAAGTAGGGAGCGCCTATGCGAAACATAGGAGGAAATCCAACAAAGGTAATCGCCGAGGACGCGCAGGGGGACGAGGTCGACGATATCTCCCGAACCGGTAGCCCCGCGGCAGACGGGTCCAACAGAAGCTACCTGGGATTCCCCGTCGCAACTTCTCCGTAAGACTTCCCTCCGCGAAGATAATTACGGCTACAGAGGAAGCGAAGGGACACAGAGGGTCGATTACATCTCCCGAACCGGTAGCCTCGGGGCAAACGGGTCCAACAGAAGCTACCTGGGATTCCCCATCGCACCCCAGCCTCCCTCTTCCTCTAAATGACAGGGAAGAGGAACAAGACGCGGGTCAGAGATACAACGGCGAAGAGGACGGCATCGAAGCACGGAGATAGGTGGGCAACCGCTGGCCGGATCGCGCCGCGGGGCATAACACGGACCGTGGCTCTCGCGGGCGGTTCGGTCACCGGATCCGGAAGCTGTGACGAACAAAGAGAGCGACAGTCGACGGTGCTCCGTGGCGGAGGGCCTCTCGGCCTTCAGCGGTGGGCCACCCTCGCCTCGAGGGCATCCCGGCCAGGCACGGGGGTAACACCGAGCTTGGCGGGACACCCCCGCTTCCGCGTACGGCCCGTCCCGCGGGTAAGTACGATCAGAGGAGAATAGGACGACAAAGACGAACAAAACACCAGACGCGAGCAAGGGCGAGCCGGGAAGGGGCTCGACGGAGCGAGAAAGGCCTTCGGGCAAGGAAAATGGCAAGGAGGAGGAGAAAGTAAAGACAACGACTGTTCTCGCACGGGCCGCGCTGTCGAACGGAGCGGCTGGGCGGGAGCAGGTCGCGAGCAAGGCAGGCGTTCTTGGACGTCGACGGCGAGTACCGGCACACCGGTGGCGGACAGTGGGAGAGTCGAGCCGGGGGGCGGGGCTCGACGGAGCGACAGAGACCTTCGGGCACGAGTACGGCAAGGCCGAGAAGGAGAGCAAAGACAGCGACGGCTCCCGCGCGGGCCGCACGGTCGAACGGCGCGGCTAGGCGAGAGCGGGTCGCGGGCAAGGCAGGTGTTCGTTCGCAACGCCGAACGCGATTACCGGCGCACCGGTTGCACACACCTGGATACGGGTACCCAATCCGTAGAGGCGGGTCGTGGCCGCCCCACCCGAACGACGCCTCGCTCTCGGACCCCGACCGAAGGTCGTGGAACAAGAAAGCCCAATTGGGAAGGGCGGGGTGGGGGGGTGGGGGGAACCAGACCCAGGGATAGAACAGACCAATTAGTTTAGCCCGAGTTTTAACGCATGGTAGGTAGAGGGGGGAGGGACGGGGGTAACCAAACGGGGCCTGAATTTGCTCGCGAGCGCAGGTGTGGGAACAGTCAAAACGGGGGGTGTCAGGCTAGGACGACGAGGGAGTAAACTCAGGGGGGGGTTAGGGGTACAGGGAGTAGGAGGGGTGGGAACGGAGCCAGTCTCGCCAGAAAGGGGTAAGCAATCCGGACCTCGCCGGCTAAAAGCCCGGTGGAGACTCCGAGAACGGACACCGGCCTTCCGGTCCAGGAGTTCCACGATCTAGAGTCCAGAGCAGGGGGTGGATAGGGGTTCCGACCGTACGGCGTGGAGGCGCTGTTCGAAAAACCGCGGCGAGTTAATCAGAGACGAGCTGGTCTCGTCGGCCCGAGGGAAGGCTGGCGCAACGAGTGAAAATCCGGCGCATCGAGGTGCGTCTAGGTAGGGCTCGTCCTCCCCCGACGACGGTCACCTCCGCGAGGAACGACGAGTCTGTAAGCTGGCCCGGGCCTATAAAAAGTATGGCCTCGTCGGAGAAACGGAGAAGAACTACTATGGGTTAATGTGCACCATGTGAATCGGCCCCCATAGCCACTGCCCCTCTCGCCAGCAGGCGGGGGAGGGGCCCCTGTCTCACGGGCCGTGGCCGGGAGAACAGGGGCGAGCCTAAAGAGCCGAGTGGCACAGTCGCACCTCCTGTAGCAGGGAGGCCCTCCGATCTCCTGTGTTGACGATCGCACGAGGGGAGGGGGAGCGGTCGCAAAACATAGACCGGGCGGCGCGGTCCGCCCTGGGGAACTCGCCGAAAGATCGTGATTTGTAAGCTCACTGGTCAGTGTGGCCCGAGCTGCGCCTGGGTTCTGCGGTCTCGTCCCGTTGGTCCCCCCGTATGAAAGTCGCTACTAATTGACTAATTGACTACATCCTTCCATCGTGGTCCTACTGAGCCCGCACACCTCATCTTCAGCTGACGCACTCCGACTACTCTAATACCGATAAAACTAAATTCACATTTATAAATAAAAAACGAGAGTAAAATAAAGCACTACCACTCTCTCTGCTGACCAAAGAGACATGGAAAAACAAAAGTGACTCTAATTCCGCAACTTGAGTTTTGAACTGCGATGGCAACACTGACAAGGAGAGTATTTTAGGTGTCCGCCTCCGATCATTTTGATTTTTGGATATGTTATAGAGGACCGAAAAATAAGAAATACGTGTTTTTTTATTTTTCCCCGTTTTCATATTTGGGGGGTGAAAACTGCGTTCAAAGTTAGGGTTGAAAAATCATTTTTGTGGAATATCTCGAGAACTATTAGAGATAGGGGAATAGTGTCAATGGACGAATTTTATGTCTTTGAATGCGAAATATGACTGACTCACCAGATTTTCAGAAAGTCGGCTGGCAGAGACGTCCTCGACGGCTGGATCGGGCAGGCTGAGCAGGGCGTCGCCGATCAAAAAATGGCCTGGTGTTAGAGTGGTTAAATCTCCCGGATCGTCACTCATCGCCTGTAAGGGCCGAGAGTTCAGGCAGGCCTCTATCTGGTGCAGCAGCGTTGACATTTCTTCGTAGGTGAGGTGTTGTTCTCCTATCACCCTCCTCAGGTGATGCTTGGTAGACTTCACGGCTGCTTCCCACAGTCCTCCGAAGTGGGGTGCCGCAGGAGGATTGAAACGCCATTCTATGCCGTCCTTCAGCAGAGTGGAGTGAATGAGCTCGCGACCTGAGTTGAGGTAAGCCAGCATGTCCTGCAGTTGACGAGAGGCTCCCACGAAATTCGTTCCTCGGTCGCTCTGGATCACTGTGCACAGCCCTCGACGTGATGTAAAACGCCGCAGCGCAGCGAGGAAGGCCTCTGTACTACAATCAGAAACCAGCTCTACATGGACAGCACGCGTGCTCATGCACACAAATAACGCCACATAGCCCTTGTAAGTTCGTTGACCTCTGCCCCGTGACCTCAGCAGAGTGATAGGTCCTGCATAGTCCACTCCGACATGTTTGAAAGGTCGGGCTGGCGTCACCCGGACAGTGGGTAGATCTCCCATCAGCTGTTGTCCTGTTACAGCTCCCCAACGGATGCACGTAGGACAGCGATGGATGATGGCCTTTACCTTTTGTCGTCCTTGCAGAATCCAGTACCTTTGGCGCAACGTGGCCAAGGTAAGTTGGGTACCGCCGTGTAGGGTGCGGTGGTGAGCCTCGTCCACCAGCAGCTCCGTCAACCGGTTGTCTTTTGGCAGTAGCACCTGATGTTGAGCATCCAGTGGCAACGCAGAGTGGCGAAGACGACCCCCGACTCGCAGAAGGCCGTTGCTGTCGAGGTATGGATTGAGCCTCAGCAGCTTGCTGCGGCTCGCTAGTTGTTTTCCCAGCTGCAAGTGCTGGAGCTCAGCGGCAAACTCCTGCTGTTGGATGATCCGTAGCCAACGGATCCGAGCATCCTCCACCTCGACAGGTAGGAGATGACTTCCTCTCGTTCTGGTTGTATTTGGCAGCCACCGTAGACACCAGGCTGTTGTTCTGAGAAGTAACGCAATTGATGAATATCGTGTCAGGAGTGTCTCTCCCGTTGCAGGGTCACCCGACGTCACAGTTGCGGTTGTGCGGGCTTCCAGATCAGTACGAGGTAGCCGACATGTTGTCTCGTCGTCCCAGTCTGAAGACGTGGCCAGCCAGGCGGGTCCGTTCCACCAGAGTGCAAAGTCGGGCAGCTGTTCGGGATGTAGACCTCTGGACGCACAGTCCGCAGGATTGTCTTGGCTGGAGACATGATGCCATCGTGCTTCAGGTAACGTGCGTTGGATCTCAGATACCCTATTTGCCACATAGATTTTCTACCGTGATGGATGCCCTTGTATCCAAGCAAGCGTGATTATGGAGTCGCTCCATAAATGAATAGCGGCTCCCTTCAAACTCAGGCTCTCGCCGGTGAAAGCTGCTAGTTTGGTGAGTAGTGCTGCCGCGCACAATTCTAGCCTTGGTAACGAAATCTGTTTCAAAGGGGCCACCTTGGTTTTAGCCGTGACCAGTTGCGTGTGAGCGATGCCATCGTTGTCGATGATGCGGAGATATACTACGGCTGCATAGGCTTTCTCCGAGGCATCAGAGAACCCATGCAGTTCTTGAATTTGAGGTGCCTGTGTTACGCCGAGCCAGCGAGGGACAGCGAGGCGATTAAGCTCTGGCAGTGCGGCGATGAACTGCCTCCAGTGGTCGGCAGCAGGTGGTGGCAGAGGGGTGTCCCAATCTATTTGTAATAACCAGAGAGATTGTATAAATATTTTGGCAGTCACAGTAACTGGGAAAACCAAGCCCAGTGGATCAAATATCTTTGCTATTGTCGATAGAACCGAGCGCCTGGTCACGCTGACGTCTGTGGCTGTAGGTTGCACTTGGACTCGGAAGCAGTCGTCGCCGATGCTCCAATGGACGCCTAAGGCCGTGTGTGTTTCACTGGTCTGCCATTTGCAGTTGGGAACAGCATCATTGGTAGGCACCTTCTCCATCAGCTCCGGTTGATTGGATGCCCACTTGCGTAAATTAAAACCGCCCGCCTTGCAAAGTTGGCGTAGCTCGGTTTGTAATGTGATAGCATCTTGTATAGAGTCCGCTCCTGTCACGACGTCGTCCACGTAGACATCCCTTTGTAGAATGGCCGCTGCGCGCGGGTACCTGGACTGCTCGTCCGAAGCCAATTGCCGTAGCGTGCGGATAGCGAGGTAAGGTGCACATGCCAGCCCATACGTGACCGTATTAAGTTGGTATTCGCCTACGTCACTTGCTTCGTCTTCTCGCCACAGGATCCGTTGATACCGGCGGTCATCTGGATGGAGCAGAATCTGTCGATACATCTTTTCGATGTCCGCAGTGAGACACACGCGATGGATGCGCCAGCGTAGTAGCAGCTGATGAAGGCTTGGTAGGAGATTTGGGCCCACCATCAGCGTGTCATTAAGTGAGTGCTCCGTAGTCGTAGCATAGGACCCGTTGAAGACTACTCTTAACCTGGTGGTCGTACTGCTCTCATTCAGTACTCCGTGATGCGGCAGATAATAAGACGGCCCTGTAGGTTTGTGACGTAGTTTAGACATGTGAGTGAGTTGCAGATACTCACGCATGAATGCCTGATAGGCTTGAGCGAAGACGGGATCCCTGACGAATCTAGTCTCCATCCTGCGGAGCATTAGCTGGGCGCCGTGGCGAGACTCTCCGAGCGCCGAGCATTCACGGAACGGTAGGCGAACCATATGGGCGTCCGGACGGCAGTCGCTGATGATTGGCCTTGAAGTGTTCCTCGCATTGTTGTTCCTCGAGGGTGTCAGCAGATGGAATCCTGAGTTCTTCCTGTTCCCAGAACCGACGGACCAACGGAAGGAGCTCCTCTTCGGCAGAGAATTGCATGATTGCTCTCTCTCGGTCGTCAGTAGACGCGAGTCCAGTGCCCGGTGCGGCAGGTCCGGACACGATCCATCCCAATGTAGTTTTCTGTGCAACTGGTTCTTCGGCCTGACCCTTCGTGATGCCGTCGAGTAGTACGAGAGCGAAGGCATCCGCTCCCAGCAGCACGTCTATCGGGCCTTCGGAATCGAATTTGGGGTCAGCCAAGGTGAGGTCCTTCAGGTGTGGCCACCTGGTTTGTACTCTCTCTATACATGGCTGGTACGAGGTGATACGTGGTAGTACCAGGGCTGCTACGACGTGTCGTTCTGTGGCACTGAAATGTGAACTAAATTCCAGCTGTACTTTACCGCGGATCCTTTTTGGACGTTGATTGCCCACGCCGACTAGATGAATGTTCGCCTGCTTGCGTGGAAGACGTAACTGTTGAGCCAGGGCCTCGGTAAGTAGTGACACCTCGCTGCCTTGGTCGATGAGAGCTCGCACTAATTTTGAGCCTCCGTCCCGGCAGGACACCTTCACGCATGCTGTAGCCAGAAGCACGGCAGGTAACGGATTGGCTACACAGCTCGATGTGTTGGCAGTGACCTCTTCTCCAGCGCTGGAGGTCGGGTTGTCTTCGTGTATGGTAGTATGGTGTTTACCGTTACACCTTTGGCAACGTCCTTTAGAGGCGCACTCGCTCACGAGATGTTTTCCGAGGCAATTATAGCACAGTTTGGCAGCCTGAAGGGCAAGTCGACGCTCTGTGGTCGACTTGTTCTTATACTCATTGCAATGGAATATAAAATGATTGGCTTTACAGAGGCTGCACGTTCCCCGGCGCACGCTTGGTTTGGCTCACTTGATGTACCCTGCCTGTCCTTTTGATTGCAGGCGGCTTCACCGAGGGACTATTGGATCCCGGGCTTTGTTCTTCCAAGGCCTCCAGTGTATTAACGCGACCCTCCAGAAACGTTCGCAGTTCGTCGAAGGTAGGCGGGAGCTTCGTTTTACCGATGAAGGTCTCCCACTCGCGTCTGGATTGGGGGTCTATGCGTTCCACTAGTAGGTGCACGAGCCAATCTCCGCTGGCATCGTGTGGCCGTTTCATTGCCGCCAGGGCCTTCACGGAATCGCAGGCCTGGTAAAAGAAGCGTTTGAGCTCGGGCCCGGACTCACGTGTAATCGTTGGTAAGCCGAAGATCGTGTTCATCTGAGCCTTGATCATTAGTCGTTGATTATCATAACGATCTTGTAGTATCTCCCAGGCCGCTTGGAAATTCTCCTCCCGTTCAGGCAAACTGCGCAGGAGGAGCTCCGCATCCCGGGTCAGGGTACCTCGTAGATAATGGAGACGTTCCGCATCCGATAGTGTGGTGTCCTTAATTACGAGGGACCGGAAGAGTCCTTGGAAGGATGGCCAATCTTTATATTTCCCGTCAAATTTTGGTAGTGGGATTTGTGGCAGGGAGGCTCTGGAACGCACGGCTCCTGCAGGTTCAGCTTGGAAGGAACCGCTCGCGGCCAGCCGCTCTATGCTTCGTAGTGCAGCCTTTTCCTCCTTAATCAAATCCTCCAGTTTCTCCATTAACAGAGCCTCTTGTTCGATGAAGACCTCTTCCGTTGTGGAGGGCTCGTCTTCATTCCAGTACGCGTTAGCAGCAACGTCTGGGTCGACAGCCATGCGAAGTAGTTGGTCATGCTGCGCTTCGAATTTCGCCCAATTTTTGCGAAGAACCTCTAAGCGGGAGGATACATTGCTCTTTGTCCACTTATTAGCGCCTAGCTTCTTCAGATTTTCAAAGGCACGCGAAATTCGGCCGTTAAGGTCACGTTGACTTGTAATGAGGTGACTCATTGTTTTCAGACGTGGAGGTCACGCGCGACGGTTGGACGGCACTACCGAATGTTCGAACTGTTTCACAGGCACCGGCTCCGGCTCGAAGGACCAAAAATGTTAGTAAAGTGTTTGGACGCGGTGCAAGGAAGTGATTAATACTGAGTAAGCACTGAGAAGCTGCTAGACTTAGACGGAGCACAAGGATAGATATATTTTAGCCTCTGACGAACAACTACAGTTACGAATTTTGAATTTATGTACAACGGTCACAGAAATATATATATATATACAGTATTTACACTGAAATGTTTAAATGAACAATGAACCCCAATGAACTACCAAGTTACCAAGCAGGTGGGTATCTTGGGTGAACGCACTTACTCTGCAGGTGAGTAAGTTCGACGGCGAAGCGCGAGCAGAAGATGCGCGTACGAGAATTCAAAGTGCGGGGTTTCCGTAGTCGTGCCACTTAGAGAGTTCCAGATCCAGGAAATCAGCGGAGATTTCCTGGAACGAGGATTCTCCCCCTTCCATCGACCGCAAGTCGATGGAAGGGATCGCGATAGCCGCTCCACATGAGTAAGCGTCCTACTACCCGAAATATCGATATTAGCAATCGTTAGGAGATGGCGTTAGGATGCTCCTTTCGCGTACAACCATAAAGAGAGGTGATAACAGTTTTCCATCAGCAGTTATTGTTGGTTGTATTGTATAACTATGAGATGTTGACGCTACAGATTGTACAACACATTCTACTGTTTTTTGGCCTTTCGCTGATAAGGTCCGTCCAGTATGTATTTCTAATTGAAATCCACTTTGATCTGAATTATATATATTTTGAGATCCATACGTTGCAATCAAGGGCTTCAATTCCTTAACAAAATCTGCAGCTTTAACTTTCAAAACTTCGTCGTCTTCTATTGCCTTTCTTGTAACAAATGTGGTTATTTTTCGTGAAACAATGCGATGGGCTTTTTTAAAATTATTTACCCACGTTCTAGAAGCTTTAAAAGCGTTCTCGTTATTACCCTGCTCTTTGTATGCGTTCAGAGCCCTTTGCCGAATGTGTCTGTCATGCAAAATATAACCAGCGCCAATAGCTTTTCTCATAGTTTCTACTACAGGCTCGGAAACTTTTGTTAACTTTTCTTTTGTAGTTCCTCCTGCTTCAATTTGATGAGCCCATCGTCGTAATTGACATTCAGAAGAAACAAGTTGAAAATTATGTTGAACTGTAGTAAGCTTTCGTCTTTTCTCTGCTCTTTTCCAAAATTCAACTGCGCGCCGCTTATATTCAATGTCAACATCTTTATCACGCTGCGAACAAACTCCTGTATATGATTCTTCAGTCCAGTCTTCATCTGTATCGTCTACAACCACAGGTTCCGCTTCACACTCTTTAAACTGATCTAGAAAGTCTAATGAAGGTACTTCCGATATTTCGATATCATTAAATGCAAATATACTATCGAGCAACAGTTTTTCAATGGAGTCTTTTAACCGTATTTCCTCTCTCGTTATTGGAGTTTCCATCAAATACATACTTGGAAATGATACTAACAACAAGTTGATCACATTCAATGGATTAACAATCATTTTCTATTACGAAAATGGTACTTACAAAGTCACTTCTGTGGATTCGTCACACCCTCGGATACAACTGAAGAAGTAGCCAGAAACCGAGAGAATATATACCGACTTATCGCAAACAAACAGCAGTACGTAAGTTGATATATTTAACTTTTATTTTCGAATCTGAAGAATGTATAAACAAACTGATATCTCATTGTCAGCGTGGTAAAAATAGCAAAAAAAGTGAAAGCTTGTAAAATGTATACTCCAAGTCATTTAAGAAGGAACCCACCGACAGACAAGTTCAGACCTGTTCTGCGCATGTTGGCGCTCATTGGTGCCGAAACTTGGCTATAACCCAACCAACGCTCCCTCGGAGCCAATGAGCTCATTCTACATGCGCGAAACGGGTTCCTTCTAAAATGACTTGGAGTATAGTTAGCCACATACACATGTATGTTCCATACGAAATAAAACTGTCATGAAATAACACGAAATAACACTGTCAATCCATTAACAATTGACGTCGTCTAAATTGATTACTTTTCTCAATTGTGTGATCCTATAGTGTGCTAAATAATAGCAAGCACAAATCTAATAAGTAAATTACTCCTTTTCAGAACTACCATATGTTTATAAACGAAAAAACAAGAATTGAACTTGCACATACTATTTTACTTTTACCAAAATGTTTCTAACTATATTTTAAGGTCTTCGCATTCATTCAAAGTAATTACGATAGCCAATCACGCTACGGGCGCAGTGCGCCGCTTGCAATAGAACGTAGCGCTACAGACACCTCGTACTCGAAATGGCAATTTCCTTCACGCTAAAAGTAATATCTAGCATACAAAAGGAAATCATATGTGTATTAGATATGGTTTATTTAAAATTTTATTTCTAGAAAATTTGAGAACTTGTGTTTCCCTGTAGAAGGACAGCTTATTATAAGTAAACTTCAATAATAATTACATTTGTTAATTTATAGGAAATACAAATTTTGATTTATTCGTATTTTCGGTTCGGCTGTGAAGTATGAGAAAATAAATTTGCATGAATATAGATGAAGATTTACAAGAATTATTAACAAAAGAATAACAATTTTTTATGTATTATTTAAACAAATGGACTTTTTGAAAATCTGGTGAGTCAGTCATATTTCGCATTCAAAGACATAAAATTCGTCCATTGACACTATTCCCCTATCTCTAATAGTTCTCGAGATATTCCACAAAAATGATTTTTCAACCCTAACTTTGAACGCAGTTTTCACCCCCCAAATATGAAAACGGGGAAAAATAAAAAAACACGTATTTCTTATTTTTCGGTCCTCTATAACATATCCAAAAATCAAAATGATCGGAGGCGGACACCTAAAATACTCTCCTTGTTAGTCATGTTTTACAGAATTCTAAGTTTTCAGTATTTATAGATGAGACATCCGACTTTACCAATGAGAATTGGATGTCGTTTATTGTTCGGTATGTCGCACCCGAGACTTTGGATGTTCGAACGGAATTAGTAGAATTAATTAATCTTGACGCGCGAGAATGTACTGCCGATAAAATATTTACCTCATTTAGGAACTCCATGTGGAAAAAGCAAATTCCGTTCGAAAACATTTTTGCTTTGTCGTGTGATAACGCTTCTGTCATGACAGGGAGTCACTCGAAATTCAAGACCAAACTTGCAGAAATTCGCGGTGAAAAATTTTTGACCATGCCGTGTCCACGTCACTCCTCTGCATTGGTAGTGCATGCAGCATGCGCTACCATTCCCGAGGTCTGCGAGGAATTATTACGGAAAGTCACAACATTCATTTATAGCAGTCCCAAACGCTCGACCATTTTTCGCGAATTTCAGCAATGTTTTCAATCTACTGACCGCAAAATTTTAAAACTGCGTACTACGCGCTGGTTATCGCGTTACTCATCCGTAGTTACACTTTTAGAAAATTGTGACAGTGTGTTGCACTTTCTGCAAGAATTGGTCGTAAGTGAGAAGACAAAGTCTGGGGAAGATCTGCTTATCATCGTGCAAAATCCAGAAGCGAAAGCATATCTTCTGTTTTTGAAATACGTTCAAGAGTATTTTAATGAGTTTAGTTTATTCTTTCAGTCGCAACAAACAAGAATCCATTTGCTTCAAAATACTGCCAAAACTCTTTTGTACAATATTTTACGTAATTTTTTGAAACCGCAGCTTTTGAAGCACATGGATTCAGTAAAATTAATAGATTTTTCAAGAGGCGATAATCAAATCGCATTTAATAATATTCATTTAGGTCCGGATTGTGACACTTTTCTTTGTCAGTTAGTTGCAGAAGGCAAATCCGATGTTGTCCAAACCGTTCGAGAAAATTGTATTAAGTTTTACATAACGGCTGCAAACGAAATTCGTAATCGATTGCCAATCGATGACGAATTTCTGAGCAAGTTATGTGTTTTTGAGCCTCATTTGGCATTAGTAGATAATGACAGAGACACTTCCTTCGAAAGTGTTCTCTTTATTGCTCAGAAATTGGGCGGTTTCGACGAAGATGGTTTGCAAAAAGAATGGTCGACATTGCACCTGAATTTTTCAAATAGAGACAAGCAGATGCTTTGTACATTAGCTTTTGATGATGTTTGGAAAACGGTGTTGTTAACGCGAAACGATCAAGGCTCATTTAAATATCCATGTTTGCAGGAATTATTAAATTCCATTAGAAATCTTCCAAATTCAAACGTCGATGCTGAAAGATCGTTTTCTATGCTTCCCGACATAAAGAACAAGAAACGAAACCGACTTTGTTCGACCCCCGTTATTGCCATGTGCGTAACGAAATCGGCATTAAAGGCGCACGGGGAAACAGCTCAGACCATGGAGGTAGATGACAAACATCTATCTCTCATGTCATCTGAGAATTTATATGCAACTTTTGCGAAGAAGCAAAAGAGTAGTTTACGTTTACATGCCGTTGATGGCCTCGCGGATTTTCCTTCTACGTCAGGTAATGCAAATTGGTGATGTCCAGAATATTATCAATTTCACCCATTTTCTATTTCATTCGATTTTTGGACATCACGAATATGTAAATAGTTGTTCGATTTACCTCACGCAATTCTTGTTCTATCCTTGCAATAAATTCGCTTGCTTGCTGTACATATGATTTATAGAGAGAACTTCGAGATAATTATACAAATAAATGTATATACTTAATTATATTCATTTTATATGTAACAATTGTCTCCAAATTTTGTCGCATGTATTATAGTAAATTCCTCTGCTTGCTTTCTATCCTTTGGAAATGTAAACAATTGTAGCATTATTTCAGTCTTACATCTCGTCAATATATCGAACCCAATTATTATATTTACGTGCTGCCTTTCTTTTCTACTTTTGTAATATTTTTGTACATTTTAGTGTACAACATGTATCGCGATGTTAGCTTTGCATAACCAATTGTTTACATTTCCCTCCCGATGGAAGAGACCACCACTTTCCCGTAGTTTCCATCGAGCGGTAGCGTGCACGCTGCGCGTAATTAATTTGTAAATAGTGCGTGATTATTTGTCGCAACTTGATATAATTATCGAAAAATCTATCGAGAAATGTGATTACGTTTAGATTTTAGATTTTTAGATCATACTCTGAAAAAATATATTTTATCGAAGGTTGCTACAGCGTCCACGGTACTGGCCAAGAGTGGATTCTAATTTTAAGAAAGTTCACCAATGTCCAGTATCAAAATATTCATCTTTTACTAAAAAAATTCATTTTTAGGTTTGAAAAATAGGAATAGTTCAAATAAAATGTACGGAAATGTAAAATGAAAACAAGAAGTTATGAATGTACATTTTTCTTTGTTAAAGAAGTTACAGAATAATTTTTATTAACGCTTTTTATGTAGAATTTAAATCGTATATCTGAAAAATCGAAAAACCATAGCGGGTAATTATCATTTTTCGCGATATAATCGGATCAAGAATATTAAGACAAGAATATAAAATTTAAATATAAAGTTTCATTGAAATCCATTTTGCCGTTTAAACGTAATCGTGTTAACAAATATATGAGATATTTAAAAAAAGCTCTTTTCTAAATAGTCAAAACGTGATCAGGAAGTCTTAAAACGTGATTTCCGTAACAAAACTTTTTGCACATTTTTTTTCATTACAAGAGTATTATACATATGTCAGAAAGTGAAAAGTGTATCTCGAGGCACTCAAGAAGATCGCGCGTGGCGCGTGTCGCTTGCGCCTCACTTTGGATCACAGCGTTTCAAGAGCGAGAGAGAAAGACACACATTCGTTTTCTCTCTCGTCTTCCCGACATTGTCCGAAGCGCCGAGCTCACGGACACGCAGCTCCGGCGTAGTGTGCGCGCGTGGTGGGGGAAATTCTCGAGGGAACCCGTCCTCATTCTGGCATCACTGAGTTCACTTGCCTTAGCGCTGGCGTCGGTTCGTTTACCAGCTTGGCGTTGATTGGTTTGCCGTCACCGCGTCAACGCGCATGCGTGGCGTTCCCCCACCGCGATTCCTGATACTGGCGTATGACGTTTCCTCCGATCCCTGATAGAATGTGACTTGCATAGATATATGCATTTAACATATTAATTTATAGTAATAGATATTATCACTTAAAATCACATCTGAATATTTCTCGCGCGATTATTTTTGCAATCTTTTATGCTGTAATTCCTTACTCAACTGAAAAGCTGATAAACACGTGTTAGCAATGCCAATGAATGTTTCCATCGAAGTACTTTAATGAACATGCACTTTAAATGGAAAGTGTTACTGTTATCGTCTTTCAATAACTCAGTATTTGAATTCTGTATATAACTTTGCATATGTACCAACGTTACATATGTGTGTGTGTATGATATATATAAATATAAATATAAATAAACATGTGGCAGTGAATATAATATTGGATATAATGTCATACGTATAACGTATGAGTAGCTGTGTTCCTTCTCCTATGAAAGATTACGTTTTGATTTTGGTTATGACAAGTACGAAATTGAACAAAATTCAAAAAATACGATTAATATAAATTGAAACAATAGAAATGGTTATGACTAAGAATCATTCGATAACTCGATCGTCCAATTGTTTACGAAAATATCGAATGCTATTTGTATTTGGTATCACTGTACTATGCGTACAAATTTATTTGGCTCATATGTTTTTTGGGTGGGAAATTCGGAGTCGAAAACCTAACCGATTATCTTCGGAAGAAGTAAGTTTTGTTAAAATTTTTATTACACTGTGAATTTTAATCAGTGGTAGTGTCATAGAAATTATTTGTCTTACACAGGATGACGCGCCGCAACCTGAAGAAGACAAAGGTTTACCGAAAGGCTCACGTCAATTGAAGCTTCCACCAGACAAGCAAACTAATGTGAATAAGGTTTTACAATCTCAGCGAAACCACACTACTAGAATAAAGTTAGATCGTAAATCATTAAACTTTATACCATCTTGTGAATTTACCGGCAGAGAAGCAGTGAGTGCTGTAACACGTGCACAAAGTCAAGTATGCAAACAATGCATTGTCAATGTGACTTGCCTTAACCAACAGGGATTATTATATCCAGAAAGAATACAGTCTCTGTGCCCCCATTCTTCAGGATTTATAGACAAGCCTGTCAGTTTAGGATGTTTTAAAGATGATAAAACAGTAAGAATAGTCTCTGGTTATTATCATGTCTTTAAAGGGAACAATTCTCCAGAGCGCTGTGCATTTCTATGCCTACAATCAGGCTATTCATATGCTGGTACCGAATACTCGTAAGTATTATCAGTTTAAATATATACAAGCTGGGGCAATAGCTTTGTCCACTTAGAATATATTCACTATTTTTAGGAATATTAAGAAGAATATTACTTACAAAAGTTGTGTGGTATCAAGAGGGTTGTAGTAGTGCACGCTGAAATGATTCAGTGCCTCATATTTTCTGATATGGTCAGCTTTTCTTGATACACAATGCCTGTTCTACTAATTGCTTTGTTGTGTGTAGCTGCTTGTAGCAGAGAGGAAAACATAAGAATAGTAAGACACAGAACATAGCCATATGGGGGGCTGAGATTCATATTGATATAAGTCACTTGCATGGTGTTCCACGTAAAGTAATATTTTGCGTTTTCTGTTATAAAAAACTCTACGTATATATTGCAGTTGTGAGAACACATCTAAAAGCTCAAAATATTACTATTATAAATATGTATATACTTAAAAAGAAGTTTCATACAATCTGAGAAGGAATTATACACTATTATGTTTATAAGCATTTAATTAATGGACTTAATGAATACAGTTTTACAAAAATATCATTACTAAGTACTTTCTTATATATGTACTATAATATGTTCCCCTCTTTCGTCATTTTGTCAAAATGGACTGTGATTTTCTATTTCATTGGAGGTCCTAATACCAGTGAAAAAGGAATAATGAATTGGTGGAATATATTCAATAGGTGTAACATATCTCTATTTTTTAAATAATTTACTGCACATGGTCCATTGTAAAGCTTCTTTTGTACAATTTTATCCAAACGCTTTTTTCGACCCTCCTTATGAGACTTAATATTAAGCTCGCTGAAGAGGACGCCACAGTTCATTTTGACAAAATGACGAAAGAGGGGAACATATTATGAGTAGTGCATATCATACAAGAGAGTATATATCATTTTAACTACTTAGTAATGTTATTTTCGTAAAACTGTATTTATTAAGTCCACAAATTAAATGCTTATAAACATAATAGTGTATAATTCCTTCCTAGATTGTATGAAACTTCTTTTTAGGTATATTCATATTTATAATGGTAGTATTTTGAGCCTTTAGATGTGTTCCCACAACTACAATATGTACGTAGATTTTTTTTATAACAAACACGCAAAACATTACGCGGAACACTGCGCGAGTGACTTGCACCAGTAAGTTTCGAAACGCTCTGCTCTTGTTAGTCGAGTGCAAAAGAGAAATGTTCTTATTACTCAGTTAAGAATGAAGTTATAATTTTATTCACTATGAAAGCAAACAGATGGGGCCTTTAAGACTTAAAAACTGTTATTAACTCAAATTATCAAAATTTGGACTTATACCACTATGATTTTCAGGCCCCCATATATATAGTACCCGCAAAGATATAGGGAGGTCGTAAAAGTGGTAGCGCGTGTCTGTTTACATGTTTCAAGAGTCGCAACGAGCGAATTGACAGATCTACGGACAGATAAAGGGCTCGGGCCTCACTCAGAGCCAGCCTCAGGGCTTAGGGCATGTGGCCTGAGACTCAATTGCTACTGATATTCTTAGGCACGGCCCTGGGTGTCAGGGCCTCAAAGACCGCCACTGTTGGAGTGTTTAATTTACGACCTCCCTATATCTTTGCAGGTACTATACAACATACAACATGTAGTACTAGGAAAAGCTGATCACACCAGAAAGTATGATGCATTTAATTATTGCGGCATGTATTACAGTCATTCCAGGGTAAACTTGTCGATTGGCATCCCCCTCATGGATTTCAATGTTCTTGAAATATGTTGTGGGGGGGCATAATTCTGAACACTTTCTTCCTATACATGTAACCGGCGGTCGGCTTTAGTTTTCGAGATATTCATAAAAATATTTCGGTATTTATTCACAATCAGGTACATTTGTACTCGTCGTTTCCGAGATATCGGTATAGGTATGGAGCTATTAGATTCCACTTTAGATTAGACTTGTTCCGCGCAGGGATACACTGTTGATTCGTAGGAAACCGGCAGGGAAAGTGCTACGACCAATCGCGTGTGTCAGATCCGTGAGAACTGCGCAGATCGATCGCAAATCGGTAACGGCGTATATCTACTCTTATATGGAATGGAGGATAGATTTGAGGTCGGGCCGCGCTACGCGTGAGCAATTAAAAAAAAAAGTCCACACTATACTGAATTCCACTTAACCCTCCGTGCACCAGGTGGGGTATGAAACACCCCAGCCTATTTAAACATCAAAATTATAATTGAACTAGGAAACTGCGAGTGTTGGTTGGAGCTGGAGCTGCGACGTTGCCGCTTTGTATAGTGGCACGATTAAATTTCTAATTTTCTAATTTTTGTTAATGAAAATTGATGTTAGTTTTTAATTTCATAATAAAAGGTAGTAATATGAATAATCTTACCTCTTTTTCTTATAATCACGACGTGTATGTAAAACAAAATGTAATATATATTTATATAAAAGCTACTTATTTGGTGGGGTATGTCATGGAGTTTGTTCTGTATTTGAAGTTATGTCTAACGAATGTAGCAAATCTAACCCGAAACTAACTGAAATTATAAAACCAAAGCAAGAAATTCAAAAAATTTTTTGCGAATATTTCGGAAACTAAGACAGAGTGGCGGAAACATGTATAGGGAAAAGCTGTTCAGAATGTTGACCTTGACAACTTATTTCAAGGTCATTGGAATCCATGTGGGGGATGCTAATCGACAAGTTTACTCATTCCAGAAATAATAAGTGTATATGCTTCAATAATTTGATAATTACAGCATTGCATTAATGTTATTGGACGTCGCTTTAAGCACTCCGTATAATCTAAGAATCATTATTTTACGTTTTCCTTTAACGTAGAATGACCACATACTATACATTGTTAAAATCATCTAAACACTTCCTGTGGGATTCAGGATAAAAAAATATGGGATGCCAACTAAAAAAATGGAGGTGACCCTAAGATCTTTGATACACCTTCACCCATAAGAAAATTATTACTACTATATTATGATTCTCTTGATTCGGTCACTTTAAACAATTATTTTTTATTAAAAATTAAAAATAATACGTCATAGCTGTTTTGCAAATATTAAATACTTATATTAATTTCCGACGTTTCGCTCATTTATTTTGACCATTTTCAAGGAAAGTTTCAATACAAAGAAAAATACTGTGGGTGCTATTGAATATTAGTCGCAACGTTCTAACCGAGCATGCGGCACGCGAGTCAGTTGGATGAAGACTGAGGTAAACAGCAGATAAACCAAGAGCATTTAGAAGGTGAACTAAAATGTGATCCGAAGAAACTGTTGAGAATTATATGTATATAAACCCCAAAATTCAAAAATGTACTGTCTATAGAAACTAACATTCTTGCTCATGTGGCATACTTTACACACTCTTATAAGTGTGTTAATGAGCAAAAACAATTACATAACATTCAACGATATGTAAGAATAGTAAGATCATATGGAATTCAATAGAGAAAAACATTATAAGGCATTACTTCTTCAGTAATGTTGCGTAGTAACCAAAATCGATCGAGACGGATTTCTCCGAGCTGTAAAGTTTGTATTGGAATCTAACATTTTTTTATTCAATGGAGTGTATTACAAACAAGTGTTTGGAGCAGCTATGGGGTCTCCAATCTCCCCTGTAATTGCCAATATAATGATGGAAAGATTAGAGACGATTTCCCTCTCGAAGGTACCCTTTCAACTTATTTTTTACAAAAGATATGTGGATGATATTATTACTTGTCTTAGACTTGAAGATTTACAAACATTATTAGATGTGTTTAACGGTTTCCATGCTAGACTTCAATTCACGCATGAAATTGAAAAGGATTCTTGTCTTAGCTTTCTTGATACAATAGTTATTAGATCAAATAATAAATTTATCACAAATTGGTATCGTAAACCGAGTTGGTCAGGCAGATACATCAATTTCTTTTCTGCACATCCCATGCAACATAAGGTAGGATTAATTACAGGATTAATAGATCGTGCTATTTTACTTTCTGATCCGGAGTTTCGACCAGCTACTCTGCTTCTTTTGAAAAACACTTTGAAACGTAATGGATATCCTATAGATATGGTTTCTGCAATTATTAAAGAACGTACTTTTGAAATTTACCATCCATTACTAATGAAAAAACGGAAAGAGGAAAGAAACAAAGATATAGGATCAATTAGTTGGAAGAACACAGTTGTTTTACCGTTCTGTAATAATATCTCAAACGATAAGAAGAATATTTAGAAAAGCCGGAATACACACTATTTTCAAACTACCACTTTATACTAAGCATTTGTTCCCTTTAATTAAAGACAAAATACCTCTTTCAAAAAACTCAAACATTGTATATTCAATTCCTTGCATGGGCTGTAACCAGGTTTACATTGGACAAACCTCCAGACTTCTAGAAAGACGTATGTATGAACATAAAAGAAATATTTTTTCATCTCCCCTACAACACACTGCTTTAATTAAACATTCATTAGAGTTTGATCATAGTTTTGACTTCAACAATGTTAAAATTGTGGATAAGGAAACTAATTTAAACCAGAGAATTCTTTTGGAGACACTACACATGATTAAACAGCCTAGCATAAATCTTAGGTATGAAACACCTAAAGTACAAGAATACTACGCAACATTACTGAAGAAGTAATGCCTTATGATGTTTTTCTCTATTGAATTCCATATGATCTTACTATTCTTACATATCGTTGAATGTTATGTAATTGTTTTTGCTCTTTAACACCTATAAGAGTGTGTAAAGTATGCCACATGAGCAAGAATGTTAGTTTCTATAAACAGTACATTTTTTAATTTTGGGGTTTATATACATATAATTCTCAACGGTTTCTTTGGATCACATTTTAGTTCACCTTCTAAATGCTCTTGGTTTGTCTGCTGTTTACCTCAGTCTTCATCCAACTGACTCGCGTGTCGCATGCTCGGTTAGAACGTTGCGACTAATTTTCAATAGCACCCGCAGTATTTTTCTTTGTATTGAAACTTTCCTTGAAAATGGTCAAAATAAATGACCGAAACGTCGGAAATTAATATAAGTATTTAATATTTGCAAAACAGCTATGATGTATTATTTTTAATTTTTAATAAAAAATAATTGTTTAAAGTGATCGAATCAGTGCGCCGATACCATTTCAGTTAAGATCTACGGTCGAAATTTAATTTACAAATTCTCTTGATATCATACAACTTTCGTAAGTAATATTTTTTCATATTTATAAAAATAACGAAGGTGTTCTAAGTGGAAAAAGTTATTGCTCCACTCTGTGTATTATTAATCATTAATATGCAAGATAATGGAGAACCAAGTTCCTCTTTCCCTATTGATTATTATACAGGGTGAGACGTCTAAAACAGGCCACCTGAATAACGCGCCTGCTTTTGACATAATCTGATGTCAATAGTTTTTTCCGTAGGCGTAGGTGCAGAGGAGATGCGAAAGGTCAGCTTTGCTTTTTAAGTGGAATGATATGTTTTTTTACTTGTCTTTTATTTATCTTTTTCATGGTAGTTAATGACCTTCAGCCATAGGCCATTGTATGTGTCTTAAAACGATCTATTGGAAGGTAATTAAAAAAGAACAAAAACTATTGACATCAGATTATGCCCCCCTTGAAACCAAGTAAGATTGGTCTGATGGATTTTTTTCTATCGCCAAAAGCAAGTGAGTTATTCAGATGACCAGTTTTAGATACCTCACTCTAGATACAGCGTGTTCCAAAATTCAGAGACTTCCCGGAACATTCAATATCCTGATGTAAGGAAACATCGAAAAGTCCTTCACCATTTTGGGATCCAAGACTTCGTTCTCGACGTATTAACAGTTGAATATTAAAGGCTGAACTTCCGGGCCGCGCAGTTTAAAGCCGAGTCAGGTGAGCGCGCAGCAGCGTACGCTGACAGGCACACGCAGGAGGCACACAGATACAAACCCACGCACAGCCGACCGTGGTGGTTCAAACCGTGAAAATGACCAGTGCGGCAGTCTCATGTGTGAATCTATATCTACACGCGCCTCTTGCGCGTGCGTGCCAGCGTACGCTACCGCGCGTTCATCTGGCTCGGCTTTAAACTGCGCGGCCCGGAAACTCCACTGTTAATATCTCGAGAATGAAGTCTCGGACCCCAAAACGGTAACCGGCAAGACCTTTTCAATGTCTTCTTGTATCAGAATATTGCATGTTCCGGGCAGTACAATGAATTTTGAGACCCCCTGTATAAATATTAGGTCATTCCATATGTAATGCGGGTAATAGGCCCATAAGAAAAATAAACAACTACCCTAGAATGAGTGGAATTCAACTTCTGAGCTAATTCGTCGATAGTTATTATTGAATTTCGTTCAATAGTAACCCGTAAAATGTCTTCATGGAACTTTTCAGGCCTCCCGGCACGAGGTCCATCTTCAAGTCTCTAGCTCGAAAGTTCTTAATCCATCTTTAACTACTGGTTTGCACTAATATAATCTATCTACATACCACAAATATTTTTTTCATCACTACAGTCGCATTATTTTCTTTATTAAACTCATATAACATAACATGCCGAATATGTCATTTCGTCTCGTGCATTTTAAAGTTTATAATAACTGTAATATTCAATCTATACTCGTGGACTTTTGATAAAATATTGTCTCTAGGTTCCTATTTACGGTAGTATAAGTTAAGTACGTACTACACAGATAAGTGACGATCGCGACGAGTTTCATTGATTTAAACTCACCTCTTAGAAAAACCGCATTACTTATAGGTTGACCTAATTGATTAAAAGCTTTTATTATGATACATAAGCACTTGAAAATTATTATGAATTATTCTTTATACGCGTGCATATAAACTGGTCTTGAATCTTTGAACATACAATTACTTAAGGCAGGCTTGGGAATTAAGTGAACGCGGCGGCCGATTTTCAGAGGCAACGCCTCCTTTCTCCCGCCACGCGTTTTGGCCCCCGCGGCGGCCTAGGTGCTTGGAGCGCCTTAGGTCCGTGCTACGGGAACCGCGCGTGGCGTATTAGGGCGACATTGTATCAATAGGTTTCCACATCGTCCCACCATTTCTTTTGTTTTGTACAAGGAATAAATAAATAACCATAACCATAACCACATCGTCCCAGACAGCACGATTGTCGATGCGTTTTTGTTTTGTCAACGCGCCACGCGCGGTTCATATGGTACGGGCCTGAGGCGCTCCAAGCACCTTCGCCGCCGCGGGGGCCAAGATGCGCGGCGGGAGAAAGGAGGTGTTGCGTCTAAAAATTGGCCGCCGCGTTCACTTAATTCCCAAGTCTGACTTACGGCTGTCAGCGCAATAGTGGCGTAAACCCAAAACTTTTGTTTTGAGATTGCGGCCAATGAAATTATTAACGTTCTAAAGTCGTTGCTTTAATTTCTATTTTTAGGTATATAGGTGTGATTTTTTAAAAAATATAATTGCTATGGTGTTTATTATTAGTATATAACTGTAAATGTATGAATATTGGAGAATTGGTATTGCGGGACGTAAATCAACAAAATGCTCAGTGCAAAAATACATTTTTGGCCTGCCATTTTGTAGATGTTTTTGGAAGGTTGCTCCGGCCACTATAGAATTAAAATGTTGCTGTATAAGAGGTGGTTTAGGCTGACAATAAAATATCAATCCACCCAAAATTGTGGGTAAGGCCACTATTGCGCTGATTAACAGGTTGACTGCTAAGTATACAAGTTAACGTGTAGCTGACAATCTCTTACCAGACGCTACTTATCAGTTATCTTGTAAGGACAGACCTGTCCTGTGCAAAGATTGGCATTCGGAATCATTTTATCCAATGGCAGTGTGCCAGTCAACATGATAATAAAAGTTCAAGCAATACATATTATTATTATTAATAAGAAAGAAAACAAATATGTATCTTTAATCATTTTTCTGGTGCCTCGTTCCTTTTGTCATAAAATTTCAACCTGCCTTTCAATTTGTTAAGCAGAATTTTTTAATGCAAATAGAAAGGGTATACCTACTAGAGTGAATGATACATTTTGATGATTTTTAATAATTATGATTAATCTTTTTACAAGATACATATTAAATACGTAATAATTCCATTAAAACTTTTTTGTATGACTTTCCTTATGTGTTACAATTAAAATACCATAATAACTAGTTTGAATTCACATAGTTACCACTGGAATGTATATTTTGAAATATATTATACCGAATATGTATATCAGATAAATGTTTAATTTCAGTGTTGAATGCTTCTGTGGAATGGAAAAACCATCTCAACTAAAGCGGTTACCAGATTCTAGTTGTAATATGAAATGTTCTGGTAATCCAAAATATTCTTGTGGTGGATATTTGACTATTAATGTGTTTTGGACTGGAATTCAGAGTAAGGAATTGAACACATTAGTGCACTTGTTTACAGTACAATAGTGTCCCGTTAGCTGGTCGGGGTCCGTGATCATGTCTGGCCGTCTATCTGGGCAGGTAGAGTTCCAAGAATTCGAGTCACCGATTTAGAAATATTCAGTACGAGTGAGATACCGACACCCGGCACGAGATCGCGATGTCTTAAGCCGGTAGGTTGTTAAAACAAACATGCCTGGGCGTTGAGACAAGCTAGCTCCGTTCAGTCGGGAATCCACGTAAAAGCTAAGTTAAGCTATCATATGCTATGCTATGTTAAGTTTTAAAAAATTAGCTTTAATATAACCTGATGAAATTGTTTCAACCAAAAGTTAAGCTAAGCTGTGCTATGTTTTTTTATGTTCTATAGCACAACCAGATATAGCACAGTATAGCATAGCATAGCTTAGGTTCCAGGTGGATTTTCGGTTTTCTAATTGTAAGAACTAGTAAGGATAGCGACTGTCAGCTAACAGGGCGGAAGTCTGGCTAGCTAACGAGACACTACTGTATATACATTTATGGCATCTGACGATTATAAATTTAGACAAATTGTATGTCGTTCGTAATAGGATTCAAAGCACAGGAAGCTCGGAATACAAGTACAGAGACTGAAAAAGGAAAACCTGCTCGAATAGCTTACCTATTAACAGTAAATGGTAGAGCTAGTCGGCAAGTGAAACGACTCATCAGTATTCTTTACCACCCTTCACATTTATTTTACATTCACGTCGATGCGGTAATTAAATAATTTTCTTTCCCAGTTTATCATATAAGTATTTCTCAATAATATATTTATTGTAAATTTTTTTAGCGGCAAGATTATCTTTATCGAGAAATGTTAGAAATAGAAAAGTCTTGTAAAACGAACAATATTAAAGTAGCAAGAGGGGAAGGTTTGCGACATGCAAGTATTTGGGGAGGTGCAAGTCTTTTAACAACTTTCTTAAAGTCTGCACAACAAATGCTTGCGCATAATCATCATTGGGATTTTCTTGTCAATTTATCAGAATCTGACTTTCCTATTAAAAGCAATATGCAATTAACTCAGTTTCTTGGCCTAAACAAAGGTATGAATTTTGTAAAATCACATGGAAGAGAAGTCCAACGGTTTATCACTAAACAAGGTTTGGATAAAACTTTCATAGAATGTGAGACTCGTATGTGGAGAATCGGGGACCGCAAATTACCAGATGGTAAATTTTCTCTTTTCTCGTGGTTATAAACTCTAAAGTGATTCAAAGTATCATGCACTTGAGTAAAAACCATAATTATTTATAGGTATTCAAATAGATGGTGGCAGTGATTGGGTAGCCTTAAGCAGAGAATTTGTGGAATATGTTGCTGACCCAAATCCAGATGCGTTAGTGACTGATCTTTTAAGAGTATTTGAATATACCTTACTGCCCGTTGAATCCTTTTTTCATACAGTTTTACGCAATTCAAGGTTTTGCAACACTTATGTAGATAATAATTTACATGTTACTAACTGGAAAAGAAAGTTGGGTTGTAAATGCCAGTATAAAGCTGTAGTTGATTGGTGTGGTTGCAGTCCAAATGACTTCAAGCTTGAAAATTTTAGCAGAATTCGAAATACAGTGGACCGGAATTTATTTTTCGCTAGAAAGTTTGAATCTATAATTGACCAAAGAATTATAGACAGGGTAGAAGAATGGTTGTACCCTGAAAAAATGAATAAAACTGTTACAGCGAATGGTTATGATGCATATTGGCAAAATTTATATCACGCAGCAGATTTAAGTCCTTTGGTCGATGATGCGCAACTAACTATTTCAAACTCTTTAGCAAGATTGAGTTTTCGTAAACTGCAGATAAACTACAAGAATGTTAATGTTTTGGAGACAACTGCCTATTTCAGGCAGAATCAGTTTATTGGAATATTAATTCTTACAGAAGCTATAGTACAAGAACCATTACTTCAACGAGAACGTGTGGAACGAATTGAAGTTTTGGTATATTTAAGACATAACTTTTCTACTAGCAGAGAATGGTTGGGAAAGATACAAAGTTTGTTTATTAACACTGATTATGATCAAAAGGAGAAAATATTTAGAAATTTAATGGGAAGTGTAGGACCATACTCGTATCCAATTTTATCATATGAATTTGATACTGCAATTACAGTTCCACAAAACCTATCAATACTATGGGTGGATCCATATGGTCGATTAGCAGATGTTAACTACATACAACTTGAAGAAGTGTCATTGGTAATTATATGAACGTTTCAACCAACTATTTTCTGTATTCAAAATTCTTCTCAATAATTAATTCATTCCTTGTTTTCAGACCGGACATGTTAAGCCACAGTTCAGTGAACACCTGGTTGTGGGTACTTGGCATTTGTTTTTAGCTGCTAATTCCTTGTTAGTAGCAAAAACGAATTTTCTAGTAACTCCTTTAGGGTATTGGAAGAATAGAAAGATTGATGCAGAAAAGGCTAAAGAAGTGAATAATGCATCTGATGATAGTTACCATATTACACAGGAAATTACTAAAAAATGGTCACATTTATTGAGATCTGTAAATTTTCGCAAACAAACTGCGCACATTACGGATTATGAGAATAAATTTGATTTTAATTTGGATCAATGGATAGATAAATTAGTGCAGGAACATTATGAGATTGACCAAATTTGTAATTTTAATGATGACATTGATACAAAACTAAAATTACGAAAATGTATTAATACTCATTGGAGCTCCTTGAGCCCCGATTCAAAGGCTGATATCAGTACCCTATGTTAAATGTATTGATTAGTTTACTAAATATGTGCCATTCTCAACACTTCGAACTTTAACTTCAAACTTATTACATATGTCTAAAAGTTAACAATCTTTTTAGATATTTTTATATCAAGTACATACCGTACATATTCATACAGTCTATTTTAAAAGTATACTAAATCATAAAATTAAAAAGTTTTCAAACTAAAAGCAAGATAATATTTTGCACTTTCCTTTGCAATTATGAACTTTCAGTAAATTTAATTCTTTCCAACGTAATGAAGTAGTCTATTCTATGTAACTTGATTATAAGAAACTTTTGGTAGATTATGTTGTTACATATATTATTATTAGTTAACTGCATTGCGAATACAATGTTCATTTTGATTCCATATAATTTCATTTATACATATTCCAGAGTAAACATTTACTACTAATATTTGATCTGTTCATGTTTGCAAATTGTTGTTTCTATAAGCAATACAAATAAGTAATAATTAAGAGGACAAGAGTGTATATTTACAAAATTCAGATAAGTGAATTTGAACAAAATATATAAGATATTTGATATTTTTATTGTGTATGTGTTATGTTTTAAGTATCTGTTACGTGCCTTTTATTTATTTGTTACGTTATTATATTCTTATGACTTTAAATTACATAGTTCGTCAAAGTGGGTCCAAATGGGCTTGGTATCCGCTGAGTAAGTTAAATATTACAGATTCGTTTTCTATGTTTAATATACCTATATGCAAAGCAAATAGTAAAATCAGATTAATAACATTCAAAGTTTATTATGAAACTTGACATTTTTTATGTAAATTTCATTTGCATCTTTCATTGTATATATACTCTCAAATATTTATTTGTTGTATCTCTGTATACGTTTTGCAAGTAATCAATTATATTTTTCAGCATAGTATCAAAAGTATAGTTTCCACGTGTATTTATAGAATTTGTATTACATTCCTATAAAGTGTTGTTACATGTGCCTTCAAGTTAATTAATAGGTAGTAAATTGTGATTTCATTAACTATATATCATATGTATATATTATAGAAAAATATAAGACTCCTTTCAGTTTCCAAATCTCATAATGATAACGTATTATAACAGTAACAGTATAATCAAAATTAAAAATACCCTGATAACCAAATCGGGCAGCAGGATTTTCCGGCAGCTGCGGTGCAGCCCAGGTCCGCATTCAGCTACCGTTCTACCTGCAGATCCGCAGCACTGCGGAATGACCAGCCCTGCTGCCCGCCTGACTGTAGGAATCCGTTGTGGTTACCGACGCTCCACCAGAGGGCCACGCGGCACGAAGAGATCTTCTCGCTTTTGGTCGCTAACCCTCCCGATTAGTATATATACAAGTTCTGTCCCAGTTCATAACACCCAGCGTGTCTAACAAGGGGACCTTCAGGACTGTCCATCTCAGAAATTGTTTATACTTAGTGTACGCGAAGGTCTTCACTCGGACTTTAATTTCCCAAAGCCAGTAAGACGCACTTTGTTAGCCAAATTCGAGAAAATCGACTTTGAAAAATGTGGAGTGACGATGATATATACATTTAATAGAAAGCAATGACCAACGAACAGCGTGGGCCGCAGAGTGCGCCTCTAGCGCTCCCGACTATTAACCATGAGGCCCGTCAGTTCGCGCATCTCGCTCTGTTGTGTTGGTATTTTCTTTTTTTGATTCATTTGAATACCTACGCCTTTCACATGCAAAGTTGATGAAATTCATGCCAACTAACAGATTTGCAAACATTTGTTATATGTATGGGTGTACGGTGTATACCGATGCTCCACCTCCCAGGAGATGGACATCACTTTCAATTAAAAACACACATCTTATTTTAAATTACCTTTTGTTTGAAAAATCGTACTTTTTATTCCACATATTAATTTTTAAATAGGAATATTTTCAATAAATTACGTTTTTCGCACAAAAATAAAACACGTATAGTAAAAAATGGAACTTGCCAACGAGATAGTGGCGAACGGCAGTTAGCATACCCACAAGGGTCGCGTACATCGCGGCACGAAAGGCAGATACGTGCGTCAACCGGGGGTGTTCCAGTAACCAGCTCTTGATCTCGAACGTTATTACCGGTTGTGAGTTTATTACTCTACGCGGCATACCTGGATGCGCTTTACAATTAGCCGACTGTCGACTCGTTGCTATTCGACGTTTTGCCCTAGAGTAATAAACTCACAACCGGTAATAACGTTCGAGATCAAGGGCTGGTTACTGGAACACCCCCGGTTGACGCACGTATCTGCCTTTTGTGCCGCGATGTACGCGACCCTTGTGGGTATGCTAACTGCCGTTCGCCACTATCTCGTTGGCAAGTTCCATTTTTTACTATACGTGTTTTATTTTTGTGCGAAAAACGTAATTTATTGAAAATATTCCTATTTAAAAATTAATATGTGGAATAAAAAGTACGATTTTTCAAACAAAAGGTAATTTAAAATAAGATGTGTGTTTTTAATTGAAAGTGATGTCCATCTCCTGGGAGGTGGAGCATCGGTATACACCGTACACCCATACATATAACAAATGTTTGCAAATCTGTTAGTTGGCATGAATTTCATTAACTTTGCATGTGAAAGGCGTAGGTATTCAAATGAATAAAAAAAAAAAATTACCAACACAACAAGCAGCGAGATGCGAACTGACGACCTCATGGTTAATAGTCGGGAGCGCTAGGCACTGGCCCACGCTGTTCGTTGGTCATTGATTTCTATTAAATGTATATATGGGCACTCCACATTTTTCAAAGTCGATTTTCTCGAATTTGGCTACAAAGCGCGTCTTACTGCTTTGGGAAATTAAAGTCCGAGTGAAGACCTTCGCGTACACTAAGTATAAACAATTTCTGAGATGGACAGTCCTGAAGGTCCCCTTGTAAGGCAGGGTCCCGCCAGGTAGCATACAGACATACAGCTTGGAAAGGCGAATAAAGCATTCCTAGCTAATAGAGCCCCAGAGCCTTTTTGTAACAAATATCTGTCATCAAAAGCAAAAACCATTCTTTACATGCTATTAGTCAGACCGATCATAACATATGCAGCACCCATCTGGTGGAACTTTAATCATACCACTGGCGAAAAAATGCGATGCTTAGAACAAAAATGCTTAAGAACTTGTTTGGGGTTGTACAGATGATCACAATCTTCGGAATGGCAACATTTCGTGAAAAATGAGACGCTCTATGAAAGAGCTGAAATATCGCGCATTGACTTGTTTACCCTCAGACTCACTAGAGACTACTTTAGCAAACTTCCGTCAATTGACAACGAGTATTTAAAAGCCATCTCTGGGCAGGACGATGTTGCTGCTTCCAGACAGTTGGTGCCTGGTTATGTGGCCCCTCAGTCGTTTATGTACTGTGATAAGATGGGTCTGATCCAGGACAGCAATAATGTCCCAATCATATATCACTGGCGCCGCAATAAAGCCAACAAGCGTATTGCGGTTGACCAAAATAGAAATATATTTAATAAAGATAAGTACAGATACTCTACTGTAATACCGAACAGGGACTACTATGACTTTAGTAGATTAAATTTTAAAAAATACTGGTGGTTGAGCGACACCAGTACCGACATGGCCGAGCTTCTTGCCCGCCGGCAAACCCAGGTGCGGATGGTTTAGATACTATTACTGGATTTATCCAGCATATGTGTTGAACACCCCCCCTCCTTGGGGGCAACCTTTGTACATAGTTATTAGTATTTAATTAGTTGTAAGCTTTAGCCGATAAGTCATTGTTTGTTTCTTCAGAGCGATATAGGGTTTTTTTTTGGACATTTTTCTCCCCATGTTCCTATTAGTGCTTTGGCACATAAGATGTTACCGATATATCGGTTGTACTTGAGAGTTTTATTTTTATTAATGGAACAGCTACGCACCAAAGATCTTTTTGACTGTAAGTTTCAGAAGCGCTGAACAACCAGTCAGTATTGTGATATTATGGTGGTATTTGTATGTTTTTGATGCCAAAGTTTGTATGATAGAACTGTATGTCTTCTCAATAAATACTTTTTGAAAAAAAGGGTCCCGCCAGGTAGTGTAGGGTTTAGATGATTGGAAGGCGTTCTAGTTCGTCCCCTGTCGTGACCCTAAGTCCACGATTGTAAGGGATACGCTGGATAATAACTATCACACCTTTAGTGGGTTGAAAATATATGTATTTACAAGACAACGCCGGGTGTCGCTGAGCGATCCCTGGCGTGCCTATCAGTCTTCGACGAACGTCGAAGAAGGCGCGCACAAGCGCTAAACGTGTATAACACACACGTAGCTCTGCTACCACTGCTACCACTAACAATGTTTAACACACTGGATGGACACGTGGTCCTACCGAGGATACACAATCTCCTGCGACTACTCGCAGAGAAGTCAGACAACGAAGTGGCGCGCCATGCGTCCAGCATATGGCCACGCACGTCGGTTCTCGCGACCTCCCCACTACCGAACAGTTCTCGAAGTGGGGGAACGGCCGTTCCCCACACACTCCCCCCCGAGTGCAAGTGTACACACGCGCGAACTTAACCTAAGTACTACAAAATAAAATAATATAATATGGAATATATATGTATATGTACAATTATTTACAGAGTGAATGTGCGATGCAGCGAGGTTGGCGGGAATCTCGTACTTGTGTGGTTATGAGCCCTGCGCAAATTTCGCAGTTTTTCGCGGATATGTCTTTAAGACCGAATGCGACGGAACGTCTGATGGCGCCGAAGAAGGGTCCTTCGACGGCCCTGCTTTATCAGACGTCAAGTCGGCCGCATGTTCTAATAAAAAGAACGCGGGTTTTAATAGATCGGTGGACACACATTTTGTGGTACCGTTCATTACGATTTCATACACTGCGTCTGAAATGCGTTTTTCAATTTTGAACGGGCCGGAATATGGAGGTTCCAGCGCCTTCTTCGCCATATTGCGAAGAAAAACATGGAAGCACGTTTTCAGTTCTTTGAATAAGAATGCTCGCTTTTTATAATTGTGCACCACGGGCACCGGCCGCACCATGCGCATGTATTCTCTGAATTCCTCGATGAATATCTGCGGGTTGGGCAACAAATCGTCGGGAAGAAAGAATTCTCCCGACAAGCAAATGACAGTTCCAAACAGAAATTCAGCCGGGGACGCGCCAGTGTCTGCACGAACGTACGAACACAACCCCATGAGCACTGTGGACAGCGCTCGGGACCAATTCTCTCCTGTATGGCACATAATTGCCGCTTTTAATACTCGGTGCCAACGTTCTATCATGCCGTTGGACGCCGGGTGATACGGTGTAGTCCGTATTCGTTCAGAGCCTATTAAGGTTAACAACGCAGTAAATAATTGTGACTCGAACTGTGATCCCTGATCGGTGGTTATCACCTTAGGTGCATCGTATCGAGAGATCCACGTATCGTAGAATGCCCTTGCGACTGTCCGCGCAGAGGTCTCGACGATAGGAGTTGCCTCAACCCAGGGCGAAAATCGATCGATCATTGTCAGACAGTATGCAAAACCATCACTAACCGGTAAAGGACCGATTAAGTCGATGTGTATTTGGTCAAATCGACCATCCGGTGCAACGATATGTTCCGGAACACATTTTACGTGTCGAGTGACTTTCGATCGTTGACAATCAATCCATTGCTTGCACCAGAGTGCAATGTCTCGGTGCATATTTGGCCGGACATACCGTTGCCTGATCGTGCGATCTGTGATCCTCGCACTGGGATGAGCAGGCTTGTGGAACATCCCAAAAACTATCTCGCGCAAAGATGCAGGAATGTATGGGCGAATGGCCTCGCCTGACATCTCACAAAACACCGCGGTATGGGCCGGGCCCCATTGCAATTTAATTAGTTTCAATGGAGGATTTGTCATCATTTGTAATTGACTCACCTCCTCGTCTTGAATCTGTGCCAGCGCCAATTCTTTCAGATTAATCTCCAGAGGAAGTCTGAGAGATTCTATTCGCGACAATGGATCTGCCACGACATTGTTTAAACCGGGAATATGTTCTATTATCGTAGTGAACTGAGCGATAAATGAAAGTTGGCGTATTTGACGCGGCGATGCCTTGTCAGACGATTGTTTAAAAGCATAAACAAGAGGTTTGTGGTCGTTTAAAATTTTAAAATTTCTGCCTTCCACGTAGTATCTAAAATGCTTTAGAGCTTCGAAAATCGCAGTTAGCTCGCGATCGTAAGCACTGTAATTTAATTGTGCGGGCGACAGCTTCTGGGAGAAAAACGCCAACGGCTCCCACTCGCCTGAGACACCCTGCTGCTCAAGGGCTGCGCCCCTTGCTACGTCCAACGCATCGGTTACGATGCGCGTTTCGGCACCTTGTCGAGGGTGTACCAGAAGAGTAGCCTCCACAAGCTTCGCTTTGACCTCAGCAAAAGCCATTTCCGACTCCGCAGTCCACTCGATTGGTCTCTTACCATTCTTTTTAGAATCCTTAAGATACGCATTCAGCGGTGCCTGAATTTTGGCGGCATGAGGGATGCTGAGTCTATAGAAATTAATCATGCCCAAAAAACGTCTAAGCTCGATTATAGTTTTAGGTTTTGGGAAATTCGTGATAACCTCCACCTTCTTGGTGGTAGGACGAATACCCTTTGAGTTAATTAGATATCCTAGAAACTCGATTTCGGACACACCGAATACACACTTGCTTCGGTTTAATCTAAGGTAAGCAGATTTTAATCTTTCAAATACGACTTTTAAATGTCTTGCATTTTCCTCTTCCGAAGAAGATGCAATCAAAATATCGTCTATGTAAACGAAAGCATAGTCCAAGTCCCCAAGCATCCTATCAACGTATCGTTGGAAGGTTTGACTCGCATTTCTCAAGCCATAAGTCATATATACAAACTCAAAGAGACCAAACGGCGTGATGACTGCCGTCTTTGGCACGTCCTCAAACGCCATTGGAATCTGGTTATATGCTCTGTGCAAGTCGAGCGAGGAGAAAATTGTCTTACCCGACAGATTCGTCGCACAATCGTGCAAATGAGGGGTCGGGTACCGATCCGGTACTGTTATCGCGTTAGTACGCCGATAATCACCCGCATTCCTCCAGGTTCCGTCCACTTTCATGATCATATGGATCGGGCTGGACCATGGACTGGAAGACGGGCGGCAAATGATCGCTTCAGTAGTATGTCTAGGAGAGTTCTAACCCAGGTCCTCTGAGGGGAGCGCGGGGGCGGGTGGAAGTGAGGGCGCGCGGGGGAGCGCGGTGGGGGAACTTTAGGCGCGGGGACAGCGGGGAGTGGAAGACTGGTTGCGCGCGCACGAGCCGCGGAGTGGGGGAAGCCATAATCGTGGAGGGGATCAGTCCAGGCCGAACGGTCGCGGAGACCTCTCCAGATCTGGCCCGCCGTCAGAAATTTTTTCAGAGGGAGGGAATGACCCCCAAATTTTTTCACACCTAACCGAGGGAGGGAACAACCTTGGCCCACCCCGAAAATTTTTTCACCCCTGGTCCACACCGATTTAGCGAACCGCCAAGCGCAGAGAAATAATAATTTTTATCAGAAATTGTTTCGGGCGATGTCGGGAAAGATCGACGTTTTACAAACCACATATTCGGGGAAAGAGAGAGACGGCACTACATAGTTGCAAAGCTAAATTCTGAGAGAGGGAAAGAGACAGCAGTGGTACAATCGCATGCATTCTAAAGCTAAAATTTTTCAAAATGTTTTTTCAATCTTAGCGTCGCAGCGTATCGCGCGATCGTGTGTAATTTGAGTCCCCTGGAGCAGCCGTGAGGGATGACGTCATTTTCGCGGCGCGAAGAAGGCGCGAGGCATAGAATTATGCGGCGTCGGCAGAAATTTTATTCCAAACCAACAGACACTTTTTTCCCCAACGCAGAGAAATAATAATATTTTTAAAACGTTGAATCTTAAAAGTATGCGGAGAGGAGGAGAGAAGGAGGGTAAATAAAATGGAAAAATAATTTAAGTTTAAGAAATTTATTTAAAATTAAAAGCATGTAAAATATATAATAATAATAATGATAATGATAATAATTTAACATTTTTTCTTCCTACGAGCATTAGCCAGAATATCACTGATGGCACATGCCACCAGTTCGCAATCTACGAGATACTCCTCGTCGTAATATTCGCTATCGCGTATGATTTTAGCAGCACTGCGCGTATCTAATGTTTCGCAGGCAACACCGCTCTGTTGCAACACGTTAACAAAACATTCAAATTTTACTCTCACTTCTTCCGCAGTTTGATGCAACCGCGGATACACATAGCTTACACATGGTTCAAGATTACATAAAAATGACACTGTATTCGGTTTGAAATACAGCGACTTGTCAAGCAGTGTCATCTTTACAATCGTAGAATCATAGATCCGAACAAATTCCAATACTAACTCATCAATCCGCATCGAGTCTGATTCAGACAATTGTGCACGTTCTTCGATGGTTGCACGGCTACCGACTAGTGCACCCCATGTATACCACGGTAATATAAGATGATTCCCGCGATTGTCACCGATAAGAACTTCTACATCGGCCACAGGTCCTACGTTGATTGCAATTTCCAAATACTTGCTACCCACGGATGTTAATGCGTATCTTCTGACCATGATACGCGATGCTCGGCGTGGACTAAGAGAACAATTAAAGCTATGAAATTATCCGCTCATATCAGGAATAAACATAAAAATTGTGGGAATATGTGAAAATAAGTCTTACTTGTCATAATAAATATTCTCCCCACATGGAGCTATACCATCATCTCACATGATTGGAAAGAAATAATCAGAGCTCCCAGCGCCTATTGCATTAATGCTATCGGTCAATTTTTGCAGCGCTGCCTGGTCCATCAAAGTCACTGAGGTTACTGAGCGATTGATGGAATAACGTCCGGGAGCCGGCTTAAATAGAGGCTAATTGCTCCCCCCCCCCCCCCCCACTGCCACATTTTATTCTAAAGCCACCAATTTTCCATAATGTTTTTTTCAATTTTACCGGAATAAAAGTCTCGACACGTGCTGAATGTAATACTTTTGGGAACATCGAATCTTAAAATTATGCGGTGTCAGCAGAAACTGTGTCGGATGATCTGGCGCGCTAATACGTCATACGCGTGAATCATTGAAAGAATTATGCGATATCAGCAGAAACTGCATCGAACAATGTTGGGATCGATCATCGTTTTTTTGCATGCAATGCATTCGAGGGAGGGGGAACACCGAAAGAGTTAGACAGAGACGCCAAATCGTGGTACCAACCATAAAAGCATGCTCTAAACTGTACAAAGCCTCAAATCGTTATAACACATTGCGCGGATAATACAGTACATTTACATTCCATTTACGATCATGGAAAAATTCGCGCAAGTGGAACGCCAACTGCGAGATCAATCTGCACGATTGATTTCACGCGAAGAATACCTCGCGTGGGAAGAACGGTGCAACGAGTGTATCGAATCTTTGGAAGAACACAGCCGAGTGAAACGTTCTCGATTATCGATCGGTGTTCGACAATCGTTAGTTGCTCGAATCGCGCAGCTCGAAGGACTGAAATATTCGTTGCGCGGACGTTTCGTGCGCGAAGGTGCCGGACATTCGAGCACGGGACTTTTGTGGCGCGAAATAGACACTGCGTTCGATAGCCGCGTATTAACTGGTGCCGTTCTAAATTTGAATTACATCGAACCGCGCAACTTCCTCCAGGATGCGGCGGTCATTGTGTTGGAGCATGTGTGGGGTCCTTTGAGGAAACATCGAAACCTCAAAGTGAACACGGTGTTCAACGGCGAATTTGTGGCAGGTGACAAGCATGCTTCTAAAAGCATCAATACCCGAAACTGTGAACTCTTCGGTACATCCGATCTGCAGGAGTGGTACCAACGATGCGTCATCGAACCAACCCTGGCATCGCTGGCAGAGTTCCAGGAACGCGACAGCAGATGGGCATTGACGAGAATCCTGAATCTGACCGTCAATGTCAATAAGTACAATCCGCTGCGCGCGGGGTGTTACTACAAGTTGCCGCGGGAAATATCGCTGAAGAAAGCGACGATTAACGTGCAATCCCCGGACAACGCCTGTTTCGCTTGGGCAGTGGTCGCCGCTCTTCATCCCGCGGAAGGACACGCCGATCGCCCAAGTTCATACCCCGACTATGCTTCAGCACTAAATCTCCAGGGCATTGAATTTCCAATGCCTCTGGAGCAGATTGGGAAGTTTGAACGGCTGAACAACATCTCCGTCAATGTGTACAGCTTCAAGGAGAAGAAAGGACCGACAATCTTCCCACTGTGCCTCATCAGCCAAAAGAGGGATCGGCACGTCAACCTGCTCTACACGCCGAATCAAGAGCTCGGCGATGTAGGGCACTATGTGCTAATTAAGGACTTGTCCAGGCTGGTGAGCACGCAATTGAGCAGGCACAATGGAAGGAAATTCATCTGTGATCGGTACGTATATAAACATATGAAATGTTGAAATGTGTCGCGAAACCATTAAATAAAAATTATTTTCTTTTTTGCAGATGCATGCACTACTTCGGAACTGCCGAGAAGTTGGAGCTTCATTCGCTGGACTGCGGGCAAATGAACGACTGCGCCATTCTGCTGCCCAGCGAAGGCAACAACTTCCTCAGTTTCGGCAATCACTGCAGGAAGGAGCGGCTCCCCTTCGTGGTATACGCAAATCTCGAGTGCATCATCGAGAAAACGGAGGACAATCAGAGGGGTAATAATAATAAATTACACGCGTACCAACACCATAAAGATACATCGCTATCGATCTATCGATGTCGCCGCGACGCGGATTGTGTTTCATGGTTCGTCGAAGAATTGAAAAATTTTGCAGACTTTGCCAAACCCATCCTGGCCAGTAATGTTCCCGTGCTGGATTTAACTAGCGAACAGTGGACGACATTTCGCAATACAACAGATTGCCATATTTGCGAAGAGCCATTCGAGGCTAGCGATATACGAGTTCGCGATCATTGCCATCTATCCGGACGGTTTAGAGGTCTGGCACATTCGGAGTGCAATTTAAATTGTAAAAATGCGTTTTACGTCCCCATCGTTTTTCATAATTTATCCGGCTACGATTCGCATTTTATTATCGAGGAAATAGCTACCGCTTTCGAAGGTCACGTTGATGTATTACCCATTACTAAAGAAAAATATATTTCATTCACAAAAAATGTCGAAGATGCGGCTGAATCAGACTCGCGAAATTGTATTAAATTGCGATTCATCGATTCGTAAAAATTTCTCAATACCAGTCTCGACAAATTAGCATCTTTTCTTAGCACAGATAAATTAAAAATTTTACGATCCAAATTTGAAACATTATCCACCGAGGATTTCAATTTATTGACGCGAAAGGGTGTCTTTCCGTATGAATACCTTGATTGCGCGAACAAGCTGCAGAATCCATGCTTACCGCCGCGCGAGTCATTCCACAGTTCGTTAACGGGCGAGACAGTGTCCGAGCGCGATTACGCGCACGCCGAGACTGTCTGGCAGCATTTCGACATTAGAACCTTGGGCGAATACAGCGATTTGTATTTGGAAACAGATGTCTTGTTGTTGGCAGATATTTTTAAAAATTTTCGCGAAAGTTGCATCAAGAGTTACGGATTAGATTCGGCACATTATTATACTTTACCTGGTTTCACGTGGGATGCCATGCTAAAACATACCAAAATTACATTCGAATTGCTCACAGACGTCGATATGGTCATGTTTGTCGAACGCGGTATACGCGGTGGTTTAAGCCAATGTTCCGCAAGATACGCACATGCAAATAACAAGTACATGTCATCTTACGACGCATCGGAACAGTCATCGTACTTGATGTACTTTGACGTAAATAATTTGTATGGATGGGCAATGTGTCAGCCCCTGCCACATGCCAAATTTCAATGGGTCGAAGATGTCGCAAATTTTAACGTGTCTTCGATCGCTGTCGATTCGCCCACGGGATATATTCTCGAGGTAGATCTGGAATATCCGCAACGTCTGCACGACGCTCATGCCGATCTACCGTTCTGCCCGACGCGTGCCAAACCACCTGGCAGCAGACAGGACAAGTTACTCGCGACGGTATACGATAAGCAGCGTTACGTTATCCATTATCGCAACCTGCAGCAGTGCATGCGTCACGGTCTTCGTATTACAAAGATACACCGCGTGCTTCAATTCGATCTATCTCCCTGGCTCCGCGATTACATCGAACTCAATACGCGGTTTAGAACAAGCGCGACAAATGATTTTGAAAAGAATTTATACAAATTGATGAACAACGCGGTATTCGGTAAAACTATGGAAAATGTGCGAAATCATGTAGATGTAAAACTTTTAACACATTGGGAAGGGCGATATGGCGCGGAGGCCATGATCGCGAAACCGAATTTCTACAGCAGAAGTGTTTTTTCGGAAAATTCAATAGCTGTTGAATTGCGAAAACTCGAGGTGAAATTCAACAAACCGATATACGTGGGTATGTGTATTCTGGACATATCAAAAATTTGTTTGTATGAATTTCATCACGAGCACATGTCTCTCCTGCACGGACAAAATTGTAAAGTGATATACACCGACACCGATAGTCTGATTTATCATATTCAGTGCGATGATATCTACGAGACCATGAAACATAATATCGATAGATTTGACACATCCGATTATCCCATCGACAATCCATATAATATGCCGCGCTTAAATAAAAAGGTTCCGAGGCTGATGAAGGACGAAAATAACGGTGCGATAATGACCGAATTCGTAGGTCTTAGAGCGAAAATGTATGCACTCCGCGTAGACGGTAAAAAAGATACGAAAAAAGCGAAAGGCGTCAAGACCAACGTCATAGCCAGGACGATAACTTTCGACGACTACGCGCAGTGTTTGCACAGGGAGATCGAAATGGTTCGCAGGCAATCATGCATACGGTCGAAATTGCATAAAGTGTACACCATTTCGGAATCGAAAATCGCCCTAAGCCCGCACGACGACAAGCGGTATATCGTACCCGATTCGACCGACACTCTGCCCTGGGGACATTATAATGTGCCATTGTAAATTAGAAATTATTGTATTTATTATAAATTCATTCTTATAAATGGTGGAATTATTGCATAAAAAATAAAATTCTTCGCGCATGTATAGAAATTATATTTATTACCGATTATAAATGGTGGAATTATTGCATAAAAATAAAATTCTTCGCGCATGTATAGAAATTATTATATTTATTAATGATTATAAATGGTGGAATTATGCATAAAAATAAAATTGTTCACATGTATATGTATCATTGTATTTATTGAACCATGTATTATTATGTTACAATACATTATTTTTATTTATCCAAGAATTGTGCGATTTATCAAACACTAGCCACTTGACGTATACCTTATCCCCCTTCCTACGCAATACTTTTTCCACTAGATACACATCAGGATCGGTGACGCGTTGCAGCTCGTGTTCATAGAATCCTCCGGCAACAGGTTTTCCACAGGAATCGAGGAGCAGATACGTTGCGGGATTAGTTGCCTGTACTTTGGCTATCTGGAACACCGCCGTTGTCCAATTCGGTGTGTAGCCTTTATCGAAGATGGTTTTAAATTTGCTCACGCGCACAAACTCGCCCAACTTGAATCTCGCCGGAGCAGCGATCTTTACGTTGCTGTATACGGTGGTCAGCAGCTTATCGGCGATCGCTGGGGTAACATCGCAAGGACGCATTCTGATGGTTCTATGTTTTCGCGCGTTATACTCTGCAAGTAGACGCGATAGCGCATCGGTCCATCTGTAGGTTCCATTGAGCGTAAACAGTTTCCACATATTGTTCTTCAAAGTTCGATTGAAACGTTCTACGACGGAAGCCTTCACCACCGAATACGTCGAATAATGATTAATGTCATGCTTTGTCAAGAGTTTCTGCACATCGGCGTTGTAAAATTCTTTTCCTTGATCGGTTTGCAAATTTTTCGGATATCGATCTCTAAATATCTTTGCAAACGCTTTAGCCACCTCAGCGCCACTTTTAATCTTGAGCGGTGCCGCCCATGCATACTTGCTCAGCACATCGATGACGGTGAGTATGTAGTGGTGACCTTGGTTGAATCGCGAGTATGGGCGCATTTCTACAACGTCAGCTTGCCACAGATCATCGTATCCGCGCACTATGACTCGCCTCCGCGGGAAATGTCTTCGAGCTGGAGCATGCAATTCCTCGACGAGCTGTCGCTTCTTGTGGCCGTGGTTTTCTTTACTCTTGGATTTCGATGATGGCTGCATGTTTGATCGCAGAGGTGTCTTTGACACGAATGATGCAATAATTATCGTGTACGTGCATTATGTGCTGCGCCCCATTGGTCCGGTGACAAATTCAACCATCTCGCATGATTCTCCTTCGCACCGCTGCTGCGGGATAGAATTCGACGCCTGCGATATCTTTTGAACGCTGTTTTGCAGCGCCAGCATCTCTCTCTGAAACACGATCAGCTTCCTCTCTAATTCTTCCTGCTGCTCTCTCAAAAGTTTAATACTCTTTTTCATGTATAGTTTATTGACGGCATCGCTATCGACCACCGGTTGAGCTACGCGTCGTATCTTGCGTGATTTTGCATCAAAGTCGGCACCGGTCACGCAAAGAGCGTTGTCTCGCATATAATTTCGAAGCAAACCGTTCTATTTGTAATAATCCATTCTAGTTGCGCCACTCTTCTCGAGCGATACTCCAAATTTGTTGATCGGCATCTCAATGCATACAGTGCGCATCATCGGTGCGCGGTTTTATTTATAATGAAGCCTCCCTCGTAGAGTTCCTCCACAATCGACAGAATTTCATTGTCATGCGAGTTGTTGCCCGCCTGACGCGACGCTTCCAGCAAACGGTATAGATCCACAAGCTCGTTGGGATCGTCCCAGCGCACGTAATCGATCTTGTTATCATTTACCACCATGACTCGCGGTGCCGTTAGACCTTTCCCTGCTTTATTGGTTGATACGCGAGGGAGTAGCGGTGCAATGACATATTTGTACTTGTATCCCTTGTTGCCTAATATGGGATTTTGAGCAGAATGACCGCGTCTGTAGGCATTCGTCGCCAGCAGTATACTTTTGTATTTTTGTTTATCGACATCGGTGTATACAGCATCGTCGGGAATTCTCTTGAAAATCAGTTCGTAAAGGCCGGGCGTTCCTCTGTATTTTACACCATCGATGATTATATTATCAGCCTTGTCCATATCGAATGCCTTATCCCCAAGCATCATTCTACTATCGCCAAAGTATACGCCATACACAGTGTCTGTGACAGTTTCCTTATCCCTACTTATGATCGCATCCATATATTTTTGTCCCAGGGGACCCAAATGGTTGCGAAACGTTTCTTGTCCCGCGGGTGTTTGAAGTTGCTGTCTAATAGATGTTGCAAACGACTCATCGGGAGTAGTTTCAAAAACATCATCATCATCATCATCGTCATCATCATCACTGGTTGTGAGCAATTGTACACTGGGAAATGTAGTTTTTGGTGGGGGAGGAACCGGAGACGCGTTTGATGCAACATTCTGCCGTTTTCGCTTCGATTGAACCGGCGTAGAGGTTACGAGTGAATAATCCGATGACGTGCGTGGCTTCCACTTTGTCTTACGCGATGTGCTCCATTTCGGCAGGATTTTTCTTTCCGGCGTTAATGTTTCATTCCCTTCAACGCTTGTGCTCATCAGCCGCGATATTTCAGCTTCTGCCGCTGCGGTATTTTCCACAATATGTTTTAAGGGTTCGACAATAGGTTTAAAGTATCTCTCCAACGCGATATCTTCCTCCATCTTGCCGGTCTTCAAAGCCTGATGTTTCTTGCGAATGGCTTCGCTGGTTCTTGCAATTTCCTTCGCTATTCTCTCGCGATCCTTAATCTCCAGACTATCGATATCGATCATTGTTGCACTGCAGACGTTGCTTTCCCACCGACGTGTTGACAATGATTGATCATCTCACGGTACGGCAAACTCGTAAAATCCCTTTCTGTAACGTCCATTGGACATTGCGCTATCCTTGTCTATCACCGCGAAACCATACTCCAGCTGCCAACAATTACGACACAAAGCGCAGAAATCCTCGTAAGACATATCAGTGTTTACATGATCGTTGTACACGTGTTTCAAGTTGGTGCCATCCTGCTTAAACAGAATCAGCAGATTCGCATTGTCGCGTATAAGATGTTTGGGAATCTTTGCATTTGTCTGACAGAGATAGAAGCAGTCAACGTTCGAGTGGCGCCCCATTGCAAAGTATTCCCTTATCGTATCTTGCTTGTCGCATGCCACGTCATAAAAGATAAAAATGGAATTCGGAAGCGATTCGCTCGGTGGGATGACGTCACTGTTATTCGAAAATGTGAAGTAGCCAATTTCATCTATCGGAGTCAATAAATTCTCCAAATACTGATATTTCGGCTGTTGCAACGATTTGGAATACAGGTACACGTTCTCGAAGCGGACGCCGTGAAGATTTTCCAACAAGCTCACCAGCACGTTGGTCTTTCCACAATTTGATGGACCGCAAATGAGGCAGCGTATGGTGTTTGGCAGCATGCTACCATGTCTGCGTCTTGTTTTCGGGGACATCATTTGCGATTTATCGTCAAAATTTGTCACGCGTATCGTCACAGTTTGCCGCAAGAATCGCATCCTCGCTGCGAACCGCGAAAATGATTTTTGATACATCGAAGCGGTGACGCGCCCTATTTATAGGCCCACGCCGAAGCAAAACAGCTCAGTATTCGAAATGCTTCTCGTTCTGTCGGATAATTGCGATATTCGAGACCTAACCTCTGAGCAGTTGAAATATATACCAAAGATTATTCTACTGCGCGAGTTTGGCAGGCACATTGACCAGCTGTGGGACAGACTCCCCGAGCATATAAAAGCCGATTCTGATGTTCGGCAGCATCGTCGGTGTCTGGAACATTATAATCTCCCTTGGCAGCGAACGCATATCGACGGTCCAGCACCACTGATTAAAAACTGTGGCGAATGTCGCCGACGAGAGTAAGGAAAGGTTGCGGTTTGTTAAATCGGGCGATAAACGCGCTACCTGTCGAATTACATATCCCGGGATACCAGTTTTGTAGTCCAGGAACTCGTCTGGCAAAACGATTGGCTAGAGGCGATCAAGGTATCAATCCGTTGGACGCAGCGTGTCGCGAACACGATATAGCGTATTCGCGCAGCAACGATCTCAGCGAAAGGCACGCGGCAGATAACGTACTCGCTGACAAAGCGCGAAAACGCATCGTTGCGCGAGACTCGACTCTGGGCGAAAGAGGTGCTGCTACAGCTGTTTGGGCAGCTATGAAGGCCAAGACAGAAATCGGAATGGGGATGAAAACAAAAACTCGCAAAAGGACTGCAAAGATAGCACCGCAAAAGCGGATTCTTCCGGTGGCAAAACGGGGTGGTTTATTACCACTTCTCCCGCTGCTAGGTGTTCTCGGATCACTAGCTGGTGGAGGGGCGGGGATCGCCAAGGCCGTAAACGATAATAAGGCGGCACAACATCAGCTGCAGGAAATGCAACGTCATAATCGCTCCATGGAAGGTCGCGGACTTTATCTTGCGCCATACAAGCGCCGACAGGGAATATCGAAACGAAAAAAAAAACGTCGAAAAGAAAATAAAAATGCCTGTGGGCGTAACTACAGATGTGCAATTGGCGGAGTTGGCAAAACGTATGCGTATTCCATTTTTTAGGGGTGTTTTTATGCGTAATGTGCTACCTGCCGGAGAAGTACGACGAAACGATAGCGGCATCATAAATTTGGACAACGCCGAGGGGCTGGGGACTCATTGGGTGGCGTATGCGAAGAGAGGGTGTCGAGCTGTATATTTCGACAGCTTTGGAAATCTTCGACCGCCCAAGGAATTGGTGCAATATCTGGATAAAGATGCTGTGAAGATTGAATACAATAGAACGTCTTATCAGCAGTACAATCAGAGCAACTGTGGACAACTGTGTCTACGCTTTCTACAGACGATCGGCACCAAATTTAAGGATTGACTTCTCACCGCTCTGTTTCAGTACTAGTCGAGCAGTACAGCTCGGAATATGTCGTTAACATTCACTCTAACCGGCAAGAGTAGCACCCTCGCGGTAAGCTACTTTCCACCCATAGATTTGAGCAACGATGATTACGAGCTTGGTCTAACAACCTTTGAAACTTATCATACAATACCGAACATTGACTCGAGTAACGATAAATTCTACTTCGCCGTAAACTATGACACCAATAACAACATCACTCGTGAATACATTGCGTTTCCCCACGGGTCCTACGAACTAGATGCTATTGCCAAGTATTTGAAACAGCGATTACTCGAGCGGTATCCTCAAAATCTCGGTGGTAATGATGACGACAATGGTGGTGTCAACGATGCGTATCCAATAGTGTTGCGGTCCAACAATAACACCATGAAAAGCGAGCTATACTGTTCGTTCGCCGTAGACTTTACAAAGTCCAATAACATTGGATCGCTACTGGGATTCTCGACGAATCGAGTATTAGAACCTGGACGGTGGCACGAATCGGACGATCCAATTAATATCATGAACGTAAACTTTATTCGCGTAGAATGTAGCGTGACCGCTGGTGCGTACAACAATGGGAAGCACGTACATACGATACATGAATTTTCTCCGAGGGTTCCACCAGGATATCAGATATCGGAAACGCCCGCAACGATCATTTACCTTCCGATCACCGCACGGGTCCTTACGGATCTAACGATTCGCGTTGTGGATCAAGACGGACGATTGCTCGATTTTCGAGGTGAAGAGATTACCATCAGACTACACGAACGGCGGCGGCGACGATAATACGCGTGGTGCGAACGAAAGAGATGCTTGTGTTGAACGACATCAGAAACCCGGTTCATCCGAGCGAAATTGTTTGCAACAACAACAACAACAACAACAACAACCGCAACAGCTGTGATCACGCTAAAACGAAGAGTCTCAGTGCTGCGAACATTGCATTTTTGAAATCACTGGGATTCATTGTGCGCGTTTAAATTGAAAAAAATGGTTGACATTCTAAGCATTGGAGGGAAGCCGACGTTTGATGATCGCATCGTCAAGCTCCAGACTCACACATACAACCCATACGTCAACACGACGTTTGGATACAGCGATGAAATAAGAATACCTATACAGCATCAGGATTTATACACATTGCCGTGTGAAAGTTTTCTCTACGTGGAGGGGAAATTGACGATAAATAAGCCAAATGATGCATTAACGGTGACGTTGGGAAATAATTGTATGGCGTTCTTATTTGACGAGATTCGATACGAGCTGAATGGCGTGGAGATTGACCGCAACAGAAACGTTGGAATAACTAGCACGCTTAAAAACTATGTATCGCTGACATCTGGCGTAGACAAAAATTTGGAGAATGCAGGATGGGGCTTGAGACGACGTAATGGACCAATATTGAAAAATCATTTCAATTTTTGCATCCCACTCAAATATTGGCTGGGATTTTGCGAGGGCTACAAACGCGTGATTACTAATGCGCGTCACGAATTGATTTTAATTCGATCACGCAACGATAACAATTCTCTAATAGGATCGCCGATGTTGGAACCAGAAATTGAATTACATAAAGTGCAATGGCGGATGCCTCATGTAACGCTGAACGACGTTAATAAGCTATCGTTGCTACATGCTTTGGAAGTTGGACAAAACCTAAGCATTTGTTTTCAATCGTGGGATCTGTACGAGTATCCTCTCTTGCAGAGCACAACCAAGCATTTGTGGGCCGTGAAGGCATCTGCGCAGCTGGAGAAGCCGCGATGCGTTATCTTTGGTCTACAGACTAATCGAAAGAATGTGATGAGCGAAGATGTTACTGAGCTCGACAACTGCAAACTGATCAATCTAAAACTTTTTCTCAACTCGGAATTTTACCCGTACGATGATTTGAACTTGGACTTTGACAAAAATAGGCACGCCATCTTGTTTCATATGTATACGCAATTCCGTAAATCGTATTATGGATATAGTTGCAGCGAGGCATTATTCACCGTGGCCGAATTTTTACAATTTGGCCCCCTCGTCGTAATTGATTGCTCGCGACAAAATGAGTTGATCAAGAATGGTTCCGTGGACGTGCGCATAGAATTCGAATGTAGAGAGAATGTGCCTGCAAATACTACAGCCTTCTGTCTGCTTCTGTACGATCGGTCGGTTGAATACAATCCACTGACAAACATGGTGCGAAAAATCATTTAAATTGCCGCGCTACTCCTGTGCCAAAATTTCATCGTGAAAATCGAGATGCTTTACGAGAAAGATCGCATTCTCCCGTCTGTCCTGGAAGCGAGTGGACCTCTAAATTGAACCGATAATGGCCATACCGACATTTGTTGACCTGCAAGGGTTCATCGTTGATGGAAGATTTGTTGTCAAGGAAGTGGCTGTCCTACGAAAGGGAACAATTCTCTCGCACTATATTTTTGGGAGTTCGATGCCCCAATATCTTCTTACGAAATCTGACAAATCAAGCATCCTGTGGTTGGCGACAAAACATCATGGACTACAGTGGGAAGATGGAGACGTTCCATACAGTATGGCTAAACAGCTAATTACGAAAGCTGTTGCTGATGCGATCGATGAAGAAGATGACGCATCCCATATCGTATACGTTAAAGGGCTGCAGAAACTCGACTGGCTTGCGGATTTCCTCGATGAAAATACGAGAGCGGACGCGATCATCGAGACATTGGACATTGACTACGAGGATATCAAATCTCTAAATAAGCTACATGTAGTTAATATTCTGCGATGTGGCAGACACGTAAAGCACTATGCCTTGCAAAATGTATTTAAAATATGCATAAATAAATAAATATAATCAATTTTTAATGCATAAATATTTTTTCTTCACCCATCCCCAACCCAACCTCCTGCATGTGATGTACGCTAGATTAAGATGATGGTTGTAATTATTATGTAGAAGTAGTTCGATGCGCGATCAAAGTGGCACCATACGCGTTCAGAGTGGCACCCTACACGATCAAAGTGGTACCATACACGTCCAGAGTGGTACGATAGACGTTCGATACACGTTCGATACATGTTCGGTACACGTCCAGAGTGGTACGATAGACGTTGAAAGTTGTACCATACACGTTCGATTGACGTTGAAAGTGGTACAATACACGTTCGGTACGTGATCAAAGTGGTTCGATTGATGTTCTATACACGTTCAGAGTGGTATGGTCTAGTCGAATGATGTGTCCAAAGAAGAAGGGGAAGAAGATGAGTGCGAAGAAGAAAAAGGAAAGGGTGGTCAGTGAATAATTCGAAGAAGATGCATTGAAGGAGAGAATGGTCTGCGAAAATGCAGGTGGAGAACAACGGTGTCTTACTTTTGCAAAGCTATGCAACTTTGGGCATGGATCTACGTGCGGGAGCTTGGAGATGCAGCGAGACCAGTTGTCTGTCAAACGTGATAGGCAACAGTCTAATTCGACATTTGCGCAACTTTTCTTCCTTTAAAAATGGGACTTGCAAGAATCGCCCCGGAGTGCGGCCCCGAGGTATGTACTTAACAATATTTTTTTACATTTATCGCGATTAGTCTTTAAAAATCGAGTTCTATCCCGCGGTCGCAAGTATTATATCGAGGTTTCTATTTTCTAGAACTCGCCACCTGAATCGCCGCAGTGGTCGCCAGATTGGGGTGGGCCCATATGGTCGCCGCAACCGTCGCCGGAGCCGTCGCCGGAGCCGTCGCCGGAGCCGTCGCCGCCGCCTTCGCCGCCGCCGCAGCTGTCGCCGCCGTCGCCAGCTCAACATGTATGTAATACTTTGGTGTTGTTTGACATTCGATGTTTATTGCATTTAATGTATCCGTGTTATATCGATATTTGTGTCCTTGTTCTAGGACATACCACTAAATATTTTCGGAGCCTGGTTGGCGCAGTTGTCGGCGGAAGACGCACCGCAGCTCGCACCCCTGGAGGTGCGAATGCGGCGGTCAGGGCCGGTGATGGCCGCGCGGTTGCGGCGCCGATGGGCGCCTTATCCAGAGGGGCCCCTGCGACGACCGCGGCCTCCATCGCCGCCATCGCCCCCCTGGATCGACGTCAGGATGCGGCGACCGCGGCCCCCATCACCGCCACCACAGCCGTCGCCCTCACCATCACCATCGCCCCCGCCCTGTCAGTTTTTAGTTTTTATTTTTTTATTTTACATTTTTTTATTATTTTTTCTTTTTTATTATTATATTCTTTTATTTTTTATTATTTTTATTTTTATTTTATTTTATTCTTTCTTCTTTTTATTATTATTATATTCTTTTATTCTTTTTTATATTTGTATTTATATTTATATTTTTATCTTTTTTATCTTTTTTTATATTGTATTCTATTTTATATTTATCTTTTTTATATTGTATTTTATTCTTTTTTACTATATTATATTTCTTCTTATATATATATATATTCTTTATTTTAATAAAAATTTCTTAAACTTATATTATTTCTCCATTTCATTTACCCTCCTTCTCTCCTCAATTCTAAGATTCGACGTTCCCAAAAGTATTATTTCTGTTGACACCGCATAATTCTATGACTCGAGCCTTCTTCGCGCTGCCAAATGATGTCATCCCGCACGGCTGCTCCAGGGGAGTCAAATTACGCGAGATCGCGCTATACGCTGCGACGTTAACATTGAAAAAAACATTTTGAAAAATTTTAGCTTTCGAATGTATGCGATTGTACCACTGCTGTCTCTTTCCCTCTCTCAGAATTTAGCTTTAGAATGCATATGCTTGTACCACTATGTAGTGCTATCTCTTTCCCTCTCTCTCAGAATTTAGCTTTAGAATGCATATGATTGTAGCACTAAGTAGTGCTATCTCTGTCTAACTCTTTCGATGTACCTCCTTCCTCCAATAGATTGCACGTAAAAAGCCGACATTGTCCGACATCATCCGATGAAAATAAATTATTACGCTCGGTATATTGTTGTGTCCCAACCGACACCCCAAGCGCAACGACCCCGCGGCATTCCGATTGCCACAATCGAACGACCGAAATCGGGCACAACCGCGTAAGCATTCCGGAAACATTCCGAGACCATCAGCACATGGCGAAACACCCAAAGGCGGGCCAAAGACGGAGACCCCGATGGTCCCCGCTTCGCCCCGATTACAGTATAAGAATGATGTACGAGCACCGCGAGCGGCAGATTATATTCAGACTTGATTGAGACAACATGGAGACTTGATACAGACGCTGTACAAGATCCACGCCTGATAAAGGCATAGTACCAGTGTCACCCAGATCGGGACAGAATAAACTTGTTTAAACCTTACGGTGAGTTCCAACTCTTTAATCAGCAACGATCCCCTACCTTCGGTTTCCGAACCGAATCCTTCCGTCCCGGCATTCTCACCCGAACCTTCGGAGCCCGTTGGACGACGACCGTGAAAGACGACCCGGAGCACCCCGAGATTCGCTGCCAGAATCTCGACCCCAGTCGCCTTGACACAACAATATGTACCATTGAGGAAAGACTAATTTCGGAGAGCCGGCGTTGGGGGAGTTGGTTAGGCGGTTGACTCGTACCGCGGAGGTCTTGGGTTCAAGACCCGTCGCCCGAGATTCCGTTTTTTCATTTATATTAATATATTAAAATGAAATATTTCCTTCCTTACCGACAGTTTGTACCACGCTCCAGAGTAGGTTCTCGCGCTATACCCCCACCACTCCGCCGCCATCTCTATGACGTCATCCGCGCCCGCCCCAAAAACGAATTTCGAAAAAATTTTCAAACTCAAATTTGGATTTCAAAGTCAGGGGAAATCCTTATCATGACCTTGAAACTCAAATTTGGGTTAGAATCCCCTTATACACACTACTAAATTAGAAAACATGCTGCCATTATCGAAATTCTTAAGCTCTCCGCATTTTCGGATACCAAATCAATTCCTGTAGTACTAGATATTCCATTCTTAAACGCGAAAAATGCAAATTGCGCAAGGTACACCTGGTACCCACGAAGATAAACGAATCGTTCTACGCGTATAGAACCCCTCGACACATACGTGGTACTGAGGGAGAGAAGAATGTTTAAATAAGTATTTTAAAATAAGTAATTTAACTAATGAGGATTGTTAGAGAAATAGTAATTGTTGCGCCATCTCCCGAGCCCGAGCGAACCCAGGCGTGATGACTCAGTGTAAGGCCCCCCACCGCGCTCATGTGGAGCATCGATCATATCTCCCTTCCATCGATCGCCGATCGATGGAAGGGGGAGAGCTAGCGAATTCGAGGAAATCAACGGTGATTTCCTCGAGCTACTAGTAAACGAACCGTCTAACAGGTAACACCTGACTAATCTCAAACCGCTGTAACCGCTTTGTCTTGCTTAAAACGCTTGTAACAAGATTCGAGCCGAATCCACGCTTAATTGCTTCGCTTATCCAAGCTTGCTTACCACGCCGGAAAGCTAGTGCCTCTACATTGAAACTAAACATTGTAAAGAATTGTGCTCCTAAACTCTTTATTGTATATAACTGTAAATAGTATAATTTAAGATTAAATTAGTGTTAGACTTAAAGCTCCTTAGATTTAAACGAAGTCTTCCCGCGAGTGTCCCAACCCAGCGACGTGCTTTTCTGAGATACTTTCGCTAACAAGGATATTCGCCGTTTTTGAGGGCGACCGCGATGGCAGCTTCCCAAAGAGACCACAGGCGTGGCCATCGCGCGGGCCCGACGAACTGATCTCCGTGACGCTCTAGAACAATCACCAGTTGCAAAACAATTAATTTCGAACAACGATTCCAGCAACGGAAATTATTTCCGATGCTGGAAAATTTCAGACGTAACCCACTGCAGAAATTTTTCAGAACTAACCGAGGGAAGGGATTCATGTCCGGCCTAACCGATGGAGGGGGTGACCTTCAGAAAAGTAACCACAGATGTTTGATACACGTTCGGAGTGGTACGATAGATGTTCGATCCACGTTCAGAGTGGTACGATAGACGTTCGATACACGTTGAGAGTGGTACGATAGACGTTTGATACACGTTCAGAGTGGTACGATACACGTTTGATACACGTTCAGAGTGGTACGGTAGACGTTCGATACACGTTGCGTGTCGTGCAATAGTGTTTCTGCGACGCTGTTTATTAGTATGAGGTGTTCGTCTACTGCCTCTCGAAATTTTGTAATGCTGGCTGTCTGTTGGAGTAAGTATTGAAATTCTCAAGTCACGTTTAAGAGTGTGTTTTCGTTGTCTTGTATGCCATGTATAGTCTCGTTGAGAAGTTCGGTATTTGCCCTTACAATTTGCATTTGTCCCTTGATTGCATTTGTTGTCTGTTATCTTGTCTTTTGAAAAGGTCAATTAAAATCATTGATTTTCTATCTATCTTGGGAATCCATTAGCCCGAAGAGTGATTTGCCTATGTAACCTAATCCGTCTATTTGTCCACGACGCTGTTTTGTGCTGAAGTTTTAGTTTGCTGGACGTAGGTAAGGACTTTTGGCGACGCGGTCTACCTTGTCTTGAATTTTCGTGATGAATGTTTGACAGAATTTTTGTAAGTTGTCGGTACAAGGTTTTTTACATTGCGCAAATATATGATATAGTGCAGCTTGGAGGTTCGCTTCGCGTCCGTAGATGTAAGATATGTCTACGTGTAATACTAACTTCTAGCTATCTCGATAAATTTGGGGTGGTGTTGGAATTCTTTTATAGTGAAATCTGTGTCGGGGGGTTGATCCTCCTGCGAGTGGTATCGTCGTTTGTAGGACGAAAATCCTGTAAATTATAATGTCGGGGTGTAGTCGGCGTTTCGCAGAGTCTTTCTTCGTGCGTGTGCGAGATAAATTTTTGCTAACGTAGGACAGTTCATCATCTTTGTCTGGACTTGAGTAGAAGTGAGAAGTGAGGGTATATGAGACTCGATTTTCTTGGTCGCTTCTTATTTCTCTGCGAGTCGCAATGTTGACCCTGTTGACTATTCCGCGGGAGCGCGCGATATTTTTGCTGGTACGTTAAGTGCAAGTTCGTTTGTGTTTTAGCGTCTTCGCTGGAGTGTGCATGAATTCAACGTTCGTTATCTTTTCTAGAGTTTGGAGTTCCCGGCCCCGCCAGGTTACATAAACATTAAATACCGGCGGGCCGTGCGCGCGTATCGTGCAGCGCGGCGGCAATTTGAGGCCGAAAACGCCGAGTGGCTGGACGATGAGGGTGCGTGGGGTGTGCGGGCCCTATTTGGTGAGTTTTCCGTTACTTATGTTTTGATCGTTTTTCCGTTGTTTAAAATTAACTGTTTTCGCGTCTGGTGTTTGTTCTAGGGCGTTACGGAGACCTATTCGTCGGGCCCGTCCCGCGGCCTCGGCTTTGGTCACTTTTTGAGGCCGCCCTCGCGGCCGCCTATGAGAACGGCGACGCCTAGTTGTGCGCTTATTTGCTCTCTTTTTCCAATAAATTAATTTTCTTAGTCTAATCCTTATAGAATTGTTAGTGTATCGTTACTTTCCTTCAAAACTGCGACCATTTCAATGTTCCTGCCCTATTCTATAAAGTGTTTAAGTCGGTCGCGTGAACGCAGATTGTTCGTCGCCCTTTATACTGCAAATATTGTTATCATGCGTGTTTTGAATCGTGTAGGGACCTATCCACGCGGGTGATAATTTTTCTGACCGTCCGCGTCTTAGCGTCTCGTCGTGGTACTGCACTGCATTGTCTTCAGGCAAGTAAATAGATTGTAATATATGTAAAATCATTATATATTGTTATATTAATTGAAAAAATAGAAATATAAAACGGAAGAATATAAATAGTGTCTCTCTCTCTCTCTCCCCCTCCCACCCTCCTTCCCTCCCACCCTCTCATTTCCTCCTTTCACATCTGTCGCAAGACAACTAGAACATTCTCCAACAGCTCACGCACTTCCTACTTACTTCTCGCGACATCATGCATACATAAATAAACCGCACTATTCTCAACATTTTGATTTATCTCTATACAAATAAAATCTACAAGTATAAAATAAACAGAAAAATAAAAAGAAAAATATACAAATATAAAAATACAATATATAAAGAAAAAATATAATAACTTACTTTAATTTATTGCCCACTTTCGTGTTACAATTTAACGATCATATACTCTTTCCATTTCATTCCCGTAATTGTGTCAGTGTAAGTCCCACCCTTCTAATGTGCCCTGCTGTGTCTTAACAATTTTTTCTATTTTACAAGTATTTCCTAATCTATTCTATGTTGTATAATCTTCTTTTATCACTTTCCTCTTCTTCCCATCTTTTCATTCTCCCTATTATCTCCTGTAGAATAGCCAAGTTTTTCCCTTCTCCTCTAATTACCTCTTTTCAATTCCTGCCCCTTTCTCCACTTACTTCACATACTTCAATCACTGCTTCTTCCTCTTTCTTACAAAGCCTACATATCCTTTCTTCTTTCTTTAGCCAATATTTGCATGCACTTACTTCACATACTTCAATCACTGCTTCTTCCTCTTTCTTACAAAGCCTACATATCCTTTCTTCTTTCTTTAGCCAATATTTGCATGCCCTTGTTTCACTGCCCTGTATGAATCTTCCTATCCTTTCTAATTCTCCTCTCCTTTTTTTCTTTTTCCCCCATGAGTATTTCGGCTTATCTCCTGGTTTCCTTGCCACCTCTCTTAATTCTCTTAGGAACTTTGACTCTTTTACTTTCATCTCTCTTTCTTGTTCTTGGATGTCTTTACTTATCTGCTCTATTTTAGTCCACACTTCTTCCCCATTTAATCTTCTTCTTCTTTTCCATTCTTCATTTGACCATCCTCTCCCTTCCAAGAATTTGATTCTGAATCTTTCCCTTTTCGTTACTTCATTTCCTCTCATTAGTCTTCTCCCACATTCGTATCTTATCGATCCTTCTTCCGAGTCTATTAGCCTCTCTTCAAACTTTATTGCCCTTACTCCCATTTTAATTGCTGTGTCATCTCTTCCTGTTTTTTTTTTTAACAGCCAGTATGTTGATGTTGATCTCTTCAATTTCATTATCTACCGTATGTATTTCGCCTGCAATTTTTCTATTTTCTCATACCTTCTCCATCCCCATATCTCTTCTCCATCCTCATATCTCTGCTCCATACGCCACGGTGCTTCTAACTAGCGCATCAAAAAGTTTCATTCTTCTTTCAAAGTCATCTCTGAATAATCTTTCTCCAATACCCCATACTTTTCCTAGTATCATATTCGCTTTCCTAACTACCTTCTTAATATGGTGTTTATCCTCGTAGTTCTCTCTCACTGTATAACCTAAATATTCCAGTTCTCTTACTCTTTCTATTTCTTCTTCATTCCAACGGAATCTTTCCTCTTTTATTCTTCCTCCTGCTTTCCTGCATATCATTATCTTAGACTTTTGCACATTTAACTCTAAGCCTTTCTTCTTTACGTATCTCTCGAATCTCTTTATCATAGTCTTAAGTCCCTATGCATTATTTACCATTAACGTTCAAATTTTCCTTCTACCTATTACGACCCCTCCTTCCTGTTCTTTGCCCATTTCTTTTTTCCAGGTCTGCAAATGCGACATTGAAATGTGTCGGACTTAACGGGCACCCTTGTCTAACACCCTTTCCTGTTAAAAATTTTCCTATCAGTTCCTTCTTCACTCTTAAAGTGCATATAGTTCTGTCGTACATTTCCCGTATTCTTATTCTTAGTTGTTCGTCTACTCCTTCTTCTTAAAGTCTTTTCCAAATTTCTTTCCTTTTCAATCTATCAAATGTATCCTTCATATCTGCGAAAAACAGGTATAGCTTCCCTCTTTCTTTTGAGGTTTCTATATCTATAACCGTTTTAACTATCACTATTGCGTCTACTGTGCCTCTCCGTCTCCCGAATCCCATTTGCGTATCGTTTAATATCCCATTTTCCATTTGTTCTTATAATCTTCTCCTTAGAATTTCCGCGTATATCTTATAACTCATATCCATCAAAGTTATGCCCCTATAGTTCTTAACGATTTCCCTTTCTCCTTTTTTTTTGAACATCGGACTTACTATTCCTTCTTTCCATTCTTCCGGAAAGTCCCCTTTCTTCCATGTTCTGTTTATCACCTTTGTTAGATTACCTATATTTATGAAGATGATTGCGACCTCGATATATAATTTAAATGCCGGAGTTTAAATTTTAAGCCTGTTCGACTTTTAATATCTTACATGATTTGAGTTCAGATCGACGTGAGCCAGATCGGTTTCTACCTATATTTATCTAATAAATTTTGTACGAAAGGACTTAATTTATTAATTATTTTTGCTATATTCAATAAAAATTAGAATTTTATATTTATTAAGAATAGGTGTTTACATTGTGGTAATTGTTGGTTGGGCTTCAAATTCTAATTTTTCCATATTAGGAGCGATTGGGTCAATTTAATAGTCAGTTTCTTATGAAGTAAGTTTATTTTTAACAATATTTTCCGTAATTTTATTAATTAAAAGTTATTCATTATTGGATTTATATAAATTTCAATATTATATTAAATTATTTTAATTTTAATTCCAATTTATTTAATGTTTTTAATTAGATTATTAATTGAGCCAAATCAAAAGGTGTTCGATTTAGTGGAGAGGGAATCAGAATTGGTGTCTGGGTTTAATACTGAGTATTTTAGAGGTAGATTTTCATTAATTGTTATAGCTGGGTATTTAAGAATTATTTTTATAAGTTTTTTAATTTCATTAATGTTTATGATTTTTTATTTAGCTAGAATTAAATTTTTATGCACCTCACAAATTCTTCTCTCCTCACCAATTTCTATCGACTCCGCATAATTCTTTCTATGATTCTCTGATTGTAAAGATAACACTAGATACTAAGTCGCTGTATTTCAAACTGAATACTGTAACATTTTTATTTAATCTTGATCTGTGTATAGCCTATGTGTATCTGTGGTTGTATGAAATACTTATATATGAAATCTTATTTTTCAGTCCTCTATAACATATCCAAAAATCAAAATGATCGGAGGCGGACACCTAAAATACTCTCCTTGTAAGTAATGCTCTCTTTTTCCCGTCCCCGAATACATGGTTTGTAAAACGTCGATCTTTCCCGACATCGCTCGAAACAATTTCTGATAAAAATTATTATTTCTCTGCGCTGGGGGAAAAATTTCTGTCTGCCTATTGGTTCGCTAGATCGGTGTGGGCCAGGTCTGAAAAATTTTCGGGAGTGGGTTGGAAAAGTTTTCGGTGGTGGGTCAAGGTCGTCCCCTCCCTAGGTTAGCTCTGAAAAAAATTTCGGGGCCATTCCCTCCCTCTGAAAAAATTCTGACGGTAGGCCAGGTCTGGAGAGGTCTTCGCGGCCGCTCGGCCTGGACTGATCCCCTCCACGATTACGGCTTCCCCCACTCCGCGGCTCGTGCGCGCGCAGCCAGTCTTCCACTCTCCGCTGTCCCCGCGCCTAGAGTCCTCCATCGCACTCCCCCGCGCGCCCTCACTTCCCACCCGCCCGCGCTCCCCTCAGAGGACCTGCGTTAGAATCGGCATAGACATACTACTTACATCGATGTCACTAAAGCTGTTTTCTACATAACACACTTGTACATTATATACATATAATACACATGCATTTCCGTAAATTTTTTAAATATTCAATTTCCTGCAGCACTTGTGGTCGCCACAACTCTTCATTTGCCATGTAGAGGGGTCTTTTGTGGTGCTTCCCCCACGGGTTCCTCGCATTTAAAAAATCAAAAAAATTTTATTGCCTCTGATGAACCGAACAGTTGCTTGACATCCACGAAATTGAGGCAGTTCCAATGTCTCCCAGCAAAAGTGTATGGCGTCTGCAGCACTGTCGCTGAATGTTTGTGCTGCTAAATACACTTTCATTATCATTTTTTTATAATGAATGGGCGCACCTCGAAGCTTATTCCTTAACCGCAAGCCCTCTCGTTGTTGGAGGTTCGCTAAATGTTCTATGTATTTCCAACTAATTTCGTTATTATTTTCGTCTAATAATATGCGGTACTCCTGCAAACAATTCCGAGCATTCTTGAGCATATGACAAGGGTCGAAAAATACCTGAATACATGGTTCAGTAGTAATTGGGTGTTCTAAATAAGGCTTTGGATTATTGTCTTCAATGTTCATATCTGCGCCAAGCAATTGTGCCATGAAAAAGTTAGTGGCAGGACCATCCATTGTTAGGGAGCATACCTTAACTCCAATGTTGCTTAATCTCACTAGCGTTTCCTTTATTATATTGCTTCTCTCTTCACCCGTCAGATGGTTGATTAGAAAATATGCTACTGGTAGCTTCCAATTTGAATTTAAAGGAACTACCATGATAACAAAGGCGTCGCTCGCATCAGACAGCTCGTCGTGTCCTTCAGCGGAGCCCATGCCCACGTCTACGTGACCACGAACCTTCCCATCACGCCCCTTTTGGCACCCTTTCTTTATACTCATCTCATCCACAACCAGTGCACATACTAAGTCCATACCCTTATCTTTTTCTAATTGTACTTTGTACTGCAATGTTGCAAAAGCTTCTGTGGTAAATCATGGGTCTGCATCAATATTTGAATACCACCCTCTTAACGTGTCTACATGTGGCAATGCTAATTTAAATGTCTCTCGTACATAATTGTACGCTTTTGGTGAATAAAAATGCACAGTCAAAGCAAAAGCACGCAGTTCAGGTGGATATAATGCCTTTGACACCGATTCATTCCGCACATTCTTTGTCATGCGCAAAAGAAATTGAAGCGGGGCATCTTGCAACACAGAGATACTTGCCAAAACGTTTTCGGAAACTAGATTTAATTCCCGTAACTTCCTTACCACGTCTTTTAGTGAGGAGACCCTCTTTTGCAGGCGGTTCAGCTTCTGCCTCAAAATTTTATTCAAATGGCGTGATTGCTTCAATTTTTTATTTGTAGTACGTATCTTTTCCGCATAATTCACAGGCATTTGAGCATATCCATGGTCGAGTTGTACTGCTTTTTTAAAATGTGACTGAGGATCTCTCGTACTGCTTGTGCCATTTATTATTTGTGGCATACGTATTGCAAGGCCTATGAATTTTAAGATGATACGAATTATTATACTAAACATGGAAATTGAGAAACAAGTAAAAAGAACTGTATCAATGTTAAATATGATTTGTAAGCATACCTTCTGCAGAATTATGGGAACTATGGGGTTCAATCAGTTCTATATCCATAGAGCTGGCCTCATGCTGGTGTGTAATCACTATATTTTCATCAACAACTAATTGTAAATGTAAAGAATGATTATCGTTACAGTACATTTGACACGTGTAAGTATAATTATATATGAAGTTGGTCATAGTTTCTACAACAGTTGTACTAATGTTATCTGATAAAGGTCAATGTGCACTAGAACTACAGTTTTCGTGCATAAAAATAGTTGGCACGCTACCCTTCTTCAGTCTCACCAGCTTATATTTTTGTTCTAGACACTCTGGTGCAAAGTGCTTTGAACATACAACAGAATTATCCTTAGGCATGAAGTTTTCTTTGCCAATGTTTGCAAGCCACCGTTGTAACTCCTTCACATTTTTTGGAAATCTAAACAACAATGCATTGTTCAGTTACAATACTTAACCTATACAAAAATATAAGGGTGCTCGGCTACTGATGGTATTCCTTTTAAGGATAAAATGAAAATATGCAATACAATTTTTGGATATCGCGCTTCATTTTCAAGAAAATTGATTTTCAATTTTAGCAAAATACACGTGCATCAAAGTAGAGTTTTAGGCGTCTTAAGGGTACGTGGAGGTAAGGGGATATTAACTGATACTCACTTGTGGAAGGATACTCCAATTGTAGGCTTCATCGATTTGCAAATGATACATCTACCCCTTTTGCTATATTTTAACAGACAAAACTTAATCGAGAATTCACGAGAATATTCAATCCGTATAAATGCACGCTTGATGCACGTTACAACGTCTCAAACAAGAATGAGGAAAGGAGTCCTGTCAAAGGACGCCGAGGAGGACGCCTTCGAAAAGCTGCATAGTACTTAAGACGCCATGCAGGCGGCGCATGTAGTTCGTTCTCAAACATGGCTGCCCCTTTATTGGCTTCAGACGCTGTACGAGGCGATGCCGCATCCAGTGTTATATATCAGTGATTAAGAGTGTTGCGTGGCCGTCTGGGAAATGTAGGCTTCTCCTGGGGAATTCAGGCGCGGGACGATGCCCGTGGAACGCTAATAGCGGATTCGGAATTCCGCACTGGTGCGCGCTGAGTGCGAACTTTTTCAGTGCCACACCATGTCGCACATTCGGGTGAAACTAGAGCTGACTCAGCTCTGTTCTGGCGGATTCTTGCGAAATCACTAATAATGATGGTAATTTTTTATCTTGAGCGAATTTGCTTCCCATGGTCGTAATTCTTAACATTGATTGTGTTACGAGATGTAACAGGGGTCTTGATTTCCAGATGAATGGGTTCGCTGCCCGTGGAGCGCTAATCCGCTCTGCTCACGGTCACTCAAGGAATTTGCTTCCAGATTCTACTTATGGTTTGTTAAGGATTAGAAATAAGGGAAAGAAAGACTAACTTTGTTTGAATGGCTTTTACTTTCAATTATAAATTGGGAATTGAATTATAAAGTTCACGACTGAGTTCGTTAGACGCTAGCGATCAAGTTCTTTGTGTCATGTACAACGATCATGTTTTTCAAGATTCCAGAAATGTAACATCTTTTGTTAATAAAATTATCCAATCATACAACTTGTTTCTTAATTTATGACGTAACGAATTATATAATTGCTTATCAACTAATTAAGATCGAGCGCTTTACAAGGTAGCGTTGTTTAATTTGGACAGCAACCGAAATCAATATGTATTAACCGAGTGTTTCCAAGTGATAGCCATTGCAAAGCTTTTGTTCCTAATTTCGATTGCTTCACTCGACATTTCAAATTTGGCGCGACTCGTCGTCTAGCATGAAGCTATATTCATGTGTTACCACATGAGACCGTAACAATTGAATAATTTTTTATAAACTAAATCAATATAGCTTGTTTAACAGTCAAAGCGTTAATTGAGCGCAATTCAGCGAAGGTATACCTTTTCTACTAGTCAATGTATGCACACACTGATTTGATTGGCTAAAGAATTCACATAGGTATACATATTTTTTAACTAAAGTGAAAAAATATTCGTTATATTTAAATAGGTCAAGAAAAATTAGGTACATTGGTTCAAAATATACAACTGAACTTCTATAAGAACATTTGGGAATGTTTTGAAAGAAATTAAGATTATGTGACGCATGCAAAGAACAGTTATGCTCTTCACCAATCACAAGCGATCACAAAAAATCACGGATCATTGTGAGAAATCACCGTGATTGGGAACAAACGTGCTCGAATTTACCATCGTGCCCAACATTTGTAGGAAATGTGTCACCGCGTGTGGCGGTATATGCATATTGCGTGACAAGAAACGAATCGACGCCAGCGCCAAGCCAAGCCAAGTGACGAATCGGATTCGTCGCCTTCAAATGTGTACGAATCGGATTCGTGGCTTGGCTTGGCGCTGGCGTCGATTCGTTTCTCGACACGCATACATATACCGCCACACACAGTGACACATTTCGTACAAACGCTGTGCGTAGTTCGTTCGTTCTTTCTACTAATGCCTCTGACAACGAACCTTTTTCCAAACAAACAACAAACGGCGTCCTTTTCTGTCGTCTCGTCTCTCATGGGCTGTTTCTTCATGAAGCGATAATCCTGCGCGGCTTGGTGCGCACCCACGCAATTTGCGCAGCATTATGTCCTCACCAGAGACCAGCCAATCAGAGAACGGCACGAGAAAAAAGGACGCTCCTGGTCGTTTCCATTCGGAACAAGTTCAGAAAGAGCATATAGCAAACAACGTAAAAATCTGGGAATTGTAATAATAGTTGCACCCATATTATTTACGAAACATATATTTGTCACCGTTAATTGGTGTGAAGTGGTGTGAAGATCATTTCACGCGCTGTTGCGATGCTCGCTGGCGTGTTGCTTGGTAACGTGAATGTAGCTACGGGAATGTATATAATCGATATGTGAATTACGAGCGAAATTTAAAAGCAGACCAAGGGGAGTATTGTTAAGGATACGCGATGCGGGTGGCATGCGTGGGAAAGATCTTAGGCAGAGTCTCAATTAGTAGACCCCGAAACGAATCGCGAGTTTCTTCTAAGTCACGTAATCTTTTGAGAAGGCCTTGTCTTTTGTTAGTCTTTAGGAGTGTCGATTGACTCCAGAAGTGTTGGCGACGCTAAGGAAGTCATAAATTTCTTTCAAGCGTTGTTTTCTCGATCCTCGGAGCATAGCCTACTTTCTCTTCCCACGTGGGCACCCCGTCGTGTAACGGAAAAACGCGCTTCCACAGAGTTTCCACCACCATCCGGAATTAGAAGGAAAGATGGACGTCGATTCGCGGGGGCGGACGGACATCCGCGGGACAGCCTACCGCTTGAATCTGATGCTTCCTTCGTCCTGATTGGCCAAAGGACTGGGAGTACGCGCAAGGATGGAAGGGGCACCACGTTCAAGGAGGAAAAGTTCAACGACGGAGGACTCTGGAAAAGCAGAACGATTTTGACTCCTAATAAGAAAAGTCCTAAACTGTTCTCTGTCACAAAACGATCTTTTAAAACTATCCAGAAATATATTGAAGTTTTTACCAGTATTCAAGTTCCTTTTATTTAAAACACCCGCGCACTTCGCGAGCAGAGTGCTTTAGCGCTCCACGGGCACCAACCCGCGTTAGAATCAGGAATGATAATCGGAATCGCGCAACAAAACTGGTGACAGCGGTGGGATATTCAAAAGTAATTGAAAGACTATTTAGCCAATTAACTTTGCCGGCTCGCGAGTGCAGCATTGGTGATAATAAAGACTAATGGTGCTATTGGACGCTTAATTTAAATTAATTATAGTGTACGCGAAAAGACGCTGCATTTTAAATAGACGTACTATTTGAATAGATATTAATTCTAAAAGGTGTGTGAACTAAAAATGGTGTGAATAAGTACATCCTCTTTCTCAAAGGTTTTCCACGGCTTCCCTGCGAGCAAAGGGCGAATGCCAGAGGTGGGTGGTTTTCAGTGGCCGTGTGAAAATTCCCTGGAACCACATGTACAATTCAATCAGAATTATCCGTTGAATTTCGCATACATAATTTCTCAATAACGGAACGGAGACGAGCTTTTTGGAGCATCTCAAGGACAATGAGGAGCTGCGTGGAAAAACTACGAGCCGTGTCAAGAAGGAGCTGCAACGTCTTCATTCAACACCAAAAAGGGCAAGCAGATTAGGTGAATTTATCTGGAAACAACGTGTGAGACGTAAAAGACAATCGACAACTTACGTAAGGCGTATATTTATTGGTTTATGCGTTTGCGATTAGATTTAAGGTAGGGTCGATAGTTTATTCTAATTGTAAATCAGTTATACTATCAAAATGTTGCGTAGCCGGAGCGTTATGAGGAGACGCTGGAGGCAAAAAGCAAATTCGGAGAGTATCCAAGACTTTGAAATTGAGGATTTATCAATAGAAATCCCTCGGGCACAGTCTCCTCTTTATACGTCTGGTTTGGATAGCCTGAGTCTTTTACGCTCAAGTACTCCAGTACCCGTTTTACCCAGGCAAATTGAAGAACTGCCTTGTTCCAGTGCGGCCAATGTTGTTGGCTTGCCAAGTATCAGTCAGGCGTCGGATTATATGCCACTGAAGATCGCGGCGGACTTGATTCTCCGTTTTGATGGGACATCTTACGGCATTCATTAAGCAATGTCGGGATGTCGATTTCAGAGTTAAGCCAGCCGACCGCGTAAACCTTCTCACGGTAGGTAGATATAAAATCGAGGGTCATGCGAAATTATTAATAGAAAATCATAAAACCCCGAATACTCTAGATGAGCTCATTAGTTTGCTCAAAACAGTCTTCGAGTAAACCTTCGATTTTGATCGCATCCAGGATGAATTGAAGGGGTTGCGTCAGGGACGGAGTGAAACCGTTAGGACTTATGAAGCGCGTGTTTCTGGAATACTTTCTCGTGGTTTAGAGGCCGTTAGGAAGGAATTTAGTGCCGAACAGCTTGCAGGCAATGTAGCTTCATTTGAACGGGCGGCTATTAGGAGCTTTATACGAGGTCTTCGTAGCGAAGTTTTACGACTTTTTGTTTACAAAGAACGAACCGATAATTTAGAAACTGCCGTTAATCTTGTCAGTAGATTGGAGCGGGAAACAAATGAACATTTTGCAGCACATTCATCGTCCCAACGTTTTATTTCAAGTGCCAAGGTTTTCTCAAATTTTGTCGTCGATATCAAATGCTTCGAATGTAATCAAATGGGCCATGTTCGTAATAATTGTACTAGTATGAAGGCAAAATTTGTAAACCTTCCAGCTCGTTGTTCTATTAGGTGTAGCTATTGCAGAAAAACAGGTCATCTCGAGTCTCGTTGTTACAAAAAACAAAATGATAGTCTTCCTCAAACCCGTAACGGGCATCCCTCGGTAACGAAGGCCGATAATTTAAACTCCAAGGGGGCTTCTCAGAGTGCGGTGTGAAGCGAACCCCTGATTGCACGCGCCCAGTCCAGCAAGCCTGTTTCAGGATCAATTTAAAAGAAGTTAGTCGGTTGCCCGTGTTTTCTTTGGTGCACAGTAATTTCCGTGACGGGGCAGCTGATTTCTTTATTGATACGGGTTCCCAGCTTAATCTGATAAAACAAATGCTCGTGATTTCGGATACGGAGATAGATACAAGTGTTATTTATAATCTTACCGGTATAGATTCAGGAAATATTCCCACGAAAGGGGAAATTTTTATTTCAATTTACGGTGTTGATGTAGGGTTCCAGATTGTCGATGACAACTTCCCTATCACGGAGATGGGAATTTTAGGAATGCCGTTTCTGGAAAAATTAGAAGCAAAATTAATATTCCGGAATACTATACCGATTAGCCTTCAGCTTGGCAATATGGAGTTTCCACTCCGAACGCCGTTTTCGTATAATTTACCTCCACGTGCAAAAACTTTTATTAGTATTCCAGTTAAAAATACGGAAAATAAGACTGGTTATATTAGGAAGTTGGATACAGAACCGGATGTGTATGTGGGCGAGGTGTTGGTCACGCAGGAGAGTGGATTCGCCAGGGTTCTAGCGATTAATACCACTCCTAATCCTGTTACCATTAACGTAGCTCCGGTCGAGTTAGAAGAGTTTATAGAGGCTTTACCTGCATCCCGTTCAGCCCAAACAGGGGATCCCGATGTGGGTCAAGCAAGGGCCGATGCTCGTAGATTAGTTGAATTGTTTAAGATTCTTGATTTAGGTGGCCTTAATGATGCCGAGCAAGGTAGTATTTGCGAGATTATAGATGTATTATCCCATAACCCTCCGATTTCCGACAAAGAATTTTTTCCACAATTCCAAGCTTCCGGGACGAATGACATTGACAACTCTCCTTCGAGGCGTTTGCAAAGGGTTGTCATAGGCGCCAACAACTTGCCAATTGCAATTTCTGAGAAGGATGAGAACACTGATTTAGACGAATCTGTAAGTAATGACATTGAAAATTTGATAGCCGGCGTTTTTTTGACGTACGGAAAGAATTTCGAACATCAACCTGAGGTCATCCTTGATAAAGTTTGTATTGACGTTAATCTAACTGACAGTGACGGTGACGAATATTACACAGCTGATGAGGATGGAACTCCACATTCTTGTAAGAGAATATTCTCTGGGAATGTGGGAACTTCTTCTCAGCCTGGTAGTAATTTTTCCAGTGACTATGTAATGGCTGGAGGATCGAATTTGAGGGGTACGGAGGATTCGCGTCGACTCGGTAGTCTGTTGGTTATCGGAAAGGCCGATATTAAAGGCACCCCGCTTCAGACACCGTTCGGGGAAGGTTCCGTACCTCGTGGGAATCAGGCTCTGGCTGGTCTGTTGGCTAACGGGAAGGTCGATATGAAAGACTCCGCTCAGATTGCTAACCTGGGATCCACTGTCCGTGTTGGGACGTTGGCTGAGGAGCCTGTTTTTGAAAGTGTTGGTGTGGTACAGGCTGACGAGCCTAGTGTTTTTGAGATTACGCATGGTGATGCTTTTACACGATCCTCCGTAGGAACGACCTCAGAGAACGATGATTCGTGTGAAAATGATAGAGTCAAAATAATAGCGTGCGAATACTTTGTTACCACTTCAAATATGTCATCTCTCATTCCTACCTTCCCTCATTTATATTAAAGATCATCTTCATATGCAAAGGGATAATCTTATCCATTTCTTCACTCTCAATTGCCAAATGGTATCGCAAGTCAGTAGGGATTTGTTCAGCCAAGGTGGATTTTCTGTGGAACAAGTTAAACAACAATCCATTAACATTGGCGAGGCAATGGTTTTCCCTGGTGGAAAATATCTAATCTTTCATTTATTTTTTAAGACAGTCCCTACAGAACAACAAACTATTGCACATTTAAAGTCTTCTATGTTATCCCTTAAATACCTTATGGATTCTTTGAATGTGAAGACTATCAGTATTTCGAAGTTCCACAATAATCTTGCACCTATTGAATGGATTTCCATAGAGCAGTTACTAAAAGAAATTTTCACAAGCTCTCAGTACGTTATTACAGTCTGTACTAGTGAAATTGTGATTCCACCACCTTTAAGAAGACCTAACATTATTCAGGAGTACCATGAATCTGTGGTGGGTGGTCATCAAGGAGCTTTTAAGCTTTATAAACGTCTTAGGGAGGACTTTTATTGGTCGGGTATGAGAAAGGAAATTTCCAATTTCATTCGTGCTTGTTCAAGTTGTCAACGAAACAACCGATGCGTATTACTGATACTCCCAAAAGGGCTTTCGAAAAGGTACAGATGGATATTGTTGGTACATTGCCTATAACAGGAAAAGGAAATAGGTACTTGTTAACACTCCAGGATAATCTGACAAATTATTCTGATCCTATTCCGTTACCTAGTATTGATTCCATATCTGTCGCAGTCGCTTTAGCTGAGCAATTTATCAGTCGGTTTGGTTGTCCTCGAGTTATCCATACAGATCAGGGGAGTAATTTTGTTAGCGCCATAATGAAGAATTTCTGTAAAATCTTCAAACTACAGAGGATTACTTCTACCGCATTCCACCCACAGTCGTTGGGGTCTTTAGAACGAGCTCATTGTGTCTTAATTGATTATTTGAAGCACTATTGTATTAAGACGGACTGGGACAGTTGGATTAGATTCGGAATATTCTCTTATAATACTTCTGTCCATGAAGCTACTGGTTTTACACCACATGAGCTAGTCTTTGGTAGGAAGGCCACCATTCCTTCAGAATTCGCTAAGCAGGAAGTACCTCGGACGTTCGTTCAATATTTAGATCAACTTCTGAAAACAATCACTACTACTCAAGCTACGGCGGTGGCCAATCTGGAACAGGCCAAGGAAAAGAGTAAATTGTATTATGATAAGAATGTTAATCCTTGTAAATTTAATGTAAACGACGATGTGTATTTTCTTAGGGAACATAAGACCTCTAAGTTCGACTCTAACTGGACTGGTCCTTATAGGATTATTCGAATACATGACGATTTAACAATAGAAATAGCAATAACGGCGCAGAGATCTAAGATAGTACCGTAAAATGGGGGAACATTGGCAGGTTTTTGATACATTTTGTTATATAATGTAAAAATTAAAATGTTTACAGTTGCTTGAAGTATCCTATCATAACATTGCATGTTTCGTGATTGTACTACAAGTGTTAAAATGCATAAAATTTTTGTCATTTTCTTCTTTAATACATGCTAAATACCAGCCGGTACGGGGTAACATTGGCACATCATATAAATAGCAGTAACAGGTTAAGTTTTACTACTCTGAAGTCAGTAAAGACTGGTTCAGACACGTCTAGTAGTTTAGTCGATTAACAAATAATTTAATAATTTTTCGTGCGTGGATATTAAAATTTAGTCGAGTAGTTTAATAAAACAATCGTAAATTACTAAATTACTCGCTACTGGACTAAATTACTGGACCCGTCGGTTCCAAACTTTAGATACATTGACACTTAAATTTGTTTATTTTATTTTATTTTTTACATCTTAACTAAAATCTAATCGTCATCCAGACAGACTGGACATTCATAAGAAATTGTTTCGGTTCCTCTATTACAAGTTCCGCAGACCCACTGACGACACGTTATGCATTGCACCCAGTCAGGTCCTTTATATGTTTCCCATTTACAAAAACATATTTTGCAGACATTATCATCTATTATATTAATAGTTCTATTTATAATGTCATGCAAGCCAGATGTAGATGGTATAGAAATGTTGATGTCTTCGAGGTGTGACGATTCCCTACTAATAAGTGCCTTTCCTGGGATTATTTTCCTTCCTCGCGTCTTTTTCGGCACATCGTTACTCTGTCCTCGAATGTCTTGTAGCATCTCCACTAGACAGTGGTCTAAAATTCGTCCAACGGGAATTTCTGCATCTGGAATTTTTTCCAATACTTTAGAGGGATCAAATGGGACTAGTCCCGCTGCTCGAAAAGAAGACTGAACTGTTTTTTGGGAAATAGACATGTTGTCCCACAGTCTTTTCAACATTCCTGGAAAATGCTCTTTTGGTAAACATCCAGTAATTCTGCTTTCTCTCTTCCAATTATTCAAAATCTTAGCCCATTTCGTCTTCATAGGTCTAAACACAGCCAAATTTAGAGGCTGGGTCAAATGAGTTGAGTTTGGTGGCAGTGTTGTAAAATAAATGTTGTTCTCCTGGCATGCATTTATAACTTCTGGTGAAAAGTGTGATCCTAAGTTGTCCCCAACTACAAATTTTTTACCAATCGTTCTTTGCGCATGAGGAAGAAGAATTTCGAAAAACCAGCGTTCGAAGGTGTGGGTTTCGAACCACCCGTTTTTTGTAGCATCATATTTTGTGCTACTTGGCCCACCTGTTACCCAATTGTCGTACAAATTTTGTGCTCGATATACAACGAATGGGGGTAACAACTCACCACTAGCAGTTATGCATGCCATAATCGATAGAGACATTTTTTAATGTTCTTGCAAGTAGGTAAGCTAGGGGCGTTCTGGATCAACGCAGGGCGAGGGGAACCGCAGCGGGGGCGAGGGGGGCGACCGATGGGGTGACCGCGACTCGTGGAGGTGGGGTGGCGGGACCAAGGATCACTGCAAGTAGAGCGGGGTACCTCGAGGTCACGTAACGCGTTCCAGGACGATGACACGTCATGCGTTGTAGGAGGAAGCGATCCGCAACCCTCTTATCTCCCAAGGCCAGATCGCGCCCCCGATATTCGCTACTTTGGAATCGAGTGTACGAGAGAGAGAGGTACGATATTAATCAATCCTTCTCTCTCTAGGGGCATAGTCGAAACATACGGCGGTACGACGCGTAGAAGATGTAACTCGAAACCTGCATTTTGTTATCGCGTAATAACAGCGCCAAAAACATATAATGCTCGAAGGTCAATTTCCGAGAATAATGAGGTACGTCGCGTAGGAGATGATGCGAGTCGGAATCTGCACGGCTATTGCGTAATAACCACGCCAAAAAACATATAATAGGCGAAGGTCAACTTCCGAGAATAATGCGCAGCATCGGTGCGCGCGATATCTCCGAACCACGAAAATTCAAAGCGATCCGCAACCCTCTTATCTCCCCAAGACCAGATCGCGCTCGCGAACAAGGAGTGTGAGAGAGAGGTACGATAGGAATCTATCCTTCTCTCTAGGGGCATACGGCGGTACGACGCGTAGGAGATGATGCGAGTCGAAACGTACCGTTTCGTATCGCGTAATCCGAGAATAATAATAATACGCAGCATCTTTGCGCGAGCAATCGCGAGACCACGAAAATTCAAAGCGAGCCGACACGCTTCTATCTATTGTTCGAAGGCGCGATCGCGCCCGCGATTGCTGCGATGAGTGAACAAGGAGTACGCGAGAGAGAGACTAGATATTGTCGTATATCTCTAGTCCTTTGTCGGTAGGCGATCAAAGAAAAGACGGCGGTACGTCGCGTAGAAGATGTAACTCGAAACCGACGTGGTTATCGCGCTAGAAGCGTGTCGAAAACATGCAACTGTAAAGAGAGAAGGTACACTGCCGAGGATAACGCGCGGTAGCTACCGAGATAATAGGATGAGTAAAAGCTCGATAGGACTTAAGGTGGAATTCTACGCATCCCATTGGGATGCAATGGGGTAGGGAGAGTTTAGGTAGGGATGATCGTATATAAGGAAGCTAGCATCTTCGACAGGACAAAATCGTGAATGGTAACGCGTCGGAAGATGGTTTTTTTGATACAATCGTTGCGAGTATCGCGTTTTTCTCGAAAAAGTATCTAGTGAAGTGTTACATACGTTGACGATAATAATAATATATGTGTCCGATATCCTGACGCGAATTTAACTACGTTGCGGAACGGTATAGAGTCTTTCATATCAAGTAATTGTGTACGTGTAAATAAAAACAACAAAAACATGGATACGTTCAAGAATGCGTTCGTGCTTTTGGCTCGAATGTCCGAACTTTTGAGGACCACCGCGGAATTTTGCCATTGGATGGACAGGTGCGACGAGACCGTAGGGCACATGGTCGCGTAGCAACGAGGCGAACGCGTGCCGGTGTGGGAGAAGCAGCGGATGGTGTCGCTGCTCGCCCGAATGCAAACATTGCGCGCGATAGTGCGAGGACGATTATCGCGAGTAGGGTGCGGGGTCGCCGCTCGAGCTACGGCACCCAAGGTCGTGTGGAAGGAACTCGAAACCGCGTTCGAAAAACGTTTGTTGACTGGCGCTGTGATAAACGTCGGGATCGCCGATCCACGTCGATTCTTCGAAAATGCCCGTCGACTGGTGATTTCTCGCGTTACGAACGCCATTACGGAGCATCGCAGCGTATCCGTGAACACCGTGCTAAACGCGGAATTCATGTTGCGGGACGAGAAGGACGTAAAGAGTTTCGCGACACGTAATCATGCACTGTTCATGACATCGAACGTCCGCGAGTGGTACGCGACGCAAGTGATCGCTCCGACGTTGGTCGCGATGGAGGAGTTTCAGGAGCGCGAGAGCGGATGGACATTACGGGCGGTACAGAATCTCCTGATCAACATAAACAAATATAATCCGTTGCGCGCCGGGTGCGAGGTACCGCTTCCGCGAGCGGTCTCGGTGAAAAAAGCGGTGGTGAACGTGCAGTGTAAAGAGAACGCGTGTTTTTTTGTGGTCGGTCGTCGCTAGTCTGTTCCCGGCTGATGCGAACGTTAATAGGATGACGTCGTATCCACATTATTCGACGGTGCTCCGTACGGATGGCGTGCAACTTCCCATGACGATGGACCAGATACGGAAATTCGAGGTGGCCAACGAAGTGTCCGCAAACGTGTACCTGTGGTCCAACGAGGATGGATGCGTGCCTCAACGCGTGTCCGGCAACAAGCGGGAAGGGAGGCACGCGAACGTGCTGCTGGTACAGGATGGCAAGGATTCGCAGCGGTACCATTTCGCGTGCATTCGCCCGGTTAATCTCAAGACAATTGCGTAACCATCACAGCCGAGTGTTCGTTTGCGATAGGTAAGCAAATAAGAATAATAAATAAAAAATTCGAGCGATACGTAACGAGCGAAGCGTTTACAGTGTTTTTTTTTTGTTTCCGTACATGTTTCAGGTGCCTCAACTTTTTCTCCTCGGCGGAGCGATTGCAGCGGCACACCGCAGATTGCACGCGCTTGAACCAGTGCGCGGTTCAAATGCCGTCCGAAGAAGGGAAAATTTTGAGGTTCCGGCATCACGAACGCAAGGAACGCGTGCCCTTCGTGATCTACGCGGACTTCGAGTGTTCGCTGGAGGCGATTGAACAACCGACGATGGATCGTCGTCGCACGTACGAGTACCAACGGCACAGACCGCACAGCGTGGGATATTACGTGCATTGTTCCGACGACCAGGCTCTGTGCGGATACCGAGCGCGTCGCAGTGACACCGACTGTGTGCAGTGGTTTGTGCCCGAACTGCGGGAATTCGCGAACGTTGCGTACTCGTGGTTGTGCGTGAAGAAACCGATGAAGCCGTCAACGCGACAGCAGTGGACGAGTTTTCACGGGGCGACCACGTGTCACGTGTGCGGGGGACCCTTCGACCGAGGCGAGGACGATGCGAAAGTGCGCGATCATTGCCACTCGACGGGTGAGTACAGGGGTGCGGCGCACAAATCGTGCAACTTACGGTGTCAACGTTCGTGCACGACACCTGTGGTGTTCCACAACCTGTCCGGCTACGACGCGCACTTCGTCATCAAGGAGTTGGCAGACGCGTTCGAGGGAAAGATCAACCTCCTACCGATAACGAAGGAACGATACATATCCTTTACGAAGAACGTCGAGGACCTCAAGGGCGAACGCAAGGACTGGCGAAAAATGTTAAAGTTTCGATTCGTCGACTCGTTCAAGTTCATGGCCACGAGTCTGCAGAAACTCGCGTCGGATCTCGGGAAGGACAGACTTACGATTCTAAGACGCGAGTTCAAACATCTCCTTGACGAACAATTCGATCTCCTCACCAGAAAGGGGGTCTTCCCGTACGATTACGTGGCGTCGTACGACAAACTGAACGATACGCGACTACCGCCTCGTGACGCGTTCTACAATCGTCTGAACGATAGCAATGTGTCGGATGCTGATTACGCGTACGCAACCAACGTGTGGAACACTTTTCGTATACGGACATTAGGCGAGTACAGTGATTTGTATTTGAAGACGGACGTGTTGTTGCTCGCCGACGTGTTCGAAAACTTTCGTATGGACTCTATCGCGAGCTACGAACTGGACCCGGCGCATTACTGTACGTTACCGGCGTTCACGTCGGACGCGATGTTGAAATACACGCGCGTCGAATTGGAACTGCTCACCGACGTGGACATGCTGTTGTTCGTGGAGCGAGGTATACGCGGCGGCCTGAGGCAGTGTTCGCACAGGTACGCTCGCGCCAACAACAAGTACCTGCCGACATCGATGTACGACGCGTCGCAACCATCCACGTACTTGATGTACTTCGACGTGAACAACCTGTACGGATGGGCGATGTCGCAGGCGATGCCGCGCGGTGGATTCCGATGGCTGGACGACAACGCGGTTGCCGCTTTGGACGCGAAATCCTTACCAGAGGACGACGGACCGGAGGGCTACCTGCTGGAAGTGGATCTGGAGTATCCGCGGGACATTCACGACGAGCACGCGGACCTTCCGTTCTGTCCTGTGCGCGAGCACGCTCCCATCAGTAAGCAGACGAAGCTGATCGCCACGCTCCGTGACAAAGAACGATACGTGATCCACTATCGGTACTTGAAGCAGTGCATTCGACACGGACTTCGCGTATCGAGAATTCATCTCGTTCTACGATTCGATCAATCGCGTTGGTTGCGCGACTACATCACGCTGAACACGGAGTTGAGGACGCGAGCGACCAGCGATTTCCAGAAAACACTGTACAAGCTAATGAACAATGCCGTATACGGGAAAACGATGGAGAACGTTCGAAATCGAGTGGACGTGCGACTGGTGACGCGGTGGGACGGACGTTACGGCGCCGAATCGTTGATCGCGAAACCAAATTTCCACAGTCGCGCGATATTTTCCGAACACTTGGTCGCTATCGAGATGCGAAAACTGAAAGTGAAAGTCGACAAGCCCATATACGTGGGCATGAGCGTGTTGGATGTGTCCAAGGTGTGCTTGTAAGAATTTCACTACGACTACATGCGCGCCAAGTTCAGTGATGGGTGCAAAGTGTTGTACACGGACACCGACAGTCTCATGTACCTGCTGCGGTGCGAGGACGCTTACGAGCAGCTGAAAAGTGACGTCAGTGCGCGATTCGACACGAGCGATTACGCGGTTGACAACCCGTACGGTATGCCGCGCGTAAACAAGAAGGTGCCGGGACTCATGAAGGACGAAAACAACGGTGCCTTGATGACGGAGTTCGTGGGACTTCGATCGAAGATGTACGCGACTCGAGTGCGTGACGCGTCGTCGTCGGCGGGAACGTCCGAGACGAAAAAAGTGAAGGGGTGAAGAGAAGTGTCGTAACAAACGAAATACATTTCGAGGACTACGTGCGGTGTCTTCTCGAGCACGCGGAAACTACGGTACGACAGAACCATATTCGCGCGCGATTACACGATGTGTATTCCGTGAACGAAATGAAGACCGCGCTCAGTCCGTACGACGATAAGCGTTACGTTCTAGCCGATCGGATCGAAACCCTTCCGTGGGGGCACTATAGGATTCCCGAGTGCGACGACAGTGATAGTGACAGTGATACGGTTAAGTAGATACAATAGTTATGTGTATAGTTATATGTATATGTAGATTCGTAGTAATGTAGAGTACGATATATATATATTGCTATGTATACAAGTATGTTACACTGCATGAACGTAGAGGGGGTTTTTAGTTGGTATGCCAGAAATGGAGAGTCCCACATAACCCCGACATAACTGTTGTCGGGGTATGCGTAATGCATTTTCCCCCTCTTTAAAATAAAAGAAAAAAAAGTATGCAATGGATGGACATAAAATTTTTTTTCTTAATATACCTATGTATAATATTACACATTCATGTAAATAATGTACAAAGATCGTGATATATATTGTGCTTTATTTATTGTAAATACAAAGAACGAAATAAACGATATAAATGTATATGTATATTTATATGTAATAGTAATATTAATAAAGAGTCGCTGTTGAATCAGAGAACATCCTTTTCCCGTATCCACGAGTTCTTGGACGAGTCGAATCCCAACCATTTCACGTACACCTGGTTACCCTAGCGACGAATAATCTTCTCGATCAGATATACGTCCGGATTCGCGACCGAATGCAGTTCGTGCTCGTAGAATCCGCCTGAGATCGGCTCGCCCGCGGAATCGCGTAGAATGTACGTCACCGGGTACGTTCGTTGTACGGTTACGATTTCGAACACCTCCGTCGACCAGTTCGGAGTGTACCCCTTCTCGAAGAGGGTCTTGAACTTGCTCACGCGTACCTTGTCACCGACGTTGAATTTCGCGCGTCGTCGAACACCTTTCGATGCGGAGGTTAGGGAGAGGGGCTCATTCGCGGCGAACGACAAACGCGTCGCGGGGGTCACGTCAACGGGTCGGGCGTTGATCGTTCGATGCTTGCGATGATTGTAGGTGCGTACGAGTGCAGGTAACAGGTCGACCCAGCGATAGGACGCGTTCAAGGAGAATTGTTTCCACATGAGGTTTTTCAGCGTGCGATTGAAACGTTCTACGATCGACGCTTTCATCACGCTGTACGTGGAGTAGTGGTTGATCCCGCGCCTCTTCGCGAATCGTTCGAACTCCGCACTGTAAAACTCTTTTCCCATGTCGGTTTGTAAATTTCGCGGGCATCTGTCGCTCCGCCGCAACACGGTCGCGAACGCCTCGGTCACGTCGCGTCCGCTTTTCGTTTTCACGTGTACGGCCCACGCGTACTTGCTGAACGCATCGATGATCGTTAGTACGTAGTGATATCCTCGAGTTTGCTTCGCGTACGGACGCATCTCCACCAAGTCGGCCTGCCATAAATTATCGTAACCGCGAATCGCAACGCTACGGCGTGGGAAATTTCGTCTCGCGGGAGCGTGTAACTCGTTCACTAATTGTACTCGCTCCTTGCTTATGCTTCGCGGGTGGGTGTTAGAAGTAGTACGAGTTCCTCGAGCGTTCGTAAAATGCAATCGGTACGCGTCTTTCGCAAACGACCGTCTTCGTTCGACGATCCGGAGTCATAGCCACTGTCGTCGGGGTCAGGATCGATAATCATCGTCGTCGTCGTCGTCGATCCTCGCTCAATTTTCGTTGATCCTTTCGTTTGTACAGATCCGTGATTGTTATCGCGGTCGGTGTCGGCGCCGACGTCGTGATCCCCTCGAGTCCGTCTTTCGAGTGATCGAAGCGTCGTTCCCTTGCGTTATGTAAATCGTCCTCTAGTCGAGACAATTTCGCCTCAACGATATCCGACATCGTTCGTCGTACTCGCGTCTCGAGTTGAGATCGTTGATGCTCGGCGTCCAGTCGCGCGTTCGCGATAGCCGTTTCGATTTGCCGAGTAAAGCGTTCGTCCACCGCGGCCAATAGTCTCGTCATTGTCATCGCCGTTTCGTTGTTGTTGTTGTTGTCATTGCGTAATGAGGCACCAAACTTGTTCACCGACATGACGATGCGTGCGCGCGAACACTACTGACGAGACAATCACCGGATCGTTCGATTTAAGATATATATTTGTCCTCGCGAAGTTCCTCCACGATCGACGCGATTTCGTTATCGTGACCCGTGTGACCTGCCGCGCGCGATGCCACGAGCACGCCAAGTCTATCGACCATTTCGTTCGGATCGTTCCAGTACACGTAATCGATCGCGTTATCGGTGACCGTCATCGATTCGTCGATGGGTAACCCTAGACCATGTCGCGTGCCGCGCCCGCCGCCGCGCAAAACTTCAATTTCTTCCGTTCGTGCTGCCCGCTTTATCGGCTATCGGGGCATTGGCCGGTGGAGCGGCTGGTATAACCAAAGCGGTCAACGATTCGAAGGCCTCTCGAAAACAGCTGGAAGAAACGTTGCGTCATCATCGGGCGATGGAAGGGCGAGGAATGCATCTGACGCCGTACAAGCGAGGTGCGGGTTTGAATCCTAGACGTCGACGCCAACGACGACTGCGATCAAAGTAAAAAAAAACGTCGATCTAGTAGGCGCGTGGCGACGGTGGCGGCGATAACGCGACAACCTATGACGAACCTGCAACTAGAGCGCGAGTGCGCCAGCGTACCGTTCTTTCGAGGGGTGTTTATGCGCGACACGCTTCCCACGCGCGTACGAACCAACGAATGCGGCATCGCGAATCTGGACGAGAACCGAGGCGCCGGTACGCACTGGGTAGCGTACGCGAAACGTGGACCGCGAGTACAATACTTTGATAGTTTTGGGTATCTGCGACCACCCGCGGAATTGATCTACTATTTCGGACGCGGTACAACGATCACGTACAATCACGATCGTTTTCAACGTTTCGACGAGATGAATTGCGGCCGCTTATGCATGCAATTTTTACAGCAAAAGTCTATGGAATTATGGCCTATATACTAATACTAATACTAATAATTATGTATACTAAGATTATGCTGCAATGTATCCATGCGTAATGGCAATCCACATCTTCTATAATAAACACTCGTAACATCGATAAATTGCCGAGTATTCGTACGCGCGCGCCACTTCCTCTCTCTCCGTCTCGCGAGTGTAATCTATGATATGTCTTTCACGCTCCCGTTAACGAGTCGCAGCAGCGTGCTCACGGTAAACTATTTCCCGCCGATAGATTTGAGCGACGGTCAATACGAATTAGGACTCGCGGACTTGGAGACGTTTCACACGATTCCGAACATCGACTCGAGCAACGATAAATTCTATTTCATCGTGAACTATGAGTCCGACAACGACTCCATCGTCGACGCCGCTTATGAACGCATTACGATCCCCCACGGTTCCTACGAATTAGACGCTATCGCCGAGTATCTGAAGCAACGATTGCTCCATCGATATCCTCGAAGACTCGGTAACAACGAGAACGGCGATGACGAGAAGTACCCTATAATGCTACGAGCTAACAACAACACCATGAAGAGCGAGCTATACTGCTCTTTCTTCGTAGACTTTACAAAACCAGACAACGTGGGCTCGCTACTAGGATTTTCCCCGAATCGCGTCTTATCGCCGAGAATCTGGCACGAGTCAGACGTACCCGTGAATATTATAAACGTTAACGTGATCAGAGTAACGTGCAACGTTACTACCGGCGCGTACAGTAACGATAAACCCATACACACGATCCATGAATTTTCGCCTCGCGTGCCGCCGGGATATAAGATATCGGAAACTCCGCAACACGTCATTTACCTGCCGATCGTCCGTTGTGATCGTGCTAGATCGTGCGCGATCTAGTGTTGTGCATCGTCGATCAGTACGATCGTCCTATAGATTTCCGTGGGGAAGAAATAACGATTCGTCTGCACGTTCAACGACGTTCGCGCGATAGGTAGCGTGACCGCGCGTGTACGCGCGTGTGCGTAGTATGTTAGTGTTAGATCACACGTACGAATCATCAATCGTCGCTGCCGCTGCTACTCCTGCCGTCTCTGTCTCGCGTCATCGGCGCAACCCTTCATCGGAAAGCGAAAGTGGAAGTAGAATAAAGACGGGTGGAACGATAAGACGAGGACCAGTAAGAAGCATAAGAAAGCCGTTGACTCGTCGAAACGCGCGTTTTTTACGATCGCTAGGATTCATCGTCGCCTATTAGACAAGCGGAGAGAGCGACGCGATATCTACTATTCTGGACGTGGCGAATACGCCAACCTTCGACAATCGTATCACGAAGATCGAGTACCACACGTATAATCCGTACGCCAACACGACGTTCGACAATAACGATGAGATAAGAATCCCCATACAGCGGCAAGATCTGTACACGCTCCCGTGCGAAAGTTTTCTCTACATCGAAGGTCGTGGCACGTTGACGGCGCAGGATGCGAAAAGCCCGGCAACGTCAGCGACCGCGGTTCTCGACAACAATTGCGTAGCGTTCATGTTCGATGAGATTCGATACGAATTGAACGGTATCGAGATCGATCATTGCCGAAATCCCGGGATCACTACCACGTTGAAAAATTACGTTTCATTGTCGGTCGACAGAAGCAAAGCGCTCTCGAATGCCGGTTGGAATTATACCATCGACTACGATAAAGATATTTTTCATTCGGGCTCTTCCAATTTCTGCGTACCCATGAGCATGCTATTAGGATTCTGCGAGGATTACAAACAAATCGTGATGAACGCGCGGCACGAGCTGATCCTTATTCGATCGCGAGTCGATACGAACGCGATGCACTGTGCATCCGCCACTGCGAGACCGAAACTGGAGATACGCAAGGTTCAGTGGCGTATGCCCCACGTCGTTCTGGACGATGTGAATAAACTATCGATGCTGCGTATTCTGGAAAGCGTTCGGCCGATCGCGATGAGTTTCCGATCGTGGGCCATGAACGAGTACCTGTTACTGCAAGCGACAACGAAGCACACATGGACCGTGAAAGCTACGTCGCAAATCGAGAAACCTCGATACGTGATGTTCGCCATACAAATTGATCGACAGGGTCGCTCCGATAGATCCTCGAGCACGTTCGATCCGTGTAATCTGACAAACGTTCGATTTTACCTAAATTCCGAGGTGTATCCGTACGACGACATGAACTTGGATTTCGATAAGTATAAATACGCGATCCTGTACGATATGTACGCGAAATTCCGTCGATCGTACTACGGTCACGGAGAACCGTTGCTGAACGCGATCGAATTCTTTCAATACGCGCCCATCGCGGTCATAGATTGTTCTAGGCAAAACCTAGTCGTTGAAGAGCGCTACGGTGGACGTGCGAATAGAGTTCAAATGCAAAGAAAATGTTCCCGCTAATACTACCGCGTACTGTTTCATGATACACGAACGCATAATCGAATACAACCCTTTAACCAACGTGGTACGCAAACTAATATAGTGTGCGTACGTGAACGATTACTACTACTACTACTACTAATACTACTACTACTGCGAATACTACTACTGTTTTAAAACGATGATGTCGATGTCAAAGTCCTCAGTTACTGTTTCGCTACCGACGTTACTACTACTACTACTACTACTACTTATACGAGTAACGATGTTCGCCGTTGTCGACATGCAAGGTTTCAAAACCGAACGTGACTTCGTCGTGAAAGAGATCGCGATTCGCACAAACAGCAACAACGACAGCAACAACGACAGCAGCAGCAATAACGATGAAACGCCGACAATCAGCCACTGGATCTTCGAACCGCCATACTTTTGGAATCACCTGAATTCGTTCGAAAAACGTCAAGCGTCCTGGCTCGCGAAGCATCATCACGGGCTTCACTGGTCGGATGGCTGCGTTCCATACTGGAAACTTCCGGGACTGCTCGCCAGCGCACTCGCGAACATCGACTTCGCCATCGTGAAAGGTGCGGAGAAGAAAACCTGGATGCTGTCGCTACTACCGGACATAATCGTCGAGGATATCTGTGATCTGTACAAGCTGAAGGGAAAAAGGATCAACAACGCTCGAACCGTTGAGGACGACGGCGGCTACGACGTTGACGATGATTATTGCGGGATCACGCCTAACACCGTGAACGACTACGATGATACCGGCGTTCCTAACCTGAAGTCTATGTCTTGAACGAATGCTCCACGATGCGCGTTTCACGACAACGATGGCGTTTGCGCGCTGGAGAACGTCCATAAGATATGGAATTATATACGCAGCGTCGCCTAATGTAAGTCCTATACACGCATTGCATCTACTTTACGCGTCGTATGTAAAGAATCGAATATGTATGAATTATTTTTTTGTTTCTATAGCGATGAGAACCATAGCGACGACGACGACGAGCACAACGGCAAAGATGAGTACAACGGCGGCAGTGGCGGTGAGCGCAACGACGACGACGACTGATTTATTCACCCACGAGCAAGAATACCCCTCCCATATGAACGTCATTTTTACGCAAAATACTGTTTTCTTTCTATAATTTAAGTATGCATGCATGGATGTACATTAATAATCACACACTGTTTTGAATAAAATATATATATATATATATTTATTAAAAAAATATTCAATATGTTCAAAAAAATTATTTAAAAAAAGGAAAAATCGCCGTAATGTTACGTCCTGCAACACACAGAGAAAACACCAAATTATTATTATTATTATATAACCGTTGGTATTAGCACGCGAGACGTCAAACAAATATATTTCACTTATACTTACTCCTTAAATAATCTCGGGAGTCCCCAAAATTCTCCCTCGAAGGCGAGAAAATCCACCTGTGTAGTATATTCGCGCCACATGCGCCGTTCGAAGCGGATCCTTTCCCGTAACTCGGCGCAAATTCTCCCATCCCTCCTCGTCGGGTATTCTTGATGCTGAAACAGACACACACACAACTCAATTAAACCGCCATCGAATGATAGGTATACGTATGCCAATACAATTTGCACTAAACATCACTTATGAGCAGTTGGATGATCGCGTCCAGATCGCCGTCGCGGGCGTGTAGCTCGACATCGCGGCGGCGCTGAATGAAACAAACGTGTGAAACAATTAAATCATCGTTGATTGGTGTACGCGCATCAGAATAATTTTTCCGAAACATCACTTACGAGGCGCCCGACCGTCCCGAGATATTCGTCGCTCCATTGCGACATTTCAACCTCCCGTTCGTGCTGTAACAAACACGCGATTCTATTAAAACACTGTTAAATGGTGTACGCGCACCAATATAATTTTTTTTTCGAAACATCACTTACGAGATATCGAATACAATCCCTCCGCTCCACGCGACACGCCCTAACGAGATTATCGAACGAATGCTGAAACAAACGTATAACTTTGTTGGGAGGCTATCCAATTGAATGAACGCGCCAATTCAATTTACACAATAAAAAAACAATACTTACTATTTCTCGCACCAACTGATCTCGCTCGTCGTGCCACGCACTTTCGATTTCACCATGTCGTCGCTGTAACAAACGCACAAATTCATTAGAATATCGCTAAATGGAATACGCGTACCAATTCAATTTACGCAAAACTACACTTACGATACATCGCTGCATCTCAAATGCATTGACGTCTTGCCCCGCTTCAGATAAATATAATTCGAATGCGTCCATAATTTGTAGAAAAAATGTTGGTGATAACTGCACTGACCCGTGCGGCGGTGGTCGACGCTCCCTCCTCCGAGGATATGCATTTCGGTTCTCTAGCCCTGCGCGTCGCAGGGTAGGGGTAGTCGCGGAGTACGTGTGGTGGGGGTGTCCGTATCACAGTTTCTTCTTCGATGATTCGATATTAATTATTCCAGCTTATAGCGTACTTTTATGGTTTGCACTTTTATGGTTCGCACCGCGAATCGCCTCCGACTCTTCTGCGAAACGTGTGCACCTTAAATTTGGCGCGTACGCTATTTGAATCTGCCGCGCATACCATTTGAATTTGTCGCGCGCTATTCACATTTCATATTAATGTTTGTGCCATAAGACAACCATGATCATCACATTGGTGTGTACGTGTGCATGAATCTGTATAAAAGCGACGTTGGTCAGTGTTGCGGACTTCATAACGTCACCTACGCTCGAGTGCTAACAAGTATCGTTCGCGTCAATTTCTCCGTCGATCGGTATAATTGTATAGTGCGTATCAAAATGTACAAACGCAGCTTCAACGATTCATCCTGTGCATCCGGCAACGATGGCGGTTTCCCCAATAAACAACACCAACAATCCGATACGAGGTACGTACATATTACTATACACTTTTCACTTACTTCGTTCGCTTACTTCTTTCACTGTAAACGAACAAATCATTAATTCCGTGTACACGTTTTTTACAGTTCTGAATCCGCAACGCCAAAAACATCGAAAACGCCAAAACCATTAAACGTGCGGATCCTGGGGCGCGATTACCCTTTAAACTCGACAGCCTATAAAAGGCTAACCATTGGAATTCTCATTGGCATGGGTTCGTGCCGCGTCGAGATCACCATAGTCGACAATAAAGGCTGCGAGTTGTCCTTTTCAATGTCAACGTGGAAGCTCCTGCTGCAAAATGGGGCTGACATACTTCAAAGATTACGCGACAACGCAACGTCGCCCCAAACCCACATCGTAATTGATCATTTGCGAATCGAATTCACGCGCATGCATAATGATCAACTCGTCAAAATCACCGATAATCGCGTTACCTTGTACATGACGGAAGTCACGATGCGTAAACTATTCGCGTATGAACATTGCATCGATCATATGTTCACCTGGTTGACCGAAAATATATATTCCGTGAGCAGTAAATATACCGCCTTCGTAGACATTCTACGTAGCGCTACCGAACCAGCGGATCATGTAAAATTAATTTCCGAAAGCGAATACTTCGAACGGCATTCTTTGATCGATTGTGAATTGTTAGCGTTAGGAATGCTGCGCGATGTAAATCACGTATCACTATAGTACGCGTATATATACGTTTTAATAAATGAACGATTTTTACATTAATACCTGTAACGACTCATTTATAATATCCTTTCCTACTAATACACCTGTAACGATTCATTTATAATACCCTTTCGTACTAATACGGCGGGCAATTACTCGTATGCCAGATGACCAAGAGGCAATCGACATCGTACCGTTTTGTTTGGGAATTTCGACTATGGGATAAACCGCAGAATTGCTCTGTCAGCGGGTGGTAAGTGGTACCCTCGAATCGACACATGCCGCTGACTCGTGGAACAATGCGGTCATAAACCGTAACCCTGGTGAGACGATCCGACCGAGCAGTCTGGATAGGTTTGCTAGCCGGATGTCTGGTTTTTTTCCTCGCTATGCCATCCTTAGAGGTATAGACTTGGCGAATGATGATTGTGTTTTAGGATAGGCAGTATGGGCGGTCCTGACACCGGTCTGCTGTAAATCAGACACCTTGGGTGTAGGGTTTCCTTAGAGTTCGCTATCGGTTTAAGTACGAGTTGACGGTTACCCGACGTCTGGGAAATTTCAAGACTTTTCGCCTCGAATGTTATTCTCGCGCGGTTCACAAGTGCCCCTCTCAACAATTGAATCTCTCTCTCGCTCTCTCTCTCTCTCTTACGCTGTACCTTGTCCTTCCTTCTATACACGCGTCTAACGTCGCCTGCGTCCGATGCGTTACCACGTGTGTCGAATTACAGCGTTGGTGATAAGACGGCGGCCCCAAACTTTTAAAAAAATATTCGAGACGATATCCGAATAATTATCACTCTAAGTTTTCGGTAGCGGATGTTTATACGAGCGCGACGTTGCATTCTTTTGCGAGGCGCTATCTTCAAAATTCCCAGCCCCTGTGACGTCATCCCACGAACACCCACGAACTCGGTACCCCCCGCCCCGTCTCGCCCCTCGCCAATCGCGACCGAGAGCGCGGTACCCCCTCCACACCACGCCCCGCGCCCGCGGTACCCCCTGCCCCGCCTCATTCCTCGCCCCATTTGGTCCAGAATTCTCATAGCCTACCTACTTACATATATATTAAAAAATATGTACTAGATGTGCTTAATTTTTTATCCGATATTACATTAAGTTCTATATCAGTATGTGAGCAGAAAACATACCTGATTCAATTTGCTTTGGCACAGCTGTCAATAACAATCTGGTCTTTGAAGGACCCATGCATATTCGGTCCTCAAAATGTTTGCTACAAACTCGGCGCGTTTTATAATAATGTAAATACTCCGATGCTGAAAGGTTCTCTCTGCCGCATGCTTGAAGCCACAACCTACATCTAAAATCATTGCAAATATATCATAATTCCTATAAATCAATCACCAGAAGACACTTAGTGTTTAATGCTATATTAAATGTTTTATATGTCATGTAGAAATTTTGTTATAATACTTACAAATTCCCAACCTTAGGAAATCTAAAAAAATGAGTTCCTTCTTCTTGGTGATTAAATGCATTATTACAATTTTTGTAAGAGCATACAATACCACCCCACCTTTTGGAACTCATTACAATTGTGTAATAAGGGCTGTAAAAAAAATGAAGAGAAATGAAAAAAGAGAAGGGAAAGCGAAAATGAAACAAGAAACTGTAATAAAAGACTTCTTTTAAGAAAATAGTACTTAAAAGAAAGCAGAAATACTAATATGTATTAGAGAAAAAAACACAATGGGAGAATATAATATTTAAATAGAAAGGAGAAATTGATGCACTAAGGTAAAGGAACAATAATACATATGTACTAAAGAAAAGAAAAAAGAAAGTGTAAGATAATAGCACCTTACTCAGAAAGGAAAAGGCTACTGCACTAAAGAAAAGAAAAAGTGAAAGTAAAAAGGAAATATAGGAAAATACTTCATTTAAATGCACACACGCGAAACAATATACAGTAAGTAAATGTCCGAACCGCACATCTACAAGTTTCCAAAAGGAATAATCGTGCCATAGCTGAAAGGCAAACTTGCCCCTTTGCGACGCTGACTTGGGACATTCCCAGTTTATTGCAGTTTATGATAGCCCGGACCGGCCCGGATCGCTCGGACCGCGCCCTGCTTGCAAGGCAAACGTACCGGAAATGTTTCTAACATATTCGATAGTTCGCATTTTTTTTCACAAAAGAAAGAAAACAAACGTGTTAGCATTAATCATGGGGCACTGCAAACAAAAAGTATGCGAAATATTTAAACCTTACCGCAGTTTGCTGATTATTGCCGAAGTTTACCGATCATTGCCGAATGGGCATTTAAATTGGTTGTCTTAGTGATTTCCCCAGATTATTTCTGTCCTTGTCGAGTGACGCCTCTTATTATACCTCCTCTTTACTCTAACGCCACGAGACTGGAACTGACTTTACTTTCTATATAGTTAGTTAGTTCCTTTCGTTACGAATAGAAGAACCACGTTCCCAGCGCTGGAAGAAACGAATCTGTGATATCAAGAAAAAGAGACTTGTACAGTATTAATAAGCAAGTGTTCGATTACCTTCTATGTACATAAATATATTCACTGAAAACATCTAGACTGTTTTGTTGAGGGAGTCAACCAGTTCATTTATTCCAAAATGTGCAACAGCGCGCATTGCGCGCCGAACACTCAAAATTTCCTACGGTACGAGGTCCTAGGTTGCGCGCCGAACCATAAAAATCGACCCTTGTAAAGGCAAGGTGCCACTAGTGCAACTGCGCGCCGCGCACGACGTTTTCGTCCACTTGAAAGGGTCTAATTTATGAGACCGCGCGCACGAAATGGGCCGACGCTCTGCCAGGCGCGCACGTGAATGCTTGGCGCGCACGTTGAAGACAGTGGAAATACTAACCTCCTTTTCTACATCTTGGTTTCTTTATCTAAATAAAGCTAACGACGGCGGTTATGCCAGTAGCCGAAACAACGCCTTCACACTTCATACTACTTGAAATGTTTGAAGGGGTTTACTACGTCTCGGTCACAGATTGCTGGAAAGTGTGTTTCAAATAAAATTATGGTATTTTGTATTCTCGGCGTCCTGTTTGTTTTTATTCTCACACGATATGAGATTGAGGGTAGAGGGGAGATTATATCATAACCAATTGGATCAGCATTCCTCCCAGGCCCGAACTTTCTACCCCTGCACAGGAAATACACGTGTATCATTTCCTCTGATTAATTCGCATTTCTGAAATGAGTAGGCAAGTATATCCTGGTGTGTGTACTTAAAGTCCCGAAATATCTGGCTTATAGAGGATGTCATAAATGCTGTTACTTTATTGCATACTGAAACATTTGTTTTTAAGTAATTAGGTACCTACATTTAGTTTACCTGAAGGTACTAACAATGGTTTATGACTTAGAAAATGATTAAAATTTGACTTCCGTACATCCACAAATGTCGAGATGCAATGCGATAGGAAACGGAATTACAGTTAACACATTTACTGCTGAGGCGGTCACCGGCGGTGAACGCTTTGACAGTAAGTAGATACATAATGTCATTACGAGTAATCTGAAATAGTAAATGCACCATTGTACTATTAAATAGTTTACTTTTTTAGGCGTATGAATAGCCTCTGGCGTGAACGAATGAACATAGAAGTCACGGTAAAATGATATTTTTTACACCTAAGTAGCATTTTCTTGCAGGATGAATCAAAGCAATAACTTACTTGTTTTTGAGAAATAGAATAATTTGAAAGTGATAAAGATGGACAACTATAATTCAGTGTCACATATCTGCATATATAGTGTATTAGAATTATGATGTATCTAGAAACAAGTATACCTATCACAGCAGTATAATTTTTGCTATTTACAGTAATAATTTTCATGTCATTGCTTGCTTTAATATATAAACTAAATAGTAGACCATAAACACACGTATGCAAGTGATATGTAGGAGTAAAGAGTACATTTGCGTTGAAAAACACACATTTTTTCAGTCTTTTCGACAATGCGCGGCGTGCATTCGCGTGCGCGCGTGGCAGAGAAATCTCGGCATAGCGCGCACACGAACGCTTTCGACGCACGGGTCGTCGTAAAAGTCGACCCTTTCAAGTGCTCCCAACTCCTCGAAAATCCGAGAAACTCGTAAATCTGACCCGTGCCCGGCGCGCAGTTGCACCAGTGGGAACGTCTTTCTGCAACAAATCGGCCTTACGCGTCGAAAAAAACGTGCGCGGCGCGCGGTTGCACTAGTGGGACCCTGCCTTAATGGTGTTCTGTAGCGCGCCTTGCACATGTTGAACCGTGCCTTTACGTGCTGAACGGCAATGGATACGCCCACCGCCGTCGAGTACCACTGCTTATTTCGTTTCTGTATTGAAAACAAAACGTGATCTACGATTGCTGTTGATGTTTTCCGGAGGAAAAATGTCTGTTGCATCGCGTGGAGTCGTCAGACTTTCTGCTAGACCCTTAGTTTTTTAAATAAATTGAAAGATATTTGAAAAATTGGATGCATTTCTGGTGTCCTTTTCCCTTTGATAGTTGTTTAAATATATTTAAATGTCTATAATGCCATAATAACTTATATCGTTGTATTCGGAATGGTTCATAGAATAATATGGCGTAACAACCAATTGAGTAACTATTACTGTTTGAACTGAGAAAATGTTCAAAGTTGAAAATTTGCATTTTTTTGAAAATCGAATTTCTCAAAAACTGAGGGTGATGGCGATGAAACGGTTCGCGAATTCGTATTCAACGCACAGAATTCTATGCATAAGAAACATGTATTGAATGTGACAAGTCCAGATGGCTGTCGAACAGGGAAATATCGGCAAAAAAATGTGTCACTTTGAATAGTCACTTGTTTACTCATTCTTAAATTTGAATCAATACGCCATCTTCTTCTAACTCATAACTGATAATTTACAACAATGCTATCTATGTATCGGATGATACACTATTTACTTTACATGAATTTCTTTCAACTTGTCGCGTGACGGATCGGCGAAAAATAGTGTCGAGCACTATATGTCTTTATGATCAGACCACACCATTTAGATCATTCAGGTTTCGAGGTATTCTGGTTTCAATGTTCATACTTACTTCTCAAGCTAGGAATACCTACTTACAAATTTCTTATGTATTATTTATCTTCCCGAGTATTTGCTGGCACAGAAATGGCAAGCAATCCGACATGGACGATCGTCGAATTCGCCGAAGACGGCACCGTAGAAGCAGTTCCATCAAATTGGATCGACGGAGACAGGTGCTACTGGCCAAATTTGCCACGCAGTCGAATGACACGTGCAATAAAAAACTGCGAAGCAGTGCACGCAAGTTGGCCAATGCACAATATAAAACGTTTCGAAAATGCTACGTATAGTAGGTTGAAATAATCATATCAATTACGAATTATTGTACTAATCAATGGCTAATAATAACACCAATTACTTATGACTTAAGTGGTCTTTTAGATGATTACGCCAGAGCCAGATTAATGGCTATAAGGGTAGAAGATACTAGTGACTTACAGTCGGATCCAGAACATAAGGACAAAAGAAGAAAAATCGCTAAACGATTTTCCAGCAGTGAGGATGAGTCACTGCAGGAGTCCTCATCCCTCCCAAGGGCTCCAATAATGAAAACGAATATTGGAACATCAGGTGGGTAAATGGAAAGGGAAAATATGCTATTCAATTATTTTTCTTACTTTGAGTAAGCGATTCTTTCACATTCTTATTCTGTATGTTTTCTATAATGAAGTAAATTACATGGGTCTGCAAATAGTGGGGCATACTAATCCCAATAAGTGTTTTACACGCTTACCCTTTTTTTTTTCTTCGAAGCGTTGCCCGTTGTTATTTTACATGATGTGTTTCTGATCGTACCTAAGGGAGTACATAAATAAGGAATTCTCCGTTTTCAAATACGCTAGCATAGCAATGTCGAAAGATTCCAACTACCATTTTCAGTTTCACGGCCAATCAACTTTTCAATTTGATTCCTTATATGTCCCATTTCGCACGTAAATCCTCCCGGAAACGCTTTGAGACACCCTGTATATATATATCGACTGTCGCTGCCGCGTATCTTTACTCGAAACACGGCTATTCCAATATTACCCGAAATTTATTTCATTAATATCTCATCACGCCTGCAATATTTTCTAAATTTAAAGACATTATTCTTATGTAAAGCGCGTATAAGTTTTCGAATAAGACCAAATTCAATCCCCATAAAAAACTTAAAAAACGTAAAAAAATTACACCAAGTACATGAAATCAAATAAATCACAATAAATAGAAGATCATTATAATTACAACGTAAAAAAAAAATGTGAAATCAAAATGAGCTGCTAGTATATAAAGTTGCTTTCAGTCAAATACTTGGCGTGGCCAGGCCAAGATCAAGCACCTTTATGTACTTGCAGCACATCTTTTTTTTATTTTGCAATTATTATCCTCTTCTATTTTTTGTTATTTATCTGATTTCTTCATGTACTTGGTGTAATTTTTTTACTTCTTATTTAAGTTTTTAGGGGGATTTCTTCTTACTTCCAACCAATCCCACATACTTACTCTAATTCTTGAGCACCGATCTAATTTCAAGAAAATTTCCACAAACATCCAATGTTTCCAACAGTTATACTTATAATATCTTTACGACCAAAATAATTCTCATTTTCAGCCACAGTTCGAACGCCACTGCCACTAATAACGTATAATAGTACTCAGGAAGAAAGTGGCGGGAGCACCGCTTCCTCGGAAGGAAATGCTCAAGATGGTAAATAAAATATATGTGTGTAATGATAATTGTATGCAGAAATATTTTTTTATCATGGACAGTGAACTTACAGTGAAACAATATGAACTATAATAAACAATTTTCAGGAAGCAACAGGGAAATCATGGCGCAATTAAAAATGATCATCACGCAGAACCATTTACTGCGAGCTATAACGTCCGATACTCAGGAAAGGCTGAGAAAGTTGGAAGAGAAGCTGGAGAGTGTGGTGGACAAGGGGTAACCCACAGAAATTTATTTTTTCCCCAAATTTAACTATTTGGAATTCCCGGTGAATTCTCTGCAAAATCAAAAAAATTTGGAAAACATTTTGCAAGCTCAACAAAATTTTGAAGATACAGTATGTGAAACACCATCTTTTTTTAATATCCTTTGCTCGATTAAAGTAAAATGAGTTTGGATTACCGTGAAATTTACATAATTTGATATATCATGCTTTGTATCTACAAGATATACAATTTTCCAAATTGGACGTTAAGGTGCGGCCAACTGGCATGTCGCGAACCAAAAACATGTTCTATGAATTCCCAATTCACTCAGCATTGGAGAGTATAGTTTCATTTCTTACCTTTTTGGATGGAATCATTTTAATTTAGCCGAGCACGTTCTAATTATATTTTGTATGCAAGAAATATGTAAAGTTTAAATTTTAGGTGAAGGAAATATCAAAGTTCGGGGGGAAAAATAATTATGAATTCGTTAAACAAGCTTTGACCACACTCATCACTAATGAGATGGCACTAAAATTTAGTTGGTTTGGGAGGAAGGGGAAACTCATCTTCAACACGTCTATAATAGCAAAACTAGTAATATGTAATTATCACCCTTATTTCACTATGGATAATATTGATTTAGAATCGAATGTAATGTCTTATCGAAATTATTGTTCAAGGTGCAGCAGAAAAAACCAACATTGAAGGAAGTAGGAAAATTACAGAAACTAATATACAATTATGGTTAAAGAGGGCTTACGACCGGCAGCAAACACTGCAGAAAAAATTTCAATGAACGCAATAAATAGGGGCACCTTCGGGACGGTACGATGGGACGGAGGGAGGGGGTCGTGGTGGTTTTTAGTGGGTAAACTTGTGACAAGAGTTGGGCAAAATGTAATCTAATTACAACTTACGAATTACGATTAAAATGTAAATGTGTAGTTGATTACACATTGTTTTCTGTAATCGTTAATCCCCATAAAAAACTTCAAAAAAGTAAAAAAATTACGCCAAGTACATGAAAATCAAATAAATCACAAAAAAAGAAGATAATAAAATAAATCACAAAAAATAGAAGAAAATAAACAACAAATAAATCACAAAAATAGAAGATAATAATATATAAATCACAAAAAAATAGAAAAAATATACAAAATATAAAAAAGATGTGAAATCAAAATGAGCTGCCAGTACATAAAGGTGCTTTCCAACTGCGCTTAAGATGACACAACTACATATACATAGCTAAAATGTTGAGTTCATAAATTCCATTACTCATATCACGGACATTTTAATTAACCCATCAAAAAGAATCCCATTTAAAAACATTGTTGTAAATTAACTAATAGCTTTACAAAATTAATGATATACAAAAATTGCGCCAATTTTAACAATGGCTATTTATACAAAGAAAAAATGTATTAAATAATATTAAGCAGTTATATTTTTATACAAATAAATATTTTAATACGAATAAATATTTTATTCAAAATACTTAGCGCTGCTCTCCGAATTGGTGTTGCTAAACTGAATAAATATGTATAAATTGCAATAATCTTTTTCTCTCTATCTCTCTATAAAGCTGACTGCGTTTCTAATACTCGTATGTATATGTATATATTTATGTATTTTCGATTGTAAGGGAGTTATTGTAAATTATTAATAATACTAAGACAATTAACATTTTTTCGGTTTCGCAGCGCCAAGTATTTTGAATAAAATATTTATTCGTATTAAAATATTTCAAAGATTAATTGCACTATTATTTGCAAATTCATATTCATACACACGTGTTAATTGTTTATTTATTTTATTTTACTTCGCGGTCGGGGCCGTGGCGGTCGCAATTTGTAAGGTTTCGTAGAAAAAGGTCACGTCTCCATTTATCTAAATGATTATATTTTACGTTTGAAATTCATTCACGTCTGCATCTACCGTACCGAAGGATTATATTTTTTTTATATATTATTTCTGTATCTATCTACCGTACCGAATGATTATATTTTATATATTTTATGTTTGTAATTGATTCATTAGTCTGTACCTACCATACCGAATGATTATATTTTATATTTTCCAATTGTATTATTCTTTTAAAAAAAATCATACCATTGTGCCTTAATAGGCGCATAATAAAATTAATATTTTATAGTGTAATTGTAAATGACTTAATCGTCAAATGTAAATTTTGTTACAATAAAAAGATACCTTTCTGTATCTGTACCAATTTTTAGACCAATTTTTAGACTAGATTCTTGACTACTGTACTCTTGCTCGAATTGTACACATATAGTATGCTATACGAGAAATTAATTTCGTCATATCAAAATCTATATAACAAATTAAAATATGCATAGTAATTGTCAAAATCTATATCACAAATTAAAATAAGCATAGTAATTGTTAAGTTAAATCATTTTATAAAGGTAAAAGGAAATTCAAAATTATTTGTAACAAGGTTGAAAACAAAATATTACTAATGGGAAGCATAGTGATTAAAGTAAATAGAATAAGAATATTTAAAATATGTATTCGTAGGAAGTGTAAAATTCTTTAAAGATCTGCAACGAAGTAAAAAATACTCGCATTTATTTACATTTTTTTGTGAATGCCAATGAGACTGTGGAAATTAATGAATTGCGGATTTTAAAGTATTGCGTAAGGATAAAACTAATGATACCGCATCACTTTTTAAGAATAATTTATACACTTCTAGAATTGCATTCGGAAGTATAGATCTTGAGCAAACATCGGCTTAACTTTTCACGCTTATTTTATGTAAAAGTTTATAAGTATTATCACGTATTATTAATTATTCTGGTCATACCTTGTTCTCCCAAATAGCAGCAAGTTAAAGGCGGCGGTAGGATGAGAAGAAATGGTTTGTAGAAAGAAAACGAAATGAAATAATCGTTTGATATTACTGTATTCTCGTTGGTAATCTTTTTATTTAAAAGCACGAGAGCATTCTCATCACACATATCTAATCGTTACACAAATTAATATTCCGTCACATTATTGTCTGCTTTTTAATGAAATTAGAAAAGAACGTATAAATCGGCTTCAAAAATACTATATTACACGTATTTTTTTGTAAAATACACGTATAGATCAAAACGTGGCCTTTTCCTACGGACCGCTGTACCATCATCTTCGGAATTACCATTGGAAGATAAAAAATCTCGTTTCCTCTGGGCGTTCTGAAACAATATTATTAAACGATACATTTTGAAATGTGTAGCAACTCGTAGAAGACATATTATGCAAACATACAATTTCTACCTTTTTATCCCATAAGCTTTACATAACAACTCTAAATTGCTAGTATAAAAATAAATATCTGGCAATTTAAATGCAATGCAATTTGTTACAATATATATTATTTTGTACATGCATGGTACAAATTTCCAGAAACTTATGAGAAAGATGCTTTTCTGTCGAAACTTCTTCGAACAACTTCCAAGTCTGTGATTTTACATAAAAAGTCTATTAAAAAATTTTGGCGACTTACCTTATTAATTGAGACAATAATTCAGTCTCCTATTTAGTGCAAAAACTCGTGACATTTCAAATTTTAACAACTTACCTTATTTAACATTTGCCAGGTTATATAATAATTGATTGACACTTGGTAGATTATAACACTTGGTAGGTTATAAAATATATATGTACAAAGACGGACGACGATCCCTGCCGAATGATCCCGAGAGTCGACGAACGAAACATGTGTTATTAGTGAAGGTGTGCGTGTAACGCGTATATGTTTTATGTCGACAAAAATTTTGACTGGAGAAAAAGAAGGAGAAGGAAAAGAAGAAAAAGTTTCTACCTGTTCCATGAGACGATATTATGATATCTCGGTCATGCGTGGACAGATTTTATTGAAATTGGTCTTATTTGAAAGCTTATATGCGGTTTACATAAGAAAGATGCTTTTAAATTTAAAAAATATTGCAGGCGTGATGAGATATTAATGAAATAAGTTCCAGGTTAGGTTGGAATTGCCGGGGGACGAGTAAAGATACACGGTAGCGACAGTCGACATATACAGGGTGTCTTTCATGTACTTGGCGTCGAGACGCTAGCGCGTCTCTAGATTTAGGTAGTTGACAAAATTGTGGCCAACCACCTAAATTAACGATTATAGAAAATAATGTGCAATTAACTACACAATTACATTTTAATCGTAATTTGTAAGTTGTAATTAGAATACATTTTGCCCAACTCTGTCTGCAAGGAATCCCACACTACGCGGCACACAACACTCGCCGGGTGTGCGCAATGCATTTTCCCCACGTAAAAAAAAAAACCAGGTTGACTGAAGATGAATGCGGACTGGCCGCCTCCCGATGAAACAGGACGCAGGGCCATGTGTTATTTTAATTTTAACGAGTCATACGATAGGTAATTTTTAAAGCGCACAACAAGCTACTTAGTTGTGGCGCCAGGGGCCTGGTGTTACGTTACATCTTATTTGTTGATGTGTTTGAATTATTAGCGATATATGATAGGTAAACTTTCATGTTTTCTTCTTTAGCGGCCCTTAATAAGTCTGTGCATCCCTGAAGTAGAGTCAACATCCCGCAACAAAGCACGATTCACGAGCCTGGAGAAGCGCAACATTGTAGAAAAATCGCTGCTGCCGTCTTCCCTGGACACATCGACGCTTGAGCAACATCACGTGTACTTATATTCTGCTACGTCCAACAAATTATATCCATTATAAGTGCATATGTTTATAAGTAGTATAAGTATTTTCAAAGTCACAGAGCACCTTTAACATTAGATTTACCGACGACGATGAATATACTCTTCTTTTCTAAGGTGTGTCAACATAACAGAATTTCAAAATCGCTGACCTCGACATGTAGTAGCGATTTTCAACCTTATTCTGCGATGTTTAAGAGTTTGTAATTCCGAGCAACGCTAACCGATTTAGATGAAATATGCATATATCTTATTTGAATCTATAAAGGGCATTTTGTAAATTTTCAATAGAAGCTCGGATCAGAAAGTCTGAAAAATTGACTTTCCCCGTTTTATTTTGTTATTTATAATATAAAAATCCGATTTTTTATTCAAAACGGCGAAAACACGATGTATGTAGTAACCTGATTCTTTTAACTTCGTAAAAAAACCCAACTCGTTTGGTCCAATTTTAAAAAAGTTATGCGAACTTAAACAGTGTACGTATACTTTTGTCTACCACTGCGCGAGTATATCTACTACTCTGTCTGCACTCTCATACTTTATAAAATCTGTTCGAAATTAAGCTGTCGGGAGCACACTGCGATGAGGTCGGAACTTTTGTAGGCGAGAGCGGAAGGGAATCGATCTTAAATTTAGTTTATTTACACTATGTACACTATATAATGGCGTATAAAGGCTTCTCATCAACGAGTGGACGAGCCTTGTTCTAGTTTATTAAGCCTGCACAATCCGTAAGCTTTAGAACCGTTTAGCGAGGTGCCGCAATCCGCGATTTTAGATATAAGTACCGGCAAGATGCACCCGATTCAAAGTAGCGAGACAGAAGTTAACGTATAGCGAGACTCGTAAAGGATGGGAGTTCAAACCACACTATCCCAGGAACCGACAACGGCTTCCGGGAACACAGATTGATTTCTCCTTCCATCGATCGCTGCTCGATGGAAGGGAGCGGTGATCGACGCTCCGCGTGAGCAAGCAGGCCGTGCCGTGAATCATAGCCGTAGCGCGAGGTACAGCTCGCGAGATGGGGCTGTGGTATCGCTTTCCCATACATTTCCCGCCCACCTTCGTCGATAGACGAACGAAGCGTCGCTGGCTGCTAGCCGATTGGGGTATGAACGTGGCGTGATCCGATTGCAGCGACGGTGGCGCTGCTCGGCTCAGGCGGAGGTCGATCGACAACTTAGTTGAGTGCATCGATGTTGTGTTGCGTCGCAGCTGCTGAATTGTCGGGATCGTCTTGAACAAACGGCAAATATATAAGTTTACATATGGGACGTTGTAACTCGGTGCGCGCCGTTTTAAGAGTTACGACTCTCGTTAGGCCATCGGGGCCGGGATGTAATTGAGTGACCCGGGCTAGTGGCCACTTGGCAGGGGACAGGAGCTCTGACCGTAACAGGCAGAGATCGCCGACGCGGGGTGGCGGATGTTGCTGCGTCCATTGGCTTGCGGGCCTGCAAGTGCTGGATGTACTCCGCTGACCAGCGACGCCAGAAGTGCAGACGCATCTGTTGAATCAGATGCCACCGGGAGAGTCGTGAACCGGGCACGCCGTCGACGGAGGGATCCGGGACAGACAGCAGAGCGTCGCCGATGAGGAAGTGGCCAGGTGTCAGGGTGCTGATGTCATCAGGGTCGTCGCTTAGGGGTTGCAACGGGCGCGAGTTGAGGCACGCTTCAATCTGGGTCAGAAGCGTCGTCATCTCCTCGAAGGTGAGTTTTTGCTCGCCTATGACGCGGCAGAGGTGGTGTTTCACGCTTTTGACCACGGCCTCCCAGGTCCCTCCGAAGTGTGGAGCGGCAGGGGGGTTGAAGCGCCAGTTAATTCCCTCGCCACTCAAGTGTGCCCGTACTCCTCCATCAGCAGTGATCAGCTGAGGCAGAAAGGAGCGCAGCTCTCTTTCGGCGCCCACGAAGTTGGTCCCTCGGTCGCTGTAAAGGGCCGTGCATAGGCCCCGTCGGGAGGTGAACCGTCGCAGTGCAGCAATAAAGGCCTCAGAGTTGTAATCAGAAATCACTTCCAGGTGGAGAGCGCGGGTGGCCATACACTGAAAGACAGCGATGTGACCCTTGTGGGTGCGCTGGCCTCGTCCGCGCGCGATCAAGAGGACGAAGGGCCCGGCGTAGTCCAGTCCGACGTGGAGGAATGGTCGTCCGGGATTGACTCGAGCAGCGGGAAGGTCCGCCATAAGCTGCTGTCCGGGAGTTGCGCGCCACCGCAAGCAAGTGACACAGCGGTGTAGGTGAGCCTTCACCCCTTGACGTCCTTGGAGGATCCAGTAACGCTGGCGTAGTGTAGCTAACGTGAGCTGTACCCCTCCATGCAGTGTTTGGCGATGGGCTTCGTCCACGATAAGCCCCGTGAGCAGTCCTCCTTTTGGCAGGATGATGGGATGCTTCTCGGGCATCGGCAGCGGAGCGTGCTGCAGTCGGCCTCCTACTCTCAGCACTCCCTGCTCGTCGAGGAAAGGGTTGAGGCGCAGCAGCTTACTGCGGCTCGGCAGAGGGCGGCCTAGCTCCAGCTGTCGGACGTCCGCTGTGAAGGCCTGGCGCTGCACCAGGAGTATCCAACGCGAGCGGGCAGCAGGGAGCTCGGCAGAGGTCAGTGGGTGAAATTCGTTTTTCGTGCCTCTCCGATACTGGCGTCAGCGCAGACTCCAGGCCGAGAATCTGAGCAGAGCTCGGAGCGATAAAAAGCGCGTTAGAAGCGCCTCGCCAATAGCAGGCTCACCCGACACCGCGACATGGGTGACCACTCTCGCCTCGAGGTCCGTCAAAGGTCTTTCCACCGGTGTCTCTTCATTCCAGGCCGATAGAGTGCTCAGCCAGGACGGTCCGGACCACCAGAGCGTGAAGTCCGGTAAGTGGCTAGGTGGGATGCCCCGAGACGCACAATCGGCTGGATTCTCTAGTCCCGAGACGTGATGCCACTGGGCGTCGGGCAGCTCGCGTTGGATGGTTGCTACTCGGTTGGCCACGTAGGTCTGCCATCTCGATGAGTGCTCGCGGATCCAATCCAGGGCGATTGTGGAGTCACTCCACAGGTGAGTGGGCACCGGTTCTAGTACCATACTAGATCGCGTCACGGACATCAATCGGCTGAGGAGCGCGGCAGCGCACAGTTCTAGCCAAGGTAGCGTAACCCTCTTTAATGGGGCGACCTTGGTCTTAGCAGTCACCAACTGGCATCGCACCTGGTTCTGAGCATCCACTGTTCGCAGGTAGATGACGGCAGCATAGGCTCGTTCCGATGCATCCGCAAACCCATGGAGTTCCCGCGACTGAGTAGATGGGTGAAGCCTCAACCAGCGTGGAACCACGATGCCGTTTAGGGTAGGCAGCTCCCTCAGGAACTGGCTCCATGCCGCGGCCTCGTTAGTCGGCAACGGTGTGTCCCAGTCTATTTTCAACAGCCACAGGGATTGCAGGAATATTTTGGCTGTGACGGTGACCGGGGCAACCAATCCCAGCGGGTCGAAGATGCGGGCCAAATTCGAGGGAACCGACCGTCGCGTGATTCGTTGTCCACCGGGGACAGCCTGTACCTGGACCCGGAAGCTGTCGTCCGCCACGCTCCAATGCACGCCCAGGGCCGTATGAGTGGCGTCCGTCTGCCACTTGATCTCCGGGATGGCATCGCCGGTGGGGAGGGGCTCCATTAAGGCTGGTTCGTTGGAGGCCCACTTCCTCAAGTTGAACCCGCCCGCCTTGCAGAGTTGAAGCAGTTCCTTCTATAGTTCGATGGCTTCCTGTACCGAGTCAGCGCCGGTCACGACGTCGTCCATGTAAACGTCGCGTCTGAGGGTGGCCGTGGCGCGAGGGAAGAGTAGCTGATTGTCCATGGCCAGCTGGTGCTGCGTGCGTATGGCCAGGAACGGAGCACACGCGAGCCCGTAGGTGACCGTGTTCAGCTCATAATCACCCACCTCGCTGTCGGCCTGCTCCCTCCACAGAATGCGCTGATAGCGGCGGTCGTCGGGATGCACGAGGATCTGGCGGAACATTTTCTCTACATCCGCCGTCATGCAGACCTGGTGAACTCGCCATCGCAGGAGGAGCTGCTGGAGCCCCGGTAGCAGGTTGGGCCCCACCAGCAGCAGGTCGTTGAGGCTCTTGCCGTTGGTGGACGGGTAGGAGCCGTTGAAAACCACTATCAGCTTGGTAGTGGTGCTGCTTTCCTTCCGGACTCCATGATGAGGCAAGTAATAGTTTGCTCCTGGAACGTCGTAGCTAGGAACCTTAGACATATGCGCGAGATCGTGGTACTCACGCATAAATTCCAAGTAGCTCTTGGTGAAGATGGGGTCTCGGCTGAAGCGGGTCTCCATCTTCTCTAGCATTCGCCTGGCTGCATGGCGGGAATCGCCGAGGACCGCGTCATCCCGGAACGGCAGACGGACCTGATACCGTCCGGAAGGCAGCCGTGTGTGAGTAGCTTGGTAATGATCGTCACACTGCTGCTCCTCCACGGAATAAGTTGGTGGCTCCAGTAATTCTTCCTGTTCCCAGAAGCGTTGTAACAGCGGTAGAAGCTCCTCGTCGGCAGAGCAAGTAAGTGAGACGGGAGTATGGTCACTCGACTTCTCGGGTTCGTCAGCAGCGGGGGCAGGGCCGGAGATGATCCAGCCGAGCGACGTCCTTTGGGCAGTGGGCTCGTCCAGGCACCCCTTGCGTACACCATCCTGGAGGATCCAGGAATAGACGTCGGAGCCCAAGAGAACGTCCACAGAAGCGTCCCCGGTGAAGTCCGGATCGGCCAACGGAAGCCCGTCCAGGTGAGCCCAGATGCCTGACCGCGTCCCGGGCCGTGGTTGGTACGAAGTGATCCGGGGCACTACTAGGGCCGTTGTCGTCTGACGGCCTGCAGAGCCAGAAGCAGCGGTAAAGGCTAGGCGAACCTGTCCATGGGCCCGTTCGGAGTGCCGCCCGCCAATGCCAACAATCCGGATGCGGGACGGTTTCCTCGGCAGACGCAGGTGTTGGGCCAAAGCTTCGCTGACTAAAGACACCTCACTACCCTGGTCTATGAGCGCTCGCACCTCCTGTGGGTCGCCGTCGGGAGGTAGCACTCGGATCCGGGCCGTCGCGAGTAGGACGGAGGGCAGACCGCGAGCTTCGACGCGTGACGTGTTGATGGAGGCCCGAGGTTCGTCGGGGCCAGTCGAGTCCTGGCTGGCCTCATGTATCGAGGTATGGTGCTTCCCCTCGTACAGCTGGCATCGTTTATCCGAGGGGCACTCGTTCACTTGGTGTCGGCCTAAGCAGTTGTAGCACAACTTCGCGGACACCAGGGCTTCGCGACGGTCACAAGCACTCTTAGACCGGTAGGCGCCGCAATACAGGACGAAGTGGTTCGCCCCGCACAACCCGCACTGTGCCGGAGAGCGTTTGGTTACCTGCATGACCTTGGCGGACCTCTGGCCTCCGGCAGGTTTTGCTGTGCATCCTTCCAGTTGACCTTTAGTCCGGTCCCCTTCAAGCGCACCGACGGTGGTGATCCGCGTTTTAAGGAACGCCTTCAGCTCGTCAAAGGTCGGAGGGGTCGTCTGGGCACCGAGCTGCGTCTCCCACTCTCGTCGCGACTGTCGATCCAACTTCTCGACCAACCAGTACACCAACCAGTCCCCGGTGGCATCAAAGGGGCGCTCCATGGCGGCGAGGGCCTCGACGCAATCGCAGGCTGTGAAGTAGAAGGACTTGAGGTCCGTCGCAGATTCCCGAGTGATGGTTGGCAGTCCGAAAATCGTGGCCATTTGCGCCTGTACCAGCAGCCTTTCATTGGCGTAGTGTTCTTTTAGCAGCTCCCAGGCGCGGGCGAAGGTAGTAGCGCGGACAGGGAGACTCCTGAGGGCTAGGAGGGCGTCGCCCTTTAAGCAGCCCCGAAGGTAATGCAGCCGTTCTACGTCCGTGATTGTCCCGTCGCGTATGACGAGGGACCGGAAAAGGTCTCGAAAGCCGGGCCAGGACTCATAATTTCCTTCGAACTCTGGCAGAGGCAGGCGAGGTAAGGAGGCTTTGGAGCGTAAAGCAGCGGTAGGCGCACTGCTAGAGGTTCCCGACTCCGTCCGATCGTCCTTGAAGACCTGTAGCCTATCAACGAACAGTGCTTCCTGGAGTAGAAACAACTCCTCCGTCACCTCGTAGAGTGTTTCGCGGAAATAAGTTTCCTCTCACTTCCCTGGTTCGACCAACGCAAGCAGCTGGTCCCGCTGCTGATCAAATTTCTCCCAATTCTTGCGCAGGATTCCTATCCGCGATTCGAGGGCTCCAGGAGTGATTTTAGCAGCGCCTAGCTTTTTCAAGTTATCGAAGGCACGCGCGATTCGTCCCGAAAGGTCGTGTTGACTCTCGAGTAACCGTTCCATTGTTTGCAGGTCTGGAGGTCACGGATGGCGGTTACACGGACACTGGTAACTCCCGAACGTTTTACAATTTGCCGATTCCGTAGGCGCGGATCCGGCTCGAAGGACCAAATGTTCGAAATTAAGCTGTCGGGAGCACACTGCGATGAGGTCGGAACTTTTGTAGGCGAAAGCGGAAGAGAATCGATCTTAAGTTTAGTTTATTTACACTATGTACACTATATAATGGCGTATAAAGGCTTCTCATCAACGAGTGGACGAGCCTTGTTCTAGTTTATTAAGCCTGTACAATCCGTAAGCTTTAGAACCGTTTAGCGAGGTGCCGCAATCCGCGATTTTAGATATAAGTACCGGCAAGATGCACCCGATTCAAAGTAGCGAGACAGAAGTTAACGTATAGCGAGACTCGTAAAGGATGGGAGTTCAAACCACACTATCCCAGGAACCGACAACGGCTTCCGGGAACACAGATTGATTTTTCCTTCCATCGATCGCTGCTCGATGGAAGGGAGCGGTGATCGACGCTCCGCGTGAGCAAGCAGGCCGTGCCGTGAATCATAGCCGTAGCGCGAGGTACAGCTCGCGAGATGGGGCTGTGGTGTCGCTTTCCCATACAAAATCCTATATAGTACTCTAACATATGTTTTATCTGTTTTATATATATATTTTTTTTAAGTTGCATATAATCTGCGTGTACATATTCTGTGTACTAATTTTTTTTATACTGCTTTGTATATTTTATAACTAACTAACTACATGTGTATTCACAACTTATTGTAAGTGCATTCTATATATTCATTTCGCGCATACACGCACTAGTAATCTGATTATAGAAATATAATAATGTTATTTATTTATAGTTTTTAAGAATTAAAAATAAAGTTATTCAATATTTGTAAACATCACACGCATAAATATATGTAATGCAGTGGATGATACGTATATTTTATGAAATGCATGGTATATCTAATAATCATAAAAATAAAAGCAACTGTAATGAAATAAATGAAAATAAATTGTTATCAAGTTTGATTTCATTTTCATCGTATTGATAACAACGTCTTAAATATATACATCCCAATATATCTAGCCTAATTTAGTCTTAATAACGTCTGTTAAATGTCAAAAACTGACCTAACCTGTGCCTTATCGACACATCTCAAAGCCGTCTGTAAAAAGACATCTTAAAGATGTCTGTAAAAAAACATGTCAAAGCCGTCTGTAAAAAGACATCTCAAAGCCGTCTGTAAAACGACATCTTAAAGACGCCTGGAAAAAGACGTCTTAAAGACACCGGAAAAGACATCTTACAGACGCCTGAAAAAAGACGACTTAAAGACGCCAGGAAAAGACGTCTTAAATATGTCTGTAGGATGTCTGTAAGACGTCTTTAAGATGTCTTGATTCGTGACATAAGACGTGCAGAAGACCTGTATAAGACGTGAAAACGACGTTCACGGACGCATTAAAGACGTCTGGAACGTCTGACTCCAGACGTCTTTAAGATGTCTTTAAGATGTCTGTGTGCTGTCTGGGGTAGTTATTACCAGGGATTGTAACCGCCGCCTAACCCTAATCCGAATCCGGTTAAACGAGGGTAGGTTACTGTAACCCGTAGTAACCCCGAAGGAACGGCTCCCAAAGAGTACAGAGAGCCGGTTAACCCGCTCAGAGCGGGTTACAAGTGACATACGACATTCTACGTCCAAAATCCGACTATGGTCGCTCCACGCTCGTCGACCGCTGCGATGCAACTACAACTTTAACAAGAACCGGCTTGCATGTAATGACGTCAAGCACTTGCAGGGTTTTGTTTCTCGGTCTAATTTTTAATCTCTCGAAGAAAAATGTGACGAATTTTTTTGAGTTATACCCACGACATTACATGCAAATCTTTTCTTGGTAAAATTGCATCACCGTGATGAATGGCCTATAACAAATGTCGTAACAATTCTGTAGAAGTTCGAAAGGTAATTTATTTATTTATAATAAAAATAATATTTTGTAACACAACTATTATATATACGAAATTTACTGATTTGTAAAAAAATAGTATGTAAGTGTTAAAATGAAAACACAATGTTTAAACTATACGGTTATGGAATATATACACAGCATGTATACAGAAATAAGTACATACAAAAGAACTAGCACATTGTATATACAACATATACAAAATAAGTAACGTGTGTGCCTACACAAAACATAAAAAATGAATACTACACATATATACAATATATACAAAATAAGTACGTACATTACGTATATACATACATATGTTGAGAATAGCAAAGTACATGAGTTATAATAACGACTATTCGAGGCTATCGATTCTCGAATTTTCGGTAACGCGTCTGCCTATCGTAACATGTAAACAGCAAGGCAGAGTCTGGAGCTGCCGTTCAGGAATATCACTTGTGTTCGCGGTCTATTTGGTATATTCTAAACGCTATTTTACAACAACATACGCAAAACAAATATAAACAAAATATACAAAATATGTATAGAAAACAAACAATGCACACACATACATATACATAAGTTCATTATTCCATCTCATTTGTCCTGACGACCATTATATCATCCAAAATATCGTGATCTAGAGACGCGGTAGCGTCTCGACGCCAAGTACTATTAGCGCGCGGAAGGAAGACTCCTGGCAGACGGTGCGGTCCGCCGCTAGCTCCGCCTGAATCTCCGTCTGTGTACATCGAAGTAAGTAGATGTGGCTGATGCCACCAACAACAAAAATACATGTGCTCTGTCTTTATGAGTGTGCACCAATCGGTGACAAAAACCAATCGTCATAGCGACGGACCGCACCGCCTGCCAGGAGCCTTCTTTCCGCGCGTTAATAGTACATGAAAGACACCCTGTATATGTCGACTGTCGCTACCGCTATCATTTACTCGTCCCCGGGCTATTCCAACCTAACCTGAAACTTATTTCATTAATATCTCATCACGCCTGCAATATTTTTTAAATTTAAAGGCATTTTTCTTATGTAAACCGCATATAAGCTTTCAAATAAGACCAATTTCAATAAAATCGGTCCACGCATGACAGAGATATCATAATATCGTCTCATGGATCTGTCAGAAACGGTAATAAGATTTTTCTTCTTCTTCTCCTGATTCTCCAAGAAATTTTTCGTCAACATAATACGTATATACGCGTTACACACACACCTTCAGCCAACACATGTTCGTTCTTCATTCGCCGACTCTCGGGATCATTCGGCAGGGATCGCCGTCCGTTATTGTATATATATATATATATATATATATATATATATATATATATATATATATACCTATACTATTTTGATTTTTATAACCTACCAAGAGTCAATCAATTATAACCTGCTAAGTGTCAAATAATATAAGTGGTCCAAATTTGAAATGTCAGGAGTTTTTACACTACATAGGAGACTGAATTCTTGTTTCAATTAACAAGGTAAGTCGCCAAATTTTTTTAATAGATTTCTTATGTAGAGTCGCAGACTTGGAAGTTGCCCGGAGAAGGTTCGACAGAGAAGCATCTTCTTTTGCATAAGTTTCTGGAAATTTGTACCATGCATGTACAAAATAATATATATATTGTAACAAATTGCATTGCATTTAAATTGCTAGATATTTGTATACCAGCAATTTAGAGTTTTTATGTAAAGCTTAATATTATAGAAATGAAGGGGACGCCCAGGACTTGGATAAATATGAAGGGGACGCACAGGCTTGGATATAGAATTGAAGGGGACGCACAGGCTTGGATGGATAGATATGAAGGGGATGCACAGGCTTGGAGGTTCTCCGGAGAAGATTAGATAGATAGACAGAGTATCTTGTTTCGCACAAGTTTTTGGAAATTTGTCAAATCAGGTAAATCGACAAAATTTGTCAAGACATAGCATTAAGAATTATTAAGAAAATAGATTATGGTGGACTGCTTGCAATGTAGAGCAAGTCACATTAGTGAAGAAAGTACGCTGAAAACACATCTCCCTTAATGCTTTTCAATCTTTTGTGAATAAAATTCGTAATACTTTAATAAAATCCACAGCATTTGCCATACTATTCATTAATTCATTAATTTTTTGATTCCCATTAACAATATTTCAATTCACCAATAAACATACTAAATTAATTTTATTTCAACACCAATAAATTGTGTGTTGAAAATATTGGATCTCTTTGTTCATGTTCGCTGAATTATTACCATAAGCATTTATTTAAATTTTCTGTAATAAGACTTTCTGTCATACGCTCTTACCTCCTTTGGACACATTATGTAGTCTCTACACTGACTATAGGAAAAGGCTACTCTATTTCTATATAAGTAAGTTCTACTACGTTAAGTTGTATACAGGGTGTCCCAAAAATGTCGGAGTTCCTTGAAAGGGATGACTCAGGGGGTGATTTGAAACAACTTTTTCCTTAGCGAAAATATTGTCCGAAGCTTCGTTAACGAGATATTAACAAAAAACCCGGACCAATCAGAGCGCGCGCCTTCCGCCCGAGCTCCCGCGGTAGCGTTGGCTACGCGGTAGGCGGCTGCGCTTGTACTACGCACGTACGAACAAGCAAGTCGGCATGCATCGAAGGAAACCGCGTTACACAGTTTTTTTTCTAAAGCAGAATCTTAAATAATAATTATTTGAAGTGAAAGGACAAGAAATACGTAAATTTCGTTTTCAAATACCGCATAAACGAAAAGGTAATGTAACAGAAAATGTACGACAAGTGATCGTAATTCGTTATTGAGGTAAAAACCCGTAGTTTAATAGCGGCCAACACAACTAAATTTAAAAAATAATATTAGGTGTATGAATAAATTCTTTCCGACTTCGGCAGCTTTGTACTGATTACATAATCAGTACAAAGCTACCGAATTTCTGTCGCGGTGATATTCGTAAGCTGCCAGCAAAATGGCAAAAGGTAATTAACAATAGTGGAAATTATTTTGTGATTGATTTGTTTTCATATTTTTTAAATGAAACTGTTATTGTACCCTAAAATCGGGAAGAATTTATTTCTACACGTAATAATCAGCAATAAATTAAATAAAACTCACCCATTCGGACATTCCTTTCCTTCCTTTTCGTAAACCTGTGTCACTGGGTCACTGTACCGATCCTGATCATCGGTGGACGAAAAGATTTATGGTAGGGTAGCGCCCAGTGCTCAGCTGATCGCAGGACATCGCGATGTAAGAAATATAGACTTGTAGTTAGAGCTGTTCGAGTACTTGAATATTCGGGTAGCTTGAAATCCGAAACAATCCGGGGCTCGGTTTCCAAGCCGAGCCAGGTACCCGAAAGAACCAAGCGGCTCAGATAGAACCAAGTACTTGATTTTTTTTCAAGCGACCCGAAAGAACCGGGCCGCTTGGAAAGAAGCGAGCGGGCCGAATGAACTTTGAGCAGATCGAAAACTATTTGTCCAATTAATTTGAAACTTGGTACACATATTCTCAATGGTATTATCTAAAATGTAGCATATCATTTTATTTTATGCGATAACCCATTCGTATATAATAAATGTTTTAAGTTTGTCCTGTTAGGTAAAAAATTAATAATGGTATTCATCTTTCTCTCTTTTGTACAATAATTTTTTTCTTCTCAAATCGGTATGCTGCATTGTAGATAGTTTATTAATGAACACTAGAATCATGGTCTTTCTCATGTTAGATAAACCTGGGACCGTAAAATTGTTAGCCCGTTAAAAGAAACGCGTTTCGGGTATTGGGAGAAAGGAAGTGGCAAAAATATTACGAGACAAAGTTGTAATTAATATTGAACGTAAACAGCTCACGCCGAGGGTGAACGAAAGATCTGCGTGAAAAAGGTGCAAGTACGGCAAAATTCATTTCATTGAACTTGTCTCATTTCATGTGGTGGCAATTACGACGAAAATACGCGTCTCGTTGTTTGAAATTCTTTTTCCAACGGAAGGTCGTGTTTAATAACTTTGGCGAAAAAAATACAAGACACGTACAATTCAGCGGAGGTCCTTAAGAAATAAATGTGGCATGTCATTATACTTTGCTACGGTCGGTACGAAACGTTTTATTATTTTATTGGTAGTAGCATAAATCCGCATAGGTTCTACGCCGTAAGGGCGGAAGGCCGTTTTACATGTACCTGCAGCTAAATCCACGTGGACAAGGTGACGCGGAAAGGAATAAGATAATTAGCATACGGATTTCAGAAGAAAAAAATTTATTGTACAAATGAGAGCAAGGTGAATATCACCTAACCAGTACCGTTTTGAAGACGTCTTTAAAACGCCTTTGTGCTATCTGGGAAGCTACTCGAATTGAAATAATTATTCAAATCTCTTCAAGGTACTTGAAAAGCAACAAACTATCAAACTATTCGATTAACCGAGTACTTGGCTCGCTTCGAAAAAAAACGAATTTTACTCGGTTTGAATTTCAAGTATTTGAACTTTTTAAGTGTTTAGCAGCTCTATTACCCACCATCTCTTAATCGACCGTAATAACGGAACACGTAACTCGCTTAATCAAGACTAAAAACAATAATACCTACTTAGTATAACGCGTGCAGCCCGCATGCAACATTTCATACACTTTAGAATAGTTCATGAGTTAGACGCTGTTGATGAGTAGAGGACGCTAAATTCAGTTCTCAAATTACAGGTCGGTAACACAGTTTCGCTGGAGACACAAACCCCCATAAACCCTAACCTAGAACTACACACTGTTGACCGCCAATACTGAAACAAATATACAAAAACTGTACAAAAACATTATGAAAACTGTATAGAAAATGTATGAAAACAATATAAAAACTGTATAAAATCTGTTTGCAAACGTTCGGTCAAAAACATTTAAACAAATGCATCTGTGTTTTTTGTTTTCCATTGTTCTGGGAGCATTCATAAACATTTGTATGTAGATCTAATTAGGCTTTACCTTTTCGATCTATCTATACTTCGGGGATAGTTTGGCTTAGACAGCGTTACAATCCCTGGTTTCCTTTAACTAATGTATCGACATTTCTAAAATGACACACAAACGTCTTGAAAATGTCTTTTAAACGCCTCTTCCAAACCTAACCAAGACGTCTTAAAGACGTCTTAAAGACGTCTTAAAAAGCCTGTTTCGGACCTAACCAAGACGTGTTCTGGACGTCTTAAAGGACGTCTTAAAGACGTCCATTTTCACAAATCAAGACGACAGGCGTTCGGACCTACAATGGACGTAAAATGGACGTATTTAAGACGTCCCGTGCTATCTGGGGTAGGAACAACACGTTCCATGAAAAATAAATTAAGTGATCAGTGTTAGTAGGCGTGCAGTGAAGTGAATATTTGGTACATTAACCCGGACGCACTTGACATTGCGACCCTTAACTTTGGATGGTGGCGTGTACCTGAGATCAGCTGTGCACTCGGCGCGTCTGTCGATGACCAGGATCGGTTCAGTGACCTAGTGATACAGGTTTTCAAGCTGGAGGAGAATTTCCGAAAGGGTGAGTTTTAGTTACATTATTGGCGACAATTATTTTTTAAATGTAACGCTGGCTATGGCCTATTTCCGGCGATAATTCTCCAAATTTCCGTACGAAAATTTTTCTTCGCAGTTTTTACATGGACCTATTTATTATCAACAACAGTGTTGGCCGTTATTGAACTACGGATTTTTATCACAATAACCAACTACGATCACTTTTCGTTCGTTCCCTGTTGCATTAACTTTTCGTTTGTACGTTATTAAAAAAGGAAATTTACGTGTTCCTTATCCTCTCACTCCAAATAATTATTATTTTCGATTCTTCTAAACAAAAACAACTGTGTATTCGTCTTTTTACGTTACACATGATTTTCATCCATTTATCCTTTATTCATTATTCACTTTAAATGGCAAACAAACCATGGCAAAAGGTTAGATTTTTTGGTTACGTCTTTTTCATTTGCCATTCTACGCAATTTTCTTCGATGCTTGCCGCCTTGCTTGTTCGTAGTCGTAGCGCGGCCCAGAGCGCGGCCCAGAGCGCGGCCCCGCTAGCGCGGGAGCTCCAGCGGAAGGCTCGCACTCTAATTGGTCGGGGTTTTTTCTTAACATCTCGAAAACGAAACCCCGGATCCCAAAACGGTTAAGGACGTTTCGATGTCTTTTTGCATCAGGATATTGCATGTTCCGGGATGTCCCTCAATTCTGGGACACCCTGTATGTCGACTGTTGCTACCGCTATCATTTACTCGTCACCCGGCCAATCTAACCTAACCTGAAACTTGTCTCATGGATCTGTCGAAAACGGTAAGATTTTTCTTCTTCTGATTCTTCAGGAAATTTTTCGTCAAACATAATACGTATTGTTGCGGGCACCCTATGGATAAGATCCATGGCCCGCTGGTGCTCGAGACGAAGACAAGAGACAGCGAGAAGTAGGTGATCGTAGCGATCACCTGTCAAGCTGTCAATCGAGAGTCAACCGTCCTAACGTGCAGACGTGTCGTTGCTGCCATTACAGAGTCTTGAAGCTTGTATTCCGTTTTTCTTGTATTATATTCCTGTTAATGTTCTGTTACTCTGGTTGTACATTAAAGCCCTATTATGTCGAGCGCGAAACGTAACAGTATATATACGCGTTACACGCACACCTTCAGCCAAAACGAACTAATACATGTTTCGTTTGTCAATCGCTATCTTCACTATGCAATCTACTCCAAATTTTGGCAGCTTACAATCAGGTTATAACCTGACGAGTGTCAAATAAGGTATGTTGTCCAAATTTGAGATGCCACGTTTTTACAAATATGTATCGTTGTACCATTGAATTGCAACCAAATTCGAAGTGTTTATAAGGAAATGTGTTGGGTAAGTGCGAACAGCGGTTGCTTCGCAAGCGAAAAGTTTGGGTTCGATTCTCCTCACCGGGAATTTTTTGTCCTAAACCAGGCCTGAAAAAGACGTGTTTAAGACGTCTTTTGAAGTTCTTCAAGACGCCTTCTGGACGTCTGTAAAACGTCTGTTGGAAAGAAACTGTTGAGCTTATAGAAAAAAAACCTTCAGTTGGGCCTATGGAAAGAAACCTTCAGTTGGGCCTGCGTTGGTTACAATCGCTGGCCCATTTAAAAATAGCGCGATACTTCAACAGTTGGCCAACAGATAACACGTCATTGGCCCAACAAACTCCCAGCAAATAAATGCTACTGGGGTAATAACCAGGGATTGTAACCGTAACCCTAAGCCGGTTTGGTTCTCAGTACCGTAGGCTAACCCGCATAACCGGATAACCCGAGGCATCCAGGCACAGAGTTACCCGGTTAACCCGCTCTTAGAGCGGGTTACAGTAATACGGTAGAGGGCGTGGTTTTTCCATATTTTCGTGAAATCGAGCTGTACTTATGAATTTTTATCTCAAAAACTGTATATCGCATTAGGTTCATTCTTTTTTTGTTTTAATATAGAAGGTTTTGCCTATTTGAATAATATTTTTTGAAATTGTAAAATTATTTATGTAACGTCAAATTATAAACAAATTTTTATTTTGCAAATTTCTCCCCGAGGGTGACATGTTTGTAAATTTGAAAAAAAATGACAATATTCTTTGAAATTCTACCTACAAACTAAGGTCCCTCCTAGGATGGAGTCTTTAATATTAACGTCACATTGAGCTGTTAAAGACAATAGTGCGCCCCGTTTCAGGTAAGCCATCCGCACGCTCCGCTATTACGGTCGGTAGACCATACATACGACTTGTATCCCCTATTACTTGATTCAGATGTAGAAAGATATCGACAGGTCTTGTACCCGTATAAATGGTGTCTTTCATAGCTGCAGAAGGATTTGTTTAACCTTTTTGATATGGATTTAAACAAAGGTTATATTAAAAAATTCTTATACCATGTAATGTTGTGTTTAAACGTAAATATACCTATTCATTTTATTGCTTTTTTACTTAGAATCTTCACAATACGAGCAATAAGCGAAAGGTTCCGTGGGATTTCACACATTTTCCAGGTATTTTGGGCATATAGGTAATATCAGGGATCGAAATAAACAGTTATCTTTCGTTTTTTAAAAAATTCAGTTAGAACTTATATGTTGAGTTTAAGCAAATATCTGTTCCTGGATAATTTTTATGGAAAGAACTGTTACCCTTAGTAACTTCTTTAAAACTTGACAGTAAAATTGTAGGGTACTACATACAAGGTGTTCCTCTACATGTCGGGCAAAATTTAAGGAGTGATTATAGACGTCAAAATAAAACGAAAATGAAGAATAAAAAATTGTGGTGCTTCGTTTAGAAAATAAAAGCGTTTAAAGATTTAGCATATTCCGTTTGAAAGCGGGCAATCAGGCTAAGGACCGATACACGCGCAAGAAGTCATTCGACTCGAATGTTTCGAGGGCTAATCCGAACGGGCCGTCCCGCGAGCAGGTAAGCCCAAATTACTGTTTAACCTCGTCCGGATGTACCATAAATTCACCAAGGTTCGAATTGCTTTTTTTCCGTTTATTGCAATTTGAAATGACTGGAAGTTTCTCTGCAGCAGGTCAGGGAAATTTCCCAAGGTGAGTCACGCCAGGGGTAATCCGCAAAGGTTCCCCGTCATCGCCCCATGTTAGCATTGTTAGCATCTTGATGGCTCCTACCTAATCAGGAAATAGTAAAATCTCTCGAATATTTTAAATCCCACTTACGTATGTGACATCGTCGAGTTTGAACTGCGAAGACGTCAGTCTCACCAAATTCCTCAAACGAAATACATGAACCCTTTAATTTTGAACCCCTCGAATAACTTCCTCCGCGTGTACCGGTGCTGGACTTGTATATAACAAATCTTTAAACGCTTATAAATACAAAACGAAGCCCGAACCACAATTTCCGCTTCTTTTGCGTGGAATGACCTGCAACCATTTTTCGTAATGGCTTGATTTCACATAAACCGCTTCTTGAGTAATGAAACAAATTAAATAATTTTTATGGAAACTAAAATTTCAAGAAATCGGTTTAGACCAGATGTAAAATACCAGGAACGTGCAAAAACATTTGCGTATTTGTGTATACAGTTATTGCATGTACTTTATTTTAGTTGTAAAACGTTCGTTGCATACCTACTGGCTCCTGAGATCATAAATTCCTCGATTGAAGAATTAGTCAAATTCTCCCACCACTTTCGTTAAACTCCAAGCAAAATAAACGAAGAAAATTCTTGCTAACCAAGGATCAGTCTTCCTCCGCTCGTTTCCGTGTCCGTTTGCCAGTTCGCCAGTTCACCAGTCAGTTTGTTTTCGGTTTGCGAATTCGGTGATAGGTATTCAGCGATTGGCAAGATCGATCAAACACATTTGTCGGTTAGTTCCGGTGAAGTGACTTATAGTATATTTCATTGCGTCATTATATACGTAATGGAGCATCCTGTACGGCAGTTCTTCTCATTCGACGAGACTGATAAGAAGTCCACATGTCTTATCGAAGGATGCGGAATAAAATTAACAGTAAGTTATTTCTGTTGTGTATTTTTATGGATATTGACACAATTACGCGTTCTTTCTCTCTCTCTCCCTCCCTCCCGCCCTCTCACTCTCTCTCTCTCTCTCTCTCTCTCTCTCTCGCGCGCGCGCTCGCTCCCTGTCTCTTCCTCGCTTGCATAGACACACTCTACATTTGTAACAGTTAAATTACTAATAGATCATTTTGCCAAATACTATAGTTACAAATTCTTGTTCTTAATTTTAAGGGAAAGCATGCGGCTAATCAAACGCGTCACATGCAGTACTCCCACCCCAATGAATTTACGGTCATTAGGCTGCAGAAGGAGGTTGGGAAGAAAAGAAGAATGGAGGAAGGTTCCTCCACTTCGACCACATCATTGGAAATTTCAGAAAAAACCCTCATAAATGCTTGCGTCGAGTTAGTAACAAAAAATGGTCGACCAGTAAGCATAGTCAGTGATTCTAGTTTTAGAAAAATTATAGACCCAATAGTAAAATCAATACAGTCTTGTACAGCGATAAATACTAGCAATATTCGTGAAGCCGTAAAAAATAAAGCGTTGGAAATTAAAAACCAAATTAGAGACAAAATAAAAAATCAGTTAATAAGTGTGAAAATTGATGGAGCCACGCGGCAATTTAGATCGTCCCTAGGAATTAACATTTAATATATTATACACGAAAAAATTGTAGTTCGGACAATAAGCTTAAAAGAACTGTTCACAAGTCACACGAGCGTTAATTTAAAAAATATTGTTCTGAATGTTTTAAACGAATATGGAGTTAATGTTAAGAATATTTTTACATTAACAACCGACAATGGTGCCAAAATGCTCAAAATGATTCGGCTCATGGAAGAAGAGCAGCAAAATTATAATGAAAATGAGGATGATGAAATAGATGATAATTTTCTCAATGACTACCACGACGAATTTTATTTGGAAGGGCAACAGTTATTTAATCCCGACGATATTAATTTTCAAGTAGTAGGTGTACGGTGCGTTGCACATACGCTATAATTAGCCATTCATGACGCAATGAAAGTATTTCGAATAGAAGAGTTATTGCAGAAGACGCGGGATTTAATTAAAAAACTCCGAACTTCATCTATATCCATTATTTTGAAAACAATGAAACTAAAAAAACCTATTTTAGATTGTGCAACTCGGTGGAATTCCACAATCAACATGCTAGAGAGACTGGTCCAACTGAAAGATGTTTGCAAACAATTAAAGGAAAACAGTTTATTAGAAGACGAATGGACCACTATTAACCAATTAATATTAACGCTTGCACCAGCAAAAGTAGCCACAAAAAAAATGCAATACGAACAGTTGACCATGGGCGATTTCTATGCAGTGTGGCTGCAATGCAAATTCAGTTTGAATAAAGTAGAAACTCATTTTGCAAATATACTATCAACTGCAATAAATAATCGCGAACGTGAACTACTTAATAATAAATCATTGTTAGCATCCATTTTTCTTGATCCAAGATATAAAAATCTGTTATCCGAAGACGAAAGAGGCATAGCCATTAGCCAGTTAATAAGTATTTGGAAACGTTATAAATCGTTAAATTCAACAGAAACAACTGAGACACGGAACGAAAATCTTACTGCTTCTAGCATTCCTAGCTATGTCGATGATATCGAGCAACTTTTATTAGAAAAAGATACGCAAATAAAGACCAATAAAACAAATGCAGTTTTTAAAATAACTGCTTCGTTAAATGCATTTTCGCAAATTCCGAGAATAGATCGACACGAAAACATTTTACATTATTGGCATAATGACAAACACGGTTTTTCCGAGCTCCAAAAACTTGCAAATATTGTACATGCGGTTCCAGCAACGCAAGTGTCCGTCGAACGACTATTTTCAGGGCTGAAATTTATATTACATAACCACAGAAGTAGACTAAATCCCCATAAAAAACTTCAAAAAAGTAAAAAAATTACGCCAAGTACACGAACTCAAGTAAATCAAAAAAAAAAAAAAAATAGAAGATAGTAATAATAAGTCACAGAAAATAGAAGATAATAATAATTACAAAATAAAAAAAAGATGTGAAATCAAAATGAGCTGCAAGTACATAAAGATGCTTTCCAACTGTGCTTAAGATGACACAACTACATATACACAGCTAAAATGCTGTGTTCATACATTCCATTACTCATATCGCGGACACTTTAATTAACCCATCAAAAAGAATCCCATTTAAAAACATTGTCTTAAATTAATAGCTTTACAAAATTAATGATATACAAAAATTGCGCCAATTATAACAATGGCTATTTATACAAAGAGAAAAATGTATTAAATAATATTAAGCAGATATATTTTTATACAAATAAATATCTTAATACGAATAAATATTTTATTCAAAATACTTGGCGCTGATCTCCGAATTGGTGTCGCTAAACTGAATAAATATGTATATAAATTGCATTAATTTTTTCTTTCTTTCTTGTGCGCGCGTTCGTGAATGTGTGTATGCGCACATGCTACGTATGATATTAGAATTAAATATATGTAGAATAAATCTGACTGCGTTTCTAATATCTATATGTACATGTTTATGTATTTTCGATTGTAAGGGAGTAATTGTAAATGATTAATACTAAGACAATTAACATTTTTTCGGTTTCGCAGCGCCAAGTATTTTGAATAAAATATTTATTCGTATTAAAATATTTATTTGTATAAAAATATATCTGCTTAATATTATTTAATACATTTTTCTCTTTGTATAAATAGCCATTGTTATAATTGGCGCAATTTTGTATATCATTAATTTTGTAAAGCTATTAATTTAGGACAATGTTTTTAAATGGGATTCTTTTTGATGGGTTAATTAAAATGTCCGCGATATGAGTAATGGAATGTATGAACACAGCATTTTAGCTGTGTATATGTAGTTGTGTCATCTTAAGCACAGTTGGAAAGCACCTTTATGTACTTGCAGCTCATTTTGATTTCACATCTTTTTTATTTTGTAATTATTATTATCTTCTATTTTTTATGATTTATTTGATTTCATGTAATTGGCGTAATTTTTTTACTTTTTTGAAGTTTTTTTATGGGGATCTCACTTCTTTTTACAAAGATAATTTGCATTGGGAATGACCTCAGATAATTTTTAATATTATATTGTTGCGGACACCCTATGGATGAGATCCATGGCCCGCTGGTGTTCGCAACGAAGACAAGAGACAGCGAGAAGAAGATGATCGTATCGATCACCTATCAAGCTGTCAATCGAGAGTCAACCGCCATATCGTACAGACGCATCTCGTGACCACCTTAGATAATTGATCTTGTATTCTGTTACCGCTTTGTTGTTTTACGCCGTTAAAGGTTCTGTTACACTTGTTATACCTTCAAATTAAATTATGTCCAACCGAAATCATAACAATATTTATTATTATCTTCTATTTTTTGTGATTTTTTATTTGTTCTTCTATTTTTTATGATTTATTATTATTATCTTCTATTTTTTGTGATTTATTTTTTCATGTACTTGGCGTAATTTTTTTACGTTTTTGAAGTTTTTTATGGGGATTTATTTTACACATATTTATTTTACACATACACATGAAAATATGCTTATTTCATTTGCTCATGCAGAGAGTTACTTTCGCTTCGTCTGCATCGCTAACTGAAATAAGACACATTTACTAGTTATTTATAAATTATCACACGTACTTATATGTCAAGATCATTGAATGAATAATTGCGTATGCAAAACCCTACCTGAAAATTTGTGCGTACATAGTCTGGCGTAGATCACACTGCATCATCTTCTGCTTCGATTATCTGTAAATATATAATATATATATATTTACAAAGCCACGTTTTAGATATACAGGGTGTCCGCGGGAAGACTGAACAGCTGGATATCTCCTAAAGTATTGGAGATAAAAAAATAAAAAAAATACAGAATCGCATGGTTTGAGGGGGCCAGTTTATTAGCGCAGACGAATTTTTCCCTCGATTATTATTTTAAAAGATACGATGGTCAAGTTCGGTTTTTTAAATGGAATTATTTTTTTTGAAGAGGTCACTTGATAGTGCGTACCAAGACAAATTTAATAAGCTATAATGTATAAACTTTATTTCCACTGGTTTTTAAGATATTGCGCTTGCAAATTTACTGATTTTCCTTGGAAGAAAACCCGCTGGAATAGCAAGGACCGGGGACGGTCTTGCTGGCGCCGCGGGTGGCCTTGCCTATTGAAACAGATACCTACCTGCCAAAGGTCTACGCCGGGAATGGCAGGCCCAAAGGCTGGACAATTCTTTCCCGTCAGAAATGCTACTTAGGTAGGTACATCTGCGGTATCGAGAAGCGCACCGTTACTTTTATTTTGCACTTGCTCCTACGCTCGGATGGCCGGTTCTTTTGGGAGGGATGCAAGTTCGATTGGTTAGAGTTAGGAGGTGTGAAAGTTGCTAGACCAAATTTCAGCCATAGGGGGCAGATTGTATTAGGACCAATCGGATTTGCATCCCTCGCAAACGGCTGCTCTCTTGAGGAGAGCATCTTCACAGCAAAACCTCCCCCCCCCCCAATGACCACCTGCTCTCGCACGGAATACGTCAACGCATGCTTCTGTTTTGATATTGGAGCTGGTGTTTATACTCGAGAGATAAAGGATCTGTGTGAATTTTTAGGGAGGACCTCGCGTCGACAGCGGGCTACCCGTTTTCTTCTTGTGTCTCTCCACGAGGCGTATTGACGGTGGATTGTAGGAGCGTAGATGTCTGGATGCCAGTTATTGAATTCAGGAGACGATAGAAACACTTTATTACAAAACACACATACACTATAATATTAAAGTAAATGGTATTCCTCTCGGGCAGGAGTACTGATAATGATCGAACTTGCGCCCTACTTCACGCAGACCGATTACACGGAGGGTACTCGAGTCACACACTGCACATATGATACAGGGTGAATCTGGAGCTACGCCCGTCGAAGGATGTGGCCTGGTACCCCGTGACGAGGATAACCCCCAGCAGTGCCTCACCGAATTTTATGGCTTTTTCCGGAAAAAGGTATGAATCCTGAGCCGAACGTAGCGAATTGAGGTCGAGCCCCCGCAGTCGAGGGTGAAATATCCATTACAGCGTATTAAGAAATTCTTTTCTTCATTGCATCGAAAAGGACGTGACGCCAATGGATTCCTTATGTTTTTCTGATGAAAATCATACCAAATGTCATGCAAATCGGACTACTTTGACACAAGCTATTTGTACTCCTTATGTAAAAGTTGTCCTATTTACACGATATTTGGCATGATTTTCATCGGAAAAATATGAGGCATCCTTCAGTGTCACTTCCATATCGATACGATAAGAAATAAAGAATTATTTTATTCCTGGAACAGGTATGAATCCTCGGCCGACCCCGGAAAATTGTGGTCGACCCCCCGCAGTCGAGTGTGAAAATGTGAAATATTCCTTTCAGCGTAGTGTTACGTATGTGGAATTTTCCCATACGCCGCTCTCAACCATTTTTCGAGCTCGCGTCTGCGAAGGGAAAACGCCCTAAATTCCTTTCGCTTATCACACACCACTAATGGAAGTCAAGATCCCGACCAGCTGGATTTCGACCGTGAGAACGGGAGTGACACGACGACGACCCCGAAGGATTTCCTTATATGGAGATTCCTAACGAATCCCCACTCATTTTTGGGACTATATAAACCCTTTGGTTTCAACCCTCGTCGGTTCAAAGCAGTACAGTCACGTATAGAGTAACGTCGTGTCACGCTCGTACAGAGTTGGTTAAAATCCAGTAAGATCGGGCTCGAGTCTCCTTACGGATCAACAGTTAACCTCATAGAATCCGCAAGGCGGTTTATATTCTATTTGGCACTTTGAAATAGCCACTCTTACGCCCCGCATCGCCAGTGCGTTAACACCGTGCAACTATTGGTAATTACACACTATTTAATTATTTAATCGCGACACTTACATTTGTATCATATTGACTATTGAATATACGAATGGTGTTCACGTTGTAAATCGAGTAGATTCGTTAAACCCAGCGATCCTTATAATATTAGTAGCTCTCACCCACTGATACAACTTTACCGCTCGAGTTGTATCAAACTTTAATTAAGAGTTACGAGGCATCACTAACATTTCCCGCGACTCCCTGATTTCACATCAGGTTCGTTCGCAAACCTTTCACCAAAACAAGGAATCTTCTTCAACCCAGTGGCTCCCCGATTTCGCATCGGGTTCGTCCACGAAACTTCACTCCTCCTACGGCTCCCTGATTTCGCATCAGGTTCGTCCGTATCCTACAGCTCCCTGATTTCGCATCAGGTTCGTCTGTAAGTCTACCAACCTCCGAACAGCTCCCTGGTTTCGCACCAGGTTCGTCTGTGAATAATCCAACCTCCCAACAGCTCCCTGGTTTCGCACCAGGTTCGTCTGTGAACATCATCCTAGTGACTCCCTGATTTCGCATTGGGTTCGTTCACGTCGTTTCACCCTCCTGCGGCTCCCTGATTTCGCATCAGGTTCGTCCGCGTGTGAATCCATCCTAGAGGCTCCCTGATTTCGCATCAGGTTCGTTCTCGTTTCCGATAATCCTAGCGGCTCCCTGATTTCGCATCAGGTTCGTCCGCACTCTAACTAACAAACTCATAGACCGTATTCCTTGGGAAATACCCTTCTCGCCGGCCTCTCGCGTTGCCGCAGCCCCGGCTCGTAACAGAACTGGTGACAGCGGTGGGATGCTACTGCATTAGAATCGCCGTAAAATTTGGGTTTTTAAATACGTTAAAATCACTTGTAATTTAGTAGCGACAATATACTAGTTTTCTCTAGTCAAGTCACTTAGTAACTTTCAAAATGACAAGCACACAGGCGAACGTCTCTTCTAACGACATTATGAACCTGACAGTTTCAATCGCAAACTCAATGTCACTCTTGACGCAACGGACATGTATACAGAACATTACCATGTCAATTCCAACCTTCGACGGTGAAAGTCCACCCCTGACGCGGTTTGCACAAAATGTGGAAGATGGGTTAACTTTGATTCCTGAGGGTACGGAAGCCGAGTATCTTGCGATAATACTAACGAAACTGATCGGTCCGGCACGCAGGTGCACGTTAGAACATAAATTCAACTCTGTTAAGACATTAGTCCAACATTTGAAAAAGAGATTCGCGCCCGGTAGAAGTTTGTCATATTTTCAAGTCGAAATCGCGAAACTAAGCATTCGCGAAGGAGAAAGTCTGCGACAGTACGTCGACAGGACTAGCCATCTCGTTTATTGTGCGCGCGGAGCTATTCGGGAAAGGTATCTGGATCACGCTGAAGCCTTCGTCAAAGAAATGGAAAAAGACGTTAAAGAAAACTTCATTGATGGTTTACCGGATCGAATTTCCTGGAAAGTGTCGGCTCAGATTCAAGACATCAAAACACTTGAACAAGCTTACGACGCCGTGCTACAGATAGACAGAAAATTAAGGAATCGGCGTCAGTCGCCCCGTAATGAATCACCCTCTAGGTAGTCTCGTCGAGACCATTACGCTGAAGATTCCCGCCACCACGACCGCGAAGTGTCGTACCCACACTCTCCGAGTAGATACGACCAAAGCAGGGGTCGGTCTACAAGAACATCTGGTTTTGAAGAGGAACGAGAAGGACGGACACGCACGACGGCCTGGACTTTGCGTCACCGGAGCCCCTCGAAATCCCCTTCTTATCGCTCCGACTCATCGTATCCAGATGATGGAGAAAAACAATATTCCGTTTTAAAAAATCACGATAAAGATCGCAAGCCAAGTTTGTATTGTTGGCATTGCGGTATAACCGGACACGACGGAAAATCCTGTAGGAAACATCCGCGTAATCCGAGATATCAACGAGACTCGCGAGATTCGTCTGTCGAATCAAACAAGTCTTTAAACTTAGATCGCGCTCAACGTATAGGCGACACGATGAGCGGAAACAAAGAAGTTCGCCAAAGAACAGTCCGCTTCGAAGAGGAACCCTCATCAAGGAAGCACCTGCCCCACGCATCCAAGTCAAGGTTCCAGAACTGGAGTCAGGAACGGGAGAATTCTTAATCGATGGTGGAGCATCCGTTAATTTAATAGTCATTAGCGCCCTGGGAGAAAAGGCCGCGATAAACTCGCGGGAAGAAATCGAATTAACCGGAATTACTACTAATCCAATTCATACTCTAGGAACAACAATTCTTCATATCCACGAAGCTCCCGCACTTTTCTATGTAGTAAAAGAGCTTGCAATAGAAGCAGACGGACTTATAGGAAGCCCATTTTTAAAACAGGAGGAAGCCGAAATTTCCTATTATCATGGGACTTTGGTGATAAAGAACAAACCAACCCGACCTTTACGTTTTTCAAATTATCAAGACCTACCTCAAACGAAAGAACTACCGACGTCGACCAAACATCGTATCGAACCTAGGACGTCGCAACAGATTGCTATAACAATAACAAACTCGAGGATTAAGGAAGGATATTTACCGCGTATCAAGACCCTCGAACATCTTTACATAGGGGAAGCAGTCGTGAGGAACAATAAAGGAAAATGCTACGTTATGGCAACAAATACCAGCGATGTACCCCTAGACGTAGAGATAGAACCATAAACATTAGAACCATTTGATATCTTCGGGTCATCAGACGAAGATTTTCACCCAGCTGAAGAACACCCGTCAAGATTCAAAACCAACGAAAATAGAATACAAAAAATCTTAGAAGCCCTAAACACTAAACATTTGAACAAGGAGGAACTAGATTTCGTCACCAATTTAGTTAAAGATTTCCCCGACCGATTTTATCTTCCTGGAGATAAACTTGGGAAAGCTCGCGACTTTAAACACTCAATCCATACATCCAACGATATTCCAATCAACACAAGACAATATCGCTATCCTCTCATTCATCAAAAGGAAATTCAAAAACAAATCAGCGCGCTATTATCAAATGGTATAATTACGCCTTCAAAATCTCCATACAATTCACCTTTGTGGATCGTCCCGAAGAAAGAAGACGAAAACGGAGTGAAACGTTGGCGTCTGGTAATAGATTTTCGCGGCCTCAACGAAATAACAATTTCTGATAAGTATCCATTACCTCAAATCACGGAGATCTTAGATCGATTAGGAGGAGCTAAATATTTTTCAGTCTTTGATCTCGCCAGCGGATTTCATCAAATAGAGATGGATCCGAAGGATAAAGCAAAAACAGCATTCACTACTCCAAATGGACATTACGAATTCTCTCGAATGCCTTTCGGATTAAAGAATGCACCACCCACCTTTCAACGCCTGATGGATCAAGCACTCACTGGACTTCAAGGGACGGACCTCTTTGTCTACTTGGACGACATAGTGATCTACGCATCATCGTTACAGGAACATAATATCAAAGTCAAAAAGTTGTTAAACCGCCTTCGAGAACATGGATTGATCCTCCAGACCAACAAGTGCCAATTTCTGCGAAAGGAAGTTGCATACCTTGGACACATTATTTCAAAGGAAGGGGTAAGACCTGACCCTAGGAAATTAAAAGCTGTTCAAGATTTTCCCACACCTACAACGCAGAAGAACATTCAACAATTTTTGGGACTTGTTGGATATTACCGAAGATTCGTACCTAATTTCACAACAAAAGCAAAACCATTAATTAACTTATTAGGAAAAGGCATCAAATTCAAATGGACAGAAGAACAAGACCACAGTTTTAAGCAATTACGCAACGAACTTTGTCAACAGCCCATATTGCAATACCCTGATTTCAGTAAACCTTTCATCGTAACCACAGATGCATCTGATTACGCTATTGGAGCTGTACTTAGTCAAGGGGAGATAGGAAACGACCGGCCAATTGCCTACGCATCCCGCAGCCTAAATAAACCTGAGAAGAATTATTCGGCTACGGAAAAGGAATGTTTGGCCATGGTTTACGCCGTAAGATACTTCAGGCCCTACATCTACGGAACCCCATTCACCCTCGTTACAGATCACAGACCACTTGTCTGGTTACATTCCGTCAAGGACCCAACTTCTAGACTTATGAAGTGGAAGCTCCGACTTTTAGAGTACGAGTACCAGGTTGTCCATAAATCCGGAAAGACGAATAAGAATGCAGACGCATTATCACGCAACCCCACGTCTGCCTGCCTACCACTTATTCCACGAGAGCTCCGGGATCCCGACTTCAAAGCTCAGATACCGAAAACAGACGCTAACAGCGATACAATTGGACACCGCATACGACAGTTACGACGAGATAGGGAAAACCGACCCAAGTACCGGGAGACAAGCAGCAGCTCAGATGAAACAGAAGAAACCGCACGTGGGAACGTTCAACATTCTCCAATAATATACAAGAACCGATCTTTTCCCAGCTTATCTCAAGAGGTAACCATGCCAGATGAACGCCAGGAAACCATAAACAGTTTTTCACCCGCAGCAAATTCCACTCAAATCGTCCCTCTAGATAAGGACCAGACCGTCTTTGACAATCTAATATCCTTTGAGGAGCCGCTCGAAAATACTGTAATAGAAAATGCAAGAAACTTCCAACAAGATTTACTCGGTACACCGCAAGTATCATCAGAAGTCATGGATGAACCTTTACAACCCTCAATAAACCAGCTACCTGCAGGAACTACGACCGAAGCCAGTGTGGGACAACCACCTGACAGCAGGTCAACTGAACCTAGGGTCTTTGACCACACGCTTGACCCTTACCCATTCTTCACTACCGACATCGAGAATTCAAACGACCTTGACGATCTGGAAGAGAACCCACTAGATCAACCGCATAAAATTATTATTTCTTCAAATACCTTTACCGCTGAAGAGGGACATTACGTACATTTCATTTCTGCTGACTGCAATTTAGTAAACCCCGTCGGAAAATTACTGCTGGATACTGAAATAATTAGTAAACCAAATCTTCTGGCAGCACAACCAAAAAGGGGACAGGTGATAATTACAGACAATGGATTATTTAAAACTTTCAGTATAGTAATCTCGGATAACTTTTTCGATAATATTAAAAGAGTAGATGTGCTCAACGGATTGAAAACTCTTCGACACACTTTGGATCAAAATCAGATTAAATCATTTCGAATTTCTGCCACCGGGGACCTTCACAAAATACCATCCAACGAATTCGTCAAGATTTTGGAAGAGGTTTTCATAGGAACCGGCCTACAGAGTACTTTATGTAACTGTACCATTACAACACCATCCGAAGAAGACAGACAGCACATCATAAGCGAAGCTCACGACAGTTTAATTGGAGGACATAAAGGAGTAACGAAGACATATAAACGCATCCGATCAAAATTCCATTGGCCACAAATGCGCAACGACATTCAAGACTACATCCGTAGATGCCAAAGTTGTCAGGAACAGAAATTAGTCCGAGCGAAAACTCGTCAACCGATGTTAATCACCGACACACCTATAGGAGCCTTTGACAAAATTTCCTTGGATACAGTAGGACCTTTACCAATTACACCCAGTGGGAACAGACACATTCTCACCATGCAAGATAACTTAACAAAATATTGCGTAGCTGTAGCAATACCTAACATTCGAGCTGCTACAATTGCAGATGCTTTCGCTAGACATTTCATCGCGATTTATGGAACACCTCGCGCAATACTAACAGACAAAGGAACTAGCTTCATCGGAACGCTTATGACCAACCTATCTGAAATATTTAAAATCAAACAAATCACAACCTCAGGATATAGACCACAAACCAACGGATCATTGGAACGAAGTCACATCGTCCTTACCGAATACCTCAAGCATTACATGGATAATTATGAAGACTGGGATTTATTAATACCGTTCGCAATGTTCTCTTACAATACATCCGTTCACGAAGCAACAAATTTCACCCCATACGAGTTAATCTTTGGAAAGCCAGCTCGAGAACCAAGCTCTTTTCCAACTGGCGAAAAATTAAAGTCGTTTGGAGACTACTTAGTAGAATTAATAACGCATATGGCTAATATTCGTAATATAGCTTCCGATAATCTAAACAAAGCAAAAATCCGTTCGAAGAATTATTACGATATCCATGCAAAACCAGCAACGTTTAACGTAGGTAATTTGGTTTACGTACTCAAGGAACCACGTACCAGTAAATTTGATCCGCATTACATTGGACCGTACCAGATAGTAAACGTGACAGACCTGAATAACGTAGTATTACGAACGCATAATAAATTAATCACAAAGCATCAGGATAAACTAAAGCATGCTTACTCTCCATTCACAGCTGAAAATCAACCATGATTTTCGCATATTTGCTCCTGCTACCTCTCGCTGTCATTAGCGACGATCAAATTATTACACCGCTCGAGGGAAACATCGGACTCTTCTACGAAAAATTACCTGACATAAGGACCTTCCAATCACAATGGCGCCTAGTCACATCTCTGGATGTTACTCGATATCTCAGCTACGCCCCACATGTAAAGCATCATATCTCAACGATGAATCAACTCTGCAACCGTCATGATTCTATCAGCTGTCTTAGCAGGGAATTAGGACCTCGATTAATCAAGAAAGAAGAAAACACCGTACATTATAGCAACCTAATACGCACTGCTATAGGTGACACCACACACCTTAAAACACCATCCCCACGGCGTAGCGTACCTTTTGGATTCATCGGCACTCTCAGTAAAATGTTATTTGGAACCTTATCACAAGAAGATGCAGAATACTATAACCGCGAATTAAACAAAGTTTATAAGGATCAACGCGAAATTACCGAAATAATAGCAAACCAAACGCATATCATAAAAGGAGAATTTTCGCTCACACATGCGAGGTTAGTTAATTTAACTCAAATTATATCTCAGCTAACGAAAACGATGGTCATACACTCTGAAGCATTACAAGAGACGCAGTCAGACATCAGCAAGTTACGTTTCGAAGCATCCATCAGGGACTCCATAATTGAAATAGAAAGAGGGCTAGACGATTACAGCACCAACCTACTGTTGCTAATAGACGCAATTTTGCTAGCAAAACAAGGCATTTTACACCCCGCTATTCTTTCGCCTGAGCAATTATTGAGATCAGCTCAAAAAATTAAGGAAACACTTGCGTACGAATTTCCCCTAACACCCGAAGAATTACTCACGGAACAAATTGAAAAAATAACAAACTTAAACGTAATTTTCACAAGGGGAAGGATACTTTTCGAACTCACCATACCTCTTTTAGAGCGAAAAACGTACAGCTTATATAAAATATATCCATGTCCATCGACACACAACCTTGGAACAAAAAGGGTAATTTCGTATATACAGCCGCAAATCCAGTTTATTGCAGTCTCATCAGATGAACAGCAATATTTTTCTCCAACGGAAGAATACTTGAAGACTTGCCGGTTTCATCACAACCAATTTTTGGGACCAACTACCCTACCATTATACCAAGCAGATCGACAACCAACTTGTGAATCTACTTTGCTATTGAATCCCACCTCGATAAATTGGAACACCTGTACCATTAAATTGATCACACAAGTAAAACCATACTGGCAGACTTTAAATACACCAACTACATGGCTTTATTTCATGCCAGAAAATAAAAAGGCACAAATTTATTGCAAGGGAAAGAAACCAATAACACAAAATATCACTGCCATTGGAATCTTTAGATTACAGCCCGGTTGCCAAGCAACAATAGACTCAGTACAACTAAAAACACTGGAAACCATCGATGCCTCACAAAACATCGAATACTACCCTTCTAAACCTTATAATCTATCAATAATTATACCAGAGGTTACCGAATATCACTTTGAGACCTTGAAAGTGACCGAGCAGAAACCTACAAAATGGGAGGACCTCCCGACAGCATTATCACTTACCGAAATAGAACAACGAGCTAGGAACTTCGCAACCCACCAGACATCCATTCGGCAAGTGCAGATCTCAACCCTTTCCTCCATTGGAGGCATGATAATAATACTGATCATTGTAAACGCGATATGGGTCATAAAATGCAAACCTCGTCAGGCCAAAACAGAATCTCCTAAAGAGAACCAAGAAATAACAATAAATATACCAAGTACATCCGAAAACCACAGCCCGTGCGCCACAGTTTTCTAAGGGGATGAAACCACTCCCACAAGAATCCCTCCTCTGGGACACGTATGGTTTCAGGGTGGGGGCGCGATAAGGGTTTCTTCCCTATAAAAGCTGGGCATCAGGCCCCCAACTCAGCACAAGTTCAGTTCCGACATGTCCAAGAGCATCTCCACGCAGACATCATCAGACGAAAGTACAAGGACCATAGCTGTGCAGACAGGACACCACGGATCTTGGGAAGCTTGTTCTCGAGTGGGTACCATACTCACACCAAAGCCGTACCACTACAGCACTGGAGGAATCGTCAAAAAGGTCGAAGCTCTTCCACTAGAAAGACCAGCAGCAAAACGGTGGGAGTCCAAACGTCGAAATATAGACCTCATCGAAGCGTCCCGGACTGGCTGGTGTTCCAAGAAGTCACTGACGACAACGTTCGTGATTGGACCCCAGGAGAACCGAACCTTGCAAAGAAACGCAAGAGATGAAGAGCATATCAGCGCATGACCTTGGGAAGACTTCCCGCTGCCTAGTCATGTATGTAGATGACCCCACCACATTCTGGGTCTCCCTGGACAAGTACTGCGAGGCAGCGAATGTCATGCTACGCGAACTGGACATGTACATGGCGTCCAGACAACACCTATGTCTGCCAGCAATGGTCAACATTAAGCCGGGACGATTCGTGACCATAAGGTTTCCCAGGAAGGGGTGGCTTCGTGGTGAGGTCACTGCAGTTTGTGGAACCACCTGCACCATCTTCCTTGGCGACTATGGCACCGCGGTGGACTGCCCTGTCGCAGAATTGCGATCCTTGCCACCCCGGTTCCATGCCCTACCCTGGCAGACAGTGAGGATTCGTCTGAGGGGCGTCAAGCTACGTTCATGCCGACCGCTTCAGAAGACGACGCAGATTGCAGAGGCGGTTATGGCGAGAAGGAAGGGCCTCATCGCCAACGTCCAGTCATCACAGGACGGCCTCACAGCCACGCTAACGCTCGACCGACTTCCCGGACAGCCTCCACTAGACGTCGTGGACCACTGGCTGGAGATGGGCTACGTGGTGCCCAGCGACGACTAAACACAATCACCACACAACAGTAGCGATAAGTACACTACACTACACTACACCCGACAATTTTCATTCACACCTTTATTCACGAAAGGATTTGTGGGGCGTTTTTCCTTCTCTTGAAAAGCATCACGAAAATCGCGATGTTTTGTCTAGGGGAGGGAGATGTTACGTATGTGGAATTTTCCCATACGCCGCTCTCAACCATTTTTCGAGCTCGCGTCTGCGAAGGGAAAACGCCCTAAATTCCTTTCGCTTATCACACACCACTAATGGAAGTCAAGATCCCGACCAGCTGGATTTCGACCGTGAGAACGGGAGTGACACGACGACGACCCCGAAGGATTTCCTTATATGGAGATTCCTAACGAATCCCCACTCATTTTTAGGACTATATAAACCCTTTGGTTTCAACCCTCGTCGGTTCAAAGCAGTACAGTCACGTATAGAGTAACGTCGTGTCACGCTCGTACAGAGTTGGTTAAAATCCAGTAAGATCGGGCTCGAGTCTCCTTACGGATCAACAGTTAACCTCATAGAATCCGCAAGGCGGTTTATATTCTATTTGGCACTTTGAAATAGCCACTCTTACGCCCCGCATCGCCAGTGCGTTAACACCGTGCAACTATTGGTAATTACACACTATTTAATTATTTAATCGCGACACTTACATTTGTATCATATTGACTATTGAATATACGAATGGTGTTCACGTTGTAAATCGAGTAGATTCGTTAAACCCATCTCTTACCCAGCGATCCTTATAATATTAGTAGCTCTCACCCACTGATACAACTTTACCGCTCGAGTTGTATCAAACTTTAATTAAGAGTTACGAGGCATCACTAACATTTCCCGCGACTCCCTGATTTCACATCAGGTTCGTTCGCAAACCTTTCACCAAAACAAGGAATCTTCTTCAACCCAGTGGCTCCCCGATTTCGCATCGGGTTCGTCCACGAAACCTCACTCCTCCTACGGCTCCCTGATTTCGCATCAGGTTCGTCCGTATCCTACAGCTCCCTGATTTCGCATCAGGTTCGTCTGTAAGTCTACCAACCTCCGAACAGCTCCCTGGTTTCGCACCAGGTTCGTCTGTGAATAATCCAACCTCCCAACAGCTCCCTGGTTTCGCACCAGGTTCGTCTGTGAACATCATCCTAGTGACTCCCTGATTTCGCATTGGGTTCGTTCACGTCGTTTCACCCTCCTGCGGCTCCCTGATTTCGCATCAGGTTCGTCCGCGTGTGAATCCATCCTAGAGGCTCCCTGATTTCGCATCAGGTTCGTTCTCGTTTCCGATAATCCTAGCGGCTCCCTGATTTCGCATCAGGTTCGTCCGCACTCTAACTAACAAACTCATAGACCGTATTCCTTGGGAAATACCCTTCTCGCCGGCCTCTCGCGTTGCCGCAGCCCCGGCTCGTAACAGTAGTAAGAAATTCTTCATTCTTTATCGCATCGAAAAGGCTGTGACGCCAAAAGATTCGTTATGTTTTTCCGATGACGATCATACCAAATTTCGTGTAAATCGGACTATTTTTAACCAAGTCAAATCAGCTTGAAATGATTCAAATCGATTTTCCATGGAATTTCCTTTACCAAGGTCCGAATTACGTCGTTCTTGGTGTTAGTTTCATCGGCGAAACGTGAGGAATCGATGGGTGTCGTTTTCGCAAAGATCTGATAAGAAATGCGCTAGTCGAAGATTGCTCACTTCTTAATAGGCACTCGAACCCCTTTGAGGGTCGAAAGTCATAAAATCGGGTGAGGCACTGCGAAGGGCTGTTCTCGCCACGGGGTACCAGGCCGCATTTCTTTGACGGGCGTTGCTCCAGATTTACCCTGTGTCTGTTTTAGCAATAAAATAATCCTTGACCCTTTATCGTATGGATATGGACGTGTGGCCGATGGAATCCTTGGGGTTTTCCGATGAAAATCATGCCAAATATCGTGTAAATAGGACAACTTTTACATAAGGAGTACAAATAGCTTGTGTCAAAGTAGTCCGATTTGCATGACATTTGGTATGATTTTCATCAGAAAAACATAAGGAATCCATTGGCGTCACGTCCCTTTCGATGCGATGAAGAAAAGAATTTCTTAATACGCTGTAATGGATATTTCACCCTCGACTGCGGGGGCTCGACCTCAATTCGCTACGTTCGGCTCAGGATTCATACCTTTTTCCGGAAAAAGCCATAAAATTCGGTGAGGCACTGCTGGGGGTTGTCCTCGTCACGGGGTACCAAGCCGCATCCTTCGACGGGCGTAGCTCCAGATTCACCCTGTATCATATGTGCAGTGTGTGACTCGAGTACCCTCCGTGTAATCGGTCTGCGCGAAGTAGGGCGCAAGTTCGATCATTATCAGTACTCCTGCCCGAGAGGAATACGATTTACTTTAATATTATAGTGTATGTGTGTTTTGTCATAAAGTGTTTCTATCGTCTCCTGAATTCAATAACTGGCATCCAGACATCTACGCTCCTACAATCCACCGTCAATACGCCTCGAGGAGAGACACAAGAAGAAAACGGGTAGCCCGCTGTCGACGCGAGGTCCTCCCTAAAAATTCATACAGATCCTTTTTTCTCTCGAGTATAAACACCAGCTCCAATATCAAAACAGAAGCATGCGTTGACGTATTCCGTGCGAGAGCAGGTGGTCATTGGGGGGGGGGGGGAGGTTTTGCTGTGAAGATGCTCTCCTCAAGAGAGCAGCCTTTTGCGAGGGATGCAAATCCGATTGGTCCTAATACAATCTGCCCCCTATGGCTGAAATTTGGTCTAGCAACATTCACACCTCCTAACTCTAACCAATCGAACTTGCATCCCTCCCAAAAGAACCGGCCATCCGAGCGTAGGAGCAAGTGCAAAATAAAAGTAACGGTGCGCTTCTCGATACCGCAGATGTACCTACCTAAGTAGCATTTCTGACGGGAAAGAATTGTCCAGCCTTTGGGCCTGCCATTCCCGGCGTAGACCTTTGGCAGGTAGGTATCTGTTTCAATAGGCAAGGCCATCCGCGGCGCCAGCAAGACCGTCCCCGGTCCTTGCTATTCCAGCGGGTTTTCTTCCAAGGAAAATCAGTAAATTTGCAAGCGCAATATCTTAAAAATCAGTGGAAATAAAGTGTATACATTATAGCTTATTAAAATTGTCTTGGAACGCACTATCAAGTGACCTCTTCAAAAAAAATAGTTCCATTTAAAAAACCGAACTTGACCATCGTATCTTTTAAAATAATAATCGAGGGAAAAATTCGTCTGCGCTAATAAATTGGCCCCCTCTAACCATGCGATTCTGTATTTTTTTATTTTTTTATCTCCAATACTTTAGGAGATATCCAGCTGTTCATTCTTCCCGCGGACACCCAGTATACTACAACTTAACGTAGAATATATTATTGCAGGAAATTTAAATTAAATGCTAATGGTAATAATTCAGCGAAAATGAACGAAGAGATCAAATATTTTTAACGCACAATTTATTGGTGTTGGAATAAAATTAATTCAGTATGTTTATTGGTGAATTGAAATATGTTAATGGGAATCTAATCTAAAAAATTAATGAATTAATGAATAACGTGGCGAGTACTGTGGATTTTATTATATATTAAAGTATTACGAATGTCTTTGACAAGAGATTGAAAAGCATCAAGGGAGATGTGTTTAAGCGTACTTTCTTCACTAATGTGACTTGCTCTACATTGCAAGCAGTCCACCATAATCTATTTTCTTAATAATTCTTAATGCTATGTCATTTGACAAATTTTGTAGATTTACCTTATTTGACAAATTTCCAGACTCTTGTACGAAACAAGATGCTCTGTCTATCTATCTAATCGTCTCCGGACAACCTCCAAGCCTGTGCGTCCCCTTCATTTTTATCCAAGTCCTGTGCGTCCCCTTTATTTCTATGCGAAAGAAGATGCTTCTCTGTCGAACCTTCTCCGGACAACTTCCAAGTCTGCGACTATACAAAAAAAATCTAATAAAAAAATTTAGCGGCCCACCTTGTTAATTGAGACAATAAATCAGTCTCCCATGTAGTGTAAAAACTCGTGACATTTCAATTTTGGACAACTTACTTTATTTGACACTTGGCAGGTTATGATGAATTGACACTTGGTAGGTTGTAATTCAAAGATGGCTGAAGGACAACCCCCTGACGAAGCTAGAGGGACGTCTCCGTCTTGATTGGGCGAAGGGATCCGAAGAGGGAGTCGGAAGAAAACGCCAAAATTAGAGGAGTAGGGCGCTCGGAGGCGAGAAGCGAGGAGTTAATTTGTAAAAAGGCAGATCGAACTTGTTAGCAGGGCAGTGAACGTCAATCTAAGAATTAAAATTCCAAACATAGAATTTATTAAGAAGTGTTTCATTTACTTACCCTCATTGTAATTCCCGCGCAAACTCGCGAGCTGAGTGCTTCAGCGTTCCACGGGCACGGACCCGCCGTCCTATAGTTCCCCCCCCCCCCCCCGGAGAAATCGCGCAACAAAATTGGTGACAGCGGTGGGATATTCAATAGATACTTTAATAAAATCATTGACGCGATTAAAAGTGTGGGCTAGAATTGTGAATTGAAGTTGTCGGACATTTGACTTTGCCGGTTCACGAGTGCGCTTTCGAATAGACTCTTGTGTTTAAACACGGAACTTTGCAATTGTGCGCGAAAAGACGCTTAGTTAAATTAGATGCTGTGAACTCTGTGATAGTAATCCGTTTCGCGATAACGGAACTGTTGGCGATTAAGGAAGTACAACCTCTCTCTCTGTCTGGTTTTGGCACGGTTTTCCCAGGGAGCAAAGGGTGAATGCCGGAAGCGGGTGTTTTCAGTGGCCGTGCACACTACCCTGGAAATACAAGTACTGGACATTGCTGCAGAGTTGCTGAATTCAATTGTTTTGGCGGAAAGTCAACTGGACCTGGACTTCGTGGACCATTCTTCGAAGCCTCTAGGAAACGAATGGACGATTGAAGTGATCGCAGTAGTTTCTGACAGCGAATAAGTATTTATAAGCTATATATATATATATATATATATATATATACTAGGGGGGCTACTCCCCCCCTGGCGCCTACGGCGCCCAACCTCCCGGGGCTCGCTTCACTCTCCCCTTCGTTACGGGTACACCTTTTGCAAAAATCACAGTTTCGTTCAGCAATTGTTTTCGTTTCCTGCCTATTTGTCGAGATTTATTTGATTTATATTGTTACGTAATAAACCTGTATAAATGACGAAAAGAACAACGCCAAACACATATCTGTATTATTTATAATATCGTCACTTTATAACGTTACAAAAAACGTGACATTTAAAGCTTTACAGAAAACGTGTCAAAATCCTCCTCTCCAGAAACGGTGGTCCCGACCGCTGCAGTCTCTCAGCTGCTTGCAGGCGTACCCTGGCCCGGAAGGGTGGGAATGACGCCGTGTGGCCCCTTCCGTCCCTCACCTCGGCATTCGCCTTCACGTCCGAGGGGAAAACCACTTCAAAAACCCTGGGCAAGGCGTGGTTACGTGGGTCCCGTGTCTCTGCCCTCCACTTGCATCTTTGCACTTGTGCACTTGTTTCATACGCGACTGTCCTCTTCTTCGACGGCGCATCTTCTTCTTGGGCAGCGGCGGGCGAGGAAGTCCGATTCGTCTGATGGTCGCTACCCTTCGAATTTTAAGCCGTCGGGGTTCCGGTGGATAATCCCGCGACGGCTCCGCTGTCCATTGTCGTGTTCTGTTTCTCCCTCGGCGGCGGTTCCTCTGGTACTCTCCAACGGGCAATGCAGCGGAGCTTCCGGAACATCCCTCGTTGATTCCCTCGAACGTCCCCCGACGGTCGCGGCGGGTTGGGGTGCTGCATCCTCCTTATGGCTCGGCCGCTGCTCGAAGTTCCCATCCCTCGGCGGTTCTGGAGTGACTCTGGTGCTCTGGTGCCTTCACGTTCCGGTTTCTCTATGTGAAGAAAACGGACCGACATTAATTTTCCTTTCTCTCTCGCGAGAATCTGGTGGAGCCGGACAGAACCGGGAAGACGGAAAAGCGAAACGGAGCCCGAAAGCAGGAGGTCACACGTTATGAGCATGCGATCGGCCCGTTCACCGATCAATCCGCTCAGGACTGCCAGCTCGTCTTCGCTCTTCTCTCTTGCTATCGCCTCCAGTTGTCCAGTCCTTGGCTTTCTGATGGCCCCATTCCTCTTCGTGGCCTCTGGTGCTGTTCCAGGGGACCGTCTCGGTGCAGCTCGTCAGCGGCAACCTCCGCAGCACAGTCTACAGCATTAGCTTAAACGAATCTTCTTTCTTGAGTCTTCAAAGCAGGCCCCTAATTGCACGTCCGCAACACAATCAACCTGCTTCCACTTCGACGTAAAGGACGTTGGCCGATTGCCGGTTTTGGAATTGCTACATGATTCATTCTGTGAGGGGGTCAGTAGTTTCCTTGTGGATACCGGTTCCCAACTTAATTTAGTTAAACGTCACAGCGTTAGTTCTCCCTTGTTAGTAGATGATAGCGTTATTTATAAAATATCGGGTATCGACCAGGGAGGTGTTAGCACTTTTGGAGAAATTGTGATTCAGATGTTTGGTATCAACGTTAAATTTCAAATCGTCGATGATGATTTTCCGATATCTGAAACAGGGATTTTAGGCATTCCCTTTTTAGAAGAACAAAAGGCAGTGTTGACATTCAAAGATAATAGTCAAAATAATCTTCAGATCGGTGGTCAGGAGTTCTTGCTTCGTTCAGCGATTTCAGTGAATTTACCACCTCGCACGAAAACGCTTATAACCGTGCCCATTAGAAATGCCAGTAGGCGAGAGGGTTACATAAGAAGGCTGGATACTGCACCAGGTGTTCATGTAGGCGAGGCGCTAGCGACACAGGAAAACGGTTTTGCAAAAATTTTCGCTTTTAACACTACCCTAGAGCATGTGACTCTTTCAGTACCCCCAGTCGAATTAGAGGAGTTTTCTGAAATTCCTCCTTCACCACGTTCGGCTCGGACAGGAAATCCAGGCGAGGGGCAGTCCAGAGCTGATGCCGCTAGGCTTGTTCATTTAGTAAAACTTCTTGACATGCAGGATTTGAATGAGTCTGAACGGGCTAGTATTTTAGAAATAATAAATGAATTTCCTTATCAATTTTATTTGCCATCAGATCCATTAGGTTCCACTAATATATAATGCAACACAAAATAGTAACTGTAGATGAGGTACCAGTAAATACAAAACAGTATCGGTTTCCGTTAGTTCATAAAGAAGAAATTAAAAACCAAGTGAAGTCATTGCTTGAAAATAAGATAATCCAGCCATCTACCTCTCCTTATAATTCGCCTGTTTGGGTTATCCCTAAAAAACCTGGTCCGGATGGTGAACCTTGTCGGCGCATAGTGATAGATTATCGACAATTGAATAAGAAAACTATCAACGATGCGTATCCTCTTCCCAATGTATTAGATATCTTGGACCAGTTGGGAGCTGCTAAGTATTTCAGTATCCTTGACCTTGCTTCCGGGTTCCATCAGATTCCTGTACATTCGGATTCAAAATCGAAGACCGCTTTCTCAACTGTAAATGGTCATTATGAGTTCAACAAGATGCCCTTTGGTCTTAAGACTGTTCCAGCCACCTTTCAAAGGTGCATGCATTTAGTTTTGTCTGGCTTACAAGGGGTGGAACTTTTTGTGTATATGGACGATACCGTCATATATGCTGATTCTTTGGAGGAACATTCACGATAATTAAAAAGTCTATTGGCTAGACTACAAAATGCTGGATTGATATTGCAACCCGAGAAGTGTCGATTTTTGCGACGGGAAGTCTCTTATGTAGGTCACGTTATTTCTTTAAAAGGGGTGAAACCAGATCCTAGAAAGATCGAAGCAGTAAAGCTATTTCCTATTCCGAAAACTAGGAAAAATATCAAGCACTTTTTGGGATTGGTTGGATATTATCGACGCTTTATTCCTCATATGGCAAAAATTGTTAAACCTTTGACACAATTGTTGAAAGCGGAAGTACCTTTTCTCTGGGATAAGGATGTCCAGTTCGCCTTCGAAAGTTTACGAGATACTATTTGTTCAGAAACATTACTTCAATTTCCCAATTTCCAACAACCGTTTCTTGTAACGACGGACGCTTCTAATTACGCAGTAGGAGCCGTATTGAGTCAGGGTCAGATCGGGAAAGATCTCCCAATTGCGTATGCATCTCGGACTCTTAATAGCGCTGAAAGTAATTATTCAACTATTGAGAAAGAGTTATTGGCAGTTTTATTTGCAGTGGAGCATTTTCGACCGTATTTATATGGCCAGAAATTTACTCTAATCACTGATCATCGACCACTGATCTGGTTACATAACGTTAAAGATCCTACTTCCCGTATTATGAGATGGCGAATTAGATTAAATGAGTATGATTATGAAATGGTGTATAAACCTGGTAGGATAAACTCGAATGCAGATGCATTATCCCGGAATCCGCCCGTCCTTCCCTGTTCACTAAAGTGCTTGACAATCCATAAAGAGACTGAAATTACGGACGCCTCCCCTCCAAGGCGTTTGCAAGGGGTTGTCGTAGGCGCCGACGATTCGCCACTTACAATCTCTAAGGAGGTCGAGGATATTGACATTGACAGTTTTACCAGAAATGAGAATGAAAAATTAGTAGCTAGAATTTTTCTTGTAAATAGAGAACGTTTTAATGAGTACAACGAGATTGATAATAAAACGAGTCATTCAGATTTGGACTCCATGGATAGTGACGAGTATTTTACAGCAGATGAGGAGGAGTCAGTCCCCTCAAATAAATCAATCCGTGAAGGAGGAGAATCTTATAGCAATTCTAACAGTAATGTAATAAAAGGAGGATCGCTCTACAGAGATATCGGGGATGCGCCTCGACTCGGTAGTCGGTTGGTTATCGGAAAGGCCGATATTAAAGGCACCCCGCTTCGGATCGGCATCTTGGGATCCGGTACCAAGGTCGAGGCGGATGTTCAACATGTGCTCCCGGTTCCCGACTCATTCCGTGGCGCTGACTGTGAGCAGGTTAGAGACCCGGATGAGGTTGTATTTGTGGCGGAGACTGAAGAACCTGCCTCATTCATGACAGGGTTACTTAAAGCACAGACACGATCCTCCGTGGAAACAATTTCGGAAAATGACTCGCATAGCGCTGATAAAGTTAAAGTTTTGTTGACAAATTCGACTCCATCCACACAAACAATCCATCCCTCTCCGTTTCCTAATATCATTTATTCTAAAGATCACCTTTACATGCGTAGAGATAATCTTCTTCATTTTTTCTCTACTGATTGTCAAATCTCTTCATCTGTCAGTAATGATTTGCTAACGCGAGGAAAGTTTTCTATTGTTCAAATACAATCATACAATGTTCATGTGGGTAAGGCAATGGTTTTCCCTGGTGGAACTCGATACATTTTCCATTTATTTTCTAAAGTAAGCTCTACTGAACAACAGGACTTTAGACATCTCGCATCTTCGTTGTCATCTCTTAAAAATCTAATGGAATCCTTAAATGTAACGTCCATTAGTTTATCGAAAGGTGACAATAATATTGAACCCATTGAATGGAATTCTTTTGAATATCTTTTAAAACAAACATTTAATAGTTCACAATATAACTTTACGGTCTGCACTGGTGAAGTCATTTTCCCTTCTCTATCAAGAAGACCTTCGATTATTCAGGAATATCATGAGTCCGTAGTAGGTGGGCATCAGGGTATGACTAAATTGTTCAAACGAATAAGGGAAGATTTCTATTGGTTGAAAATGGAGCAGGAGATCACAGCTTTTGTCCGTTCTTGTTCTAGTTGCCAAAGAAATAAGATTCTTTTCGCTAAAACCAAGCAACCAATGCGTATTCTCCCCTCACGAGCTTATTTTCGGCACAAAAGCCATAATACCATCAGAATTTAGTCGTCAGGAAATACCACGAACTTTCTTTGAACATCTAGATGATTTGTTTACTAGAATCACGACTACTCAGGCTACAGCAGCAGCCAACCTGGAACAGGCAAAAGAAAAGAGTAAACTAATGTACGATAAAAATTGAAATCCCCGTCAATTCATTGTAGGTGACGATGTTTATTTACTTAGCGAACCTGAGAAATCTAAGTTTGACTCTAGTTGGTTAGGACCATATAAGGTAGTTGAAATATTTAACGATCTCACTATTGAAATAGCTATAGGAAAAAATAAGACCAAAATAGTTCATGCGAATAAACTTAAGTTAGCTTGTATAAGATTAGATCCATTGTAAATAGTTTAATCATATGTATTAGATATATGGCGGCACGTCTATATGGATTATATTGAATAAAAATACTTAGATAAGTTTGGTTAGGGCGCTTGATTACTTCTGGATATTAGTTATGCGTTGTATTATAATTGATTTAATTTTACCTAGTAATAGAATAATGATATCTTACTACTGTAAAAATGTTGTGGTATAACTATTATTCTTCAATTCGTGCTTCCTGCGGGACAATGGGTGGACCGAGTAGCTCGTTTACCGCGGGGGCTGGCGCGGGAAGAGGAGGCATAGTTATAATCATTTATGTAAAATATGTATTTATTCAATTTTGCATATTTAAGTCGATATTGATGTATATTTTTTTTTTGAAAAGCTGTTTCTATAGGAAACACCTTTTGTATATGGATGGAGGTGTTGCGGTTTTCGCTGGTTAAATTGCGTGAAGTTAGCTATAAGACATAGAGATATCGAGGTTCGATGTAGAGCGTCATTCAAAATCCTTTTGTACTGAAAGATAGATATATTATAATTAGATTCGAAGCGAACGGCACATTTGGAAATTCTTAAGCAAGATTAAACGGGGGACAAGGAGGAGTTTATTGTCAGGACTCACAAACACGTAGAGCGCATTGTGTTTTTCGAGGGTTTTCCTTGCCAGTTTTTCAAATGTGCTCATGTAATATTAATAGCTAATACCTGAACTCAGGAAGAGTACGAGAACGTGGGGGTGCATTCAGTAATTTTCAAAACTACAGTTAGGTCAGGCGAGGATAATAAATAGCTTAACTTTTTCTTCCACATCTGCGTGCCAAATTTCGTCGAGCTGGCAGCTGCTCGTCTCGTAAAACCACTTAAAACTCTGTCCTCCCTTTCAATAATTGTCGATGTCCTGTTAAGGTAAAAACTCAGCTCGGGAAAGGCTGAAAGTCATTAAGTCGTCTTGACCCTGAGGGTTGCGCTTACCTGCCTGATAGAAATGTATGTACTGTACACGGTCTATGTAAAGTATGTAATCGGAAAGCGTGCCTCGACCACCAGCCAAGAGTGGAGGGAATCGCGAAGGAAGGGCCAAGGACGGAGAGATGGCTGAAGGACAACCCCCTGACGAAGCTAGAGGGACGTCTCCGTCTTGATTGGGCGAAGGGATCCAAGGAGGGAGTCGGAAGAAAACGCCAGAATTAGAGGAGTAGGGCGCTCGGAGGCGAGAAGCAAGGAGTTATTTTGTAAAAAGGCAGATCGAACTTGTTAGCAGGGCACTTTATTAAGAAGTGTTTCATTTACTTACCCTCATTGAAATTCCCGCGCAAACTCGCGAGCTGAGTGCTTCAGCATTCCACGGGCACGGACCTGCCATCCTATAGTTACCCCCCACGAAATCGCGCAACAGTGGTGCAGAGAATTCCCTAGAATCCTCTCACTTCCGATGCAACAAGCGTGCAGTGTTGCGCGGCCGTCTGGGAAATGCTGATTCCTCGTGGGGAATTCGAGCGCACGACGATGCTCGTGGAGCGCTAAGGCGCTCTGCTTTCTGGACGCGGATTTTTAGTAATAATAATAATAATAATAATAATATAACGAAGACAATTTGAACACAAACAAGCGATAAATTTAATGAACTCAATAAACTGAATTTAACTAGATACAGATAAGTAATTCGTTCTCGGGGCAAGAGTGTCCGTTTTATAAGTTACATCGGTTTTATAACTTTTGTTAATTACAAAATGTCTTAGATTCTAAAAACTAATTGCAAATTTATTAATTAATTAGCTAAATTCCTATTCGTCGATCCATTTCCTTTTGGTTATCGCTTTTTGGAAAAACTAGCGTTTAATAACATTGCGCTGAATCTTAGAGCATATAAACATGGAGGAAGCATGCAATGGGCGAAAATGTAGACGGTGGTAGAAAGAGAAAACTATACATGGGGGACACCCTCTCTCATTTTAGCGCCAGGGGCTACAATGTTTTTTTATGTTAGAAAGAGAGGGGTGTCCCCCATGTATATTTTCTTCTTTCTACCGCCGTCTACATTTTTGCCCATTGCATGCTTCCTCCATGTTTATATGCTCTAAGCGCTGAATTTACACACCTAAGAGAAGGGGTAAAAGTGGAACTCATTTGTTCAAACATCCGTTTCCAAGTAGGTATTGATTAATTTATAATCTTGAAGTTTATTTATTAAAAGAATCTCTAACTATTTTCAAACCTCTCAGATTTGTGTGAACTTCACTTTGCCTCCCTTTCCTATTACATTCGTGTGGTCCGATTCAAATTTCGTACCTCTAGAGTTTATACTACACGCCATTGGGCGAGAGTCGCAACAGCAGCAAATGACGAAACTCGGACGAGAAGCAGATACTGCACGCATGCGTATTTGTTGCTGCAACACAACCGTTCGTGTTCTTTGAAAATTGTTCCCGAATATCCCGGAATAATATGTTCTACATAATCTGTAAATTTTTCGGAAAACACAATCTCTCCACGTGTTTTGTTTATAATTAATGATATGTATACTATTTCCGATTCTAAATGGCAAGTTAATATATCATCATCATTTTCGCTTTCATCAGACGAATCACTATTGCAGATTTCATTATTACTATTATTTAATAATATGTTGGTTATTGTAAATAACGCTCCGCTGTCCATGGTAGCATCCATTTCGATTTCGCATGAAACGCACGAAAAACCGTTCCGTTTCCAAGAGCGCATGAACCGCAGAATCGAAACGGAACGATATGAATATATGAACTATCAACTCAATGCGTGAATCGGAACGCCCCCCCCCCCCCTGTTCCCTGGCAACACTGTTTATAACCCTCCTATAGTGAATTCGAAATAATTATGCCTCGCTAATGTGGTTGGGATGTATTGGCTTTATGTAATACGTTAATGAGAACAACAGGAAGTATAATAACTAAGTACATTGTACTAAAATTATTGAAACATATTGTTATAGTGCTGACCCTTCACTTAAGGTATTAATTTCTATATTGATAAGATTTTATACTATAAAATAGCGCTGTGCAAGGCAGGCCCTGCGAGTACTCTGGGGTTCTTCTACTCTTGGTCACGTCGTCAGGGATACGCACGAACCGTGAGCGATTTATTAATAAAGCAAAGAGTTTCTCTTAATAGGTTAATCTTTGAAGTAATCGGTGAGAGATATTTGGTGATAATGCTATTTAGTATTAAAGAGAAAGTGGACAGTACCACGGCGATAAATAAGTGGGTAAGTATGAGCTCTACATGGTAAATCTGTCGAACGTCTGTCGCCACTGCACGCACCTTCGTGAGCCTTCCTCGCGCCAAGCGCGTCCCGCTGCCCGTGCAGTTGCAGTGATTCAGGCGTTCCGGACGCTAATCTTTAATCATCGGTAGTTAATAAATGCAGCATTTACCACAATTTCGTCAATCTTGATTTTCGTTTTATATTCGCCTGTAGAATCACCCCAGAGTATTGACTATGGGTAGAGTAACATCCTATAGATGTGGCTCAATTCCATTGTTACTCGTTTCGTAGATCACACGTTATAAGTAAAAGACACTACCTGGACTTGAAATTTGCCACGAATATCGATAAAGATATCCGGTAAATCATCGTTCAAACATATGCTTCCTACACATCGTTGAATTCGTCTTGAAATGCATAATCAAGTGGCAATAATAAAAATATATAGTTCTATTCATAAAAATTACATTGATATTGAAATATCTGCAAATAATAGTTTAAACGCAAATCCTAATATTCTATTGTATTTCCTCCATCAAATCAAACAACTTTCATATGAAACATATTTTTGCTGTTTGAATAGTTAGAAAAATAATAGCGTCTGACCCAGAGGTGTACAAAGAGCCGCACGCCGGGTCAGAGCCGAGCGTGGAGATGTTTCATTGCTCAACTCTACGCTCGACTCTGACCCGGCGTCCAGAATCGCAAAGAGGTCTCCGACACCGAGCAGTTTCTTGTGTACCTCTGGTTAAGACGCTACATCAGTCTCGGCCAATCGAGTGCCAAAGAAAGTCCTCCTTAGGTTCTGGGACCCGGGTAACAACCGAACGCGGATTTGTTTCCTTGCTAACTGTTGCATGGGGTGTGGGAGAACTGCAAGAGTGTGTGTGCGTCCATGCAGGCTCGTAGCATGATGCATAAGCGTCCGCACGTCGGGTCCCGACTACCCAGGCTTGCTTTACACATTACGTGTATATTAGTGACACCTCGCCACTGCGAGCCAATGCTACGTATCCACGCGACACATATTTTTTGGGGAAGGTCAGGTTGGAAGGGGAAGCAGGTGCGTGAGGGGCCCCTAGGCTGGAAAGTGCTGTTTTATAGTGTCTTTCTAATGAAAACATATTGAAGACTATTTTTTGAAAGTATAACAAACTATAAACAATCTTAAAAACAGTTGTACGTTTATTTCAGATGGCATTTGCAGGAAAAGTTGTTTTAATAACAGGAGCTAGTATTGGTATTGGAGCAGCGACAGCTATAAATTTTGCTCAACTGGGAGCCACGTTGGCTTTAACAGACCGTCCTGGACAAAATTTCGATGCAGTTGTCGAAAAATGTAAATCTGATAAAACATTTGTTATGTATGCAGACATAACTAAGCCAGCTGATGTAAAAAATATTGTTGAGTGTACTATTAAACAGTACAGTAAATTAGATATTTTGGTTAATAATGCTGGTATATTCGAAAGTGGAACCATCGAAAACACTTCCTTAGAGCAATACGATAGGTATGAATTGTTTGTTTATAAAACTTGAATTTTGTGAAAGAGCTTATCAACATATTTAAATATTACAGGATATTCAATATCAATGTACGTGGAGTTTATAATTTGACAATGTTGGCTTGCCCACATATAGTGAAGGCTAAAGGTAACATTGTAAATGTGTCGAGTGTTGTTGGAATACGATCATTCCCAAATATCCTAGCATACTGTATGAGTAAATCTGCGGTTGACCAATTTACACGTTGCACGTGCCTTGAACTTGCACCCTACCAAGTATGTTTTATATACAAAAGTGATAGAGACAATACTACGGGTTAATAATTCCACTAACAGACTGGCCGCAAATTTTATCATTCTTGTTTTTCAACTTATAGGTACGAGTAAATGCTGTAAACCCTGGTGTGATAGTAACTGATCTTTTTAAGAGTGGTGGAATGACAGACAAAGAAGTAGAGGCGTTTTTTGAGAACGCTAAAAAGAGTCATGCACTCGGTAGACCAGGAGACCCTTCAGAGATTGCAAAAGCAATTACCTTCTTGGCAAGTGACGACGCTAGTTTTATTACAGGTGTCTGTCTATTAGTAGATGGTGGCAAACACGCTATATGCCCCCGTTAGTTTGCATTCCATATATGTAGTTTTTACAATGTTATTTTTTTTAAATATGTAGTTACTATATAGCAATGTATATATATACATAGAAGACTATAATCAATAAAGGGTCTAGTTAGGTAAGCATAGTGAAAAGTGCCCCCAAACCAAATTAATCTTGGTGCACAGCAATCGATAGGTTCCTCAAAGAAGACTATTTCTGCCAAGTATCAATCCGATATTCCTACTACTATATAAGGTAGTTACGGGGTGAAACGTAATTTGCAGTTTAAACTCCATTACTTTTGTTCTAGTGAATAGAAACTTATAAAATAAATCAGAGACATTCTACACATTACTGTACATTTCTGTGAATTTACTCAGAATTGTCTGCTACAAAACTGAATTTTAAAAAATTCAAACATAAAAATGCCGATTTCATATTCAAATTATAAACGCACCACATTTATATTTTTACAGTTTTAGCGTGTTTGTATGCTTATTAATGTATAATTTTTTCAGATTTTTCGAAAGGGTAGAACGTAGTTACAAAAATTGAAAACTGATATTTCCTACCTTTCCGTACGCAAAGGAGTGGCACAGGTATACCGCGCATGCGATAAATAATATATATATAAAAAAGGTAATCAGAAATAAAAAAAATAATAAAAAAGAAAATATTCAAGAATCTACCAAGAAAAGTCGAAGTGACACCTATTATGTACTGATGCTAGTCATCACTTATACACGAAATTAGTTAAAAATTCACACTTATCAACGGTAAAATGTTTTCAGATTAATTGCATTGACTCATTTAACACATGTGAAAGTATTTAAAAATGCATATAACACCCATTTAATGAACTAAACATATTCGTCGTATAAGTACCTATGTCACTCCTTTCCGGAGGGGAAGGTAGGAAATATCAGTTTTTAATTTTTGTAACTGCGTTCCACCCTTTCGAAAAATCTGAAAAATTACACATTAATTGCCATACAAAGACGCTAAAACTGTAAAAATATAAACGTGGTATCTTGATAATTTGTATATGAACTCAGCATTTGTAATATTTTTGAATTTTTTAAAATTTTGTTTGCGGCTGAAAATTCTGAAAACATTCACAGACATGTACAGCAATAGGTAGAATTACTCTGATTTATTTTATAAGTTTCTATTCACTAGAACAAAAGTAATGGAGCTTAAACTGCAAATTACGTTTCACCCCGTAACTATCCTAGTAGTAGGGGTATCGGATTGATAATTGGCGGAAATAGTTTTCTTTGAGGTTTGGGGGCACTTTTCATTATGCTTAACTGGCTGGACCCTTTGTTACACAAATTACTAAATCAATTTCTAATTGTTTAATTCTTCCACTGTATTTTTATAGTTTGATTTTCGAGAGTTGAAACCTGGGGCGGAGCTGGCTTATTTGCGATGTTGCCGCTTATCCAGGCTCGTTAAGGATGTTATTCTTGTATGGAGTTTACCCTACTCCAGCGCCGGCGGAAGGTATGAGCGAAGTGGGCGACTGCCCGGGCCACCAATTCGCGAGGGCGATTTAATCAAAAAATTGTTGTTTAATTTTGTTATGTTTCTGTTTTTTTTTTTAGTGTTTCTGTTATTATTCAAATAAAAACGTTTTTGAAAGAATATTAGCTACAGTAAATTGTCGTTCTACAATGTTGCGACGTTGCAAGGACCCCGTCGCCACGTCGATGAGATGGACTCCTCCGTCATACTTTGTTTTTTAAGAAACACGCTTTTGTATAATATATAGGACACTTCAACGTGTCGTATTCCCGAGAATAGAGCGTACAGATACGGATAAAGTTGCTCGTGGACTCTGAGAAATATTTTATCCTTACATATATTTATACGTATTCACAGTTTCAAGTTCTAAATGTAAATGGCTATTGAAATTTAGCTACAAGTTTTGTTTTGTAGTATTAAAAGTTTAAAGCTATATATAGACTCGTTCCGCGCAACGACGACACTTGTTGATTGGTAGGAAGCAGAGCCCTGCAACGGGCGGGTATATCGCGGGTCAGCCCGCCCGTTACCGGTCCGTCTTTCCTTTCACTCGACCCGCCTGTGCCCGCGGCGGATAAGTCGGGTCATCGTTGATTTCTATTCGCCCGAGGCGCCCGAGACGCCCGAACCGCCCGCAACGCCCGAAGCAGTAACGAGTCATGACGTCACCACGCGTATCCGACTCGCCCGTACTCACACTGTTACACGCTCGTACCCGTGACCCGGGACTTTACCTGCGCATTATCCACGATTCAATTTGACTCAGAAGCGGTTGGAGAATCTGTATGTGTGCATAATTTCTTCATGTTGGCCTAGTGTATGCCCTACTGTTCATTCATAGAACGAAACAATTTCGAGTCTTGTAATAGCGACCAATGAATAAAGTAAAGGCGTATGTACGAGCGAATCGGATACGCGTCGTGACGTCGTGACTGGTGACTTCTTCGGCCGCCTCGGGCTCCGCGGGCGGATAGAAATCAACGATGACCCGACTCATCCGCCGCGGGTACGGGCGGGTCGGATAAACGCTCGGCGGCGTCGGGCGGGTTAGCTGCGAGTATCACGGGTTAGTGAAAGTTTGGGCGCGGGCGGTTCAAGCGCATCGTGATACAGTCGGGGGACGGGCGGATCAAACCCGCCCGTTGCAGGGCTCTGGTAGGAAGCCGGCAGAGAAAGCGCTATAACCAATCGCGTGCGCAGGCAGTAGTGGGAGCTGCGCAGATCGGTTGCAAATCGCTGGTGGCGTAAGTCTACTCTTATATGGAATGGTATACAGAAGTTCTGTGTTGATAATATTTATTTGCGATTATTTAGTAATATGTAGGTATTATTTATTTGCCGAGTGTAAAGGGAAATACATTTAAGCTATAGTCTTCAAATAATAAGGTAAGTATATAAACTAGAAATTAAATCAAACGATCATTATCAGTTCTAATAACTTGTAGTGCTTTTTAATAAAAGTTACACGTGAAATTTTACTAGATAATAACATATACATATCAGCAAATTCCAATAAAGTATTAAAATTCTGGTAAAACAAAAATTTATTGACCTTTACTCGTAGAATGTTCATAGCTGAAAGTAGAAATACTGTAGTTTCTAATTATTTTGATCCTGCGTTATGGTCCTAAAAAATTACCAATTTAATACGTGATTTAATAATAGTGCCAGATCCTATATTACCGCAAGGTCCAGATTCTCGATATCTTCTGAATAATGAAAGAATACATTTTACCATAAAATACTGTCGTCGAATATTGTCAAATGGAGAAGTATCGCAGAGACGTTGGCTGCTCTATTCCAAATCAGCAGAAAAAGTTTTTTGCTTGTGTTGCAAATTATTTAACCCTTTAACGACCGACTTCTTCACCTCCGACTAAAGTCCCGATCAGTCAGTCGCCAGTTAGATGCTAGGTGGTAGTTATAGTCGAATTAACTATATAACTGTCGCGCGTGTTTCTCAAATGGTCCATGGTTTCTTCGCGCTATTGGATCCTATGGTTATGTTACGTGATGTAGCAGGGATTTTCTGAGAAGGATGCGGTTGGGTTTGCTGCCCGTGGAGCGCTGATCCGCTCTGCTCACGTTCGTCCTTAGTGTCTGCCTCCAACTTCTTTGCGTGACAATTAGCAAGGAATTGAATAAGTAAACCGAGACTTGTTTCTGTTGTAATTTGGTTTCTATTTTAAAGTAGGACAAATTAAAGAATACGTCTGATTGCTTCTGGCGTTGATCAACGAGTGAGAATATACATTCGTGTGATCCGTTTCGAACTTCGGGCCTCTAAAGTTCATACTACACGCCGCTAGACGGGAATCGCAACACAGTTAATGCGTGCATTGGTGGCGCATAGAATTCCCTAGATACGCGCATGCGTATTTGTTTCTTTACGTACGCTTTGAAGTACGTACCGCGCGCTGCATTGAAATCATTCGAGTAGTACATAGCGAGCGTAACTGACGTTTATTAATAATTTTAAAATGGCATCAAATATGGAATTATATGTGATGTTGGACGGGGAATTGATAAAGTTATATGTATCAGAAGAAGCAGCACTTAGAGCAGCTAAAGGTAAAATTTAATTTTGAAAGCTGTTTTATAAAAACATAAGTGTATTTTTAAATTAACGCGTGAATATTTTTTCTACTAAGACCCGGGATTCTTATGCGAACTAGTTGAAAGTATCACGGCACAATATACAGAGTAAAAGAAGGAGGATTCCATCCCCAGTGTTGAGTGTTAGCTCGTTGCTGGGCCACCAAGGACGCACAAGGGCGCCTTGTCTTTTAGAAACCTCATCTGGCAGACACTTAGTCTGTCAGTTGGCGCCTCATAGACCTGGGACCATTGCAAACTCATAAATTTACTATTCGAAACGCAGGCGATTAGCCCAAATCAGGGCCAGGGTCCCAGGATTGCCGTGACAATAAACAGACGGCCTCGCGACAAACATCACACCGATTCACCAACACTTTGATCAGTTCTTCCCTTTCCCATAGTTCGTTACCACCTACAACCAAATCACTTCCGCCAATAGACAGCGTTTCCTACCACTGCGTTATTTAAAACTCCACCCCTAAAGTGAATCTTCGACTTTGCCTTGTGGCCAGCGAGAGAGTCCGAAGTCAGTCAAAAACCAAGACCCACACGGGTAACACCAGAGAGACTCACATTGTACCTTGTACACGCATTAGTAAACAACAAAATACAGTTCATAGTTATTATTGTTTATATGCTGTGTCACTGTTATTTCATTACAACCTACATAAAAGTTATTAAAATTCAAGTGAATTCTTGTGGTCGTAAAACATCACAGAGAAAGTGACGTTGCGCCGTCGGAGATTTACGCCCTCCAAAAACAGGCGACGCATCAGCTCACATCACCCAGCATGACTAATGTTGCACATTCAGGTTTGTTTTTTAATGATTCTTTAACATATTCGATATCTGCAATTACAATATATTTATATGATATTTGTAGGTGAAGCCGCAGACAAACAGTTTCTGTGGTCAGATAATGCAGTTTTTCTGCTTATCGATCTGTACCGCGAGTACGAGGCGGCATTTAGTGCTGGATTTACGCGAAGCAACGTATTGTGGGCCGAAATTGCCCAACTGATGAATCGTAACATTACGAATTACACCTTGACCGCACAACAATGCACGAACAAATGGTCTGGGCTCAAACGCAGCTATAAAAACATTGTGGATCAAAATAAACAAAGCGGAAAGTGCCGCAATTCATGAACATTTTTCTCGGTAATTATATATTTTATAAATATGTTCATACGTATACTTACGTTTTAATTCGAAATACTTACGTTTTAATTCGAAAAACACTATCCTTGCACTATATATACTCTTCTATACTATAAATTAATAATAGTATAGAAATAGATCATTGAATTTCCACTTATATTATAATTATACGAATTTGGAAGTAAGGACAAATTTTGAAACTAGCTGCATGTCAATGCGAAGCATTATGGAAACTAATAATCTTATATTATGTGATTAGGCGATGGATTCAATATTCCAGAAGAAAGCTTCAACAAGACCGCCTGCCGAGGCGACGAGTGATGGCCCAGCATCGTCGTAACTTATGCCATCGACGTCGCAGACATCATCGGAAGATGCCCCAGTGTCAGTAGCTCCAATAAAAAAAAGTAAGTACAGTTACGACTTATAATAAATGAAGTCAATATACGTAGAGAAGCGCGTAAAACATGATACTGAAAATAAAGAATAATTTAATTCAATGATCCACAAATCAAATATAATGCATTTCTGAATGTGCACGTGCACACACACGCGTTTATGCAAATTATTTTTTTTCTTTCTTAATATTGTTTGTTGAAATTATCCACTAGATCCAGTGAGAAAAAGAAAAGTGGAGACAATACAGGAGGGTTACATCGCTGATATTCGCGAAGAAAGGGAGGAAACAAAAAAAAATCGTATTGAGGAGAGTGAACGCCGTGAGGAAGTTAAAGCAGGGAGGCATAATAAACGGCAGGCGGAACGGGCACAAATGCACAGTGACCGCATGAAAATGCAGCAGGCACTTAGTAGATGTTTTGAAAACTTTAGCAGCCGAAAAAATTTAGAAGCACCAAATTTTTCTAATAAGTAGAATACCTTTAATATAATAAGTAGAATACCAACACTATAATGTTTATTATTAGATATATATGTACATATATGTATAGTAACAAGTAGAATACCTTTAATATAATAAGTAGAATAGCTTTAATAAGTATAATACCAACTGTGTTACTTACATTATAATATTTATTATAAGAGATATATATATAGAACATATAATACAAGATACAAAGCGAATTTTCGTATATAACACTTTATATTATTCATGTTTTGATACTGTTACAAACAGACATAAAGCATAATGGTATACTTCTACATTATATTCTCATTCGCAAACCATTCATTATTGTATTTCTTTTGTCATTGCCCAATTCTACCGCATTCCCGTGTACAATTGGGTTTAATTCCTCGTCCCGTTGACATGTGGCAATGAGCACTTCGTCATTTTGCATTTTGCAAATATTGTGTAGTACACAACATGCAATTATAAATTCTGGGACTTTTTTTTATGTTTGTTAACGGCAGACAGTCTAGCAGGATTCGAAAACGAATTTTCAATTGGCCTATCGCTCTTTCTACTGCCATTCTTATTGATGACAAACAAAAATTGAAATTGTTTTGCCGAGCTGTTAAATGTCCATTATTTCGAAACGGCACCATTGCATGGGGATGAATTCTATACGCAGCATCACCGATGATGTGAGAATCGTTAGGGAAGTATCTATCGGGTGTTACGGTCTCATCTGGTAACACATGAATATAGCTTCATGCTAGACGACGAGTCGCGCCAAATTTGAAATGTCGAGTGAAGCAATCGAAATTAGGAACAAAAGCTTTGCAATGGCTATCACTTGGAAACACTCGGTTAATACATATTGATTTCGGTTGCTGTCCAAATTAAACAACGCTACCTTGTAAAGCGCTCGATCTTAATTAGTTGATAAGCAATTATATAATTCGTTACGTCATAAATTAAGAAACAAGTTGTATGATTGGATAATTTTATTAACAAAAGATGTTACATTTCTGGAATCTTGAAAAACAGGATCGTTGTACATGACACAAAGAACTTGATCGCTAGCGTCTAACGAACTCAGTCGTGAACTTTATAATTCAATTCCCAATTTATAATTGAAAGTAAAAGCCATTCAAACAAAGTTAGTCTTTCTTTCCCTTATTTCTAATCCTTAACAAACTATAAGTAGAATTTGGAAGCAAATTCCTTGAGTGACCGTGAGCAGAGCGGATTAGCGCTCCACGGGCAGCGAACCCATTCATCTGGAAATCAAGACCCCTGTTACATCTCGTAACAGTTTTGGTAACAGCGGTGGGATAGTCCAAATTTGCCAGCTCACAGGCGCAAAATTGAAGAGTCGTCGGCCAGTTCGTGCAGCCCTCTTTCCTGGGTTTTGGGGCACGGTTTCCCCGAGGAACAAGGGTAAATGCCAGAGGAGCGTGACTTCGGATGTCCGTGCCAGTTTTCCCGGAGTCACACGCACTGGGCCAAAGAATCCAATAATCCATTCCAACGAAGCTGTCCGAGACGACGGAGCCGCCATTTAACATCTATCCGTCGCTGTTTGGAGCTTCATCAAATAACCCGGACATCAGAACGAGAATCTACGCAGCCTTTCGAGGGATCCAGGATCGAAGGAAGCTTTCCACGGAACCAGGAGCAGCAGCTGAAGCAACGCAGTTGTCGCTGGACGTGCCAGGAAATCTTCGGAAGGGGGAAGTCGAGCGAACCAACAGTCAGTCAAGCGAGTCGAATTTAATTTGCTAATTTACGTCGTTGTACCTGTGAGTTCATATCAAATCTTATATTTACATTTATAATATCGCCTGTTAGAATCGTTATATTTGCCAGTTTAAAATGCCGTCGTTCGCCCGAAAATTTGTAAAAAAAACGCAAGAACCGTCTGAGTAGTGGTAATTGTTTCGTAGTGGAGGATGTGGTAGCGATACCTAACTTAAGTGTCGGTCCTACTTCCACGTCTTTAGATGTAGTACCGTTTCAGAATTCCACTCCCCTGGAGTGTAGTGTATCCGATTCGGGAAATGGTTCTGACGCTCTTAACATAAATGTGACCGATCCATCGCGTGGGCTGTCGGAAGGGGCGTCGCGTATGCCACTTAAAATGGTCGCTGATTTTATCCATCACTTCGACGGGAAACCGGGATCTGTAAGCAAGTTTATAAATCAGTGTAGACTAGCTGATTCTCTCGTGAAAAGGGAAGATAAATATTATTTACTGGCAATCGTGCGCAACAAGATGGAAATTCGCGATTATAATAGAATTACCGGGGGTACGGTGCCAAACACGGTGGAGGAATTAGTCAACCAAATAAAAGTCGCATATGAGGATAGCTTTAATGTCAAGGTCGCTTTGGATGAGTTAAGAAATTTAGAACGAAAAGATGGGGAAAGTATAGAAGAGTTCGGTGCCAGAGTGCACGAAATTTTGGATAATGGGATAGAGATAGCTCAGGAAAGATCAAACCCAGAGCAGGTTAAAGGTGTTAAATCCGTACTCGAGGAAGAAGCGGTATCGGGATTTCTAGGAGGTTTACGTGACGACGCGATGATGATGTCAATTATCAATCAAGAGGTGGAAAGATTAACGGACGCTATTCGTTTAGCCACCAGGTGTGCTAGACAGAAGAAAAATGTGAGCAATAGCGTGAGTCATAGATTGACTGCAAATAAATCTACTGTGTTCGCAGTAAATCCGAATGAGAATATCAGATGCTTTAATTGCAATCAATTAGGTCATTTTCGGTCAGACTGTCAGCTGGTAGACAATAATAGGTATGCCCCGCCAAATCGAAACTTTAAAAGATGTAATTTCTGTAAAAAAACAGGTCATTTGGAAGCACAATGTTATAAACGGAACTTTCAATTCCCGCGGAATTCATTTCCACATCCGGCATTCGAGGATCGCCGTTATTTAAACCATGGTAGAGAACGGCGTGATTTTAAAGAGAACCGACACCATCCGTATAGTAGAAACGAACCGAGAGACTCCAATTATGAACGTAATCATCGGGATGTTAACTCTGAGCAGAACCGGTGTGACTCGAATTCTTCTAAAACACAACAAAATTTAAACTCGAAAGGGAATCGGCAGGAAGGCGCGGTGCCGACCAAACCCTTGATTGCTCGCGCCGAATCTATCGTGTCTGCCACAGGTTTGACGTAATCGATACTACGCAACCGCCTGTTATTTCACTTGAAAGTGATCGCTTTCCTCATGGTTCCGCTAAATTTTTAGTAGATACCGGCTCTCAATTAAATTTAATAAAACGTGCGGGATTAAATCCTGATTTACAAGTCAACAATGGAAAGGTTTTTGAGCTCATGGGTATTGGAGCAGGGATGATTCGAACACAAGGTGAAGTTGCTATTACCATCTTTAATGTTCCCATTCATTTCCAAATTGTTGAAGATGATTTCCCTCTCAAGTGTACCGGGCTTTTAGGGATCTCGTTTTTACAAAAACAGGAAGCTACTTTTGAATTTAAGGAGAACATGTCCGGTAAATTACATTTTGGTAAAAGGGAATTCTCCCCTTGCGATAATGTTTCATATAATTTACCCCCACGAACTAAAATCTTAATAACTGTACCGGCAAAAGGTAGTAATACCTCGGGTTATGTACGGCGAGTAGACGCAGGTCCTGGTGTTTTCATAGGAGAGTGTCTAGTAACCCAACGAAATAGCTCTGTAAAGTTATATGCAATTAATACCACCTTTGATCATATTGTGCTTACGATACCCCCTATTGAGTTGGAAGAATTTGAGTCTAAAACCCCTTCCCCGCGTTCATCCCAAACAAGAAATTATGATTCCGAAATTAATAAATCTAAGGATCGCGCTCGGAGATTGACTGAACTGATTAAAGTACTTGACTTAGATCATCTGAATGAGATTGAGAAAAGTGGTATGTTAAAGGTTATAAATGAATTCTTGTATCAGTTTTACCTTCCTATGGATAATTTAGGTGCCACTGATGTAACACACCACACCATAACAACTACCGATGAAACTCCTATAAGGACTAAACAATATAGATACCCTTTAGTCCACAAAGACGAAATAAATAAACAAGTAGACTCCTTACTAAGTAACAAAATAATACAACCTTCAAGTTCTCCATATAATTCACCGGTCTGGATAGTTCCGAAAAAGTCTGATTCATCAGAAAAACCTAAATGGCGAATGGTCATCGATTACCGGAAATTGAATGAGGTAACTGTTTCCGATGCCTATCCGTTACCTAACATTACGGAGATTTTAGATCAATTGGGAGGGGCTAAGTATTTTAGCACCTTGGACTTAGCCTCTGGGTTTCACCAAATACCCATGGATCCGAAATCTAAACATAAGACTGCTTTTTCAACTCCACATGGCCACTTCGAGTTTAATAGAATGCCGTTTGGGCTAAAGAACGCCCCTGCAACTTTTCAAAGGGTCATGGATATGATATTAACCGGGTTACAGAGTATCGAACTTTTCGTCTACATGGACGACATTGTTATTTACGCGGATTCACTTGAGGAACATAACCGTAAATTAAAGGTACTATTGGCCCGATTGCAAAATTCCGGATTAACATTACAGCCTCAAAAATGTCGATTCTTACAAAAGGAGATAGTTTACCTAGGTCATGTAATTTCCAGAGCAGGGGTAAAACCGGATCCAGGGAAGGTTCTAGCCGTAAAGCAGTTTCCTATACCTAAAACGCGGAAAAATGTTAAACAATTTCTAGGACTCGTGGGTTATTATAGGAGATTCATTCCCAATATGGCCAAAGTTGCCAAACCTTTGAGTAATCTGCTGAAGAAAGACATTCCCTTTCGTTGGACATCGGAAGTTCAAAGTTCTTTCGAACAGCTGAGGGATATAATTTGTTTGGAACCCTTGCTGCAGTACCCTGATTTCTCAAAGCCCTTCCTCGTAACCACCGATGCTTCAAACTATGCCGTAGGTGCCGTGTTAAGTCAAGGACAAATTGGTAGTGATCTTCCTATCTCTTATGCTTCTCGAACTCTGAACGCCGCTGAAATTAATTATTCTACAATCGAAAAGGAGCTGTTGGCTGTGTTATTTGGGGTAGAACATTTCCGACCTTACCTGTATGGTCAGCAATTTACCTTGATCACTGATCATCGCCCTTTAGTGTGGCTGCATAATGCTAAAGATCCCACATCTAAGTTAATGAGGTGGCGAATTCGTCTGAACGAATATGATTATAATATAGTTTATAAACCGGGTAAAGCCAATTCCAATGCAGACGCACTTTCGCGGAACCCTGTAGACCCTTGCCAAAATATCAATCTTTATCTACAAAACCCACCAACTGACGATACACCTCATTCTGACTCCGGAGATTCGGAGAGGGTGCTTGTTTGTCCGGACATGACACCCTTTCCGGATTCTGTGGCGGACAAAACAGACGACAGAATTACATGCAATGAAATTGAGATAATGGTGGCATCTGTCTTCTTGGCGCGCGAGAAGATAGAGGCCGAAAATTCTGAGGCATTAAATTCTGAAATGAATGTATTAGAACCACTTATAGTTGAAGACAAGGTTAATAATTTTAGAGGGCTTTCCCAGTCGGACACGGTACCACCGTTTCGACCCTCCTGTCGGCACACGTTGACTCCGAGCCTCTGGATCGCGCTTCAGGAGACTAGGACGGCGGTCTGTGTTCGATATGAGCCCGGGGCTCGCAGTGCTCAGAGGAGACCTTGTGACTTGTCGACCCCACCGGTGACTTGCATGGGGCTCCAGAGTGTTGATCGTCAAGGTAAAGGGGCACCTTGTCATTGTTGTTGTTGTTGTTGTTCTATGGAAGAAGAGATACAAGAAGAAATTGTTATGCCTGAGAGTGAAAATCTAGAGGTTGAGATGTCAGAAGAAGACATACCGAATTATTCTGCGATCAAAGCTGCACGGGAGGCCCTCAGTAAAAAGACCTCAGTAGAGTCCGAAATAACCAAGTCATTTTGTTCGGGATGTATGAAATTTAAAAAGAATCAAGTTATGACTAATAACGTGAACGAGAATAGACAGACAATTCACCTTTTCCTTCTTCCCACTATTCGTTATGTAAAAGATCATTTATATATGCGGAGGGGCAATCTTGCACATTTCCTGCCACTAAATGGTAATATTACCTCTGGAGTTACAATTGATCTGTTGAAAAGGAATAGATTTTCTTTACAACAGGTAAAGCAATATCGGGTTGAGGTCGGGGATGCCATGGGACTTCCTGGTGATCAGTCTTCCATTTTCCTCCTATTCTTCAAGGATAACTCTGCGGAAAGTTTAAACTTTGACTATATTGAATCCTCTCTAAAAGCACTTAAAACCCTTTTGAATTTATTAGGTACATGGACTTTTAGTATTTCTAAAGATCCCGATAGTTCTGAATGGAATCAAGTGGAAGATTTATTTAAACAAGTTTTCACGGATTCTAAATATGAAATCACCGTATGCACGGGCGAAATAATAATCCCAATTAAGTCTAGTCGTCTAAAGATAATTAAGGAATCTCACGAGTTTTCAACTGGAGGTCATAGGGGTATCGGGAAACTCCAAAGGTACATGAGGGAGCACCATTATTGGCCTGGAATGATGAAAGAAATTTCAGAATTTGTCCGTTCTTGTCCTACTTGCCAGAGAAATAAAATCCACTCTGCAAAGTCCTTAGGTTCCATTGAAAGAGCACATAGGGTCTTTGTTGATTATTTAAGACACTATTGCACTAAAGGTGATTGGGATAAATGGATAAGATTCGGTATGTTCTCCTACAACACTTCAGTACATGAAGCTACGGGATTTCCACCTCATGAATTAGTTTTTGGAGTGAAAGCGGTGATCCCCTCTGAATTTGCCAAGGAAAAGGTATCGCGTACTTTTGTTCAATATTTAGATGATCTTTTCGTTAAAATCACTACTACTCAGACATTTGCTGCGGAAAGCTTAAAGCGAGCTAAGGAAAGAAGTAGAAAATATTACGACCGAGATGCGAATCCTCGTAAATTTAATGTAGGCGATGACGTGTACTTATTAAAGGAACCGAGAACCAAACTTGATTGTAATTGGCTAAGCCCCTTTAAAATTAACAGGAAGATTAATGATTTAACCGTTGAAATAATGTTAAATTCTAATAAATTTAAAATTGTGCACACAAATAAACTAAAATTAGCATGTATCAGATCGGGTACGTCAGCCGAAGATATATAGTTCTAGGATTTATGTGTATAAACGTTCTTTGTGATTTTTGAAGTTTAAATCAAATTTAAATTATATTTATTCCTGTTATTATATTATGTTCAAGTCTCTCATTTTTATTAAATTAAAAATTACATTTGTAAGCGTACTATGATTAAAGAATTTAGAAAAGTTGTTTCATGGAAACACCTTTTCTTCGTAAGGGTGAAGGATTGTTACGGTCTCATGTGGTAACACATGAATATAGCTTCATGCTAGACGACGAGTCGCGCCAAATTTGAAATGTCGAGTGAAGCAATCGAAATTAGGAACAAAAGCTTTGCAATGGCTATCACTTGGAAACACTCGGTTAATACATATTGATTTCGGTTGCTGTCCAAATTAAACAACGCTACCTTGTAAAGCGCTCGATCTTAATTAGTTGATAAGCAATTATATAATTCGTTACGTCATAAATTAAGAAACAAGTTGTATGATTGGATAATTTTATTAACAAAAGATGTTACATTTCTGGAATCTTGAAAAACAGGATCGTTGTACATGACACAAAGAACTTGATCGCTAGCGTCTAACGAACTCAGTCGTGAACTTTATAATTCAATTCCCAATTTATAATTGAAAGTAAAAGCCATTCAAACAAAGTTAGTCTTTCTTTCCCTTATTTCTAATCCTTAACAAACTATAAGTAGAATTTGGAAGCAAATTCCTTGAGTGACCGTGAGCCGAGCGGATTAGCGCTCCACGGGCAGCGAACCCATTCATCTGGAAATCAAGACCCCTGTTACATCTCGTAACACACGCATTAACTGTGTTGCGACTCCCGTCTAGCGGCGTGTAGTATGAACTTTAGAGGCCCGAAGTTCGAAACGGATCACACGAATGTATATTCTCACTCGTTGATCAACGCCAGAAGCAATCAGACGTATTCTTTAATTTGTCCTACTTTAAAATAGAAACCAAATTACAACAGAAACAAGTCTCGGTTTACTTATTCAATTCCTTGCTAATTGTCACGCAAAGAAGTTGGAGGCAGACACTAAGGACGAACGTGAGCAGAGCGGATCAGCGCTCCACGGGCAGCAAACCCAACCGCATCCTTCTCAGAAAATCCCTGCTACATCACGTAACATAACCATAGGATCCAATAGCGCGAAGAAACCATGGACCATTTGAGAAACACGCGCGACAGTTATATAGTTAATTCGACTATAACTACCACCTAGCATCTAACTGGCGACTGACTGATCGGGACTTTAGTCGGAGGTGAAGAAGTCGGTCGTTAAAGGGTTAAATAATTTGCAACACAAGCAAAAAACTTTTTCTGCTGATTTGGAATAGAGCAGCCAACGTCTCTGCGATACTTCTCCATTTGACAATATTCGACGACAGTATTTTATGGTAAAATGTATTCTTTCATTATTCAGAAGATATCGAGAATCTGGACCTTGCGGTAATATAGGATCTGGCACTATTATTAAATCACGTATTAAATTGGTAATTTTTTAGGACCATAACGCAGGATCAAAATAATTAGAAACTACAGTATTTCTACTTTCAGCTATGAACATTCTACGAGTAAAGGTCAATAAATTTTTGTTTTACCAGAATTTTAATACTTTATTGGAATTTGCTGATATGTATATGTTATTATCTAGTAAAATTTCACGTGTAACTTTTATTAAAAAGCACTACAAGTTATTAGAACTGATAATGATCGTTTGATTTAATTTCTAGTTTATATACTTACCTTATTATTTGAAGACTATAGCTTAAATGTATTTCCCTTTACACTCGGCAAATAAATAATACCTACATATTACTAAATAATCGCAAATAAATATTATCAACACAGAACTTCTGTATACCATTCCATATAAGAGTAGACTTACGCCACCAGCGATTTGCAACCGATCTGCGCAGCTCCCACTACTGCCTGCGCACGCGATTGGTTATAGCGCTTTCTCTGCCGGCTTCCTACCAGAGCCCTGCAACGGGCGGGTTTGATCCGCCCGTCCCCCGACTGTATCACGATGCGCTTGAACCGCCCGCGCCCAAACTTTCACTAACCCGTGATACTCGCAGCTAACCCGCCCGACGCCGCCGAGCGTTTATCCGACCCGCCCGTACCCGCGGCGGATGAGTCGGGTCATCGTTGATTTCTATCCGCCCGCGGAGCCCGAGGCGGCCGAAGAAGTCACCAGTCACGACGTCACGACGCGTATCCGATTCGCTCGTACATACGCCTTTACTTTATTCATTGGTCGCTATTACAAGACTCGAAATTGTTTCGTTCTATGAATGAACAGTAGGGCATACACTAGGCCAACATGAAGAAATTATGCACACATACAGATTCTCCAACCGCTTCTGAGTCAAATTGAATCGTGGATAATGCGCAGGTAAAGTCCCGGGTCACGGGTACGAGCGTGTAACAGTGTGAGTACGGGCGAGTCGGATACGCGTGGTGACGTCATGACTCGTTACTGCTTCGGGCGTTGCGGGCGGTTCGGGCGTCTCGGGCGCCTCGGGCGAATAGAAATCAACGATGACCCGACTTATCCGCCGCGGGCACAGGCGGGTCGAGTGAAAGGAAAGACGGACCGGTAACGGGCGGGCTGACCCGCGATATACCCGCCCGTTGCAGGGCTCTGCTTCCTACCAATCAACAAGTGTCGTCGTTGCGCGGAACGAGTCTATATATAGCTTTAAACTTTTAATACTACAAAACAAAACTTGTAGCTAAATTTCAATAGCCATTTACATTTAGAACTTGAAACTGTGAATACGTATAAATATATGTAAGGATAAAATATTTCTCAGAGTCCACGAGCAACTTTGTCCGTATCTGTACGCTCTATTCTCGGGAATACGACACGTTGAAGTGTCCTATATATTATACAAAAGCGTGTTTCTTAAAAAACAAAGTATGACGGAGGAGTCCATCTCATCGACGTGGCGACGGGGTCCTTGCAACGTCGCAACATTGTAGAACGACAATTTACTGTAGCTAATATTCTTTCAAAAACGTTTTTATTTGAATAATAACAGAAACACTAAAAAAAAAAACAGAAACATAACAAAATTAAACAACAATTTTTTGATTAAATCGCCCTCGCGAATTGGTGGCCCGGGCAGTCGCCCACTTCGCTCATACCTTCCGCCGGCGCTGGAGTAGGGTAAACTCCATACAAGAATAACATCCTTAACGAGCCTGGATAAGCGGTAACATCGCAAATATGCCAGCTCCGCCCAGATTTGAACTCTCGAAAATCAAACTATAAAAATACAGTGGAAAAATTAAACAATTAGAAATTGATTTAGTAATTTGTGTAACAAAGGGTCCAGCCAGTTAAGCATAATGAAAAGTGCCCCCAAACCTCAAAGAAAACTATTTCCGCCAATTATCAATCCGATACCCCTACTACTAGGATAGTTACGGGGTGAAACGTAATTTGCAGTTTAAGCTCCATTACTTTTGTTCTAGTGAATAGAAACTTATAAAATAAATCAGAGTAATTCTACCTATTGCTGTACATGTCTGTGAATGTTTTCAGAATTTTCAGCCGCAAACAAAATTTTAAAAAATTCAAAAATATTACAAATGCTGAGTTCATATACAAATTATCAAGATACCACGTTTATATTTTTACAGTTTTAGCGTCTTTGTATGGCAATTAATGTGTAATTTTTCAGATTTTTCGAAAGGGTGGAACGCAGTTACAAAAATTAAAAACTGATATTTCCTACCTTCCCCTCCGGAAAGGAGTGACATAGGTACTCATACGACGAATATGTTTAGTTCATTAAATGGGTGTTATATGCATTTTTAAATACTTTCACATGTGTTAAATGAGTCAATGCAATTAATCTGAAAACATTTTACCGTTGATAAGTGTCAATTTTTAACTAATTTCGTGTATAAGTGATGACTAGCATCAGTACATAATAGGTGTCACTTCGACTTTTCTTGGTAGATTCTTGAATATTTTCTTTTTTATTATTTTTTTTATTTCTGATTACCTTTTTTATATATATATTATTTATCGCATGCGCGGTATACCTGTGCCACTCCTTTGCGTACGGAAAGGTAGGAAATATCAGTTTTCAATTTTTGTAACTACGTTCTACCCTTTCGAAAAATCTGAAAAAATTATACATTAATAAGCATACAAACACGCTAAAACTGTAAAAATATAAATGTGGTGCGTTTATAATTTGAATATGAAATCGGCATTTTTATGTTTGAATTTTTTAAAATTCAGTTTTGTAGCAGACAATTCTGAATAAATTCACAGAAATGTACAGTAATGTGTAGAATGTCTCTGATTTATTTTATAAGTTTCTATTCACTAGAACAAAAGTAATGGAGTTTAAACTGCAAATTACGTTTCACCCCGTAACTACCTTATATAGTAGTAGGAATATCGGATTGATACTTGGCAGAAATAGTCTTCTTTGAGGAACCTATCGATTGCTGTGCACCAAGATTAATTTGGTTTGGGGGCACTTTTCACTATGCTTACCTAACTAGACCCTTTATTGATTATAGTCTTCTATGTATATATATACATTGCTATATAGTAACTACATATTTAAAAAAAATAACATTGTAAAAACTACATATATGGAATGCAAACTAACGGGGGCATATAGCGTGTTTGCCACCATCTACTAATAGACAGACACCTGTAATAAAACTAGCGTCGTCACTTGCCAAGAAGGTAATTGCTTTTGCAATCTCTGAAGGGTCTCCTGGTCTACCGAGTGCATGACTCTTTTTAGCGTTCTCAAAAAACGCCTCTACTTCTTTGTCTGTCATTCCACCACTCTTAAAAAGATCAGTTACTATCACACCAGGGTTTACAGCATTTACTCGTACCTATAAGTTGAAAAACAAGAATGATAAAATTTGCGGCCAGTCTGTTAGTGGAATTATTAACCCGTAGTATTGTCTCTACCACTTTTGTATATAAAACATACTTGGTGGGGTGCAAGTTCAAGGCACGTGCAACGTGTAAATTGGTCAACCGCAGATTTACTCATACAGTATGCTAGGATATTTGGGAATGATCGTATTCCAACAACACTCGACACATTTACAATGTTACCTTTAGCCTTCACTATATGTGGGCAAGCCAACATTGTCAAATTATAAACTCCACGTACATTGATATTGAATATCCTGTAATATTTAAATATGTTGATAAGCTCTTTCACAAAATTCAAGTTTTATAAACAAACAATTCATACCTATCGTATTGCTCTAAGGAAGTGTTTTCGATGGTTCCACTTTCGAATATACCAGCATTATTAACCAAAATATCTAATTTACTGTACTGTTTAATAGTACACTCAACAATATTTTTACATCAGCTGGCTTAGTTATGTCTGCATACATAACAAATGTTTTATCAGATTTACATTTTTCGACAACTGCATCGAAATTTTGTCCAGGACGGTCTGTTAAAGCCAACGTGGCTCCCAGTTGAGCAAAATTTATAGCTGTCGCTGCTCCAATACCAATACTAGCTCCTGTTATTAAAACAACTTTTCCTGCAAATGCCATCTGAAATAAACGTACAACTGTTTTTAAGATTGTTTATAGTTTGTTATACTTTCAAAAAATAGTCTTCAATATGTTTTCATTAGAAAGACACTATAAAACAGCACTTTCCAGCCTAGGGGCCCCTCACGCACCTGCTTCCCCTTCCAACCTGACCTTCCCCAAAAAATATGTGTCGCGTGGATACGTAGCATTGGCTCGCAGTGGCGAGGTGTCACTAATATACACGTAATGTGCAAAGCAAGCCTGGGTAGTCGGGACCCGACGTGCGGACGCTTATGCATCATGCTACGAGCCTGCATGGACGCACACACACTCTTGCAGTTCTCCCACACCCCATGCAACAGTTAGCAAGGAAACAAATCCGCGTTCGGTTGTTACCCGGGTCCCAGAACCTAAGGAGGACTTTCTTTGGCACTCGATTGGCCGAGACTGATGTAGCGTCTTAACCAGAGGTACACAAGAAACTGCTCGGTGTCGGAGACCTCTTTGCGATTCTGGACGCCGGGTCAGAGTCGAGCGTAGAGTTGAGCAATGAAACATCTCCACGCTCGGCTCTGACCCGGCGTGCGGCTCTTTGTACACCTCTGGGTCAGACGCTATTATTTTTCTAACTATTCAAACAGCAAAAATATGTTTCATATGAAAGTTGTTTGATTTGATGGAGGAAATACAATAGAATATTAGGATTTGCGTTTAAACTATTATTTGCAGATATTTCAATATCAATGTAATTTTTATGAATAGAACTATATATTTTTATTATTGCCACTTGATTATGCATTTCAAGACGAATTCAACGATGTGTAGGAAGCATATGTTTGAACGATGATTTACCGGATATCTTTATCGATATTCGTGGCAAATTTCAAGTCCAGGTAGTGTCTTTTACTTATAACGTGTGATCTACGAAACGAGTAACAATGGAATTGAGCCACATCTATAGGATGTTACTCTACCCATAGTCAATACTCTGGGGTGATTCTACAGGCGAATATAAAACGAAAATCAAGATTGACGAAATTGTGGTAAATGCTGCATTTATTAACTACCGATGATTAAAGATTAGCGTCCGGAACGCCTGAATCACTGCAACTGCACGGGCAGCGGGACGCGCTTGGCGCGAGGAAGGCTCACAAAGGTGCGTGCAGTGGCGACAGACGTTCGACAGATTTACCATGTAGAGCTCATACTTACCCACTTATTTATCGCCGTGGTACTGTCCACTTTCTCTTTAATACTAAATAGCATTATCACCAAATATCTCTCACCGCTTACTTCAAAGATTAACCTATTAAGAGAAACTCTTTGCTTTATTAATAAATCGCTCACGGTTCGTGCGTATCCCTGACGACGTGACCAAGAGTAGAAGAACCCCAGAGTACTCGCGGGGCCTGCCTTGCACAGCGCTATTTTATAGTATAAAATCTTATCAATATAGAAATTAATACCTTAAGTGAAGGGTCAGCACTATAACAATATGTTTCAATAATTTTAGTACAATGTACTTAGTTATTATACTTCCTGTTGTTCTCATTAACGTATTACATAAAGCCAATACATCCCAACCACATTAGCGAGGCATAATTATTTCGAATTCACTATAGGAGGGTTATAAACAGTGTTGCCAGGGAACAGGGGGGGGGGGGGGCGTTCCGATTCACGCATTGAGTTGATAGTTCATATATTCATATCGTTCCGTTTCGATTCTGCGGTTCATGCGCTCTTGGAAACGGAACGGTTTTTCGTGCGTTTCATGCGAAATCGAAATGGATGCTACCATGGACAGCGGAGCGTTATTTACAATAACCTGCATATTATTAAATAATAGTAATAATGAAATCTGCAATAGTGATTCGTCTGATGAAAGCGAAAATGATGATGATATACTAACTTGCCATTTAGAATCGGAAATAGTATACATATCATTAATTATAAACAAAACACGTGGAGAGATTGTGTTTTCCGAAAAATTTACAGATTATGTAGAACATATTATTCCGGGATATTCGGGAACAATTTTCAAAGAACACGAACGGTTGTGTTGCAGCAACAAATACGCATGCGTGCAGTATCTGCTTCTCGTCCGAGTTTCGTCATTTGCTGCTGTTGCGACTCTCGCCCAATGGCGTGTAGTATAAACTCTAGAGGTACGAAATTTGAATCGGACCACACGAATGTAATAGGAAAGGGAGGCAAAGTGAAGTTCACACAAATCTGAGAGGTTTGAAAATAGTTAGAGATTCTTTTAATAAATAAACTTCAAGATTATAAATTAATCAATACCTACTTGGAAACGGATGTTTGAACAAATGAGTTCCACTTTTACCCCTTCTCTTAGGTGTGTAAATTCAGCGCTTAGAGCATATAAACATGGAGGAAGCATGCAATGGGCAAAAATGTAGACGGCGGTAGAAAGAAGAAAATATACATGGGGGACACCCCTCTCTTTCTAACATAAAAAAAACATTGTAGCCCCTGGCGCTAAAATGAGAGAGGGTGTCCCCCATGTATAGTTTTCTCTTTCTACCACCGTCTACATTTTCGCCCATTGCATGCTTCCTCCATGTTTATATGCTCTAAGATTCAGCGCAATGTTATTAAACGCTAGTTTTTCCAAAAAGCGATAACCAAAAGGAAATGGATCGACGAATAGGAATTTAGCTAATTAATTAATAAATTTGCAATTAGTTTTTAGAATCTAAGACATTTTGTAATTAACAAAAGTTATAAAACCGATGTAACTTATAAAACGGACACTCTTGCCCCGAGAACGAATTACTTATCTGTATCTAGTTAAATTCAGTTTATTGAGTTCATTAAATTTATCGCTTGTTTGTGTTCAAATTGTCTTCGTTATATTATTATTATTATTATTATTATTACTAAAAATCCGCGTCCAGAAAGCAGAGCGCCTTAGCGCTCCACGAGCATCGTCGTGCGCTCGAATTCCCCACGAGGAATCAGCATTTCCCAGACGGCCGCGCAACACTGCACGCTTGTTGCATCGGAAGTGAGAGGATTCTAGGGAATTCTCTGCACCACTGTTGCGCGATTTCGTGGGGGGTAACTATAGGATGGCGGGTCCGTGCCCGTGGAATGCTGAAGCACTCAGCTCGCGAGTTTGCGCGGGAATTTCAATGAGGGTAAGTAAATGAAACACTTCTTAATAAAGTGCCCTGCTAACAAGTTCGATCTGCCTTTTTACAAAATAACTCCTTGCTTCTCGCCTCCGAGCGCCCTACTCCTCTAATTCTGGCGTTTTCTTCCGACTCCCTCCTTGGATCCCTTCGCCCAATCAAGACGGAGACGTCCCTCTAGCTTCGTCAGGGGGTTGTCCTTCAGCCATCTCTCCGTCCTTGGCCCTTCCTTCGCGATTCCCTCCACTCTTGGCTGGTGGTCGAGGCACGCTTTCCGATTACATACTTTACATAGACCGTGTACAGTACATACATTTCTATCAGGCAGGTAAGCGCAACCCTCAGGGTCAAGACGACTTAATGACTTTCAGCCTTTCCCGAGCTGAGTTTTTACCTTAACAGGACATCGACAATTATTGAAAGGGAGGACAGAGTTTTAAGTGGTTTTACGAGACGAGCAGCTGCCAGCTCGACGAAATTTGGCACGCAGATGTGGAAGAAAAAGTTAAGCTATTTATTATCCTCGCCTGACCTAACTGTAGTTTTGAAAATTACTGAATGCACCCCCACGTTCTCGTACTCTTCCTGAGTTCAGGTATTAGCTATTAATATTACATGAGCACATTTGAAAAACTGGCAAGGAAAACCCTCGAAAAACACAATGCGCTCTACGTGTTTGTGAGTCCTGACAATAAACTCCTCCTTGTCCCCCGTTTAATCTTGCTTAAGAATTTCCAAATGTGCCGTTCGCTTCGAATCTAATTATAATATATCTATCTTTCAGTACAAAAGGATTTTGAATGACGCTCTACATCGAACCTCGATATCTCTATGTCTTATAGCTAACTTCACGCAATTTAACCAGCGAAAACCGCAACACCTCCATCCATATACAAAAGGTGTTTCCTATAGAAACAGCTTTTCAAAAAAAAAATATACATCAATATCGACTTAAATATGCAAAATTGAATAAATACATATTTTACATAAATGATTATAACTATGCCTCCTCTTCCCGCGCCAGCCCCCGCGGTAAACGAGCTACTCGGTCCACCCATTGTCCCGCAGGAAGCACGAATTGAAGAATAATAGTTATACCACAACATTTTTACAGTAGTAAGATATCATTATTCTATTACTAGGTAAAATTAAATCAATTATAATACAACGCATAACTAATATCCAGAAGTAATCAAGCGCCCTAACCAAACTTATCTAAGTATTTTTATTCAATATAATCCATATAGACGTGCCGCCATATATCTAATACATATGATTAAACTATTTACAATGGATCTAATCTTATACAAGCTAACTTAAGTTTATTCGCATGAACTATTTTGGTCTTATTTTTTCCTATAGCTGTTTCAATAGTGAGATCGTTAAATATTTCAACCACCTTATATGGTCCTAACCAACTAGAGTCAAACTTAGATTTCTCAGGTTCGCTAAGTAAATAAACATCGTCACCTACAATGAATTGACGGGGATTTCAATTTTTATCGTACATTAGTTTACTCTTTTCTTTTGCCTGTTCTAGGTTGGCTGCTGCTGTAGCCTGAGTAGTCGTGATTCTAGTAAACAAATCATCTAGATGTTCAAAGAAAGTTCGTGGTATTTCCTGACGACTAAATTCTGATGGTATTATGGCTTTTGTGCCGAAAATAAGCTCGTGAGGGGAGATTACGCATTGGTTGCTTGGTTTTAGCGAATAGAATCTTATTTCTTTGGCAACTAGAACAAGAACGGACAAAAGCTGTGATCTCCTGCTCCATTTTCAACCAATAGAAATCTTCCCTTATTCGTTTGAACAATTTAGTCATACCCTGATGCCCACCTACTACGGACTCATGATATTCCTGAATAATCGAAGGTCTTCTTGATAGAGAAGGGAAAATGACTTCACCAGTGCAGACCGTAAAGTTATATTGTGAACTATTAAATGTTTGTTTTAAAAGATATTCAAAAGAATTCCATTCAATGGGTTCAATATTATTGTCACCTTTCGATAAACTAATGGACGTTACATTTAAGGATTCCATTAGATTTTTAAGAGATGACAACGAAGATGCGAGATGTCTAAAGTCCTGTTGTTCAGTAGAGCTTACTTTAGAAAATAAATGGAAAATGTATCGAGTTCCACCAGGGAAAACCATTGCCTTACCCACATGAACATTGTATGATTGTATTTGACCAATAGAAAACTTTCCTCGCGTTAGCAAATCATTACTGACAGATGAAGAGATTTGACAATCAGTAGAGAAAAAATGAAGAAGATTATCTCTACGCATGTAAAGGTGATCTTTAGAATAAATGATATTAGGAAACGGAGAGGGATGGATTGTTTGTGTGGATGGAGTCGAATTTGTCAACAAAACTTTAACTTTATCAGCGCTATGCGAGTCATTTTCCGAAATTGTTTCCACGGAGGATCGTGTCTGTGCTTTAAGTAACCCTGTCATGAATGAGGCAGGTTCTTCAGTCTCCGCCACAAATACAACCTCATCCGGGTCTCTAACCTGCTCACAGTCAGCGCCACGGAATGAGTCGGGAACCGGGAGCACATGTTGAACATCCGCCTCGACCTTGGTACCGGATCCCAAGATGCCGATCCGAAGCGGGGTGCCTTTAATATCGGCCTTTCCGATAACCAACCGACTACCGAGTCGAGGCGCATCCCCGATATCTCTGTAGAGCGATCCTCCTTTTATTACATTACTGTTAGAATTGCTATAAGATTCTCCTCCTTCACGGATTGATTTATTTGAGGGGACTGACTCCTCCTCATCTGCTGTAAAATACTCGTCACTATCCATGGAGTCCAAATCTGAATGACTCGTTTTATTATCAATCTCGTTGTACTCATTAAAACGTTCTCTATTTACAAGAAAAATTCTAGCTACTAATTTTTCATTCTCATTTCTGGTAAAACTGTCAATGTCAATATCCTCGACCTCCTTAGAGATTGTAAGTGGCGAATCGTCGGCGCCTACGACAACCCCTTGCAAACGCCTTGGAGGAGGCGTCCGTAATTTCAGTCTCTTTATGGATTGTCAAGCACTTTAGTGAACAGGGAAGGACGGGCGGATTCCGGGATAATGCATCTGCATTCGAGTTTATCCTACCAGGTTTATACACCATTTCATAATCATACTCATTTAATCTAATTCGCCATCTCATAATACGGGAAGTAGGATCTTTAACGTTATGTAACCAGATCAGTGGTCGATGATCAGTGATTAGAGTAAATTTCTGGCCATATAAATACGGTCGAAAATGCTCCACTGCAAATAAAACTGCCAATAACTCTTTCTCAATAGTTGAATAATTACTTTCAGCGCTATTAAGAGTCCGAGATGCATACGCAATTGGGAGATCTTTCCCGATCTGATCCTGACTCAATACGGCTCCTACTGCGTAATTAGAAGCGTCCGTCGTTACAAGAAACGGTTGTTGGAAATTGGGAAATTGAAGTAATGGTTCTGAACAAATAGTATCTCGTAAACTTTCGAAGGCGAACTGGACATCCTTATCCCAGAGAAAAGGTACTTCCGCTTTCAACAATTGTGTCAAAGGTTTAGCAATTTTTGCCATATGAGGAATAAAGCGTCGATAATATCCAACCAATCCCAAAAAGTGCTTGATATTTTTCCTAGTTTTCGGAATAAGAAATAGCTTTACTGCTTCGATCTTTCTAGGATCTGGTTTCACCCCTTTTAAAGAAATAACGTGACCTACATAAGAGACTTCCCGTCGCAAAAATCGACACTTCTCGGGTTGCAATATCAATCCAGCATTTTGTAGTCTAGCCAATAGACTTTTTAATTATCGTGAATGTTCCTCCAAAGAATCAGCATATATGACGGTATCGTCCATATACACAAAAAGTTCCACCCCTTGTAAGCCAGACAAAACTAAATGCATGCACCTTTGAAAGGTGGCTGGAACAGTCTTAAGACCAAAGGGCATCTTGTTGAACTCATAATGACCATTTACAGTTGAGAAAGCGGTCTTCGATTTTGAATCCGAATGTACAGGAATCTGATGGAACCCGGAAGCAAGGTCAAGGATACTGAAATACTTAGCAGCTCCCAACTGGTCCAAGATATCTAATACATTGGGAAGAGGATACGCATCGTTGATAGTTTTCTCATTCAATTGTCGATAATCTATCACTATGCGCCGACGAGGTTCACCATCCGGACCAGGTTTTTTAGGGATAACCCAAACAGGCGAATTATAAGGAGAGGTAGATGGCTGGATTATCTTATTTTCAAGCAATGACTTCACTTGGTTTTTAATTTCTTCTTTATGAACTAACGGAAACCGATACTGTTTTGTATTTACTGGTACCTCATCTACAGTTACTATTTTGTGTTGCATTATATATTAGTGGAACCTAATGGATCTGATGGCAAATAAAATTGATAAGGAAATTCATTTATTATTTCTAAAATACTAGCCCGTTCAGACTCATTCAAATCCTGCATGTCAAGAAGTTTTACTAAATGAACAAGCCTAGCGGCATCAGCTCTGGACTGCCCCTCGCCTGGATTTCCTGTCCGAGCCGAACGTGGTGAAGGAGGAATTTCAGAAAACTCCTCTAATTCGACTGGGGGTACTGAAAGAGTCACATGCTCTAGGGTAGTGTTAAAAGCGAAAATTTTTGCAAAACCGTTTTCCTGTGTCGCTAGCGCCTCGCCTACATGAACACCTGGTGCAGTATCCAGCCTTCTTATGTAACCCTCTCGCCTACTGGCATTTCTAATGGGCACGGTTATAAGCGTTTTCGTGCGAGGTGGTAAATTCACTGAAATCGCTGAACGAAGCAAGAACTCCTGACCACCGATCTGAAGATTATTTTGACTATTATCTTTGAATGTCAACACTGCCTTTTGTTCTTCTAAAAAGGGAATGCCTAAAATCCCTGTTTCAGATATCGGAAAATCATCATCGACGATTTGAAATTTAACGTTGATACCAAACATCTGAATCACAATTTCTCCAAAAGTGCTAACACCTCCCTGGTCGATACCCGATATTTTATAAATAACGCTATCATCTACTAACAAGGGAGAACTAACGCTGTGACGTTTAACTAAATTAAGTTGGGAACCGGTATCCACAAGGAAACTACTGACCCCCTCACAGAATGAATCATGTAGCAATTCCAAAACCGGCAATCGGCCAACGTCCTTTACGTCGAAGTGGAAGCAGGTTGATTGTGTTGCGGACATGCAATTAGGGGCCTGCTTTGTGCCGCGTTTCCCTGCAAAGCCCCTTTCGAGTTTAAATGATGGGACGCTCCTGTTTTAGCCCCATGCTGTGTTGCAACGGTGTCCGTATCCCGTTTTTTAGAACAACGTGCCTCCGTATGGCCCGTTTTCTTACAATAATTACATCTAATTCTTTCCTGACTTTGTGCGTCTGAGAAATTTCTATTGTTTCGAGGACAATTTCGACGATTGTGACCCTCCTGATTACAATTGAAACATTTATAACTAGCAGTATCAGTAGTGACTACCTTAATGTCGCGAAGTATAGCCGAGGATGGAAATTGCTTAGACGATTCATTAGTTCGCAGCTCCAATCTACTAGCATGATTAATGTTAGCTTCTAAATTGTCCATTCGTTTTTCGAGAACAAGAACTCGCACGACTTCGCTTCGTAGACCTTGTATAAAGGCCCTAACAGCCGCCCGTTCAAAGGAACCTATATTGCCGGCAAGCTGTTCGGCAATAGATTCCGCCCTAACGGCTTCTATACCACGCGAAAGTATTTCGAAATCACGTGCTCCGTAAATCCTAATAGTTTCATTCCGTCCCTGAATCACCCCCTTTAATTCATCTTGGATGCGGCCAACATCGAAAGTTTGTTCAAAAATTTTTTGAGCAACCTGATGAATTCCTCCAGAGTATTCGGGGTCGTATGATTCGCTATTAATAATTTTGCATGGCCCTCGATTTTATACCTCATTACTGTCAGAAGATTTACATGGTCTGTTGGCCTAATTTTTTAATAAATATCCCGACATTGATTGATGAAGGCTGTTAAAGAACAAGATGTCCCATCAAAACGGGGAATCAAATCTGTCGCGATCTTTAATGGCATATAGTCCAACTGACTAATATTGGGCAGGCTAACAATATTGGCCGCGCTGGAACAGGGTATTTCTTTTGTTTGCAAAACAGGTACTGGAGTACTAACGCGTAGAAGGCTCAGGCTACCGAAATGAGTCATATCAGGAGGAGACTGTGCTCGAGGGATGTCTATCAATAAATTTTCGGTTTCAAAGTCTTGAATACTTTCTGAATTTGCCTTTTCCCTCCAGCGTTTCCTCATAGCGTTCCGGCTACGCCACATTCTGTCCGAATTACAAGCAAACTCTGAATATATATATATATCAGCTAAAATACTATTCCTAGACCTTAGTATACTCGCAAAAGGAAATTACAATCCGTCCAATATATATATATATATATATATATATATATATATATATATATTATATATATATATATATATATCTACCCTATAACTATAAAATCATAATGTGACGATTTCAATTGTTTTTTTATCGATTATGTCACGTTTTCTGTGTCACGTTTTCTGTAACGCTTTAAATGTCACGTTTTTTTTTTTAAATCAATCGAATGTGTCATGATGTGTCACGATTTGTGAAAACGTTTTTTTGTAACGCTACAAAGTGGAGATATTATTAATAATACAGAAGAGGTTAGTGTAAACCATTCAGGTGCGGTAATGGTTTACTGTAAACCATTCAGATGCGGTAAAGGTTACGGTTAGGAATGCGGCCATGAAGTGAACTTTTTGTATTGTATTCGACTTAGTTTCGTGAGTACATATTGAACTTGATCCCATCCCTATTGTTTAATAAAAGACTTTGTATGTTTGCCAACTTTTTGTTACAAACAAATCTGAGTTAATAACCTGCAATTCAACGTGAGGTGTACATGTGAATGATATGCGTTCGGTGTTCTTTGTACAAAATATTCATCCAGCGTTGTAGCATTTACACGTTCGCGGAATCATAAGAGCGAATTAGAAGACGGTTATTTCAATAACAATTTGTGCTTTAGATAGCACTAAATAAGAGATTACTGCTTCCTTTATATATATTTGTAGAATTTAAAGTAAGACACCCGCCTCAAAAAAGGAAAATGAGAGAAAATAATGGTAATGACGAGGAGGGCAGTTGTTCGGTAGCTAAACAGGCAGCGAAAAATTCTGCAGGAGGCGTTAGAGAATTTAAGAAGCCACAACGACACAAGCATGATGAACATAGAACTTTTACATTTAAACAGCCGGTGAAAACAGCTTTGCAATATAAAAAAGAAAGTAGGGAACGATAATGATATTTCGCGATTAAATTATCCAAGATTTATTGTAATAGAGACTCATTTGGCACATTTGTAGATTTGAACGTAGGTATAACTGATTATGAAGAAAGTGGCTCGATGTCGCATACGTCTTTGAAAAAAACTGCTCAACGTGTCAGAGAATTTTGGGAACGACAACGACAGCTATACGAAGAACAGGGAACTTCGTTATCTAAGCAGACAGCGAAAACACCAGGTGAACGAAAAAGAGAAAGTAGGAAACGGCTTCGAGATTTGCGAGCGGAACGGGTTGCATCGCCATTAGAACCGCAAACAACAACATCTATAGAACGTATGAGAAAATTTAGGGAACGACGCTAGACTTTACACATTTCCTTTGATAAAGCCATCTGAGAAGCTCCCTTTGTACGTTTGTAGATTTGACCGTGTTAATGCCTCTTGGAAAAAGAAAAATAAGTGATAACGAAGAAAGTGGCTCGGTATCCGATACTCCTTTGAAAAAATCCACTCGGTGTACTGGAGAATTTCGGGAACGGCAAGGACAGCTACACGAAGAACGGGGAACTTCGTCTTCTCAGAAGAGAGCGAAAACTCCTGCCGAACGAAAAAGAGAAAGTAGGATACGGCAACGAAATTTGCAAGCAGAACAGTTTGCGTCGTCATTCGAACAGCAAACAACATCCACAGAACGTATGAGATAATTCAGGAAACGACGATGAACTTTACACATTTCCTTTGATAAAGCCATCTTAGATCCACCCATTGCAAATTTGTAGATTTTACTGCAATAATGCCACTTCGAGAAGGAAAAATAGCCGATAGTAAAGAAAGTGGCTCGGTATCGCATACTCCTTTGAAAATAACTGCTCAACGTGTCGGAGAATTTCTGGGACGACAACGACACCTACACACGGAGGAACAGGGAAATTCGTCGTCTAACCGGCCAACGGAAACATCTGCTGAATGTAACAGTGCAAGTAGGGAACGACAATGACAATTCACAAATAAATTACAATAAATTTTCGGTATTTGAGACTCCTTTTGTGAATTTCTAGATATGAACAAAATATTACTGTCTCGACCAAAAAAATTAAGTAACGATGAAGACAGTTGTCCGGTGCCGATTCAACAGGGGAAGAAATCGGTTGAATCTGGTAGAGAATTTAGCGATCCACAACAATTACTACAGCATCAGGGACCTCATTATCCAAAGAGCCAGTTAAAACAACCGATGTACGTAAAAGGGAAATTAGGGAGCGACAACAACTGCAGGAGGAACAGAGAGCCTCGACATTCATAAAGCCAGCCACAACATCTACTGCACGTATGAAAGAATCAAGGGAACAGCCAAGAAAGTCTTCAGGTGGGGCAATTAACGTTGATTTAGTAACAGTCCACGATGTCCGAGAAATGAACGAAAAATGCCGGCATTGTAACGCAATTTTTTGGAAAAATGAATTTTGCAAAAAGAGTTGCTGTCATAACGGTAAAGTTAGATTATCAGATTTATCTCCATTCCCAAATGGTTTACTACAAATTTTCTGTGATAGAACATTTAAAAAAGATATCGGAATGTTTAACTCGATGTTTGCTTTTGCAACATTCCAAGCAGATATAACGACAGATAAACGTCTTCCGGTTCTGAAAGTACAGGGACAGGTTCATCATATTGCTCCAACATCTCTTTAGGGGTCTACTAATAAATCGTATTGTGGTCAGATTTATATGTACGAACCTGATGTTGCTTTGAAATATAGGATAAATTTTGGAAAGGGTACTGAATTACACCGTTACATTGGTGAAATAACCGAAATATTAGAAAAACATAATCCATACGTTGAAAAATACAGAGAATTAAAAAATGTAGTTGAGGAAACCCAGGATGAATATTCTTTATACTTTACAAGAGGGCCCGACAAACGAGTATATAACAAACCCGTTACGTCCGAATGTGCAGCGATTATTGTTTCAAAAGACGGAATCGTTCCAGACTTTGATTTATGCGTTTATCCTAAATCGAGTAATGAAGGTGTAAGGCTACCAAAACTATCAAAACATATAGATTCCATGATTTTTCCACTATTATTTCCGAGCGGTGATTTGGGGTGGACCCCGTGTATAAAGCAGACAGGAGAAGGTACAACAAAACAGATATCAGTGTTGCAGTACTATGCCTACCGTTTGAAGTACAGAAACCTAGATCAGTTCAATCCTATTTATTATGGCGGGAGGTTACATCAGCAATACGTGATTCATGCATACATTCGAATAGAAAAGCAACGTCTAAAATTCTTTCAACACAACCAAAACAAACTGAGAATCGATTGTTATCAAGGATTAATGGATCACGTATCAAGGAGTGCATTAAATAATCCGGAGAACTTTCAGAACCACGCAAGATTAGGGAATACATTCGTGTTACCTTCTACGTTTATAGGAAGTCCACGACATATGCAACAACTATATCAAGATGCAATGGCTATAGTCAGAAAACATGGAAGACCAGATCTGTTTATAACAATGACCTGCAATCCCAATTGGCCAGAAATAAAGAGAGCATTGACCAATTTTAGGTACCATAAACTGGAACCGTATGACACACCTCTACTTATTGTAAGAATATTTCATTTGAAATTTAAAGCCTTACTGAAAGAAATATTAAACGGACATTTATTTGGCACTATAATTGCATACGTGTATACAATAGAATTCCAAAAACGTGGTTTGCCTCATGCACATATGCTGTTTACAATAAAACACGATGAGAAACTAAAAACTCCAGAACAGATTGACAAATGCATATCGGCCGAAATACCAGAGGAGGGCCCTTTGAAAAGAAAAGTGATTAAACACATGTTACATGGACCGCACACGAGTGAATCCCCGTGTTCGAATGAAAACGGCGAATGCTCCAAAAAATTTCCAAAACGTTTTATAGACTAAACAGAAATGAATGAGAAGGGATACCCACATTATAGACGTCGAGATAACAAAATAGTAGCAAATCATTATAACGCTAAAGTGAATGGACAGTTAGTAGCAGTGGACAACTCAATGGTGGTTCCTTATAATCCCTACCTTTTAATGAAATACAATTGCCATATTAATGTGGAATATTGTACCTCAGTTTTGGCTACAAAGTATATTCACAAATATATTCACAAAGGTCACGATAGAACTAGAGTCGGATTCATAAAAAAAGGTGACACTAATGAATTATTGGAGGAGGAGATTCATGATGAAATTACATCATTTGTGGAGAGCAGATATGTTGGACCTACAGAGGCTGTTTGGAGATTATTGGAAATCCCACTATCTGGTAGTGCACACACAATTTATAGGTTGCCTGTTCATTTGCATCTCCAACATACTGTACAAAGAAGGAGACGAGCAAACAGCTCTCCGAAAAAATGACACAGCTTTGACGGCTTATTTTGAATTGAATAAAATAGATCCAGCTGCCAGAAATATCCTTTACAGAAATATACCAGAACACTATCGTTTGGATGCTAAGATGGATTAAACGTAAAAGAAAAGAAGCTGTTATTGGAAGAGTCTGTTCTGTTAGCCCAAAAGATTCTGAAAGATTTCATCTAAAATTGTTATTGAACTTCGTTACAGGTGTGACATGTTATAATGATCTGAAAGTATATGAAGGAAAACCGTATGATACTTTCAAAGCCGTTGGAATTGCGAGAAATTTATTGCACACGGAGGCTATTGTATACGAAATATTTGATGAGGCGGGTGCGGTCATGAGGCCCCGTCAACTACGTTTATTTTACTGCACGTACCTCACAGGTGAACAACCAGTCATCACCTTACAGATTTGGGAAAAATACAAAAACCATTTCTGTGAGGGATTTAACGATAACATTGAATACCGAGCCTTACAACATATTTCGTCAATTATGGAAGCTGAAAACTTTACATGCAAACATTTTAATCTCCCCGAGTCTGATGTAGATTTGCAATTGGTGGAGACGGATGATGAACGTAAAAGAAGAATGGACGATGAATTAAAACAAGCTGTTGAAATGAAAGAAAACTGTAATATAGATCAGTTACTTATATTGGATAGACTGATGTCCTCGGTTCTGACAAACAGTGAGGAAAAAATATACCACATGGATGGACCGGGGGAACTGGTGAAACGTATCTGTATAACTGTTTGATACATTTTCTGCGTGCATACAACAAAAAAATTATCACTGTTGCGTGGACAGGAATTGCCTCGATATTGCTACCTGGAGGAACAACTTCGCACCGTATATTTAAATTGCCAATAGAAATAGATACGTATTCAAAATGCTATATCAAAAATGCAAAGGATAAACTACAGTTATATGAAACAGACGTAATTATTTGAGACGAGGCTTCAATGATTCCAAGTAGGGCAGTAGAGATGGTTGATGAATTACTTCAAAATCTCTGTAATGATAGCAGGTCCTTTGGTGGTAAATTTATAATCTTCGGTGGAGATTTTCGTCAAGTTTTACCGGTAATAAAATATGCCCCACCATCACAAATTGTAAGATCAACTTTAAAATCAACCTCAATATGGTCGAAATGTACCCAATTAAAGTTATCAAAAAATATGAGATCTTCTGATGTGGAACACGCAAACTGGTTATTAGATATCGGCAACAGCATTATTGAATTTTTGGAGATTGAAGAATCCTGGCGGTCAATAGACATCGTTCGTGATATTTACAACAAGCCTATTTCCCCGGAAACTGATTTATCCGACAGAATTATATTAGCCTGCCATAATAATGATGTACGCGCACTAAATAATAAAATATTGAAATTGGTTGATGGAGAAGAACATACCTATGTGAGTGTAGATACAGCTAAACTTCGAAGTCTTGATCAAACGGATAAAGATGTGCAGTTAGAATATCAGATTGAATATTTGAATTCATTAAACTTCCCTGGATTCCCTGTACATAAATTACATCTGAAAGTAGGAACGGTTGTCATGCTCATTCGAAATTTAAGCATTAAGGATGGCCTTTGCAATGGAACACGTCTACAAATAGTTAAATTGCATAGGCATTTAATTGCCGGCAAAATTATGACAGGTGATCATGCTGGAGAAGTTGTGTTCCTTCCCTGTATTAAATTGGATACAGGCGATACAAATGCAAGCAAATTGCCATTCGTGCTGCATAGAAGACAATTTCCCATTGTCTTAGCATTTGCTATAACAATTAATAAGTCTCAGGGACAGAGTTTTGATCATGTTGGGACATACGTCAACAGACCTTTATTCAGCCATGGACAGTTATATGTTGCATTGTCAAGATGCCGCTCAAAGGATGGTTTAAAAATTCAGAGTTCGAAGCATATTGAAAATATTGTTTGGAAAGAGGTATTGTGAGAAAAGAAATAAGCTGCCCCAGAAGTGGAGGAGGACGAGGACAGATCCGAGGAATATTGAAGAGGATCCACGAATTCTTGCGACGCCGTCTGGACATCTACATTTCAAACATGAAGTCGTGATACAACATTCATGTTCACGCGGTAGATTTCAAACCCTGAGAACGAGTGTGGTTGATCCAACCACGAAGACTAAAAGGAAAGTGCCCGAGGCCACAAGCGAATTGGGAAGACCCATACAGGATAACGGAAAAGGTTCAACGACGTAGTGTACAAGATTCAGCGTTCAGCCCGGAAGAAGCGCAAGGTGGTCCATGAATGCCGCCTTGCGAAATACGAAGGACGGTACCAATGAGGAGATAACCACGCATACTCAGGATCCGAGGATGGATGGACGCATAACGCAGGATTCCGAAGACTCAAGAAAGAAGATTCGTTTAAGCTAATGCGGTGGACTGTGCTGCGGAGGCTGCCTTCGTAGCCTGGCCCCCGTTCATGAGTCTGTTTCAGGGAACACGATACCTCACGACGAGGGACAAGGTGTCGGGGGACTGCTGCCGCGGCTTGGATGCGGTCCCGAATTCCCCGAATGTGCCACAACAGCGTGGCGGTCCGCAGCGGGGTGCGACATACGTGAAACCACCCCGCTAACTCTCCTGACTCGGATCTTGGTGGCTTCTCCACCCAAAGTGTTGTTCGCGATGGAGGTCCGTGTTGACTGAGGGACAGCAAACGGGAAATGGTGTCCCCAACCACCGGACGGACGTGCGACGCAGTCGCACGGATCGGTCGGAGGGGGCATCGCGGAGACGGGGCCGCTGACGAGCTGCACCGAGACGGTCCCCTGGAACAGCACCAGAGGCCACGAAGAGGAATGGGGCCATCAGAAAGCCAAGGACTGGACAACTGGAGGCGATAGCAAGAGAGAAGAGCGAAGACGAGCTGGCAGTCCTGAGCGGATTGATCGGTGAACGGGCCGAGCGCATGCTCATGACGTGTGACCTCCTGCTTTCGGGCTCCGTTTCCCTTTTCCATCTTCCCGGTTCTGTCCGGCTCCACCGGATTCTCGCGAGAGAGGAAGGAAAATTAATGTCGGTCCGTTTTCTTCACATAGAGAAACTGGAATGCGAAGGCACCAGAGCACCGGAGTCACTCCAGAACCGCCGAGGGATGGGAACTTCGAGCAGCGGCCGAGCCATAAGGAGGATGCAGCACCGCAACCCGCCGCGACCGTCGGGGGACGTTCGAGGGAATCAACGAGGGATGTTTCGGAAGCCCCGCTGCATCGCCCGTTGGAGAGTACCAGAGGAACCGCCGCCGAGGGAGAAGCAGAACACGACAATGGACAGCGGAGCCGTCGCGGGATTATCCACCGGAACCCCGACGGCTGAAAATTCGAAGAGTCGAAAATTCGAAAATTCGAATCGGACTTCCTCGCCCGCCTCTGCCCAAGAAGATGCGCCGTCGAAGAAGAGGATAGTCACGTAAGAAACAAGTGCACAAGTGCAAAGATGCAAGTGGAGGGCAGAGACACGGGACCCACGTACCTACGCCTTGCCCAGGGTTTTTGAAGTGGTTTTCCCCTCGGGCGTGAAGGCGAATGCCGAGGCGAGGGACGGAAGGGGCCACACGGCGTCATTTCCACCCTTCCGGGCCAGGGTACGCCTGCAAGCAACTGAGAGACTGCAGCGGTCGGGACCACCGTTTCTGGAGAGGAGGATTTTGACACGTTTTCTGTAAAGCTTTAAATGTCACGTTTTTTGTAACGTTATAAAGTGACGATATTATAAATAATACAGATATGTGTTTGGCGTTGTTCTTTTCGTCATTTATACAGGTTTATTACGTAACAATATAAATCAAATAAATCTCGAGAAATAGGCAGGAAACGAAAACAATTGCTGAACGAAACTGTGATTTTTGCAAAAGGTGTACCCGTAACAAAGGGGAGAGTGAAGCGAGCCCCGGGAGGTTGGGCGCCGTAGGCGCCAGGGGGGCGTAGCCCCCCTAGTATATATATATATATATATATATATAGCTTATAAATACTTATTCGCTGTCTGAAACTACTGCGATCACTTCAATCGTCCATTCGTTTCCTAAAGGCTTCGAAGAATGGTCCACGAAGTCCAGGTCCAGTTGACTTTCCGCCAAAACAATTGAATTCAGCAACTCTGCAGCAATGTCCAGTACTTGTATTTCCAGGGTAGTGTGCACGGCCACTGAAAACACCCGCCTCCGGCATTCACCCTTTGCTCCCTGGGAAAACCGTGCCAAAACCAGAGAGAGAGAGGTTGTACTTCCTTAATCGCCAACAGTTCCGTTATCGCGAAACGGATTACTATCACAGAGTTCACAGCATCTAATTTAACTAAGCGTCTTTTCGCGCACAATTGCAAAGTTCCGTGTTCAAACACACTAGTCTATTCGAAAGCGCACTCGTGAACCGGCAAAGTTAAAGTCCGACAACTTCAATTCACAATTCTAGCCCCCACTTTTAATCGCGTCAATGATTTTATTAAAGTATCTATTGAATATCCCACCGCTGTCACCAATTTTGTTGCGCGATTTCGGGGGGGTGGGGGGGGGGGGGGGGTAACTATAGGACGGCGGGTCCGTGCCCGTGGAATGCTGAAGCACTCAGCTCGCGAGTTTGCGCGGGAATTTCAATGAGGGTAAGTAAATGAAACACTTCTTAATAAATTCTATATTTGGAATTTTAATTCTTAGAGTGACGTTCACTGCCCTGCTAACAAGTTCGATCTGCCTTTTTACAAATTAACTCCTCGCTTCTCGCCACCGAGCGCCCTACTCCTCTAATTTTGGCGTTTTCTTCCGACTACCTCCTCGGATCCCTTCGCCCAATCAAGACGGAGACGTCCCTGTAGCTTCGTCAGGGGGTTGTCCTTCAGCCAGCTTTGAATTATAACCTACCAAGTGTCAATTCATCATAACCTGCCAAGTGTCAAATAAAGTATGTTGTCTAAATTTGAAATGTCACGAGTTTTTACACTACATGGGAGACTGAATTATTGTCTCAATTAACAAGGTGGGTCGCCAAAATTTGTTATTAGATTTTTTATGTAGAGTCGCAGACTTGGAAGTTGTCCGGAGAAGGTTCGACAGAGAAGCATCTTCTTTCGCATAAAAATAAATGGGACGCACAGGACTTGGATAAAAATGAAGGGGACGCACCGGCTTGGAGGTTGTCCGGAGACGATTAGATAGATAGACAGAGCATCTTGTTTCGTACAAGAGTCTGGAAAGTGTATAGCCGGTTAAGATGGTCAAATGTGCCCTTGAACCGAATTCGACTCACGATGAATCATTCGAAAGCTTATTAAAAAAGAAACATTTGTGGCAATTTTCAACTTTGTATCTCGACCCGGTGGGTAGTAAAGGGTAAAAATATAAAATCAGGTTTTTGCCGAATTTCTCCTATACTAGGGGATGAAAATTTTTGAAAAAAATCAGAGGCATTTCTGTTATCGGGGCACATATTAGAGAATTGTTTCAGATTTTTAAATTGAAAAACCTAGCTGCGAAAAATAAAAAACTCTAAAAAATGCTGGAAAATGCCGGTTGTGTATCGATGCAGTCTTGGCACTATAATTATATTTTTACTGTTGTTTCGTGTACATACTGTAAATAGTTTTATTATCTAGCTGTAAGATTTTAATCACCGTGTCTCCATCTAGCGTGTCATGCGATGCTCATGTGCTTCTCTCTCCCCACTCTTAACCGATCGTCGCGGTTCTTCGCGAGAACCGCGCTCTCGTTAGTCGGTTCAAAACTCACCTGCGTGAAACTAGTAATTACTTTACTGCTCCATCAAAGCGAGAGAGAGAGACACCGAGAAACGAGAAGACGAACTCGTTTACCCCATCGCAAACACTTCTTGGGTTTTTCACCATTCTCGTGTGATAAGTTTATTAATCCGCACTTATACTATAACGGGAGACTCTTTATAAACTGAACTCCAAATTACAACTACTTAATCTTACTTACGCCTACTTAATTCTAGTTAAGCCTAAAAATCCTAAGTCTACCTTATACCTACTTAAATCTAAATACGCTAAGGAATTAAACTCGAATTCTGGAATCAAACAACTGTAAGTACGTATCATTGTTACTATTGTCCTGAATTTTTTCAGATTTTTCAATTTGGTGCGCCGCAGTTAAAAAAATTAAAAACCGATTTTTTCGTCGTTTTTTCCGTGTCAGAGTAACTTATACGTCGAATTGCTTCATGAAATAAGTGTTTTATGCGATCTTCAATGTTTATACGTACAACAAAACATCATAGGAATTAAAGAAACTGAAAAACCGAATCATTTGAAACTATGTTATGCGCCATACATTGTAAAGTATCTAGCGTATTTTCCAACGGCGTCGGTGGCGCAGCGGTAAAGTGTTGAGCTGCGTCGACTATCAGAGGGTCTGTTTCCTATGCCCAAGCGGCCAACACAACCAGGCCTCACCCTCACGCTGCGATATCAAGGATATCCGCACCCGCACACCATATTGAGACACCATTCCCACCACCTTTGGCAAGTGGAAGTCAACGATCTCAGGACCACCCTGACATCGTTACCCCTCCCCAATGGGCCACCAAATTTATGGAGGAGATTACTGCGGCCGTGACGAGCCAATTCCAGTCACTTGCAACACAGATAGCAACCAATACTACAAATATTGAGTTTTTATTGAACGCGATATATTCCAATAATAATGTATAATTGTCCTGTAAGTACGCAAATTAGAGTCGCAGCTATCAATGTCAATTCGTTGATAGCTAATTACCGTAGACTTGAGCTTCTCCAGTTCCTCAAAGATCACGACCATGATTGCATTTTCATTTCTGAAACTAAGCTAAACCCCACTCATAATTTAGTAGTTGAAAATTACAGTTTGGTCCGTAACGATAGACCCAACGCCATTCAAGGTGGGGGTACGGCCATCCTAATTAAAAACGGGATTCAATTTGAGGAGATCCACTTGCCGATGTCTACCCCCAATGAGATTCTTGAACACTCTATAGTTAAAATCCCGATTAGTGACAACAATTCATTGGTCCTTATTAGCGCCTATGCCAAGAATGACAATAGAAGAGTTTTCATTGAGGAATTGGACAGTCTATTTGTTAGCCTTAAATTGTTTAGCTGTAATATTTTTTATATTTTGGCCGGGGATCTCAATACCAGAAGGAAGGTATGGGGCGACAGAGTCGATAATCCCAGAGGTCGTTTCCTCAGTCAATGGGAGTCGACTTTTGACTGTGATTACAAACTTAATTTAATCACGACAGCTGTCCCATCGTTTAAGCCGGCCCAGACATTTCTGGACATTTGTTTAGCGGACGCAAGATTAAAGTTATTGAACGGTATTGGTGGTAAGGCCCATACGCTCCCTTATGATAGCGATCACCTAGCGCTTTCTCTAGTATTTGAACTGCCGTGTGGAGATATTCCATTTTCTGGGGCAGATGTGGGCCCATTTCGATATAATTTTCGCTCAGCTCGGTGGGGTGACTTCGCTAGGGGGATTGAAAGGGACTATCAGGGCGACGTCCCGAGCGACCGCAATCTAACGGTGGAAGAGATTGATCGGGGTCTTTCGAACATCAACAACGCGATTGTTCGCTCCATATCCAAATCTGTGCCGGTCATTAAACCCTATAGCAACACCTTAAGATACCTTAACCGCAGGATTCGCAAACTTCAGGAGGATAAAAGGGTTCTTGTCTCCCTTTTGCACAACCTTCACATCTCTGACCCCCAAGCTCGACAGTTTTTTACTAGAGATATCAAAGCAGCTCACAAAGAGATTGTTATAGCCTTAAAAGCCGAGTTTAAGTCGGCGTCCGACTCTTATTGGAACAATGTCTTAAAAAATATTGATTTCCGAAATTCAGACTCCTTTTTCCCAAAAATCAACGCTATATTCCGTCCTAAACAAAAACTGGGCATCAAAGAATTGCGAATACATCGGGATAATGGACAGCTGTTGAATAGGAGCGGCTGTGATAGGTCTAACGCGGGAGTAATTGGGGACAACCTAGTCTTCACGGCCCCGAGCGATAAGCTCAACATTTTAGGGGCCTATTATGAGTCGGTCAACTCTCCTCGCTACCTCAATAGTGATTCTAGACTTAAAGAGTTGGTTGATTCCTCCATTGCCACCCTTAGGACGGAAGCCAATGAGCTCAGGACCAACGGTGGTAGCATAGTACGTTTTAGCGCGGTCTGTTCTGCGGTCAACCCTTCGGTTAATATTGAGGGCCCGTTCCCTTTTAGTAGCCCCCCCTCGTTGGTGCTCAAACTAAAAAGCTTCCAAACAAGACCTCTAGTGGATTGGATGGCATACCGCCGATCTGCCTTAAACACCTCCCTGCAATAGTAATCGCTGACCTAACAATCCTGTTCAATAATGCTATAAATTTGAACTATTTCCCCACTGCTTGGAAATCGGCAAAAGTTTTGCCAATTCTTAAAAAGGGGAAAGACCCGTCTGACCCGTCTAGTTATCGGCCCATCAGCCTCACTCCCAGCATAAGTAAGGTTTTTGAGGCTATCATTAACGATAAAATTACATCCTTCTGTGTTGCGAATGATTTAATCCCCTCGCATCAATTCGGGTTCAGGCATCGTCACTCTACTACTCACGCAATCCATAAACTTTTATCAGACTTAAATTCCATCGTTGGCAAAGGTCACCTTGTGGCAGCCGCCCTTCTGGATATTGAGAAGGCCTTTGATTCCGTATGGCTGGATGGGCTAATTTTCAAACTACACAAGAAGAAATTTCCCTCGTGGCTGATCTTCCAGATTTGGGATATGGTATCGGGGAAATCTTTTCGTACATGGGACGGTGTGGGTCTGTCCTCCACTGAATTTTTGATCCGGGAGGGGCTGCAACAGGGGACGGTGAATTCGCCGGTCTTGTTTAACATCTTTCTGAGTGATCTGCCGACGCTATTCGGTTTCAATGGTAATAGTGGTCCCGGTTTCTTAGCATATGCAGATGACGTGGTGGTCTACGCCTCTGGGAATAAAGTGGACCTGGTTCAAAATAAGCTGGACACGGCGGTAGACTGTATCAACAGGTATTATTCGTCCTGGAATCTGCGGCTAAATCCGCAGAAGTGTGAGACAGTACTGTTTAAGAAACCGTTAAAGAGCCTCTCATCCAAAACAAAGGCGGGTAGTGCTCGATTTCAGATTTCGGCCACAATTCCGGGTACGTCTAACAAAGAGTTAATCCCACATAAAAGTGTGGTTAAATACCTTGGGGTGCAGTTGGACTATCTCATAAGGGGAAATAAACATTTCGACTTACAACTCCAGAAAGCTAACCGTGCCTTCCTCGCTAATAGTAGGCTTTTTTATAATAAACATCTCTCTAAAAAAGCCAAATTAATCTTATATATGTTGTTGGTTCGGCCAATAATTACGTACGCGGCTCCAGTTTTATGGAATTTTAACCATACCTGTATGGAGAGAGCCAGAGCCCTAGAAAGAAAATGCCTTAGAGCTTGCCTCAGATTGTATCGTACTCCGGAATCAGATTGGCAGTATTATGTAAAAAATCAAGTACTATACGATACAGCAAATATTACAAGAATTGATTCTTTCTTGATTTCCCTTACTAGGGACTATTTCAGTAGTTTACCCGATATCGACAACCCGGTCATTCAATCTCTGGCATATCAAGATATTCCGATAACCGCTAAACAGCTTTCTACGGGTTACCTGACCCCGCAAGCCTTCCCTATGTGCGACTGTCTGGGCTTAATTCAAGATGCTAACAACATCCCAATAATTTTCCACTGGCGTCGGAACAAAGCCGATAAGAGAATTGCGTTTACACATGAAGATCTCATTATAAACCGTGATAGATTTAAGTACTCACTCGCTATTCCGAAGGTCGATCGCACAGACTTCAACCGTCTAAATTATCAGAAATACTGGTGGCTTTCAGACTCAAGTGCACATATGGCCGAGCTGGCCGCCCGCCGTGACTTCCTCCAAGACAGGAGAGACTGACTTGCTAAGACTGAGTAGTTCTTAGTAGCATATATATTGGGTGTAACCGACTGGAATTCCGATGCTTACACTCTTCTGTATATATTAGTTTTTTAAGGTTATTTATAAGTTTAGCATAGTTTTTATTTAAATTTAGGGATGGCGTTAGATTGGGTCAGGGGTTTTTTACCTTCCTTCTGGTTGATTTTTCCCCTTAATTAAGTTTCCACATCCTTCTGTGGTGCTAAATGTGCAATTCTTTCCTAGAATTTTACTGCTACCAAATTGTAATACCAAAGAATTTTCTTCCGATATTATTTAGCTAAGAGTTTCCACCATGTGGAACAATTAGTCTATTAATAAAATAAAAGAAGAGACTGTATGGCAATTTTTCAAATGTTTATTAACGCCTGTTACTTATGTTGAGTGTACAATATTTTTGTTAATAAACATTTTTTCTAAAAAAAAAAAAAAAGTGTTGAGCTGCTATACCGCTGCAAACTTTTTAAACGTAGTTCGAGCCTCGAACTTTCCAAGTGAGGCTAATTTTTTTTTTCGTTAAGTACATATATTTCCTAACACCACACAATGATCAATATTTATTTTCAAATGTTTTAAGAATATTTGAAAAACATATTAACCTGAAATATACGTAAATATGAGTTTGGACTGCTTGTTATGCCGCCGTTTCTCTTGTCATTCGTTCTACTATCTCATCACAAAGACCTACGTCCGAATTTAAGCGTTTTCCGAACGTATTATTTAAAAAGCACGCTATTCTGCAATATAAACTAACTTTTGGGAGTAACTTATTGTCCATTTGATGGTGAAGAAGTTTGTACTTTTGTCCTATGATGCCGTTAATTGCCTTGATTACCCAGCGAATTTTAGTGACGTGGCGGGATGCATTTGATTCTGCAGTCGTTAGTTGATTTCGCTTGCCTTTTAACGCAGGCATGAGCACTCTGTAACCGCGTTCTTCTAAATAAGTTGTAACGTCGCGAAAACCTCGGTCAATAATACAAATATCTCCCGGTTTTAAAAGGGTTTGCAAACCATTTGGGTCTTCCATCGCAATTTTCATAATTTGTGCATCATTCTGGTTTGCACAAAATTTCTCAAAGAAGTCATCATTCCCCGAAGTTTTATTAAGTTTTCCTACGTTAAACCAGTAAATACTTTTAACCGCTCCTCCGAAAGTGTAAAATCACCTATTGTATCTTTAATATTTGAATTGTTATTAACGGAAAAGTATTCAAAATAATTTCGTAATTCTTTGGTATCGATTATACTGGTATTTGAATGTGTTCTTAAATTCAGAACATCTTCTTGAAACAAACGGTTCTTTAATAAATGACCAGGACAGCACCGATTTCCTTTAGGAACATATAATCTTCGCATGATAAATACCTGCTTCCTGGTTTCAGCCGGTACATTCACGATATTTTTCGCAATCCCACAGACGAAACAATACCCATGAGTGGAAATAACTCTAGCAAATGGCATCTCTATGTATTCAGTAGCTACTTGTTCCACATTCCTCAAATCCATAAGAAACGATGGATTTTCTGTTGAGGAAGACGATAGAACAACAGATTCAGATTCAGATTTTTCCGGTGGTGATTTGTCAGCTGATTTTTCGGGTGAAAGTATTTCGGTTGAAGGTGTTTTTCGTAAAGATATTGCGGCTGAAAAAGCTCCGGATGATGAGGAGGGTTCAGCTGAACCAGAGGGTTCATCTGAAGATGAAGGTCGAGCTGAAGAAGAGGACCCGCTGTCAGCTGAAGAAAAAGATGCAAGTACAGAAACATCTCTGACAAAAGATTCCTCAAGCTGAGGAAATTCTTTGTACATGTGAAGGCGGCACCTATTGCATAACATGTCACCAATAGTCACCACTTTTTTCAGAAGTTTAGAATATTTCACTGCCTCAACTTCCGTCTTGATTTTCCGTATTTGACCAAGCGATTTGCGAACCAAAATATTACACCGAATACACTTAGTGCGCAAGGTTTTCCTTTCAACAAATTGCACTTTTTCATTGTTAGACGACATATTGATCACACAACCACAGATGAACGCACACCGACAAAATTATATTTAAAAACACGTAATGAAGTTACTACTATTGTAGATATACTGGGTGAAAGCAAGTCTAATTCAAAAGTGACTGCAGATTGTAAAGACCAAAGCCAAGACGATTCGAACTCTATGACACTCTGTGCTAGACTACTCTCGTGCATTCATCTCTTGCGCTCCCCGCGATTCACACCCACAGCATACACTCTTAACATGCACTTCATTTATCTAAATCCTCCACGTGAATTCTGAGAAACCCTTCAGACCTCACACTCCTGACACATTTGATACTGCAACATAAACATCCTTTCTCGGTCCCCATCGCTCTGTTCTAAACATCCGATATCAATCCAACAGTCATGACTGTCTTTTCCTTTCATGCATTGAACCCGTGACAGAAATTCTAACATACATTTTGAATAAAAGAGAAAATAGAATTGTATGATCTAATTCTAATAAACGAAAAGGCTAAATAGTGGGAAAACAACAACACAATTTTTGTTCCTATCCACCCATAATTGTTAAAGGTAAGAGATTTGAAAACCAATTTCACATATTAATATAATGTAGGAATTGTTAAACAATGCCGTAATTGACAGGATACTTGACAAGAGAAACGGCGGCATAACAAGCAGTCCAAACTCATATTTACGTATATTTCAGGTTAATATGTTTTTCAAATATTCTTAAAACATTTGAAAATAAATATTGATCATTGTGTCGTGTTAGGAAATATATGTAATTAACGAAAAAAAAAAATTAGCCTCACTTGGAAAGTTCGAGGCTCGAACCTACGTTTAAAAAGTTTGCAGCGATATACCAGCTCGACACTTTACCGCTGCGCCACCGACGCCGTTGGAAAATACGCTAGATACTTTACAATGTATGGCGCATAACATAGTTTCAAATGATTCGGTTTTTCAGTTTCTTTAATTCCTATGATGTTTTGTTGTACGTATAAACATTGAAGATCGCATAAAACACTTATTTCATGCAGCAATTCGACGTATAAGTTACTCTGACACGAAAAAAACGACGAAAAAATCGGTTTTTAATTTTTTTAACTGCGGCGCACCAAATTGAAAAATCTGAAAAAAATTCAGGACAATAGTAACAATGATACGTACTTACAGTAAAAATATAATTATAGTGCCAAGACTGCATCGATACACAACCGGCATTTTCCAGCATTTTTTAGAGTTTTTTATTTTTCGCAGCTAGGTTTTTCAATTTAAAAATCTGAAACAATTCTCTAATATGTGCCCCGATAACAGAAATGCCTCTGATTTTTTTCAAAAATTTTCATCCCCTAGTATAGGAGAAATTCGGCAAAAACCTGATTTTATATTTTTACCCTTTACTACCCTCCGGGTCGAGATACAAAGTTGAAAATTGCCACAAATGTTTCTTTTTTAATAAGCTTTCGAATGATTCATCGTGAGTCGAATTCGGTTCAAGGGCACATTTGACCATCTTAACCGGCTATACCCTTTGTCAAATAAGGTAAATCTACAAAATTTGTCAAATGACATAGCATTAAGAATTATTAAGAAAATAGATTATGGTGGACTGCTTGCAATGTAGAGCAAGTCACATTAGTGAAGAAAGTACGCTTAAAACACATCTCCCTTGATGCTTTTTAATCTCTTGTCAAAGACATTCGTAATACTTTAATATATAATAAAATCCACAGTAGTTGCCACGTTATTCATTAATTCATTAATTTTTTAGATTAGATTCCCATTAACATATTTCAATTCACCAATAAACATACTGAATTAATTTTATTCCAACACCAATAAATTGTGCGTTAAAAATATTGGATCTCTTCGTTCATTTTCGCTGAATTATTACCATTAGCATTTAATTTAAATTTCCTGCAATAATATATTCTACGTTAAGTTGTAGTATATAACTAAAACGTGGCTTTATAAATATATATATATCTATATATATATATATATATATATATATATATATATATTATATTTACAGATAATCGAAGCAGAAGATGATGCAGTGTGATCTACGCCAGACTATGTACGCACAAATTTTCAGGTAGGGTTTTGCATACGCAATTATTCATTCAATGATCTTGACATATAAGCACGTGTGATAATTTATAAATAATTAGTAAATGTGTCTTATTTCAGTTAGCGATGCAGACGAAGCGAAAGTAACTCGCTGCATGAGCAAATGAAATAAGCATATTTTCATGTGTATGTGTAAAATAAATATGTGTAAAATAAATCCCCATAAAAAACTTCAAAGAAGTAAAAAAATTACGCCAAGTACATGAAAAAATAAATCACAAAAAATAGAAGATAATAATAATAAATCATAAAAAATAGAAGAACAAATAAAAAATCACAAAAAATAGAAGATAATAATAAATATTGTTATGATTTCGGTTGGACATAACTTAATTTGAAGGTATAACAAGTGTAACAGAACATTTAACGGCGTAAAACAACAAAGCGGTAACAGAATACAAGATCAATTATCTAAGGTGGTCACGAGATGCGTCTGTACGATATGGCGGTTGACTCTCGATTGACAGCTTGATAGGTGATCGATACGATCACCTTCTTCTCGCTGTCTCTTGTCTTCGTTGCGAACACCAGCGGGCCATGGATCTCATCCATAAGGTGTCTGCAACACAGCTCTCCCTCCTCGAAGAGCGGTCGTCCCGATCGCGTCGCTTCCACTTGGTCTTCGTACCCTGGTCTGAGGAGGGGGGTCGTGCTGGTCAGGTGGCCTCCCCAGACCGCCGCCTCGGCATTCGCCTTCCCGCCCCGAGGGAAAACCACCCAAAAAACCTGGGGCAAGGCGTGGGTACAACGGGACCGTCATCTTCGGTTTCTTCGCTGTTTGCTTCAGCGTGGTTTCCCGCTTCGAGAATTCCAACGATGTATCCGTCTCTGACGATGTCCCTCGGTGAAACTCGCGCTCGTCTTGTGTGTTTCTCGATGGGGTGTTCCAGTTCCTTATCCCACGAGGCCTTTGGGAGGTCCCACGATGACTCTACTGCCCCGACGTTGAGTCTTCCTCACGGGTCCGACTCCGAGACTGTAGCCTCTCCGTTCGGACTCTGCTCCGACGCTGCGTCTTCTTCTTTGGGGATGGCTCTGGAGTTCCCTTGCAAAAGAAGTCAAAGAGACATTAGCATTCTCTTCGCATCACACGGATCCGTTGGAGCCGTATGAGTTGGGGAGCCAGAGAGGGAGGCCGAGTACGCCCGCAAGGGGTCGCTGCTAGTCGCGAGCATACGAGCGACCCAGCCTCCAGCCCAGCCACCAAACTCGCCAGCTCTGTTCTTTTTTTCGCCTCCAGTCATCCAATCCTTGACTTCATGATGGCCCCATTCCTCTTCTTGGCCTCTGGTGCTGTTCCAGGGGACCGTCTCGGTGCAGCTCGTCAGCGGCCCCGTCTCCGCGATGCCCCCTCCGACCGATCCGTGCGACTGCGTCACACGTCCGTCCGGTGGTTGGGGACACAATTTCCCGTTTGCTGTCCACCCCCAGCATTCTGCATCCTGGGGACCCCATGGTATCCATCGTACCGGGCCGCGCCCCGCGGAGCGCGACCAGGATCTCAACCAGGGGGGCTAGCGCGGCGTTTCCACATATGTCCGCGCCGCGCTGCGGACCGCCACTCTGTTGCGGCACATTCGGGGGATTCGGGGTCGCATCCGAGCCGCGGTGGCCGTCCCCCGACACCTTGTCCCTCGTCGTGGGGTATCGTGCACCTGAAACAGTTTCAAAAACGGAGGGCTGGGCTACGAAGATAGCCTCCGCAGCCCAGTCCACCAGATTAGTCTAAAACTAATCTTCTTTCTTGAGTCTTGAGGTGGGCCGTGGCGTCTTCATCACTCTAGTCTTCCTTCGTATTTCGGAAGGCAGCGTATGTGAACCACCTTGCACTTCTTCCTCGGTGAACGTTGAATCCTGTAGACGACGTCGTTGATCCGGTCCACCACCGTGTATGGGCCTTCCCACTCAGCTTGCAGCTTCGGGCACTTTCCTTTGATTCTTCGTGGTTGGAACAACCACACTCGTTCTCCAGTTCGGAACTCCACCGCGTGGACACGATTGTCGTACCACGACTTCATCTTCGAAGTATAGATGTCCAGGCGACGTCGAACAAATCCGTGGATCCTCTTCATCTTTTCTCGGATCCATTCGGAATATCCCTGCTCGACGTCCTCGTCTACCTCCACTTCTGGGGGCAATCCCCTCCACAATTGTAGTGGTAGGCGAAGTTCTTGGCCGTACAGGATCATCGCTGGTGTCAATTGGGTAGCCTCATGTGCTGATCTGTAAGCTAGGAGGAACATGGGGATCCACTCGTCCCAATCCCGCTGGTGTTCTGTAACAAACATCGCGAGATATTGGAGCAACGTTCTATTCAAACGTTCTACCAGACCATCGGATTGAGGATGCAGAGGAGTCGTCCGTGTCTTCCTGATTCCCAGCAGCTTCAGCAATTCCTTGAACACAGAGGATTCGAAGTTTCTCCCTTGGTCCGTGTATATCTCCAACGGTACACCATGACGACACACTACGTGTAGAAGAGCTCTTGCCACTGTGACAGCTCGCTGGTCTGGCATCGCGATTACTTCCGGCCACCGGGTGAAGTAGTCCGCCGCGACCAGCATAAACCTGTTCTCGGCCTGAGACCTCGGGAGCGGACCCACAACGTCCAGGGCAAGTCTCTCGAACGAAGCTCCCACGTTGTACACTTTCAGGTTCCCTGCTCCCCTCTGACGTGGTCCCTTCTTCGCCGCACAGGTGTCCACTCTTGAACGTCCTGTCGACACGTAGACCAGAAGAAATGTTGGCGGATCTTTGCCAAAGTCTTGTTTACGCCGAAGTGTCCAGCTGCTGGCGCATCATGGAACTCCTTTAGTACTCCTGCAACCCTTTCGCGCGGCACCACCAAAAGCAACGATGTCGTTGTACCATCGTGGGACTCCCATTTCCTGAAAAGCAAACCTTCGTGAATTTCCAGCGAGTCCCATACGGACCAGTAATATTTTAGGCGTGGGGAGAAGCGAGCAACTTCCTGCCAGCCTGGCTTCTCCCCTTCCCCTTTCTTTTTGATGATGAAGTCAATCTCTTCATCCTGCTCCTGGCTCCGTTTCCATTCGTTCTTCGTCTCTTCACAAAATAGCCTGTGAATCTTCTTCGTGGTATGCCCTTCCTCTTCTGCTTCTTTGTTCTCCAGTCGATTGCAGTTCTTACAATTTTCATCGCTGCAAGGTCTTCGTGAAAGTCCGTCGGCGTTTCCATGGGCTCTTCCTTCCCGATGGCGAATCTCGAAGTCGTATTCTTGTAGTCGCTCTATCCAACGGGCGACCTGTCCTTCAGGGCGCTTGAAGGTCAACAGCCAGCGAAGCGCCGCATGGTCCGTTCTTATTAGGAATCTTCGTCCGTAGAGGTAGTGATGGAAGTGTTCGATGGATTTCACCACTGCCAGTAGCTCTCTCCGGGTGACGTAGTAGTTCCTCTCTGCTTTTCCTAAAGTCTTGGAGAAATAAGCCACGATCTTTTCTTGTCCTTCGTGTTCCTGTGAGAGGACGCCGCCTATGGCAAAGTTAGAGGCGTCCGTGTCCAGAATGAAATCCTTATCTATCACTGGGTAGGCTAGCACCGGGGCTCCGGTTAGTTTCTTCTTCAGCTCTTGAAAAACTCCTTGGCATTCTTCGGTCCATTTGTAATCCTGTTTGGTCTCGGTGAGGCGATGCAGGGGTTTGGCGATGCTGGAGAAATCCTTGACAAATTTCCTATAGTATGTGCACAATCCTAGGAAACTTCTTAATTCTGTGACGTTCTTCGGCTGCGGCCATTCCGAAATGGCTTTAATTTTCTCCGGATCCGTCTTGACTCCAGTCTCCGTTACGATGTGGCCCAGATATTTTACTGCTCGGCAGAAGAAGGAGCATTTCTTGGGGCTCATCAGTAGTCCAGCTTGATGTAAACGTGAAAACACTGTCCGTAGGCGTCCGAGCTCCTGTTCAAAGTCCTTTCCGTAGATAATGATGTCGTCCAGGTAAACCAAGCAAATTTTCCAGGTCAGGTCTTGAAGTACGTCTTCCATCAGTCGCTCGAATGTTTCAGGGGCGTTGCAGAGTCCAAAGGGCATCACCTTGAACTGCCACAGTCCCGTCCCTACTGAAAACGCAGTTTTCTCTCGGTCCTTTTTGTCCATAGAGATCTGCCAGTATCCGCTCTGCAAATCCACGGTTGAGAACCACGATGATCCAGTGAGGGCGTCCAGGATATCTTCTATCCGGGGTAGAGGATACGAGTCCTTCTTGGTGACCTCGTTCAGGCGACGGAAATCCACGCAGAACCGAATGCTTCCATCCTTTTTCTTCACGAGGATGATCGGAGAAGACCACGGGCTCCGGGATTCTTCGATCACACCCTGCGCTAACATCATCTTGACCAGCTCTTCCACTTCTGCTCGACGATGTAGAGGCAGCCTCCGTGGCGCCTGCTTTATGGGCGGGCAATTTCCAGTGTTGATGGTGTGTTTCACACGTTCACAATTTCCAATTTGGCTCGAATCCGTTACGAAAACGTCCTGAAATTCGCAAAGCAGTTCAACAAATAGCTTTTTCTGTCTATCTGTCAAACCTGATGAGCAGCGGGTGTATAGTTCCTCCAAATGCTGTGGGACGACCATTTCCTTTTCTTCTTGTTTCTTCTCCTCGGCGGTCGGTTCGCCGAGGCGTATCTCCGTTTTGTCGGGAAGGCACAACACGTTGGAGGGTTTAGCCTTCCGTTTCTCGGAATATCGTTCTCGCGATTCGACTGCGGGGCTGTGCGTCATCGACTCGACAGCCTCAATCTCCAGAGCTCTCGTCACGGTAGCTCTTAGAGTCGTGAACCCGCTGAGTCGCAGCTCCCGCTGCATGGTCGAGCTCGACAACGCCGTCACGAACTGAGACGCAGCGAGCATGTCGCGGGTTTCTGCCGGGCAATCGGCGAAAGCGGACTGCGCTAATCGCTCGATTGTGGCGGCAAGCGAGGAGATGCTCCCATCTCTCCGCTGTCTATGGCTCTGAAAGAGCACATAGTTCAGATTCGATAAGTTTTTCGCCCCGTAGCGGAACTCGAGTGCCGAAACCACATCCGCGAAACTTTCGCATTGGGCAGCGGAGAGCGTCGTGAGGACGCTCCTCGCCGAGCCCCCGAGAGAAGCGATCAAGGCCGTAGCCTTTTTTTCGTTGTTCCAACCGTTAGCACGCGCGATGGTCTCGAATTGCACTCGATATTCCTCCCACGAAGTTTTCCCGTCGAAAATGGTCGGTCTCACCGTGTATCCCAAGTCGAGCACGCGGTGCTCCGAGGATGGGGCGGCAGCGGGCGCACCGACGGGGATAGGGCAAATCGCGGGGGAAACACCATTTACAACGGGCACTACCTCCCCACCCCGAGGGTTCGCGCCGCTATCAACCGAACCAGGACCGTTTAATAACGAAGCGGTTACGACCTGTATTCGCTCCTCCAGGTTTGTGATTCGGGCCTCGAAGATCGCCTGTGTCTGACGGTCGGCGGTCTCCTTTTCCTCCCGGCGACGGTCCTCCCTCTTCCAGCGGGCCTCGTCCTCCTTCCGTTGTTCTCGCATCTGTCCCACGATACTAAGTTGTAGGGAGGTGAACATCTCCTGGATGGAGGCATCGCCCGTCGCTGTGGGGAGAAGATTCGCGGCGGCCGTGGACGCGCGAGTGGGCATCCCACTTCTGACACCATTGTCATGATTTCGGTTGGACATAATTTAATTTGAAGGTATAACAAGTGTAACAGAACATTTAACGGCGTAAAACAACAAAGCGGTAACAGAATACAAGATCAATTATCTAAGGTGGTCACGAGATGCGTCTGTACGATATGGCGGTTGACTCTCCATTGACAGCTTGATAGGTGATCGATACGATCATCTTCTTCTCGCTGTCTCTTGTCTTCGTTGCGAACACCAGCGGGTCATGGATCTCATCCATAGGGTGTCCGCAACAATATAATATTAAAAATTATCTGAGGTCATTCCCAATGCAAATTATCTTTGTAAAAAGAAGTGAGATCCCCATAAAAAAACTTCAAAAAAGTAAAAAAATTACGCCAATTACATGAAATCAAATAAATCATAAAAAATAGAAGATAATAATAATTACAAAATAAAAAAAGATGTGAAATCAAAATGAGCTGCAAGTACATAAAGGTGCTTTCCAACTGTGCTTAAGATGACACAACTACATATACACAGCTAAAATGCTGTGTTCATACATTCCATTACTCATATCGCGGACATTTTAATTAACCCATCAAAAAGAATCCCATTTAAAAACATTGTTCTAAATTAATAGCTTTACAAAATTAATGATATACAAAAATTGCGCCAATTATAACAATGGCTATTTTACAAAGAGAAAAATGTATTAAATAATATTAAGCAGATATATTTTTATACAAATAAATATTTTAATACGAATAAATATTTTATTCAAAATACTTGGCGCTGCGAAACCGAAAAAATGTTAATTGTCTTAGTATTAATCATTTACAATTACTCCCTTACAATCGAAAATACATAAACATGTACATATACATATTAGAAACGCAGTCAGATTTATTCTACATATATTTAATTCTAATATCATACGTAGCATGTGCGCATACACACATTCACGAACGCACGCACAAGAAAGAAAGAAAAAATTAATGCAATTTATATACATATTTATTCAGTTTAGCGACACCAATTCGGAGAGCAGCGCCAAGTATTTTGAATAAAATATTTATTCGTATTAAGATATTTATTTGTATAAAAATATATCTGCTTAATATTATTTAATACATTTTTCTCTTTGTATAAATAGCCATTGTTATAATTGGCGCAATTTTTGTATATCATTAATTTTGTAAAGCTATCAATTTACGACAATGTTTTTAAATGGGATTCTTTTTGATGGGTTAATTAAAGTGTCCGCGATATGAGTAATGGAATGTATGAACACAGCATTTTAGCTGTGTATATGTAGTTGTGTCATCTTAAGCACAGTTGGAAAGCATCTTTATGTACTTGCAGCTCATTTTGATTTCACATCTTTTTTTTATTTTGTAATTATTATTATCTTCTATTTTCTGTGACTTATTATTACTATCTTCTATTTTTTTTTTTTTTTTGATTTACTTGAGTTCGTGTACTTGGCGTAATTTTTTTACTTTTTTGAAGTTTTTTATGGGGATTTAGTCTACTTCTGTGGTTATGTAATATAAATTTCAGCCCTGAAAATAGTCGTTCGACGGACACTTGCGTTGCTGGAACCGCATGTACAATATTTGCAAGTTTTTGGAGCTCGGAAAAACCGTGTTTGTCATTATGCCAATAATGTAAAATGTTTTCGTGTCGATCTATTCTCGGAATTTGCGAAAATGCATTTAACGAAGCAGTTATTTTAAAAACTGCATTTGTTTTATTGGTCTTTATTTGCGTATCTTTTTCTAATAAAAGTTGCTCGATATCATCGACATAGCTAGGAATGCTAGAAGCAGTAAGATTTTCGTTCCGTGTCTCAGTTGTTTCTGTTGAATTTAACGATTTATAACGTTTCCAAATACTTATTAACTGGCTAATGGCTATGCCTCTTTCGTCTTCGGATAACAGATTTTTATATCTTGGATCAAGAAAAATGGATGCTAACAATGATTTATTATTAAGTAGTTCACGTTCGCGATTATTTATTGCAGTTGATAGTATATTTGCAAAATGAGTTTCTACTTTATTCAAACTGAATTTGCATTGCAGCCACACTGCATAGAAATCGCCCATGGTCAACTGTTCGTATTGCATTTTTTTTGTGGCTACTTTTGCTGGTGCAAGCGTTAATATTAATTGGTTAATAGTGGTCCATTCGTCTTCTAATAAACTGTTTTCCTTTAATTGTTTGCAAACATCTTTCAGTTGGACCAGTCTCTCTAGCATGTTGATTGTGGAATTCCACCGAGTTGCACAATCTAAAATAGGTTTTTTTAGTTTCATTGTTTTCAAAATAATGGATATAGATGAAGTTCGGAGTTTTTTAATTAAATCCCGCGTCTTCTGCAATAACTCTTCTATTCGAAATACTTTCATTGCGTCATGAATGGCTAATTATAGCGTATGTGCAACGCACCGTACACCTACTACTTGAAAATTAACATCGTCGGGATTAAATAACTGTTGCCCTTCCAAATAAAATTCGTCGTGGTAGTCATTGAGAAAATTATCATCTATTTCATCATCCTCATTTTCATTATAATTTTGCTGCTCTTCTTCCATGAGCCGAATCATTTTGAGCATTTTGGCACCATTGTCGGTTGTTAATGTAAAAATATTCTTAACATTAACTCCATATTCGTTTAAAACATTCAGAACAATATTTTTTAAATTAACGCTCGTGTGACTTGTGAACAGTTCTTTTAAGCTTATTGTCCGAACTACAATTTTTTCGTGTATAATATATTAAATGTTAATTCCTAGGAACGATCTAAATTGCCGCGTGGCTCCATCAATTTTCACACTTATTAACTGATTTTTTATTTTGTCTCTAATTTGGTTTTTAATTTCCAACGCTTTATTTTTTACGGCTTCACGAATATTGCTAGTATTTATCGCTGTACAAGACTGTATTGATTTTACTATTGGGTCTATAATTTTTCTAAAACCTGAATCACTGACTATGCTTACTGGTCGACCATTTTTTGTTACTAACTCGACGCAAGCATTTATGAGGGTTTTTTCTGAAATTTCCAATGATGTGGTCGAAGTGGAGGAACCTTCCTCCATTCTTCTTTTCTTCCCAACCTCCTTCTGCAGCCTAATGACCGTAAATTCATTGGGGTGGGAGTACTGCATGTGACGCGTTTGATTAGCCGCATGCTTTCCCTTAAAATTAAGAACAAGAATTTGTAACTATAGTATTTGGCAAAATGATCTATTAGTAATTTAACTGTTACAAATGTAGAGTGTGTCTATGCAAGCGAGGAAGAGACAGGGAGCGAGCGCGCGCGCGAGAGAGAGAGAGTGAGAGAGAGTGAGGGCGGGAGGGAGGGAGAGAGAGAGAAAGAACGCGTAATTGTGTCAATATCCATAAAAATACACAACAGAAATAACTTACTGTTAATTTTATTCCGCATCCTTCGATAAGACATGTGGACTTCTTATCAGTCTCGTCGAATGAGAAGAACTGCCGTACAGGATGCTCCATTACGTATATAATGACGCAATGAAATATACTATAAGTCACTTCACCGGAACTAACCGACAAATGTGTTTGATCGATCTTGCCAATCGCTGAATACCTATCACCGAATTCGCAAACCGAAAACAAACTGACTGGTGAACTGGCGAACTGGCAAACGGACACGGAAACGAGCGGAGGAAGACTGATCCTTGGTTAGCAAGAATTTTCTTCGTTTATTTTGCTTGGAGTTTAACGAAAGTGGTGGGAGAATTTGACTAATTCTTCAATCGAGGAATTTATGATCTCAGGAGCCAGTAGGTATGCAACGAACGTTTTACAACTAAAGTAAAGTACATGCAATAACTGTATACACCCTTACAATCCCTGCCGGGTAGGCTTACCGTCATTTTCAGCTAAAATTTTTGAAAAATTGTAAATTATTTTTCAGGTCAGGTTTATGTCAAACTATAAAATGCTAGACAGCTGCAAATGTTTTTGCACGTTCCTGGTATTTTACATCTGGTCTAAACCGATTTCTTGAAATTTTAGTTTCCATAAAAATTATTTAAATTGTTTCATTACTCAAGAAGCGGTTTATGTGAAATCAAGCCATTACGAAAAATGGTTGCAGGTCATTCCATGCAAAAGAAGCGGAAATTGTGGTTCGGGCTTCGTTTTGTATATATAAGCGTTTAAAGATTTGTTATATTCTGTCTGAAAGCAGGCAACCAAGTCCAGCACCGGTACACGCGGAGGAAGTTATTCGAGGGGTTCAAAATTAAAGGGTTCATGATTTCGTTTGAGGAATTTGGTGAGACTGACGTCTTCGCAGTTCAAACTCGACGATGTCACATACGTAAGTGGGATTTAAAAAATTCGAGAGATTTTACTATTTCCTGATTAGGTAGGAGCCATCAAGATGCTAACAATGCTAACATGGGGCGATGACGGGGAACCTTTGCGGATTACCCCTGGCGTGACTCACCTTGGGAAATTTCCCTGACCTGCTGCAGAGAAACTTCCAGTCGTTTCAAATTGCAATAAACGGAAAAAAAGCAATTCGAACCTAGGTGAATTTATGGTACATCCGGACGAGGTTAAACAGTAATTTGGGCTTACCTGCTCGCGGGACGGCCCGTTCGGATTAGCCCTCGAAACATTCGAGTCGAATGACTTCTTGCGCGTGCATCGGTCCTTAGCCTGATTGCCCGCTTTCAAACGGAATATGCTAAATCTTTAAACGCTTTTATTTTCTAAACGAAGCACCACAATTTTTTATTCTTCATTTTCGTCTTATTTTGACGTCTATAATCACTCCTTAAATTTTGCCCGACATGTAGCGGAACACCTTGTATGTAGTGCCCTACAATTTTACTGTCAAGTTTTAAAGAAGTTACTAAGGGTAACAGTTCTTTCCATAAAAATTATCCAGGAACAGATATTTTCTTAAACTCAACATATAAGTTCTAACTGAATTTTTTAAAAAACGAAAGATAACTGTTTATTTCGATTCCTGATATTACCTATATGCCCAAAATACCTGAAAAATGTGTGAAATCCCACGGAACCTTTCGCTTATTGCTCGTATTGTGAAGATTCTAAGTAAAAAAGCAATAAAATGAATAGGTATATTTACGTTTAAACACAACATTACATGGTATAAGAATTTTTTAATATAACCTTTGTTTAAATCCATATCAAAAAGGTTAAACAATTCCTTCTGCAGCTATGAAAGACACCATTGATACGGGTACAAGACCTGTCGATATCTTTCTACATCTGAATCAAGTAATAGGGGATACAAGTCGTATGTATGGTCCACCGACCGTAATAGCGGAGCGTGCGGATGGCTTACCTGAAACGGGGCGCACTATTGACTTTAACAGCTCAATGTGACGTTAATATTAAAGACTCCATCCTAGGAGGGAGCTTAGTTTGTAGGTAGAATTTCAAAGAATATTGTCATTTTTTTTCAAATTTACAAACATGTCACCCTCGGGGAGAAATTTGCAAAATAAAAATTTGTTTATAATTTGACGTTACATAAATAATTTTACAATTTCAAAAAATATTATTCAAATAGACAAAACCTTCTACATTAAAATAAAAAAAGAATGAACCTAATGCGATATACAGTTTTTGAGATAAAAATTCATAAGTACAGCTCGATTTCACGAAAATAGGGAAAAACTACGCCCTCTACCGTATTACTGTAACCCGCTCTAAGAGCGGGTTAACCGGGTAACTCTGTGCCTGGATGCCTCGGGTTATCCGGTTATGCGGGTTAGCCTACGGTACTAAGAACCAAACCGGCTTAGGGTTACGGTTACAATCCCTGGTTATTACCCTAGTAGCATTTATTTGCTGGGAGTTTGTTGGGCCAATGACGTGTTATCCGTTGGCCAACTGTTGAAGTGTCGCGCTATTTTTAAATGGGCCAGCGATTGTAACCAACGCAGGCCCAACTGAAGGTTTTTTTCCATAGGCCCAACTGAAGTTTTTTTTCTATAAGCCCAACAGTTTCTTTCCAAAAGACGTCTTACAGACGTCCAGAAGGCGTCTTGAAGAACGCATGAAGAACCCTGTTCGCACTTACCCAACACATTTCCTTATAAACACTTCGAATTTCTAGGTACATAACTAGTATTAATTGTTTATAAAAACTGCGCAGTGAAGCGAAATATTCTACAAAATATCATCATTCGACCTTTAGACTCATTCCTTAAAATTTCACAATCGTCTCAAGACAGACGTCCTCATTACGTATTTATAAATAAGAAAAGAAAAATCACAACTTGGAATATAATAATAGGTTTTTAGATGTAGCAAATTTTCTGACGTTTGTAAGACGACATTTAATCATCGTTGTAAATTTTTTGTTAATTAATCAACCATAGTAATTGTAGGCCCAACATTGAATATTCGTAGGCAAACTGTCATAACTTTTTGTTAATTAACCAACCATAATAATTGTAGGCCCAACATTGAATATTCGTTGGCAAACTGTCGTAATTTTTTTGCCGTAGGCCCTGTGTTGGGAATTTGTAGGCAAAACGCTAACTGTATCCCAACTAATTCCCAACTGTTGGCTACCGTTGGCCAACCAAAAATACTACTAGCGTACTAGTTCCAGTAATAAAATAATATATAATAATTTATTTACAAAAATAAAAATTCTTTATTGAAACAAGAAACACTGATTAAATTCATGCATTATTGAAAGAGTCCATGTATCAAAATAACTGAATAAGTATGGATACGAAATCCTTCCTGCAAAATTATGCGTACATACATAGCCTGGCATAGGTCACAGCGTCATTTTACGCTGCGATTGTCTACATATACATAAAATCCTCAGTTTAGTTACAAATAAAAAACAGTTTGATGATATACAAACATGTCGCAATTCAAATTTCAGCAACTTACCTTGTGTTTGAGACAGCATTTTGGTTGCAATTCAATGGTACAACGATACATATTTGTAAAAACGTGGCATCTCAAATTTGGACAACTTACCTTATTTGACACTCGTCAGGTTATAACCTAATTGTAAGCTGCCAAAATTTGGAGTAGATTGCATAGTGAAGATAGCGATTGACGAACGAAACATGTATTAGTTCGTTTTGGCTGAAGGTGTGCGTGTAACGCGTATGGAGTAGATTGCATAATGAAGATAGCGATTGACGAACGAAACATGTATTAGTTCGTTTTGGCTGAAGGTGTGCGTGTAACGCGTATATATACTGTTACGTTTCGCGCTCGACATAATAGGACTTTAATGTACAACCAGAGTAACAGAACATTAACAGGAATATAATACAAGAAAAACGGAATACAAGCTTCAAGACTCTGTAATGGCAGCAACGACACGTCCGCACGCTAGGGCGGTTGACTCTCGATTGACAGCTTGACAGGTGATCGCTACGATCACCTACTTCTCGCTGTCTCTTGTCTTCGTCTCGAGCACCAGCGGGCCATGGATCTTATCCATAGGGTGCCCGCAACAATACGTATTATGTTTGACGAAAAATTTCCTGAAGAATCAGAAGAAGAAAAATCTTACCGTTTTCGACAGATCCATGAGACGATATTCCGATCGCTCTGTCATGCGTGGATCGATTTTATTGAAATTGGTCTTATTCGAAAGCTTATATGAGGTTTACATAAGAAAATGCCTTTACATTTAGAAAATATTGCAGGCGTGATGAGATATTAATGAAATAAGTTTCAGGTTAGGTTAGATTAGCCGGGCGACGAGTAAATGATAGCGGTAGCGACAGTCGACATACAGGGTGTCCCAGAATTGAGGGACATCCCGGAACATGCAATATCCTGATGCAAAAAGACATCGAAAAGTCCTTAACCGTTTTGGGATCCGGGGTTTCGTTTTCGAGATATTAAGAAAAAACACCGACCAATTAGAGCGCGAGCATTCCGCTGGAGCTCCCGCGCTAGCGGGGCCGCGCGCCGGGCCGCGCTACGACTACGCACAAACAAGGCGGCAAGCATTGAAGAAAATTGCGTAGAATGGCAAATGAAAAAGACGTAACAAAAAAATCTAACCTTTTGCCATGGTTTGTTTGCCATTTAAAGGGAATAATGAATAAAGGATAAATGGATGAAAATCATGTGTAACGTAAAAAGACGAATACACAATTGTTTTTTTTTTTAGAAGAATCGAAAATAATAATTATTTGGAGTGAGAGGATAAGGAACACGTAAATTTCCTTTTTTAATAACGTACAAACGAAAAGGTAATGCAATAGGGAACGAACGAAAAGTGATCGTAGTTGGTTATTGTGATAAAAATCCGTAGTTCAATAACGGCTAACACTGTTGTTGATAATAAATAGGTCCATGTAAAAACTGCGAAGAAAAATTTACGTACGGAAATTTGGAGAATTATCGCCGGAAATAGGCCATAGCCAGCGTTAAATTTAAAAAATAATAGTCGCCAATAATGTAACTAAAACTCACCCTTTCGGAAATTCACCTGCAGCTTGAAAACCTGTATCACTAGGTCACTGAACCGATCCTGGTCATCGACAGACGCGCCGAGTGCACAGCTGATCTCAGGTACATGCCACCATCCAAAGTTAAGAGTCGCAATGTCAAGTGCGTCCGGGTTAATATACTAAATATTCACTTCACTGCACGCCTACTAACACTGATCACTTAATTTATTTTTCATGGAACGTGTTGTTCCTACCCCAGATAGCACGGGACGTCTTTAAGACGTCCATTTTACGTCCATTGTAGGTCCGAACGCCTGTCGTCTTGATTTGTGAAAATGGACGTCTTTAAGACGTCCAGAACACGTCTTGGTTAGGTCCGAAACAGGCTTTTTAAGACGTCTTTAAGACGTCTTTAAGACGTCTTGGTTAGGTCTGGAAGAGGCGTTTAAAAGACATTTTTAAGACGTTTGTGTGTCATTTTAGAAATGTCGATACATTAGTTAAAGGAAACCAGGGATTGTAACCGCTGTCTAAGCCAAACCATCCCCGAAGTATGGATAGATCGAAAAGGTAAAGCCTAATTAGATCTACATACAAGTGTTTATGAATGCTCCCAGAACAATGGAAAACAAAAAACACAGATGCATTTGTTTAAATGTTTTTGACCGAATGTTTGCAAACAGATTTTATACAGTTTTTATATTGTTTTCATGCATTTTCTATACAGTTTTCATAATGTTTTTGTACAGTTTTTGTATATTTGTTTCAGTATTGGCGGTCAAATGTGTGTAGTTCTAGGTTAGGGTTTATGGGGGTTTGTGTCTCCAGCGAAACTGTGTTACCGACCTGCAATTTGAGAACTGAATTTAGCGTCCTCTACTCATCAACAGCGTCTAACTCATGAACTATTCTAAAGTGTATGAAATGTTGCATGCGGGCTGCACGTGTTATACTAAGTAGGTATTATTGTTTTTAGTCTTGATTAAGCGAGTTACGTGTTCCGCTACTACGGTCGATTAAGAGAGGGTGGGTAATAGAGCTGCTAAACACTTAAAAAGTTCAAATACTTGAAATTCAAACCGAGTAAAATTCGTTTCTTTCGAAGCGAGCCAAGTACTCGGTTAATCGAATAGTTTGGTAGTTTGTTGCTTTTCAAGTACCTTGAAGAGATTTGAATAATTATTTCAATTCGAGTAGCTTCCCAGATAGCACAAAGGCGTTTTAAAGACGTCTTCAAAACGGTACTGGTTAGGTGATATCCACCTTGCTCTCATTTGTACAATAAATTTTTTCTTCTGAAATCCGTATGCTAATTATCTTGTTCCTTTCCGCGTCACCTTGTCCACGTGAAGTTAGCTGCAGGTACAGGTACAACGGCCTTTCGCCCTTACGGCGTAGGACCTATGCGGATTTATGCTACTACCAATAAAATAAAACGTTTCGTACCGACCGTAGCAAAGTATAATTACATGCCACGTTTATTTCTTAAGGACCTCCGCTGAATTGTACGTGTCTTGTATTTTTTTCGCCGAAGTTATTAAACACGACCTTCCGTTGGAAAAAGAATTTCAAACAACGAGACGCGTATTTTCGTCGTAATTGCCACCACATGAAATGAGACAAATTCAATGAAATGAATTTTTCCGTACTTGCTCCTTTTTCACGCAGATCGTTCGTTCACCCTCGGCGTGAGCTGTTTACGTTCAATATTAATTACAACTTTGTCTCGTAATATTTTTGCCACTTCCTTTCTCCCAATACCCGAAACGCGTTTCTTTTAACGGGCTAACAATTTTACGGTCCCAGGTTTATCTAACATGAGAAAGACCATGATTCTAGTGTTCATTAATGAACTATCTACAATGTAGCATACCGATTTGAGAAGAAAAAAATTATTGTACAAAAGAGAGAAAGATGAATACCATTATTAATTTTTTACCTAACAGGACAAACTTAAAACATTTATTATATACGAATGGGTTATCGCATAAAATAAAATGATATGCTACATTTTAGATAATACCATTGAGAATATATGTACCAAGTTTCAAATTAATTGGACAAATAGTTTTCGATCTGCTCAAAGTTCATTCGGCCCGGTCGCTTCTTTCCAAGCCGCCCGGTTCTTTCGGGTCGCTTGAAAGAAAATCAAGTACTCGGTTCTATCCGAGCCGCTCGGTTCTTTCGGGTACCTGGCTCGGCTTGGAAACCGAGCCCCGGATTGTTTCGGATTTCAAGCTACTCGAATATTCAAGTACTCGAACAGCTCTAACTACAAGTCTATATTTCTTACATCGCGATAGAAATGAGCATTTCGATCGTTCGTGCTACACCTCATCCCTCTCCCCCGCACCTACCACAATGGCCTTTAAATCGTTTTAAAATATGCAACAAATCTTTCGTCGTACAATGAGAAACAGCATGATGCAAAAGCCCACAGTCCTAGCCAAAAAGACGATTTGGGGTTATTTGTTTGATCCGGCAATTCCTCTCATTGTCAGTGCTACATATAATAAACGCAGGGTCCCACTAGTGCAACGGCGCGCCGCGCACGGGTCTGATTTACGAGTTTCTCGGATTTTCGAGCAGTTTGGAGCACTTGAAAGAGTTTATTTTTACGACGAGGCGCGCGTCGAAAGCTTTCGTGCGCACTCTATGCAGGGATTTCGACGTGCTGAAACGTGCCTCGCAGCCTCAAGAGCAAAAATCGAATGGCGGAGAAATATGGACCCCAATGGAGTCCTGGTGTTCTCCCGATTAAAATTATATCAAATGTCATGTAAACCGTGCGTGCGAGAGAGTAGTATAGCAAGGGGGATTCTAACCCAAATTTGAGTTTCAGTGAGGGCTCGCGGGGGAGTGCGGTGGGGGGAACTTTTGGCGCGGGGGACAGCGGGGAGTGGAAGACTGGTTGCGCGCGCACGAGCCGCGGAGTGGGGGAAGCCATAATCGTGGAGGGGATCAGTCCAGGCCGAGCCCCCGCGGAGACCTCTCCAGTCCTGACCCACCATCAGAAATTTTTCAGAGGGAGGGAATGACCCACAAATTTTTTCATATCTGACCGAGGGAGGGAACGACCTTGTCCCACCCCCGAAAATTTTTTCACCCCTGGCCCACACCGATCTAGCGAACCAATATGCAGCACAAATTGTTTAATATTTTATCAGAAATTGTTTCGAGCGATGTCGGGAAAGATCGACGTTTTACAAATCACATATTCGGGGAGGGAAAGAGATAGCACTACATAGTTGTAAAGCTAAATTCTGAGAGAGGGAAAGAGACAGCAGTGGTACAATCGCGTGCATTCGAAAGCTAAAATTTTTCAAAATGTTTTTCAATCTTAACGTTGCAGCGTATCGCGCGATCTCGCGTAATTTGACTCCCCTGGAGCAGCCGTGCGGGATGATGTCATTTGGCGGCGCGAAGAAGGCTCGAACGAAATATAATACTTTGTTGAAGTCAAACGTGCGAGAATCAAAGAAAGAATTATGCCGAATCTTAGAATTAGGTGGTGAGGAGAGAAGGAGGGTAAATAAAATGGAGAAATAATATACGTTTAAGATATATATATATATTGTTGCAAAGAATATAAATAAAAATAATAATTTAACATTTTTTCTTCCTACCAGCATCAGCCAGAATATCACTGATGGCACATGCTACCAGTTCGCAATCTACGAGATACTCCTCGTCGTAATATTCGCTATCGCGTATGATTTTAGCAGCACTGCGCGTATCTAATGTTTCGCAGGTAACACCGCTCTGTTGCAACACGTTAACAAAACATTCAAATTTTACTCTCACATCTTCCGCAGTTTGATGCAACCGCGGATACACATAGCTTACACATGGCTCAAGATTACATAAAAATGATACTGTATTCGGTTTGAAATACAGTGTATTATCACATAGCGTCATCTTTACAATCGGTGAATCAAAGATCCGAACAAATTCCAATACTAACTCATCAATCTGCATCGAGTCAGGTTCAGGCAATTATGCATGTTCTTCGATGGATGAATGGCTGTCGAATAGCAGATTCCATGTATGCCATGGTAATATGAGATGATTCCCATGATTGTCACCGATAAGAACTTCTATATCGGCCATAGGTCCTACGTTGATTGCAATTTCCAAATACTTGCTACCCACGGATGTTAATGCGTATCTCCTGACCATGATACGCAATGCTCGGCGCGGACTAAGAGAACAATTAAAGCTATGAAATTGTCCGCTCATATCAGGAATAAACATAAAAAATGTGGGAATATGTGAAAATTAGTGTTACCTGTCATAATAAATATTCTCCCCACATGGAGCTATGCCATCATCTCGCATGATTGGAAAGAAATAATCTGGGCTCCCAGCGAATATTGCATTAATGCTATTGGTCAATTTTTGTAGCGCTGTCTGGTCCATCAAAGTCACTGAGGTTACTGACAAGGGAAGATCCCGAACCCGAAAATTCAAAAAATTCTGAAACTTTGTGGATATGTAGGGGATTTCCTTCTGATTAGAACGTAATTTTTTTGCTGCCCAAAATCACTGTAAGGGGGTGAAATTAACCCCTGAAGATTCGGCTATTTTTCGATTTTATTTTGTAAAACACAATCTGTAAGAGATAGAAATAAAGTTTCAAGACAAAAGTTACTTCTTTTAATTAGATCTATCAAATCGTAAAGGTTTTATCAATTGTTTAAACAATTAGAAAAAAGTTATAAACAAAAATATGAATGTTTTCTAAAATTCGGGTTTTCACGTGAAATCTGAACTGGATGTTTAAATAATTATGAAACAGCATAATCCATATTTTTTTTCCATACAATTTCAACTATTGTTGTATCGCGGAACTGTGCTCCGCGACAATCGAAAAACTTTTGGATCCCATTGTAACGTACCTTAAGCTGCACGACGTGCAATGTTTTTCTAACTTTTATTAGGAAATAATACGCGACGCGTAGTAAGAAAGTAATATAATTTATATACTTTTGTCTCCAATTACACATGGGGAAATTATATCAGGTGGAAATACAGGAGAAGAAGGGAACTGTTAGATATAACTTATCCTTATTAGAACTTTTTATTTTTAACATAATTATCGAACTTTTCTCTTATTTGCTTACCAAACAAGCGAGACAATGCAGGCGTTTAATAAACGATTTAAGTATAGTTAGGTAACCTTGAAAACACTTGTGTGATTATGAATTATTCTTCATGGTGATGAAACTCTTCAAAAAAATGTTGAAAACATAAATATTGCTTACACCACGCACATCGTATGATAGCATAATTGCCGCATATGGAACAACGAGGTGGATAACCAGTTCACCTGTTAACTTTCCAGATGTGGACGTCTGTATATAAACATTCCACGGTCGAAACAAAGATTGTTGTACACGTGGACCAAAATTACTATCCTTTTCCTGCAGAACAATAAATAGCGGAGAGAGTAGTTTCCCAGAAGCTGATATTGTGGGGAATATAGTATAGCTATGTGTAGTAGCGGATACAGACTGTACGAGTGCTATAACACTTTTGGTTCCTTGTTCAGCTAAAGTACGGTCCGAATGTAATTCTAGATTGAATCCGCTTTCATCAGCATTGAATGTATTGTTTGTTCCGATATCTCTAATACGAGGTTTTACATTATTCACAAAAGTCGAAGCAATTTCATTTAATTGCGTGGTATCTGTACCGTATGATCTGGTAATAAATTTGTTCACTTTTCTTGAAACTATTTTATACGTTCTCTTAAAATTCTAGATCCATTGTCGAGATGCTTTAAAATTTTCCAACCCTGTCTCTTCATTAGCTTGTAAGGCCCATCTTCGAAGGTCCAAATCATGAATAATGGCATGAGTTTCAATCCCGTCAACAAACTTATTATACACATATTCAGAAATTTGTAACAATTTTTCCCGACGTGTCCCTCCCCTGTTCACCGTTTCTTCCCATCTAATGAAAACAAGGCAATTTTGCATAGATATGAAACAAATAGATACGAAGCACCTTAAAATAACAGTACATCCTTTACCACTCACCTATACAATTGATATACGGATGAAACTTTTCGAAATTTATGTTGGACAGATTGTAAAGAAAGCCGTCTCTTCTTACCACTTTTCCAAAATGCAACAGCCTCTGTTTTATATTCTAAAGTCACAATACCTCCTTCTTCTGGTATACACTGCTCTTCTTCGAACTCTATCGGTTCTAAAAGTTCTTCGCGTGTAGGTACATATATATCATCCACAAATTCTACAGAATGTGGTCTAAACGGTTCCAAAAATTCTAATGTAACATCAGCTTCCATTGAATATGATGTGTCTTCTTGCGATTTAATAAGCATGTCTTTTATTATGTCGTGTAACTCCATTTCTCTATTATTAATAGGCGTCTCATTATTATTCTCAATTAGGAATGTTGTCATAAGTAAACGAATTACATTTGCAGGATGTATCGGGACCATTTTCAACACTACACGTTTGTTACACAGAATCAACGTACATTTACTGTTAACATCTATACTTAAACTACAATTAACTAGTATTTCTTATTGTTAATGAGTCTTTACTCTTCAAATGCCTTTAATACTACTGACAATAATAACGAGTCGAAGCATTTATTACTTTTGTCGTCAGGACAAACCTATAGAACTGATAATACCTATCTTATACGTATACATATGGCATATGTGAATGTATCTTACTTTATCACGTCTGAAGAAAACATGTTTTGACAGTGATATGTCTTACTAAAATTGATCATCTTTATTTTCCTTGCAAATAATGTATCATCCGATAAGAATACTAATAAATGTATTCTCATTATTAATGCTCGAGAGAACAATAGACATGAGATAATACTTTGATGGGAGACAAAAGTAGGTATATATTCACATCACACAAGTGTATTCAAGGTTACCTAACTATACTTAAATCGCTTATTAAACGCCTGCATTGTCTCGCTTGTTTGGTAAGCAAATAAGAGAAAAGTTCGATAATTATGTTAAAAATAAAAAGTTCTAATAAGGATAAGTTATATCTAACAGTTCCCTTCTTCTCCTGTATTTCCACCTGATATAATTTCCCCATGTGTAATTGGAGACAAAAGTATATAAATTATATTACTTTCTTACTACGCGTCGCGTATTATTTCCTAATAAAAGTTAGAAAAACATTGCACGTCGTGCAGCTTAAGGTACGTTACAATGGGATCCAAAAGTTTTTCGATTGTCGCGGAGCACAGTTCCGCGATACAACAATAGTTGAAATTGTATGGAAAAAAATATGGATTATGCTGTTTCATAATTATTTAAACATCCAGTTCAGATTTCACGTGAAAACCCGAATTTTAGAAAACATTCATATTTTTGTTTATAACTTTTTTCTAATTGTTTAAACAATTGATAAAACCTTTACGATTTGATAGATCTAATTAAAAGAAGTAACTTTTGTCTTGAAACTTTATTTCTATCTCTTACAGATTGTGTGTTACAAAATAAAATCGAAAAATAGCCGAATCTTCAGGGGTTAATTTCACCCCCTTACAGTGATTTTGGGCAGCAAAAAAAAAATTGCGTTGTAATCAGAAGGAAATCCCCTACATATCCACAAAGTTTCAGAATTTTTTGAATTTTCGTGTTCGGGATCTTCCCTTGTGAGCGATTGATGGAATAACGTCTCGGAGCCGACTTAAATAGAGGCTAGTTGCTTTCCCCCACCACAACATTTTATTCTAAAGCTGCCAATTTTCCAGAATGTTTTTCAATCTTAATGTCGCAGCATATCGCGCGATTGCATGTAATTTAATCCCCATTCTCAAAGATAAAAGTCTCGACACGTGTTGAATGTAATATAATACTTTTGGAAGCGTCGAATCCTAGAATTATGCTGTGTTGGCAGAAACTGTGCCGGGTGATCTTGCGCGCTAATTCGTCATACGCGTGAATCATGGAAAGAATTATGCGAAATCAGCAGAAACTGTATAGAACAGTGTTGGGACGGATCATCGTTTTTGCATGCGATGCATTCGAGGGAGGGGGTACACCGAAAAAGTTAGACAGAGACACCAAGTCGTGGTACCAACCATAAAAGCATGCTCTAAACTGCACAAAGCGTCAAACACGTTGTAACACATTGCGCGGATAATACATTACAATTACATCCCATTTACGATCATGGAAAAATTCGCACAAGTGGAATGCCAACTACGGGATCAATCTGCACGATTGATTTCACGCAAAGAATACCTCGCGTGGGAAGAACGGTGCAACGAGTGTATCGAATCTTTGGAAGAACACAGTCGAGTGAAACGTCCTCGATTATCGATCGGTGTTCGGCAATCGCTGGTTGCTCGAATCGCGCAGCTCGAAGGACTGAAATATTCGTCACGCGGACGTTTCGTGCGCGAAGGTGCCGGACATTCGAGCACGGGTCTTTTGTGGCACGAAATAGACACTGCGTTCGATAGCCGCGTATTAACTGGTGCCGTGCTAAATTCGAATTACATCGTTCCGCGCAACTTCCTCCAGGATGCGGCGGCCATTGTGTTGGAGCATGTGCGGGGTTCTTTGAGGAAACATCGAAACCTCAAAGTGAACACGGTGTTCAACGGCGAATTTGTGACAGGTGACAAGCATGCTTGTAAAAGCATCAATACCCGAAACTGGGAACTCTTCGGTACATCCGATCTGCAGGAGTGGTACCAACGATGTGTCATCGAACCAACCCTGGCATCGCTGGAAGAGTTCCAGGAACGCGACAGCGGATGGGCATTGACGAGAATCCTCAATTTGACCGTCAATGTCAACAAGTACAATCCGCTGCGCGCGGGGTGTCACTGCAAGTTGCCGCGGGAAATATCGTTGAAGAAAGCAACGATTAGCGTGCAATCCGAGGACAACGCGTGTTTCGCTTTGGCAGTGGTCGCTGCTCTACATATTGCCGACAGACACGCTGACCGTCCAACTTCATACCCGCATTATACATTGGTGCTAAATCTCAGAGGCATTGAATTTCCAATGTCTCTGGAGCAGATTGGGAAGTTTGAGGGGCAGAATGGTATCTCCGTCAACGTGTACAGCTTCGAGGAGAAGAAAGGGCCAACAGTCTTCCCACTGCGCCTCACCAGCCAAAAGAGGGATCGGCACGTCAACCTGCTCTACACGCCGAATCAAGAGCACGGCGATGTAGGGCACTTTGTGCTGATCAAGGACTTGTCCAGGCTGGTGAGCACCCAGCTGAGCAGACACAATGGAAAGAAATTCATCTGTGATCGGTACATATATAAACTTATGAAATGTTGAAATGTCTCGCGAAACAATTAAATAAAATTTTTTTGAGTTTACAGATGCATGCATTACTTCGGATCCATCGAGAAGTTGGAGGCCCATGCAGTGGACTGTGGGAAGATGAACGACTGCGCCATTTTGCTGCCCAGCGAAGGCAACAATCTGCTCAGCTTCAACAACCACTGCAGAAAGGAGCGACTTCCTTTCGTGGTGTACGCAGATCTCGAGTGCATCATCGAAAAAACGGTGGACAATCGAATAGGTGATAGTAAATTGTGTAAATATCAGCACCACAAAGTGCACAGCATAGCATATTATATGCATTGTTCGTACGATACATCGCTATCGATGTATCGATGTCGCCGCGACGCGGATTGTGTTTCATGGTTCGTCGAAGAACTGGAAAATTTTGCAGACTTTGCCAAACCCGTCCTGACCAGTAATGTTCCCGTGCTGGATTTAACTAGCGAACAGTGGACGACATTTCGCAATACAACAGATTGCCATATTTGCGAAGAGCCATTCGAGGCTAGCGATATACGAGTTCGCGATCATTGCCATCTATCCGGACGGTTTAGAGGTCCAGCACATTCGGAGTGCAATTTAAATTATAAAAATGCGTTTTACATCCCCATCGTTTTTCATAATTTATCCGGCTACGATTCACAGTTTATTATCGAGGAAATAGCTACCGCTTTCGAAGGTCACGTTGATGTATTACCCATTACTAAAGAAAAATATATTTCATTCACAAAAAATGTCGAAGATACGGCTGAATCAGACTCTCGAAATTGTATTAAATTGTGATTCATTGATTCGTACAAATTTCTCAATACCAGTCTCGACAAATTAGCATATTTTCTTAGCACAGATAAATTAAAAATTTTACGATCCAAATTTGAAACATTATCCACCGAGGATTTCAATTTATTGACGCGAAAGGGTGTCTTTCCGTATGAATACCTTGATTGCGCGAACAAGCTGCAGGACCCATGCTTACCGCCGCGCGAGTCATTCCACAGTTCGTTAACGGGCGAGACAGTGTCCGAGCGCGATTACGCGCACGCCGAGACTGTCTGGCAGCGTTTCGACATTAGAACCTTGGGCGAATACAGCGATTTGTATTTGAAAACAGATGTCTTGTTGTTGGCAGATATTTTTGAAAATTTTCGGGAAAGTTGCATCAAGAGTTATGGATTAGATTTGGCACATTATTATACTTTACCTGGTTTCACGTGGGATGCCATGCTAAAACATACCAAAATTACATTCGAATTGCTCACAGACATCGATATGGTCATGTTTGTCGAACGCGGTGTACGCGGTGGTTTAAGTCAATGTTCCGGAAGATACGCACATGCCAATAACAAGTACATGTCATCTTACGACGCATCGGAACAGTCATCGTACTTGATGTACTTTGACGTAAATAATTTGTGTGGATGGGCAATGTGTCAACCCCTGCCATACGCCAAATTTCAATGGGTCGAAGATGTTGCAAATTTTGACGTGTCTTCGATCGCTGTCGATTCACCCACGGGATACATTCTCGAGGTAGATCTGGAATATCCGCAACGTCTGCACGACGCTCATGCCGATCTACCGTTCTGCCCGACGTGTGCCAAACCACCAGGCAGCAGACAGGACAAGTTACTCGCGACGGTATACGATAAGCAGCGTTACGTTGTCCATTATCGCAACCTGCAGCAGTGTACGCGTCACGGTCTTCGTATTACAAAGATACACCGCGTGCTTCAATTCGCTCAATCCCCCTGGCTCCGCGATTACAACGAACTCAATACGCGGTTTAGAACAAGCGCGACAAATGATTTTGAAAAAAATTTATACAAATTGATGAACAATGCGGTATTCGGCAAAACTATGGAAAATGTACCAAATCATGTGGATGTAAAACTTTTAACACATTGGGAAGGGCGATATGGCGCGGAGGCAATGATCGCGAAGCCGAATTTCCACAGCAGAAGTGTTTTTTTGGAAAATTTAATAGCTGTTGAATTGCGAAAACTCGAGGTGAAATTCAACAAACCGATATACGTGGGTATGTGCATTCTGGACATATCAAAAATTTGTTTGTATGAATTTCACCACGAAAACATGTCTTCCCTGCACGGACAAAATTGTAAAATTCTATACACAGACACCGACAGTCTCATTTATCACATTAAATGCGAAGATATCTACGAGACTATGAAACACAATATCGATAGATTTGACACATCCGATTATCCCATCGACAATCCTTATAATATGCCGAACTTAAATAAGAAGGTTCCGGGGCTGATGAAGGACGAAAATAACGGTGCGATAATGGCCGAATTCGTAGGTCTTAGAGCGAAAATGTTTGCACTCCGCGTAGACGGTAAAAAAGATACGAAAAAGGCGAAAGGCGTCAAGAGCAACGTCATAGCCAGGACGATAACTCTCGACGACTACGCGCAGTGTTTGCACAGGGAGATCGAAATGGTTCGCAGGCAATCATGCATACGGTCGAAATTGCACAAAGTGTACACCATTTCGGAAGCGAAAATCGCTCTAAGCCCACACGACGACAAGCGATATATCGTACCCGATTCGACCGACACTCTGCCCTGGGGACATTATAATATACCATTGTAAAATTCTTCGCAATAGAAATTATTATATTTATTAAAGCATTATAAATGTTGGAATTATGCATAAAAATAAAATTCAACCATGTATATGTATCATTGTATTTATTGAACCATGTATTATTATGTTACAATACATTATTTTTATTTATCCAAGAATTGTGCGATTTATCAAACCCTAGCCACTTGACGTATACCTTATCCCCCTTCCTACGCAATACTTTTTCCACTAGATACACATCAGGATCGGTGACGCGTTGCAGCTCGTGTTCATAGAATCCTCCGGCAACAGGTTTTCCACAGGAATCGAGGAGCAGGTATGTTGCGGGATTAGTTGCCTGTACTTTGGCTATCTCGAACACCTCCGTTGTCCAATTCGGCGTGTTCCCTTTATCGAAGATGGTTTTAAATTTGCTGACGCGCACAAACTCGCCCAACTTGAATCTCGCTGGAGCAGCAATCTTTATGTTGCTGTAAACGGTGGCCAGCAGCTTATCGGCGATCGCTGGGGTAACATCGCAAGGACGCATTCTGATGGTTCTATGTTTTCGCGCGTTATACTCTGCAAGTAGACGCGATATCGCATCTGTCCATCTGTAGGTTCCATTGAGCGTAAACAGTTTCCACATATTGTTCTTCAAAGTTCGATTGAAACGTTCTACGACGGAGGCCTTCATCACCGAATACGTCGAATAATGATTAATATCATGCTTTGTCAAGAGTTTCTGCACATCGGCGTTGTAAAATTCTTTTCCTTGATCGGTTTGCAAATTTTTCGGATATCGATCTCTAAATATCTTTGCAAACGCTTTAGTCACCTCAGCGCCACTTTTAGTCTTGAGCGGTAACGCCCATGCATACTTACTCAGCAGATCAATGGCGGTGAGTATGTAGTGGTGACCTTGGTTGAATCGGGATTATGGGCGCATTTCTACAACGTCAGTTTGCCACAGATCATCGTATCCGTGCACTATGACTCGCCTCCGCGGGAAATGTCTTCGAGCTGGAGCATGCAATTCCTCGACGAGTTGCCGCTTCTTGTGGCCATGGTTTTCTTTACTCTTGGATTTCGATGATGGTTGCATGTTTGATCGCAGAGGTGTCTTTGACACGAATGATGCGATAATTATCGTGTACGTACATTATGTGCGCCCCATCGCTCCGGTGACAACTTCAACCGTCTCGCATGATTCTCCTTCGCAGCGCTGCTGCGGGATAGAATTCGACGCCGGCGATATCTTTTGAACGCTGTTTTGCAGCGCCAGCATCTCTCTCTGAAACACGATCAGCTTCCTTTCTAATTCTTCCTGCTGCTCTCTCAAAAGTTTAATGCTCTTTTCCACGTATAGTTTATTGACAGCATCGCTATCAGCCACCGGTTGAGCTACGCGTCGTATCTTGCGTGATTTTGCATCAAAGTCGGCACCGATCACGCAAAGAGCGTTGTCTCGCATATAATGTAGAAGCAAACCGTTCCATTTGTAATAATCCATTCTAGCTGCGCCACTCTTCTCGAGCGATACTCCAAATTTGTTGATCGGCATCTCAATGCATACAGTGCGCATCATCGGTGCGCGGTTTTATTTATAATGAAACCTCCTTCGTGAAGTTCCTCCACAATCGACAGAATTTCATTGTCATGCGAGTTGTTGCCCGCCTGACGCGACGCTTCCAGAAAACGGTATCGATCCACAAGCTCGTTGGGATTGTCCCACCGCACGTAATCGATCTTGTTATCATTTACCACCATGACTCGCGGCGCCGTTAGACCATTCCCTGCTTTATTCGCTGATACACGAGGGAGTAGCGATGCAATTACATGTTTGTACTTGTATCCCTTGTTGCCTAATATGGGATTTTGAGCAGAATGACCGCGTCTGTAGGCATTCGTCGCCAGCAGTATACTTTTGTATTTTTGTTTATCGGCATCGATGTATACAGCATCGTCGGGAATTCTCTTGAAAATCAGTTCGTAAAGGCCGGGCGTTCCTCTGTATTTTACACCGTCGATGATTATATTATCAGCCTTGTCCATATCGAATGCCTTATCCCCAAGCATCATTCTACTATCGCCAAAGTATACGCCATACACAGTGTCTGTGACAGTTTCCTTATCCCTACTTATGATTGCGTCCATATATTTTTGTCCCAGGGGACCCAAATGGCTGCGAAACGTTTCTTGTCCCACGGGTGTTTGAAGTTGCTGTCTAATAGATGCTGCAAACGACTCATCGGGAGTAGTTTCAAAAACATCGTCATCATCATCATCATCATCATCATTGGTTGTGAGCAATTGTACACTGGGAAATGTATTTTTTGGTGGGGGAGGAACCAGGGACTCGTTTGATGCAACATTCTGCCGTTTTCGCTTCGATTGAACTGGTGTAGGGGTTACGAGTGAATACTCCGATGACGTGCGTGGTTTCCTGTTTCTCTTACGCGATATGTTCCATTTCGGCAGGATTTTTCTTTCCGGCGTTAATGTTTCATTCCCTTCAACGCTTGTGCTCATCAGCGGTGATATTTCAGCTTCTGCCGCTGCGGTATTTTCCACAATATGTTTTAAGGGTTCGACAATAGGTTTAAAGTATCTCTCCAACGCGATATCTTCCTCCATCTTGCCGGTGTTCAAAGCCTGATGTTTCTTGCGAATGGCTTCGCTGGTTCTTGCAATTTCCAGACTATCGATATCGATCATTGTTGCACCGCAGATGTTGATTTCCCACCGATGTGTTGACAATGATAGACCATCTCACGGTACGGCAAACTCGTTAAATCCCTTTCTGTAACGTCCATTGGACATTGCGCTATCCTTGTCTATCACCGCGAAACCATACTCCAGCTGCCAACAATTACGACACAAAGCGCAGAAATCCTCGTAAGACATATCAGTGTTTACATGATCGTTGTACACGTGTTTCAAGTTGGTAACATCCTGCTTAAACAGAATCAACAGATTCGCATTGTCGCGTATAAGATGTTTGGGAATCTTTGCATATGTCTGACAGAGATAGACGCAGTCAACGTTCGAGTGGCGCCCCATTGCAAAGTATTCCCTTATCGTATCTTGCTTGTCGCATGCCACGTCATCAAAGATAAAAATGGAATTCGGAAGCGATTCGCTCGTTGTGATGACGTCACTGTTATTCGAAAATGTGAAGTAGCCAATTTCATCTATCGGAGTCAATAAATTCTCCAACTACTGATATTTCGGCTGTTGCGACGATTTGGAATACACGTACACGTTCTCGAAGCGGACGCCGTGAGGACTTTCCAACAAGCTCACCAGCACGTTGGTCTTTCCACAATTTGACGGGCCGCAAATGAGACAGCGTATGGTGTTTGGCAGCATGCTACCATGTCTGCGTCTTGTTTTCGAGGACATCATTTGCGATTTATCATCAAAATTTGTCACGCGTATCATCGCAGGTTGCCGCACGAACCGCATCCTCGCTGCGATCCGCGAATATGATTTTTGTTACATCGAAGCGGTGACGCGCCCTATTTATAGGCCCGCGCCGAAGCAAAACAGCTCAGTATTCGAAATGCTTCTCGTTCTGTCGGATAATTGCGATATTCGAGACCTATGAATTTTCTCCGAGGGTCCCACCATGATATAAGATATCGGCAACGCCCGCACAGATCATTTACTTTCCGATCACCGCACGGGTCATTACGGATCTAACGATACGCGTTGTGGATCAAGACGGATGGTTGCTCGATTGGTGGCGAATGTCGCCGACAAGAGTAAGGAAAGGTTGTGGTTTGTTAAATCGGGCAATAAACGCGCTACCTGTCGAATTACATATCCCGGGATACCAGTTTTGTGGTCCAGGAACTCGTCTGGCAAAACGATTGGCTAGAGGCGATCAAGGTATCAATCCGTTGGATGCAGCGTATCGCGAACACGATATTGCGTATTCGCGTAGCAACGACCTCAGCGAAAGGCACGCGGCAGATAACGTACTCGCTGACAAATCGCGAAAACGCATCGTTGCGCGAGACTCGACTCTGGGCGAAAGAGGCGCTGCTACAGTTGTTTGGGCAGCTATGAAGGCGAAGACGAAAATCGGAATGGGGATGAAAACAAAAACTCGCAAAAGGACAGCAAAGAGAGCACCGCAAAGGCGGATTCTTCCGGTGGCAAAACGGTGTGGTATATTACCACTTCTCCCGCTGCTAGGTGTTCTCGAATCACTAGCTGGTGGAGCGGCGGGGATCGCCAAGGCCGTAAACGATAATAATGCGGCGCAACATCAGCTGCAGAAAATGCAACGTCATAATCGCTCCATGGAAGGTCGCGGACTTTATCTCGCGCCATTCAAGCGCGGAGAGGAAATATCGAAACGGAAAAAAAGCGCCGAAAAGAAAATAAAAATGCCTGTTGGCGTAACTACCGATGCGCAATTGGTGGAATTGGCAAAACCTATGCGTATTCCATTTTATAGGGGTGTTTTTATGCGCAATGCGCTACCTGTCGGAGGAGTACGTCGAAACGAGAGCGGCATTGTAAATTTGGACAACGTTGAGGGGCCGGGGACTCATTGGGTGGCGTATGCGAAGAGAGGGTGTCGAGCTGTATATTTCGATAGCTTTGGCAATCTTCGACCGTCTAAGGAATTGGTGCAATATCTGGATAAAGATGCTGTGAAGATTGAATACAATAGAACGTCTTATGAGCAGTACAATAAGAGCAATTGTGGACAACTATGTCTACGCTTTCTACAGATGATCGGCACCAAATTTATGGATTGACTTCCCACCACTCTGATTCAATTCGAGTCGAGCAGTACAGCTCGGAATATGTCGTTAACATTCACTCTCTCCGGCACGAGTAGCACCCTCGCGGTAAGCTACTTTCCACCCATAGATTTGGGCAATGATGATTACGAGCTTGGTCTAACAACCTTTGAAACTTTTCATACAATACCGAACATCGACTCGAGTAATGATAAATTCTATTTCGCCGAAACTATGACACCAACAACAACACCGTCGACATCACTCATGAATACATTGCGATTCCCCACGGGTCCTACGAACTAGATGCTATTGCCAAGTATTTGAAACAGCGATTACTCGAGCGGTATCCTCAAAATCTCGGTGGCAATGATGACGACAATGGTGGTGGTGACAACGATGTGTATCCAATAGTATTGCGCTCCAAAAACAACACCATGAAAAGCGAGCTGTACTGCTCGTTCGCCGTAGACTTTGCAAAGTCCAATAACATTGAATCGCTACAGGAATTCTCGACGAATCGAGTATTAGTACCTGGACGGTGGCACGAATCGGATTTTGTATAAGTATTTTGAATAAAATATTTATTCGGATTAAAATATTTATTTGTATAAAAATATATCTCCTTAATATTATTAAGCGCAGTTGGAAAGCACCGAATCTTACATTGCGTTACACAGTGTCGTCTTTGCACGCAGCGGGAAAGCACCTTTATGTACTTGCAGCTCATTCTGATTTCACATCTTTTTTTTATTTTGTAATTATTATTCTTATCTTCTATTTTTTGTGATTTATTTGATTTCATGTACTTTGCGTAATTTTTTTACTTTTTTGAAGTTTTTTGGGGGGATAGAATCTACAAATATAAAATAAAAAGAAAAATATAAAAATACAATATAAAAATAAAATATATAAATAAAATATAAATAGAATAGAATATAAAAATATAAAGTAAAAAGAAAAAATATAATAATTTAATTTAATTTATTGCCCACTTTCGTGTTACAATTTAACGATCATATACTCTTTCCATTTCATTCCCCTGATTGTGTCAGTGTAAGTCCCACCCTTCTAATGTATCCTGCTGTGTCTTAACAATTTTTTCTATTTTAGAAGTGTCTCCTAATCTATTCTATGTTGTATAATCTTCTTTTATCGCTTTCCTCTTCTTCCCATCTTCTAATTCTCCTTATTATCTCCTGTAGAATAGTCAAGTTTTTCCCTTCTCCTCTAATCTCCTACTTCTTTCCAATTACTGCCACTCTCTCCACTTGCTTCACATGCTTCAATCATGTGTTTCGCTGCTTCTTCCTCTTTCTTACAAAGCCTACATATCCTTTCTTCTTCTTTCGTTAGCCAATGTTTGCATGCCCTTGTGTCACTACCCTGTATGAATCTTCCTATCCTTTCTAATTCTCCTCTCCTTTTTTTCTTTTTCCCCCATGAGTATTTCGGCTTATCTCCTGGTTTCCTTGCCACCTCTCTTAATTTATTATTTATATTTATATTTACATTTATATTTATATTTATATTCTTTGTAACAATATATATTTCTTAAACGTATATTATTTCTCCATTTTATTTACCCTCCTTCTCTCCTCACCACCTAATTCTAAGATTCGACGTTTCTGCACGTGTTCAATTTCGTTCGAGCCTTCTTCGCGCCGCCAAATGACATCATCCCGCACGGCTGCTCCAGGGGAGTCAAATTACGCGAGATCGCGCGATACGCTGCAACGTTAAGATTGAAAAACATTTTGAAAAATTTTAGCTTTCGAATGCACGCGATTGTACCACTGCTGTCTCTTTCCCTCTCTCAGAATTTAGCTTTACAACTATGTAGTGCTATCTCTTTCCCTCCCCGAATATGTGATTTGTAAAACGTCGATCTTTCCCGACATCGCTCGAAACAATTTCTGATAAAATATTAAACAATTTCTGCTGCATATTGGTTCGCTAGATCGGTGTGGGCCAGGGGTGAAAAAATTTTCGTGGGTGGGCCAAGGTCGTTCCCTCCCTCGGTCAGATATGAAAAAATTTCTGCTGTGAGTCATTCCCTCTCTCTGAAAAATTTCTGATGGTGGGTCAGGTCTGGAGAGGTCTCCGCGGCAGCCCGGCCTGAACTGATCCTCTCCACGATTATGGCTTCCCCCCACTCCGCCGCTCGTGCGCGCGCAACCAGTCTTCCACTCCCCGCTGTCCCCCGCGCCTAAAGTTCCCCCCACCGCACTCCCCTGCGCGCCCTCACTGAAACTCAAATTTGGGTTAGAATCCCCCTTGCTATACTACTCGAGAGAGTCTGGCCGTCGGCGTTTCTTTAAGAATTCGATTGGAAAAACATGCGAACAGACACGAATGAGTGCATTCGCATGTTTTTCGAGTCGACGTAAAAGAACGTCTACTTATACCGTCGTTAACCGCCAACTCGCGGGATAATACGGTCATAAACCGCGACCCTGGCGAAACGCTCTGCCCGATCAGACTGATTAATTTTTGTCTACCAGATAGTAGTAGCTAATCCCTCTACATTCGGCAGGCAATAAACCGTTCCCCGCTACAGCATAATTAAATTATACTGATGTTCTGAGCACTGGCTATAACGTAAAATTAATCTTATGGTCCGCACGATGACCAAAAGAAGAAGATGTACTTATGTTAGATCGAAGAATGCTTCCCCGGCAATGGGGTAGAAAACGAAATATCTCTGACAGTATGCCGAAAATCATAAAGTCCTTTTACCTGAGAACGGAGGCACGATAGCGACGAAAGTCGAAATTCCTGAAAAACGGCACGGTGTCGATTGCCCCTTATCGACATATCTGGGAAACAAATGTTTAACAACGAACGCTTCGACAACAAGCGATTGCCCAGTCGCAAAGAAACGAAGAAATGTCGCTTCAAAAATAACAAATTTCCAGCTGTAAATCGCCATCACCGCCAGGACTGTTCAGCTTACACACCCCCTTTCGAAGCCAGATACAGCGTAAGTTCTCACCGTAAAACCCTCGAAAGTAGAACAGCATAGGCCCATCCGTCCTTGACTATACTTATACCTATTAAAAATCACGTTAACTGGAACAGTTTGTACATACTACTAATATGCAGAGTTGTGCAGAATTGCAATTGAATTACTCCATGAATTATAATTACAAAATAATTCAATTACAGCGCACACGATTACATTGTAATTCGTAATTCAGATCTCGCATTCAATTAAAATACATCGTAACTCGTAATTGCAATGTATTTGCAATTGTAATTGCGCAGTACAATGTAATTGAATTATAATTACGAATTAAGAGGTAATCAAATTGAGAGATAATAAGAGGTGGGAAGGAAATATGTAGGTAAATGTTTCGAATAGAAAAAAATTACTATGAGTGCAGAATATGGTATTATTCATAAATTTATAATATATAAAGAGAAATAAACTGTTTTGTTATTTGCTTGTTGATTATTTAGGAAAATTGTGCCATTGCTCGATGGAAACCACGAGAAGGTGGTGGGCTTCTTCCATCAGGAGAGGATAAGGATAGGTCGAGATGGATAGAATGGATAGGATCGGTGTGAATGATGGACGTAGCGATCGAAACCTCTACTCCACCGATATAAAGGTTCGGAAAAGTGAGATACGCGTAGAAGCTGTGATAGCACCACTACAATACTATTGTAACTGTTTCGTAAATTATGTATATACACGCCAAGGTAGGTGATACTGTACAAGAAAGAGGTCGGTAAAATGTGACGATGAAGCTGTCGGAGCTATATGTTCCAACATGCGTGGAGGGTGAGTTGCTTAAATTGTTGGGGATTGGATAAACTTTCGTACAAATGATCTCCCGACATAAGAGCGAGATGCCTATCGTCGACAGTCATAGTACGACTCGTCTCATTTCTGGTTTTTAGGGATGTGCGCACCACACAGATAGAATTGACAAGCTCGCTACCCATTTGATTTCTCTTCTTCGTTTTTGTATCTGGCGAAATTGAGAAAAGCCTTTCGGCCTCGGCGTTGGAATGGGGCAAACACCTGATTATGTCCAGCAAACGTCTCAGGGATGGAAAAACTAGAGCAGTATGGGGGTTTTCCCAAAGTCGTTCGGCCATAAACCAGGCTTTGCGGGACGAGCGCGACGTGGCCGCGACTTGTACTGTGCAGATATTCATCCACATGTCGTCAAAAGACATATTGCCCCAGCTATCCCTTTGGATTCGGGAAATACCGAAATGCAAAAATTCCCATTCTTTTTGCAAGGCTTCGGCATTGAAATTGCCGAGCCTACGAGCGACAGCCAAAACATCTTTAAACGTCTCCTGTCTGTCGCAATGGAATAGGGCGGTGTTCGATTTGAAAATCGTCAACTGCTTTAGTAGAGTATCGTCATGGGGAAGACGTTTCTTAATTTCATTGCTTACAGTAATATAAAACTGTAAGCAATTTTCGCGGAAGGAGGAAACTTCAGCTTCTGTCATTCCCTTGCCTGTCGCATCTTCTAGGAATTCCTCACACTCAGGGCCTAGATCAACTTGACCCAAGGGAAGTTGATTTTGTTTAACGGACAAATCTATCAGCAAAATGTGATTAAAATGCTTTATCAGAAGCGGTTTTAAAAATTTTTCGACGAAAAACCGAAGCAGGTTACTGGAACGAGGCTGTAACTCCTGAATCATCGTTTTCCGTGTTTGAAATTGAGCATTAGACTTGTTTAATGCATTAAGATTAAACTCAAGGAAATGGAAATAGCCTTTAATGTCATGTCTGTTAAGCAATGACAACAAATTTTGAGAAACTTCTGACTTCTGAGTTAATGCGTCCTCGGTAAAAAATCTCTGCAAATCCTTCCAGATATGCAAAAATCTAATAACACACTTGCCTCGCGAGCCATCGAGTATCCGATAACTTTAAAACTTTTAAAGAAGAGTTATGATAACTCTCCTGAAGTTGTCTGAAAAGTGGTACGAGACCAGTCGATATTGTTTTCAAACCTCATTACAGTAATCCGGGGTGCGAGTGGTAAGCCGACCGTAATAGCGGAGCGGGCGGCTCGCTTACCTGAAACGGAAATCACCGATTCTGTAACTGTTCATTGTGACGTGAATTTTAAAAAGTCCATCCTAGAAAGGAGCTAATCTTGTAAGTAGCATTACAAGAAATGAATATTTCTGTTTATGTATACAGAAGGCAGAAGACCAACATCGTACATTAGCCAGCTGCGAAAATGCTTTGTAAATTAACAGTTTTCAAGTTTTTATTCTACTGAGAATATAGAAAGAGAAGTTAGAGAATAATTAATGAAAAAAGTAGAATATTCGCACCGGAATTTGAACCTCGGATTTTCTGTTCGCGACCCCAGCTCTAGGATATCGGTGAAATGAATTCTTGGCGGAGAGTGCCGGCCAGGCAGCGCGTACGGCACACGGATAGAGGGACGGCTATGCTTGTGTGGTGCGGTAGAGCCGCTAGGAGGGGGTACGCTTGGTCGTGGAGTGGTGGTAGCGCCCGTGGGCGAAAGCCCACGATTCTGGCATCACTGCACACGGCAGTCACTGCAGAACCGTTCACGGGAAAGCGAGTGATTTCAAAAGCTCTAGAAAACATCTTACGTTTTACAATTATTATATATTTTACAGTTTTAGTTTATTTTTAATATAAGTGTTCAATTTTAGTTTATTGATAATATCAGTGTATATTTAGTTTACGCGTATTATTAATTTCAGTGTGCAATTTTTGTTTATTGATAATTTTAGTATATATTTAGTTTACGCGTATTGTTAATTTCAGTGTGTAATTTTTGTTTATTGATAATTTTAGTATATATTTAGTTTACGCGTATTGTTAATTTCAGTTTTTAATTTTAAAATATTATTAATATCAGGGTAAATTTATTTTGAGTCCATATTTGGTACAGGTAAGTGGTTGCTTAGTTATATAAAAATGATATGTTTATCGCGACAACATAGATATCATTTCTCTTTATTTCGGTATATTTTTAAAACACGTGTGGCCTTTCTTTAGAATCGAACTACATCTTTACATATTGTTCCTTCATTTACGAATGAATGGCAAACCAAATTTTATTAAGGAAATTACACAGACAACAGGATATGTTTTTCGTATATTCGCACAATCCGTTTACGAACAGACAGTGATTTTCGATCAAAAGTATAACACACTCATCACACAGACGTTGCAAGTTTACAAAAAATATCGGGAATTCACATAATAGACTCCTTTCCTCCTGTCCATATGCACTTAATGTGTCTAGGCGTTGTAAAAAATTACTACTTAATTTCTAGTATGGAGCAAACGTGGACAGTTATTCAATTTATCGAGGATGGATCTATCGTAGCAGTGCCGACAATCTGGATTCAGAGTGGATCGTGCTATTGGCTACCATATCCCCAGAAGCACATACCAAATCTGCTAAAAAAGTGCGATGTAGCAGATGAGAGTTGGCCAACATTTAAAATAAAAATGTTTAAAGATTCCACTTTTGGTAGGTTGAAATTATTATACTAATTAATTTCTAATTATTATATCAAATAATTACTATTATGTACTTCCAGATAATTATCTCAAAGCTCGAGAGAAGGCCAAATTAGCCGAAGACACGAGCGATCTGCAGTCGGAAGCGGAACCGCGCAACAAACGAAAGCGCATTTTTAAAGAATTATCCTGCAGTGAGGAATCCCTGCAGGAAACTTCATCACACCCGCCTCAGAAACTAGGAAGAACTAGTACAGTGTTAGGTGGGTTAATACAAAGGGGAAATATGCTGTACAGAATTATAATATCTGGAGCTACTTAATTCTTTTTCTTGTATGAAGTAGCTCTTTAACAGAAGTAATTATTATTTTCAGACGATACTTCAGTCTACGATCATTCGGACTATCGTGTCCAGGATGAAGTAGAAATTCCGCGGACTAGAGGCAGGAATGAAAGTTCTTCATCCCAGAACGTCCTTATTGGTAAATTAATATATTTTTTCTAAAGATATTGCACCCGGAAATATTTTTTAACGTGAACAGTTACAGTGAAAAAATATGAGATGTATTAAATAATTTACAGAAAATGTAGACAGAGGCCCTAGCTGCAGCAGGTGCAACAAACGAGACGAGCAGGTACGGGATCTCATAACCCAGATCCATGTACTTCGAGCTCTTATGACGGAGACTCTACAAGAAGTCACAAATTTGAGGAAGGATGTAATGACCGGCCGAACGACAACAGAAACTAACACTACATCCATTTTCACAAAATACAGCCTACAGTTTCCTTTGCAAACGATACAAGAGTTGAAGCGATTCGACGATATTTTGCAGAATAAAGCACATTTTAATGATGCAGTAAGTATAATACCGTCGTTGTTAATATCTGTATTCTGTATGCAGAAAATATGTTTCTGATGGACGGGCAAACGAGTATAAGTCGAATTTTGATCAAACCGAGATAAGTACGCCAACCTTTTCTATATTACTGTCCTTTGCTTATGGTTCCAGTAGTATCAGTCAATATCACTTTTTTCCCGTATTTTTTTTACCGAAGATCGTAATAGTACACAAAATACAGTATGTATAATATTGGGAAAAATAGTATAAGTTGAGTTATGTCGAGGAATTCGACGAAGAAAATAATATCTCACCTCAAGCTAAACAGTTGCGTTTTTGTTCTTTTTCGTGAATCAATGTTAAAAATGAAAGTGTCTTTTGCTCATCATTTGTAATTTGATTCAAACTTTGTAATTTTTTTGTAATTTTTTCTGTGTATGAACTATATTTTGACAGTCCAATGGGACGAGACATATGTTATCAACTTTCACGCCCAAAATTTAACACCTGATCTTACGTAGTACTTTAAATATTCTAAGTGTCTTCCTGCAAACTAAGAATTTTGACTTATACTCGTTTACACGCCCACCAGAGATATAGTTTCGATTTTTAAAAAAAAATGTTGACGGTAATTCTTAAAAAAAAAATTATACTTGTTAATGTCGAATAATTTTTAAATTTTAGGTCAAAGAATTGGCAAATTATGGAGGGTCCGACAACTACACATTTATCAAACGCGTGCTAACGTCGTTGGTGAGCAATGACGTTGCACTAATGTATAGTTGGCTCGGCAGGAAGAACAAAGAAGATTTCCACACTTTAAACGTGGCAAGGCTTTTAATATGTAACTATCACCCTTAATTTACTCTTCCTAATATTGATTACTGTAAAATTCAATGTAATGTTCCCTCGAAATTCTTCTTTAAGGTGCAGCAGAACATGGGAAAATGGCGGTTAATCGGAACGAAACAGAACAATCAATCAAACAATGGCTAAGAAGAGCTGGCGATCGAAAAACGACACAGATGAAGAAATTTTAACAACGTATGCAACATTACAGGGCATATATATATATATATATATATATATATATACACACGTCTTTATACATGTCTTTATTTAATTCTTCGTATAGGATATTAGTTAATTTCACCCCTTTTTCAGACTATCGCGTCACCATCTGTTCAGGGAAGACGAACGTTTCCAACCACCCCAAGGCTTTTTTTTTGGAGAGGGGGAAAATGCATTTATGCATACCCCGGCATTTGTTGCCGGGGTTATGTGGGACTCGACGCGGAAGCGACATACCCACTAAAACCCCCCTCTGGTGGTCTCCACCTGGGGGCCTCATGGCGACGACCGGCACTTCTAGCGCAGTCCATCGGTCGCCGCTATCCAGAGGATGAGGCCCCGCCATACCCCCCTCCCCCCCCCCCATGACACTGGGGGAGACAACCTCATAGGCGGACCGCCCAATCTCTTTCTTTTGCGGACGAATATTTTCGCCTGAGGGCCCTGTTGGCCGCAGCCAGTTGGGCCTGCCTCACGCGCTCCTCCCGCAAAAGACGGTTGGCCTCCAGCTCCTCTATTTGCCGCGCCTCCATAGCGGCTCGCGCGAACGCGGTAAAAAGAGCCCAGTTCTCTTTCGAGGAGGTGGCAAGCCCCACGACGGTGGACACCTCCACGGGGGCCCCTAGGCCGGCGGCCAGCACCTCGCGCTGGGGGGCGAACACCGAGCATGCTGTCAGCACGTGCTCAGCATCGTCCCGGGCCGCCCCGCAGCCCAGACTCACCTCGGAGGGTGCCTTCCCGATTCGGTGTTTGAACCTCTGGAAGGCCCCATGCCCACTCAGCAATTGCATGGACCAGTAGTCCGCAATCACTGAGGGGCCCGAGGCGCCGACAAAGATGCCGACCGCCGGAACCAGGCGCCTGACCCACCCCGTGGGTGGGGAGTTGTCCCACTCCGCCTGCCACTCCTCCATGGCCGCTGATAAAGCAGCGGCTTTGTGGTGACGGGCCCTCTGTATAAAAATGTCCGGATCGCCACCAAGGGTGGGGTCATCCCTATCACGCGCTTTCGCGCAAAAAACTGCGCGCCCCATTCTGGCCTTGATGTACACCGGCATCCGCCCTGCTAAAACGCAGAGCGAGGCAAAGGACACGGTCCTGTATGCCGCTGTACATCGGATCAGGGTCGCTCGCTGAGCACGGCGGAGGATAGTTCTACTACCCTCAGTGGTCAGCTTAACGGCCCAGACTGGCGATCCGTACAGAATGACGGACTCCCACACCGAGTAGTAAAGATTTCTGGCGTGGACGGACGGGCCCCTGGTGTTCGGAAGGAGCGCTGAGAGCGCTCCTGAGACCCTATCCGCCCTAGCCGCAACCTCCTCCAGATGGGCCCGATAATTGCGGAGGCAATCAACAATGACCCCCAGGTATCGGACCCTGGCCGTCGTGGTGATCTCGGCATCCAGGATCCTAAGACTAACCGTATTTTGGATCCTGTGGCCAGTCAGGAGGATGGCCTCCGTCTTCTCCGCCGCCAAGGAAAGGCCGGTTCTACTGAACCAGGCACCAATCCTGGGCAGGACAGAGGCCATCTGCATCCTGATCCTGGGGAGGTCCGCCGCCGAAAACATGAGGGCGAGATCGTCGGCGTACGCAATCGCACGCCCCACCCCGCCCCCATCAATCTCGGCGAGGAGTCCGTCATACACGGCGTTCCACAAAAAGGGTCCAAAAACGGACCCCTGTGGAACACCCGCGTAAATATCACGGACCACGGTGCCCTCGAACATACCGGTCTACGCCCCTCGTACTCAGTTCGTGCAAAACAACATCCCACCTAAGGGTGTTAAACGCGTTCCGCACATCGAACGAGAGGAGGACAGAGATTTTATTCTGGACCCTGGAGGCTTCAGCAAACCGAGCCGCCTCGGTTGCAGCCTCCATGGTGCCGACACCGCGCCGAAAACCAAATGGGTTTAGGTGGAACGGGTCCCTGCCGAGCTGAAATTCCAGGAATATTTGATGGCATACTCCCAGATCTTTTATAAGGCTGGGAGTATCGAGATCGGCCTATAGGCCCTCGGGCTTAAGGGATCCTTTCCCGGCTTCGGGATCAAGATCACTCTCGCCATCTTCCAGGAAGCCGGGATTCCACCCCTCGCCAACGTGTCGACCACCATCTCGCGTATCATGTCCGTATTAGCCCTGGCCACACAGGCCACGACCCCCGATGGAACTCTATTGAGTCCAGGGGCCTTGTTGGGCTTGATACGCGAGAGGGCCCTGCCGATAAGCTCGGGGCTGACCTCAGGGAACTCCCTCCAGAACGCCGAGAGGGGTCGCGTAGAGGGGTCAGCGCGGATGCGCTGCAACCCAACCGCTGGGGCGGCGACCGCAAGGGGGAGGAGGGGAGCGGAGAGGTGGAGAACAGGGCGTCAACCACCCCGCCCACCTGCTCACGCGTCAGAACCATATTAGGCTTACGCCCCCCCAAACTCGCCATCACGATCTTATATGGCTTCCCCCACGGATCGCCGTCCACCATGCCGTAGTGGTCCTTCCAGAGCTTCTCCTTGGAGCGCCAGATCAGGATTTGAACCGTCCGCCTGGCCAAGGAGAACTCCCGCCTAAGTTGTTCAAGGCGGGGGGAAGAAGGATCCAAATTCCTCCGCTTCCTCTGAAAGGACCTCCGGGCAGCGTGCATCGCTTTCCTGGCCTCCGCGATCTCCGCGTTCCACCAACGGTTGGGTTTCCGGGTCCCTCGAAGAAGACACCTCTTCCTGAGGACCCGGGCGCTCACCCCCTCCAGGAGGCACAGCAGCCCCTCCGCCCGAAGCAGAACGTCCGTGTCACCGGACGCCTCGACGGGGGAAGGGGGGCCACACGGGCCCGACGGCGCGGGCGAGGGTGCGGGCGGAGTCGGGAGGGCGTCCCGCAACACACAGAAGCCCTCCAATATCGACTCCGGGGGCACGTCCTTCATCGAGTATGGGGACCAGCCGCCGCCTGGAGGCCGGCAGGCCACACCCGGTTTATCCAGGATGTGGCGGACGTAGAGGTGGTCGGAGGCAGTGTAGTGCCTTAGCACCTCACTACTCCGAACCCTCCCAGCCAGCCCTCTGTCAACGGCACGTCAATGAAGGACGAACCCCTACCCCTGCGGAACGTTGTTCGGTCCCGGAGTCTAATGGGGACAAGCCCCACCCTCACCATCAACGCCATACAGGCATGGCCCCTCCTATCAGCTACCTTCCCTCCTCAAACGGGGGACTTGGAATTCAAATCCCCCGCCAGGACGATCCCCATCCCCGGGGATAAAAGGGCCAGGACTATGTCCTCCAGCTCCTCGAGGTACCGTAAAAACGCGGGACCCTTCCTGCTCGGTGCACAGTAACAGCTCGCCACGACCGTGTTATCCCCGATCGCGGTGGCTATCCCTTCGGCCGCGGCAGGGGCGGCAAGGGAGGCGAACCTTCCCTTGAACCCGGTCACCCAAATCGCTGCATCCCCCGTGGCATCCCCTATCCATTCAGGAAGAATCCTGTACGGCTCGGAGATGACCACGAGGTTAACCCCCAGGAGGCAGACGTTGTGGATCATAAGATCCTGCGCAAGCCTTCACCTGTTCAGGTTGATCTGCAGGATCTGGAACATTAACCGGGCCTACCAGATCTTGGCCACCCGCAGCCCCTTATCGCCGGACAGGCCAGCGACGCGATGACGTGCGCCGCCATGGAGCATGTTACACCGGCCGCCGAACAAATAATACACCGGGCCACGCCTTTGCACACCGCAATGGCGTGGTCGGGGGCCCCGCAACTTCTACAGACCTCCCCACCCTTGGGGACCATAGTGCACGCGGCTGCCAGGCGCCCCAGCTGGTGGCACGCGAAACAACGCGTGCTCTTAACCAGGGGTCTGGCCCGCACCACGGTCAAGCCCGTCCTAAAACGGACGGGCTCCGCGCCCTTAGGGAGGGAAGCGGTGGGGATCTCAACCACCGCGGTCTGGGTCCCACTCGGGACTTGCCTAAGTGACCGGACTACCAGACCCACTCCCTCAACCTTAAGGGTCGCGCCCAAGTCCTCGAGGAGCGTCCGGGAGTCGAACATAGGGTCGACGTCCCGCATTTCTAAAACGGTTTTGTCCTGGAGGGAGGAACAGGAAACCTTGCCCACCATAAGCCTTCCGAGCTCCGCGGTAATAGCCGCCGCGCTCGCCTTAGGGCCAAGCTCAAGGAGGACGTGGCCGAGGCGGGTCCTTTTTACGGCCTTGACGTCCGTCAACGCCGCCCGCCCCGCGGTCACCGTCGCCCTGTATGTCTCAAGGTAGGTTCCCCCATCCGGGACCCTAACCAGGACAGCCTCTGGCCTCGCCCTGGGAGGCCTCCTCTTCCTGGGCCTCTTTACTTGGGCCTTTTGGGCCTGGGTGGCCGTCGGCTGCTTCGCAGCCAGCCCGGCCTGCAAGGCGGAACGCGGGGTCCCTTTCCCTGGGACGGGGTTCCCCCCCCCCTGGGAGTCCCCAAATTCCGGGGGGACTGCGGTCGGGGAGCGCCCTTAGCGCCCTTGCCCACCGGCGTCAACGCCGGGGGAGCCTGACTGGGTGAGTCCCCCATCTGTTGCTTACTCCGCCCCTTCTTCCCTTTCCTCCCCTTCTTACTTCTCACCACCTCGAATAGGTGGTCCGCCTCCCCCGCTCTCGAAGACGCACCCTCCACAGGAGGTAAAGGGGTTGCTTCCCCCGCGGCCTCCATTGGAAGTAAAACGGTCACTCCCCCAGAAAGCCGGGGATCCCAAGACTGGGTGGGGTCCACAGCCACCACCTCCGTGAACAGCCTTTTCTTAGAGAAGGCTGTCTGCTCCCCTCCATAGGGGAGGACCTCAGCCTCTTACCGACCTTCTTGGCCGGCGGAGTTTTTAAACCCCCTTCTTGCCCTTACCCCCACTCCACGATACTCCGGGGGATCCCGCGTTCTTAAGGGTGGATGGGCGGGACGGCTCGGCTGTCTGGGAGGCCGCATCGCATGTGTTAAGAGGGGGTTTAGAGGTCCCCATCTGGAGGGGGCCCTCCATCCACCCTTCCTGGAGGGGGGTTCTGGTCTGGGAGGAACCTGCGAAGGGCCTGATTTGCCGTGGCCTCAGCCACGACCTTCGCCGCTGAGTCGCATACCTGTGCAATCCTACTGGTGCAGGTCGTGACCTTGCCCTTGGTCGTATTGGTAGCCGTAACCACGCTGGTAAGTTCCTGACAGGCCTCCGTGAGGCCTTTCAGGAGCCTCGTTACCTCGGCCAGCAATCTCACCGCCCTATCATCCACCGACTCATTGCCCGTTACACGGACACTCTCAGCCTTCGGCACCGGGGGCTTCGGGACAACAAACAGAAATTCATCTAGGGTCTTATCCCGGCCCCCATGCTTCCTCTTTCTCAACTCGTCCACCGGCGTGCTCGAGTTGGACCGGGGCCTAGCTTTCCCCTCTACCGGTTCCTTGGTACGGGAGACACACGGAGAACGGTATACCCCATCCCCCGACTGTTTTGCGCCTTCCCCCTGAACTCCTTTATTGGGAGGGGGTTCTATTACCCTACCTACCCAACCACCGCCTGAGTCCGGTGGCGTCCTAGGTAGCCCACGACCCTTAAAAATGGAGACCGCGGTACCAGAGGAAGAGGGAGCATCCCTCACCGTATTTTTCCGGGACTGCTCATCAAGAAATTCCCCGATGGTCACCCCGCCTCCCGAGAGGTTGGTGGTGGACCTTATGCGCTCAACCCCAACGGGTCCACCGGACCCTTGGGCTTTGACCTTCCACTCCCTAAACCTCTCCTCTGCACTCTGGCCGCTTGTGGGGGTACCACTCCCTGACCCGCAACCACCACCTTCACTCTCACCGAGGGTTATCAGGACATCGTCGTCATCCTCAACCCTCCTCGGCAAGCCCAGATCCCTACCTGGTATCAAATCATTGTCCGTATTCGAATATCCATGCCCAGCAGCTGTGGGTTCTTCCAGGAGGTGCAATGGCGCCGAAACGCCTCCCCCGGTGATGCTGGCACGCAGCTTCAGCTCAGCATCATCGGTCTTATGACTTACACCCTGCTCACTGCCGACAGAGTGAGGAGGGGCTGGACTTCTCCCAGCAATCGCCCGTTTTACATCCGAGGCTAGGCTATTATTGGGCATTATCCATAAAAATGTCTTAAGGGCGACGGCCCTACCGCCCAGCGGGTTTACTCCACGAAGAACTACCGGCCCGATGGATGGCCCTTGCGACAACCCGAACAAAGACGGGGGGACCCTAGAGATCGCGGGGTTCCAACTCCAGTAGCCACCCAAAAGGCAGAAAAAGCCCACCCCCAGTCCAATGACTAAATCCCAGGGGGAAAGACACCCCCACCCTGCTTCCCACTAATTGATGCCGTAGTGATCATCACCCGCAATCCCTCGGAGGGCCCCACCGCAAAAGCGGTGCGGGGGGCGGGAACCACCGTGAGGGGGACCCAGAACACCGGTCATTTGTTAATCGCCTTTCTCTTTCTCTTGCATGATCACCATGCAAACGATGCCGGACCAACCAGAGACTACGCCATCAGGTGAGTACACCTTCCAAACCCAGATTTTTGGTGTTTAAATCTTGTATCCCCTTCTAGGTTAACTGCCGGAGCTTTGGTCAACCCTTAGCCGGGAAGGCAGCATTCCCCACCAGCCACTGGGGGGGGTACCCCCCTCCCACAGCGCCCGAATTGGGAAACATAGCCGCCTTCCCCGAGCCCCCTCACCACGTCGCGGTGGTTGACCCTGGAGGGGGAGAAAGTGCTAGATCTAGATATCTATAAACAGGTATTTTTCCCAGTATCGGATGAGGAGATTTGTGAAATTGATGGTGATACTTCAACGCAATCTACGGCTTGCGAGTTGGATGCGGAAACACTTGTGCTAGAAACGCTTAAGATTCGCATGGACCAGTATTTTTCACCGTGGAATTGAATGCTTTACACGCGATCAGCGTGTAATGAGGCATATTGCGCGTTATAGTAGTGCTCGCGAGTGTACGGTGTCGTGCATTGTGGGGGATAAGAATATTTCGAGGTGTACAGAGGTATACATTACCGCAATTACATGTACCCCATTGATGCTTTTACGCGATATTGAGAACAGCTCGACGGAAGTGTACGAGGGATTGTATCCTACGGCGGTAATGTCTGTAGATGCGTTTCTGGATAACGAATTACAGCGTTACGTACGTGAGTGTCCGAGGCTAGTTTACATGTCAATCTTCCACGAACCGAAATTGTGGCCTATAGGTATCCGATATCCTGATGCGAATTTGACTGCGTGGTGTAAACGTATTATGGAACATCATACAATCGTTTTTATCGATTAAATAAGAAGAAGAAAAACATGGATACGTTCAAGAATGCGTTCGTGACGTTGTCTCGAATGTCCGACCTTTTGAGGACCACCGCGGAATTTCGGGATTGGATGGACAGGTGTGACCAGACGATACGTTACATGGTAGCGTATCAACGAGGCGAACGCGTACCGGTGTGGGAAAAATAGCGGATTGTGTCGTTACTCGCGCGAACGCAAACATTGCGTGCGATAGTGCGAGGACGATTTTCGTGAGTAGGGTGTGGACTCGCCGTTCAAGCGACGGCACCCAAGGTCGTGTGGGAGGAACTTGAAATCGCGTTCGAGAAGCGTTTGTTGACCGGGGCCGTGATAAACGTGGGGGTCGTTGATCCACGCAAATTCTTCGAGAATGCCCGTCGAACAGTGATTTCGCGCGTTACGAACGCTATTACGGAGCACCGCAGCGTTTCAGTGAACACTGTGCTAAACGCGGAATTCATGTTGCTGGACGCGATGGACGTAAAGAGTTTCGCGACACGTAATCACGTACTTTTCATGTCGTCGAACGTTCGCAAGTGGTACGCCACGCAAGTGGTAGCTCCGACGTTGATCGCGATGGAGGAGTTTCAGGAGCACGAGACTGGCTGCACATTACGGGCGGTACAAAATCTCCTAATAAACATAAACCAGCATAATCCATTGCGCGCCGGGTGCGACGTGCCGCTTCCGCGAGCGGTTATGTTGAAAAGAGCTGTGGTAAACGTGCAGTGCAGAGAGAACACGTGTTTTTTGTGGTCGGTCGTTGCCAGTCTGTTTCCTGCTAATACGAACGGCGACAGGATAACGTCATATCCCAGGCTAACGACGTTTCCCTAAACGTATACCTGTGGTCCAACGAGGATGGCTGCGTACCTCTGCGCGTGTCCGACAACAAGCGGGAAGGGAGGCACGCGAACGTGATACTGATACAAGATCCGAAGAATTCGCGTGCATCCGCAATCTCTCCCGCTTGCTATCCAGCCAACTCAGCAAACACGGGCATCAAATGTTCGTTTGCGATAGGTAAGCAAATAAGAATAATAAATAAAAAATTCGAGCGATACGTGACGATGAAGAAGAAGCGTTTACATTGCTTTCTCGTATACGTTTCAGGTGCCTCAACTTTTTCTCCTCGGCGGAGCGTTTGCAGCGACACACCGAGGATTGCATGCGATTGAACGAGTGCGCGGTGAAATTGCCGTCCGACGAGGAGAAAATTTTGCGGTTCCAGCAACACGAACGCAAGGAACGCGTGCCTTTCGTCGTCTACGCGGATTTTGAGTGTTTGCTGGAGGAACAGGAGCAGCCATCGATGGAGCATCGTCGTAGCACGTACGAGTATCAACGTCACAGAGCGCACAGCGTGGGATACTACGTAAATTGTTCCGACGACCCGGCTCTGTGCGGATATCGAGCGTATCGCAGTGACACCGACTGTGTACAGTCGTTTGCGCGGGAACTGCGGGAATTCGCGAACGTTGCGTACTCGTGGTTGTGCGTCAAGAAACCCACGACACCGTTAACGCAGCAACAGTGGACGAGTTTTCACGGGGCGACCACGTCTCACATGTGCGGAGGACCCTTCGACCGAGACGAGGACGATGAGAAAGTGCGCGATTATTGTCATTCAACGGGCAAGTACAGGGGTGCGGCGCATAGATCGTGCAACTTGCGCTATCAACGTTCGTGCACGATACCTGTGGTGTTCCACAACCTGTCCGGCTACGACGCGCACTTCGTTATTAAGGAGTTCGCAGACGCGTTCAAAGGAAAGATAAGCCTCCTACCGATAATGAAAGAACGGTACATATCCTTTACAAAGGACGTCGAGAACCTCAAGGGGGAGCGCAAGGATTGGCGAAGAACGTTGAAGTTTCGATTCGTCGATTCGTTCAAATTCTTGGCCACGAGTCTGCAGAAACTCGCGTCGGATCTCGGGAAGGATAGACTTACGAATCTCAAACGCGAGTTCAAACATCTCCCTGACGAACAATTCGATTTCCTCACCAGAAAGGGGGTCTTCCCGTACGATTACGTGGCGTCGTACGACAAGCTGACCGATACGCGACTGCCGCCCCGTGACGCGTTTTACAATCGTCTGAACGATAGCGATGTGTCGAATTCTGATTACGCGCACGCAACCAACGTGTGGAACACTTTTCGTATACGGACATCAGGCGAGTACAGTGATTTGTATTTGAAGGCGGACATGTTGTTGCTCGCCGGCGTGTTCGAAAACTTTCGTATCGGCTCTATCGCGAGCTACGAACTGGACCCCGCGCATTACTGTACGTTACCGGCGTTCACGTGGGACGCGATGTTGAAATACACGCGCGTCGAATTGGAACTGCTCACCGTCGTGGACATGCTGTTGTTCGTGGAGCGAGGTATACGCGGCGGCCTGTGTCAGTGCTCGCACAGGTACGCTCGCGCCAACAACAAGTACCTGCCGACGTCGATGTACAACGCGTCGCAACCATCCACGTACTTGATGTACTTCGACGTGAACAACCTGTACGGATGGGCGATGTCACAGGCGATGCCGCGCGGTGGATTCCGATGGCTGGACGAGGACGCGGTTGCCGCTTTGGACGCGAACTCCTTGCCGGAGGACGACGGACCGGAGGGATACCTGCTAAAAGTGGATCTGGAGTATCCGCGGGACATTCACGACGAGCACGCGGACCTTCCGTTCTGTCCTGTACGCGAGCAGGCACCCATCGGTAAGGAAAGCAAGCTGATCGCCACGCTCCGCGATAAGGAACGGTACGTGATCCACTATCGCTACTTGAAGCAGTGTATTCGACACGGACTTCGCGTATCGCGAATTCATCGCGTTCTACGGTTCGATCAATCGCGTTGGTTGCGCGACTACATCACGCTGAACACGGAGTAGAGGACACGCGCGACCAGTGATTTCCAAAAAACATTGTACAAACTAATGAACAATGCCGTGTACGGTAAAACGATGGAAAACGTTCGAAGGCGAGTGGACGTGCGACTGGTGACGCGGTGGGACGGACGTTACGGCGCCGAATCGTTGATCGCGAAACCAAATTCCCTCAGTTGTACGATATTTTCCGAACACTTGGTCGCTATCGAGATGCGTAAACTAAAAGTGAAATTCGACAAACCTATATACGTGGGTATGAGCGTGGTGGATGTGTCGAAAGTGTGCTTGTGCAAATTTCACTATGACTACATGCGTGCAAAATTCGGCGATAGATGCAAAGTGTTGTACACCGACACCGACAGATTCATGTATCTGCTGCGGTGCGAGGACGCTTACGAGGAGATAAAAAGTGACGTCGGTGCGCGATTCGATACGAGTGATTACGCGGTGAAAAACCCGTACGGTATGCCGCGCGTAAACAAAAAGGTGCCGGGACTCATGAAGGACGAGAACAACGGTGCCTTGATGACGGAGTTCGTGGGTTTGCGGTCTAAAATGTACGCGACTCGAGTGTGTGACACGTCGTCGGCGGGAACGTCCGACACGAAAAAGTGAAGGGGGTGAAGAGAAGTGTGGTAGCGAACGAAATACGTTTCGAGGACTACTTTCGAGGACTTCTCGAGCACGCGGAAACAACGGTACGACAAAACCATATTCGTGCACGAAAACACGACGTTATTCCGTGAACGAACTGAAGACCGCGCTCAGTCCGTGCGACTATAAACGGTACGTACTTCCCGACCAGATCGAAACCCTTCCGTGGGGACACTATCGGATACCCGAGTGCGACGATAACGACAGTGGTAAGGATAGTGCTACGTATATGGTTAAGTAGATACAATAGTTATATGTATATGTATATGTATATGTATATGTATATGTATATGTATATGTATATGTACATGTATATGTATATGTAGATACATAGTAATGTCGCGTACGATATATTTTGCTATGTATACAAGTATGATACACTGTATGAACGTAGAGGGGGTTTTTAGTGGATATGCCAGAAATGGAGAGTCCCACATAACCCCGACATAACTGTTGTCGGGGTATGCGTAATGCATTTTCCCCCTCTTTAAAAAAAAAGTGCAATGGATGGACGTAAATTTTTTTTCTTAATATACCTATGTATAATATTACACACTCACGTAAATAATGTACAAGTATCGTGATATATATATATATATATATATATATATATATATATATATTGTGCTGTATTTTTTTTAACTACAAAGAATGAAATAGACGATATAAATGTATATGTATTTAAGTAATATTAATTCAAAAAAGTAAAAAAATTACGCCAAGTACATAAAAAATCAAATAAATCACAAAAAATAGAAGGTAATAATTGCAAAATAAAAAAGATGTGAAATCAGAATGAGCTGCCAGTACATAAAGATGCTTTCCAACTGCGCTTTAGATGACACAACTACATATGCACAGCTAAAATTCCATTACTCATAATGGCTATATATACAAAGAAAAAATGTATTAAATAATATTAAGCAGATATATTTTTACGCAAATAAATATTCCGCCAACATCCACTCGAAACGCCACGGTGGCGACGGGGGCGGAGGCGGTGATGGCAGCAATGGTGGTGATGGGGACCGCGGCGACCGCCGCAGCCTAACGTTGATCCAGGGGGGCGATGGCGGCGATGCGGACCGCGGTCGTTGCAGGGGCCCCCCTGGGTAAGGCGCCCATGGGCGCCGCAGCCGCGCGGCCATCACCGGCCCTGACCGCCGCATGTGTACGGCCTGGGGCACGTCGCCCTCCTGGCCCGCTAATCATGCCCTGAATATATTTAGTGGTATGTCCTAGAACAAAGACACAAATATCGATATAACACGGATACATTAAATGCAATAAACATCGAATGCAAACCAACTCCAAAGTATTGCATACATGCGGAGGCGGCGAAGGCGAAGCCGGCGGCGACGGCTGCGGCGACCAAATCGGCCCGCTCCAATCGGGAGACCACTGCGGCGATTCAGGTGGCGAGTTCTACAGCACAGAAACATTGATATAATATTAACATGATCGCGGGATCGAACTCGATTTCACCGGTTAAACACGATAAATATTTTAAAGTACATACCTCGGGGCCACACTCCGGAGCGATTCGCGTCAATCCCATTTTTCCCACAAAAAAATGTCACCTCAAAAATCCTGTCGACTGTTAGCTGTCAAGCTTTGAAGTCAACTGGTCTCGCTGCATCTCCAAGCTCCCGCATGTAGATCCATGCTCAAAGTTGCATAGCTTTGCAAAAGTAAGATACCATTGTTCTCCACCTGCATTTTTGCTGACCATCCTCTCCTTCAATGCATCTTCTTCGAATTATTCACTGACCACCCTCTCCTTTTTCTTCTTCCTCGCACTCGTCTTCTTCCTCTTCTTGTTTGGACACATCTCTTCTTCGAATTATTCACTGATCACCCTCTCCTTTTTCTTCTTCGCACTCGTCATTTGGCTGAACCGCTTCCCCTTCTTCTTCTTTGGACACATCATTCGACTAGACAATAGTACATTGAACGTGTATGGAACGTGTATCGAACCACTTTGATCGCGTATCGAACGTGTATCGAACGTCTAACGTACCACTCTGAACGTGTATCGGACGTGTGTGGTACCACTTTCAACATCAATCGAACGTCTATTGAACCACTGTGGATGTGTATCGAACGTGTGTGGTGCCACTTTCAACATCAATCGAACGTGTATGGTACAACTTTCAACGTCTATCGAACCACTTTGATCATGTATTGAACGTGTATCGTACCACTTTCAACGTCAATCGAACGTGTATGGTACAATTTTCAACGTCTATCGTACCACTCTGAACGTGTATGGTACCACTTTGATCGTGTACGGTACCACTCTGAACGCGTATCGAACATGTGGCCATTTTCGTCGGTTACGTACAGACGTTCGCACAGTTTCTAGCGGTGTTTCCTCGAAGTTTATGACCAAACGCTTACTGGCATTCAAATTTTGATTTAATATATGGAAAGAGCATGAAAAGTTGTGTCTTGTACGCTCATAGCCCGGAGTCTAGATGCAAGCTCAATCAAATCTAGAGCGAAAAGGAAGTGGTCGGTTACGTACGGACACAGTGGACATGCAATACGCAACGTCAAGACTCTTCCCCATATTTCTGCGAATGCTTTTCACTATACATAATGGCAATAGACATTCCTCATAGATTAAATCTTCCTGATCACGACCCTCTTATTGTTTTTTCAAAAACATTATACCTTACCCTCGGAATCTCAACATATTTGGAATTGCGTCTCTGGTAACGTACGGACATTCGCAGTAACGTACGGACATTCGCAGTAACGTGCGGACAAATCGTAGAAAGAACAACCAAACCGCCCTGTAATGATACATAAGACTGATTTTATGTTTAAGTATCATATAAAACACAAACATATTTCTTTATTATTATAAAACTAAACTTTTCTCCATCTTGTTCTATAGTTAACATCAGTGGCACTGATTTCTTTATAAGATATTAGGAAATAAGTGTATACATTTTTTAATGAAAGGAAAAATATAATTATAATATCATAAAAATAACAATTTACAGTCTACACCAGAACAGCCTACAGCAGAACGTTGCGCTGTAATTTGTGCACCCTCCTTTCCACATCTTCAGATGTATGAGCCACGGATATCACATAAGGCGCTAATGTGTGGACACTATGCACATCTAATGTGTTAGGAACAGGTATCAGTTCCTGCCAGTGCTCATCTAAGACGCTTTGAAGGCTGACGACGCTGTCATGGGAAATGTACATAATTCGCACATTCGGGCATACTTCTGAAGCCACGGTGGCGAACTCTTCAGCAGTGGCAACCTTATGCGTTCCAGCTTTCATACGATTCCACACTGTGGCTTTCAGTGAGCCACCTATGCCATCCACTACTCCCTTCTCGTGGCTTGAAGCAAAAAAGTTCCAGAAGACACGAATGCCGTACTTTAATTCAAAGACATGAAGCGTAGCAAACAAAAATTTCTGTTTAAACTGACTTGATGCTCCATCCGAGAAAATATATACATCCCGAACAGAGACATGATCATCAGTAAGACAAGCCAGTAATTCGTCCAGGAATTTGAAAACAGCAATTTTGTCATGACTTAAGTGGTCTGAAACTATGGCAAACCCTTGGCCCGGGATGTGACCACTTGTCCAAGCATAAGCTGTGAAAATAGTACACTGCTTATGGGCCCAGTGTGCACTCTGAATTTCATCCCTTTCTTGAGTAGTGAAATTGTCTGCGAAGTCCACTTGAAGAACAATGGCACTTCCATACAGTGAATTTTTTACCTTCTCAAAGTAATTTGCTTGAGCGCGCTTGACGTAGATGACGTACATGTCGTAGAAAGTATGGCAAATTCTTCTTTAAAACCTTGAAACATTCTATAAGGGACTATTTATGTGTTTCTTTGACTGCTCTGCCTATAGTCCATTGTTCGCAAGTAACCAATATTTGGTCTGGATTCACACAAAATTTGTCTGGACTATAATCTTCTACCTTTGACTTACAGCCGTCACACTGTCCCATCATACACGATTTTAGCGTTTGGTCACATGTGACAGAAGAAATGAAATCCCGAAAAGACACAGACACACCGATGTAACGATTGAGAACTTCCAATAGCAAACGCATGTTCTCATGGTACCTACAGAGACAAATATTCTGAGGAATATGTGCGTATGAGTATATCTCTGGAGGCTTGTAGGTGTAGAAGGTTGTGAAAGCAATTTGAGTGTCAGTTTCCTGTACGAACAGTTGAAAAGCTTCGTTATAGGACATCCTCATGAACCGTTTTATAACCGAGATTTTCTTTACGTTCCCCTCACTATTTGTCTCACGCATAAATATTTTGTGTTTTGCACAGGGACTTTGCCATGCTATTTCGTCCGATCTGTAGAATTTATGGATCCGTGTTATAACTGCGGGGTCAGTTCTTCGCCCATTTTCACCAGGAAACGTTGCTTTCGGATCCATCACCACCATACCTATACTTTTGGCGAGGGTGACGACAACGGCCTTACATTTACGTGGACTTGACGGGAGTGCACGGCGGGCACGATGAACAGCTTTCCAAAGGGCTTGTTTACTATTATACGCGGCGGTGTCATCTTCGGAAATACTGCTGCTGTTAGATTCGTGCTGTTGGGCTCGGCTTGCTCGTTTGCACACAGCATTGTTTTTTTTTTATCTCCTTATAATGTGCAGGATTCTGCTGAATTGCTTTTCTGCGAATCTGTTGACGCTTTTTCTCCCTCCGTTTGTCAATTTCACTTAAACCTTGTGCCCTTCGCCTGGCCCGATATGCGGCTTGTTTTTGCGCGTTTGTCAAAGCCATGTTTAAGATTGATAAAAATGAAATACACTTTTGATTTCTCTACGCAACGATTTATTTTAATACTTTTCTCTTCCGCGTGCTTTTTGCGACTGTCTTCTGGAGTCTCAGGCCTCGTCCACTACCATCGTTCGTCAATTTTTTGATCGCGCCAGGCTCACTACTCCTATTGTTAGCGACAAAACACAATCGTCGCGTGCGCCTTCAATCAAGATGGCTATTTTACGAATCTTATATATTGCACTCTAAATCACGTCGGAGCATTGATCGTATTTTATATAATTAGAAATAATCACACCAACTCATCTACGCCGAAAGTTTCACCACAATATAAACACAGACAGTAAAGCCTCCCCGCGGTTATATATTTATTAATTATAATTAAAAATAATTTCTTCATACAAATTTATATTAATAATTCATTATCTAATAAATATTTTATTTTCATTTGAATTATTATTTTACTACGCTTTCGTCTGCAGATCGGCAGATAATAGACAGGCCACTACGAGTCGACATTTTCACGGTGTCCGTACGTTACCATATAAGATCGTGCTGTAGTCATGAGCTGCAGTTCCGCAATATTTACACATGTGCACAGGTAGCCCAGGAGACATTGAATCCGCGTTGGTGTGTATTTTAACCCACAAGTTTGGACTGGGTGATAATAACTTCACCTCGGACGGTAACGTATGGACATGAAATTTTGAATTTTGGCTACTCCTTTATACATCAGCCGAAAGGATGAATTGTTTTGCACGCACGTCTTTTTGTACCTTGAACAGTGTACAACAAGACACACGATTAGTTTTAGCGATGTAAACGCAGGAAATAACGGAATAACCTTATCTAAAGAGATCCCTATTACTGGTTCATTGAAATCGTAGTACAAAGGGGACTTCATCATTGATTTCCGACCCTGTATACGAGTGGACTGATTCTGTCAGACTCATTTTTTGTTGGTATGGAGCATATACAACATAGTGGACCACATCTCATGTGTGTCTATATATTTTGAAAAACATATCCCCATGTCCTAGTCCGCGCGAAAATGGCCAGATACTCGAATAGAAAAATCGACATTACAATGATTGTTTGTGGCATGAAATTGTATCTTCCTCATCCTATTGGAAAATTGTTGGAGAGGAAGACTTGGCTTTCGCAGATATTTTTAAAAATGGACATGTTGTTTTCATATGGAAAAGCAGAACATGAATCTAAATTACCAAGACGTCTGACATCGTTGGTTAGGTGAAGGAGGCCATGGACGTTATAACTGTCAAAAGTTGGGCCATAAAGTTCTTCGGTACAAAGAACAAACTTCGCCAGAGCTGACTCTGCGAATCTCAAGTGTGGGTTCGGTGGAGATTCTGAAACCAAAACCCGTATGGCCGTATGTAAGAATAAGAAATGCTTGTATACGGTTTCCTTCAGTACACCCTTCAGTATAACTGGCCCTGTATACAGAAGGAACTGACGAAATTCAGTCGCCTTATATTTAGAGCATACTTCAATAGCTCTGGGACGTCTGGCAAAGTCTGAGGGACAATATCTGCTAAGACTCTTCAGTCTTGTAGACAGTATAGAAATGTCTCTGCGGCGCAACTTTGAGAAAGGGGAAAATTCTCCATGTACCCACGCAGACAACAATTTCTTTACCACGCCCAAGCATATAAGATGCATGTACTCGAAAGGAACTTGCGAAACCATTCCTATCGATAGCAATGACAATGGGCTTGTACCTAGCTTGTGATGCTTCTGGTCTAACCGCCTAATGTAATCCTCATCGGTTCGAGGAGAATCATCTGTTCCATGGAAAGCGTAATGCTTACCATTCAGGGTACCAGAAACCGTACATTTGGAACAGGGACGGATAGACATATGCCCAAAATGATTTAATACAAATGCTCGAGCTGGGGCGTCAGCTATGAAACATCTCAGTCGTACGGGCAACTTAATGGAATGAAAATTTATGCCTCCGTTGGACATGATGGCTCTGACGTCTGCAACAAATTTTTCAAAGAAAATATTGGGGTCGTGTGGTGTTTGGGGACCTTTATAGATGCCTACCACTATCGGCTTTATACGAGGAATATTTGAAATCCTACATAGGATGGGCCAGATATGAATGGAACTTGATTTGTCCAAACTACATCCGTCGGTATGAAAATCTAATTCTAACTGTCTAACAAATGATACCGACAAAGTGTTAGGGAGACTTTTAATAATTTCTGCTTCCAGATCGAAATGAATGTATTCTCCTGGTTCCACGACGAATGTAACAGCAGGATTACGTGGCGTATCGAGAAGTGTTCTAACATCCTGAGGCAACTGGGAAAAACAGGAATGCGTTCGAAGGAGAGATAATATATTATTTCCTTGAACGTGTGTTAAATTGCTGTCTACGAAACAAGACGCTAAACGTTGGCGAAAAGATGGCTCGGAGAAAGTACCACAGGACAATGAAACTGTATCGTGGATAGAAGAAACGCGTGACGTGGAAGTAGAAGGACCGGCGCCTTCTACATTTATATCGCGCCTAACACTGAATCATTCGGGGATTAAATTAACAGGAACGGACGAACTACAACCTGCAGATGTGCTAGCAGCATCTAGCACGGTAGAAGTATTATCCACTACTCTACTGACCGTATTCAATCCGGAACGGTATTACGTCGTGGAATCAGGAGAATACATTCATTTCGATCTGGAAGCAGAAATTATTAAAAGTCTCCCTAACACTTTGTCGGTATCATTTGTTAGACAGTTAGAATTAGATTTTCATACCGACGGATGTAGTTTGGACAAATCAAGTTCCATTCATATCTGGCCCATCCTATGTAGGATTTCAAATATTCCTCGTATAAAGCCGATAGTGGTAGGCATCTATAAAGGTCCCCAAACACCACACGACCCCAATATTTTCTTTGAAAAATTTGTTGCAGACGTCAGAGCCATCATGTCCAACGGAGGCATAAATTTTCATTCCATTAAGTTGCCCGTACGACTGAGATGTTTCATAGCTGACGCCCCAGCTCGAGCATTTGTATTAAATCATTTTGGGCATATGTCTATCCGTCCCTGTTCCAAATGTACGGTTTCTGGTACCCTGAATGGTAAGCATTACGCTTTCCATGGAACAGATGATTCTCCTCGAACCGATGAGGATTACATTAGGCGGTTAGACCAGAAGCATCACAAGCTAGGTACAAGCCCATTGTCATTGCTATCGATAGGAATGGTTTCGCAAGTTCCTTTCGAGTACATGCATCTTATATGCTTGGGCGTGGTAAAGAAATTGTTGTCTGCGTGGGTACATGGAGAATTTTCCCCTTTCTCAAAGTTGCGCCGCAGAGACATTTCTATACTGTCTACAAGACTGAAGAGTCTTAGCAGATATTGTCCCTCAGACTTTGCCAGACGTCCCAGAGCTATTGAAGTATGCTCTAAATATAAGGCGACTGAATTTCGTCAGTTCCTTCTGTATACAGGGCCAGTTATACTGAAGGGTGTACTGAAGGAAACCGTATACAAGCATTTCTTATTCTTACATACGGCCATACGGGTTTTGGTTTCAGAATCTCCACCGAACCCACACTTGAGATTCGCAGAGTCAGCTCTGGCGAAGTTTGTTCTTTGTACCGAAGAACTTTATGGCCCAACTTTTGACAGTTATAACGTCCATGGCCTCCTTCACCTAACCAACGATGTCAGACGTCTTGGTAATTTAGATTCATGTTCTGCTTTTCCATATGAAAACAACATGTCCATTTTTAAAAAATATCTGCGAAAGCCAAGTCTTCCTCTCCAACAATTTTCCAATAGGATGAGGAAGATACAATTTCATGCCACAAACAATCATTGTAATGTCGATTTTTCTATTCGAGTATCTGGCCATTTTCGCGCGGACTAGGACATGGGGATATGTTTTTCAAAATATATAGACACACATGAGATGTGGTCCACTATGTTGTATATGCTCCATACCAACAAAAAATGAGTCTGACAGAATCAGTCCACTCGTATACAGGGTCGGAAATCAATGATGAAGTCCCCTTTGTACTACGATTTCAATGAACCAGTAATAGGGATCTCTTTAGATAAGGTTATTCCGTTATTTCCTGCGTTTACATCGCTAAAACTAATCGTGTGTCTTGTTGTACACTGTTCAAGGTACAAAAAGACGTGCGTGCAAAACAATTCATCCTTTCGGCTGATGTATAAAGGAGTAGCCAAAATTCAAAATTTCATGTCCATACGTTACCGTCCGAGGTGAAGTTATTATCACCCAGTCCAAACTTGTGGGTTAAAATACACACCAACGCGGATTCAATGTCTCCTGGGCTACCTGTGCACATGTGTAAATATTGCGGAACTGCAGCTCATGACTACAGCACGATCTTATATGGTAACGTACGGACACCGTGAAAATGTCGACTCGTAGTGGCCTGTCTATTATCTGCCGATCTGCAGACGAAAGCGTAGTAAAATAATAATTCAAATGAAAATAAAATATTTATTAGATAATGAATTATTAATATAAATTTGTATGAAGAAATTATTTTTAATTATAATTAATAAATATATAACCGCGGGGAGGCTTTACTGTCTGTGTTTATATTGTGGTGAAACTTTCGGCGTAGATGAGTTGGTGTGATTATTTCTAATTATATAAAATACGATCAATGCTCCGACGTGATTTAGAGTGCAATATATAAGATTCGTAAAATAGCCATCTTGATTGAAGGCGCACGCGACGATTGTGTTTTGTCGCTAACAATAGGAGTAGTGAGCCTGGCGCGATCAAAAAATTGACGAACGATGGTAGTGGACGAGGCCTGAGACTCCAGAAGACAGTCGCAAAAAGCACGCGGAAGAGAAAAGTATTAAAATAAATCGTTGCGTAGAGAAATCAAAAGTGTATTTCATTTTTATCAATCTTAAACATGGCTTTGACAAACGCGCAAAAACAAGCCGCATATCGGGCCAGGCGAAGGGCACAAGGTTTAAGTGAAATTGACAAACGGAGGGAGAAAAAGCGTCAACAGATTCGCAGAAAAGCAATTCAGCAGAATCCTGCACATTATAAGGAGATAAAAAAAAAACAATGCTGTGTGCAAACGAGCAAGCCGAGCCCAACAGCACGAATCTAACAGCAGCAGTATTTCCGAAGATGACACCGCCGCGTATAATAGTAAACAAGCCCTTTGGAAAGCTGTTCATCGTGCCCGCCGTGCACTCCCGTCAAGTCCACGTAAATGTAAGGCCGTTGTCGTCACCCTCGCCAAAAGTATAGGTATGGTGGTGATGGATCCGAAAGCAACGTTTCCTGGTGAAAATGGGCGAAGAACTGACCCCGCAGTTATAACACGGATCCATAAATTCTACAGATCGGACGAAATAGCATGGCAAAGTCCCTGTGCAAAACACAAAATATTTATGCGTGAGACAAATAGTGAGGGGAACGTAAAGAAAATCTCGGTTATAAAACGGTTCATGAGGATGTCCTATAACGAAGCTTTTCAACTGTTCGTACAGGAAACTGACACTCAAATTGCTTTCACAACCTTCTACACCTACAAGCCTCCAGAGATATACTCATACGCACATATTCCTCAGAATATTTGTCTCTGTAGGTACCATGAGAACATGCGTTTGCTATTGGAAGTTCTCAATCGTTACATCGGTGTGTCTGTGTCTTTTCGGGATTTCATTTCTTCTGTCACATGTGACCAAACGCTAAAATCGTGTATGATGGGACAGTGTGACGGCTGTAAGTCAAAGGTAGAAGATTATAGTCCAGACAAATTTTGTGTGAATCCAGACCAAATATTGGTTACTTGCGAACAATGGACTATAGGCAGAGCAGTCAAAGAAACACATAAATAGTCCCTTATAGAATGTTTCAAGGTTTTAAAGAAGAATTTGCCATACTTTCTACGACATGTACGTCATCTACGTCAAGCGCGCTCAAGCAAATTACTTTGAGAAGGTAAAAAATTCACTGTATGGAAGTGCCATTGTTCTTCAAGTGGACTTCGCAGACAATTTCACTACTCAAGAAAGGGATGAAATTCAGAGTGCACACTGGGCCCATAAGCAGTGTACTATTTTCACAGCTTATGCTTGGACAAGTGGTCACATCCCGGGCCAAGGGTTTGCCATAGTTTCAGACCACTTAAGTCATGACAAAATTGCTGTTTTCAAATTCCTGGACGAATTACTGGCTTGTCTTACTGATGATCATGTCTCTGTTCGGGATGTATATATTTTCTCGGATGGAGCATCAAGTCAGTTTAAACAGAAATTTTTGTTTGCTACGCTTCATGTCTTTGAATTAAAGTACGGCATTCGTGTCTTCTGGAACTTTTTTGCTTCAAGCCACGAGAAGGGAGTAGTGGATGGCATAGGTGGCTCACTGAAAGCCACAGTGTGGAATCGTATGAAAGCTGGAACGCATAAGGTTGCCACTGCTGAAGAGTTCGCCACCGTGGCTTCAGAAGTATGCCCGAATGTGCGAATTATGTACATTTCCCATGACAGCGTCGTCAGCCTTCAAAGCGTCTTAGATGAGCACTGGCAGGAACTGATACCTGTTCCTAACACATTAGATGTGCATAGTGTCCACACATTAGCGCCTTATGTGATATCCGTGGCTCATACATCTGAAGATGTGGAAAGGAGGGTGCACAAATTACAGCGCAACGTTCTGCTGTAGGCTGTTCTGGTGTAGACTGTAAATTGTTATTTTTATGATATTATAATTATATTTTTCCTTTCATTAAAAAATGTATACACTTATTTCCTAATATCTTATAAAGAAATCAGTGCCACTGATGTTAACTATAGAACAAGATGGAGAAAAGTTTAGTTTTATAATAATAAAGAAATATGTTTGTGTTTTATATGATACTTAAACATAAAATCAGTCTTATGTATCATTACAGGGCGGTTTGGTTGTTCTTTCTACGATTTGTCCGCACGTTACTGCGAATGTCCGTACGTTACTGCGAATGTCCGTACGTTACCAGAGACGCAATTCCAAATATGTTGAGATTCCGAGGGTAAGGTATAATGTTTTTGAAAAAACAATAAGAGGGTCGTGATCAGGAAGATTTAATCTATGAGGAATGTCTATTGCCATTATGTATAGTGAAAAGCATTCGCAGAAATATGGGGAAGAGTCTTGACGTTGCGTATTGCATGTCCACTGTGTCCGTACGTAACCGACCACTTCCTTTTCGCTCTAGATTTGATTGAGCTTGCATCTAGACTCCGGGCTATGAGCGTACAAGACACAACTTTTCATGCTCTTTCCATATATTAAATCAAAATTTGAATGCCAGTAAGCGTTTGGTCATAAACTTCGAGGAAACACCGCTAGAAACTGTGCGAACGTCTGTACGTAACCGACGAAAATGGCCATCTAGACCACTTAGTAACTACCCCAATTGTTCTCAGTACCATATGATAGAGTTCAATAACATATCTCTGGGCATCAATGTACGGGATAATTGTTGCATCTCAGTCGACGGCACGATCTGCTTAATTTTCAATATTAGCATGGACAGTAATGACTCGTATCGTTTGGGTGTTAAAAAATTTCTAGAGGTCGATGATTTTTACGATCACGGCATAAAGTCTTCCGCTCTTGGTGTATATAAATGCGCCACATTGAGCCCTGAAATTTTATACATCTCCCCCGATCAGGTTCGCGCTAAATGTTATAGAATTCCTTTTCACCGTAGTACGCCCATTGGCAATAACGGCGACCCCATCCCCTTAGAAACCCGTAGCTATGTCGTTGCCGTTATTACACACAGCGCGAATTAGTGTTCAAATATTTCCACATTTCTTTTCTTTAGAACTATCTCGTTGCCAGTCCCTCTCCGTTGTGTAAGTGTCTCGCGTCAGGCGGTCACCATGGTGGTTTTAGTGGGTGCAAGCCCCACATAATCTCACCCCTGCCATGGGGGGTGAGGTATCCGTTAGGGATTTCCACCATGTAAAATAAAATAAAAAAAATTATCTCTTCCCTTTCTAGTCCGGTCTCTTGTTTTTGGTAAGTTACGACTATTTTCTGGTGAGTGGCATGCTCTATAATATTTACATTTTCTTCTTTTGTACTGTACTTTCCTTTTGTATTGCTCTTCATAATTAATATTATATTTACACGTATCCTTGTTAATCTCTGGTCATGAGTTATTTTATCGTTTGGTTCGAATATTTCTTCATGGGTCGTTTTTTCACGTTTTCTACTGTTATATCCTTTGTCGAGTTACACTCGAATTATTGAGTAATACATTACCTGGGTTCATCTTGAGGTTTGGGTTAGGTTAATATTGCATGTATGCATGTAAAATAGGAAAAACAGCCAACACGCCTTTGCTAAGTATTGTAATATGTACTTTTACTCACAGGTTAACATGTCGCAACGAGAGAAGCGTGTGGTCGCCAAACCAACGAGGTACCAGACGACATCTTCGGAGGAGGAAGCCCCGAAAAAGAGAAGGACGTCAACCGTGACGAAGCATTCAATCGATCAGGACGTCCAGGATTTGAGGATGATCCTGCAGGAAGAATACATTCCAACAACGTCAAAGGATTTTTCTACGCCTAATCCAAGTAACGTTCGTGTGTTTCAGAACACTTCTGCTGCTGCCAGTCTTCCTGCCCTCGCAGCATTAACGGATCATCACGATCCAGGGACATCGTCTGCACGCGCCACTGTGATCCGGAGTGAGCCGTTGCAGCACCATACAGTACATATCCAACCTTCTCCTAATGGGTAAATTTACATGCTTCTTTTTTTTTGTTATAAAAATATTGATAGTGTAAAGTTTTCTATTATAAATGTTCATGTTCGCAGGAGCCTGGAAGATCGCACGGCGCGCGTCGAAACGGAGCTAAAGTAAGTATCGCATGCATCGTGTTTATTAATACGTTACGTCTCCATCCGTTTTATTTGCAGAAGAATGAATACTCTGTTGGGGAGTATTCTTCGACATGTGCAGCCCACCCATAACGGTCCACCACAAAAACCAGCCGTCATTCCGCTATCGTCGCCGGAGGAGGTGGACTGTTTCGAGAATATCGATGACGACAATTATTCCAATGTTGTAAGCGAAAACAAAATTATGCTCTTATTTAATTTTATATAATACATACATCAATCTTTACTTACTTTGTTTAGGTTCAATATTTAAAATACGTGGGTGGGTTCAGCCTGAAGGAAGCGGTCGGTATTTGCCTGAAGGAAGCGCTGGTCGACGACGTGACACGGTCCTTCACGTGGTTCGGCCGAACAGGTCAAAGGCCGTTGTACAACACCCGTATCATGATGGCGATCTACGGTACGAATCAATAAGCATTTCCGTGTTTTTATGCATAATTATGCTAACGTACTTTGCGTGCATTACTTTTTCAGAACCGGTGTCTGGGAACCCGCACTTCACCAAGCCGCTCCGATCGGAGTTTCAACGGTTGATGCAGCAGGCACTTCGAGCCGCCAAGGAGAGGGTTCGAAGTAAGAAGAGTGGTCCACGCGCGGCGGCAGCCTCTAATGCATCGCGAATGCGCCGCGATTTGTGGACGGACGACCAGCAGCCCGAAGAAGAAGCTGACCTTTAAAGGTCCGTATCAGTAAAAGTCATGACATTTAGTGTGATGACCGTAAAAGTCACGATTGACTGTCGCGGGAAAGCGATAATTAAATATGGTAAATATTTTATTTTTCAGAAATGTGCCCATTAAAAGTAGAGGTGTGTCTCCTTTTACAGTGGCGAAGAAACCAGACGGTACTTTTCAGTGCCCATTTTAATTAATTAAAACGGGAACAACCTCTCGATGTTCACAATGAACATCAATCGGCACTTTTCAGCGCCCATTTAATAAAATACTCGTGGATTGGTACATTCCCAGTATCATTTCAATTTTATAATAATGTATTTGTTTTCAGAGTTAATTGTGTGTGTGTGTGTGTGTGTGTGTGTGTGTGTGTGTGTGTGTGTGTGTGTGTGTGCCACTTACTGCTATTTTATTAAAATTAATAAATACATACCTTTACGAATAAATTGAAATCTTATTTAATAAACCTCGCGGATTATGTGAACATAATCTGCTCCAAAACTGCTTACAAATTCCCTGCGCGCAGTAGAAAGGGTCGGGGGACACACCTATAGAAATCACGGTACACATGTGTTGGTGCGTAGGGACGGCCGTGTGACGTCACGGGTAGGGAATTGTTTGCCAATTGTGACCCTCAGACGGTGCTGTTAGACGTGTCAGGCGAACGGCAGGATCTGCTGCAAATCTGCTGCCCATCTGACGTCAGGTCCTGATGTCAGGCTCTGAACCTCAGAACGCATTCTAATGCGGACACAGATGACTACGGATTTGACGTCAGGCTCTGCGCCTCAGATCTGGTTATCAGGGATGGAATTTGGATAAAGGTGGGTACGGTTTCTGAAAGCAGGTACAATTCCATGAATCTGAAAACACGAAAATTAATGCTAAAACTAGCAATAACCTGATCAAACGCAGAATTCTGTTAACCTGAAAATTGATACTAACATCAATTAGAGTCTAATAAAACGCATGAATTTGGTAAACATAAACAAATTAAGTTAAAAAATACTATTTCAATGAAATATACTCCGGTAATGACGTTAAGTATGAATGCAAATTTTGATTTTCTAACCACGAATAATTACATTTCTCGAATTCATAAAAATACCGTTACGGCTTAACAATAATATTTTGGAAGGATGTTAAGTTATAAAAAGTTGACAAATGTAGCGTAAAAGAACGAAATATCCAATAAACATTTATTGTCATGTAGCATATAAAGTCCCTAGACCTGTAGACGATAGGTATATGCTCTTTGCTCATTCACGCGCATGCGCCGTTGTGGGGTTTAGTGATGACGCAATAGATATTTATTAAATATGACAATTAAAAGACAATTCCTTGTCAATAAGTAATAAAAATGAATGAACAAAGATGTACAAACGGCGAACGATCGATTCCATATGAAATTCTTGGTGAATAATGAAAGAAAAGTAAAATGAGGGGCCAGATATAAAAAAAATTTCAGCCAAACTTGTTTAATTTATTATAAATCGGCAATTGATGAACAAATAATATAAACTAATGAACAATGATGTACAAACGCTGATGTACAAAAGATTGCATAAAAAAGAAATTGATATATTTTCCAATGAGTGGTGTTGCGGGGCCGGTGGGGAATTCCGATGGCCTGAAGGAGTTTCCGTTTGGTCCGACGTCCGTGGAGCCCTGAAGGACTCTGCTCGCGAACGCGTGAAGTTAAACGAACGAAATTTCTTGTAATGATTAACTTAGAACTCAATAAAACTCATTGAACTGAACTAGATAAAATTGTTAAACGATTTCGAACTATTAAGAATAGGGAACTGAACGAAGATGTTTTGGGATTGATCGAGACTTGGTTTTATTATAACACGACTGGTCTGTTACAACGTCGGTGATGAATTGCGAGGAGAAGAAACAGGCTTCTTCGTATGTTCGTTCCTCTTTTTTTATCAATATATTGTTTTTTGAGCGATAACGAAGGAGGCGAAGACAATTTTCTAATGTAGTAAGGTTCATCCTTAACTCTTTCCTTTTCAAACTTCGCGCTGTGAGAGTTTGCGTTAAACGCCGCTAGAGCGATGATCGCTGTTGCGTGGTCCTAGGGCTGGATCGTTGCCCGTGGAGCACAGAACCGCTCTGCTCGGAGTTGCGCGTTCGTGTTTAAATGTATTTAACTTTAATTGTACAAATAATCTGTATTCTTGTAATTCTAACTGTTTTATTGTAGTTCTCAATAACTCAGAAATATGAATTGTAATAGTACTCAGGAAAATAAACGTGTTATCGCTAGTACAGACAGGATTAGAATAGCGCTTGTCTTTGGAGTTGTTATTTTCGTTTTTCGGTGAAAGTGACAAAAGCTAGCACATCGAGCGGCTTCCATACATGCTATGCAAAGGTCGAAGTTCTAACGTGTTGCTGGCTTCGTTAGGATTAAATATACGACGCGACAAGAATTATAAATAACAATATAATAACCTAACACATCTTAATAAACATGAACTGAACATAACTAATATCTCTTCATATGTACAATTTATATTCTTATTAGAACAAGAGTCGAATTTAAACCCTGGCTACTTATCATGGCAGACAACCTTCTAGCAGAAACCACCCCAAGTTTTTCTCCTAGAAGAAAATGCATTGTTACCAATTCGAGGTTGCGCGGTACGCAACACCTCCCCCCTTACATAAAAGATGTTTCTCCTGAAACAATTTTTCTATAGACTGCTACAGACACTGGATGATGCGCGCGATAGAGGATAACCTAACTTCTCTGTACATACTAGCTTAGTTGTATTAACTTATTTTACAATTATTTACATAATCTTCAGGCAAATCCGGTCTAATACAAGCTAATTTTAATTTGTTCGCGTGTACAATTTTGACCTTGTTGGGTCCTAATTCTAATTCCACAGTTAAATCATTATGTATTCGAATAATTTGGTAAGGTCCTACCCAATTTGGGTCGAACTTTGATGTTCTCGGTTCTTTCAACAAATAAACGGCATCACCTACTTTAAACTGACGAGGATTTATATTCTTATCATAATATTTCTTACTCCTTTGTTTAGATTGTTCGAGTTTGTTTGCTGCCATGGCTTGAGTTGTCGTAATTCTTGTAAACGGTTCCCTGATAACCAGATCTGAGGCGCAGAGCCTGACGTCAGATCCGTAGTCATCTGTGTCCGCATTAGGATGCGTTCTGAGGTACAGAGCCTGACATCAGGACCTGACGTCAGATGAGCAGCAGATTTGCAGCAGATCCTGCCGTTCGCCTGACACGTCTAACAGCGCCATCTGAGGGTCAGAATTGGCAAACAATTCCATACCCGTGACGTCACACGGCCGTCCCTACGCACCAACACAAATGTAGCGTTATTGCTGTAGGTGTATCCCTACCCCTATATAACCTGCCAGCAGATTCTGCAGTTCATTAAATAATTAATTCTACTTATTTCCAAAAATATTTATTTATTCTTTAAAATCGTTACAGAATAATATAAGTAGCGCATATAAATTCAGCGAAGAACATTCAATATTTACATTTATAAATCCATATACAATACGTCCCGTAACCAGTGGTACATATTAGGTGCGATATCAGAAAATTTCCTATATTTTCGACTTCGTTTTTCTGCAGAATCACCATATTCCGTATTGTGTTAGCGCTGAAAACAAATAGAACATTAGTATAAAATTAAACGTAACGTATGAATAAACAGGATACATGCGATACTTACTTCAGCTCCATCTCCGCACAGCACACAGCCCAGGCGATCATGCATGCTCCTGCGAACATTAACATTTATAAGAAAACATGTGTTAAATTATTATTTACGAAACAAAACGCTAAACATTCGCACTTCGCGCATAACCCTATTTTTCTGTCTTGCAGATAATGTGACTCTAGATTTTCGCGACGTAGATAATTGGAAATTATTCAATACCATAATTACGTTTGCTTTCTGGATACTTCGAGATGATTTGTCTGGATATTGATGCTGAGAATCATTCATCCCAATCTACTTTGGTACAGTAATGCTTTAGATACTCGACAAAAACTCTATGGGCACGTTCAAGAGATCCCAAGGACTGTGGGTGGAAGGCTGTAGATGTAATCCTTTGTATCTTAAAAATTTTACAGAAATTTTTCATCACCTGACTGGTGAAATTAGATCCTTAATCGGTATGAATGGTGCGTGGACAACCAAACCGACTGATAAATTGCTCGGCGAGAGCAGTTGCAACAGATATTGAATCAATGTTGGGTAAAGGAATTGCATCTGAATACTTTGTGAGATTATCTTGTAAAGTTAATAAATATTTGTTCCCCCTCTTAGTTACAGGTAAGGGTCCGACTATGTCCATTTGGATCTTTTCGAAAGCGAATTTGGGGGTGTCCGTGATAGTCATTGGTTGTTTAGTTTTTGATGAATATATTTTATTCCTTTGGCAATTCGGATAAGTACGTGTAAAAGCTGCAACTTCTTTCCTCATCCCAGCCCAATAAAACCGTTCGCAAATGCGGTTGAACAATTTTGTTGCACCCTTATGCCCCCCTACCACAGATTCATGGAACTCTTTAATAATCTGAGGCCTTCTGGATTTTGACGGGGTCTGAATTTCACCCGTACATATAGTAATGATATATTGGGAGTCACTTAAAACACTCTTCAGAATATCCTCCACCTGGGTCCACTCAACTGGTTCCAGATTATTGCAAATTTTCGAGAGACTAATGGATTTAATGTTTAAGGAGTCCATAAGTTGTTTAAGCGATTTGACAGAAGATATTACATGGGTGAGATCTAGGTTCTCCTGAGATGTAATTTTGTGAAATAGATGAAACATATAATGTTTGTTTCCCGGAATGGTCATGGCTTCGCCAACATTTATTTGATACCCCTTTACTAGATCAATAGAGAGTTTAGCTCGCGCCAGCAGTGTCCTGTCAGCATCGGAGGTGATGCCGAGGTCAAGCGGAAGAAAGTGGGCAAGGTTATCTCTTCGCATAAGGAGGGAATCTTTAGTGTAAAAGATGGTTGGGGATGAGTGGGCGTTCCGTTCGTCCGGTGAAGTAATCAATAGTTTGCTTGACTTTAGATTAAAAATTTCTATTGAGGTCGGATTTCTGGGGATCCCCCGTGCGGTCTTGGTCGCTAAATTCATGGGCTCTCCGGCCACTGTAGAATTTTTCCTAATATGCTCGTCAGCCCCTTCCACGACCGCAGTCGGGTCCCTACTAGGCTCCCCAGGCCTCTGCAACGAGTCAAGATCCCGCGAGCATGTCCCCTTATCGGCAAACATTGAATCCGCTCTTATCGAACACTGACCTCCTCCAACGCCACTCGAAGCGGGTTCCTGGAGTTTGGAATCACCGATAGCCCTCAAGCGCCCGAGTGGATTTTGATCGTTAGTGTTCGATTGGAGTGATCCCCCGCGTGTTATACTAGTTTCATTAACGGATGATTTCTCTCGCTTAGAGAAGGTGGTCAGCGCCAGAGAGTGTTCGTTACGACTACTAGAGAAAATACATGTTTGTAGACTGGAGTTTGATTTTAATTTATCCACAACCTCATTTTGCCCGGCTTCTGTGTTCCCGCGCGCCAAGAAAACAGAAGCCATCTTTACTTCATTATCATAATCAGAGAATCTGTCAACGGCCCTCGACACCCGGTGATCCGCGATTGGCGACTCGGCTGCGCAAACGAGTGCCTCCCGCGGGCCCTCCGAAGACGAGTCATACGTTCCGTCAAGTTATAAGGGTCGCGAGGGGAAAATTGGGGCATGAATGGACTCTACTGGGTTACGCGAGAGTGCGTCGGCATTCGAATTGACTCTACCCGGTTTATACACAATGTTATAATTATACTCGTTTAATTTGATACGCCACCTCATTAATTTAGAAGTCGGATCTTTCGCGTTATGTAACCAGACTAGCGGTCGATGGTCAGTTACCAGGGTAAACTGCTGACCATACAGGTAGGGTCGAAAATGAACTACAGCGAACAAAACAGTCAGTAACTCTTTCTCTATCGTCGAATAATTGACTTCGGCATTATTCAAGGTCCTTGACGCGTAAGCCACGGAGAGATCTTACCCAATTTCTCCCTGACTCAAGACGGCTCCCAGTGCATAATCGGACGCATCGGTGGTTACAAGGAACGGCTTCGAAAAGTTAGGGAATTGCAAAAGGGGTTCCGAGCAGATGATGTCTCTCAGAGTTTCGAAAGCAGTTTGAGTGACGGAATCCCAACGAAAAGCAATATCTTTTTTCAAAAGTGCAGTCAATGGTTTTGCGATTTTTGCCATGTTTTCAATAAATTTTCTATAATAGCCTATAAGACCTAGAAATTGTTTAATATTTTTCCTTGTTTTGGGTAATGGGAACTCTACAACTACTTTAATTTTTCCGGGGTCGGGTTTTACTCCTTCACTAGTTATAGTGTGTCCTAAATAAACAATTTCTCGCCGAAGGAATCGACATTTTCCAGGCTGAAGGGTCAACCCTGAATTTTGTAGACGTGCCAAAAGGTTCTTTAATATACGAGCGTGTTCCTCGAGAGAGTCAGAGTACACGACGATGTCGTCCATGTATACGAAAAGGTCCGTTCCCTGTAACCTCGACAGTATCAAATCCATCAGCCTCTGAAAGGTGGCTGGGGCATTCTTCAGTCCGAATGGCATTCGATTAAATTCAAAATGGCCGTGAGGAGTTGAAAAGGCAGTTTTGGGTTTTGAAATGGGATCAACAGGAATTTGGTGAAAGCCAGAGGCCAAATCTAAGGTACTGAAGTATTTTGCTCTACCCAACTGGTCTAGGATATCGGTAATATTGGGGAGGGGGTAAGAGTCACCAACGGTTTTATCATTCAATTTCCTATAATCAATGACCATTCGCCAACGGGGTACATACTCCGGACGAATCGGATTTCTTAGGGACGATCCACACGGGTCAATTAAAGGGCGACGTAGACGGTTGGATTATATTACTATCAAGCAAGGAATCTACTTGTTTTGCGATCTCAGCTTTGTGTACTAACGGGAACCGGTACTGTTTGGTATTGATAGGAGCTTCGTCAGTGGTTATTATAGCATGTTGACCGTCTTTAGCGTGACCTAACCTGTCCCCGGGAAGGTAGAATTGATACGGGAACTCATTGACTAATTCCAGGACGCTAACCCGTTCAGCCTCATTAAGGTCATCCAAATCGAGAGCTTTGACCAGCTGGACAAACCGTTGAGCGTGGGCAACTGACCGATCGACACCAGGGTCTCCGGTACGAGAGGAACGTGGTGAACAAGATTTTACGTAAAAATCCTCCAATTCTACAGGTGGTAGACTGAGTTTGACATGATCGGCAGTAGTGTTGATCGCATATACTTTTGCAAAACCGTGCTCCTGGCTTACCAACGCCTCGCCCATGAAAACGCCCGGACCAAGATCTATCCCCCTCATATATCCAGATGCACACTTGCTATGGGTGGGTACCGCAATTAGAGTCCTTGTACGTGGGGGTAGCTCAAAGGTCGAGAATGCATGAGAGGACAATTCACCATCTCTGAATTGGAGGCTATTCGGTAAGTGCTCCCTGAACGTTAACGTTACTTCTTGCCTCTCAAGAAATGAAATTCCTGTTTCTTTTATAGGGAACTTATCATCCACAATTTGGAAGGGTATGGGGACATTATGGATTGAAACAATGACTTCGCCATGGGTACCAATCACTCCCGAGCCCATACCGGTGAGGTTATAAATAATGTCGGTATTGGTCGTCATGTTGGTAATCAATCCCTCCCGTTTAATCAGATTGAGCCAAGACCCAGTGTCGACGAGAAACTCCGCGGATCCCCCGCCAAAGGAATCGTGCGCCAAGGACATCACGAATGATCTACTGGTTTTGGGTGCGTTAAGCGGGAAATAGACTCGACATTTGTGACGCGCGCAATTACGGGCTTGTTCGACACTGCGCCAGGTTGTGGAACGCCCTTCGTGTTTAAATGTTGATTCTTAGGACTCGTGGCAGGAGGACAGTATGATTCGTTCAATTCGCGAGACTTGTTCTTACTATAACAACGTGTTTCGATGTGTCCGGACTTCCTACAAAACCCACACCTAGGCTTTTCATAACCAGGCGGGGTGAAACGACAGTCCTGGCCTTGGGGACAATTTGCAAGCAAGTGACCAGGTTGATTGCATCTAAAACATTTGCGATCATCCGAGTTGATCGTGTATACATCCGTGTTCCGAGTGATAATCTTTTGATTTGAATTCGCGACAGGTCTTCCACGTTCAATTTCCTGCTTTAAGCGAGCTGCGATATCTATAACGGTTTCTAAGTTGCTTATTTGGTCTTTCGAAATTATCAATCTAACGATTTGATTCTGTAGCCCTCGAACAAACCCATTTACCGCTGCCTGATTCAGGAGCACCTTAACACCTATTAACTGCTCGGAGCTAAATTTTTCCTGGGCTGCTTCTATACCGCGGCTTAATATTTCACTAACTCGAGCCCCATAAATTTCTGCGTTTTCAGCATTCCTTTGATATACGTTTTTCAACTCGTCCTGAACCCGATCAACATCAAAAGATCGCGCGAAAACTGATTTTAACGAACTAAGTAGATCATCCAATGTACTCGGTTCGCAGCGATTCGATATCAAGTGATCCGCATGTCCCTCGATTTTATTACGGATTAAAGCTAATAAATTAGCTTTGTTGCTAGGTCTTACCCGGGAATCAGCAAGCTTGCACTGGGTCACGAATTTGATTAATGAACACGTTGTCCCGTCAAAACGTGGAACTAAATCAACGGCTAATTTTAATTGCATAAATGAATTTCCAGGAGGAGAACGCGTGCTATCCAAGGTACCCACACTACTAGAAGGAGTGAACTCATCGCCACTGGTGGGCAACAACCCAAATTCTGAAATAGGAGCCTGCATAGTCACCGTTCTTATCTCGGCTACCGGCGACCCTTCAAGAGGAGACTTGGTCCCAAGTGAGGTTATTACCAAATCTTCTACTTCGAAGGAATCACCACAACTCAAGCCAGGCTCACGTCGCCTCTTAGACCTTTTAAACATCTTGCGATATGGCGGCATTTTACGAGAATTCAATCGGTTGTCTGCCCCGCGTAACTAAGCTCTTAGAATTATGACTTATCTAACTGACGCGTCGACTACTGTAGTTGGTCGGTGGTCGTTTCTGTGCCTAGGGGACGATCTCTGCGATCCGCAGCTCCCTCCGGTCCAATGACGATCTCTGGAATCCGCTGCTGCCGCCGGTCCAACGACGATCTCCGTGGTCCGCTGCTGCCGCCGGTCCAACGACGATCCCGTGTCCAGGGGACGATCTCCGCAATCCGGAGCTCCCTTCGGTCCAACGACGATCTCTAGAGTCCGCTGCTGCTACTGGTAGGTCTCTTCGTCGACATGTTTGGACGATCCAAGATCCGGCTTGTTGAATTTGGTAGGTCCTTTGGCCGACGTGTGCTATGTGATTTCAGGGAACGTGCACGGCCGCTGAAACCACCTGTCTCTGGTATTTACCCTTGGCCCACGGGGAAACCGTGCGAAAACCCGGGAAGAGAGGAAGCACCACAGCTCTGCGCAGATTCCGAGCCGGCAGAATGTAGAAATTCTTCTCTTGAAATCCCACCACTGTCGCCAATTTTGTTGCGTGGTCCTGCAGCCAGGCGATGGTCCTAGGGCTGGATCGTTGCCCGTGGAGCGCAGAACCGCTCTGCTCGGAGTTGCGCGTTCGTGTTTAAATGTATTTAACTTTAATTGTACAAATAATCTGTATTCTTGTAATTCTAACTGTTTTATTGTAATTCTCAATAACTCAGAAATATGAATTGTAATAGTACTCAGGAAAATAAACGTGTTATCGCTAGTACAGACAGGATTAGAATAGCGCTTGTCTTTGGAGTTGTTATTTTCGTTTTTCGGTGAAAGTGACAAAAGCTAGCACATCGAGCGGCTTCCATACATGCTATGCAAAGGTCGAAATTCTTATTAGGTTACTAGGTAAAATGAACTGATAATCTTAATCTTCATAACTATTTTTAATAGAAAATTAAGGTATAATAGTTACATACGAGCGTGTTACAAGCGACGCAACAAAAGATAGAGAGTAAGAAACGAGATCACATGTAAAAAGAATAATACAATGCTTTAAAAGCGACGCCATGCGATAAACTTATAAACTAAGAAACTCCATCTCAATAATGGTTGGTCGATTGGTTAACGGGCATGAACCAACACACCCTCTCGATCAACCATTTCCTTATACTTTAATCCTAATCCTTCTGTAAACTTTTGGTGCTTGTCTTTATACAATGCCTTTGTAAGAACGTCTGCAGTCATGTCATTCGTGCATAAGTATTGCAATTTAACAATCCCTTTTTCGAGGATGTCTGCAATAAGACCTACTTTTACATCTATATGCTTTGTACGATTATGCGGCATATGACCGCGTGCCCAAACTTGAGAGGATTGATTATCGCTAAACAAGTTTATCTCTATTTGTTTGTTCAATAACTCTCGGATTAAGGGGGAACACCACTGTGAAAGTTGAAAAAATTTCGATTTTTTTTCTTCACTTTCTTAATGTTTAACTCTTCAAAAATACTCTCTGAAAATTTCAAGTTGATATTCGAAGAATTGACGAAGATACAGTGCTTTTTGTGAGACGCGTCACGATGCCGTTCCGAGCGCGCTATGTAGGCGGCAAATAGCGCGCCGACATTTTTCTTACCTACTGTTCCCCCACATTGTTAAAGGTTGTAAATTTTGGGTTTTTTTCCGTTTTTACGCACGGTACGCTGTTCGTTCGAGAATCGAAGAAATGCAACCGTTGATCGGGCATTCGAGTGACAGTGAACATCACGAACGGAAGTGTGATTTTTCCCGCGCAAGATTCTCTCGCAGAAGGTTGCGTGTTACATCTTTTCAATAAATATTGTTTTTGTTGAGTTTACTTTGACGTCGTGTTTATTATCAACCTCACGTCTCCCACCTCACTGTGATGGACCGAAAAAGCACAAGGGTTTCGGAGAAAAAGCCTGCTCGAGATGGAAGAAAATGTAGGATGCGCCCATTGAATCGCTTTGAGATTGAACGAGGCACAGCAAATGTGAGCAGTTCTGCCAAAAAACTTCAAAGTGAGAGAATAAATATAGTAACATATAGTACGATAGGATACAGATTTATAAACTTTTTAAGCATTTTTCTTCCTTTATGTGAGTATCTGTGTTGCAAAGAATGTGGAAGCAAAATTACCTTTGGGGAAACGAGCAAAAGAGGCCTTGGATTCAAGTTAGTTATTATTTGCAAAATGTGCGGAGAAAAATATATTGATTCGTGTCCTCTTATTTCAAATGCATACGAGGTGAATAGACGATTCATAATTGCTATGCGCATAGTAGGAATCGGGCTCAATGGAGCCGAAAAGTTTTGCGGTTTGATGGACTTGCCTCGACCGATTTTTCAAAGTTTTTATGACCGCGTCGTGTCAAACATATGTTGTGCTGCAAAATTTGTGTGTGATGCATCACTAATAAAAAGCGGCCAAGAGGAAAAACTTGCAATGGCAAAAGAAACAGGAGAATGTACAGGATTGACAATTTCTGGAGATGGGAGCTGGAAGAAAAGAGGCTTCAATTCATTGTATGGCGTGTCGTCTCTTAGCGGCTATTATACAAATAGAGTTGTTGATATAATAGTCAAATCTTCCTACTGCAGTGTATGGGAAACCCGTAAAGAGACTGGGGAATACCAGGACTGGCTAAAAACTCACAATCCTACCTGTGTGGCAAATCACGAAGGCTCGGCGGGAAAGATGGAAGTCGACGGGATACAAGAAATGTTTGAAAGGTCTGAAGACTTTCACGATGTTCAATATATTAACTATATTGGTGACGGTGATACCAGGACGTATAAAGCAATAATCGAAACAATGACACACGAAGTCACAAAAAAGAATGTATAAATCACGTTTAAAAACGAATGGGCGCCCGGCTACGTCAATGTAAGAAAGATAATAAAGGACTTGGCGGTAAAGGTAAACTCACCGGCAAATTAATGGATGGAACTGTCGAATTATTACGGTTTGGCAATTCGTAGAAATGTAAATAGTGTAGAAAATATGTATAAAGAGATATGGGCCACGTTATACCACAAGAGTTCGAGCGACGAATCTCCGCAGCATCATTTCTGCCCGGAAGGAGTAAACTCTTGGTGCCTTTGGCAAAAGGCAAAAGCTGCAGAGGCATTAGACACTTACAAACACAAAAATCCCCTTTCACTTGAGGTAATTAATGCTATCACGCCAATTTATACAGCCTTAAGTGACAAGCAGCTTCTAGAAAAATGTTTAGGTGGATTCACACAAAATAATAACGAAAGTTTTAATAATCTCGTGTGGAGAATCGCGCCGAAGACCACTTCAAGTGGCTCAACCATTGTGCAAATTGCTGCTTATTTAGCCGTAATTATTTTTAATGAAGGCTATAAAGGAATATTGAAAGTTATGGAGGAGCTTCAAATAAAAATTGGACCGATAGCCGAGCAATATGCAGAGAACGAAGATACACGCCGTATTGTCGCTGCCGAACTTGAAGCACACGAGGCGACACGTGAGGGAAAAATTGCAAGAAAGAAGTCGAGAATAATGATGGCGGAAGATGCTGATACTGAAGCAGGTCACTCATATGGCCCAGGAATAGATGCGCTATGGTTAGTTCAGAAATCCCATTTCTACTGCATAAATAATTACAAGTCAAACTTTAAACGCGATTTTCTCGAAACGACATTTTTCTAACTGATCGAATCAATAGCTCTGTCAATTTTTATCCGATCGACTTGAAATTTTGACAGGATCTTTAAAACAAAAGTATCTTCAGTTGTACGTACCGATTTTTTGATCGAAAACATATTTTTTTAAATACACTCGGAAAACTATCCATTTTTTTGCGGATTTTTGAAACTTTTTCTTCCCAAGCACACCATTTTTACAAAAATAATTTTTTTTAAAAATCGGTACGTACAACGGAAACTACACTCATACCGATTATATTAAAAAATATATATTTGATTTCAGAGTTGCCGTTCCAAAGATATCGTTTCGATAAGCGACCTATGTTTTCTTGTGAGGGGTGTAGGAGATTAACTGTATATAGAAATCTATGCATGTTTTTCTATTACTTTTTTTTTTATAGTCTCTTAAGACATTGTACTAAAGATAGGTAATAACAATTTTATAATAAAACTGTAAGTTATTCCTTAAAAAAATCTTAAAAATGGGCTCATTTTTCCGGCCGCCACAGTGGTGCTCCCCCTTAATCTATGCAAATATTTAGATTCCCTGCATGCCTCAAACAAGGCAACATATTCGGCCTCGCTGATTGAGACAGCTACTGTGGTCTGTTTTTTGCTTTCCCATGACACGGCTCCGTTTCCTAATAAGAAACTATACCCAGTATACGACTTTCTATCTGTCTCATCATTCGCGAAATCCGCATCTACATACCCTTTTATTTCACAATCAGCTTTTTCGTAAGTTAAGCAAAGATTTGAGGTACCTTTTAAATAGCGTAGTACTCTTTTCGCAGCTGACCAATGCTCTTGGTCATGACAATTGTTAAATTTACTGAGGTAACTTACGGTATGAGAGATATCTGGTCTAGTGCTAACAGCAAGATAATTTAGACAACCTATTAATTGTTGATAAGGTCGCTGGTCGCAGTGCTTGCCCATCGTTAGTTTTGATCCAACTGCGTACGGTGTAGGTACCGGGTAGCAATCCATCATTCCAAATCATTTCACTATTTCCTTTATGTAGTTTTCTTGATCTAGAAAGATTCTACCATTTTCTTTCCGAATCCTTATACCTAGTATGTTTGTAGCTTCCCCTAAATCTTTCATTAGGAATTGAGACATTAATTTTTGTTTCAAAGAAAGTGTTTCCTTCTTATCATTGCTAAACACAAATAAATCGTCAACATAAAGTGCTATAATTATATTACTATTACCTTTAGTTTTAGTATAAACACATGGAGTACCCTCACAACCTTTAAATCCTAATTTAATTAATTCTAAATGGATTCTATCATACCAGGCTTTTGATGCCTGCTTCAAGCCATAAATGGCTTTACCTAGTAAACATACTTTGTTTTCGTCTTTCACGTAATACTCTGGTTGTTCCATGTAAATCTGTTCATTTAATTTCCCGTTCAGAAATGCTGTGGTAACATCTAAATGGTCAATACGCATGTCTAACTGAGCCGCTAAAGCTATTAACACTCTAAGTGTCGAATGTCTTACAACAGGCGAAAAAGTATCAACATAATCAGTGCCGTAGGTTTGTGAGCACCCCTTGGCTACCAATCTAGCTTTATATTTTGTGACTCTATTATTATTATCCCTTTTTCTTTTAAACACCCATTTTGATTTAACGGTTTTCCTACCTTCTGGTAGAGTTACTAGCGACCATGTTTTGTTCCTCTGAAGTGCATTAAATTCCTCATCCATGGTCTGCTTCCATTGTTTTCCTTCAGGGCTGGACAGAGCTGCTTGAGCGGAAATCGGCTCGTCCATATGGGTAGCAGTCGCCTGATATAGCACCATGCCTGGATATTCCTTTGGTTTTCTCTGACGCTGAGGATATCTCGTAGCAACTTCTTGCGGTTCTGGTACAGCATCGTAAAAAGAATCATCTTGTTCCTGGTCTCCTTCTAAATCCTCTTCCGAATTGATTGGTGTGATTTCTGAATTTCTTGCTGGAGTTATCGTTTCATTGAGTTCATCGGACAGAGTTCCGTTACTGGTCGAGATTGACGTATCTCTTTCTCCCTCTAATTCAGCGGAGTATCTCCCTCTATTGAAAGTTCTTCGTATGAACTCGTTTCTATCGGCAGCAATGTGCGAAACTCGTTTCTCGTGGTATTCGGATATATAATAGAATTACATTGATTTTGATATTCATCTTCTAGGAATATTACATCACGTGACTTTATTATTTTCTTTGGGTTATCTCCATCGACGAGTCGATAGCCCTTAGACTCAGTGCAGTATCCAACAAATATACATTCTTTACTCTTGGCGTCAAGCTTCTTTCTTTCATGTTTTGGTAAGTGAATGTACGCTTTACAGCCGAAAATTCTCAAATGCTGGAGGTTAGGTTTCCTGCCGGTCCAGGCTTCAATTGGTGTTTTGCCCTTTACGGCCTTGGTCGGGGATCTATTCTTTAAGTAGATAGCTGTTGATACAGCTTCTGCCCAATATTTTTTATTTAATTTGGCATCACGTAACATACACCGACTCTTCTCCATTATCGTCCTATTGGCTCGTTCTGCCACTCCGTTTTGTTCAGGGTTGTATGGAATACTGGTTTGATGCCTGATTTCACTATTTTTTAAGTATTCATTCATTTCTTGATTCACAAATTCCCCTCCATTATCTGTCCTGAAGATTTTAATGGTGTGGCCAGTTTGGTTTTCGACTAAGGTCTTGAATTCTTTAAAGACTTCGAGTACCTGATCCTTCGTTTTTAGAAAATATCCGAACGTCATTGCGCTAAAGTCGTCTATTAGTGAGAACAAGTATCTGGCGCCCGACCAGCTTGGCTGGGACATGGGCCCACAAAGATCGGCGTGAACTAATTTTAAAAATGTCGTGCCTCTCTGAGAGCCATACTTTTTAAACGGTGATCTACTTTGTTTTCCTTGTATGCATCCTATGCAGGGCTTCCTTTCTGAGTTTAAGTATTGCACTCCATGTGCCATGCCATTACGGAGTAGTGCCATGCTGCGGTCGTTCAAGTGACCCAATCTTTTGTGCCATAATTCTTGAGTAGTTCTTTTAATGGCTGTGAAAGATTTCATTGATTTAACGTTCAATTTGTATATGCCATTAAAGTCTGTGGCAGTTGCTACCAATGGGTTAGTTGTGCGATGTTTTTTATTCAGGTAAATCTTACAACCTTTTTTATCAAATATGACTTTAAATCCCTTGCGTATTAGAGTGCTTACCGACAGAAGGTTAGTGTTCAAATTAGGTACATACGTTACGTCTGTTATTAACTTAGGTTCTCTTTGATGTGGTAGATCAACAAAAACATCACCCGTTCCAGCAGCTTCCATTTTTCCATTATCTGCTACTGTCACCTGTTGATTTACAGTGCTCTTGAAGTTTGTTAGCCAGTCTTTATGTCTGGTCATGTGGTTCGTTGCTCCCGAATCGATATACCAGTCACAACCAGAAACTTGCGTTGAAAGTGCTGTGAACCAAGTCCAACCTGTATTATTATTTTGGGAAAAATTACCCTTGCCCTGGCTTTGGTCACTTTTCGATGAAGTAGACTGACCCTTTTTACAGTCAGGTTTTTTATGTCCTATTTCACCACAGCCAAAACAACGTATCTCCCTCTTTTCAAAGGGTTTCTTAAACTTTTTCTTTTTATTGAAGACTTTTGCTGCATACGCTACTTCTGAGGATCCTCCCTCGTCCTTCTTTGCTAAAAAACCCTTGATTTCTTCCTGCATTAGCTTGTTCTTTACAAGATCACTTGTGATTTCGACGCCCGAGTTTTCAAGCGCCATGACCATCGGTTTATAATCAGAAGGTAGCCCTGCAAGAATTATCACACCAATTAGCTTATCATCCATCGGGTTTCCGATGTCAGCCAGCTTCTGGGCAAGCGTTAATGTTTCTGATACATATTCATTCATGTTTTTGAAATTTGAATGGTCAATCTTTAGTAATGCTCTCATTAAAGCAAGCATTCTTGATAAATCTTTATCTTCATATGCTTTTGATAAATTAAGCCAGGCTTCTCGTGCAGTTGCGGCATTCTGAACGTGTACGTGACAATGTTTTTTTACGTTTAGACAGATTGTTGCCAAAGCCCTTTGATCTTTTCTAAAGTTAGGAGCATTTGTGTTGGAAGGATCAACACACTCCCAAAGATCCATCCCAATTAGTGTCATTTTCATCATGAATTTTCATGATGAGAAATTTGACATACCATCCAACTTTGAATCGATCGTGGGAATATTTCCTTGGAATCCCATCGTCTTCGTCGTGGCATTTAGCCCAATTGGTGTTCCACTGGTACTTTCCTCAGCCATTGAACATTTATTGGTTCCCAACAAAGAAAGAAATAATGAGCCTTACTAGCAACCACGTGTTAGATATAGGTTAGGTGCCAGCAAGCACAACCTTTTCAGTTTTATAATAATAGAAAACTATATAATTCAATGGGTCTAAATAAACGGACCATTCTGGGCCCATAACCTATTAGGTTACTAAGTAAAATGAACTGATAATCTTAATCTTCATAACTATTTTTAATAGAAAATTAAGGTATAATAGTTACATACGAGCGTGTTACAAGCGACGCAACAAAAGATAGAGAGTAAGAAACGAGATCACATGTAAAAAGAATAATACAATGCTTTAAAAGCGACGCCGTGCGATAAACTTATAAACTAAGAAACTCCATCTGAATAATGGTTGGTCGATTGGTTAACGGGCATGAACCAACAGTTCTAACATGTTGCTGGCTTCGTTATGATTAAATATACGACGCGACAAGAATTATAAATAACAATATAATAACCTAACACATCTTAATAAACATGAACTGAACATAACTAATATCTTTTCATATGTACAATTTGTTAGTTACCGACACACGCGCGAAAGTTTGTCCTTTCTCTTGGGGTTGTAAGGCCCAAGTGACTCCGTGGTACGCGGTGCTGATAACTATCACTCGCCAAATTAATTTTGAGTGATTATTTTGATTGACGCGATAAAGGAACTTGCTGATCCGTACGATGATCAGACAAGAGCACGATTGCTTTTCATCGATGATCTTAGTCACGAACGCTTGACTAGATCAGTGCGCTAGTCCGTAACGACGACTAGAAAGATGGTTGTTTTCATCGATGATTTTAATCACGAACGCTTGATTAGATCAGTGCGCTAGTCCGTAACGACGACTAGAAAGATGGTTGTTTTTATCGCGCGTTGTCACGAACGTTTTTATATATCGCATGAAGTCGACTTCCGTTTTTGGATCGTTCGCTCGAGAGACGATTCAATTCTGCCCAACTATATTTCCAACGTCGAAAGTAAGAAAAACATCAGAATTTCAGGAGGTGCCGAAATTGCTGATTGGCTGGCTTTTCTCAAGAGGAGGAACCCTCTTTCCGCGATTTCGGTGGTGGAGGAAGAGGCCTCTCCCTCTTTGTGACGTAGCGGAGGAAAAACCAGACATCTGGCTAGCAAACCTAGCTAGGTTGTTCGGTTGGAGTGTCTCGCCAGGGTCACGGTTTATGACTGTATTGTTCCGTGAGTCAGCGGTGGACCATGGTAAGTGTCGGTCCGAGGTTACCGTACCACCCGCTGACAGAGCAATTTAACGGACTATCTCAGAGCGAAAGCATTAGAAATTACCAAAGGAAAGGAAAAACGGCACGATGTCGATTGCCTCTTGGTCATCTGGCTGGCAAATGGTTCCCAACGAACGTTTTGAGAATAAGCAATTGCCCACCGTAAAAGACGTTGAATTTTCGCCTCACCCTGAGTCCGCTTTTGTCTTGTAAGACTGAACACAATTTACATTCTTATTAGAACAAGAGTCGAATTTAAACCCTGGCTACTTATCATGGCAGACAACCTTCTAGCAGAAACCCCCCAAGTTTTTCTCGTAGAAGAAAATGCATTGTTACCAATTCGAGGTTGCGCGGTACGCAACATCGTGTTGCGGGGCCGATGGGGAATTCCGATGGCCTGAAGGAGTTTCCGTTTGGTCCGACGTCCGTGGAGCCCTGAAGGACTCTGCTCGCGAACGCGAGAAGTTGAACGAACGAAATTCTTGTAATGATTAACTTAGAACTCAATAAAACTCATTGAACTAAATTAGATTAAATTATTAAACGATTTCGAACTATTAAGAAGAACTATTAAGAATAGGGAACTGAACGAAGATGTTTTAGGATTGATCAAGATTGAGTTTTATTATAACACGACTGGTCTATTACAACGTCGGTGATGAATTGCGAGGAGAAGAAACAGGCTTCTTCGTATGTTCGTTCCTCTTTTTTTTTTATCAATATATTGTTTTTGAGCGATAAGGAAGGAGGCGAAGACAACTTTCTAATGTAGTAAGGTTCACCCTTAACTCTTTCTTTTTCAAACTTCGCGCTGTGAGAGTTTGCGTTAAACGCCGCTAGAGCGAGGATCGTGTTGCGATGCTCGCTGGTGTGTTGCTTGATAACGTGAATGTAGTTACGGGAATGTATATAATCGATATGTGAATTACGAGCGAAATTTAAAAGCAGACGTTTGCGTTCGATGAAGGGGAGTATTGTTAAGGATACGCGATGCGGGTAGCATGCGTGGGAAAGATCTTAGGCAGAGTCTCAATTAGTAGACCCCGAAACGAATCGCGAGTTTCTTCTAAAGTCACGTAATCTTTTGAGAAGGCCTTGTCTTTTGTTAGTCTTTAGGAGTGTCGATTGACTCCTGAAGTGTTGGCGACGCTAAGGAAGTCATAAATTTCCTTCAAGCGTTGTTTTCTCGATCCTCGGAGTAGAGCCTACTTTCTCTTCCCACGTGGGCACCCCGCTGTGTAACGGAAAAGCGCGCTTCCACAGAGTTTTCCACCACCACCCGAAGACGGAGGAAAGGATGGACGCCGATCCGCGGGGGCGTACGGACATCCGAAGGACGGCCTACCGCTTGGATCTGTCGCATCCTGCATCCTGATTGGACTACGAGGATCTATGGGAGGACTGGGAGGATTTAGCCAACGACTTCGACGAGGACCTCGGAGGAGATTTTGAAACGCTGATCAGTCTGTCGATAACCAGCTTGCCGAACAGTTTAATAAATTCCAGTATTTAACTCACAAATAGTTTCCTTGTGTCTAATTTTATTTTGAACTTCCCACACTCCGACGAGCAGAGCGGTTCAGCGCTCCACGGGCGCCAACCCGCGTTCTTATTGTAAAATCACCGCTAAAAGACGCAACAATCGCAACTCGCAACAATCGCAACTCGCAACACTCAAACGATTGTGGCCGATCGAGATTCGATTGTATTCGAGCTTACTAGGGCCGGTTTTTTTACATCGCTATCATTCTACAGTATTTCATGGACATGGTGAAGGCACTGCCAAGCCACATGTTCCCGCCTAGAACACTCTAATTCATGTTGAAACACCACTGTGGCACCATCTGCCTATGATTGTCATAATTATATAAATCTGCGCGATCGGCGCAAATGACACCAAGAGTAAATGGCAAATGACTTTTATTGCAATGAACCTCAAGAAAAATCATAATAATTTTGACACTATAAACGATAAATTTGTAATGTCCAAACTAAATAAATCAACGGATTTATAATGGAAGACACAAATAAATGAAGCGGGATGGTGGGGTAATAAGGAAAAGAATAGACACGAATGTTATGTATTTCGTAGAGATGGTAAAGGTTAGGAAACGAGAATACTGAGATGAATAAAGTCTTATGGTATTTTATTCGTAGCAGTCTTCATAGATTAAAATCTAAGACACTCATTATTAATGGAAATGTGTAGAGCAAAGAAATACGCATTTATTTCCAAATCTACTATCCGTTCTTTTATGTTAACAACGGGAAAATAAACATAACCGAAGCAATGTAAATTAAGTTTTGTGACAAGACTGCGCGAACGTGTCTCATATTAAATATCATCCGTTTACTTCACGCTATATCCCAGATAGCACACGACGTCTATAAGCCGTCTTTAAGACGTCTATATGCCGTCTTTAAGACGTCTATAAGCCGTCTTTAAGACGTCTTTCAGACTTTCAAGACGTCTTAAAGACGGCTTATAGACGTCGTGTGTTATCTGGGATTGGTGTTTCAACATGAATTAGAAGTGTTCTAGACGGGAACATGTGGCTTGGCAGTACCCTCACCATGTTCAATACTGTAGAATGTTAGCGATGAAAAAAAGCCAACCCTGGTAAGCTCGAATCTCGATCGGCCACATTCGTTTGAACCGTGGTGTACAACACTTTTAAATGTACAATATGAACAATTATACAATTCCATTGGACAAAATAGACAGCAAGGTGCTGTACTTTTAATTGGTGGCTTCTTTTCCTAAAATAAGAATAATCTTTGTATTAACATAATTTTTAATTTAAACTAATTATATTTATTATTCTATATTGGGAAACTTAGTGGAGACGTGGCTTAGATTTCAGCCCTCTGGTGGTAAGTTGGCAAATTATTGAAAGTAGGTTCGAATAAGTAAAAATTTAGTGTTCAAAAAAAATTAAAAACACGTTTTTCACAACATGTCTGTTTAAACACTGATAATCATATGGACTTCGGCGGATTTCGACCTACTCTCAGTAGTTCAATTTTCTGTCACTAGTTGGCGTATCGAAATTCTAGGTTTCCCAATATGCATTTCTTTTACTAACCTTTCAATATCCATTTTTCGTCAGTGTAACTTAATTTAATTTGTTTAATCAGAATTATAATTATTAATAAATTGGCACTTCTTCATAACCTATGTGAAAAATGTTTTATGGGTTAGTTATTTTCATTCCAGATATGCAACATTCATGACACATTTACTACGTTTAAGACACGTGTCGTGTATAAAATAGAAAATTCGTGTCTTTACCCACCACTGCCAGCTACCTGAGGTGCAAAATCCATTCATCCATTTAGCGACCCTCACTAGTTTTTTATTATAATTATTATTATTAAACGTCTTTATTGCACAACACAAGCAGAGAAACAACGAAAAGAAAGTAAATAAAGACAAAAACAAAGGCAAAGTTCACTCAGGGACTGTTTTTCAACTTAACCTAAACAATTTTTTCCTGACATATTAACTACAAACGAAATAAACAATACAGTTTACAAATTTGAGAAGAATATCGACAATTCTACCCCGATACGAAAAAATCTAGCTTGATAAAAGACAAATATTAACACATGCGTTATTTTAATTTTATTTATACCCATAAGTTAAATTGTAATATTTTGTTGTATATAAATATAAGGAATTAGCGAATAATACAATTTTAGTAAATAAAAAATATTGTACATTGTGACATCCGCATTCCGCACCTACGTAGAGTAGCTTACACGCTGCGTTATATTCTATAATTGTAAGAGATAAAAATAAAAAATTTCGTCTATATTTTTGGAAATAATATACAAATGTTACTATTATACATGTAAGAAATTGTACTTTTATTAAAAAATATTCACTGATACTTCCAAAATAGATGAACACAATTATGTCCGAAATGGACGAGAAATCACTATTTTTTCAAAACTTCAACTCAATTGCGAAACGGGTTCCCGTTGTCCAATCACTTTGAAACTTTACACATATTACACAAAAAAAAATCAGAAGTTGAAAAATAATCACCACCCTAGTGTACATAGTTATGATGACAATATAACATTTTTAGAAAAAAAATTTCAATTACGTATAAATATTTTAAGTTTATATTATCATAATGCTTACACAAGTAGTATACAAAAACAACTGGTTCTTAATATTACTGTTTTAACTGTACATAAGAATCCAGTTAGTAGGATGATTATATGCCAATAATATTGGACTGTGTAATAATAATGAAATATTATCTTTGTTAACAGTATTTGATATTATCATCCACTGTTCAAGCCAATTTCGCATACTTTCTATTGACATATTTGAAGGATTTAGTCCTCTAAATGAAAGTGCCTAAAACATTGTATAATTGAAAAGTATAATAATTATAATATAATATATAAATATATTTAAATATGTGATCACTTTTAAAAAAAGTAAAAAATATCAGTAAGTCATGTTTCTCATATGCATACCCAACGTATTGCATCATTAGGTATTTTTGTAATTCCACCTTCTCTTTGTATTGCTTGATCCATTCGTTTTATTAGCAAACCTCTCTCTAGCAATTTCAGTTTTCTAAAGGGTTTCAAAGAAGGCATGCCATGTATAGTAAGTAATTCTTTCTAAAATGTAATCCAGAATTATGTGACTATTAGTTTTAATGCATTGTGTCAGAAGCTAAGGCAACTTATAATTATGTTAATGAATAGCCTATGTTCTTTCCAAACTCCTATCATTATGAACATAGAAGATTCCAGAAATAATAGAACGATACATAATAGAAATTACAATGTGTTCAACATACTATGTGTCTCCTTTTAAGATTATACAACGAATATGGTTCATCGGCAAATAATTCAGAACAGGTAATAATATCTTTTGCATGAGGGTGTGTACCACTACCGATGCATGCGATAATATCGTTCCACTTTGTTTTCAGTGTCTGATTTTTTATATTATGAAGCTCTGCCTGCATACACCTGAATAATGGCCTGTTATGTTTTAATCGTTTCTTATGGTCTATCAGCATAAAATCAAGTCTTTGTTGTAGCGTCCAGTAATGAGAAGTTAAAAGATGTCTTGGAAAATAATATGCCACAGGAAAGACGACATAGTTGGTGAAAGGGATGGCAGATATCAGTAAAACAGGAAATATTTTTACTAAATCTTTGGGCATTGTATAACTTAACTGTAGCTCTTCCCTTGTTAAACTATCAAAACCATAAATACTAATTTTTTTCATTACTAATAAGTATTCTTTTACTTCCCAGATAAAGTCTTTAGTGCCAATACTAAACACACGATACACGTGCATTGTTCGTGGAAAATTCTTTTCCAATACGCTCTCATAGTTTTTAATATAATCTATATATCTGTTGAACCAATATTTCTTGATGTTTGATACTCTGCTTTTCTCTTCCTTTTTTCCCACTTGTGTTTGACATCGTTGTATACACATATACGTGAAAGGCAATGCATTTTGACTTTGATAAATGAATCTTTGAGATAATAATTTATACATTTTCACAGCTTTGCTATTGTCATAGTAATTGTGGTTAGGTTTTATATTATCACTTAATTTTTTGAATAACCATATCGTGATATTAAGTTCAATATACTTAAGAAACAATTACAACGTACTTTATAACTTTGTTGTATTATTTATGTCAATATTTTCATTACTGTTATATTCGTATGAATGTGCTCCTCCTTAGAGATAATAGAGGCTTTTGTAATATAATACATTGGGATATTCCAAAAACTACATTAAACTTATGTAATTTTTAGATCATAAGTAAAACTATTCTTGATATCTCATATGAAAATCGGTACATACATTGTACTATTTGTAGTGCACCGAGCGAAAGTGAATGAAAATGAATTTTGGACCCGGAGCGGCTCGCACTCACGCAATGAAAGAGGCACGAAGTGCGACATTCCCATCTATAAAACGATGTTCTGTGGCGTAGGGCTGTGATGCCAGATCGGGGACTGGTTCCCTCGAGAATTTCCCCCACCTCGCATGCACACTACGCCGGAGCTGCGTGTCCGTGAGCTTGGCGCTTCGGACAACGTCGGGAAGACGAGAGAGAAAACGAATGTGTGCTCTTTCTCTCTCGCTCTTGAAACGCTGTGATCCAAGGTGAGGTACAAGCGACACGCGGCTGTGCGCGATCTTCTTGAGTGCCTCGAGATACACTTTTCACTTTCTGACATATCTAGAGACGCGGTAGCGTCTCGACGCCAAGTACATGAAAGAAAGACACCCTGTATATGTCGTCGCTGCCGTGTATCTTTACTCGTCCCCCGGCTATTCCAACCTAACCTGAAACTTATTTCATTAATATCTCATCACGCTTGCAATATTTTCTAAATTTAAAGGCATTTTTCTTATATAAACCGCATATAAGCTTTCGAATAAGACTAAATTCAATGAAATCGGTCCACGCATGACAGAGATATCGTAATATCGTCTCATGGATCTGTCAGAAATGTTAAGGTTCTTCTTCTGATTCTCCAAGGAATTTTTCGTCAAACATATACATACATACATACTACGCGTCACGCACACCGACGAACTAACACATGTTTCGTTCGTCGATTCGTCGACTCTCGGGATCATTCGACAGGGATCGCCGTCCGTCATTGTACATATATATTATATATATACCTATGTATACTATTTTGAATTTTATATAACCTACCATTTTATAACCTACCAAGTGTCAAATAATGTAAGTGGTCCAAATTTGAAATGTCAGGAGTTTTTACACTAAATAGAAAACTGAATTATTATCTCAATAAACAAGGTAAGTCGCCAAAATTTTTTAATAGATTTCTTATGTAGAGTCGTAGACTTGGAAGTTGTCCGGGGAAGGTACGATCGACAGAGAAGCATCTTCTTTCGCATCAGTTTCTGGAAATTTGTACCATGCATGTACAAAATATAAATTATAACAAATTGCATTGCATTTAAATTGACAGATATATTTTTATATCAGCAAACTATTTTTAATTTAAAGTTTTTATGTAAACTTATAGATATGAAAGAGACGCTCAGATATGAATAGAAATGAAGGCGACGCACAGGTTTCGATAGAAATGAAGGGAATGCACAGGCTTGGAGGTTGTCTGGAGAAGATTAGAAGATAGACAAAGTATCTTGTTTCGCACAAGTTTCTGGAAATTTGTCAAATAAGGTAAACCGACAAAATTTCAGATCACATTAATGGAAAAAGTATGCTGAAAACGCATCTCCCTTGATACGTTTCAATCTTTTGTGAAAGACATTCGTACCCTGATAACCAAATCGGGCGGCAGGATCTGCCGGCAGCTGCGGTGCAACCTACGTCCGCATTCAGCTACGGTTCTGCCGGCAGAGCCTGCTTGTCAGGGCCTGCCGGCAGATCGACGGCAAATCCTGCTGCCCGTTTGCCACATCCAACAGCGCCATCTGTGCGTGACGTCACATGCACCTACGCACCAACACAAATGTACATTACTGCTGTAGGTGAAATGGAGCAGTGGATTCTGCTCACATAACCTGCGAGCAAATTCTGCGGTTTATTAAATAATTGTTCTATTTGTTTTTAAAGGTAATTTGTTTTTATTAATAATATATACATTTGATATACACTGTACGCAGTGGTGATTCTACATGCAAAAATAAGTCATTTTCTCGATAACGAAGGGCGATATCAAAAACTTTTATCCTATATTTTTGACTATTCTTTTTGCAGAATCACCATATTCCCGCTTGTGTTAGTTCTGAAAATAAGTACAATATTAGTCTAGAATTAAAAGGATGAACGTCGAGAGGTATATCTTATTTTCAGTTATACTGAAGTAAAATGAGCACTGAAAAGTGCTGTTTGGTATGTACGTTTTAAATCAGTGGCGCTGAGAAGTGCCGATTGATGTTCATTGCGAACGTTGAGAGGTAGTTCCCGTTAAAGTCCGCTAAATAAGTACTGAAAAGTACCGTTTGTTGTCTTCGCCAGTAGAAGGAGACACACCTCTCCTTTTAATAGGCATATTTTTGAAAAGTAACTGCAGTTCATAGGTCATCTGTTTCTTCTTCGTTCCAGAAACTGCGGGGCATTCTATGTTCCTAGGATGACGAGGGCTTGGTTCGTGGACCACGCTTCCTGTTGCGTAACCTCTCCTTTGCCGCCTTCAGTTCCGCTTGCATCCGCAATTGGAAGTCGGATCGAGTGGGCCTGTCGAACTTGCGGTTACGACACACACCGTCTGAAAAAGAAATGCATGCAAAGTACGTTAGCATCAATGGAACATACAGTAATAGTAACAATAATTCTACGTAAAAAGATGAAAAGTGCTTATTGCTTCGTACCAAATATCGCCACCGCGATACGGGTGTCGTACAAAGATTTCAGCCCCTCGCGGCCAAACCAGGTGAATGACGACGTTAAGTCGTCTGGCAGTGCTTCCTTGAAGCAGGACTTGACCATTCCCTTCAAATCAAATCCCCCCACGTATTCGAAATACTTTACCTAAACAAAGCGAGTAAAGATTGATGTAAGTATATATATTATATATAAAAGTAAATAAAAGAATAATTTCGTTTTCACTTACGACTTTGGAATAGGTGTCGTCATCGATGTTCTCAAAGCATTCGACCTCCTGCACTGAGAACAAGGGGAGGACTGCTGGCTTTGTGGGTCGGCCAGTATTATGGGTGGTCTCGACAGATTTTTGAATACTCATCAAGAGAGTATTCATTCTTCTGCAAACAGAACGGATGGAGACGTAAAGTATTAATAAACACGATACACGCGATGCTTACATTAGCTCCGCCTCGATCCGATCGCGCCTCGTGTGATCTTCCATGCTCCTGCGAACATTAACATTTATAAGAAAATATCCTTACAGTAATATTTTTATAGCAAAAAAAGAAACATGTAAATTTATCCATTATCATGGTGTTGGGTCGGCGCGGTATTGTGCTGAAACGGCTCACTGTGGATCACAGTGGCGCGTGCAAACGATGTCTCTGGATCTGTGTATCTTTCGTGGGCAGAAACATTGGCCGCATCCGTACCCTGAAACATAACATTCGGGTTAAGAGTAGGAACATCCTTCGACGCTGTTGGATCCTGTTCCTGCAGGATCCTCGCCAAATCCTGGGTGTCCTCTTCAATTGTTGTTCTCGCCGTGGTCGGCGTCTTTCATCGCCGTTTCACTTGATCCTCATCCGAAGACGTCGTCTGGTATCGTGGTGGTCTCACGATCGCACGTTTCACCCGTTTCTCCATGTCAGCCTGTAAGTAAAAAAAATGCATATTACGATACCTACTTAGCAAAGGCGTGTTAGATGTTTTATCCATTTTACATGCAATATTTGTATGTATCTTAATTGTACGAAACCTCAAGACTTCAAAGGCTTCAACAGTAGGAAACGTGAAAAAATGACCCATGCAGAAACATTCGAACCAAACGATAAAATAACCCGTCACCAGAGATGAACAAGGATACGTGTCAACATGGTTTTACTTGTGAAGAGCAATACAAAAGAAGAAAATGTAAATATTATAGCACGTCACTCACCAGAAAATAGTCGTAACTTACCAAAAAGAAGAGACGAAGCTAGAAAGGGAAGAGATAATTTTTTTTTTTTATTTTACATGGTGGAAATCCCTAACGGATACCTCACCCCCCATAGCAGGGGTGAGATTATGTGGGGCTTGTACCCACTAAAACCACCATGGTGACCGCCTGACGCGAGACACTTACACAACGGAGAGGGACTGGCAACGAGATAGTTCTAATGAAAAGAAATGTGGAAATATTTGAACACTAATTCGCGCTGTGTGTAATAACGGCAACGACATAGCTACGGGTTTCTAAGGGGATGGGGTCGCCGTTATTGCCAATGGGCGTACTGCGGTGAAAAGGAATTCTATAACATTTAGCGCGAACCTGATCGGGGGAGCTGTATAAAATTTCAGGGCTCAATGTGGCGCATTTATATACACCAAGAGCGGAAGACTTTATGCCGTGATCGTAAAAATGATCGACCTCTAGAAATTTTTTAACACCCAAACGATACGAGTCATTATTGTCCATGCTAATATTGAAAATTAAGCAGATCGTGCCGTCGACTGAGATGCAACAATTATCCCGTACATTGATGCCCAGAGATATGTTATTGAACTCTATCTTGTGGTACTGAGAACAATTGGGGTCGTTACTAAGTGGTCTAGATACTCGAATAGAAAAATCGACATTACAATGATTGTTTGTGGCATGAAATTGTATCTCCCTCATCCTATTGGAAAATTGTTGGAGAGGAAGACTTGGCTTTCGCAGATATTTTTTAAAAATGGACATGTTGTTTTCATATGGAAAAGCAGAACATGAATCTAAATTACCCAGACGTCTGACATCGTTGGATAGGTGAAGGAGGCCATGGACGTTATAACTATCAAAAGTTGGGCCATAAAGTTCTTCGGTACGAAGAACAAACTTCGCCAGAGCTGACTCTGCGAATCTCAAGTGTGGGTTCGGTGGAGATTCTGAAACCAAAACCCGTATGGCCGTATGTAAGAATAAGAAATGCTTGTATACGGTTTCCTTCAGTACACCCTTCAGTATAACTGGCCCTGTATACAGAAGGAACTGACGAAATTCAGTCGCCTTATATTTAGAGCATACTTCAATAGCTCTGGGACGTCTGGCAAAGTCTGAGGGACAATATCTGCTAAGACTCTCTTCAGTCTCGTAGACAGTATAGAAATGTCTCTGCGGCGCAACTTTGAGAAAGGGGAAAATTCTCCATGTACCCACGCAGACAACAATTTCTTTACCACGCCCAAGCATATAAGATGCATGTACTCGAAAGGAACTTGCGAAACCATTCCTATCGATAGCAATGACAATGGGCTTGTACCTAGCTTGTGATGCTTCTGGTCTAACCGCCTAATGTAATCCTCATCGGTTCGAGGAGAATCATCTGTTCCATGGAAAGCGTAATGCTTACCATTCAGGGTACCAGAAACCGTACATTTGGAACAGGGACGGATAGACATATGCCCAAAATGATTTAATACAAATGCTCGAGCTGGGGCGTCAGCTATGAAACATCTCAGTCGTACGGGCAACTTAATGGAATGAAAATTTATGCCTCCGTTGGACATGATGGCTCTGACGTCTGCAACAAATTTTTCAAAGAAAATATTGGGGTCGTGTGGTTTTTGGGGATCTTTATAGATGCCTACCACTATTGGCTTTATACGAGGAATATTTGAAATCCGACATTGGATGGGCCAGATATGAATGGAACTTGATTTGTCCCAACTATATCCGTCGGTATGAAAATCTAATTCTAACTGTCTAACAAATGATACCGACAAAGTGTTAGGGAGACTTTTAATAATTTCTGCTTCCAGGTCGAAATGAATGTATTTTTCTGGTTCCACGACGAATGTAGCAGCAGGATTACGTGGCGTATCGAGAAGTGTTCTAACATCCTGAGGCAACTGGGAAAAACAGGAATGCGTTCGAAGGAGAGATAATATATTATTTGCTTGAACGTGTGTTAAATTGCTGTCTACGAAACAAGACGCTAAACGTTGGCGAAAAGATGGCTCGGAGGAAGTAGCAGAGGGCAATGAAACGGTATCGCGGATATTAGAAACGCGTAACGTGGAAGTTGAAGGACTTGCTTCTTCTACATTTATATCGCGCCTAGCACTGAATTCATCGGGGATTAAATTAACAGGAGCGGATGAACTACAACCTGCAGATGTGCTAGCAGCATCTCGCACGTTACAAGTATTATCCGCTACTCTACTGACCGTATTAAATCCGGAACGGTATCGCACGCGTAAGTTATTTCGCATCTCGTGCATAACCCTCCTTTTTTGTCTCGCCGATAATGCGTGTATCGATTTCCGCGACGTAGACAATTTGAAATTATTAAATTCCATAATTACTTACGCCTTCTGGATGTCTCGGGATGATTCGCTTGGATATAAGATGCTCTCAGAATTAAGGATGCCGATCTTTCCCATAGAATCGATTTTTCGATTCAATTCAGATCGTTGTGCAAAGAATCGATTCGTAAAAACATCGGAACCTAAAAAATCGATCCCATCGAGATCGGTTCATTATAATAAAAAAATATAAAGGGTAGTTTTGAACACCCTAAATTGCAAAATGAATGCAGTCAAAGGTTTTTTATGTAACAGTCCGAACATGACTACCCAGATAGCACACGTCGTCTATAAGTCGTCTTTAAGACGTCTTTCAGGCGCTTGAAAGTCTTTTCCTATCAAACGAGTGGAAGTCATTACCAGCACATCCCATCTCCACGGCGTAGGGCCGTAAAGAGGGATTCAACTACACCCGTTTAACTGAACCCTACATTAGTAGGGTTCAGTTAAACGGGTGTAGTTGAATCCCTTGATAGGAAATGAATAATATATATATTTATATACAGAGAACGCCAGGGTCTCCGGAGGAGATTGATGGCGTGTTGAAATTCCGACGTTAACCACGTCGGATAATACGCACAAGCGCAGGACACGTGTATCACACACGTGGAAGACTAATACAATATATTGCACGAGAGAGAAAGGACACATGGTCCAAAGCCGCTCCCCACAAGTCTGTGGATGTTACTGATCCCACTAACGAAGAATGAAGGAGCGGATGAACACGATGTTGGTAATATTCTTAATGTATTTCAGGTACAACAGTCTTCGGTCTATAATATAAAAATGAAAGCACGTTTTGGGTCGTTAAGGCGAAAGTGACTAGGGAATAGTCGCTGGTGCTGTGATTGCTCGTTCATTAGTTCGACTAGTCTGTGGTGCTGCAAAAGCTTGGGTAGTTGGTCCTTTGGCTTGTAGAGGCGTGGTGGTGGTCGGACCCAGTGATGCCAGAATGAGGACGGGTTCCCTCGAGAATTTCCCCCACCACGCGCGCACACTACGCCCGAGCTGCGTGTCCGTGAGCTCGGCGCTTCGGACAATGTCGGGAAGACGAGAGAGAAAACGAATGTGTGTCTTTCTCTCTCGCTCTTGAAACGCTCAGATCCAAGGTGTGAGGCGCAAGCGACACGCGGCTGAACGCGATCTTCTTCAGTGCCTCGAGATACACTTTTCACTTTCTGACATATGTATAATACTCTTGTAATGAAAAAAAATGTGCAAAAAGTTTTGTTACGGAAATCATGTTTTAAGACCTTCTGATCACGTTTTGACTATTTAGAAAAGAGCTTTTTTTTAAATATCTCATATATTTGTTAACACGATTACGTTTAAACGGCAAAATGGATTTCAATGAAACTTTATATTTAAATTTTATATTCTTGTCTTAATATTCTTGATCCGATTATATCGCGAAAAATGATAATTACCCGTTATGGTTCTTCAATTTTTCAGATATACGATCCAAATTCTACATAAAAAGAGTTAAAAAAAATTCTTCTGTAACATCTTTAACAAAGAAAAATGTACATTCATAACTTCTTGTTTTCATTTTACATTTCCGTACATTTTATTTGAACTATTCCTATTTTTCAAACCTAAAAATGAATATTTTTAGTAAAAGATGAATATTTTAATACTGTACATTGGTGAACTTTCTTAAAATTAGAATCCACTCTTGGCCAGTACCGTGGACGCTGTAGCAACCTTTGATAAAATATATTTTTTCAGAGTATGATCTAAAAATCTAAAATCTAAACGTTTCTCGATAGATTTTTCGATAATTATATCAAGTTGCGACAAAGAATCACGCACTATTTACACATTAATTACGCGCAGCGTGCACGCTACCGCTCGATGGAAACTACGGGAAAGTGGTGGTCTCTTCCATCGGGAGGGAAATGTAAACAATTGGTTATGCAAAGCTAACATCGCGATACATGTTGTACACTAAAATGTGTAAATTGGTACAAAGGAATTGTACAAGAATAGGAGGGAATGGTAAATGGTAAATGCATCTGTGGCAGTTCGGTACTGTCACCATTGCCTTGCTGTTATTTCTTTTAGCCTTTTCTTCGATTTTTCTCCTTTCTGAATTTTTCTTACTATTTTACGATTTCCTATCTATTCTTTCCGTTTCTCGTTTCGAGGGTTCGCTCGGGCCTGGTTTTCGTCAAGTACATTTGACGGTCAGATCCGCGCGAACCCAAGCGATTCGCGATCTGTGGTCGCGTTTACTTTGTTTACGTGTCGATGCGTTTAGTGGGGGTCGCGCAGTTGCGCTTCGCGCATTTAACCGTCGTTTCAGTAGAAATAGAAATCAGGTTGGTGAGTATTGTTCCGCTCTGTCTGCATGTTTTTGGTAAATTCGGGTCTGTCGGGTTAGAAGTATAATCTGTAATTAGTAGCCCCCTATATCTCCCCTTTTCTATACGCTAGCATTTGCTTGTTGCTTTGTATATAATATTTTTCCTACACATTTCATTTTTTTCGTGGTTACGATGGAAACGTTTGAGAAAACAGGTGAAAAGGCTACTCCTGTTTATCGATCGTTGTGGGAAACGAATGAGAAGTTCCGATCGTGGATTCGCGAAGTCCCTAATAATAAAAGCCTTTTCTATTGTTCTGCATGCGAGAAAACTTTTTCTTGCGGCTCGTCAAGCGTTAAAAGGCATGCGGAATCAGCGAGACATAAATATTTATTATCTAAAATAATTCCGCGATTAACTATGCATGCTAAGGTCTCGAGAAAGATTTTTATGCCTCAATGGCTTGAGGATTTCAAGCCCTGGTTGCATAAGGTCGCCGATGATCCTTTTTCGTGTTTCTGTTCGGTTTGTAAAAAATCATTTGCCTGCGGCCTGTCGCAAATCCAACGTCACGCGGATTCCAAGTGCCACATCAAAAACTGCGAAAAAAATGGAATGGATGTGAAGAAATCGAACGATTTCAGATCGCAATGCGAGGAATCGCCTTTGTCATTTGATGAACGAAAAAAAGGCGCGGAAATTCGTTTTGCTGCATTAGTAGCCGAGAAAAATATTTCGCATCAATCCGCAGAGGCGATTCTTACATTTTTCCAAGACATTGGGAAAAATCCTGATGTTTTGAAACATATGAAGTGTGCTCGAACAAAGTGTTCTAGTATTATATCGAAGGTTCTGTGTCCTCGGGAAACAGAACGTCTTAGTGATGTTTTACAGAATTCTAAGTTTTCAGTATTTATTGATGAGACATCCGACTTTACCAATGAGAAATGGATGTCGTTTATTGTTCGGTATGTCGCACCCGAGACTTTGGATGTTCGAACGGAATTAGTAGAATTAATTAATCTTGACGCGCGAGAATGTACTGCCGATAAAATATTTACCTCATTTAGGAACTCCATGTGGAAAAAGCAAATTCCGTTCGAAAACATTCTTGCTTTGTCGTGTGATAACGCTTCTGTTATGCCAGGGCGTCACTCGTCATTCAAGACCAAACTTGCAGAAATTCACGGTGAAAATTTTTTGACCATGCCGTGTCCATGTCACTCTTCTGCATTGGTAGTGCATGCAGCATGCGCTACCATTCCCGAGGTCTGCGAGGAATTATTACGGAAAGTCACAACATTCATTTATAGCAGTCCCAAACGCTCGGCCATTTTTCGTGAATTTCAGCAATGTTTTCAATCTACTGACCGCAAAATTTTAAAACTGTGTACTACGCGATGGTTATCGCGTTACTCATCCGTAGTTACACTTTTAGAAAATTGGAACAGTGTGTTGCACTTTCTGCAAGAATTGGTCGTAAGTGAGAAGACAAAGTCTGGGGAAGATCTGCTTATCATTGTGCAAAATCCAGAAGCGAAAGCATATCTTCTGTTTTTGAAATACGTTCTAGAGTATTTTCATGAGTTTAGTTTATTCTTTCAGTCGCAACAAACAAGAATCCATTTGCTTTAAAATACTGCCAAAACTCTTTTGTACAATATTTTACGTAATTTTTTGAAATCGCAGCTTTTGAAGCACATGGATTCAGTAAAATTAATAGATTTTTCAAGAGGCGATAATCAAATCTCATTTAATAGTATTCATTTAGGTCCGGATTGTGACACTTTTCTTTGTCAGTTAGTTGCAGAAGGCAAACCCGATGTTGTCCAAACCGTTCGAGAAAATTGTATTAAGTTTTACATAACGGCTGCAAACGAAATTCGTAATCGATTGCCAATCGATGACGAATTTCTGAGCAAGTTATGTGTTTTTGAGCCTCGTTTGGCATTAGTAGATAATGACAGAGACACTTCCTTCAAAAGTGTTCTCTTTATTGCTCAGAAATTGGGCGGTTTCGACGAAGACGGTTTGCAAAAAGAATGGTCGACATTGCACCTGAATTTTTCAAATAAAGACAAGCAGATGCTTTGTACATTAGCTTTTGATGATGTTTGGAAAACGGTGTTGTTAACGCGAAACGGTCAAGGCTCATTTAAATATCCATGTTTGCAGGAATTATTAAATTCCATTAGAAGTCTTCCAAATTCAAACGCCGATGCTGAAAGATCGTTTTCCATGCTTCCCGACATAAAGAGCAAGAAACGAAACCGACTTTGTTCGACTACCGTTAATGCCATGTGCGTAACGAAATCGGCATTAAAGGCGCACGGGGAAACAGCTCAGACCATGGAGGTAGATGACAAACATCTATCTCTCATGTCATCTGAGAATTTATATGCAACTTTTGCGAAGAAGCAAAAGAGTAGTTTACGTTTACATGCCGTTGATGGCCTCGCGGATTTTCCTTCTACGTCGGGTAATGCAAATTGGTGATGTCCAGAATATTATCAATTTCATCTATTTTCTATTTCATTCCATTTTTGGACATCGCGAATATGTAAATAGTTGTTCGATTTACCTCACGCAATTCTTGTTCTATCCTTGCAATAAATTCGCTTGCTTGCTGTACATATGATTTATAGAGAGAACTTCGAGATAATTGTACAAATAAATGTATATTCTTAATTATATTCATTTTATATGTAACAATTATCTCGAAATTCTGTCGCATGTATTATAGTAAATTCCTCTGCGTGCTTTCTATCCTTTTGAAATGTAAACAATTGTAGCATTACTTATTTCAGTCTTACATCTCGTTAATATATCCAACCCAATTGATATATTTACGTGCTGCCTTTCTTTTCTATTTTTGTAATATTTTTGTACATTTTAGTGTACAACATGTATCGCGATGTTAGCTTTGCATAACCAATTGTTTACATTTCCCTCCCGATGGAAGAGACCACCACTTTCCCGTAGTTTCCATCGAGCGGTAGTGTGCACGCTGCGCGTAATTAATGTGTAAATAGTGCGTGATTCTTTGTCGCAACTTGATATAATTATCGAAAAATCTAGCGAGAAATGTGATTACGTTTAGATTTTCGATTTTTAGATCATACTCTGAAAAAATATATTTTATCGAAGGTTGCTACAGCGTCCGCGGTACTGGCCAAGAGTGAATTCTAATTTTAAGAAAGTTCACCAATGTACAGTATTAAAATATTCATCTTTTACTAAAAATATTCATTTTTAGGTTTGAAAAATAGGAATAGTTCAAATAAAATGTACGGAAATGTGAAATGAAAACAAGAAGTTATGAATGTACATTTTTCTTTGTTAAAGAAGTTACAGAAGAATTTTTATTAACGCTTTTTATGTAGAATTTAAATCGTATATCTGAAAAATCGAAGAACCATAGCGGGTAATTATCATTTTTCGCGATATAATCGGATCAAGAATATTAAGACAAGAATGTAAAATTTAAATATAAAGTTTCATTGAAATCCATTTTGCCGTTTAAACGTAATCGTGTTAACAAATATATGAGATATTTAAAAAAAGCTCTTTTCTAAATAGTCAAAACGTGATCAGGAGGTCTTAAAACGTGATTTCCGTAACAAAACTTTTTGCACATTTTTTTTCATTACAAGAGTATTATACATATGTCAGAAAGTGAAAAGTGTATCTCAAGGCACTCAAGATCGCGCGTGGCGCGTGTCACTTGCACCTCACTTTGGATCACAGCGTTTCAAGAGCGAGAGAGAAAGACACACATTCGTTTTCTCTTTCGTCTTCCCGACGTTGTCCGAAGCGCCGAGCTCACGGACACGCAGCTCCGACGTAGTGTGCATGCGTGGTGGGGGAAATTCTCGAGGGAACCCGTCCTCATTCTGGCATCACTGGTCGGACCGTCACAAGTCCTATATAGCCCAACGAGATTCAACATGGTTCTATAAATGAAACAATGGAAATGAATTTAGCAAATTTTATTTAAATAAATGAAGAAATTATGAAGAGATACCGAATTCACTATAAACACAAGTAGGATACCTATTATGCAATACCCCAAGTATTATTTTCCAATGATTTAAGGAAAATCAATTTATTTAGTTTTCTCCAGACAATCTGTTCCTGCTGGGAGTAGCTATATTCGCAGCTATGGAAAATAAACGTTCAGACGGGACTGAGGTGCCAACTATACAAAAATAGTGGTAAGCTAAAGTTCTTAGCTTTTTGTAAATTGTGTCTTTATGGCACTCCCAATATTTTAACGGGTCACACGTCTTCAGATCCTCGACAGGCTGGCTTAAATAATTTCGAAAATCCATGCCTACAACATTCCGACTTTCTTGTTCTTCTGGGTACTTTGCTTTAACTAATTGTTCATGAAATTGCCAAATATTATTAGCTGGTGTTGCCTCTTCTGCACCATGAGAATCAGATTCTTCCCTTTTGTTTAACTGAGTAACAGAGATCTCAGTAGTAATATCGGATAGCATACTTATTATTTTACCTATTGCCTGAGAACAAACTATTTTGTCTCTGAAATACATTTTTTTGAAACGTGGGTCCAACAAAGTTGAAATGGCTAATAAATGTACCTGCTCTATGTTTCTAAATCTTTTGTTAATTTCGTTTAAGATAAATGTTTTTGTAGTATGGCCAAGTTCTGTATTTGGTTGTACAGTCTCTACAGATTTAGTGAGGCTGTAAACCATAGGTATGATCTTACTGCAGGTTACATAATTTTGCCCTGAAATTTCTTTTGTTAACATCTCAAATGGTTGAAAAATGTTTATCAAATCTTTGAGACTGTCCAATTCTGCAGCAGTTAACATCAAAGGGGCTTTCGAGTTCTTCAAGAGTATAGGAGCTACTTTGTCCGATAATTTAATAAAACTCTCTAGTTGATAGTAGGTAGAGTTCCATCGAGTGCAAACCGATTGAATCAGTTTTAAAGGTGTTTGCATATCATCTTGAGTTTTCCGTAATTCGTCAGAGGCCTGTACACTATGTTTGAAATGTTTTACAATTTCCTTTACTGAGTTCAACAGTGCCTTGACATTATCTAAGCCATTTTTGTCATCAAATGGTTTATTAGCCACTAAATTCAGTGTATGTGCAAAACAAGGTAAATGCTTATTTTTTCCATATAAATCTACCACTGCTTTTACGATATTGGATCCGTTATCAGTCACCACAGCCTTAATTTTCTCTGACGTTATGTTCCAATTACTAAGATGTTTTCAATAACTCTACCTAAATACTCAAAATTATGTTCTTCATCGAGTTCTGTAACGCCAAATGTAATGGATTGTAGTTTTGCTTTGTCAACAAAATGACCAGTCAAACCAACTCTTTGTGTTTAAAGTATCCATCCAAATATCAGTCGTTAAAGACAAGGCACTAATTTGTTTTGTGATTTCTTTAATTTTTAGTGACAATATGTCGTATTTTGCGTCAATCATTTGAGTAACAGTCATACGACTAGGAACTTTATAAAGAGGTGCGCCAGTTTTCATCAAATGCAGAAAACCCGTTTTAACCGTAGTATTTAATGGTAAGTCATCCTTTGCAATCATGTAAATAATAGCATTTGAAATTTTTCCTTCCTTTAAACCTCCACCTGCAGCAAAAATAAACATTACGATTAAAAATTTTATTAATAATAATATAATTATATATTTTTAACATAGTATACCATTTGTACATTCATATGCTTTAATATTTGATATGCAATCTTCAATTAGGGGTTGGGTCGATGATTTAGATGTTCCAGGTGCTGAAATATCAAATGTCGTCGATGCTGTATCAACTTTATCAATGTCCACCACAGATAATGTTGGAAGCTCAAGACTTTCATTTGCATGGCTTATTTCTTCTATTTCGACATCATCAATAACTTCATCGGTATTTCTGTTGTAACGTTCTCGAACGAGACATTGCCGTTAGTTACAGGAGATTCCACAAGTAGAGCGGTTTACCCGTGGAATTGTGGGATTGGTTCGGGTGGCGTGCGACAAAGAAATGAATTTCACGAAACTAGAGTCCTTCTTTTTACGTTAGGTAACAAAAATAGATTTATTCAAAAATGGTTTTGACGCTAGGTCGAAATTGAACATATAATACGACACGGAGTCGTGAGATTTAGTAATATAATTAATGTAAAGAAATTGCGTACGACGTATCGGTCGGTATTTAAAGAATATTGCTGTGATTTAGGTTTCAACGCACGGTCGGTAATAAAGAATGATTTTGACGCTAAGTCGATAATAAAGAATATTACGCTAATTAATGTTAAGGATTCGATTCTAGATCGTTTAGTTTAACATAAGATCTCGACGCTAAGTCGGATTGCGAGACTAGAAAAGACGCTTGGTCTATTTGGTATGTTTAAGTTCAGAGATCGAGAGGCTTCCTTCTCTTCGATTTGGAGTGGCTTCCAGTTGCCTATCAGCTTGCCCACGCTTTCTAGGATGGTAGCTGAGTGCTAGTGAAAGCGATCTCAGATGGTAGCCAGGTAGCCTGTTAGGGCGTCCCCGGATGGTAGTTGGATTCAGTGGCTTCCTTCATTCAGATTGATAGTGAGTTTTCTGGTGCCTATTAGCTGGCACCACGCTTTACAGGATGAGGTGTAGGGGCTAGTTAAAGCGACCTCAGGTGGATTAAGGGGCTAGTAAAAGCGACCTTGTTTAGGCATTAAGGGGCTAGTAAAAGCGACCTCGTTTATGGAATTTGGAATTTAGGACGTCGATTTTAAATAGACTTCGCGAGACTGAGGGGCTAGTTAAAGCGACCTATGTCGAGTTGGTTCGGTGGCAGAACCAAGTCTGCCCTCTGCTGCTGGCGGGCCTCTATTTATACCAGTTTGTGATACTTGACCCGCACCAATCACTCGCTGCGCGATCTCGCGCACCAATTAGAATTAGCATCCGGTTCGCGCCACTCGCGCACTACACACGGATTATTCGGCGTCCGGTTGATTGTGCGGTCTGCGCACGCGCGCTTAGTTCACTAGCGCCACTATGTTCACTGTTTGAATAGGCGGCTAAACGCATGCGTTGCCCGTTACTAGTTTGATTCGCGCGCTGTTTGAACACGCTCTCGCATGCGTGGTATACTATCTTAGGTATAATATAAATGAAATTAACAATATGTGTGCAAACAAAAGGAAAAATTTATGGCGGTAGGTAGCGGTACGTTACACTGTTCGAATTTCCGAAAAGTCTGTTTATTGCCTATAAAATAATTAACTAGTGTGTTCGGAATAGATGTACGATAATGTCGCGCTTGTCCTCAGTCATAAGCGTAGAGGTTACTTGTAACCGTCATGTTTACTGTTTCGGGCATACCTATGTCCTGCGTTGTTGTTACGTGCGATCACGTAGACAATATGTGTCGTCGCTTATTGGCTTTCCCCAATCACGCGAGAATTGGGACTACCAATAGATCCGGACCTACGTCATGTAGGAATGCGGAAGGCGATCGCTTCGTCGCTGCGAAGAGGTGCGGTCGTCAGAGAGAATTGTGCGAGCTACCAGGTAGCACCGTGTTAAGCAATCCCTCCACGGGAGAACCATTAAAAGAATCTTTTCCCTCGCCAGAGGATAAGTTACGTGGGAGTCCAGCGTGTCACGAACGCGTCAGCGAACCGGCATAAAAATAAAATTTATATGTCGCGTAAAGCGAATCGAAGGTGCGCGACAAGTGTTTTAATGCACTCGTACTGAATCAATTGCAATACATTATAATGATAACCACTAAAGTAATGAAAGCAGGTTGGAAATGTAATAAGCCAATTGTCGTGTACCCGGGAGAATGCAAATACAAAACTTGTATAAAATTGTCCTTTATTATAAACAAATTCAAAACTAGTTGCTGGTTCGAAGTACAAGCGAGATCTGCCACAAAAGACGTACGGAGGAAAAGAACGTGGACACAACGGAGAGTCCTATTGGTAGTTTCTATTGCGAGGGTGTGAAATATGGAGTTAGGATTGGTCATTGAGTAAGGGAGGAAGAGGTGGTTTGAAGAAAGTTGAGTGGTGACAGAACGTTAGCTTTCACTTTGGAAGGGGGCCTTAGGACCCATGGCCTAATCCGCTTGTTTACAGACAAGTCACGTTTGTTCGGAAGGGGCTAAGGGTCTTAGAGGATGACGATGACCAGATGTGTAAGAAAAAGGGAAAGTCGCGAAGTAGGTATCTAACACAATCCTCAAGAAACAAAGATAGAGGCAAAATTTACAAACACCAAATATCTTGGTTTATTAATATACACTGCTGGTCAAAATTAAAGAAACACTCGCAAAAAATATGTAATAAAAGGATTATAACGCTTGAAGCTTATAGTTTTTGAATCAAGCACTCGAATATTTTTGTTCATCCCTTATAATACTGTTTTTTCAAGATGATGCGCAGAAAACGAAGTTTCAAAAATTTTTGCCTACTTTAAACGTATGCACGGGCCACAAAATTTTTTTCTAGTAAATTCAATGGAGGGCTCTTATAAAGCAAATATTTCTCTTTAATCTCTTATTTTTGTTCTGTTGTATAATTTTTATCGACCGAGTTATTCGTGTTACGTGCCGGTTACTTTTCCAAATTCATTTCATATCAGTGAAAGTCCTTAATAGCTATAATTTAATTCACATGAAGCCTGTCACACCACGGCATATTCTCATGGAAGATTATTGTCAGCGCCGTCGACGTTCTTGGAATGCGCGTTGTGATAAGCATTACAAACCCCGTGCATTGTAGTAGACCACCTTATATTTTTCTTCCCTGCTAAATTTCTGTTACACTACCATTGACATCTGATCCAACCATTGCGTGTTGTGGGATTTTCCCTCAATCAATTGTCAATGATCTACAGACCGAATTGTAATAGTAACTTTACATGAACCGTTACGCCATTGCGTTCTTCGATGCGAATATCTTCCAACGCCGTCGACGTTCTTAGAACGCCGGACGCGATAACAACCTGGGCACTGAGATGCTGGGAACGTGCCGAGCGACGACGGTTGGGCCCGTGTGCAAGAGGTGCGGAGTTAGCAATTTTGGCGCTCTTTGTTCAAAGTCCCAAGTGCTCGGGCCTACCCTGCGTTCGTTCGTGGCAGTCAGCTAGCAAGTCGCGTAGTGCGCTGTTGTTCTGTCCGAGGGACATTTGCCGTACTGTACAGGAGGCATTTTGAGCTAGAGTTCCATCGTGAATAGTTAATACTTAACGTGGAAAGACTCAGTCCCCGTAGAGACTTGCATATTTTCGCGTTGTTACGAATTGAGTTAAGAAATGTACAGACGCACACGATTGATTGTTCACGGGATTTATAGTTACGAAACAAGTACCATTTAATAAAACACTGATCTATGTACAATATTTTCAACTATTTAACGTGATCTTTCGTACTCCACGATTGTTTAATTATAACTTTATTTCGGACACTGTCCACTGCACCAGCTATCTGGCCACTTATTTAGACGATAAGTTACTCGATATAGAAACCTCGCGCGATCGCGAGACGTGCTCTTTGTTCGGCACTCGAAGCGAGAAGAAGGAACCTCGTTTCTCGGAATCCTCGTCAGGATTCCGGGAAGTCGCATGACTCATACTAACGTCATCAGCAGCTGAGTGAGCCACCGTAATTAGATGGGGACACCTAGAGATGGCCCACTCAGCTCCTTTGTAAACATTACAGTTTGTTTCGGCCCGCGGCCGAGCGCTAGACGCACGCGACACCTCGCACGGAACATCGACGGCTCCCCCCTCACTCTGTCTCCATCACGCATTTTCATCGTTTTAAATCTTTATTCATTTTAACCACTTCTAATTAAATCATTTATATTCTTGCGTTTAATATATTAAATACAATATACTGTGAATCAACATCGACATTGGTGTATTGCGCGTGTGTGTGTGTGACCCACGTGAACGTCGCTCAGGCGTAGGACAGCTCTAGGTCATCAGAGAGACAGACCGAGAGAGAGAGACAGAGAGAGAGAGAGAGAGAGAGAGAGAGAGAGAGAGTAAGCCAACAAAAATTGTAACCGTTCTTGTACCAATTCGGTGAGTGAATCAAAGATATCTTATTGTACGGAAACGACGGTTAATCCAACCACTTAGTGTGTTACGGGATTTATCCCTCGATGATCTGTCGTATTCCCTCGAGCGTGTGCCGCGTTTTATAAATTCCCCGTTTATACCGTTTGGGATAACTCTCGCGCATAGATTGATCCCACCACCTAATGGTGAGTTGTGGGTTTTCCCTCGATCAATCGTCGTCTACAAATAGTCGTCCGGCATGCGTTAGCTCCGCTGCATTTAATCGTAACCCTCGAAACCTACAGAACGAGATCTGGTACTCGATTGCAATTTCTTTATGCAACTCTCGCGCATCGATTGATCCAACCACCTAATGGTGAGTTGTGGTTTACCCTCGATCAATCGACTGGAATTTCTTTATGTATATCTATATCACTCGACTGGAATTTCTTTATGTATATCTTGACGCATACCATGTAAATTCCCCATCTGTATCACCCTTTGTTTTCCTTTGCTGATTTTGTAATACATGGTAATATCTAATTTAAATCTCGTCACATTTTGTTCGAACCAGTCTCACCAAAGTACCACATCCCGATTGGACAACCTGTATAGGTTGTAGACGAAAGCCGTACCCAAAATAATCCTGATTTTTGCATAATAATCTGATTATGTCAAAATTATAAAAGTCTTTAAAATTTCGTTAAGCTTTGCGTGAGGAATTAGACTCAACCGCTCGGTCGCTTAAAAATCCTCACGTAACATTCGTGATCAAAGCAAAAAAAGGTACTTTTCACTTTGAACGCCTATAACTTGCAAATGCGTGATTGCAGAAAATTTTCATGAGTGTTTTGGGAACTCGGTCAATAAAAATCATACAACAAAACAAAAAAAACGAAATTAAAGTGAAATATTTGCTCTATAAGAGTCCTTCATTGATTTACCTGAAAAAAATTTTGAACAAAAAAATTTAAGTCCTTGATTCAACAGCTAGAAACTTTCCAGCAGTTTCGTTAACAAAATAACCATCAACGTACATACCTGCATTTGTTCACCACCATCACCAGAGGGTCTTTCACTTTCCATTTGCCGTTTTGACTCATAAAAATATTTATGTTTTCGTATCATATGATTACGCAAATTGGTTGTATTACCGGAAGTTTTTACATTTAGCAAACAATGTTTACACTTTCCGCCCAATTCACTTTTTATGAAGTGCATCCATATAGCACTCCTTGAATATTTATTTGCCATTGTATGTGTATATACCTGAAGATGTCTTTGGCTCTCACTATATCAAATGTAATGCTCTAAAGGGCATGAACAGATAAAATTCTTTAAAAAAAAACATGAAATGTATGATTTATTTTCCTACTTTGATATCTGTGTAAGATTTGGATTACGTTAACATTTAGAGGAAATAGAAGTTATCTTTTAGTCATTTGAACTTGGTCAATGGTTATTCAATTATAGCACAGTATTGCACTGTACATTAATATTACAATTTTTAAAATTGAAAAATTAACATTTACTTACATGTATAATATTTCTCGAACAAACTAAAACGATTACAATCACGAAAGGCAAAAGCATACTATTTGAAACATTTGAAATGCTACGCGCGGGTTGCCACGCAACGCGTCCACACACGATGCGAACTGTGCACATATGTAGGTTGGATTGATATGTGTGTGTCGGGTGGCGTGATGACCGTGGCGTTTCAAATGTTTCAATAGTAAACTATTCACAATAAAAAATCAGAATTGGGTGGGTTCAAAATTGCGTTCACTACCTTAAAAGATAAAAAAATAAGTATGTGAAAAACGATGGTTTGGTTTGGTTTATTTCTTCCATTCATTAAATATTGTTGCGCGGCCTTTGGGGATTCGGATTTCCTCGTGAGAAATTTGAGCGCAGGTTGATGCCCGTGGAGCGCTAAGGCACGCTGCTCGCTGAACGAGGATTTTTAGAATTAAACTCAAACAAAGAAAATAAACTTTAATATTACTAAACAAAAACTGAATTTGGATTTGATACAAGTTGGAAATTCACAGGATACGCCTTACAACGCGCTTTATAAAGCGCATCGGTTTTACATATTTTGTTAACTACAAAATGTCCTTAGATACTAGAAGCCAATTATTAATAATAAGATAAATTCCTATTCGTCATTACATTTCCTCTCAGATATCGATTTCTTACTTATCAAGCGTTTAACACCTTTGCGCTAGCTTTACACATTTAGGAGAAGGGACAAAAGTGGAGTTCAAATGATCAAACATCTGCTTCCAAGGAAGTATTTATTAATTTATGATCTTGAAGTATATTTATTATAAGAATCTCTAACTGTCTTCAAACTCCTCGGACTTGTGCTAACACCACTTTTGCTCCCCTTTCTTATTACATTTGTGTGGTCTGATTCAAATTTCGCACTTCCAGAGTTTGCGCTACACGCCGCTACAGATCCACGATCTCTTTGGTTGCGATACGATCTTCGAATCGATCCCTGTCTTGAGAATCGATTTAAAAAATCGAAAATCGCGACAAAAAAGATCGATCTTTGAAAGATCGATTTTAAATCGGCATCCCTAAGTGACAGTCAGTGGCAGTAAGTGCCGACAAAACCGAAAAATATTCCACGCGATTTTCAGTATCAATATCCAGACAAATCATCTCGAAGTATCCAGAAAGCAAACGTAATTATGGTATTGAATAATTTCCAATTATCTACGTCGCGAAAATCGAGAGTCACATTATCTGCAAGACAGAAAAATAGGGTTATGCACGAAGTGCGAATGTTTAGCGTCTTGTTTCGTAAATAATAATTTAACACGTTTTCTTATAAATGTTAATGTTCGCAGGAGCATGCATGATCGCCTAGGCTGTGTGCTGTGCGGAGATGGAGTAAGTATCGCATGTATCCTGTTTATTCATACGTTACGTTTAATTTTATACTAATGTTCTACTTGTCTTCAGCGCTAACACAATACGGAATATGGTGATTCTGCAGAAAAACGAAGTCGAAAATATAGGAAATTTTCTGATATCGCACCTAATATGTACCACTGGTTACGGGACGTATTGTATATGGATTTATAAATGTAAATATTGAATGTTCTTCGTTGAATTTATATGCGCTACTTATATTATTCTGTAACGATTTTAAAGAATAAATAAATATTTTTGGAAATAAGTAGAATTAATTATTTAATGAACTGCAGAATCTGCTGGCAGGTTATATAGGGGTAGGGATACACCTACAGCAATCACGGTACACATGTGTTGGTGCGTAGGGGCGGCCATGCGACGTCACGCGCAGGGAATAGTTTGATAATTCTGGCCCTCAGATGGTGCTGTTATACCTGCCAGGCGAACAGCAGGATCTGCTGCCCATCTGACGTCAGGATCCTGATGTCAGGTAGTGGTGGAGATTTATCGATATGCTATCGATAATTATCGATAATTTTTCAATATCGAAAGTAATCGATATTTCTATATAATTATCGATGCTGATCGATAGTCTTCTCCCCCCCCCCATTTCCATTCTGTTTATGTTGTTGCGTGGTCCTGCAGCCAAGCGATGGTCCTAGGGCTGGATCGTCGCCCGTGGAGGGCAGAACCCCTCTGCTCGGAGTTACGCGTTCGTGTTTAAATGTATTTAACTTTAATTGTACAAATAATCTGTATTCTTCTAATTCTAACTGTTTTATTGTAGTTCTCAATAACTCAGAAATATGAATTGTAATAGTACTCAGGAAAATAAACGTGTTATCGCTAGTACAGACAGGATTAGAATGGCGCTTGTCTTTGGAGTTGTTATTTTCGTTTTTCGGTGAAAGTGACAAAAGCTAGCACATCGAGCAGCTTCCATACATGCTATGCAAAGGTCGAAGTTCTAACATGTTGCTGGCTTCGTTAGGATTAAATATACGACGCGACAAGAATTATAAATAACAATATAATAACCTAACACATCTTAATAAACATGAACTGAACATAACTAATATCTCTTCATACGTACAATTTACATTCTTATTAGAACAAGAGTCGAATTTAAACCCTGGCTACTTATCATGGCAGACAACCTTCTAGCAGAAACCCCCCCAAGTTTTTCTCGTAGAAGAAAATACATTTGTTACGTATTTTAGCGGTGATTTTACAATAAGAACGCTGGTTGGCGCCCGTGGAGCGCTGAACCGCTCTGCTCGTCGGAGTGTGGGAAGTTCAAAATAAAATTAGACACAAAGAAAACTATTTGTTAGTTAAATACTGGCATTTATTGAACTGTTTGGCAAGCTGGTTATCGACAGACTGTCTAGCGTTTCAAAATCTCCTCCGAGGTCCTCGTCGAAGTCGTTGGCTAAATCCTCCTAGTCCTCCCATAGATCCTCGTAGTCCAATCAGGATGCAGGATGCAACAGTTCCAAGCGGTAGGCCGTCCTTCGGATGTCCGTACGCCCCCGCGGATCGGCGTCCATCTTTTCCTCCGTCTTCGGGTGGTGGTGGAAAATTCGGTGGAGGCGCGCTTTTCCGTTACACAGCGGGGTGCCCACGTGGGAAGAGAAAGTAGGCTCTACTCCGAGGATCGAGAAAACAACGCTTGAAGGAAATTTATGACTTCCTTAGCGTCGCCAACACTTCAGGAGTCAATCGACACTCCTAAAGACTAACAAAGGACAAGGCCTTCTCAAAAGATTACGTGACTTAGGAAAAAAAACACGATTCGTTTCGGGGCCTGTTAATTGGTGCCTCTTCCTGTTTTCGAGCTCTGCCCAAGATCTTTCCCACGTATGCCACCCGCATCGCGCATCCTTAACAATATTTCTTCAATCGCACGCAAACATCTGCTTTCAAATTTCGCTCCTGATTTACTTATCGATTACGTACAATTTCCAGCCACGTTCAAGCGATAGCGTAACACCTTCCCCCTTATACAAAAGGTGTTTAAATGAAACAGCTTTTCAGTACATACATAATTACTAATAATGATTACAACTACGCCTCCTCTTCTCGCGCCTGCCCCGCGGTAAACGAGCTACTCGGTCCACCCATTGTCCCGCAGGAAGCACGAGTCGAAGAATGATAGTTATATCACATTTTACGGTAGTAAGATATTATTAATCTATTACTATTGTACAAGTCATTTAAGAAGGAACCCACCGACAGACAAGTTCAGACCTGTTCTGCGCATGTTGGCGCTCATTGGTGCCGAAACAAGTTACTATTGGCTATAACCCAACCAACGCTCCCTCGGAGCCAATGAGCTCATTCTACATGCGCGAAACGGGTTCCTTCTAAAATGACTTGGAGTATAGGTAATGTTAAGTAAATTTTCGTGCAACGCATAGCTACTATCCATTAATAATTGAACACCCTAACTAAACTTGTCTAAATATTTCATCCAAAAACGTTATAATCCTTATTCGATATAAAATAATCGTAATGCCACAATACATCCGAAACATACAATTTAACAAAATAACCATACTTATAGAATAAAAATTTGAGTTATACACACTCGCACACTATATAAACGAGAATACAACTAATAAAACTAGTCCAGTAATATGCATGAATAACCATAATCCATAACAAAATAACCACACTTATAAATTGAACATTTAGATTACATACGCACACAACAAACCAAACATAAGATAAATATAATTTTATATAATAACTACTTGCATTAATGCTCAGAAGTATCTGGTCTTATACATGCTAATTTCAGCTTATTTGTATGTACTATTTTATACTTATTAATTCCTAATATTAATTCTACATTTAGATTATCAAATACTCGACTAATCTTATAGGGGCCTGACCAGTTACAATCAAACTTAGAAGTTCTTGGTTCCTTAAGTAAGTAAACATCGTCATCTACCTTAAATCCATGAGGATTACGATTTCTATCATAATACATTTTACTTCTCTCCTTAGCCTTATCAAGATTTTCTGCTGCTCTAGCCTGTGTGGTGGTAATTTTTGTAAATAACTCGTCCAAATGCTGCACAAAAGTTCGCGATATCTGCTCCTTTGCAAATTCGGAAGGTATGAGAGCCCTAACGCCAAAAACCAATTCATGTGGTGTAAAGCCCGTAGCCTCGTGTACAGAGGTATTATATGAGAACATACCAAATCTAATCCAATCATCCCAATCAATCCCTGTGCAAATTTCCTATAAAATTCATTCAAAAATATCAAAACTATCCAAATCCTTTGAAATGCTAACAGTCTTAACATTCAAGGAACTAACAAGAGCTGTAAGGGATTTCAACAAAGATTCCACATGACCAAAACCTAGATCTTGTCTAGAAGCATCTTAAACAAGAAAAAGCAAAGGAAATATGAAGCACTTGTCATCAAGGAATGCATCACAACTGTGTGGCATAACATGAGCAAAATTATTCCTACGTATACAAAATTGTCTTTTACACAAACGATAGTAGGAAATGGAAAATGGTAAGTTATCCGTCTGTCGGCATTTACATTAGTAATAAAAAAAAACTACTTCCATTAAGTTTTACAAACTTCTGAACTTGACTCTTCCAACAAAGATATGAGACGATCAAACACCTTTCTACACCTCCAAAGAGTCTCCCTTCGTGACATCAGTGCCTTTCAATTCGACAGTTTCCAAAACAGCCACGCCAACGAGGATTTGAGTACAGGAACATTAAAAGCATGAGCATCTCATCGGATGTTTGCACATTTGAATTCGACGGAACGTGGCCATAGAAAGATGGCTAGCGAGGACACGCAACGACGGGGAATACATCAGCCCGATCCTGTATGCGTAATATTTATCATCCCGCACAGCGCAACGTACCCTTGGATCTTCAGCGTTTCGAAAACGTAGTGCCTCGATGTACCAATGACATCATCGTTAACGACGACTCTCTTAGAATCCCTGGGGCTACGTGAACGACAATAGATGGGCACACATATGCACCCACACACACATATCTGGTGTGGAACGTGAAGGCACAGCCACCAATGCGAAGAGGCTGTGTAATCAAAGGAGCGGTGCACACGGGCGGTCGTAATAAACGACGCACGGCGCCATGAAAACACTCACGCGAGTCCACATGATCATTCACCTCTCTCTACTCATGGGAAGTACACCTCATAATTCTCGCCTGATCGCAACAAGCACTGAGACTCTATTGAAGTTTATTAATCATTCACAGATTCTAAAAGTCATTTTGTTGAGGATCCCTCGTGCAGTCTTGGTCGCAAAACAATCAGGCTCCACAGCCTCCGCCACAATACCAGGCGCAACAAAATCAGGCTCGTCAGCCTCTGCCACGACATCAGTCGCAAATAAAATAGGCTCCCCATACCTCTGCCACGAACCAAGATACTGCGAGCCCTGCGATGTTCCCTTAAAGGCCGAACAGAGCGCAGGCACCTTTGCCGAGCACAGACTACTTCTCACGGTTCCTGAAGCGGGTTCCCGGGGTTGAGAATTACCGTATGTCAACAGGCGACCGAGTCGATGCATCGTGCCCGACTGAGGCGATCCTCTAAAATTTCCATTTCCCACAGGCAAAGGTAATACTAATAAATCTGAACTTGTAAACTATCTTTGACCTCATTATATTCGGCTGCTGCTTTCCCGCGCGCTAGGAAAACAGATGCCACAATTCTCTCATTTCAAAACATAAGACTTCATCATCCATCCTGTCCACTTCGGAACCTACAATTGATGTCTTATCTGCGCAGATAAGCACCCTTTCCAGGTCCCTCGAATCAGGATTGGAATCCACGTCTATCGATATAGGTTGTGCATGGGAATCATTATACTCGCGGAAATTTTCGAATCTATAAGCTTATTTTCATATTATAACTGATGCTCCATTTTTGAAGCTAGCTTGATGACAGTTGTTAAACTACCTATATTATCCTTGGCAATTAAAAGCATAATGGTATCGTTACGTAGTCCCCTTAAAAACCCAGCTATTGCTTCTTCTATCAGTAAAACTTTAATTCCAACAAGTTGTTCAGCAGTAAATTTTTCCTGCGCAGCTTCTATTCCCTGATCTAAAATTTCATGTACCCGAGTTCCGAACTCCTCAATGATTTCCTGTTCTTTCCGCCGTATACATTTTAATTTATCTTGTGCATTTCTAATATCAAAACTTTGCTCATACGCGGCTTTTATTAAATTAATCAATTCTTCTACGGTCTTGGGTTCATTCCCATCAATTATCCTGCTATAATCGCGTTTCTGCATTCTATTGCGTATTAAGGTCAACAAATAAAATTTATCCTCAAGTCTAACCAGAGAATCAGCGAGTCTACACTGACTAATAAAATTATTTATAGAACTTGGTTTCCCGTCAAAATGTGGAATGAACTTCGCAATCAAATCAAAAGACATGCGCAATGCAGCTTTAGAAACTCCAGACGATGACCCTGACGCATCTACCATCATCGTGCTACTGGATGCAGTGGATCCATTATCCGGAAGGGACATATTAAATCTTGGAAAAGGAGTAGATTGTGCCGGCACCAAGCGTAATTCGTCGGGTTGAAATTCAGAAGTAGGCGCAGACACACCACTTGTTCCTACTATTAACTCCTCTATCTCAGAAATATTACCACCACTCAGACTAGAGTTAGACCTTTGCTTAAATCGCCTGTATCTTTTCGCAAACGGCGGCATTTTTACAAATAATAAACGAGTACCGCTAATGAATAATTTAGAAATAAAGTCACTTATGTATTATCGCTCCGTCCAGTACTCCAGCCCTTATATGGATGTCCCAGCTACGTCCAACACTGACTTCGTTGATCCGGAGTACGTCGATGATCCAGTTGATTTCAACCCCGTGAAGAAATCGTCCGAGCGTCCAAGTCCTTCGAGTCCTTTTCTTAACCGTCCGGGAAGTTTGGAAGTGGCTCAGCAAATGATGCGGATAATGACCGAGTGCATGTGATTTCAGGGGATTATTCGCACGGCCACTGAAATCACCCGTCTCTGGTATTCACCCTTGCTCTTAAGGAAAACCGCGCAAAACCCAAGAGAGAGAGGCTGCACTTAATAAATTATGATATTTGTGTCCATTTTCACGATCAAAAGAAAATTATTTCTATAAAAGTTTATAATAGTTCTCGTTGAATCACTTCAATACGCACTCACGAGCCGGCGAAGTCACTTACGCAAGTGTTCAAAAGTTTATAAAGCCAGTCTTTAGCACTGCAATGACTTTTAAATTTTCCACAAATTATTTTCGAAATCCCACCGCTGTCACCAAAATTTGTTACGTATTTTAGCGGTGATTTTACAATAAGAACGCGGGTTGGCGCCCGTGGAGCGCTGAACCGCTCTGCTCGTCGGAGTGTGGGAAGTTCAAAATAAAATTAGACACAAAGAAAACTATTTGTAAGTTAAATACTGGCATTTATTGAACTGTTTGGCAAGCTGGTTATCGACAGACTGTCTAGCGTTTCAAAATCTCCTCCGAGGTCCTCGTCGAAGTCGTTGGCTAAATCCTTCTAGTCCTCCCATAGATCCTCGTAGTCCAATCAGGATGCAGGATGCAACAGTTCCAAGCGGTAGGCCGTCCTTCGGATGTCCGTACGCCCCCGCGGATCGGCGTCCATCTTTTCCTCCGTCTTCGGGTGGTGGTGGAAAATTCGGTGGAGGCGCGCTTTTCCGTTACACAGCGGGGTGCCCACGTGGGAAGAGAAAGTAGGCTCTACTCCGAGGATCGAGAAAACAACGCTTGAAGGAAATTTATGACTTCCTTAGCGTCGCCAACACTTCAGGAGTCAATCGACACTCCTAAAGACTAACAAAGGACAAGGCCTTCTCAAAAGATTACGTGACTTAGAAAAAAAAACACGATTCGTTTCGGGGCCTGTTAATTGGTGCCTCTTCCTGTTTTCGAGCTCTGCCCAAGATCTTTCCCACGTATGCCACCCGCATCGCGCATCCTTAACAATATTTCTTCAATCGCACGCAAACATCTGCTTTTAAATTTCGCTCCTGATTTACTTATCGATTACGTACAATTTCCAGCCACGTTCAAGCGATAGCGTAACAACTGTTACGTATTTTAGTGGGGAAATTGGGATGAGAACGCGGGTTGGTGCCCGTGGAGCGCTGAACCGCTCTGCTCGTCGGAGTGCGCGGGTGTTATAAATAAAACAAGGTACACGTAACTATTTCAAGTTAAACTTTAAGATATATTTTATCTCTGTAAGAAACTGGTCAGTCAAAAGTATCAGACAGAATGCAAGTAGCGATTCAAAGTCTCCTCCGAGGTCCTCGTCGAAGTCGCTGGCTGAATCCTCCTAGTCCTCCCATAGATCCTTCTAGTCCAATCAGGATGAAGGATGCAGCAGATCCAAGCGGTAGGCCGTCCTTCGGATGTCTGTACGCCCCCGCGAATTGGCGTCCATCTTTTCCTCCGTCTTCGGGTGGTGGTGGAAAACTCGGTGGAAGCGCGCTTTTCCGTTACACAGCGGGGTGCCCACGTGGGAAGAGAAAGTAGGCTCTACTCCGAGGATCGAGAAAACAACGCTTGAAGGAAATTTATGACTTCCTTAGCGACGCCAATACTTCTGGAGTCAATCAACACTCCTAAAGACTAACAAAGGACAAGGTCTTCTCAAAAGATTACGTGACTTAGAAAAAAAAACACGATTCGTTTCGGGGCCTGTTAATTGGTGCCTCTTCCTGTTTTCGAGCTCTGCCCAAGATCTTTCCCACGTATGCCACCCGCATCGCGCATCCTTAACAATATTTCTTCAATCGCACGCAAACATCTGCTTTTAAATTTCGCTCCTGATTTACTTATCGATTACGTACAATTTCCAGCCACGTTCAAGCGATAGCGTAACATTACCAATTCGAGGTTGCGCGGTACGCAACAATGTCATGACGCTACCCACGTGCTTGAGTTTCAAAAACTCGAAAGCGGCAGCCATTTTTTATTTCGATCTTTGGGGTATTCCCGAGACTGGAGAATAACCAGAATGATTCCAGTGGATAAATGTTTGCCAATGCCAAAGAGAAGGAAAAGAGATGGTAAGTAATGATTAATATAATACGTAGAAAATGAAATAGTAGAATGCTATATTTTTATCTATTTTTCTTTTTTTTTTCATACTAGAAAATGACGGTGAACTACCGGACACCAAATCGAACGATACAATAGGTAGTATGAACTCTGATTTTATACCTAAACATAATAGGAAGAAAATATCTTTAGTATGGAAATATTTCAAAAAATCCAACAATAAGAAATATGCTAAATGCATTACCTGTGGTAAAGAATATAAGACTAGCGGGAATACGACAAATTTAAAGGACCACATTAAGAGATTCCATCCAACACTGTATAATTTAAATTACAATGGCAATCCAATTGCTAGTACCAGTACCAGTGTCAGTACCAGTACCAGTGTCAGTACCAGTACCAGTGTCAGTACCAGTACCAGTGTCAGTACCAGTACCAGTGTCAGTACCAGTACCAGTGTCAGTACCAGTACCAGTGTCAGTACCAGTACCAGTGTCAGTACCAGTACCAGTGTCAGTACCAGTACCAGTGTCAGTACCAGTACCAGTGTCAGTACCAGTACCAGTGTCAGTACCAGTACCAGTGTCAGTACCAGTACCAGTGTCAGTACCAATACCAGTGTCAGTACCAGTACCAGTGTCAGTACCAGTACCAGTACCAGTACGAGTACCAGTACAAGTACCAGTACCAGTACCAGTTTCACCAGCCAACACAGTTCAAATCAATCTAGTTATAAATCAATTAGCCCTTTTTTCAAGAGGTCATTTCAGTATGACAGTACTTCTCAAAAGAAAAAGGAATTAGACCATACATTAGCCATGATGATTGCCACAGACTATCAGGCTTATAATATAGTGAATGACGTTGGGTTTCAAAAGTTTGTTCAATTGCTTGACTCAAGATACGTACTGCCTAGCAAATTTACGTTAAGAGAAAAATTAATGAAAACCCTGTATTTAGAAGGGTGCAACAAATTAAAACAAATATTGCACAACATAAACTATATTGCAATAACCACAGATACCTGGAAATCGATAACTACAGAGTCTTATATAACTGTAACTTGCCAATTTATCGACGCAAATTTTAAATTACAAACTGCGGTACTATCGACAAGATATTTAAATAAAGCACATACGTCTCAAAATTTGGCTGATACGATGTTGGAAATATTCAAAGAATGGCAAATTAGTAATAAGGTAGTCTGTATAGTAACAGATAACGCTGCCAACATGATTAAAATGGTCGAAATTTTAAACATTAAACACTTACCGTGCTTTGCACACACTCTAAATTTAGTTGTGCAAGAAAACCTGAATTTAGAGTCTATAAAAGCTATATTAAATAGGTGTAGAGAAATTGTTACATACATGAAACACAGTTCAACTGCTACAGAAATGTTCAAAGAAGAACAAATCAAGCATGAGAAAAACAAGCGTGAGGAAAACAAAAATGAACATAATAAATTGCCAGAAAAGGATCCATGGAAATTAATTCGGCGACTTCTGTAGAGTCTGAAAGAATTTTCAGTAAAACTGAACAAATCGTTTCTCAAAAGAGGTCTAGAATAAAATCAAAAAATGTGGACTTAATCATTTTCTTAAATAAAAATCAATGGCTATTCTCGTACACTATTATTTTTTTTAAACACTTCCTATATTCTTCATTTTGCATTCTTTTCTATTTGGTGTTGAACATCAATTATATTGAACTATTGCTAATTTTTTCCAATAAAGATGACGGTTATATACACTTATATTAGTGAATTGACGTTTCGGAAACAATCGATAATTTATCGATACTAGGGGTCAAATTATCGATTAATATCGACCACCATCGATGGTCACGACTATCGATAAATCTCCACCACTAATGTCAGGCTCTGTACCTCAGAATGCATCCTAATGTGGACATAGATGACTACGGATCTGACGTCAGGCTCTGCGCCCTCACGGCAGACCCTGCTGCCAATCTGACGTCAGATTGCAGACATCTGGTTATCAGGGTAGTAATATACCATTTTATATACATGTTCCTAATAGGAGAAAGTGTACAGGGTGTAAACAAATTATTTGTCGTGGTTTTTAGGGGTGAATAGATCGGTAGACATTTGTGTTAGAAATATTGAAGCACCACCTCGTAAAAGGGGCTGCTTGGTTGAGCGTAAACAAATGTGGCCAGAGTGACGTGTACAGCGACGATGGGCCCGACCAGCGCGGCACCATAGACGTCGTAAATTAGCATCGGGGTCCTTAGGAATTTTCCTAAAGGACAACATGGCACTTTCCATGGGACGGAAGGACAGTCTTCTCCAGACCTCGAATCGAGGAAGACCTACCAACTTTACTTTTGTTCTTCATCGAAATAAACATATTTAACGTTTAACTTTGATAGTGAGTTATCTTTCAATATTTAGTTTTTATCTTACATATCAGAAGTGGGATTTACTTTAACCATACGCGTCGGAGTGTATTTGTGTGAAACTTTGTGATCGTGTCAAGCTGTGATAGCGAACAATGGGCCGATCTAAGGGTGAAGCACGACGGCAGTCGCGCGATTGCTCACGGGGACGTTCGCGCAAACGTGGACAATCGAAGGACCAGTCACGTGAGAGTTCGCGTGTGCAAGTGCGAGATCGTTCAATGGAACATTTGAGGGATCGATCACGAGATCGTTCGAATGATCGCTCACGAGATCGGGGTAATAGTTCTTCGCGAGATTATCGGCGAAGTTATTCGCGAAACCATTCTTTGGATCGTGAGCGAAGTCGGTCTCGAGGACGTGCGCGAGACCAGGAGCGGCGACGCTCTGACGATCGAGCGCGATATTATTCGCGAAGCCATTCGCGAGATCGTTCGCGCAATCGGAGACGTTCCGAAAACACTTCTTCGTCGGAAGACTTGCGCGCTACGGTGAAACAGCTGAAGCGAGAATTGAGAAGTGTACAGTCCAGATCCGTAAATGACGAATACACTGTGCCGAAATTTGATCCGTCGCGGGACAATGCAGATATTGAACAGTGGGTGCGCCAAGTTGATCGACTCGCGCGGCGATACCTGTGGAGTGATGATAATATCATCATTAACATTTCGCGCAATCTGAAAGGGTATGCACGGCTAGTATTTGACGAGGAGCAAAAACGTGACCACACGTGGAGGTCATTGAAAAATATACTCGTCCAGCGGTTTAAGCGACCGTTACCGTTTGGTCGATTACTGCACGAAGCGTCGGAGTATTCGGCACAACCTGGACAAAAACTGGGAGACTATTGCTTTGAGCAGCTCGCTAAACTGCGCGCTTTAAAACTTAAGATTCCGGATGCATATTTGGAGGACGCAATTATCGGAGGAATTGGTGATGAGAGCATCCAGCGGACGATCCGTTCGAATCGCTACGAAGACGTCGACGCTTTGTTCGCGGCGATGACCGAAATGGGAGTGATGCCCCGAGCTTCAACTTCAAGCAAGGCGGTGGTGTCACGACCAGCAACGTTCAATCGCGGAGCATATCCTGGACGAGCAGAGACAACGGCCTCGACTTCAGGGGCAAAACCTGGTGGGTCAACGACGGCGGGAGCACCTCAGAGGCCGGGTATTACGTGCTACAATTGTGGGGAAGTAGGACATTTTTCAACAAAGTGCCCAAAAACCCCTGTTACTTGCCGTTTGTGTGACAAACGGGGCCACTTGGACAAATTCTGTGCTCGAGTGAAAAGGGTAAACATGACACGGGATTGCAGCGACTTCAACTTGTCTTGGAAAAACTACGACAACACAAACTGACACTTAATTTGAATAAGTGTTCATTTCTGATGACGACCATTGACTATCTTGGGCGGGAGATAAGCGCCGAAGGTGTCAAACCGGGCCGCAGAAAGATAGAAGCCGTGTTGGCGATGCCAAGACCCACCTCCGTAAGAGAAATTCGACAATTCCTTGGGCTGGCGGGATATTTTCGCAAATTTATAAATGGCTACGCGACCATAGTTACGCCGTTGACCACTTTAACAAGGAAGAATACGGTATGGCATTGGGGAGACGCGCAAGCAACTGCGGTTGCAACGGTGAAAGAAGCCCTCACTACGCGACCAATTCTTGCGATATTTGATAGCGCGCTTCGGACGGAACTACATACTGATGCTAGTTCGTTGGGGTTAGGTGCTATTTTATTCCAATTTACATCGGAGGGAAGGCAGCAGGTAGTCGCGTATTATAGCAAGCAGACAACCTTTGAACAACACGATTGGAAAACGATAAAATAGCATGGGTAGTACCACGAGCGACGCGTTTTCAAGTTTGTCGTTTATGCCACGATGTCGCCGGACATTTAGGGTTAGAAAAAACTCTGCGGCGCATACGCGAAAATTACTGGTTCGCAGGAATGTCCGCGTTCGTAAAAATACATAGGAGCTTGTTTGAGTTGTACGTATTACAAAAGAACGTCAGGGAAGAAGCAAGGAAAACTGCACCCCATTGAGAAGGTTCCGGTGCCCTTCCATACTATACACATTGACCATGTCGGACCCTTCGAGGTCAGCGCACGGAAAAATAAGTACCTGCTTGTCATTGTGGACGCTTTCACGAAGTTTACGATTATTGAACCCGTGAGGGATACCAAGGCGAAACGGGCAGTGAAAATTTTGCTCAACGTAGTTCATTTATTCGGAGTCCCGTCGCGTATTGTCAGTGATCGAGGTACTGCGTTCACCGCGAGAACTTTTAAAATATTTTGTACGACGTATGGGATTCGTCATGTTTTAAATGCGGTCGCCACGCCACGCGCTAATGGGCAGTGCGAACGATACAATCGAACCATTGTGGCGTCGTTGGCTACAACAGTAGCCGGAATGGAGTCGAATGTATGGGATAACTACGTCAAACAGGTACAAAGTGCAATGAATACCAGCTTTAATAAAGGTATTGGGACAACACCAACGGAGGCGTTGATGGGATATAAGGCCAAAACCACGGCGGAGGCACGAATCCTGCATGAGTTGCAAATCGAAGTACAGCGTTTGGACTTGAGTGAGCTTCGGGAACAAATCTCGAACCACATATCAGAGGACCAGCGACAGCAGAAAGAACGATACGACAAGACTCGACGTGAAGCAACACGTTACCAAGAGGGAGACCTGGTTATGGTGGAGATCACGAGCGAGCAGGCAACAGGAGAGAGCAGGAAGTTTCATCCGAAATTCAAGGGGCCGTTCAGGATTTGTCGAGTCCTTGTAAACGACCGATACGAGGTCGAAGATTTACGACAGGGAGGTAGACGGGCTAAGACAGTCGTCGCGGTCGATCGTCTAAAATCCTGGGTTGTAGCAATCGAGTGAAAGTATGGTGTATATAGCTAATATTAGACTTTAGTAATTTTACAGATATTAAATGAACAGCGACATAGGACATTTATGGCATGACAGTTGGGACTGGTCAGTGTCGTCGCTGCAGCAGCGAAGCATGGGCTTCTGGACTATCACTACGACAGTGAGGGAAAAACCACTGTCGAATGAGATCCGATATCATGACATTAGTGAGCATTGTTGTTGCTACTATTGTATGATTGTTTTATGCCACAGGGTCGACAGGGACGATATGGTCACTGTTGGATGGTGATGAACCGATATCACAGTAATGATCGGGGTCTTACCCATTATTATGTGATTGTACTCGATATCATGACATTAGTGAGCGTTGTTGTCGCTACTATTGTATGATTGTTTTATGCCACAGGGTCGACAGGGACGATATAGTCACTGTTGGGTGGTGATGAACCGATATCACAGTAATGATCGGGATCTTACCCATTATTATGTGATTGTACTCGATATCATGACATTAGTGAGCGTTGTTGTCGCTACTATTGTATGATTGTTTTATGCCATCGGGCCGGTAGCGATGATATAGCCGCTATCGGACGGTGATGAACTCGATATCATGACATTAGTGAGCATTGTTGTTGCTACTATTGTATGATTGTACCGAATCATCATGACAGCAAGCGAAGGTCGCTACTGTATGATGCAAGAATTGGATCATCAGTCATCAGCTGCAGATCGAGATCATCAGCTGCACGAGTTCAACATCTTACATCGCATCGGGGTTGCTGAGTGTCTGCACACCAACAACAAAGATACTCAACGAGCAACGAGCAAATGATGCATCGCCAAACAACTACACGCGATGTATTCATCTTCCATGGTCGTTGCTATGTAGCGAGAAAGAGGATTGATTTGAAGAAGGGGAGTATCGTCAGTTGACGAATATTTTTTGTTTGTTGAGGGAATTTCTTTGTCAATCTTAGGAAAATATTATCGATATAGACGTGGATACTCAGATGTGTTTTTGATTCTTGTGTTGCAGAAAGTAATATAAAATTTAAGGACGACTACGTGCTTGTGGACAAGCACAACTGCAGGATGGCCGAGTGTTAGAAATATTGAAGCACCACCTCGTAAAAGGGGCTGCTTGGTTGAGCGTAAACAAATGTGGCCAGAGTGACGTATACAGCGACGATGGGCCCGACCAGCGCGGCACCATAGACGTCGTAAATTAGCATCGGGGTCCTTAGGAGTTTTCCTAAAGGACAACATGGCACTTTCCATGGGACGGAAGGACAGTCTTCTCCAGACCTCGAATCAAGGAAGACCTACCAACTTTACTTTTGTTCTTCATCGAAATAAACATATTTAACGTTTAACTTTGATATTGAGTTATCTTTCAATATTTAGTTTTTATCTTACATTTGTTAAAAAAAAATCCGCCCACAAAATTGTTTATAACGCTGAAAATTAATATTAAATTTTGTCTACATCAACGTAATCTATGCGTTGAAAAGAGAGGAGATTTAAAAGAAACCATGTCGCAAACCGTTTACGGATTTAAGGCTACTTATTTAGTTAGGTCAATGCATCTTACTCGGTTTGTTTAGGGGTAGGTATGCATACCACTGCCCGGTTCGCGGAGGCCCGTGATGGGGGCGACGTACGCGAGTACATTATATGTGCATACAATACACTCTTGACGTGCCTCAGTGAGTCAAAGAGAACTATTTACGTGACGATTATGCAACATGACTGTTTACATGTACTCTATCTTGAAGTTGAATAATACTTTTAGTTTGCCAAATGTATATTCTTTATTTACATCATATACATTATAAAATATAATTCTTATCTTTTATATATATTTCGACACAATATAATAAAAGTTTTAATTTCTGTAATAATAGCAAATGTAAATTTTATCACTACTCAAATCATAAATTGCCTTATAAAATTATAAGCGTGATATGTTAATAAAAATAAATAGGACGCGGAAAACTTTAGAAAAATATTAGGAGAACTTTACAGAGTTATTTTTTAGACTAATCAATAGGTATATAAGCTGGTAGAGAACCAATCGGAGGTCGTTTTAATATTTTAAGATCAGAAGGGACTTGTGATTCACAATTATCTTCAACTGATTCTAAATGCGAATTATCATTTGATATTTCAATTAGGGTATTAGAATTAGCCGCGGTTTCCAATCTTTTTATAAGCTTTACTTTTTTCAGGATGTTTTCTTTCTTCTTATCAAAACTTTTGCTTAAACTATCTGGTTGTTCGTAATATCTAATTCTGCTGTCATTGTTAAGAGGAGGAATATTCCTTGATACAGACTGTGTTATTTGATTTTTTGGTACGTTGTGCTTTCTTTTTAAATAGCTTTGCTTGTTGGAAGATAACTGTGGCTTGTGAGGATAGGGGCAATGTTTACCTTTACTGCATTTTTCCGTCTTCGCAAACTCAGGGCACAGATTTTCATGACGCTGCTTACACTGCAAAAGGAGAAACTTCCAGTTCTGAAACTTTTTTTCTTACACGTGATTCATACATTTATGCAGCAAGAACAGCATGTGACAAAATATGTAAACTGTATTAATATTGAATTGCTACAATATATTAATAAATGAATAATTTTAGATTGCCTCGCCTTTTCCTAAATATCCTACCTTTTTAATATCCCATAGTAAAATAAAACACGTGAATACAACAAAGACTGTAAAACCTAAATACCTTTAAAGAAATATGTTATATTTCACAAATTATGGCTATATATTAATTAAATAGCAATACACAAAGTATCGTGGACGAAAATATTAAATTTTCTACACTCATAGAATCCACAATCAATCTAAATAAATAAAATGTTACACTAACACGAGTCTGATTTTCAATGATATTAAAATTATGAAAATTCAAATATGTAAGCCTGTGGAATATACGGCTTAAGGTATTTCTAATAACTTTTTATTTATATATTGCATGAAAAACTATGTGCAAAATTGATATGATTTTAAAGGAGGCATATGTTGTGCAAATTAATTAATTTTCTGAAAATAAGATTTCAAGATCAATTTTAACTTTTAAATGGAATCTATATCTTTTTAACACAAACAATGGAATATAATAGAATAACTACCATGAGGTAATATAAGTAATGTACAGTATGATTTTAAAAATATGCCTCATCTTATATGTTGCATCTGAATGTTTTTGAACCGAAGAAGCCTACAAACTTAAAGCGTGGAGATTGAAATGTAATATATTACAAAATGATCTTTGATACAACTACGTACACTTTTCTGTATAACAGCAATATTCTACAGATAAGTATTGTCTTTTGTACAAAACTATAAGGCCTCAGATACACGGGCGTTCAACGCCGTTTTCTTTGCTCTGACACGCTCGCGAAACGGCCAGACTCTCTCGCACGCACGGCCGACCCAATGGCCGCTCGGAGGCACAGTTATAATGCGCGACCTGTAACGCGCCGCATGTATCTGAAAAGGGGACCTTCAGGTTTGGCAATTTCAGAAAATATTGATACTTAGTGTACGTGAAGGTCTTAATTTTCCAAAGCAGTAAGGCGCGCTTTTCAGCCAAATTCGAGAAAATCGACTTTAAAAAATTCTAAGTTCCCTTATATGCAGGGTGTTCCTTTACCTATAGTCAATACTCTAGGGGGTGATTATACAGGCAAAAATAAGACGAAAATCAAAAGTGAGGAAATTGCGTTAAAGGTTTCGTTTTCGAGAAAATTGATTTTGAATTTCACCTAAATACGCGTGCATCGTAGGTGCGTGCCCCCCAAGCTCAAGGGAACTCAGTAATTTTCAAAGTCGATTTTCTCGAATTTGGCTGAAGTCTGAGTGAAGACCTTCATGTACAACTAAGTATCAATATTTTCTGAAATTGCCAAACCTGAAGGTCCCCTTGTAAGGCCTAAAACTACTATAGTCTACTATACGTTTGAGTTCTCAATGTAAGGGGACCATCTTCTGATTACTTTTAAATTAAAAAAGTATACATTAAAGGATATATTATCGTTAAAAATCTATACCAGATCACATGTTGAGAAATTTAAATAATCAGTAAGAACTATTATGGTATCAGTAAAAACTATTATATTATTGATGTAATTCTTTACTTCGAATTTACTAGCGAATCTATGGGGTAAAGTATTAATATTTCTTTCTGAGATATTTTATATTAATGAATATGGCCATAAGAAGTATCAGAATTTCTATATAATATATTAACATTTATAGTAACATGAATATTATATGTATAAAAACTATTTGAATATATTATTATAATTTACAAATTAGACATAAATAATAAAATTGAAAAAATAACACTATTACCTTGTGACCTTTCGCGCAGTATCCCTGTAAAAACTCAATGCAAATTGGGGTGCTGGAAGAAACTTTAATGTGACGGTAAGGACAGCCATCACGCGTACAGCAACCTTCCAAAAAGTATTTGCAAGTTGGCATTTTCTCAGGACCTACATCATGCGATAACGGGCACTTGTCTAGCAAACAATTTCCTTGAAGAAACCTAAAAATATTTAACAATTCAATGTGAATTTATCAGGCTGATATACAAGAAAATAAATTTACTTTTTGCAAAGTGAAATTTGCTTTTTGTCATGACGCTTTAAGCAAACTCCTTTTTCATGGTTTGAACAATATCCAAATCGTTGAAATATTAAACAAGGTTGATTGTTCTTCTGCATTTTGTTACGTAGTATTTGAATACTTTTTTGTTTCACCTTGTTGCTGGAATTAAAGAAAACTGATACATGTCAATCATATAAGAATCTGTAGCGCTTATAGAATCACTTTGAAAGATTATGAATATAAGGGAATGAAAAAATGATTGGAAAAAAATTGGAATGACTACCTGGACTATGCAAGGCACAAACATCAAGCAAAAAAAAAGGATACCTGCGATGGTGAGAAAAAGTATAAAATATTAAAAGAGTCTGAAAGAAATGCTATGAAAATTATAATAATTCATGATAACTCAATACTAAATCATGGAATTAAAAATAGAGGAAGATAATAAAATGCATGAATAACATAACGAAGTAATAAGACACTAACGATGGAAAGAAGGGCATAAATAAATAAAACATGTCGATGGCTTAGTGCACACACATTGTATGTCCATTTTTAGCGTTTTCGAGAAAAACATATAATGAATATAACGAATAAAAATATTATTTTTTACACATTTATAAAAAAGATAAAAATGTGATTTTTTTTACAGCATAAAGAAACAGTCAGGAACTATTTATTGCATGTAAAAGCTCAATTTCATAAAAAGTGGACATACAATATGTGTGCACTAAGCCATCGATGTGTATTTGTTTCATTATCTAAGAAAACAAAAACAGGAAAATAATAGTGAGAAAGGCCTTGCTACTTGTTAAGGAAATTTTAAGGTACTAGGACCTCAATGACTATAGTTACACAACGTCAATTGAAGACACTTGTTGAGGAAAATATGCAGGTGTATCGTTCCAGTTGCGTTTATTTAAAAACTTTGATGCTCTTTGTTTAATTGTTTTACGACTATACCATTTATTTAAATACTTTTAAATATGTACTTTATGACGTGGGTGCAACATAGCACTGCCTCATCAAACTGTGAGTTTCAAAAGTCAAATGTATAAAATCTTTCTTAACAAGTGGATAGTTTTGTAACATGGTATCTTAATCATCCAATAAAGAATAGCATAAGAGACATCGCAATTGTATTAAGTGATTCCTAAAATACTGACGAGGTTCATTATCTTCTCACCATTAACTTGTAAGATTGATACTATGAATACCTCACATATTAGAATATTAGAAATGAATGCTACTGAAACAATATCATTTTTTTTAAATTTTAGCAGCTTAATTGACTGTGGGTAATTATACTTATTGAACTCATTTTAATACGGGTTAAATTCTAACAGTTGATACAATGGTAAAGATATTAAATTTTTAAGCATAAGGAGATACTCTAGTGTAACTGCCCGTTTTTCAATGCTATCTTCGGGAATTTATTTGACAAAAACTATAAGTTTATACTGCATGGCATTGTGCCTGCATATTAAGGTATATTGAAGTAAACCTCAGATTTTTTTAGCTTTTCGATCGCATATATACATAGATATAGCCGGTGGCGCAAGCGTCTTCAAAAAAATTATTTTCCGTCGAGCGATGATGTGGGGACTGTTATAGTCATCTAAAATGGAAAAACTAAGGTTCATTTTCTTTATTATGATTGTCGCTATGGTTTGAACCACGGAGGCCTACTAAAAATAAAAATTTGCAGAATGAAAACCCCCACATTGTGAAAAAAGGCGTTCGATTGTTACTAAAAATTTAGCTGTTTTCTTTCCATAAAATTCATTTTTTGCGAGATAGAAACTCGTCCCTGGTTCCAACCATAGCCTGTTATGTTGTGAACATGTAAGCAAAAGAGCTACTGGATCCGGCCCATTGGTTTTAGAGATAAGCAATCGCCCGACTTAAAAAACCTTGTTTCGAGAAAAACGCGTTTAAAGTTTTTACAGACAATAGTGTCGTGCGGGAGGCACTACCTTTGGACCTCTACATCTCTACTAATATTTCGAATTTCAAAAAGTCGCTTTGTAGAAATATTTGTCACACCAAAAACTACGAGATAATGCAAAAAATTGTTTTTTCGACACTCCACACTAGAGTACGCCCTTAAGAAATGAAAAAGACACACAATTATACTTATGAAAAAGATAAAAAAAATGCAGATAATATAAATTAGGAATTAATTTCAGTTTTAAAAGGAAAACATGAAAATTCTATTAATTCTACGCAATAATGTATAAAATTTTGTATACCTAATGTTATTTTTATAATTTACTTTCTGTGATATGTTAGTTAACAATTTTGTTCCACTAATTGTTTTCATAGTGAAGTTTCCTGACGTTTCTTTCATGGACTTCACTCTACATAATTTTTTTCCATCAGTGGCTACAATAAATTTATCAGTTTTGATATTTGTTGTCCGTTTTCCTGCACATAACATGTAAATTTATATTGCACAGTTATGTGATTTTATATTACAGTAAAAAAGCTTCAAATTGTTATGACTTACTCATTCCTCCGTAGCTTTTACGGACTAACTGATTCTTAGAACACTTGTAAACAATCCCTCCAATTGTAATAAGTTCCATTTTGATATTTCTATAAAATATATTTAAATTTTATTAATTTACAAATGATAGCTATTCAATTTATTTAATACTTATGTAACTTATAATACATACATATTCTTCTTCTGTTCAAGGCTTGTATGTTTTTTAGTATTTGTTATTCTTGGTATAGTTCTGTCTATTCTGTACTTATTTATTTTAGGCTTTATAACTGACTTTATAAAATTAGAATCCTTGCCAACTGATTGTTGTAAAGCATTTATTATTTTTGTTTTTATAGTCCTTTGAGATGCAGGTTTGCTACTTTTTAACATTGAATTTGGTGATTTCTTAATTTTATAAAGATCTCTCTGAGAAACACTTGACGATCTTCTGGATCCTCGTCTAACACGCACAAGTTTTCTCCGCGATAAAATTACAATATTAGAATTATTAGTTCTCCTTTCACTATGAGTAATTTTTGATGAAAGTGTACTTTTAACAAATTTTAATCTTGAACAAACTGGATGAGGAATATTCGGCATTAGTATTTCTTTCTTTTCCGTTGGTTTAGACTGCGCCGAGGAAGACAATTTTTTCATTAATTTTGGATTAACATATACTGACTTTTTTACACTCTCTTCCTGTACAGAATTCTGTTTAACATTTGTAGTTACATTTACGGGACTACTTTGTACGCTTTCCTTAGAATTAAAAACCCTATTAATTATTTTTGGATTAATGTGCACTAAAGATTTCATATGCAATTTTGGATTGATATGTATAGCAGAAGTTTGTGGTTTAAAATTTGGATTAATATATACATTGGTACTCGGTAATTCGTTGCATGGGTTACAACTAGAAGTTTTAGATACTTTATTAAATCTTGTAAGGCCCAAATAATGATTCAAAAGAGATGTTTCCATGTAGCACGATTTCTCCGATGAGTTCTTTTTATGATGTTCTATCAGATCTGAAATGGATGAAATTAGTATTACACCTAAAGACATAATTAATTTTCTAAAATTTAACACAAGAAATATTTGTTTCCATAAAATGAATTCCATTTATACTATACATATATTGCGCGTAACAGAAAGATGGGAACATCGGATTAACTCGAACATATGAAGTTGTTGAAAAAATGCTTCAGGCAAAAGTTGGAGTCTACAAAGAGGCATCATAGGTGACCTTGATCATGACCTACAGTCAACTTCGTCTTTGAATCTTGCACCACTATTTCCGACACCAGAAATGAAAAGAATGGAAAATTGAACCAAGATGATCTTTACCAAAGAATCCTTAAAGAAGCTGCACTCATCGATCCGGATTTCATCAAAAGAGCCATATCCGTCCTTCGTGAACGAAACTCATTGTCAAACCGTGAATGCGTGCACATTTTAAACACTTAATATAAAACATTTTAATCTTTCGAATGCCTTTAGCTTAATCAGCGGCCAATCTTGCCGTAATCGGCTGGATAAACAGTCTATCTTGCCTTAACCAGGTAGATCAAAGGTCTATCTTTGACCCAATAACAGGACTGCAAATGTGAAAGTAAAATGTTCTGTTTATTTCTTTTTTGGTGTCAGAAATAGTGATCCAAAATTTAAAAATGCAGTTGACCTTGAAATCATCACCCCCTAAATTTGACCTCTAAGTCATGATCAAGGTCACCATCAGATGCCTCGTTGTAGACCCTCAAACTTTTGTCTGAAACATTTTTTTCGAAAACTTCATACTTCCAAATTAATTCCGAGTGAAAGTTCCTATCATCTTAATAATAAAAGGATGTTCCTATTTTCTTTGAGATTTCAAAAAGCTGTATGATAAACTCAGTTTCCACTAAATACTGATACTACGAATAAAATTTAATATTGTAGAAGAGCAATAAAGTAAAGATAGTTTGTCAATATTTTGATACCCTTAACAATTAAGAAGGAACAGCTATGGTAATATAGTTTCCATTTAAAACTAATTATTTTTTTCACAAATCTCAAATAAAAGTAAGCAAATGCTTAGTTAATACTTATGTCACATGTAACATGTGACATAAGTATTAACTATATTATCTATTACTATAAGTAAAATAAGTGAAGATTAGATGTAAATGAGTCTTCTTGTGCTTGAGGATTATATAAAGTTGCTAACAAAAGAAGAGGGAAGTGTAAATAAGATGATGCAGACGCTGGAAGATATTTAAAGAAAAAAGATTTTATACCAAATACATAGAAATCAAAGATATTGAAGTTCAGAAGCGGGAGAAAGAGAAAGTAGAAAACAGAGTTTATAGAAAAAATAAATCTTGATACTTTGGGCAGAAAATAATACTAAAAGCAAATATAGGACAAAGGATATAATACAGAAAAAGGAAGATATACCACTGCAATCGCCAAGAAAAGAATCCAAGATGTTGAAATACATAGCCTTTTTACTTGAGGCACAGACGAGGTATAGAATAGACCTATCACTTTACGAATATTCGTGTTACCACCCAAACTGTGTTACCGACCCATAATTTGAGGACTGAATTTAGCGGCCTCTGTTCATGAACAGCGTCCAACTCAAGAACTACTCTGAAATGCGTTGAAATACTGAAAGATGTGTGCGTGCTTGTATACGTGTGACTTGTTTAGAGAGAGAGTTTAACATATAGGGCAGGCTTTCGCTAAGCTATGCATTGGCTCGGTTTGTCAACGACTCACGCGGATTTCTCTCTGAAAACCTATTTCGGGGATCAGGAGCCTATATGGCTATACCTCGTCTGTGTTTGAGGCAAACAAAAAAGGGAAATTCACTTAACCAACTGATGGATAATGCAGACCAAATATATTTGTATGTGAATGATATACCTTATGTTTTGTAATAATTATTATAATAATAATAAAGCTTGTAACACTTTGTTATATCATTTTTTTAGCAATTTAAAATATGTTGTAAACAAATAATAAGTAATAAGTAACCTGTAATAGGACCAAGGTGCCCGAGATGTGGAGAGGACGATAAAACTCCCCTCCACTTAATGACACAGTGCGAGGGTATGGCGGGTTAGAGACAGCTAGTGCTGAGGGCTGCCTTCCTTTGCACGATAAATCTGGGGGGACATAACCGTGGACAGGCGTCTCGAGTTTGCACGAGAGGCCAGACTAACAAGGTGCCCTCTGAATTAGGATTGCCAGTACGGGTTCGGGCACAATGGCCCAGCAGGACTGAGTGCCCAGAAATTGTCAAATAATAATAGATCTGTAATTACTAACTTTTCTAAATCATTGCAATAATAAATAAAAATAATTATTAAAGGGGCAATATTTAAGATAAGAAAAATTACGGGAAAGAATATTATGCACTATTATTTAGTTCCAAGTGCATGAATATTGCTACGTCAAATTAATTGTTGTTTCTTGGTGATAATTTGTACTGACTACTGAAATTGATTAGTAACCAGGGACTTACAGTTCTGATTAGACTTCAAACCCACTCAAAGGAAATTTTTGCTAAGTAGGAATATAAAACCTCTTCATTAGTATAATTAAGATACATTGCATTATTTTATAAGTATGTCACATTGATAGGAGGACTTGAAATAAGTCTGCCATAGTTTTGTTCTAAATATATGTATAAAACATACATTGATTGAAATTACTGATTTCACTCATGTGACATAGTATGTAATTATGAAAAGCTCATTTCAATGAATAAAATGCTTATAAGTTGCAAGAGAATATATACATTATACATTGTTTATTGGAAAATAAATACTTTTTATAATTCAAAGAGACGTAACAAAACTAGAATTGAAGGGTTTTTGGAAAAATACCATAAAATAAACATGAGAAATGATTAGAAAAATGATACAAACTATTAATTAGTTCCTTTTTAAACAAATTATAGTTAGCACAATCACAGGTAACTGTGTAAAATGTAGATGCATGGGTTTGACTCGAGCACTAGGTATTTGGTACACTGTCTATTACTGGGTCGTTTATTTCAACCATTAAAACGAATAATGTGTATGATGTTTATGATAGTAAGTATCTACTTTAGATTTTTGCAAGATCTGATGTACACACTGATGAATAATTAATGGTAATTTCAAAGACTATTCATATCAATATCTGCATTAAATCTTTAGTCTACGTGAAAAAGTATCATATCTTTCGATGTTACGCCATTATTATTGTTACACTTGTTTTTGTGTATGTAATACATATTTGTTGATAATATAAATCAACATAAATGAACCTTTGGAAAAGCTTATTAACACTAACATTTTGGATGAAAAAAAAATTAATCATTTGTTGTCAGCAAAATTGAAAAAAGAACATGCTGTGTTACAGGGTTAGAGGTCAGCATTGTAAACATTCTTTCGAAATAGATTGTGCAAGTAAACCAACTAGTATTTAGCATTTCTATTGTAAAATCATGATTGTGCTAATACATTTGTTGACAGAAGAACAGTCTCCAACAAATTTTTAGTATATTTTTATTATTTTACAAACTTTTGTTATTTTAAAGAATTGTTATAATTGCATTATTTTCTACTTTCCAAATCTATAGACCACTACTGTGATATAATGATATAACAAGTCTGCCATTGTATTTAATTACTATATTAGCATTGAAATGAATACTCAAAATTGTAAACTTACGCGTTAAGTATTGAATTTCTTTTAACAAATTTTGATCCATATTTATAATTTTTATATTAGTGTTATTGAATAAATAATGTGACCAATGTTACATACAATAACTTCACGACAACACTAATTCTTTTTGTATTATATCGTTCTACGCACGCAGTTCTATACCACTGCCTTTCGCCATACGGTCACGCAGAAACAATCTACCACACTCTACTGTTACGCTATCGCGTGAACGTAGCTAGGGAATTGTGTATGATCGATATGTAAACTAGAAGCGAAATTTGAAAGCAGACGTTAGCGATGTTAAGTACTGTTACGTATTTCAGTGGGAATATTGGGATGCGAACGCGGGTTGGTGTCCGTGGAGCGCTGAACAGCTCTGCTAGCTGGAGTGCAGGTGTTTCAAATAAAACAACGTACACGGAACTAAGTTAAAACTTCAAAGTATATTAAAGACTGTTCAAGAAGCTGGTCAGCGACAGAATGCCAGTGGCGTTAAACGAACAGCTCCTAGCTCGTCGACGACAAGACCCTCCTGGTCCTCCCATAGATCCTTGTTGTACAATTAGAACGATGACATCCCTCAAGCTTCGGCAGTGACATGAAGTAAGAGTACTCTTACTTCATGGTCAGTGGGTTGTTCTCTAGCCGGCTCTCCGTCCTTGCCCCTTCCTTCTCGCTTCCCTCCACTCTCTGCTGGTGGTCGAGGCCCGATTTCCGATTACATAGTTTATATAGGCTACATACATTAAATACACATCTACCAGGTAGGTAAGCGCAACCCTCAGAATCAAGAAGACGTCGCCCGAACAAGATTTATAACTTTATGACTTTCGGCCTCTTCCGACCTGAGTTTTTACCCTTACAGGACGACAATTATTGAAAGGGAGGACAGAATTTTAAGTGGTTTTACGCGACGAGCCACTGCCCGCTCGACGAAACTTGGCACGCAGATGTGAAAGGAAAAGTTAAGCTATTTACTATCCTTGCCCCAGATAGCACACGACGTCTATAAGCCGTCTTTAAGACGTCTTGAAAGTCTGAAAGACGGCTTATAGACGTCGTGTGCTATCTGGGGCCTGGTCTAACTGTAATTTAAAAGCTATTGAATGCAATCTTAGGCTTTCGAACGCCATCTGAGTTCAAGCATCAGCTACTAATACTGTAAGGACGTGTTCAAAAACTAGCAAAGAAAAACCCCCGAGAAACACAACGCGCTCTACGTGTTTATGAGCCCTGATAATAAACTCTTCCCCGTCCTCCGTTTCAATTCTCGCTCCTACGTACACTCAGCTCAAACGATTGTGGCCGATCGAGATTCGATTGTATTCGAGCTTACTAGGGTCGGCTTTTTTACATAGTGTTGCGAGTTGCGATCCTCGCTCTAGCGGCGTTTAACGCAAACTCTCACAGCGCGAAGTTTGAAAAAGAAAGAGTTAAGGGTGAACCTTACTACATTAGAAAGTTTTCTTCGCCTCCTTCCTTATCGCTCAAAAAACAATATATTGATAAAAAAAAAGAGGAACGAACATACGAAGAAGCCTGTTTCTTCTCTTCGCAATTCATCACCGACGTTGTAACAGACCAGTCGTGTTATAATAAAACCAAGTCTCGATCAATCCCAAAACATCTTCGTTCAGTTCCCTATTCTTAATAGTTCGAAATCGTTTAACAATTTAATCTAGTTCAGTTCAATGAGTTTTATTGAGTTCTAAGTTAATCATTACAAGAAATTTCGTTCGTTTAACTTCACGCGTTCGCGAGCAGAGTCCTTCAGGGCTCCACGGACGTCGGACCAAACGGAAATTCCTTCAGGCCATCAGAATTCCCCACCGGCCCCGCAACAATAGCTAACATTCTACAGTATTTCATGAACATGTCGAAGGCACTGCCAAGCCACATGTTCCCATCTAGAACACTTCTAATTCATGTTGTAACACCACTGTGGCACCATCTGCCTATGATTGTCATAATTATATAAATCTGCGCGATCGGCTCTGTTCGCGATGCTGTAGCGTAAATGACACCAAGAATAAATGTCAAATGATTTTTATTGCAATGAACCTCAAGAAAAATCATAATAATTTTGATACTATAAACGATAAACTTGTAATGTCCAAAGTAAATAAATCAACGGATTTATAATGGAAGACACAAATAAATAATGCGGGATGGTGGGGTAATAAGGAAAAAAAATGGAAACGAATGCCATGTGTTTCGTAGAGATGGCAAGGGTTAGAAAACCAGAATACTGAAATGAATAAAGTCTTGTGGTATTTTATTCGTAGCAGTCTTCATAGATTAAAATCTGAGACGCTCATGTTAATGTTATGTAATGAAGTTTGGCGTGTGATGTCTGCCGATTAATGAGGCGACGCGAGTGCGCGTACTATGAGCTGAACGTTGTTACGAATTGATGCTCATGCTCTAGCTTGGTTGGTAACTACGATAACAAGAGATACGTCGTACTCGATAGACGCCTTTTGAACCGTTCAATATTAAAACCTTTAAAAACGTTATTCGCTTCTATTTATTTACTGCGCCAACAGGTTATGGGCCCAGGTACAATAGTCGAGTAATTCTATTAGTAAATAATCTAGAAACGGTTCTAGTCGCAGTTCGCGGTTCTAGTCGTGGGTCTAGTCGCGGTAAATACGAATCTTGTATCCTGTTACGCGCGGTCTGCACGTGTTCTTTCATCAAGATGCCCGACGAGTTATCGGCAAGGAACATTACGAAGTTCAACGGTACAAACTTTCTAGGATGGAAGTTCCAGATGAACATGCTACTCATTGCGCACGGTTTGCGTGAACTTATTAGCGGGGAAAGAGGAGTGCCGGCTGAAAACGCCGATGAAGCGGTCAAAAAACTGTGGAGGAAGGATAACGTACGTGCAATGTTTCTTATGTCCTCTTCAATGGAATACGACCAATTGAAACCTCTATTAGTTTACACCTCAGCCAAAACTATGTGGGATAATCTGTGTGTTATACACGAGCAAAAATCTGTATCTAACAGACTCATGTTAACACAGAAGTTTCACGAATACAGGATGTCTCCGGGAGACAAAATGGTGCAATATCTAGCAAAGGTGCAAAATATGGCTGCACAATTGAGAGACGTTGGGGAAAAGGTATCAGACACAACTCTAATGGCAAAACTGCTTGGAAGTCTGTCGTCGAAATACGCAATGCTGCAAACAGCGTGGGACAGTGTGGACCCCGAAAAGCAAACGCTCAACAACTTGGTTGAAAGACTCATTCGAGAAGAATTCCGACTAACTCTGGAAGACTAGGAATCCGGGGCTTTTGTTGCACACAAGAAAAGTAATTATGCAAAGAAGAGCGGAAAAACGAATCCGAAGGAGATGAAATACGTGCGAAAACCAAAAGATCGCAAAGACGTAGAATGCTTCAGTTGCGGAGAAAAAGGTCGTTTTGCGCGCGAGTGCAAAAGCAAACGACGGGAGAAAACAACAGAACAAAACAAAAGTGAGAGCAAAGGACGAAACTGTGCATTCGTTGCAGAAAAGAAGATGAAGGAAGAAGAAGATGGCATCGTTTGGAAACGAGGTTTAGGAAGTATTAGCCAATAAGAAAGTATTAGCCACCAGTAAGCAGGACGTCTGGCTAACTGATAGCGGGGCATCAAGGCACATCACTCACCGACGCGAATGGCTCACAGGCTATCGTCAATCGAGAGTTGGCGGAACTATATTCTTGGGCGACAACAAAGAGTGCGACATAATCGGCGAAGGTACTGTCTTAATTAAGAAATACGTCGATGGAGCGTGGCATGATTTGCGAATAGAAAACGTTCTGTATGTTCCACAAATGAAAAAAAAATCTGTTCTCCGTCGGTATCTGCACGTCCCGAGGTTATGAAGTGAATTTCCAAGGAAATCGAGTTGACATAAAAGAAAGTGGTATAGTGCTCGGCTCGGGAGTCAAGCAATCGAACAAAATCTTTCGTATGCTCTTCAAGGTAAAAATTGTTCCAGCTGACAACGAAGCAAACGTGTCAGAAGTAAATCTACAAATTTGGCACGAGCGACTCGGACACTTAAATTATCGCACGTTGCGGAATCTAGTAAAAAAAGATCTCGTTGATGGAATCCAGTTATCCGACAAACAAGCTAACAAGTAAGAGTAGTAGTGTGTGCATCGTGTCAACTCGGAAAGTCCCATCGACGAGTGTTCAAAAAGGAACGTGAACGAGCCACGACTGTACCAGGAGAAGTCATACATACCGACATATGCGGGCCAATGAGTATAGAATCTCTGGGAGGCGCTAGATTCCTACTGATTTTTAAAGACGATGCAACAAGTTATCGATACATATACTTTCTGCGTCACAAAAATGATGTATATCAAAGATTCAAGGAGTTCGACAAACTAACTGAAAACAAGTTTGGCAGAACTATGAGAGTTCTAAGATCAGACAATGGTCGCGAGTTCCGAAACAAGTTTATGGACAACTATCTCAAGGCGCGAGGAATCGAGCGAGAATACACAGCTCCGTATACATCAGAACAGAACGGAAGAGTGGAATGAGATAATCGGACAATTATTGAAAGTGCTAGAACTATGATACATGCAAAAGGTCTACCTTTATTTCTTTGGGCAGAAGCAGCCAATACGGCAGTATATTTGTTGAACAAATCGGGCAGTGGACAAGGCAACAAAACACCATACGAACTCTGGAAAGAGAAGAAACCGAATCTACAATATCTACGTAACTTCGGATCCGAGGCGTATGTACATGTACCAAAACAACTTTCAACCAAACTTGACGTTCGTGCAAGAAGAATGCTGCTAGTTGGTTACGATGGAGATTCCTCCAACTACCGGATGTTTGATCCTGTCACAAGAAAGGTGTCAGTGTCACGAGACGTGGAGTTCAACGAACAGATAGGGCAAGTCAAGCTAACTATCAACGACGATAACGATGATATAAATGACGAGATTCTCCTAGTTGGCGATAGGCAAGAAGAAGAACTTGAACAAGGAAGCACATATATAGAAAATGATAACAGCAACGACGAAAATGAACTGAGCAACGACGAAAATGAAGTCTTCCTGCCAGCTCTTGATACCAACAATACCGACAATCCCACACTCCACGCGCCTTCACCTACACAGAAGCATGACCTGAGGGATCGTGGAACGATAAAACGACCACTTCGCTACGAGTCAAATGTAGCGGAACATGAAGAACCCCTCACCTACACAGAAGCTATAAGCAGTAAAGATGCAGTCAAATGGATGGATGCAATCGACAACGAACTTAAAGCTCACCAAGAAAATGGAACTTGGTTCTTAGTAGAAAGGAAACCTGGTATGAAAATTATTGATTCCAAATGGGTTTTTAGGATCAAGAAGCATACGCAGGGCAACATAAACCGGTACAAGGCAAGACTCTGTGCAAAAGGTTTTATGCAGCAGAAAGGAGTCGACTACATGGAGACCTTCTCGCCGGTCGTACGATTCGACTCGCTGAGGACACTTCTGGCAATCGCAGCAGCCGAGGATCTTGAACTGGGTCAATTCGATGTGCAAACAGCGTTTTTACACGGTGAACTAGAAGAGGACATATTTATGGAGGTACCAGAGGGTCTTGCAGCTGAAGAATCTACATTTACTGCACAGAAAAATGTGGTGTGTCGGTTAGTAAAATCACTTTATGGACTCAAACAAGCACCGCGTTGGTGGAACAAAAAGTTTTGTGATTTTCTGAAACGTTTTAAATTTAAAGAAACAGAAGCCGACCACTGTATTTTTGTGGGAAATGTCGAAAACTCTTTCGTATATTTAACCTTATACGTAGACGACGGTTTGCTAGCTACCAAATCTAAATCAATACTTGAATCAGTAATAGAGTATCTAAAAAGTAACTTTAAAATCACGATTGGCGACTCAAGCATGTATGTTGGTTTACAAATCAGTCGTGATAGAAAGAAAAGGTCTATTTTCATACATCAAGAAGCGTATGCGAAACGCATAATCAAAAAATTTAGTATGCAAGATGCAAAACCAGTGGGCGTGCCGTGTGATCCACACACAATATTATACACAGCGATCGAAAAAGATATTAAATCCGAGAATGTACCATATCGTGAAGCTGTAGGTTCTCTAATGTTTTTAGCAACTGTGTCACGTCCAGACATTGCTTACTCGGTGAATTTAGTTAGTAAACATTTAAACAATCATAGTAATGAACATTGGCGAGCGATAAAAAGAATTTTCGTATATCTTAAAGGAACCTTAGACTACGGAATCGAATATTGTACCGCTGAAAGCAATTTAAACCTAATCGGGTACTCTGACGCCGATTTTGCCAGTGATGTTGAAACAAGAAGGTCTACAACTGGCTTCTTGTTTGAACTAGCAGGCGGTCCTATCACTTGGTCGTCTCAAAGGCAAAAACTAGTCACCCTAAGCACTACCGAATCAGAATATGTAGCAGCCTCAAGTGCATGCAAAGAAGCCATATGGGTGCGAAAATTTATGCAAAATCTGAATTACAACTTTGAGACGGCAACTGTGATTTATATTGATAATCAAAGTGCAATCAGACTAGTCAAGAACCCTGAATACCACAAGCGAACCAAACACATCGACATTCGCTTTCACTTTATTAGGGACAAATTAGAAGCTGGAGAAATCATTGTCAAATATATCCCATCGGAGCTACAAAAGGCAGATATATTCACTAAGCCACTGCCTAAACAACGTTTCAAGTCCTTGTGCGAGAGCATGCGTGTGATAAACATACAAACCAAATGTGAATGTACAACATATTTAAAAAGGGGAAAGATGAAAGAGAAATAGAGATGACCAAAAATGTATATATTTTTTTAAATATGTTATATATATTCATGTTTGTTTATGTTTAATCAATAAGAGATTCTACTGTATACATATTTCAAATATGTTATCAAAAGTGACCATATGTTTTAAATACGTTTGACAGGTTATATTATTTAAAACACGAGATTATATGAGTTTTTTTTAGGTCATATGATCTATACGCACAAATGTATCCTTGATAGGTTATATGTCAATTTGCGGGCGAACTTTCATAGTGTGGATGAATAAATGAACAACATACTTCACACTTAAACGGTGGGAGTGTCAGGCCGGTATTCATAGTCGTTGCTCAAGCGTGAGCTTAAGAATTTCTTGACAAAGTCGGCCTTATTCGAATAAGCTAAGCTTAAGACGTCATGTATTCATAGTCCGAACTTAAGATTTGCTTAGTCAAGAATATGGTGCTTAAGGCTTGCTTAGCCAAGCAAATGCTTAAGCAAATCTTATATTATGTTCGGCAATTTCCGGAAAGTTACTAGCGTAGTACCCAATGAGGAATGGTTTTCACAATCCGTCTGCATTTGGGGTCAAGTGATTTCTCCCATTCCCCGCGAAAAGAAATCGCAAGTTTGAAAAGTACTTAGGTTAAATTAGCATTAGCATGTCTTTTTAGGCGATGTCATTATAAGTATGAAACTGAATTTCTGAACGTAGAAAAGGAATTAGCGAAGATATCAATATTATCGCACTATCTATTTGCTAGCATACACATTCTGTCAATGTAATTATGTTTACCATATAGAGTAACACAATATCTTTATTAAAAATCTTTTATTATATCAATTTGTGTTAATAATTCATTTACAAATCAATTATGTATGAAAATTCCGTTACTGGTGAATTAATCGAACAGCCAGGCAATTAGCGGTTCACAAGCAGCAAATCCATTCTCATTTTGTACATTTTGAACTAAAGGCCTGTAACATATATCATAATTAAAAAAATAAAGAGAAAACTTGGAGACTAAAAAATGGAGTGGTATTCGATCACACAATCGATTAACCATAATACTATTTCAATTATGAAATAAAAAAATGAATGAAAACCTACTTGCACGTTAAGTGAAAAATATCCTTTTCGATTTCAGAAAATTTCATCAATATTCTGGAATCTCGTGGACACTAATGTGATGTACCGTCAATGGCTCCATCGATACCAGGAGGACTGATTGCTTCGTTTCCTCTCTCAAAATCATTGTAAAATTGATGATTCTCCTCGCATGCTTCGAGATCCCTTGGTAATTTTATATAATCCAAAATTAAGCTGGCAAGTAAGCGACTTACACAAAAAATAATTCTGGATCTGCTTCTGCCCAGCAACAGCTGTAAATATTTTTTAAAGAATTTCCTAAATACACACTCTTCAATTATGAATATTTCAGATGTTAAAAATAGTATATTAGAATTCTAAATTACCTGAAAACTTGCAGTTGCATATCACAGTAAGCATACAAGTAGTTGCAATTGCCGTGGAATGGACAAGCCACAGTTGTCAATTTTTGCAAGTCCTCCGTGGATCGTTCGTAAAATACCATAGAGTACGGGAGTCCTTGCCAAATCGATAACGCCTTTTGAATTTATCGTCATCGTAATGTTTAAAAGGATTTTGCCTGTTACGAATATAACCTCTAATAACAGGCCTATTGCCCGCTATATTATCATCTATATCATCGATATCGCTAATATCAATATCCTCAATATCACTAATATTAATATTTTCAATATCAATGTATTCAGGATCCATTAAATCTATTTTTCTCTGAAGTTTCACTACACTTGCTTCTTCGCTCATTTTACACTCACTTCCTTTACCAAGTAATGGCGTTGAATGGCGTATAAGATGGTCTTCAGTCAACTAAAACGGTGACTTGAAAATCTAACCTCACTTTGCTCGAGTAAGACCGTTTTATGCTCGAATAAGAAGTTCATAATCGACTATGAATACTTACGTTCTTAAGATGATCTTAAGAACCGACTATGAAACATGATTCAATAAGGATTGCTTGACAAAGTAAATACTTGAGTAAACGCTTAAGACGATGCTTATTTGTCGACTATAAAACTAGACGGGGACTTAAGCAAATGCTTAAGCCGATCTTAGTCTTAAGCAACGACTATGAATACCGGCCTTAGTCTTAAGTAACGACTATGAATACCGGCCTTTAATGTCATGTGTTGTGACTCCCGTCTAGCGGCGTGTAGTATAAACTTCAGAGGCGCGAAGTTCGAAACGGATCACACGAATGTAATAGGAAAGGGTAACAAAGTGAAGTTCGCACAAGCCCGAGGGGTTTGAAAATAGTTAGAGATTCTTTTAATTAGTAAACTTCAATATTATAAATTAATCAATACCCACTTGGAAACGGGTGTTTGAATAAATGAACTCCACTTTGATCCCTTCTCCTAAGTGTGTAAAATCAGCGTAATGATGTTAAACGCTTGTTTTTTGCAAAATCGATAACCGAGACGAATCAGATCAACGAATAGGAATTTAGCTAACTGATTAGGAAATTTGCGATTGGCTCTTAGAAACTAAGACATTTTGGTAAAGAATAAACAATATAAAACCGATGGATCTTTTGTGAGGGACACTCGAGCCCCGAGAGCGAAAGCGAACGGACGTTCTATAAAAGTTTCCTTATTTGTATCATTTCAAACCGTTATTGAGTTGAGTAAAGTTATCAGTTATTTGTGTTAAATTGTTTTATTACTTTATTATTATCGTTAATATTATTTCTACAACTAAAATCCGCGTCCAGTGAGCAGAACGCCTTAGCGCTCCACGGGCATCGTCCCACGCCTGGTTTCTCCAAGGGAAGACGACATTCCCCAGACGGCCACGCCACATTTTGGTGACAGCGGTGGGATCCTGCAAATTCGCCGGCTCGTGAACGCAGGATTCAAAAGCAGCTATCTGGAAATTCATGCAGCCCTCCTTCCTGTGTTTGGAACTTCGGAGGAACTCTCCTGCTCCAGAGGACCTTCTTCGCCGGGATCTACCTGACAACGGAGGCGGCATCAAGTAATCGTCTGCAATTGCGTGAGAAATCGAAGTTTAATTAAAATACTCAATTTAAGATTCAAATTGTAAAATTAGGGTGGTATAATTATCGTTGCGTTGTTAGTTCTTAGTTGTTAAGATTAGAGTTCTGTATTTACACTGTGAAAATGCCGCGTAAAAGTAAAGAATTGCCAAAACGTAAAGGACGACAATTACGTTCGAGTAGTTTACGGATTTCCGAAATCGAGCCTGTAATTGTTGAAACGTCGAAAGATCGAAGGACATGCCAACTTACTCTTGTCCAACCGACGAGAGCCCGCAACTTTAGATGAATTGATTAACCTTCTAAAAAAGGTCTTCGCGCAATCATTTAACGTCCATAGTTTGAACGCGGAGTTAATGCATCTACATCAGGACAAAAACGAAACGGTTGAAATTTTCGGAGCGCGAGTCAACGAAATATTAAATGGCGGGTTAGAAATCGCCATGGACGCGTACAATCCGGGACAACTAGTTGGTGTTAATGACCTATTAAAGAACACAGCAGTAATCACTTTCATTAAGGGCCTTTGGAATGGAACCGCACGGTTTTACTTGAACAGATTAAAGGACAGTAACAATCTACCTGACCTCGAAACTGCAATTAACGTCGCGAGTAAGATAGAGTCAGAATCGGCCGATCATTCGAGGCCCCCCTCATTTTCGAAACCTTTTGTCACTGACGTAAAAATATTTAAGACAGATTTAAAAGATTATAAGTGTTATCAATGCAATCAAACAGGGCACTTACGCCGCGATTGCTCTCAGGGAACTCGAACGCATTTTTCCAACCGCGAGGAGATTAGATGTGGGTACTGCAGGAAAACGGGTCACCTCGAAGCTCGTTGTTTCAAAAAACAAAACCAGGGTGGTGTCCGGTCAGAGCAGTTTAAACTCGAAAGGGGTTCCGTGAGCGGGCGCGACGAGGACCCAACCCTTAATTGCCAGCGCCACCAACGGGGTTGTTTCCAGGTCAGAATAAAACGATCGGGTTCTTTGCATCTGATTAACTTAACCCACCGTTGCTTCCAAGAAGGGTTCGCCTGTTTCCTTATCAATACGGGTTCTCAATTTAACCTAATAAAACAGAATGGTATAATCTCCGATATGATAGTAAATAACAATATCGTCTACAAAATCACGGGTTTTGGTTCAGGGAGCATATTTACCCGCGGCGAAGTTCTCATTAAAGTCCATCACGTCGACGTGAGATTCCAAATTGTCGATGACGATCTTCCCATTCCTGGGACGGGGATTTTAGGAATGCCGTTTTTGGAAAATCAAAATGCGATAATGAAATTTGGTAATGACGAGCCTAATAGTCTTCAGATCGGTGATGGGGAATTCTTTCTTCATTCATCCTCCTCCTTTAGTTCACCCCCTCGTACTAGAACCCTTATAGCTTTGCCTGTCAAGGAATCTGGAATGAAGGAAGGTTACGTTAGGAGATTGACCACGGATCCAGGCGTTTATATAGGAGAAGCGTTAGTTACACAACAAAATGGGTCTGTTAAACTATATGCAATCAATACCACTCCCAATCATGTCACCGTAACTATACCACCAGTTGAATTGGAGGCATTCACGGAGCGCCCACCTTCGCCACGTTCGGCCCGTACAGGAAATCCTAATGTGGATCAGCCGAGGGCTGATTCGAATAGATTAGTCCAGATAGCTAAATTATTGGAATTAGATGGTTTGAATGAAGATGAGCAAATTAGTATTCTGGAAATTATTAAGGAATTTCCTTACCAGTTTTATCTTCCATCCGATAAATTAAACTCCACGAATACCATCCAGCATTCGATCGAAACTGTAAATGATATCCCAATTAACACAAAACAATATAGGTCCCCCCCCCCCCCGTTCACAAAGAGGAAATAAGGAAACAGGTCAATGCATTGTTGGAAAAGAAGATTATTCAACAGTCTAATTCTCCTTATAACTCACCTGTTTGGGTGGTTCCAAAGAAATCAGATTCCACTGGTGAGCCACGTTGGCGCATGGTCATAGATTATCGCCTGCTGAATGAAAAAACCGTTAGTGATGCCTACCCACTTCCTAATATAACTGAAATATTAGATCAACTCGGAGCAGCGAAATATTTTAGTACACTTGACTTGGTTTCGGGTTTTCATCAAATCCCCATGGACCCAAAATCCAAGTCAAAAACCGCTTTCTCTACCCTCAACGGTCATTATGAATTTAATAAAATGCCTTTGGCTTAAAAAATGCCCCGGCCACTTTCCAACGATGCATGGACTTAGTTTTATCTGGCTTACAGGGAGTTGAGCTGTTCGTGTACATGGACGACATTGTCCTGTATGCCGATTCTATAAAGGAACATTCGTATAAATTAAGGAAACTCTTAGCCCGGTTGCAAAATGCAGGTTTAACATTACAACCAGAGAAGTGCCGATTCTTGCAACGCGAAATTACATACTTAGATCATAGTATTTCCAGTGAAGAAGTGAAACCAGATCCCGGAAAGATCAAAGCCGTGAAATTCTTCCCCATTCCTAAAACCAAAAAGAATATTAAACAATTTTTAGGCCTGGTCGGTTACTACAGACGATTTATTCCGAATATGACGAAAACCGCCAAACCTTTAACGCGATTATTGAAATTGGATGTTCCTTTTATTTGGAACAATGATGTTCAATCTGCCTTTGAAAATCTACGCGATACAATTTGTTCTGAACCGTTATTACAATTTCCCGACTTTAAACAACCTTTCCTTGTGACGACTGATGCCTCAAATTATGCTGTGGGAGCCGTGTTGAGCCAGGGCCAAATTGGTAGGAATCTTCCTATCGCATACGCGTCAAGAACGCTTAACAGTGCAGAAACCAATTATTCCACCATTGAGAAGGAATTACTCGCAGTTATTTATGCAGTTGATCATTTTCGCCCCAATTTGTATGGACAAAAATTTACGTTAGTAACCGATCACCGACCGTTGGTTTGGCTTCATAGCGTAAAGGACCCCATTTCTCGGATCATGAGGTGGCGAATTAAATTAAATGAATACGACTATAACATAGTATACAAACCGGGGAGAGTAAATTCGAATGCCGATGCATTGTCCCGTAATCCTCCGGACTTTAATAATAGTAATCAAATTCCTTCTTCATCAACCTCGAACCCTTTAACTAACTGTACCACGACGGACTGTACTGATACCTCGTCCTTTGAGCGATTGCGGGGGGTAGTCGTGGGCGCCGACGATGCGCCGTTTGCAGACTCTAAAAGGATGGAGGACACGGATTGTAATAGAATATGGGAAATAATGAAAGGATAATAGCTACCATTTTCCTTGCCCACGAGAGGGAAATCAACAGTCGACCTGAGGTCTTAGCTGGGATTGATCACTCTGATGATGGTTCAAATAACAGTGACGCTCACCTTACGATAGGAATAGTTGAAACAAGTGGATCTCCCATTAAAAATGTAGTGGTTGGAGGATCGCTCTCGGGAGGTCGTAAAGATGTGCTCCGACAGGCTCGTCTCACTTGGAACATCGGATAGGCTTTGACAAAAAGCACCCAGTCCAGGTGCACGATCTGCTACCCGCAACTTGTGTCTAGTTAGGGGTGACGAGCCAAATTTAGAGGCTGAAAGATGCCGGACTTTGTTTGAGACCAAGTTTGTTAATGATGGGACACGATCCTCCGTTAGAACAGCCTCAGGGAACCATGACCTAAGCAAACAGAGTAACACTAGAGTCTTACTGACAAAAACGACTTCATTAACGCCAATCACTCATCACCCTTTTCCCCCTAATATCATTTACTCCAAAGATCATCTCTATATGCGGAAGGATAATTTAATTCATTTTTTTCCCTTGACTATGAAATTCGATCACAAATTACTAAAGAATTGTTGGATAAACGTAAGTTCACCCTCGAACAGCTCGGACCACATAATCCCAATGTCGGAGAGGCAATGGTTTTCCCTGATACAAGACTCCTTAGCTTTCATCTTTTTGTAAAAGCACGTGCAAGAGAACAAGTAAACCATGTCCATCTTAAATCCTCGGTAATCTCTCTCAAACACTTTATGGATACCCTGAATGTCAAAACAGTTAGCATTTCCAAATACAAAAATAATATCGAGCCTATTAGTTGGGACTTCATTGAATATATTTTGAAAGAGGAATTAAATAGTTCTGAGTATACAATTACTGTTTGTACAGGCGAAATTATAATTCCCCTGCCAGCTAGGAGATCCCTTATTATTAAATAATTCCATGAATCCGTCATCGGGGGTCATCAGGGTATCCGTAAGCTCTTCAATAGAATTAGAGAAGATTTCTACTGGCCATGTATGGGGGAGGAAATAAAGAATTTCGTCAGTTCATGTCCAAGTTGCCAGAGAAACAAAACCCTTTCCGTTAAAACTAGACAGCCAATGCGAATAACCGATACCCCTAAAAGAGCGTTTGAAAAGGTACAGATGGATATCGTAGGACCCTTACCAATGACAAAGAGGGGTAATCAGTATTTGCTAACTCTTCAAGACAATCTTACCAAGTATTCTGACACGATTCGGCTTCTTAGTATTGACTCTGTATCCATGGCCATGGCTCTGCCTGAACAATTTATCGGTAGATTCGGGTGCCCTCGAACAATTCACACTGACCAGGGGAGTAACTTCGTTAGCAACATTATGAAAGCTTTCTGTAAAATATTTAAAATACAGAGAATTACCTCAACCGCGTTCCACCCACTGTCACTGGGATCTCTCGAACGGGCGCATCGTGTTTGCACAGATTACCTGAAACATTATTGTACTAAGACCGACTGGGATGATTGGATTCGCTTTAGCATATTTTCTTATAATACGTCAGTCCATGAAGTTACTGGTTTCACTCCCCACGAACTTGTGTTTGGGGTAAAGGCGATTATCCCCTCCGAGTTCATTAATCAAGCAATTCCGTGAACATTTGTTGACCATTTGGATGAGTTATTTTCAAAAATAAGCATAACCCAGGCTGTAGCAGCAGCAAATCTAGAAAAGGCGAAACAGAAAAGCAAATTGGATTACGACAGAAGGGTCAACTCCTATAAATTCTCTGTAGGTGACGATATATATATATATACTGAAAGAACCAAAAACTTCTAAATTCGATTCTAGCTGGTTGGGACCTTACAAAATTATTAGGATGTTTGATGATTTGAATGCGGAAATAGCTATAGGAGCTGGTAAAACTAAGATAGTTCATACGAACAAATTGAAATTAGCCTGTGTAAGATTGGATCCCTTATAGATACTTACCCTTATCATGATACAGTTTTTGTATTCCTTTATTGTTGGAATGTATTACACCACCTTGGCCGCAGGTTAAAATCACTTTATCCTATTTGTTTGTGAATTCAACGCCGCGTTAGTTTATAATTGAAATTGCATGTATTACCCAGAATCAATCTGGAGACGTCGTGACTTGTAGACAAAATTGTAACAAATTGTAACACAGTGAACATCCTGTAGTGTCTTTCGAATCGCATTCTTCGCGGGAACCCAGGTGGACCGAGTAGCTTGGTTACCGTAGGGGAGGCGACGAGGGGAGGCTCAGGAAAGCTTCACTGCGCGAAGTTTATGTATAGATTAAATTACGAATGTAAATCAAAATGGATAAGTGTATTTTTGGAAAAGCTGTTTCTATTAGGAAATACCTTTTAAATAAGGGGGGAAGTGTTGCGACTCCCGTCTAGCGGCGTGTAGTATAAACTTCAGAGGCGCGAAATTCGAAATGGATCACACGAATGTAATAGGAAAGGGTAACAAAGCGAAGTTCGCACAAGCCCGAGGGGTTTGAAAATAGTCAGAGATTCTTTTAATTAGTAAACTTCAAGATTATAAATTAATCAATACCCATTTGGAAACGGGTGTTTGAATAAATGAACTCCACTTTGATCCCTTCTCCTAAGTGTGTAAAATCAGCGCAATGTTGTTAAACACTTGTTTTTTGCAAAATCGATAACCGAGACGAATCAGATCAACGAATAGGAATTTAGCTAACTGATTAGGAAATTTGTGATTGGCTCTTAGAAACTAAGACATTTTGGTAAAGAATAAACAATATAAAACCGAGGGACCTTTTGTAAGACTCACTCGAACCCCGAGAGCAGAAGCGAACGGACGTTCAATTAAAAGCTTTGCGAATTCCTTATTTGTATTATTTCAAATCGTCTATTGAGTTCATTAAGGGGGTAGACACGGGTAATGTAGCGCTCTGTATACCGACACAATCTGGCCCGAAACATGGATTTTGTAGAATATATTGTTCGTCCTTATATGAGCGAATTTGGGCAGGTCTCATTCGAAAGAGGAAGGTTCAGTGCAGCGCGTTCTGCTCATGGTTCGAAGAGATTGTGTTGATATCTAATAATATGAGTGTTGAAAGTAGAGCAAAAGTCGACAAAATACACCCGCAAGAATCAAAGTATTTTTAGGTAACTAAAAGAATTTCGTGACTCAAACGATGAGCAGAGCGTGCTGCACTGAACCTTCCTCTTTCGAATGAGACATTACTCAGCTCAAAATCTACTCATATAAGGACGAATAATGTATTCTCGTGACTGCATTCCCAAATACGAGTTCCGCTATATTGGCGATAATATAGAGCAAGTCACGTGACAAATTTAGTTCAGCTAGTGGATACGAGATAGCGCTTACTCGGGAGGACTGCCAACGTGGAATCATAGCGAAACTGAGGCGTTAGCTGGATACATGTGCCAAAGTAAAAGCGTGATGTAATTAGTCAGTATATGCATTTTCGTACGATTGTAGGTTAGGTTATATGCATTTTAGGCATACATTGACTTGGAACTGCTGGGAACTGTGTACATTTACTAAATTAAAGCTTTTACTGTAACACATACATCACTTAAAATCGCTGTCAAATTTATGTTATAATTATATGGCCACATTATTTAAAATAAAAAAAAGAGAGTTTAGAATTTTTTTACTAATACTGGAAATATTGATTTGCTAATATCATATTTTCAGAATGTGGAAGTTATACCAATTATTTGCAATTATTGTTCTTATTATTATTATTCCGACTATTGTATATAACATATAACAAGGAAAAGTCTCCAAATCGGTCAACAGTTGACTCCTTGATTTTTTTTTAAAATTCTTTACGGTCCTACCCTGATAACCAGATGTATGCAATCTGACGTCAGATTGGCAGCAGGGTCTGCCGTGAGAGCACAGAGCCTGACGTCAGATCCGTAGTCATCTGTGTCCGCATTAGGCTGCGGTCTGAGGTACAGAGACTGACATCAGGGCCTGACGTCAGATGGGCAGCAGATTCGCATCAGATCCTGCCGTTCGCCTGACACGTATAACAGCGCCATCTAAGGGTCACAATTGGCAAACAATTTCTTACGCGTGACGTCACACGGCCGTCCCCACGCGTGACGTCACATGCACGTGGCTACGCACCAACACATTTGTACCGTGATTGCTATCGGTGTGTCCCCCCACCCTTTCTACAGCGCGCAGGGAATTTGTAAGCAGCAGTTTCGGATTAGATTATATTCACATAACCTACGAGGTTTATTAAATAAGTTCTCAATTTATTTGGAAAGGTATGTATTGTTTATTTTAAGCGATAGTGGCACATATATATAATTAACTCTGAAAACAAATAAAATATTAGTATAAAATTGAATTGATACTGGGAATGTATCAATCCATGATTATTTTATTAAACGGGCGCTGAAAAGTGCCGATTGATGTTCATTGTGAACATCGAGAGGTTCTTTACGTTTGAATCAATTAAAATGGGCACTGAAAAGTAACGTTTGGTTTCTTCGCTACTGTAAAAGGAGACACACCTCTACTTTTAATGGGCACGGACCTTCAAAGGTCAGCTTCTTCTTCGGGCTGCTGGTCGTCCGTCCACAAATCGCGGCGCATTCGCGATGCATTGGAGGCTGCTGTCGCGCGAGGACCATTCTTCTTACTTCGAACCCTTTCCTTGGCGGCTCGAAGTGCCTGCTGCATCGACCGTTGAAAATCAGATCGGAGCGGCTTGATGAAGTGCGGATTTCCAGACACCGCTTCTGAAAAAGTAATGCACGCAAAGTACGTTAGCATAATTATGCATAAAAACACGGAAATGCTTATTGCTTCGTACCGTATATTGCCATCATGATACGAGTGTTGTACAACGGCCTTTGGCCTGTTCGGCCGAACCACGTGAAGGACCGTGTGGCGTCGTCGACCAGTGCTTCCTTCAGACAAATCCCGACCGCTTCCTTCATGCTGAACCCACCCACGTATTTTAAATACTGAACCTAAGCAAAGTAAGTAAAGATTGATGTAAGTATGTATTATATAAAAGTAAATAAAAGCATAATTTCGTTTTCACTTACCACATTAAAATACGCTTCGTCGTCGATGGTCTCGAAACAGTCCACCTCCTCCGGTGACGAGAGAGGAATGACTGCTGGTTTTCTTGGTGGACCATTACGGGTGGGTTGCACACATTGGAGAACATTCTCCAACAGAGTATTCATTCTTCTGCAAGCAGAACGGATGGAGACGTAACGTATTAATAAACACGATAACATGCAATACTTACCTTAGCTCCGTCTCGACGCGCGCCGTGCGATCTTCCAGGCTCCTGCGAACATGAACATTTATAATAGAAAACTTCACACTATCAATATTTTTATAACAAAAACAAAAGAAACATGTAAATTTACCCATTAGCAGAAGGTTGTATGTGCACTGTATGGTGCTGCAACGGCTCATTTCGAATGACTGTGGGGCGTGCAGTCGACGTCCCTGGATCGTGATGATCCCTTAATGTTGCGAGGGCAGGAAGAGTGGCAGCAGCAGGACTGTTCTGTAACATAAGAACGTTACTTGGATTAGTCGTAGAAAAATCCTTTGACGTTGTTAGATTATTAGCTTCCTGCAGGATTGTCTTCAAATCCTGGATGTCCCGATCGATGGATTGCTTCGGCACGGTTGACGTCTTCTTTTTCGGAGCTTCCTCTTCCGAAGAAGTCGTCTGATATCTCGCTGGTTTGGCGACCACACGCTTCTCTCGCTGCGACATGTCAACCTGTGAGTAAAAAGTATATATTACAATACTTAGCAAAGGCGTGTTGGCTGTTTTTCCCATTTTATATGCATACATGCAATATTAACCGAACCCAAACCTCAAGACGAACTCAGGTAATGTATTACTCAATAATTCGAGTGTAACTCGATAAAGGCTATAAGAGTAGGAAACGTAAAAAAAACGACCCATGAAGAAATATTCGAACCAAACGATAAAATAACTCATCAACAGAGATTAACAAGGATACGTGGAAATATAATATTACTTATGAAGAGCAATACAAAAGGAAAGTACAGTACAAAAGAAGAAAATGTAAATATCATAGAGCATGCCACTCACCAGAAAATAGTCGTAACTTACCAAAAAGAAGAGACGAAGCTAGAAAGGGAACATTTTTTTTTCATGGTGGAAATCCCTAACGGATACCCCACTCCCCGTGGGAGGGGTGAGATTATGTGGGGCTTGCACCCACTAAAACCACCATGGTGACCGCCTGACGCGAGAAGCTACACAAGGGAGAGGGACTAGCAGCGAGATACATCTAGCGAAAATAAAGGTGGAAGAATTTAAATACTATGGATCTTACGGCTTCTCGCTGTGCGTAATAACAGCAACGATATACCTACGGGGTTCTGAGAGGTTTGTGTCAGTGGACATACTACAGCGAAAAGGCATTCGATAACATTTGCCACGAACCTGATCGGGGGAGATATATAAAATTTCAGGGCTCAATGTGGCGCTTTTATATATGCCAAAAGCCGAAGACTCTATGCCGACATCATAAAAATTATCGACTTCTAAAAATTTTGTGATACCCAAACGATACGAGTCATTGTCCATGTCAATATTGAAAATTATGCAGATCGAGCCATCGTCTGAGATGCAACAATTATCGCGTACATTTGTGCCTAGAGATATGTTATTAAATTCTATCTTACGGTACTGAGAACAATGGGTGTCATTAGTAAGGGGTCTAGATACGCGAATAGAAAAATCGACATTACGATGAATGTTTGTGCCGTGTGATTGTATCTCCCTCATCCTGTTGGAAATTTGTTGGAGAGGAAGAGATGGCTTTTTAAGAAATTTTTTAAAAATGGACATGTTGTTTTCATAGGGAAAAGCAGAACATGAATCTAAATTACCAAAACGTCTGACATCGTTAGTTAAGTGAAGAAGACCATGAACGTTATAACTATTAAAAGTTGGGCCGTATAATTCTTCGTTACGAAGAACAAATTTCTACAAAGCGGACTCTGCGAATCTCAAGTGTGAGCTCGATGAAGATTCTGCAACCAAAATCCTTATGGCCGCATGTAAAATTAAGAAGTGCTTGTATACTTCATCCTTGAGTACATCATACAGTACAACTGGCCCTGTATATAGAAGGAACTGACGAAACTCGGTCGCCTTATATTTACAATATTCCTCAATAGCTCTGGGACGTCTGGCAAAGTCCGAGGGACAATATCTTGCGAGACTGTTGAGTCTCGTAGATATCACAGAAATGTTCAGAGCGGGCAATTTTGACAAAAATGTAAAGTTTCCAGATACCCACGCGGACAAAAGTTTCTTCATTACAAGAAGCATACAAGATGCATATACTCAAACGGAACTTGCGAAACCATTCCTATCGGTAGCGATGCCAATGGGCTTGGACCTTCTTTGTGATGGTTCTCGTGTAACCGTTTAGGGTATTCCTCATCGGTACGAGGAGAATGATCTATACCATCGAAGGCATAATGCTTACCGTTCAGGGTACCGAAAACCATACATTTGGAACAGGGATATTCAGACATATGCACAAAATGATTTAACACGAATGCTCGAGCTGGTGCGTCAGCTATGAAACATCTCAGACGTATGGGCAACTTACTGGCATGAAAATTTATACCTCCGTTGGACATGATGGCTTCGACGTTTGCAATAAATTTTTCCAAGAAAATATTGGGATCGCGTGGTTTATGGCGACCTTTATAGATTCCTACCACTATTGGCTTGATACGGGGAATATTTGAAATCCTACATTGGATGGGCCAGAACTGAATGGAACCTTTGTCCACACGACATCCGTCGGTATGAAAATCTAATTCTAACTCTCTAACAAAAGATACGGACAAAGTATTCGGGAGACTTTTAACAATTTCTGTTTCCAGATCGAAATGAATGTATTCTCCTGGTTCCACGACGAATGTAACAGGAGGATTACGTAGCGTATCGAGAAGTGTTCTAACATCCTGAGGCAACTGGGAAAAACAGGAATGCGTTCGAAGGAGAGATAATATATTATTTCCTTGAACGTGTGTTAAATTGCTGTCTACGAAACAAGACGCTAAACGTTGGCGAAAAGATGGCTCGGAGGAAGTAGCAGAGGGCAATGAAACGGTATCGCGGATATTAGAAACGCGTAACGTGGAAGTAGAAGGACCGGCTTCTTCTACATTAATATCGCGTCTAGCACTGAATTCATCGGAGATTAAATTAACAGAAACGGACGAACTACAACCTGCAGATGTGCTAGCAGCATCTCGCACGTTAGAAGTATTATCCGCTACTCTACTGACCGTATTCAATCCGGAACGGTATCGCACGCGTAAGTTATTTCGCATCTCGCGCATAACCCTCCTTTTTTGTCTCGCCGATAATGCGTGTATCGATTTCCGCGACGTAGACAATTTGAAATTATTAAATTCCATAATTACTTACGCCTTCTGGATGTCCCGACCAATCACGAATGTCCGCAAAGCGGCGCAGCCAATCCGAGCGTTCGGTTTCAAAGCACAAAGGGTACCACGTCGGACAAAGGGTACCACGAGGTAACATTTTGGCGATACATGGGCTACGCTCGGATTGGCTGCGCAGCTTTGCGAACATTCGTGATTGGTCGGTTCGGTTAATATTGCATGTATGCATATAAAATGGGAAAAACAGCCAACACGCCTTTGCTAAGTATTGTAATATATACTTTTTACTCACAGGTTGACATGTCGCAGCGAGAGAAGCGTGTGGTCGCCAAACCAGCGAGATATCAGACGACTTCTTCGGAAGAGGAAGCTCCGAAAAAGAAGACGTCAACCGTGCCGAAGCAATCCATCGATCGGGACATCCAGGATTTGAAGACAATCCTGCAGGAAGCTAATAATCTAACAACGTCAAAGGATTTTTCTACGACTAATCCAAGTAACGTTCTTATGTTACAGAACAGTCCTGCTGCTGCCACTCTTCCTGCCCTCGCAACATTAAGGGATCATCACGATCCAGGGACGTCGACTGCACGCCCCACAGTCATTCGAAATGAGCCGTTGCAGCACCATACAGTGCACATACAACCTTCTGCTAATGGGTAAATTTACATGTTTCTTTTGTTTTTGTTATAAAAATATTGATAGTGTGAAGTTTTCTATTATAAATGTTCATGTTCGCAGGAGCCTGGAAGATCGCACGGCGCGCGTCGAGACGGAGCTAAGGTAAGTATTGCATGTTATCGTGTTTATTAATACGTTACGTCTCCATCCGTTCTGCTTGCAGAAGAATGAATACTCTGTTGGAGAATGTTCTCCAATGTGTGCAACCCACCCGTAATGGTCCACCAAGAAAACCAGCAGTCATTCCTCTCTCGTCACCGGAGGAGGTGGACTGTTTCGAGACCATCGACGACGAAGCGTATTTTAATGTGGTAAGTGAAAACGAAATTATGCTTTTATTTACTTTTATATAATACATACTTACATCAATCTTTACTTACTTTGCTTAGGTTCAGTATTTAAAATACGTGGGTGGGTTCAGCATGAAGGAAGCGGTCGGGATTTGTCTGAAGGAAGCACTGGTCGACGACGCCACACGGTCCTTCACGTGGTTCGGCCGAACAGGCCAAAGGCCGTTGTACAACACTCGTATCATGATGGCAATATACGGTACGAAGCAATAAGCATTTCCGTGTTTTTATGCATAATTATGCTAACGTACTTTGCGTGCATTACTTTTTCAGAAGCGGTGTCTGGAAATCCGCACTTCATCAAGCCGCTCCGATCTGATTTTCAACGGTCGATGCAGCAGGCACTTCGAGCCGCCAAGGAAAGGGTTCGAAGTAAGAAGAATGGTCCTCGCGCGACAGCAGCCTCCAATGCATCGCGAATGCGCCGCGATTTGTGGACGGACGACCAGCAGCCCGAAGAAGAAGCTGACCTTTGAAGGTCCGTGCCCATTAAAAGTAGAGGTGTGTCTCCTTTTACAGTAGCGAAGAAACCAAACGTTACTTTTCAGTGCCCATTTTAATTGATTCAAACGTAAAGAACCTCTCGATGTTCACAATGAACATCAATCGGCACTTTTCAGCGCCCGTTTAATAAAATAATCATGGATTGATACATTCCCAGTATCAATTCAATTTTATACTAATATTTTATTTGTTTTCAGAGTTAATTATATATATGTGCCACTATCGCTTAAAATAAACAATACATACCTTTCCAAATAAATTGAGAACTTATTTAATAAACCTCGTAGGTTATGTGAATATAATCTAATCCGAAACTGCTGCTTACAAATTCCCTGCGCGCTGTAGAAAGGGTGGGGGGACACACCGATAGCAATCACGGTACAAATGTGTTGGTGCGTAGCCACGTGCATGTGACGTCACGCGTGGGGACGGCCGTGTGACGTCACGCGTAAGAAATTGTTTGCCAATTGTGACCCTTAGATGGCGCTGTTATACGTGTCAGGCGAACGGCAGGATCTGATGCGAATCTGCTGCCCATCTGACGTCAGGCCCTGATGTCAGTCTCTGTACCTCAGACCGCAGCCTAATGCGGACACAGATGACTACGGATCTGACGTCAGGCTCTGCGCCTCAGGTCTGGTTATTAGGGTATGCAGAGATGGACATTATTTAAATGAAATAATATACTTCCGAATGGCCCCAGTGGCTGATCGACACGAGTTTTGGGGGAGGGTGTGTGTACCCTAAATCTAAAATTCTATTTAGCTTCGGGTATTTATCAGTTTCCTTTGTATATTCGAAGGCCTTTCATCTTGGGCTCCGAATAATTTTTCCTCTTTCATTGTACCTTTATCCTAAGGTCGTATTCAGATATATTGGCCGGTCGATTCGTTTTCGTGAACAGCGATCGAGGAGAAATCAGCCACCACCATCTGACGATCGTGGATTTGTCAGTTGGAGTTCCTTGGCCACCGAAAGGTACGGTGGGGTAACGGGAATGCTGCTCGGCTCCGTTTGAAAGTAGCCGTGAGGCTGTTATTTATTCTTATTGTTAGCGTAGTAGTTGTGTGCGTTACGAAGCTATGCGTAGACCAATACGAGATGAAACTATCGAGAAAGAATGAATGTTCTGACCAATAAAGCTCCTGAATTGTTTCGGATCTAAGGCACACCTATTCTGATGTTTGTATTTCTATGCCGACAGCCCGGTTTGGCCTATACATGCCAGAAGCTTAGTGCTATCCCCACTACTTCTTGCTCACTCTTGTTCTGCGAAGGCGAGAGCGAGTTGGAACGGGAGCGAGTCAGAAAACGTTGAGAAAAGGAGCACCGAGGCAGGTAAGCGGTACCTATGGTGGGATAAATCCGGGTCCAGACCTGAATGAATATACGCTGAGCAGGCTGTGCGCGCACGAATATTCTAATGTGGACAGGTGAAACGGTAGCTACACCCGCATGCTTCTACGTCAGAAAGGGTGAGCGTGAACGCATATACTAGTGTGGACGTGTCATTCGTGGTGACTCAGCGGATGCGATCCAACTCGTGAATGCCGACGAAGGCACATGGCCTGAGCCGACCGTTGTCGGTTTTCTTCCACACATCAAAGGGAGCTTGGAGTGCATTGCATTCAGCGTGGAAGATAGAAGCAGATGTGATACTTTTCTAAAATCCTTGATGTCTCGGATTTGCATGATATTGAAATATATGGTAGTCCATATGAAATTAGGGAGGGTTATGTCACGTCCCGGGTGAGGTCTTTAGGACGATGGCATGGACAGGATAATATTGGAGGGAGCGCGGGCGCGAATGCCAGATTCGTGGCCCTGCGGAGAGTCGGGATTTAGGCGCGAATGCTAGATTCGTGGCCCTGAGGGGTGACGGGAAGTTCAGGCGCGAATGCCAGATTCGTGGCACCGAACTTTGAGGTACTGCGGGCGCGAATGTCAGATTCGTAGCCCTGCGGAGAGTCGGGATCCAGGCGCAAATGCCAGATTCGTAGCCCTGCGAAGAGTCGGGATCCAGGCGCGAATGCCAGATTCGTGGCCCGGAGGGAAGACGGGAAGTTCAGGCGCGAATGCCAGATTCGTGGCCCGGAGGGAGGACGGGAAGTTCAGGCGCGAATACCAGATTCGTGGCCCGGAGGGAAGACGGGAAGTTCAGGCGCGAATGCCAGATTCGTGGCCCTGAATGTCGAGGATGACGGGCGCGAATGCCAGATTCGTTGCACCGCGGTTAGTTCGGAGTTCGGGCGCGAATGCCAGATTCGTTACGGACACCCGTTAGCACTTTGTTTTGGTTCGACTAATTGGATTAACTGCTGCAGTGCTATAAGAAACCGTCTGCAGCATTTCCGCGAAATATGTCTAGCCATGTGGTCATGCAAGACCTATTTGAAAGTAAGCCTGGTAAACACTATAAGAAATCCCGGCGTCCGCGAACCGAAATCAGCTGTTGCACTAGCTTGTTACGTTCCCGATGCTTCGCGGCCGGAGGATCGTCACAATAACTCGAAGCGTTATTTAGAGGTAAGAGCGTTGTTTATTTTACTGCACTTTGTGGTGAATATAAGAATGCGTGGGACGTTTAGCATTGGCACATAAACATGTATATAATGATAAGCAATGGTAATATATATATAAACATTAGATACATTAGACGAGCAATAAGTATTAGTAGCAACAGTAATATAAGCGATAATTACTAGCAATAAAGACAATATAAAGCGATAAATGGCAAAATAGTAATGTAAGGCGATAAGTATTAAGCAAAATAATAATATAACTCGATAAGCATTAGTAATAAAGCGTGGAATAGAGAAGTATGGCACAATAGTAATATGAAATATTGTTATGAAGATGATAATTTGAGTATTATAATTAAAGGTCGGCACTTACAGTGGCTGCCGGGTAGATTTAGACGCACTGAAGTTATTTAACTAAGTTTTATATCCGCGGTTTGATTGTTGAATGACGATATAATGAAATAAGCTATACTAGTCGAAGAACAATATGGTAATGAATCTTAGGCCTCTGAGGTCCTGGTATTTATATGTTTTCCTGGAGTGGTGCGGGGGTACGCGCGGTAAGGACCTTGACACATTTAGAGAAATAAGTCGTAGTATGACTTCCGGGGTTTTTACAGGATTTGGTCTATTCTTAAACTGTTTTTAGTCACGTACGCAAAATTCCGTCGCAATTAGGCTTCCGGGGTTTTTATGACTGTGAACGGAGATGCTCAACCCATCGAATGGATTTTTGGCGTTTTAATAGGAAAAGGGTTAGAATGGCTTGTACCCGGTGAGTCGTAAAGAGGGGAGTGAGACGTGGTCTTGATTTTAGAGGGTTTTTTAGGGACGAGGGGCTTTGTTAACTTATATAGGAGGGAATTGGTCATGCCACGTCAGGCGAAAAGGGGATTTGGGGTCGTAGATGACCATCTTGAGATGGGGATCTCTAAGGTACATCGCCAAGGTGATCAGTGGTTTGGGGAAAGGGGTAATCCTCCGATTTTGAGTTTGATGGATTTTGATGGAGTTATGTTGAGGTTTACGATGGAGGTGTTATAATTAACCGCGCGCGAAAAATAGTGGGACGTCACAGTTAAGTTCTCATTTTTGCAGATTCGAAATTGTTTAAAAAATACAAATCTTCAAAGTTCCCTGTTTTCGGTGATTTTTAGGAAACCCGCCTACAGAAATTAATTTTAATGACCTAAATTATTGAAGGTATAGACTTGCGTCTTTTTTTTTAATCATAAAGGATGGATCTATGTGCATGAATTTAATCCATTGCTAATATTGTCATAAACAATTAATCAAAAATCTAAAAATTACATTTTTAAAAATATAATGCAATTACCATATGATGGACTTTAAAGCTCTATTTTACGGAATAATTTGTCTTTCTTTTCTTCACTACACCCTGCATTGTTCTTAATTCATATAGCCTGACCGACTCGCTGTTGTGTTAAAAAATCACACGATATTACTCGCGGGGGACGGCAATACGTCTCGTGGAGGGACGCGGGGAGTTGTCCTCGCCACAGGGTATCGGGCGGCACCTCTTTGACAGGCGTCGCTGGAGAATCACCCTGCATTGGTAAACAGGATAACTCGGAGGGTTGAGCTGTACGTTTATTTAGCTGACTATCACACCATCTTTATGATTGCGCAGTGGACTAAGCTAAGCACAGAAGTTGGTGAAGAAATACACAATGACACTTTCGACCCCTCCGTATGCGTCATTCGTGCGCACTCAGCCTGCTCAGCGTATACGCATTCAGGTCTGGACCCGGCTGAATACACGTCACGAAATTCACCGGCCAATATATCTGAATACGATCTTAGAAGCTCGAATAACCGACGAGAACCTTTATGGCCCGAGCCGCGCGAGATCGCCGTTGCTCGGCGATGTGTCATCGATTATATAGAAACAGAATTCGTTTATTTTTCATCGTATCAATATGAAAGTGACACAAATGGATTCCTGGCATTCTCCCGATTAAATTGCCAGAAAATAATTTAAATCTGACTATTTTTAACGAAATGGGCTTTCAATTCTGCAAACAAATTTTCACGTAATTTCCTTGATTATGGTCCGAATAATATCATTTTGGGGCCAATTTGATCGAGAAAACATGAGGGATCGATAGACGTCACTTTTGGAAAGATCTAATTATAAACGCAGAACTGCAGATTTGTCACTGTTTAGTGCGCAACATTATATGGCCCCGCTGGTTTCGAGCGTCGAAGCCCACGAAACTCAGCGATGTCGCATGATTGCCAGCATGAAGGACAAGAGGGGACTTTCCATGGCGAAGGAAAGTCAGCCTTCTATAGAACTCAAATCGAAAAAGACTTTTCTGACAAACTTTATATTCACGTCAAATAAATAGTTTAATTGTAAAATTTAGACGACGAACTATTATTGAATTTCATCAGTTCTTACATATGCATCACTTCGTTGGGAATTCCTAATCCCAGAGTTTCACATTTCACTTACCTATTGAAATGTTGCTTCAAGTCATCGGGAAATTGCATTGCTTCTTTTCGTACATACATATATATGTTCGCGAGTAGGTGTCACGAATGACGCGATTTTGGTTTCCCAAATAAATTCACATTTATCAGGGCCGTCGCCCAAACCGCTTGACAAGGAGATTGAACGACGTAAACCGAGTGCCAGTGAAAAAACGCACCAGCGAGAGACGGCGACTTGAGTCATCCAGTACTGAATACGAAAATGTTCATATTTCTCATTACACTTTGATAAGAGTGTTACCATCGATGGATTGGTGAGTTTATGTCCACGAAAATGAGTCGAGACGCGAAGCAATTCGGTCTATTTTTTCTTATGAATACATGATTAGGACGCACATTATATTCACTAAAAATGGACCGAATTGCTCCATGTTTGGCATCATTTTCATCGAGAAACCCTAAAAACTCCATTGGTAATACTTTCATCAACAGTTATCAAAAACATGAACATTTTATCTGGCCTGTTGGTTTTATTGCTCTCGGCTGTCAACGAGTGGTCTACTGGGGCCCGAAGGTCCTCGCTCGCAGCGAGAAAGCAAAACGGTGGGGTGGGTAGGTCTTTCCCGATAATCCGTGCCCAACCATTTGCGTGCGCAGCCTCATATCGCACGTTAAAAAGTATTCTTTTAATTACAACTAGTCATTCAGTTTGTAAGTGCAATTAAATTAGGCGTCATTAAAATCATGAAGATTTCATTAATTTTAACTAATTGACCAATTCATTTATTTTTTAATTCATTAATGCAGTGCCCTGGTGAAGAACATCGTAATACGGAGCTAATATTCTAGGTTGCTAATCTGCTAATTTCAAGCAACTGAAACGCACGCTACTTCACACTATCGTTTCTTAGCATTTATACGGGGTGATTCTCTAGCTAGAGTTGTCAAACGCGATGCTCACCAACAATCATGTGTCTCGCTGAGTTTCGTGGGCTTCGACGCTCGAAACCAGTGGGACTATACAATGTTGCACACTAAGCAGTGACGAATCTGAAGTTCTGCAATTTCTAATCAGATCTTTGCGAAAGTGACGTCAATCGATTCCTTACGTTTTCTCGATCGAATTGGCCCCAAAAATGATATTATTCGGACCATAATTAAGGAAATTACGTGAAAATTTTTTTGCAGAATTGAAAGTCTGTTTCGTTAAAAATAGTCCGATTTAAATTATTGTCTGTCAATTGAATCGGGAGAATGCCAGAAACCCATCTACCAGAAATGCAAGGTGGAGGAGGTACCCCTTCCATGACGTCGACCGGGCGCAGGCTGGATGCGCGTGATTATTATGTGGTCCCCTCCTCGAAGAGGCAGAAAATAAAGCCTATGTATATGCTATATAACTGTTGTTATTTTTAATGAGCTATTCCTAACGCAGTAGACCACAGTTTTAAATAAACGTATTTATTAGACATCGAGGAATAAACATAAATAGCAACTGCTTAATAAACAATATAGAGAATATATAAAGTAAAATAACAGAATATCTTTTAGCCGTTTTTACTTTAGTTAATCTTCACAAGTCTTAACCAACTTTCTGTTCCTTTTTGTTTTATAACTGAGCTCACACTCGTCCATCCTTATGGCAGCACCTGCTTCAACATTTCCACCGCATGGCGCCTAATACAATATTACATTCTAACACTTTCCCTTAATCTTGTATTAGATCAACGCTTATAAATTAACTTACTAGTTCGGCTTTAAACTTATTAAATTTTACATGACACAATGCTTTGGTACATATGTCCGCGATTTGGTTTTCAGTAGAACAATAATTTACATTTAAGATCTTAGCCTTAGCTGTATCGTGTACTAGGTGAAACTTAATATCTATGTGTCTTGATCTCTTATTTGTTACCCCGTTTTTAATTAGCTTAATAGCGCTTTGATTGTCTACATTTAAGTTTAACCTTACTTTATTTCCTGTCAGCTGTTTAATTAACGCTTTAACTTCTAGCAGTTCCATACAGCATTCTGCTGCCGCAACATACTCTGCTTCTGTAGTCGATTGTGCTACAATTGACTGCTTCCTAGAACACCAGCTTATAAGACCTCCAGCGTACATAATAATATACCCTGTGGTACTCTTCCTATCGATTGGATCTCCAGCAAAGTCAGAGTCGCTGTATGCATCAACTACCTCTTCGTTGTTAGTTGTCGTATGTGAGTCAGAGTTACCGTATACATCAACTACTTCTTCGTTGGTAGCTGTCGTATATATTAATCCCTCTGAAAAAGTGCTATTAGCGTATCTGAGAACACACTTCAAATTTGCTACTTTCCCTTTAGTTGGATTTTCAGTGTATCTGCTACAGTATCCTGTAGCAAATGCTAAATCTGGCCTTGTTTTACTTGACAAGTATAACAAACTCCCTAATACTTCTCTATAAGGATACAATTTTTCTATTGCTTCTTCTCCTTTTTCCTCATCTTTGAGAAGTGGTGTTTTTACAGGCTTCGATTCCTCCATTCCAAAATTTTGCAGCATTCTTTTTGTATAGTTACTCTGAGTTAACTTTATAGAACTTTCTAGCTGCATACCAACAAATGACTTAGGATGATTTGTGGTCGTCAACTCAAATTCCCCTTTTAGTTTTCTTATGGTCTCTTCAATTTCATTCGAGTCATCTCCTATTATAATACCATCGTCTACATATATATCTAGAGTTAAACTACTATTCTTCCTTTTAAACAAGCATTTTTCTGTTTTTATTTGTTCAAAACCTATTGTCTCTAAAAATGTTGTAACACGATTGTTCCAACTCAATGGTGCCTGCTTGAGACCGTATAGCGCTTTTTCAAGTTTACATATTTTTCCTTCATAATTGTACCCTTCCGGTGGATACATGTAAATGTTCTCATTCAGTTCTCCATATAGAAATGCTGTTTTTATATCAAATGTTACCATTTTGTAATTTTTCTTCGCAGCCAAAGCAAATAAAATTCTCAATGCAGTTGCACTTATCACAGGACTGAAAGTTTCCTCGTAATCAATTCCATACCTTTGTTCATTTCCTCTGATTACTAGTCGAGCTTTTAACTTTCCATTCTCTTTAACCCGGAATACCCATCTACTACTTAGTGGCTTTACATCTATTGATTTTGTTGCATCTTGAAGTTCCCATGTGCCATTTGCCTCCAAGGACTTTTTCTCTTCCTTTATGGCTTCTAACCAATTTTCTTTGTCTGGTCCTGTAACTGCTTGTGCATATGTAAGTAAAACATAATCCTTATATTTCTCTGGAAGTTTTGAGATTCTTTGAGATTTTCTTGGTTTCGGTACTTCAGACTCTGGTTCTTCTTCGACTTCTACTTCATCTGTCATTCCCCCTTCATTAGCATCTTCATTGTTGACTGATTCAACTCAGTTTCCGTTTGTATTTCTTCTGCTTGTTCTTCTTCATTACAGAATTCGTTGTTTGTCCCCCTTGAATTTATCTCAACCATTACTTCAGTCTTGTTTTCTTCATCTGATATTTCTCCAAATCGAACATCTCTTGCAATCTTTATTTTCCTTGCATCAGGATCCCACAGTCTATAACCATGACTAGTGTACCCAACAAATATGTACTTTTTACTTCGCTCATCTAACTTTTTAAGAGGTCCTAATACTTTAGTAAATGCTTCAGATCCGAACATTTGCAACCTTTGTAAATTTGGTTTTCTTCCTTCCCACTTTTCATATGGGGTGGTGTCCAAAGTATCTGTTGGAGATCTGTTTATTAGATATGCAGCCACATACGTTGCTTCTCCCCACATTTCCTTCTTAAGTTTTGAATCAAAGATTAGCGCTCTGGCCTTTTTCATGAGTGTCCTATTAAGACGTTCCGCTTTACCGTTTAATTGTGGTGAGTACGGAATAGTATAATCGAATTCGATCCCCTTTCTTTTACACCAGTTCTGAATATTGTTGTTCACATATTCACGACCGTTATCACATCTTAACTTGGAAACTTTTAGATTCCAATGAGTTTCCACCTTTTTAATATAGTCCTTTATAACTTCAGGCACTTCAGACTTATATTTCACCAAATAAACCATGACATATTGTGTAAAGTCGTCACGAAAGGTTATAAAATACCTCTTTCCACACCAGGTATTTGGTCCAATGGGTCCGCAGACGTCAGTGTGAATAATTTGCAATGGCCTGATTGCCTTTTCTCTGGTTTCATTGAATGGCATTCTGACTTGTTTAGCCTTCATACAAACTTCACACAAGCTTGTTATTTCATTTAAATTTTCATTGGAAATATCTAATCCAATTGCTTATTTTAACAATTTCTTCATGTTTTGTATACCCAAGTGACCCAGCTTCCTGTGCCAGTTTAGAGCCAACGATTTGTCCTTGTTTGTTAGGTATGACTTGGATTTGTCCTCAGGTTCCAACTCTATTTCGTACAAACCATTCGATGCTTTACTTCCTTCTAAAATTACTTGTCCTTCGTGTTTTACATTTACCTTATGCTTTGTAAATAGTACTTCTCCTCCATTTTCAGTTATGGCTGTAACTGATAGCAGATTTGCACTTAATTCTGGAACCAACATTACATCTTTTAGTTTACAATTTTTAAATTCAATAGACCCCCGTCCTTCAGTCTTCATTGATACATTTTGTTTTGCAACCCCAATACTTGAGTCTGCTTTCTTTATTTCATGTATGTACTCGCTCGTCTTAGTCATGTGCGAGGTTGTACCTGAGTCTATTATCCACTTAGTGGAATTTTCAGTGTTAGTTACTAGAAAAGAGACCTTATTATTTTTGTAGTTGCCCTTTTGTTTCTTTGTTCGAAAAATACAATCCTTTTCGACATGATTTGTTTTCTTGCATATATTACAACTGACTTCCTTTTATACTTTTTCCTTTAATACAGTTTGCTGCAACATGTCCCACCTTATTGCATGTATAACATCTTCTTTCTTTGTTATTATTGGCATCATTTCTTTTACTTTTACATGCTACCGCAGTATGTCCAATGCCATTGCATTTAAAGCATCTTCTTTCTGCTGTCTTGAATGCAACTTGTTCTTCCTTTTCTTTTTGTGACTCACATCTCGCTTCTTCCATAAGCAACCTTGCTGTCAAATTTTCCAATGTTCTTTCATCGGTTGACGTTGATTCCCAAGCGCTTACAAAATACTTATAACGTTCTGGTAAAGTGGTTAATATTTTTGATATAAGCATATTAGTATCTATCTTAGCATCTAGCGCTTTTAATTTAAAAACAAAATTTTCAAGTCTACTTATATGCGTAGCTATATTCATGCCCCTTTCGGCAGTAAAGCTGAAAAATTCTTGCCACAAAGAGCATTTTCGTTGCTCGTTATCTCTTTCGTATATTTTACAGATCTTAATCCACATTTCTCGTGCAGTTGTGCAACTCAGAATATGCATCAGTGTCTTTCGTTCTAGTGTAGTTACTATAATCTTTTGAGTCTTTGCATCCTTCTTTTTCCATTCTTCCTTTGTTTTACTTTCTTTTACCTCTTCTTCTTTTACTTCAGAATTTACTGCATCATATAGATCGCTTGCTCGTAGTAGGATACCAACCTGAAATTTCCATATCTGGAAATTATCTGCACCACTGAGCTTTTCAATTTGTTGCACATCCTCTGACGTTATTTTATCCATCTTTATTTACTCCTCCTATTTATATATCCCATTTCCCTTCGTTTCTGTCTTTACTTCTTTCCCTCAATATAGCACGTGGTCTTTTTTTTTATCGCAACTGCGTAGATGCGTACGTACATGCATCGTATACTGGAGCCATAACCTGTTGTTATTTTTAATGGGCTATTCGTAACGCAGTAACGCAGTAGACCACAGATTTAAATAAACGTATTTATTAGACATCGAGAAATAAACATAACTAGCAACTGCTTAATAAACAATATAGAGAATATATAAAGTACAATAACAGAATATCTTTTAGCCGTTTTTACTTTAGTTAGTCTTCACAAGTCTTAACCAACTTTCTGTTCCTTTTTGTTTTATAACTGAGCTCACACCATAGAGCTATATTCCAACTGGAGTGTAAGCTGAAGTAAGTGGAAGTACAGGCGACGGCGCGCCGAGGGAAAAGGAAGACAGGGGGAGAAGTTATCCTTCTTCTTTCTACTATCTCTCTCTACCTGTACTATCCTATAGTAGATTTGCGTGTAGTGGGGGTATAGAAGCCACGCGGCGTCGCCGACGCCATGAGCTTTGTAGCATCATTTTTGGCACGAAACGCCGTTCAGTGCAAGGTTAAAACTATAGAAGCAAAAAATGGTTAACAGGTGTTGCATTAAAAACTGCAAAAGTGAGTGGAAAAAAGTGAGGGTGTAACTTTTCATAAGTAAGTGGAAATTAAAGTGGAATTACAAAGTTTTTTCAATAAAAGTATGTTTGATTGGTTCGTATAAGAAATGTAATTGTTGTGCAGCGTTCCGTTAAAGGAGGAATCGCGGAAGAAGTTTATTGCGGCAATACCAGTCAATTCACAACTTTCAGTACAAAAATATAGTAGGATATGTAGTAAACATTTTACTACCGACGCCTTTCAAGTTACAACATCCACAAGTGTGCGGCGTATATTGAAGCGGGATGCAGTGCCAACGCTATTTGATCATCAGTATCATTGCACTCCAGTAAATGAGGTATCTAAATATCTATATAACGTATATTGTCTAAATTGTAGTATAAGTATGGAAAACTCAACAAAGGCATGTTTTGGGGAAACATGTATTTACAAGGTAGTAAATGAAACTATTCTTCGCAGGCGAGAAACGATTATAAATATTTATTATTTTACAGGCAGTAATGCATGGGCCTTTGACTTCAAGCAGTGTGGTATCTGATGAAAACAGGTCACCGAATGTACCTTCATTGCAGTCCACAATGGTACGAGTTCAGAATGATGATCTCATAACTTTATTTATACTATCTGAATTCAAACCTATAGTTACATTTTATTGTTACAGCAACACGATAGTAGGATAGTGAAGAAGGATGTTGGCAATCAAACAGTGGTACAATGCAGTAGCGCAGGAAAAAAGGATGTTGGCACTCAGGTACTGGACAACTATTTGCCACTATCAGAGACAGTGCAACAATTGCGCCAGAAAATAAAAATATTGCAGAGACGGTTACTGCGACGTGATGCTCGACTTAACACAATGGCTGATGTCATTCAGCATTTAAAAGAAAACGGTATAACCACCAATTGTATAAAGGAGGTATTGGAGAACCAGTTTAGTGGGTTTCCTTTAGCCATGTTTAAAAATGAAGTGCAGAATGCATCAGTTGCACGCAGTAGACAACGATACACGGAGGAGATGAGAAGCTTTGCTTTAACGTTATACTTTTACTCTCCCAAGGCCTATCATTTCATCAGGAAAGAACTGCACTTGCCTAGTGGGCCTACATTACGTACATGGTTGAGTACGTACAATTGTCAACCAGGATTTAATGCCGAAGTGCTTGCTTTCCTGAAGGAAGAAGTACAAACAAATGAGTGCTTGAAAGACGTAGCATTATTATTTGATGCCATGAGTATTCGGAGTGAAATAGTGTATGATAAGAAAACAGACAAATACCGTGGTTATATTGATTACGGTGGCATCGCCCACACTGACTCCGAAGAACTGGCCACAGAAGTACTTGTGTTGCAAATTGTTTCATACCAAAGAAAACTAAAAATTGCAATTGGATATTTTTTTATTAATAAAATTAGAGATGAATTACAGTGTCAAATTTTAAACGTAGCAACAGATGTGGTTCAAGCTATTGGAATAACTGTTCGTTCCAATACTTGCGATGGATGCGCTACAAATTTAAAAATTTTCGATTTGTTGGGATGCAAATTATATGAGCCAAAGATGATAACGTCTTTCAAACACCCAGCTACAAACACAACAATTTACTGCGTTCTTGATGCTTGTCATATGCTTAAGTTGTGCCAAAACACTTTTGCGGAAGAAGTAATTATATCGCCTAAGGGCAAAATATCGTTCCACTTTATACAAAAATTGCATGAGGTACAGGAAAGTGAAGACCTCAAATTGGCAAACAAGATATCCGTAGCGCATGTTAAATTTCAGAATAAAAAAATTAATGTGCGTTTGGCAGCGCAGGTTTTAAGTAGTGGTGTTGCGGACGCCCTCGATTGGAGCGACAGGTATTCGCCTTTCGGCGAATCATGCCCAATCTCGGGGGCCCTCACGAGGGTGTTCAGCGACTATACGTGACGGTCGTCTGGTCCATGGCGTTGTACGGCGCCCCTATATGGGCCGGCGACCTCGAGAACTGTCGCGTCGGGCGGGAACTCCTCGCGAGAGTTCACCGCCGCGCGGTCCTCCAAGCCGTGCGGGCCTACCGCACGGTGTCACACGCCGAACTGTCCGCGCTGGCTGGGTCACCCCCCTTTCACCTGCTCGCGGAGATGGAGGCGGAAGTCTATTCCGCCGTCCGTGCTATCCGCGACGCTGGGGGCCCGCCGGCGAACGGACAAGAAGTGGCGCGGGGCCAGGCCCGGCGGCGCATGGGCGCTCCTGCCCATTCTGAGCAAATGGGTGGGGCGCGGGTACGGCAGGCTCACCTTCCGCCTGACGCAGGTGATCACCGGAGTGGGATGCTTCGGGGATTACCTGTGTCGCATAGGGCGGGAGGAGACGTCGCAGTGCCACAGCTACGACTCGGGCGTCGAGGACTCGGCCGATCACACTCTGGCGGTGTGCCCGGAGTGGCATGACGATCGCCGGGTCCTCGAGGAGCAGCTGGCCCCGATCTCTCGCTGCCGACGGTCGTGCGTCGGATGGCGGGAGACGGGGAGAGTTGGGACGCCGTCTCCTCCTTCGCGGAAGCGGTAATGCTGGAGAAGGAGGAGGCGGAGAGGGACCGCGAGCGGACGGGACACCCGTCCCGCATGGCGGCCCCTCGGCGGCGGCGACGAGGGACATGACCCGGGACCGGGGGAGGCCGTGCGGCGGCTTAGTTATTAAGATCGCCCCGCTCCCCCGGTAGCCCCGGGCCGCGCCGACCGTTCCCCTAAAAGGGGAAAGGGAAGGAGGAGGATGGGCCGACGCGACCCCCCCCCCTCGGTGAGAGAGGGGCTGGAGTCGCGTCGGCGGGGAAGGGGGGCGGGTGGCCCCGCTACGGAGGGCCACCTCCGCCGAAGAAGTGGCCACCGGGCCCGCGTCGTGGCGCATGGGCGCGGCGCCGCGGTGGCGGAGGTACGGCGAGGTGCTCTCGTATCGAGAGCACCCCGCGGGAGGGGGGCAGCGATATCCCGCTGCCCCCCCCCCCCCCCCAGGTGAGGCGATCGAAGTAGCGCGGGGCGGGTTGGCGAATGGGTCGCCTGCTCCCCGCGCCCCGGCCGCCATTCTGTCGGCCAGGAAAACGTCGATCGCGGGGCCGCGGGGTGGGGGTGTCGGGGGACACCTCCCGCCCTAGCAGCAGCGGCCCCGTGGGGCGTCGCGACGCGTGGTCCGTCGCGGCGCTTGGAGCCCGATTGGGTAGCTGGGGGAGGTGTTTTGCTTCCCCAGGGCAGACCCCGTATCGAAGACGTCGGGTGCAGAGCTTCGCATATGCGCAGGAGGGGGGGCAGCGAACGTATCGCTAGTTTGGTCCCGCGCAAAGTCCCCCCCTGAGGCGCGCAGCTCCGCACCGGAGGACGACCACCTTGGAGGTTTTAGTGGGTTCGAGTCCCACATAACCCCTGACCTTCCCTCGAGGGTTGGGGGTATCCGTGGGGATTTCCTCCAAGTCAAAAAAAAAAAGTGGTGTTGCGGACGCAATAGACTTTTTACGGACAAGTGGAGATGAGAGATTTGTCGATAGCGAAGCCACAACGGAGTTTATAAGAATATTTGACCAGCTATTTGATATCCTTAACAGCCGGTCTTCGTATGGTCAAGGATTTAAGTCTCCCATATTTATGCATAACGTGGAGTATATAAAACAATTTTGGTCTAATGCGACAGAGTATGTAAAAAGTTTAACAATTAATGGTACAAATATATTATTTCACAAAAGAAGAACATTTGCCATTGGGTTTTTAGTTAATATTTTTAGATGTTTTTTTATGTTTTTCTTTTTGCTTTGCAACACTTAATTTATGATAATCCATTTCAGGCTTACAATTCACTAATTATATTACTTATACTTCTTATATTCCAGGTTCTCCATAAAAATATACCAGGTATGCAAATAAATATGAAATTATATTTATCAATTATACATTTAAAAATTGTGCATATATCAAAATGGACAAAACTGTTCAAATTCCAAAAATATACAAAATATGAAAAATGATATACGCTTGACATCATTTACAATATAACACAGTTTTCTCCAACTCCCAATTCATTATTTTTGTTTGTAAAAATTTTAATTTGCATAAAATTCGCACTCGAAACACGACAAAGTACAATGAATTCATGTTTCATTCTTGCATATGTTTCGTATTCCTGCGCGAGCGCACTACAGCCTTACTATAGTCCGTAGTAGACAGAGGCAACGTCTCCCCCTGTCTTCCGTCCTCGTCGGCGCGGCCGCCATTGCTCAGCTTACACACCAGTTGGAATATAGCTCTATGGCTCACACTCGCCCATCCTTATGGCAGCACCTGCTTCAACATTTCCACCGCATGGCGCCTAATGCAATATTACATTCTAACAATAACAATAAATGTTGCGCGGCTATTTCGTTCTTTTACAATACATTTGTGAACTTTTTATCATCCTTCCGAAATATTATTATTACGCTGCAACAGTATCTTTAGGAAATCGGGTATAGCACATACGTTATATTTTCTGTCACTTCGAATAGGGGACCATATAATAATCACGCGCATCCAGCCTACGCATTTTCATTAGCCCAATTCAACATCCAACACAATTTTATATATAATCCCTGATAACCAGATCTGAGGCGCAGAGCCTGACGTCAGATCCGTAGTCATCTGTGTCCGCATTAGGATGCGTTCTGAGGTACAGAGCCTGACATCAGGACCTGACGTCAGATGGGCAGCATATTTGCAGCAGATCCTGCCGTTCGCCTGACACGTCTAACAGCGCCATCTGAGGGTCAGAATTGGCAAACAATTCCCTACCCGTGACGTCACACGGCCGTCCCTACGCACCAACACATGTGTACCGTGATTGCTGTAGGTGTATCCCTACCCATATATAACCTGCCAGCAGATTCTGCAGTTCATTAAATAATTAATTCTACTTATTTCCAAAAATATTTATTTATTCTTTAAAATCGTTACAGAATAATATAAGTAGCGCATATAAATTCAACGAAGAACATTCAATATTTACATTTATAAATCCATATACAATACGTCCCGTAACCAGTGGTACATGTTAGGTGCGATATCAGAAAATTTCCTATATTTTCGACTTCGTTTTTCTGCAGAATCACCATATTCCGTATTGTGTTAGCGCTGAAAACAAATAGAACATTAGTATAAAATTAAACGTAACGTATGAATAAACAGGATACATGCGATACTTACTTCAGCTCCATCTCCGCACAGCACACAGCCCAGGCGATCATGCATGCTCCTGCGAACATTAACATTTATAAGAAAACATGTGTTAAATTATTATTTACGAAACAAGACGCTAAACATTCGCACTTCGCGCATAACCCTATTTTTCTGTCTTGCAGATAATGTGACTCTCGATTTTCGCGACGTAGGTAATTGGAAATTATTCAGTACCATAATTACGTTTGCTTTCTGGATACTTCGAGATGATTTGTCTGGATATTGATGCTGAGAATCGCGTGGAATATTTTTCGAGTGTTTCTCTTCAAACACAACGGATACCTCTTTGAACAAACAGTATGTAGATGTAACACGTGTACCAATGTGGCGGTACAATGGGCTACGCTCGGATTGGCTGCGCTATAGTGCCGAAACTCGTGATTGGTCAAGACTCTTCGTCCAGTTTGCGTTCGTTTGCGAGGTCTGAGGTGGCGGTGGGCCGGTGGCAGTCACTGGCAGTGGCAGTTAGTGGCAGTCAGTGCCGACAAAACCGAAAAATATTGCAGATAATGTGACTCTCGATTTTCGCGACGTAGATAATTGGAAATTATTCAATACCATAATTACGTTTGCTTTCTGGATACTTCGAGATGATTTGTCTGGATATTGATGCTGAGAATCGCGTGGAATATTTTTCGGTTTTGTCGGCCACCTCAGACCTCGCAAACGAACGCAAACTGGACGAAGAGTCTTGACCAATCACGAGTTTCGGCACTATAGCGCAGCCAATCCGAGCGTAGCCCATTGTACCGCCACATTGGTACACGTGTTACACCTATATACTGTTTGTTCAAAGAGGTATCCGTTGTGTTTGAAGAGAAACACTCGAAAAATATTCCACGCGATTCTCAGCATCAATATCCAGACAAATCATCTCGAAGTATCCAGAAAGCAAACGTAATTATGGTATTGAATAATTTCCAATTATCTACGTCGCGAAAATCGAGAGTCACATTATCTGCAAGACAGAAAAATAGGGTTATGCGCGAAGTGCGAATGTTTAGCGTCTTGTTTCGTAAATAATAATTTAACACATGTTTTCTTATAAATGTTAATGTTCGCAGGAGCATGCATGATCGCCTGGGCTGTGTGCTGTGCGGAGATGGAGCTGAAGTAAGTATCGCATGTATCCTGTTTATTCATACGTTACGTTTAATTTTATACTAATGTTCTATTTGTTTTCAGCGCTAACACAATACGGAATATGGTGATTCTGCAGAAAAACGAAGTCGAAAATATAGGAAATTTTCTGATATCGCACCTAACATGTACCACTGGTTACGGGACGTATTGTATATGGATTTATAAATGTAAATATTGAATGTTCTTCGTTGAATTTATATGCGCTACTTATATTATTCTGTAACGATTTTAAAGAATAAATAAATATTTTTGGAAATAAGTAGAATTAATTATTTAATGAACTGCAGAATCTGCTGGCAGGTTATATATGGGTAGGGATACACCTACAGCAATCACGGTACACATGTGTTGGTGCGTAGGGACGGCCGTGTGACGTCACGGGTAGGGAATTGTTAGCCAATTCTGACCCTCAGATGACGCTGTTAGACGTGTCAGGCGAACGGCAGGATCTGCTGCAAATCTGCTGCCCATCTGACGTCAGGTCCTGATGTCAGGCTCTGTACCTCAGAACGCATCCTAATGCGGACACAGATGACTACGGATCTGACGTCAGGCTCTGCGCTCTCACGGCAGACCCTGCTGCCAATCTGACGTCAGATTGCAGACATCTGGTTATCAGGGATGTTTGTTCAATAACTTCTTTCTGCATAGGACGTTTAATTATCTTATAATATGTATATAACTTTCAGGTTCTGCTTCAGTGTTTTGCTAATTAAAAAATGCTAAGCAACTTCATTTTCTGGGAACATCCCCTCATCTATTTTTCCTTTTTACTTATAATTCCTTACTGCCAACGTAGTATATTGTAGCATAATCACATTTTAAGTAATTAAAATATACAATGAATTTTATACGTTTGCTCTACCAGCAGACCTTCCGTTTAAATATTTACAAGTACAACGCAAGAGCTGAGAATTTCTTTCCTTATTCAGAATAGAATACGGAAATCGCAAACAGCTCCCTCTCGCGTGCACCAGGCAGCCGCGTATCTATGGGTATTACCATTTCTGTGCAGAAAAAACCTGCTGTAATACCGACCTGCCAAATCGGCCAGGTCACGTGACATGTGTACCCCCTTAAAGTTATTAGTTATTTGTGTTAAATTGTTTTATTACATTATTATTATCGTTAATATTATTTTTACAACTAAAAATCCGCGTCCAGTGAGCAGAATGCCTTAGCGTTCCACGGGCATTGTCCCACGCCTGATTTCCCCAAAAGAAGACTACATTCCCCAGACGGCCACGCAACCTATGTAATGAAGTTTGGCGTGTGATATCTGCCGATTAAAGGTCGATATATACTATCCGTATCCGACACGGAACGGTTCTGTATCGGCTCCGTTCCGACACAGACACGAGTGTTTATATTATACGTTCGTCGATCGGTGGTACCGATCAGTCAGTTAACAGAAAGCGTTTCGTAAAGGCACGTAATAGCACAAATAGGAAAAATGTTTTCACATTTAAGTATGCGAGATCTGGCTGTAATAGCTATACTATTAGATGCAGACGAAGTTGTAAAAAAAAGATGCCGCCGTTTTGATGTGCACAAGTGCTTGAGAAGAAGAAAAGTTGAAGGAGAATATTGGACACTCTACAAAAAAACTAACAGACGACGAAGAAAGGTTTTTTCAATATTTTAGAATGTCGGAATTTATTAACATTTTGCTGTCACGGTTGTGTCTGAAGTCTGAACGGAACCGAAACATATGCATATTGTCAGCGCCGACACGGTCCGACACGTTCAGACACGTTTCGTAACCGATAAAGTATTCTTCGCGAGAATGCCGGATGGCCGAACCGATGTCGGTAGGTGTCTGTGCTGATACGATACGATATGTATAAACACCTATATACAAATTGCATTATAGAATACTTTTCTGATCGGTGCTGAACGGATACGTTCCGGGTCTGTGCGGATAGTATAAATCGACCTTAATAAGGCGACGCGAGCGCGCGTACTGAGCATCGACGAAGTATAGGATAGACTTATCATCTTATGGGACTTCGTGTCACCACCCAAACTGTATTACCGACCCATAACTCGAGGACTGAATTTAGCGGCCTCTGTTCATGAACAGCGTCCAATTCCGGAACTACTCTGAAATGTGTTGAAATGCAGAAAGGTGTGTGCGTGCTTGTATACGTGTGACTTATGCTTAGAGCGAGAGTTTGACAAAGTGGGCAGGCTTTCGTTACGCTACGCTTTGGCTCGGTTTGTCAGCGACTCACGTGGATTCGCGTAGATTTTTCTCCGAAGATCTATTTCGGTGATCTGGAGACTATATAGCGCCGAAATATGGCTCTCCTTGAAAGCTTATACACGCTATAAATTGCAAAATGACATTGATTGTTAGTGCTTTACGTGTAATTGAACACTTAATTAGTATTTTCGCGTATCGTACGTAAAAAAATATGAAAAATTGACGCTGTTACTGACATTTCCGCAAATCTCTGCACTCCGCGCATGTCTAAATAAACGGTGCCCATCCTACGACATGTATAAATCTTTGAGAACAAGGAAACCAAACGTTTTTGTAAAATCTATATTCGTAGTTTTCGGGACCCGAGGACATTTTGCAATAGTTTATTTATTACTTGGGAACGGTAGATTAGTAGTTAAAACTCTACGTTTCGTTACAAATTAATTGGCCCTTTCCGTATTAAATATTGTATGGATTTAAAAATTCTAAAAAACATCTACGATGTACGTACCCGAGTGTATCGCTTGCGTTATGGTCCGTTTTCATTATTCCTAGAGTACATATGAGAAAACAGTTATGGTATTTTTTAAAGCACAAGTAAAAAAAAGGTTCTGTTTTACGGACGTCGCGACTCGCGAGTGAGATAAAATGGGAGGGAAACGGCACGGAGGTCCTTTACGCGACAAACGATCATCCTGGCAGCGGCAACAAAGTATGATACCAACACTGTCTTCTTGCATTCTCCGTGCGCCTGATTTTCGCATGTGATGTCAGCCCACGGACGACCTATGCTCAAATGCCCGTATTGAAGCAGATTTCACTTCTATAAATTCTGCAAAAGCCATAAGCAGTAGCTAAAGGCGGAAACATGTATATACACTTGCTAAGCTACTTGTAAGATGAAATTTTTACATTCTCTGTTTTGTCTTTCTTCGAGCATTTATGGCAAATTAGTGAGATTTTCTTAATAAAAGGAAAATAAAACACGACGTCATTCGGGCAAGTAGATATGTACATATGAGATGGTGGTGAAAGAAACGAACTGTTTTATATATTAAATATGGCCTTTTTATTTATTTATCAAAAGCTGTCATACAAAAGACAAAAATAATATAACTGTATAATATTTGTGAACTCCTTTTCTTCTCACGGTCATAATTTCTTACTTATATAACATCCTAGACTGTAAAAAGAATAAAATGTATAAAGTATTAGGAAAGAGATCTTTTAAATAACAATATTAATAGCGTTAGTTAAAATTATCCATTTGGACTATTATACTTTTAGATATAATGTATTTTAATAAATATATAAAGCAGCAAGCTTATGTTTGTGTGTTTGTCTGTCGCCTAAAAACTTTCGAACGGTAAACTCTTGTAACACAAAATGTGCTTCTGCTCATTATGTCTGGCTAATCCAAATGCATGTAACTATTTTCACATACAAATTAAAATTTTTTTTAGAAAATCAGAATTTAAGTTCCAGGCGAAGCCGAGCATGTAGCAAAGCTAGTGTATGTACAGTGGCTCATAATCGTACACTCTTTAAAATCGCATACCATTCTTAAAATTGGTCCAAACGACTTGAGTTTTTTTGCGAAGCTAGAAGGATTAGTTTGCTAAGTGACGTGTTTCGTCGTTTTGAAAAAAATGCAATTGGCCGGAATAACAAAATAAAATAGTAAAGGTCGTTTTTTTTTTCAATTTTTTTCGCTGATTTTGTGAATTTCCCGATTTTCGATCTTATTCTGCGATCTTTAACCGTTTATTGCTCAGAGCAACGTTAACTGATTTTGATGAAATTTTAGGCATGTATACAACTTACTTAAATCTACAAACGGGTTTCTTGAATTTTCATTACAGGCTCAGAAAAAAATTTGAAAAAACGACCTTTACTATGCTTTTTGCAATTCCGGCCAATCGCAATTGTTTCCAGAACAACAAAACACGTTACTTAGCAAACTAATCCTTCCAGCTTCGCAAAAAAGCTCAAGTCGTTTGGACCAATTTTAAAAATGGTATGCGATTTTAAAGAGTGTACGATTATGAGCCACTGTACATACACTAGCTTTGCTACATACTCGACTTCTCCTGGAACTTAAATTCTGATTTTCTAAAGAAATTTTTTAATTTTTTTTGTGAAAATAGTTACATGCATTTGGATTAGCCAGGCATAATGAGCGGAAGCACATTTTGTGTTGCAAAAGTTTACCGTTGGAAAGTTTTTAGGCGACAGACAAACACACAAACATAAACTTGCTGCTTTATATATTTATTAAAATACATTATATCTAAAAGTATAATAGTCCAAATGGATAATTTTAACCAACGCTATTAATATTGTTATTTAAAAGATCTCTTTCCTAATACTTTATACATTTTATTCTTTTTACAGTCTAGGATGTTATATAAGTAAGAAATTATGACCGTGAGAAGAAAAGGAGTTCACAAATATTATACAGTTATATTATTTTTGTCTTTTGTATGACAGCTTTTGATAACTAAATAAAAAGGCCATATTTAATATATAAAACGGTTCGTTTCTTTCACCACCATCTCATATGTACATATCTACTTGCCCGAATGACGTCGTGTTTTATTTTCCTTTTATTAAGAAAATCTCACTAATTTGCCATAAATGCTCGAATAAAGACAAAACAGAGAATGTAAAAATTTCATCTTACAAGTAGCTTAGCATGTGTATATACATGTTTCCGCCTTTAGCTACTGCTTATGGCTTTTGCAGAATTTATAGAAGTAAAATCTGCTTCAATACGGGCATTTGAGCATAGGTCGTCCGTGGGCTGACATCACATGCGAAAATCAGGCGCACGGAGAATGCAAGAAGACAGTGTTGGTATCATACTTTGTTGCCGCTGCCAGGATGATCGTTTGTCGCGTAAAGGACCTCCGTGCCGTTTCCCTCCCATTTTATCTCACTCGCGAGTCGCGACGTCCGTAAAACAGAACCTTTTTTTTTACTTGTGCTTTAAAAAATACCATAACTGTTTTCTCATATGTACTCTAGGAATAATGAAAATGGACCATAACGCAAGCGATACACTCGGGTACTTACATCGCAGATGTTTTTTACAATTTTTAAATCCATACCATAGTTAATAAGGTAAGGGCCAATCAATTTGTAACGAAACGTAGAGTTTTAACTACTAATCTACCGTTCCCAAGTAATAAAAAAACTATTGCAAAATGTTCTCGGGTCCCGAAAACTACGAATATAGATTTTACAAAAACGTTTGGTTTCCTTGTTCTCAATGATTTATACATGTCGGAGGATGGGCACCGTCTATTTAGACATGCGCGGAGTGCAGAGATTTGCGGAAAGGTCAGTAACAGCGTCAATTTTTAATATTCTTTGACGTACGACACGTGAAAATGCTAGTTAAGTGTTCAACTACACGTAAAGCACTAAAAATCAATGCCATCTTGCAATTTATAGCTTGTATAAGCTTTCAAGAAGAGCCATATTTCGGCGCTATATAGTCTCCAAATCACCGAAATAGATCTTCGGAGCAAAATCTACGCGAATCCACGTGAGTCGCTGACAAACCGAGCCAAAGCGTAGCGTAACGAAAGCCTGCCCTCTATGTCAAACTCCCGCTCTAAACACAAGTCATACGTATATAAGCACGCACACACCTTTTAGCATTTCAACACATTTCAGAGTAGTTCCGGAATTGGACGCTGTTCATGAACAGAGGCCACTAAATTCAGTCCTCGTGTAGGGAATGATGGAACGGAATATATATTACTGGTCCATTCCCACGGGTCCCACTGCCCGATTCTCCGTTGGTTAGGTCGGAATGATAAAATAATCTTCTGGGACGAGGTCTTCGTTTTATTAGCGTACCAATACGCCGTTAATGAACAGGCCCAAGAATGAATTGCGCCCAAGCGCCGAGAATACAATAATTGCGCTCATGCGCAACAAATACAATAGTCACAAACGAGAAGCGACCATGCGCTAACAAACGTATCGTAAACGTAAATTGTGACGCAGGGTCTTCTGACCCACAGACCAACGCGACCATGCGCTGCGGAGTCTCGACAGACATAATAGGGCCCTTTACACGGTCGTTCTTGCGCGCGGTCCGGCCCGCGGGCCGGCGCGCCACACGCCGCGCGGCCCGCAAAAGTACGTGAAGCCGGATCGTGGCGCTCCTTCGCGCGGGCCAGAAGGTTGTACCCGTCACTACTTAGAGACAGCGAGTTCGGGCTTCAATTTCTACGTCGACTCCACATGCTTTTTACACGATCCACCGCAGTGGTGTAGTGTGTACTACTTGTCCGATGTATATCATCGATCTGCGAAACGATCGGCAAGACACGATCGCGATATACGTTCGCGAAAAGTATCTCAAATTCCTCGATATACCAGGCTTATAGAGGATATCATAAATGCTGTTACTGTAGGGTACTCTGAAACATCTGTTTTTAGGAAGCTACATTTGGTTGACCTGAAGGTGCTATAAATTCTGGAAATGGTTTATGACTCAGTTATAACGACTGTAAAATTTTACAAGGGTACTTTAAAAAATGTCCAAATGTTTCCCCGGCAATGCGATGGCAAATGAAATTACAGTTAACACATTCACTGTTGTGACGATTATAATTATTACTATCAAAGGCAATAATTACCATGTCACTGCTTGTTTTAATATAAAAACTAATATTGATAGACAATAAATACATATAGGTATGCAAGTGATGTTATATCTAAAATAAATGATGATGAGATGTAATATGCAAGATGTTTTGAAGGAGGGGGGTAGTCTTCTGATTGCTCGTGATGCAGGTCAAATTTTTCACCCACGCTCTTGCGTGGCGCGCAGCAAGAAAACATCACAGTCCTGCCCGCGCGCCAGAAAGCACCACGCTCCTGCCCGCGCGCAAACCTCGAATCCAGAAGAGTTTGCATAAGAGACAGAAAAGGTAGTTAGAAAAGGAAAAAACGATACTTGAAACCAGGCTCGTTGCGCGCCTCAGGATTTCCGACAGTGCGGATGAGTCTGAGGCGCGCGACGAGCCTGGCAGCCGATCCTGGCAGCCAAGGATAAGCCGTGCCTCGATGGATTTCGAGGACTTCAACCCTAGAGACCAGGGGGGCCGTACCATGTTGCCCCCTAAGACGTGGCGAATCGAAAATTCTACATTTCGCACCGGATCTTGGCGAAAGTGACGTTTCCTTATGTTTTTCCGATGAAAATGGTCCAAGAACGACACAAATCGGATTGTAATTAAGGAATCTTCATAATAAATTGATTTCCATAACTTCGTTAAAAATAGTCCGATTTGCATGAAATTTGGTATAATTTTCATTTGAAAAACGTAAAGAATCCATCGGTATCACTTCCATATCGATACGATAAAGAATAAAGTATACAGTTTTTCTGAAACAGGTATGAATCCTTGGCCGACCGCAGCGAATCCAGGTCGGCGACACATAGTCGACGGTGAAATATTCATTACAGCGTATTAAGAAATTCTTTATTCTTCGTCGTATCGATATGAAAGTAACACTAGTGGATACCTGGCGTTCTCCCAATTAAAATGATTACAAATATCATGCAAATCGGACTACTTTTACACAAACAATACAAATTATAAAAGGAGTAGGCATTCCGTGGTCCGAACGATGACCAGAACGAGCAAAGAACCTAATAAAAAGAGAATAAATATAAGGAAAGTAACCGTAATAAACGTACTAATGGACTAATTTTTGTACCTATTTAAATATTATACGAAAAGGAAAAAACGGCACTTGAAACCAGGCACTTTGTATCGTCCATCCTAATTTTATCAGTAATCACCAAGCAAATCAGAACACGTAACAGAACTATACGAACGTATCGACACTTTGACTTTTCGTTTGATTCTGCCTTTTCTCCGTGCATTCACTTAAAACGTAAGCATTGGTTCCTCCCTCCATAGGTCAAATTCCTAGCAGGGGTGGTTTGACCATTGTCCTAGGATTCTCAACGTTTAGTCCAGCAATAAAGACGTCGTGGGCTGAAGCCCATCAGTGACGGCATTGCGGAGAGTCTCAGGAGTAGGGCAATTAGAATTGCCACCGGTGGTACCCGCCGTTGGAGCAATATACTCATTAACTCAGAGTGAAAAGTAGTCGAAATCCCTGAAAAACGGCACGATGTCTATCGCCCCTTTTCGACATCTGGCAGACAAGGGGGCACGGCGCAGGCACACCGCGTACGGTTATATCTTGCGCCTTACCTTGGGAGTCACGGAAACCAGGCTCGTCCCGCGCCTCAGGATTTCCTCACTGTCAGTCAAGCCTCTGCTTAACTTTTTTTTTAAATGCTGCCAAAATATGTACAAATATAGGCATAAAGTTTTCAATTAATATAATTTGTGGGTTTCTCTGAAAAAATCCCAAATATCGCGCTCCTGTTCAGGCCGTCAAGGTAGAGTGACTCCTTAAGAAAGGGTAAAAAATTATTTGCGCAGCGTTTGGTTTCCTTAAACGGTTCTTGACCTCGACAACAGCAAGCCACTGCTCGTATATTTTCAGAAACACCTGATATCGCCAGAAACGCCAGTACGTTTGCGCACCCGGGGTCCCTCCTGCGCCGTCCTCCCTTCAAATTACAAACGGATCCCTTATCGCTCGAGTATAAACACGACATATTTGTTTGCATGGTTACAAACTTCGTCCATTAGTTATCCGAATAGAGTGATGAATACACAAAAGTACAACTTTCATACTAAACTACGTCTTTGCCATATTTATTTTTTCTGTCTCTTCACCTGTTTCTAACTTTCACTTTTACTCCTTTATAAGTACCTACCTGTTCCTACCGTTTCTGCTTCCATGTACCTGTAGTCAAGGGTTCGCACAGGCCTGGTCAGCGTCAGGAACATTTGGCGACCAGGCCTTTGCGAACCGGGAGACAGCTTTCTTATCCCACGCTTTCTTTTCACCCTCTCTATGTTTTTTCCCTGATTTTTCCTACTTCATCTTTCTTCTATCTTCTTTTATTCGCTATCTCTAACTCTGTCTAGTCTTTCCTTTTTAACCGGCGAAAATTCACGGAGCGGACACTTGTTCTTGAACCGGTTATCAGACAACACGTACCGCGCACGCATTTTTACTGTTTTTCCATATTTACTGTTAATTTATTACTGTTAATTGTTACTTTTAATTATTTCTGTTAATTGTTACTTTTAGTTGTTACCATTAATTATTACCGTTACTTGGTATTGTTAATTGTTTCTGTTAATTGTGATTGTTAATTGTTATTTTTAATTGTTACTGTTAATTGTTATTGTTAACTGTTATTTCTGGTTTAACTTCCTTGAATTGTGGTTATTATCGTTACACCGAACCACTTCAAGTGAAAGCCTGTGTGAAGAACGCGGTTTAAAAAAGTGCATCAAAAGTTTTGTCATGTTTGCGGTAAACAATGACCGGAACTTGGCTGTTGTTGTTGTTGCTGCTGCTATCCAGTTAACAGTAGCAGACCGAAGAAGAAGCAGAAGAAGAAACCGCCAGGTTTGGGTGAAAAAATACCGCGGAGACTGCAATGATCAGCCTCTTCTTCGAGAAATGCGAGAAAATTATCCGGACGATTATCGGAATTACTTGAGGATGGATTGTAAGGCGTTTGATGATCTACTGGGTTTAGTTCAAAACCGAATCAAGAAAATGGACACCATTATGAGAAAAAGCATCAACGCAGAACAACGCCTTATCGCTACCTTGAGATTTTTGGCAACTGGGCGTTCCTATGAAGATTTGAAATTTACGACAGGAATATCAGCTCCTGCGTTATGCAAAATAATTCCTGAGACGTGCAAAGCACTGTATTATGCACTACGGACAGAGTTCTTAAAGGTAAGGGTAATAATTTATTAATGAAATGATAATTCGCGCTCGTATTTATAAAACTCATATTATTATTATTATAACTCCTACTATATCGTTACAATTACTTTTGCTGATGTTCGTTCGTCTGTTCCCGGCTCGGCCCAGCATAGAGCCTACACTCGTTGTCGCAGACATCTGTGTGGGGTTTTAATGTCTTCAATAACCCTCTTCTCAACGCGGTTGCTATGATACTGTCCGCATAAATCGCCTGCTCCGGGTCCATCCGTTGCAATTGCTTGGCAATTTTTATTCCCGTGGCTTCATACTCGGATATTTCTATCCGGCTGATGGTGGGATTCTTAAGCGCGACAGCGCAAGTTTCTAAAACTTTCATGACGCCATCATCACTTTTCCTCTTCTTTCCGCAGTGAGAAATTTGGCTAGCCTGCCGTTTCTGACTGCTTGGACCCGGTTGCGATTCCACTTCTTCGTCCTTCGTACAAAAAAAAAACACATATAATTTAATAAAATAAGAAATAACAAGGAAATTAAATTTTGTTTATTTTTGTATTTTTTTTTTGTTTTGTCATAGTTCCCGAATAACAAGGACGAGTGGAAAAAAATAGCCGAAAGGTTTCGTGACAAATGGGATTTCGCCAACTGCGGAGGTGCTATGGATGGAAAACACATCAGAATTGTTCCACCACCGGATTCCGGGGCCTTGTATTACAATTATAAAAATTATTACAGCACCGTACTAATGGCGTTAGTCGATTCAAATTACGAGTTTATTTTTGTCGATGTCGGCAAAAATGGAAGGGTATCAGATGGTGGTGTTCTCGAACACACTGAATTTATGAGGCGTTTAAATAACGGGCAGTTAAATTTGCCGGAGAATAATGAAACGATAAACAATTTAAACTTCGTCTTTGTAGGCGATGAAGCGTTTGCTTTAACTAATAACTTCTTAAAGCCTTATGCTCAAAGGGAATTGGATCATGATAAAAGAATATTTAATTATAGATTATCCCGAGCTAGGAACGTTGTGGAAAATACATTCGGCATATTAGCCTCGCGATTTCGAGTATTTAATACAGCAATTAATATGAAGGTGGAAAATATATCATATGTTGTATTTGCTGCCTGCGTTCTCCATAATTTCTTACGGAGACGGAGTGCAGCATATACTATAACGAACAACAGGAGTAGGCAGGAGGGGAATTATCAAAACGATGTAGTGCAGATGGATAATTTGCAACCCCTTAATCGTGGGAATTTATATAACTCTGCCAAGCAAAATAGGGACCGTTATAAAGAGTATTTTGTAGGAGAAGGAAGTGTTCCGTGGCAGGAAGATATGCTGAATGCGTATAGAGCGTGAGTGTTTGATGTATGAAGGGGGTATATCCGTTTGAACCCTCGGAAAATGTGTACATTTTGTGGATTTTTTTACAAGTCAACGGTTTGATGCAGATTTGCCGTTATTTTTTACTATCTTTACATAGTATTATGAGCTACTCATAAAAAAAGTTTCAGTTAAGAAACTATTATTTTTGGCAAGTTATGCATACACCTCCGAAAGTCTTTCGATTTTAGGGGGCTAAACGGCGGCCCTGAAAACAGCTGTATGTCGTGTGTGAAATCAAAAACAATAAAAAAAATTTTATAATGTCAATAGCTATCGTCCAACGAAGTCGATTTTGAAAATTTTGAAAAATAAAGAAATGGTGAGAGATCAAAGGTAAAGTTAGATTTTTCTAAGAGAAAAATCCACCTTTTTTCTTGATAAATAATAAACGGGGAATCGGAATAAAAAAAAGCCTTCGTTGTACGATGTGGAATCTTATTATGATTCTGCATGCAAAATTGGAAGTGAATTGGTTGAACGTAGTGCGAGTTTTTGGGGCCACCGATTAGCCGTACAAAATGGAGAGACTTTCGGATACGTATCCATAACTTTTTTTGAGTAGTTCATAATACTATGTAAAGATAGTAAAAAAACGGAAAATCTGCATCAAGCCGTTGACTTGTAAAAAAATCCACAAAATATACACATTTCCCGAGGGTTCAAACGGGTGTACCCCCTTAAGGGATCCTGCCTTATAAATAATGAAATTATAGACGATCTCCCGGCATGAACAGCCGCCATTTTATTTTAAATTAATTTTTCGGGATAATGACCGATTAAGCACTTGATAATTTAATATACTAACTAAATTTGTTCGAACCAGGTCAAAGCTACAGTCACGGTCACCATAAAGTGCTTAAATAAAAAAAAGCTGCCGGGAGATCGTCTATAATTCCATTATTTATTTATATATCTTTCATGTGTATATGACTATGATATGTACTCGTGTAACAAACTTCGGTTAGCGATATGCCCTTTCTTTTATTTACCTTTCTCTCATTTGTTGTACAAGCTAATTTAATGTGTTGAATAGTATTAATATATATGTTAATAATAATCATTTGCGTACACCATGCGTATATCATTTATGGGAGGGCCGTCAAAAACCATGAATGTTACCTATCATATATTATTTGTATTATTTATATGTATCATATATTATGACTTGTTAAAATTAAAACAACACATGGTGAACGGGTTTGCGGGTCACACATGGTTTGAGGGCGAATGTGCACCTCTGGACAAGTGGAGATTTGTTAAAACAAACGTGCTACAAAATTGTTTATAACTTTGAAAATGATGTTTCAACGATTTGCACGTATAGACATGGACCTACCCACTACTCTGCCGTTTTAGTAGTATGTACTCGAATGGTGGGGTCTGGCACAGTGGCCCGAACTAGGTCAATGCACCTTGCACTACCTTCTGTCCCTTTAAGGCAGCCACACACGGTCCAGTCGGCCTGTCAAGTCTGCCTGCGCAGGCAGACCTGTGCAAGTCGGCTGGACCGTGTGGATGCACTACGCGCCGCCCGGCCGGCCTGCGCAGGCCGACCTGACGCCGCACAGTGGTCGGGATAGGGATAGTTAGTGACATTCATTGTTGTATAATTTTTAAACTATAAAAGATATCGGAATGGCGCCAAAAAACATAAAATGAGAAAATTATTCCTTTCTAATGATTTATAATTGAATATATTGTACGTCCATTTAATGTTTTTTTTTCAATTTTTTCAACTTAATTGTTATAAAAAATTTGAAAACTGTATATTTAGGAGTTTATTTAATGGTCTTTAAGCGATTTAAATCGCTTGTTGGGAAAAGTTTTAGTTTCCCATTATAAGGAAAAACCAAATAGTACTATTAGAGATTGTGACGAAATCTACAGTTTAGTTAAACATTAGTATTCATTTATTATTCATTTATTCAACGGATTTATTCATTTCAGCGTATTAAGATATTCTTTATTCTTTATTGTATTGATATGGAAGTGATACTGATGGATTCCTTATGTTTTTCCGATGAAAATCATGCAACATTTCATGTAAATCGGACTATCTTTAACAAATTCGGCTTCAAATTATATAATTCGATTTTTCATGGAATTTCCTTCATTATGGTCCGAAATATGTCGTTATTGGTGTTAGTTTCATCGGCGAAACATAAGGAATCGGTAGACGTCGTTTTCGCAAAGATCTGATGAGAAATGCGGAAATCCTGGACATTTCTAACTTTTTAATGGTATTCCAACACTTTAGAAGATCGAGAGGCATCAAATTCGGTGAAGCAATGGAGGATCCTGTCCTCGCCACGGGGTACTAGGCGGCATCTCTTTGACAGGCGTCGCTGGAGAATCACCCTGTAGTATACATTCAGTAGAATTCGGTAGGAGAAAGTTTATTTTTCCTGCGCAATAAGGACTCTGCAGGCCGGCCGGAGCAAATTCGAAAAACGATTCGGTTGGCCTGAAATCGCGGCCAGATCTGAACCGAACGCCACTTGAGGCTCTCTATTCTCCATTTCAGCGTAGTAAGAAATTCATCATTCTTTATCGTATCGATATGAAAGTGGCACCAATGGATTCCTGGCGTTCTGCCGATTAAAATCATAACAAATTGCATGCAAATCGAACTATTTTTACACAAGCAATTTGTATTCCTTATGTAAAAGTAGTCCGATTTACATAAAATTTGGTATGATTTTCATCAGTAAAACATAAGGAATCCATTGGTGCCACTTTCATATCGATACGATAAAGAATGAAGAATTTCTTACTACGCTGAAATGAATATTTCATATGTCGACCTCCATTCGCTACGTTCACCCGAGGATTCATACCTGTTTCAGGAAAAAATAATTATTTATTCTTTATCGTATCAATATGGAAGTGATGCCGATGGATTCCTTATGTTTTTTCGCGAGCCTGAACGATCCTGGGCGAGCCGTCTCGGTTAGCCGATCCACGTGCCGCCTGATTTCACCTTAAAACCCAATTAATATGATGGTACGCGTGCTGCCCGATATTTTATCACCCGCCATAATTAATATTAAGCAAGAGAATGATCGCTAGCCACAAGGTAGTCCAGGAGATAAACTCGGAATAGGCGGGATCTCCATAATTTTGGGAGCTGACAATTCTAATTGGTTGCACTTTTGAGGAAGAGGAGGGTCTCCCGTCTGTGAATTCGTCGATGGAACAGGTACCCTCACCGTCCTGACGACGTGGCGGAAAAGCACAGTCTGCTGGTCCCAAAAAATAGCCGCGATGATCGGACAGAGCGTCACGCCAGGGTCGCGGTTTATGACGGTATTGTCCTGTGAGTCAGTGGTGGACAACGGTACACGCGGGTACGGATGGTTACTAAATGTCAACAGATCAACAAGGCTTAACCCGAAGCGAGGAAAGTCGAAGTCCCCCCCCAAAAAAGGGCACGTTGTCGATTGCCCCCTATTTCCACATCAGGTAGGCCAATGTTTCCCGAACAATGATTCGGAAATAAGTATACTTTCGGGCTTTTCCCCGAGGTCCTGAGTGAGTTGGGACATAGCCGAGCTACGTATCTGGCAGTCAAACTCGCTGAGGTCCGGTTTTTCTGCGCACGGAAGTTACCATTTTTAAGTATGTATAGGTACGCTCTTTTTTCGCGCCTACTATTTCCGCACCTTTCTGACGGTGCTTCGAAAAAGCACCGACGGAGAGTCCCGAAAAAAAACGGGCGGATTGGATAGAACCAAGCGGCCCGAAAGAAACCAGCCGGCTTGGAAAGAAGCGAGCGGGCCGAATGAACTTCGAGCAGATCGAAAACTATTTGTCCGATTTATTTGAAACTTGGTACATATATTCTTCATGGTATTATCTAAAATGTAGCATATCGTTTTATTTTATGCGATAACCCATTCGTATATAATAAATGTTTTAAATTTGCTTTGTTTGGTAAAAAATTAATAGTGGTTTTCAACTTGCTCTCATTTGTACAATAATTTTTTTTCTTCTCAAATCCGTATGCCAATTGTCTTGTTCCTTTCCGCGGCACCTTATCCGCGCGGATTTAGCTGCAGGTACAGGTAAAACGGCCTTTCGCCCCTACGTCGTAGGACCTATGCGAATATATGCTACTACCAATAAAATAATAAAACGTTTCGTACTGACCGTAGCAAAGTATAATGACTTGCCACGTTTATTTCTTAAGGACCTCCGCTGAATTGTACGTGTCTTGTATTTTTTTCACCGAAGTAATTAAACACGACCTTCCGTTGGAAAAATAATTTCAAACAAACGAGACGTGTATTTTCGTCGCAACTCCCACTGACAAATCCACGATCGTCAGATGGTGGTGGCTGATTTCTTCTCGATCGCTGTTCGCGAAAACGAATTCACCGGCCAATATATCTGGCCCCGACCTTAACTCCAGTATATATATATGTACGCCGTTCGTATAGTATATTGATGGAACTGTGACAACGTATATACACGCCTTTCGCAGGCAAAGGGTTAAATGTGAAAAGCAAATGTCAAGTCAACTAACCCCATCATATTTGCAACTAACCCCACAGCCGGGATTTGTTGACTTATCGTCTCACTACTTTAAATATAATAAACACTACAACCTAAACTTAATTAAAACGATTTTCAAAATTAAGCCTGTACAAAATGTGGTCTTCACTAATACCGTTGTAGCGACCTACGGTTTGTACATAGAAAACGTTTGGAATATTGATGTTCGGTTTGGTTTATGACGCGCGCCAGCGAAGCTATTGTTGAGGAAGCCGCTTTCCGTTCGCATGTTTTCCTTTCGAGTCTTTCGTTTATACTGCCTGAACAGCTATTGCGGGTGTCATAAACCTGGAGTTTCTGATGGGCCCACGATGCAGGCCTGGCGGCCTGCAACCGGCCACGTCACGCGCTTCGGACCGGAGCTCCCGCTAAAATCGCACTCCCGTTTCCGGAAATGACACCAAGGGCACAAGAAATAGGGGGCGCTATTGGTGTTCGGTAAATTACCTGATTGGTCGAAATTCGTACGTTAAGTTAATCAATCACCGCAATTTTCCGACCGCGGGTGTCTTCCCGGAAAATCGGAAGACTGTCGAGCGTCAGTTCAGCAACAACTCTATCAACCGTAACTGTACCAATTGTATCGTTACATTCAACGACACGAGTGACATTACGAAAGAAAATGACGGCGTCAGTTTCTGCTATGCAGAAAAAATGCATTGAAGAATTTATAGAAATATATAAAAGTGAACCTTGCCTCTGGAAGATTAATAGTACAGAGTATCGTGATCGTGACCTTAAAAGTACAGCCTACTTAAAATTAGTGAGCAAATTAAAAGAAATCGAGCCTTCCAGCACCAAGAAAAGTGTGGTGACCAGAATTAATGGTATGCGGAGTAATTATCGGAAGGAATTAAAGAAAATAAAGGCCTCTATGAGGACAGGATCGGGTGCAAACGAGGTGTATAAACCGACACTATGGTACTTCAACGACCTAAATTTCTTAGACGATCAGGAGACTCCTAGAAACTCTCGGTCGAATATTCAAAGCGATGACGACGAAACCTGGATCGAGGTAAGTAAAATAAAATAATTTTTTTTACGCATATTATATTTCAAGAACATTTTATACATTTTATACAAAGTACACAAGTATAAATTTTAGATACAGTATTCCACGTGAAGTCGAACATTTTTCGGAGTAACATTTCGGATCTTGGTGAAACTTGGATATGTTGTAATATTTATTGATATATAAACGTATCACGAATGATTTTTCAAAATATTAAAAATTGTGGATCTTACAGCTCTTTCAAATATAGACTTTTTTATTGAACTATTTAAATATGTAATATTTTGAATCTATATCTCTCATTGAACACCTTGTGTGTTCTTGAAGGTCATAGTATGCCACATGGTTCAATTTGTCTTCACAATCGCTTTCATATTGTGTGAAAAAATATATAGCATTCTATTTAAAAAGAAATGAAGCTCACCGTCGTTTCGCGCAAAATAATCCGAACACAAAAAATTGACATAACGTATTATGTTGGGTCTAAAAAACAGTACATGTTTTTTGTTGTAATATTTTTCCAAATAAATACCAATTGCAACAACTGTGTATAAAAATGGCAGGTATAGCCGCCTGGCCACTGTTTGTACTGCACGGCTGAGCCAGACGAGCCGCTGTGCTTCGATGCAACGTCATATTGAATTAATTTTCATTTGCCCAATTTTAAAGTGTCCATAGTTTTGAAAACGTGTCCCTTTTTCTTAAGTACTCTTATGTCTCCATTGTAACCTTCCAAAAGCTCATTTCTATCAGTTTCTTGGTTCAATAGTTATAATTTATTGGAAAAAGGTCACCTCTATAATTCGAAGAGATGTAAGATCCACAATTTTTAAATGTTTAGAAAGTCCTTCGAGATGCGATTATATATCAGTAAAGACTACAACATATTCAAGTTTCATCAACATCTAAAATGTTACTCCGACAAACTGTCCGATTTTTCGTGGAATGAAACAGCAAATGATTATAGTAAATGCGTTAAATTTAATTAATAAAGTTATTTTGCCACGGGACTGCACCCTCATTCACAAAATAATTTATAAAATCTGCTCTAACTTTTTTAGCATCATTAGCCGTATTTCCTGGGTTTCTGTGATTCAAACTTTCCATGTTAGAATTGTTTGTATGAAACCCCGACACAGTAGTCCCATCTTCTGTTTTCTCGATCAAAACAGTCTGGAGGCGAGTAAAAATTCGGCACCGATTTCATTACAAAATTGTGTAATACACAACTTGCCATCACAACAGAATCAATTTTTTCCGGTCCTAGATTAATTTGGGTGTGAAAAATTCTGAATCGTGATGCCATGATGCCAAACGCGTTTTCGACAATACGTCTCGCTCGCGATACACGGTAATTGTATATTTTTCTTTCTTCGCAAATTAGATCTGCTTGTCTAAACGGTTTGATCATATCCACTCTCAACGGAAAGGCATCATCCGCTACAAAAACGTAGGGCAAACTCCTAGAAGTGTTTCTGATATTTTCTTCAGTTGGGATCCTTAAGAGTTTGTCCTGAAGTTTCTCAAAGAATTTGGTGTTTTGAAGAACACCTCCATCAGAAACTCTGCCGTTGGTACCAAAATCGTACATGAGGAATTGATATTTTGCATCCACTATCGCTAGTAGAACCATACTGTGTCGACCTTTATAGTTATAAAATTCCGTCCCGCTTCCATTTGGAGGAATAATTTCGATATGTTTTCGATATCGCTCCAAGACAATGTGGAAAGTTCCACCTTTCTTCAAAAACTTTGGCTACATTCTTCCATTCTTCCGTTGTTCGTGGAAACTAAAAACAGAAAAAAATATTGTTTCAGGAACACGGGATGGCAAATACAGGGCAAACATCTGTGCAATGCATTGCGGATGGTTGTACCACGGATGTCGCTGCTTCAAATAATATAACAGAAGGGGATGAAAATGCAGTAGATACACTTCCAACCCCCTGTACAATATCGACAGGCCAAACTAACGGACCAGGACCGTCAAAAAGGATTGCAAGATCGGAAGAAGCTGCGTTACAGCACGATGTACTGCTGTCTGTGCAACAGCATTTTAAACGTCCAGCAGCGCAGGAGGACCGTTTTGACGTTTATGGGAGAAACGTTGGGATGAAATTGCGGGACTTGCCCAAAGAGCAGAGGCTGCTAGCCGAACCCATTATAAATGATACGCTCTTTGTGGCCGAAATGGGAAAATTGGATCTAGCGCATACGTTAATTTCTGATCAAGTAATTAATAGACATATTCATACTCCTACTCCCCCATAAATGCATCATCACTATCAGCAACAAACATATACATATAACCCAACTCCTCGCCCAACTATTCCTAATCCCAGTCCCAGTCCAATGCAACCGTATTATGAACCATCTTACCCTTACCATTCTCCATCACCTCAACTTTTCATTCCGGAAGACTCGGGAGGCTCGTTTTTATTAAATTTAAATAATAATAATAATGATCCTAATAATAATAGTAATAATAATAATCCTAGTAATAATAATAATTGTAAATAGTATTTTTATTCTTACTTCAAATGTATAATTATGTGAATTATGGGTAATTATTTACAAAAGAGCAGTCTTCACCGATTTCGATGACCTTGGAATATGTTGTCTGGTGCATGATTCTGAAAATTTTTTCCTATACATGTTGCCGTCGCTCGACCTTAGGTTTGAAGATATTTGCAAAAAACTGTGATCGATTGTTGCATTGGGTTAGATGGTTTGGCCAACTTTTCGGAGATTTAACATAAAGAAATGTGTAAATGTCCGCAAAGTTGGCCAAACCAACTACCGATCACAGTTTTTTGCAAATATCTCCAAACCTAAGGTCGAGCGACGGCAACATGTATAGGAAAAAGTTGTTCAGAATCATGCACCAGACAACATATTTCAAGGTCATCGAAATCGGTGAAGACTACTCTTTTGTAAATAATTATCCAATTAAGTAACGCAATAAATGTGACTAAATTAAAAGATGGTCATTTTCCTTACCTTCAAATAATCCTTATGTAGAACTTTATAGAGAGCATCACATGTTTCAGGTATAATATACGAAAGAGCCTGAGGTGATATTACTGTAGTAAATTTAAGATCTTCGTAACTTCTTCCAGTTGCAAGAAATCTCAATATGGCAGTTAATCTCTCGTGCGGTGAGATGGCGTCTCTCATATTTGTATCTTGCTTTTGAATGAAGGGAGTGACTAAAGAGAGGAGCCTTAAATATGTCTCTTCATTCATCCTTAAATAATTGTGCCAATCTTTAGGCGCAAAATGCAATTCCTTTAATAAATTCACGTGTGAATAGCGTTCCCTTTTTTTTTTAACCATTCTTTGCACCACAAACTACGTTCTATTTTCCGTTTGCAACACTTTTTTGTAGCTAATAATAAGCCTACTACAGCTAAAACGTCGTCCGTCTATGTCATGTTCGGCTGGCAAAACTGAACACTGTAGGGCTGTTCCCACTGGGAACTTCCCAAGGGTGTGCGGGTACCCGACTTTTCGGGCTTGGGACGGGTCAGAAACTTTCGGGCGGGGGTCCCGATACTTTCGTATTGCTCGAGATCCCGACAGTTTCGGGATCCCGAAACTCGATTCGGGCTACAAGCATAGCCGCCATGAGCGGGTAATTTGATTTCAGGTCGATTCGACAAAACTCGGACGCGATCGGACGATATCGTTACCAGTAATAGATCAAAATTATTACCATAGAACATAGTAAAATTATGTTTTTACACGTTAATTTGAAATAATAAAATATTCGCCTTCCTGTATATTGTTGTTACTATGAAACATCCAGGAAATATTCCTTTCGGTATGCTTATAGTTGTTCGTACGTTTTCTATTTTAAATCTGAACCTATCCCGAAAAAGATAATACCCTATTAAAATATGTTTTACTTGAAATAGATAAAGATTCTATTTTAAATCTGAACCTATCCCGAAAAAGATAATACCCTATTGAAGTATATTTTATTATGATTTTAAAATATTGTCGTATATAAAAATAGTCTTCCTCCCACGTTCTGAACATGGTATTTATTTAAGTACGTATTGGACATATTCAGTATTACGTAGCAATGAAAATACATATATATGTAAATAAATAATCGGATACAAATTATTATTCAACAGGAGACAGAAAGGTAAAAACTTATCATTCTGGTATTGATATAAATTGATATACATAATTCTTTCCGTCGCGGTTCTCTCGTAGTAGCTGGCTTTCGAGCCGATCGCGTCCGAGTTTTGCCGAGCCGACCTGAAATCAAATTGCCCGCTCATGGCAATCATGCTTGTAGCCCGAAACGAGTCTCGGGATCCCGAATACTCGAGCAATACGAATGTATCGAGACCCCGCCTGAAAGTTTCCGACCCGTCCCGAGGGCCGGGAACTCGAGCCTCGGGACGATCATCACATTCCTAGCTGTTCCAGTGCCCGGAAAAAGCGAGCCAAGCCGAGTCGAGCCAAGCCGAGTCCAGCCGAGCCAAGTATCCGTAAAAACCGATCGGTCCGAAACAACCGAGTAGCTCGAATTTTTCCGAACGGTCCGAAAAAATCGAGCGGGCAGAATGTGTCGAGTAGGTTGAAGCTTGGACGTTTCGGGCAATGAACATGTTTCCAATATTTTAAGAAACGCGTATCTACTGGAGTGTGAATAATGGTTGTTAATAATGTGAATAATTATAAAGTAAACTGAAAATGAAAATACACTGGTGGACTAAATTAAAGGAACACTATAATTTGCCGAAAAATTTGGTCATTTTGAAATGGCTGTATCTCCGCGAAAAATAGTCGCAAAAAATATTTAAAAAAAGCATTTTAACGCTTCAAGTTTCTAGTTTTTGATTTAGGGACACCAATTTTTTCCAGCCATTATGATACTGTTTTATCAAGATGAAGCGCAGGAAACAAAATTTAAAAAATTTAAAATACCGTCAGGCCGACCGGAGCGTGTGGATGCACCATCCGGTCCGCCTGTCAGGCCGGACGGAGCGTGTGGAGGCAGTACGGGTGTCAGGCCGACTTGCACAGGCCTGCCTGCGCAGGCAGACTTGACAGGCCGACTGGACCGTGTGTGGCTGCTTTTAAACGTCGGATTGTGTTTGTTTACGTTTAGGGGTGCGCACTGGGCCAGGCCCCACCATTTGGGTAGATGCTGCCAAAGCGGCAGAGTAGTGGGTGGGCGCATGCCTATACGTGCAACTCTATACAATCGAATCATTGAAACATCATTTTCAATGTTATAAACAATTTTGTAGCAATTTTTTTAAAAAATTCACTCCCCAAACCAGTGATCATTTTTGTCAGAATCACTTTTTGAACGTCTTGTACATTAAGTCGATCGGCGCATGCGTTAATATTATTGTTTGAATACGATTTAATTGAATTATTTTGTAATCATAATTCATGAAGTAATTCAATTGTAATTCTGCACATCTCTGTACAATTGTAATACCCACATACTTAGTCACCCTAATAAACTATAATTTCACAAAAAGACAACCATATGTTTCCTTTTTATTGTCTGTGTCCATTGTAAAATTATATTCAGTTTCTTGTTTACCTTCAGTACTACATTGAAATGATATTTCCACGTAGTTGGAGCCACAGAGGCTCCCTAAGAATAAAAGTTTGCAGTGACATTTCGCTTGTTTTCGTTGTGTAGAATTAATTTTTTACAAGATAGAAACTCGTCCGTGGTTCCAGCTATGCCGAATTTTTTTGAGGAGTGTAGTAATAAAATAAATGAGGTCATAAATAAACTTACTTGATTGCTAGGCTGCGTCTCGGTGTCGTCCATGTCCTGTACGTCGATAGCTTCAAATTCAATTGGTTCGGGTTCGTCCCGCATCGCTTCCGGCTCGTCCGGGAAAGATGTCTCCTCCTCGATATTGTTTATACTCGGCGTTGGGATGTCCTGATCTTTTGTGAATTGTAGTAACTCGTAATACCAAAGTGATGGTACATATACATCTTCGGCCCCGTTACCAGATCGTGTAGATGCCACTACTTTTCAAAATTCTTTTCGAAATGTCCCACGCAGAGATTGAATTTTTTTGCATACGAACTCTCTGTCCGCATTGGGGAATATTGTTCTGCAGTACGTTACTAATCTTTCATAGCAATCATTTCATAAATTGCGATTTTGATAATCCTTACTCCTCACTTTCCATAGAGATGGCATTGTTTTATATAAGGTAATTAACCCTGTTACTGCCTTGTTACTCCACTTTGTATCGTCCATCCTAATTTTATCAGTAATCACCAAGCAAATCCGAACACGTAACAGAACTATACGAACGTATCGACACTTTGACTTTTCGTTTGATTCTGCCTTTTCTCCGTGCATTCACTTAAAACGTAAGCATTGGTTCCTCCCTCCATAGGTCAAATTCCTAGCGGGGGTGGTTTGACCATTGTCCTAGGATTCTCAACGTTTAGTCCAGCAATAAAGACGTCGTGGGCTGAAGCCCATCAGTGACGGCATTGCGGAGAGTCTCAGGAGTAGGGCAATTAGAATTGTCACCGGTGGTACCCGCCGTTGGAGCAATATACTCATTAACTCAGAGTGAAAAGTAGTCGAAATCCCTGAAAAACGGCACGATGTCTATCGCCCCTTTTCGACATCTGGCAGACAAGGGGGCACGGCGCAGGCGGGACACCGCGTACGGTTATATCTTGCGCCTTACCTTGGCAGTCGCGGTTTATAACCGTACGCGGTGTGCCTGCGCCGTGCCCCCTTGTCTGCCAGATGTCGAAAAGGGGCGATAGACATCGTGCCGTTTTTCAGGGATTTCGATTACTTTTCACTCTGAGTTAATGAGTATATTGCTCCAACGGCGGGTACCACCGGTGACAATTCTAATTGCCCTACTCCTGAGACTCTCCGCAATGCCGTCACTGATGGGCTTCAGCCCACGACGTCTTTATTGCTGGACTAAACGTTGAGAATCCTAGGACAATGGTCAAACCACCCCCGCTAGGAATTTGACCTATGGAGGGAGGAACCAATGCTTACGTTTTAAGTGAATGCACGGAGAAAAGGCAGAATCAAACGAAAAGTCAAAGTGTCGATACGTTCGTATAGTTCTGTTACGTGTTCTGATTTGCTTGGTGATTACTGATAAAATTAGGATGGACGATACAAAGTGCCTGGTTTCAAGTGCCGTTTTTTCCTTTTCGTATAATATTTAAATAGGTACAAAAATTAGTCCATTAGTACGTTTATTACGGTTACTTTCCTTATATTTATTCTCTTTTTATTAGGTTCTTTGCTCGTTCTGGTCATCGTTCGGACCACGGAATGCCTACTCCTTTTATAATTTGTATTGTTTGTGTAAAAGTAGTCCGATTTGCATGATATTTGTAATCATTTTAATTGGGAGAACGCCAGGTATCCACTAGTGTTACTTTCATATCGATACGACGAAGAATAAAGAATTTCTTAATACGCTGTAATGAATATTTCACCCTCGACTATGTGTCGCCGACCTGGATTCGCTGCGGTCGGCCAAGGATTCATACCTGTTTCAGAAAAACTGTATACTTTATTCTTTATCGTATCGATATGGAAGTGATACCGCTTTACGTTTTTCAAATGAAAATTATACCAAATTTCATGCAAATCGGACTATTTTTAACGAAGTTATGGAAATCAATTTATTATGAAGATTCCTTAATTACAATCCGATTTGCGTCGTTCTTGGACCATTTTCATCGGAAAAACATAAGGAAACGTCACTTTCGCCAAGATCCGGTGCGAAATGTAGAATTTTCGATTCGCCACGTCTTAGGGGGCAACATGGTACGGCCCCCCTGGTCTCTAGGGTTGAAGTCCTCGAAATCCATCGAGGCACGGCTTATCTTTGGCTGCCAGGATCGGCTGCCAGGCTCGTCGCGCGCCTCAGACTCATCCGCACTGTCGGAAATCCTGAGGCGCGCAACGAGCCTGGTTTCAAGTATCGTTTTTTCCTTTTCTAACTACCTTTTCTGTCTCTTATGCAAACTCTTCTGGATTCGAGGTTTGCGCGCGGGCAGGAGCGTGGTGCTTTCTGGCGCGCGGGCAGGACTGTGATGTTTTCTTGCTGCGCGCCACGCAAGAGCGTGGGTGAAAAATTTGACCTGCATCACGAGCAATCAGAAGACTACCCCCCTCGTTCAAAACATCTTGCATATTACATCTCATCATCATTTATTTTAGATATAACATCACTTGCATACCTATATGTATTTATTGTCTATCAATATTAGTTTTTATATTAAAACAAGCAGTGACATGGTAATTATTGCCTTTGATAGTAATAATTATAATCGTCACAACAGTGAATGTGTTAACTGTAATTTCATTTGCCATCGCATTGCCGGGGAAACATTTGGACATTTTTAAAGTACCCTTGTAAAATTTTACAGTCGTTATAACTGAGTCATAAACCATTTCCAGAATTTATAGCACCTTCAGGTCAACCAAATGTAGCTTCCTAAAAACAGATGTTTCAGTGTACCCTACAGTAATAGCATTTATGATATCCTCTATAAGCCTGGTATATCGAGGAATTTGAGATACTTTTCGCGAACGTATATCGCGATCGTGTCTTGCCGATCGTTTCGCAGATCGATGATATACATCGGACAAGTAGTACACAATACACCACTGCGGTGGATCGTGTAAAAAGCATGTGGAGTCGACGTAGAAATGGAAGCCCGAACTCGCTGTCTCTAAGTAGTGACGGGTACGATCTTCTGGCCCGCGCGAAGGAGCGCCACGATCCGGCTTCACGTACTTTTGCGGGCCGCGCGGCGTGTGGCGCGCCGGCCCGCGCGCAAGACCGACCGTGTAAAGGGCCCTAATCTCGATCGCCACGCGGCGACGCTCGCCACTCGTAATGGCTCCCCACTCCCGAGCGGATCTCGGAGAGAGGATACAACCCTCGCCCACACACTCCCCCGCGAGTGCATTCGTGCACGAACTTACAATCTACGTAGATAAAAATATACTATTTATAGGCTATTTACACTATGTACATTGCACAAAATACAAGCGAGGGTGGTATAACGCATTATAATGAGTTTTCAAGAAGGTGGTTTGGTGCCAGGAGCAAAGGTAATCCTTTTTCGCTCATACGTTCGCAAAACCGGACGAAGGGGAATATCCGCAGAAGTCGTTTGATCAGATGATGGAGTTGCAGTATTTGTCGCATTCTCCACCTCATCATCACGCAAGGAAAATGCGGGTTTCAACAAATCCGTTGATACAGAACGCACCGAACCGTTAACATTAATGTCATAGATCGCATCAGAAATTCGTTTCACAACCTTGTAAGGTCCACTATATGGTCGTTCCAAAGATTTTTTGGTTGTATTTCTTAGAAATACATGCGTACAAGTTTTTAATTCTTTAATGAAAAACGGACGCTTCAAATCATGACGCATCACAGGTATCGGCCTGACCAACCGCATCCGCTCACGAAACTCTTCCAAAAATATATTTGGGTTAGGAGTAAAGTCTTCCGGGAGAAAAAATTCTCCAGGTAATCTAATGGTTGTACCAAAAAGAAACTCGGCGGGGGACACATCTGTGTCCGCACGAACGTGCGCGCGTAAACCTAACAAAACTGTTGATAGTACACGCGTCCACTCCTTCTCTGTATGGCACATAATTGCTGCCTTTAAAACGCGATGCCAGCGTTCCACCATACCATTTGAAGCCGGATGGTAAGGCGTAGTACGAATACGACTACATCCAAGCACATTTAGGAGTTCCGAAAATAAGCGCGATTCAAATTGAGCCCCTTGATCCGTAGTTATAAGTTTGGGAGTACCGTAACGCGCGACCCAGTTGTCGTAAAATACTCTTGAAATTGTTCGAGCAGAGGTTTCCACGATAGGGATCGCCTCTATCCAGCGAGAAAATCTATCTATTATTGTCAGACAGTATGAAAATCCCTCCGACACCGGTAATGGTCCAATTATGTTAATATGAATGTGATCGAATCGACCATCTGGAGCTACAAACTACTCCGGTATTCTTTTTACATGACGAGAAATCTTTGATTGTTGACATTCGAGGCATTGTTTACACCACCGCGCAATATCTCGGTGCATGTTAGGCCAGACATATCTCCTCCGAATAGTCCGATCGGTTACCCTAGCGCCCGGGTGAGCCAGATTATGAAACATGTTAAAAACCGTAGTACGCAGTGTCAAAGGAATAAAAGGTCTAATTACTTCGCCAGATAACTCGCAATGAATTGAGGTGTTATCCGGTCCCCATTGAATTTTTACTAATTTCAACGGGGGATCCGATGATTGTTTCCGTAATTTCAATTCAGGATCATTATCCTGGTTTTCTGCCAGTTCCTTCAAACTTATCTCCACCGGGAGTCTTAATGATTCTATTCTCGACAACGGGTCGGCGACAAGATTGTCTGAACCCGGTAAATGCTCGACGGTTGTAATAAATTGGGCGATAAACGACAATTGGCGGATGTGTCGCGGCGAAGCTTTATCCGACTTCTGAGTAAAAACGTAAACCAGAGGCTTGTGGTCAGTCACGATTTTGAAAACGCGACCCTCTACAAAATACCGAAAATATTTAACCGCCTGATAAATCGCAGTGAGCTCACGATCATACGCACTGTAATTCAACTGAGCTGGAGATAGCTTTCGTGAAAAAAATGCCAGTGGTTCCCAAGAACCTGCGGATGATCGCTGCTCGAGAACCGCGCCAAGCGCGAAATCCGACGCGTCCGTCACTAAACGAGTTTCGGCGCCATCTTTTGGATGTACAAGGAGTGCCGCGTTCGCCAAACTGTTTTTAATTCTGCTGAATGCAGTTTCCGCGGCATCCGATCAAGAAATTGCTCGTTTGTCATTTTTTTTAGAGTCTTTCAAATACGCGTTTAACGGAGCCTGCAATTCAGCTGCCTTGGGTAGACTGAGTCTGTAGAAATTTATCATGCCGAGAAACCTTCTAAGTTCAAGTATCGTCTTTGGTCTCGGAAATCGAGCAATCGCCTCAACCTTCCTGGTCGTAGGGCGAATGCCTTCGGGCTTAATCAAATATCCCAAAAATTCCACCTCCCTGGCACCCAGAATACATTTAGTGGCATTCAATCTAAGGTGAAACTTTTTGAGTCTGTCACAAACAATTCTCAAATGTCTCGCGTGTTCCTCTTCCGAACTAGAGGCTATCAATATATCATCTATATACACAAACCCAGAGCACGATCGACATATCTCTGAAATGTCTGACGCGCATTTCTTAAACCGTAAGTCATAAATAGGAACTCAAAAAGGCCAAACGGCGTTATTACCGCCGTTTTCTCTATGTCCTCGGGAGCCATCGGGATTTGGTTATACGCCCGGTACAAATCCAACGTTGAAAATACCGTCTTTCCCGATAAATTCGTTGCGAAGTCATGCAAATGCGGAGTGGGGTAACGATCGGGAACCGTCAGAGCATTCACACGCCTAAAATCTCCCGCGATCCTCCAAGTGCCGTCTTTTTTTAATATCATGTGTATTGGACTTGCCCAAGAACTGGAGGAAGGGCGACAAATCCCCGCCTCCATAAGTGCTCTGAACTCCGCTTTAGCAGCTTTTAACTTGTCCGGGCTAAGACGTCTCGGACGCTCGGACACCGGAGGACCGCGAGTAACTATGTGATGAAAGACTTCAGAAGTACTCGGCAAATTCAAGCTTGAACCGCCAGGGAAACTCGACAAGAATACCAGTGAACACCGAAACATCATCAATTGATCGCGGCATTGCAAAATTCGCCAACCTCAAAATTGTTGAAGCAAATATACCCGTCGACGAATCGATGAGTCGTCGTCTGCGCAGGTCGACCGATAATCCGTAATGCGTCAACAAATTCACACCGATAATTGCGTACGGTACAGCCGCAATAGTAAAATTCCAACGAATTGACCGTCTTAGGCCAAGATCGAGAGACTCAAATGACTCGCCAAAAGTATCTATTTGCGTATTATTTGCAGCTAATAATTTGAAACCACTCGGCTCACCGCGAATTCCATGAACCGTAGGAATCAAAGATATATCCGCCCCAGTGCCTGTCAAAAAGATCTGTCCGGACGACCGATCACGAATGTGAAGACGTTTTGAATTCACTCGTCTCCCTTCGCTCGCCTCCGCAACGAAGGGTCTGACTGGTTTTCCGACTTCCAAGTGTTATATTGACTACACCAATCTCTGCACGAAGTAGGATTCTTCGGATATTTCCTATGAGCCCAGCATAGTTTTTCTTTGACATGCTCCACAGATTTGCTACGGCTTCGGTCAGAACGCGACAAAGAACGACTTTTTCGGAAGTTACGATTTTGTTCAATTCGTTGTAACGTTTTTGCCAATGATTCGTTCGTTACCACGAGACTTTTTATTTCGTTACGCAATTCTGCCAACGTCGCCACAACATCATCCTGCGAATTCGCAGACGCAACTATTACTGCTTCAGACGGGGCAGCGTTATCTGCAATTTTGTCTGCAATGTCTGCCAATTTATTCAAATCCTCCACCGCGCTAGCCGCTAATATCGCTCGCATGTTTGCCGGTAAATGATCCAGAAATATCGATTTTATTACTGACTCGTCGCACTTTCCATCATTGAGGCCGCGAAGACGATTCAAAATTAAGGAGGGTTTTCCAACTGTAATTACTTGACCCTTTAAAAGTTTTCTGAGATTTGACTCTGGAGACGCACCAAATGTGGCAATTAATCGTTTTTTTATTTGCAAAAACAAGTCTGCCGGTCGCGGATGCCTAGCGATTAAATCTCTAATGGCCGCCACAACTTCATAATCTAGCGTAGCTATTACAATATCCGCTTTAGTACTGTCGACAGTAATTTGGGCTGAACGCAAGGAAGCCCCGAATTAAAAAAACCATAGTTCAGGATCCTCTCTAAAGAACTGAGGTATCTTTGGGATCCGATAAGGATCAATCCGCGCCTGATTAATCGTCTCATCTTGAGTTTCAAGATTCGCGTGTCCCTCAGTCAACGACATTTTGCCAAAATTGGACAACAATATCAATATACAATAAACTACACTTACGCGAACAATTATTAAAATTACTAGAAAGTACGGTAATAACATATGATAAAAGATTAAAAATGGTATAAGCAAAAAGTATATATATACATTTAGTACTGATTCAGCCGAAGTTCACTTTCAAAATACGATTTAACCTTGCTGAACAGTATAAGAAAGAAAATGATACAATAGTTTACGCGACGCAAGCAGGCCACAACGCCTCGTCGAGATCTGAACACTTCCAGGAAATACACAGTTCCCGGAATCCGCGAGAAATTTGGCGACACCGATATTCCGGAACAATATACGCAAATACCGGTTAAACGGAGATCAATAAACAATTATGGCACCAAACCATTAACCACATCGCAATTAATATAATCACCTCGCTTACCGAAAATCTATCGATGCATTCTCGTCATCCAGAAAATTCCCAAGTATATAGGAACTGCTCGCTCGATGCCTGGACAGCTTTTTAGAAAGTGGTTGCAATGTCCAAAAGATCTAGAATATTCTGACCAAGTGTTGACAATTGTTGAGGTCACCAATGTAGGGAATGATGGAACGGAATATATATTACTGGTCCATTCCCACGGGTCCCACTGCCCGATTCTCCGTTGGTTAGGTCGGAATAATAAAATAATCTTCTGGAACGAGGTCTTCGTTTTATTAACGTACCAATACGCCGTTAATGAACAGGCCCAAGAATGAATTGCGCCCAAGCGCCGAGAATATAATAATTGCGCTCATGCGCAACAAATACAATAGTCACAAACGAGAAGCGACCATGCGCTAACAAACGTATCGTAAACGTAAATTGTGACGCAGGGTCTTCTAACCCACAGACCAACGCGACCATGCGCTGCGGAGTCTCGACAGACATAATCTCGATCGCCACGCGGCGACGCTCGCCACACGTAATGGCTCCCCACTCCCGAGCGGATCTCGGAGAGGGGATACAGCCCTCGCCCACACTCGAGTTATGGGTCGGTAATACAGTTTGGGTGGTGACACCACAGACGAGGTATAGGATAGACCTATCACCTTATGGATGATCGTGTCGCCACCCAAACTGTGTTACCTACCCATAATTTGAGGACTGAATGTAGTGGCATCTGCTCATGAACAGCGTCCAACTCAGCAACTACTTTGAAATGTGTTGAAATGCTGAAAGGTGTGCGCGTGCTTGTATGCGTGTGACTTGTTTAGAGTGAGAGAGTTTGACATAGAAGGCAGGCTTTTGCTATGCTATGCTTTAGCTCGGTTTGTCAACGACTCACGCGGATATCTCTCCGAAAATCCATTTCGGGGATCAAGACACTATGGCGCTTAAAAATGATATTTCTTCAAAGCTCGTGCGAGCTATAAATTGCACGATGACATTGTTTATTAGCACTTTGCGTGTAGTAGAACCCTTTCACGTATCGTACCCCGCAAAGTATTAAAAATTGAAGTTGTTACTGACATTCCCGCAAGTTTCTAATGCACTGTTTAATCAGTCTAGTGAAGTAATAATAATTGGATTCTATTTGTAATTCTTAAAAGCCTCGCAGAAAGTTGCATAATGCACGAGTGTCGTGGGATGCTTAGATGTAACTGCAAATCGAGTTACTTTTCAAACACGCATTGTGAAATAAAATTTTGTCTAGCAATGGACATTGCTATATAATATTATTTCTGGCCTTGACGAATTTCAAGTTAGCTGGGAGTCGGCCGAGCGCGACAAAAACATCAACAACCTCTACCAAAGTAACTACATCGTCGAACGGTGTGCCCTAACAGTTTGACGTTGTCCGCGACGGTGATCGGATTACTGAATATCTGTGCAATCACAGTGGATATCATTTCATCATTTCACGATTCCTGCATCAATTCCATCAATTACTGGACTATGTGGAAGGCCCATTAACAAAATTGTACTACATTACACTCAGTATCTAGAGGATTATTTTGGAAACACTTTACTCGAGTCCGAACACATCTTCCCACTGTTGCGAGATGTTTAAAAGCGTGAAGTGCTTTTGTAATCGTGTGCAATGCGATTGTAGAGTCAGTGCTTATTTCGCGATAGAGTATTTCGTAGTGCACAGTGGCCCTGCGTGTTAGTAACGTGAACGCGACTGTAGAATCAGTGTTTAAACGCATTTAGAATTAATTCAGAGCACCGGTGCTCTTATTGCTTCTTCATCGCGAAATTAATGCGACATATTTGTGAGTGTGACACGTTCTATTCGGTACTGACCTTGCAGCTGCGGGACATTGGCCTGCAGATCGAATAGCCACTGCTGAAGGGGGATGCTTGTCTGCATGGATAGCAGTGAGACTGTTGCAACGAACGGTGAGTGATACCTACTTTTTCATTCTTTCAATCTTTCTGCATGCCACCAAACAAAATTATTGTTGTAGCGAGCGTAGTGACCACGAATACATACTTAACCCTTATGTACGCAACCGGATACCCGGGTACCCATTTCTATGTTTCCTGTAACAATTTTTAATGTTCTTGTAAAAATATCGACAAACCGCTTTGGCTCCCCATTCTGTAGACATTTTTACGTCGATTTACGTTCTGAAAATAAAAATGTATGCATAAAATTTTAAATAGTAAAACTTCAAACTTATATATACACTTGTTGGATGACCGGGGTACCCGGGTACCCATATAAGACAAGCTTGGAGTTAGCTGAATTATAAACGGAAGTTTTATAAAGAAATTGTACAGAACACAAAATTCTTAATTAATTTTTATTTGTGAACATAAATAATAACATTCTGACCGGTGTCAGACACTTCGTTATTCAATGACTCTCTGGTTGCGGCAGCCAGACTTCATCCTCATCATGTGGATGATATACAGGGTGTCCGCGGGAAGAATGAACAGCTGGATATCTCCTAAAGTATTGGAGATAAAAAAATAAAAAAAATATGGAATCGCATGGTTCGAGGGGGGCAATTTATTAGCGTAGACGAATTTTTTCTTCGATTATTATTTTAAAAGATACGATGGTCAAGTTCGGTTTTTTAAATGGAACTATTTTTTTGAAGAGGTCACTTGATAGTGCGTTTCAGGACAAATTCAATAAGCTATAATGTATACACTTTATTTCCACTGGTTTTTAAGATATTGCGCTTGCAAATTTACTAATTTTCCTTGGAAGAAAACCCGCTGGAATAGCAAGGACCGGGGACGGTCTTGCTGGCGCCACGGGTGGCCTTGCCTATTGAAACAGATACCTACCTGCCAAAGGTCTACGCCGGGAATGGCAGGCCCAAAGGCTGGACAATTCTTTTCCGTCAGAAATGCTACTTAGGTAGGTACATCTGCGGTATCGAGAAGCGCACCGTTACTTTTATTTCGCACTTGCTTCTACGCTCGGATGGCCGGTTCTTTTGGGAGGGATGCAAGTTCGATTGGTTAGAGTTAGGAGGTGTGAAACTTGCTAGACCAAATTTCAGCCATAGGGAGCAGATTGTATTAGGACCAATCGGATTTGCATCCCTCGCAAACGGCTGCTATCCACCCCCCCCGGAATGCCAACCTGCTGTCGCACGGAATACGTCAACGCATGCTTCTGTTTTGCTATTGGAGCTCGTGTTTATACTCGAGAGATAAGGGATCTGTGCGAATTTTTAGGGAGGACCTCGCGTCGACAGCGGGCTACCCGTTTTCTTCTTGTGTCTCTCCACGAGGCGTATTGACGGTGGATTGTAGGAGCGTAGATGTCTGGATGCCAGTTATTGAATTCAGGAGCTGATAGAAACACTTTATTACAAAACACACATGCATTATAATATTAAAGTAAATCGTATTCCTCTCAGGCAGGAGTACTGATAATGATCGAACTTGCGCCCTACTTCGCGCAGACCGATTACACGGAGGGTACTCGAGTCACACACTGCACATATGATACAGGGTGATTCTGGAGCTACGCCCGTCGAAGGATGCGGCCTGGTACACCGTGACGAGGACAACCCCCCAGCAGTGCCCCACCGAATTTTATGGCCTTTTCCGGAAAAATGTATGAATCCTGGGCCGAACGTAGCAAATTGAGGTCGAGCCTCCGCAGTCAAGGGTGAAATATCCATTACAGCGTATTAAGAAATTCTTTTCTTCATCGCATCGAAAGGGAAGTGACGCCAATGGATTCCTTATGTTTTTCTGATGAAAATCATAACAAATGTCATGCAAATCGGACTACTTTGACACAAGCTATTTGTTCTCCTTATTTAAAAGTTGTTCTATTTACACGATATTTGGCATGATTTTCATCGGAAAACCCTAAGGAATCTATCGGCCACACGTCCATATCCATACGATAAAGAGTAAAGGATTATTTTATTGCTGAAACAGACACAGGGTAAATCTGGAGCAACGCCCGTCAAGGAGATGCGGCCTGGTACCCCGTGGCGAGGACAGCCCTTCGCAGTGCCTCACCCGATTTTATGGCTTTCGACCCAGAAAGGGGTTCGAGTGCCTATTAAGAAGTGAGCAATCTTCGACTTGCGTATTTCTTATCAGAATTCGCATCAACGACACCCATCGATTCCTCACGTTTCGCCGATGAAACTAACACCAAGAACGACGTAATTCGGACCATGATAAAGGAAATTCCATGGAAAATCGATTTGTATCATTTCAAGCTGACTTGACTTGGGTAAAAATAGTCCGATTTACACGAAATTTGGTATGATCGTCATTGGAAAAACATAACGAATCCTTTGGCGTCACATCCTTTTCGATGCGATAAAGAATGAAGAATTTCTTACTACGCTGAAAGGAATATTTCACATTTTCACCCTCGACTGCGGGGAGTCGACCATGATTTTCCGGGGTCGGCCGAGAATTCGTACCTGTTCCAGAAACAAAATAATTCTTTATTTTTTATCGTATCGATATGGAAGTGACACCGAAGGATTCCTCATATTTTTCCGATGAAAATCATGCCAAATATCGTGTAAATAGAACAACTTTTAAATAAGGAGAACAAATAGCTTGTGTCAAAGTAGTCCGATTTGCATGACATTTGTTATGATTTTCATCAGAAAAACATAAGGAATCCATTGGCGTCACTTCCCTTTCGATGCGATGAAGAAAAGAATTTCTTAATACGCTGTAATGGATATTTCACCCTTGACTGCGGAGGCTCGACCTCAATTTGCTACGTTCGGCCCAGGATTCATACATTTTTCCGGAAAAGGCCATAAAATTCGGTGGGGCACTGCTGGGGGGTTGTCCTCGTCACGGTGTACCAGGCCGCATCCTTCGACGGGCGTAGCTCCAGAATCACCCTGTATCATATGTGCAGTGTGTGACTCGAGTACCCTCCGTGTAATCGGTCTGCGCGAAGTAGGGCGCAAGTTCGATCATTATCAGTACTCCTGCCTGAGAGGAATACGATTTACTTTAATATTATAATGCATGTGTGTTTTGTAATAAAGTGTTTCTATCAGCTCCTGAATTCAATAACTGGCATCCAGACATCTACGCTCCTACAATCCACCGTCAATACGCCTCGTGGAGAGACACAAGAAGAAAACGGGTAGCCCGCTGTCGACGCGAGGTCCTCCCTAAAAATTCGCACAGATCCCTTATCTCTCGAGTATAAACACGAGCTCCAATAGCAAAACAGAAGCATGCGTTGACGTATTCCGTGCGACAGCAGGTTGGCATTCCGGGGGGGGGGGGGGGGGGGTGGATAGCAGCCGTTTGCGAGGGATGCAAATCCGATTGGTCCTAATACAATCTGCTCCCTATGGCTGAAATTTGGTCTAGCAAGTTTCACACCTCCTAACTCTAACCAATCGAACTTGCATCCCTCCCAAAAGAACCGGCCATCCGAGCGTAGAAGCAAGTGCGAAATAAAAGTAACGGTGCGCTTCTCGATACCGCAGATGTACCTACCTAAGTAGCATTTCTGACGGAAAAGAATTGTCCAGCCTTTGGGCCTGCCATTCCCGGCGTAGACCTTTGGCAGGTAGGTATCTGTTTCAATAGGCAAGGCCACCCGTGGCGCCAGCAAGACCGTCCCCGGTCCTTGCTATTCCAGCGGGTTTTCTTCCAAGGAAAATTAGTAAATTTGCAAGCGCAATATCTTAAAAACCAGTGGAAATAAAGTGTATACATTATAGCTTATTGAATTTGTCCTGAAACGCACTATCAAGTGACCTCTTCAAAAAAATAGTTCCATTTAAAAAACCGAACTTGACCATCGTATCTTTTAAAATAATAATCGAAGAAAAAATTCGTCTACGCTAATAAATTGCCCCCCTCGAACCATGCGATTCCATATTTTTTTTATTTTTTTATCTCCAATACTTTAGGAGATATCCAGCTGTTCATTCTTCCCGCGGACACCCTGTATTACCAGAAGAATTTTCTTCTTCGAATAATGCAGTTACTAAATATCTTTCTCACGGGGATACTACACGTTGCAGAATAGAACTCCAGAGAAAAAAATTCCAAAATGCACGTCGTATTCGTACAAAGAACTGATTCAAATTGATGCAATTCTTCGTTTCGTTCTCTAGTTTGTTTCGTGGATGCGTAAGTATACTTTTTTATACATAGGTATATACAAGGTACGGTTCCGTTCATCACTGAAGCAGAAACAATGATTTTCGTATAGAGTCAAGAATAGGGTGAATAAAATATTTATTCGTATTAAAATATTTATTTGTATAAAAATATATCTGCTTAATATTATTTAATACATTTTTCTCTTTGTATAAATAGCCATTGTTATAATTGGCGCAATTTTTGTATATTACTAATTTTATAAAGCTATTAATTTACGACAATGTTTTTAAATGGGATTCTTTTTGATGGGTTAATTAAAATGTCCACGATATGAGTAATGAAATGTATGAACACAGCATTTTAGCTGTGTATATGTAATTGTGTTATCTTAAGCGCAGTTGGAAAGCACCTTTATCGCTCTCTATTTTGTAATTATTATTATCTTCTATTTTTTGTGACTTATTTGATTTTTCATGTACTTGACGTAATTTTTTTTGAAGTTTTTTTATGGGGATCTCTCTTCTTTTTACAAAGAACGAAACATGTGTTAGTTTCGTTTTGGCTGAAGGTGTGCATGTAACGCGTATACGTATTATGTAGACGAAAATTTTGACTGGAAAATCAGAACAAAAATCTTATCGTTTTCGATAGATCCATGAGACGATATTACGATAGCTCTGTCATGCGTGGACCGATTTTATTTAATTTGGTGTTATTCGAAAGCTTATATACGGTTTACATAAGAAAAATGCATTCAAATGTAGAAAATATTGCAGGCGTTATGAGATATTAATGAAATAAATTTCAGGTTAGATTGGAATATCCGGGCGACGAGTAAATGACAGCGGTAGCGACAGTCGACATATACAGTAATTCGTCGTTAGTGTCCCGTTTTTACCATGCGTTATAATCGCGCTCACTATCCCCACCATTTCTTGGAATCTTTCGGTCGAGAGTGAGAGAACGAAAGTGACGACGGCAACTTCGTGTCAACTGTTTCGTTCTCTCTCGCTCGGTTCTGGGGTTTTCTCACTCGCGGTATCGGCTGCACGGAATAGTCTTAGAGCATATACCACTCTAAGGGAATAGTGTCCGCATCGCGTTAGTGTCCTGCCGTCAGCCCCGATCGTTAGGATTCTAACGAGGCATTACTGTACAGGGTTTCTTTCCTGTACTTGGCGTCGAGACGCTACCGTGTTTCTAGATCTATCGCAATAGGACGCATGGGGTACCCGGGTACCCCGGTTGCCCAACAACCGTGAAACTTTTGGTTGCGTACATAAGGGTTAAGTAGTACTCGCGAATAGTAACATTAATGCGTGTGCTTCCAGATGTTTAATACGCGTAGAAATATACAAAAAATACATTTTAAATTCTCAATAGAAGTTTTAATATCGCGTTTCAAACATTCTAAACTAGATTTGAATTTCTCAATCATTCGGGATGCTTAATGTATCGAATACGAGTTAAATTTCTGAAGTTGAACTCTTCCGTGTGAGATCTTTCAAATCGTCTCTCTTAACAGTAATTACATTCGAGTCATTAGATTCTCTTAATAAGGCGCGAAAAGAAAGCATTAATTTGGTATAATAACTAACAATGACAGTCATTGTTGGTACTACCTGCTCAGTATGCTCGCTACTTTTGCTTGACCGTTACATCTGCTAAATATAGAGACACTAGTGGCAATATTACGAGAAATCAAAAATGCCACATTTATCATATAATAATAAATGACAGCTGCTAAAGTGGCTGCTATATAGACTTAAATTTCTTTCCCCCTTGCATTAAAATAATTTTAAGCTACTAAACCTAAAATTTTATACATCGCGGAAGAAATTGCACGCGTGCTTAGTTTTAACTAGGTATAGTCCTAGCAATATGTCTTAAGTTAAGAACTTTAGTCGTAAGACTTTTTCCAAATTTTTCAAAATGCACAAAGCATTGGTCGAACATGGACCAGAAATATTTCGTAGAAATGGGTCACTTTGGTAGATATCTCCATGTTGGTGTGCTCGGTTAATTGGTAACGTTTCTCAAGCATTGCGACTTGCAAAACGGTATCAATCCGAAGTGTTTATTCTGCTGAAGATTTTCCTCATGGAATGCTTCTATTTCTCGCGTAAACGTCAACTTGGTGCATAGAATTAGCTTCGATGCATTCCCAGGCAAAAATCCATTTCGACGATCAGGACATTATGGCACTCAAAAATGGTATTTCATCAAAGTCCGTTTAAGCTACAAATTGCAAGATGACATTGTTTATTAGTACTTTGCGTGTAGTAGAACCCTTTCACGTATCGTACGCCGAAAGGTATTAAAAATTCACGCTGTTACTGACATTCCCGCAAGTTTCTAATGCACTGTTTAATCATTCTAGTGAAGTAATAATAATTAGATTCTATTTGCCCCGAGTATTAGTTTACCGCCGACATTGAAATTTATAGAAAAATCTAATTCTTAAAAGCCTCGCAGAGAGTTGCATGATGCATCAGTGTCGTGGGGTGCATGGATCCAACTGCAAATTGAGTTACCTTTCAAACCCGCATTGCGAAAAAAAATTTTGTCTAGCCCTGTGAAATACAACGGTTCAGTGTTCAGTGAAGGGTGGGCATGGCATAGTGCATATTATTTCGTAATAGCTCGATTCGGGGATTAATTTCGTCGATTACTGGACCATGTGGAAGGTCGCTTAACTAGATTCTAGTATAATTCATCCAGTATGTAGAAGACTTATTGAGGCAACACTTTTTTCGTCTCCTATTACGGGTTCTAACACTTTTTTCTGGTTCTATCATGGGTCTCTAGTATTGGTAGATATACGGAAAGTGTAGTTTGCATAGCTACAGCTGCGAAAAGTGCAAGTCGTGCAATCAGCGTTGCTAGATAAAATTATTTCCGGCCTTGACGAATTTCAAGTTAGCTGGTAGTCGTTGGGGCGAAACAGATCGTCAACAACCTCTACCAAAGTCGCACAATTGCCGAACGATGTAACCTGCCAGTTTAACTTTACTCCCGACAGTGATCGGAATTAGTGAACGTGTGTGCATATTAGTTCGTGATATCTCGATTCGTGGATTAATTTCGTTGATTACTGGACCGTGTGGGAGGTCGTTTAACAAGATTCTACTATAATTCACACAGTATCTAGAAGACTTCTTGAGGCAACACTTTTCTCGCCTCCTGTCAAGGATCCTGACTGCTTAGGGACATTTAAAAACGTTCAATCTTTTGTGTTTAAAAACATGAGATGGATGTGCGTGTCAGTAGTGTCAACACGAGTGTAGAGTCAGTGTTTTTACGCACCTAGAACTATTTAAGACTAAGCACCGGTGCTCAAATTGCCTTTTGATCGTGAAATTAAAGTGACATATTTGTGAGTGTGATACATTCTATTCGGTACTACTGACCTTGGTTTGTGAACCTGCTGAAGAGGTTGCCTCTCTGCATGGTTATCAGTGAGACTGTGTTCAACGATCGGTGAGTGGTACATTTTATTTTTTTTCTCATGGACAGTAACATTAACGCGCGTGCTTCCAAATGTTTAATACAGACAAAAGCAATAAATAAATTTCCAATTCGACGTCAAAGTTCTAATAACGCGTTTTAAATATTCCCAATTATTTTCTTGAATTTTATAATCAAAGCTTGATGCTTTGAATACGAGTTACACTTCTCAAGTTTAATTACATTCGAGTCATTAGATTCTCTTAATAAAACGTGAATGGAAAGCATTAATTTATTACGGATTTTCAATTATATAAGTAAAAGTTCTTTCTCATACAAATAATAATTAAGATTGACAGTTGATATTTGTACTACTTGGTCACTATGCTCGCTACTACTACTTTTCTCTCTCCGTATAATATTAAAATCATAATGCACCGACATTAAAAACACTAGTGGCAATGTTACGAGAAATAAAAAATGCCACTATTACCTCCTCGTATCTGGACCTCACATGGTGCCTTTATAAAATAATAGTATAATAATGAATGACAAAGTGGCTGGTGTTTAAACTTAACTTTCTTTCTCCCAAGCATTAAAATGACTTTATGCTACTAAACCTAAAGTTTTATACATCGCAGAAGAACATGTCCGCGTGCTTAGGTTCAACTAGCCATAGTTCTAGCAATAAGTCTTAGCTTAAGAACTTTAGTCGTAAGACTTTTTCCAAATTTTCAAAAATGCGCAAATCAGTGGTCGAACATGGACCAGAAATATATTTCGTAGAAATGGGTCACTTTCGTAGGTACCTGCATGTTGGTGTGCTCGGACAATTGGTAACGTTTCCCAAGCATTGCGACTTGCGAAACGGAATCAAAGACTGAAGCCTACGATCTAGGTTAAGGGCCCAGATCGAGCCAAACTTACGTTCAGTGACTTTGGTTCGGTCTCGGCAGCTAATCAGAATTGTATTCTGTTTCAGGTAGGTATTTCTTCGATGGTTTTGCATAATTTGTTCTATTTCATGCATTTCGTCGATGGTATTGCATGATTTATTTTATTTCATGGATTTGTTCGATACTTTTGTATGATTTCTGTCACTTTGTCATGTATCTCATCGATGGGTCTACATTCTCAGCTTTTTATTTCATGTATCTCGACGATGGTTTTGCATGCTCGTGCGTGCTCATCTATAGGTCGAAATTATCTTGATTGGTACCAACTCACTAAGTTTTTTCTTAATTTTCTTCCAGGCCGACCACATCATTACAAGCATAACGTAGTTGATTGTTTGAGCTTTTCTGGTTCAGCCCTTCGCTGGGAAGAGACTTAATAAAATAACACATTTAAAAAAAAAACTAGTGAAAAGTAATATTAATAGTGAAAAGTGATAGTGATAGACGCTCAAAGGGGCCACTCCTTTTTTCTATCAATCTTGAAAATCATTAAGCGCCCAATGTGGCTGCTCGAAATTTTTCTTAATGTCTGAATTGCGTGGCGCTCCATGCGGCTGCCTGGAATTTAGAGGAAATTTTTTGGAACTTGTTTAAATACAAATTGTCTGTTTCAGTAATAGTGTTTGTGATCGCCCGTAATGCGATCGTAGAGTCAGTGTTTTTGCGCAAGTAAAACTAGTCGAGAGCTCCGGTGCTCTAATAGCCTTTTCACCGCGAAAGTAGAGTCATGCACGAGTCCAACTAGAGCTGCTGGGCTGAGGGCTAAAGGGGTGCTGAGCTGAAGGCTAAAGGGGTGCTGAGCTGAGGGATGCTGAGCTAAGGGGTGCTGAGCTAAAGGGTGCTGGTCAGAAGGGTGCTGGTCTCGGTGTTGCTGGTCAGGGCTTATAAGTTTGCAGAGATGCAGTAATCTTGATGACAGCGAACGGTTCGTCACTTTATAATTCTTTGAATGTGGGTGCACGCAATAGAACCAAATGGTTTCTGTAGAAAATGTAGCGTAGCCAGCTCTTTCAATTCTGCCCGTTCCAACACAAATACGCGACAAACAGGGGTCCATTTCACATGGTCGGTATTCGTTTCGGGAACTCTTATGCAATATTTCGCGAATATGGTCTAGGGCGTCTAGGCAGTAGCCTCATGACGTGGCTCTTTTCTAAACCACATTCACGAAATATTGCAGAAATGTTCCTAAAACGAATGCCAATTATATGAAATGAGCCATTAACCGCTACACATACGTGTTGGAAAGAGCAGTATCCAATGAGCCGACCATACAAGGTACTCGTATATAGTGACATGCATGTGTCTGTCTTAAAATCAGAAAATTAAATCAATACAACAGTTGTTCGCGATTTTTACAATTCCGATTAATAATTCGTAAAATAATCGAATCGACCGAGTCGAGTAGAGTCACGTTGAAAAATTTGAAAAGGTTCCAAGTGGAACCAATAGTAGTATGTCTATGCCGATTCTAGACCAGGTCCTCTGAGGGGAGCGCGGGGGCGGGTGAAAGTGAGGGCGCGCGGGGGAGTGCGGTGGGGGGAACTTTAGGCGCGGGGACAGCGGGGAGTGGAAGACTGGTTGCGCGCGCACGAGCCGCGGAGTGGGGGAAGCCGTAATCGTGGAGGGGATCAGTCCAGGCCGAGCGGCCGCGGAGACCTCTCCAGACCTGCCCCGCCGTCAGAAATTTTTTCAGAGGGGGAATGACCTGCAGTCGAAATTTTTTCATACCTAACCGAGGGAGGGAACGACCTTGGCCCACCCCGAAAATTTTTTTACCCTTGGCCCACACCGATCTAGCGAACCGCCAAGCGCAGAGAAATAATAATTTATCAGAAATTGTTTCGAGCGACGTTTTACAAATCGCATATTCGGGGAGGGAAAGAGACGGCACTACATAGTTGTAAAGCTAAATCCTGAGAGAGGGAAAGAGACAGCACAATCGCATGCATTCTAAAGCTAACAGTATTTCAAAATGTTTTTCAATCTTAACGTCGCAGCGTATCGCGAGTAATTTGACTCCCCTGGAGCAGCCGTGCGGGATGACATCATTTTCGCGGCTCGAGTCACAGAATTATGCGGTGTCAGGAGAAATAATACTTTTGGGAACGTCGAATCTTAGAATTGAGGAGAGAAGGAGGGGGTAAATAAAATGGAGAAATAATATACGTTTAAGATATATATATTGTTACAAAGAAATATAAAAAAGAATAAAATAAAATAAAAGAATATAAATATATAAGAAGAAATATAATATAATAAAAAAGAATAAAATACAATATGAAAAAGATAAAAAAGATAAAAATATAAATATAAATATAAATATAAATATAATAGAAAATATATAAAAAAGAATAAAATAAAATAAAAGAATATAATAAAAGAATAAAATAAAATACAAAGATAAAAAATAGAAAAAAATGAAAAATATATATAAAAATTAAAAAAAATAAACTATTGGGGCGGGGGCGGCGGTGACGGCGACGGGGTTGAGGGGGATGGCGGCGATGGAGGCCGGGGCCGTCGCCGAGCCCCTGGTACACCATATGGCCGCAGCCGCGCGGCCCCATACACCGGTTCGTGCCGCATCCGCAGGTCCAGCTGTGGTATGTCATAGAACAAAGACATAAATATCGATATAACACGGATACATTAAATGCAATAAACATCGAATGTCAAACAACACCAAAGTATTACATACATGTTGAGCTGGCGACGGCGGCGACGGCGGCGACAGCTGCGGCGGCGGCGAAGGCGGCGGCGAAGGCGGCGGCGATGGCGACGGTTGGGGCGACCAAATGGGGCCGCCCCAATCGGGGGACCACTGCGGCGATTCAGGTGGCGAGTTCTACAGCACAGAAACATTGATATAATATTTGCGACCGCGGGATCGAACTCGATTTTTAAAGACTAATCGCGATAAATATTTTAAAGTACATACCTCAGGGCCGCACTCCGGGGCAATCCTGGTCACAACCATTTTGCACCCAAAAATAATTACACAAAAAAAAACACAAATGACACAAATGACAATGAGTGTTATCCACAACGTTTGACAGGCAACTGGTCTCGCTGCATCTCCGAGCTCCCGCATGTAGATCCATGCCCAAAGTTGCATAGCTTTGCAAAAGTAAGATACCATTCTTCTCCACCTGCATTTTCGCTGACCATCCTCTCCTTCAATGCATCTTCTTCGAATTATTCACTGACCACCCTCTCCTTTTTCTTCTTCGCACTCATCTTCTCCCCCTTCTTCTTTGGACACATCATTCGATCATACCACTCTGAACGTGTATCAAACATCAATCGAACCACTTTGATCACGTACCGAACGTGTATTGAACCACTTTGATCACGTATCGAACATCAATCGAACCACTTTCAACGTCTATCGAACGTGTATGGTACAACTTTCAACGTCTATCGTACCACTCTGGACGTGTATCGAACGTGTATCGAACGTGTATCGAACGTCTATCGAACCACTCTGGACGCGTATGGTACCACTCTGATCGTGTAGGGTGCCACTCTGAACGCGTATGGTACCACTTTGATCGCGCATCGAACTACTTCTACATAATAATTACAACCATCATCTTAATCTAGCGTACATCACATGCAGGAGGTTGAGGATGGGTGGAGAAAAAAACATTTATGCATTAAAAATTGATTATATTTATTTATACATTTCTCTCTGGTTTTCAGAGCACCAGTTGAATATTTTAAATACATTTTGCAATGCACAGTGCTTTGCGTGTCTGCCACATCGCAGAGTATTAACTACATTTAGCTTATTTAGAGATATGATATCCTCGTAGTCAATGTCCAGTGTCTCGATGATCACGTCCGCTCTCGTATTTTCATCGAGGAAGTCCGCAAGCCAATCGCGTTTCTGCAACCCTTTAACGTATACGATATGGGATGTGTCATCTTCTTCATCGATCGCATCAGCAACAGCTTTCGTAATTAGCTGTTTAGCCATACTGTATGGAACGTCTCCATCTTCCCACCGCAGCCCATGATGTTTTGCCGCCAACCACCGAATGCTTGATTTGTCAGACTTCGTAAGAAGATATTGGGGCATCGAACTCCCAAAAATATAGTGCGAGAGAATTGTTCCCTTTCGCAGGACAGCCACTTCCTTGACAACAAATCTTCCATCAACGATGAACCCTTGCAGGTCAACAAATGTCGGTATGGCCATTATCGGTACAATTTAGAGGTCCGTTCGCTTCCGAAATAGGCGGGAGAATGCGATCTTTCTCGTAAAGCATCGCGATTTTCACGATGAAATTTTGGCACAGGAGAGGGCGAGCAAGTAGCGCAGCAATTTAAACGATTTTTCGCACCATGTTTGTCAGCGGATTGTATTCAACCGACCGATCGTACAGAAGCAGACAGTAGGCTGTAGTATTTGCAGGCACATTCTCTCTACATTCGAATTCTATGCGCACGTCCACGGAACCATTCTTGATCGACTCATTTTGTCGCGAGCAATCAATTACGACGAGGGGGCCAAATTGTAAAAATTCGGCCACGGTGAATAATGCCTCGCTGCAACTATATCCATAATACGATTTACGGAATTGCGTATACATATGAAACAAGATGGCGTGCCTATTTTTGTCAAAGTCCAAGTTCAAATCATCGTACGGGTAAAATTCCGAGTTGAGAAAAAGTTTTAGATTGATCAGTTTGCAGTTGTCGAGCTCAGTAACATCTTCGCTCATCACATTCTTTCGATTAGTCTGTAGACCAAAGATAACGCATCGCGGCTTCTCCAGCTGCGCAGATGCCTTCACGGCCCACGAATGCTTGGTCGTGCTCTGCAAGAGAGGATACTCGTACAAATCCCACGATTGAAAACAAATGCTTAGGTTTTGTCCACTTTCCAAAGTATGTAGCAACGATAGCTTATTAACGCCGTTCAGCGTCACATGAGGCATCCGCCATTGCACTTTATGTAATTCAATTTCTGGTTCCAACATCGGCGATCCTATTAGAGAATTGTTGTCGTTGCGCGATCGTATTAAAATCAATTCGTGACGCGCATTAATAATCACGCGTTTGTAGCCCTCGCAAAATCCCAGCCAATATTTGAGCAGGATGCAAAAATTGAAATGATTTTTAAATATTGGCCCATTACGCCGTCTCAAGCCCCATCCTGCATTCTCCAAATTTTTGTCTTCGCCAGATGTCAGCGATACATAGTTTTTAAGCGTGCTAGTTATTCCAACGTTTCTGTTGCGGTCAATCTCCACGCCATTCAGCTCGTATCGAATCTCGTCAAATAAGAACGCCACGCAATTATTTCCCAACGTCACCGTTAATGCATCATTTGGCTTATTTATCGTCAATTTCCCCTCCACGTAGAGAAAACTTTCACACGGCAATGTGTATAAATCCTGATGCTGTATAGGTATTCTTATCTCATCGCTGTATCCAAACGTCGTGTTGACGTACGGGTTGTATGTGTGAGTCTGGAGCTTGACGATGCGATCATCAAACGTCGGCCTCCCTCCAATGCTTAGAATGTCAACCATTTTATCAACTTAAACGCGCACAATGAATCCCAGTGATTTCAAAAATGCAATGTTCGCAGCACTGAGCCTCTTCGTTTTAGCGTGATCACAGCTGTTGCGGTTGTTGTTGTTGTTGTTGTTGTTGTTGTTGTTGTTGTTGTTGTTGTTGTTGTTGCAAACAATTTCGCTCGGATGAACCGGGTTTCTGATGTCGTTCAACACAAGCATCTCTTTCGTTCGCACCACGCGTATTATCGTCGTCGCCGCCGTACGTGTAGTCTGATGGTAATCTCTTCACCTCGAAAATCGAGCAATCGTCCGTCTTGATCCACAACGCGAATCGTTAGATCCGTAATGACCCGTGCGGTGATCGGAAGGTAAATGATCTGTGCGGGCGTTTCCGATATCTTATATCCTGGTGGAACCCTCGGAGAAAATTCAAGTATCGTATGTACATGCTTCCCATTGTTGTACGCACCAGCGGTCACGCTACATTCTACGCGAATAATGTTTACGTTCATGATATTAATTGGATCGTCCGATTCGTGCCACCGTCCAGGTTCTAATACTCGATTCGTCGAGAATCCCAGTAGCGATCCAATGTTATTGGACTTTGTAAAGTCTACGGCGAACGAGCAGTATAGCTCGCTTTTCATGGTGTTATTGTTGGACCGCAACACTATTGGATACTTGTCGTCATCATTGCCACCGAGATTTTGAGGATACCGCTCGAGTAATCGCTGTTTCAAATACTTGGCAATAGCATCTAGTTCGTAGGACCCGTGGGGAATCGCAATGTATTTACGAGTGATGTTGTTGTTGGTGTCATAGTTTACGGCGAAGTAGAATTTATCGTTACTCGAGTCAATGTTCGGTATCGTATGATAAGTTTCAAAGGTTGTTAGACCAAGCTCGTAATCATCGTTGCTCAAATCTATGGGTGGAAAGTAGCTTACCGCGAGGGTGCTACTCTTGCCGGTTAGAGTGAATGTTAACGACATATTCCGAGCTGTACTGCTCGACTAGTACTGAATCAGAGCGGCGGGAAGTCAATCATTAAATTTGGTGCCGATCGTCTGTACAAAGCGTAGACACAGTTGTCCACAGTTGCTCTGATTGTACTGCTGATAAGACGTTCTATTGTATTCAATCTTCACAGCATCTTTATCCAGATATTGCACCAATTCCTTGGGCGGTCGAAGATTTCCAAAGCTGTCGAAATATACAGCTCGGCACCCTCTCTTCGCATACGCCACCCAATGAGTCCCCGACCCCTCGACGTTGTCCAAATTTACGATGCCGCTCTCGTTTCGTCGTACTCCTCCGGCAGGTAGCGCATTACGCATAAAAACACCCCTAAAAAATGGAATACGCATACGTTTTGCCAACTCCGCCAATTGCACATCTGTAGTTACGCCCACAGGCATTTTTATTTTCTTTTCGGCGTTTTTTTTTTCGTTTCGATATTCCCTGTCCGCGCTTGTATGGCGCGAGATAAAGTCTGCGACCTTCCATGGAGCGATTATGACGCTGCATTTCCTGCAGCTGATGTTGCGCCGCCTTATTATCGTTTACGGCCTTGGCGATCCCCGCTGCTCCACCAGCTAGTATTCCGAGAACACCTAGCAGCGGGAGAAGTGGTAATATACCACCCCGTTTTGCCACCGGAAGAATCCGCTTTTGCGGTGCTCTCTTTGCAGTCCTTTTGCGAGTTTTCATCCCCATTCCGATTTTTGTCTTGGCCTTCATAGCTGCCCAAACAGCTGTAGCAGCACCTCTTTCGCCCAGAGTGGAGTCTCGCGCAACGATGCGTTTTCGCGCTTTGTCAGCAAGTACGTTATCTGCCGCGTGCCTTTCGCTGAGAACGTTGCTGCGCGAATACGCTATATCATGTTCGCGACACGCTGCGTCCAACGGATTGATACCTTGATCGCCTCTAGCCAATCGTTTTGCCAGACGAGTTCTTGGACCACAAAACTGGTATCCCGGAATATGTAATTCGACAGGTAGCGCGTTTATCGCCCGATTTAACAAACCGCAACCTTTCCTTACTCTCGTCGGCGACATTCGCCACAGTTTTTAATCAGTGGTGCTGGACCGTCGATATGCGTTCGCTGCCAAGGGCGATTATAATGTTCCAGACACCGACGATGCTGCCGAACCTCAGAATCGGCTTTTATATGCTCGGGGATTCTGTCCCACAACTGATCAATGTGCTTGCCAAACTCGCGCAGTAGAATAATCTTTGGTATATATTTCAACTGCTCAGAGGTTAGGTCTCGAATATCGCAATTATCCGACAGAACGAGAAGCATTTCGAATACTGAGCTGTTTTGCCTCGGCGCGGGCCTATAAATAGGGCGCGTCACCGCTTCGATGTATCAAAAATCATTTTCGCGGTTCGCAGCGAGGATGCGATGCGTGCGGCAACCTGCGGCGATACGCGTGACAAATTTTGACGAAAAATCGCAAATGATGTCCTCGAAAACAAGGTGCAGACATGGTAGCATGCTGCCAAACACCATACGCTGCCTCATTTGCGGTCCATCAAATTGTGGAAAGACCAACGTGCTGGTGAGCTTGTTGGAAAGTCCTCACGGCGTCCGCTTCGAGAACGTGTACGTGTATTCCAAATCGTTGCAACAGCCGAAATATCAGTATTTGGAGAATTTATTGACTCCGATAGATGAAATTGGCTACTTCACATTTTCGAATAACAGTGACGTCATTACACCGAGCGAATCGCTTCCGAATTCCATTTTTATCTTTGATGACGTGGCATGCGACAAGCAAGATACGATAAGGGAATACTTTGCAATGGGGCGCCACTCGAACGTTGATTGCTTCTACCTCTGTCAGACATATGCAAAGATTCCCAAACATCTTATACGCGACAATGCGAATCTGTTGATTCTGTTTAAGCAGGATGGCACCAACTTGAAACACGTGTACAACGATCATGTAAACACTGATATGTTTTACGAGGATTTCCGCGCTTTGTGTCGTAATTGTTGGCAGCTGAAGTATGGTTTCGTGGTGATAGACAAGGATAGCGCGATGTCCAATGGACGTTACAGAAAGGGATTTAACGAGTTTGCCGTACCGTGAGATGGTCAATCATTGTCAACACGTTGGTGGGAAAGCAACGTCTGCGGTGCAACAATGATCGATATCGATAGTCTGGAGATTAAGGATCGCGAGAGAATAGCGAAGGAAATTGCAAGAACCAGCGAAGCCATTCGCAAGAAACACCAGGCTTTGAGGACCGGCAAGATGGAGGAAGATATCGCGTTGGAGAGATACTTTAAACCTATTGTCGAACCCTTAAAACATATTGTGGAAAATACCGCAGCGGCAGAAGCTGAAATATCACCGCTGATGAGCACAAACGTTGGAGGGAATGAAACATTAACGCCGGAAAGAAAAATCCTGCCGAAATGGAGCATATCGCGTAAGAGAAAGAGGAAACCACGCACGTCATCGGAGTATTCACTCGTAACCTCTACACCAGTTCAATCGAAGCGAAAACGGCAGAATGTTGCATCAAACGAATCCCTGGTTCCTCCCCCGCCAATAAATACATTTCCCAGTGTACATTTGCTCACAACCAATGATGATGATGATGATGATGACGATGTTTTTGAAACTACTCCCGATGAGTCGTTTGCAGCATCTATTAGACAGCAACTTCAAACACCCGCGGGACAAGAAATGTTTCGCAGCCATTTGGGTCCCCTGGGACAAAAATATATGGACGCAATCATAAGTAGGGATAAGGAAACTGTCACAGACACTGTGTATGGCGTATACTTTGGCGATAGTAGAATGATGCTTGGGGATAAGGCGTTCGATATGGTCAAGGCTGATAATATAATCATCGACGGTGTAAAATACAGAGGAACGCCCGGCCTTTACGAACTGATTTTCAAGAGAATTCCCGACGATGCTGTATACACCGATGCCGATAAACAAAAATACAAAAGTATACTGCTGGCGACGAATGCCTACAGACGTGGTCATTCTGCTCAAAATCCCATATTAGGCAACAAGGGATACAAGTACAAACATGTAATTGCACCGCTACTCCCTCGTGTATCAACCAATAAAGCAGGGAAAGGTCTAACGGCGCCGTGAGTCATGGTGGTAAATGATAACAAGATCGATTACATGCGCTGGGACGATCCCAACGAGCTTGTGGATCGATACCGTTTGCTGGAAGCGTCGCGTCAGGCGGGCTACAACTCGCACGACAATGAAATTCTGTCGATTGTGGAGGAACTCTACGAGGGAGGCTTCATTATAAATAAAACCGCGCACCGATGATGCGCACTGTATGCATCGAGATGCCGATCAACAAATTTGGAGTATCGCTCGAGAAGAGTGGCGCAGCTGGAATAGATTATTACAAATGGAACGGTTTGCTTCGAAATTATATGCGACACAACGCTCTTTGCGTGGCCGGTGCCGACTTTGATGCAAAATGACGCAAGATACGACGCGTAGCTCAACCGGTGGCTGATAGCGATGCCGTCAATAAACTATACGTGGAAAAGAGCATTAAACTTTTGAGAGAGCAGCAGGAAGAATTAGAGAAGAAGCTGATCATGTTTAAGAGAGAGATGCTGGCGCTGCAAAACAGCGTTCAAAAGATATCGCAGGCGTCGAAATCTATCCCGCAGCAGCGCTGCGAAGGAGAATCATGCGAGACGGTTGAACTTGTCAACGGACCGATGGGGCGCACATAATGCGCGTACACGATAATTATCGCATCATTCGTGTCAAAGACACCTCTGCGATCAAACATGCAGCCATCGTCGAAATCCAAGAGTAAAGAAAACCACGGCCACAAGAAGCGACAACTCGTCGAGGAATTGCATGCTCCAGCTCGAAGACATTTCCCGCGGAGGCGAGTCATAGTGCATGGATACGATGATCTGTGGCAAGCTGACGTTGTAGAAATGCGTCCATACTCGCGATTCAACCAAGGTCACCACTACATACTCACCGTCATCGATGTGCTGAGCAAGTATGCATGGGCGGTACCGCTCCAGACTAAAAGTGGTGCTGAGGTGGCTAAAGCGTTTGCAAAGATATTTAGAGATCGATATCCGAAAAATTTGCAAACCGATCAAGGAAAAGAATTTTACAACGCCGATGTGCAGAAACTCTTGACAAAGCATGACATTAATCATTATTCGACGTATTCGGTGATGAAGGCCTCTGTCGTAGAATGTTTCAATCGAACCTTGATGAACAATATGTGGAAACTGTTTACGCTCAATGGAACCTACAGATGGACCGATGCGCTATCGCGTCTACTTGCAGTGTATAACGCGCGAAAACATAGAACCATCGGAATGCGTCCTTGCGATGTTACCCCAGCGATCGCCGATAAGCTGCTGGCCACCGTATACAGCAACGTAAAGATCGCTGCTCCGGTGAGATTCAAGTTGGGCGAGTTTGTGCGCGTGAGCAAATTTAAAACCATCTTCGATAAAGGCTACACGCCGAATTGGACAACGGAGGTGTTCGAGATAGCCAAAGTACAGGCAACTAATCCCGCAACGTATCTGCTCCTCGATTCCTGTGGAAAACCTGTTGCCGGAGGATTCTATGAACACGAGCTGCAACGCGTCACCGATCCTGATGTGTATCTAGTGGAAAAAGTATTGCGTAGGAAGGGGGATAAGGTATACGTCAAGTGGCTAGGGTTTGATAAATCGCACAATTCTTGGATAAATAAAAATAATGTATTGTAACATAATAATACATGGTTCAATAAATACAATGATACATATACATGGTTCAATTTTATTTTTATGCATAATTCCACCATTTATAATGCTTTAATAAATATAATAATTTCTATACATGCGCGAAGAATTTTACAATGGTATATTATAATGTCCCCAGGGCAGAGTGTCGGTCGAATCGGGTACGATATATCGCTTGTCGTCGTGTGGGCTTAGAGCGATTTTCGATTCCGAAATGGTGTACACTTTGTGCAATTTCGACCGTATGCATGATTGTCTGCGAACCATTTCGATCTCCTTGTGCAAACACTGCGCGTAGTCGTCGAAAGTTATCGTCCTGGCTATGACGTTGGTCTTGACGCCTTTCGCCTTTTTCGTATCTTTTTTACCGTCTACGCGGAGTGCATACATTTTCGCTCTAAGACCTACGAATTCGGTCATTATCGCACCGTTATTTTCGTCCTTCATCAGCCCCGGAACCTTCTTATTTAAGCGCGGCATATTATATGGATTGTCGATGGGATAATCGGATGTGTCAAATCTATCGATATTGTGTTGCATGGTCTCGTAGATATCTTCGCATTTAATGTGATAAATGAGACTGTCTGTGTCGGTGTATAGAATTTTACAATTTTGTCCGTGCAGGGGAGTCATGTGCTCGTGATGAAATTCATATAAACAAATTTTTGATATGTCCAGAATGCACATACCCACGTATATCGGTTTGTTGAATTTCACCTCGAGCTTTCGCAATTCAACGGCTATTAAATTTTCCGAAAAAACACTTCTGCTGTTGAAATTCGGTTTCGCGATCATCGCCTCCGCGCCAAATCGCCCTTCCCAATGTGTTAAAAGTTTTACATCCACATGATTTCGCACATTTTCCATATTTTTACCGAATACCGCATTGTTCATCAATTTGTATAAATTTTTTTCAAAATCATTTGTCGCGCTTGTTCTAAACCGCGTCTTGAGTTCGATGTAATCGCGGAGCCAGGGGGGCTGATCGAATTGAAGCACGCGGTGTATCTTTGTAATACGAAGACCGTGATGCGTGCACTGCTGCAGGTTGCGATAATGGATAACGTAACGTTGCTTATCGTATACCGTCGCGAGTAACTTGTCCTGTCTGCTGCCAGGTGGTTTGGCACGCGTCGGGCAGAACGGCAGATCTGCATGAGCGTCGTGCAGACGTTGTGGATATTCCAGATCTACCTCGAGAATGTATCCCGTGGGCGAATCGACAGCGATCGAAGACACGTTAAAATTTGCAACATCTTCGACCCATTGAAATTTGGCGTATGGCAGGGGTTGACACATTGCCCATCCATACAAATTATTTACGTCAAAGTACATCAAGTATGATGACTGTTCCGTGGCGTCGTAAGATGACATGTACTTGTTATTTGCATGTGCGTATCTTCCGGAACATTGACTTAAACCACCGCGTATACCGCGTTCGCCAAACATGACCATATCGACGTCTGTGAGCAATTCGAATGTAATTTTGGTATGTTTTAGCATGGCATCCCACGTGAAACCAGGTAAAGTATAATAATGTGCCGAATCTAATCCGTAACTCTTGATGCAACATTCGCGAAAATTTTCAAAAATATCTGCCAACAACAAGACATCTGTTTTCAAATACAAATCGCTGTATTCGCCCAAGGTTCTAATGTCGAAACGCTGCCAGACAGTCTCGGCGTGCGCGTAATCGCGCTCGGACACTGTCTCGCCCGTTAACGAACTGTGGAATGACTCGCGCGGCGGTAAGCATGGGTTCTGCAGCTTGTTCGCGCAATCAAGGTATTCATACGGAAAGACACCCTTTCGCGTCAATAAATTGAAATCCTCGGTGGATAATGTTTCAAATTTGAATCGTAAAATTTTTAATTTATCTGTGCTAAGAAAAGATGCTAATTTGTCGAGACTGGTATTGAGAAATTTGTACGAATCGATGAATCGCAATTTAATACAATTTCGCGACTCTGATTCAGACGTATCTTCGACATTTTTTGTGAATGAAATATAGTTTTCTTTAGTTATGGGTAATACATCAACGTGACCTTCGAAAGCGGTAGCTATTTCCTCGATAATAAAATGTGAATCGTAGCCGGATAAATTATGAAAAATGATGGGGATGTAAAACGCATTTTTATAATTTAAATTGCACTCCGAATGTGCTGGACCTCTAAACCGTCCGGATAGATGGCAATGATCGCGAACTCGTATATCGCTAGCCTCGAATGGCTCTTCGCAAATATGGCAATCTGTTGCATTGCGAAATATCGTCCACTGTTCGCAGGTTAAATCCAGCATGGGAACATTACTGGTCAGGACGGGTTTGGCAAAGTCTGCAAAATTTTTCAGTTCTCCGACGAACCATGAAACACAATCCGCGTCGCGGCGACATCGATACATCGATAGCGATATATCGTACGAACAATGCATATAATAGCCGATACTGTGAACCTTATGTTTCTGGTACGTGTGCAATTTGCGATCCTCCTCACCCCTCCGATTGTCCTCCGTTTTCTCGATGATGCACTCGAGATCTGCGTACACCACGAAGGGGAGCCGCTCCTTTCTGCAGTGGTTGTCGAAGCTGAGCAGATTGTTGCCTTCGCTGGGCAGCAGAATGGCACAGTCGTTCATCTGTCCGCAGTCAACTGCATGGGCCTCCAACTTCTCGGTGGATCCAAAATAGTGCATACATCTGTGAAAACCCCAAATTTTTTATTTAATTTGTTTCGCGGGACTTTTCAACATTTCATATGTTTATATACGTACCGATCGCAGATGAATTTCTTTTTTCCATGCCTGCTCAATTGCGTGCTCACCAGCCGGGATAAGTCCTTGATCATTACAAAATGCCCCACATCGCCGTGCTCTTGGTTCGGCGTGTAGAGCAGGTTGACTTGCCGATCCCTCTTTTGGCTGGTGAGGCGCAGTGGGAAGACTGTTGCCCCTTTCTTCTCCTCGAAGCTGTACACATTGATGGAGACGTTGTTCAGCCGTTCAAACTTCCCAATCTACTCCAGAGACATTGGAAATTCAATGCCCTGGAGATTTAGTACTGAAGCATATTCGGGGTATGAACTTGGACGGTCAACGTGACTGTCGGCGGGATGAAGAGCGGCGACCACTGATCGTGCGAAACAGGCGTTGTCCGGGGATTGCACGCTAATCGTCGCTTTCTTCAGCGATATTTCCCGTGGCAACTTGCAGTCACACCCCGCGTGCAGCGGATTGTACTTGTTGACATTAACGGTCAGATTTAGGATTCTCGTCAATGCCCATCCGCTGTCGCGTTCCTGGAACTCTTCCCGCGATGCCAGGGTTGGTTCGATGACGCATCGTTGGTACCACTCCTGCAGATCGGATGTACCGAAGAATTCACAGTTTCGGGTATTGATGCTTTTACAAGCATGCTTGTCACCTGCCACAAATTCACCGTTGAACACTGTGTTCACTTTGAGGTTTCGATGTTTCCTCAAAGGACCCTGCACATGGTCCAACACAATAGCCGTCGCATCCTGGAGGAAGTTGCGCGGTTCGATGTAATTCGAATTTAGCACGGCACCAGTTAATACGCGGCTATCGAACGCAGTGTCTATTTCGCGCCACAAAAGTCCCGTGCTCGAATGTCCGGCACCTTCGCGCACGAAACGTCCGCGCAACGAATATTTCAGCCCTTCGAGCTGCGCAATTCGAGCAACCAGCGATTGTCGAACACCGATCGATAATCGAGGACGTTTCACTCGGCTGTGTTCTTCCAAAGATTCGATACACTCGTTGCACCGTTCTTCCCACGCGAGGTATTCTTCGCGTGAAATCAATCGTGCAGATTGATCCCGCAGTTGGCGTTCCACTTGTGCGAATTTTTCCATGATCGTAAATGGAATGTAAATGTAATGTATTATCCGCGCAATGTGTTACAACGTGTTTGACGCTTTGTGCAGTTTAGAGCATGCTTTTATGGTTGGCACCACGACTTGGCGTCTCTGTCTAACTCTTTCGGTGTACCCCCTCCCTCTAATGCATCGCATGCAAAAAACGACGATCCGTTCCAACACTGTTCTATACAGTTTCTGCTGATATCGCATAATTCTTTCCATGATTCACACGTATGACGAATTAGCGCGCAAGATCATTCGATGCAATTTCTGCCAACACCGCATAATTCTAGGATTCGACGCTTCCAAAAGTATTATATTACATTCAACACGTGTCGAGACTTTTATCCTTGAGAATGGGGATTACATTACATGCAATCGCGCGATATGCTGCGACATTAAGATTGAAAAACATTCTGGAAAATTGGCAGCTTTAGAATAAAATGTTGTGGTGGGGGGAAGCAACTAGCCTCTATTTAAGCCGGCTCCCGGACGTTATTCCATCAATCGCTCAGCAGTCGCAACAACTTTTGACGGAACAGACAGTGTTCCAAACTGTATAATACCAGTGCCGAAAGAAACGCTGGACGCGTAAATTATACCGTCCCAATGATGGGTGAAAATAGTATGGCTACATGCAAGGAGAATACATTCAACAGGTATGGCCCAATTTTCATAACTTCTCGAAATTTTTTATGTTTATTCCTGATACGAGTGGACAATTTCATAGCTTTAATTGTTCTCTTAGTCCGCGCCGAGCATCGCGTATCATGGTCAGAAGATACGCATCAACATCCGTGGGTAGCAAGTATTTGGAAATTGCAATCAACGTAGGACCTATGGCCGATGTAGAAGTTCTTATCGGTGACAATCATGGGAAGCATCTCATATTACCATGGCATACATGGAATCTGCTATTCGACAGCCAATCATCCATCGAAGAACGTGCACAATTGCCTGAACCTGACTCGATGCAGATTGATGAGTTAGTATTGGAATTTGTTCGGATCTTTGATTCACCGATTGTAAAGATGACGCTATGCGATAATACACTGTATTTCAAACCGAATACAGTATCATTTTTATGTAATCTTGAGCCATGTGTAAGCTATGTGTATCCGCGGCTGCATCAAACTGCGGAAGATGTGAGAGTAAAATTTGAATGTTTTGTTAACGTGTTGCAACAGAGCGGTGTTGCCTGCGAAACATTAGATACGCGCAGTGCTGCTAAAATCATACGCGATAGCGAATATTACGACGAGGAGTATCTCGTAGATTGCGAACTGGTAGCATGTGCCATCAGTGATATTCTGGCTGATGCTCGTAGGAAGAAAAATTGTTAAATTATTATTCTATTTTACATGCTTTAATATTAAAATAAATTTCTTAAACTTATATTATTTCTCCATTTTATTTACCCCCTCCTTCTCTCCTCAATTCTAAGATTCGACGTTCCCAAAAGTATTATTTCTCCTGACACCGCATAATTCTGTGACTCGAGCCGCGAAAATGATGTCATCCCGCACGGCTGCTCCAGGGGAGTCAAATTACTCGCGATACGCTGCGACGTTAAGATTGAAAAACATTTTGAAATACTGTTAGCTTTAGAATGCATGCGATTGTGCTGTCTCTTTCCCTCTCTCAGGATTTAGCTTTACAACTATGTAGTGCCGTCTCTTTCCTTCCCCGAATATGCGATTTGTAAAACGTCGCTCGAAACAATTTCTGATAAATTATTATTTCTCTGCGCTTGGCGGTTCGCTAGATCGGTGTGAGCCAAGGGTGAAAAAATTTTCGGGGTGGGCCAAGGTCGTTCCCTCCCTCGGTTAGGTATGAAAAAATTTCGGCTGCAGGTCATTCCCCCTCTGAAAAAATTTCTGACGGCGGGGCAGGTCTGGAGAGGTCTCCGCGGCCGCTCGGCCTGGACTGATCCCCTCCACGATTACGGCTTCCCCCGCTCCGCGGTTCGTGCGCGCGCAACCAGTCTTCCACTCCCCGCTGTCCCCGCGCCTAAAGTCCCCCCCGCACCGCACCCCCCCCCCCCGCGCCTTCACTTTCACCCGCCCCCGCGCTCCCCTCAGAGGACCTGGTCTAGAATCGGCATAGACATACTACTACCAATCTTCCTAACGATCTTGCAGTCTAGCAAGATCCTTTGTGATTCGCGCGTAATGCGATCGTAGAGTCCCCGCTTTTTTCGCGTCCATCTACGTATTTTGCAGAGCACCGCGGCTCTTAATTAGAGTAGTACTACCGTGAAAATACTTACCTTAGCCCCGTCTCGACGCGCGCCGTGCGATCTTCCAGGCTCCTGCGAACATGAACATTTATAATAGAAAACTTCACACTATCAATATTTTTATAACAAAAACAAAAGAAACATGTAAATTTACCCATTAGCAGAAGGTTGTATGTGCACTGTATGGTGCTGCAACGGCTCATTTCGAATGACTGTGGGGCGTGCAGTCGACGTCCCTGGATCGTGATGATCCCTTAATGTTGCGAGGGCAGGAAGAGTGGCAGCAGCAGGACTGTTCTGTAACATAAGAACGTTACTTGGATTAGTCGTAGAAAAATCCTTTGACGTTGTTAGATTATTAGCTTCCTGCAGGATTGTCTTCAAATCCTGGATGTCCCGATCGATGGATTGCTTCGGCACGGTTGACGTCTTCTTTTTCGGAGCTTCCTCCTCCGAAGAAGTCGTCTGATATCTCGCTGGTTTGGCGACCACACACTTCTCTCGCTGCGACATGTCAACCTGTGAGTAAAAAGTATATATTACAATACTTAGCAAAGGCGTGTTGGCTGTTTTTCCTATTTTATATGCATACATGCAATATTAACCGAACCCAAACCTCAAGACGAACTCAGGTAATGTATTACTCAATAATTCGAGTGTAACTCGATAAAGGCTATAAGAGTAGAAAACGTAAAAAAAACGACCCATGAAGAAATATTCGAACCAAACGATAAAATAACTCATCAACAGAGATTAACAAGGATACGTGGAAATATAATATTACTTATGAAGAGCAATACAAAAGGAAAGTACAGTACAAAAGAAGAAAATGTAAATATCATAGAGCATGCCACTCACCAGAAAATAGTCGTAACTTACCAAAAAGAAGAGACGAAGCTAGAAAGGGAACATTTTTTTTTTTTCATGGTGGAAATCCCTAACGGATACCCCACTCCCCGTGGGAGGGGTGAGATTACGTGGGGCTTGCACCCACTAAAACCACCATGGTGACCGCCTGACGCGAGAAGCTACACAAGGGAGAGGGACTAGCAGCGAGATACATCTAGCGAAAATAAAGGTGGAAGAATTTAAATACTATGGATCTTACGGCTTCTCGCTGTGCGTAATAACAGCAACGATATACCTACGGGGTTCTGAGAGGTTTGTGTCAGTGGACATACTACAGCGAAAAGGCATTCTATAACATTTGCCACGAACCTGATCGGGGGAGATATATAAAATTTCAGGGCTCAATGTGGCGCATTTATATATGCCAAGAGCCGAAGACTCTATGCCGACATCATAAAAATTATCGACTTCTAAAAATTTTTTGATACCCAAATGATACGAGTCATTGTCCATGTCAATATTGAAAATTATGCAGATCGAGCCATTGTCTGAGATGCAACAATTATCGCGTACATTTGTGCCTAGAGATATGTTATTAAATTCTATCTTACGGTACTGAGAACAATTGGTGTCGTTAGTAAGGGGTGTTGTGTCCCAACCGACACCCCAAGCGTAACGACACCGCGGCATTCCGATTGCCACAATCGAACGGCAGAAATCAGGCACAACCGCGTAAGCATTCCCGGAAACATTCCGAGACCATCAGCACATGGTGAAACACCCAAAAGCGGGCCAAAGACGGAGACCCCGATGGTCCCCGCTTCGCCCCGATTACAGTATAAGAATGATGTACGAGCAATGCGAGCTCAGGCTTGATTGAGACAACATGGAGACTTGATACAGACGCTGTACAAGATCCACGCCTGATAAAGGCATAGTACCAGTGTCACCCAGATCGGGACAGAATAAACTTGTTTAAACCTTACGGTGAGTTCCAACTCTTTAATCATCAACGATCCCCTACCTTCGGTTTCCGAACCGAATCCTTCCGTCCCGGCATTCTCACCCGAACCTTCGGAGCCCGTTGGACGACGACCGTGAAGGACGACCCGAAGCACCCCGAGATTCGCTGCCAGAATCTCGACCCCAGGCGCCTTGACACAACAGGTGTCTAGATACGTGAATAGAAAAATCGATATTACGATGAATGTTTGTGCCGTGTGATTGTATCTCCCTCATCCTGTTGGAAAATTGTTGGAGAGGAAGAGATGGCTTTTTAAGAAATTTTTTAAAAATGGACATGTTGTTTTCATAGGGAAAAGCAGAACATGAATCTAAATTACCAAAACGTCTGACATCGTTGGTTAAGTGAAGAAGACCATGAACGTTATAACTATTAAAAGTTGGGCCGTATAATTCTTCGTTACGAAGAACAAATTTCTGCAAAGCGGACTCTGCGAATCTCAAGTGTGGGCTCGATGAAGATTCTGCAACCAAAATCCTTATGGCCGCATGTAAAATTAAGAAGTGCTTGTATACTTCATCCTTGAGTACATCATACAGTACAACTGGCCCTGTATATAGAAGGAACTGACGAAACTCGGTCGCCTTATATTTACAATATTCCTCAATAGCTCTGGGACGTCTGGCAAAGTCCAAGGAACAATATCTTGCGAGAATATTGAGTCACGTAGATATCACAGAAATGTTCAGAGCAGGCAATTTTGACAAAAATGTAAAGTTTCCAGATACCCACGCGGACAAAAGTTTCTTCATTACGCCCAAGCATACAAGATGCATATACTCGAACGGAACTTGCGAAACCATTCCTATCGGTAGCGATGCCAATGGGCTTGGACCTTCTTTGTGATGGTTCTTGTGTAACCGTTTAGGGTATTCCTCATCGGTACGAGGAGAATGATCTATACCATCGAAGGCATAATGCTTACCGTTCAGGGTACCGAAAACCATACACTTGGAACAGGGATATTCAGACATATGCACAAAATGATTTAACACGAATGCTCGAGCTGGTGCGTCAGCTATGAAACATCTCAGACGTATGGGCAACTTACTGGCATGAAAATTTATACCTCCGTTGGACATGATGGCTTCGACGTTTGCAATAAATTTTTCAAAGAAAATATTGGGATCGCGTGGTTTATGGCGACCTTTATAGATTCCTACCACTATTGGCTTGATACGGGGAATATTTGAAATCCTACATTGGATGGGCCAGAACTGAATGGAACCTTTGTCCACACGACATCCGTCGGTATGAAAATCTAATTCTAACTCTCTAACAAAAGATACGGATAAAGTATTCGGGAGACTTTTAACAATTTTTGTTTCCAGATCGAAATGAATGTATTCTCCTGGTACCACGACGAATGTAACAGGAGGATTACGTGGCGTATCGAGAAGTGTTCTAACATCCTGAGGCAACTGGGAAAAACAGGAATGCGTTCGAAGGAGAGATAATATATTATTTCCTTGAAGATGTGTTAAATTGCTGTCTACGAAACAAGACGCTAAACGTTGGTGAAAAGATGGCTCGGAGAAAGTACCACAGGACAATGAAACTGTATCGTGGATAGAAGAAACTCGTGACGTGGAAGTAGAAGGAACGGCGTCTTCTACATTTATATCGCGCCTAACACTGAATCTATCGGGGATTAAATTAACAGGAACTGACGAACTACAACCTGCAGATGTGCTAGCAGCATCTCGCACGTTAGAAGTATTATCCGCTACTCTACTGACCGTATTCTATCCGGAACGGTATCGCACGCGTAAGCTATTTCGCATCTCGCGCATAACCCTCCTTTTTTGTTTCGCCGATAACGCGTATATCGATTTCCGCGACGTAGACAATTTGAAATTATTAAATTCCATAACTACTTGCGCCTTCTGGATGTCTCGATTCGCTTGAATGTAGGATAACTAAGAGAGTTCTGGACCAATTCTGGGCGAGGGGTGAAGCGGGGCGAGGGGGAGACGGGTGGGGGGAACGCAACCCATCGAAGTGGGAATGAACCGTGGAGGGGGAAACCGGTGGAGGGGGAACGCGCGCGCGCAAGCACTCCACACACACACACACACACACACGCACGCGCGCGCGCGCGCGCGGGGGGGGGGGTGGTACCGCCGATGACTCATCCTCTCGGCCCGTGGTCAAAACATGCGGAGGTATGACGCGTAGAAGATGCAAGTCGAAATCTGCATTTTGTTATCTCATAATAACAGCGCCAAAAACATATAATGCTCGAAGGTCAACTTCCGAGAATAATGCGCAGCATTGGTGCGCGCAATCCGATCCGCAACCCTTTTATCTCCCCAAGGCCAGATCGCGCCCCCGATATCTGCGACGGTGGAATCGAGTGTGAGAGAGAGGTACGATATTGTTGTACATCTCTCTCGTTGTCGGAGATCGGAAACAACAACATACCGAGGTATGTCGCGTAGAAGATGCAAGTCGAAACCTGCATGGCTATTGCGCAATAACAGTGTCAAAAACATATAATGCGCGAAGGTCAACTTCTGACAATACCGAGGTATGTCGCGTAGGAAATGCAAGTCGAAACCTGCATGGCTATTGCACAATAACAGCGCCAAAAACATATAACGATCGAAGGTCAACTTCCGAGAATAATGAGGTACGGTTCGAACCAGGTGTGCGAGAGAGAGAGAGGTACGATATTTTCGTATATCTCGCTGTCTCTATTCCTCTCTCGGGCGGCGATCGAAAAACATACGGTGGTATGACGCGTAGAAGATGCAAGTCGAAACCTGCATTTTGGTATCGCTCCAAGGTCAGATCGCGCCCGCGAACAAGGACTGTGAGAGTGAGGTACGATATGAATCTATCCGTCTCTCTCTAGGGACATAATCGAAACACACGGTGGTACGAGGCGTAGAAGAAGATGCAAGTCGAAACCTGCATGACCATCGGGTGAACACCATACCAAAAACATATAGCTGTAACGATGGAAGGTACACTTCCGAGAATAATGCGCAGCATCGGTGCGCGCGAGTACAGTTACATTGCAGGAGACTATACAATAGAATATGTTATTCAAAATGCGTAATAAGAGGTATGAATGTTTCTAGATCGTAACATACCTAGTGTAAGAAATGAAGATTGAAAGAACACTAGTTTTTTTGGAATAAGTGATATCCTGCGAGGATAGGAAAGGAATGGATCGTTGAAGGTATCAAACAATACAGATATTCGTATGAAAAAGTATTGTATTTATTGGTAAAGCATATATAGACATGTACACATTATTGGGGTACGTTGCGAGCATCACGTATAATGGAATGCAAGCATAACGCTAATAATTCACAATCTAACAAAGAATCCGGTTCGAATACTTCGCTTTCGGAAATAAGTTTGTCATAGTCCGCGATCGGTGTCGTAGCGGCACGTATAATGGCTACAAAGGAAGCGTATTTGATGCTTACGGAGTCTAGAATATACATCGTGGGAACCTATCGATAGTAACATGGTATAGTTACTCCCGAGGAAGCTGGCGTCCTTCATCGCTGAAGCTGACATTCCGAGGAAGCTGACGTCCCGAGGAAGCTGGCGTCCCGAGGAAGCTGGCGTTCCGAGGAAGCTGGCGTCCCTCATCGCGGAAGCTAGCGTCCCTCGCCGAAGCTGATATCCCGAGGAAGCTGACGTTCCTCATCGCGGAAGCTGACATCCCTCGTCGAAGCTGGCGTCCCGAGGAAGCTGGCGTTCCTCATCGCGGAAGCTGACATCCCTCGCCGAAGCTGGTGTCCCTCCCGAAGTGTGTGTGTTTGTGGGTGTGTGTTTACGTCGATCTGTAGTGTTTACGTCGATGCGAGTAGTGCTAGAAACATCCGTATGTATCGCACTCCTTGTGTCAAACACATATATATGTACGTGTCTTTGCACCATGAGTGAGGTACGTATTGGTGGTATATGTCCAACAACACATAACAGTAGTGACAATCGTTTTCCGTGTAAGTACTATCCAGCTATACATACATATATCCATGTTGTCCCAGTAACATATATATGAAAGTGTCAATGGATCAAAATGGATGAATGTATGTGTGTGATGTTCTACAATCAAACGGATACAAGTCTATGATGTGAGAACTTTACATCGATAGTGACGGGGATTGGTTTATCACAAGCGAGATGTAGATTTAATCATCACGTATGTGTATAAACCAGCCCTGCTATTATCACACACGCACGCACACCCAACACAGAACAGTGTTGTAACAAACAGTAGAGACAATAGTTTTCGTGATCGATGATTACAAGAATCATGTGCGTGTACTAACGACCCACGCATACATATATTGGGCGCGATTCAATGACATATACATTGAAGTGTCTTTGGATTGCGGTCGGTGGATGTGTGTGTGTGTGTATGATACTTCACAACCATACCGATACACTTTTGGACTATGCGAAGTATGCATTAATAGCGACGGGTAAAAAACACTATGTGTACACTCCAAGTGTATAGAATCACATACTCTGGGTGCACATAGTATTTACTTCGTTACTATTAGTATTCTGCGAAAACATCGACGGAAAGAAAGAGAGAGAGAAAATATAGAGACAGTAAGAAGTGTATATAGAAAATAATTTCGCGTGTGATTGTATAACAATTAGTATATATAAAGTTAGAGTATAAGAATACGGATGTGATGCATCGTTGTAAGAGGAGGAGGAGAAAGAGAAGAAAATAAAAAATTGTTTGTTTTTATACGTATATAAACTGTGTCTGCAATCTTTTTTTACATATGCCTTAACATTCTATATTTCAGGAAAAAAAATACGTAGCATCGACGATGTATGCTGTGGAGGAGGACGAGAATAGAGGGTAAGAAAGATGTACACTTCTTCTAGGAATAGTAATTGTTTTATTGATATAAAGCAGTTTTGTTATATGTTATACGTTTATAAACAATAGTAAGAATAGTATGAGATACGATTAGAAGAATAAAGAAAGTATACGCGTCGTAGAAGAATAATATTACAACGTCTATGATGTGCGAAGATGACAAAACCATACAGCAGGTGGTCCGTAGAATCTGGAAACAGCAAAAGAAAGAAACGGTTAGGCAGATTGTAGGATTGTTTTAACATGTAATCTAGGAAGACGCCACTCACCTCAAATTTCAGATCGCATGTACTTCCAAATTTTCTGAACGTTTTCTAACGCGCACATACAACCGCCTCCGCCGTTGTGGAAAGCGCATCGTACAGTGTACTTTGCGGGCATTGTTTTCAGGTTAGGAACGACCGTGGCAGGAGGTACGATTCCACAATAATCGTTGTCAACGTCGGAGCCATAGGTATCCTCGTCGTCGTCGTCATCGGAGTCGCAGGTGTCATCGTCGTTGTTGTTGTTCTTCTTCTTCTCGTACATGTCAACGATATCTACGATGTGTGGATCTGTTCGTAGGAGCAGTTGCGATAACCAGGTCTTCTTCTCCGCTCCCTTCACGAACACCACGTCGACGGTTGCGAGCTCGCGAGCGAACATTTCTGGAAGCCTGTGGTACGGCACCCAGCCGTCGGACTAGCGAAGTCCGTGATGATGCGTCGTGAGCCATGTCGCTTGACGCTTCTCGAACGATGACAGGCGAGCGTAGGAGTACGGTGGTTTGAAAATCCAATGACAAATGGTCGTTTCCGTATTGCGATTGTTCGCGAGAATCGCAATTTCTTTAGCGACGAACGTGTTACGTTCGGTCTTGAAGCCTTGCAGGTCGACCACGACGGATAACATTGTTAGGTAGTAATATGTAGTAATATGTAGTAAAACAAGTGTCACCGACGGCTGCAGACGAGCTACTGACTATTTCGCGATTATCCTCAACGGTATAGTAGTCGTAGTCGTTAGACGAACACCTCATACTAATAAACAGCGTCGCAGAAACACAATGCACGACACGCAAGACTTGTTAGAATTCATTATGGATATAAAGAAAGGTGTCCTAAACCCACGATTAATACAACCGGCACAAATCATAACCTACCTTACTTCCGCACTCGCACATATTCCGAAAGGACTAGACTTCCCAATCGGAATAAAATTAGAAAACTTGCACGTCCTGTACGAAATCCTTACGCTCTCCGCATTTTCGGATACCAAATCAATCACTGTAGTACTAGATATTTCATTGTTAAATGCGAAAAAATTCAAATTGAGCAAGGTACACCCGGTATCCACGAAGATAAACAAATCGTTCTACGCGTATATAGAACCCCTCGACTCATACGTGGTACTTGACACCTCGGTGCAAGATTACATACAACTAAGCAAACAGGACCTAGCAAAAGTGTAAGACAATAAAACGATCTGCACCTCTGCACTTCATCGCATCCAATGTTCAAAGCGATACCATACGGACCGTGCGAAGTACAGTTGTACACAAAATTAACAAAAACCCCAAACAATTGTAAAATACGAATTATGACACTGAATCACACGATCCTGATAGAATTGCAACAACCAGGCACGTGGATTTATGTCGCAATTGTCGCCAAGAAAAATTTCCACAAGCGCTATAGGTCGTACGCTGATTCCGATTTCCAAATATTTGCAGGTCGTGGATATTAATGCATATATTCTGACATAGGACATGCAGTCTAAGAGAACAATCAAAGCTATGAAATTGTCCGTTCGTATCAGGAATAAACATAAAAATTTCGAGAAGTTATGAAAATTAAGCCTTACCTGTTACGTGCATTCCCCTTGCACCGTAGCTCATCCAAAAGCTGAGCCAGCCATATTGAAGAAGGTGGCAAGCCCTAGAACATACAAACATTGATATAACACTGATACATTAAACGCAATAAACATCAAACGCACAAAACAATGCAAAGTATTACATACCGGCGGAGACGGCGAGTACACCAAATTAACAAAAACCGCAAACAATTGTAAAAATACGAATTATGACACTGAATCACACGATCCAGATAGAATTACAACAACCAGGCACGAGGATTTATATCGCGCCGAAACCGATACAACCAGCAGTAATTTGCGACGACAAGAGCACAAAAATGTATAGCATTAAGGATTCTGGTATAATAACAATAACAATAAGAAACAAATGTACAATCACTACCACCGAATTCACAATAGAAACTGGAAAACAATACGGAATAGAAAAACAGGGTACTACTTACCTGGATACAATTTGTCATTAGATGAAATTATACTTCCACAGACCACTGTAAATTCGTACCGAAACACAAATTTCGAGCATAAAATGGTAATCAAAACACCCGGAAGAATTAAATAAAGTTAACAGACAAATTAGAAGACTTACAAAACAATTTAGAAAGAACCCGAAATTATACCAACCGAGTATCACTATAGCTTCTTTACACTGTCCAGAATAACGGGATTTATCACATGAGGACCTATGCCTAAAGTTGCATACATTGCAAAGTAGGATGCCGTTGTTCTTCACTTTCTTCTTCACTGACCATCCGCTTCCTTCATGCACTCATCTTCTTCGAATTCTTCACAGATCATCCCCTCCTTCGTTGGAGTCGTCATTTGACTAGACCATGTCACTTGAATGTGTATCAAACGTCTATCATACCACTCTCAACGTGTATCGAACGTCTATCGTACCACTCTCAACGTGTATCGAACGTCTATCGTACCACTCTCAACGTCTATCGTACGTCTATCGTACCACTCTAAACGTGTACCGAACGTCTATCGTACCACTCTGAACGTCTATCGAACGTATATCGTACCACTCTGAACGTGTATCAAACATCTGTGGTTACTTTTCTGAAGGTAACCCCCTCCATCGGTTAGGCCGGATATGTATTGAAACCCTTCCCTCGGTTAGTTCTGAAAAATTTCTGCAGTGGGTGCGCGCGATCCACTGCCGCTCAACGTAAAGGCAAGGTCCCACTAGTGCAACTGCGCGCCGCGCACGACGTTTTTGTCCACTTGAAAGGGTCTAATTTATGAGACTGCGCGCACGAAATGAGCCGACGCTCTGCCAGGCGCGCACGTGAATGCTTGGCGCGCACGTTGAAGACAGTGGAAATACTAGCCTCCTTTTCTACATCTTGGTTTCTTTATCTAAGTAAAGCTAACGACGGCGGTTATGCCAGTAGCCGAAACAACGCCTTCACACTTCATACTACTTGAAATGTTTGAAGGGGTTTACTACGTCTCGGTCACAGATTGCTGGAAAGTGTGTTTCAAATAAAATTATGGTATTCTGTATTCCCGGCGTCCTGTTTGTTTTTATTCTCACACGATATGAGATTGAGGGTAGAGGGGAGATTATATCATAACCAATTGGATCAGCATTCCTCCCAGACGCGAACTTTCTATCCCTGCACAGGAAATACACGTGTATCATTTCCTCTGATTAATTCGCATTTCTGAAATGGGTAGGCAAGTATATCCTGGTGTGTGTACTTAAAGTCCCGAAATATCTGGCTTATAGAGGATGTCATAAATGCTGTTACTTTATTGCATACTGAAACATTTGTTTTTAAGTAATTAGGTACCTACATTTAGTTTACCTGAAGGTACAAACAATGGTTTATGACTTAGAAAATGATTAAAATTTGACTTCCGTACATCCACAAATGTCGAGATGCAATGCGATAGGAAACGGAATTATAGTTAACACATTTACTGCTGAGGCGGTCACCGGCGGTGAACGCTTTGACAGTAAGTAAATACATAATGTCATTACGAGTAATCTGAAATAGTAAATGCACCATTGTACTATTAAATAAAACTTTTTTATTAATAAATGCACCATTGTACTATTAAATAAAACTTTTTTATTTTAATTTTTTAGGCGTATAGCCTCTGGCGTGAACGAATGAACATAGAAGTCACGGTAAAATGATATTTTTACACCTAAGTAGCATTTTCTTGCAGGATGAATCAAAGCAATAACTTAATTGTTTTTGAGAAATAGAATAATTTGAAAGTGATAAAGATGGACAACTATAATTCAGTGTCACATATCTGAATATATAGTGTATTACAATTATGATGTATCTAGAAACAAGTATACCTATCGCAGCAGTATAATTGTTGCTATTTACAGTAATAATTTTCATGTCATTGCTTGCTTTAATATATAAACTAAATAGTAGACCATAAGCACACGTATGCAAGTGATATGTAGGAGTAAAGAGTACATTTGCGTTGAAAAACACACATTTTTTCAGTCTTTTCGACAATGCGCGCCGTGCATTCGCGTGCGCGCGTGGCAGAGAAATCCCGGCATAGCGCGCACACGAACGCTTTCGACGCGCGGGTCGTCGTAAAAGTCGACCCTTTCAAGTGTTTCAAACTCCTCGAAAATCCGAGAAACTCGTAAATCTGACCCGTGCGCGGCGCGCAGTTGCACCAGTGGGAACGTCTTTCTGCAACAAATCGGCCTTGCGCGTCGAAAAAAACGTGCGCGGCGCGCGGTTGCACTAGTGGGACCTGCCTTAACACAATCGCTTAACGCGCGTGACTACCACTGTCGGCACCGCGCGTTTTGCCAAACTATTTCGCTTCTGTATTGAAAACAAAACGAGCCATATTACTTCTGTTAACACTTTCCGAAGGAAAACTGTCTGCTGCATCGCGTGGGGCGGTCAGATTTTCTCCCAGACTCTTAGTTTTGGAAATAAATTGAAAGATATTTGCGAATATTGGTGAATTTCGAGTGTCCTTTTCCCTTTGATTATTGTTTAAACGTATTTTAATGTTCATAATGCAATAATAACTTATATCGTTGTATTCGGGAGGGTTCATAGAATAATTTGAAGTAACTAACAATCGAATAACTATTACCATTTCGACACAAAAGATGTTCAAATTTGAAAATTTGCAGTTTTTTCAAAATCGATTTTCTCAAAAACTGAGGGTGGTGGCGACAAACGGTTTGCGGATTCGTTTTCAGGGCACGAAAACCTATAAGAAACGGCTATTGAATGTTACAAGTCCGAAAAACGTCAAAATTTGTTATACTACAATTTGTTGTACTTAAATTCTATTAATGTATTTATTAAAGTGCCAGAAAAACTATATATTGCAGTACTTCCTAGTGCTTCGCACTCTGTGTATTCCATACATATTATATGTACTTTTTGATTTTTGCTAAAATACTTATCTGTTTATTTGTACATTTTCCATGAAACTAATTGATTATAATCTGGAAATATTAGCTTTTACCGAGAAGAACCTGTATGTTTACTCAAACAAAAAAAGATGCAAAAAATAATCATAAATATGTAAAAAATAACACTAAAAATAAGAAATGAGTAAATACTATTAAAGTATACATATGTACAGGATAAACTAACAACAAAAATAATTTTGCGCAGCTAGAATCGTATTTTAAAGAACTGTGCGCGATTATTTCCTAACATTTGTATGTATATGTAAGTAGTGCTCGTTAAGCTGATCCAAATTCCAAAATCATGCTCACTATTATTCTTTCTTTATCGAGGAGTCGAAGACATATTATCTAAGACCCTTCAATAGCGAACGCTCGACAATCGATATGGATCGCCGAGAACCATGGGGTCATAAAAGACAAGGATAGCACGAGCCCTTAAAAACGTAAAAATGTGAAATTCTTTATCGGATCTGCACGAAAGTGACATCAATTGTCTCTTTCTGTTTTCCCGACAAAAATGATACCAAACTTGACATAATTGGGGCTATAATTAACGAAATTACATATACAATTAATTTGCACAATTTACACCTAACTTCATTAAAAGTAGTCCGATTTAAATTATTTTCTAACCGTTTAATCGGGAGAATGCAAGGAATCCATTGGTGTCACTTTCATATTGATACGAGGAAAAATAAAGAATTTCACTTTTTGTATAATCGATGACACATCGCCGAACAACTCCAGGCGCCAGTTTAGACGGGTGAACGATACAGTGTCGCTCGGCTCGGGCCTCGCGCGGCATCGATCAAAGGCTCTCGCGAGTCTCGAGGCTCGCCAAGGTTAGTCGAGCTTCAGTTGACTAAATTACGATTGAATACGAGAACACTGTTCATTCAATCATGATTGAATACCCATGATTGAACGTAGTTCAATCATGGCCGACGATTGAATCCTCATGATTGAAATAGTTCAAACATGACCAACGATTGAATCCCCATGATTAAAATAGTTCAATCATGGCCGATGATTGAATACCCATGATCGAACTACTTCAATCATGGGCGCTTCGATTAAATATGGACTCAGGTTAGTCTTATTCATGACGAATAAGACTAAAGTATCTTTTATTTGATACGTCATTTAAATAATTCTTTATTTAAATAATGCCCATCTCTGCTTGAATCCGTAGACGATATCAATCGATTTCAACTTTAAACAAATGATTATGTACTTAGCAGCCTACGGTTCAAAGACCTTTGCTCCACACGTTACACCAGGTCCGGAATATACATACAGTGGCTCACAGCCATAATCGTACACTCTTTAAAATCGCATAATATTTTTAAAATTGATCCAAACAACTTGAGTTTTATTGCGAAGCTGGAAGGATTAGTTTGCTAAGTGACGTGTTTCGTCGTTTTGGAAAATATTGCGATTGGCTGGAATAGCAAAAAACATAGTAAAGGTCGTTTTTTCAAATTTTTTTCTGAGCCTGTAACGAAAATTCAAAAAACACGTTTGTAGATTTAAGTAAGTTGTATACATGTCTAAAATTTCATCAAAATCGGTTAACGTTGCTCTGAGCTATAAACGCTTAAAGATCGCAGAATAAGATCGAAAATCGCGAAATTCAAAAAATCAGCGAAAAAAAATGAAAAAAAACGACCTTTACTATTTTATTTTGCTATTCCGGCCAATTGCATTTTTTTCAAAACGACGAATCACGTGACTTAGCAAACTAATCCTTCTAGCTTCGCAAAAAAAACTCAAGTCGTTTGGACCAATTTTAAAAATGTTGTGCGATTTTAAAGATTGTACGATTATGAGCCACTGTACATACACTAGTTTTGCTACATACTCGGCTTCGCCTGGAATTTAAATTCTGATTTTCTAAAAAAAAATTTTTAATTTTTTTGTGAAAATAGTTACATGCATTTGGATTAGCCAGGCATAATGAGCGGAGGCACATTTTGTGTTGTAAGAGTTTACCGTTCGAAAGTTTTTAGGCGACAGACAAACACACAAACATAAACTTGCTGCTTTATATATTTATTAAAATACATTATATCTAATAGTATAATAGTCCAAATGGATAATTTTAACTACAACTATTAATATTGTTATTTAAAAGATTTTTTTCCTAATACTTTATACATTTTATTCTTTTTACAGTCTAGGATGTTATATAAGTAAGAAATTATGACCGTGAGAAGAAAAGGAGTTCACAAATATTATACAGTTATATTATTTTTGTTTTTTGTATGACAGCTTTTGATAAATAAATAAAAAGGCCATTTTTTATATATAAAACAGTTCGTTTCTTTCACCACCATTTCATATGTACGTATCTACTTGCCCGAATGACGTCGTGTTTGATTTTCCATTTTATTAAAAAATCTCACTAATTTGCCATAAATGCTCGAATAAAGACAAAACAGAGAATGTAAAAATTTCATCTTACAATTAGCTTAGCATGTGTATATACATGTTTTCCGCTTTTAGCTACTGCTTATGGCTTTTGCAGAATTTATAGAAGTGAAATCTGCTTCAATACGGGCATTTGAGCACAGCTCGTCCGTGGGCTGACACCACATGCGAAAATCAGGCGCACGGAGAATGCAAGAAGACAGTGTAGGTATCATACTTTGTTGCCGCTGCCAGAATGATCGTTTGTCGCGTAAAGGACCTCCGTGCCGTTTCCCTCCCATTTTATCTCACTCGCGAGTCGCGACGTCCGTAAAACAGAACCTTTTTTTACTTGTGCTTTAAAAAATACCATAACTGTTTTCTCATATGTACTCTAGGAATAATGAAAACGGACCATAACGCAAGCGATACACTCGGGTACTTACATCGTAGATGTTTTTTACAATTTTTAAATCCATACAATAGTTAATAAGGAAAGGGCCAATCAATTTGTAACGAAACGTAGAGTTTGAACTACTAATCTACCGTTCCCAAGTAATAAAAAAACTATTGCAAAATGTTCTCGGGTCCCGAAAACTACGAATATAGATTTTACAAAAACGTTTAGATTCCTTGTTCTCAATGATTTATACATGTCGTAGGATGGGCTCCGTCTATTTAGACATGCGTGGAGTGCAGAGATTTGCGGAAATGTCGGTAACAGCGTCAATTTTTAATATTCTTTGACGTACGACATGCGAAAATGCTAGTTAAGTGTTCAACTACACTAACAATCAATGTCATCTTGCAATTTATAGCTTGTATAAGCTTTCAAGAAGAGCCATATTTCGGCGCTGTATAGTCTCCAAATCACCGAAATAGATCTTCGGAGAAAAATCTACGCGAATCCACGTGAGTCGTTGACAAACCGAGCCAAAGCGTAGCGTAACGAAAGCCTGCCCTCTGTCAAACTCTCGCTCTAAACACAAGTCACACGTATACAGGCACGCACGCACCTTTCAGCATTTCAACACATTTCAGAGTAGTTCCGGAATTGGACGCTGTTCATGAACAGAGGCCGCTAAATTCAGTCCTCGAGTTATGGGTCGGTAATACAGTTTGGGTGGTGACACGAAGTCCCATAAGATGATAGGTCTATCCTATACTTTGTCGATGGTGACACGAAGTCCCATAAGATGATAGGTCTATCCTATACTTCGTCGATGATTTGACATCGAGCCGATCGCGTAGATTTATATAATTATGACAATCATGGGCAGATGGTGCCACAGTGTTGTTTCAACGTGAATTAGACGTGTTCTAGACGGGAACCTGTGGCTTGGTAGTGCCCTCACCATGTTCATGAAATACTGTAGCATTTTAGCTTTGTTGCGACTCCCGTCTAGCGGCGTGTAGTATAAGCTTCAGAAGCGCGAAGTTCGAATCGGATCACACGACTGTAATAGGAAAGCGAGACAAGGTGAAGTTCGCACAAGCCCGAGGGGTTTGAAAATAGTTAGAGATTCTTTTAATTAGTAAACTTCAAGATTATAAATTAATCAATACCCACTTGGAAACGGGTGTTTGAATAAATGAATTCCACTTTGATCCCTTCTCCTAAGTGTGTAAAATCAGAGCAATGTTGTTAAACCCTTGTTTTTGTAAAAATCGATAACCGAGACGAGTCAGATTAACGAATAGGAATTTAGCTAACTAATTAGAAAATTTGCGATTGGCTCTTAGGAACTAAGACATTTTGGTAAAGAATAAACAATGTAAAACCGATGGATCTTTTGTAAGGGACACTCGAGCCCCGAGAGCGAAAGCGAACGGACGTTCAATAAAAGTTTTCCTTATTTGTATTATTTCAAAATCTTTTATTGAGTTCAGTAAAGTTATTAGTTATTTGTGTTAAATTGTTTTATTACATTATTATTATCGTTAATATTATTTCTACAACTAAAAATCCGCGTCCAGTGAGCAGAATGCCTTAGCGTTCCATGGACATCGTCCCACGCCTGATTTCCCTAAAAGAAGATGACATTCCCCGGACGGCCACGCAACAGAGCTGAGTGTATCGATTCATCCTTAAGTGTTTCATAGGTTGTGTGAAGCACATTAATGTAAGCCATCAATATTCGTAATAAAAGATAGCGTTGCTTAAAAAAATGTATACTTAATTTCTTTCTATTGAAAAACAAACGATTGAGATATAACTTTTGTACGACTATACACTTTTAAATTGTATATAGGATGCATAAAATATGATTGTGTGTAGTCGTACAGAAATTGTATCTTATTGTCAGTCGTTTCTGAAGTTCAATGAATTTAATAGCGAATTCGGTGTCTCGCACTGACTCTGCACTGGTGTCAGAAAACAACTTGGATTTGTTGTTTCTGATAGAAACGAAAATAGCTTTATAAGAATCAACCAATCCAAGTCATTTTCTAACACCAGTGCAGAGTCATGGCCGTCTGTAGTACAGGCCGGAACATAGTGAACTTGGCAACGCTGTCATCAGTCCTATTTGAATTTTTCTGAAGCCTTTCATGCGTTATGTCACGGCCGTCGTGGTACAGGTCGGAACATAGTCATCGGACTGATGGTTGTGTTTGAAATGCGGTGTTGCACAGTGTAGTGTGCGGTCTGTACTACAGACGGTCATGGCAGAGTCAATGCGAGGCACCGAATTCGCTATAACTGAATAGTACTAAACACACGTTTCAAAGTTCCCGCCTACAGTTATTTAATGAATTTAGTTATACACTAATCCGCTCAGATGGCGTGATCCATGATACAAAATCACAAGTATGGAGTGTCACCACCTTGATCACTACTCTTTAGTGCTCTAGTATGACACGACTCATAGCCATCCATAGTAGTTTAAACTGTTTAAAGGAAGGCTGGGTTAGCGTGAGGTGCGATTAAGCGCAGTGCATGGAGGGGGAAACACCTACAGGAGAGGTGGTCATGCGCATGAACTGCACCTGCGTCAGTCACGCACACATTACCACCACTCCTATAGGTCTTTCCCCCTCCATTCCCTGCGCTTAATCGCTCGTCACCCTCGGCTGGGTGTTTTTGCACATGTCTGAGGTTGCGGTTATGTGTTGTGATATTTTGTTTTTATAAAATTGAAGGATTTTCAATTTTACGACGTATTTTAATTTCAATTCGAAGGCCCGCATCATGAATTTGTTACCAAAAACACACGAAGAATTTACTCAAGTTGAGTATTGGAATACGTTTTTCAAGAAACGTGGTAAAAAGAATTTCGAATGGTATGTACTGTTTACATTTATAAATTATTAATAAATTTAATTTATTATCAGTATACATTGTTTATATTCTTATTTAGGTACGGAGAGTACTCAGAACTATGCAGCACACTTTTAAAGTACATGAAAGTGAAGGATAATATTTTAATTGTTGGCTGTGGTAATTCGACTGTTAGTATGTGTTTATATGATAGTGGTTACAGGTAAGAAATTTTTGTTGAATATCAATTTGTATCTGTAAGTTTACATTTGTGTTATTGAATTTATTATGATTTTCGCATTGAGTAATTATATTAGGTTGATACAAAAATAATTGCGGTTTTTAACTGTTTTGATTTTCCAATTTGGTGCAAATGTTGAACAATTATACAGTGGTTAACATTTAGTTCTTCTGTAACCTTGTGAGTTGTTTTGCGTGGATCCGATTCAATAATGGCACTCAATTGGTTGTCGTCAATGGCAGAAGAACCCTTGCAACCCTCCACATTTTCAAGACCCTTGTAACCGTTATAAAATTTTTGGAATCAATGTTGAGCTGTATATTTGTTGATAGTCCCCTGGCTAAACTTGATATTGCGATTTGGTTGATATTGCGAACAGTTTCCACTGCTTTAAGACCCATTTTGAACTCATACAATATAATTGCTCTAACTTGCTTTTTCTCCGTCCTTAATGTGATGGATGCAACGAAACTGACGGTTGAAAGAAAACAGCGAAAACAAAACCATTACCATAAATTCATAGAGCAAATTTCATGCTTTAAAATGGTATATTACACAAGCATAGTTAAAGTAAAGTTTATTCCAAAAGAAGTATCAAAGATTAAGGTAACAGAAACAGATTTCGGCACCAATGAGCGCCTTAATTATTTTTGCATCAACCTAATGGAAAGTGTAATTCAAATTTGGGTTTAACAATATTTTTTTTTTAAATTAGTAGGGTTCAATTAAATAAATATCTATGTTTAATTATGTCAGATTTATGGATATTTTTATATGTATATTCATTCAGTATTCATGTTCAAGTTTTTTGTATTTTTAAACGATTTTATTTAGCTTCACTCCTCTGTCCGTTTGTTTGTTTGTATGGTTCAAATCTTGTAACTTAATTTTAACCTATTTCCACCAATTCAATAAACTTGAAACTTTGCAGGTGTACATTAGGGTGGTCCTTAGCTATTGGGGTAAATTTTTTTTGAGTTTTTTGTTCTTACCCGCCTAAAATATGAAGTTTGGTGAGAAAATGTTATGTGTACAGTTTCAAAGTGATTGGACAACGGGAACCCGTGCAGGGCCACTTTTACCAATGGGCTAAAGCCCCGGGACGCCCGTAATCCAAGGGCGCTTAAGAATCAAATATGTTGAAATGCTTTTTCTCTTCAATTTTGGAGACAAAAATTTCTTTCTGGAGCATCCTTGCGTTATGATCTGCGCGGACCGAAACGCAGGTGACAGTGAGAAAACGCATTATATTCTGTCTTTCCCTCAATACATGATGCCGCGGCAGTCTCGCCGCGCCGTGGCATCTACTTTTACGCTGCGGCTGCAGTGGCCGCGACTTTGTGCGAAGCAAATATCGCGCGACGTTGTGTCTCTTTTCTTTCTTCGACGAAGAAAAAGATAAGTGTCGCGCGACACTCGCTTCGCGGGCATTGTTTTTGTTCGTGTTTGCTTTGGTGAAGACCCGGGGTTGTGATGTACTGCCTTGCATCGATTGCGAAAAAATTGAGCTAGGGCGCCAAACTTTTTTAGCCCAGGGTGCTCAAATTTTTTAAGACGGCCCTGAACCCGTGTCGCAATTGAGTTGAAGTTTTAAAAAATAGTGATTTCTCAATATTTTTGCATTTTTACGAAAAGTTGTTTATCTAGCACAAATTCGCTACACAGTATCGGATTCTGTAGACATTCCTGAAGAAAAAACTATCCACGAGGAATGCCAGAACGATTTATAACTCGGACTGTTTGAGAAAATATCCATCGGGAACGCGTGCACGGTGTTTTGCCGCCTGCCGCGATTCGTCAGGGCCGTAGCTACGCGCAATCAACATGGTGCCCAGTAGGGTGGTTCTTAGCTATAGGAATCAAACATTTTTTTGAGTTTTTTTTATCTTCGGCTACTTTAGAAGTATCAGTGAATATTTTTTAATAAAAGTACAATTTCTTACATGTATAATAGTAACATTTGTATATTACTTCCAACAATAAACTCAAAATATTAGAATTAAGCTTAGCATATAAAGCAACGTCTGAGTCACGGCAGTATGTAAGCCAGCTACCCGAGGTGTAAAATCCAGTCATCCATTTAGCGATCATTAGTTTTTTATTATAATTATTATTATTAAACATCTTTATTGCACAACGAAAGCAGAGAAACAACGAAAAGAAAGTAAACAAAGACAAAAACAAATGCAAAGTTCAGTCAGGGACTGTTTTTCAACTTAACCTAAACAACTTTTCCCTGACATATTAACTATACTCCAAGTTATTTTAGAAGGAACCCGTTTCGCGCATGTAGAATGAGCTTATTGGCTCCGAGGGAGCGTTGGTTGGGTTATAGCCAATAGTAACTTGTTTCGGCACCAATGAGCGCCAACATGCGCAGAACAGGTCTGAACTTGTCTGTCGGTGGGTTCCTTCTTAAATGACTTGTACAATACAAACGAAGACAATAAACAATACATTTTACAAATTTTAGAAGAATATCTACAATTCTACTCCGATACAAAGAAATCTAGCTTGATAAAAGACAAATACTAACACATATGCATTATTTTAATTTTATTTATACCTGTAAGTTAAATTATAATATTAAGAAGAATAGTTAAGAAACCCCCCAAAAAACTTCAAAAAAGTAAAAAAATTACGCCAAGTACATGAAATCAAATAAATCACAAAAAATAGAAGATAAGAATAATAATTACAAAATAAAAAAAAGATGTGAAATCAGAAGGAGCTGCAAGTACATAAAGCTGCTTTCCAACTGCGCTTAAGATGACACAACTATATATACACAGCTAAAATGCTGTGTTCATACATTCCATTACTCATATCGCGGACATTTTAATTAACCCATCAAAGAGAAAAATGTATTAAATAATATTAAGCAAATATATCTTTATACAAATAAATATTTTAATACGAATAAATATTTTATTCAAAATACTTGGCGCTGCGCCCAGAATTGGTGTTGCTAAACTGAATAAATATGTATAAATTGCAATAATCTTTTTCTTTCTGTCTTGTGCGTGTGATTGTTGATGTGTGTATGTGCATATGCTACGTATGATATCAGAATTAAATATATGTAGAATAAATCTGACTGCGTTTCTAATATGTATATGTATATGTTTATGTATTTTCGATTGTAAGGGAGTCATTGTAAATTATTAATTAATACTAAGACAATTGACATTTTTTCGGTTTCGCAGTGCCAAGTATTTTGAATAAAATATTTATTTGTATTAAAATATTTATTTGTCTAAAAATATATCTGCTTAATATTATTTAATACATTTTTTTCTTTGTATAAATAGCCATTGTGATAATTGGCGCAATTTGTGTATAAGAGTCATTTTGTAAAGCTATTAATTTACGACAATGTTTTTAAATGGGCATCTTTTTCATGGGTTAATTAAAATGTCCACGATATGGGTAATGGAATGTATGAACACAGCATTTTAGCTGTGTATATGTAGTTGTGTCATCTTAAGCGCAGTTGGAAAGCAGCTTTATGTACTTGCAGCTCATTCTGATTTCACATCTTTTTTTTATTTTGTAATTATTATTCTTAACTTCTCTTTTTTGTGATTTATTTGATTTCATGTACTTGGCGTAATTTTTTTACTTTTTTGAAGTTTTTTGGGGGGATCTCACTTCTTTTTACAAAGATAATTTGCATATTAGGGAATGACTTCAGATAATTTTTAATATTATTATAACTTACAAATTATCATGGGACAGAATTAAGGATACATTCTACATAAATTTAACAACTACGAAAAGAAACTATGTGCACCGCATTGCCAATCTATATGTATTATATGTATAGTACTTTGTGTACAATACATGGTGCGCGAAGCAGCTTATGGCGCTGAACGTATTTAACATCGAAGTGTAATAACAACCACAATTAACACCTTTCAAAGAAAAATATGTATGCATTTTTAGCATTTCGTGGCCAAGCTTGTTTTTCTACTTGTAAATCATCAACGGATACCCACGTTGTGCCCTTACCCCTTACCATACTCGGGTAATGACTATCGGCAATACTTTTACTGTGGTGAAAAATCGCTGCCTTAAGTTTATAACAGTGATCTACCAATTGTATTTTAGTAGTAGGCATTGCTTTGATGTAGAAATTTTCCACTTTCGTTGTTGTTCCACTACTATCGTGATCGAACAAATGTAATTTTGCAATAAGAATTTGTTTGGAAGCAGTTATATCGATTTTCTTCATTGTGTTTGATTATATATATATTTATAGCAGAGTTATTATTATCGTTTACTCTAGCCCGGTTATCTTTATCTTTATTCGTTAGTATAATTCATTCATGATTAAAATTCATGATTTTTTGAACATCTTTGGACTTGTAACCCGGATTACAAGCAGCCTATGATTGAAGAAAGTCATACATGTAGCACAAAGATATATGTATTGTTCAATTGCAAATGGCAAATTGGAAATTCGGAAATAAAAAAAGTTGAAAGTTGAAATAGTGTATGATGCAAAATTATAAAAATTAGTTCAAGAGCCTTTCCATTATTCAATCATACATACAGAAAACTGCAAAGTATTCTTATAACTTTATTTTGTAAACAATTCACACTTATAACTAATAATACAGCAAGAAGATATTCGACACGTTGAAGCATATTCTAACTTGTAACGCCAACGATTAGAAATATCAAACATATCTTAGTTGAACGTAAACGAACATGTAAAGTGCAACCTTATGAAAGTCTTTGATATGCAGTTTACCTACGTTAAGTATCAGAGGACATAGACCGTAACTGTATATAACAAGTAATACAATAAGAAGATATTGGATACTTAGAATTCGACACGTTGAAGCATATTCTAACTTTAGATTAGAAATATCAAACACAACTGAGTTAAAACATGCTTCTATGTATCCAATATCTTCTTGTGGCATCCACTGATACTTGACATAGGCAAACTGCCTATCGAAGACTTTCAAAATGTTGTAGTTTACATGTTCGTTTACGTTCAACTCAGAAATTTGATATTTCTAATCATTGGCATTATAAGTTAGAATAGAATATATGCTGTTACGTGAGGGCGTTAATTTTTAAAGCGACCGAGCGGTTGAGTCTAATTCCTCACGCAAAGCTTAACGAATTTTAAAGATTTGTATTATTTTGATATAACCAGATGATTATGCAAAATATCAGGATTATTTTTGGGGTGCGGCTTTCGTCTACAACCTATACAGGTTGTCCGATCAGGATGTGGCATTCTGGTGAGACAGGTTTGAACAAAATATGACGAGATTTAAATCAGATATTACCATGTATTACAAAATCAGCAAGGGAAAGATTTTAGAAGGTGGTACACAATAATGGGGAATTTACATGGTTTTACGTTATGGATAACAATGCGAGGTTAAATCACTATACGTAGAATTCTACAATATTCCCGAAACGGTATTCTACAGCCAACAGACGACAGAAATACGGCCTCAACCGTCAGTTAATAGTCAATGATTGACGGGCAACAATTGAGCGAGGGAAAATCCCATAACACCCAATGGTTGGATCAACTGTCACCTCCGTGCATGGGTAGCAATAGCCAATTTCGAAAACTGACGTGGCCTCACAATTTGTATTATAAAAGTGAAAGATTCAAACAGTGCACACTATTTAGTAACAATTTTGATCATAAATACATACTTCAATGCACCCACCGACCTCGTACACGGTGACTTTGATTTAATAGGTCTTACTCTCTTTCCGTATTGCTCTGTCCTTCTCTCTCTCTCTCTCTCTCTGACCTGGAGGGGCCTGCGATACACGCTGTTGAAGCGCTGGATACGTCGCACGGTACACTTTGTTTAACGTTGTTAATGTTACGACCCCGCACTACGCGACTTGTCAGTTGACTGCTCTTAAATCGCGAATAATATGATATATAATTATAACGGTTTGAATTTAAATAATAAAAAGCACGGTACAAGATTTAAACGATTCTATGGTTAATATAGATTTAAATTGAGTCTCTACGAGAACTAAGTCCTTCCACGTTCACTGTGATACGGTGGAACTCCGGCTTATAGACCGATTAAACAATGCGGCAATATGTCCTCGGACAGAGCAACCACGCACTACGCGATTTGTCAGTTGACTGCCACGAACGAACGCAGGGTAGGCCCGAGCACTTGGGACTTTGAACAAAGAGCGCCAAATTGCTGACTCCGCACCTCATGCACACGGGCCCAACCGTCGTCGCTCGGGACGTTCCCAGCATCTCAGTGCCCAGGTTGTTATCGCGTCCGGCGTTCTAAGAACGTCGACGGCGTTGGAAGATATTCGCATGGAAGAACGCAGTGGCGTAACGGTTCATGTATAGTTACTATTACAATTTGGTCTGTAGATCATTGACAATCGATTGAGGGAAAATCCCACAACACGTAATGGTTGGATCGGATGTCAATGGTAGTGTAACAGAAATTTAGAAGGGAAAAAGAATATAAGATGATCTACTCCAATGCTTGAGGTTCGTAATGCTTATCGCAACGCGCATTCTAAGAACGTCGATGGCGTTGGAAGATCGCTGACAATAATCTTCCATGAGAATATGCCGTGGCGTGAGAGGCTTCATGTTAAATTATAATCGAAATGAATTTGAAAAAGTATCCGGCACGTAACACCCTCCCCCCCTTGGAATCATCGTCCCCGATGATAATTAGGCGTAAGGACATTTGGAGTGCCGTGTATAATTTAGGAAAATATGTAAAAGCTGCCTGTCACGCCTACGAGGCATCGCGCACGTTCCGCCGACACGGATTTCGATTCGGTGGTTGTGAGGATCGCCGCGCAGGGCAGAATATACGCAATCTATAAAAGGGCGTCCTATATGTGCGCAGCCTTCCAGGTCCATCATTGCTATATTAGCGCTGTTTCTGACGAGGCCGCAGACGTCCTCATCTGTCACCCCTTGATTGTCTCTGCATGTCAACTCCCTGAGCGACGCCATGTCCCTGAGGAACTGGGCACCCACGTCCGGGTACAGTAGGCTGTTTTTCAGTTCGGTACAATGGTTCAGACCGCTGAGTGCTTCGAGGCTGAACTGTCCTCTGATGTTGGTGCACCCCGTGATATCCAATTTTATAAGATGCTTCATGTGCCGACCCACTTCGGCGATGAAGGTGTTGTCCACCCAGCCGCAGAATGCAACCCCGAGCTCAGTGACCAGAGGGTAACGGGATGGGAGGCTGACTGCCATCTCGACAGGACCAAGGTCGAACTCAAAGAAATCCGCTTCCTCCTCCTGTTCGGCTTCTGCACCTTCCTCCTGCGGTCCTCCGGTCCCAGGCCGGGGGTTGCACTCCACGAATTCCATCGACTCCATGGATCGGGGCAGTGTAGCGCTTTCGATTAATTTCTGTAAAATGTCGGGTTGAAAGTTTTTGGGTCTGAATAGACAAAGGTGTGATAATGATTTAAAATGTGAAATGGCTGCAGCGATATATTCGCCTCTAGCTGTACAGTCTTTTATATTCAGTCTTACTAGGCCCTTTGTTACTTGTAACAAAGACCTTCCAGAGAAATTTGTGCCCTCAGCGCTGAACGCTTGCAAGGTTTTATTGGCCTCGAGGACCTTTCCCAGCTCAAGGTCGCTACAGTTCGCGCAACGCCCAATTGACAGGTCTCTCAGGGAGGTGACGCTTGCCGCCAGCTCTCGGAAAGCCGATGGTCGGGCTTTAACGGCCGTTACATCTAGCTTTTCCAGTGCAGGACAGCTTTTGGCAATCAGAGCCAAAAGCTGAGGTCGTAGATCTTCAGCGGCCAGCTGGTCGTCTAAAATAATTTCCTTTAAATGAGGGGCGCATCGCGCCAATACCCAGTAGAAGGCTTCTGTTTTTATGCGCCTCCATCCCTGCATTCCAGGCCACCTCCAGTCGTTAAAATCAAGACATTGCGTTTTTCGAAATGAATCATGAACACCCGCCCTCCATCTCTTTGATACCTGCTCCATGCGAGCGCGATCGGCGAAGGGCAAGAACGCCGCTATACGCGCGACTACCTCCACAGGCAAGAGTACTGAGCGGACCGGCTCGTACCCGGGAAACGGGCTGTCCGACTCAGGAGCGGAAATTGATGGCCCGATACTTGAAGACGGCAGATTGAATCCATGCCATGCGTCAGCGAGCCTGACTCGGAGTTTCCTCTTGTGAAGGATGATCGGTCGCGCGATCGCGTCGCCCGCCACCTTGGCTGCCTGCTCCGGAGTGGTGAATGTCACGAAAGCCACGTTTCCGCTGGGCTGGACCCTCAGGACAGCGTGTTCGGCTCCGTGAAGACGAAAAATTTTGAGTAGATCCTTTTGCTTGGTAAAACGAGCCAAGCGACAAATAAAGATCCGTCGAGAGTTCCCATGATTATTGGTGGCTGGATCTGACATTTCTATTAAACAAATAATAAGACTGACAAAATTCAAGATACATTGATACCCAAGACACTATGCGGCAATTGATCGAGGGTTTCCCATAACACTTAAGGTTGGATCAATCATCGTCTTTACAATTAATTCACGATTGCTTGTTGGCATGGCAGTGATGATGTGGCGAGCGAGCGATGAGTCTCCAATGGGCAGCCGCGCGTCACTTCGTTCGACGCATTTGTTTCTTCAGGTGGAGTCCTAGGTTTCCACTTCCTGCAGGGCAGCAAAGACCACACTCTCCCGACGCTATTTCGGAAGTAATACAGCAGAATTCCCAATCCCAGAATGGATGACACTGTCAATCCCCCATGCAACAGATGAGCGCTGAATCTTTTATTTCGGTGGTGTCGACCTATTTCGTCAAGTTTTTCCTCTACTTCCGACATGGTGTCTTCTACAGAGGCGAACGTAGGTTTATCTTTAGCGTCCAATGGTCGAATATCATGATATTTTTGAATTCGAGGTAGGAGTTCCGAAATATTTAGTAATAAATTTGGTTGGTAGAGGTATTGTTCTCGACTCTCCAAATGTCGAATTCCTATTAATGTCACGTAAGTGGTTTTAGCAATACATCCCTGTTTCAGCTGCAGGATTCCAGTGCCCTCCATGGTTATTAGTTCATCCTTCATTCCATTGCATATGATTTGCAATGGTTCCGGTGACTCTAAGGAATATAACCATCCCTGCGTTGTTCTTAATCGGGCCCAAAATGGAGCGTGTCGGGGTCTTATACGCACATCGCAGTGTTTGAATGCTTGAACGGTGGGTCGCAATAATAGCGAAACCTCACAAGCGTTGGTGGACGAGGCCTCAAACAATGGTTGTTCTAATGGGCAAAGGTGCACATATGATGTTTTGTGACAACTGTTGATATATAATTCGTCCACGTTAAAATAGAGTCGATGATCATTGCTCATTGCCAAATATGGAACCTTCGGATGAATATAGCTTGATCCTGACGAGTTTTGAGTGAATTTTTGCGGCATAGGCCAAGAATATGTACGGTAGAGGTGATATGCCGTCCTGTCTACTAAAGGCAAGTGTAGTACCAATAAAAGCTTGCCTCTATGATGGCCAATTTTTATACTGGACAACCTAATCGATTCTTCTGTGCCCTGGTATCCCTGAGGTATCGGAAGTTCATATGAATTTTGTGTATCTCTTATGTCCGTTATTATACGGCGAAGTTTTAATTTATCCAAAAGGGAGCTGTGTATTTCGCCCACCTTGGCGGCATGTATTGCAGCCAGAAATTTCTCAGTTACCCTTATATATTGATCCAAAGAAAGTTCTAGGGTATGGGTATAATGCGATAGCCAATATGATAATTGAGTATAGTTCAATGCTTTATTAGCAGCCCCTATTGCTGTAGAAATTTGGTTAATTTGTATTCTGTTTTTGTTCATCAACTTTGTGTTTCGGTCTAACAACTCGTGGTATTTATGGAATCCACTGGTGATAACATGTGTCTGATTTTTTAGAATATGTGTTATCTCACGTTGATCCTGATATAACTTGTCAATTTCTGAATCGAAGTATTCTGCATCATCCGTCGTCAGCGTGCCAAAGAGAGTGCGGCTCAGTGATCCGATGAATCCGAGAGGGACACTTCTTCGCACGATGGACTTAGGGCTATTAGAGTCCTCTGGAGTTGGAATCTCTGAAACTAGGTCCCTTAGTTCCGAACGCAGCGCCAAAGCCTCCTCCACTCTTCCGTTGAGATAGGCCGTACGGAGGTGACTATTGCAATCGCTCGCCAACATCACCGAGATGCAGCGGTTATATGTTTCGTTCAATTTCTCATAGCCTGTTGGAAATTGAGTTTCTAATTTCTGTGTCTCAAGGAAAATTGTCACTCGCCAATCGGCGGTTATCAATCTCATGGTGTGTAGTTTTTCGAAATATAGTCCCGGGCTAGCATCAATTCTCGAGATTTCATATGTCCCCTGATTTCCTCCAAGAATAGGTGTGATCCATGCCATCACGGAGAGGAGTATTACCAACTTCATTTTTGCCGACTCGGTACGGTTCTATTGACCTTATTCAATTTCTAGAATTTAAATATTGATGGAAATGTTAAATATTGATGGAAAAGTCGTCGCATACATTGTTACGAAGGTGAAATCGTGAAGACAATATTTGTTTTTACAAAATCATACTGTTTTCGAACACAATTTCTTTTTTTTTTTTTTTTTTTTTTTTTTTTTTTTTTTTTCTTCAGATACAGTTAAGTATTTTATAAGTTCCTATAATATATGCATATTTTAGTTTCTGCAAGGTATCAAGTGTCATTTTGAAATTTTTGTTTTAGTTCTGTGTATTGAGCACTCTAATGGTGTAACAATAGCTTATCGGCGTGTTTTACAAATCGTTCGCCAGATTCCTTTTGTAGTATGATATTATTCTTTTCTAAAATTCCAACAATTTTGTAAGGACCGTGATATCGACTGCCAAACTTTCCCTTCCTGACTTCTACTAAAACGCGTGCCACGTCGCCTATTTTACCCTGAAATGGTCGCGCTTTTTCATCGTAATGTAATTTTGATTTGTGTTTAGCCGATATCAAATTTTGTGCAGCCAACGTCTGCATTTCTGTTAATCGCGTTAGCAAATCTCGGAGATAGCCGTTATATGTTAATAAGGACTCGTCTGTAGAGAATGCACTAGGACAGCGAGCTGTTGCGCCAAACACCAATTCGTGTGGGGTGAAATTTGTTGCCTCGTGAACGGACGTGTTATATGAAAATATTGCAAACGGTACTATTTTATCCCAGTCATCAAAATCATTTAGATAATGTTTTATGTATTCAGTCAAGACTATATGGCTACGTTCCAAAGCACCATTTGTTTGTGGACGGTACCCAGAAGTAGTTACGTGATTAATTTTGAAAACTTTCGCCAGTTCTTTTAGTATTTTGTTAATGAAACTAGTACCTTGATCGGTTAAAATTGCACGTGGAGCCCCATATTGCAATACCAAATGCGTGACCAGCGCGTGAGCTACAGTTTCTGCCTTTATATCCGGTACAGGAACTGCAATGCAGTATTTCGTAAGATTATCCTGCATAGTTAGAATGTGCCGGTTACCGCTAGGAGTCAATGGAAGAGGTCCCACAGTATCTAAGGATATTTTATCGAATGGCCTTAATGGTGTATCAGTTATAAGCATTGGTTCACGAGTTTTTGTCCTGACAAGTTTGTTTTCCTGACAACTGTTGCATGTTCTAATGAAATTTTGAATGTCGTTACGCATCGATGGCCAATAAAATCTTTCCCGAATTCGTTGATATGTTTTTGTTACGCCCTTATGCCCTCCTATCAAACTTTCATGTAATTCCGAAATGATTTTTGGACGGAGTTCTTCGGGCGGTACCTGTACGTTTCCGGTACACAATGTTATTTTGATATCACTATCCGCAAAAACATTTATTAAGATACCAGCTAGTGTACCCTGCGGCATTGTATCAGTAAACTCACCGGAGTTCGAAATTCTAAAGGTCTTTATGCCTGATTGTAAAAGTATATGTTTTAAATTTTTCAAGGCATTACTTAATTTTGTGATAGAAACATTGTCATAATGCCTTTTCTTGATTACTACACTGAAAATTTTATTTTTACCTCGCGGCGTAACGAGTACTTGGCCTTCTTTTGGTTTTGCATTCCGCAGATGTTCAATGCTTATGGCTCCTATATCGACGAGCAATTTGCTTATTGGGGTTACCAATTCTACATCGGAAGAAATGAAGTGAACGTAATTTTCGCGAATGTTTGTTAAATTGTTCCGAGTAAATTTAATATTCTCTCCGCGGGTGTTTCGAGAGAAGGCCGGTGACGTTAATATGTCTGGAAGTATACTTTCTGTTATTTGAATTCCTGGCCGATATTGGTCAATTCTATCGTGGTCCATCGATTCAGGAATATATGAACGTTTGGGGGTGGAAGGCGGATCAGAGTATATTGTTGGTTTTGAATAAGTGGATTGTGAATAAGGTGTAGATAATGCAAGCGGTCTGTTGGACGGTAACGGAGTTGGAATCATGGATCGGCGCGGTGGACGGCGAATTAGGGTATTATCAAATCCTGAGGCAGTGTTTGGTTCCTCTTCTTCCTGTATGGATTCCAAGGGAGGCCTGCCCATTTCGGATCTCGAAGGTACCATCTCGGTGTCTGTCGTTTTAGTACTATCTTGTCCTTGTGGTTTATATTGTGCCCACAAATTCTCAGCACGTTTATCCAATTCTTTCCGGAATGAATCTTCTGTCTCTAATTCTGATTCGTCGGATGATTTTTGAAGAGTTTCACTATGCTCCTGCAGCGATTTTTCAAAAAGGTTAAAAGATTCCTGCAGCTCCTGTAGCCTAATAGGTTGACCAGTGTCGAGGTGGATCTCGTTATCGTCACTATCATTGGATGGAGGTGCAACCTCTATTGTTATGCCTTCGGCGGGTGTTGGAGCCACGGCAGCTTCATCCTCTGTAGTGTCCGAAACCTCGGACCGGTCTTCAGATTGTACTTCTTTAGAAAGGGAGCGTTGGAATTCTTGAACCAATATTGGTGATTTGAGACTAGGTAACACGCTTCTTCGACCTCGAAATACCGGCAGATCTGCCACTTCGGTAGGCGGTTCTTCTTCGGAAGCTTGTGAGGATTCGGTAGTTGTTAATTCCGCGTAATTAACGGGAGTTTTTGGGTTGACAGTTGGAACTGCGGAACGTGTTCTTGTTGCAATGGCACTTTTATCCAATGGAAATGTACGTTTACTTTTCTTGACAATTGGTTTAACTACAGATTTTGATTCTGCCGGTGTGGATCTAGAAGTACTCGCGGCTGATGTCTTTTTATCCGCGGGTGGTCTTTTAATAGGCAGGATTTTTGGAAGTTTAATATCACATTCTGAATCACTCTCGGATGTGTCTTTTGGACTGGAATCGGAACTACTATTAATTTCTGTTACTGGATTTCGAGATAACGCATCAGCATTGGAATTTAGACGACCAGGTTTATGTACAAATTCATATTCGTAATCATGCAATTTTAATCTCCAGCGTACTAATCGTTGTCCAGGGTCTTTTATCGAATCTATCCATTTTAAAGGCTCGTGATCACTAACCAAGGTAAATTTTCGTCCGTAAAGATATGGTCGAAAATGCAATATTGCAAAAAGAACTGCTAGACATTCCTTTTCAGTGGTAAAATAATTTTGTTCAGGTTTCGTTAAATTCCTTGAAAGATAAGCCACGGGCAGATCGTGCCCATCTACATTTTGACTGAGTACGGCGCCTATTGCGTAATCAGATGCATCGGTAGTTAATGTAAATGGTTTATTGAAATCGGGATATTGCAGTATGGGGCTCTTGCACAAGGCCTTACGTAAAATTTTGAAACTATTTTTATGTTCTCTTCCCCACACAAATTTAGCGTTCTTTTTTAATAATTCTGTTAAAGGCTTAGCTTTGGCTGCGAAATCCCTAATGAATCGGCGATAATAACCGGCTAGTCCAAGAAATTGCCGTACATTTTTTTGATTTTTAGGACGAGGAAAATGTTTTACTGCCATTAATTTCTTTGGATCCGGTTTTACTCCAGAACGACTAATAATATGGCCTAAATATGTGACTTCGGTTTTCAAAAATTCGCATTTATCCGGCTGAAGGGTTAATTTTGCGTCATTTAATCGCGTAAATAGACGTCGGACTTTCTTTTCGTGCTCTTCCAAATTTTTCGCGTAAACAACAATGTCATCGAGGTAGACAAATACTTCCACACCCTGTAATCCGCGCAATACCTGATCCATCAGCCGTTGAAACGTCGCGGGAGCATTCTTGAGCCCTTCGGGCATACGAATATACTCGTAATGACCATTAGGTGTAGTGAAGGCTGTTTTAGCGCGGTCTAGTGGATCCATTTTAATTTGTTGGAATCCACTAGCGAGATCAAAGGTGGAAAAGTATCTCGCTTCGCCTAAGTGATCCAGAATCTCCGTGATGTTAGGCAAGGGGTATGCGTCACCTATTGTTTTTTCATTAAGATTCCGAAAATCGATCACTAATCTCCACCTTAGATTTCCATCAGAATCAGGTTTCTTTGGTACTATCCAGAGTGGTGAATTGTAGGGAGAATTTGAAAGTGCAATAATTTCATCCGCCAATTTACTAGAAATTTGGCGAGCTATTTCTTTTTGATGAACTCGTGGAAAACGATATTGCCTAGTGTTAATGGGCAAGTCATCTATTGTAGGTATTCGATGTTGTAATAAAGGAGTGGATTCTAATTTGTCACCCGGTAGACGAAATCGTTCAGGAAATTCCTCGATTAATTTAATTACATGATCTCTTTCCTCGTTATTTAGATGGTTTAGACGTAATTTTGATAAGATCTCGGTTACTCGGTCCGTTGATACCGGTGACTCCTGCTGTTCAGAGTCAGAATCGAAATATTCGCGTTCTTCAGGAAAATTATGATATTTGAACGGTAGAATTTCTTGAGGTGGAATTTCTATTTGAATGTCCTCATCCAGGGTATTTATTGCGAGAACATGGCACACGTTGTTTTTAACTTTAACGATCCCTTCCCCAATATAAATTCCATCTATTGTTTTAATTAATGGTAAATATCCTTCTTTCAAATCACAATCAATGGTATCTATGGCGATTGCTTGTCGGGTACGACTACTAATACGATAAACACGCGGCGTACTATTTTTCCGAGGTGCTTCCTCCGAAGGAGCTTCGCCAATAAAACGGATCGGTCGAATTGGTTGACTTTGTGTAACTAAAGTATTGTGTGCAAAAGAAATTTCAGCTTTTTCTTGTCTCAGATAAGCCTTTCCTAAAATACCGTCACTATATATTGGAAAATTCGATCTTACTACATGAAATAGTACTGGTTGATCCAAAATTGCTACTATTGTGGTTCCAATCGTTTCTGCTTTTTCGGCCGTAATTCCTCTCATTTCGATAGAATCGTGTACGTCGACGGTTACATCTTCGTGCAATGCATTTAATTTTATTACATTTATATCCGAACCTGTATCGATCAAAAATGTTGCATTTTTATATCGTAATTGTTTCGCGGTCAATTTTACAACAGGCGATTCATCATTACAACCCAAATTTAATACTGTTGATCCTTTTCCAGAAATCTGACCGTCGGACGACGCTCTGGGTCTTGGTAACTCGTCGTCGCGTCTGTTCGAGGAGTTACTCGGGCGTTTAAATCCGAATTATTCCGCGGTTCTGACGGATTCTGCGGTACATTTTGCTTGGGTGAGGGTGGACGATTTTGATTCGGCGAATACGAACGATTTTGATTCGGCAAGTACGGCCCAGACTCTCGAAATCCTACGGAATTCCGCGAGTCGGGATTCAAATTTCGTAATGGATTTTGGTAATTTGAATTCTGATAATTTGAATTTTGGTGCGCAACTTGAGTCGCTTGAGGAATTGGACTCGTGCTCCGTGTCGAATGTTGAGCCGTCGGAGTTGGCGCGTACGGTGAATTTATCGGAAAACGCGGGTCGTGCGGATACGGTGGATAATACGGTGGATAAGGCATTTGATAAAAGGGTGCATAGGGCATGTAAGGATACGGAGAATAGGTAGGATACCCATGCTGTTCTGGATATCGACTCGATTCCGCATTGCTTCGCGGTGGTTTAAGGATACTTGTCGGGAATTTTGAATAATCTGCATTTCCGGTCGCGTTCGGACTCGGGCTTCGCGAACGGGAATCTCCAAAATTTTGATTTCGCGAGTCGCGATAGGTGAATAAATTTTGACGAGTATTGCTTTGAACAGGCGAATCTGATCGGGTATTTAGTCGAGAATCATCTTGTCTCGAAAGAAACAATCTGTTTGGATCTCCGGTCGGTATTATTCCAGACCTCATTCGCGTCTCGACCCGCGTCGCGTGTTTTAGCGCGTCTTCTAGAGTTTTTGGATCGCGCGCGTCTACGGCCCTGGCTATCTCATCCGGCAAGCCCCGAATAAATGCTTCTAGCGCGCAGTCTTTTATCGGGCGCAACATCTTATCCGCGTCCTCGCCGTACGAGTCCTCCAGCGCGAGTCGAGCTCCGCTAATCAAAATATTGAGCCGATCGTGGAAATCATTCACAGTTTCGTTTCTATGCATACGGATGCTTTCAATTTCATGATGGTAATATGGATAATGCTTTCCAGGAGCGAATCTATTTTTTAAATGCTTAATTAATTCATTTACAGTATTAAAGGTTTTTCCAAAAGTACTATCGCGTGCAGCTCCCTGTAATTTTCCAAGGACTGCTTTAACGAACGGTCCTTCCGACGCAGGGGGTACAAAAACTGCGCCGTTTTGCACATCTTGCAAGAAATCTTTGAGCGGAATATTTTTCCCGTTAAAGAAAGGAATATTCAGCGTCCCGTGCTGTAAAGCAAAGCATTCCGCCATAGACGTCATCATTGCGTTTGTGACGGATAAATTCGCGGACGATGCACTAGCGGTTTCGTTGGGACTAGCCATTTTGATAAAATTTTCGAATTAGTTCAAGAATACACACAAATATATAAATAAGCTGGAAAATAAATTAGAAGGCGATATCACAGGTTTTCCTAAAAACCTTCAAGAAACCAAGAATGCAAACATGCCAATTAAATCACAGTATACAATCGAACGTCTCAGAGAATACCACAACGGACGGGATTGACAAAAGCAGCATCCCACTTCTGACACCAGTTTTACTGTTACGTGAGGGCGTTAATTTTTAAAGCGACCGAGCGGTTGAGTCTAATTCCTCACGCAAAGCTTAACGAATTTTAAAGATTTGTATTATTTTGATATAACCAGATGATTATGCAAAATATCAGGATTATTTTTGGGGTGCGGCTTTCGTCTACAACCTATACAGGTTGTCCGATCAGGATGTGGCATTCTGGTGAGACAGGTTTGAACAAAATATGACGAGATTTAAATCAGATATTACCATGTATTACAAAATCAGCAAGGGAAAGATTTTAGAAGGTGGTACACAATAATGGGGAATTTACATGGTTTTACGTTATGGATAACAATGCGAGGTTAAATCACTATATGTAGAATTCTACAATATTCCCGAAGCGGTATTCTACAGCCAACAGACGACAGAAATACGGCCTCAACCGTCAGTTAATAGTCAATGATTGACGGGCAACAATTGAGCGAGGGAAAATCCCATAACACCCAATGGTTGGATCAACTGTCACCTCCGTGCATGGGTAGCAATAGCCAATTTCGAAAACTGACGTGGCCTCACAATTTGTATTATAAAAGTGAAAGATTCAAACAGTGCACACTATTTAGTAACAATTTTGATCATAAATACATACTTCAATGCACCCACCGACCTCGTACACGGTGACTTTGATTTAATAGGTCTTACTCTCTTTCCGTATTTCTCTGTCCTTCTCTCTCTCTCTCTCTCTCTCTGACCTGGAGGGGCCTGCGATACACGCTGTTGAAGCGCAGGATACGTCGCACGGTACACTTTGTTTAACGTTGTTAATGTTACGACCCCGCACTACGCGACTTGTCAGTTGACTGCTCTTAAATCGCGAATAATATGATATATAATTATAACGGTTTGAATTTAAATAATAAAAAGCACGGTACAAGATTTAAACGATTCTATGGTTAATATAGATTTAAATTGAGTCTCTACGAGAACTAAGTCCTTCCACGTTCACTGTGATACGGTGGAACTCCGGCTTATAGACCGATTAAACAATGCGGCAATATGTCCTCGGACAGAGCAACCACGCACTACGCGATTTGTCAGTTGACTGCCACGAACGAACGCAGGGTAGGCCCGAGCACTTGGGACTTTGAACAAAGAGCGCCAAATTGCTGACTCCGCACCTCATGCACACGGGCCCAACCGTCGTCGCTCGGGACGTTCCCAGCATCTCAGTGCCCAGGTTGTTATCGCGTCCGGCGTTCTAAGAACGTCGACGGCGTTGGAAGATATTCGCATGGAAGAACGCAGTGGCGTAACGGTTCATGTATAGTTATTATTACAATTTGGTCTGTAGATCATTGACAATCGATTGAGGGAAAATCCCACAACACGTAATGGTTGGATCGGATGTCAATGGTAGTGTAACAGAAATTTAGAAGGGAAAAAGAATATAAGATGATCTACTCCAATGCTTGAGGTTCGTAATGCTTATCGCAACGCGCATTCTAAGAACGTCGATGGCGTTGGAAGATCGCTGACAATAATCTTCCATGAGAATATGCCGTGGCGTGAGAGGCTTCATGTTAAATTATAATCGAAATGAATTTGAAAAAGTATCCGGCACGTAACAAGCTTAAAACATCTTCTTATTTTGTACTATACTACTAGTAACCAGTGCGAATCGTCCCTTCATTTCTATCGAAACCTGTGCGTCGCCTTCATTTCTATTCAAGTCTGAGCGTCTCCTTCATTTCTATAAGTTTACATAAAAACTCTAAATTAAAAATAGTTTGCTGGTATAAAAATACATAATATGTTCAAAAGAGGTGAGAGCTTATGGTAGAAAGTCTTGTTGCAGGAAATTTAAAAAATACTAATGATAATATAGCGAAAATGAACGAAGAGATTCAATATTTTTATTCGTGTTGGTGTTACTACACCTGTTTATTGATGAATTTATTGGTGAATTGGAATATTGTTAATGGGAAATTAGTAAAATTAATGAATAGCATGGCAACTACTGTGGATTTTATTAATTAAAGTATTACGAATGTCTCACAAAAGATTGAAACGTATCAAGGGAGATGCGTTTTCAGCATACTTTTTTCATTAATGTGATCTGAAATTTTGTCGGTTTACCTTATTTGACAAATTTCCAGAAACTTGTGCGAAACAAGATACTTTGTCTATCTTCTAAAGTAGGTAGGGTATGCCGATTCTGCGACCGGGTGGCAAGGGAAGGCGGGGCGGGGGGTACCGAGTTTGTCAGTGACGGGGATGACGTCACAGGGGCGGGGATTTCAAGATGGCGTCGCGCGCGCAACCGTTTGCCGTGGAATGTCTGTACGCGTGCGGGGATCGGTGCGCAGGCGCGAAAGGATGTATCACGGATGCTGTAATTTGACACGGATGACGATTCGAGATTAATTAACCTAAACAACGCAACCGTCTCACGATCGCCGTGAAAGAATGCAACGTCGCGCTCGTATAAAAATCCGCCTACGCAATATAATTCGACGCGCTATCGCGATAACTATTCGAGATCGATTAATCTAAACAGCGCAACCGCCTCGCGAAAGAACGCAACGTCGCGTATAAATATCTGCCAACGAAAATGCTTTTACGCCGTTTCACACGCCCTTATCCCACTTATAATCGCGATACATGCAAATACTTGAAATGTTATTTCGCAGGGAAGGTGGAAGATAGGTGAGTAAACCTGATATATTAATATTAAGATTTGTAATTTATTTGACTTAATTATCCCCCTCGATAACATCGTCAGCAAATAAATCACTTAATAATAAATCTATAGGAACTTGCGCAAGGTCAGTTTGAACTGAAATATCGCTAGCCTGAAGCCCCGATACCGCATTCGAAAAAAACGGCGTTATAATCAATCCTTTTCGCATTGACGCAGTTTCGCCAAACCACGCTCTTTGGAGCATCGGCACGATACCGCTGATATATATTTGCGTGTACATAATCATCGTCGTCATCGTCTAATAAATATGTTCGCTGCGCATGTCGATTCAGCCAGAATTGCTCATCCCCGTAGTGATCATCCGGTGGTTCATCGCGTATGGTGTCGGCATTATGGAAAACCTTTAAAAAGATGTCACCATCGTGAACACCTTCCGCATCGTGAAGTTCTCCACCTTGAATATTTTCGGTCTGAACCGCGACATTTCTGCACGTCACACACACTTTCGGGCTGGAAGTATGGACGGGTGTCACAGCAGAGGTGATCGTAGCTGTAGCTGGACGATTCAAATTCACGGGCAATGACATAATCTGAAACCGATTTTTCTTATAATTCTCAAAGTAACTAGCAGAACGATTCACTAAAATATGATAATGGAAACTTACGGTATTGTTGGATTGTTGGATTGTATTTCCCGTGCGCTGAACGGCTGACGATATCTTTCGAAAGCAATCTCCTTCAGAAGCAGTCTTCTTCAACCAATTTCACTTGAAGCACTCAACTTATATGTAATCAACTTAGATGCAATAAATTCTTAAAGCGTTTCTCGTAGCAACGTATGTCTTGACCGCTACGGTAGCATTTGAGAACTGAGTTTAAGGTGGTTGCTGCACGATCACGCATACGGAAGTATAGCGCGATAATTATTCGGGCATCGTCCAACGTATTTTGATGATCGAGAGACCACCGTGACGGGTGTAAACACCTTTATCACGAGCGCGCGAATTCGATACGCATGGTAACGCATCGAGCCAGCGCGACATCACGTCACCCGATCGAGTCGTTGAGGGTGAGAGCGAAAGAACGCGAGAACGAAGAAAAGAATTCGGAGCTATAACGACTCATGAATCTCGGCTAGGGTATATGGTTAGATATTCAATCAGAGCCGTGCAGTCGTTCGGTAAAAATCTTCGCGAAAACACTTGTCAGGCATCATTCTTCCCCCGGGTTTTCGATATCCGGATCATAATCGCATCACGTGGAAGAGTCGCATCAACCACTCGTGCCTGATCGAAGTGATATGAATATTGAATATTGAATATTGAAGTAGAAGAAAAGAGAAGCAAACATGGAGGTATTCATGAACGCGTTCAATGTTCTTTACCAAATGGCAGCGCTTTTACGCACCATTGTGGAATTCAGGGACTGGATGGATCGGTGCGACGCGTGCTTGCGACTCATCGTCGAGTATCAGTGCGGCGAAGGAGTGTCGGTGACATCGAAGCAGCGTCTGGTGTCGCTGATCGTGCGAATAAAGACATTACGTACGATCGTGCGGGCACGGTTTTCGCGAGTAGGGCTCGGGGTGTCAGCTCGATCGACGACACCTAAAATCGTATGGGAAGACGTGGAAACTGTGTTTCGGAATCGTAATGCGACTGGTGCGGTCATCAACGTGCGTTACATCGATCTGCGTCGATTTTTGGAGGGTCCCCGACGAATGGTGTTCTCGCGCGTCACGGACGCTATCAGCGAACATTCTGGTGTGTCCGTGAATACGGTCCTGAACGCGGAGTTTATGTTGAACGAGAATACGGATATGAAAAGTTTCGGTACGCGAAATCGCGTACTGTTCAGGACATCGAACGTGCGCGAGTGGTATTCCAAGCACGTGGTCGCTCCCACGTTAGTGGTGATCGAGGAGTTCCAAGATCGCGACAGTGGATGGGCTCTGAGGGCTGTGCTAAACCTCCTAATAAACATTAAGGGGGCCGTCTCGGCGGGCCTTGAATGTGTGCGTACGCTCACACAAGCTAGGAAAAGCGTGTACGTATACGCGATGTAGTAAACAAACCGTAAATTACAACTTTCGCCCTGGAATCGGCAAGAAGGAAGTTTTTGCGGATATAGTTGCCTCCAGTAGACATCCGTGCAGGGTGGTCTGGTGCGTTTGAGCGCTAATAACCACCGTACGTTGAAATAATACTGAATTTATGAATCGTGTACTGAAACAGACTCGAGAAATGACAGAATGAAGCTTCCAGGATTCTCCGTCACCGGCGTTGATGGTATATTCGCGCCATGTACCATCAGAACCGGTGGAAGACCAAACTAGCCGATAAATGTAGGAAAGACATAGTTGCCGAGACGTATCGAGAGTCGAATCGCGCTGTTGCCGCAATTCCCCTGTCACTATTTGCCATCAAGGAGGCTTGAATGAATCACGGCGAAGCGGTTGGAGAACAGAGATGGGCAAAGATAATATCTGAATAAACTCAAATAAAAGATACTACAGTATTGTCTCATTACGGGCTCGGTTTGGTGTACACGATGTGGACTTTTCGTTATTCCCACCACTTTTGTCTCACTCTTGTCCGGCGAAGGCGAGAGCGAAATGGAACGAGAGCGAGCGAGAGGCACTGAAAGCGAGCAAGGGCAGTACGAGATAGACGAAGGGATGATGTTTTGTCTCGCTCCGTCTTTCGGACGCCTGACACTCCGTCCTTTGCGTTCGCGGCCGTCGCGCAGGCAAGGCGTTCCATCTCGCTCCCCCCTTCGGCCAGAAAGAAGCGAGAAACGAACATTGGGAATTAGGGCTCTGTTCGCGATACAGGCTCAACGCCGCGCCGGTCCCGACAGCGAGGACTTGGGCTATTCAGCTGCGGCTTGTAATCTCGGTTGGAGAGGCATACAGTGTTGATAAAATGTAAAACGTCACGTTTTCAGTATTCAGTAACATATTGCTGAGATTTTCCACATTAAAATGAATTCAAATACAGTATAAATCGGATTATTTCTAGAACTACACTTGATAATTAAATATAAATGTAACATTTCTAATCTAAAAATGCTAAAAATAATCCGATTTATACCGTGTTTAAATTCATTTTCATCTGGAAAATCTGAGCAGTATGTTACTGAAACGTTCATGCCGATACGATAGAAAATGTGAACGTTTTACATTCCATTAAAACAAACAAAATGAACAATCATTGAGCAATTTTAAATAATATATTTATTACACGATCTTAGAAATTGTTTATTATAATAGGGTTACCGCCGCGGCCTCCGCGGCGACCTCCACGGCAGCCTCCTCGGCGCCCTCCACCACGCCCGTATTTTAAGCGTTTGAGCTCCTTTTTCATCTGAAACAGTACCATAAAAATTACATTCTCTAGTTTTACGCCTACATATGAGCCGTTATTTCTTAAAGTGGTATAAGTCCATTTATTCATACATTGGGATATTTAAGGGTATGCTTTTGAATCAATTTAAAAATATTCGCATCCGTAAATCAAATCGGGTAATGTTTTTAAAACTATAAACTTGTGTAATTTTATTATGGAATAATAATCAATAAAAATGTTAAAGAAACTAAACGATTTTTTAGCTATAAATCGACTTATACCACTTTCAATAATAATACAGTCTTATTACGGGCTCGGTTTGGTGTACACGATGTGGACTTTTCGCTATTCCCACCACTTCTGTCTCACTCTTGTCCGTCGAAGGCGAGAGCGAGCGAAAGGCACTGAAAGCGAGCGAGAACGGTACGAGACAAACGACGGGATGATGTTTTGTCTCGCTCCATCTTTCGGACGCCTAACACTCCGTCCTATGCGTTCGCGGCCGTCGCGCAGGCAAGGCGTTCCATCTCGCTCCCCACTTCGGCGAGAAAGAAGCGAGAAACGAACACTGGGAATTAGGGCTCTGTTCACAATATGGGCTCAACGCCGGTCCCAACCAGCGAGCACATACGGAGACAATACTGTACACACACATTCAACATAACTTACTTTCGCTATTTCTTTCTTCAATTTCTCCTCCTTCTCCTTCGCCTCCTTCTCCTCCTTCTTCTCCTCCTTCTTCTCCCCCTTCTCCTCCTTCTCTTCCTTCTCTCTTTCTTTCGCTTCTTCCATGCTTGCGATAGTATCTTTCATCTGGAAATGAAATGATAAATGTATTATTTTATGGTAAATAGTAAGATTGTACAGCGTGATTCTCTCGCTAGAGTCCTCAAAGACAATAGTCTAAAAGCTGGCTACATAGGGGTCAACGTGACTCGATGCAGTCACAGTTCTTATTGTTGGATTAGTGTTGCCGAATACGAAATCGCCGGTCTGCCGCGTCCACCCCCGCGTTAGTTTCCCGGACTGACGTGGCAGACCGGCGATTTCGTATTCGGCAACACTAATCCAACAATAAGAACTGTGACTGCATCGAGTCACGTTGACCCCTATGTAGCCAGCTCTCGGTCTATAATGCCGCCAATAAACCGCGCCTCGCTGAGTTTCGTGGAAGTGACGAATTCCACGTTCTGCATTTCTCAACAGATCTTTGCGAAAATGGCGTCAATCGATGTCGTGCCGATGAGAATGGTACCGCGCTAACTTTGTTAAAAATAGTCCGATTTACATGACATGATTTTAATCGGGAGAACGCCAGGAATTCATTGGTATCACTGCCATATCGATGCGATGAAGAATAAAGAATTTTTTAATACGTCGTAGTGAATCTCGTCACGAGCATCGAAATTCACGAAACTCAGCGAGGCACGGCTTATTGGTGGTATCACCTTTGAAGACACTATCCAGAGAATCACTCTGTATAATAGTATACAATATAATACTTACATTATTCATATCGAACATTTCTTGTATGTATGTTGCGTCCACGTGGTTGGCTGTCTATGAACGGACTGATCGCAACGGAGTGTTGCGCAGATGCCTGGTTTGTAGAGCGTCATTTGTTTCAGAACGCACCACAGACGAATCCTCGGAGTCACGTTTCGCGTTCACGGTTCGCGTTTACGTTTCTTTTTGTAACGGGTAGAAGGATTTTGAGTTGTGTTGCGTTGTGTTGTATTGTGTTTGTTTTGTGTTTGTTGGTTTACTGTAAAATGAGTGACACTCGAAGTGTGAATATGCAGGACGTGCAAGAAGATATGGACAATAATTCTCCGTTTCGTCCGCGAAAATTGCGTCCGTCCGCTAGAAGATTTTCGAAACGGAAAGTACATCGCCAAAAGAGAAGGTCTTCAGCCCTTCAGAAGAAACAAGAAAACGCAAAAACGGCAGACGACACTGCCGTAGGACAAAGTCCAGAAGAATTAGCCGAGGAGCGTATAGTAGAGGAACCATCAACATCCGATGGACGAAATCATATGCATTAAGAGATAATGTACTTGCCATCGGATGAAGATACTGATTCGGCCAGTTCGGGAGAAACTGAAGAGGCGCTTGAAGACTTTGATATAGAAAGTAACGAGGAAGAAAACTTCGTTATAGAAAAAGTTGCGACGAACAAGCCGCAAGAACAATCGCGTCTCCTAAATAGTAACGATATAATGAATTTCCCAAATGTGCTTGCTCAATTGCAAAAAATAGGTCAGCATGCAAAAAATAGGTCAGCATGCAAAAATAGGGAAGACTGTGGCATTGAACACCTACGAATAACTGGTGTGAAACGGTGTGGCTTTAAGAGCATCTTTAGCGTAATATGCACTTTATGCCATTACAAAGCTGAAATCCACAATCAATCGGACGAAGCTGAAGAAGTGGATAGGAATCAGGGCGCCGTTAATGCAACAATTTTATGTGGAGGCAGCTATGCCCAATTGGAACACACTTTTGCAGGAGTGAACATACGTTGCATGTCAAAGAGAGACTTCGTGAAGAATCAAGATGAATTCATCAAGTCCGCAATTGCCGCTGCAGAAGAAGAGATGCTAGCAGCGGCTGAAGAAGAAAAACGTTTGGCGATTGAAAGAGGCGACGTTCTTCCCGGATCAGGGATCCCTCACATCTCCGTTGTGGCCGACGGAAGCTGGATGAAGAGATCCTACCGCAGTGGATGTTACGATTCTGCGTCTGGAGTCGGCGTGATAGTTGGCTATCACACGAAAAAAGTTTTATTTTACAGCGTTCGAAATAATGTTTGCAGAATTTGTCGGATTGCTGCGAAAAACAAGAAAGAACCCCGAAAGCACACATGCTTCAAAAACTGGAACACATCTCGAGTATCGACTGCTATGGAAAGCGATGCTATAGTAGAAGGATTCAATACTAGCGTAGAAAAACGTGGGCTCGTTTATTCTACTCTGATTGCTGATGGGGACAGCAGCGTGTATAAGAAGATTATTGATGCTGACCCATATAAGAGACAGATTCGCGTAAAAAAAATTGAATGCACGAATCATTTGTTGCGAAACTTCTGCACAAAAATGAAAGCGATTGTGAAGAAGACTACACCTGGACCATTGAGGCAAGCTGTGGAAAGTAGCATTCTCCGGATACGCACGGACATCGTAAAAGCCGCAAAATTTAGATACGATCAGAATGTATCAATCGACGAAAAAACGAAGAATTTGCATGGCGACATAGAGAATATTCCGAGCCACGTGTTTGGTGAACACAAAGAGTGTGCACAACTAAAATATTTCTGCGATGGAAAGAATAAAGAGAATGAAAGAAACATCGTTCCAGAACTGATGAAAATTGGAGTGTACCAGGACGTAAATGAAATACTTCGTCCACTGTTAGCTCATGCGGAGAGCTTACTCTATAATACCAATAATAACGCTGTGGAAAGTTTGAACGCAATAATTGCCAAGTACATCGGCGGAAAAAGATTAAATTTCGCCGAGAGAGGATCGTGTACAGGAAGATGTGCTGCTGCTGTCGTGGAGTACAACAGTAACCAAGTGCACTCGCGATTGAATGCGGTAATGAAGAAGAAAACGCCCGAGATTGTACGCCAAATGGAAGAAAAGAACAAGAAAAAAATGGAAAAGAGAGCTGCAAAACGGAAAAAAGCGAAAGTTGCACGATATGTACGCAAGCAATTACCCTCGCACAAAGGTTCCGATTATGGACAAGATGCACAGAAGCCAGACATGCCATCTGAAATGTATGAACTGGAGCGGGAAAAGCATATGCAAATGCTCAGTGATTGGCAAAAGCAAAGACATGCTATTGAAGAGGAAACCATCGGACAAGCAAAGAACCGCAGGTGGTTGCAGTACAAGTCCATATTGTTGACAGTATCCAATTTTGGACAAGTGTGCCGTCGTCGACATGACACGCTATGCGCAAATGCAGTGAAGTCATTTCTGTATCTGAGGATAATTACTGCACCCGCGGTGGAATACGGGAAAGAATGCGAGAAAAATGCTCGCGAAGAATTGAAGAAGCAATATACAGATATTGCAGAATGTGGAATCTTCATCGACAGCTGCATCCCCTTCTTAGGAGCTTCACCGGATGGAATCGTCGGTCAAGAGGGTATTGTGGAAATCAAATGCCCCAAATCAGCGGAGAACTTTACGCCGGAAGAAGCTATGGAAAAAATACGCGCTGTCCAGCGCATGTTCACACGTAAAGAAACAGGTATTTCAATGAGCAAAACGCATCACTATTATTATCAAGTACAAGGTCAGTTACATATTACTGACAGAAAGTACTGTATATTTTACGTTTGGACCCCGAGGGGGCTGAAATCTATAAAAGTAGAGAGAGATGATGCGTTTTGGAAAAGAGAAATGGAGCCAAAACTGGTTCAATTTTATTTAGAATGCATGCTACTCGAATTAATAGATAGTCGGCACAATAGGTGCATGCCTATTCGGGAGCCACAATTTATATTAGCGGAGAGAGCGAAAAAAAAACCGACAAGCTTGAAAAAGCGAAAAAGGTCTCCCTCCGAAAATAGTGAAACTATTGTAACGGTCCGGCGTCGCACTGCGCTGTAAAGCGCGGTACCACTGACTCTGTCAGTGGTCACAAGTGCCAGCAATGGCACTTTTACTCGCGGATCATACGATCACACGAGTCGATCGACGCCGCCGTCACTTTGCCAAGAAAGTGAGGAAGGAAATAATAAATTTGATCGATCCGGCGTCGCACCGCTGACTCTTGTCAGTGGTCACAAGTGCCAGCAATGGCACTTTTACTCGCGGATCATACGATCACGCGAGTCGATCGACGCCGCCGTCACTTTGCCAAGAAAGTGAGGAAGGAAATAATAAATTTAATTCACCCTTTAATTTTTTCAGACACATTTCTAAGTTCACAGGAGCAGACAGATCCGGCTCGGTCAAAATGTGCCAGGCTGATACATACGGGCGTCGCAGGTATGCATGATGTTCGACGAATTATTGAAACAAATTTTTATTTTTATACCAAAATTACCGCAATGTCTGCGATCATTTGTTACAGGCGGACTTTTTACCAAATTACTGCAAACATGGTGTATGGGACAGTAATGTCAGGACAAATGGAATAATAAGTACCATATTTGAGGTAAAGTTTAACAGCTTATAAATCTACAATAAAATTTTGTACGCTTATAAAACAACCCTATGTACTAATGTATTTCATAATGTGTTACAGATCCACACTGCCTACGTCATCTTTCGGTATGAGCGACCTGGCAAAATTGTAGGAAGACCGTCAATGGAGAAGAGGAATTACACAGAATGAGAAAAGATAATATTACAGTATTGTCTCGTTAGCGGATCGCTGGTCGGGATTGGCATTGAGCGCGTATCGTGAACAGAGCCATAATTCCCAGTTTTCGTTTCTCGCTTCTTTCTAGCCGAAGTGGGTAGCGAGAACGCTTTGCCTGCGCGACGGCCGCGAACGCATAGGACGGAGTGTTAGGCGTCCGAAAGATGGAGCGAGACAAAACATCATCCCGTCGTTTGTCTCGTACCGTTCTCGCTCGCTTTCAGTGCCTTTCGCTCGCTCTCGCCTTCGACGGACAAGAATGAGACAGAAGTGGTGGGGATAGCCAAAAGTCCACATCGTGTACACCAAACCGAGCCGCTAACGAGACAATACTGTATTCTTCGCAAAATATACACTTTTTTTTATCTCTAATTGTCCATTTCAAGGGGCCGAAAGCTTGAATGTCGAATTTCAATGAAGTTGGATTGATTTATTGTGATGACTGTAACTTGATTAGAGACAAAAAGAGTATATAAAAAAATGTTCTATTAAACGATTTTATCAAAAAGGCACTAACAACTAAAAACTAATTTTATTCTTGTACTACAATTTCGATGATGTTTTTTTAACTTTAATTAAAAACGTGGAGCAGGATATTTCATAACAGAATATGAATCAATTTAGTACAGCATCAAGTGCCGAAATGAATTTGTTGCGAGATATCCTGCTCCACGATTTTATTAAAAGTGTAAATACACCACCGAAATTGTGGTATAAGAAAATAATTATTTTTTAGTTTTTAATGCATTTTTAATAAAATCGTTTATTATAAATTTTTTTATTTTCAAGTTTTTAGTGTTCGTGGATTAACATTTCACAGCTCAAACTTCTTTACAAATATATTTTATTGCTGTATGCAGTTTAACAGTTTGCTTGAACCCTACAGTGCTAAAAGTTCGTAAAGAACGCGAGTGGTTGGTTTTAAGTCGATTGGATTTGTGGTTATGGGTCATTATTTATTGGTGACTGGGTAATTTTTTCATCCCCTTGGAGTTTTTTTTTTATAATTTTGTATTGTCATTCAAACTACGCACCCCTGCAAAGTTTCAAGACAATTGGATGGTTGGAAGTGGATTAAAATTGAGTTTCCAGATTTGAATCAAACATACAAACAAACAGGGGATCGTAGCTGAATAAAATCGTTTAATGAGACATTCCAAAATATACGTATTGTTAGTACTGATCTCTAGTTTATATTGATAAATTTTGACAATCGTGGAATAACAATTCCGAAGAAAACCACGTACAAAAGTATTAAATTGAAATATACCTTTATCCAAATTGATGTTTTAAAAAAAATGATTACGTTATTAAATTTGTGTTTAAACAACAGACAATTCTTGTTGATAAAAAAGATCATTTGATGTATAGTTAGATAAGAAAGAAAGCGTCATATGTTTTTAAAAGAACTATAGCATTTATAGATTTCATTACGATCGACGTGTTACACTTCGGTGATGTCCCTTATTCAAATTGTATGCTTTGAAATTGCACATTGATTATACAAAATATTACATCGCAAATTAGTATTGTTTCATTGACATGTTTCCTAACTTCACTACCCAACCTCTCTAGCTTTCATTATTGCTATCCTCTTTTACGTTCAGCGAGGAAATAATTTAAATCGGACTACTTTGAACGAAACGGGCTTTCAATTCTGCAAATAAATTTTATCTGTAATATCGTTAATAATGACAGTTCAAATTGTGTCAGGTTTGGTATCTTTCCATCTTTCCTTCTTACACTCTCGGACCTCTTTATCTATCATTATTGCTATCCTCCTTTACGTTCAGCGAGGCTCTGACGCTAGACGCAGCTCTCGTGCCGTATTCCTTCAAGACTTCTCGATGAAAGAACTGTGGCAACAGCGCGGCAGAGACGGAGAGAACAGAAAATGTGGCAACTATGCGTCAAAAATTCGTCTACTCAGAGTACCTGGAGATGTCACCTCTGTAGAAGTTCTTTTTATCGACCGCAGTAGTTTCATTACGGTCCGTCTGTTTACTGAGGACGCTTCGATCGATTCGGACCATAACAAACTTGAGACGGCCCCCTTAATAAGCATAACCCTCTTCGTGCCGGTTGCGACGTACCGCTTCCGCGCGCCGTCGTCCTGAAAAAAAGCGGTGGTGAACGTAAAGAGCAGAGACAATGCGTGCTTCTTGTGGTCAGTTGTCGCCAGTTTGTACCCTGCTGCTGTTACCAACGAACGTGCTTAGGGACTCATCGTACCCACACTACTCGGCGGTGCGTCGCACGGACGATATCAGCTGTCGAAGTTCGAGAGGTTGAACGACGTGTCGGTGAACGTGTACGCGTGGTCCGACTGAAGCTGTGCGCCTCTGCGTTTGACCAAGGACAAGCGAGAGAGACACGCGAACCTGCTACTGGTGCAGGATTCCAAGGAGCCACAACGATATCATTTCGCGTGCATTATAAGATTGTCGGGGCTGATTTCGAAGCAGCTCGGCAATCACGGACATCAAGTATTCGTTTGCGAAAGGTGAGTCGAATACGGAATATTTCGATCGATGTATTATTTATTCTTATGTTTATTATTGACGTTGTTATCGTTGTAGATGCCTGAGTTACTTCTACTCGTCCGAGCAATTGACGAAACACACCGTGGACTGTCAACGTATGAACGAGTGCGCCATCGAATTGCCGTCCGCGGAGGAAAGATGGTTGCAATTCAATAATTTTAAGAACAAGGAACGAGCGCCATTCGTCGTGCACGCGGACTTTGAGTGCATGCTGAAGGATATCGAGCCTGCGGAGCGGAGTCGCACGTACACGTACCCGCAGCACAGAGCGTACAGCGTAGGATACTACATTCATTGTTCCACCGACGTGTCTCTGTGTCGTTATCGCGCGTATCGTCACGAAACCGAGTACGTGAAATGGTTCGTGCAGGAACTTCGAGACTTTGCCGACACTGTCTATTCGTGGTTACGGAACGCGAAACCAATGAACTCGTTGACGAGTCAACAGTGGCGTAGTTTTAACGACGCGATCGTGTGTCACGTGTGCGGGCAACCTTTCGTCGACGCGGACAAAAAAGTGCACGACCATTGCCATTCGACGGGCAAGTACCGAGGCGCGGCTCACGTGACTTGCAACTTGCAGTTTCAGCGATCGCACACGATACCGGTCGTATTCCATAATAAGGGACAGATCGACTTGCTGCCGGTGACGAAGGAGCGGTACATATCGTTCACCAAGCATGTAAAGGGAATCGACGCCGAGAACAACGATTGGCAGAGGGGGTTGAAGTTCCGTTTCATCGATTCGCTGAAGTTCTTGGCTGCTAGTCTGGAGAAACTCGCTTCGGACCTTGGCAGAGAACCACTCGCGATTCTACGACGCGAGTTTCAACACCTGCCCGATCATCGTTTCAATCTCCTGACCAGGAAGGGCGTCTTCCCGTACGACTACGTGACGTCATACGCCAAGCTGAACGATGCGTGTGTACCGTCCCGCGAAGCGTTCTATAACCGGCTGAACGATAGCGCCGCGTCGGAGGCCGATTACGCGCACGCCGCGAACATGTGGAACTCTTTCCCCGTACAGACATTGGGCGAGTACAGCGATTTGTATTTAAAAACGGACGTATTGTTACTCGCCGACGTATTCGAAAGTTTCCGCACCGACTGTATCGCGAGTTATGACTTGGATCTTGCGCATTATTTCACGCTTCCAAGTTTCACGTGGGACGTGATGCTGAAGTACACGTGCGTACGGTTAGAGCTTCTGACGGACGTGGACATGTTACTGTTCGTGGAGCGTGGCATACGCGTTGGTCTGAATCTGTGCTCGCACAGGTACGCGAACGCCAACAACAAACACCTGCCTGCAGGGATGTACGACAAGTCGAAGGCGTCGACGTATCTGATGTACTTCGACGTCAACAACTTGTACGGATGGGCGATGTCGCAGGCTATGCCGCAAGGAGGGTTTCGATGGCTGGACGATGCGACAGTGGCCGCGCTAGACGTGTCATCCCTGCCCGACGACGAGGACTCCGAGGAATACCTGTTGGAGGTGGACATCGAATAACCCGAAGAGATTCATGACGCGCACGCCGACCTACCGTTCTGCCCGGTGCGCGAGCACGCGCCACACGGTAAACAGACCAAGCTGCTTGCCACGCTCGACGATAAGGAGCGATACGTCGTCCACTACCGCTACCTGAAACAGTGCGTGCGACACGGTTTACGCGTGGCGCAAATTCATCGGGTGTTACGATTCGATCAGTCGCCTTGGTTGCGCGACTACATTCAATTGAACACCGATTTGAGGACGCGAGCCACGAGTGAATTTCAGAAGACTCTATATAAATTAATGAACAACGCGGTGTATGGGAAAACAATGGAGAATGTGCGGAATCGCGTAGACGTGCGACTGGTGCCGATGTGGGACGGTAGTTACGGTGCGGAAGCGCTGATCGCGAAGCCGAACTTTCACAGTCGTACGATTTTCTCCGAGGAGTTGGTGGCGATCGAAATGCAAAAACTCAAAGTGAAGTTCGACAAGCCGATATACGTGGGGATGAGTGTACTGGACGTATCGAAAGAATGCCTGTACGAGTTCCATTATGCGTACATGCGTGCGATGTTCGGTGATCGGTGTAAGGTCCTGTACACTGACACCGATAGTTTTGTTACGTGCCGCGGCTTTTGGTGTTCGAGCGGCACGGTTTTTACACGCTAATCCTGATTAGGGATATCCCACAGTCGGTAGACTATCAGAATTTACTGTATTGGGTATAATTTTATGAAAGACAAGGAAGCTCGCCGCAGTCGTAACAGTCAATTATTTTAGTTTTAAGTATATAGGTACCTTATCAAAAGGATAAGGGGTATACTTTGGGATCGTCGGTGCTCTAGACCCATACGGGTCTTTTCAAAGGAATCAGACAGGTAATTAATGAGTATAATGAATAACAAAGCTTTAATGCCGAAATATTGGATGGATATAAAACATATAGCAGAACTGCATATGTAAAGAAAAATCAATCAATAACAAACAGAAACATTCGCGCAATCGGGCATAATTCCTGATATAGGGAAATCCCACAATCACTTGATTATCAGAAATTGTGTTAAGTACGAACCAATTATAATATAGTGTACGAAAGAGATAATAAGTGCGACTCACCAGACAGTCGATATTGTATTGATTAATATATTTTTGTGATTTTCGGTTGGAGTGTTTTCCTGTGCTTTGATGATATACCTAAATCAGAAAAAGAGATGAAACGCAAACACACACACTTGGTTATCTTAACGAATAGATCTGAATTGAAATTTCAAACGAGACTGAATAATGGTGATTTTAACAGAGTGAAAGGAATGATCATTTTTAGGTTGTAGTTAATAAATTCATGTTGTAAGCAAAGTTTAGTAAAATGAATTGTTTCGCAAAGTCGAGTCTTTCACGCGGTTTCACTATAGACCGGAGAACTCCCGGTGAGGAATTGCAGGAACCATCCGCCGACAGTTGGATGCATGTTGTTAATTTCGAGCATTTTTAATCCTGGAATTTGTTTGATTGGCTCCAGTACGAACTCTCCCTTTATGTTCGTGCACCCGCTAAGATTTAGATATCTTAACTTCTTCATATAACGGCCGATTTCTGCAACAAATGCGGAAGCTACCCAACCACAAAATGTAATGCTCAAGTCTGTGATATTTTGGTACTTCCAGGGGAACGAAATAGCTTCCTCCACTGGACCCAGATCAAGCTCGGCGAAGTCTCCCCTTTCAGCTGCTTCCTCATTTCCCTCGATTTCCATCTCCTGTACCGGTTCTTCAAAAGAGCAAAAATGAAATTTCAATATTATTAAAACGGTGTGAAGGTTCGAGTTGTTTAATAGTGCTTGTAAGACAGCGTTGTCCGTTAAATTATCGCATCTGCTTATATCCAGGTATTCCAGATTTTGTAGGTTCTGGAGCATTACCGACAGATGTCCAGGTTTTAATTTTTTTACAACGATGCAGGGTAAGCCGTTCGAGATTCCGATTCATTGTTGATAAAGATGCGCCAGTAATATCGGTGTCTAACGCGGAAAAAGACTTTAAACATGTCGCTGATCTTAACACGTTAAAGAGCCCTGGGTCCACTGGTCCCTCACATTTTCCCAATTTGAGGCAGCTGAGCCCTGATGCCCCCGGCTCCATTATTTCTCTTAAAGCTGATGGTCGGGTGGTCACAGCGGTTAGATCCAGAGTCTCTAATTTATGACAGTTCTTGATAGCAATAAAAATTACTTGCGGTCTTAAGTTCTGGGCCAAGTGGTCTTCAGTGATACTTATTCCTTTTAAGTAACCTCCCACCCGCATCATCAACCAGTAGAAAGCAAAAGCACTTATTAATTTTCCCTCCCATGAATTCGGCCAGCGCCAATTATTTAAATCGATATGCCAAATTTTGTGATAAGAAGCAAGGCTTCCTTGTCGCCATCGTTTGGAAACCATTTCCAAGCGGCTCCTGTCTGCAAACGGCAAATAACTGGCAATTTTAGAAATACATTCTATTGGAAGTGGGATCTTATCGTTTAGGTCGAGTCCTGGAAATGGGTTTACAGTTGGTAGTGGGGGAATTAGCTTGGTGTTATGCCACGAATCCGCCATCAGCACCCTTAACTTCCTCTTATGGCATATTATTCCGACGTCCGCCGCAGCCAAAGCCTTCTTTGCTCCGTCTAATGTTGCGAATGTTAGGAATGCCTGGTTTCCCGTTGGTTTTCTTGTCACCACCGCATGCTCGATTCCATATGGACGAAATATTTCGAGCAACTTCTCTTTTTTAGTGTATGGCGCCAAACGGCTAACAAACAGTCGCCGTTCTAGAGACTCCTGTCGGAAGGAACTGGATGATGCCATTTCGTAATTCACTACGGACAGTCACACAAAGCAAAATCAAGATTATGAAATAACAAAATCATTATCAAAGAAGGAAAAGAACATTAGGAGATATTTCTAGCAGTTTATCATTGCCCTCTGAATAGGCAACGGTGGTCTGGTTTCCGAAGTAATGGATTCTTACAATGGTATTGCTGCCGGTTGACTGGGTGAACCTTCCTTGGTTTTGCGTTTCGAGCCCCGCTTCCTCAGGAACCGTAACTTGCATAATGTTTTCATTGGATTCCAGAAATAGTAGATCATCAATCCTATTATGATTAAGGCCTGTGCCGCTATTGTTCCATACGTCAATGATAAATGTGATTTTCTTTCTCTATGATGTTCTCCAACTTCCACTAGTTGGGCTTCAATTTCATACAAAGAATCTGATGTGCGTTCCAATTTATTAATATCATATGAAAATAGGTTCACAGTGGTGTGTTTCGCCTTGGAGTACTGATAGATCTTAGGTGATATCAGACTAATGTTTAATAACATATTTGGGATATAGTAGTACGAATCTTTGCTCAGGTACGTTTTTGATCCTAACAAGGTATGATATCTTGTTTTTGCAAAACATTCCGGATGTATTTCCAAGATTCCTGTTCCCACTATTGTGGTGTGAGTATTCTTTTTCCGACCGCATAGAACTTGCATTGGTTCTGGTTGCTCAAAGGAATATAACCATCCACCAAGAGTAGTTAATTTTCGCCAGGAAGGTATGTGATAAGGCATGACTCTAATGTTACACAAGCGTAATAATTTCGGATCCGGTTGAAGTAATAATGAAGTTTCACATGTTCTTTGAGCTACGTCTTGCAATGGAACGTCCTGTGGGCAAATGTAGTAATGCCATGCCCAGGTGCAGGAATCTAAAAATGCATTATCCGATCCGAAGAATTTAGAATGGTCCGTGCTTATCCCCATATATGGAAATTCCGGTAGAATGAAAGCCGAAATTGTGGTTCTATTACTACTACCTGCATCGTCAGAACTATTAGTTAAGTACTGAGGAATTGGTAATATGTGAATTTTGTACAGGTCGTATTCAATCCGATTCACTAATGGTATTCGTACCGTCACGACAATTTTTCCTGTTACATATTTTAGATTGACACGAGATATCTTGACCAGATCCTCGATTCGTTGATGGTCCCGCGGTATAGGAAGTTCGAAATCGACCATTGAGTTATGTATCTCATTTATTATTGTTTTGAAACTAGATCCGCTCAGTAGTGATAGATGTAATTTTCCATTACGCGCAGTGCTCAAAGCCGTAATAAAGCGTTGTGTTGTAGTAATGTAATGATTTAGAGCGGTTTCAACAGAGGCTGAATATTGACTCATTGCTAAACTATAGTTCAGGGCTAACTGTTTGTCATTTTGTATTGCTAATTCCGAAATCTTCTGTCTATTGGTTTTTACTTCTGCGGCAACTCGGTTGAAGGTTTTATGAACTTTATGGAGATCGTTTATGATTATATGGGTTTGATTTTTGACAAGTTAAGTGATCTTCCTCTGATCAGCATAAATTCTATCTATTTCCTTGTTAATGTATTCAGCATCATCACTATCTAAGGTTCCAAACAAGACATGGCTAATCGAACCGATGAATCCGAAAGGTGCATTCCTGCGTGTGATAGCTTTAGGCAAATTATGTGAATCATATTCTGGCCTCTTAATTTCTGTACTCAATTCTATCAGTTCCATCCGTAAATCTGATGCTTCTTGTACTATATTGTTTAAGTATTTTGTCCGTAACAAGGAATCGCATTGTATCGGGGTTGGAAAATTAATACATAAACTGCGAGTTTGTTCAATATTCCCGATTTCATATGGAAATTCAGCTACTATTTTATCTATATCTATAACTAGTATGAATCGCCAATCAGCTCTTTGAAATCTAATCGCGTTGATCTTCTCAAAGTATAAACCCGGGTTTGAATCCGTACGTGTCAGTCTGTATAGTTCCTGGGTCCGCGCGATGTGTTGCAGAGCAAGAAAGAATATCAATCGGGGCAGCGTCATCTCTCAACCTGAATCAGTCAAATCAATCAGGACTCCAATTTAATTGTAATTTATCGACATGTTTAGTGAGCATTTTACCAGTTTCATCTCTTAACAAAACATTATTTCCTTCCAGTATCCCAATAATCTTATATGGTCCGTGGTAACGCTTGACAAATTTTCCTCTTTTTGGTTCTACCAAAACACGTACCACATCTCCTATTTTTGCTTTGAAGGGACGGGCGTTCCTATCATAATACAATTTTGACCTTTCTTTTGCCTGAACCAAATTTTGTCCTGCTATTATTTGCATTTCCGAAAGTCGCGTTATTAAATCATGTAAATATGAATTGTATGTGACCAAATTCTCGTCACTCGTGAAGGAACTTGGACAACGCGCAAGTTTGCCAAAGACTAATTCATACGGGGTAAAATTTGTGGCTTCATGGACAGATGTATTATAAGAAAACATAGCAAAGGGTACTAATCTATCCCAATCGTCAAAATCGTTCATGTAATGGCTAATGTATTCGGTTAACACTATGTGACTTCTTTCCAATGCACCATTGGTTTGGGGTCTATACCCAGATGTAGTGACATGTTGAATTTTGAAAATTTTTGCTAAGTTCTGAATTATCTTATTAATGAAACTAGTCCCTTTATCCGTTAGTATGGCACGTGGTGTTCCATACTGCAATATAAGATTAGTTACCAATGCATGAGCTATTGTTTCAGCTTTTATATCTGGAACAGGGACAGCTATGCACTATTTTGTCAAATTATCTTGCATAGTTAGAATATGTTTGTTTCCGCTGGGAGTAGTGGGTAAAGGTCCCACAGTATTCAATGATACTTTGGAAAATGGCTCCAATGGAGTGTCAGTAATCAACATTGGTTCGCGAGTTTTAGTTCGTACCAATTTTTGATTCTGGCAACTATTGCAAGTACGGATATAATTTTGAATGTCATTACGCATACCTGGTCAATAAAATCATTCTCGAATTCTGCAATACGTCTTTGTTAAACCCTTGTGTCCTCCTACCAAACTTTCATGTAACTCCGAAATGATTTTCAGGCGAAGTTCTTCCGGAGGTACCCGAGTGTTTCCGTAACAAAGGGCTATTTCGATATTGCTGTCCTCAAATGTATTCCTTAATATTTCTATTAACGTACCTTGAGGTAATTCGTCTGTAAAGTCGCCATTTTGTGAGATTCTTAGACCCTTTATATCTAAATCTGAAAGAATTTTCCTTAGGTTCTGTAGGCCAAGTTCCAAATCCCGAGTTGAAATTTTATCGACATGTTTCCTTTTTACGACTGCGCTAAATATTCTATTTTTACCGCGTTTTGTTATTAATATTTGTCCTACTCTGGGCTTTGCCGCTTTCAAGTCGTTAACATTGATAATGCCTAGGTCGGAGAGCAATATACTCACTGGTGTAACAAGTTCGCAACCAGACGAAATGAAATGTACATAATTTGATCTGTAATACGTTAGATTTTGTCTCGTAGAGGTTACGATGTCTTTACTTTTGTAGCGAAATTCTGATTCCATATCCGGAGGTATGAAATCAGCATCCGGAATGTATATGGATGATGATTTTGGGATTTGTGGGAAAAGTTGTCTAGGAGTAGATTTTTGAGCGATAGGTTCCCTACCTCCCTCCTTGGGAGTTCGATCAGCCGTTGGATTCGGAAATGGTGTCGAAAGTGCTATAGGGTTTGGATCTACGGTCGGGGTAGGTAAGATTGAACTGTATCTAGGCCTGTTAACGATTGTGCTATCAGGCACTCCTGTTGCAGTTATTTCTAGTTCTGATTCTTCCGAAATATTTTTCAGCTGAGGTGCTTTACTGGCTGTTTTCTCACGCCTTGGATTTGAAATTTGACAATCTTTTTCGGAATTCCTAGCTTGTTGTGTTGTGCCCTGCGTGATGGCTCGCAAGGCTGGTACGGGATCTGGCGTAATCGTGGGTTCGGGAGTGATTAAAGGATGAGAATCGACCGGGTGAACTACACCATATGTGTTTAAACTCAAAGACTAAGTCTTTATTCAGAAACAACTAAAACTAGACTGAGGTGTACAAGTAGGTTTTTAGCCGTGTTGCCCGGTCGAGGGTCGGATCTCGAGTCTGTCGATTAGCGGAGTCGAATTGGTTTTATATCACTCTTGGGCGTGGTACGCGTTACCATGCCCGGTTGGCGTGGAGCGTTCGCATTTTGCTGATTTTGTAGATTTGGTTGCTTAGCGGCTGTCTTAGCTTGGAAACGTCTCGAACGTAATATAATATGTATAATGTATGATACGCGTGCTTGGGCGTTGCCTGGGCACAACATCCCTCCCCCCTTGGGGAGGAAAAGCCATAACTTTTCCACCGGCTTACATGTGGTTTTTCTTAACTAGATTATAATGGTAATTCGGTAAGTATGATTTCAGACTGTCTAATACATTTGACAGTGAAGGATGATGATATTTGTATAATATAGTAATAATAGTTTGTTTATAACGAATATAATATTTCAAAGAGAATTAGTGGAAGTCGTTTCTTCCTTACTAATTATTTTGATTATCGCTTCAGGTTTTTGTGTTGTTTTGTCGCGATTCGTATTGTCTGTGGTACAATGTCGTGGTGTTCTTGCTTTACAGCGTACAATGCATTTGTAAAGTGTGAAGATACACAATGTAATTGTTATTAATCCCGTTACAGAGGATAGTGTAAAGAAACTATAGTGGTATTCAGTTGGTATGATCTCGGGTTTTTCTAAATCGTTTTGTAAGTCCTCTAATTTTTTGCTAACTTTATTTAATTCTTCCGGGTGTTTGATTATTCTTTTAAGTTCGAAGTTGGTATGTCGATACGAATTTACAGTGGTCTGTGGAAACGTAATTTCGTCTAGTGACAAATTGTAACCAGGTAAGTAGTTCCATGTTTTTTCTATTCCGTATTGCTTACCAGTTTCTATTGTGAATTCGGCGGTGGTGATAGTACATTTATTTCTTATCGTTATTATACCAGAGTCCTTAATGCTATACATGTTTGTGCCTTTGTCGTCGCAGGTTGCTGCTAGTTGTATCGGTTTCGGCGCGATATAAATCCACGTGCCCGGTTGTTGTAATTCTATTAGGATCGTGTGATTTAGTGTCATGATTCGTATTTTACAATTGTTTGGTTTTTGTGTCAATTTTGTGTATAACTGTACTTCGCAAGGTCCGTATGGTATCGCTTTGAACATCGGGTGATTAGATGTGCAGAGGTATAGATCGTTTATAGTTTTACATTCTGCTAGGTCTTGTTTACTTAGTTGTATGTAATCTTGCACCGAGGTGTCAAGTACCATGTATGGGTCGAGGGGTTCTATATACGCGTAGAATGATTCATTCACTTTCGTGGGTACCGGGTGTACTTTACTCAATTTAAATTTCTTTGCGCTCAACAATGGGATGTCTAATACTACAGTAATTGATTTGGCATCCGAAAATGCGGAGAGTGTTAGTATCTCGTACAGGACGTGCATGTTTTCTAACTTTATTCCGATAGGAAAGTCTAGTCCTTTTGGAATGTGTGGGAGTGCTGAAGTGAGGTACGTTATGATTTGCGCTGGTGCTATTAACCGTGGGTTAAGGACTCCCTTTTTTATATCCATTATGAATTCTAGCAAGTCTTGTGTGTCGTGCAATAGTGTTTCTGCGACGCTGTTTATTAGTATGAGATGTTCGTCTACTGTCTCTCGAAATTTAATAATGTTGGTCGACTGTTGTAGTAAGTATTGAATTTGCCAAGTCGCGTTTAAGAGTGTTTTTTCGTTGTCTTGTATGTTATGTACAGTCTCATTGAGAAGTTCGGTGTTGGCTCTTACAATTTGCATTTGTCCTTTGATTGTATTTTTTAATCTACTGTCCTGTCTCTTTAAAAAGTCTATTTGGTCGTTGATTTTCTTTCTGTCCTCGGAATCCATTAGTCCGAAAAGTGATTTGCCTATGTAGCCTAATCCGTCTATTAGTCCGCGGCTCTGTTTTTATGCTGAGCTAATAGTTTGCTGGACGTAAGTAAGGAGTTTGATGATGCGGTCTACCTTGTCTTGAATTTTTGCGGCGAATGTTTTGCAGAACTTTTGTAAGTTATCGGTAGAAGGTTTTTTACATTGCGCTAGTATGTCATATAGTGTAGCTTGGAGATTCGCTTCGCGTCGGTAGATGTAAGATATGTCTACGTGTAATACTAACTTCCAACTATCTCGGTAAATTTGTAGATCGCCTAGGTTCTCGAAGTAAATGCCGGGGTGGTCTTGGAATTCTTTTATAGCGAAATCTGTATCGGGGGGTGTTCCTCCTATGAGTAGTATCGTCGTTTGTAGGACGGTAATCCTGCAAAATATAATGTCTAGGTGTAGTCGGCGCTTCGTTCCGTTCGTCGCGAAGTCTCTGGTCTTGCGTATGCTGTGCATGAGATAAAATTTTGCTAACGTAAGATGGTTCGTCTTCGCGGGGCTCGATTGTCTCGTCGCTTCTCGTTTCGTTTCAGTTTTCACCATGCTTTCGCTGTTAGACGTCCCGCGCGAAATTGCGCTTTTCCTATTGGTGGGTTTATCTATGTTTTGTATCTTTGCGACGTGTGCGTTAGTGTGGGGTTGTGTGTGTTTTCTAAAGGAATTTTTCTTTTAGTATTTGGAATACCCGGCCTCGCCGGGGTATATCAGCATCCCATATCGGCTCGCGGTGCGTGAATACCGCGCTAATCGGCGGCGGTACGCCCTGGAGAACGAGGAGTGGCTCGACTCCGTGGATTCATGGGGGATACGGGCCCTGTTTGGTGAGTTTCCTTTGTTCTCTTTGCTTTTTGTCGTTTGTCCCTAGTGGGATTTCTATTTTAATTCTTTCGCGTCTGGTTATTGTTCCAGAACGCCATGGAGATCGGTTCGTTGGGCTCGTTCCTAGTACGCCGTCTTGGGCCTAATTATAATTATTCATCAAATAGTTTTCTCCCCCCTTTTTTTTGTATTCTGATTTTAATGTTCTTTTCTAATACATTTACTTATCTCTAGTTAATTTCCTTGAGTTCTTGTGTATTGTTACTTTCCTTCATCTCTGCGACCGTTTCCCTATTCGTGTCCTATTCTATATAATGTTTAAGCCTGTTGGCGTGTACGCGGCACGTTTTTCGTCCTTTTTTTATAGTATAGTTGTTATTATCGTGCGTAGTTTGAATTGAGTAGGGACCTATCCACGCGGGTGTTAATTTTTTTGATCGTCCGCGTCTTACTGTCTCGTCGTGTAACAGTACTTGGTCTCCGATTTTGAAAGATTTGCTAGCTGTCTTTTTGTCGTATTGCGTTTTTGATTTGTCTTTACTGATCCCTATAGTCTCGCGTGCAATGGTATTTGTAGACCGTAGTCTCTCTCGCAACTCTTCAGCATATTTGTCATAAGTATATGTTAACTGCGGTGTCTGGTTTAATGAGGTCGGTAAGGTAGCTTGTCTCCCGAAAACGAGTTCGTAGGGCGTGTAGTTAGTGGACGTGTGCGGGGTGGTATTATACGTAAACATCGCGTAAGGCAACCACTCGTCCCAATCAGTCTGGTCTTCCGCGATAAAATTCTTTAAGTATTCGGCTAGTGTACGATGGCTTCTTTCTAGAGCTCCGTTTGATTGCGGGTGGTAGGCTGTGGTTTGAATTTTTTCGATTTTGAGCAATTTGCAGACGTTTTTGAATACTTGGCTTAGGAAATTGGTTCCTTGATCGGTCAATACTCGTTGTGGTATACCGTATTCGCAAATTATTTTAGTGACGAATTCTTTTGCTATTGTGTTTGCTTCCTGGTTCTCAAGGGGTATGGCTTTACTAAATTTGGTTAGTAGGTCTTGAAAGATTAGCACGTATTTGTTCCGCCTGCTCGTCTCGGGTAAGGGTCCTACTATGTCTAGTGCACATTTCTCAAATGGTTCCGTAGGAGTGTCTGTAATTACCATAGGAGCTTTGGTTATTCTTGATAGTTTATTTTTTTGACATTTTTCGCATCTGGAGATGTACTTTTCTATGTCTTGCCGCATTCCTGGCCATGAATGTTTTAATTTTATACGTTCCAGGGTCCGTTTTACCCCTAAGTGTCCTCCTAAGGGAGTATCATGAAATTCGCGCAGTATTTGATTTTTAGCGTCCTCCGTATATGTATTATCGCTCGTTTCTTCTTCTGACCGGGGCTCGCTTTCTTTGCTGGCGCCTTCGTTGGCGCCTTCACTGGCGTCGGCTACTATTTCGTTGCTGATCTTTTGTTTCGTTCCTCGCGTTATCGCGAACATTCTGCTAAGGGCGTCCGCGTTTTTATTCGTTTTTCCTGCCTTATACTCGATGCTATAATCGTATTTTGCTAATTTCAACTTCCATCTCATTAATCTAGAACCGGGGTCCTTTACGTTAAAAAGCCAAGTAAGTGGCTTGTGGTCCGTCACGATTTTGAATTTGGTGCCGTATACGTATGGTCTGAAATGTTGCGTCGCCCATACGATAGCTAGCAGTTAATTTTCGATTGTGCTGTAATTCTCTTCCGCCTTGTTTAATACCCTGCTCGCGTATGCTATCGGCAAATCTTGTCCTATTTTTCCTTGCGATAGTACCGCTCCTATCGCTTTCCCGGAAGCGTCCGTTGTTAGAACAAACGGTTTCGAAAAATCTGGATATTGTAGTATCGGTGCCGTTATTAATTTTTCTTTCAGTATCTCGAAGGCTTCCTGCTCCTGTGCGGTCCATCTGAATACTTGGTCTTTCTTTAATAGTTGCGTCAAAGGTTTCGCGATTTGTGAAAAATGATCTATGAATCTCCTGTAATATCCAGCTAAGCCTAGGAAGGATTGTATATCTTTGACTCCTATAGGTATCGGAAAGTTTCGGACAGCGTCGAGCTTCGAAGGGTCCGGCTTGATGCCGTTTTCGGTTATTATGTGTCCTAAGTATATTGTTTCCTTGCGTAGAAATTCGCACTTGTTAGGTTGAAGCTTTAGGCCACTCTCGCGTATACGTTCAAATACCAGTTCTAGTCGCTCTTGGTGCTCCTTTAACGAGCGTCCGTAGATGACTATGTCATCTAAATATACGAAACATTTTATTCCTTGTAGGCCTGACAGCACGGTATTCATTAATCTTTGAAACGTCGCGGAGGCGTTTTTCAGCCCGAACGGCATTCTATTATACTCAAAATGGCCGTATGGCGTCGAGAATGCGGTTTTTTCGCGATCTTCCTTTTTTATTGCTATTTGATGGTATCCTGACGCTAAATCTAGGGTTGAAAAGTATTTCGCTCCGCCTAATTGGTCTAGAATATCTGTTATGTTGGGCAAGGGATATGAATCGCCTATTGTCGCCTCGTTTACTTTTCTAAAATCTACCACTACTCTTAGCCTGCGTTTACCCGTAGCATCTGGTTTTTTCGGGACTATTAGCAAGGGAGCGTTCCATTGGCTGGCGCTTGGTCCAATTATTCCTTCCTTTACCATCTCTTGGACTTGTCTATCCACTTCAACCGTATGCGCCTGAGGCAATCTATACGGCTTCACGAATATAGGTTTGGTGCCTTGGGTTAGGGTAATTGAATGTTCTGCTTTTGTGGAGTATCCGAGTTTGTCTCCCTCTAATCCGAAGATTTCGTTGTATTTTTCGCAAAGTTCAAGTAAGCTTGTTTCTTCTTCGCCATTTAGGTGTTTGGTCCTGAGGCTTTCGCGCAAGATTTGCATTCTATTCTTTCCGTGCACGGCGTGTACTAAATATGTCAGCGCGTCGCGCTCTTTGTCGCAGGTCGCGTCTGTCGGGTCAATGTCATCGCTCGTCAACGTTTGTAACGTCACGGTTGGCGTGTTGATAAGGACTTCGTCCGTCGTAGTGTTCATTACGCTTATTACGCATCTCTTGTTCCGGCCTACTGTTAGCGAATTCCCTATGAACACTCCTGGCTTAATAGATCGTCCTTCTACTATACCTTCGCCTTTATCCGTCGTTCTAGCTAGTAGGATGGTTTCTGATCGCGGTTTTAATGTTACGTTTCCTCCTCCTGAGTAGGGGAATTGTATTCCATACAACTCTATTCCTAGGTTCGCCTGGATGCAGACGTCGTGTTTAGCCATGAAATCCTGTCCTAGGATTCCGTCTGCTTCTAACGGGAAGTCGTCTCTGACTAACCGGCAAGGGTGCGTTACCGTTTTATTTCCGACTTTTATGTTTAATTGTACTAGACACAGCGTCTTGATTTCTACTGGAGCTATTCCTCGCAGGGACACTACTTCGTCTTGGGCGTGGACGTCGCCCAACACTTTTCCTATCTTTATTAACGTGATATCGGCATCGGTGTCTATTAACATATTCGCTTTTTCCTTTACTAATTCCGGCGCCCTAATTTCGACTGTGTTTTCGAGCTGAGATGTCACTACCATGTTCGCTCGGTATGCCTCTACTCTAGGTCCTGTGTTTGTTTGCCTATCGTCGGTTGTTCCGCGGCTCGCGGTAGGGGAATCTGGATTTTCGCTAGATTGTTCTCGACTCGGGTTTCTATTGAAATTCTGTCTAAAATTGTTGCGTCTATTATTCGTATTTGTATAGCGCGGTCCGTACCCTCGTTCATTTGCTCTTTCTCTGGCCCTACATTCTCTGATTTGGTGTCCCGGTTTCTTACAATAGTGGCAGACTACTGTAACGCGCTGAACTTCCCTTTTTACGGTCGTTTTTTGAGTCGGATAGTTCTCTCGCGGCATGCTTAACCGTGTATAGCAATTCCTTGCTAAATGTCCTAATTTATTACAGCGTTCGCATCGCGGTACGTTTGATCCTTCCCTTCCTTTGGGCTGATTACCGAATTTCCTAAAATTTCGCGAGGTGTTTAGACCCATCGCTTGTTCCTCCTCTATTGCTGCGGCTATAGCTGCATTTAACGTTGGATAGTTTCGAGACCTTATAATCGTTCTCAGTTTCATATTCAATCCGAGGGTGAAAACGTCTAGGGCGCGTTCTTGTACTGATCCTACCAACGCGTCATTTACCTCGTTGCTGTTTCCTGGCTTTACCGATAGTTCGGATAATTCTCCGGCTAATTCTTCTACTCTACACGCGAATTGTTTTACGCTCTCGTTTTCTCGTTGGTGGCAGGCATGGAACTCTGCTCCAACTGCTCCTATTGACCTTTTGTCCACGAATAAGGATGTTAAGATGTCCTTTAATTTTTCGAAACTATCTACTTCCTTGTATTCTAATACCCTGGCTGCTTTGCCTTTTATTTTCGTTCCTATCACTGTTTTCAAGAATCGCGGTATCTCTGTTGCGGGGACAAACTCTGAGGCGCTCGCATAAGACTTCAAAAATTCTGCAAGCTCGTCTGATGATTTTCCTACGAATTTATCGACTAGCGACAGTGCGGTAGACAATTTTTTTACGTCCGGTAGTCCGAGGGGGTTATCACCGTCAAGCAACGACATTTCTTGTCCTCCCGAATTTACTCTGTCCAACAAACTAAAGTCCGCTAGCAAAATCGGATATTCTCTATTCGGTGTCACAAAATTTTCCGGGGACGATTCTACGCTTGAATCGTCGTTTTTCTTAACGTTTAGTTTCAGCGGCGGCGGTCGAAGTGTTTGGCGGGACGGTCTTGGATGGTCTATAGAAGGTAGAAGGTCTAGTTCCTCTCGTACGAAGATTAGTTTTTTATCGAAAAACGACTCGAATGATCGCGACAAGCTTCTTTGACCCGGGAGTTTGAATTGATTCTCACGTTCGTCTTCTAGAGACATGCATGTACCGTCTCTGAATTTCTTTAGGACTCTAGTTTACAATATTTACGCTCGCGTTTTCTGTTTCGGACTCGGTATACGCTTCATTTACTTACAATGCTGCTCGCAACCACATGTCGTCGGCTCGGTCGGACGTCCTCTCGTACGTGAACCAACGGCGGCGATAAGATGAATTTGGACCCAGCAGGGTCGATCCGTACAGCTGTTCGCTGCGTGCCCCGACGGCTGCTTCCCTCGTACAGCTCTCCGTCCGTCCTTCAGGTGCGGCTCCTACACGTTCCTCGGTCTCCAAGTCCTCTCGTGCGTCCTGGTCCTCGGATCAGTGACGTCCTCGTAGATGGAATTGGTGTTTGGTAGATGGTTCGTTCACCCGTTTACTCACAAGCCGATTTTACCCGTTAGTAGGTTCGTCGTCGTTCGGACTGCGTCGAACGTCTTCTCAAAGGCCGTTCCTCGGTCCTCTGCACTACCTCGGTAGCTACGACAACCTGTTTCAGCCTATGCGACTGCGATGATCCAATAATCTTGTCTGAAAGAGTTCAATCTCAGACGGTGTCGATCAATTGGTTGCGTTAAGGCTCGGTAAGAGTTTTACGATGCAGATCCCACCGCTGCCACCAATTTTGTTGTGCCCTGCGTGATGGCTCGCAAGGCTGGTACGGGATCTGTCGTAATCGTGGGTTCGGGAGTGATTAAAGGATGAGAATCCACCGATTGAACTACACCATATGTGTTTAAACTCAAAGACTAAGTCTTTATTCAGAAACAACTAAAACTAGACTGAGGTGTACAAGTAGGTTTTTAGCCGTGTTGCCCGGTCGAGGGTCGGATCTCGAGTCTGTCGATTAGCGGAGTCGAATTGGTTTTATATCACTCTTGGGCGTGGTACGCGTTACCATGCCCGGTTGGCGTGGAGCGTTCGCATTTTGCTGATTTTGTAGATTTGGTTGCTTAGCGGCTGTCTTAGCTTGGAAACGTCTCGAACGTTTCGTAACGAACGTAATATAATATGTATAATGTATGATACGCGTGCTTGGGCGTTGCCTGGGCACAACAAAATGTTGCACCCATTTCGAGGTCGTTGCAGTTTTGTGCAGTACATGCCAAGTAAGCCAGCAAAGTATGGCCTAAAAATTTTAGCTTGTTGCGGTTCTAGAACTTTCTATACAAGCAATTTAGAAGTGTACTGCGGACAGCAAATGGACGGCCCATATAAAGTTTCAAATTCTCCTGCTGAAGTTGTCAAACGACTTGTACAACCGCTTGAAAACAAAAATCGCAATTTGACAACCGATAATTGGTATACTAGTTATTCACTAATTAATTATTTACTGTCTAAAAAGTTTACATTCCCCCTGAATTTTTGCCGAATAAATTTAGGGAAACGAGATCCAGTGTATTCGGATTTCAAAAAGATATGACGATTGTGTCGTATGTACCACGTGCGAAAAAAAGCTGTCATTTTACTGTCAAGTATGCATGATACTGCTGATATTGACTCTAATACTAATAAGCCGAACATTATATTAGACTATAATGCGACCAAAGGAGGTGTCGACACTGTAGATAAAATGTGTGCGGCTTATTCAGTATCAAGAATTACAAAAAGATGGCCGTTAGCATTATTTTTTGTTCTTCTAAATATAGCCGGCATAAATACGCAAATTTTGTACTATACAAAACATGTAAACGTAGACCAAGTGCGCCACCGAATATTTTTAAGAAATTTATGTATGGGTCTAATGAAGGAACACTTGATATTGCGCTCGACCAATTATTCATTACCCAAAGATTTATTCGCTTACTTACAATGCTATCGTATAGAAGAAAATGAAACTGAACCATCCACTGGTAGCAAGCGGGGGCTATGTAGATTATGTAAAAATAATAATACTACTGTAAAGTGCGGAAAATGTATGCGATTTATTTGTAAGAAACATTCAGTATCCACCGTAACCTGCGTTACATGTGTGGATACTGCGGAAGAAGATGCGTCGTCAGATTGAAACTAATTTGTTTTATGATTATATATTTGTTTTATGTTACAAAAACATATTTGTTAATGTATTTACATATGTATTAAATATAGATATATGTATATAGGAACCCAATTTTAGCATTATTGCCCCAACCTAATCATCTTTCTTAATAATACGTCACCGTGCACTCAGTGCACGACGCAAGTGCTCGCGTTACAAAAATAGGCGCGAGTACCGGAAGGTTAAGAAAAACTACAAACCTGGCACTTTCTTCACAACAATGCCTCTTCTTCATCCGATGATGAGTACATTCTGCACAACACTTGGAACGAAACTGAATGCTACAGAGCAAGAAACCTACCGGTCAACCTCAAATATTCACAGCGGCAGCGAAATATTCGCTCCGGTGTGAGCACACACGCGGATTTCGTTACCGCTGCCGCTGTGGATAATTCCGTTGCCGCTTCGCGCCGCGAATATTCGCGTTGGTTTGGGGGAGCCTTTACGCATGGCTTGTAGTGTTTCTACTAACTGGCGTTGATGGTCGACTTCCGTGGTTGAGGGGGTGATTCCATCGATGAATATTGGGCTCCTTGCAGGTCCGGTGATGGTGTGGTTTGAGTTTTAAGGAGGTACGCGCTCCTTCTGTCACTTTTTGGGATTTTGGGCGTTGATTTGGGGATGTTCGTATTCTTTCGTTTACTCGTTGATGATATGTTTCTGTAGAGCGTATCTAGATCTCTGTGCGAGGGAGATCCCGCTTTCTCCTGCTTGATGATTTTCTTGATGAGGTCATCTGGTACTGTGGATGGGCGTTCATAGTCTTGGAGTGTAGCCATTGGAACTGTTATATGCTGTATCCTGGCTTTTGCGTGGTAGGCCCCCCCTCTGGGGTTGGCGTCAACACTTTTCATAGTCACTTCATTGGGGAAGTCACGTTTAGGGTATTAGTTCGATTAACTGTGTTGATTACTGAGTCTATGCACACTATCCACTGATTATTTCACTGAGGAAACTATTCGATGGGCGTTGGTTGCGGGCCATTGGTTTTACGATTCACGATTTCTACGCTTGACTTAGACGAGCGGGGTTGTTTCCGCACCACCGCGTGGTACGTGTTACCTGCTCGGCAGTCGGTCGAGTAATGCAATCCACGCACTAACCCACTTCGCCGCCGTAGCTTCTATGATAGGATTTATATCCATGGTATGTAAACAGGTACCTAACTTTAATTGTTAATAACTTTAAAACCGCCAAGTATCTACGGCTAGTATTCCATATATATCATCAGGGACCTTGCATGCTATCATCTTACAAAAGCTCGTTAAAATCCAAACCGACCACTTGGGGTCCTTCCCTTGTTAGAGTCGTGCACCTTATTTGTGCGATATATTACGTGCATTGTCCTATCATATATTGTAAAACATTATTTAGATTCAGATTTATTATTTCTAACCACTGTGGCAACTATCACTTATAAAAATATTAAAAATAATTCAGCTCTCTCATGCCATACATTTACTCTTTTTGATACAGCTCTTCATTACATTTTCGTGGAGATCGATCTTGTTTATGGTAGTCTTGTGTGACTAAGAATATTAAGAAATGGGGAGTGACATTAATTCACATGGCATTTGCACAAATGATAGTGATAACATTATTTGCTCTAATGATGGTGTTAGATTTTAGATTATTTTAAAGTGCTATATGTGGTTTTGTTGCAATCTCAGTTTAACCATTTGTAGCATAAATAAATTGTTCATACTTAAACAAGAAGAGATAATACCTAACAATAAGTTACATATAGATTACAAAGGAACTAAAGATATTCTTATACATATTTTTTTGTTTATCCCTGTGAATGTATGTTTACTTTTTTCTATAATCAATATCTATATAAATAATAGTAACGTGTCATTTAAACACATTCGGTATGTTTCTTTTACTTTTAAATGTTAATTATACCATAACAAAATTCAGGTGCTTTTATTTCTAATTACAGAAGGATTATTAATATTGATATATCACAAATTGTCATTAAACAAATGTGTGATATTAATGCATCTGTGAGACCAGACTTGGTTTATGAACAAATGGATGCTACACAAATGACATATTCTGATGGTACTTTTAGTGTTATTTTGGATAAAGGTACTTTGGATGCTCTTATGCCAGATACTAAAGAAGGAACAATATCTACAGTGAATAAATATTTTAAGGTAAGTTCATGCAAAGTATTACATCTTAATATAGTAGTAGTAGCAGTAGTAGCAGTAGTAGCAGTAGTAGTAGTAGTAGTAGAGTTGTTACAGATAACTTATTCGCAGTTAACCCTATATATAATTCTCTTCCTTCTGTTATTCCTCTAGACAAAATGCTCGTAGCCTCATGCTGTTCCTTATGAAGTTGGTAGTTCCCATATTTGCTTTTCCTTATCTGCTGATATTATGGCTGTCCAGTCATTGTTTTTCAGAAATTCTGTTCTGAATTCGGCGTATTGGGGACATTCTTCTAATATATGCTTTCTGGTTTCCGGCACATTTTTGTTGCACATAGCGCATATTATGCTTTCATCTATTCTATATGCTATTCCATTTCCTGTCCTCACCGACCACTCTTGCCTCCCTGCTAATCTAACTTGTGCCATTATTCTTTTCGTTGTTAGTGGCAGTTTAAATTCCAGGTATTCAGTTTTTGTTATTATTGTTGTGTTTTTTTTTTATATATATTTATATACTTCACAATAGGAAGATTTGTCTACTCTATCCTTGTCTTCTTTAAAAAGCTTTTCTGGTATTTCTGTTATCATTCCCTCTTGTAAACTGACCAGTGCTGCTAGATCCCTACCTTCATATCCATACTTGCTGAGTTTATTCTTCATCTGTGTGTACCAGTTCCTTTTCAAGTCTGATGTTTCCCTATCTAATGACCTCAGTACCTCGAAGCATCTTCTGGGTATCTATGTTCTCCCATATTTATTAGTTTTAGCCAGTAATTAGTACCTCTTTTTACTAATTCATGCTCTAGATGTATCCTTCCTGATTCCATTCTAATTATGTAGCCTGGTGTATTCTTGGGCACACTTAATATCCTTTTTAGAAAATCTGTTTGTATTCTCTCTATTTCTGCTGAGTAGCGTAGTCCCCATACTCCTGCGCTATATAGCAATGTGGCCGTTGCTATTGCTTCGAAGAGTTTCACTGCTGTGTTCCAACTGTTACATTTGGTTGTTATTAGTGGCTTCCAAACTGTACCCATTGCTATCTTTGCCCGGGGTACAAAATGTTTTATTGCTGCTTGGAATGTGCCTGATCTTGAAAATGGTACCCCTAGGTAGGTATATGTTTGCACTTCCTCTATTATTTTATCTTTGTATTTAATATTTTTTGTTCCTACTTTTCTATTTGTTCTTCTACATATTAATATTTTTGTTTTGTCCGTATTCACTTCTAGCTTGTTTTCCGTGCAATACTTCTGCAGTGTATTAACTTTATCTTGTAGATCTATTGGGTTACCTGATAGTATCACCAAGTCGTCTGCAAACAATAGTAGTTCCAATTTTTCCTCAATCCCCCTGTGTCCTTCTCTGATGAAGAATTTGTCGATATCATATATCATCAATGAAAAGAGGGTTGGGCTCAGACTATCCCCCTGCATCACTCCTTTATTTATACTAATATTCGCCGTGCCCTTATTATTTGTGAAGTAATTTCTGCGTTGTCTAACTTGTTCTATAGAATTGAGTGCCATATAGAATCGAAAGCCTTCCTAAAATCTACGAATAATATATAGAACCTTCCTTTTGATCTCGCTAACGCTTCTGCTATCTTAGTTTGTAGTACGAATACATTGTCCTCGCATGATTTTCCGGTCCGGAATCCTGCTTGTCCTTCAGGTAATATATTATTGCTCTCGCACCATGAGTTTATTCTCTTAGCTAGAATTGCTGTAAAAATTTTTGTAATAGCATTGGCTAATGTTATACCTCTATAATTGTTCGGATCTTGCTTATTTCCTTTCTTGTGGAGCATTACTGTACTCGTGTTTCCCCAGCTTGGGGGCACTTCTCCCTTATGTAGAATTTTATTCAAGAGTTGTATTAGTATCGATTTCATATTATATGGCAGGTATTTATAATATTCATTTGTAATACCATCTGGTCCTGGAGCTTTGTTCGTCCGCAGTTTCCTCAAGATTGAGTCTAATTCTCCCAATTTTATATCCTTGTCTAGGAATGGGTGTCCTGCGTCTACTACTTGATACTTTATATTTGTTTCTTGCCTATAGAATTCTTTATAGAATTTTTCCCATTTTTCTATTTCTCTCGTGTTTTCTGGGTTCTGTCTGAAGTTTATTTTCCTCACCAAGCTCCAAAAGTTTGTATTATCCTTTATATTCGCCATGTCTGCTTGTATTTTATTGCAGTACTCCATTTTCTTATTCTTGATTGTAGTTCCATATTGTTTTCTTGCTTCTAAGTAGGCTGTTTTTGAATGCTCATCGTTCCTTCTTGTAAAGGATTTCGATCTTCTCTTTACTTCCTTCCTAGATTTGTAGCATTCCTAGTCGAACCATGACTTGATTTTCATATTGTGTGTTTTGTTCCTTTTTTTTTGTATTATCATTCCTAATTTATTTGCTGTCTCTTTTATATTTATAGTTATACTATTACATAAGTTTTCTATTGGTAGCTCGGTTTCTATTTCTTGCTTTGCCATTGTTTCTTGGCATTGATCGGCTTTGTTGTTGTCCCAAATTAATTTAGTTTCCGCTGCTCCTCTTCCCTCCTTCTCGCTGTTTTCTTCTCTTGTTGCCTTCCACTTGACTTTTATGGGCAGATGATCTGAAATTCCCATTTCTGTTATTTCAAAATCCGCTATTTCTTGTAATATGCTTACATCTACCTAGATCATATCTATTGTACTCATGCCATTCTTATCTATATATGTATATTGTCCTTCTCTATCCGAGTTACTCCTTCCATTTAAAACTATTAAGCCAAGTTCTTCCATTGTTTCACACAATATCCTCCCTGCTCTATTTGCTGTGGTATCTTTTATTTTTCTGGTATTTACAAACTCTGTTCCATCTGTTACAATTTCTTCCACTTGGTTATAATTTCCTATTCTTGAATTGAAATCGTCGCCTACTATCCTTGGTGAATGGAATCTTTCCTTGACTTCCTTCAACACTTCTCCTAATGTTTCCAGTAAGTGTTCTGCATTATTTCCCTTGAGGTATGTATTGCACACTATGTACTCTCTTTGGTTCATTTTAATTCTTACACATAACCACGTTTCGCTCATTTTTACTTCATTTAGTAACTGTATTATGTTTGGATTACACAGAATGCATAGTCCTCCACTTGTCCTTCCTAGAGATTTTTCTTTGGTTGCTTTTCTTGTTATGTATTTAAAATCCTTTAGGAATGATGGCAAATGTACTTGTGCTTCAGTCTTAAATGTTTCAGTTAAACATATTATTTCACTGTTCCTTAAATGTTCAGTATAATCATCTATATCTAGCTTATGAAGGTTCGCCAGTCCATGAATATTCCAAAATATAAATTCCATTCTGTTTGCATTCACCTTGCTCTTTCTGGATTTTCCTTCCTTACTACCGAAATAACTTCTCTCTAACTAGTCCCAGCCCCTTTTTCCATATCAGCGTCTCGTTGTCTATATGAACCTTTTGGTATCCTAACTTAGTCCTTTTCCCTTGTTCTCTTTGCGTTGCTGCATACGAAGCTATTTCCCTCTGTATCTCTCTCTGCTCTGGTGTTAAATCATCATCGATGTATATTCTTTCACCTTTTAGCACCTTTTTATTTGCTTTTATTTTCAGTTTATTTTCCTAGTCTGCTAGCTTGACTTTTATTAATTGGTTGTTATTCTTTGTTTTTATCTGTTGTATATAGTCTATTTCCACTTCCACTCTTAGCTTATCTTTTAGAAATCTCCTGGTGTCTTTTTCTACTCCGTCCTTTATTTGCAGTTTTTTGATAATAATATTATTTTTCCTCTCCTTCTTCTGCTTTCTTCGGTTTCTTACAACACCGCTATTCTTTTCTCCAGCTTCACCCTTTCTTCTGTCCATCTTGTTTCCTTCTCCTCCATTTTTTCTTTTAAGCTTGACATGTCTCTTATTAAATCTATTAGATCCGTGTTTTCCTTCCTTACATCTTTAAAATCCTCTTTCATATTTCTCATTTCGCCCGACATTTCGTCTATCTTGTGTATCAACTGTGTTAGCATCGCTGTTATACCGGGCTCTGTTTCTTCGTTTCTTTTGCTATTGCCTGTACTGTCTTTACTTATGATTAGTGTCTCCTGCTTTTCGTCCTTTGCTGCTATCTTACTATTTGTTATATGCTTTAGTGGTCTTCCTCTTGAGCTTTTTTCCTCTGTCATTTTGGTTATATTTTATTGGAATCCTTTTGTTCCACCTGGTCTTCCTAACCTCTGTTTCTCTTTTTTTTTTGTTTTCTTACTCTATTCGCCACCAAAATTCCGCTTTTCTTACCTTATTTTATTGTCTTTTTGTTCCTTTATTATACTTTACACCCTATTTTCTCTTTTATGCTATTGCTTGCTTTATTTTCTAATTAATTCTTCACAGTCCACTCCTACCCATGTTGCCATGTCCGAACCCGTAACTAGCCTCCATAAAGCAGAAAGTGTTTGTGTTTTCTGTTGCCTAAAATCTTTCGAATGGTAAACTCTGGGGTCACGAAATGTGTCCCAGCTCATTATTCTTAGCTAATCCAGATGAATGTGACAATTTTCACAAAAAAATGAGTAAATTTTTTTTATAAAATTAGAATCTAAATTTCGGACGAAGCTGAGTAGTAAAGTTAGTAAGTCATATAACCGAATACAGTATTGAGAATGAGAAGTTAAAAATTAGAATAAACTCGTGTAATCCTGAAACGTCAAAGCCGGTAGGGTCTTTTTGAGTGAAATGTTTCGACATAACTAATCGATAATATTTAAAAAATTTAATTTTTGCAACGGAAACTACACTCATATAGTTTATAAAATAAAAATGAAATTTGATTTCGGACCCGCTGTTCCATAGTTACATACATATTCGACCAGCGCGCGTAGGTCTAGAAGATTAACTAATATATTACAATTTATGCATGTTTTTATATTTATATTTTTTTATAGTCTCTTAAGGGGGGATTGCGCCTTGTTGGACTGAAAAACAGGTAATTCTTTGTGAATTTTTTGTACAAAAACGGTTCGACAAATTAATCTGAGGTTAGCTAGACTGTTTCACTGTATCTTGAACTATTGTTCCGAATTTTGGTGTGACAGTGAAAGAAAAAACATGGCAGATACAAAGAGAGCGTTGTAAAATAATCGGGTGGTGCTGGCGTTGACGAAAAGTACTGGAAGGGTTATCCAAAACATAAAAAGGAAAAGAGATTCTTAATCTATATGAATGTGGCTATCGGTGGTAGTAAATGCATTAAGAAAAATAGAAAAATGTTAAAATGGCAGCCTTTTGAAGAAGGTGAAGCGTCCTGATTTGAGTCTGAAACAGGTTTTGCTCCAAAATCGGGAAAAGTTCTTTAAATAAAGAAGGAACGGTAACAGATACAGCAATAAATCTACTACCACCGATAGCCACATTCATATAGATTAAGAATCTCTTGTCCTTTTTGTATTTCGGATAAATCTTACAGTACTTTTCGTCAACGCCAGGACCATCCGATTATTTTTCAACGCTATTTTTGTATCTGCCATGTTTTTTTTCTCTATCACACAAAAATTCAGAACAATAGTTCAAGACACAACAAAACAGCCTACTAAACCTCAAATTAATTTGTTGAACCGTTTTTGTAGAAAAAATTCACAAATAATTACCTATTTTTCGGCCCAACAAGGCGCAATCCCCCCTTAAGATATTGTACTAAAGGTAGGTAATAAAAATTTTCTATGAAAACTATAAATTATTCCTGAAAGAAATGCTTAAAAGCGGCTTACTTTTCCGACCGTCACAGTGGTGTTCCCCCTTAACATTGTATTTGGGCTCATTTTCATTGGAGAAAGCTTACCCATCTATTGGCAGTGCTCGCATAAAGATGTAATTAATAATATAGAAATGAAGATGTAATCAAGATATTAAAACATTAGACGATTTGGACAAAATTTTCTCGGCAGAAGTAAATACTTGAAAAAACCTGATTGTCTTGATACGGTACTTTGTCTAACCTTACGCCGCACAATGGTCCGTATTGGGGTAGTAGGTAGGGTTGCCACCTTTTTTACAGCAAAATAACGTAAATTTGCTTTCGGTGGAATATAAAAAAAGTACGTTTTAATCACATTAGTTTTTATTTCTTCCACACATAGTTTATTGCTTTTAGCATTACACAGCAACTTTTTCTCGTTTTTAAGTAACTCAATGGCATTATTGCACTCAATATTTATATTAAAATATATAAATAATTCGTACTTTATTAAATTAAGGGAGGCCTTGTTTCTCTTATCCCGCCACTTCGTATTCATGGCAGAGAAAACTTTCTCAGTAAATGCTGAGGTGGCAGGTACAATAATATTGCGTTACGTTTCCTGTAATTTAATCGTGAAATAAAGTATTTTCGCATAATTTATTGTTATTCAAAAGTATAGAGTACATTTACGTATGATAACGTAAGATACTTTATTTTAAAGTACGGGTGGCAACCCTAGTAATAGGTGACATTCGGTCGAAAAATGAACTTTCTCATATCGAAATCTACTGAATGTATATTGTAAGTCCGGGATAGTTCGACCACTTTTTGGAAAAGAAATTGTAGCATCGTTGTTTTTCACATATTTGTAGTTTTGTGCAAATTAAAGCAAAGCCCAAGCAGTTTAGAGTATACATAAATTATAGTGTGCGATAATTTAAAATATTTATTTTCATTTTCAACCAAAAACATTGGTACTGCAACTGGTCGGTCTCACCAGCATGTCGGGGTTAGAGCGTCCACCCACTACGGGTGAGACCGACCTTGAAAAATAACAAAAAGTGTAGCTTATAAAAAATATAATACACGCGGAAATTAATTGATATGTTATTTCTTCTTCAGTTTTCCACATAAATCGCAAACACTCTCGTACTTGGAGCATCTAGTATCACGAAACCAACGACTGCAGCGTACACATTTAATCCAATTGTCGCTTTTCGAGATTTCGAAATAGTTTTCTCCGCATCCCACGCATTCGTTTTCGTCACACTCTTTTAACGACATATCACTATCTTGTAGAATGGAATTTTCGTTCCCTGAATCTGAAGATGGGTTTACAGTAAAAAAGACACATGTAGGTAGTGTTTAGAAAACGTTTCGATGTCAGTAACAAGAATAAGAAATACAAAATACGAGTACGCTATGTCCCCCTCGACCTCCTACAATTTTCGTCTGAAAGAATTTTTCGTACCATTCATATTTTTCGAGATAGTTGTACTTTTTCAGATACAACGGACACACTGTATATTTAACTAATGTGGTCAGACTGTCCCGCATTAATGTGGCCGGACTATTCCATAATCAAGGGAGCGATCGACCATCTTGTCAAAATAAATTAAAAATGAATACATACGTATTGTTGGGGTTACACTGTAGTTTTATGTGTATTATATCCCCTAATATCGGAATAGTGTAAATAAACTTATCTGTCTTTCAAATATCACCAGCTCTGTAACTTGGTCTAAAAACTTTCAGACTCGCGTAAAGTTTTAAATGTATCTTATAATTTGAATATAGATTTGTGACAAGGGTCAATGCGAGTTTAACAACAAGCGCATTCATTTCTTTTGTGCCAATGACACACAGCACTCTCTTGCGCCAGTCTTAAAATATCAACACTGGCCGGACTCTCCCGGTGGTCGAACTATACCGGACTTACCCTATTACTGTCTAAATGTTCACCAGTCTTGAAACTGAAAGTATTAATAAAATTTAATAAAAATTATAATTGGGACGAACACTTAAAGTTGGACATTTTAAAGATAGTACTTTTCACTAGAAAGAAACTACTTCCTTCTTCGAGATACCCTAACGACTCTGTTTACTATTTCTTCCTCGTTTTTTTTTCTAAAATGAAGAGTATTCTTTTGCGTTAAGAATCAACACCCCAACTAAAAATTACTGTTCAGAATGTATTAAAAAAGTAATGCTCAATGAAATAAAGAAAATAATGAGGGCTCGGATGCAATAAGGGGACTAGGGTAAGTGTGGGTATTACTGCGGACTTTTAAGGTAGATTAACTTTAGAACCCTCGATACGGCATTCAAATGAATGAAAGTTCCTCCTTCTTTTTTTAAAGGAAAGGTGGGACCTTAATAATTCCATAAAAAAATATGAGGGCGGGGTAATATGCACAGTTAATTAAAAACACAGAGATTTGTCGATCAATGTCATTGCAGGAGTTACTGCGGACATGCATGCATTACTGCGTGCCAGTTACTAACGAAATACCAGTTACTGCGGTCTGATGTCAGCCGAAACATAACCTTAGTACAAATATCACGTCAGTGAATACGGTCGGAAGAAAGGTTAGGTTGCGCAGACGTCGGTCCGCAGTAATGCATGCAAATGGTGTAAAGTACTGCACCTAATACTGCGGTGAGAAATAAAAATTAAAACTAAAATGTAGACGACTGATTTACTGTTTTTCTGAAAAAATAACTATTATTCTATCGAGCAATAACGCTACATTACATGTATGACTGTTAATAACAAAAATATAAATGTTTTTGAAGTAGGTGTTCATAACCGCCATATCGGGAATCGACCAAAGTTTCGCCTTGACGAATTTCAAACTACGATAAAAGAATTAATAATAACTTTACTGTACATATTTATTAATAATTATCTGTAATAGAGTTTAAAATAATTTTATCAAAAATTTTCAAGAGATTATGTACTTTCCAACATTAAATATGATCTGTTTTAGAATATCCGCAGTAATCGGGGCATCCGCAGTAATACCCACACTTACCCTAGCGTTCGGAAATGCGAAAAAGTATTGTCCAAACGCGAAGAAATATTGGAAAATTAAATGTTGTTAAATTGTATTTGAAAAAATATAGTGTTGTAAAGCTTGTCACGACACACATTTTTCTTTTTAAACATAAATTGCGTTAACTTGAGTAAATATTAAGTGATCGTTATGAGACTTAAAACATAACTTCAGAAAATTCTAGCGAAGCCGTAAAATGTATGCACAAAATCCTTATGTTAAAAAATTTAATAATATTTAATTAAAAAGAAATACTGGACATAACCCATGTTTTTCAACGTTCACCGTTAAAAAGTATCGAGGCAATTTTGAGGTACATATAACTTGCAGCGACAAAGTTTTTCCTTAATATACAAGGAAGTTTTTCATCAATTTTCACACTGATTAATAAATAATTGTAGAAGATATGACGATATATATAAATGTTGCATGCCACCAACAGTCAACAGCCGCGTATAATGCGCTATTTAGCAGTTTTAGCACTTGCGTTGACAGTTGGCGCCGAGCGAGAATTATATATATACATATATTTATCTATTCTTTATTCAATTAAGTTTAAATGCAAGTTATAGTGTTTTGTTTTTCATCTATAAAACATTTCATTTTACTTCCATTTGGTAAGTACGAAAACGCTTAATGATTTATTACATGAATTATTTTCTATATTCAATATTTCGTTCTTTGCTATTTACATATTATTTATTCAGTGAAAATGGAAGCTTTTCGTACACATAAAAATGTATTTTTAATATTAAGATATTCCATCTAAGATATGAGTGATTACATATTTTTATGTGAGAAACTACGCGAAAGATCTCATATTTCTTCCGAAAATTCAGAAACGTAAAAATGATTTTGAAAAAATTTGCTTTCAAATTAAAAATGGGTAAAAGCTAGATACGCGGGAAGCTAATTTCTGAAATATAATAACGAATGGTTGCAAAAAGATTTTTTGTATCTTAGTACAATATTGGCAGAAATTTCGTCGACATGTTAGACCGCAGTCATCCACTGGAATTATTTACAAAGGAAGAAAATTATTTTCATAATGTAGCACTCGCCTAAAAAAAAAAAAAAAAAAAAAAAAAAAAAAAAAAAAAAAAAAAAAAATGAAGAGCCTGGCCTCTAGTCGCAAATTTTTCATTGGAGGAATTAATAAATGCAACTGAGATGAGTTTCTGTGGCCATGTTATGCATTGATAGTAATATTTACCTAAATTGTAGATTTCGTCACAAATTCTAATAGTACTATTCGACTTTTCCTTATAACTTGGAAACGAAAAGTTTGCCCCTCATGCCATTTAAATCACTTAAAAGAACATTAAATAAATAGTTTCCATTTTCTTTTATAACTATTAAGGTGAAAAAAAAACAGAAAAAGAAATATTAAATACACGTAAAATATATTAAATTATACATCATTAGAAAGGAATCATTTTTTCTTGTTTTTTTTTGGCACAAATTTAATTCCGATATCTTTTGTAGTTCAAAAGTTGTACACGAATGTCACTAATTAACCCCATTCGGATCACTGAGTGCCGCTAATGTGTTACTAAAACACAAATTATTGAAACTGTCAATAAATGTGTAATTTTCAGTATGTATGGATAGCCATAAATACAGATGTACGAGTCTGTGGCGAAATCTGTTATGTCGCCAATTAATCAAATGCACATACCAAATTGTCAAAGTCAAGTTCTTTGAAAATTAAATTTTATATGAACAAAATTTATAAATCGTCCTTTTTTGTTGTAAACGAATTATGCCGCAATCCATATCCATTTTAATAATGAAGTTTAAAAATCGAAAATGTGTGGTATTTCAGGAAATTACAAGAGTTTTACGCAATGGTGGTAGATACATCTGTATCTCTTTACTGCAAGAACACATTCTAAGGGAACTCTCATCTTATTTTCCAAATGCTGGGTTTATGTTTCGTATAATACGTTGTCACGAGGCTGAAGCAAAAACACGAATTGAAGAAGGAAGTTTCATCCCAGTTTTCGCAGTGGTTGCTACGAAATTTACGAGTTTATCACAAACTGTAAGTAGTACATTATTATTAATAATTTACTTTGAACTAGCTATTTTCGTATATTTATAATAAAGTGTTAAGGTGTTATATGGCCTAGAAAAGGGCATCAACTTCGAAATTTTTTCGTATAAATTAGTGAATCCCATTAATTCACTTGTTAGTTTTCATTTAATAGTGTGTATAATGATGTGTTGTCAATTATAATTTAATATAAAAATTTCTGAGAATATCAGGGATTTAACGATCACTGTCGAACATATTTTTTTCTGTAACATGTTTTGAGTTTTCTTATGTCGATTTTAACGTATTGTTGTTTGGTTGGGTTTTCTACTTTAAAAAGAAATAATTGACGTACACTTTCAGAAATAACTATCGCAATACAGTTATATTCTGTTTTGCCTTAATTGAAGGGTTGGATGCAATAAAAGGGGCTAGCGCTTGGAAATGCGAAATATTATTGTCCAAACGCTAAAAAAGATTGGAAAATTAAATGTTGTTAAACTGTATTTTAAAAAATATAGTGTTGTAAAGCTTATCACGGCACACACTTGTTCTATTTACAGTTTGTTTATCCAATCATTACTATTCGAGCTAAAAATTATAATCAAAAAAAATTTCTTCGTCCAAAGTCAATATTTCTTTAAACATAAATTGCGATAACTTGAGTAAATATTAACGGATCGTTATGATACTTAAAACATAACTTCAGAAACTTGTAGCGAAGCCGTAAAGTGTATGCACAAAATCCTTATGTTAAAAAATGTAATAATATTTAATTAAAAAGTAATACTCCAGAATATTTCGCGCCAAAGCATGTTTTTTTTTTTTAGAAATAATTAATATTATTTTCTAAAGTGCATAGAAGCGAAGAGGGGTTGCTTCGCAAGTGGATATATCGAAATTCAAACGCTGCCACCGCAACAACACTTTCCCTTAAGGGGGTAGACACGGGTAATGCAGCGCGCTGTATACCGACACAATCTGGCCCGAAACATGGGTTTGGGATTTTTCATTTTTCGTCCTTATATGAGCAGATTTTGGACTGAATTAGGACTCATTCGAAAGAGGAAGGTTCAATGCGGAGCGCTCTGCTCTCATGGTTCAACAAGATTGTGTTGATATCTAATAATATGAGTGTGCAAAGTAGAGCAAAAGTCGACAAAATACACAGCGCCGAATCCAAGTATTTTTATGTCACTAAAAGAGTTTTGTGACTCAAACGGTGAGCAGAGCGCTCCGCATTGAACCTTCCTCTTTCGAATGAGTCCTAATTCATGAGTCCTAACCCAGCCCAAAATATGCTCATATAAGGACGAAAAATGAAAAATCGTGACTGCATTCCCAAATACGAGTTCCGCCATATTGGCGATAATACAGAGCAAGTCACGTGACAAATTTAGTTCAGCTAGTGGATACGAGATAGCGCCTACTCGGGAGGACTGCCAACGTGGGATCATAGAGACAAATGGAAGAAGAATACAAAATGAAAATTCTACTGTGTGGCCTCTTCATCGATGACACTGTGCCTCACTTAGGTGCAACTCCTGACGGCCTCGTGAAGGATGAAGATGCCATCGTCGAAGTAAAATGTCCTGAATCGACGAAGGATTTATCACCTGCTGAAGCAATATAGAAACTTCCTGCAATACGGCGTATTTTCCGGGATGGTAAAATGAATAAAATTCATCACTACTATTATCAAGTGCAAGGACAATTGCACATAACGAAAAGGCAACGGGCTTATTTTTGTTTATGGACGTCGAAAGGAATGAAGGTTACAACAGTATCAAGAGATGATCGATTCTGGGCAACAGAGATGGAGGAAAAACTGAGGAAGTTCTATGAGGACTGCATGTTGCCAGAAATTATAGATAGTAGATACAATCGACAACAGCCGATTAGAGAACCTCCGTACATAAAAACAGGAGGAGCAGGTACGAGTACACAAGAAAGTACATAAAACGATGGATGACAACATCACAATAGCACCGGCGAGTGCATTCAGCGCATATGAAGAGCTGTCGAATAAGCAATTGCAATCCAAAGTGATTATTGCACCGGCGAGTGCATTCAGCGCATATGAAGAGCAGTCGCATAAGCAATTGCAATCCAATGTCACTATTGCACCGGCGAGTGCATTCAGCGCATATGAAGAGCTGTCGAATAAGCAATTGCAATCCAATGTCACTATTGCACCGGCGAGTGCATTAAGCGCATATGAAGAGCTGTCAAATAAGTAATGTTCTAAAATGTAAGTAAGAAAGTATGTAGAAGATACATACGGAGAGTGAATAGGACCGTCTATGACGGGGGTGGTGGTGGGCCTTTTCACACTCTCCTAATAATAATAAGTACCTGTAGCTATTCTTTCATATCAAGTGGAAATGACATGTATAAAAGCGTAAGTATGACACATACTTTTGTTATGCAAATAATTGGATTAATTGGAAATCATCATGAATGTTTCTCTCATATATGAATTTGCTTTAGATATTTCGAGCAACCAGTATGAAAGGTGAAAATCATGCTCTATGAAGCGAGGAAAGGAAGGCAGTCTTCTCCGCAAACATAAAGATAAGTATATAACATACATACATTTACATTTTTACTGCGTTTAGATCGATTACAACTCGTTCTAACTTTTTATTGCAGGTCCTATGATAATTACCTGTAATCGAAAGGGGTTAGTGCCATTGCAAGAAAATATTTATGAGAAATAGCAAATAATAATAATAATGGATTCTTTAGGAAGTGTAAGTATCAGTTTTTACATTCAAGTGGTATAAACACAAAAAATAATTTTTATTAAATTTATTTATTTTTGCAGATCAAACCAGAGTGTACATATGTACACTGGGCTCAGGAATATCGTTGCAACTACCACAAATGCAGGGTGGAGGAGGTACCCCTTCCATGACGCCGATCGGGCTAGGAGGAGCGGATTTTCTGTCACTTGGAGGAGCGAACTCTCTGTCCTCGAAGTGACAGAAAACATAACCTATATGCTATACCCGATTTCCTAAAGATACTGTTGCGGCGTAATAATAATGTTTCGGAAGGATGACAAAAAGTTCACAAATGTAGCGCAAAAGAACGAAATAGCCGCTAAACATTTATTGTCATATATATAGGTTATATATCACCGCATATACATAGGTTATATTTTCTGTCATTTCGAGGAGGGGACCACATAATAATCACGCGCATCCAGCCTGCGCATTTTCACTAGCCCTATTCAACAACCAACATAATTTTATATATAATGTTTGTTCATAACTGCTTTCTGCTGTAATAAGTGTATTTCATGTCCTGTTTCAGCGTTTTGCTAATTAAAAAATGTCTAACCTAACAAACTTCATTTTGTGGGGACATCCCCTCATCTATTTTTCCTTTTCACTTATAATTTCTTACTGCCAACGTAGAATATTGTAGCATAAGCACATTTCAAGTAATTAAAATGTACAATGAATTTTCTACGTTTGCGGTACCAGCAGACTTTTCGTTTAAATATTTACAAGTACAACGCAACAGCTGAGAACTTCTTTCCTTATTCAGAATAGAATACGGAAATAGTAAACAGCTCCCTCTCGCGTGCACCAGGCAGCCGCGTATCTATGGGTATTACCATTTCTGTGCAGAAAAAACCTGCTGTAATACCGACTTGCCAAATCGGCCAGGTCACGTGACGTGTCTACCCCCTTAAGGGGGCCGTCTCAGCGGGCCTTGAATGTGTGCGTACGCTCACACAAGCTAGGAAAAGCGTGTACGTATACACGTGTAGTTAACAAACCGTAAATTACAACTTTCTCCCTGTAATCGGCCAGAAGGAAGTTTTTGCGGGTATAGTTGCCTCCAGTAGACATCCGTGCAGAGTGGTCTGGTGCGTTTGAGCGCTAATAACCACCGTACGTTGAAATAATACTGATTTTATGAATCGTGTACTGAGACAGACTCGAGAAATGCCAGAATGAAGCTTCCAGGATTCTCTGTCACCGGCGTTGATGGTATATTCGCGCCATGTACTATCAGAACCGGTGGAAGACTAAACTAGCCGATAAATGTAGGAAAGACATAGTTGCCGTGACGTATTGAGGGTCGAATCGCGCTGTTGTCGCATTTCCCCTATCACTATTTTGCCATCAAGGAAGCTTGAATGAATCACGGCGAAGCGGTTGGAGAACAGAGATGGGCAAAGATATTATCTGGATAAACTCAAATAAAAGGTACTACAGTATTGTCTCATTACGGGCTCGGTTAGGTGTACACGATGTGGGAGCAATCGGAGGGTCGATCAGTCGGTCCGCGATCGGCACGTTGCCGATCGCGGGTGGTCCCCGGCTGGTCAGTAACGATCCTCCAGACTCTGGAAGGGCGCTACATCGGCTGTCGGCTTGCCGGCGCATGGCTGATGGGGAACTCCGATGGGTTTCATGTTCTCTCAACCGGGTCGTCGACTCTGGTGGTATCCCCGGGCCTTCGGGTCGCGCGGGGAGGATCCAGAGTCACCCCGGAGCGGGGAACTTGGACGAAGTTGGAGGCCCGACCGGGGTAAGTCCATGTACCGCACCTCCACGTGGTGCTCCTGGGGTCCCTGCACGACATAGTCGGGTAGGGGCGCGAACGCGGATATGGCATTTTTCTTCTACTCCTGTAATCGGACTCGTCCGTAGGGGTGTCCTCTCTGGCGGATCTATTCCGCCTACAGAGTAGGACAGCAGTCCTGGAACGGTTCTGGGGCTGCGGTGCCCCCCCCCCCCCCGCCTGAGTGGGGAAGCCCGGAAGCGTACCGCTTCCGGGAGTATCGTAACCCGCGGCGGTGGAACGACGACCCCTCGTTCGGGAGACTTGTCTCTCGCGAGGGTATGCGAAGCCACCACGGACCGATGATCTTGCCTTAACCGGCTGGGTCGCGAGGCACGGAAAAGCCTCTATAAACAAACCCCCAACCCTGAGCCCTATTGGTGGTGCCAGGGCACGTGTTCCCTCCCGGAGGGGCACGTGGGCGGAGCGGGTATGCTCCGTCTAACCAAGATCCGGCTGGGACATGCCGCCTCCAGTCTGTAGCCCGCGCCCTTAGGGGTCTGGATACAATGGCTTCGCAACGGCAGGTCGCCTCTACCGTTGTGCGACTTTTACTAAAGCGACTTCTCGTGGGACAATTATGGAGAATCTCTGCCCCCAGGGCGGTGCCCTTTATACACCAACGGCTGACGACCGTATAAACCCGTCAACGGTGGACGACCGTTTGATTCCGTCCGACACAGGACCGACGTTCGATCGCTTCGTGCGGGTCGTTGGCCTCAAACCAGGACCGGTTTTCGATCGCGGTTTCGCGGGTGGCCGGCCTGGAGGAGGGAGGGAAGGAGGACGAGAGCAGACGGGGCGTGCCCAGCGGGGGTGGCAATCCAGCCACTTCCCGCGACGCGCGCCCCGGGGAGGGCGCGGACGGCGGCATCATCGCGGCAGGAGAGGCGTTTAACGTCTCCCCGCAACCCCGAGCCCGTCGCGCCAGCGATCCATCCGGGGAGAAAGCCCGAGCTACGAGCTCGGGCGGTGGGGTGGACATGCCGGGGGTGGGCTCACCCTCGAAGTGAACTCTGGAGGATTCGAAGGTCGGGTGGGAGGACGCCGCGAGCGGGACGACCAGCCTCCCGCACCCACGAGTCGGGGAGGCTCCGCAGGTGGCACCGCGCATCGCCGGAAGTGTGCCGCGCGTGCGGAGCGTGGAGCTCATGGCCACCCAGAAGGTCCGAGAACTTATCGGCCTCCAGAAAGAGATGGCGGAGATGCTGGGGCGGCTGGACACGACAGCCTTCACGGTAAGGTCCGGCGGGGTCCGTCCCGCCAACGACACCGGTGCCGAGCGTCGGGACGGCGGCCGAGTGCCGCGTAGTGTTGGTGCGCTGCGACACGCCCAGCAAGGACGGCGACGATGACGTCATCACCATCTCGTCCGACGAGGGGATGGAGGACGCGGCGGGCTGGGCGGGCTGGGCGGGCTCGCCGGGCCCGGCGCTCCGGGGCGACGAGGTGCCCGAGATTGCCGCCGTTGCGGCAATGGACGTCGATCTCCCGACCGCCGGGAGTGACAGCAACGGCGGAGAGCTCCTCGGCGCGAGTGCGTACCACACTCGCGTTGGGGGTGCCGCCGAGGGGGGTTGTTTCGATTCCCCCACTGTCGCCCGGTAGCGGGTCCGACGTGGGGCGGAGGCCGGGCTGCGCGCCCGGCGAAAGAGGCCGGAAGCCCGGCGTCTGGACGGACCCGTCCAGGCTGGGCCCCGGGATGAAGGCCCTCCCAGGCCGAGCGGAGTTCCGCAACTGGGCCGAGACCATGTCGGTCGGCGGTCTGGCAGGGCAGGCGCAGCGCGAGCTGGACGCGGTCGTGGCGACGATCGGTGCCGCGAAGCACGTGAAGTCGACCGACGTGCGCGCGATCCGGGTCGCGATTAGGCGCGCGTCTGCGGTCGCCGCGGAGCTCACCGCGAGGGCGGAGCGGGGGGACAACCCCAATAAGCCGGCGAGGGAGGTGGTGTTTCGCCAGGGAGCGTGGGTCCCACAAGCTGTCCACGCAGGTGTGGACCCTGACCGACCAAGCGCATTCCCTTGGGGAATGCCTGCATGTCAAGGAGCGGGAGCTCGAGTTTCTGCGGGGCAAGTATGCCCGCTTGGAAATGCGGGCGTCGCTCGCCAGGCTGGACATCGCGGAGTCGGAGACGTTGTCCTTCCGCCCCGGCGTTCCGTTGCCCACCCGCGACGAGCTCCTCCCGCCCTGCGCGCCCCCCTGGAGCGATTCTTGCATCCAGGTGGGGGTGGCACCCACCCCGGGACACTCGTCGGCTCTAAGGTCGAGCCCCCTTCCTCCTAAGGGGAGGGCGGGCAGGGGAGTGAAGAGGAGGAGAGTGACGGCGTGCCTCCCCTCTTCCACCGAGGGCTCCCCGACTCGCGGCACCGGCGCCGCGGCTCCTACCACGCAGCCGTGGGACGCCGTATTGCGCCGGATGGAGGAGCTGGAGAGGAGAGTGGATGCCCGCCTCCACTCCCTGGGCAGGATCCTCGACCAGGGCGGGACGGCGACGGGGCCGACCGCACCGCCGACGCAGCTCGCCCAAGAATGGGCGAAAATCGGCAAAACGGGGCCGGCCCCGGGCGCCGCAAAGGCGGCTCAAGCACCGACGAAGAAGAAGGAGGGGTTACAGGGGGTCGAGGGAGCCTCGACTCCCCTCGCGGCTCCGCCGACCGACGGCTCTGTGCTGGGCAGCGCGGGCCGGGGGGAGAAAGGAAAGTGGGGGGGAAAGGGAAGAAGGTTGTGTTGGCGGCCACCCCCCCCCCGAAATCGGGTGCCGGGCCGTCGGGCGTCCCCCCAAAGGGTGGGGTAAAAGTGCCTCCCCAGCCCCCCCCGGCTTTCAGGAACGCGATCGCGTGGCTCGCGCCGGGGGGCTGCCGTGACCGCCGCCGTCACGAAGGAGAGGAAAGGGAGCGCGAAGGTGACAACGCCGGTTCCCGGCGCGCCTCGCGCTCAGACCTCGGCCCCTGATTCTCGGGTCGACCAAAAGAGCACCTAGGCTCAGGTCGTTGGCCGAAAGGCCAGGAGGACTTCCAGGGTGGCGGCGGCTAGGGAGGAGGAAAGAAAGAAGGCGGCCGCGCCTACGACGGCGGCGGCGGCGAGGACGGCCGCGAAGGGTGGCCATGGATCGGGAGGGAAGGGGAGAGGCGCCGCGACGCCGGCTCCCCGTCTGTCAGGCGCGCCCGGGAGGCCCCCGGTGCTGATGCCACGCACCCCCAGGACGGCAGCTGTGACCATCACCGCCCCGGCTGGGGGGGAGGAGGAATTCTCCGCACGGGTCGCCGGCGCGATGGCGGCTATCAAGGTCGCCGACCTCGGTATCGCCGCGATGCGGCCGAGGCGCGCCGTCACCGGGGGTCTGATCCTAGAGATCCTGGGGTCACAGGGCTCGGCCAGAGCTGCCGCCCTCAAATTGAGGCTCGCGGAGCAGCTCGGGGGCACGGGGATCGTGCAGTGCCCCCAGAAAACGGCCGAGTTCCGGGTGAGTGGCCTGACGGAGCTGGCGTCGGTGGACGTCGTACGGGGGGCTATCGCGGCCCAGGGGGGTTGCGCGGCGGAGGACGTCTCGGTGGGCGAGAAGCGCCAAGATGCCGCCGGGCTGTTCACCCTCTGGGTCCGCGCGCCCGTGGCGGCGGCCGCGCGCCTGGTCAGGGCGGCCACTTTAACCGTGGACTCGCTCCTGGCCCGAGTGCTGCCTCTTGTGCAGCGGAGACTTCAGTGCTTCCGCTGCCTCGAGTTCGGCCACGCTCAGGCAAAGTGAGGCAGCCCCGTGGACAGGAGCCGCCTGTACTATCGGTGCTGAGCGGAGGGGCATAAGGCGCGACAGTGCGTCGCCCCGCCGAAGTGCCCGCTCTGCGCCGAGGCGGGCTTGTCCATCGGCCACAGAATGGGCGGCCGGGCGTGTCGGCCCCCGGCCAGTATGCCGCCCAAGAGGCCCCGGAAGTCGGGGAACGGGAAAGGGAAGGGACAGGGCGAAAAGGCTGCCGCTGCGTCCGCCGCGCCCGAGACTGCCCCCCCCCCCCGCGTCTAACGCGGTGACATCGGAGGCCATGGAGACCGACCCGTTGGTCTCCACCTCCGCGGCCAAGTCCGGGCCCAGCAAGCGGAAGGACCGGGAGGAGCCGGACGCGGCGGCGGAAGGGCCCTCCTCGCCGACGCTGAGGACGTCCCCCAGGGCGTCGAAGAAGAAGAAGAAGGGGAAGAAGGGGGGAGCAACCCAGAGCTCCCCCCGCCCCCCGAGGGACCAGGGCCGGAGGGTAAGGGGGCGTTCCTCAAACTGAGGAACGAGGTGCCCCCCCCCCCCCCCAGCGGCGAACGTGTAGACGGGAGCGGCGGGCGACGCGAGCGAGGCGCAGGATCTGGCGCGCTCCGTCGCCATGTCCGGAGGAGACCGGCATCGCTGAATAGTAATGCCACGAGGCCCTCCGATCCTGCACGCCAACATCAACCACTCCATGCGAGCGCACGACCTGTTTGAGCAGGCTCGCGTGGAGTTGGGGGCAGGTCTGGTCGTCATCGCCGAGCCGTATCCGTTGCCGGACCGATGCTCCCGGTTCACGAATCCAGATCGGCAAGTGGCGATGACGTGGGGGGTGGGACGGGGAGCCCCGCCGTGCTCGGTCGCCCGGCACGGGCGGGGCTGGATGGCCGCTAAGTGGGGGGAATTCCTCGCGGTGGGCTGCTACTTTGCACCGAGGTTTTCCGTCCCGGAATTCGAGGACCGGTTGCACGAGCTGGGGGCGTTCATCGCCCCCCTGATAGCTCAGCCGGTCGTCCTTATGGGAGACTTTAACGCTCACGCCGTGGAGTGGGAGTCTCCCAGGACGGACTATCGGGGCGAGGTGCTGCTCGAGTGGGCAGAGGCAATGGGGTTCGTACTGAAGAACCCCTACGCAGTTACGACGTACCGCGGACCGCGGGGCGAGTCGGTGATCGACCTTGTCTGGGTCAATCCCGCAGCCGCCTCAAGGACGTCGAGCTGCTGGGTGGCGGAGGACGCTGAGATCAGCTCGGACCACATGTGCGTCATGCTGGCTACCTCCGCCGCCCCGCCTCCCCCTCGAGCGAACAGACAGCCCCCGCGCTGGGCGCTCAAGCATCTGGATGCTGACGCGGTCCAACTCGCGTCCTCCGTCGTCGCCTCCACGACCCGGTTGCCGGCGCGCTCTGGTTCCGCCGCGCGTTGCTGTCTATCTGCGATGCGACGATGCCGCGGACCGGAGCGCCGGGTGGGGGTCGGAGGTCGACGTACTGGTGGACCCCGGAGATCGCGCGTCTCCGCGCGGAGAATCTCTCCGCCCGTCGCCAGTTCGTCAAGGCCCGCCGGCGCGATCGCCGGCAGGTCATGGAGGACCGGCTCCAGTAGCTGCGCTCCGCCTTTTCGGCGGCGCGCCGCGAGCTCCATGGGGCCATTGCCCGAGCCAAGGCCGACTCGCACGACGAGTTCATCGCGACCCTCAACCAGCATCCGTGGGGGCGCCCGTACAGGGCCGTGTCTTTGAAACTCGGTCCCTGGGCGTCACCGGTCACGGAGGGCCTGGACCCCCGGTTCCTCGAAGAGGTGCTCGCGACGCTGTTTCCCCCTCCCCCCGTTCACGGGGTGGGTGGCGTCGACGAGTCAGGGGATCCGTGGTTGACGAGGGGCGTCGACACTTCCGACGCCCCCGGGGTCAGGGATGAGGAGCTCGCCTCCTCAGTGGCGCGTATGAGCGAGAGGAGCGCGGCTCCCGGCCCCGATGGAGTGCCCGGGCGGGTTTGGGCCTGCGCCATGAGCGCCCTTGGGGACGGACTCAGGCGGTTGTTCAACGCCGTCCTGAGATCCGGGAGGCCCCCTCCCCCCCCCCAACCCCCCGCGTGGAAGGAAGCGAGGCTGGTGCTGCTCCGTAAGCCCGGAAAGCCCGCGGAGTCACCCTCGGCATACCGGCCGATCTGTTTGTTGGACGAGGCGGGCAAGCTGCTGGAGCGCGTCATAGCTGCCCGCCTCTGCGACCGCCTGGAGGCCGTTGGCCCGGATCTCAACGACCGCCAATTCGGCTTCAGACGGCAGCGATCGACCATGGACGCGATCCAATTGGTTTGGTCGTTGTCGCGTCGGGCGGCCGAGGGAGGCGGTGTGACCGTGGCGGTGTCGCTCGACATCGCCAACGCTTTCAACACCGTCTCCTGGGCGGCCATAGAGCGACGCTGCTTTACCATTGCGTCCCGCTCTACTTGCGCCGCCTGATCCGGGACTATCTCCGGGGACGGGTGGTCTCCTTCGTCGGCCGGGACGGGGACGGGGTGACGGAAGTGCACCGCGGCGTGCCACAGGGGTCCGTTTTAGGGCCCCTGCTTTGGAACCTGGCGTACGACGCGGTGCTGCGGGTGGAAATGCCATCGCCGGAGGTCTCGCTCGTCTGTTACGCGGACGACACTCTGGTGGTGGCATCCGGGCAGCGCTGGGGAGCGGCGATCGGCCTCGCGGAGGAGGCGCTGCGACGCGTTATCGCCACGATCGGGACGCTCGGTCTGCGAGTCGCCTTCGCCAAGACGGAGACGATGTGGCTCGCGGACAAGGTTGGGACGGGTGTTCCCAACCGAGCGTCCCTTAGGATCGGGGACGCCTGCGTCGGGGTCGGCCGTTCGATGAAGTATCTCGGTCTGACCCTCGGCACCTACTAGCGATTCACGCGCCACTTCAGAACCCTCGCCCCCGATTGGAGCGACAGGTATTCGCTTTTTGGCGAATCATGCCCAATCTCGGGGGCCCTCACGAGGATGTTTGGCGACTATACGTGACGGTCGTCCGGTCCATGGCGCTGTACGGCGCCCATATATGGGCCGGCGACCTCGAGGACTGTCGCGTCGGGCGGGAACTCCTCGCGAGAGTTCACCGCCGCGCGGTCCTCCAAGCCGTGCGGGCCTACCGCACGGTGTCACACGCCGAACTGTCCGCGCTGGCTGGGTCACCCCCCTTTCACCTGCTCGCGGAGATGGAGGCGGAAGTCTATTCCGACGTCCGTGCTCTCCGCGACGCTGGGGGCCCTCCGGCGAACGGACAAGAAGTGGCGCGGGGCCAGGCCCGGCGGCGCATGGGAGAGCGGTGGATAGAGTGGCTCTCCCTCCCGGAGAACCGGGAAAGACGCGTCGTCGGGGCGCTCCTGCCCATTCTGAACGAATGGGTGGGGCGCGGGCACAGCAGGCTCACCTTTCGCCTGACGCAGGTGATCATCGGAGTGGAATACTTCGGGGATTACCTGTGTCGCATAGGGCGGGAGGAGACGTCGCAGTGCCACAGCTGCGATTCGGGCGTCGAGGACTCGGCCAATCACACTCTGGCGGTGTGCCCGGAGTGGCATGACGATCGCCGGGTGCTCGAGGAGCAGCTGGGCCCTGATCTCTCGCTGCCGACGGTCGTGCGTCGGATGGCGGGAGACGGGGAGAGTTGGGACGCCGTCTCCTCCTTCGCGGAAGCGGTAATGCTGGAGAAGGAGGAGGCGGAGAGGGACCACGAGCGGACGGGACACATGTCCCGCATGGCGGCCCCTCGGCGGCGGCGACGAGGGAGATGACCCGGGACCGTGGGAGGCCGTGCGGTGGCTTAGTTATTAAGATCGCCCCGCTCCCCCGGTAGCCCTGGGCCGCGCCGACCGTTCCCCTAAAAGGGGAAAGGGAAGGAGGAGGATGGGCTGACGCGACCCCCCCCCCCCCCCTCGGTGAGAGAGGGGCTGGAGTCGCGTTGGCGGGGAAGGGAGGCGGGTGGCCCCGCTACGGAGGGTCACCTCCGCCGAAGAAGTGGTCACCGGGCCCGCGTCGTGGCGCATGGGCGCGAGGCCGCGGCGGCGGAGGTACGGCGGGGTTCTCTCGTATCGAGGGCACCCCGCGGGAGGGGGGCAGCGATATCTCGCTGCCCCCCCAGGTGAGGCGATCGACGTAGCGCGGGGCGGGTTGGCGAATGGGTCGCCTGCTCCCCGCGCCCCGGCCGCCGTTCTGTCGGCCGGGAAAACGTCGATCGCGGGGCCGCGGGGTGGGGGTGTCGGGGGACACCTCCCGCCCTAGCAGCAGCGGCCCCGTGGGGCGTCGCGACGCGTGGTCCGTCGCGGCGCCTGGAGCCTGATTGGGTAGCTGGGGGAGGTGTTCCGCTCCCCCAGGGCAGACCCCGTATCGGGGACGTCCGGTGCGGAGCTTCGCATATGCGCAGGAGGGGGAGGGGCAGCGGACGTATCGCTAGTTTGCTCCCGCGCAAAATCCCCCCCTCAGGCGCGCAGCTCCGCACCGGAGGACGACCACCTTGGAGGTTTTAGTGGGTTCGAGTCCCACATAACCCCTGACCCTCCCTCGAGGGTTGGTGGTATCCGTGGGGATTTCCTCCTAGTCAAAAAAAAAAAAAAAAAAAGGTGTACACGATGTGGACTTTTCGCTATTCCCATCACTTCTGCCTCACTCTTGTCCGGCGAAGGCGAGAGCGAAATGGAACGAGAGCGAGCGAGAGGCACTGAAAGCGAGCGAGGGCAGTACGAGATAGACGACGGGATGATGTTTTGTCTCGCTCCGTCTTTCGGACGCCTGACACTCCGTCCTTTGCGTTCGCGGCCGTCGCGCAGGCAAGGCGTTTCATCTCGCTCCCCCGTTTGGCCAGAAAGAAGCGAGAAGCGAACACTGGGAATTAGGGCTCTGTTCGCGATACAGGCTCAACGCCTCGCCGGTCCCGACCAGCGAGGACTTGGGCTGTTCGGCGGCGGCTTGTAATCTCGGTTGGAGAGGCATACAGTGTTGATAAAATGTAAAACGTCACGTTTTCAGTATTCAGTAACATACTGCTGAGATTTTCCACATTAAAATGAATTCAAAGACGGTATAAATCGGATTATTTCTAGAACTGTACTAGATAATTAAATATAAATGTAACAATTCTAATCTAAAAATACTAAAAATAATCCGATTTATACCGTGTTTAAATTCATTTTGATCGGGAAAATCTCAGCAGTATGTTACTGAAACCTTCATGCCGATACGATAGAAAATGTGAAAGTTTTACATTCCATTAAAACAAACAAAATGAACAATCATTGAATATTAATATTATATTTTTTATATGAACAAATTAAAAATTATTAATAATAATGGGGTTGCCGCGGCCTCCACCTGCACGGCGCCATTTCCCACGCCGCGGCTGGTACTTGAGGCGTTTCATTTCCTTTTTCATCTGAAACAGTACCATAAAAATTACATTTTATAGTTCTAACCGTACATATGAGTCGTTATTTTTGAAAGTGGTATAAGTCCATTTATTCATATATTGAGATATTTTAGGGATTGCGTTTGAATCAACTTAAAAATATTCGCGATCGTTAATCAAATGGAGTGATGTTTTGAAAACTATAAACTTGTTAAATTTTATTATGGAATAACAATCAATAAAAATGTTGAAGAAAATAAACGATTTTTTAGCTACAGATCGACTTATACCACTTTCAATAATAACATATTATGAAAAATATAACCAATAGCAATTGGAAATTTATATTTTAATTGAAATTGGCTTTTGTGAAATGTATTTTTTAATGTAAAAAGTAATAATTAAAATGAAGACATACATGTCTTCATTACTTATTTATTTCGTTATATTATAATGAATTTATAAATAAACTAGTATGCAAAGTAAATTACTTCGTTAAGATAACTAATAATAATAAACTTATTAATATTTCAGTCTTATTTCTCCTGTACACTTAGCATAGTGAAGTATTTTTTCAAAAAAAATGGACTTATACCACTTTCAAAAACAACGGCTCATATAGTGAATTCCAAAAATATGCGGATCCAAAAAATATTCGCCGTTCATACCAAACCAACTTCAGAGAAACACACACATATTCAACATAACTTACTTTCGCCATATCTTTCCTCAGCTTGTCCTCTGTCTCCTCCTTCTTCTCCTCCATCTTCTCCTCCTTCTTCTCCTCCTCTCTCTTTCTCTTCCCCTACTCCTTTCTCTCCTCGCCCTCTTTACTTTCTCCTCCCGTCGGGAGGGCATCTTTCATCTGGAAATGAAATGATGAATGTATCATTTTATGCCAAATAGTAAGATTGTACAGCGTGATTCTCTCGCTAAAGTCCTCAAAGACAATGCCGCTAATAAGCCGCGTCTCGTTGAGATTCGTGGAAGTGACGAATTCCACGTTCTGCATTTCTCATCAGATCGTTACCGATGAAAATGGCCCCAAGCTAACTTCGTTATAAATAGTCCGATTTACATGACATGATTTTAATCGGGAGAACGCCAGGAATTCATTGGTATCACTGCCATATCGATTCGATGAAGAATAAAGAATTTTTTAATACGCCATAGTGAATCTCGTCTCGAGCGTCGAAATCCACGAAACTCAGCGAGGCGCGGCGTATTGGCGACATCGCCTTTGAATACTCTAGCCAGACAGTCACTCTGTATAATAGTATACAATATAATACTTACATTTTACGGATTCACCATAACGTCACAAATGCGATACAGTTCCGCGTCCGTGTCCTCAAAGCACTTGCAACGAACTGACTGCCAGGAATCTGCGAGCTTCAGCTAGCGCTGATGGAGGGGGGCACACCTACAGGAGCGGTGTTTATGTGTGCGTGACTGACGCAGGCACAGTTCACGCACACATAACCACCGCTCTCCTGTAGGTGTTTTCCCCTCCATCAGCGGTAGCTGAAGCTAGCAGATTCCTGGCCGTTGCCTGGTTTGTAAAGCGCCATTTGTTTTAGAACGCACCACAGACGAATCTTCGGATTCACGTTTCGCGTTCACGGTTCGCGTATACGTTTTTTTTGTAACGGGCAGAAGGATTTTGAGTTGTGTTGCGTTGTGTTGTATTGTGTTTGTGTTGTGTTTGTTGGTTTAGTGTAAAATGAGTGACACGCGAAGTGTGAATATGCAGGACGTGCAAGAAGATATGGACAATAATTCTCCGTTTCGTCCGCGAAAATTACGTCCGTCCGCAAGGATATTTTCGAAATGGAAAGTACATCGCCAAAAGAGAAGGTCTTCAGCCCTTCAGAAGAAACAAGAAAACGCAAAAACGGCAGACGACACTGCCGTAGGACAAAGTCCAGAAAGAGTGGCCGAGGAGCGTATAGTAGAGGAACCATCAACATCCGATGGACGAAATCATATGCATCAAGAGATAATGTACTTGCCATCTGATGAAGATACTGATATGGCCAGTTCGGGAGAAACTGAAGAGGCGCTTGAAGACTTTGATATAGAAAGTAACGAGGAAGAAAACTTCGTTATAGAAAAAGTTGCGACGAACGAGCCGCAAGAGCAATCGCGTCTCCTAAATAGCAACGATATTATGAATTTCCCAAATGTGCTTGCTCAATTGCAAAAAATAGGTAAGCATACAAAAAATAGGGAAGACTGTGGCATTGAACACCTACGAATAACTGGTGTAAAACGTTGTGGCTTCAAGAGCATCTTCAGCGTAATATGCACTTTATGCCATTACAAAGCTGAAATCCACAATCAATCGGACGAAGCTGAAGAAGTGGATAGGAATCAGGGCGCCGTTAATGCAACAATTTTATGTGGAGGCAGCTATGCCCAATTGGAACACACTTTTGCAGGGGTGAATATACGTTGCATGTCGAAGAGAGACTTTGTGAAGAATGAAGATAAATTCATCAAGTCCGCAATTGCCGCTGCAGAAGAAGAGATGCTAGCAGCGGCTGAAGAAGAAAAACGTTTGGCGATTGAAAGAGACGACGTTCTTCCCGGATTAGGCATCCCTCACATCTCCGTTGTGGCCGACGGAAGCTGGCTGAAGAGATCCTACCGCAGTGGATGTTACGATTCTGCGTCTGGAGTCGGCGTGATAGTTGGCTATCACACGAAAAAAGTTTTATTTTACAGCGTTCGAAATAATGTTTGCAGAATTTGTCGGATTGCTGCGAAAAACAAGAAAGAACCCCGAAAGCACACATGCTTCAAAAGCTGGAACACATCTCGAGCATCGACTGCTATGGAAAGCGATGCTATAGTAGAAGGATTGAATACTAGCGTCGAAAAACGTGGGCTCGTTTATTCTACTCTGATTGCTGATGGGGACAGCAGCGTGTATAAGAAGATTATTGATGCTGACCCATATAAGAGACAGATTCGCGTAAAAAAAATGAATGCACGAATCATTTGTTGCGAAACTTCTGCACAAAAATGAAAGCGATTGTGAAGAAGACTACACCTGGACCATTGAGGCAAGCTGTGGAAAGTAGCATTCTCCGGATACGCACGGACATCGTAAAAGCCGCAAAGTTTAGATACTGTCAGAATGTATCAATCGACGAAAAAACGAAGAATTTGCATGGCGACATAGAGAATGTTTCGAGCCACGTGTTTGGTGAACACAAAGAGTGTGCACAACTAAAATATTTCTGCGATGGAAAGAATAAAGAGAATAAAAGAAACATCGTTCCAGAATTGATGAGAATTGGAGTGTACCAGGATGTAAAAGAAATACTTCGTCCACTGTTAGCTCATGCGGAGAGCTTACTCTATAATACCAATAATAACGCTGTGAAAAGTTTGAACGCAATAATTGCCAAGTACATCGGCGGAAAAAGATTAAATTTCACCGAGAGAGGATCGTATACAGGAAGATGTGCTGCTGCTGTCGTGGAGTACAACAGTAACCAAGTGCACTCGCGATTGAATGCGGTAATGAAGAAGAAAACGCCCGAGATTGTGCGCCAAATGGAAGAAAAGTATTGCGATGTGGGTTTGGGGCGATGTTGCGTTGTCGCGTAATCTTTGAAGTATGTCAGTCCCATTTTACAGTAGGAGCTTCCACGTTGACATTGAGAAGCACAACTCGCAGCCTTTATTGTCGACTATGGTGATCTCGACACGGCACGAACCCATGCCAATGCGAATTCCAATGGTTAGCCTTTTATAGGCTGTCGAGGTTAAAGGGTAATCGCGCCCCAGGATTCGCACGTTTAATGGTTTTGGCGTTTTCGATGTTTTTGGCGTTGCGGATTCAGAACTGTAAGAAACGTGTACACGGAATTAATGATTTGTTCGTTTACAGTGAAAGAAGTAAGCGAACGAAGTAAGTGAAAAGTAATATGTACGTACCTCGTATCGGATTGTTGGTGTTGTTTATTGGGGAAACCGCCATCGTTGCCGGATGCACAGGATGAATCGTTGAAGCTGCGTTTGTACATTTTGATACGCACTATACAATTATACTGATCGACGGAGAAATTGACGCGAACGATACTTGTTAGCACTCGAGCGTAGGTGACGTTATGAAGTCCGCAAGACTGACCAACGTCGCTTTTATACAGATTCATGCACACGTACACACCAATGTGCAAGAGTATATTGTATCAATGATGGTGATGATCATGGTTGTGTTATGGCACAAACATTAATATGAAATGTGAATAGCGCGCGACAAATTCAAATGGTATGCACAGCAGATTCAAATAGCGTACGCGCCAAATTTAAGGTGCACACGTTTCGCAGAAGAGTCGGAGACGATTCGCGGTGCAAACCATAAAAGTACAAACCATAAAAGTACGCTATAAGCTGGAATAATTAATATCGAATCATCGAAGAAGAAACTGTGATACGAACACCCCCACCATACGTACTCCACGACTACCCCTACCCTGCGACGCGCAGGGCTAGAGAACCGAAATGCATATAAGGACGTCGACCACCGCCGCACGGGTCAAAATATCATCATGACACACATGAATGCATACGAGATGCGTCGGTGCATCGTAAGTATAGTTTTTTGAAATTGAATTGGTGCGCGTATTCAATTCGGCAGCATTTGAATCAGTTTATACGTTTGTTTCAGCGAGAACATACTGAACAATGTAATGCGTGGCGCGCGGAGCGCCGACGCATATTAATAGCCATTGTAAGTGATGTTTCGTGAAATTGTGGTGGTACGCGCAGACCTTTCGACAGTGTTTTAATCTAATCGTACGTTTGTTGCAGTATCAGCAGGAGATGGCGATGCGGTCGTGGAGTGAGCGATACTTAGGAGTGTTGGGACGTCTCATAAGTAGCATTTTATGAAAATTATACTAGCGCGCATATCATTCGACGATGCTCTAATCGAATCGCGCGGTTGTTTCAGCGTCGCCGCGACGTGGAACTCCACGCCCTCGATGGGGATCGAGACGCGATTATTCAATTATTCGTAAGTATTATTTCGCGCAAATTGTATTCGTATACGTATACCATTCGATGGTGATTTAATCGAGTTATGTGTATATGTTTCAGCGCCAAGAATACGAGTCGCGCAGTGACGGGCGAATTTGTCCGGAACTGCGCGATAGAATTCGCTTCGCCCGGCGAATCTGGCGCGAGTACACGACGCAAGTGGATTTTCTCGCCTTCGAGGGAGAATTTTGGGGTCTCCCGCGCGACTATTTAAGGAGTAAGTATAAGTGAAATGTATTTTTTTGACGTCTCGTGCGCTAATACCAGCGTTTATATAATAATAATTTGGTGTTTTCTCTGTGTGTTGCAGGAACTAACATTGGTCACTTTTTTTAAATAATTTTAAATATATTTTAATAAATATATTTTTTAATAAAACAGTGAGTGTTTATTCATATATCCATGCATGCGTTAACGTTATTCGTATGGGGCGGGACTTTCCTGCTCGCGGGTAAATGAATCAGTTACCGTCGTCGTTGCGCTCACCGCCACTGCCGCGCGTTGTACTCATCTTCGCCGTTGTGCTCGTCGTCGCTATGGTTTTCATCGCTATAGAAACAAAAAATAATTCATACATATTCGTTTCTTTACGTATGACGCGTAAAGTAGATGCAATGCGTGTATAGGACTTACATTAGGCGACGCTACTTATATAATTCCATATCTTATGGACGTTCTCTAGCGCGCAAACGCCATCGTTGCTGTGAAACGCGCATCGTGGAGCATTCGCTGAAGACATAGACTTCAGATTAGGAACGTCGGTATCATCGTAGTCGTCCACGGTGTTAGGCGTGATCCCGCAATAATCATCGTCAACGTCGTAGCCGCCGTCGTCCTCAACGGTTCGAGCATTGTTGATCCTTTTTCCCTCCAGCTTGTACAGATCCCAGATATCCTCGACGATTATATCCGGTAGTAGCGACAGCATCCAGGTTTTTTTTTCCGCACCTTTCACGATGGCGAAGTCGATGTTCGCGAGTGCGCTGGCGAGCAGTCCCGGAAGCTTCCAGTATGGAACGTAGCGATAGGGCCAGCGGAGCCCGTGATGATGCTTCGCGAGCCAGGACGCTTGACATTTCTCGAACGAATTCAGATGATTCCAGAAGTATGGCGGTTCGAAGATCAAGTGACTGATCGTCGGCGTTTCATCGTTATTGCTGCTGTCGTTGTTGCTGTTTGTGCGAATCGCGATCTCTTTCACGACGAAGTCACGTTCGGTTTTGAAACCTTGCATGTCGAAAACGGCGAACATCGTTACTCGTATAAGTAGTAGCGTCGGTACCGAAACAGTAACTGAGGACTTTGACATCGACATCATCGTTTTAAAACAGTAGCAGTATTCGTAGTAGTAGTAGTAGTATTAGTAGTAGTAGTAGTAATCGTTCACGCACGCACACTATATTAGTTTGCGTACCACGTTGGTTAAAGAGTTGTATTCGACTATGCGATCGTGTATCATCAAACAGTACGCGGTAGTATTAGCGGCAACATTTTCTTTGCATTCGAAATCTATTCGCACGCCCACCGTAGCGCTCTTCAACGACTCGTTTTGCCTAGAACAATCTATGATTGCAATAGGCGCGTATTGAAATAATTCGATCGCGTTCAGCAACGGGTCTTCGTGACCGTAATACGATCGATGGAATTTCGCGTACATATCGTACAGGATCGCGTATTTATACTTATCGAAATCCAAGTTCAAGTCGTCGTATGGATACGCCTCGGAATTTAGGTACAATGGAACGTTTGTGAGATTTCACGGATCGAATGCGCTCGAGGATCTATCGGAGCGACTCTGTCGATCAGTTTGTATGGCGAACATTACGTATCGAGGTTTCTCGATTTGCGACGTAGCTTTCACAGTCCACGTGTGTTTCGTTGTCGCTTGCAGTAACGGGTACTCGTTCATGGCCCACGATCGGAAACTCATCGCGATCGGCCGACCGCTTTCCAGCATACGCAGCATCGATAGTTTATTCACTTCATCCAAAACGACGTGTGGCATACGCCATTGAACCTTGCGTATCTCTAGTTTCGGTGTCACAGTGGCGGATGTACAGTGTATCGCGTTCGTATCGACTCGCGATCTAATAAGGATCAGCTCGTGCCGCGCGTTCATCACGATGTGTTTGTAATCCTTGCAGAATCCTAATACCATGTTCATGTGTACGCAGAATTTGAAAGAGCCTGAATAAAAAATATATTTGTCGTAGTCGATGTTATGGTTTCAACCGGCATTCGCAAGCACTTTGCTTCTATCGACCGACAATGAAACGTAATTTTTCAACGTGGTAGTGATCCCGGGATTTCGGCAATGATCAATCTCGACACCGTTCAATTCGTATCGAATCTCATCGAACATGAACGCTACGCAATTGTTGTCGAGAACTGCGGTCACGGACGTTGCCCGGTTTTTCGCATCCTGCGCTGCAAACGTGCCACGACCTTCGATGTAGAGAAAACTTTGGCACGGGAGCGTGTACAGATCTTGCTGCTGTATGGGGATTCTTATCTCATCGTTATTGTCGAACGTCGGGTTGGCGTACGGATTATACGTGTGGTACTCAATCTTCGTGATACGATTGTCGAAGGTTGGCGTATTCGCCACGTCCAGAATAATAGACATCGCGTCGCTCTCTCCGCTTGTCTAATAGACGACGATGAATCCTAGCGATCGTAAAAAACGCGCGTTTCGACGAGTCAACGGCTTTCTTATGCTTCTTACCGGTCTTCTTCTTATGGTTCCACACGTCTTTATTCTACTTCCACTTTCGCTTTCCGATGAAGTGTTGCGCCGATGACGCGAGACAGAGACGGCAGGAGTAGCAGCGGCAGCGACGATTGATGATTCGTACGTGTGATCTAACACTAACATACTACGCACACGCTACCTATCGCGCGAACGTCGTTGAACGTGCAGACGAATCGTTATTTCTTCCCCACGGAAATCTATAGGAAGATCGTACTGATCGACGATGCACAACGTTAGATCGCGTATTACTCGTGCGACGATCGGCAGGTAAATGACGTGTCGCGGAGTTTCCGATATCTTATATCCCGGCGGCACGCGAGGCGAAAATTCATGGATCGTGTGTACCTGTTTATCGTTTCTGTACGCGCCGGTAGTAACGTTGCGCGTTACTCTGATCACGTTAACGTTTATAATAATCACGGGTACGTCTGACTCGTGCCAGATTCTCGGCAATAAGACGCGATTCGGAGAAAATCCTAGCAACGAGCCCACATTGTCTGGTTTCGTAAAATCTACAAAGAATGAGCAGTATAGCTCGCTTTTCATGGTGTTGTTGTTAGCTCGTTGGATTATACGGTACTTGTCGCCATCGTCGTTCTCGTTCTTACCGCGTCTTTGAGGATATCGGTCGAATAATCGCTGCTTCAGATACTCGGCGATAGCGTCTAATTCGTAGGAGCCGTGTGGGATCGTAATGCGTTCATAAGCGGCGTCGACGATGGAGTCATTGCCGCTCTCATAGTTCACGATGAAATAGAATTTATCGTTGCTCGAGTCGATGTTCGGAATCGTGTGAAACGTCTCCAAGTCCGCGAGTCCTATTTCGTATTGATCATCACTCAAATCTAGCGGCGGGAAATAGTTTAGCGTAAGCACGCTGCTGCGACTCGTTAACGTGAGCGTGAACGACATATCATAGATTACACTCGCGAGACGGAGAGAGAGGAAGTCTTTATTATAGAAGATGTGGCTTGCCATTACGCATGAATGCATTGTAGCATAATCTTAGTATACATCATTATTAGTATTAGTATTAGTATATAGGCCATAATTCCATAGACTTTTGCTGTAAAAATTGCATGCATAAGCGACCGCAATTCATCTCGTCGAAACATTGAAAACGATTTTGATTGTACGTGATCATCGTACCGCGTCCGAAATAATAGATCAATTTTGGATCGCAGATTCCCAAAACTATCAAAGTATTGTCTCGCGTTCCACGTTTCGCGTACGCTATCCAGTGCGTTCCGGCGCCTCGGTTCTCGTCCAGATTCGCGATGCCGCATTCGTTGGTTCGTACGCGCGTGGGAAGCGTGTCGCGCATAAACACCCCTCGAAAGAACGGTACGCTGGCGCAGTAACGCTCTAATTGCAGGTTCGTCATAGGTTATTGCATTATCGCCGCCACCGTTGGCACGCGCCTACTCAATCGACGTTTTTTTTTTCTTTGATCGCAGTCGTCGTTGGCGTCGGCGTCTAGGATTCAAGCCCGCGCCTCGCTTGTACGGTGTCAGATGCATTCCTCGCCCTTCCATCGCCCGATGATGACGCAACGTCTCTTCCAGCTGTTTTCGAGACGCCTTGGAATCGTTGACCGCTTTGATTCTACCAGCCACCCACTGACCAATGCCCCGATAGCCGATAAAATAGGCAGCCCGAACGGAAGAAATTGAAGAAGGCGTAGTTTACAATGTCGTCGTCGTTGTCGTTGCAAAAGTTTTCTTCCAGACTTTTTATGCTTCCGTTTCGTCCTCATACCCATGCCGAGTTTAGTCTTAGCCTTCATCGTTGCCCACACTCCAGTCGCTGCGGCTTTTTCACCAAAGGTCGCGCCGTGCGCGAACACACGTTCTCGCGCTCGTTCGGCTAACGCACGATCGGCCTCGTGTCGTCCCTCCAAATCCTTTCGACGAGAGTACACGATATCGTGGTCGCGGCTCGCGGCGTTCAGAGGATTCACACTTTCGTCGCCACGAGCCACTCGCTTTAGCAAACGCGTTCCCGGTCCGCAGAACTGATAACCCGGAACACGTAGTTCGAAGGCTAAGCTTCTTTTTCTTCTTCTTTCTCTTCTTCCTCCTTTTCCTCTTCTTCCTCTTCTTCCTCTTCTTCTTCCTCCTCTTCCTCTTCTTCCTCCTCCTCTTCCTCTTCATGTTCCTTCTCTACTTCGGATTCTTCTTCTTCTACTTCAGACTTGCATGTGCACGGACACGGATCTTCGCTCGTACCGACGCAACTTGTTGTCGATGAACGCGCATAAGCGAAACCATTCGCCGAGCAAGCCCACGCTGGGTAACAGGGGGTACAAGTATAAGAAAATCATATCCTCGGTGATCGGCGGGGTGCGGACATCGGGTATCAGACGCGTTAGGGGCAAGGGTAGGGGCGGCGGCGGGCGCGGCTCGCGACAAGGTCGAGGATTGCCCATCGACGAATCGATGACGGTCACCGATAACGCGATCGATTACGTGTACTGAGACAATCCGAACGAATTGGTCGATAGATTTGGGTTGCTCGTGGCATCGCGTGCGGCAGGTCACACGGGTCACGATAACGAAATCGCATCCATCGTGGAGGAACTTCGCGAGGACAGATATATATCTTAAATTGAACGATCCGGTGATCGTCTCGTCAGCAGTGTTCGCACGCACGCATCGTCATGTCGGTGAACAAGTTTGGTACCTCCTTACGCAATAACAACAACAACAACAACAACGAAACGGCGATGATACTGATGAGACTATTGGCCGCGGTGGACGAACGCTTAACTCGGATAATCAAAACGGCTATCGCGAACGCGCGACTGGACGCCGAATATCAAGGATCTCAACTCGAGACGCGAGTACAACGAACGATATCGAATATCGTTAACGCGAAATTGTCTCAACTAGAGGACGATTTAAATAATGCGATGGAACGACGCTTCGATCACTTGAAAGACACACTCGGAGAGATCACGATGTCGGCGCCGACACCGACTGCGATAACAATCTCGGATCTGTACAAGCGAAAGGATCAACGAAAAGCGAGCGAGGGTCGACGACGACGACGATGATTATTGATCCTGACCCCGACGATAGTGGCTATGGCTCCGGATCGTCGAATGAAGACGATCGTTTGCGAAAGAAGTGTACCAATTGCATTTTACGAACACTCGAGGAACTCATACTACTTCTAACGCCCTTGTAACGTCGCGGCAATCCCCCGCCCACTCGCGAAGCATGAGCAAGGAGCGAGTACAATTAGTGAACGATTTACACGCTCCCGCGACACAAAATTTCCGACGGCGTAGCGTTGCGATTCGCGGTTACGATGATTTATGGCAGGCCGATTTGGTGGAGATGCGTCCGTACGCAAAGCAAAATCGAGGATATCACTACATACTAACGATCATCGATGCGTTCAGCAAGTATGTGTGGGCCGTATCCGTGAAAACGAAAAAAGGACGCGACATGATCGAGGCGTTCGCGACCGTGTTGCGGCAGAGCGATAGATGCCCGCGAAATTTACAAACCGACATGGGAAAAGAGTTTTACAACACGGAGTTCGAACAATGCGCGAAGACACGCGGGATCAACCACTACTCCACATACAGCGTGATGAAAACGTCGATCGTCGAACGTTTCAATCGCACGCTGAAAAACCACATGTGGAAACAATTCTCCTTGAACGCGTCCTATCGCTGGGTTGATCTATTACCTGCACTCGTACGCACCTACAATCATCGCAAACATCGAACGATCAACGCCCGACCCGTTGACGTGACCCCCGCGACGCGTTTGTCGTTCGCCGCGAATGAGCCCCTCTCCCTAACCTCCGCATCGAAAGGTGTTCGACGACGCGCGAAATTCAACGTCGGTGACAAGGTACGCGTGAGCAAGTTCAAGACCCTCTTCGAGAAGGGGTACACTTCGAACTGGTCGACGGAGGTGTTCGAAATCGTAACCATACAACGAACGTACCCGTTTACGCACATTCTACGCGATTCCGCGGGAGAGCTGATCTCGGGTGGTTTTTACGAGTACGAACTGCATTCAGTCGCGAATCCGGACGCCTATCTGGTCGAGAAGATTATTCGTCGCAAAGGAAACCAGGTATACGTTAAGTGGCTCGGATTCGATTCATCGCGGAACTCGTGGATACGCAAGAAGAATATTCTATGATTCGCGATTATAAACGCGCGCTATGTTACTGAAATAAATAAATAAATAAATAAATACATATAATTACATATACATTGTCCGTTTATTCAATTATTCTCCTCGTATATGCCTACAATTAATCTTAATAAAAGAAGGAAAAAATATATACATACTAATACGAATATAAATACTTTTTTTTTTACTATTCTACGCTATATACATATATTAGATATTTGTAAATAGATATTTGGTATTAACAAAAGAAAGAAACGCTTACAACGCAACGTATATACAAACATACTATACAACAGGATTCTCAAGGGGCTCGTCGGACTCAAGCTCGATGCGCTCGTGGGTCTTGAGCTGGGGGATTCGATAATATCCCAACGGAAGGGTGCTGACCCGATCGGCTAAAATAAACCGCTTTTCATCGAACGGACTGAGTGTTCTTTTCCCCACTCACGGAAAACACATCGTGCCGGTTTGATCGAATGTTGTTCTGCCGAACCGCTTTCTCGGTGAGGTCGTTAAGACAACGAATGTAATCGTCGAATTGTATACCGTTCGCGACCACGTGTCTCCGCACACCCTTCACTTTTTTAGTCTCACTCGTAGACCCCACTGCAGCCTTACACGTTCTAGTCGCGTACATCTTAGACTTAGACCTCAGTCCGACGAACTCAGTCATCAAGGCGCCGTTATTCTCATCTTTCACTCGTGTCGATTCGGTCGACGTCGCACTTCATCGTTTCATATACATCATCGCATTCCAGACTATACATTAAACTGTCGATGTCGGTGTACAGGACCTTACACTGATCACCGAACTTCGCACGCATATATGCATAATTATTATTATTATTATTATTATTATTATTTAATCAACGGGAGAACCCTTTAGAATACAAATTATCACAGATAAGTCAAAGATTTAGTGAAATACATAATAAAAATAAAATACAATATAACAGAAAAGTAGAAAGTAAACAAAAACAAAACCAGTCTACATAAGGCTGCAGCGATACACAATGTTAGGCAGGTAGCAGTCGCCTGAACAGCTGATCCCGGAACGATGCGAGGGAGGCTATGAATAAATCTAAGTCCGCAGGGCACTGGTTTAACTCCTCCATAGCTCGGTTTAATGGGATCGGCGGTGTAATGGTGGTAATCCGGTACGCGCGGTACGAAGAGAGGCCTAGGACGCAGTGACCGTTGCGGGGCATGAAAACTAATCAATGAAACAAGCTCTAATGAAATTCGTACAAGCATTCTTTCGATACGTCGAGCATACTTATCCCCACGTATATTGGCTTGTCGAACTTTACTTTTAGTTTTCGCATTTCGATGGCCACCAACTGTTCCGAGAAGATCGTACGACTATGAAAGTTCGGCCTCGCTATCAGCGCTTTCGTGCCGTAACGACCGTCCCACTGAGTTACCAGTCGCACGCCTACGCGATTCCGCACTTTCTGCATTGTTTTACCGTACACCGTATTGTTCATTAATTTATAAAGATTCTTCTGAAATTCACTCGTGGTGCGCGTCCTCAAATCGGTGTTCAATTGGATGTAATCGCGCAACAAAGGCGACTGATCGAATCGCAACACCCGATGAATTCGCGTCACGCGTAAACCGTGTCGTACGCACTGTTTCAAGTAGCGATAGTGGATGACGTATCGCTCCTTATCGTCGAGCGTGGCAAGCAGCTTGGTCTGTTTTCCTTCTGGCGCGTGCTCGCGCACCGGGCAGAATGGTAGGTCGGCGTGCGCGTCATGAATCTCTTTGGGGTATTCGATGTCCACCTCCAACAGGTATCCCTCGGATTCCTCGGAGTCCTCGTCGTCGGGCAGGGATGACACGTCTAGCGCGGCCACTGTCGCATCGTCCAGCCATCGAAACCCTCCTTGCGGCATAGCCTGCGACATCGCCCATCCGTACAAGTTGTTGACGTCGAAGTACATCAGATACGTTGACGCCTTCGACTGTCGTACATCCCTGCAGGCAGGTGTTTGTTGTTGGCGTGCACGTACCTGTGCGAGCACTGACTCAGACCACCGCATATGCCAGGCTCCACGAACAGTAACATGTTAACGTCCGTCAGAAGCTCTAACCGTACGCCCGTGTACTTCAGCAACGCGTCTCACATGAAACTTGGAAGTGTGAAATAATGCGCAGGATCCAGTCATAACTCGCGATACAGTCGGTGCGGAAACTTTCGAATACGTCGGCGAGTAACAATACGTCCGTTTTTAATATAAATCGCTGTACTCGCCCAATGTCTGTACGCGGAAAGAGTTCCACACGTTCGCGGTGTGCGCGTAATCGGTCTCCGACGCGGCGCTATCGTTCAGCCGGTTATAGAACGCTTCGCGGGACGGTAAACACGTATCGTTCAGCTTGGCGTACGACGATACATAGTCGTATGGGAAGACGCCCTTCCTTGTTAGGAGATTGAACTGATCGTCCGACAGGTGTTGAAACTCGCGTCGTAGAATCGCGAGTCGTTCTTTACCAAGATGCGAAGCGAGTTTCTCCAGACTAGCGGCTAAGAACTTCAACGAATCTACGAAACGAAACTTCAACCCCCTCTGCCAATCGTTGCTCTCGGCGTCGATTCCCTTGACATGCTTGGTGAACGATATGTACCGCTCCTTCGTCACCGGCAGCAAGTCGATCTGTCCCTAATCACGAAATGCGCGTCGTATCCGGACAGATTATGGAATACGACCGGTATCGTGTACGATCGCTGAAACTGCAAGTTGCAAGTCACGTGAGCCGCGCCTCGGTACTCGCCCGCCGAGTGGCAATGATCGCGCACTTTTTTGTCCGCGTTGACGAAAGGTTGCCCGCATACGTGAGACACGCTCGCGTCGTTAAAACTACGGAACTGTTGATTCGTCAACGGGTTCATCGGTTTCGCGTCCCGCAACCACGAATACGCGATGTCCGCAAAGTCTCGAAGTTCCTGCACGAACCATTTCACGCACTTGGTTTTGTGTCGATATGCGCGATAACGACACAGCAACGCGTCGGTGGAACAATGTATATAATACCCAACGCTGTACGCTCTGTGTTGCTGGTACGTATACGTACGACTCCGCTCCGCAGGCTCGACATCCTTAAGCATGCACTCGAAGTCCGCGTGCACGACGAATGGCGCTCGTTCCTTGTTCTTGAAATTTTTGAACTGCAACCATCTATCCTTCGCGGACGGCAATTCGATGGCGCATTTGTTCATACGTTGACAGTCCACGGTGTGTTTCGTCAATCGCTCGGACGGATGGAAGAAGCTGAGACACCTGCAATGGTAATAGCATTAATAATATACTTAAGAATAAATAATATATCGATCGAAATATTCCATATTTTACTCACCTTTCGCAAACGAATACTTGACCTTTGTGGTTGCCGAGTTGTTTCGATATGAGCCTCGACATGCTTCGAATGCACGCGAAATGGTATCGTTGAGAGTCCTTGGAGTCCTGTGCCAGTAACACGTTCGCGTGTTTCTCTCGCTTATCGTCGGTCAGACGCAGAGGCATGCAGCTTTTGTTGGCCCAGGTGTACATTCACCGACATGTGATTCACCTCTCGAACTTTTTCAGCTGATTTAATGATACTGGGAGACTCACAGCGTCCGTGCTAAGTACCGTCGAGTAATGCGGTACGACGTGTACCTGCACCCATGCGTAGTAGCAGGATACAAACTGGCGACGATGGACCATAGGAAGCACGCGTTGTCCTCGCTGTGTACATTGACCACTGCCCTTTTAAGAATGATCTCGCGTGGAAGTGGTACGGTCGCAACCGGCGCGAAGAGGGTTATGCTTATTAATGTTTATTAGGAGGTTTAGCACAGCCCTCAGAGCCCATCCACTATTGCGATCTTGGAACTCCTCGATCGCCACTAACGTGGGAGCGACCACGTACTTCGAATACCACTCGCGCACGCTCGATGTTCTGAATAGTACGCGATTTCGCGTACCAAATCTTTTCATGTCCATATTCTCGTTCAACATAAACTCCGCGTTCAGGACCGCATTCACGGACACACCAGAATGTTCCCTGATAGCGTCCGTGACACGCGAGAGCACCATTCGTCGGGCACCCTTCAAAAATCGACGCAGATCGATGTATCCCACGTTAATTACAGCACCAGTCGAAATACGATTCCGAAACGCGGTTTCCACATCCTCCCATACGATCTTAAGTGTCGTCGATCGACCCGAAACCCCGAGCCCTACTCGCGAAAATCGTGCCCGCACGATCATACGTAATGTCTTTGTACGCGCGATTAGCGATACCAGACGCTGCTCCGGTGTCACCGATACTCCTTGGCCGCAAGGATATTCGACGATGAGTTGCAAGCACGCGTCGCACCGATCCATCCAATCCCTGTATTCCGCAATGGTTTGTAAAAGCGCTGTCATTTGGTAAAGAACATTGAACGCGTTCATGAATACCTCCATGTTTACTTCTCTTCATTCTACTTCAATATTCAATATTCAATATTCATATCATTTCGATCAGGCACAAGTGGTTGATGCGACTCTTCCACGTGATGCGGTGCGCGTCCGGACATCGAAAACCCAGGGGAAGAATAAGGCGTGACAAGTGTTGTTGCACAATTGGAATCGGATGCTCGTCCAAAAATCGCGATAATTCGCGGTACAAGAATGTTTTCACTGCGGTGGTTAACGTTTGAGGTCGCAATACTTCGTACACTACGACTGTACCATTCTCGATGTCGTGTAGCAGCGTTAATGGTGTACACACTATCGCGGTAAAATACTTCATCCGTTGCTAATGCACATCCCTGTCACCGACGATGCAATATAATGTACATTTACGTACAGTACTATATTGTGCGGTATAGCGCGGCATTTGACGTTTCTCGGGTGAGAATCGCACAAATCCTACTTAAAAGATCCTACTTCGCGACGACTCGCTTAATGAAAGCACACTTAACTCGCCTCGAATTTTATGTCTCTCGATTACAAGTGTTTGATCGTCCAACTGAGGTATCGTGGATGAAGGGTACGCGTTACCATCATCGTCGGAAGATGATGATGACGTAAACAATGCGTCTCGTGCGTCCAATTCGTCGAGTATCCGCGCTATTATATTGCGGACGTGTGTTCGAGCTATTTCGAGGCTATTCTTAAATAATGACAAACGTTGATGCGTATTTTGTGATATTCGTTCGATGTTCAAGTACTCGTTAAGATAGAGTAAGTATTCGCTACACGTTATTAGCCACTCACTGCATTGCTCTTCGGTAGATAGGAGTGGAATCCCGGCCGTTAACAGCTCATACAAATTTATGAATAAGTCCATATCTCGCAATAATTTTGCATGTAACGTCTTTCAAGATCTTTACCGAACGACTGCGCGGCTCTGATTGAATATCTAACCATCTACCCTAGCCGAGATTCATGAGTCGTTATCGCCCCGAATTCTTTTCTTCGCTATCGCGCTCGTTCTCTTTCACCCTCAACGACTCAATCAGATGCGTTACAATGCGTATCGAATTCGCGCGCTCGTGATAAGGGTGTTTATACCCGTCACGGTGGTCACCATCTTCAAAATACGTTGGCGATGTCCGAATAATTATCGCGCTATACTTCCGTATGCGTGATCATACAGCAGCCACCTTAAAATCAGTGCTCAAATGCTACTGTAGCGGTCAAGACATACGTTACTACGAGGAACGCTTTAAGAATTTATATCATCTAAGTCTATTGCATCTAAGATGATTACGTATAAGTCGACTGCAGTTGTATCAAAGTGTTGTATGTGAAAATGCTTTGAAGAAGACTGCTTTTGAAGGAGATTGCTTTGAAGGATATCGTCAGTCGTTCAGCGCACCGAAAATACAATCCAACAATACCGTAAGTTCCCATTATCATATTTTAGTGAATCGTTGTGTTAGTAGTTTTGAGAATTATAAGAAAAATCGGTTTCACATTATGTCATTGCCCGTGAATTTGAAACGTCCAGCTACAGCTACGATCACCGCTGCTGTGACACCTATCCATACCTCCAGCCCGAAAGTGTACGTGACATGTCGAAATGTCGCGGTTCAGACCGAAGAAATTCGAGATGGAGAACTTCACGAGGCGAAAGGTGTTCACGCTGGTGACATCTTTTTAAAAATTTTTCATAATGCTGACACCATACTCGATGAACCACCGAATGACCACTACGGGGATGAGCAGTTTTGACTGAATCGACATGCGCAGCGAGAATTTTTATTAGACGATGACGACGACGATGATGATGATGATGTTTATGTACGTGCAAATATATATCAGCGGAATCTTGCGGGTGCTCCAGAAAGCGTGGTTTGGCGAAACTGCGTAATGGCGAAAAAGATTGATTTTGACGCCGTTTCTACGAATGCGGTATTGAGGCTTCAGGCTAGCGATATTTCAGTTCAAACTGACCCTGCGCAAGTTCCTGTAGATTTATTATTATCTGAATTATTTGCTGGCGATGTTATCGAGTAGGGTAATTAAGTCAAATAAATTACTAAATCTTTAAAAATCTTAATATTAATATGTCAGGTTTACTCACCTATCTTCCACCTTCCCCGTGAAATAACATACCTTTCAAGTATTTGCATGTATCGCGATTATGAGTGAGATAAGGGCGTGTGAAAGAGTGTGAAATCATTTTCGTTGGCAGATGTTTATACGCGACGTTGCATTCTTTCGCGAAGCGATTGCGCTATTTAGATTAATCGATCGCGAATAATTATCGGGATAGGGCGTCGAATTACATTTCCTTGGCGAATGTTTATACGAGCGCGACGTTGCATTCTTTCACGGCGATCGTGAGACGGTTGCGCTATTTAGGTTAATTAATAGTAGTAGGGCTAGGCGGTTTCTAACTCGGGTCCTCTGAGGGGGGCGCGGGGGCGGGTGGAAGTGTGGGCGCGCGGGGGAGTGCGGTGGGGGGAACTATAGGCGCGGGGACAGCGGGGAGTGGAAGACTGGTTGCGCGCGCACGAGCCGCGGAGTGGGGGAAGCCGTAATCGTGGAGGGGATCAGTCCAGGCCGAGCGGCCGCGGAGACCTCTCCAGACCTGCCCCGCCGTCAGAAATTTTTTCAGAGGGGGAATGACCTGCAGCCGAAATTTTTTCATACCTAACCGAGGGAGGGAACGACCTTGGCCCACCCCGAAAATTTTTTCACCCTTGGCCCACACCGATCTAGCGAACCGCCAAGCGCAAAGAAATAATAATAATTTATCAGAAATTGTTTCGAGCGACGTTTTACAAATCGCATATTCGGGGAGGGAAAGAGACGGCACTACATAGTTGTAAAGCTAAATTAGGTGGAGGGAAAGAGATAGCACAATCGCATGCATTCTAAAGCTAACAGTATTTCAAAATGTTTTTCAATCTTAACGTCGCAGCGTATCGCGAGTAATTTGACTCCCCTGGAGCAGCCGTGCGGGATGACATCATTTTCGCGGCTCGAGTCACAGAATTATGCGGTGTCAGGAGAAATAATACTTTTGGGAACGTCGAATCTTAGAATTGAGGAGAGAAGGAGGGTAAATAAAATGGAGAAATAATATAAGTTTAAGAAATTTATTTTAATATTAAAGCATGTAAAATAGAATAATAATTTAACAATTTTTCTTCCTACGAGCATCAGCCAGAATATCACTGATGGCACATGCTACCAGTTCGCAATCTACGAGATACTCCTCGTCGTAATATTCGCTATCGCGTATGATTTTAGCAGCACTGCGCGTATCTAATGTTTTGCAGGCAACACCGCTCTGTTGCAACACGTTAACAAAACATTCAAATTTTACTCTCACATCTTCCGCAGTTTGATGCAACCGCGGATACACATAGCTTACACATGGCTTAAGATTACATAAAAATGATACTGTATTGGGTTTGAAATACAGCGACTTTTCAAGTAGCGTCATCTTTACAATCGGTGAATTAAAGATCCGAACAAATTCCAATACTAACTCATCAATCTGCATCGAGTCAGGTTCAGGCAATTGTGCACGTTCTTCGATGGATGATTGGCTGTCGAATAGCAGATTCCATGTATGCCATGGTAATATGAGATGCTTCCCATGATTGTCACCGATAAGAACTTCTACATCGGCCATAGGTCCTACGTTGATTGCAATTTCCAAATACTTGCTACCCACGGATGTTAATGCGTATCTTCTGACCATGATACGCGATGCTCGGCGCGGACTAAGAGAACAATCAAAGCTATGAAATTGTCCGCTCGTATCAGGAATAAACATAAAAAATTTCGAGAAGTTATGAAAATTGAGCCATACCTGTTGAATGTATTCTCCTTGCACGTAGCCATACTATTTTCACCCATCATTGGGACGGTATAATTTACGCGTCCAGCGTTTCTTTCGGCACTGGTATTATACAGTTTGGAACACTGTCTGTTCCGTCAAAAGTTGTTGCGACTGCTGAGCGATTGATGGAATAACGTCCGGGAGCCGGCTTAAATAGAGGCTAGTTGTTTCCCCCCACCACAACATTTTATTCTAAAGCTGCCAATTTTCCAGAACGTTTTTCAATCTTAATGTCGCAGCATATCGCGCGATTGCATGTAATGTAATCCCCATTCTCAAGGATAAAAGTCTCGACACGTGTTGAATGTAATATAATACTTTTGGAAGCGTCGAATCCTAGAATTATGCGGTGTTGGCAGAAACTGTGCCGGGTGATCTTGCGCGCTAATTCGTCATACGCGTGAATCATGGAAAGAATTATGCGATATCAGCAGAAACTGTATAGAACAGTGTTGGGACGGATCGTCGTTTTTGCATGCGATGCATTAGAGGGAGGGGGTACACCGAAAGAAATAGACAGAGACGCCAAGTCGTGGTACCAACCATAAAAGCATGCTCTAAACTGCACAAAGCGTCAAACACGTTGTAACACATTGCGCGGATAATACATTACATTACATTTACATTCCATTTACGATCATGGAAAAATTCGCACAAGTGGAACGCCAACTGCGGGATCAATCTGCACGATTGATTTCACGCGAAGAATACCTCGCGTGGGAAGAACGGTGCAACGAGTGTATCGAATCTTTGGAAGAACACAGCCGAGTCAAACGTCCTCGATTATCGATCGGTGTTCGACAATCGCTGGTTGCTCGAATCGCGCAGCTCGAAGGGCTGAAATATTCGTTGCGCGGACGTTTCGTGCGCGAAGGTGCCGGACATTCGAGCACGGGACTTTTGTGGCGCGAAATAGACACTGCGTTCGATAGCCGCGTATTAACTGGTGCCGTGCTAAATTCGAATTACATCGAACCGCGCAACTTCCTCCAGGATGCGACAGCTATTGTGTTGGAGCATGTGCAGGGTCCTTTGAGGAAACATCGAAACCTCAATGTGAACACGGTGTTCAACGGCGAATTTGTGGCAGGTGACAAGCATGCTTGTAAAAGCATCAATACCCGAAACTGCGAACTCTTCGGTACATCCGATCTGCAGGAGTGGTACCAACGATGTGTCATCGAACCAACCCTGGCATCGCTGGAAGAGTTCCAGGAACGCGACAGCGGATGGGCATTGACGAGAATCCTGAATTTGACCGTCAATGTCAACAAGTACAATCCGCTGCGCGCGGGGTGTCACTACAAGTTGCCGCGGGAAATATCGCTGAAGAAAGCGACGATTATCGTGCAATCCCCGGACAACGCCTGTTTCGCTTGGGCAGTGGTCGCCGCTCTTCATCCCGCGAAAAGAAATGCCGATCGCCCAAGTTCATACCCCGACTATGCTTCAGCACTAAATCTCCAGGGCATTGAATTTCCAATGTCTCTGGAGCAGATTGGGAAGTTTGAACGGCTGAACAACGTCTCAAAGGGCCAACAGTCTTCCCACTGCGCCTCACCAGCCAAAAGAGGGATCGGCACGTCAACCTGCTCTACACGCCGAACCAAGAGCACGGCGATGTAGGGCATTTTGTACTGATCAAGGACTTGTCCCGGCTGGTGAGCACGCAATTGAGTAAGAAGAAGGCAAAGAAATTCATCTGTGATCGGTACGTATATGAACTTATGAAATGTTGAAATGTCTCGCGAAACAAATTAAATAAAATTTTTTTTGGGTTTACAGATGCATGCACTATTTTGGATCTGCGGAGAAGTTGGAGCTTCATTCGCTGGACTGTGGGAAGATGAACGACTGTGCCATTCTGCTGCCCAGCGAAGGCAACAATCTGCTCAGCTTCGACAACCACTGCAGGAAGGAGCGACTTCCTTTCGTGGTGTACGCAGATCTCGAGTGCATCATCGAGAAAACGGAGGACATTCGGAGGGGTGAGGAGGATCGCAAATTGTACACGTACCAGAAACATAAGGTGCATAGTATCGGCTATTATATGCATTGTTCGTACGATACATCGCTATCGATGTATCGATGTCACCGCGACGCGGATTGTGTTTCATGGTTCGTCGAAGAACTGAAAAATTTTGCAGACTTTGCCAAACCCGTCCTGACCAGTAATGTTCCCATGCTGGATTTAACCTGCGAACAGTGGACGACATTTCGCAATGCAACAGATTGTCATATTTGCGAAAAGCCATTCGAGGTTAGCGATATACGAGTTCGCGATCATTGCCATCTATCCGGACGGTTTAGAGGCCCGGCACATTCGGAGTGCAATTTAAATTATAAAAATGCGTTTTACATCCCCATCGTTTTTCATAATTTATCCGGCTACGATTCATATTTTATTATCGAGGAAATAGCTACCGCTTTCGAAGGTCACGTTGACGTATTACCCATAACTAAAGAAAAATATATTTCCTTCACAAAAAATGTCGAAGATACGACTGAATCAGAGTCGCGAAATTGTATTAAATTGCGATTCATCGATTCGTACAAATTTCTCAATACCAGTCTCGACAAATTAGCATCTTTTCTTAGCACAGATAAATTAAAAATTTTACGATCCAAATTTGAAACATTATCCACCGAGGATTTCAATTTATTGACGCGAAAGGGTGTCTTTCCGTATGAATACCTTGATTGCGCGAACAAGCTGCAGGACCCATGCTTACCGCCGCGCGAGTCATTCCACAGTTCGTTAACGGGCGAGACAGTGTCCGATCGCGATTACGCGCACGCCGAGACTGTCTGGCAGCGTTTCGACATTAGAACCTTGGGTGAATACAACGATTTGTATTTGAAAACAGATGTCTTGTTGCTGGCAGATATTTTTGAAAATTTTCGCGAAAGTTGCATCAAGAGTTACGGATTAGATTCGGCACATTATTATACTTTACCTGGTTTCACGTGGGATGCCATGCTAAAACATACCAAAATTACATTCGAATTGCTCACAGACGTCGATATGGTCATGTTTGTCGAACGCGGTATACGCGGTGGTTTAAGTCAATGTTCCGGAAGATACGCACATGCAAATAACAAGTACATGTCATCTTACGACGCCACGGAACAGTCATCGTACTTGATGTACTTTGACGTAAATAATTTGTATGGATGGGCAATGTGTCAACCCCTGCCATACGCCAAATTTCAATGGGTCGAAGATGTTGCAAATTTTAATGTGTCTTCCATCGCTGTCGATTCGCCCACGGGATACATTCTCGAGGTAGATCTGGAATATCCACAACGTCTGCACGACGCTCATGCCGATCTACCATTCTGCCCGACGCGTGCCAAACCACCTGGCAGCAGACAGGACAAGTTACTCGCGACGGTATACGATAAGCAGCGTTACGTTATCCATTATCGCAACCTGCAGCAGTGCACGCATCACGGTCTTCGTATTACAAAGATACACCGCGTGCTTCAATTCGATCAGTCCCCCTGGCTCTGCGATTACATCGAACTCATTACGCGGTTTAGAACAAGCGCGACAAATGATTTTGAAAAAAATTTATACAAATTGATGAACAATGCGGTATTCGGTAAAACTATGGAAAATGTGCGAAATCATGTGGATGTAAAACTTTTAACACATTGGGAAGGTCGATTTGGTGCGGCGGCGATGATCGCGAAACCGAATTTCCACAGCAGAAGTGTTTTTTCGGAAAATTTAATAGCCGTTGAATTGCGAAAACTCGAGGTGAAATTCAACAAACCGATATACGTGGGTATGTGCATTCTGGACATATCAAAAATTTGTTTATATGAATTTCATCACGAGCACATGACTCCCCTGCACGGACAAAATTGTAAAATTCTATACACCGACACAGACAGTCTCATTTATCACATTAAATGCGAAGATATCTACGAGACCATGAAACACAATATCGATAGATTTGACACATCCGATTATCCCATCGACAATCCATATAATATGCCGCGTTTAAATAAGAAGGTTCCGGGGCTGATGAAGGACGAAAATAACGGTGCGATAATGACCGAATTCGTAGGTCTTAGAGCGAAAATGTATGCACTCCGCGTAGACGGTAAAACAGATACGAAAAAGGCGAAAGGCGTCAAGACCAACGTCATAGCCAGGACGATAACTTTCGACGATTACGCGCAGTGTTTGCACAGGGAGATCGAAATGGTTCGCAGACAATCATGCATACGGTCGAAATTGCACAAAGTGTACACCATTTCGGAATCGAAAATCGCTCTAAGCCCACACGACGACAAGCGATATATCGTACCCGATTCGACCGACACTCTGCCCTGGGGACATTATAATATACCATTGTAAAATTCTTCGCGCATGTATAGAAATTATTATATTTATTAAAGCATTATAAATGGTGGAATTATGCATAAAAATAAAATTGAACCATGTATATGTATCATTGTATTTATTGAACCATGTATTATTATGTTACAATACATTATTTTTATTTATCCAAGAATTGTGCGATTTATCAAACCCTAGCCACTTGACGTATACCATCCCCCTTCCTACGCAATACTTTTTCCACTAGATACACATCAGGATCGGTGACGAGTTGCAGCTCGTGTTCATAGAATCCTCCGGCAACAGGTTTTCCACAGGAATCGAGGAGCAGATACGTTGCGGGATTAGTTGCCTGTACTTTGGCTATCTCGAACACCTCCGTTGTCCAATTCGGCGTGTAGCCTTTATCGAAGATGGTTTTAAATTTGCTCACGCGCACAAACTCGCCCAACTTGAATCTTGCCGGAGCAGCGATCTTTACGTTGCTGTATACGGTGGCCAGCAGCTTATCGGCGATCACTGGGGTAACATCGCAAGGACGCATTCCGATGGTTCTATGTTTTCGCGCGTTATACTCTGCAAGTAGACGCGATAGCGCATCGGTCCATCTGTAGGTTCCATTGAGCGTAAACAGTTTCCACATATTGTTCTTCAAAGTTCGATTGAAACGTTCTACGACAGAGGCCTTCATCACCGAATACGTCGAATAATGATTAATGTCATGCTTTGTCAAGAGTTTCTGCACATCGGCGTTGTAAAATTCTTTTCCTTGATCGGTTTGCAAATTTTTCGGATATCGATCTCTAAATATCTTTGCAAACGCTTTAGCCACCTCAGCACCACTTTTAGTCTTGAGCGGTACCGCCCATGCATACTTGCTCAGCACATCGATGACGGTGAGTATGTAGTGGTGACCTTGGTTGAATCGCGAGTATGGACGCATTTCTACAACGTCAGCTTGCCACAGATCATCGTATCCATGCACTATGACTCGCCTCCGCGGGAAATGTCTTCGAGCTGGAGCATGCAATTCCTCGACGAGTTGTCGCTTCTTGTGACCATGGTTTTCTTTACTCTTGGATTTCGACGATGGCTGCATGTTTGATCGCAGAGGTGTCTTTGACACGAATGATGCGATAGTTATCGTGTACGCGCATTATGTGCGCCCCATCGGTCCGTTGCCAAGTTCAACCGTCTCGCATGATTCTCCTTCGCAGCGCTGCTGCGGGATAGAATTCGACGCCTGCGATATCTTTTGAACGCTGTTTTGCAGCGCCAGCATCTCTCTCTTAAACATGATCAGCTTCTTCTCTAATTCTTCCTGCTGCTCTCTCAAAAGTTTAATGCTCTTTTCCACGTATAGTTTATTGACGGCATCGCTATCAGCCACCGGTTGAGCTACGCGTCGTATCTTGCGTGATTTTGCATCAAAGTCGGCACCGGCCACGCAAAGAGCGTTGTGTCGCATATAATTTCGAAGCAAACCGTTCCATTTGTAATAATCCATTCTAGCTGCGCCACTCTTCTCGAGCGATACTCCAAATTTGTTGATCGGCATCTCGATGCATACAGTGCGCATCATCGGTGCGCGGTTTTATTTATAATGAAGCCTCCCTCGTAGAGTTCCTCCACAATCGACAGAATTTCATTGTCGTGCGAGTTGTTGCCCGCCTGACGCGACGCTTCCAGCAAACGGTATCGATCCACAAGCTCGTTGGGATCGTCCCAGCGCATGTAATCGATCTTGTTATCATTTACCACCATGACTCGCGGCGCCGTTAGACCTTTCCCTGCTTTATTGGTTGATACACGAGGGAGTAGCGGTGCAATTACATGTTTGTACTTGTATCCCTTGTTTCCTAATATGGGATTTTGAGCAGAATGACCACGTCTGTAAGCATTCGTCGCCAGCAGTATACTTTTGTATTTTTGTTTATCGGCATCGGTGTATACAGCATCGTCGGGAATTCTCTTGAAAATCAGTTCGTAAAGGCCGGGCGTTCCTCTGTATTTTACACCGTCGATGATTATATTATCAGCCTTGTCCATATCGAACGCCTTATCCCCAAGCATCATTCTACTATCGCCAAAGTATACGCCGTACACAGTGTCTGTGACAGTTTCTTTATCCCTACTTATGATTGCGTCCATATATTTTTGTCCCAGGGGACCCAAATGGCTGCGAAACGTTTCTTGTCCCGCGGGTGTTTGAAGTTGCTGTCTAATAGATGCTGCAAACGACTCATCGAGAGTAGTTTCAAAAACATCGTCATCATCATCATCATCATCATTGGTTGTGAGCAATTGTACACTGGGAAATGTATTTATTGGCGGGGGAGGAACCGGGGATTCGTTTGATGCAACATTCTGCCGTTTTCGCTTCGATTGAACTGGTGTAGAGGTTACGAGTGAATACTCCGATGACGTGCGTGGTTTCCTCTTTCTCTTACGCGATATGCTCCATTTCGGCAGGATTTTTCTTTCCGGCGTTAATGTTTCATTCCCTTCAACGTTTGTGCTCATCAGCGGTGATATTTCAGCTTCTGCCGCTGCGGTATTTTCCACAATATGTTTTAAGGGTTCGACAATAGGTTTAAAGTATCTCTCCAACGCGATATCTTCCTCCATCTTGCCGGTCTTCAAAGCCTGATGTTTCTTGCGAATGGCTTCGCTGGTTCTTGCAATTTCCTTCGCTATTCTCTCGCGATCCTTAATCTCCAGACTATCGATATCGATCATTGTTGCACCGCAGACGTTGTTTTCCCACCGACGTGTTGACAATGATTGACCATCTCACGGTACGGCAAACTCGTTAAATCCCTTTCTGTAACGTCCATTGGACATCGCGCTATCCTTGTCTATCACCACGAAACCATACTTCAGCTGCCAACAATTACGACACAAAGCGCAGAAATCCTCGTAAGACATATCAATGTTTACATGATCGTTGTACACGTGTTTCAAGTTGGTGCCATCCTGCTTAAACAGAATCAACAGATTCGCATTGTCGCGTATAAGATGTTTGGGAATCTTTGCATATGTCTGACAGAGATAGAAGCAGTCAACGTTCGAGTGGCGCCCCATTGCAAAGTATTCCCTTATCGTATCTTGCTTGTCGCATGCCACGTCATCAAAGATAAAAATGGAATTCGGAAGCGATTCGCTCGGTGTGATGACGTCACTGTTATTCGAAAATGTGAAGTAGCCAATTTCATTTATCGGAGTCAATAAATTCTCCAAATACTGATATTTCGGCTGTTGCAACGATTTGGAATACACGTACACGTTCTCGAAGCGGACGCCGTAAGGACTCTCCAACAAGCTCACCAGCACGTTGGTCTTTCCACAATTTGATGGACCGCAAATAAGGCAGCGTATGGTGTTTGGCAGCATGCTACCATGTCTGCGCCTTGTTTTCGAGGACATCATTTGCGATTTATCGTCAAAATTTGTCACGCGTATCGTCGCAGGTTGCCGCACGAATCGCATCCTCGCTGCGAACCGCGAAAATGATTTTTGATACATCGAAGCGGTGACGCGCCCTATTTATAGGCCCGCGCCGAGGCAAAACAGCTCAGTATTCGAAATGCTTCTCGTTCTGTCGGATAATTGCGATATTCGAGACCTAACCTCTGAGCAGTTGAAATATATACCAAAGATTATTCTACTGCGCGAGTTTGGCAAGCACATTGATCAGTTGTGGGACAGACTCCCCGAGCATATAAAAGCCGATTCTGAGGTTCGGCAGCATCGTCGGTGTCTGGAACATTATAATCGCCCTTGGCAGCGAACGCATATCGACGGTCCAGCACCACTGATTAAAAACTGTGGCGAATGTCGCCGACGAGAGTAAGGAAAGGTTGCGGTTTGTTAAATCGGGCGATAAACGCGCTACCTGTCGAATTACATATCCCGGGATACCAGTTTTGTGGTCCAGGAACTCGTCTGGCAAAACGATTGGCTAGAGGCGATCAAGGTATCAATCCGTTGGACGCAGCGTGTCGCGAACACGATATAGCGTATTCGCGCAGCAACGTTCTCAGCGAAAGGCACGCGGCAGATAACGTACTTGCTGACAAAGCGCGAAAACGCATCGTTGCGCTAGACTCGACTCTGGGCGAAAGAGGTGCTGCTACAGCTGTTTGGGCAGCTATGAAGGCCAAGACAAAAATCGGAATGGGGATGAAAACTCGCAAAAGGACTGCAAAGAGAGCACCGCAAAAGCGGATTCTTCCAGTGGCAAAACGGGGTGGTATATTACCACTTCTCCCGCTGCTAGGTGTTCTCGGATCACTAGCTGGTGGAGCGGCGGGGATCGTCAAGGCCGTAAACGATAATAAGGCGGCGCAACATCAGCTGCAGGAAATGCAGCGTCATAATCGCTCCATGGAAGGTCGCGGACTTTATCTCGCGCCATACAAGCGCGGACAGGGAATATCGAAACGAAAAAAAAAAACGCCGAAAAGAAAATAAAAATGCCTGTGGGCGTAACTACAGATGTGCAATTGGCGGAGTTGGCAAAACGTATGCGTATTCCATTTTTTAGGGGTGTTTTTATGCGTAATGCGCTACCTGCCGGAGGAGTACGACGAAACGAGAGCGGCATCGTAAATTTGGATAACGTCGAGGGGTCGGGGACTCATTGGGTGGCGTATGCGAAGAGAGGGTGTCGAGCTGTATATTTCGACAGCTTTGGAAATCTTCGACCGCCCAAGGAATTGGTGCAATATCTGGATAAAGATGCTGTGAAGATTGAATACAATAGAACGTCTTATCAGCAGTACAATCAGAGCAACTGTGGACAACTGTGTCTACGCTTTCTACAGACGATCGGTACCAAATTTAAGGATTGACTTCCCGCCACTCTGATTCAGTACTAGTCGAGCAGTACAGCTCGGAATATGTCGTTAACATTCACTCTAACCGGCAAGAGTAGCACCCTCGCGGTAAGCTACTTTCCACCCATAGATTTGAGCAACGATGATTACGAGCTTGGTCTAACAACCTTTGAAACTTATCATACGATACCGAACATTGACTCGAGTAACGATAAATTCTACTTCGCCGTAAACTATGACACCAACAACAACATCACTCGTGAATACATTGCGATTCCCCACGGGTCCTACGAACTAGATGCTATTGCCAAGTATTTGAAACAGCGATTACTCGAGCGGTATCCTCAAAATCTCGGTGGCAATGATGACGACAAGTATCCAATAGTGTTGCGGTCCAACAATAACACCATGAAAAGCGAGCTATACTGCTCGTTCGCCGTAGACTTTACAAAGTCCAATAACATTGGATCGCTACTGGGATTCTCGACGAATCGAGTATTAGAACCTGGACGGTGGCACGAATCGGACGATCCAATTAATATCATGAACGTAAACATTATTCGCGTAGAATGTAGCGTGACCGCTGGTGCGTACAACAATGGGAAGCACGTACATACGATACATGAATTTTCTCCGAGGGTTCCACCAGGATATAAGATATCGGAAACGCCCGCACAGATCATTTACCTTCCGATCACCGCACGGGTCATTACGGATCTAACGATTCGCGTTGTGGATCAAGACGGACGATTGCTCGATTTTCGAGGTGAAGAGATTACCATCAGACTACACGTACGGCGGCGACGACGATAATACGCGTGGTGCGAACGAAAGAGATGCTTGTGTTGAACGACATCAGAAACCCGGTTCATCCGAGCGAAATTGTTTGCAACAACAACAACAACAACAACCGCAACAGCTGTGATCACGCTAAAACGAAGAGGCTCAGTGCTGCGAACATTGCATTTTTGAAATCAGTGGGATTCATTGTGCGCGTTTAAGTTGAGAAAATGGTTGACATTCTAAGCATTGGAGGGAGGCCGACGTTTGATGATCGCATCGTCAAGCTCCAGACTCAGACATACAACCCGTACGTCAACACGACGTTTGGATACAGCGATGAGATAAGAATATCTATACAGCATCAGGATTTATACACATTGCCGTGTGAAAGTTTTCTCTACGTGGAGGGGAAATTGACGATAAATAAGCCAAATGATGCATTAACGGTGACGTTGGGGAATAATTGCGTGGCGTTCTTATTTGACGAGATTCGATACGAGCTGAATGGCGTGGAGATTGACCGCAACAGAAACGTTGGAATAACTAGCACGCTTAAAAACTATGTATCGCTGACATCTGGCGAAGACAAAAATTTGGAGAATGCAGGATGGGGCTTGAGAAGGCGTAATGGGCCAATATTTAAAAATTATTTCAATTTTTGCATCCCGCTCAAATATTGGCTGGGATTTTGCGAGGGCTACAAACGCGTGATTATTAATGCGCATCACGAATTAATTTTAATACGATCGCGCAACGACAACAATTCTCTAATAGGATCGCCGATGTTGGAACCAGAAATTGAATTACATAAAGTGCAATGGCGGATGCCTCATGTAACGCTGAACGACGTTAATAAGCTATCGTTGCTACATACTTTGGAAAGTGGACAAAACCTAAGCATTTGTTTTCAATCGTGGGATTTGTACGAGTATCCTCTCTTGCAGAGCACGACCAAGCATTCGTGGGCCGTGAAGGCATCTGCGCAGCTGGAGAAGCCGCGATGCGTTATCTTTGGTCTACAGACTAATCGAAAGAATGTGATGAGCGAAGATGTTACTGAGCTCGACAACTGCAAACTGATCAATCTAAAACTTTTTCTCAACTCGGAATTTTACCCGTACGATGATTTGAACTTGGACTTTGACAAAAATAGGCACGCCATCTTGTTTCATATGTATACGCAATTCCGTAAATCGTATTATGGATATAGTTGCAGCGAGGCATTATTCACCGTGGCCGAATTTTTACAATTTGGCCCCCTCGTCGTAATTGATTGCTCGCGACAAAATGAGTCGATCAAGAATGGTTCCGTGGACGTGCGCATAGAATTCGAATGTAGAGAGAATGTGCCTGCAAATACTACAGCCTACTGTCTGCTTCTGTACGATCGGTCGGTTGAATACAATCCGCTGACAAACATGGTGCGAAAAATCGTTTAAATTGCTGCGCTACTTGCTCGCCCTCTCCTGTGCCAAAATTTCATCGTGAAAATCGCGATGCTATACGAGAAAGATCGCATTCTCCCGCCTATTTCGGAAGCGAACGGACCTCTAAATTGTACCGATAATGGCCATACCGACATTTGTTGACCTGCAAGGGTTCATCGTTGATGGAAGATTTGTTGTCAAGGAAGTGGCTGTCCTGCGAAAGGGAACAATTCTCTCGCACTATATTTTTGGGAGTTCGATGCCCCAATATCTTCTTACGAAGTCTGACAAATCAAGCATTCGGTGGTTGGTGGCAAAACATCATGGGCTGCGGTGGGAAGATGGAGACGTTCCATACAGTATGGCTAAACAGCTAATTACGAAAGCTGTTGCTGATGCGATCGATGAAGAAGATGACACATCCCATATCGTATACGTTAAAGGGTTGCAGAAATGCGACTGGCTTGCGGACTTCCTCGATGAAAATACGAGAGCGGACGTGGTCATCGAGACACTGGACATTGACTACGATGATATCATATCTCTAAATAAGCTAAATGTAGTTAATACTCTGCGATGTGGCAGACACGCAAAGAACTGTGCATTGCAAAATGTATTTAAAATATTCAACTGGTGGTCTAAACACCAGAGAGAAATGTATAAATAAATATAATCAATTTTTAATGCATAAATGTTTTTTTCTCCACCCATCCTCAACCTCCTGCATGTGATGTACGCTAGATTAAGATGATGGTTTTAATTATTATGTAGAAGTGGTACCATGCGCGATCAGAGTGGTACCATGCGCGATCAGAGTGGTACCATGCGCGATCAGAGTGGTTCGATAGACGTTCGATACACGTTCGATACACGTTCGATTGACGTTCGATACACGTTCGATTGACGTTCGATACATGTTCGATACACGTTCAGAGTGGTACGATTGACGTTCGATACATGATCAATGTGGTTCAATACACGTTCGATACACGTTCGATTGACGTTCGATACACGTTCGATAGACGTTGAAAGTGGTTCGATTGATGTTCGGTACGTGATCAAAGTGGTTCGATTGATGTTTGATACACGTTCAGAGTGGTATGGTCGAATGATTCGTCCAAAGAAGAAGGGGGAGAAGATGAGTGCGAAGAAGAAAAAGGAAAGGGTGGTCAGTGAATAATTCGAAGAAGATGCATTGAAGGAGAGGATGGTCAGCGAAAATGCAGGTGGAGAACAATGGTATCTTACTTTTGCAAAGCTATGCAACTTCAGGCATGGATCTACGTGCGGGAGCTTGGAGATGTAGCGAGACCAGTTGCATTCAAACGTTGTGACATCGAGCATCTAAAAGTCATTTGTACAACAAGTACAGTGCAACAAGTACAGTGCAATGGGACTAACGAGAATTGCGCCGGAGTGCGGCCCCGAGGTATGTACACAACAATATTTTTTACATTTATCGCGTTTAACCGTTGAAATCGTGTTCGATCTCGCGATCGTAAATATTATATCGAGGTTTCAGTGTTCTAGAAATCTCCGCCAGAATCACCGCAGTGGTCGCCAGATTGGGGCGGCCCCATTTGGTCGCCCCAACCGTCGCCGCAGCCTTCGCCTTCGCCTTCGCCTTCGCCGCCGCCGCTGTCGCCACCGTCGCCGCCGCCGCCTCCGCAGGTATGCAATACTTTGCATTGCTTTGTACGTTTGATGTTTATTGGGTTTAATGTATCCGTATTATATCGATATTTGTGTCTTTGTTCTATGACATACCACAGCTGGACCTGCGGATGCGGCACGAGCCACTGTATGGGGTCGCGCGGCTGCGGCCATATCCTAGAGGAGCTCGGCGACGGCGGCGGCTGTTCATTTCACCGTCGCCCCCATCCCCCCCTTCGCCGTCGCCACCCCAATAGTTTTAAGTTTTTTTTCTTATTTTTATTTTAGTTTAGTTTATTTTATTTTATTCTTTATTCTTTTTTTATTATATTCTTTTATTCTTTTATTTTATTATTTTATTATTTTATTATTTTATTATTTTTATTCTTTTTTATTATTATATTTGTATTCTATTTTATTCTTTATTCTTTTTTTATTATATTCTTTTTTATATTTGTATTTATATTTATATTTATATTTTATTTTATTCTTTTTATATATATTTATATTCTATTTTATATATATTTATATTCTATTTTATTCTTTATTCTTTTTTTATTATATATTCTTTTTTTATTATATTCTTTATTCTTTTTTTATTATTTTATTCTTTTTATATATATTTATATTTATATTTTACATGCTTTAATATTAAAATAAATTTCTTAAACTTATATTATTTCTCCATTTTATTTACCCTCCTTCTCTCCTCAATTCTAAGATTCGACGTTCCCAAAAGTATTATTTCTCCTGACACCGCATAATTCTGTGACTCGAGCCGCGAAAATGATGTCATCCCGCACGGCTGCTCCAGGGGAGTCAAATTACTCGCGATACGCTGCGACGTTAAGATTGAAAAACATTTTGAAATACTGTTAGCTTTAGAATGCATGCGATTGTGCTATCTCTTTCCCTCCACCTAATTTAGCTTTACAACTATGTAGTGCCGTCTCTTTCCCTCCCCGAATATGCGATTCGTCGCTCGAAACAATTTCTGATAAATTATTATTATTTCTCTGCGCTTGGCGGTTCGCTAGATCGGTGTGGGCCAAGGGTGAAAAAAATTTTCGGGGTGGGCCAAGGTCGTTCCCTCCCTCGGTTAGGTATGAAAAAATTTCGGCTGCAGGTCATTCCCCCTCTGAAAAAATTTCTGACGGCGGGGCAGGTCTGGAGAGGTCTCCGCGGCCGCTCGGCCTGGACTGATCCCCTCCACGATTACGGCTTCCCCCACTCCGCGGCTCGTGCGCGCGCAACCAGTCTTCCACTCCCCGCTGTCCCCGCGCCTATAGTTCCCCCCACCGCACTCCCCCGCGCGCCCTCACTTCCACCCGCCCCCGCGCCCCCCTCAGAGGACCCGAGTTAGAAACCGCCTAGCCCTACTACTATTAATCTCGAATAATCATCGGTGTCGAATTACAGCATCCGCGTTACATCCTTTCGCGCCTTATCTTTCGCGCCTGCGCACCGATCCCCGCACGTGTCCGGAGATACCGCGGCAACGACACGTGTTCAAAGTATCTTAAACATCCAGCAGGTGGCGCCAATAACGGATCTGTGGGGATTTTTCATCGATTGGCGGTGTCACCAAATCAAATCTAGGCATTTTTCATCGATTGGCGGTGTCACTAAATCAAATGTAGAGACTTTTCGCTGCAACAGTTGGCCAATCACCCCCACCACCGCCAACGGTTGTGCGCGCGACGCCATCTTGAAATCCCCCTCTCCTGTGACGTCATCCCCCTCACCCACGAATTCGGTACCCGCCTCACCCCTCACCAGCCTCGCCCAAGAGCGCGGTACCCCCCGCCCCGCCTCACCTCTCGCCGACTGGCTTAGAACTCTCATAGCCTACTTACTTGCGTCCCCTCCGTTTCTATAAGCTCTACATAAATAGTCTATTAAAAATTTTGGGCGACTTACCTTGTTCATTAAGACAATAATTCAGTGTCCTATATGGTGTAAAAACTCCTGACATTTAAAAAATTTGGAAAAGTTTCCTTATTTTACACTTGACAGGTTATGATTGTTTGACACTAGGTTACGTTTATCTCGACAGATGTGCTCTCTGTCTGGCTGTCACGTGGCAACAATTTGTTACGCGATTGGCCGAAACCATCATCCAATGAACGACGTCCCTGAGAGACATTTCCTCACCCTTTCATGCTCCCCTCTTGCTCACACTTGACGATGGAGAAAATATCTTAACATAAAATTCGGCTAATTGCAACTTTACATCGAAATATCTCAGCTCATAAGGCACGTAGGAACAAAATGAAGACACTTTTCTTATGTAAATCAAACCCAAGCTATCCATTAAGACTATTCAAAATCTAATCGGATCAACCATTATTGAGATTCGATAATCTCAGGGTTTTGGATAGCGGGTCGTGGCGTAATATAGACACTCTGTGTTCGCGCTGCGCATATACCTATATATACTTGGCGCGAGACACTAAGTACCGTGTTTCTTGAAAGCACATGTATATATTTCATACCAACTTTTTTCAATCTCTATGGTAATAATAAACATTGGGTATATCTGGATTTGCTTTCATTTTATTAAAAATACTTTAAAAAGAAAATGTTTTTTTTTCACGAAACAAGACTGCCTAGTCCCCTTGATCAGGGATATCCACGTAATCCAAATACTCATATGTTGCAAGTCGCTCGTAATCTCCCTTCGATTTTTCGTTCTATAATCATCACCGTCTCCTTCTTTAAGCGAAACCGAAATCTAAAATCCGCATCGCCCCACAAATCCAAACGATTTCTTCTCACTTTAATGATATATGGTCGTTTAATTGCAAAAGATACTTCTTCCTCTTGTTCACCCACCAGATCTTCGAAAATGTTTATATCGACGATCATATCCATTTTTCGTTAAAGCACTTTTGCACAAAAAATAAAAACCGCTTTGCGTCGTCTGTGTATAACGTCCAAAACAGTCCTTGGGCATAACTCTATTTTACATTTTCTATTTCCCCACCACTGCAAAAACGCACTAATTGGCACTTCTGGCAGATCATTCTTAACCGAGGGGAAGATACCAGCATGTGGCAGTTACCTGCCACATAATTGTAAACTGGAAGATAACCGGGGGTGAAGAAATCTGTCGTAAATCTTTCTTCAAATTTTCATCTATTCGATATTATCAATAGTTCGGCGAGATTTTTCCGTTGAAAATGAGTGCCAACACGACACCAAGCGGTCTATAATTAATTAAACATAATTTAAATGACTTCTGAATTTTACAAATTACTCGCACATTATGTACACTTTAAAATATTTCAAATGAACTCGTGTTTGGCCTCGTTTCTTTCGAGAAAATTTTTCCAATCAATTGCGAACACTATTATAAAGATCTAGCAAAAGGCACACAAATATTAATTTTTGTTAGTGGGTAGCTAGCGATTGCTCGCTTTCAGCTGGCAACGCGTGTGCTGACTGGTCGCTCGTGCGGTGTAAGCAAAAAAAAAAAAACAGTTCTGTGGATTACTCGCGTGCCGACAATTGTGGCGAAAAACGTCACAATGTTTTAAAATCTTACTTTACTATAACAAATATTAAAAATGACGGTCTCGCTGATCTACCTATGTATATTTCGTCTTCTGTGAAATGACTTCCGTATTCTTTTAAACTTTCAGCACAGCCATCAATAATTCGTTGATCGAAATTATACACATTCGTCATCGCCTCTTTGTCTCCATTTACCTCCATACTAAAAAATCCAGGGTGTTCAAGTCCAGGAATTTAACTGACCATTTTATTGGTCCTTTGCAGCCGATCCATCTATTTGGGCACTCTTCATTTAATTTTGTTTTTACACTAGCACTGAAGTGGGCATGGTTCATGTATGTAAGTAGGTACCACATATTTGTCCGGACTTCTAAGGCCACATTTTCTAGCAATTCCGGTAACACACACTGTAAAAATTCCGTGTATAATTGCCTCGTGAGGTGTGTGTGTGTGTGTGTAAAATGTGAGATCCTATTAATGTGTTTCGGATTACACCCAATCACACATTAATTCGGAATTGTCGCTGGAAGTTATTTTCTAAAATTTGGTGCGGGGTTTCCTCGGGCCATGAGTGAATACAGCGGAAATTAATTAGTTTTTAATAAAACTCTCTTCGTAAATTCAGCGTCCTCTTCAGATCTACTTTGCATTTCAATGCAAAAGGCACGCTGTTACGGATAGTTCACTTCTGTGATTTCTTGCACTCGTTGCCAATGGTGCGGATGTAAGCGCCTTCTCTTCATTTGTTGAAAAAATCCAACGCTGGTTGATGGAAACAATTAAGGGCTTATGCACACGGCGACTTTTTGCAGCGATACAGTCGTGCGTTCAAGAAACGCGCGAAGGGCAGCTGAAACAATTGCCAGCGATTGTATCGATGCGAACGCGCGTATTTAGTTAATTCCAGGTTATTAATTCAATAAAGTTTATTCCTTGTTTGTGTTTTTAATAGCAGTAATAAAGTCAACGTAAGCAGTGTTGTCTCGACCGACTCCATTGTGTTACTGTTGACGTCTTGACGAGACACCGAACCAGTCGGGCAGACGCGCGTTTGTATCGCTGCTGCATCGCGACTGTGCTACGCACGTGTGCAAAGGTAGACAGGCAGCGACTGCATCGCGCTAGCATCGCGACCTATTTGCGACTGTATCGCGACTGTATCGCTGCAAAAAGTCGCCGTGTGCATAAGCCCTAAGGGGAGAGAGTCATTTAAATTGGAAAAAACGAAGTTTTTTTTCTAGAAAAATCTACTGAACCAAATGGGGTAATGTTTTACATACATTTCATAAATACGATGAAGAAGTTACATACATTTTTTCACTGAAAATAACACATAGCTATAAAAATATTGGCATAGGTGGGGGACGTCTCTCCAATTTTTTTATTAAAATTGCTAACGCTTAGGAGCTATAATCGCTGAACAGTTACAAATAATGGAACGAAATTTTAATTACTATTTACAGGACCATATAGTGTAGCTAAAAGAGTGAAAAAATCAATCAAGCGAGAAATATCATTTAAACAAAAATGCATTTTCTTACGTTTTGTGGCAAAAGTGTCATTGCTCGATGGACACCACGAGAAGATGGTGGGTTCCTTCCATCAAGAGAGGATAAGGATGGGTTAGGAAGGATAGCATGGAGAAGACCATTTCGAATGACGGGATTAAGCATTGCATGTAAGAATGCGGTGGGAACGATTGCATTGTTCTGAAAACAGCACCTTCTCGTGGTTTTCATTAAACAATGACACTTTTTCAATAAATAAATCAACGAATAGACAAGTTGGTATTTACAAAATCTGATTATTATAAAAAAAGCGTTATTGGTCAAGAGTGGGTTGATAAAACTCTTCTGCAGGTATAAATGATACCATTAAGACCTGCCGATTTTATTTTTGGAACTCATTGAAGTAATAAGGGGTACGGGTGATATGGTTAGCCCACCATAATAGCGGAGCGCGCGGTTTGTTTACCTGAAACGCTGCCTGTAACAGCGTAGGTATTGCGACACAGCGAAATTATTTTATAGAAGACACTACAGCCAATATGGAATTATTTTTTTCGGATTTTTAAAATCGAGACCTCGAGCCGAAATTTACAAAATAAGAATTTGTTTGTATTTTTCATTATTGGAAAAATGATTTTTCAACCCGAAAAAATGTATTCAGGAAGGCCGATCCTTCTTAATTAAAATAAAAAAAGAATCAACTAAATACAATAAATAGTTTCCGAGTGCACACAACACAATTTATGCGGTGAGAATGTCGTCAGTTTATTAAAAGACTCGATGAGTCGTTGAATTTTCAACATGCAGTTGAGATACGGCTCTATTGCCGTTTCACAGGAATGAGATTTCTTCACTGATTGAATGCAATGAGTGAGCGAGACACAAATGTAACCGCATGGTTGTAACCACGTGGCGTTTACACAATTACATTAATTGGCGGCGCGTGAGCGTACACTTGAGCGATTCTAATTACTGAGCGAAACCGTGAGATTGAAACTGTGATTTGAGATACGTGAGATTGAAAGATGCAAAAGATACTTCGGTGATTTCAGGAGACGCGTGAGCAAACCGTTATGCGCAATGAGAAAACCAAAAGGCGAGTGAACATGGCCGAAAAGCCTGTCGTGTGTCCTTTCGATTCCCATAGAGTATCGATGCGGCACGCTGATTGGCGTATCGATCGTCGGTGATTGGCGGATCGCTCAGCGGTCCGTATTGCTGAGTGGTGGATGGGTCGTCAATCTGCATCGCAGTTATGAGTTCGTTAGGTGCTGCTTCGCGAGTGAGAGTGGCGGCATTGGGAATTAATGCATTCCCAAACACCGAGATAAAAATTCATAAGTACACCCCATTTTCACGAAAATAGGTAAAAATCGACAAATTCAAAGCCCTGTATTATTTAAACAAATTTGAAGCAGTACCTACTATAGTATTTAGGTCAACGCCTGCTGGGTGGTAGAGACATCCGACAAATGTGGTGTCGGCTGCCGCAAACATCCCATACAGAAGGTATTGATAAAAATGTGTGTAACCGGCACTGGCTTAAATCTCACCGTACTAACGCGGGAAGATCCCGAACCCGAAAATTCAAAAAATTCTGAAACTTTGTAGATATGTAGGGGATTTCCTTCTGATTACAACGCAATTTTTTTTTGCTGCCCAAAATCACTGTTAGGGGGTGAAATTAACCCCTAAAGATTCGGCTATTTTTCGATTTTATTTTGTAACACACAATCTGTAAGGGATAGAAATAAAGTTTCTAGACAAAAGTTACTTCTTTTAATTAGATCTATCAAATCGTAAAGGTTTTATCAATTGTTTAAACAATTAGAAAAAAGTTATAAACAAAAATCTGAATAATGTTTTCTAAAATTCGGGTTTTCACGTGAAATCTGAATTGGATGTTTAAATAATTATGAAACAGCATAATCCATATTTTTTTTCCATACAATTTCAACTATTGTTGTATCGCGGAACTGTGCTCCGCGACAATCGAAAAACTTTTGGATCCCATTGTAACGTACCTTAAGCTGCACGACGAGCAATGTTTTTCTAACTTTTATTAGGAAATAATACGCGACGCGTAGTAAGAAAGTAATATAATTTATATACTTTTGTCTCCAATTACACATGGGGAAATTATATCAGGTGGAAATAGAGGAGAAGAAGGGAACTGTTAGATATAACTTATCCTTATTAGAACTTTTTATTTTTAACATAATTATCGAACTTTTCTCTTATTTGCTTACCAAACAAGCGAGACAATGCAGGCGTTTAATAAGCGATTTAAGTATAGTTAGGTAACTTTGAAAACACTTGTGTATACCAGAAGAAGGAGGTATTGTGACTTTAGAATATAAAACAGAGGCTGTTGCATTTTTGAAAAGTGGTAAGAAGAGACGGCTTTCTTTACAATCTGTCCAACATAAATTTCGAAAAGTTTCATCCGTATATCAATTGTATAGGTGAGTGGTAAAGGATGTACTGTTATTTTAAGGTGCTTCGTATCTATTTGTTTCATATCTATGCAAAATTGCCTTGTTTTCATTAGATGGGAAGAAACGGTGAACAGGGGAGGGACACGTCGGGAAAAATTGTTACAAATTTCTGAATATGTGTATAATAAGTTTGTTGGCGGGATTGAAACTCATGCCATTATTCATGATTTGGACCTTCGAAGATGGGCCTTACAAGCTAATGAAGAGACAGGGTTGGAAAATTTTAAAGCATCTCGACATTGGATCTGGAATTTTAAGAGAACGTATAAAATAGTTTCAAGAAAAGTGAACAAATTTATTACCAGATCATACGGTACAGATACCACGCAATTAAATGAAATTGCTTCGACTTTTGTGAATAATGTAAAACCTCGTATTAGAGATATCGGAACAAACAATACATTCAATGCTGATGAAAGCGGATTCAATCTAGAATTACATTCGGACCGTACTTTAGCTGAACAAGGAACCAAAAGTGTTATAGCACTCGTACAATCTGTATCCGCTACTACACATAGCTATACTATATTCCCCACAATATCAGCTTCTGGGAAACTACTGTCTCCGCTATTTATTGTTCTGCAGGAAAAGGATGGTAATTTTGGTCCACGTGTACAACAATCTTTGTTTCGACCGTGGAATGTTTATATACAGGCGTCCACATCTGGAAAGTTAACAGGTGAACTGGTTATGGAATGGTTAACAAACGTATATCTATCACATGCGGGATCTCGAAGCGTTTTGTTATTGGATTCGTGGACTGGTCACTGTCCATCTACATTACGAAACGGTATACCAGCTAATCAACATGTGGAAATATTCACAATACCGAAAAAAACTACAGGAATGATACAACCGCTTGATGTATATGGTTTCCGGATATGGAAAAGCTTTGTACGAAAATTTTCCGACCTTGTATTATTGTTTAATTACGATGTGCAGCTAAAAGCAAGGAATAATGTCATTAAATTACAGTCTCTTATTCATAATCAACTTTCATCACCAAAGTATCACGATGTGTTTGCTTACGCATGGTATAAAAGTGGATATATTATTGAGAAACCAAATCAGTTTGAAAATCCAGTAGATTTCGCTTTTTCACAACAAGATTTAATACATCCACCTCGTTGTTCCATATGTGACAATTATGCTATCATACGATGTGCGTGGTGTAAGCAATATTTATGTTTTCAACATTTTTTTGAAGAGTTTCATCACCATGAAGAATAATTCATAATCACACAAGTGTTTTCAAGGTTACCTAACTATACTTAAATCGCTTATTAAACGCCTGCATTGTCTCGCTTGTTTGGTAAGCAAATAAGAGAAAAGTTCGATAATTATGTTAAAAATAAAAAGTTCTAATAAGGATAAGTTATATCTAACAGTTCCCTTCTTCTCCTCTATTTCCACCTGATATAATTTCCCCATGTGTAATTGGAGACAAAAGTATATAAATTATATTACATTCTTACTACGCGTCGCGTATTATTTCCTAATAAAAGTTAGAAAAACATTGCTCGTCGTGCAGCTTAAGGTACGTTACAATGGGATCCAAAAGTTTTTCGATTGTCGCGGAGCACAGTTCCGCGATACAACAATAGTTGAAATTGTATGGAAAAAAATATGGATTATGCTGTTTCATAATTATTTAAACATCCAGTTCAGATTTCACGTGAAAACCCGAATTTTAGAAAACATTATTCATATTTTTGTTTATAACTTTTTTTCTAATTGTTTAAACAATTGATAAAACCTTTACGATTTGATAGATCTAATTAAAAGAAGTAACTTTTGTCTTGAAACTTTATTTCTATCTCTTACAGATTGTGTGTTACAAAATAAAATCGAAAAATAGCCGAATCTTCAGGGGTTAATTTCACCCCCTTACAGTTATTTTGGGCAGCAAAAAAATTGCGTTGTAATCAGAAGGAAATCCCCTACATATCCACAAAGTTTCAGAATTTTTTGAATTTTCGGGTTCGGGATCTTCCCTTGTAAGCAGCATCCTTAAAAACTTAACGTTTCTAACACAAGATAATTGTCGTATTAATTGAATAAAATTTGTTTCACTGAAATGCTTATTTTAGATCTGAAATTCTTTGTAATTAGTTTGTATTAGTTTTACTAAATCTATGTCTTCTTCCAATAAATAATTTATGAATGTGATAGGTTCTGGAAGTAGTATTGGTCGACGGTCCTCCTAAGCGATTATCGTCTACCAGTGACATGATATCCGCTGTATTGTCAGTACAACAGTCAGCACTAATATGCAACAGTCTTCAAAGGCGTAGCGTGGCTGATGTTGGAGAAATATCGTTAGATTTACATCGTCCTGAAGATAAAAATCCACGTTATACAATTTATATTTTAGACCAGCCTAAAGTACATGGTACAAAAACATATGCTGCGTTTATAGTACCACAAGGAAAGTAAGTTCCTGTTTATTTCACGTAAATACTTAGCAGCAGTAAAAATTTAAATATAATAACGCATACTATACGCTTCTTACCATATTAGAGAAATAGATTGGTTATTTAGTACAAAAGAAGGGAGGCAACAGGTTCTTAAAAGCGCTCAACGAGATAGACTTGCGATTGTTACGCTATGCAGAGAACATAAATTTGAAAGCTGGGATGCTGTAAAAAGTGAACTTCAAGATTGCATTCTGAATTTGGCACCAGATGATTTGTCTGGCAAAGGCGATATTCCATTCTTATCGCTGAGTTCAGATGTAGGAGTAAGAGTGACCTGCTACGAGGGAAAAAGCGATCTTAGCGGTCCTTTTGTTGTGGAAGAAATCGAAAAAGATGGTTACGAGTTTAGGAGATTAGTGTTTTTAAACAATCCTTATGTTATCCAAACTGAAGCTCGCCTTAAACATGGTATTTAAAGTTTAGTATTCTAGGTATATATTCAAATATTTTAATAACATTCTTAGTTTGTGCGTCATTCTTTTCAGTGAAATCCAGACGTGGAAAAATGAAGAAAGTTATTAACCCGGATTTTTTAGCATGTGATCATCATTTATATATGAGTATCGGCGTTCATGCTGTAATAAACCCTACAGAATTTGATGAATGTATGATCGTGGGATTAGGTGGAGGAAGCCTCTGCACATTTCTATACAACTGTTTTCCTAAAGTACGCATATACTGTTTCAAAGTAATTGCTGATATCGTTAAAAATATTAGTAAAATATTTGATGGAATATGTTATTATATTTTTACAGTTGAAAATTGTTGCGGTTGAAATCGATGAGATGATGTTAAAAATCGCTACTGACTATTTTGGTCTTCCTGTCGATGATAGAATGAAGGTCGAAATTGCGGATGGCATCTGGTTCGTCAGCGAAAATGCAGCAAATGGGAAAAAGTACAAGGCTATACTTTTTGATGTAGATAGTAAAGACACTACGGTTGGGCTACGTTGCCCGCCAAAACAATTCCTAGAAATATCTATTATACGATCAGTTTCCGAATGTTTAACGGGCGATGGTTTATTTATTTTGAATTTGGTCAGCCGAGATCAAAATATCACGAGAAAAGTGAAAAATGATTTAATGTCTACATTTAAATCCATAGCGTGTTACTCTATGCAAGATGACGTGAACGAAATTATTATATGTTCCATGATAGAAAGCGATTGTGTCGAGTGGAAGAAGAAACTAAAAGTGTCTGCCACAACTTTAAATGAACAAGTGTCGTCGAGACAGTTGTTAAGTAATACAGATATATTTGACTTGTCGTCTTTTATGGAAAATCTGACTGTAGAATCGTAATTAGAAAGTATTATTATTATTATTATTAAGAGTGTAATGTCGTACAGTGTAACCTATATTCAAATTTTCCTGAAATTCAAAACAACAATAAAATTAAAGTTTATTATTATACTGCAAATCGTGAACATGTTTTGCATACCCACGTTATAGGTGCAGCCAGTCACATGTGTAAGAGCGTGCCCGCGATATTTACGATAGTAGGGAGACTGTTGTTACGAGCTAAGCATTTGCTCTGAGTTGGCTGGCACATCAGTGATGAAAAGATAATTGTTTTTGCAACTGACAATGGATCAAATATTCAGAAAGCTGTAAATGATACTTTTGGGGCTGCTAGACATATTTCATGGTATGCTCATTCGAACATTCGATCATTCGCTCATTAAACATTCTATTATTGCTGCTGATGAGTTACGGTGGGTCAGTGACCTTAAATTAATCCAAAGTATTGCGATACGTTGGAATTCAACCTTCGCGACGTTAAAACAATTTATTTTACTCTCCAAAGAAGTTGGATCGATTTTATTGAATATCCTTGCTTCACCTTCAATGTTGACTCCAATTGAACTAAGGTCGAAGCCAGATATATTAGCCGGTGAATTCGTTTTCGCGAACAGCGATCGAGGAGAAATCAGCCAGCACCATCTGATGATCGTGGATTTTTCAGTTGGAATTGCGTGGCCCCTGAAGGGTATGGTGTGGTAACGGGAACGTTGCTCGGCTCCGCCTGAACGTAGCCGTGTGGCTGTTATTTATTCTTAGCGTAATAATTGTGTGCGTAACGTAGCTATGCGTAGACCAATACGAGATGAAGCTATTGAGAAAGAATCAATGTTCTGACCAATAAAAATCCTGATTTTTTTCGGAGCTAATGCACACTTACTCTGATGTGTGTATTTCTACGCTGACAGCTCGATTTAGCCTACACGTCAGAAGCTTGGCACCATCCCCACCACTTCTGGCTCACTCTTGTTCTGCGAAGGCGAGAGCGAGGTGGAACGAGAACGAGTCAGAAAACGTTAAGAACAGGAGCACCGAGGCAGGCAAACTATGTGGTGGGAGAATACCCTTCACGAAACTCGCCGGCCAATATACAGGGTGTCCGCGGGAAGAATGGACAGCTGGATATCTCCTAAAGTATTGGAGATAAAAAAATAAAAAAAATATGGAATCGCATGGTTCGAGGGGTCCAATTTATTAGCGCAGACGAATTTTTTCTTCGATTATTATTTTAAAAGATACGATGGTCAAGTTCGGTTTTTTAAATGGAACTAATTTTTTTGAAGACTCATTTCATGGGCCGATAGTGCGTTCCAAGACAAATTCAATAAGCTATAATGTATACACTTTATTTCCACTGGTTTTTAAGATATTGCGCTTGCAAATTTACTAATTTTCCTTGGAAGAAAACCCGCTGGAATAGCAAGGACCGGGGACGGTCTTGCTGACGTCACGGATGGCCTTGCCTATTCAAACAGATACCTACCTGCCAAAGGTCTGCGCCGGGAATGGCAGGCCCAAAGGCTGGACAATTCTTTTCCGTCAGAAATGTAGGCACATCTGCGGTATCGAGAAGCGCACCGTTACTTTTATTTCGCACTTGCTTCTACGCTCGGATGGCCGGTTCTTTTGGGAGGGATGCAAGTTAGATTGGTTAGAGTTAGGAGGTGTGAAAGTTGCTAGACCAAATTTCAGCCATAGGGAGCAGATTGTATTAGGACCCACCAATCGGATTTGCATCCCTCGCAAACGGCTGCTCTCTTGAGGAGAGCCTCTTCACAGCAATACCTCCCCCCCCAATGCCCACCTGCTCTCGTACGGAATACGTCAACGCATGCTTCTGTTTCGATATTGGAGCTCGTGTTTATTCTCGAGAGATAAGGGATCTGTGCGAACTTTTAGGGAGGACCTCGCGTCGACAGCGGGCTACCCGTTTTCTTATTGTGTCTCTCCACGAGGCGTATTGACGGTGGATTGTAGGAGCGTAGATGTCTGGATGCCAGTTATTGAATTCAGGAGCCGATAGAAACACTTTATTACAAAACACACATGCACTATAATATTAAAGTAAATCGTATTCCTCTCGGGCAGGAGTACTGATAATGATCGAACTTGGGCCCTACTTCGCGCAGACCGATTACACGGAGGGTACTCGAGTCACACACTGCACATATGATACAGGGTGAATCTGGAGCTACGCCCGTCGAAGGATGCGGCCTGGTACCCCGTGACGAGGACAACCCGCAGCAGTGCCTCACCGAATTTTATGGCTTTTTCCGGAAAAAGGTATGAATCCTGAGCCGAACGTAGCCTCAATCTTATACATTGCACTCTAAATCACGTCGGAGCATTGATCGTATTTTATATAATTAGAAATAATCACACCAACTCATCTACGCCGAAAGTTTCACCACAATATAAACACAGACAGTAAAGCCTCCCCGCGGTTATATATTTATTAATTATAATTAAAAATAATTTCTTCATACAAATTTATATTAATATGATTCATTATCTAATAAATATTTTATTTTCATTTGAATTATTATTTTACTACGCTTTCGTCTGCAGATCGGCAGACAATAGACAGGCCCCTACGAGTCGACATTTTCACGGTGTCCGTACGTTACCATATAAGATCGTGCTGTAGTCATGAGCTGCAGTTCCGCAATATTTACACATGTGCACAGGTAGCCCAGGAGACATTGAATCCGCGTTGGTGTGTATTTTAACCCACAAGTTTGGACTGGGTGATAATAACTTCACCTCGGACGGTAATGTATGGACATGAAATTTTGAATTTGCTGGGGGTTGTCCTCGTCACGGGGTACCAGGCCGCATCCTTCGACGGGCGTAGCTCCAGAATCACCCTGTATCATATGTGCAGTGTGTGACTCGAGTACCCTCCGTGTAATCGGTCTGCGCGAAGTAGGGCGCAAGTTCGATCATTATCAGTACTCCTGCCCGAGAGGAATACGATTTACTTTAATATTATAGTGCATGTGTGTTTTGTAATAAAGTGTTTCTATCGCCTCCTGAATTCAATAACTGACATTCAGACATCTACGCTCCTACAATCCACCGTCAATACGCCTCGTGGAGAGACACAAGAAGAAAACGGGTAGCCCGCTGTCGACGCGAGGTCATCCCTATAAGTTCGCACAGATCCCTTATCTCCCGAGAATAAACACGAGCTCCAATATCAAAACAGAAGCATGCGTTGACGTATTCCGTGCGAGAGTAGGTGGGCATTGGGGGGGGGGGGGGAGGTATTGCTGTGAAGAGGCTCTCCTCAAGAGACCAGCCGTTTGCGATGGATGCAAATCCGATTGGTCCTAATACAATCTGTTCTCTGTGGCTGAAGTTTGGTCTAGCAAGTTTCACACCTCCTAACTCTAACCAATCGAACTTGCATCCCTCCCAAAAGAACCGGCCATCCGAGCGTAGAAGCAAGTGCGAAATAAATGTAACGGTGCGCTTCTCGATACCGCAGATGTACCTACCTAAGTAGCATTTCTGATGGAAAAGAATTGTCCAGCCTTTGGGCCTGCCATTCCCGGCGTAGACCTTTGGCAGGTAGGTATCTGTTTCTATAGGTAAGGCCACCCGTGGCGCTAGCAAGAGCGTCCCGGTCCTTGCTATTCCAGCGGGGTTTCTTCCAAGGAAAATCAGTAAATTTGCAATCTTAAAAACCAGTGGAAATAAAGTGTATACATTATAGCTTATTGAATTTGTCTTGGAACGCACTATCGGCCCATGAAATGGGTCTTCAAAAAAATAGTTCCATTTAAAAAACCGAACTTGACCATCGTATCTTTTAAAATAATGATTGCAGAAAAAAATCGTCTGCGCTAATAAATTGGACCCCTCGAACCATGCGATTTCATATTTTTTTTATTGTTTTATCTCCAATACTTTAGGAGATATTCAGCTGTCTAGTTTTCCCGCGGACACCTTGTATATGGCTTCGACCTTAGGGTTGCAACGAATATTCGAAAAATCTAAGAATTCGAATATTCGAGTATTCGAAGAAATTATTCGTATTCGAAATTATTCGAATTATTCGAATTATTAGAATTATTCGAATATTCGAATAGTCGAATAATTACAGCTCTATATTGAACTGCAACTGATAAACGAAATTATGGGGGAGTACATGACTACTGAAATCTCGAAAAATCAATTTTTTTTTAGTATTATTCGTTCTGAAAGTGTCATCCTTTGTGAACATTTACAACAAAGTTGCGCGGGGAAATTCAAATAATTACAGAAATTATAGTGCTGAACGTAACTGTTGTGCCCTGCGTGATGGCTGGCAAGGCTGGTAGGGGATCTGGCGAAATCGTGGGTTCGGAAGTGATTAAAGGATAAGAATCCACCGGGTGAACTATGTCAAGTTCGTTTAAACTCAAAGACTAAGTTTTTATTCAAAAACAACTAAACTAGAGTGAGGTATACAAGTAGGTTTTTAGACGTGTCACCCGATCGAGGGTCGGATCTTGAGTCTCCCGATTTGCGAAGGAAAACCGGTTTTTGTTTCGCTATTGGGCGTGGTGCCGTCGTTTCGCGTTACCATATATGGTCACGCTCGCATTTTTGCTGATTTCGTAGATTCGCGGTTGCCTCACGACTGACTTAGCTTAGAAACGTCTCGAAACGTTCTTGAGTAATATATGTATAATGTATAGAAGTGTGTATAATATGTGTGGTTGGGCGTTGCCTGGGCACGACATAAGCCATTGGACCGTCGATTAACGGCCTGCTGTTATAGTGAAAGTTCTCTGATTTCTGCGTTCAGTGTATTCAGTAAATCTTTCACGTTCAAATTCCTCTGTCATCGAATCATTTTTCAGCAGTGATGGTGTTGTGCTCGGTCGAACAGAGTCTGCGGTTCGCCTATCCTCTGCAGGCCTAGGCAAGGGTGTACAGAAGCGGTATTCGCGTAGGGGAGGGTGACGGAATTAGGGACACTTCAGGGGGTAGACACGTCACGTGACCTGGCCGATTTGGCAGGTCGGTATTACAGCAGGTTTTTTCTGCACAGAAATGGTAATACCCATAGATACGCGGCTGCCTGATGCACGCGAGAGGGAGCTGTTTGCTATTTCCGTATTCTATTCTGAATAAGGAAAGAAATTCTCAGCTGTTGCGTTGTACATGTAAATAGTTAAACGGAAGGTCTGATGGTAGAGCAAACGTAGAAAATTCATTGTACATTTTAATTACTTAAAATGTGCTTATGCTACAATATGCTACGTTGGCAGTAAGGAATTAGAAGTGAAAAGAAAAAATAGATGAGGGGATGTCCCCAGAAAATGAAGTTTGTTAGGTTAGACATTTTTTCATTAGCAAGACACTGAGGCAGAACATGAAATACACTTATTACAAGATAATTAAACGTCCTATGCAGAAAGCAGTTATGAACAAACATTATATATAAAATTGTGTTGGATGTTGAATTGGGCTAGTGAAAATGCGTAGGCTGGATGCGCGTGATTATTATGTGGTCCCCTCTTCGAAGTGACAGAAAATATAACGTATGTGCTATACCCGATTTCCTAAAGATACTGTTGCAGCGTAATAATAATGTTTCGGAAGTATGATAAAAAGTTCACAAATGTATTGTAAAAGAACGAAATAGCCGCGCAACATTTATTGTTATATAGCATATACATAGGTTTTATTTTCTGCCTCTTCGAGGAGGGGACCACATAATAATCACGCGCATCCAGCCTGCGCCCGGTCGGCGTCATGGAAAGGGGACCTCCTCCACCCTGCATTTCTGGTAGATGGGTTTCTGGCATTCTCCCGATTAAATTGACAGACAATAATTTAAATCGGACTATTTTTAACGAAACAGACTTTCAATTCTGCAAAAAAAAATTCACGTAATTTCCTTAATTATGGTCCGAATAATATCATTTTTGGGGCCAATTCGATCGAGAAAACGTAAGGAATCGATTGACGTCACTTTCGCGAAGATCTGATTAGAAATTGCAGAACTTCAGATTCGGCACTGCTTAGTGTGCAACATTGTATAGTCCCGCTGGTTTCGAGCGTCGAAGCCCACGAAACTCAGCGAGACACATGATTGTTGGTGAGCATCGTATTTGACGACTCTAGCTAGAGAATCACCCCGTATGAATGCTAAGAAACGATAGTGTGAAGTGGCGTGTGTTTCAATTGCACATTGACAATGTCGTAGATTTTAGGGCCTAGAATATTAGCTCCGTATTACGATGTTCTTCACCAGGGCACTGCATTAATGAATTAAAAAATAAATGAATTGGTCAATTAGCTAAAATTAATGAACTCTGCATGATTTTAATGATGCCTAGTTTAATTGCACTTACAAACTGAATTACTAATTATAATTAAAAGAATACTTTTTGACGTGCAATATGACGCTGCGTACGCAAATGGTTGGGCACGGATTATCGGGAAAGACCTACCCACCCCACCATTTTGCTTTCTCGCTGCGAACGAGGACCTTCGGGCCCCAGTAGAACACCCTTAGACAACCGAGAGCAATAAAACCGTGGGGTCAAATAAAATGTTCATGTTTTTGATAACTGTTGATGAAAGTATTACCAGTGGAGTTTTTAGGGTTTCTCGATGAAAATGATGCCAAACATGGAGCAATTCGGTCCATTTTTAGTAAACGTAGTGTGCGTCCTAATCATGTATTCGTAAGAAAAAATAGACCGAATTGCTTCGCGTCTCGACTTATTTTCGTGGACATAAACTCACCAATCCATCGGTGGTAACACTCTTATCAAAGTGTAATGAGAAATATGAACATTTTCATATTCAGTACTGGATGACTCAAGTCGCCGTCGACCGAGGGTTTCTCGCTGGTGCGGTATTTCACTCGCACTCGATTTACGTCGTTCAGTCTCTCTTGTCAAGCGGTTCGGACGAGGGCCCAGATAAATGTGAATTTATTTGGGAAACTAAAGTGGCATCATTCGTGACACCTACCCTCGAACAGATATATGTATGTACGAGAAGAAGCAATACAATTTCCCGATGACTTGAAGCAACATTTCAATAGGTAAATGCATGAAACTCTGGGATCAGGAATTCCCAACCAAGTGATGCATACATATGTAAGAACTGACGAAATTCAATAATAGTTTGTCGTCTAAATTTTACAATTAATGTATTTATTTGACGTGAATATAAAGTTTGACAGCAAAGTCTTTTTCGATTTGAGTTCTATAGAAGGCTGACTTTCCTTCGCCATGGAAAGTCCCCTCTTGTCCTTCGCGCTGGCAATCATGCGACATCGCTGAGTTTCGTGGGTTTCGACGCTCGAAACCAGCGGGGCCATACAATATTGCGCACTAAGCAGTGACAAATCTGCAGTTCTGCGTTTCTAATCAGATATTTGCGAAAGTGACGTCAATCGTGTAGAAATGTTATATTTTCTGATTTATAACAGAAGGAATTGAACGATACATGAAGTTTTTTTTATAACGCTCTGTCGCAAAACAAAAACGCCCGTCTCGTCAGACTCTCGTCGATCGAATGCCCTTTTCGATTCCTCTCCGCCCGGGACGTCGCCCCCGGACCCCTCGTCTACCTTCTTGCGTCTCCCGACGTTAGAATGCATCGCCTTTCAACTGTTCGTCTCCGGTATCGCCGCGATGAATTATCGTCAACCACGCCTCGTCTTTGCATCCAATCAAGGCCGGGCGACGTTAAAATTCGCTCTCAATCGATTCCTCATGTTTTCTCGATCAAATTGGCCCCAAAAATGATATTATTCGGACCATAAACAAAGAAATTACGTGAAAATTTATTTGCAGAATTGCAAGCCCGTTTCGTTAAAAAATAGTCCGATTTAAATTATTTTCTGTCAATTTAATCGGGAGAATACCAGGAATCCATAGGTGTCACTTTCATATTGATACGATGAAAAATAAACAAATTCTGTTTCTATATAATCGATGACACATCACCGAGCAACGGCGATCTCGCGCGGCTCGGGCCATAAAGGTTCTCGTCGGTTATTTGAGCTCCTAAGATCGTATTCAGATATATTGGCCGGTGTGTTTCGTAAAGCGTATTCTCCCACCATAGATAGCGCTTGCCTGCCTCGGTGCTCCTTTTCTGAACGTTTTTTGACTCATTCTCGTTCCATCTCGCTCTCGCCTTCACAGAACAAGAGTGAGCCAGAAGTGGTGGGGATAGCGCCAAGCTTCTGGCGTGTATAGGCCAAACCGAGCTGTCATCGTAGAAATACAAACATCAGAATAGGTTTGCCTTAGCTCCGAAAAAATTCAGGAGCTTTATTGGTCAGAACATTGATTCTTTCTCGATAGCTTCATCTCGTATTGTTCTACGCATAGCTTCGTAACGCACACAACTACGACGCTAACAATAAGAATAAATAACAGCCTCACGGCTACGTTCAGACGGAGCCGAGCAGCATTCCCGTTACCCCACAATACCCTTCGGTGGCCATGGAACTCGAACTGACAAATCCACGATCATCAGATGGTGGTGGCTGATTTCTCCTCGATCGCTGTTCGCGAAAACGCATCGACCAGCCGATATATCTGAATACGACCTTAGGATAAAGATACAATGAAAGAGGAAAAGATATTCGAAGCCCAAGATGAAAGGCCTTCAAATATACAAAGGAAACTAATAAATACCCGAAGCTAAATAAAATTTTAGTTTTAGGGTACACGCACCCTCCCCCAAACCTCGTGTCGATCGGCCACTGCGGCCATTCGGAGGTATATTATTTCATTTAAATAATGTCCATTGCTGCATAGGACCGTAAAGAATTATAAATAAATCAGGAAGTCAACTGTTGACCGATTTAGAGACTTTTCCTTGTTATATGTTATATATAGTCTTCCAATAGTCGGAAGAATAATAATAAGAGCAATAATTGCAAATAATTGGTGTAACTTTCACAATCCCAAAATAAGATATCAGTAAATCAATATTTCCAGTATTAGTAAAAAAGTTCCAATCTCTCTTTTTTTATTTTAAATAATGTGGCCATATAATTATAACATAAATTTGACAGCGATTTTAAGTGATGTATGTGTTACAGTAAAAGCGTTAATTTAGTAAATGTACACAGTTCCCAGCAGTTCCTAGTCAATGTATGCCTACAATACATATAACCTAACCTACAATCGTACGAAAATGCATAAATTGACTGCATCACGCTTTTACTGTGGCACATGTATCCAGCTAACGCTTCAGTTTTGCTATGATTCCACGTCGGCAGTCCTCCCGAGTAGGCGCCATCTCGTGTCCACTAGCTGAACTAAATTTGTCACGTGACTTGCTCTGTATTATCACCAATATGGCGGAACTCGTATTTGGGAATCCAATCACGATTTTTCATTATTCGTCCTTATATGAGCAAATTTTGGGCTGGGTTAGGACTCATTCGAAAGAGGAAGGTTCAATGCAGAGCGCTCTTCTCACCGTTTCAGTCACAAAGCTCTTTTAGTTACCTAAAAATACTTGGATTCTGCGGGTGTATTTTGTCGACTTTTGCTCTACTTTGGACACTCATATTATTAGATATCAACACAATCTCGTTGAACCATGAGAAGGGCGCTCTGCATTGAACCTTCCTCTTTCGAATGAGTCCTAACCCAGCCAAAAATATGCTCATATAAGGACGAATGATGAAAAATCCCAACCCCCTGTTTCGGGCCAGATTGTGTCGGTATACAGCGCGCTGCATTACCCGTGTCTACCCCCTTAAGGGAAAACTTAAATTGAAACAAAAGTATTGGCTCTAACCAGATTTACTTTCTGGATAATTGAACTTTGGTTAATTATCTACAAAGACAACACAAAGAATTATAGATACTTTAATAAACAAATCATCTTTTGAAAAAAGAACAAAACTCTTTCTGTCCGCAATTATCCGTAGCTAGCGGGGTAAATGCCGACGATTGCTTAAAGATATCACTTGATCTTTACTAAACGCTGGTTTTCTTCCACGTTGTGGGTCTGACTGCCAGGTCCCGGATAATGAAAAGGCGGGGACTATTTGAACGACAATTTCTAAAGTTCGTCACGAAGGATAGTTCGTCAAATCGAATACATGGCCTCTAACGCCCACCACTCAATGATTAATCCAGGCCTAATCTACTCATTAGACAAAGGAGGGAGTCGTTAAATTACAAATATATCTTTAAAAATTATAATTTATTCAAAATAATATCAATAAGATAGCGCATGATGACAATGAATTAGGCGATGTTTGTTCAGAATGAGAAACAGATAAAAGCAGAAAAACACACCACGACAAGTAACTGAACTCGCTTACAGAAGTCACATCGACTGACTCCAATGATCCCTGGAGCCCTGTTTATGTAGTTTCGAAGCAAGAGCGCCAATAATGGTGGGGTTCAGTCGGTTACAGTCGATCGATATTGAATCGACGCGCAGAATAATGATGGAGTTCGCATATCGTTTTCTAAAAGAACAGTCCGCGTATAGGAATAAAAGAGATGTAAGCCGATATAGCTTATAATTAAATGAGCATAATAGTAATATGGAATCCATAATAACTAGCCCATTGCAATGTCTGTGAAGTTGGCACCCCCAAATTCGATTTTTTAAAAAAAAAACTCAACGGCATTCGTTTGTCCATCGTTTGCCCACGTTTGCCCAACAAAAATTTTCGTTTGCCCACCCTTCAAAAAAAAGTTATGGACAAAAAAAATTTTCGCCAGCACCCCCATGAAAACTTTTTAATGATTTGACAGTGGAAAATGATTGTCCACCGTTAGCCCACGTTTGCCCATCCAAATTTTTTGTTTGACCTCCCTTCAAAAAAAGTTATGAACAAATTTAAAAATTACTCTACAGCACCCTCCATGAACCATTTTCGAATTTATTAAAAATAGCATTCGATAGTCCACGATCTAGCCACGTTTGCCCACCCAATGATTTCGTATGCCCAACCTCCAGAATCGAATTAAATAATAAATACCGCGAAAAAGGAGGGTACGGGTGACGCGATCGCGTTAAAGTTTGATTGTTTATTAATTAAACGATTGAATCGTTTGTTCAACGATGCAATTCGTTAGTCTAGATGTAGAAGAGATTTGCCCACCCGATAATTTCGATTGCCCAGCTTCCAGAATTGAATTAAAAAATAAATACCGAGAAAAGAAGGGTACGGGTGACGCGATCACGTTTAAGTTCGTTTTTTCCGAAAATATTATCAAAATCGTTCTTTCAACGATGCAGTCCGTTAGTTTAGATGTAGAAGAGATTTCCCCACCCAATAATTTTGTATGCCCACTCCCAGAATCGAATTAATAATAAAAATAACCAAGAAGTACATACGGTTGAAACGACCAAGTATAATCTCAATTTTTTTTAGTTAAACAATCGAAATGTTTGTCCAACAATTTATTTCGTTAGTCCAGATGTGGAAGTGGTTTGCCCACCCAATAATTTCGTATGCCCACCCTCCAGAATTGAATTGAATAATAAATACCGCGAAAAAGGAGGGTACAGGAGACGCGACCACGTTTAAGTTCCAATTTTTTTTAGACATGATATTAAAATCGTTTGTTCAGCGATGCAGTTCGTGAGTATAGAAGTAACAGAGATTTGCCCACACAATGATTTCGAATGCCGAGCCTCCAGAATTGAATTAAATAATAAATACCGCGCAAAAGAAGGGTACGGGTGACGCGACCATGTTTAAGTTCGATTTTTTTCGAAAATATTATTAAAATCGTTTGTTCAACGATGCAATTCGTTAGTCTAGAAGTAGCAGAGAATTGCCCACACAATGATTTCGTATGCCAAGCCTCCAGAATTGAATTAAAAAATAAAAACCGCGAAAAAGAAGGGTACAGGAAACGCGACCACGTGTAAGTTGGATTTTTTCGAAAATATTATCAAAATCGTTCATTCAACGATGCAGTCCGATAACTTAGATGTAGAAGAGATTTCCCCACCCAATAATTTTGTATGCCCACTCCCAGAATCGAATTAATAATAAAAATAACCTAGAAGTACATACGGTTGAAACGACCAAGTATAATCTCAATTTTTTTTAATTAAACAATCGAAATGTTTGTCCAACAATTTATTTCGTTAGTCTAGATGTGGAAGAGGTTTGCCCACCCAATAATTTCGTATGCCCACCCTCCAGAATTGAATTGAATAATAAATACCCCGCAAAAGAAGGGTACGGGTGACGCGACCATGTTTAAGTTCGATTTTTTTCGAAAATATTATTAAAATCGTTTGTTCAACGATGCAATTCGTGAGTCTAGATGCAGATGAGATTTGCCCACCCAATGATTTCGTATGCCCAGCCTCCAGATTTGAATTAAATAATAAAAACCGCGCAAAAGAAGGGTACAGGAGACGGGACCACGTTTAAGTGGTATTTTTCATTACTTAAACCATCGACTCGTTTGTTCAACGATGCAATTCGTGAGTCTAGATGCAGATGAGATTTGCCCACCCAATGATTTCGTATGCCCAGCCTCCAGAATTGAATTAAATAATAAATACCGCGCAAAAGAAGGGTACGGGTGACGCGACCATGTTTAAGTTCGATTTTTTTCGAAAATATTATTAAAATCGTTTGTTCAACGATGCAATTCGTTAGTCTAGAAGTAGCAGAGAATTGCCCACACAATGATTTCGTATGCCCAGCCTCCAGATTTGAATTAAATAATAAAAACCGCGCAAAAGAAGGGTACAGGAGACGGGACCACGTTTAAGTGGTATTTTTCATTACTTAAACCATCGACTCGTTTGTTCAACGATGCAATTCGTGAGTCTAGATGCAGATGAGATTTGCCCACCCAATGATTTCGTATGCCCAGCCTCCAGAATTGAATTAAATAATAAATACCGCGCAAAAGAAGGGTACGGGTGACGCGACCATGTTTAAGTTCGATTTTTTTCGAAAATATTATTAAAATCGTTTGTTCAACGATGCAATTCGTTAGTCTAGAAGTAGCAGAGAATTGCCCACACAATGATTTCGTATGCCCAGCCTCCAGATTTGAATTAAATAATAAAAACCGCGCAAAAGAAGGGTACAGGAGACGGGACCACGTTTAAGTGGTATTTTTCATTACTTAAACCATCGACTCGTTTGCTCACCGATGCAATTCGTTATTCTAGATGTTGAAGAGATTTGCCCACCCAATAACTTCGGTTGCCGAGCTTCTAGAATTGAATTCAAGAATAAAAACCGCCAAAGAGAAGGGTACAGGAGGCGCGACCATGTTTAAGTTCGATTTTTTTCTAAAATGATACTAAAATCGTTTGATCAACGATGCAGTTCGTTAGTGTAGATGTAGAAGAGATTTGTCCACCCAATGAATTCGTATGTCCGGCCTCCAGAATTGAATTAAAAAATAAAAACCGCGAAAAAGAAGGGTACAGGAAACGCGACCACGTGTAAGTTGGATTTTTTCGAAAATAAGATCAAAATCGTTCATTTAACGATGCAGTCCGATAGCATTGATGTAGAAGAGATTTCCCCACCCAATAATTTTGTATGCCCACTCCCAGAATCGAATTAATAATAAAAATAACCACGAAGTACATACGGTTGAAACAACCAAGTATAATCTCAATTCTTTTTAATTAAACAATCGAAATGTTTGTCCAACAATTTATTTCTTTAGTCTAGATGTGGAAGAGGATTGCCGATCCAATGATTACGTATGCCCAGCACCCAGAATTGAATTAAAAAATAAAAACAGCGAAAAAGAAGGGTACCGGAGACGCGACTCCGTATAAGCTCGATTTTTTTTAATTGAACGATCGAAATATTTGTCTAACAATTTATTTCGTTAGTCTAGATGTGGTAGAGGTTTACGCACCCAATAATTTCGTATGCCCACCTTCCAGAATCGATGTAAATAATAAATACCGCGAAAAAGAATGGTACGTGTGACGCGTTCGCGTTTAAGTTCCATTTTTGTCGAAAATATTATCAAAATCGTTTGTGCAACGATGCAGTTCGTGAGTATAGATGCAGTTGAGATTTGCCCACCCAAGGATTTCGTTTGCCCAGCCTCCAGAATTGAATTAAATAATAAATACCGCGAATTAGAAGGGTACGGGTGACGCGACCACGTTTAAGTTCGATTTTTTTCGAAAATATTATTAAAATCGTTTGTTCAACGATGCAATTTGTTAGTCTAGATGTAGATGAGATTTGCCCACCCAATGATTTCGTATTCCCAGCCTCCAGATTTGAATTAAATAATAAAAACCGCGCAAAAGAAGGGTACAGAAGACGGGACCACGTTTAAGTGGTATTTTTCATTACTTAAACCATCGACTCGTTTGCTCACCGATGCAATTCGTTATTCTAGATGTTGAAGAGATTTGCCCACCCAATAACTTCGGTTGCCGAGCTTCCAGAATTGAATTCAAAAATAAAAACCGCCAAAAAGAAGGGTACAGGAAACGCGACCACGTGTAAGTTGGATTTTTTCGAAAATAAGATCAAAATCGTTCATTTAACGATGCAGTCCGATAGCATTGATGTAGAAGAGATTTCCCCACCCAATAATTTTGTATGCCCACTCCCAGAATCGAATTAATAATAAAAATAACCAAGAAGTACATACGGTTGAAACAACCAAGTATAATCTCAATTCTTTTTAATTAAACAATCGAAATGTTTGTCCAACAATTTATTTCTTTAGTCTAGATGTGGAAGAGGATTGCCGATCCAATGATTACGTATGCCCAGCACCCAGAATTGAATTAAAAAATAAAAACAGCGAAAAAGAAGGGTACCGGAGACGCGACTCCGTATAAGCTCGATTTTTTTTAATTGAACGATCGAAATATTTGTCTAACAATTTATTTCGTTAGTCTAGATGTGGTAGAGGTTTACGCACCCAATAATTTCGTATGCCCACCTTCCAGAATCGATGTAAATAATAAATACCGCGAAAAAGAATGGTACGTGTGACGCGTTCGCGTTTAAGTTCCATTTTTGTCGAAAATATTATCAAAATCGTTTGTTCAGCGATGCAGTTCGTGAGTATAGATGCAGGTGAAATTTGCCCACCCAATGATTTCGTTTACCCAGCCTCCAGAATTGAATTAAATAATAAATACCGCGAATTAGAAGGGTACGGGTGACGCGACCACGTTTAAGTTCGATTTTTTTCGAAAATATTATTAAAATCGTTTGTTCAACGATGCAATTTGTTAGTCTAGATGTAGATGAGATTTGCCCACCCAATGATTTCGTATTCCCAGCCTCCAGATTTGAATTAAATAATAAAAACCGCGCAAAAGAAGGGTACAGAAGACGGGACCACGTTTAAGTGGTATTTTTCATTACTTAAACCATCGACTCGTTTGTTCAACGATGCAATTCGCGAGTCTAGATGCAGATGAGATTTGCCCACCCAATGATTTCGTATGCCCAGCCTCCAGATTTGAATTAAATAATAAAAACCGCGCAAAAGAAGGGTACAGGAGACGGGACCACGTTTAAGTGGTATTTTTCATTACTTAAACCATCGACTCGTTTGTTCAACGATGCAATTCGTGAGTCTAGATGCAGATGAGATTTGCCCACCCAATGATTTCGTATGCCCAGCCTCCAGAATTGAATTAAATAATAAATACCGCGCAAAAGAAGGGTACGGGTGACGCGACCATGTTTAAGTTCGATTTTTTTCTAAAATGATACTAAAATCGTTTGATCAACGACGCAGTTCGTTAGTGTAGATGTAGAAGAGATTTGTCCACCCAATGAATTCGTATGTCCGGCCTCCAGAATTGAATTAAAAAATAAAAACCGCGAAAAAGAAGGGTACAGGAAACCGCGACCACGTGTAAGTTGGATTTTTTCGAAAATATTATCAAAATCGTTCATTCAACGATGCAGTCCGATAGCATTGATGTAGAAGAGATTTCCCCACCCAATAATTTTGTATGCCCACTCCCAGAATCGAATTAATAATAAAAATAACCCAGAAGTACATACGGTTGAAACAACCAAGTATAATCTCAATTTTTTTTAATTAAACAATCGAAATGTTTGTCCAACAATTTATTTCGTTAGTCTAGATGTAGAAGAGGTTTGCCCACCCAATAATTTCGTATGCCCACCCTCCAGAATTGAATTGAATAATAAATACCGCGAAAAAGGAGGGTACAGGAGACGCGACCACGTTTAAGTTCGATTTTTTTCGAAAATATTATTAAAATCGTGTGTTCACCGATGCAATTCGTAAGTCTAGATGCAGATGAGATTTGCCCACCCAATGATTTCGTATTCCCAGCCTCCAGATTTGAATTAAATAATAAAAACCGCGCAAAAGAAGGGTACAGAAGACGGGACCACGTTTAAGTGGTATTTTTCATTACTTAAACCATCGACTCGTTTGCTCACCGATGCAATTCGTTATTCTAGATGTTGAAGAGATTTGCCCACCCAATAACTTCGGTTGCCGAGCTTCCAGAATTGAATTCAAAAATAAAAACCGCCAAAGAGAAGGGTACAGGAGGCGCGACCATGTTTAAGTTCGATTTTTTTCTAAAATGATACTAAAATCGTTTGATCAACGATGCAGTTCGTTAGTGTAGATGTAGAAGAGATTTGTCCACCCAATGAATTCGTATGTCCGGCCTCCAGAATTGAATTAAAAAATAAAAACCGCGAAAAAGAAGGGTACAGGAAACGCGACCACGTGTAAGTTGGATTTTTTCGAAAATAAGATCAAAATCGTTCATTTAACGATGCAGTCCGATAGCATTGATGTAGAAGAGATTTCCCCACCCAATAATTTTGTATGCCCACTCCCAGAATCGAATTAATAATAAAAATAACCACGAAGTACATACGGTTGAAACAACCAAGTATAATCTCAATTCTTTTTAATTAAACAATCGAAATGTTTGTCCAACAATTTATTTCTTTAGTCTAGATGTGGAAGAGGATTGCCGATCCAATGATTACGTATGCCCAGCACCCAGAATTGAATTAAAAAATAAAAACAGCGAAAAAGAAGGGTACCGGAGACGCGACTCCGTATAAGCTCGATTTTTTTAATTGAACGATCGAAATGTTTGTCCAACAATTTATTTCTTTAGTCTAGATGTGGAAGAGGATTGCCGATCCAATGATTACGTATGCCCAGCACCCAGAATTGAATTAAAAAATAAAAACAGCGAAAAAGAAGGGTACCGGAGACGCGACTCCGTATAAGCTCGATTTTTTTTAATTGAACGATCGAAATATTTGTCTAACAATTTATTTCGTTAGTCTAGATGTGGTAGAGGTTTACGCACCCAATAATTTCGTATGCCCACCTTCCAGAATCGATGTAAATAATAAATACCGCGAAAAAGAATGGTACGTGTGACGCGTTCGCGTTTAAGTTCCATTTTTGTCGAAAATATTATCAAAATCGTTTGTTCAGCGATGCAGTTCGTGAGTATAGATGCAGGTGAGATTTGCCCACCCAATTATTTCGTTTGCCCAGCCTCCAGAATTGAATTAAATAATAAATACCGCGAAAAAGAAGGGTACGAGTGACGCTACCTTGTTTAAGTTCGATTTTTTTCGAAAATATTATTAAAATCGTTTGTTCAACGATGCAATTTGTTAGTCTAGATGTAGAGGAGATTTGCCCACCCAACGATTTCGTATGCCCAGCATCCAGAATTGAATTAAAAAATAAAAACCGCGAAAAAGAAGGGTACAGGAGACGCGACCACGTTTAAGTTCCAATTTTTTTTAGACATGATATTAAAATCGTTTGTTCAGCGATGCAGTTCGTGAGTATAGATGCAGGTGAGATTTGCCCACCCAATTATTTCGTTTGCCCAGCCTCCAGAATTGAATTAAATAATAAAAACCGCCAAAGAGAAGGGTACAGGAGGCGCGACCATGTTTAAGTTCGATTTTTTTCTAAAATGATATTAAAATCGTTTGTTCAACGATGCAGTTCGTTAGTGTAGATGTAGAAGAGATTTGTCCACCCAATGAATTCGTATGTCCGGCCTCCAGAATTGAATTAAAAAATAAAAACCGCGAAAAAGAAGGGTACAGGAAACGCGACCACGTGTAAGTTGGATTTTTTCGAAAATATTATCAAAATCGTTCATTCAACGATGCAGTCCGATAACTTAGATGTAGAAGAGATTTCCCCACCCAATAATTTTGTATGCCCACTCCCAAAATCGAATTACTAATAAAAATAACCAAGAAGTACGATACGGTTGAAACGACCAAGTATAATCTCTATTTTTTAATTAAACAATCGAAATGTTTGTCCAACAATTTATTTCGTTAGTCTAGATGTAGAGGAGATTTGCCCACCCAACGATTTCGTATGCCCAGCATCCAGAATTGAATTAAAAAATAAAAACCGCGAAAAAGAAGGGTACCGGAGACGCGACCCCGTATAGGCTCGATTTTTTATTAATGAAACTTTCGAATCGTTTGTTCAACGATGCGATTCGTCAGTCGAGATGTAGAAGAGATTTGCCCACCCAATAATTTCGTATGCCCTGCCTCCAGAATTGAATTAAAGAATAAAAACTCTTCTACAATACAAATATAAATCTCTTCTACAATACAAATATAAATCTCTTCTACATCTAGACTGACGAATCGCATCGTTGATCAAACGATTCGATCGTTTAATTAATAAAAAATCGAACTTATACTTGGTCGCGTCTCCGGTACCCTTCCTTTCGCGGTTTTTATTCTTTAATTCAATTCTGGAGGCTGAGCATACGAAATCTTTGGGTGGGCAAATCTCTTCTACATCTAAACTGACGGCGTGCATCGTTGAACAAACGATTTTGATAATATTTTCGAAAAAAATCGATCTTAATCGTGATCGCGTCTCCTGTACCCTTCTTTTTCGCGGTTTTTATTTTTTATTTTGTTTCTTGAGGCTGGGCAAGCCAAATCTGTGGCTGGTCAAATGTTGCCAGGTCGTGGACAATTGTTTCCTATTTTTAAAAAATTCAAAAGTGTTCATGGAGGGTGCTGAAGACAAATTGGACAATCATTTTCCACTGTCAAATCATTAAAAAGTTTTCATGGGGGTGCTGGCGAAAATTTTTTTTTGTCCGTAACTTTTTTTTGAAGGGTGGGCAAACGAAAATTTTTGTTGGGCAAACGTGGGCAAACGATGGACAAACGAATGCCGTTAATTTTTTTAAAAAATCGAATTTGGGGGTGCCAACTTCACAGACCTCACAAAACACGTCTCACATAACGTTCATAATCTCTTACAATTGGTAGACGATGTAAAAAATCACGGACCTCTTGATGATTTTAGTTGCTTTCTGTTTGAAAACTTTTTGCAAAGTGTTAAAAAATGGAAGAATGAGAAAGGAAGAGTGAGAAACCATTGCAACAGATCGTGAAACGGCACCTAGAGAAGTCACATTTTAGTATAGAAGCAGTAAATAATCAGTCTGCATATCCGATTTTCCAAAAGGAACATTTTCGTGGTCCATTAATAGAAGGTATTAATAATGCAAGCCAATTTAAACGTATTAGATTTAGTAATTTTATTTTACAGATCCGGCACCCTAACAATTGCCGCCGTCTCAATGATGGCAGCATTATTATTTTAGAAAATATTATCGTATCCGAAAACGAGCAGAAAATAATTGGCAGAAAATTTTTACAATTACTAGATTTCTATGACAATCCGTGTAAGTCTTCCGAATTAGGAATTTTCGAAACGCCACGCAACAACAACAACAACTTACGTCCTCGTCAAATTTTCAATGTAGCAGAAATAGCGTGTAAATGTATAAAATTAAAAACAGCAAATAACGTTAAAATTTTCCTCCTTCTTCACTCCACTCTTCCGACATGCAAATAAAATACTTTGTGATGACAACAACATTCAGATTTCGAAGTTTCCTTGTTGGTTCACTGGTCATACCTTTCCAAAATTTAGACGATATCAGGGGGGTCGTGGTGGTTTTTAGTGGGTAAACTTGCGGGACCGACACCTGCAAGGAGTCCCACACTACCCGGCACACAACATCTCGCCGGGTGTGCGTAATGCATTTTCCCCACGTTAAAAAAAAAAAAAAAAAAAAAAAAAAAAAAGTAACAGTGCAACTGAGTTAGTTAGCAACTGACTGTCGATGAATGCGGATCCTGGCCGCCTCTCCCAATGAAGTGCGGTAAACATCCCGCAGTAAAGCATCGTTCACGAGCCTGGAAGAAGCGCAACATTGATAGGAGAGTCGCTGCGTTCCCCAGACATCAAAGCTGGAGCAACATTCTGCTACGATCAACAAAGAATATCCATGGTAAAGCGCATATGTGTATTGGTAAATTCTGTGAGAGCGCTATCTACGGTTGTAAGCTCTGCAATCGGGTCAATCGCGTTACAGGACTGGTCTCACACAAGTATTGAAATAGTGCAATAATGTTTTTGTCATTAAATAGTCTGTTAAATATTACAAAATCGATCATCAAACAGTCGAAATTCACAATATTGCCAATTACATGTGACACCTAACCCGATTTGAGTGCTTTAATTTTCGCCACCAGATTGCGTAGCGGAAATAAGAAAATGCCAATAAGTATTTTCCAAGCCACAGAACACGTTTAACATTAGCTATATATACTATACTAACCACGACGATGGGTGTTAAGGGGTCATTCTGGTTAGACGGTTTGAAAAAATCGATTTTTTAAAACATTTTTCGAAAGTACATATCGTCAAGAATGTACTGTTAACTTTTCATTGAAAAATTCCAATTATTTTAACTTCTACATAGGCATTTTGTAGGGAGCGCAGCGGCTCGACCACCATAGATGAAAACTTTGAACGCGTTTTTCTCGGAACGTCATTTTTTCACATGGTGCAGGTAAAATTTCAAAATTCATCGAACCGATTGCTTTATAAATTGAACTGCTTATTCTGCACACCTATGCCTTTGGCCGGGACTACAAATAAGTATTTCTGTTAAGTCTAACCTACTTTTAAAATCGAAAATAGCACATAAAACACAGTCGAAATACATTTATGCTTGTATTTTGCCCGCCATTTTGTTAATTTTATGGATAAATCATTTATTCTAGTTCGGGCCATAGCGACAGTCATATCGATCAAAAATCTGTTTATATTTTTGGTTTCAGATAAGTCCAACTGCTGAAATTACCTGCACGAGCGAAGCATGTATTTTTAAACACGTCATCAAAATCGCCTTCAGAAACCATTTTAAAAGCAATAATTTGATTACTTTTATATTTTTTATTTGCTGTAGAAGTGTATTTTAATCAATAGAAAAAAGTTTTATTACATTACTATAATTCCTATCTTCGCAATAAATTCCTGAAATTCGCTTAATTTATCGGCGCGCTAACCAGAATGACACCTTACAGTATTTACGCACCAGTAATTTGATTATAGAAATATAATAATTTAACTTATAATTTGTAACAAATAGAATAATAATATTGTAGTTTTTCAATATTTGTAAAAACACACATAGTGTAATGCAGTGGATGATATAATTTGTAGTGTACTGTAATGGAATAAATGAAAATATATTTTTATCAAATTTAATTTTATTTTAATCGTATCGATAACCGTCTTCAACACCGGCCCAATGCCTTTAGCCTAATTTAGACCCGATAAAATACAAATTCTCAGGATGTACTATATTCGGGTCCATATGACTCCACACTCCCTACATAAATTTTCGGAAAGAAATTCGTACACCTCTAACGCACGTACACGTCTCTACACCTGCCGCCTGTTTCAAACTCTCGCTCCAAACAAATCTTTCAACATTTCGATACATTTTAGAGTAGTTCTTGTATTGCACGCTGTCCATAAGCAGAGGGCGCTACGTCCAGTCTTCAAATTAGGAATCGGTAATACACTTTCGCCGAAATACCCTTTAAGACTGAAATGCACCTCATAGTATAGACGATGTTGTATAGATGGCGTTAGTGCAGGTACACGACTGACGACGCCCAAAAGGCGCCTATAAGGCCCTCGACAGTCCCTCAAAAGGCGCCTTTTCGGTGCCTTATAGACGCCTATAAGGTGCCTGTGAAACTTTGAATAGATGGCGCCAGTGTAGTTACACGTGTGGGCGAAGGCTGTATCCCCTCTCCGAGATCCGCTCGGGAGCGGGGAACCATGACGTGTGGCGAGCGTCGCCGCGTGGCGATTGAGTTTTATGTCTGTTGAAGCCTCCGCAGCGCATGGTCGCGTTGGCCGAAGGACCTTGCGTCACCATTACGTTACGATACGTTTGTTCACCATCACGTTACGATACGTTTGTTCACCATTACGTTACGATACGTTTGTTCACCATTACGTTTACTATATGTTTGTCAGCGCATGGTCGCTTCTGGTGTGTGATAATAGTATGGGTGGCGCATGAGCGCAATTTACGATTGGGCCTGTTTATTAACAGCGTATATCTCCCTAATAAATCGAAGACAACTATCCAGATGACTATTCTATTATTCTGACCTCATCTACGGAGAATCGGGCAGTGGGGTCCCGTGGGAATGGACCAATAAGATATATATACCATTCCGCCATCCCCCACACACGGCGTCTTTAAGACGCCTTTAAGGCGCCGTGTGCTGTGTGGGTGATAAAAAATGAAATATATATATGTGTCCAACTAAGGACCTCCTTGTTTTTTCAAGTATCTGTAAACAAATTTTAAATAAATAAACAATGAAAATGAATTTTTATCGAGTCTGATTTCATTTTGATAACCCTTTGTTTTGTTAAATTTATATTATAATTAATCAGTACCGATAACCATCGTAAATACGCCCTAATGGCGATTTTTAAACAGCTGCATTTAACCTAATTTATCGATAATTAAGACGCCTGTTAGTCCTAATCCAGGCCTGTTTAAGGCGTCTTTAAGGCGCCTATTCCAGGCGTCTTTAAGACGCCTGTTCCAGGCGCCTTTCAAGCACCCGTTTCAGGCGCCTTTCAGACGCCTGTCAGTCCTAATTCAGGCGTTTTAAAGGCGCCTTTAAGGCGTCCCGTTTCGTAACATCAGGCGCTCCGAAGGCGCATTTGAACGCTCGTGGGACACTCGCGGCGCCTTTAAGGCGCCTCGAGCGCCTGGGACCAGACGCCTGAAAGGCGCCTTCGAGGCGCCTGTGTGCTGTGTGGGTTTATACCAGATTTCATAAAGATATTGTTGCGGCATAACAATAATATTTTGGAAGGATGTTAAGTTATAAAAAGTTGACAAATGTAGCATAAAAGAACGAAATATCCAATAAACAGTTATTGTCATGTAGCATATATGTGGGTTATATTTTCTGTCACTTCGAAGAGGGGACCACATAATTTGGTGTATGTTTTTTAAAGCGTACGTAATGAGACAAATACGCATGCGCGCATGAACTGCACGCTTCATGCGCTAGAAGTGGGAGAATTCTAGGGAATCTTATGTGCCTGTTGCGTGGCCGCCTGGGGAATGTCGTCTTCCCTTGGAGAAACCAGGCGTGGGACGATGCCCGTGGAACGCTAAAGGCAGGGTCCCACGAGTGCAACCGCGCGCCGCGCACGTTTTTTCGACGCCCAAGGCAGAAAGACGTTCCCACTAGAGTTTCACGGATTTTCGAGGAGTTTGGAGCACTTGAACGGGTCGACTTTTACGACGACCCGGGCGTCGAAAGCGTTCGTGTGCGCGCTATGCCGGGATTTCTCTGCAACGCGCGCACGCGAATGCACGCCGCGCATTGTCGAAAAGACTGAAAAAATGTGTGTTTTTCAACGCAAATTTACTCTTTACTCCTACATATCACTTGCATACGTGTGTTTATGGTCTACTATTTAGTTTATATATTAAAGCAAGCAATGACATGAAAATTATTACTGTAAATAGCAAAAATTATACTGCTGTGATAGGTATACTTGTTTCTAGATACATCATAATTGTAATACACTATATATGCAGATATGTGACACTGAATTATAGTTGTCCATCTTTACCACTTTCAAATTATTCTATTTCTCAAAAACAATTAAGTTATTGCTTTGATTTATCCTGCAAGAAAATGCTACTTAGGTGTAAAAAATATCATTTTACCCTGACTTCTATGTTCATTCGTTCACGCCAGAGGCTATTCATACGCCTAAAAAAGTAAACTATTTAATAGTACAATGGTGCATTTACTATTTCAGATTACTCGTAATGACATTATATATCTACTTACTGTCAAAGCGTTCACCGCCGGTGACCGCCTCAGCAGTAAATGTGGTAACTGTAATTCCGTTTCCTATCGGATTGCATCTCGACATTTGTGGATGTACGGAAGTCAAATTTTAATCATTTTCTAAATCATAAACCATTGTTAGTACCTTCAGGTAAACTAAATGTAGGTACCTAATTACTTAAAAACAAATGTTTCAGTATGCAATAAAGTAACAGCATTTATGACATCCTCTATAAGCCAGATATTTCGGGACTTTAAGTACACACACCAGGATATACTTGCCTACCCATTTCAGAAATGCGAATTAATCAGAGGAAATGATACACGTGTATTTCCTGTGCAGGGATAGAAAGTTCGCGTCTGGGAGGAATGCTGATCCAATTGGTTATGATATAATCTCCCCTCTACCCTCAATCTCATATCGTGTGAGAATAAAAACAAACAGGACGCCGGGAATACAGAATACCATAATTTTATTTGAAACACACTTTCCAGGAATCTGTGACCGAGACGTAGTAAACCCCTTCAAACATTTCAAGTAGTATGAAGTGTGAAGGCGTTGTTTCGGCTACTGGCATAACCGCCGTCGTTAGCTTTATTTAGATAAATAAACCAAGATGTAGAAAAGGTGGCTAGTATTTCCACTGGCTTCAACGTGCGCGCCAAGCATTCACGTGCACGCCTGGCAGAGCGTCGGCCCATGTCGTGCTCGCGGTCTCATAAATTAGACCCTTTCAAGTGGACGAAAACGTCGTGCGCGGCGCGCAGTTACACTAGTGGGACCTTGCCTTAAGGCATTCTGCTCACTGGACGCGGATTTTAGTTGTAGAAATAATATTAACGATAATAATAATGTAATAAAACAATTTAACACAAATAACTAATAACTTTACTGAACTCAATAAACGATTTGAAATGATACAAATAAGGAAAACTTTTATTGAACGTCCGTTCGCTTTCGCTCTCGGGGCTCGAGTGTCCCTCACAAAAGATCTATCGGTTTTACATTGTTTATTCTTTACCAAAATGTCTTAGTTCCTAAGAGCCAATCGCAAATTTCCTAATTAGTTAGCTAAATTCCTATTCGTTAATCTGATTCGTCTCGGTTATCGATTTTTACAAAAACAAGCGTTTAACAACATTGCTCTAATTTTACACACTTAGGAGAAGGGATTAAAGTGGAGTTCATTTATTCCAACACCCGTTTCCAAGTGGGTATTGATTAATTTATAATCTTGAAGTTTACTTATTAAAAGAATCTCTGACTATTTCAAATCCCTCGGGCTTGTACGAAACTTCACTTCGTTTCCCTTTCCTATTACATTCGTTTGATCCGTTTCGAACTTCGCGCCTCTAAAGTTTATACTACACGCCGCTAGACGGGAGTCGCAACACTTCCCCCCTAGTGATCGATCTTGTTGCGTCTTTTAGCGGTGATTTACAATAAGAACGCGGGTTGGCGCCCGTGGAGCGCTGAACCGCTCTGCTCGTCGGAGTGTGGGAAGTTCAAAATAAAATTAGACACAAGGAAACTATTTGTAAGTTAAATACTGGAATTTATTAAACTGTTCGGCAAGCTGGTTATCGACAGACTGACTGTAGCGTTTCAAAATCTCCTCCGAGGTCCTCGTCGAAGTCGTTGGCTAAATCCTCCTAGTCCTCCCATAGATCCTCGAAGTCCAATCAGGATGCAGGATGCAACAGATCCAAGCGGTAGGCCGTCCTTCGGATGTCGGTACGCCCCCGCGGATCGGCGTCCATCTTTTCCTTCGTCTTCGGGTGGTGGTGGAAAACTCTGTGGAAGCGCGCTTTTCCGTTACACAGCGGGGTGCCCACGTGGGAAGAGAAAGTAGGCTCTACTCCGAGGATCGAGAAAACAACGCTTGAAGGAAATTTATGACTTCCTTAGAGTCGCCAACACTTCAGGAGTCAATCGACACTCCTAAAGACTAACAAAAGACAAGGCCTTCTCAAAAGATTACGTGGCTTTAGAAGAAACTCGCGATTCGTTTCGGGGTCTACTAATTGAGACTCTGCTTAAGATCTTTCCCACGCATGCTATCCGCATCGCGTATCCTTAACAATACTCCCCTTCATCGAACGCAAACGTCTGCTTTTAAATTTCGCTCGTAATTCACATATCGATTATATACATTCCCGTAACTACATTCACGTTATCAAGCAACACACCAGCGAGCATCGCAACAATCTAGACAGTGATCGGCATAACGTATATCGTCGCTGATTGGTTGCTGGGATTTGGAGCAAAAGCGGAAGTAGACAGAGAATGAAACTGTAAAATAGAAAAAGACAGAAATACGGACAGAAAGATTCAAATGAACAAGCGGCTTGGATAGCAGCAGGTAATTCATTGAATGTTTATGTTTTTCGTGAGAGCTTTTTAATAATAAGTGCTTATTGTAGCTGTGTATAATTTAAAGTGGATTAATACTTGACAAACTTTTATAATAACAATAATTTAGTGTTTTGTGTATCGTAATTTGGTTAGTATTTTAGAGAAACAACCTATTCCATAAGTTATTGAGTGTGTTATTGCTATTTTCTAGACAATGGGAGGTTGCTGTGCAGATTATTGTGCAAATTCAGCAAAGAAAGGTTTTCACATGTATCGATTACCCCGAGACAAGACAAGACTAAAAGTATGGATTGACAATATTAATAGACAGGATTGGGTTCCTCAATCGTCGTCAAGATTATGTCATGTGAGTTTGTGCGAATTAACATAGCATATTCAATTCTTGTATAAATAATTGGTATACTTTAATTGTTTTATGATTCAATTTTGATAAGAACCCTGATAACCAGATGTCTGCAATCTGACGTCAGATTGGCAGCAGGGTCTGCCGTGAGAGCGCAGAGCCTGACGTCAGATCCGTAGTCATCTGTGTCCGCATTAGGGTGCGTTCGGAGGTACAGAGCCTGACATCAGGACCTGACGTCAGATGGGCAGCAGATTTGCAGCAGATCCTGCCGTTCGCCTGACACGTCTAACAGCGCCATCTGAGGGTCAGAATTGGCAAACAATTCCCTGCGCGTGACGTCACATGGCCGCCCCTACACACCAACACAAATGTAGTGTTATTGCTGTAGGTGTATCCCTACCCCTATATAACCTGCCAGCAGATTCTGCAGTTCATTAAATAATTAATTCTACTTATTTCCAAAAATATTTATTTATTCTTTAAAATCGTTACAGAATAATATAAGTAGCGCATATAAATTCAACGAAGAACATTCAATATTTACATTTATAAATCCATATACAATACGTCCCGTAACCAGTGGTACATATTAGGTGCGATATCAGAAAATTTCCTATATTTTCGACTTCGTTTTTCTGCAGAATCACCATATTCCGTATTGTGTTAGCGCTGAAAACAAATAGAACATTAGTATAAAATTAAACGTAACGTATGAATAAACAGGATACATGCGATACTTACTTCAGCTCCATCTCCGCACAGCACACAGCCGAGGCGATCATGCATGCTCCTGCGAACATTAACATTTATAAGAAAACATGTGTTAAATTATTATTTACGAAACAAGACGCTAAACATTCACAGTTCGCGCATAACCCTATTTTTCTGTCTTGCAGATAATGTGACTCTCGATTTTCGCGACGTAGATAATTGGAAATTATTCAATACCATAATTACGTTTGCTTCCTGGATACTTGGAGATGATTTGTCTGGATATTGATGCTGAGAATCGCGTGGAATATTTTTCGAGCATTTCTCTTCAAACACAACGGATACCTCTTTGAACAAACAGTATGTAGATGTAAGACGTGTACCAATGTGGCAGTACAATGGGCTACGCTCGGATTGGCTGCGCTATAATGCCGAAACTCGTGATTGGTCAAGACTCTACGTTCAGTTTGCGTTCGTTTGCGAGGTCTGAGGTGGCGGTGGACCGGTGGCAGTCACTGGCAGTGGCAGTTAGTGGCAGTCAGTGCCGACAAAACCGAAAAATATTCCACGCGATTCTCAGCATCAATATCCAGACAAATCATCTCGAAGTATCCAGAAAGCAAACGTAATTATGGTATTGAATAATTTCCAATTATCTACGTCGCGAAAATCGAGAGTCACATTATCTGGAAGACAGAAAAATAGGGTTATGTGCGAAGTGCGAATGTTTAGCGTCTTGTTTCGTAAATAATAATTTAACACATGTTTTCTTATAAATGTTAATGTTCGCAGGAGCATGCATGATCGCCTAGGCTGTGTGCTGTGCGGAGATGGAGCTGAAGTAAGTATCGCATGTATCCTGTTTATTCATACGTTACGTTTAATTTTATACTAATGTTCTATTTGTTTTCAGCGCTAACACAATACGGAATATGGTGATTCTGCAGAAAAAAAAAGTCGAAAATATAGGAAATTTTCTGATATCGCACCTAACATGTACCACTGGTTACGGGACGTATTGTATATGGATTTATAAATGTAAATATTGAATGTTCTTCGTTGAATTTATATGCGCTACTTATATTATTCTGTAACGATTTTAAAGAAAAAATAAATATTTTTGGAAATAAGTAGAATTAATTATTTAATGAACTGCAGAATCTGCTGGCAGGTTATATAGTGGTAGGGATACACCTACAGCAATAACACTATATTTGTGTTGGTGTGTAGGAGCGGCCATGTGACGTCACGCACAGGGAATAGTTTGATAATTCTGGCCCTCAGATGGCGCTGTTATACGTGTCAGGCGAACGGCAGGATCTGCTGCAAATCTGCTGCCCATCTGACGTCAGGTACTGATGTCAGGCTCTGTACCTCAGAACGCATCCTAATGCGGACACAGATGACTACGGATCTGACGTCAGGCTCTGCGTCTCAGATCTGGTTATCAGGGAATATACTTTCTTATATTATAAATGAGTTGCAATATCTCTTATTTTATTTATTTAATTGTAATTACTTGATTGCCTAGAGAAAGTAAGTATTTTACTATTACTAAGTGACTTATTGTTAGCAGTGTTGGAAATTTGATTGTTTGTTAATAAAAATATTTAATAATATGAATATTGATTGCTACCAATTAGTTAATTATTTTGTAAAATTTGAAGAAACCATTCTATTGGTGTCTAAGTTGATTTTGAGTCTTATTTCAAGAAGTTGTGATGATTAAGTATTATATCTTCAATTGAGTTTTTAAGTTGTGAAATATAATAATAAGAAATAATTATATGTCATAATTATAATCATTCTTTTAGGTACACTTTACGGAGGACATGTGGGACAAAACTCAAGATGGAAAACATTATTTGAAATGTAATGCAGTCCCTACAATCTTTGGTGAATTTGGTGAACGTGTAATACCAGTGCATACTATTCAACAGGCAGTGTATGCACCAGCACAAATTAAATTAGAAACAGGTAAGAATGAATATTTTTTTGCAGAAATTGCGATGAGACTAATTCTTTCACATTTTTAGAAAATGTTCTGTGTCCAAGTGAACTGTCAGAAATAGAAGAATCAGGCATAGAGGCTAGTCACGAACTACCATTACGACAAATACATTTTTATAAGGATGATGAGAATTCCAATTTACGGAAAAGACTGTCTAGGTTGGAAAAATTATTTGCTGCTTCTGAGAAAGCAAAGTTAAAATACAAAAAAGAATTACATACAGCGAATCGACGCATTAAAATATTGGAAACCAAAATTCGAAATCTGCAACAAGCACGTTCCTTAAGTACAGTACTGAAGGAAGATCAAATCAAAGTAATGACAAAAACATATAAAAAAATTCCTCGCTGGTGCAATGAAACTTTGATGAATGCCTTCAAGTTAAGATTTGCATGTGGTACGGCTGGATATGAAGAGATATTGCGTCAAAATCTTCCCTATCCACGCATTAGGACATTAACACAAAAATTAAAAAACTTTAAATTTAGTAGTGGTATTATTAGTAGTGAAGTTTTTGAATTTTTAAAGATTAAAATTAGGCATTTCGATAAGGACATTTATAAAGACTGCATGCTGGTTTTGGATGAAATGAGCATTACGCCTGGTAGTTTTTATGACACATCTACTAATTCTTTCATAGATAACGTAACACTATCTGACCATGATGAAACCAAGACAGCCACTCATACCTTAGTTTTCATGTTAGCTGGACTCGGTGCGAGGTGGAAGCAGGTTGTGCGATACGATTTTACAGGAGACTCGGTTAATGGTATTCATTTCAAACCAGTACTGAACAATATTATTTTAAAAGCCGAAAGTATTGGCCTCCGCGTTCACGTGATCACCTCGGACATGGGACCGGCTAACCGGGCGATGTGGAGGGCGTTTGGAATAAATGTTTCACGGTATTCTAAAATCATAAATTCGTGTTCACATCCTGCGGATAATACGAGAAATTTGTATTTCTGTGCTGACTCGCCTCACGCATTTAAAAATACTAAAGCAGGATTTTTAAAGAATAAAATAATCATTATTCCCGATAATTTTATAGTAAAATATGATTTGCCGTCAAATATAGCCGATAGTGAACACATAACAGATGTGCTGAAGGAATATAAAGACATAGATTTAAAGCTAGCACCAAAGTTGCGAGAGGAATATTTAGACGGCAATAATCATTTTCAAAAGATAAGGGTTAGCAATGCTACAAGAGTTTTTAGTAGAGAAGTTAGTTCTGCGTTAAGATATTTAAATAATGATTGTCCGAGTAATAAATTGACAACCGCGTGGTGTATCGATTTTTTAGCCCGTTGGTTTAATATAATGTGTAGTAGAAATGTTGCGATAGCGTTGAGCAATCAAAATCCGGAAATGCGCACACAAGTTACCGAATTTCTGAAAGAATCTATCGAACTGTTTAAAAATATGAAAATTGGGCAGGATAAAAAATGGAAATCGTTTCAATCAGCTTTATTAATATCTACTAGAACTGTTCTCGATTTGTCAGATGACTTATTAAACAAAGGGTTTACTCTCTTCCTTCCAGCCCGATTAACTCAAGACTGCTTGGAGAATTTGTTTTCCGTTGTACGCTTGAAAAATGTAATTCCAAATGCTCTGCAATTCAAAAATAATCTCAAATTAATAAGCATTTCTCAATACATGAAAAGTGTTCATAAAAGCAATTACGAAGAAGACGATCGACAATACTTGTCTGAGTTTTTAGATATATTACTTAAAAACCGTTCTTCAAAAAGTCACTTTTTAACAAACTCTAGTCATGTAGAGCCAATGATTCCAAAGAAACGTGTTTTTATCAATAAGACTGAATTAAATGTATTGTATTGTTACGTATGTGGAATTTTCCCATACGCCGCTCTCAACCATTTTTTGAGCTCGCGTCTGCGAGGGGAAAACGCCCTAAAATCCTTTCGCTTATCACACACCACTAATGGAAGTCAAGATCCCGACCAGCTGGATTTCGACCGTGAGAACGGGAGTGACACGACGACGACCCCGAAGGATTTCCTTATATGGAGATTCCTAACGAATCCCCACTCATTTTTGGGACTATATAAACCCTTTGGTTTCAACCCTCGTTGGTTCAAAGCAGTACAGTCACGCGTAGAGTAACGTCGTGTCACGCTCGTACAGAGTTGGTTAAAATCCAGTAAGATCGGGCTCGAGTCCCCTTCCGAATCAACAGTTAACCTCATAGAATCCGCGAGTCCGGTTTATATTTTATTTGGCACTTTGAAATAGCCACTCTTACGCCTCACATCGCCAGTGCGTTAACACCGTGCAACTATTGGTAATTTACACATTTTATCTAATTATTTAATCGCGACACTTACATTTGTACAATAATTAGTTATTGAATATACGAATGGTGTTCACGTTGTAAATCGAGTAGATTCGTTAAATCCATCTTTTACCCAGCGATCCTTATAATATTAGTAGCACTCACCCACTGATACAACTTTACCACTCGAGTTGTATCTAACTTTAATTAAGAGTTACGAGGCATCACTAACATTTCCCGCGACTCCCTGATTTCACATCAGGTGCGTTCGCAAACCTTTCACCAAAACAAGGAATCTCCTCCAACCTTTACAGTGGCTCTCCGATTACGAAACCTCACCCCTCCTACGGCTCCCTGATTTCGCATCAGGTTCATCCGTATACTACAGCTCCCTGATTTCGCATCAGGTTCATCTGTAAGTCTACCAACCTCCGAACAGCTCCCTGGTATCGCACCAGGTTCGTCTGTGAACTTCATCCTAGTGACTCCCCGATTTCGCATCGGGTTCGTTCACGACGTTTCACCCTCCTGCGGCTCCCCGATTTCGCATCAGGTTCGTCCGCGTGTGACTCCATCCTAGAGGCTCCCTGATTTCGCATCAGGTTCGTCCTCGCTTCCGATAATCCTAGCGGCTACCTGATTTCGCATCAGGTTCGTCCGCACTCTAACTAACAAACTCATAAACCGTATTCCTTGGGAAATACCCTTCTCGCCTGCCTCTCGCGTTGCCGCAGCCCCCGCTCGTAACAGAACTGGTGACAGCGGTGGGATGCTACTGCATTAGAATCGCTGTGAAATTTGGGTTTTTAAATACGTTAAAATCACTCGTAATTTAGTAGCGACAATATTCTAGTTTTCTCTAGTCAAGTCACTTAGTAATTTTCAAAATGACAAGCACACAGGCGAACGTCTCTTCTAACGACATTATGAACCTGACAGTTTCAATCGCAAACTCAATGTCACTCTTGACACAACGGACATGTATACAGAACATTACCATGCCAATTCCAACCTTCGACGGTGAAAGTCCACCCTTGACGCGCTTTGCACAAAATGTGGAAGACGGGTTAACTTTGATTCCTGAGGGTACGGAAGCCGAGTCTCTTGCGATAATACTAACGAATCTGATCGGTCCGGCACGCAGGTGCACGTTAGAACATAAATTCAACTCTATTAAGACATTAGTCCAACATTTGAAAATGAGATTCGCGCCCGGTAGAAGTTTATCATATTTTCAAGTCGAAATCGCGAAACTAAGCATTCGCGAAGGAGAAAGCCTGCGACAGTACGTCGACAGGATTAGCCATCTCGTTTATTGTGCGCGCGAAGCTATTCGGGAAAGGTATCTGGATCACGCTGAAGACTTCGTCAAAGAAATGGAAAAAGACGTTAAAGAAAACTTCATTGATGGTTTACCGGATCGAATTTCCTGGAAAGTGTCGGCTCAGATTCAAGACATCAAAACACTTGAACAAGCTTACGACGCCGTGCTACAGATAGACAGAAAATTAAGGAATCGGCGTCAGTCGCCCCGTAATGAATCACCCTCCAGGTGGTCTCGTCGAGACCATTACGCTGAAGATTCCCGCCACCACGATCGCGAAGTGTCGTACCCACACTCTCCGAGTAGATACGACCAGAACAGGGATCGGTCTACAAGAACATCTGGTTTTGAAGAGGAACGAGAAAGACGGACACGCACGACGGCCTGGACTTTGCGTCACCGGAGCCCCTCGAAATCCCCTTCTTATTGCTCCGACTCATCGTATCCAGATGATGGAGAAAAACAATATTCCATTTTAAAAAATCACGATAAAGATCGCAAGCCAAGTTTGTATTGTTGGCATTGCGGTATAACCGGACACGACGGAAAATCCTGGAAACATCCGCGTAATCCGAGATATCAACGAGACTCGCGAGATTCGTCTGCCGAATCTAACAAGTCTTCAAACTTAGATCGCGCTCAACGTATAGGCGACACGATGAGCGGAAACAAAGGAGCTCGCCAAAGGACAGTCCGCTTCGAAGAGGAACCCTCATCAAGGAAGCACCTGCCCCACGCATCAAAATCAAGGTTCCAGAACTGGAGTCAGGAACGGGAGAATTCTTAATCGATGGTGGAGCATCCGTTAATTTAATAGTCATTAGCGCCCTGGGAGAAAAAGCCGCGATAAACTCTCGGGAAGAAATCGAATTAACCGGAATTACTACTAATCCAATTCATACTCTAGGAACAACAATTCTTTATATCCACGAAGCTCCCGCACTTTTCTATGTGGTAAAAGAGCTTGCAATAGAAGCGGACGGACTTATAGGAAGCCCATTTTTAAAACAGGAGGAAGCCGAAATTTCCTATTATCATGGGACTTTGGTGATAAAGAACAAACCAAGCCGACCTTTACATTTTTCAAATTATCAAGACCTACCTCAAACGAAAGAACTACCGACGTCGACCAAACATCGTATCGAACCTAGGACGTCGCAACAGATTGCTATAACAATAACAAACTCGAGGATTAAGGAAGGATATTTACCGCGTATCAAGACCCTCGAACATCTTTACATAGGGGAAGCAGTCGTGAGGAACAATAAAGGAAAATGCTACGTTATGGCAACAAATACAAGCGATGTACCCCTAGACGTAGAGATAGAACCACAAACATTAGAACCATTTGATATCTTCGGGTCATCAGACGAAGATTTTCACCCAGCTGAAGAACACCTGTCAAAATTCAAAACCAACGAAAATAGAATACAAAAAATCTTAGAAGCCCTAAACACTAAACGTTTGAACAAGGAGGAACTAGATTTCGTCACCAATTTAGTTAAAGATTTCCCCGACCGATTTTATCTTCCTGGAGATAAACTTGGGAAAGCCCGCGACTTTAAACCCTCAATCCATACATCCAACGATATTCCAATCAACACAAGACAATATCGCTATCCTCTCATACATCAAAAGGAAATTCAAAAGCAAATCAGCGCGCTATTATCAAATGGTATAATTACACCTTCAAAATCTCCATACAATTCACCTTTGTGGATCGTCCCGAAGAAAGAAGACGAAAACGGAGTGACACGTTGGCGTCTGGTAATAGATTTTCGCGGCCTCAAGGAAATAACAATTTCTGATAATTATCCATTACCTCAAATCACGGAGATCTTAGATCGATTAAGAGGAGCTAAATATTTTTCAGTCTTTGATCTCGCCAGCGGATTTCATCAAATAGAGATGGATCCGAAGGATAAAGCAAAAACAGCATTCACTACCCCAAATGGACATTACGAATTCTCTCGAATGCCTTTCGGATTAAAGAATGCACCACCCACCTTTCAACGCGTGATGGATCAAGCACTCACTGGACTTCAAGGGACTGACCTCTTTGTCTACTTGGACGACATAGTGATCTACGCATCATCGTTACAGGAACATAATATCAAAGTCAAAAAGTTGTTAAACCGCCTTCGAGAACATGGATTAACCCTCCAGACCAACAAGTGCCAATTTCTGCGAAAGGAAGTTGCATACCTTGGACACATTATTTCAAAGGAAGGGGTAAGACCTGACCCTAGGAAATTAAAAGCTGTTCAAGATTTTCCCACACCTACAACGCAGAAGAACATTCAACAATTTTTGGGATTTGTTGGATATTACCGAAGATTCGTACCTAATTTCACAACAAAAGCAAAACCATTAATTATCTTATTAGAAAAAGGCATCAAATTCAAATGGACAGAAGAACAAGACCACAGTTTTAAGCAATTACGCAACGAACTTTGTCAGCAGCCCATATTGCAATACCCTGATTTCAGTAAACCTTTCATCGTAACCACAGATGCATCTGATTACGCTATTGGAGCCGTACTCAGCCAAGGGGAGATAGAAATCGACCGGCCAATTGCCTACGCATCCCGCAGCCTAAATAAACCTGAGAAGAATTATTCGGCTACGGAAAAGGAATGTTTGGCCATGGTTTACGCCGTAAGATACTTCAGGCCCTACATCTACGGAACCCCATTCACCCTCGTTACAGATCACAGACCACTTGTCTGGTTACATTCCGTCAAGGACCCAACTTCTAGACTTATGAAGTGGAAGCTCCGACTTTTAGAGTACGAGTATCAGGTTGTCCGTAAATCCGGAAAGACGAATAAGAATGCAGACGCATTATCACGCAACCCCACGTCTGCCTGCCTACCACTTATTCCACGAGAGCTCCAGGATCCCGACTTCAAAGCTCAGATACCGAAAACAGACGCTAACATCGATACAATTGGACACCGCATACGACAGTTACGACGAGATAGGGAAAACCGACCCAAGTACCGGGAGACCAAGCAGCAGCTCAGATGAAACAGAAGAAACCGCACGTGGGAACGTTCAACATTCTCCAATAATATACAAGAACCGATCTTTTCCCAGCTTATCTCAAGAGGTAACCATGCCAGATGAACGCCAGGAAACCATAAACAGTTTTTCGCCCGCAGCAAATTCCACTCAAATCGTCCCTCTAGATAAGGACCAGACCGTCTTCGACAATCTGATATCCTTTGAGGAGCCGCTCGAAAATACTGTTATAGAAAATGCAAGAAACTTTCAACAAGATTTACTCAGTACACCGCAAGTATCATCAGAAGTCATGGAACCTTTACAACCCTCAATAAACCAGCTACCTGCAGGAACTACGACCGAAGCAAGTGTTGGACAGCCACCTGACAGCAGATCATCTGAACCTAGGGTCCTTGACCACACGCTTGACCCTTACCCATTCTTCACTACCGACATCGAGAATTCAAACGACCTTGACGATCTGGAAGAGATTCCGCTAGACCAACCACATAAAATCATTATTTTTTCAAATACCTTTACCGCTGAAGAAGGACATTACGTACATTTTATTTCTGCTGACTGCAATTTAGTAAACCCCGTCGGAAAATTACTGCTGGATACTGAAATAATTAGTAAACCAAATCTTCTGGCAGCACAACCAAAAAAGGGACAGGTGATAATTACAGACAATGGATTATTTAAAACTTTCAGTATAGTAATCTCAGACAACTTTTTCGATAATATTAAAAGAGTAGATGTGCTCAACGGATTGAAAACTCTTCGACACACTTTGGATCAAAATCAGATTAAATCATTTCGAATTTCTGCCACCGGGGACCTTCACAAAATACCATCCAACGAATTCTTCAAGATTTTAGAAGAGGTTTTCATAGGAACCGGCCTACAGATTACTTTATGTAACTGTACCATTACAACACCATCCGAAGAAGACAGACAGCACATCATAAGCGAAGCTCACGACAGTTTAATTGGAGGACATAAAGGAGTAACGAAGTCATATAAACGCATCCGATCAAAATTCCATTGGCCACAAATGCGCAACGACATTCAAGACTACATCCGAAGATGCCAAAGCTGTCAAGAACAAAAATTAGTTCGAGCAAAAACTCGTCAGCCGATGTTAATCACCGACACACCTATAGGAGCCTTTGACAAAATTTCCTTGGATACAGTAGGATCTTTACCAATTACACCCAGTGGGAACAGACACATTCTCACCGTTCAAGATAACTTAACAAAATATTGCGTAGCTGTAGCAATACCTAACATTCGAGCAGCTACAATTGCAGATGCTTTCGCTAGACATTTCATCGCGATTTATGGAACACATCGCGCAATACTAACAGACAAAGGAACTAGCTTCATCGGAACGCTTATGACCAACCTATCTGAAATATTTAAAATCAAACAAATCACAACCTCAAGATATAGACCACAAACCAATGGATCTCTGGAACGAAGTCACATAGTCCTCACCGAATACCTCAAGCATTACATGGATAATTATGAAGACTGGGATTTATTAATACCGTTCGCAATGTTCTCTTACAACACATCCGTTCACGAAGCAACAAATTTCACCCCATACGAGTTAATCTTTGGAAAGCCAGCTCGAGAACCAAGCTCTTTTCCAACTGGCGAAAAATTAAAGTCATTTGGAGACTACTTAGTAGAATTAATAACACACATGTCTCGAATTGGTAATATAGCGTCGGATAATCTAACCAAAGCATTAGGACAAATTAAAACACGCTTATTTTCCGTCCACGGCAAAACGGTAAGTCGACCGTCTGCCCAAATATGGTCCTGATCACCCTGCTCCGGAGACATACACCCTGGCAAGGAGTGAGGGTCTACCTGAGGGGTACTCACCCCTTCCCATACGCCGCCCCTGCACACAACAACTAGCACGGAAATGCTGATGGGGAACAGAAGGATGGCCTCACAGCCACGCTGACGCTCGACCGAATACCCGGACAACCTCCACTAGACGTCGTCGACCACTGGCTGGAGATGGGCTACGTGGTGCCCAGCGACAATTAAACTCTTACACCCCGCAACACCTAGCGATAAGTACACTAATTACACTACACTACACCCGACAATTTCTTTTCACACTTTTGCTTATGAAAGGATTTATGGGGCGTTTTTCCTTCTCTTGAAAAGCATCACGAGAATCGCGATGTTTTGTCTTGGGGGGGAGATGTTACGTATGTGGAATTTTCCCATACGCCGCTCTCAACCATTTTTTGAGCTCGCGTCTGCGAAGAGAAAACGCCCTAAAATCCTTTCGCTTATCACACACCACTAATGGAAGTCAAGATCCCGACCAGCTGGATTTCGACCGTGAGAACGGGAGTGACACGACGACGACCCCGAAGGATTTCCTTATATGGAGATTCCTAACGAATCCCCACTCATTTTTGGGACTATATAAACCCTTTGGTTTCAACCCTCGTTGGTTCAAAGCAGTACAGTCACGCGTAGAGTAACGTCGTGTCACGCTCGTACAGAGTTGGTTAAAATCCAGTAAGATCGGGCTTGAGTCCCCTTCCGAATCAACAGTTAACCTCATAGAATCCGCGAGTCCGGTTTATATTTTATTTGGCACTTTGAAATAGCCACTCTTACGCCTCACATCGCCAGTGCGTTAACACCGTGCAACTATTGGTAATTTACACATTTTATCTAATTATTTAATCGCGACACTTACATTTGTACAATAATTAGTTATTGAATATACGAATGGTGTTCACGTTGTAAATCGAGTAGATTCGTTAAATCCATCTTTTACCCAGCGATCCTTATAATATTAGTAGCACTCACCCACTGATACAACTTTACCGCTCGAGTTGTATCAAACTTTAATTAAGAGTTACGAGGCATCACTAACATTTCCCGCGACTCCCTGATTTCACATCAGGTGCGTTCGCAAACCTTTCACCAAAACAAGGAATCTTCTCCAACCTTTACAGTGGCTCTCCGATTACGAAACCTCACCCCTCCTACGGCTCCCTGATTTCGTATCAGGTTCATCCGTATACTACAGCTCCCTGATTTCGCATCAGGTTCGTCTGTAAGTCTACCAACCTCCGAACAGCTCCCTGGTATCGCTTGGGAAATACCCTGCTCGCCGGCCTCTCGCGTTGCCGCAGCCCCGGCTCGTAACAGTATCATGTAGCCGGATATATTATAAGTAATATTAACAAAAATCAGAATGTTTGTAATAATTGTATAAACAAAACAATATCGAGTACAATGGTTTGTCATTCGTACAATTTATTAACGAGAATCAGGGCAAACAAATACGGGCGCTATTGTTTTGTTAATAATGAGACGTTCAGATTTTTTATACAGATGGAAAGAATTTTTAAAATGTTTTATAAAAAGCTACGCATACAAAAAATTAATTTAAAAAATTTCTTTGTTACAAAGTTTCAAGAAATAGAATTTTCTTTGCCTGAGTGCCATAATTTAAAAAGAAAAATAATTTTGCGTTATCACGCATTTAGGCTGAAGAATTGCTCAACCAAAATTAAAACTAAAACGCATGAAACCTATGCTTTTAAAAGTGTGGCAATGCATGCATATGTAAAATAAATTTCATTTTATTTCTGTTTTTAGTTTTCTTTATTTCAAAAAAGTAATTTATTTATTTATTTCATATATACGGGTAATTAACAGTGATATACATGTAGTCACGATACTTGCATGTAATTAACATTTCTATTGTGTTTAACTTGTATTATTTTTCAGGTTTAATCATCTTGTGCCAACGTACATCCAGCATTGAAGAATAATTTTAAAATACAATGAACTCAGGTGTGAACCTGTCTCAACTTTGGGGAAACAGACCAAAAGTCGCCAAAAGTGGGCATTGCGATAATTATATATACCTATATACATATGCATTTATTTATTATTCATTTCTTTATTTCTATTTTTACTTTACTTCTATATTGATAGATATTTTTTCTATTTTTATATACATAAACAATGAATTTTTTAAACACGATTCTATTTTAATCACTTTGTTTTTAATAAAGTATGGTTTTTGAAAATTAATAGTTTACTTTCTTCATAATTTGTAAATTTTATTACAATTATAAGGTCCTTAAAAAGCAAAAAGCTTTTCTTACGATTCCGAAATCATTTTTTATTAAAACTAGAGAGTTCACGTCATAAAAAAATGTAACAGTTAGCATTTTCTCGAAATGTTCATAATATTTTTTGTATGTGTTCTCAAAATAATGTTCTTTTGAGGATGACATTTTATACGTTTTAATGACCCATTCAATTTACGAGATGACTTTTCTAATAAGTCAATGAAATATACTTTTATATATTTGAGAATGTATTATTTTCTTCGTCCACTAATATTTTAAGTATTGCATTATGTATTAATCTTTGGTAGTTTTAATTTTTTTTTTATATATGTAAAACATCAGGAAGACAATTCTAAAATTTATATTTATAGATATTCAAAGTTTCGCGCCAGAAATAATATTTCCGGTTTTACTCCAATATGGCTGCGGTTATGCCGATCACTGTCTAGAGGATCACTAGACAGGATGTGTTTCAACCTCCAAAAAGTTAGCCCCACAAACGATTGCATAGAAAAGAAATTGATATATTCTCCAATGAGGGGCTAACTTTTTGGAGGTTGTGTTTCAATTCACGCATTATGCGCATAGGCTGCAGATAAAACCGTTCCGTTTCAGTTGTTACGCTATTGCTTGAACGTGGCTGGGAAACTGTACGTAATCGATAAGTAAATCAGGAGCGAAATTTGAAAGCAGATGTTTGCGTGCGATTGAGAAAATATTGTTAAGGATGCGCGATGCGGGTGGCATACATGGGAAAGATCTTGGGCAGAGCTCGAAAACAGGAAGAGGACACCAATTAACAGGTCCCGAAACGAATCGTGAGTTTTTTCTGAGTCACGTAATCTTTTGAGAAGGCCTTGTCCTTTGTTAGTCTTTAGGAGTGTTGATTGACTCCAGAAGTATTGGCGTCGCTAAGGAAGTCATAAATTTCCTTCAAGCGTTGTTTTCTCGATCCTCGGAGTAGAGCCTACTTTCTCTTCCCACGTGGGCACCCCGCTGTGTAACGGAACAGCGCGCTTCCACCGAGTTTTTCACCACCACCCGAACACGGAGGGAAAGATGGACGCTAATTCGCGGGGGCGTACGGACATCCGAAGGACGGCCTACCGCTTAGATCTGCTGCATCCTCCATCGTGATTGGACTAGGAGAATCTATGGGAGGACTAGGAGCATTTGGCCAATGACTTCGACGAGGACCTCGGAGAAGACGTTGAAACGCTACAATCATTCTGTCTGATACTTTTCACTAACCAGCTTCCTACAGTTATAAAATATACTTTAAAGTTTTAACTTGAAATAGTTCCGTGTACTTCGTTTTATTTGAAACACCCGCACTCCAACGAGCAGAGCGGTTCAGCGCTCCATGGGCACTAACCCGCGTTCGTATCTCAATTTCCCCTCTAAAATACGTTACACAGTCTATGCGTGTGTTACGAAATGTAGCAGGGATTTTCCGAGAAAGGATCCGGATGGGTTCGCTGCCCGTGGAGCGCTGATCCGCTCTGCTCACGGTCGGCCAAGGAATTTGCTTCCTGTTTCTCTTGTACTTGTTATGGATTGGAAATAAAGGGAAAGAAAGCTGACTTTATTTGAATGGCTTTTACTTCAATTATAAATTGAGAAGTATAAACTTCACGACTGAATTCGTTGGATGCTAGCGATAAAGTAACTGGTACAACGACGTCGTTTTTCAAGACAAAACGTAACATGTTTTTGTTAATACAATTATCCAATCGTACAAATTGTTCCTTAGTTCATCATACAACGAATTTCCTAATTGGTTAACAGCTAATTAAGATCGAGCGCTTTACAGGATAGCGTTGTTTATCACTTTACCGATAGGTAGCCTATTAATAGGCTTTTTGTCCCCGACGCTTACCGGTGATTACTCGGCTGCAAATACATCCCTGACACAGGTAAGCGTCGGGGACAAAAATCCGATTTATAGGCTACCGGTCGGTAAAGTGTTAAATTGCAAAGCAACCGAAATCGATATTCATTAAATGAGTGTTTCTACATAGTAGCCGTTGCAAAGCTTTTATTCTTAATTTCGATTGCTTCACCCGATATGTCAAATTTGGCGGGACTTGTCGTCTAACATGAAATTACCACATGAGATCGTAACACGTGCATTGGTGGCGTTGGTGGCATGTTGTGTTGCGATGCTCGCTGGTGTGTTGCTTGATAACGTGAATATAGCTACGGGAATGTATATAATCGATATGTGAATTACGAGCGAAATTTAAATGCAGACGTTTGCGTTCGATGAAGGGGAGTATTGTTAAGGATACGCGATGCGGGTGGCATGCGTGCGAAAGATCTTAGGCAGAGTCTCAATTAGTAGACCCCGAAACGAATCGCGAGTTTCTTCTAAAGTCACGTAATCTTTTGAGAAGGCCTTGTCTTTTGTTAGTCTTTAGGAGTGTCGATTGACTCCTGAAGTGTTGGCGACGCTAAGGAAGTCATAAATTCCTTTCAAGGGTTGTTTTCTCTATCCTTGGAGCAGAGCCTACTTTCTCTTCCCACGTGGGCACCCCGTCGTGTAACGGAAAAACGCGCTTCCACAGAGTTTTCCACCACCACCCAAAGACGGAGGGAAAGATGGACGCCAATTCGCGGGGGCGTATGGACATCCGAAGGACGGCCTACCGCTTGGATCTGCTGCATCCTTCATCCTGATTGGACTAGAAGGATCTATGGGAGGACTAGAAGGATTCAGCCAGCGACTTCGATGAGGACCTCGGAGGAGACTTTGAAACGCTACATTCATTCCTGTCTGATACTTTTGACTGACCAGTTTCCTTGAGACTAAAATATACTTTGAAGTTTTATTGAAATAATTCTGTGTACTTGTTTTTATTTCATAACACCCGCGCACTCCGACGAGCAGAGCGGTTTAGCGCTCCACGGGCACCAGCCCGCGTTCTCATTCTAATCTCCCCGCTAAAATACGCAACAGTTGCGACTCCCGTCTAGCGGCGTGTAGTATAAAATTTAGAAGTGCGAAGTTCGAAACGGATCACACGAATGTAATAGGAAAGGGAAACGAAGTGAAGTTTCGTACAAGCCCGAGGGATTTGAAATAGTCAGAGATTCTTTTAATAAGTAAACTTCAAGATTATAAATTAATCAATACCCACTTGGAAACGGGTGTTTGAATAAATGAACTCCACTTTGATCCCTTCTCCTAAGTGTGTAAAATCAGAGCAATGTTGTTAAACGCTTGTTTTTGTAAAAATCGATAACAGAGACGAATCAGATTAACGAATAGGAATTTAGCTAACTAATTAGGAAATTTGCGATTGGCTCTTAGGAACTAAGACATTTTGGTAAAGAATAAACAATGTAAAACCGATGGATCTTTTGTGAGGGACACTCGAGCCCCGAGAGCGAAAGCGAACGGATGTTCAATAAAATTTTCCTTATTTGTATCATTTCAAATCGTTTATTGAGTTCAGTAAAGTTATTAGTTATTTGTGTTAAATTGTTTTATTACATTATTATTATTATCGTTAATATTATTTCTACAACTAAAATCCGCGTCCAGTGAGCAGAACGCTTTAGCGTTCCACGGGCATCGTCCCACGCCTGGTTTCTCCAAGGGAAGACGACATTCCCCAGGCGGCCACGCAACATTTTTGGTGACAGCGGTGAGATCCTGCAAATTCGCCGGCTCGTGAACGCAGGATTCAAAAGCAGCCATCGGGAAATTCATGCAGCCCCTCCTTCCTGTGTTTGGAACTTCGGAGGAACTCTCCTGCGGGCGACCGTATCAGTCTTCCTTGAAAACGCACGCACTGGGGCCAGAGGACCTTTTTCGCCGGGATCTACCTGACAACGGAGGCGGCATCAAGTAATCGTCTGCAATTGCGTGAGAAATTTATGTTTAATTAAAATACTCAGTTTAAGATTCAAATTGTAAAATTAGCGTGGTATAATTATCGTTGCGTTGTTAGTTCTTAGTTGTTAAGATTAGAGTTCTGTATTTACACTGTGAAAATGCCGCGTAAAAGTAAAGAATTGCCAAAACGTAAAGGACGACAATTACGTTCGAGTAGTTTACGGATTTCCGAAATCGAGCCTGTAATTGTTGAAACGATACAAACCGAGCGCCCTATGGCTACCTCACGATCTCAAACATTAAATATCTTACCGACACAAGTCGATGACCCTTTCATTGATTCGCCTGTGTCAGAAGATCTTTTGCCCTGCCCAGCCGTGGTTACTGCTGCAAATTCAGAAACTTCGGGTGGAGAATCACAGTCGCACGAATTAAACCTTGTGCCGACGCAACTGGACCCACCCGTCGTAAATCTGTCTGAACTAAGTACCCAATCGCCTTGTTCAAACATAAACGCTCAACCGACTCCATTAAAATCCACAAACCCATCTAAGTCCTATCTCTGCCTAAAATTAGTTAAGGACTCAATTCCAAAATTTGATGGGAGGTCCGATTCATTGATCAGGTTTATTAAACAGTGCAATTTAATTAACGCCAAGGTAAAACCTGAGGATCGAGAGAACCTCCTTTTCCTCATTCAGGGTAAGATCGAAGGACATGCCAACTTACTCTTGTCCAACCGACGAGAGCCCGCAACTTTAGATGAATTGATTAACCTTCTAAAAAAGATCTTCGCGCAATTATTTAACGTCCATAGTTTGAACGCGGAGTTAATGCATCTACATCAGGACAAAAACGAAACGGTTGAAATTTTCGGAGCGCGAGTCAACGAAATATTAAATGGTGGGTTAGAAACCGCCATGGACGCGTACAATCCGGAATAACTAGTTGGTGTTAATGACCTATTAAAGAACGCAGCAGTAATCACTTTCATTAAGGGCCTTTGGAATGGAACCGCACGGTTTTACTCGAACAGATTAAAGGACAGTAACAATCTACCTGACCTCGAAACTGCAATTAACGTCGCGAGTAAGATAGAGTCAGAATCGGCCGATCATTCGAGGCCCCCCTCATTTTCGAAACCTTTTGTCACTGACGTAAAAATATTTAAGACAGATTTAAAAGATTATAAGTGTTATCAATGCAATCAAACAGAGCACTTACGCCGCGATTGCTCTCAGGGAACTCGAACGCATTTTTCCAACCGCGAGGAGATTAGATGTGGGTACTGCAGGAAAACGGGTCACCTCGAAGCTCGTTGTTTCAAAAAACAAAACCAGGGTGGTGTCCGGTCAGAGCAGTTTAAACTCGAAAGGGGTTCAGTGAGCGGGCGCGACGAGGACCCAACCCTTAATTGCCAGCGCCACCAACGGGGTTGTTTCCAGGTCAGAATAAAACGATCGGGTTCTTTGCATCTGATTAACTTAACCCACCGTTGCTTCCAAGAAGGGTTCGCCTGTTTCCTTATCGATACGGGTTCTCAATTTAACCTAATAAAACAGAATGGTATAATCTCCGATATGATAGTAAATAACAATATCGTCTACAAAATCACGGGTTTTGGTTCAGGGAGCATATTTACCCGCGGCGAAGTTCTCATTAAAGTCCATCACGTCGACGTGAGATTCCAAATTGTCGATGACGATCTTCCCATTCCTGGGACGGGGATTTTAGGAATGCCGTTTTTGGAAAATCAAAATGCGATAATGAAATTTGGTAATGACGAGCCTAATAGTCTTCAGATCGGTGATGGGGAATTCTTTCTTCATTCATCCTCCTCCTTTAGTTCACCCCCTCGTACTAGAACCCTTATAGCTTTGCCTGTCAAGGAATCTGGAATGAAGGAAGGTTACGTTAGGAGATTGACCACGGATCCAGGCGTTTATATAGGAGAAGCGTTAGTTACACAACAAAATGGGTCTGTTAAACTATATGCAATCAATACCACTCCGAATCATGTCACCGTAACTATACCACCAGTTGAATTGGAGGCATTCACGGAGCGCCCACCTTCGCCACGTTCGGTCCGTACAGGAAATCCTAATGTGGATCAGCCGAGGGCTGATTCGAATAGATTAGTCCAGATAGCTAAATTATTGGAATTAGATGGTTTGAATGAAGATGAGCAAATTAGTATTCTGGAAATTATTAAGGAATTTCCTTACCAGTTTTATCTTCCATCCGATAAATTAAACTCCACGAATACCATCCAGCATTCGATCGAAACTGTAAATGATATCCCAATTAACACAAAACAATATAGGTCCCCCCCCCCCCCCGTTCACAAAGAGGAAATAAGGAAACAGGTCAATGCATTGTTGGAAAAGAAGATTATTCAACAGTCTAATTCTCCTTATAACTCACCTGTTTGGGTGGTTCCAAAGAAATCAGATTCCACTGGTGAGCCACGTTGGCGCATGGTCATAGATTATCGCCTGCTGAATGAAAAAACCGTTAGTGATGCCTACCCACTTCCTAATATAACTGAAATATTAGATCAACTCGGAGCAGCGAAATATTTTAGTACACTTGACTTGGTTTCGGGTTTTCATCAAATCCCCATGGACCCAAAATCCAAGTCAAAAACCGCTTTCTCTACCCTCAACGGTCATTATGAATTTAATAAAATGCCTTTGGCTTAAAAAATGCCCCGGCCACTTTCCAACGATGCATGGACTTAGTTTTATCTGGCTTACAGGGAGTTGAGCTGTTCGTGTACATGGACGACATTGTCCTGTATGCCGATTCTATAAAGGAACATTCGTATAAATTAAGGAAACTCTTAGCCCGGTTGCAAAATGCAGGTTTAACATTACAACCAGAGAAGTGCCGATTCTTGCAACGCGAAATTACATACTTAGATCATAGTATTTCCAGTGAAGAAGTGAAACCAGATCCCGGAAAGATCAAAGCCGTGAAATTCTTCCCCATTCCTAAAACCAAAAAGAATATTAAACAATTTTTAGGCCTGGTCGGTTACTACAGACGATTTATTCCGAATATAGCGAAAACCGCCAAACCTTTAACGCGATTATTGAAATTGGATGTTCCTTTTATTTGGAACAATGATGTTCAATCTGCCTTTGAAAATCTACGCGATACAATTTGTTCTGAACCGTTATTACAATTTCCCGACTTTAAACAACCTTTCCTTGTGACGACTGATGCGTCAAATTATGCTGTGGGTGCTGTGTTGAGCCAGGGCCAAATTGGTAAAGACCACCCTATCGCATACGCGTCGAGAACGCTTAGTAGTGCGGTAACCCATTACTCCACCATTGAGAAAGAATTACTCGCGGTTATTTATGCAGTTGATCATTTTCGCCCATATTTGTATGGACAAAAATTTACGTTAATAACTGATCACCGACCGTTGGTTTGGCTTCATAGTGTAAAGGACCCCATTTCTCGGATCATGAGGTGGCGAATTAAATTAAATGAATACGACTATAACATAGTATACAAACCGGGGAGAGTAAATTCGAATGCCGATGCATTGTCCCGTAATCCTCCGGACTTTAATAATAGTAATCAAATTCCTTCTTCATCAACCTCGAACCCTTTAACCAACTGTACCACGACCGAATGTACTGATACCTCGTCCTTTGAGCGGTTGCGGGGGGTAGTCGCGGGCGCCGACGATGCGCCGGTTGCGGACTCTAAAAGGATAGAGGACACGGATTGTAATAGAATATGGGAAAATAATGAAAGGATAGTAGCTACCATTTTCCTTGCCCGCGAGAGGGAAATCAACGGTCGACCTGAGGTCTCATTTGGGATTGATCACTCTCGCGAAGAATGCGATTCGAAAGACACTACAGAATGTTCACTGTGTTACAATTTGTTACAATTTTGTCTACAAGACACGACGTCTCCAGATTGATTTTGGGTAATACATACAATTTCAATTATAAACTAACACTTCGTTGAATTCACAAACAAATAGGATAAAGTGATTTTAACATGCAGCCAAGGTGGTGTGATACATCCCAACAATAAGGAATAAAAAAAACGGTACCATGATAGGGGTAAGTATCTATAAAGGATCTAGTCTTACGCAGGCTAATTTCAATTTGTTTGTATGAACTATCTTAGTTTTACCAGCTCCCATAGCTATTTCCGCATTCAAATCATCAAACATCCTAATAATTTTGTAAGGCCCCAACCAGCTTGAATCGAATTTAGAAGTTTTTGGTTCTTTCAGTATATATATATATATATATCGTCACCTACAGAGAATTTATAGGAGTTGACCCTTCTGTCGTAATCTAATTTGCTTTTCTGTTTCGCCTTTTCTAGATTAGCTGCTGCTACAGCCTGGGTTATGCTTATTTTTGAAAATAACTCATCCAAATGGTCAACAAATGTTCGCGGAATTGCTTGATTAATAAACTCGGAGGGGATAATCGCCTTTACCCCAAACACAAGCTCGTGGGGAGTGAAACCAGTAACCTCATGAACTGACGTATTATAAGAAAATATGCCAAAGCGAATCCAATCATCCCAGTCGGTCTTAGTACAATAGTGTTTCAGATAATCCGTGAAAACACGATGTGCTCGTTCGAGAGATCCCAGTGACTGTGGGTGGAACGCGGTTGAGGTAATTCTCTGTATTTTAAATATTTTACAGAAAGCTTTCATAATGTTACTAACAAAGTTACTCCCCTGGTCAGTGTGAATTGTTCGAATCTACTGATAAATTGTTCAGCCAGAGCCATGGCCACGGATACAGAGTCAATACTAAGAAGCGGAATCGCGTCAGAATACTTGGTAAGATTGTCTTGAAGGGTTAGCAAATACCGATTACTCCTCTTTGTCATTGGTAAGGGTCCTACGATAGCCATTTGTACCTTTTCAAACGCTCTTTTAGGGGTGTCGGTTATTCGCATTGGCTGTCTGGTTTTAACAGAAAGTTTTGTTTCTCTGGCAACTTGGACATGAACGGATGAATTTCTTTATTTCATCCCCCATACACGGCTAGTAGAAATCTTCTTTAATTCTATCAAAGAGCTTACGGGTACCCTGATGACCCCCGATGACGGATTCATGAAATTGTTTTAAATAAGGGGGGAATAGGCCGGTATTCATAGTCGCTACTTATTCTTAAGCAAATGCTTAAGCATTCGGCATCCTTTACTAACTACTAGGTTAGTAGAGGATGCCGCATGCTTAAGCATTTGCTTAAGAATAAGTAGCGACTATGAACACCGGCCATAGTGATCCTCTAGACAGTGATCGGCATAATCGCAGCCATATTGGAGCAAAACCGGAAATAATATTTCTGGCGCGAAACTTTGAATATCTATAAATATAAATTTTAGAATTGTCTTCCTGATGTTTTACATATATAAAAAAAAATTAAAACTACCAAAGATTAATACATAATGCAATACTTAAAATATTAGTGGACGAAGAAAATAATACATTCTCAAATATATAAAAGTATATTTCATTGACTTATTAGAAAAGCCATCTCGTAAATTGAATGGGTCATTAAAACGTATAAAATGTCATCCTCAAAAGAACATTATTTTGAGAACACATACAAAAAATATTATGAACATTTCGAGAAAATGCTAACTGTTACATTTTTTTATGACGTGAACTCTCTAGTTTTAATAAAAAATGATTTCGGAATCGTAAGAAAAGCTTTTTGCTTTTTAAGGACCTTATAATTGTAATAAAATTTACAAATTATGAAGAAAGTAAACTATTAATTTTCAAAAACCATACTTTATTAAAAACAAAGTGATTAAAATAGAATCGTGTTTAAAAAATTCATTGTTTATGTATATAAAAATAGAAAAAATATCTATCAATATAGAAGTAAAGTAAAAATAGAAATAAAGAAATGAATAATAAATAAATGCATATGTATATAGGTATATATAATTATCGCAATGCCCACTTTTGGCGACTTTTGGTCTGTTTCCCCAAAGTTGAGACAGGTTCACACCTGAGTTCATTGTATTTTAAAATTATTCTTCAATGCTGGATGTACGTTGGCACAAGATGATTAAACCTGAAAAATAATACAAGTTAAACACAATAGAAATGTTAATTACATGCAAGTATCGTGACTACATGTATATCACTGTTAATTACCCGTATATGTGAAATAAATAAATAAATTACTTTTTTGAAATAAAGAAAACTAAAAACAGAAATAAAATGAAATTTATTTTACATATGCATGCATTGCCACACTTTTAAAAGCATAGGTTTCATGCGTTTTAGTTTTAATTTTGGTTGAGCAATTCTTCAGCCTAAATGCGTGATAACGCAAAATTATTTTTCTTTTTAAATTATGGCACTCAGGCAAAGAAAATTCTATTTCTTGAAACTTTGTAACAAAGAAATTTTTTAAATTAATTTTTTGTATGCGTAGCTTTTTATAAAACATTTTAAAAATTCTTTCCATCTGTATAAAAAATCTGAACGTCTCATTATTAACAAAACAATAGCGCCCGTATTTGTTTGCCCTGATTCTCGTTAATAAATTGTACGAATGACAAACCATTGTACTCGATATTGTTTTGTTTATACAATTATTACAAACATTCTGATTTTTGTTAATATTACTTATAATATATCCGGCTACATGATACAATAAATTTAATTCAGTCTTATTGATAAAAACACGTTTCTTTGGAATCATTGGCTCTACATGACTAGAGTTTGTTAAAAAGTGACTTTTTGAAGAACGGTTTTTAAGTAATATATTGTTACGTCTCGCGGTTGTCATGATCTAACTTTAATGTATAACAAGTGCAACAGAACATCCATTGGCGTAACACAACAAAAGCAGTATTAAACTATAAAGTCAATAATCTAGGATGGTCATGAGATACGCTCGTTCGGTATGGCGGCTGACTCTCGATTGACAGCTTGATAGGTGATCGATACGATCACCTTCTTCTCGCTGTCTCTTGTCTTCGTTGCGAACACCAGTGGGCCATGGATCTCATCCATATGGTGTCCGCAACACAGCCCTCCTTCCTCGAAGAGCGGTCGTCCCGATCGCGTCGCTTCCACTTCCGCTTGGTCTTCGTACCCTGGTCTGAGGAGGGGGTCGTGCTGGCTAGGTGGCCTCCCCAGACCGCCGCCTCGGCATTCGCCTTCCCGCCCCGAGGGAAAACCACCCAAAAAAACCTGGGGCAAGGCGTGGGTACAACGGGACTATCAACTTCTCGGTCTGCTTCGGCTTCAGTTTCCCTGTTTCGAGAAATCCCGCGACGTATCGATTTCTGCATGTTCCTTGACGAAACTCGCGCCAGCGAGTGTCCCTCGATGTCGCCTGCGGCTCCGGGTGTCCCTCGACGTCGCTTGCAGCTCGGATCGTCCCGCGACGTGGCTTGCAGCTCGGATCGTCCCGCGACGTGGCTTGCAGCTCGGATCGTCCCGCGACGTAGTCCATGAAGGATTCCGGGCGTGTCCCTCGACGAAATGTTCCAGCTCCTTGTCCTACGATGTCCCTGGAACTCCGCCCCCACGAACGTTCCACGACAGATCCACCGCTCCGACGTTGTGTCCCCTCGGACTCGGCTCCCGGCCGAAGTCTCAGCCACGGACAGCCCCCAGGTTTCGTTCTCAATGTCCTTCCGGTGTCCCCGCTCGAAACTCCAATCCATCGATGGCTCCGGAGTCCCTTGACTTCCTGATGGCCCTTCCGACGGTCTGGTCCGAGACTCCTATCCCTTTCGACAGCTTCCTTGTAAAAGAACCAAAGAGACATTAGCCTTCTCTTCGTTTCTCAGGGATCCGTTGGAGCCGTACGAGTCGGGGAGCCAGAGAGGGAGGCCGAGCACGCCCGCAGGGGGTCGCAGCTAGTCGCGAGCGTACGAGCGACCCAGCCCCCAGCCCAGCCACCAAACTCGCCAGCCCATCTTCGCTCTTCTTTCTTGATATCGCCTCCCGTTATCCAATCCTTGGCTTCCTGATGGCCCCATTCCTCTTCTTGGCCTCCGGTGCTGAACCAGGGGACCGTCTCGGTGCAGCTCGGCAACGACCCCGTTTCCGCGATGTCCCCTCCGACCGATCCGAGCGACTGCGTCGCACGTCCGTCCGGTGGTTGGGGACACCATTTCCCGTTTGCTGTCCCTCAGTCAACCCGGACCTCCATAGAACAAGAATCTGGGTAGAGAAGCCACCAAGATCCGGGTCAGGAGAGTTAGCGGGGTGTTTTCACGTATGTCCACACCCCGCTGCGGACCACCACGCTATTGTGGCACATTCGGGGGCCTTGGGGTTGCATTCAAGCCGCGGGAGCAGTCCCCCGACACCTTGTCCCTCGTCGTGGGGTATCGTGTACCTGGAACAAACTCAAAAACGGAGGGCCGGGCTACGAAAGTAGCTTCCGCAGCCCAGTCCACTAATTAGCCTAAAATTAATTTCCAGACGACTCTTCCTTAGCCATCTTCCTTCGCGGGGGTCTTGACCTCCGCAAGATGTACTCCTCGAGCAAGAGACTTCCTTCAGTCGACGAACGGCCCATCCCGACTAAACGACTCCACTCTTCGGGACTCTCTCTCTCTCTCGGTGCTTTGACAGTTGTGTGACGGTGTTCGCCCTCGAACTCCCTCCGTCGCGACTTCGCACTAGGCCATCCTGCGACGATGTTCGCCCTCGAACTCCCTTCGTCGCAGCTCAGCAACTTCGCGCACTCCAGGCGCTTCCACGTTGCTTCGGTGGTGCCCGCGCTCCTGGGGACGCCGCTCGCCAGCAACTCAACTGCATGGATCTCCGACCGTCGCCCAGAGCCGTACATCCACCCCTGGTGTGGTCCGTGCACTCCCGGACGTCCCTGCGTCTCGGCCGGAGTCGCACCTCCACCACCAATCCTCCGACGCTCCCTCCATAGCGTCCCAGTTCGGCCTCTTTTGGTGACGATTCTCCGAATCTGACGAGCCCCTCGATTCTTCTTGTAGCTCCAAGTCGAATCGGCATTGTTGATCGTTGTATCTGGATGGCGTTCGGCGACTCGTGCTGTCCTTATGGAAAACCAGGCTCCTCGTTTCAGGAGAAGTCGAAACGTCAGTCTCAAAACGTCAATCTCGCTCGTTACCCGCGAAAGGGCCTACTTCAGTGCGTACTCATTTCCATGGGTCACACTTTCATTCGTTTGTCTCCATGCTTTGGTGTGGGAACAGATTACATATGGGGACAGATCATATATGGGACAGATTACATATGGGACAGATTATACATGGGACAGATTACATATGGGAGGGGATACTCGGATTACACTCCAAAAAAGGTGTAACTGGAAACGTAGTCCAAAGCTCGGTACTCGACACAAAGCCAAAAAAAACACATGGCAAGATTTATCACACAATTTGTTCTACTTTCTAGGTTTGAAAGGAATTAAAAGGGGCAGGTAATGAGGAGGTTCTGACTGGAACCGCGGCCAACCTCCGGAGACGTCAAAAACGCCAAGGCCTGCTCGTCGCTGCCAGCGACCCGATCAGGAGCCAACTTCAGGGCGCGTTCCTGTCCTCGCCGAACGCGCGTCTCTGTTTACTGATAATGGTTTCTACGTTACCCCATTAGCCAGATACAACCGGAATTCAGGTCCTTCTTCGCAGGTCGGCCTCCTGGTTCCTCTCTCGGGCAGTTCCTTTGCCGACGCATCGACGCCGCTCCGATGTTGGCGGCTTCTACTGTTGTCGTCGTTCCGTTTCGATTGCTGTCCATCGATGTCGGCGGGCCTCGACCGCCGTTGTCGTTCCTACCGTCCCTCGATGCGGGAATTGCGTATCGCACGCAACGGCTCTCTTCGTTTCGTCGCAACGGCTCCTTGCGTATCGCACGCAACGGCTCTCTTCGTTTCGTCGCAACGGCTCCTTGCGTATCGCACGCAACGGCTCTCTTCGTTTCGTCGCAACGGCTCCTTGCGTATCGCACGCAACAGCTCCTTGCGTTTCTTCGGGATTCGTAACTACGAATCCCACTTCTTTCTTCCCGGCGACGGTCCTCCCTCTGCCAGCGGGCCTCGTCTTCTCTCCGTTGCTCTCGCATTTGGCCCACGATGCTAGGTTGTAGGGAGGTGAACAGCTCCTGCATGGAAGTATCGTCCGTCGCTGTGGGTAGGAGATTCGCGGCGGCCGCGGACGCGCGAGTGGGCATCCCACCCCTGACACCATTGTCACGTCTCGCGGTTGTCATGATCTAACTTTAATATATAACAAGTGTAACAGAACATTTATTGGCGTAACACAACAAAAGCAGTATTAAACTATAAAGTCAATAATCTAGGATGGTCACGAGATACGTTCGTTCGGTATGGCGGCTGACTCTCGATTGACAGCTTGATAGGTGATCGATACGATCACCTTCTTCTCGCTGTCTCTTGTCTTCGTTGCGAACACCAGTGGGCCATGGATCTCATCCATATGGTGTCCGCAACAATATCTAAAAACTCAGACAAGTATTGTCGATCGTCTTCTTCGTAATTGCTTTTATGAACACTTTTCATGTATTGAGAAATGCTTATTAATTTGAGATTATTTTTGAATTGCAGAGCATTTGGAATTACATTTTTCAAGCGTACAACGGAAAACAAATTCTCCAAGCAGTCTTGAGTTAATCGGGCTGGAAGGAAGAGAGTAAACCCTTTGTTTAATAAGTCATCTGACAAATCGAGAACAGTTCTAGTAGATATTAATAAAGCTGATTGAAACGATTTCCATTTTTTATCCTGCCCAATTTTCATATTTTTAAACAGTTCGATAGATTCTTTCAGAAATTCGGTAACTTGTGTGCGCATTTCCGGATTTTGATTGCTCAACGCTATCGCAACATTTCTACTACACATTATATTAAACCAACGGGCTAAAAAATCGACAAACCACGCGGTTGTCAATTTATTACTCGGACAATCATTATTTAAATATCTTAACGCAGAACTAACTTCTCTACTAAAAACTCTTGTAGCATTGCTAACCCTTATCTTTTGAAAATGATTATTGCCGTCTAAATATTCCTCTCGCAACTTTGGTGCTAGCTTTAAATCTATGTCTTTATATTCCTTCAGCACATCTGTTATGTGTTCACTATCGGCTATATTTGACGGCAAATCATATTTTACTATAAAATTATCGGGAATAATGATTATTTTATTCTTTAAAAATCCTGCTTTAGTATTTTTAAATGCGTGAGGCGAGTCAGCACAGAAATACAATTTTCTCGTATTATCCGCAGGATGTGAACACGAATTTATGATTTTAGAATACCGTGAAACATTTATTCCAAACGCCCTCCACATCGCCCGGTTAGCCGGTCCCATGTCCGAGGTGATCACGTGAACGCGGAGGCCAATACTTTCGGCTTTTAAAATAATATTGTTCAGTACTGGTTTGAAATGAATACCATTAACCGAGTCTCCTGTAAAATCGTATCGCACAACCTGCTTCCACCTCGCACCGAGTCCAGCTAACATGAAAACTAAGGTATGAGTGGCTGTCTTGGTTTCATCATGGTCAGATAGTGTTACGTTATCTATGAAAGAATTAGTAGATGTGTCATAAAAACTACCAGGCGTAATGCTCATTTCATCCAAAACCAGCATGCAGTCTTTATAAATGTCCTTATCGAAATGCCTAATTTTAATCTTTAAAAATTCAAAAACTTCACTACTAATAATACCACTACTAAATTTAAAGTTTTTTAATTTTTGTGTTAATGTCCTAATGCGTGGATAGGGAAGATTTTGACGCAATATCTCTTCATATCCAGCCGTACCACATGCAAATCTTAACTTGAAGGCATTCATCAAAGTTTCATTGCACCAGCGAGGAATTTTTTTATATGTTTTTGTCATTACTTTGATTTGATCTTCCTTCAGTACTGTACTTAAGGAACGTGCTTGTTGCAGATTTCGAATTTTGGTTTCCAATATTTTAATGCGTCGATTCGCTGTATGTAATTCTTTTTTGTATTTTAACTTTGCTTTCTCAGAAGCAGCAAATAATTTTTCCAACCTAGACAGTCTTTTCCGTAAATTGGAATTCTCATCATCCTTATAAAAATGTATTTGTCGTAATGGTAGTTCGTGACTAGCCTCTATGCCTGATTCTTCTATTTCTGACAGTTCACTTGGACACAGAACATTTTCTAAAAATGTGAAAGAATTAGTCTCATCGCAATTTCTGCAAAAAAATATTCATTCTTACCTGTTTCTAATTTAATTTGTGCTGGTGCATACACTGCCTGTTGAATAGTTTGCACTGGTATTACACGTTCACCAAATTCACCAAAGATTGTAGGGACTGCATTACATTTCAAATAATGTTTTCCATCTTGAGTTTTGTCCCACATGTCCTCCGTAAAGTGTACCTAAAAGAATGATTATAATTATGACATATAATTATTTCTTATTATTATATTTCACAACTTAAAAACTCAATTGAAGATATAATACTTAATCATCACAACTTCTTGAAATAAGACTCAAAATCAACTTAGACACCAATAGAATGGTTTCTTCAAATTTTACAAAATAATTAACTAATTGGTAGCAATCAATATTCATATTATTAAATATTTTTATTAACAAACAATCAAATTTCCAACACTGCTAACAATAAGTCACTTAGTAATAGTAAAATACTTACTTTCTCTAGGCAATCAAGTAATTACAATGAAATAAATAAAATAAGAGATATTGCAACTCATTTATAATATAAGAAAGTATATTCTTATCAAAATTGAATCATAAAACAATTAAAATATACCAATTATTTATATAAGAATTGAATATGCTATGTTAATTCACACAAACTCACATGACATAATCTTGACGACGATTGAGGAACCCAATCCTGTCTATTAATATTGTCAATCCATACTTTTAGTCTTGTCTTGTCTCGGGGTAATCGATACATGTGAAAACCTTTCTTTGCTGAATTTGCACAATAATCTGCACAGCAACCTCCCATTGTCTAGAAAATAGCAATAACACACTCAATAACTTATGGAATAGGTTGTTTCTCTAAAATACTAACCAAATTACGATACACAAAACACTAAATTATTGTTATTATAAAAGTTTGTCAAGTATTAATCCACTTTAAATTATACACAGCTACAATAAGCACTTATTATTAAAAAGCTCTCACGAAAAACATAAACATTCAATGAATTACCTGCTGCTATCCAAGCCGCTTGTTCATTTGAATCTTTCTGTCCGTATTTCTGTCTTTTTCTATTTTACAGTTTCTTTCTCTGTCTACTTCCGCTTTTGCTCCAAATCCCAGCAACCAATCAGCGACGATACACGTTATGACGATCACTGTCTAGAAGATCACTAACCCTGTCTGGAAGGTGCTGCTTCGAGAATGTGTGTGGCGTTATTGGGAATTAATGCATTTCCAAACACACTTCATGCTAACATTGGATCTTTAAAAACAGTCAAATTTATTTTATTATTTTCAGCATAAAAGTTGAAACAGTTTTCAATTGCAATGATTCAGTAATGGAAGGGCATTTTTAGGAGAAGTCTAAGGTAGAAGAACTCCAAGAAGCCAAGTTCGTGAAAAAAACATGAAAAATGTTCAAGAATGTGAAGAACTTATTGAAAAACATGTAAAGAAGAAAGAAAAGGAAGAAGCAACTGATGGCTGGATTACGTGAAAAGACTGAGCCGTTGCTGAACGACCGTGTTAAGCTTGAAAAAAAATTAATATCTTTGAGGAAGGATGTCGATCAAGCACAAGCAGCTTTTAATATTGCACAATCTGAACTAGAATTATATACTTCTGTAGAATCTACAGAGAAGGAACAATTAGAAAAATTAAAGAACTCTTTAAAATCAACAATAAACAATTTAATGGAGAGAAAACAACAGCTGGAAAACTTAAAAACAAAAGTTCCAAACAGCCAACGAGATGTATTGTACAAGTCATTTAAGAAGGAACCCACCGACAGACAAGTTCAGACCTGTTCTGCGCATGTGGCGCTCATTGGTGCGGAAACAAGTTACTATTGGCTATAACCCAACCAACGCTCCCTCGGAGCCAATGAGCTCATTCTACATGCGCGAAATGGGTTCCTTCTAAAATGACTTGGAGTATAGTATGAGTACAACAGGAAATGGAAAAAGTGAAAGTAGGGAAGTTGAAATGAGTGCAAATCTGAAAAAGATGAGGATCTTGTTTGACGAACAAAAGTCTGTTATGCAAGCGAGTAAGTCAAGAAATAAAATTTTAGTCAGCTTAATGCGGGAGAAGAAGGAGAGTAGGGTTCCTGGTATATTTGGTAGATTGGTAGGTAAATTAAAATTTTATTTCATATAATTTAGTTGATCAAATGTAGATTATCTACTTGCATTTTTCTTACATGTAGGGTGATCTTGGTGCTATAGATGGGAAGTACGACGTTGCAATTTCAACAGCGTGCAGTCCTTTGGACAATATTGTAGTTGACACTGTAACGACTGCACAAACATGCATAACGTTCCTTTGGCAAAACGATATAGGTCGCACAATGTTTATACCACTCTAAAAACAGCAACGTTTATTATCGAGATGTAGACAAAAGATACAAACTCCTGAGAACATCCCAAGACTCTTTGATCTTATATACGTTGAAGACAAAAGAGTACTACCAGCATTTTATTATGGACTATAGGATACATTGGTAGCAAACGATTTAGATCAAGCAACACGTATTGCATACGGTCAGAAGCGTTTTAGGGTAGTTACATTGAAAGGTGAATTAATTGAATTATCAGGCACAATGAGTGGTGGCGGGCGAATAGTGTTCAGAGGCAGAATGAATCAAAAGGTATTCAGAAACGAACTGTCAATAGTAGATATTGAAATGTTGCAATCAGATTTGGATAAAACGTACAAAGAGTGCAACTAACTTAGGGCTCATCAACAATCTCTATAAAATCAGATTCACACCCTGAATATAGGTTTACAACAAATGGAAGTGGACGAAAAAAAGTTACATATTCAAGTAAAAACTTTACAAGAGCAAGAACCATCTCTACGAATGCAACTGAAAATTCAAGAAAAGGTAGTTGCAGATTCAGCGTCAAATTCAAAGAAGGGTGAACAGTTGCAAGAAGTAATGAACAGTGCTAAAGAATGTCTGGAGGAAGTGGAAAAAGATCAAAGTCTGTAGAGAATGAAGTAGTACGTATCAATAAATCGATAGAGGAAATATCAGGGAACCAAGTGAAAGATCAACAGAAAAAGATATCTAACTTCTGTAAATCGATTGATAAAGCTAAAGTTGAAATATGTCGATTACAAGTTGCAATTAAAACGACTGAGAGGAATGTGAAAAAGATTGAACAGCAAATAGACAGTCTCCAAAATGATATGCATGCTTGCGAACAAAGACTTCGTGATATTCAAATAGAGAAGCAGAAATTGGAAGAGCAAGGAAAAGAACATTTGAGAGAACTTAATGAACTTACAGAAGCTCTTTCGGAAAGAGACGATGCTATGACATCGCTTAAAGAAGAGTTGAATGCTCTACAAGCCCGGGAAAATAAAATGAAAGTAGTTAAAATTGATCTCGATCAGAAGATGAAAGATTATAAAAGTGCAATAAAGGAATTGAAACAACAAATCCCGGAGTATACAAGAAAAATAGCCGAGTTAAAGCTTCAAGCAATACCTGGGGAAACTTCAGAAGGATTTCAAGAATTAACGGAAGAAGAACTTAATACGCTAGATGAGAAAATTCTTTTATTTAACTTGCAAAAAGCTAAAAACAGATTACCTGCAGAGATTCCGAATATGCAGGTTATTGCCGAGTATAAGGAAAAAGATGCGTTATATTTACAACGTGCCGCAGATCTTGAAAAGATAACTGCTGAGCGTAACAGGATACGAGATATTTATGAAACAGCAAGACGTCGTAGAATTCAAGAATTTCTTGCAGGTTTCACCATGATTACGGACAAATTAAAGGAAATGTATCAAATGATTACATTAGGTGGTGACGCGGAATTGGAATTGGTTGATTCTTTGGATCCTCTTAGCGAAGGAATTGCTTTTAGCGTAAGGCTACCTAAGAAATCTTGGAAAAATATTTGCAATCTTAGCGGCGGTGAAAAAACCTTGAGTTCCTTAGCGCTTGTGTTCGCGTTACATCATTATAAGCCAACTCCATTATATTTTACGGATGAAATAGATGCCACCTTGGATTTAAACAATGTTTCAATCGTTGGAAATTACATCAAAGAAAGGACGAAAAATGCACAATTTATAATTATATCTTTATGATCGAATATGTTCGAGCTTGCAGATTATCTTGTGGGAATATACAAGACATACAATTGTACTAAAAGTGTTATTGTTGACTTGAGAAAATATTATGAAAGGAATGGAATTACTCCTCCAACGCAAATTACTTTTAAAAATCTGTATTCGACCCAAATGCAAAAATTCTCGATGCAAAGCCAGCATAAAGAACGTTATACAACACCGAGTACGAATAACGGGGAAGCTACAGACAAAAACCAAGAAACAAACATAAATACACTCAAGTAAGTTAAAACAATTTTTTCGAGATACGTACTCCTAATTCATAAAATTATATAGCTGTTTTCTCTTCTCGAAAAAGTTACATTTGAAAAATATTTAGTTTATGTTACGTATGTGGAATTTTCCCATACGCCGCTCTCAACCATTTTTCGAGCTCGCGTCTGCGAAGGGAAAACGCCCTAAAAGCCTTTTCGTTTATCACACACCACTAATGGAAGTCAAGATCCCGACCAGCTGGGCCACGACCGTGAGAACGGGAGTGACACGACGACGACCCCGAAGGATTTCCTTATATGGAGATTCCTAACGAATCCCCACTCATTTTTGGGACTATATAAACCCTTTGGTTTCAACCCTCATTGGTTCAAAGCAGTACAGTCACGCGTAGAGTAACGTCGTGTCACGGTCGTACAGAGTTGGTTAAAATCTAGTAAGATCGGGCTCGAGTCCCCTTCCGAATCAACAGTTAACCTCATAGAATCCGCGAGTCCGGTTTATATTCTATTTGGCACTTTGAAATAGCCAATCTTACGCCCCGCATCGCCAGTGCGTTAACACCGTGCAACTATTGGTAACTTACACATTTTATCTAATTATTTAATCGCGACACTTACATTTGTACAATAATTAGTTATTGAATATACGAATGGTGTTCACGTTGTAAATCGAGTAGATTCGTTAAATCCATCTTTTACCCAGCGATCCTTATAATATTAGTAGCACTCGCCCACTGATACAACTTTACCGCTCGAGTTGTATCAAACTTTAATTAAGAGTTACGAGGCATCACTAACATTTCCCGCGACTCCCTGATTTCACATCAGGTTCGTTCGCAAACCTTTCACCAAAACAAGGAATCTTCTCCAACCCAGTGGCTCCCCGATTTCGCATCGGGTTCGTCCACGAAACCTCACCCCTCCTACGGCTCCCTGATTTTGCATCAGGTTCGTCCGTAACCTACAGCTCCCTGATTTCGCATCAGGTTCGTCTGTAAGTCTACCAACCTCCGAACAGCTCCCTGGTTTTGCACCAGGTTCGTCTGTGAATAATCCAACCTCCTACAGCTCCCTGGTTTCGCACCAGGTTCGTCTGTGAACTTCATCCTAATGACTCCCCGATTTCGCATCGGGTTCGTTCATGACGTTTCACCCTCCTGCGGCTCCCTGATTTCGCATCAGGTTCGTCCGCGTGTGACTCCATCCTAGAGGCTCCCTGATTTCGCATCAGGTTCGTCCTCGCTTCCGATAATCCTAGCGGCTCCCTGATTTCGCATCAGGTTCATCCGCACTCTAACTAACAAACTCATAAACCGTATTCCCTGGGAAATACCCTTCTCGCCGGCCTCTCGCGTTGCCGCAGCCCCGGCTCGTAACATTACGTATCAATTTTACTAGTGCACAAGAAATTATGATTGCTTATAAAATGTACACTTCTTATTGCCAGTCATGTACAAATGTCTATTAGGTCTTATGTTGTCCTTTCTGCTGTTATGTTCGATGAATAAAAGTCAGTTTCCTTTATGAAGTCATTAAAATTAGAACTCTGTAGAAAAATATCACCAAAGAAAGAGCTCTAGCTATTTTTGAATACCAATGGATAATTCTAACACAGACGAGCTCGCCTGTGGTTGTAGGTTGTAAAAGTTACAGGACAAAGAAATTAATTCTTCTATTCTATTTTTCCAGTTTACCTGACCTAGGATTGTGTTCAACGCCAGAAAAGTAAACACTTCAAAATGAACATAAGAATGCGAGTAATAGATTAAGTACAGACGATTTAAATACTGATATACCTTTGAGAAAAAAACGTAGATTATGAATTACAAAAGGATTATGTCTTACACAGCATATTCTACTTTAATCGTTCCATGCGATTATATCCGAATCTAGTGATTGCTTAAAAAAATGTTTCAGATAGGGTATCTGTTGGTCAGTATAACTTTGTTTCAAATCGACATCTTTCCCTGATTTGAAGATCGTCTTCATTATTATAAGTTGCAATCATATACTTCCTTCATCTGGGCTTATACCTTATGCGCAGACAAATACAACGACTTAAAATGTAAGGCTATTTAATGTCAAATCCACGGTCAAATTTCCATAAATAACTTCCGGAACTTAGTTCAATCTTAAAATTCGAAAATGCATCTATGAAAGGTGGTACACTGTGAATATCTGTTCCGCGGATGATTGTTCTACTTTGTTGAAGATTATACGAGGAACACGTCAATACACTCCTGTAATAGTAATTTTCATTTGTAATTCACAATTTCGCTGCATGTGTAATATAATTTTTATTCATTTCGCTACTAAGACGAACCCGGCAACGAAGCATTAATGCGGCGAAGCGAAACGCGGTGATACGAAGAGAAAAGTTTATAAACAATTGCTTTTCATGGACCAGCGACAATTAATTAATTATTATTAATTTCTTCGATTCGCTAAAATGCGCGACGGCCTTAATAAATATGAAATTGTATGGTCTCATCTTCTAAGAACGTGTATGTTCATTGCTAGGTAGTAAACATCGGTATCCTCCATTGGATTCATTTTATATTTATAAGTTTCATTAAATTGCAGGGATACATTTTTGATTTTTAGCGTAGAGTAAGATTTGAATGGCATTTATTGAAATTTAACTTGAAACAACTTTAATATGCCAGGTCATTGGATTTGTCTGTAGATAAACTCTAAGTGTAGATAAGAAAAAGTATACAATTCCAGTTATAAAGAACGATTATAAATAGAAATATAAAACTTCAAATGACCTCCATATTTCGGAAGCGACTTTATTTGGCAGAAACTGAAATTTGATTTGAAACATTTTGTAAAACATTGGATTTGTGCAGTCGAAACAGTGGTACAGTCGGGAAGGTGATTCCTAGTGTCAAAGTAAATCAAAAGTGCAGAGTAAAGTTTTTTCATACGGAGCCTAGTGTTCGAGAACATCAATTTTGGAAATTTGTTGGGTATATACATTGTACATGTGCAACTGACTATAAGAATTGGCAGAATGCAACAGTAAATGTAGTGCAAATGTAGATAGAATAAATCTGTGAGATGAAAGAAGTCGAAATTGTAGAATAACTTTTTTTCGAATGAGAGTTTGTCCTTAAGAAAGTCGAGTTTCAACCTCTATTGAATATGCTTGTACTTGACTAAAAATTGGTTTCACTTAGAAATGAATTTTCTTGAAAACAAAGCCACATTTGAAGAAACTTATTTTACAATTTCGACTTATGTATACACGGTTTGTTCCATTTGCAGTTGTTCATATTTACTGGCAAATTCTGCGTTTTTTTAGTCGGTTGCATGCGTACTTAGGAATTTTCAAAAATATTTATGGTAATTAGTTGACTTTGACAGTTATGAAATGTATTCAGATAATATCTGCAACATTTATTTCCATAGAATTCCACAAAAAAATTCATGATTAGTATTTGCGAAGCTATATCTAAGTTTCTGATGACAGACATATAAGATCTATCCGACGTATCTATCCGAAGAATCTTTGTAATGTAATAATTGTTTCCGTAGTAAAATTACCTCATAATATATCATGAATTGAAATTATTATCCGCACTTTTAAGCTGGAAAACACGAAAATGTGCTTGTACAAAGTAACTGAAAATTATTTTGGCATTCTTTAAAAAATTTTGCAAGGTAAGTAGTGATAGTTTTATACATTTATACTTTATTCATATTTTATAAATATTTTTGTACATGTAAAGAAGAATAAAATGGATAGATAGAGAAGGATAAGAATGAGATATAATTATTACTATTCTTAAGACCATAATAAAAATATTATATTAAACAGATATGAGGTAAGATATTTCTTGGTTTCAGTTCCTCGTTCCACCTAACTTTATTGTTAGTTTACTGTCGACATGCTAAAAATGATTTATTCCGTAATAAAATTAAATAATATTATCCTTTATTATTACAGAATAAGAAGGATACAGGTCTAAAATATATAATTTGTAACACTTTTATAACAGGTCTTAAATATATAAATATTTAATGTAAAATTATATAATTTATAGAGTTCTATATCGCCTCTTATTCTGGCAGATTTATGCAATAAAAGTAATTCTGTCAATTGATGTTTTCTAAAAAGTTTTCTATCTATTTAGATATATGTACACCGTGTGATCGTTATCAGCTGTCAAATAAGACGTAGTTGATAAGTCATTCTTTCGTGCATTTCATCGACTAAGTGAGATACTCGGTTGTAGAACTTCATCGAAAAATTATCGCAGTGGACATTCGTCGAAGAGTGGAAAACTAATTGCGAAGGAGCGGAAACAGATTTACAAGAAAAAGGGGGGAGTTTGTGTGTTGGTGGGGGCGCGTGCCTGATATAGGTATTATCGAGTAAGAGATTTGAATTTGAACAGTCTGTGTTTGACAGTGGCAGATATGACAACCACGAAGAACGAGGGGGCCTTAGCAGATATCATGGAAAAAGGATCAAACAAAATGTCAGGTACGTCACCGAACCCTTCGCGCCAAATTGTTTTATGAAGGATCGATAATTAAATTCTTTGCAAAACTGAAATCAGTATATATGATGCATTGCTTTTAAAGCCCACGATTAACAAGTTTACAATACATTTGGAAGATAAGTATGTAATGAAATAGTTCTAGTTATCTGTCACTTATACGGGATTGATATATTTCATTTGGTAGTTTCTATAATTATCACGTTAGGCAGAAATTAAACTAATTGTTATTCTGTGTTGTTTGATTTATTTATTTCTATTTTAAAATGTAGCAAGCATTTGATATTTTTTAGCTCTAATTCATTGAATTTTGCACACATAAGTTTATGTCCTTATTATTTATTCATATATTCCACGTTTCACGTAAAGTGTTATAAGTTACCTTCCCGGGAATTATTATTAGTACTATCGATAAAAGTGGTCTTTATTTTGTTTTTTTTTGTTATTAAAGGGTTCAATGGTGTCTCTTTATATGACGTCCATATGTACTATACTCACAATCAGTCCACATGGTTAATTTCTGGCGACCACGTAGGCATAAGAGGAAAGTATCCCTTCCTAAATAGGTGTCTTGTAGCAAGAAAGAAAGCGAGCACAAAGAGAGCGAGGAAGGTGCGCATCGCCTGTAACATGTGGTTCTCCTTCGTGCATATGTGGTCGCCCAGAAGGTATCATGTCTTCTTATTACACAGTTCGACAAAATTGGACATTTTCGGACTTGTAACATTCAATAGCCGTTTCTCTTAGATTTTCGTGCCCTGAACACGAATCCGCAAACCGTTTGTCGCCATCACCCTCAGTTTTTGAGAAAATCGATTTTGAAAAAACTGCAAATTTTCAAATTTGAACAACTTTTGTGTCGAAACGGTAATAGTTATACGGTTGTTCGTTGCGCCAAATTATTCTATGAAGCCTCTCGAATACAACGATATAAGTTATTATTGCATTATGAACATTTGAATAAGTTTAAACAACGATCAAAGGGAAAAGGACACCCGAAATGCACCCATTTTTGAAGATATCTTTCAATTTATTTCCAAAACTAAAGGTCTAGGAGAAAATCTGACCATTCCACGCGATGCAGCAGACATTTTTCCTTTGGAATGCATCAACAGAAGTGGTAAGTCACGTTTTGTTTTCAATACAGAAACGATATAGTTTGGCAAAACGAGCGGTGCCGACAGTGGTGAGCGACAGTGAATCGCGCACCGCCGTTGACTACTACTGTCGGCACCGCGCGTTTTGCCAAACTATTTCGCTTCTGTATTGAAAACAAAACGTGATTTACCACTTTTGTTGATACTTTTCGAAGGAAAAATGTCTGCTGCATCACGTGGAATGGTCAGATTTTCTCCTAGACCCTTAGTTTTGGAAATAAATTGAAAGATATCTACAAAAGTAGGTGCATTTCGGGTGTCCTTCATATAATAATTTGACGCATCGAGCAATCGAATAACTATTACCGTTTCAACACAAAAGATGTTCAAAGTTGAAAATTTGCAGTTTTTTTTTCAAAATCGATTTATTCAAAAACTGAGGGAGATGGCGACAAACAGTTTGCGGATTCGTTTTCAGGGCACGAAAACCTATAAGAAACGGCTATTGAATGTTACAAGTCCAGATGGCTGTCGAACTGTGTTATTAGTGTACCACTCCCGGGGCTACAGCCAAAGTCACGGTGGCAGTCCCTCTATTATTTTAAATGGAATTGTAGATACGATTTTTAACTTTCTGAATAGCTCCATTAAAAGTAAATATTATTTGCCAAAATGGTTGTAAAAATTTAGTGATATGTGGCATATCAAGTACTAAAGGAACATCATTGCCAGGATGAAGTACATATCCCAGATAGCACACAGACGTCTAAAGACGCCCAAAAGACGGTCTAAAGCCGTGCAGATCTAAAACGGACGTACAATTGACGTCTTTCAGACGTCTGTGCTATGTGGGTACGTATCCATCGCGAACCCATATACATAGCAGAAGGATGTCTTAAAGATGTTTTAAAGACGCCGAGGCCAGGCGTTCAAGGCGTCGTAAAGACGTACAGTAAAGTCCATAAGACGCATTAAAGACGTCTTAAAGACGTCCATAGTTACAATATATATTGTAATTTCTACCATATATGTAGTACATATGTATTTTAGACATCTGAAATATGTTTTGGTCACGTCCGAAATAGGCGTTTCTAAGACGTCTTGGTTAGGTCTGAAACAAGCGTTTAAAAGACGTTTTCCAGATGTTTATTGGTACTGGTTCGATTTAATATTAAAAGGAAGTAAATGGTTTTCAAAATAACATCAAACTCTACAACAATTAATTTCATTTATATAATTCCAATTAGTTTTATTTGTATTATTATGTATGTAATCTGTATGCCTAGAACTCTCAACCCCCCCCCCCCCCTTGTGCTACGAAGCTTGCCTTTGTGCCTAAATTTCCCATCTCCCCTTGTGCTACGAAGCTTGCCTTTGTGCCTAAAATTTCCATCTCCCCTTGTGCTACGAAGTTTGCCATCGTGCCTAACGTTCTCATACAACCCCACATTGTCATTGTCCTAACACTGCCACCCAGGACGTGACATAAATCGCCGGGAAATCGATTGTCGACGCTGGTTGGCTGTGGCCTCACTTGGCTTGGCGCTGGCCAAGGTGAGGAGCGATTACTTGCAGCGAATGGAGGGGGAAACACCTACAGGAGCGGTGGTTATGTGGGCATGAACTGCGCCTGCGTCAGTCATGCACGCATTACCACTACTCCTGTGGGTGTATCACTGCAAGTAATAGCTCCTCACCCTGGCCCAGTGGTGAGTCGGTATTTTACACCGCGTCGCAAATGCATTTACAACATGTCGCAAATGTACGTATAATATGTCGTTTTTAAGCCCATTTCATACGTGTCTTTTGTCGCAAATGTAGTCAATAGAAATATTCATTATTTTAAGGTTTCAACAATTAAAGGGTGCATTTCAATTCACGCATACTGCGCACAGACTGCAGGCAATGGTTGGTGGTTCATGCAGTGAGTGAATAGACTGCATAACCTAATTCGTAGAATTCCCTAGAATCCTCCAACTTCTAGCTCATGATGTGTGCAGCAACTACAGAAAATCAAACCATAGGCAGCCACTGCGCATAATGCGCGCATGCGTAGTTGTTTGAATTTGAATACTCCAATCGGGTTATGCAGTCTATACACGCACCGTATGAACGACCAATCACCATTGCCTATGCGCAGTATGTGTGAATTGAAACACACCCATAATGTTGGAAAAATATAGTTCTTTCTGACTCGCTTGTTGGTTGCATGCGAATACTATACAGGGTGTCCCAAAAATGTCGGAATTCTTTGAAAGGGGTGACTCAGGGGGTGATTTGAAACAACTTTTTCCTTAGCGAAAATATTTTCCGAAGCTTCGTTAACGAGATATTAACAAAGAACCCGGACCAATCAGAGCGCGCGCCTTCCGCCCGAGCTCCCGCGGTAGCGTTGGCTACGCGGTAGGCGGCTGCGCTTCTACTACGCACGTACGAACAAGCAAGTCGCCATGCATCGAAGGAAACCGCGTTACACAGTTCTTTTTCTGAAGCAGAATCTGAAATAATAATTATTTGAAGTGAGAGGACAAGAAATATGTAAATTTCGTTTTCAAATACCGCATAAACGAAAAGGTAATGTAACAAAAAATGTACGACAAGTGATCGTAATTCGTTATTGAGGTAAAAACCCGTAGTTTAATAACGACCAACACAACTAAATTTAAAAAATAATGTTAGGTGTATGAATAAATTCTTTCCGACTGGATTTACATAATCAGTATAAAGCTACCGAATTTTTATCGCGGTGATATTCGTAAGCTGCCAGAAAAATGGCAAAAGGTAATTAACAATAGTGGAAATTATTTTGTGATTGATTTGTTTTCATATTTTTTAAATCAAACTGTTATTGTACCCTAAAATCGGAAAGAATTTATTTCTACACCTAATAATCAGCAATAAATTAAATAAAACTCACCCATTCGGACTTTCCTTCCCTTCCTTTTCGTAAACCTGTGTCACTGGGTCACTGTACCGATCCTGGTCATCGGTGGATGAAAAGATTTATGGTAGGGTAGCGTCCAGTGCTCAGCTGATCGCAGGTATTCGCAGGACACCACCCAAAGGTAAGGGTCGCAACATCAAGTCCGTCCGGGTTAATGTACCGAATATTCACTTCACTGTACTGCTACTAACACTGATCACTTAATTTATTTTTCATAGAACGTGTTGTTCTTACGTTATAAAAATTGGTGGCCCCGAAAGGGGCCGATTACTGTTAGTTGAGCAGTTGCTCGATGTGACCACCCTCAGCACCTATGCACGCCTCAGCACGTACAATCAGTTGTCTTTGGACGGCCTGCAAATTTTGTGGCGTTATGTTCGCCACCGCAGCATGAAGTCGCGCCACAATGTCTTCCAGTGTATCCACTGGCTGACGTTACACCTCATCCTGAAATGATTGTTGTACAACAAATGCAAAACGTAATTAAAAAAGAATACCTATAAAAAAAGTAACACCAAAAATGAAATTACCTTCAGGTAGCCCCAGAAGAAAAAATCTAGCGGGGTCATATCCGGTGACCGTGGGGGCCACGCGACAGGACCGCCGCGGCCGATCCACCTGTCCGGGAAGATTTCGTGTAGGTAGTCGCGAGCAATATTGGCGAAATGAGGACCAGCCCCGTCTTGCTGATAGAACATATTCCGTCGGATCTCATTTGGAATATGGTCCATGAGATCCGGCAGAACATGCTCTAAAAACACTTTATACGGTGGGCCGTCCATCCTGTCTGGCAGCATGTACGGCCCAACGATAAAATCACCACAAATGCCGGCCCATACCTTAATCGACCAACAGACTTGTGTTGCGCGTGTCCGAAGCGCTAGTGGATTCTCGTCGCTCCACACATGCCAATTGTGGGAATTGAAGCACCCTTCCCTATTGAAAAGTGCTTCGTCCGTCCACAATATGTATTTGCAGAACGACGGATCCCGTTGCACTTCTCCCAACAGCTACCTGGAATATTGAACCCGCTGGTCGCCATCCCCGGGGTGCAAATGTTGCACCCGTACATAGCTGTACGGATGCAACATGTTTTCCCTCAGAGTTCGGTGTACCGTCATTCTACTGGCACTAGAAGAAAATGCAGAAACATCCACTATTAGATAACATTTGTTTTCCTTAATTAATAATTGCTGCAGTTATCTTGTACTGTGACTTACTCTAGGCGGCGGCTCAAGTCGCGCACGCTGACGGTCGGGTCTTCGTCGATGGCATCCAACACGTTCTGTTGTACCGCAAGGTTCCGCGCGGCTCTGGGTCTACCCACATCACTGCCTCGCGCCATCATCGACCCTGTCGAGATTAATCTTGACGCCAAACGGCGAATCGTACCCTCGCTTGGGGTTTGGATGCGCGGGTATTCCCGTGCAAGCGCTCGTACAGTAGCACTTGCGTCCCCGTTGTTCCGGGCGTACACCCAGAACATCGCGTAATATTCTTCAGCAGAGTACATTTCTGGGACGAGATTACTAGCTGACTGACAGGATTATTCCCAAGCAACTTCATCTACCCCCAAGTAGTTTCTCTCGTTCCATTATGAGTTAACTCCCACCAGGACAAGAGGCTTTATGTAAAAAGAAGCCAGCACATTTTGGAAACACGCGTGCTTTGCAGAAGTGCAACGAACGAACTATCCTACACTTTCACAAAAGCCCGCGCTCCGTCCTTTTACTGTCAATGTACCCATTGCTTAGAAATAGACAGCAGACACCACGTGTTTCGGTTCGAAAGGGTCCGAAGAGAAGAGAAACAGAATGTCTTCGAGTTGCCATAAAGAAGAAAAGGCATACCATTCCTGTTTCCGTTTTCCGATACCCTGAGTTCACGTCTGCTACGAGGCGGAACCAGCTAAGCCATAAATTACTCAAAACTGTAGGAAATCGTTCTCTACCGCCGACTCGCGGGGCAATACGGTCATAAAACGCGACCCTGGCGAAATTTATTCATACACCTAACATTATTTTTTAAATTTAGTTGTGTTGGTCGTTATTAAACTACGGGTTTTTACCTCAATAACGAATTACGATCACTTGTCGTACATTTTTTGTTACATTACCTTTTCGTTTATGCGGTATTTGAAAACGAAATTTACGTATTTTTTGTCCTCTCACTTCAAATAATTATTATTTCAGATTCTGCTTTAGAAAAAGAACTGTGTAACGCGGTTTCCTTCGATGCATGGCGACTTGCTTGTTCGTACGTGCGTAGTAGAAGCGCAGCCGCCTACCGCGTAGCCAACGCTACCGCGGGAGCTCGGGCGGAAGGCGCGCGCTCTGATTGGTCCGGGTTCTTTGTTAATATCTCGTTAACGAAGCTTCGGAAAATATTTTCGCTAAGGAAAAAGTTGTTTCAAATCACCCCCTGAGTCACCCCTTTCAAAGAACTCCGACATTTTTGGGACACCCTGTATAGTATTCGCATGCAACCAACAAGCGAGTCAGAAAGAATTATATTTTTCCAACATTATGGATGTGTTTCAATTCACACATACTGCGCATAGGCAATGGTGATTGGTCGTTCATACGGTGAGTGTATAGACTGCATAACCCGATTGGAGTATTCAAATTCAAACAACTACGCATGCGCGCATTATGCGCAGTGGCTGCCTATGGTTTGATTTTCTGTAGTTGCTGCACGCATCATGAGCTAGAAGTTGGAGGATTCTAGGGAATTCTACGAATTAGGTTATGCAGTCTATTCACTCACTGCATGAACCACCAACCATTGCCTGCAGTCTGTGCGCAGTATGCGTGAATTGAAATGCACCCTTTAATTGTTGAAACCTTAAAATAATGAATATTTCTATTGACTACATTTGCGACAAAAGACACGTATGAAATGGGCTTAAAAACGACATATTATACGTACATTTGCGACATGTTGTAAATGCATTTGCGACGCGGTGTAAAATACCGACTCACCACTGGGCCAGGGTGAGGAGCTATTACTTGCAGTGATACACCCACAGGAGTAGTGGTAATGCGTGCGTGACTGACGCAGGCGCAGTTCATGCACACACAACCACCACTCCTTTAGGTGTTTCCCCCTCCATTCACTGCACTTAATCGCTCCTCACCCTGGGGGCTCCTAAGGGGGCCAGTTATTTCAGCCTAGGGGTACTAGCCTGCACCGCATGCTACTACTTACACTCTTACAGTTTTCCCTATCCGTGGCGCGCCCATGTTATCATTGGCTTTCGAGCTCCCTTCCGCGCGGCTGTGGTAAACATCATGGAGCCCGGGCTTCCAAATGGCTCGAACTGGCCTTCGCTGCTCTAAACAAACCTGGAGAGTAAATAGAGCAGTGGCGGCCGGTCGGAGAAGCAGGGAAGATGGTGGACTTATCTCTGTCTTACAACAGGCTATGGATGTATAGTGCATGTGAGTGAAGTTACCCGCGCACAACATACATACATGACACACATAGTACAGAGTGAGAGGGATAATGGGAAGAAGGATAGGTTCACCGCTTATCTTCTATTTCCCTCGGACCGCTGTCGCCTCTACTTCTTCCCACTGCTGTTCACTCTCCAGGTTTGTTTACAGCTCAATGATCTGGATAGACCATGCTCGATCTATTTATACTTTATTGTCGATGGTTCAGGTTAGACAGTAATTACAACCCTTGCTTTCCTCATATTAATGTATCAATATTTCTTAGATAGCATATAAACGTGGTAAAGACGCCCAAAAGACGTCCAAAAAATCTCTTCTGGACACATCTTAAGGGGGTAGACACGTTACGTGACCTGGCCGATTTGGCAGGTCGGTATTACAGCAGGTTTTTTCTGCACAGAAATGGTAATACCCATAGATACGCGACTGCCTGGTGCACGCGAGAGGGAGCTGTTTGCTATTTCCGTATTCTATTCTGAATAAGGAAAGAAGTTCTCAGCTGTTGCGTTGTACTTGTAAATATTTAAACGGAAGGTCTGCTGGTAGAGCAAACGTAGAAAATTCATTGTATATTTTAATTACTTAAAATGTGATTATGCTATAATATGCTACGTTGGCAATAAGGAATTATAAGTGAAAAGGAAAAATAGATGAGGGGATGTCCCCAGAAAATGATGTTTCTTAGCATTTTTTAATTAGCAAAACACTGAATATATTATAAGATAATTAAACGTCCTATGCAGAAAGAAGTTATTGAACAAACATTATATATAAAATTGTGTTGTATGTTGAATTGGGCTAGTGAAAATGCGTAGGCTGGATGCGCGTGATTATTATATGGTCCCCTCTTCGAAGTGACAGAAAATATAACGTATGTGCTATACCCGATTTCCTAAAGATACTGTTGCAGCGTAATAATAATGTTTCGGAAGTATGATAAAAAGTTCACAAATGTATTGTAAAAGAACGAAATAGCCGCGCAACATTTATTGTTATATAGCATATACATAGGTTTTATTTTCTGCCTCTTCGAGGAGGGGACCACATAATAATCACGCGCATCCAGCCTGCGCCCGGTCGGCGTCATGGAAAGAGGACCTCCTCCACCCTGCATTTCTGGTAGATGGGTTTCTGGCATTCTCCCGATTAAATTGACAGACAATAATTTAAATCGGACTATTTTTAACGAAACAGACTTTCAATTCTGCAAAAAAAAATTCACGTAATTTCCTTAATTATGGTCCGAATAATATCATTTTTGGGGCCAATTCGATCGAGAAACCGTAAGGAATCGATTGACGTCACTTTCGCGAAGATCTGATTAGAAATTGCAGAACTTCAGATTCGGCACTGCTTAGTGTGCAACATTGTATAGTCCCGCTGGTTTCGAGCGTCGAAGCCCACGAAACTCAGCGAGACACATGATTGTTGGTGAGCATCGCGATTGACGACTCTAGCTAGAGAATCACCCCGTATAAATGCTAAGAAACGATAGTGTGAAGTAGTATGTGTTTCAATTGCACATTGGCACTATCGTAGAATCTAGGACCTAGAATATTAGCTCCGTATTACGATGTTCTTCACCAGAGCACTGCATTAATGAATTAAAAAATAAATGAATTGGTCAATTAGTTAAAATTAATGAATTCTGCATGATTTTAATGACGCCTAATTTAATTGCACTTACAAACTGAATTACTAGTTGTAATTAAAAGAATACTTTTTAACGTGCAATATGAGGCTGCGCACGCAAATGGTTGGGCTCGGATTATCGGGAAAGACCTACCCACCCCACCGTTTTGCTTTCTCGCTACGAGCGAGGACCTTCGGGCCCCAGTAGACCACTCGTTGACAGCCGAGAGCAATAAAACCAACGCCAGATAAAATGTTCATGTTTTTGATAACTGTTGGTGAAAGTAATACCAATGGAGTTTTTAGGGTTTCTCGATGAAAATGATGCCAAACATGGAGCAATCGGTCCATTTTTAGTGAACATAATGTGCGTCCGAATCATGTATTCATAAGAAAAAATAGACCGAATTGCTTCGCGTCTCGACTCATTTTCGTGGACATAAACTCACCAATCCATCGATGGTAACACTTTTATCAAGGTGTAACGAGAAATTGAACATTTTCGTATTCAGTACTGGATGACTCAAGTCGCCGTCTCTCGCTGGTGCGTTATTTCACTCGCACTCGGTTTACGTCGTTCAATCTTCTTGTCAAGCGGGTTGGGCGAGGGCCCTGATAAATGTGAATTTATTTGGGAAACCAAAGTCGCGTCATTCGTGACACCTACTCGCGAACATATATATGTATGTACGAAAAGAAGCAATGCAATTTCCCGATGACTTGAAGCAACATTTCAATAGGTAAGTGAAATGTGAAACTCTGGGATCAGGAATTCCCAACCAAGTGATGCATATGTAAGAACTGATGAAATTCAATAATAGTTCGTCGTCTAAATTTTACAATTAAACTATTTATTTGAGGTGAATATAAAGTTTGTCAGAAAAGTCTTTTTCAATTTGAGTTCTATAGAAGGCTGACTTTCCTTCGCCATGGAAAGTCCCCTCTTGTCCTTCGCGCTGGCAATCATGCGACATCGCTGAGTTTCGTGGGTTTCGACGCTCGAAACCAGCGGGGCCATACAATGTTGCGCACTAAGCAGTGACAAATCTGCAGTTCTGCGTTTATAATCAGATCTTTCCAAAAGTGACGTCAATCGATCCCTCATGTTTTCTCGATCAAATTGGCCCCAAAAATGATATTATTCGAACCATAATCAAGGAAATTACGTGAAAATTTGTTTGCAGAATTGAAAGCCCGTTTCGTTAAAAATAGTCCGATTCAAATTATTTTCTGTCAATTTAATCGGGAGAATGACAGGAATCCATTTGTGTCACTTTCATATTAATAAGATGATAAATAAACAAATTCTGTTTCTACATAATCGATGACACATCGCCAAGCAACGGCGATCTCGCGCGGCTCGGGCCATAAAGGTTCTCGTCAGTTATTCGAGCTTCTAAGATCGTATTCAGATATGTATATTGGTCGGTGAATTTCGTAACGTGTATTTAGCCGGGTCCAGACCTGAATGCGTATACGCTGAGCAGGCTGAGTGCGCACGAATGACCCATACGGAGGGGTCGAAAGTGTCATTGTGTATTTCTTCACCAACTTCTGTGCTTAGCTTAGTCCACTGCGCAATCATAAAGATGGTGTGATAGTCAGCTGAATAAACATACAGCTCAACCGTCCGAGTTATCCTGTTTATCAATACAGGGTGATTCTCCAGCGACGCCTGTCAAAGAGGTGCCGCCTGATACCCTGTGGCGAGGATAACTTCCCGCGTCCCTCCACGAGGCGTATTGCCGTCCTCCGCGAGTAATATCGTGTGATTTTTTAACACAACAGCGAGTCGGTCAGGCTATATGAATTAAGAACAATGCAAGGTGTAGTGAAGAAAAGAAAGACAAATTATTCCGTAAAATAGAGCTTTAAAGTCTATCATATGGTAATTGCATTATATTTTTAAAAATGTAATTTTTAGATTTTTGATTAATTGTTTATGACAATATTAGCAATGGATTAAATTCATTCACATAGATCCATCCTTTATGATTAAAAAAAAGACGCACGTCTATACCTTCAATAATTTAGGTCATTAAAATTAATTTCTGTAGGCGGATTTCGTAAAAATCACCGAAAGCAGGGAACTTTGAAGATTTGTATTTTTTAAACAATTTCGAATCTGCAAACATGAGAACTTAACCCTCCCTAATTGCATATGGACTACCATATATTTCAATATCATGAAAATCCGAGACATCGAGGATTTTAGAAAAGTATCACATCTGCTTCTATCTTCCATGCTGAACGCAATGCACTCCAAACTCCCTTTGATGTGTGGAAGAAAACCGACAACGGTCGGCTCAGGCCATGTGCCTTCGTCGGCATTCACGAGTTGGGTCGCATCCGCTGAGTCACCACGAATGAGACGTCCACACTAGTATATGCGTTCACGCTCACCCTTTCTGACGTAGAAGCATGCGGGTGTAGCTACCGTTTCACCTGTCCACATTAGAATATTCGTGCGCGCACAGCCTGCTCAGCGTATATTCATTCAGGTCTGGACCCGGATTTATCCCACCATAGGTACCGCTTGCCTGCCTCGGTGCTCCTTTTCTCAACGTTTTCTGACTCGCTCCCGTTCCATCTCGCTCTCGCCTTCGCAGAACAAGAGTGAGCCAGAAGTGGTGGGGATAGCACTAAGCTTCTGGCATGTATAGGCCAAACCGAGCTGTCAGCGTAGAAATACAAACATCAGAATAGGTGTGCCTTAGCTCCGAAAAAATTCAGGAGCTTTATTGGTCAGAACATTAATTCTTTCTCGATAGTTTCATCTCGTATTGGTCTACGCATAGCTTCGTAACGCACGCAACTATTACGCTAAGAATAAATAACAGCCAAACGGCTAGTTTCAGACGGAGCCAAGCAGCGTTCCCGTTACCCCACCATACCCTGCAAAGGTCACGCAACTTCAATTGACAAATCCACGATCGTCAGATGGTGGTGGCTGATTTCTCCTCGATCGCTGCTCACGAAAACGAACTCACCGGCCAATATATTTGATACCGACCGTAGTCCTTTTTATAGATAACATTAGATAATAATCAGGTTATTTCCCTTAGCATTCAATTTCTGATATTACCTAATTATGATATTTCATTATCAAACAGTCCAAATAAAAACCGAAGAGAAACAATTTCTTATTGCTAACATCAAAATGGTAAATCAACTCAGTAGTCTTTTTTTGTAGAAAATGTCAATATCCCTACAACACCTGACATTGCAGAAATGTCTCAGGTACCATGCATTGCAAGATTTGGAATATTATACGAAATATTCTCAAGACGTTACAGGAACATTCCTGTGTTCGCCCCTGTGCAATAGAGTGGGTCGATTTTCGTTTTTTTTTTAAACTCGAAATATAATAGTGCGCAAAAGTTACCTTAGGCAAGTACAAATTCAACGCAAATTTTTTTTTGAAATCGAATGATATTTGACCATCGCGCATCGAGGTAAAAATTCAAATTTTGGGAAATATATTCAATTTCTTAAAAAAGTTGAAAAACGTTTTTCTCGCGTTATTTACATTTACCGAAGTCGTAAAATGATATTTAAACACACCAAAAGACATTTACGGTATAACATTTCAGTTATCATTTAAATGGCTTGGGGGAGAAGCTTCTATAAAGATTTACTGTGCAGTTCTTGGCTCGTCCATATGAAATTGAGGACAACTCAGAACTCACCACGAGAATGTGTGGCTACACGTCAAGTTTTACAGTGCTTTGCCGTATACATTGTAGGCAATACGTTATCGTCGATGCATCGAGCGGTCGACGATCGTCTTTTGGGCAGTTAGTCGTTCACTTTCCTCTTCATTTTTGGCTGCTTGTCAGTTGCGCTTTGGCACTTCTGTACGATGGAAAATCCACAAAAACACTTTACAAGAAAGGACTTTGACTGTCCGCTTTTTGGTCCTCCTAAGGATTTGCCCACTTCTAGACTGCCGACGTATGAAAACGTCTTAAGATGCTGTGTTGAGGATCGGTATAAACTTGCTGTAAAGCTGAACTACAAGAAGGTTAACTTTTCAACTATTGCGATTACAGTCGCAAAGAAGGCCAAGGCTTTATTTGACAAGTCCTCCATTCCAATACTTACTAAAAACAGAATTGTGAAAATGGTTCAAGCATATCATGATTTGTATTACAATTTGAGGAAGTCTTACATGAGGGACAAGTGCAAGGATAATTACAAAGCAAAAGTTTCTAAGTTTAAACAGGAAGCATTGCAGTTGTTTGACGTATCGTATTGCAAATGTCCCATGTCGCTAAAATGCACCTGTGAACAAATTAAGAGCAATTGCAAATACACACGACCCATTTCTGTTAATTGTCATTGTGAAAAAGCGAAGAAAACGCCTCTCATTGAACTAAGATTTCTGTATGATCAAAGAAACGAAAGAATAGGGAAAATTGCAAAAGGTTACAGAGACAACCTTCTGGTCATCCAGATTCAAAATATTCAATTGCCGATACCTTGGTCTCAGATGACATCATCCTGATCGATGAGTCTGAGCAAGAAGGTATACATACACACCAACCATCTGCAAAGTACTTTATTGTTTCAAAATACTACCGCTATGGATCGCCTGATTCTAATTCTACGCCATACTCGCAGATGAGACTTCAGCTAACATCGACGGCTTTAATATGTGATAGATTCGGCATTTCAAATAGAGTGACGGCGGTCATAGCCTCCAGTGTTTTGAAAGACGTTGGAATCATCACTAAATCTGACACGACACCTGTTGTGGACAAAAGCAAAATTAGGAGGGAAAGAGCACGAACAAGATCTAGCTTGAAGGATTCTGAATGAAATATTATCCTTCATGGCCTATACTTCGACGGTCGAAAAGACAACACCCTTTCCGTTGAAGCAGAGGGTTCGAAACGCTTCCGCAGGGTGATGAAGGAGGAACACATTGCACTCCTTCAAGAACCGGGATCGAAGTACATAAGCCACATTGTTTCAACGACAGATTCCGCAAAACATATAAGTGACTCCATCATTGCAAAACTCACTGAACTAGGTATTTCTTTTACTGGCTGGGGTGTCGTGGGCTGTGATGGCACAGCAGTAAATACTGGATGGAAAAATGGTGTTATTCATAACCTCGAAATTCATTTGGAAAGACCTCTCCAATGGGTAATCTGTATGGTAATCTGTGAACAAGTACCCATTCCACCCACCTTCAGAGATAACGTGGACGCCAACTCTGAAGAAAATTGGTTTTGGTATCAACTTAGAAAACTCGTGAAACGCTGTGTATTGCCTGTGACTGCTCTTCCAAAATTGAAGACAGCATTCACCATGAACGAATGCCGATGCATTGTATAAACAAAATTTGTGAGCAGTTGAATGTTTAGACTAAGCACGGACCTGAGTGGTGAACGTCTTAATAATGATTATGACTTTTTTCCGTTTCGGGCAAATTCGGGCGGTTGAAATTGACGTTAATATAAAGTTTAATGTTTCCTAAATTAATATACAAAAAATCACGGAGGTACTTTTGATACATTTTTTAAAAGTCCCCTCGAAGTTGATAAACATTTAACATAAAATATTAGCACAAATTGTTAGTATTGTAAAAAACTGACTTGGCAGTTTTGAAGATATGACAGTATTAAGCAAAACTTATAAAAATCAAATGAAATGCATAAACATTCCGCCAATGGCACGTGTTTGAAAAAATGCACCGAGATTTGGAATAAATTTTAAGTGTCACTTTTGACAACACTTCAGATTCTTGAGTTTTGTAGATTACGTCAAACACTGTACCACGATCTGTAGCATCGTAGGCGAACAACTCTATCGCCGTAGCTACAACCTCTGATCGCAAACATCACTTTCGTATTCGAACTTATACTCTTACCGCACAAAACTTTGAACTCAAATTTTTCAAAAACAAAAGCTCATTTTGTAAACACCCATTAAAGTTTTGTCCCAAATGTCGATGATCTTGAAATTTCGGGAAATATGACCTTGAGAAAAAAATCTCTATCACAATAATTGCCCCGAAGCAAAAATTTTTGCCTTAGAAATTTCCTCGTATCATTAAAAACAACGGAAATATTTTAGGTTTAAATGGTAGGTGACATTGTAAGAATACTGCACGGCAATGTGTGCGCAATATTGCAGGTATATTGCACGAACGTTGCTATTGCAGTATTGCACGGCAATGTTTCCAAAATATTGCAGCAAAATTGCAATGTAACCTGCAACATTGCAATATAGCAAAAACGGTTCTGCAACGTTTCTGCAATAAAGTGTGCTGTAGGGGTAGAAACGTAAGAAAAACCATTATTTATTGCATATTGATATTACCGTCATCATCATTGCCATCGCCATCATTATGATTATTATTATTATTATTATTAAATGGGACAAAACCCTTTGGTATAATGATATATAGTTAATATGAACAATAGAGGTGTTACAATTACAAAACAAAAAATGAAAACCAAACATTAAAAGAGATATGCATACATAGCTGCTAACTAATACCTAACAGTGACAATTCAAAAATCTTCATTTACATATGACGCTCAATACAGAATTTTTGAACACTGAAAGAGAGTGACAAAATACATCCACATTGTTATAAAATAAGTGGGGCAGCATACACAGGTAGGATATATAGTACTTACAGGGTGTTTATAAAAATGTGGAAGTCTTTCTCAGGATCGGTTCTACTCACCAAAATAATAAAAAAAGTTGGCATACGCATATGTCCAATAATGCTTAGGTTTGCATGTATATATAAGCATTTTTATATTTCGTAAAACACGGTCACGAAACGCCTATTAAAGTGGCATTTAACGAAGCCCAGCCTGTGTTTACGCGGATCGATATATTCATTATCATTTTGCCCTTGTTTTTTTAAAAGCGAGAAGGAAATGATATGAATGAAAATATAGTGTAGTAGGCCAACTGACAAACGCGTCTGTCAGCTGATTATAGGCGTTCCGGGCCGGTGTTTTACGGAATATAAAAATGCTTATAAGTTCAAAACTAAGCATTATCGGATATATGCCTATATCAACATTTTTTAATGTGAGTAAAAGCCGACCCTGAAAACATGTCCCACATTTTCGTTAAACATCATGTAAATTAATATATTAGATTATAATCATCGATTTTCTTAGCATCAATTAATTAATTAGCATTGTAGCCAGGTATCTATTGCTTGGACGAATTTCATCCATTTCATTAAATTAACAATTTATTTTGTTTCTTTCATTCTCACATAGTCGATCGTTAGCTAGTTGTAAAATTTTTTCGTGCTTGTTTGTGATATTAGCACTGCGTTAACCATTCTCTGTTCTTTTTTTAGTTTCCCATGTCTGTTCTTATTAACTACATACTGAGCTGTTCGAATTAATTTCGAAACTGCGTATATTTTATTAGGTAAGAATTATAACGGTTCGATATATTTATATCATGTTTTTGAAAAAGAAGAAGAAATAGGTATTCACATGCAGCTGTGAATACTTTTTGAAATTATTGTTTGAATTTTTTTATTGACTTGATAAATGTTATCTTCGTACCACATCAGTAAAATTCATTATTGAAAGAATGATTTAGAATTTAGATTTCTTTTGTTTACTTATTTTTATTTGCTACTCTTTTATATATTAGCAACTTTAATTATATTGTAATCGAAACGTTCTAGTACTAAACTAATTGAATAGAAAATTCAGGATTGTCCCGTCGGCTGTTATTAAAGTCACACGGAAGAAACCATATCTACAATATAATCGGACTCAACTCGCACAAATGCGTAATCGTGATAAAAATAGATAGATAATTTTGATTAACCCACTTTTCATAACAGAATCTTAAAAGTTCATCGGTAGTGCAGCCTATCGGAGGATCATGTAACGGTAATTGAGAAATCCATGATAATTCGAGGATAAATGCGTTCAGGCGCAACACACACGTACACGTAATAGATACGAAAAGTTTATCTTCTCATACAAATACGTAGCATGTGGCATGAATATGTTAATAAACATACTTATGCAACAGGGAGTATTTATACTAATACTACGCACTTACGAATACTTTTGTTTTTCTTTCTTGTAAAATAGCGCGATAAAGTTACGTCGCGTCGCGGCCTGCAAGAATAGCAGCCTTGATTATTTGTGGGAAAGGGTGCTTTTATTGGGTTCGAGAAACTACATATCTAAGAAGTTGTACAAATTGACTTTACTTTATACGGTATATACATAGATAGAAGATAACGAACAGCAAACGAGCAATTACGATAGTTATAAATAATTGCGTAAGTTGATTCATTAATTTTATTGAGAATCATTAAAAGCTGGCGAGACGAAATTATACCATGAGTTAATTGTAGCCTCGCGGTAGTTGTGGTTCTAATTTAAAATTTTCTGTTAAATTATTTCTAATATGGATGTTCAAGAAACCTAAATGCTTTTACGATTAATTAAATTGATTGATTACTAAATTTTAAATGACCAAATATGCACATCATCACTTGGAGAGGCATCGGCGTTTTCACGATGAGGAATTTCCACCTTGTGCACGGCAATGACGTTGCTGTAAAGTATAGTTGAGTGTTTCCATGTCTTTGTTTTCAAAACAAACCCAACTCGGAGTCTCGCTTTGTATATCGTTGCTTCACCGATCCCATTCTTGAGCAATAATCATAATTGAGCTTTCAATAAGTCATCCACTTATGAAAATTTAATTCTCATATTTTCTATTACATTTTCACAATGTCAGAAATTGGAGACTTTGACGGTCGGGACTTATACAGTTACTGTTTGAGGCTTACCGATGTAACCCTTTTCGTTAGAAAGCAGGATGATAGAAAAGAGCCAAATTTATGGTTCGCTTGACATTTAAAATTTTAATAAGAGATAATTCTATAAGCCCCAAAGAATTATAAAAGCAGAATTATTTACGGGAAATACGATGCGAAAGTTGAAAAAAAAACAGATGAAGAGGTAGGGGCGCGGGGCGAAAAATTGGAAGTTGTTGACTTTAAATAATTATAACTTCAAAACGAATATATGAAATGCAACAATTCGAACGCTATTTTTTAGATAAAGGTCCATATTCTTACTGCACGAAAAATAGTAAAAAAATGTGTTTGGATTATATGTATATACAAGTTCCCAGACAACATTATGCAGGACCACTTATTTAGCGGAGGGGGAACATCTGCAGGAGTGGTGGTAACGTGTGCGTTAGCGACGTCGCACGGTGGTGGGAAATTCCAAAAACCTGGCCAAAATGCCATTTTAGGAACTTCAGAATCCAATGTTAGAATAGCATAATTTCATTAACCCTCAAACACCACACTGGGTCACTGAGATCCAGGCCGTTTGGAAGATTCGTGGCCACTACTAAACGGTAAATGGTGGGGAGATATTGTGGTGGGGGAAAAATCTTTGAGACCCCTACTACGGATTCCGCACCATAAGACCTCTAATTTACCTGAAGAAGTCGAGTGACATCGAGAAAAAGGTAGTCTTTGGGTCGCGTAGACACAGTGTGGTGTCCACGTCAGTATTCTTGGAAAAGTGAAGTTAATATTTTCTACAGAACATTATTGATTGCGCAGTGATTTCTTGTTCAGACAGTATTTCTACGCTGTGTAAAGTAGAACACGTACTTTACAATCGATAGAAAGTGTTTAAAATGCGATCGGTCGATGTGTAGGGGACATGTGGCAAAAATATGTTGCAACTGCTATTAGTGTAAATGAATGATTTCATAGTGATTTATATGTGTTTTAATAAAAGAAATTATTATTCCAACCATTTCATTGTATAACTTTACAGAGCACATTCGTTCGGAAGAAGTAAAAAATCACTTGATTTCAATTCTCAAAATAACTATATTTTTTGGATCCAATTATAATGACATATATATTTCCTTGAAGTATGTGTTACGAGCCGGGGCTGCGGCAACGCGGAAGGCCGGCGAGAAGGGTATTTCCCAAGGAATACGGTTTATGAGTTTGTTAGTTAGAGGGCGGACGAACCTGGTGCGAAACCAGGGAGTTGTTCGGAGGTTGGTAGACTTACAGACGATCCTGATGCGAAATCAGGGAGCTGTAGGATACGGACGAACCTGATGCGAAATCAGGAAGCCGTAGGAGGGGTGAGGTTTCGTGGACGAACCCGATGCGAAATCGGGGAGTCACTGGGTTGGTGAAGATTCCTTGTTTTTGGTGAGAAATGCGAACGAACCTGATGCGAAATCAGGGAGTCGCGGGAAATGTTAGTAATGTCTCGTAACTCTTAATTAATGTTTGATACAACTCGAGCGGTAAAGTTGTATCAGTGGGTGAATGTTACTAATATTATAAGGATCACTGGGTAAAAGATGGGTTTAACGAAATCTAGTCGATTTACACGTGAACACCATTCGTATATTCAATAATCAGTTATTGTACAAATGTAAGTGTCGCGATTAGTTAATTAAATAGAGTGTGTAATTTATCACTAGTTTGCACGGTGTTGACGCACTGGCGATGCGGGGCGTACGAGTGGCTATTTCAAAGTGCCAAATAGAATATAAACCGAACTCGCGGATTCTAAGAGGTTAACTGTGATTCTGAAGGGGATTCGAGCCCGATCTTACTAGATTTAACCAACTCTGTACGAGCGTGACACGACGTGACTCTACGCGTGACTGTATAGCTTTTAACCGAAGAGGGTTGAAACCAAAGGGTTTATATAGTCCCAAAAATGAGTGGGGATTCGTTAGAAATTTCCATATAAGGAAATCCTTCGGGGTCGTCGTCGCGTCACTCCCATTCCCATGGTCGTGATCCAGCTGGTCGAGATCATGACCCCCATTAGTGGTGTGTGATAAGCGAAAGGATTTTAGGGCGTTTTCCCTTCGCAGATGCGAGCTCGAAAAAACGGTAGAGAGCGGCGTATGGGAAAATTCCACATACGTAACATATGACTCAAAATCTTTCGATTCATATATAATAAAATCCACGTACATTGTTTTTTAGAAAAAACTGCGACTAAAAGAAGGAAAAAACGGAACTTTCAGAACACGGACGTCTTTTTTCAAAATATCTTGAGCATCAAAAGATTTTTCACCAAACTATCGGTATATTCCATTTTCTTATTGTCTGCCGAATTGATTAAAAAAAATATTTTAAATCGGTGCAGCAAATCCTGATATATAGAGGAAAGACAATTCTGGGTTGCGTGGATCCAGTGTGGTAGAAGCGTTAGGAAAATATAGTGTGGTCTTTGAGGGTTAATAAGAGTAATGGTTATCACATGCTATCCTTGTACCGGGCAACATCCAGACAGGCTCTAGCGTGGAGCTCCGTAACCCCATTCGAACTGTCGAAACGTCACGGGCCGGGTCTTATATCTAGGTTCCAGGAAATGTTAGCTGCGAGAAGTCGACGCGATCTAGCGGCGCGGTGGGGGAGCGAGTTTCGGGCTGACGTGCTGCGTCGTGAGGCCGGCGTCGTGAGGCCGGCGTGGTTCGGTCTTGCTCGGCGGGGATCGGCCGGTCGCTCGTCCTCTCTCTCGCTCCTGCGCTCGCCGCCGTGCGTTCGACTCCTCGCACTGGGACGCTACGTCACAGTACATATACAGGGTGTAAACGGTATACGTAGCAAAATTTTAGGGGGTGGTAGGGGAGGTCCAATGGAACATAAAAGTCCTATTACATAGTGTCCGATCGGTCTCCATTTTACAGTAATAATGCCTCAAAGTTAACATGTCTATACGCTAAATTAATAGTCGCAGGATTCCATAATTTTGCAAATACATTGGAGACCACCAGTAGAGTAAAATGGTCTGAATACATTTTGTTGTATCTCGTATAGTTTAGCTGTTATAAAGGTTTAAACATCGGAGATGTTTGTGGAAATGATCGTCGCTACACGCACACAGATGAGCCGTAGCACAAAGACCGCCCGTTGTGAGCTGTTCAAGATGACCCAATAACCGAGTAAGTACGGGCCCCTTACAGTAGCGGTCCCATTGAGGATCTGTTTGGAGTGGCGGAGGCACTTAGGGTCGTCAGCTGGAAAATAAGAAACAAGTGAACGAAAACTCTACACGTGTTCTTAGGCCAGGCGCGCAGTGGTGGCAATTTGTTGCGTGACAGTTTTGATGCTCACGAAAAATGCATTGATTTACATGGAAGTAAGCTCCTTTGACGACGTGATTGCAAAACGTGTTGTTTTTTTTCTTCAGAAAGTGACAAAATTATTTCTTTCCTTTGAGTGTGACTAAACTGTCACGTAACAAGCTACTGTCAATGCGTGGCTACTCTTACAAAATCCTATAAATACAAATTTCGCTACCTACATTTATTTACAAAAGATGCTCGAAATGATTGCCGTTTGCATCTAGACACGCCTGACACCGACGCAACCAATTGTCGCGAACGCGGGCGAATATTCCAGGCTGCTCGCGTATAACGTTAGCAGCATGAAAAACTCTACCCTGCAATTCTTCTAATGTTTCAAATTCGGTGTCGGCGTATACTAATGTTTTCATGTGGCCCCATACGTAAAAATCCATTGGATTTAAATCTGGGCTTCTTGGCGGCCACGAAACCGCACCATTCCGTGCAATTACTCGGTTCCTCCAAATTCGTCCTATAGCTGGTATAGCTCTTCCCATATGGGCTGGGGCGCCGTCGTGAAGAAGCCACATATTTCTTCGGGTGGCCAGGCAAACATCTTCTAGTAGAAGTGGCAAATCCCGTCGAAGAAATCTAGCATATTTTGCGCTATCTAGACGCGCCGGCAAAATATGCGGTCCGAGGAGATGATCGCCTACTACCCCAGTCCATGTGTTTAGCCGCAGCTCATGCTGGAAATGCCCCGTCACAATATTGTGGGGATTCATGGGTTCCCACGCGTGAGAATTGCGGAAATTAAATATTCCAGAACGTGTGAACGTTGACTCATCTGCTGCGAGTACGATCGTCGGGAAATGGTCATCCCCTTCCACTCTATCGAGGAACCACTGGCAGAAAGTCCGCCGTCTCTCAAAATCCTCGGGTAATAAATTTTGCACCCGTTGTGAGTGGTAAGGGTATAAGCCTGTGGGATTTTGGATTAATAATTTTTTAATTAGTGGTAGTTCGTGTTATTAATGAAATATGCGAAAACAAAAGATAAAACAATAAGTATCTATTCATTGGTCGATAGCGAGGATAACGTCAGTGACTCAGATATTAAAGGCACCCCCTGGTCAAATCGCGTGAAAACATAGGTGACTTTTATGATATTTTCTAGAAGAAAGTATACAATGTATGTCTAAAACTTTTTGCACTTTATTCTGCTACAAATCAAAGTTGGGCAAAATGTAATGTAATTACAAATTACGATTGAAATGTAATTGTGTAATTCAATTACAGATTACTTTCTGTAATCGTGAATTTAGTTGACCACAATTACAATTGTAATTGCCACATGTAATTGTACAAAAACGATTACATAGTTCGTAATTGTAATTGTGCGAGACAATTACATTGTAATTGTAATTGTAATTGTGCGAAACAATTACATTGTAATTGTAATTGTAAGTGTGCAGGACAATACATCTAATTGCTATTACTTTTTAATCGGAATTACTCTGTAATTGTAATAAAATTAATTACATTTGTAATTGATTATGCTCAACTCTGCTTTAGACAGGATCATCCAAATTCAAAAAACCAAAGATATTCCTTAATTACACATGTGTGGTTATCGCGTTATCTTCGGGCAGTGTTAAGAAACAACTGGGTGATGATTGCCAAATGTTTAAACGGTAGGGTCCCCGAAACATGGGGTTTCCTCACACAAAAACGTTTCTTAAAAAAAAAATTAACTGTACGAAAATTCCTAATAGAGGGTAGCACGGAAGCCAATGTAAGTACGAGTAGAATCCTATTGAGTGAGTGCCCCATTTTCCATGCGTTTATTCGATTAAAACAAAAATTGATTCTTTTTTTAGATCAATAAATGTATTATTAATTTAAAAAAAATCACATTTCTATCTATTAGACCTGCGTCACAATCCATCTTCAATAAACACCTATTTTTAAGGGTGTCACACTGTTAATTCCCCTGAACTGCATGTAAAATCTTTGCCGTTAGGAATTTCGTTCTAAAATTTTACCTGATCATTCTTGAGATGTTGGGGGGTGCACTTAATAAAAATTTTGCGATACATTTAGTGAAGAATTTACAGCGACAATGAAATGTGAATTTAAAGTAAGAATAGATAAATTTATAAAGAAATGTCACTTTATACAACTAAACTCCTACAAACCTTCATCACGCAATGTGCGATGGACATACGTATGGGAGAGTCCCATTTCTCGAGCAATACTCCTCGTACTGCGGGCAGAGTTATTGTGAATATGGTCAAGGATTTCTTCTTCCCTGTCGATATTCCTTCTTGGTCCTCTTCCATCGATGCGTGGGAAAAAGGAACCCGTAGTGTGCAATGTTTCACACAAATTGATGATAAACTGCCGGGATGGTTGTCGGTGATTAGGAAACCGTTCCGCGTATAATCGCTTCGCACGTAATGCGCTGCAGCCAGCCTCCCCATACATGACAATCATGTTAAACATTTCGTTGCACGAATACCCCGCATTGGTCTCCATGCTTCACAAAATCATTTCCTCACTTTTCCACTTAAAAGGAGTTCGCGAGCACGTGTCGCACGATCAGCGATTCCGCACGGATGGCGTCAGCAAAATGTAAACGTCTTGTTAGGTTTCGGAGACCGAGTGTGGTGACTGTTGTGTCTTGACTGAGTTTTCTGCGTTTTCCATGGCAAAAGAAAGCACCAACGTGGAACTTGGTCGCAGAGGCAGTGATTTGCATAGCCAATCAGGGTTGGTGAAGGACTTCGTGTGAACCCTGATTGGCAGTACGGCAGCGGATACCTGTTAGCGGAAGTATCTTCTACTGTCACGCGGAAAACACGGACATCCGGATTGCACGTAAAGGGCTGGTAGTCTTGCGACCCCCTAGACCCTTCACCGCGAGCGGCCAGAGTCGCGTACCCGACCTTAGAGTCTCTTAACACGGTCAGGCCTTTATGATCTTATGACTTACCTCAATTGAAGCGGATTACAGATCGGCCTGGCCATGCAATGCAGATGTGCGGACTTCTGAAGTGGTTTACAACGGGGAATGAAATACTGTTATTAGTGCATTTCCTGGTTGACGGAAATACTGATTCACAATTAAACGCAGCGCTGAACAAAAGACTTCGAATCAGGAATCCTCTTGTAGTCCGTATGAAATTAGAGAGGCCATTTACCATATGATAGACATTAAACCTCTATTTTAGTGAATAATTTGTCTTTCTTTTTTCGGTACAGTTGGGGAGGGGGAGGGGCAATACGTTTCGTGCAGGGACACAGGAAGAAAAAGGGTAGTCACTGCACGTGACTCCACCTACGCCGTCTTCCCTTCAAACTGGAGACGAATCCTTTATCTCTCGAGTATAAACATACGCTCGAATTCCAAAACAGAAGCACGAGTTGACGTATTCCGTGCGAGAGAAGGTGGACCTGGGGGAGGAGATGTTGCTGTGAAGAAGTAGAAACTTCGCGTCTGCAAGGAATGCAGATCCGAGTTGTTACAACATAATCTCTTCCCTATGTCTCACCCTTTCTCGCATTGAATACGTCAGGCGCGTGCTTTTGTTTTGAAATTTGAGCGCGTGTTTATACTCGAAAGATAAGGGATCCGCCTTTAATTTGAAGGGAGGGCGAAGCAAGCGGCACCACCAATCAATCACGGCAAGAACGCGAGCGTCTTTCCGGAAGATATGAACATTGTCTTTTCGGAAGATATGAACATTAATACTGTCCACAAAGGGTTAATACATTCCCGCGAAATTATAAAGTAGATTGATAAGATTCGGCATTTTGATAGGAAAAAATGGCATGTTGAAAGGTTTCCCTATTTCTTTTCATTGAGCCCCATTGTGCGTCGGGCAAAAACGGGTTCAGACCGAAGCGAAAATTCATTCGTTTTTTACGATCAGTAATTTCATACCTGTGTTCCCAAGAATGTTTCGACAAAATCTGTTTTCCAGCATTTCTAAAGGGCAATCAAGAACGTGGTGCCGTCTTTAAGAATTTTAGACATTCCTCGGCCTGAGTTAATCGGTATATTGCTGTATCGGTGGGTAGTACATGCAATGACTTCGGACCCGCATGTACCGTTGTCGTTCGTCGACTCGTGGGGCAATACGGTTATAAACCGTGACCCTGACGAAACGCTTTAGCCGGTCAGCTTAAATATTTTTTGGGACACCAATATAGCAATAAAAATGTATTATTCACCATCAATACGCCTCGCGTTCGGACACAGGAGAAAAGGGGTAGTCCGCTGACAGCGCGTGGGCCCTCCTGCTTCGTTCTTCCCTCAAATTAAAGACGGATCCCTTATCTCAGGCGTATAAACACGCGCCCCAATTTCAAAACAAAAGCACGCGTTGACGTATTCCGTGCTAGAGAACGTGAGATGTAGGAAGGAGATTATGTTCTGACCAATCGAAGCTGCATTCCTTGAAGACGCGAAGTTTCCACCTCTTCACAGCAATATCTACTCCACAAGGCCCACCTTCTCTCACACGGAATACGTCGACACGTGCTTTTGTTTTCAAATTCGAGCACGTGTTCATACTCGAGAGATAAGGGATCCGTCTTTAATTTGAAGGTAGGACGAAGCAGGCGGGTCTACGCGCAGTCAGCGAACTACATGCTCTCCTTCTTCCTGTGTCTTTTCCGGAGCCGTATTGATGTTGAATAATACTTTTTAATTGCTAGTTCCCAAAAACTAATCAGGCTGATGGGCCAGAGCATTTCGCCAGGGTCGCGGTTTATGACCGTATTGTCCCACGAGTCGGCGGTAGAAAACGATTTCCTACAGTTTTCGGTAATTTATGGCTTAGTTGGTTCCGCCTCGTAGCAGATGTGAACTCAGGGTATCGGAAAAGGGAAACAGGAAACAGGATTTTGTTCTTTATAGCAACTCGAAGACTTTCAGTTTCTCTTCTCTTCGGACCCTTTTGAACCGAAACACGTGGTGTCTGCTGCCTACCTCGAAGCAATGTGCATTGGCAGTAAAAGGACGGCGTGTGGGCTTTTGTGAAATTGTAGGATGGTTCGTTCGTTGCACTTCTGCAAAGCACGTATGTCTCGAAAATGTGCTGGCTTCTTTTTACCTAAAGCCTCTTGTCCTGGTGGGAGTCAACTCATAATGGAACGAGAGAAACTACTTGGGGGTAGAGGAAGTTGCTTGGAAAAAATCCTGTGAATCAGCTAGTAATCTCGGCCCAGAAATGTACTCTGCTGAAGAATATTACTCGATGTTCTGGGTGTACGTCCGGAACAACGGGGACGTAAGTGCTACTGTGCGAGCGCTTGCACGGGAATACCCGCGCATCCAAACCACAAGCGAGGGCACGATTCGCCGTTTGGCGTCAAGATTATTCTCGACGGGGTTGATGATGCCGCGAGGCAGTGATGTGGGTAGACCCGGAGCAACACGTAAGAACAACACGTTCCATGAAAAATGAATTAAGTGATCAGTGTTAGTAACCGTGCAGTGAAGTGAATATTCGGTACATTAACCCGAACGCACTTGTTGCGATTCTTAACTTCATTGGATGGTATTGCATACTTGGAACCAGCTGTGAATTGGGCGCGTCCGTCGCTGACCAGGATCAGTTCAGTGCCCTAGTAACGCAGGTTTTCAAGCTGCAGGTGAATTTCCGAAAGGGTGAGTTTTAGTTACTTTATTGGTGATTATTAGTTATTAAATTTAACGCAGGTTATGGCTTATTTCCGGCGGTAATTCTGTAAATTTCCGTACCTAAATTTTTCTTCGGGGTTTTTAAACAAACTTATTCATTATCAGCAACAGTGTTGGCCGTTATTGAACTACGAATTTTTATCACAATAACGAACTACAATCACGTTTTGTTCATTTTCTGTTACATTACTTTTTCGTTTATGCGATATTTGAAAACGAAATTTACGTATTTCTTGTCCTCTCACTTCAAATAATTATTATTTTCGATTCTGTTTTAAAAAAAAAATGTGTATTCATTTTTTTACGTTTGACATGATTTTCCTCGTTTTATCTTTTACTCGTTATTCACTTTAAATGACAACCAAAAGATGACGAAAGGTATCGATTGCCGTCGTTTTCGCAGAGATCTGATGAGAAATGCGGAGCTGGAAGAGTTTGGTTCTTAATGGGTATTCAAACTCCTTCGAAGGTCGAAAGCCATAAACATGCGGTGAGGTATCGCGGGGTGTTCTCTTCGCCACGGGATACCATGCGGCATCTCCTTGAGTCGAGTCGCTGGAGGATCACTCTTAAGAGTTTTTCCTTCTGAAAAACATACCACTTAGGGAATTACATGAAAGATCAGAGGTCAACACCCTGTTTCAATGTGTTGATCTCACCAATATGCGCGAGCTACTATCCGTTTCAAACGCATGGTGCAAACTTTAGGGCATTATTACGGTAAAATGGAGACAGCTCGGACACTATGTCATAGGACTTTTATGTTCCATTGGACCTCCCCTACCACCCCCTAAAATATTGCTACGTATACCGTTTACACCCTGTATAAACTAAAGTTTAACACAATATGTAATTTATATGTAATATTAATGTAATGTTAATTTGTATCGAATTTATTCTCTTAATACGTAACGTAGCTAACGACGTGACGACAACGACTGATTGCCGACAATCGTTCGTCGTCGATCGCTTGAGAAACAAAAAACGGTAGCATGCATACATTGTATGAGAAATCACACACAGTTGTCTGTTTCGAATGTGTGATCGTTTGTCTTTTGCATCACTCACACATAGTATATGGGTTTAGCCTGCAGAGATACTCAGTTGCAAATAAAAAGTCCGAATCTAAATTAAGCAGGTATCCTTATTCCAAAATCAAAGATACAAGATGAACTTAATAGTCTTAATACTGAGCTACCGATTCTATCTGTGACGACAGATTGTTGGACATCTCGGTCTCACGATTCATACTTGACCATTACGATTCATTTCATAAATAAAAATTGGATATATAAAGGATTTACTTTAACAACAGAAGAAATGGAAGAAAATCGCACTGCTGAGAATCTAGCGAGGAGACTTGAAAGTTGTATAGACGATTAGGGTTTGAAGAATAAAGTTGTAGGAATCGTGCACGACAATGCTCGTAACATAATTAATGCAGTAGGTTTAATGGAACAGGATATTGAAGGTGTATGTCGTGCTGCTCACACAATACAATTAAGTGTTAAGAAGGGACTTAATATACAAGAACTTGAAGAAGTTTGTACCAAAAGCAGTAAAATAGTTGGTCATTTTCGGCATTCTGCTATAGCTACAAGTACGCTCGAAAAAAAAAACAAGATCAATTAGAGCTCCCTCGCTTGCAGCTAATACAGAAGTGTCTAACTCGATGGAATTCCACTTTCTATATGTGTGAAAGACTGCTTAAAAATAGGTTCGCAATTACTTCTGTTCTTTCTGACACCTAAAATTAGTATTCTTCAGTTGGATTCATTCTTGGATCCTCAACACAAAGATCTCGATTTCGAGTCAGAAAACGTCAAAAAATCAATTCATGAAGCAGTAAAAAAATATTACGTCATATGGTAGATGACGATATATGGTCCCAGAATATAGCAAACATAAAAGAAACTGCTTCAGATTTTTTATTTGAAATGTATTTAAGGGAAATTAAGAGCAACTAAATTTCCAAAAATGGCTTCCTTAACAAAAAAATACCCATGTATGCATACCTGCAACATCAGTAACTTCGGAGAGGGTCTTCTTTACAGCGGATAATATTGTAACCATCAAAAGATCATGTTTGTCACCGGAAAATGTAAATAAACTTGTTTTTTCACACCAAAATAGGAAGTTATTATCTTAGTGTGTATGTATAACTGTAAATAAAATATTAATATAATTCCCTTCGCATTTCTTGTTTTAATCACTTCAGTTAATCTTGCTCTCTTTAATTAGAATCGATATAAAGAAAGCTTTATTCAGCCATGATGATAAAATATCCGAAACCGGGTACTCGGATCCAAGTACGGATATCCGGATACTCAGATCCGGATTTCGATCCGGATTTCGAGTTATAACGAGCAATCCGGACACTCAGATATCCGGATACTCGGATATCCGGATAGTAAGAGCCCTTCTAAAAATAGAAGATAATAATAAATATAATTTTAAAAATTGTCTTATCTTTGTAAAAACAAGTGAGATCCCCATAAAAAAAACTTCAAAAAAGTAAAAAAATTACGCCAAGTACATGAAATCAAATAAATCACAAAAAATAGAAGATAATAATAATAATTACAAAATAGAAAAAAGATGTGAAATCAAAATGAGCTGCAAGTATATAAAGGTGCTTTCCAACTGCGCTTAAGATGACACAACTACATATACACAGCTAAAATGCTGTGTCCATACATTGTGTTCATTCCATTATTCATATCGCGGACATTTTAATTAACCCATCAAAAAGAATCCCATTTAAAAACATTGTCGTAAATTAATAGCATTACAAAATTAATGATATACAAAAATTGCGCCAATTATAACAATGGCTATTTATACAAAGAGAAAAATGTATTAAATAATATTAAGCAGATATATTTTTATACAAATAAATATTTCAATACGAATAAATATTTTATTCAAACAAACAAACAGGTAAACAAATATATACCTTACACGATTAGGATTAATTATATTTTTTGAAGGCAAAAATTTTAATATTTCAGGTGGATTTGGGATCAGACATCTGCAAGTTCTCCTGCTTTTCTTAGGAATGGTGATCGGGTACTGTCTTCGAGTGAGCATGTCAGAAGCTATAGTTGCAATGACATCTAACGAATCATCTGAGGCAAGTAGTACATCGTTAGAATTTCGATGAATCCCGCAGTTAATGTTTGAATTCTGGTATTTAATTTCATGGCATTTTATTTGCCTTTAAGTAACAAGAATGATTCTTAACTCTCAATTGGTGAGGTGGGGTTTCATGGATCCTACGATAATGCTTGTTATTTTGGCGCTTTTTCACGTTAGCTTACAAAACAACTAATTGTTCCTACATATTCGTTACAAATTAACTTTTATTCGTATCACTCGTATTAATATTGTTACTGAAAAGACTTGAATGCTCTTTCCGAAAAAAATTCATAATTTTATTGTGTAAATATAAATAAAGATTACCACCATCTCACCAATTAAGTCAAGTTTTCAACTCACCCGTCAAAGCACGTTCAGGACGGCGTAACCTACCGGTGGGATCACTGGTGGAATCCCTTATAAACCGAGGTAACCGACCGACACGCAGTGGTTCGAACAGTGGAAAAGGGAGATTTCTTGATTGTTAAGTACACGATCGAGGAAAAATTAGCCGCCACCATCTGACGATCGTGGTTTTGTCAGTTGGAGTTGCGTGCCCCCGAAGGGTATGGTGGGGTAACGGGAAGGCTGCTCGTCTCCGCCTGAACGTAGCCGTGTGGCTGTTATTTATTCTTAGCGTAATAGTTGTGTGCGTTACGAAGCTATGCGTAGACCAATACGAGATGAAGCTGTCGAGAAAGAATCAATGTTCTGACCAATAAAACTCCTGCATTTTTTCGGAGCTAACGCACACCTATTCTGATGTACAGTTCTTCCTCGCTGAGCGCTCAGTTTGGCCGACAGGATGAAGACTTTTCGCTATCCCCACCACTTCTCTCTCGCTATTGTCCGACGAAAGAGAGAGCGAGATGGAACACGAGCGTTTCAGAGGAACTGAAAGCGAGCGAGAAACGATACGAGACAGACGACGTGTTGATATTTTGTCTCGCTCCGTCTTTAGGACATCTGACACTCCGTCCTTTGCGTGCACGAAGAGCTTGCGCGATGGTCGTGAACACTTATTGTAAAGACGAAAACGGCTCCCGCGAAAGGTTGACGCAGGCACGGCCCTAGGCGAACGTGTCAAATTGCGCCCTTTATTATAATACATTTATTTCAGAGTATTTATGACTTTACTCTGAAACATTAGGCAACTGCTTAGAGCATAAGATTGACAAGAGGCGCAAAATGGTATTTTCATTGTTGGCATTGTTGAAAATAAATTTTTAAATGAAATACTACAAATGTTTTAAACTACGAGTAAAAATTCAGAGTAAAGTCATCAAGAAGCTCAATTAAATGTATTATAATAAAGGGCGCAATTTGACAAGTTCGTCTAGGGCGTAAAAAAGGCTCATGCCGTGCCTGGCTATCTGACCGTGGCGCGCAGTGATGCCAGAGTGTGGACGAAAACCGGCGTGTTCTACCGCACCACACAAGCATACCCCTCCCTCTGTCCGTGTGCCGCACGCGCTGACTGGTTGCACAGTGTTCCGAATCGCCGAAAACGTGATTAAAAATCCTTACATTTACATTTCACACTTTATCATTTTGAAGATGGTCATTCCAGCTGTTTTTTGGGTCGCAGAATCTGATTCCGAGGTCAAAATTTTTATTAGATTAAAACTAAGCCCTGTAGGGAGAGGAAATGTCAATAAAATAATGTTATTTTTTGTTTAACAGTACTGTCTGATTTGATTACGTTATTCAAAGTTAATTACAGTATCAAATTTTGAAAAATTAACAGAGGTAGTGTTTTTATGATAGCAAAAGCTATTGAGCGCGCGGAAACTAAAAGGTCAATAATTTGTATAAATTCACACTTCAGATATTGAAAATGCTTTCATTTATCCATAATATGAAATTGTGCATTCATTCGATGTTATTGAAATATATAAAAAGTTATAAATAACTGAAATATAAGATGGTCGTATTTAATCGCATGTTACATTTTTCGGAATTGTCAGGCATCTTTGAAACTTATATTATTTGATAGTTTATAGTATAAGGAATGTATGTGCAAAAGGAGAAGTTGCACTTTTTTGCGACTTCCGAGTAATGACCAATTATGTTGGCAGCAATCAGGTCGCTTGCGCGGAAAAAGTAAGTGTCTGCGACCCGCCAACATGCTTCTATATATATTTCTGAAAATACCTGTGACTATATGGAAAAATGTTTTCGATATGAGTCGTAAATATAATTGTTTTATAGTCATTTTTTTTAACAGATACAACAATATATTCCTAAAGCATTTGGTAAGAAATTGCATTTTTTTCTATGTCTGATGGGACATTCTGTATATCTTACGTGCAAGTCTTGAAACATGTGCTGGCCAAATTTTAAATATACCTTCATTTGCTGTATTGGCTAGGCGAACACTTTATTACTTTATTAGTTTACGATACCAGCGCAGGCCGGGATAATCCTCCGCACGTGCGGAATCTTAGGCGTACTACCTGAACGAAACTTAAACTCCGCGCGGATAGAATGCAATATATCATCGGAAAGATAATTACGGGGTGACACTGAACAGTCTTGACCAATCAGGTACTCGAAATGAAAAAGCAGCCAATACCCTTTTTTAGGAAACGTGCTATGGCCCCGCCAAAAGTAGGTACCAGCTACAACCAGGTCAAGAAGAAGCAGTTTTCCATATAGTCACAGGTATTTTCAGAAATATATATAGAAGCATGTTCGCGGGACGCAGTCACTTACTTCTTCCGCGCAAGCGCACAGTGGTTCGAGTATACAACATGCTAGCTGGACAAAATTATTTTTTCGCGGGTTTGGGTTTATATGGGGTTCAAATTGCTAGAAAACAAACCTGATTCGTACTACAGTTTATTATTGCACTAAAAATATCAATAAAATAAAAATATGACTAATTCAATAAAGTAAAATAGTACAAAACGCCAGTATTGTACTTTAACTATAATTATTAGTTATAACATTATGTTTATTCCTGTAATTTCTGGGTTTTGATGTTTAAAACCTGGTTTTTGAAATCAGTTTTCTCTGCATCGCTATTAAAATAGTGTTTTACTATATGTTCTACGTCGTTCCACGCGACAAAGGTCGAATGTACGGAAAGTAGAGACTTTCTAGTTTTTTCGTCGTTGCAAGAGGAGGAGGAGGAGGAGGGGGAGGAGGGTGAGGGGGAGGAGGAGGAGGAGGAGGAGTGTTAAAATAAAATCCTTAACATATTTTCATAAAAAATATTGCGTTTATTTATGCATTAAATGTCCATAAAATATGTCAGATATAAGGAATATACTATATATAATATAGAAGATAAAAGAAAGTGTAGCGCTAGATTCCACAGTGCATATAATTCCAAATTTTCTGAACGTTTTCCAGTGCGCACACACAACCGACACCATTGTGGAAAGCGCATCGTACAGTGTTCTTTGCAGGCATTGATTTTAGGTTGGGAACAACCGTGGCAGGAGGTACGATTCCACAATAATCATCATCAACGTCGGAGCCGTCGTTGGCCTCGTCGGTGTCATTGTCGTCGTCGTCATCATCGTAGTCATTCTTCTTCTTGTACAGCTCAACGATATCTACGATGTGTACGTCTTTTCTTAGGAGTAGTTGTACCAACCAAGCCTTCTTTTCCGCTCCCTTCACGAACATCGCATCGACGGTTGCGAGTTACCGGGTAAGCATTTCAGGAAGCCTGTGGTACGGCACCCAGCCGTCGAACCAGCGAAGCCCGTGATGATGCGCCGTGAGCCAGGCGGCTTGACGCTTCTTGAACGATGACAGGCGAGCGTAGGAGTACGGCGGTTCGAAAAGCCAATGACAGATCGTCGTTTCTGTGTCGTGATTGTTTGCGAGAATCGCGATTTCCTTAGCGACGAATGTATTACGTTCTGTCTTATAGCCTTGTAGGTCGACCACGACGAATAACATTATTAGGCAGTAGTATGTAGCAGCAGCGGTGTCAAAATAGCGACTGACGTTTTTACGATCATCATCGTCCTAGTAGTTGTCGTCGTTTTTAGCATCACGTGATTTTCCGCACCACGTTCGTCAAAGGAATGTATTGGACTATACGATCGTGTATGAGTAAGCAATATGCGGTTGTATTAGTAGGTACGTTATCTCTACACTCGAAATCGATTCGAACGTCCACCGTTGCGCTCTTCACAGACTCATTGTGTCAAGAGCAATCTATGATCGTGATAGGAGCGCATCGCAAGAAATCGAACGTGTTCAACAACGTTTCGCCGTGACCGTAGTACGAAGGTATAAATTTCGCGTACATATCGTATAGGAGCGCGTATTTATATTTAATGAAATCAAGGTTCATGTCGTCGTACGGATACGTTTCGAAATTGAGGTGCAGTCGAACGTTTATGAGATTATTCGGGTCGAAGTTACTCGCGCTTCTGAAGGGATTATTCGTTCGATCGGTTTGCATAGCGAATATCACGTATCGCGGTTTCTCGATCTGCGACGATGCCTCCACGGTCCATGTGTGTTTCGTAGTCGTTTACAGCAACGGATACTCTTGCAGTTCCCACGATCGGAAACTCATCGCGATCGGTCGATCACTTTGTAGGAAACGCAGCATCGACAGTTTGTTCGTGTCTTCTAGCACGACGTGTGGCATACGCCATTGTATCTTGGTGATCGTGAGTTTTGGTATTATCGCGGGGTTTAGGGCGACCGCGTACATCGCGTTCGTATCAACTCGCGCACGAATCAGTATCAACTCGTGTCGCGCGTTCATCACGATACGCTTGTAATCTTCGCAGAATCCTAGTAACACGTTCATGGGCACGCAGAAATTGAACGCCGGGCTATTAAAAATGTCTTCGTCGTGTGCGATGGTATGGTCCCAACCGGCGTACATTAGCGCTTTGCTCCTTTCGACAGACAAAAGACGCATAATGTTTCAGCGTGGTTGTGATTCCCGGATTTCGAGAACAATCGATCTCCACGCCATTCAATTCGTATCGAACCTCGTCAAACATGAACGCGACACAATTGTTGTCCAGAAAAACTCTCGCAGCAGCTTTCACGTCCGCGGTAGTCGTCGAGGCGGTCATCAATGAGAGACGTCCTTCGATGTAGAGATATCTTTCGCACGGGAGCGTGTACAATTCTTGTTGCTGAATAGGTATTCGTATCTCATCGCTATTGTCGTACGTCGTGTTGGCGTACGGATTGTAACCGTGCTCCTCGATCTTCGTGTTACGATCGTTGAAATCCGACGTACTCGTCACGTCCAGTATGGTAGACATTGTGTTAGACGTGTATGTATATAAGTGATATGTTAGTATGTTACGATGAATCCTAGGGATCGTAGGAAACGTGCGTTTCGATGAGTCAACGATTTACAGCTTCTTCTTCTTTTTCTTCTTGTTCCCGTTCCGCTCCCCGTCTTTATTAGTGCACCTGTTGTCGTTGGCTGTGGTTGCAGAGGTGTTTTGTTTTGACGATACTGCGTTGCGGAGATCAGAGGAGCAGTAGCAGCAGCGACGGTGAACGATGAGTCGTACGTGTGATCGAACACCAACATGCTATACACTCACGTGCGTTCACGTTATCTTATCGCGCGAACGCCGTTGCGCGTGTAAGCGAATCGTTATTTCCTCTCCGCGAAAATCTATAGGGCGATCGTATTGATCGACGATGCGTACCGTCAGATCGTCTATCGCCCGTGCAAGGATTGGCAGGTAAATGACGTGTCGCAGAGCTTCCGATATCTTATATCCCGGGGTCACGGTAGGAGAAAATTCATGAATCGTGTGTACAAGTTTGTCGTTGCTGTACGTATCGGTAGTGACGTTACACGTTACTCTGATCACGTTAACGGTTATAATGTTCACGGGTTCGTTGGACTCGTGCCAGATTCTCGGCGGTAAGACACGATTCGGGGAAAATCCTAGCAACGAACCCACATTGTTCGGTTTCGTAATGTCAGCAAAGAACGAGCAGTACAGTTCGCTTTTCATGGTGTTGATGTTAGCTCGTAGCATTAGTGGATACTTCTTAACATCATCGTCGTCGTTCTCGTTGTTATCGCGTCTACGAGGATATCGCTCGAGTAATCGTTGCTTCAGGTACTTGGCGATAGCGTCTAATTCGTAGGAACAATGGGGGATCGTAATGTAGTCGCGAGTGACATCATCGCTCGGGATCGCGACGTTCTTGTTCGCTACAAAGTAGAATGTATCGTTGCTCGACTTGATGTTCGGTATCGTGTGAAACGTCTCCAAGTCGGCGAGTCCTAGTTCGTACTGCCCGTCGCTCAAATCTATCGGTGGAAAATAATTGACCGTGAGCACGCTGCTCCGACCCGTTAACGTGAGCGTGAGCGACATTGTACCACCACAACCACCGCTGTAGGCTAGTGAAACTGAGAGAGTGAAAGTGTCTCGGACGTACAATTGCGCGTCAATTTATCTTGGGTAGCTTTGAGGTCAAAATTCCAAAGCTTTTTGTCGCAGAAATTGTACGCACAAGTGGCCACAATTCATCTCTTCGACACGTTGAAAGCGATCGTAATTTTACTTTATCGTGGTCATAGTTTTCTTTCCCCGTCCGAAATAATCGATCAGTTCCGCGGGCGGTTGCAAATTCCTAAATCTGTCGAAATACTGTACGTGCGGTCCGCGTTTCTCGTACGCTACCCAGTGCTTGCCTTTGCCGCGATTTTCATCAAGATTCGCGATACCGCATTCGTTTGATCGTAAGCGCGCGGGAAGCGTATCACGCATAAACACGCCCCGAAAGAAAGGCACGTCGACGCACTCGCGTTCTAATTGCAGATTCGTCATAGGTTGTTGTTGTTGTAGTAGCAGATGTCGTGTTATCGCCGCAAGCCCGGTCGAACGGAGTATTTTTTTTTTCCTCGGTCGTCGTCTTAGGTTCATGCCGGTGCCACGCTTGTATGGTGGCAGATACATTCCTCGCCCTTCCATCGCCCGATTATGACGCATCATTTCTTCCAGCTGTTTTCGCGAGGCCTTCGCGTCGTTCACCGCTTTGGCGATACCAGCAGCTCCGCCGGCCAGAAGAAGAAGAAGAAGCTGCTCCGATAGTCGACAAAGCGGGCAGCACGAACGGTAGAAGCGGAAGAAAGCCTCCGCGTTTCGCTACCGGTAGGACACGGTGCTGTCGCAACCGTTGTCCTCTGGATTTGCGGTTCCTTCTCGTAGTCCTTCCTCTTCTTCTTCTTCTTGTCATACCCATACCGAGTTTAGTCTTAGCCTTCATCGTGGCCCATTATCCAGTCGCTGCGGCTTTTTCGCCAAAAGTCGCGTCGTTCGCGAACACTCGTTCTCGCCCTCGTTCGGCCAACGCACGATCCGCCTCGTGTCGTCCCTCCAAATCCTTTCGACGAGAGTACGCGATATAGTGCTCCCGACACGCTGCGTCCAGTGGATTCACACTTTCGTCGCCACGAGCCAATCGCTTCAGCAAACGCGTCCCCGGTCCGCAGAACTGATATCCCGGAATGTGCAGTTCTAACCGTAAGCGGTTTATGATACCGTCCACGAGTCCCGATCCTGTCTTATTCATCATCTCCTTCTTCTTCTTCTTCTTCTTCTTATTCTTCGTTGGTCTAAGCGTTACCGCAACCATACATGTGAAAATGGAGATACACGGAGATGCGAGGACAGTCGTAATTCGACGGTTCTTCGATAGCGATCGGTTCAAGGAGCGCTACGATTCTGATTCGCTCAACAGGTGTCGCGGGTATAAATAGCAGTGGCGTAACGTGCTTGCGAGGAGAGAGAGAGGGAGAGAGAGCGTGCGATGCGCGAAACAACCGAACGCTATTCGTGTGACCGCGAACAGAACGTTGGATGATTCGGCGTGGGATAAAAGTCGATCGCGCAGACACGGTTCGTTGTTACCGAACAGCGTGCGAGCCGTGATCTGAGGTCCGTCCGGATGCGTAAAAACGAACGTGCTTCTCAGCCTGCTGGAGAGTCCGAACGGTTTGCGTTTCGAGAACGTGTACGTGTACTCGAATTCGTTGCGACAGCCAAAGTATCGGTACCTGCAGCGAGTGTTATCGCGCGTCGGTGGACTCGGATACTTTTCCTACTCGGACACCGTCGAGATCGTTCCACCGAGAGACGCTCGACCCGATTCGATCTTTGTGTTCGACGACGTGGCATGCGACGATCAGACCGCGATCCGCGAATACTTCTCCATGGGAAGACACGCGAGCGTGGATTGCTTTTACCTGTGTCACTCGTAAGCGAGAATATCGAAACACTTGATCAGAGACAACGTGAATTTTCTCGTGCTGTTCAAACAGGATGGTACGAACTTGCGTCGCGTGTACAACGATCACGTGAACACGGACATGACGTTTGAGGCGTTCAACGATCTGTGCGCGAGATGTTGGAGACGACGATACGACTTCGTAGTCATCGATAAGGACAGTTCCATATACGATGGTAGGTATCGACGAGGATTTAACGAGTTCGTGATAGCGCGCGGACCTCAGTAGATCGCGAATCGTTCGTCGAGCAACACGCGAGGATGGTTAACGACGACGACGACGCAACGACTAGTTGTGATAACATGGAGATCGCGCAACAACAACAACAACGAGAAATACAACAGAAACGACATCGTAGGCGACAGTCGCGAGACATCGAGACGAAGAAGAAAATTGCTGAAATCAGCGCCGCTATATGAGAGAAATATATGAGCCTGAAACTCGGTAAAATGGCGACGAAAGCTGCTGCGGAGGAGAGCGCGCAACCGATCGTCGAACCGTTGAAACATTTGGTCGAGAACACTGCGGCGTTGAAAACGAGTCCAGCGATGTCATCGAAGGCACGACCGTCGCTCGTCAAGCTTAAACATCAACAAAAACATCGTTTGAAGAAGAAGCGAGTATACTTTACTCCGTCCTCAGCCGAAGCGGCGATACTGCCCGAACATACTCCGCTCACGGAGTCGAACGACGACGACGACGACGACAACGACGACGACGACAACGACGACGACGACGACGACGAAGACGACAAAAACGACGAAGACGACGAAGACGACGAAAACGACGAAGACGACGAAAACGACGAAGACGACGAAAACGACGAAGACGACGAAGACGACAACGACACCGACGAGGATAACTACGAAACAACCGAGGAACATGATCTGGATCAGGGTGAGACGCACGAAACGATTCGGAAAGTTCTCGATCCAAAAACCACCACCACCGACAACCTCGACGTATACACCCGAAACATCACCGGGCCGCTGTCGCCCGAATATCTACACTTGTTATTAACCGATACCAAGAAACTGATCGACAAGGTGTATGGCGTGTACCTAAGCGACGACGAAGAGTTGATGATTGGTGATTCCGTATTCACCGTCGGTGAGAACGACAACGTTGGCGTGAAGGGTAAGCGATACTCGGGTACTCGAGGCTTGTACGAACTGCTGTTCATGCGAGTACCTAAAGATCGGGCGTATACGAATGCTGATCTCGAGGCGTACCGCGACATCTTGTTGTCGACAAACGCGCATAAACGGGATCATTTGGCTAACAGGCCAACGCTAGGCAACAGGGGTTCCAAGTACAAGAACATCGTGTCGTTGTTGATTCGCGGAGACCGTGATTCTGGTGACAGGGTCACGCACGAAGGTCAAGGATTACCCATCGACGACGCGATGATGGTAACCGATAACGCGATCGATTACGTGTACTGGGACGATCCGAACGAATTGGTCGATAGACTACGATTGCTCGTGGCGTCGCGCGAGGCCGGACATACCGGACATGACAACGAAATTGCATCCATCCTGGAGGAACTTCGGGAAGCCGGTTTCATCGTAAATTGATCGTTCCGATCGACGATGCGTCAGTCTCGTTCGCGATCATCGTAGCGGACATGTCGGTGAACAAGTTTGGTACCGCCGACAACGATCAACGCACGGAGATGATTCGCTCGCAGAATCTGTACGTCGCGAATTACGTTCGGGAGAACGCGCTGTGTCTGACCACCGATCGGTCTACATTCGACGCTAGGGAACGCAAGATACGTAGCGTGACGAGCACATCCGGAGGAAGATACCGACGCTGCTACGAAACGATACGTGGACGACATGGAACGTACCGTCGGGCGTGCCCTCGACACTATGGAGGAAAACATGAATGAATCGAAGACGACGCGACTGGACGCTTTGACGACTGCGATAAATACTGCGATGGAAGGACGCATCCGTGATTTGGAGAATTCGAAAAATATCACGATACAACAACAATTCGATAACTTGCAGGATAGACTCGACGTGCTTGCGACATTGATCGCGGAAGTACAGAAACGCAAGAATGCGTTGCGATGAGCGACGACTACGACGACTACGACGACGACGACGACGACGACGACGAGAAACCCCGTCAACACCGTACGTGCTTCGAGTGCCTTGTGCAGTACCTGCTGCTGCTGGTAGTGAAACGTTTTCGCAATCGTCGCGATGAGCACGAGTACGGAACGAATACAATTGGTCGACGAACTGCACGCTCCTGCGAGACGAAATTTTCCGCGGCGACGCGTAGTGATTTGAGGCTACGATGATCTGTGGCAGGCAGATTTGTTGAAAATGTGCGCGTATGCTGCCAAGAATCGTGGTTACACCTACATACTCACGATCATCGATACGTTCAGCAAGTACGCGTGGGCCGTGCCCGTGAAAACGAAAAGCGGTCGCGACGTTACCGAGGCGTTCGCGACCGTGTTGCGACGAAGCGGCAGATGTCCACGAAACCTACAAATCGACATGGGAAAGGAGTTCTACAACGCGGAGTTTCAACGATGCGTTACGTCTCGTGGAATCAATCACTACTCTACGTACAGCGTGATGAAAGCGTCGATCGTCGAGCGTTTCACTCGCACGCTGAAGAACCTGATGTGGAAACAATTCTCCTTGAACGCCTCTTATCGCTGCTTGGATCTGCTACCTACGCTCGTGCACACCTACAATCATCGTAAACATCGCACGATCAACGCGCGACCCGTCGACGTGACCTCCGCCACTCGTTTACCGTTCATCGTATCGTCGGGTGTCGAGCAACGACTACGACGACGACGACGACGACAACGCGCCAAATTCCGCGTCGGTGACAAAGTACGCGTGAGCAAATTCAAGACGATCTTCGAGAAGGGGTACACGCCGAACTGGTCAACCGAGGTGTTCAAAATCACCGCTGTACAACGAACGCATCCTGGTACGTATATTCTACGCGATTGCGCGGGAGAACCCGTGTCGGGCGGATTCTACGAGCACGAACTGCATTCGGTCGCGAATCCAGACGTATATCTGACCGAGAAGATTATTCGTCGCAAGGGGAATCGAGTGTACGTGAAATGGTTGGGATTCGACTCGTCCAAGAAATCGTGGATACAGGAAAAGGATGTTCTGTGACGCAACAGCAGCTCCTTATTATTACTATTACTATTCAATACATATACATTACATGCTGTTTATATTTTATATCCTTATTCTTTTATTCGATTCTTTGTATTTAAAAAAATAAAGCATGAATATATAACGATACTTGTACACTATTTCATTTAAAACGCTTACAATAACGTTTGTCATTACCCACGCTACGTTCATACATTGCATAATTTTTTTTTTAAAGAGGGGAAAAATGCTTTATGCATACCCCGACTCAGGTTGTATCGGGATTATGTGGGACTCACCAATTCTGGCATACCCACTAAAAACCCCCTCTACGGTACTTCACTCAACAAAACATCGCATACTTGTACGCATGACGAAACATCATACGCGAGATTAATGAAATATATACAAACACACACACACACATATACAAATATACAAACACACACACACTACGAGATATTCATGCGCACGTCACTATCGTTATCGTTATCGTCGCACTCGGGAATCCGATAGTGACCCCACGGAAGGGTGCTCACCTGATCGGCTAGAATGTAACGCTTATCGTCGTACGGACTGAGCGCTGTCTTCAACGCGTTCACGGAATAAACGTCGTGTAATCGCGTACGGATATGGTTGTGTCGTACCGTAGTTTCCGCGTGCTTGCGAAGGCACCGAACGTAGTCTTCGAAGCGAATCTCGTTCGCGACCACGCTCCTCTTCACACCCTTCACTTTTTTCGTCTCAGTTGTTCCCGCCGACGCGTTACGTACACGACTAGCGTACATTTTAGACCGCAGACCCACGAACTCTGCCATTAAAACACCGTTGTTCTCGTCTTTCATGAATCCCGGCACCTTTTTGTTTACGCGGGGCATACCGTATGGATTGTCCGTCGCGTAATCGCTCGTGTCGAATCGCCCGACAACGTCACTTTTTATCTCCTCGTAAGCGTCACCGCACTGCAGCTGATACAGGAGACTGTCGGTGTCGGTATACAAAACCTTACATCTATCGCCAAACTTTGCGCGCATATACTCGTAGTGAAATTCATACAAGCACACTTTCGACACATCCAACACACTTATACCCACGTATATAGGTTTATCGAATTTAACTTTTAGTTTTCGCATCTCGATAGCGACTAAGTGTTCCGAAAATATCGCTCGGCTGTGGAAATTTCTTTTCTTGATCAACGACTCGACACCGTAACGTCCGTCCCACCACGTCACCAGTCGCACGTCCACTCGATTTCGAACGTTCTTCATCGTCTTCCCGAACACGGCATTGTTCATTAGCTTGTACAGTGTTTTTTGAAAATCGCTGGTTGCGCGTGTCCTCAGCTCCGTGTTCAGTGTGATGTAGTCGCGCAACCAATGGGATTGATCGAACCGTAGAACGCGATGAATTCAAGTAGCGATATTGTATTACGTACCGTTCCTTATCGCGGAGCGTTGCGATCAGCTTCGTCTGCTTACCGATGGGCGCGTGCGCGCGTACAGGACAGAACGGAAGGTCCGCGTGCGCATCGTGAACCTCCCGCAGATACTCCAGATCTACTTCCAGCAGGTATCCCTCTGGTCCATTGTCCTCCGGCCAGGAGTTCGCGTCCAAATCGGCAACCGCATCCTCGTCCAGCCATCGAAATCCACCGTGCGGCATCGCCTGAGACATTGCCCATCCGTACAGGTTGTTGACGTCGAAGTATATCAAGTAGGTGGATGGTTGCGACGCGTTGTACATCGACGTCGGCAGGTACTTGTTGTTGGCGCGCGCGTACCTGTGCGAGCACTGGCTCAGGCCGCCGCATATACCTCGCTCCACGAACAACAGCATGTCCACGTCAGTGAGCAGTTCCAATTCGACGCGCGTGTATTTTAGCATCGCGTCCCTCGTGAATGCCGGTAACGGACAGTAATGTGCTGGGTCTAGTTCGTAGCTCGCGATAGAGTCAATACGAAAGTTTTCGAACACGTCCGCGAACAACAACACGTCCGTCTTTAGGTACAAATCACTGTACTCGCCTAATGTCTGTGTACGAAAACTTTTCCACACGTTCGTTGCGTGCGCGTAATCAGACTCCGACACATCACTATCATTCAGACGATTGTAGAACGCGTCACGAGGCGGCAGTTGCGTATCGTTGAGCTTGTCGTACGTCGCCACGTAATCGTACGGGAAGACCCCTTCTCTGGTGAGGAGATCAAATTGTTCGTCAGGGAGATGTTTGAACTCGCGTCTTAGAATCGTAAGTCTATCCTTCCCGAGATCCGATGAAAGTTTCTGTAGACTCGTTACCAAGAATTTGAACGAATCGACGAATCGGAACTTCAACATTCTTCGCCAATCCTTCTGCTCGCCCTTGAGGTCCTCAACGTCCTTTGTAAAGGATATGTATCGTTCCTTCGTTAACGGTAGGAGGCTTATCTTTTCTTTGAACGCGTCTGCCAACTCCTTGATAACGAAGTGCGCGTCATAGCCGGACAGGTTGTGGAACACCACAGGTATCGTGCACAAACGTTGATATCGTAAGTTGCACGATCTGTGTGCCGCACCCCTGTACTCACCCGTCGAGTGACAATGATCGCGCACGTCCTTCTCGTCCCGCAACACGAATTCCGCGTTGAGAACAGTGTTCACGGACACGCTGCGATGCTCCGTAATGGCGTTTGTAACGCGAGAAATCACCACTCGACGGGCATTCTGAAAGAATTGGCGTGGATCGGCGACCCCGACGTTGATCACAGCACCGGTCAACAAATGTTTCTCGAACGCGGTTTCAAGTTCCTCCCAGACGACCTTGGGTGCCATCGCTCGAGCGACGACCCCGCACCCTACTCGCGATAATCGTCCTCGCACTATCGCGCGCAATGTTTGCGTTCGCGCGAGCAGCGACACCATCCGCTGTTTTTCCCACACCGGCACGTGTTCGCTACGCTGATACGCGACAATCGCGAAATTCCGCGGTGGTCCTCAAAAGTTCAGACATTCGAGCCAAAAGCACGAACGCGTTCTTGAACGTATCCATGTTGTTTACACGTATGTTATCGCTTGCTATAAAAGACTCTATACCGTTCCGCAACGCAGGTAACTTCGCATCAGGATGTCGGTCACATTTATTATTATTATCGTGAACGTATGTAAAATCTAACTAGATACTTTTTCGTAAAAACATGATACTCGCAACGACTGTATCAAAGAAGTCTTCCGACGCGTTACCATTCACGATTTTGCTGTGTCGAAGATGCGAGCTGCTTTAAATATACGACATCTCTACCTAAACTCTCCCCACCCCCTTACACTTGCATCCTAATGGGATACATAGAATTCTACCTTAAGTCACGTCGAGCTTTTACTCATCATATTCTCTCGGCAGCTACCGCGCATTATTCTCGGTAGTGTACCTTCTATCGTTACAGTTACATGTTATCGACACGCTTCTGGCGCGATAACCATGCAGGTTTCGACTTGCATCTTCTACGCGTCGTACCGCTGTATGTTTTTTGATCGCCGACCGAGAGAGGAATAGAGACAGAGAGATATACGAAAATATCGTACCTCTCTCGCACTCCTTGTTCGAACGTCGCAGCTATGGCGGGCGCAATCACGCCCTCGGACGATAGAAACGCGTCGGCTCGCTTTGAATTTTCGCGGTTCAGGGATAGCGCGCACCGATGCTGCGCCTTATTCTCAGAAGTGTACCTTCCATCGTTATATGTTTTAATGCAGGTTTCGACTTGCATCTTCTACGCGTCGTAACGCCGTATGTTTTTGATCGCCAACCGAGAGAGTAATAGAGACAGAGAGATATACGAAAATATTGTACCTCTCTCTCGCACACCTGGTTCGAACCGTACCACATTATTCTCGGAAGTTGACCTTCGATCGTTATATGTTTTGGGCGCTGTTATTGCGCGATAACAAAATGCAGGTTTCGACTTGCATCTTCTACGCGTAATACCTCCACATGTTTTGACCACGGGCCGAGAGGATGAGTCATCGGCGGTACCCCCCCCCCCCCCGTGTGTGTGTGTGGAGAGTGTGCTCACGCGCGCGCGCGCGCGTTCCTTCTCCGCCAGGATTCCCCCTCCACCGGCTCATTCCCCCACCCATCTCTCCCTCGCCAGCGGTGCGGTACCCCTCGCCACGCTTCACCCCTCGCCGCTAATTGGTCCAGAATCCGCCTATTATAACTACTAACATAATACAGTGTGATATGAATTAGGTTTGTTTTCACACAATTTGAACACCATATAAACCCAATACCGCGAAAAAATAAGTTTGTCCAGCTAGCATGTAGTATACTCGAACCACTGTGTGGTGGCTGCTGAGCGTCGCACTCGAAAACAATTCACAATACATAGTTTTGCAAATTTTTGCAGATCGATCATTTGATTAAAAAAACTAGAAAGTTTCTACTTTCCGTACATTCGACCTTTGTCGCGTGGAACGACGTAGAACATATAGTAAAACACTATTTTAATAGCGATGCAGAGAAAACTGATTTCAAAAACCAGGTTTCAAACTTCAAAACTCAGAAATTACAGGAATAGACATAATGTTATAACTGATAATTATAGTTAAAGTACAATACTGGCGTTTTGTACTATTTTCCTTCATTTAATTAGTCATATTTTTATTTTATTGATATTTTTAGTGCAATAATAAACTGTAATACGAATCAGGTTTGTTTTCTAACAATTTAAGCCCCATATAAACCTAAACCACGAAAAAATAATTTTGTCTAGCTAGCATGTAGTATACTCGAACTACTGTGAAGCGGCCTGATTGCTGCCAACCTAATCTAGAGACGCGGTAGCGTCTCGACGCCAAGTACATGTTTCGACATCTTGTATGTGTCGACTGTCGCTACCGCTATCATTTACTCGTCGGCCGGCTAATCCAACCATACCTGAAACTTATTTCATTAATATCTCATCACGCCTGCAATATTTTTTAAATTTATAGGCATTTTTCTTATGTGAACCGCATATAAGCTTTCGAATAAGACCAAAATCAATAAAATCGGTCGACGCATCACAGAGATATCGTAATATCGTCTCATGAATCTGTCGGAAATGTAATTTTTCTTATGATTTTCCTTCAACCAAATTTTTGTCGTCATAATACGTATATACGCGTTACACGCACACCTTCAGCCCAAACGAACTAATACATGTTTCGTTCGTCAATCGCTATCTTCACTATGCAATCTACTCCAAATTTTGATAGCTTACAGTCAGGTTATAACCTGACGAGTGTCAAATAAAGTAAGTTGTAAAAATTTGAGATGCCACGTGTTTTTATAAAGATGTATCGTTGTACCATTGAATTGCAACCAAAATGCAGTCTCAAACACAAGGTAAATTGGCCAAATTTGAATTGTGTCATGATTGTATATCATCAAATTGTTTTTTATTTGTAACTAAACTGAGGATTTTATGTATATGTAGATATTATAAAAGTCTTTATGGACCAATATAAATTGGATCAAAATCCAAACATAATATCATTACGGCAATTCGTAGGAGAAAAATACGCTAACAATCAGCTACATGATACAGCTGAGTTTATTACCTCTCTTTGTGATCATGAGATTCTTATTAAGAATGCAGTACAACACGAAATTACAACGGTATTAAGATGTTCAAAGTATAATGACACAAGTACTACTATCAGTACAAATTATGTGATACATCTTGCACTGCCCAAGATGTTAAAAAAATCATTTGAATTTCAAGATATAATAAAACACAATTTCGCAGGATGGAAAAATCTGAAAGATTCTTGCAATAATTGTGGTAATTCAAATTCAAACACAATGCAGAAAATCGATATAACTGCTTCCAAACAAATCCTTATTGCAAAATTACATTTGTTCGATCACGATAGTAGTGGAAAAACGAAAGTGGAAAATTTCTACATCAAAGCAATACCTACTACTAAAATAAAACTGGGGGATCACTGTTATAAACTTAAGGCAGCGATTTTCTACCACGGTAAAAGTATTGCCGATGGTCATTACACGAGTATGGTAAGGAGTAAGGGCACAACGTGGGTATCCGTTGATGATTTATAAGTAGAAAAACAAGCTTGGCCACGAAATGATAAAAATGCATACATATTTTTCTTCGAAAGGTGTTAATTGTGGTGGTTAATACAGTTCAATCTTTGTAAAAAGAAGTGAGTTCCCCATAAAAAACTTCAAAAAAGTAAAAAAATTACGCCAAGTACATAAAAAAGTCGAGGACGAAAAAGAGTATTATCAATATAAACAAAATGAGCTGCAAGTACCCTAAGGTGCTTTGTAATAATCAGGGACATTTTAATAATGTGAAGATAAAATGTAACATCTAGACATTTGCCTAGATGTCCGTGGCCTGGAAGTCAAATACTTGGCGTGGCCAGACAAGGTATTCTCAGATCATCAATACACATACCTTCCCTCTCGCAGGCTTTCAAATAATTTGTCAATTTAAAACTCCGACAATATGAGTACATTTTCATTATATTGTGTTTTAAAATAATTCTAAGATCATTCATCGACACCGATACCTTCCCTCTCACAAGCTTTCAGATGATTTGTCAATTTAAAACTCTGGCAATATGAATACACTTTCATTATTTTGCGTTTTTAAATAATTCTTATTCATCGACACCTTGACCTTGCCTGGCCACGCCAAGTATTTGACTTCCAGGCCGCGGACATCTAGGCAAATGTCTAGATGTTACATTTTATCTTCACATTATTAAAATGTCCGTGATTATTACAAAGCACCTTTATGTACTTGCAGCTCATTTTGATTTCACATCTTTTTTTATATTGATAATACTCTTTTTCGTCCTCGACTTTTTTATGTACTTGACGTAATTTTTTTTACTTTTTTGAAGTTTTTTATGGGGATTGGTTATTACTCGGTAGTCGCAAAAAAATGCAACTTCTCCTTTTGTACATACATTCCTTATACTATAGACTATCAAATAATATAAGTTTCAAAGATGCCTGACGATTCCGCAAAATGTAACATGCGATTAAATACGACCATCTTATATTTCGGTTATTTATAACTTTTTATATATTTCAATAACATCGAATGAATGCACAATTTCATCTTATGGATAAATGAAAGCATTTTCAATATCTGAAGTGTGAATTTATACAAATTATTGACCTTTTAGTTTCTGCGCGCTCAATAGCTTTTGCTATCATAAAAACGCAATCTCTGTTAATTCTTCAAAATTTGATGCCGTAATTAACTTCAAATAACGTAATCAAATCAGACAGTACTGTTAAACAAAACATAACATTATTTTATCGACATTTACTCCCCCCTACAGGGCTTAGTTTTAATCTAATAAAAATTTTGACCTCGGAATCAGATTCTGCGACCCCAAAAACCCCTGGAATGACCATCTTCATAATGATAAAGTGTGAAATGTGAACGTAAGGATTTTTAATCACGTTTTCGGCGATTCGGACCACTGTGCGGCTGGAGAACAGAGATGGGCAAAGATAATATCTGGATAAACTCAAATAAAAGATACTTTATGTTTATCCGTTATTCGAAGCTTCGAATAGCACGAGTTATCTTTATTCCAAACACCACGGATAAATAAATTTATTTGAAGTGAATTTATTCGATGGCGAAAGATAATTTTTTTATTCGAAGTGAATTCATTCGATGGCGAAAGATAATTTTTTTATTCGAAGAGAGTTTATTCCAACCATCGAATAAGGTTTTCATCTTTATCCGTAGTTTATTCGGCTTTTATTCGAAGGCTTCGAAATTTCAAATAACTTTCGGCAGTGTGTTTACCCGAACCGGCGCGATGTCACTTCGTGCTGAGGACTTGGGCTGTTCGGCGGCGGCTTCTGATCTCGGTTCGAGCCTAGGCTTGAAAGGCATACAGTGTTGCTTGCGATGGATTATGTATTAATAAAATGTAAAACGTAACGTTTTCAGTAATATACTGCTGAGATTTTCCAGATTAAAATGAGTTCAAACACAGTATCCATCGGATTATTTCTAAAACAGTACCAGATAACACAAGTTTACAGTTATTTCTTGACGTAGACTCCGCTATGAAATTCTTATGTAAGGTGGTCCCCTAAACTCAAAAATCGACATGAGACGAAATCCTATGGATACGTTTTTAAGATATCGCTCGATGAATATTTTGGTCATTTTTTAAGAAGACGACCCACGTTCGATCTTCTGCTGTAACATGCTTTTTACTTCTTTATTCTCTCAATATAGGCGTTAACATGTCTTTGAAGATCCATTTCCTCCATTCGCATTTGGATTTCTTCCCACCAAATCTTGGTGTTTTAAGTGATGAACATGGCGAGAGATTTCATCAGCAGATGAAAAGTATTGAGAGATGCTATCAAGGATTCTGGAATGAGTCAATGATGGGTGACTACGACTGATTCCTTGTAAGAGAAACTGATCTCAATGCTGGCAAAAGAAACAGAAAAAGTCAGAATTGCTTCTCAAAAATAAAATAAAATAAAATACATAAAAATTTGTTTTCATTGAAGACAAATACGTAATTCGCCAAGAAACAGGAAGAAATGCAAAAATAGGGAAAAAGTTGAAAATAGACACTCCCACTCTATCGCCCATAACTTCCTTATTTGTGCATGGATTTTGCTCAGGTTGGGCTTTTTTTTTCGTAAAGGTGCGCACTCTACGTAAAAATAAGAAACTGGACGTTACATGATAATTTCTATATCTTCCAGGCTATGTAGTGAATTTTCGATTTCAATTTCTGTCCCAAAACATTACATTTTTCTTAAGTTTCGGTTTCACTGTAGGAAATAATTATATGCAATTTAATTACCTTTAATTTAAGAGTCATCGCGATCAAATCGGTCAACTCTAACGCGAGATATGGCCAAAAACGTCGGGTCGTCTTCTTAAAAAATTACCAAAGTATTCATCGAGCGATATCTCAAAAACGTATCCATAGGATTTCGTCTCAGGTCGATTTTTGAGTTTAGGGGACCTCTTTACATAAGAATTTCATAGTGGAGTCTCGATCAAAAATAATTTGTTGGATTTTGTAAACTAGTGTAATTAAATATAAATGTAACATTTCTAATCTAATAATGCTAAAAATAATCCGATTTATACCGTGTTTAAATCCATTTTAATCTGGAAAATCTTAGCAGTATGTTGCTGAAAACGTTCATGCCGATACGATACAAAATACATTCTATTACATTCTATTAAAACGAACAAAATAAACAATCATATCATTATATTTTTTTACAAGAAAATATAAATATTTCCCTCACTGCATACGTTACATTTCGCTCATTTGCTGCAACAACGACATATGGCCATTTTCGCGCGGACTAGGACATGGGGATATGTTTTTCAAAATATATAGACACACATGAGAAGTGGTCCACTATGTTGTATATGCTCCATACTAACAAAAAATGAGTCTGACAGAATCAGTCCACTCGTATACAGGGTCGGAAATCAATGATGAAGTCCCCTTTGTACTACGATTTCAATGAACCAGTAATAGGGATCTCTTTAGATAAGATATTCCGTTATTTCCTGCGTTTACATCGCTAAAACTAATCGTGTGTCTTGTTGTACACTGTTCAAGGTACAAAAAGACGTGCGTGCAAAACAATTCATCCTTTCGGCTGATGTATAAAGGAGTAGCCAAAATTCAAAATTTCATGTCCATACATTACCGTCCGAGGTGAAGTTATTATCACCCAGTCCAAACTTGTGGGTTAAAATACACACCAACGCGGATTCAATGTCTCCTGGGCTACCTGTGCACATGTGTAAATATTGCGGAACTGCAGCTCATGACTACAGCACGATCTTATATGGTAACGTACGGACACCGTGAAAATGTCGACTCGTAGGGGCCTGTCTATTGTCTGCCGATCTGCAGACGAAAGCGTAGTAAAATAATAATTCAAATGAAAATAAAATATTTATTAGATAATGAATCATATTAATATAAATTTGTATGAAGAAATTATTTTTAATTATAATTAATAAATATATAACCGCGGGGAGGCTTTACTGTCTGTGTTTATATTGTGGTGAAACTTTCGGCGTAGATGAGTTGGTGTGATTATTTCTAATTATATAAAATACGATCAATGCTCCGACGTGATTTAGAGTGCAATGTATAAGATTGAGGCTACGTTCGGCTCAGGATTCATACCTTTTTCCGGAAAAAGCCATAAAATTCGGTGAGGCACTGCTGCGGGTTGTCCTCGTCACGGGGTACCAGGCCGCATCCTTCGACGGGCGTAGCTCCAGATTCACCCTGTATCATATGTGCAGTGTGTGACTCGAGTACCCTCCGTGTAATCGGTCTGCGCGAAGTAGGGCGCAAGTTCGATCATTATCAGTACTCCTGCCCGAGAGGAATACGATTTACTTTAATATTATAGTGTATGTGTGTTTTGTAATAAAGTGTTTCTATTGTCTCCTGAATTCAATAACTGGCATCCAGACATCTACGCTGCTACAATCTACCGTCAATACACCTCGTGGAGAGACACAAGAAGAAAACGGGTAGCCCGCTGTCGACGCGAGGTCCTCCCTAAAAATTCACACAGATCCTTTATCTCTCGAGTATAAACACCAGCTCCAATATCCAAACAGAAGCATGCGTTGACGTATTCCGTGCGAGAGCAGGTGGGCATTGGGGGGGAGGTTTTGCTGTGAAGAGGCTCTCCTCAAGAGAGCAGCCGTTTGCGAGGGATGCAAATCCGATTGGTCCTAATACAATCTGCCCCCTATGGCTGAAATTTGGTCTAGCAACTTTCACACCTCCTAACTCTAACCAATCGAACTTGCATCCCTCCCAAAAGAATCGGCCATCCGAGCGTAGGAGCAAGTGCAAAATAAAAGTAACGGTGCGCTTCTCGATACCGCAGATGTACCTACCTAAGTAGCATTTCTAACGGAAAAGAATTGTCCAGCCTTTGGGCCTGCCATTCCCGACGTAGACCTTTGGCAGGTAGGTATCTGTTTCAATAGGCAAGGCCACCCGTGGCGCCAGCAAGACCGTTCCCGGTCCTTGCTATTCCAGCGGGTTTTCTTCCAAGGAAAATCAGTAAATTTGCAAGCGCAATATCTTAAAAACCTGTGGAAATAAAGTGTATACATTATAGCTTATTGAATTTGTCTTGGAACGCACTATCAAGTGACCTCTTCAAAAAAAATAGTTCCATTTAAAAAACCGAACTTGACCATCGTATCTTTTAAAATAATAATCGGAAAAAAAATTCGTGTACGCTAATAAATTGGCCCCCTCGAACCATGCGATTCTATATTTTTTTTATTTTTTTATCTCCAATACTTTAGGAGATATCCAGCTGTTCAGTCTTCCCGCGGACACCCTGTATATCACTGATTATGCACAAACAGATTTTATTTATTTTTCATCGTATCAATATGAAAGTGATTCTGCCGATTAAATTGACAGAAAATAATTTAAATCGGACTACTTTGAACGAAACGGGCTTTCAATTCCGCAAATAAATTTTATGTGTAATATCGCTAATAATTATAGTTCAAATTATGTCAGGTTTAGTATCTTTCCATCTTTCCTTCCTACGTTCCCGGACTTCGCTATCTTTCATTATTGCTACGTTCAGTGAGGCTCTGACGCTAGACGCAGCTCTCGTGCCGTATTCATTCAAGACTTCTCGATAGAAAGAGCGGTGGCAACAGCGCGGCAGAGACAGAGAGAACAGAAAATGTGGCAACTATACGTGAAAAATTCGTCTACATAGAGTACCTGGAGATGTCACCTCTGTACAACTTCTTTTTATCGACCGCAGTAGTTTCATTAGGGTCCGTCTGTTTACAAGGGACGCTTCGATCGATTCGGACCATAACAAAAATGAGACGGCCCCCTTAATCTTATGATCTTACATTAATTAAATAGAAAATAATGAATTGACAAAAAGATTCAAACGTTTACAAGCAGATCGCGATTACTTCTTTATTTATTTATTAAAAAAACAAAGAAAAAGGTTTAAATGAAAGTTAAACCAAAGAGAACTTAACAAAAACGAAGAAAAAGCAGATTTGAATTAATTAATTATTTTCAATTGTTACCGAATATTTCTATTTATCGTTTACATTTGAATTCTTTACTTTATTGATAACCATCATTTGTATTCCAGCAGAAAAATATTTCTTAAAGTATTCCATACCGTTTGTAATATTTCACCTACTCGACACAGTCGGACTGCTCGAACCGCATTCGAGGCGCTCGGATTTTCCGAGCGGCCCACAGTGGCGTGTTTCTAGGGAAAGCTGGCCAAAAGTAATATTTTTGGATCTAAGATAAATTGTTGGAATAAATTTCTATACTATGACTCTAAAATGATAATAATGTACTGTTTTAATGTTAAATATTGCATATAAAAATAATGATAATAAGTTGTTACGTACGCAGATCTATCTTTGACTTTTTAACCCTTTCGGGTATCCGGAATGCACGTGACCCGACGGGGTCACCGTTTCCCGCAGTGGTGTGATGTAACCAAGTTTTCCCCGAAAACCTAATATTCAATAAAGGCAGTCATGTCCCCACTACTTTCTAGCAGAATTTCACCGTATAAAAGGGGCCACGAATCCACACTTGAGGGCTCATTTCAAATCTAGTACGCATAGACGAAAGAGGCTTACTACTTCAACTTAAACTATAGAGTACGTAGAGTTGCTGATAGGTGTTGTTACTATTAAACCCTTTGAGACCCTCACATTTCTCAGTGCGTCAAAACCGAGAGGTGGACTTAGGTACCGCGACAATTAAACACTGAAACAATTATGAAAGAGTGACCTTATAGAATATAATTAGTCATTTCTAATTCAAAGTTCTTTTATTTGAATCAATCATCATCTGAATTCCCTCTTCGAGATAAACCCACATAGATACTCCTTTACCGCTCAAGGTGTATCACATTATAAAGTTACGAGGCTAAACTAACATTCTTAGTAGCTCCCAGGGATACCAGACCCCGGTTCGTCCACGATTTCCACTTTCCTAGCGGCTCCCGGGGATATCAGACCCCGGATCGTCCGTGAAGCTTACCTTCCTAGTGGCTCCCGAGAATACCAGACCCCGGTTCGTCCACGACATCCAACCTCCTTATAGCGGCTCCCGGGAATACCAGACCCCGGTTCGTCCGCTACTAACAAACTCAAACGAACAAATTCAATCCTCGGCCTCGCAGCCGTCACTCACATTGCCCTCAGCCTCGGCTCGTAACAAAGTATAAAAATTTAAAATACATGAAGATATCGCACGGAGAAGAATATTATAATTAAGAGTATCACAAGGACAAGCCCTAGTAGCATTTATTTGCTGGGAGTTTGTTGGGCCAATGACGTGTTATGCGTTGGCCAACTGTTGATGTGTCGCGCTATTTTTAAATGGGCCAGCGATTGTAGCCAACGTAGGCCCAACTGAAGGTTTCTTTTCATAGACCCAACTGAAGGTTATTTTCTATAAGCCCAACAGTTTCTTTCCAAAAGACGTCTTACAGACGTCCAGAAGGCGTCTTGAAGAACTTCAAAAGACGTCTTAAACACGTCTTTTTCAGGCCTGGTTTAGGAAAAAAAAAATTCGCGGTGAGGAGAATCGAACCCAAACTTTCCGCTTACGAAGCAACCGCTGTTCGCACCTACCCAACACATGTCCTTGTAAACACTTCTAATTTCTAGTTACATAACTAGTATTAATTGTTTATAAAAACTGCGCAGTGACGCGACATATTCTACAAAATATCATCATTCGACCTTTAGACTCATTCCTTAAAATTTCACATTCGTCTCAAGACAGACGTCCTCATTACATATTTATAAATAAGAAAAGAAAAATCACAACTTGGAATATAATAACAGGTTTTTGGATGTAGCAAATTTTCTGACGTTTGTTAGACGACATTTAATCATCGTTGTAAATTTTTTGATAATTAACCAACCATAGTAATTGTAGGCCCAACATTGAATATTCGTAGGCAAACTGTCGTAAGTTTTTGTTAATTAACCAACCATAATAATTGTAGGCCCAACATTGAATATTCGTTGGCAAACTGTCGTCATTTTTTGTTATATAACCAACCATAATAATTGTAGGCCCAACATTGAATATTCGTTGGCAAACTGTCGTAAGTTTTTTGCCGTAGGCCCTATGTTGGGAATTTGGAGGCAAAACGCTAACTATATCCCAACTAATTCCCAACTGTTGGCTACCGTTGGCCGACCAAAAATGCTACTAGGGAGAACATTATAATTAAAAGTATAATAATTATATAATTAATTAATTAAATAATTAATTTGAAATACATGAAAATATCACGAGGAGAAGATTATTATACTCTCAAATATAATATTCTTCTCCTTGTGATATCTTCATGTATTTTAAATTTTTATACTTATAGTTATTTATCATGATTTTTATATTCAATATTTAACATTAACAAAGTACATCATTATCATTTTAGAGTCATAGTATTGCAATTTATTCCAACAATCTATCTTAGATTTAAAAATATTACTCTTGGCCAGCCTTCCCTATGACACGCGCATTATTAAATAATTAATTAATAAATATGAAGTAGAATGCATTTTACATTTTTATACTAAGGTACAGGTTACCCCCCAAAAAACTTCAAAAAAGTAAAAAAATTACGCCAAGTACAGAAAATCAAATAAATCACAAAAAATAGAAGATAAGAATAATAATTACAAAATAAAAAAAAGATGTGAAATCAGAATGAGCTGCAAATACATAAAGCTGCTTTCCAACTGCGCTTCAGATGACACAACTACATATACACAGCTAAAATGCTGTGTTCATACATTCCATTACCCATATCGTGGATATTTTAATTAACCCATCAAAAAGATGCCCATTTAAAAACATTATCGTAAATTAATAGCTTTACAAAATTACTCATATACACAAATTGCGCCAATTATCACCATGGCTATTTATACAAAGAACAAAATGTATTAAATAATATTAAGCAGATATGTTTTTATACAAATAAATATTTTATTCAAAATACTTGGCGCTGCTCTGCGAATTGGTGTTGCTATACTGAATAAATATGTATAAATTGTAATAATCTTTTTCTTTCTGTCTTGTGCGTGCGATCGTGGATGTGTGTATGTGCATATGCTACGTATGATATCAGAATTAAATATATGTAGAATAAATCTGACTGAGTTTCTAATATGTATATGTACATGTTTATGTATTTTCGATTGTAAGGGAGTAATTGTAAATTATTAATACTAAGACAATTAACATTTTTTCGGTTTCGCAGCGCCAAGTATTTTGAATAAAATATTTATTCGTATTAAAATATTTATTTGTATAAAAATATATCTGCTTAATATTATTTAATACATTTTTCTCTTTGTATAAATAGCCATTGTTATAATTGGCGCAATTTTTGTATATCATTAATTTTGTAAAGCTATTAATTTACGACAATGTTTTTAAATGGGATTCTTTTTGATGGGTTAATTAAAATGTCCGCGATATGAGTAATGGAATGTATGAACACAGCATTTTAGCTGTGTACATGTAGTTGTGTCATCTTAAGCACAGTTGGAAAGCACCTTTATGTACTTGCAGCTCATTTTGATTTCACACCTTTTTTTTATTTTGTAATTATTATTATCTTCTATTTTTTATGATTTATTATTATCTTCTACTTTTTGTGATTTTACATTTTTCTCTTTGTATAAATAGCCATTGTTATAATTGGCGCAATTTTTGTATATCATTAATTTTATAAAGCTATTAATTTACGACAATGTTTTTAAATGGGATTCTTTTTGATGGGTTAATTAAAATGTCCGCGATATGAATAATGGAATGTATGAACACAGCATTTTAGCTGTGTATATGTAGTTGTGTCATCTTAAGCACAGTTGGAAAGCACCTTTATGTACTTGCAGCTCATTTTGATTTCACACCTTTTTTTTATTTTGTAATTATTATTATCTTCTATTTTTTGTAATTTATTATTATCTTTTATTTTTTGTGATTTATTTGAGTTCATGTACTTGGCGTAATTTTTTTACTTTAAATTATTACACGTACTCATATGTCAAGATCATTGAATGAATAATTGCGTGTGCAAAACCCTACCTGTAAATTTGTGCATTCATTGTCTGACGTAGATCACACTGCATCATCTGCTGCTTCGATTATCTGTAAATATATGAAAGCCACATTTTTTTTAGTTATACAACTTAACGTAGAACTTATATAGAAATAGAGTGGCCTTTTGCTATAGTAAGTGTAGACTACATAAGGTGTTCAAAAGAGGTGAGAGCATATGGTAGAAAGTCTTGTTGCAGGAAATTTAAAAAATACTAATGATAATATAGCGAAAATGAACGAAGAGATTCAATATTTTTATTCGTGTTGGTTTAGTATGTTTATTGATGAATTTATTGGTGAATTGGAATATTGTTAATGGGAAATCAGTAAAATTAATGAATAGCATGGCAACTACTGTGGATTTTATTAATTAAAGTATTACGAATGTCTTTCACAAAAGATTGAAACGTATCAAGGGAGATGCGTTTTCAGCATACTTTTTTCATTAATGTGATCTGAAATTTTGTCGGTTTACCTTATTTGACAAATTTCCAGAAACTTGCGAAACAAGATACTTTGTCTATCTTCTAATCTTCTCCAGACAACCTCCAAGCCTGTGCATTCCCTTCATTCCTATCGAAACCTGTGCGTCGCCTTCATTTCTATTCAAGTCTGAGCGTCTCCTTCATTTCTATAAGTTTACATAAAAACTCTAAATTAAAAATAGTTTGCTGGTATAAAAATATATCTGTCAATTTAAATGCAATGCAATTTGTTATAATTTATATTTTGTACATGCATGGTACAAATTTCCAGAAACTGATGCGAAAGAAGATGCTTCTCTGTCGATCGTACCTTCCCCGGACAACTTCCAAGTCTGCGACTCTACATAAGAAATCTATTAAAAAATTTTGGCGACTTACCTTGTTTATTGAGATAATAATTCAGTCATCTATTTAGTGTAAAAACTCCTAACATTTCAAATTTGGACCACTTACATTATTTGACACTTGCTAGGTTATATAAAATTCAAAATAGTATACATAGGTATATATATAATATATATGTACAATGACGGACGGCGATCCCTGCCGAATGATCCCGAGAGTCGACGAATCGACGAACGAAACATGTGTTAGTTTGTCGGTGTGCGTGTCGCGTAGTATATATGTATGGATATGTTTGACGAAAAATTCCTTGGAGAATCAGAAGAAGAATCTTACCGTTTCTGACAGATCCATGAGACGATATTACGATATCTCTGTCATGCGTGACCGATTTCATTGAATTTGGTCTTATTCGAAAGCTTATATGCGGTTTACATAAGAAAAATGCCTTTAAATTTAGAAAATAGTGCAGGCGTGATGAGATATTAATGAAATAAGTTTCAGGTTAGGTTGGAACAGCCGGGGGCGAGTAAAGATACACGGTAGCGACAGTCGACATATACAGGGTGTCTTTCATGTACCTGGCGTCGAGACGCTACCTCATCTCTAGACTAACATCATTTTCAAGAAGAATATTGTAATTAATGAATTACAATATAATAATAATTAATTATAATATTATATTGTATTTAATTAATTATAATATTCTTATACCGTTTTTTCTTCTTGTTGTTCTTCTTTTTCATCTTCATCAACACGATATTCCGATCTTATGCCATAAATGTACCCTTCCATAAACGGTGCGGACGGTAAAGAAATGACAGTAACTCATAAGATCGCAATTTATCGCAGGAAAATACAACAGGCCTTTCTTCAAGAACCTCCAAACTTTATTTTGCAACAAAAATTGCCGCTTGATGACGCTTGATACCCAACTATTTGCTTAGGTGAAGAAAAGAATATATAGATCGTGTATTCTTTATCATAGCTGTAAAAAGTGAAATAAAACAATAATACCAGAATCTATATTAACTTAGAGCACGTCAGATAGCTACCAGCACAGAAAAAAAAGATCATAGTTCCACATTCAATGTAAAATTTACTATCAATTCTGGTCTAAAAGTTCCAGATCATAACACTAGCAACTTTGAGATCGTGTATCTCTAAAAGGATCGTACAATAAAAATTAGTATTAGTGAAAAATCATGCTTTGATAAGTCATAAATGAAATGCAATACATAGACCTGTAAAAATTAGAAAAAAAAATTTTGACTTTTGGCTATGTTTTCGTACAGGACGTGCCACTGTGCGGCCGGAACAAATTCGGGCTATGTACTCGGATTTTTCGGGCCACCCGGATTTTACGGGTGCCCGGCATCGCTTTATTCAAGTACCCGAACAGCCCTACTAATAACCTATACTTAATAAGTGGTTAATGCGATACTGCACTTCTGTTACGCTGACGTGTTTAAAAATAATAGTGTAAAAAAAATCACCTTCGATAATGAATTTACCCCGTCGTATAGTACGACTTTCACACAAACAATTCTTTTGTATTTTTTATACATTAAGAACTGATGTACCTAACTGTACACATATAACGCCGACACCTTGCATATTCAAAAAATCAAAGTTTGAAATTACAGAAAATTTATTACATAGTTTATTATGTAATAGTTAAAAAAAATTATTAAATAGTTTATAAATAACAAATACAATATTGGAGCACAGTGAGAGTCGCGCGCGTTAAGCGATTCTGTTACCGAGAGCGACTGTGGGATACTACCACTGTCGGCTTCGCGCGTTTTGCCAAACTATTTTGCTTCTGTATTGAAAAAAAACGAGACATACCAGTTCTCTTGACGCTTTCCGAAGGAAAACTGTCTGCTGCATCGCGTGGAATAGTCATATTTTCTGCCAGACCCTCAGTTTTGGAAATAAATTGAAAGATATCTGCAAAAATGGGTGCATTTCGAGTGTTCTTTTCCCTTTGATCGTTGTTAAAACATATTTATATGTTCATAATGCAATAATAACTTATATCCTTATATTCGGAAGAGTTCATAGAATTATTTGACGCACTGAGCAACTGAATAACTATTACCGTTTTGGCATAAAAGATGTTCAAAGTCGATAATTTGCAGTTTTTTTCAAAATCGAATTTCTCAGAAACTGAGGGTGATGGCGACAAACGGTTTGCGGATTCGTTTTCAGCGCACGAAAATCTATAAGAAACGGCTATTCAATGTTACAAGTCCAGATGGCTGTCGAACTGTGTAATTTATAATGCCCATCTCTGGATGAAGCAATATTATTTTGCGTATCAGAATCCGATCTAAACTTCGCAGCTCCTATTATCTTTTCTCGTTGAACGGAAAGTTCTCTAAAACTTGTTCGGGATTGCTTTGGTTACAATGAAGGATAGAAAAATCGGGAACACTGTTTGGCAGTTGGATCGAGTCTAGCTTTAATGGCCTTCAGCACAGCAGGTGGTGGCACAGTTTTACATTTCGCGTTACACACGCAACACAGCGGTTAATACGCGGATCGCACAGGATCAAACTTGCGCGCAACGCGAGTCAATGTATTTAATACTAAAACCATCGACGAAGTATAGGATAGACCTATCATCATATGGGACTTCGTGTCACCATCGACGAAGTATAGGATAGACCTATCATCTTATGGGACTTCGTGTCACTACCCAAACTGTATTACCGACCCATAACTCGAGGACTGAATTTAGCGGCCTCTGTTCATAAACAGCGTCCAATTCCGGAACTACTCTGAAATGTGTTGAAATGCTGAAAGGTGTGTGCGTGCTTGTATACGTGTGACTTGTGTTTAGAGCGAGAGTTTGACATAGAAGGCAGGCTTTCGTTACGCTACGCTTTGGCTCGGTTTGTCAGCGACTCACGTGGATTCGCGTAGATTTTTCTCCGAAGATCTATTTCGGTGATCTGGAGACTATATAGCGCCGAAATATGGCTCTTCTTGAAAGCTTATACAAGCTATAAATTGCAAGATGACATTGATTTTTAGTGCTTTACGTGTAGTTGAACACTTAACTAGCATTTTCGCGTGTCGTACGTCAAAAAATATTAAAAATTGACGCTGTTACTGACATTTCCGCAAATCTCTGCACTCCGCGCATGTCTAAATAGACGGTGCTCATCCTCCGACATGTATAAATCATTGAAAACAAGGAATCCAAACGTTTTTGTAAAATCTATATTCGTAGTTTTCGGGACCCGAGGACATTTTGCAATAGTTTCTTTATTACTTGGGAACGGTAGATTAGTAGTTAAAACTCTACGTTTCGTTACAAATTGATTGGCCCTTACCTTATTAACTATTGTATGGATTTAAAAATTGTAAAAAACATCTACGATGTAAGTACCCGAGTGTATCGCTTGCGTTAAGGTCTGTTTTCATTATTCCTAGAGTACATATGAGAAAACAGTTATGGTATTTTTTAAAGCACAAGTAAAAAAAGGTTCTGTTTTACGGACGTCGCGACTCGCGAGTGAGATAAAATGGGAGGGAAACGGCACGGAGGTCCTTTACGCGACAAACGATCATTCTGGCAGCGGCAACAAAGTATGATACCTACACTGTCTTCTTGCATTCTCCGTGCGCCTGATTTTCGCATGTGATGTCAGCCCACGGACGAGCTATGCTCAAATGCCCGTATTGAAGCAGATTTCACTTCTATAAATTCTGCAAAAGCCATACGCAGTAGCTAAAAGCGGAAAACATGTATATACTCATGCTAAGCTAATTGTAAGATGAAATTTTTACATTCTCTGTTTTGTCTTTATTCGAGCATTTATGGCAAATTAGTGAGATTTTTTTAATAAAAGGAAAATCAAACACGACGTCATTCGGGCAAGTAGATACGTACATATGAGATGGTGGTGAAAGAAACGAACTGTTTTATATATGAAATATGGCCTTTTTATTTATTTATTAAAAGCTGTCATACAAAAGACAAAAATAATATAACTGTATAATATTTGTGAACTCCTTTTCTTCTCACGGTCATAATTTCTTACTTATATAACATTCTAGACTGTAAAAAGAATAAAATGTATAAAGTATTAGGAAAGAGATCTTTTAAATAACAATATTAATATTTGTAGTTAAAATTATCCATTTGGACTATTATACTTTTAGATATAATGTATTTTAATAAATATATAAAGCAGCAAGTTTATATTTGTGTGTTTGTCTGGCGCCTAAAAACTTTCGAACGGTAAACTCTTGCACACAAAATGTGCTTCCGCTCATTATGCCTGGCTAATCCAAATGCATGTAACTATTTTCACAAAAAAAATTAAAAATTTTTTTTAGAAAATCAGAATTTAAATTCCAGGCGAAGCCGAGTATGTAGCAAAGCTAGTGTATGTACAGTGGCTCATAATCGTACACTCTTTAAAATCGCATAACATTTTTAAAATTGGTCCAAACGATTTGAGTTTTTTTGCGAAGCTAGAAGGATTAGTTTGCTAAGTGACGTGTTTCGTCGTTTTGAAAAAAATGCAATTGGCCGGAATAGCAAAATAAAATAGTAAAGGTCGTTTTTTTTCAATTTTTTTCGCTGATTTCGTGAATTTCGCGATTTTCGATCTTATTTTGCGATCTATAAGCGTTTATAGCTCAAAGCAACGTTAACCGATTTTGATGAAATTTTAGGCATGCATACAACTTACTTAAATCTACAAACGGCATTTTTGAATTTTCATTACAGGCGCAGAAAAAAATTTGAAAAAACGACCTTTACTATGTTTTTTGCTATTCCGGCCAATCGCAATTTTTTCCAAAATGACGAAACACGTCACTTAGCAAACTAATCCTTCTATCTTCGCAAAAAAAACTCAAGTCGTTTTAACCAATTTTAAAAATGTTATGCGATTTTAAAGGGTGTACGATTATGGCTGTGAGCCACTGTATGTATATTCCGGACTGTAGACAGACCTGGTGTAACGTATGGAGCAAAGGTCTTTGAACCGTAGGCTGCTAAGTACATAATTATTTGTTTAAAGTTGAAATCGATTGATATCGTCTACGGATTCAAGTACCAAAGTACCCTATATACCATATTTACGGAGCTTGAGACCATTACTAATGTTCTATCAAATATCGGAGCTCAATGTCCACAAAAGCTCTGCCTTTCTTTCATCTTAGTTCCTCTATCGCTTTATAGTCTGTCATGTTAATACAGATTTCAAAAAATAAAGCAATAGAGTTAACGGGGTGTGCCACGCGAAGGCGTGAAAGAAGGTCTTCGCCATCCCAGAGTATGTTCAATGTTAGTACAAATCCAAACTATTCATCGAAAAAAAGGAAAATACAAGAAAAAAATACCTTATTTTTTAGACATAAAGCCTTCCACCGAATAATATAACACTGAAAATACTCGAAATCATGCACAAGCCAAAATATACAGCATAAGCCAAAATATACAGCAAAAGCATAAGGTGGAAAGATGAGCATGAATGAAGATAGAAGCGAAAAGGTAGGGCTGGGACTTGTTAAAAAAAGACAAAGTTTTCAAACATGCTTTAATGTCGATAATTTTGAATAGTTTTTACTTAACGATGCTCCCACACATCTTAATTGCTCGCCGAGCCATACTGTATCTTTGTGTATTTTTACCGTTAAAGCTATATATACCATGTCTTTACGATGAGCAGCGCATTTATCTTGAGTAAACCAATTTGGATATTTTTCCTCCACTACACGGGAAATAATAAAAAATAGTTTGTCCAATATGAATGCTTCGTTGCGTAACGCGGGATAATGAACGTCAGAAACTTTAGATATTATACGAAAAATAAACGAAAAATGTTGCGTTGGAACGCAAAGGTGTCCAAAATCAACATTATCTGCAACATTATCTGTCACGGTACAACTGACCCCGACTGCCGATGTTACAATCGACCCCAGCCAGGCTTTTGAACTTGAATTATAAATTTTGATTAACGAGACACTTAAAAGTGATAACTAACGATCACTATTACTTTAAAAATGGCTACATTAAATATTAAAAAAAAGGAATAAACACGTACTTGCAAAGGGAGCATTTATATTACAATTTTAAATCGGTAAGAAAAAGTTACTTTAGGGTATCGAAAAGTTATTTTCTTCACTATACATGTCTATTGTGTATCTATACTGCTAGGACATGGATGTGCGTATTCCAAATGTCATTCTTCATCAAATATACAAAATTTGTGTTAATATCCATCATATTTTCTAAGATATTTAACGTGTTACAGTCGTCCTCATGTTACTATCACCCCCGGTCTACCCTACTTTGAATTCCAAATTGTAAGTTATTTAAATAAATTTTTACATTATCACTTTAAAGGACAAAGAGGAGGAGGAAGTATAAGAAACGGATTCATGCGCAATCGGAGTAATTGTAGGAAGGGCGTCGTGTTTGGCTTTTCTTTCATCCGGAAAATTTCATATAATATGTTACAAATATCGTGATGAAAATAAAACAAAAAATATAACAATTTCATTTTTCAATAGTATAGATGATTTCGTCTAACACGCGTTCCCGCCTTTGGTTACTGCATCGTCTGTTTCACGTCTGTCAGTACTCAACCGATGCACCAAACTCAGCATTACAGTATTGTCTCCCTGAGGGCTCGGTTTGGTGTACACGATACGGACTTTTCGCTATCCCCACCACTACTGTCTCACTCTTGTCCGGCGAAGGCGAGAGCAAGATGGAACGAGAGCGAGCGAGAGGCACTGAAAGCGAGCGAGGGCGTTACGAGACAGACGACGCGTTGATGTTTTGTCTCGCTCCGTCTTTCGGACGCCGCGACACTCCGTCCTTTGCGTGCGCGACGGGCGTGTGCGATGGTCGCAAGCGTTTACGGTCAGGAGGGGAATCGCTTCGCAAAATTTTGACACAGACCCAGCTACCAAGTCTTTTTTGCGCCCTAGGCGAACTTGTCAAATTGCGCCCTTTATTATATTACATTTATTTGAGATTATTTATGACTTTACTCTACAAAATTAGGCAACTGCTAGGACGTAAGGTTGACAAGAGACACAAAATGGCTTTTTCATTGTTGGCATTGTTGAAAATAAATTTTTAAACGAAATATCACAAATTGTACTGCAACCGTTTGAAACTACGAATAAAAATTCAGAGTAAGGTCATCAATAATCTCAAATAAATATATTATAATATAGGGCTCAATTGGACAAGTTCGCCTAGGGCGCAAAAAAGACTCGTGCCACGCTTGGCTATCTGACCGTCGCGCGCATGCGTCGCGGAGTCACGATTCCATCTGAGCGCTCGCGCCCGTCGCGCACGCAGAGCGTTCCATCTCGCTCCTCCCTTCGGCCAGAAAGAAGAGAGAAACCGAACACTCGGAATTAGAGCTTTGTCTACGATACGGGATCAACGCCGGTCCCGACCAGCGAGTCCTCAGGGAGACGATACTGTATTTTGCTTGACAAGTGCTACGAACTGGTAAAGATTCATTAAGAGCAAACGCCTGATTTAGCGAGCTCTGCTTGCAAGACATTTCAAGTCGCATCGATTTTTGCCTTCAGGTGCATCGCGTTTCTGGGAACGGTATCTGTTTTAAGAAAAGACTAATTTTTCGGGGGCCTTGACCTCAACAATCGATGAGAAAAAGGCCGCACATCTACTAAACGTTCGCTATCGTATTATTTGTTGGGCTTTAAAAAAAATATTCTGTACCAATCTTTTGCCGTACCTTCCTCCTACCAAATTGCGTCGTAATTGGTTTCATTTTAGTAGAAAAATTTGACATACAATACAGATGTTTGCATAATGATAACAATATTAAAAAATTATTTTTGCATTAGAGGATACTGCATATTAATGCCCCTATATTCCTTCCAAGCACCGACCAACATGTTGCTATAAAGAGTCGGTAGCTTCTGAACAATTTTAGAAACCTATGTAAACCTGATACCTATGTTTCCATATTTGGAAGAGTGATAGGAACTAGAGGAAATACTGTATTGCGTTGTCTCAAGCGTAAATGTTGTAAAACGTTTATAAGACCAACTCAAAAAATCCGATCTTACCATATTTTATGGAAGAAAGAAAGTCAGAAAAGCATGTATTTAGTCGCGTAATATAACATTTTTAATAGTTTTCTTAGCAGGTTAGTCAATTGAATGTCAGGGTGGCTTAAAGTAATTATTTAAATATTTAAAGACAGTTCTTCGAAATATAAAAGAATTAATTATGGCTACAGTTCCTAGTAATAATCCCACTAAATATAAAGAATTTAATGAAATAACTTTTCTCCCGCTTGGGACCACAAGTCAATTTTCCGCGTACCCAGGTTCAAAAATATCGTTTCAACTACAACTAATGTGGGGTGGGAAAAAATGCGCAGGCTGGATGCGCGTGATTATTATGTTGCCCCCTCCTCGAAATGACAGAAAATATAACCTATATGCTACATGACAATAAATGTTTATTGACTATTTCGTTCTTTTACGCTACATTTGTGAACTTTTCATAACGTAACATCCTTCCAAAATATTATTGTTACGCCGCAACAGTATATTTATGAAATTGGGTATAGCATATAGATTATATTTTCTGTCACTTCGAGGAGCTGATTTTCTGTCCTCGAAGTGACAGAAAATTAGGGAAGGGCGATTCCGTTCAAAAGAATCGATACTTAAGAATCCATTGTAATGAAACATCGATGCTTAAGAATCGATTATTTCCAAAAAGAATCGAAGAATCGATGAAAGAACCCAGATAGCACACGTCTATAAGCCGTCTTTAAGACGTCTTTTAGACTTTCAAGACGTCTTAAAAACGGCTTATAGACGTCGTGTGCTATCTGGGAATAGAATGAATTAACTGTAAGATAAAAAATTTTTTTATTGAATCATTATATTGGAAAATACAGTATGTAATATACATATAGGCCGCTATTCATAGTCGCATACTTATTAAGATCGTCTTAAGCGAAAAAGGTCAGCACCGTAACGAACGATGAAAAGCCAGCACCATTCCCAACGATGCTGAGCACCGTAAAAACCGGTGCTGGGCCCCATTCACAGCGCTGTTCGACACCGAAAAACACCGTTGTGAATGGGCGAAAATATGGGTGGTGGGTCCATTCACAAAGGTGTTTTTCGATGCTGAACAGCGCCCAGCACCGGTTTTTACGGTGCTGGCCTTTCATCGGTCCTAACGGTGCTGACCTTTTTCCGCTTAGACTAGTAAAGGATGCCGAATGCTTAAGACGATCTTAGGCTTAAGCAACGACTATGAATACCACCCATATTCTGTATTTTAAGCATATATTACAAAATCTTTTTAAAAGGTATAGTGTATACATCCACGAAACTCTCACACGCGCGCTCGTGCAACATATAAAATTTTAGTTTTTATATACAGTTGTAGTTTATTTAATTTAAGACATCTGAATTTCATTTTCATTTGTAGAGACTAAAAAATAAAAGATTATAATTAGAAAATTCTTAAAAATACAAAGTGTGCATTTAAAAGCTTAATTATATCATGCTCTCTTTTTATTAAATCAAAACTTGTATTAAGAATAAAGTTGAAAGTTATTTGATAAACAAAATTAATTATACATATTCATAGTGATTAATAATTAGCAACTTGCCTGGCAGATTCAGAAGATAAATGAGATATAGATGAAAATGTTAATTTTTCTCGATTCTTGGTTAGAAAATAATCGAATTATCGGGAATCGATTTCGAGAATAATCGGTAAAATAATCGATTGTAGAATAATCAAGGAGAATCTCCCTTCCCTACTGAACAGAGCCGTGAATGGGCCCATCACTGGTTTTTACGGTGTTGGCACCGTCGCCGACGGTGCTCACTTTTCGAGCACCGTTCCCAACGGTGCTAACCTTTTTCCATGCACAGAGATGTGAATTTAAGAATAGAAGCTAAAATTAGTTACCTACAATCTCGAACAATTCCATGACATTGCAAATGTGAAAATTGATGCCAAAACTTCATTAAGCATAGAAATCTGTAAACATGAAAATTGATGCTAAAATCAATTAGAGTATAATAAAACGTATGAACTTAGCAAACATAAACAAATTAAGCTAAAATTTACTATTTCGATGAAATGTACTCAGAAAATGACGTTATGAATGGAAATTTTGATTTTTTAACCACGAATAATTACGCTCATCGATTTCATAAATATACCGTTGCGGCGTAATAATAATATTTGGGAAAGATGTTAAGTAATAAAAAGTTCACAAATGTAGCATAAAAGAACGAAATATCCAATAAACATTTATTATCATGTAGCATATAGGTTAAGTATATTTTCTGTCACTTCGAGGCCACAGAAAATCCGCTCCTCGAAGTGACAGAAAATATAACCTAAGAGACTGTACAAATATTTATTACGCGGTTGTATTTATATATAATATATGATCGAAATTTATGGAAATAAGTGCAAATTATGCTTCTATCAAAACGTATTAGTAAACGGAATTATTCAACATGTTTCTTGAAATTAGTCATAACGCTCAGGCCCTTTTAGATTTTAAATGTTTCCGATAAGATTTAATTTTAATTCCTACCACTCGTAGCATTGTAATCTTATTTTAGACTGAATCGATAACGTTGGGTGTGACACGAAAATGGTAAGGGGGCTCGCGAGCCCCCCGAGCATGTGACACAAAATTACATTGCGTGATAGGTCTATCCTATACCTGGTCTGTGCTAAAACTCTTGAATCAGCACGCGACACTCGCGTGCGAGCACAGGAAGTTTTACAAAAGCAAAAGTACACGTGTGCACATTAGTCAAGCGACCACAGGCGACTAGAGTGCGAAGACGACCGACATCGGAGTTCGCGAGCCGCCGGTCGGGCTCGGCCGCTCCCCTCGCCGATCCCGCGACCCGAGCTACTCGGTCCACCCGAATTACGGAATCGACAAGAGTAAGCAATCGGATCCCTCATTGGCCCGTGCAGTTCAAACTATTTACAGAAATGTACAATGCTTAAGACTAAAACAAAACATATATACAAATTATTCTAAAAACATATTTACAAAGGGACTTCGGAAAGAGTTCCGGACACTCATTCTGTGCAATATTTATATTTACTTGTGAAAAAATATAATGATATGATTGTTCATTGATTGTTTATTTTGTTGTTTTAATAGAATGTAAAATTTTCACATTTTCCATCGTATCGGCATAAATGTTTTAGTAACATATTGCTAAGATTTTACAGATAAAAATGAATTTAAACACGGTATAAATCGGATTATTTTTAGCATTATTAGATTAGAAATGTTATGCTTTTATATTTAATTATCTAGTACAGTTCTAGAAATAATCCGATTTATACCGTGTTTGAACTCATTTTAATCTGGAAAATCTCAGCAATATGTTACTGATTACTGAAAACGTGACGTTTTATATTTTATTAATACATAATCCACCATCAGTTTGAGTTTTTCCTCTGGCAATGCTACACGTGTTTTGTTATCGCTCTGAGTCCGTTAAAATCTAGTGTGTTTCTCTTGCCTAACTCTCGTCATAATTGACGTCTCAGATAGCCGTTTTGTTCACGGTTGTGGGATTAGTGGGCCCTTGCCCTCAGTACAGAGTCTTTTTAATTAAGATAATTATTTAAGGAACTACTTATAAAGTAGCTTTTGTCAATCTTCGTTTAGTTCTGTCTTTTCACTGTCCAACCTGACGTCTGTCTGCATTATGGGTCCTCCTGCCAAGAAGTGCAAAGGTTGTGGATCTGCGGTGATCAATCCGGTCATCTGTGCTCATTGTGGCGTTGTTTCTCATCCCGGGCCTTTGTATCTTGGCCGGACGTGTCACCCCTGGTACAACGGCAGACTTTTAAATTGTGGCCCAAGTTCTTCCGGATCAGATGTTGTTGATATTGACATCACGGGTGCTCAGTCTGTTCAGTCGCAATCTCCTTTCCCGACTGCCGATGCGCTCAGGGACGTCATGAGAGAGCTAATCAGATCTGAATTCGATAATATTCGGCGGGACATAGTCTCTAGCATTCGATCTGAGCTTGTGGACATAAAAGCGAAAACTAACGACCTGGATGTTCGGGTACGCCAGCTCGAGCAAAATTCATCTGGTACACCTGGTCTGCTATCTTCAAGTCCTATGGTGACGGAAGAGATCATTGCTGAGTTGAACGATAGGCAGTTCAGGGCGGGTAACCTCGTTATTCATGGTTTGCCCGAGTCACCAAATACTTCGCCTGATCTCTCTCGGGGTAACGACCGGGAGGACGTTACGTCCATTCTGAACCAGATCCAGCCCTCGGACTACGCTGATATAACGCTGCACAGGATTGGGAAACCTAATGCCTCTGCCCCAAGGCTAATGTGTTGCTCTTAAATCACCGGAAGCTGTTATCAACATTTTGAGAGGCAAGTCTCGTTACGCCGGGCCTTGCGTAATCTCGGACGACAAGACGAGGACTCAGCGTCAGGCTTTGGATCAACTCAGGAAGAGGCTGCGGGTATTACACAAGAGCGGCGAAGAGAACTGGACTATCCGCTACATCCATGGAGTACCGACCATCGTTGAGCAGAGAACAACTCATGATCCTGCCTCAAAAAACCTTTAAGTTGTCCCATGGTGTATTACCAGAATGTTCGTGGGCTTAGAACAAAACTTGACGATTTGAAATCTGCTATTATGTGCTCGGCCGTTCATTATGATATTCTTATTTTAGTGGAAACTTGGCTCAATGAGTCTATCTCTTCGTCTGAGTTGGTCCTAAGTGACATTAATATTTTCCGTGTTGATAGATCCTCCCGCACCAGTAGTTTCTCTAGAGGTGGTGGGGTCCTTGTTGCAGTTAGAAGCTCGCTGCCCTGCACGATGATTCATCCCATATGTGATGATTTGGAACAGGTTTTCGTGCGGGTGCGCCGTCAGACTAAGTACATCATTTTTAGAGCTCTATATCTTCCGCCAGCCTCCCACCCTGATCTCTATGAGAAACATGTTGGCTGTGTCTCGCAGATTTTTCACGATTTTACTGAGGACGTTTTCTGTATTTCCGGGGATTTTACCCCCTCCCAAGCAGTCTGGACCACTGGCCCGGGCTTGAACTGTTAAAACAAACAGGTATATCAGCTGTTGAGTCTACTGCCATTGATCTCCTCCTTGAAGGGTATAGTTACTGTGGCCTAGCTCAGGCGAATACTATTTTAAACTCCCTTGAATGTTTGCTAGACTTACTTTTTGTTAAAGACACTGTAGTTGTTGTTGATATTGCCGTTGATGTCCTAGTCCCTCCGGATCAGTACCATCCGCCGTTAATTGTGTGTTTAAATGATTTGTTTTTGCCAACTGACCATAGTCGTGATTGTGTCACTTATTTTGATTTCAAACGAGGTGATTACCCTAGTATAATAAACCACTTGAATGCTATTGACTGGGATTCCGAGTCCCATGGGATTAACCCAGATCTTGCAGTCGATCGTCTATATTCTCATCTTTACGATGCTATTGAGGCCTTTGTCCTTTTTAAGACCTTTAGACGTTCTCTCTATCCTCGGTGGTTCTCGCCTCGGTTGAGATCTCTCATTCGTGACAAGAAGCGAGCACATAAAGTCTATAAAACTTCCAACTCTCTTAGCGACTATTTGTTATTCTCGAGTCTTCGCTCGCAGTGCAAACTATTATCTAAGTCTGACTATCGTGCGTATGTCGATACTACCGAGAACTCTATACAGAACAATTTAAGGAGTTTCTGGAGTTTCGTGAATGCCAAACGGGGTGACCAGGGACTTCCGACTTCTATGCGCTGTGAAAGTTCAATCGCTTCGTCGGGTTTGGCAATCGCTGATCTTTTTGCAACCTACTTTGGGTCTGTATATACTTCTCCGTGTGGGCAGTCATCGGCCTTGAACATGGACCATATTTCCTATAAAAATATAAACTTGAATGAACTCATTATTTCCATTGGTGACATTTGCACTAAGCTTAATGGTCTTGATGTGAATAAGGGCCCGGGTGCGGACGGCATTCCCCCTCTGTTCCATAAACGGTGTAGCTTTATTCTAGCGCTTCACTTACTACTGGAGCTTTTCCCATGAGGTGGAAGTCAAGCCTCGTTACCCCAGTCTTTAAGGCCGGTGACCGCTCTCCGATGTTCGTAATTATCGTCCTATCTGTAAACTATCTACAATGCCTAAGGTCTTCGAAGAGATTGTCACTGATTTGTTATCCTCACAGTTGACAAATGATATTTGCGCTGAACAGCATAGTTTCGTCCCGAAACGTTCTATATCTACCAATCTTGCGATGTACCATAGTTTTGTGTCCAGAGCTCTTGACGATGGCCTGCAGGTTGACACGGTCTATACGGACTTTCGGAAGGCTTTCGATACCGTTGATCACTCTGTGCTGCTTCGTAAGCTCCCTTATTGGGGGTTTGGTGGGTCCCTTTTAATGTGGGTTGAAAGCTATCTATCTAGTCGTGAACAGACTGTCAGGGTGTGAAATTGTCTTTCCTCTCCGATAAGTGTTACCTCGGGTGTTCCTCAGGGGTCGCATCTGGGTTCTCTGCTATTCAATATATTCATTGATGATATTGCTGTAATTCTCTCAAATACCAACTTCCTCTTGTATGCTGGTGACTTGAAACTGTTTAGAATTATTCAGGGAGTCGGGGATGCTCTCAGTATGCAGGATGATTTAGTAAGAGTGGAGCAATGGTGTACGGCGAACAGGTTGCAGCTGCACGCGGCAAAGTGTGTCGTGCTTAGGGCCGCTCGCGCAAGGTCGTGTATGAAACATCCCTATTACTTAAATAATGTGGTGCTTAGGGAAATATTTGAGGTAATTGATCTTGGAGTCTGCATAACACCATGCTTTGATTTCAGGCCTCATTATGCGCGATGTACTAATACGGCCATGAGAACCGTAGGTTTTATCTCTAGGTTTGCCAGACATTTTAGGAACACCGAAACCCTGAGGCTGTTGTACGTTGCCCTTGTCAGGCCTCATGTCGAATATGCCTCCATCATATGGAGTCCTAGGCATGCGAAATTTATAAAGTCGATAGAAAGGGTGCAGCATAGATTTTTGAGGTTCGCCTCACGCACCTTGGGGAATCCATGGACAGAACTGATCATGATTATTGTCCGGCTTTTGCATCCTTTAAGTTAGCTACTCTCAAGGATCGTAGGCGTATTGCGGATATGATTTTTCTTTATAAGATGGCCTTATAAGTTGTCCGAATTTGCTGTCCTTAGTTATGTTTAATGCTCCGGTGAGGAGCCTGCGGTCAAGGCCCCTGTTTGTCTCTCGCCACCGAAATATCGGTATTATGCATGTGCCCCGGTTAATAGGGCGATGAGTACTGCGAATCAATATTTCAGCGGTATGGACCCCTTCGTGGGCTCCCTTTACTCGGTTAGGTCGCAACTTTATGGGCTTGTTAATAACCAGTATGACGCTACTTAGTTTGTCCTTTTGGATATAACTATTATGCTCTCTCATGTATTAATTATTGCTAAGTTCTGCTCAGACTTTGTATACTACATTTGTGTTCTTTCGTATGCCATGGGAATTCCCGTTTAATAAATAATAATAATAATTATAATAATAAGCAATTACTGTATGCCTATCTAACCGAGATTACAAGCTGCCGCCGAACAGTCCTCAGCTCAAAGAGAAATCGCGCCGGTTCGAATAAACACGCTGCCGAAAGTTTGTAACCTTGCTCCGAGAAGGTTGCCTAACGGACACGGGTCCTGGGCGGCCGAGTAAATGATACAAGGGGAACGGAGTAACCGTGGTTTATTGCTTGACAAGAGAGCCCGGCCAGGTCTGTGCTGGCTAACACAGTACTTGCGACTTAACCTAGACCTTACACTACTTCGGAGTCGGATCGCGAGCGCGGCGCAGTCCCGGCCGCGGCACTGGATTCGGCGCGCGTCGGAGGCCAGTCGGTAGCGGAGTGCGGATGGCGCGTCGCGATCGCGGCGCGTGATTCGGCGCGTTTTAGCGGTGGTGCTAAGAGCGGGGGTAGTGGTCATTCTGGTGCCCTGGCTATGGTCTCCACCAATGGCCCTAACCTGGAAGCCTTGAGTCCGCTCGCCCAGCGGATAAAACCCGCGGGAGAAACGGAGGCTATGGGATGTCCTCCGAGGAAGACAAAGTCTGTCCCTAAGATTGACAGCTGCTATCGACCTGCGTCCAGAGATCGGCGTGCTCGCATTCCTTTGAGAGCCGTGGGTGGGGGGAGTCCAAAAGTACGCAGCGATACACCTTGGTAAAACCAGAGATCTCCGGGAGAAGTCTAAACGTTCGCCTGTACCGTTCATGGTAGACTTTGCCTGACGGGCCTGCCGCGCTGGGTTATCAGTGGCGCCGCGCGAACTTCGCGAGCGAGAGCGCCGCTCGGTGTGCAGCCATCTCGCGGCCGCGCTCGGTAGCGGCGAGCCGCCCTAGGCGCGATGGGTGGGGGGAAGATTCGCGTCCCACCGTAATAACTCGTTACATCTCCTCCTCTCTTCGGAGAAGGCACCCATGATAAGTTTTTCCCCGGGACCTGGAAACGAGCTCACAACCAAGGCAACCGCAGCAGCGGCCTCCACCGACACCTACCACGTAATGGAACGGGTGAGGCGGTGGGGCGGCCACTACGATGGCGGTAAAGGAGCGGAGGATTTCTTCGACCAGCTAGACGACCTCCGGGACAGCTACGAGGTCACTCCGGACCAGATGCTACGCTGTCTACCCGAGATACTAAAAGGCTCGGCCCTCCAATGGTTCCGGAACGAGAAGGCCGATATGCCCACCTGGGACGCGTTCCAGCAAACATACCTACCAAGGCGCCGACAGCATGAGCTCAAAATGGCCGTCCGCCAGCGACGCCAACGCCCGGACGAAAAAGCCCGCGAATTTGCCACCGCCCTCCGGACGCTTATGCGCCGCTATGGTCAAATGTCCGCAGCCAGCCAGCTCGATTGGATATATTCCAATCTGCAAGCAGAATATCGTCACTATATCCGCCGGGCAGACTTCAACTCTTTCTCCGGGCTCCTCGGTTTGGCTGCCGACTACGAGTCACTACGAGAAGAAGAGCCCAGCAGAACTCCCGCACAGCCTGCCACTCCAAAAACCAGCCTCGCGGAGGTAGGCGGCCTGTATAACCGGGACGAGTGCTGCTGGAACTGCGGCCAGCGCGGCCACTTTCGCCGAGATTGCCACTGGCCAGGGCGACGATTCTGCAGCCGCTGCGGAACGGAAGGCCGGCTCAGTCGAGAATGCGACTGCTCCCCGGCTGCGGGAAACGACGACGAGATCGGCGGACGAAGCCACGATCGGACCACCCAACCCAGACGGCCTCGACAAACCCAAGGGCCGACAGTCGCCCATTTCTCCCAGTAATCATCCACGGCCGAGAATACCAAGCCCTGGTAGACACGCGAGCTTCCCTTTCTTACATCACCCGGGCGGTAGCTCGGCTCGAGCACGGACCGGTGGGTACGGGTTGCCAACGGCGCTACCGCGCCGCTGGAAGGAGAGATAGAAGTGCCGATGTTCGTCGGGGGCTGCCTCCTCGTCATTACGTGTGAGGTCCTCCCCAGCCTGAAACGAGACGTGATCCTGGAAATCGACGCTCTCCAAGCCGTCGGACTAACCGTACAAGTATGGGGTATGCGGTGGAGCCCCAGCCAAAGCCGCCACCATCGAACAAAACCCCGGCCTCCAGGGATGCACCGCGGAACTAACGAGCGAACGGAACTAACTGCGAGCTGCAATACCTCGGTCACACGATCACCAGCGAAGGCGTGGCTACCGACCCCGAGAAGGTACAAGCCATCGCCCGAATACCCCCTCCAACCACGGTCAAGGAACTACAACGGTTCCTGGGGAAGGTATCCTGGTACCGACAGTACATCCCCGTTCGCCGACCTAGCCGCGTCGCTGACCCGACTGCTGCAGAAAAAGCAGAAGTGGAACTGGGGCCCCGAGGAAGCAGCGGCCTTCAACGCTCTCCGCCAGCAGCTGTCCGTCGCAACCATGCTCACGTGCCCGGATTTCAGCCAGCCGTTCACCCTCCAGACCGATGCCAGCAACGAGGACCTCGGAGCCGTACTCACGCAGGAAGTAGACGAAAAGGAACGAGTAATAGCGTACGCAAGTCGTACGCTCAACTCTGCGGAACGCAATTACTCCGTGACAGAGAAGGAATGCCTCGCGGTAGTATGGGGCATTCGGAAAATGCGGCCGAATCTGGAGGGATACCGGTTCACCGTGCTTACCGACCACCAATCCCTCAAGTGGCTGCGAACGATGGACAATCCCTCCGGCCGTTTGGCTCGCTGGGGCCTGGAGCTCCAGCAATACGATTTCGAGATCCAGTATTGCCGAGGGACGACCAATGTCGTCGCGGATGCCCTCTCTCGGCAGCCTGAAGAAGGAACACCCCCACCGGCGGAAGAAGTAGACAGCCTGGATGCGCCCACCGGGTGCGCCTGGTACGATCGCATGAAGGCCGCCACTGAGAAGGAACCGCACCATTACCCAGAATATCGAGTAACGGGAGGGGGGGGGGGTGCTTCTACCGGCACATTTCGGACACACATGGTTCCCGGTTCGAAGCCGAATGGAAAACGTGCGTTCCCCAACCACTCCGGGACGCGGTGCTCCAAGAAACGCATGACGCTCCCACCGCAGGACATCTAGGCATTAGCAAGACCGCGGCCCGATTAACGCGGCAGTACTTTTGGCCCGGAATGATTCGCGACACAACCCGGCACGTACGACGTTGCCAGAAGTGCCAAGAGTACAAAGCGTCCCAACAGGCATCCGCGGGCGGTATGCAAACAACGCCAGTAGCAAATCCCTGGGACATGGTGGCCGATCTGGTGGGACCCCTGCCACGGTCAGCAAAAGGCTTTAAAATGCTGGCCGTGATGCAGGATTAGTTCAGCAAATGGGTCGAGCTCCAGCCATTGCGACAGACCACCGCTCCAGCCGTCACAAGGGCCTTCAGGGAGAGGGTGGTGCTCCACTTCGGGTGCCCTAGACGCGTCATCTCGGACAACGGAAAGCAGTACGAGACTGGAATAAATGGCTGCCAGAGGTGAGCTTCGCGTACATCTCCGCTCGCCACGACTCCACGGGGTACTCGCCGGCATACCTCAATTACGGAAGGAAGCCGGACACCCCCGGGGCACTCCACCAGCCGACCACGGAAACCGCGGAGGAAGACAGCGAGGACCGATCTAAAGAATTAGAACGCCTGAAGGAGGCATGCGTCTCGCCCGCCACGCTCAAGCCCAGGCCACGAAAACACAGAAAAAGACGTACAATTTGAGGCGACGGAACTGGCGGCCCCGCATCGGGGAACCCGTCATACTCAGGAAGCACCTCCTGTCCTCCGCGGAGAAAAACTTTGCCGTTAAGCTAGCCCTCAAGTTCTCAGGCCCGCACCGAGTACGCGAGTACATCGGGCCAAATTTGATCATATTACGGTGCGGGCGGAAAACAAAGAGGGCACATATCCAGGACCTCAAGCCGTGCGCAGGGGGGGGGGGAGGAGGATTTCCCCACCGCGGGACCCAGCGTGGACACAGCTCGCCCCATTACGAACAGCGCAGCGGACGCCAACGACACGACAGACGCGGGACCCGCGAAAACGTCCGCGGCCACCAGGGGGCAACGACGATAAGCCCCGCGGCGCAGGATTCGCGCTGACGAAATTGTCGCGGGGTCACAGATAACACCGGGCGAAGGAGCAAGCCGGCAGAAGCGATCCTGAGCGCCAATAGGCAACATGCCTACCAGAAAGCGCATCGCACACCAGGCGGCCAGAGAAGCGGCAGTGCCGTTACGACGCGAGAATGCGGTTCGTCCGCTGGAGTGCCGAACGAAGAGACCGGCGGAGGCCGGGGACAAACCAGCTCCCCCCCCCCCCGGCCGCAAGGAGGAGGCTGGATTTTGGAGGCCCTCCCCCACCGGACCGGGGACCTCCGCAGAGGCCGAGGCCACCCCCGCAACCGACGGCGGCAACGAAGCTGGCGATTTTGGAAGCCGTCGAAAGGAGTCGGCTTCCACAGCCGGAGGTGCGAGGGAAGGAGAGGCCGCGACCCCGCATAATCAGCGACCTCCGCCTCCCCCCGCCGGAACCGAGGGGTCCCGGAGCATCCATCCTGGCGACGCTGCTACAAGCGCCACCACCGCCGTGGTCAGCGATGGCCACCCCACCCCTACTGCTGACAGCCACACCGCCGCCCTGGGGCAGCAGTCGCGGACACAGCCACCGCCGCAGCAGAGGACGCCGCTACAGCCACAGCCGGCGGCTCCATCCCAGCTGCCGGGCTCAGTGCGGCCACCGAGGATGCCCCAGCAACAGGCACCAGGGACGAGCCAGCAGGCGCCGCCACCCCAGGAGCACCAAGCCACCCAACACCCGCCGCTACAGCAGCCCCTACTTCTTCCCCCCCCCCCACCGGTCCTGATGGAGCTCCAGAGGACAACGCCAACGCCAGTCCCCCCACCAGCCATGCCCTCCACGACCGCCAGCCGCCCCAACCCCGCAACCCTGGGAGCTCCATGGCGCTTCACCTCCGACCCCCCGGAGCTGCAGATCGACGTCCCAGCGCTCCGCGAGGGACAGAAGTTCCGGGTACCCACCCCAGGTGGGTACCTGGAATTCAAGATGCTGCGGAGGCAGCAGATCCGTGTCTGGTTTGACCCCCCACCCCGGCTGCGAGGCAGTCCCTCCGGCATTTCGGCCGGATAGTTTTAAGTTAGTTCGAGGTGGCGGGTAGTTAGTAAGTTTGTACATACTAGGTATAAGAAGTTATGGTGGCGGGTAGCAAGTAAGTTTGTATATAGTAGGTTTGCGACAATGTAAATAGTAAGGTAAGGCGATGTATATAAGGGGTGGGGAAGATCGCGTCCCACCGTAATTACTCGTTACATGTTATCCGAAATTTCGAAGACTTCGAATAAAAGTTGACTAAACTACGGATAAAGATGAAAACCTTATTCGACGGTTCGAATAAATGTTCTTCGAATAAAAAAGTTATCTTTCGCCGTCGAATAAATTCACTTCAAATAAATTTATTTATCCGCTCTGTTTGGAATGCAGATAAATCGTGTTATTCGAAGCTTCGAATAACGGATAAACATATTGTACCTTTTATTTGAGTTTAATTCGACTTTTTATTTGAGTAATCTCCAGCCGCTTCGCCGTGATTCATTTAAGCCTCCCTGACGACAAAATTGTAATGGGGGAAATGCGGCAACAGCGCGATACGACTCTCGATACGTATCGGCAACTATGTCTTTCATACATTTATCGAATAGCTTGAGTTTGAACCAATGCTGGTGGTACGTGGCTTGAATATTCCATCAACGCCTCTGACGAAGAAGCCTTGAAGCCTCATTCTGCCATTTTTCGGGGTGTCCTCAGTAAACGAGTCATAAATTCATTATTATTTCAACGTACGGTGCTTATTAGCGTTCAAACGCACCAGACTACCCTGCACAGATGTTTACTGAAGGCAACTATACCCGCAAAAATTTCCTTCTGGCCGATTCCAGGACGAAAGTTGTAATATACGGTTTGTTTACTACACGCGTATACGTACATGCTTAACTTAGCTTGTGTGCGCGTACGCACACGCTTCAACGCCCAGTGAGACAGCAGCCTTATGTCCTTAGTTTTAAAATTTGTAATTTGAAAATATAAGAATAGCGCAGTCAAAGTTGATATGTCTGTGCCAATAACCGGGATACACCTGTACCCGCATATATGAAGGTGATAATTATCGGGAATACTATTAACAATAACGTCTAAGAGTAACAGGGAGTAGAAAATAAATGAAAACAGATATTTATTACATGCATCAAATTAAAAACAAATACCTGTTTTATTTTAATTGTGTATATACAAAAATGACGCGCATTCATAGCATTTAGTAAAAGTGGTTGAATGCTGATCGCAAACAGGTTTTCCACATTCAGAACATGACTTCCTTGTCTTCCTATGCTTTTTTATTTCGACTATATAACATATGTAACATGATCCAACAACTGGTTTCGGACCTGGTGTTCGTTGAGATCCAGACGGAGTATTTATTGCTGAACTCGTAATATTCACGGCCCTACCAAGAACGCTCTCGATGGCAAGCTTAGTAGAAAAATGTCTCATAACCTGCACATTTTGAGATCTATTTTCAATTATTGGCATACAAAGTTCTTCGGTTATTTGTCGCAAAAATAATCTTTGTTCATTTTTTTTAAATCATATTATTGTTTTCATAATGAATTATGTATGCGGCAAGAGAGGCGATGTCAAGGAGATTAAAGAAAAGGGCAAGAGGCCATCTGTTAGTCCGCCTGTGAGTCGTGTATCTTCCCAACATTTGGTCCATGGTGTCCACTCCAATTTTATTTTTAATATAATACTGGATAATTTCCGTTTTTTTTTTTGTATTATCTAAGACTGCTGTGTCTGAATGCATTGTGGATAGCATAACAACTGCCTTATTTTTTTTGGCACGTAAGAGCAAATGGTTACTTTTTCATGAAAACCAAATAGAGATGAAAATTCTTTCGTAGTTTTGGATGAAGCCATTTGTTCGGGAATATTACCTTTTTTTCAAAGTTCCAACTATAGTGAGCTTCCACAAAATCAGACATTGTGCCAATGGTAGTGTCGTGAAGAAATTGTCCATGAAAACATTTCTACCTGACCCTTTGTATGGCGCAGCCAGTTCTTTGAATACTCTTTCTCTTTGTTTTTTTTGCGAGTAGTCCCGTTCTTTCCGGTATAAATTTGTCCAAAGAGTGGATCAGATTTTTTTGTGTCACATATCCACCGTATTTTTATTCCGTACAGTAGGTATAGTAGGCCGGAGGTGGTGGCCGGGACCCAGGATCACTGGCGGGGGAATGGGCCTTGAGAGCAGGTAGAGGGGGTACCTCGATGACACGTCACGCGTTCCTCGACGATGACACGTCACGCGTTGCAGGAAGCGACCCGCAACCCTCTTATCGCCCCAAGGCCAGATGGCACCCCGATATCTGCGACGTTGGAATCGAGTGTACGAGAGGTACGATATTTTCGTACATCTCTCTCTCTCGTTGTCGGAGGTCAGAAACAACAACATTCGGTGGTATGACGCGTAGAAGATGCAAGTCGAAACCTGCATTTTGTTATCACTCCAAGGTCAGATCGCTCGCGAACAAGGAGTGTGAGAGAGAGGTACGATATGAATCTATTCTTCTCTCTCAACTTCCGAGAATACGGTGGTATGACGCGTAGAAGATGCAAGTCGAAACCTGCATTTTGGTATCGCTCCAAGGTCAGATCGCGCCCGCGAACAAGGAGTGTGAGAGAGAGGTACGATATGATGGCGTAGAAGATGATGCAAGTCGAAACATGCATTTTCGTGTCGCGTAATCCGAGATTATTGCGCAGCATTGGTTAATCGAGCCAAAAACATATCACTGTAACGATAGAAGGTTGATTTCCGAGAATAATAATAATAATACGCAGCATTGGTGCGCAAGAAGTTCGCGATAATTTTGGAAGGTAAACTTTCGAGAATGAATAATGCGCATATGCTTAAAAGATATCACGTAACAGCAGAATATGATGTGTACAAGAATAAAGCGATGTAATCGAATATTGTTTTCGGTAGTCCATTAGGCTAGAGATGATTATCAAGAGCATATTCGGTGCGAAAGATGTGATATTCTTCAAAATGCATAATAAGAGGTATAGATGTTTAGAGATCCTAACATACCTAGTGTAAGAAATGAACATCGAAAGAATGTTACATAGGTTTTTTGGATAAGTGATATTCTATGCAGGCTGGAAATGATCGTGCATGGTATCAGACAATACAGGTTTTCGTATGAAAAAAGTATTTATTGGTAAAGCAAATCGATATGTACACATTATTGGGGTACGTTGCGAGCATCACGTATAATCGAATCCAAGCATGACGCTAATAATTCACAATCTAACAAAGAATGCGGTTCGAATACTTCGTTTTCTGAAATGAGTTTTTCATAGTCCGCGGTCGGTGTCGTAGCGGCGCGTATAATGGCTACAAAGGAAGCGTATTTGATGCTTACGGAGTCTAGAATTTCCGACAACCACGAGAACATATGATCGATGCAGCGATCGTATTTAAACATTTGGCGTGTCGTACCTTCGACCATGTATATGCTGGAACTGCCATCCGATATTTTGGCAATTTGTTGACTGTTGATTCGTGTGAATTCGATACGTAAATGATCAACGATGATAGGGTCTTGATGCGATGGAGTTGTGTCGTTACGGAAACGTTGAAGTATCTCCGGTTCTTGTTGCAGCAGAAGTTTCCACGTAGACATGGGGAAACAAAGTTCGTTGGATTTGCTATCGAATATCGCGATTTCAACGCGACACGAATCCTGATCGATACGAATTCCAATTGCGATGCGTTTGTATGTGGTCAATGTCAATGGATAATCACGTCCCATGATTCTTATGTTAGATTTCTTGGGCGATGTTGTAGATGTATCGCTGTAAGAAACATACACAGAGTTGATGCTTCGATCGGCTTCGTATAAATCGAAAAGTATGCAGACGTATATGTATCTTATATTCGGACGATGCTGTTTAGTAGGAAAATCTGTATCGTTGCAGCGATTAAGATGGTTCTCGACCATGTAGGAAGCGTCGTTGAAATGTCTGTTAAACATTTTGAATATGCACTAGAGCTAACTCTACAGAACGGTTGCGGACACTAACTGTGTAGGCACGAACGTACTCGATGTAATGTGTTCTGCAAAACCGATCGGTGCCTCTTGTATAGTAACATGCAATCAGACATTTGAAAAAGTACAGTTTGCTGGTAGGGGATGGTGACGTTGTATATAGCATGAAAAAAATGAAAAAATGAAAAGAAAAAGAAAAAACGTTATGACGGGAAAAAAAACCAGTGCAGGCAGAAGCGTATATTGAGAAGAAAATGTATATAGAAGAAACAAGTGTCATTATATGAAGTGTTCACGCGAAAATCTATCGTGGGAAACCAATCGACAGTAGCATGGCATGCGTATGTGTGGTAGCGCGAGGGTGTGGAAGCATACATGCTCACATTTCTATGTCAACGAAGAAGACGAAGAAGGATTGTGAGAAGAAGGAGAAGAACAGTGCATATACAGTGAACAAGGATCACGATACCTGAATGGGCAATGGTGATAACGATTCTGCAGCCCCTACTGTGCGATGGATATCCCCACCATGCATCGTGCTTATCACAGTCTTTAAGAAATGTTGACACGCCACTGCGAGAGATCATTACGCGTTTCAATTAGGATGTGGTGCGACAATAGCAACGAGATGAAGGAGTATTTGGTAAGTGATATTTGTACGTAGCGACTACGAGGTCTTTTCATAAAAAGCACATGTTTCCTATAGTTGCTCATATGTTTCAGCGAACGGAGTATCCATATACGAAGGGATACTACAACATTAAATGTAGAAAATTAATGCATGGCTTCAGGCAGTTTTGGCGCGAGGTCCGAGACGATTTAGACCGTTGAGCCGTCAACGACGACAACGAAGATTCGGACTTTTGGGGGCTACGACGATTGTTCGAGCCGTAAATGTACGTATATGTGTTCAGAGGATTTATTCGATATAATACAATCACGATGTGATGCACGTACATAATAATTACAATATACTGTATGTGCATGACTTTGCGTGTCGTAGAGAGTATTAACTCGCAACCGAGACAGTTGTCCCATCACAGGTATCTTCCGATGCAGTCGTCGTCGCCGATGCAGTCACCGACACAACCATCGTTATCGAGGTCGAGACAGTCATCGTTAACGTCTTCGAGATAGTCACCGGTACCGTCATCGTCATTGACATTGTCGAGACGGTTGTCCTTGTCATCGTCGAGGCAGCCGCCGTTACCGACACCGTTACCGGCACCGAGCCAGTCTCCACCTGAGGAAGTTGCCCCTTACCGATACCGGGGCAGTCAGGATGAATGGTACGCAAGACTTTGTAAGACACCATTGAAATCCCGCTCATTTAGTTCGTTTTCTCAATGCCTAAAGAAAAGACATTATGCAACTTAAAAAATATTATCTGAAGTATCACAATCCCCTTGTATAAGTCCAAATAATTGATTAAACAGTTCTTCGATCTTAATACAATTCCTAGCCCTTACCGATACCGGGGGCAGTCCCGATGAGCAATTCCGTTGTCGCGGATATTTTTTTCAATCAATGTAGATACAATTTGAAAACTAAAATAAGGAATTGTTATACTGTACTTAGTGTCAGGTTTCGACATTTTTGGAGGAGGTAAATCAACTGACAAACGACGCTTTTCACGCCCTTCATATGCTGCTTATATTTCTTCTGGCGACAATGAGGAATCTGTTTCCATTTGTGATACAGGGAGTTGAGAAGATGGGGATTCTTTGTACAGGTACAATTCCGTTGTCGCGGGTACTTTGTTTTTCTCAATGCATCAGTCGGACCTAACACATCTGCGCAGTGATGTAAATTTGTATTACGAACAAACAGAAAATGTATTATATAATAAGATAATAAGATGCTTTCCTCGTTCCGGACAGAGATATATTGTCGATTGGTAGGAAGCCTACCCCATTAGGATTAGAATTGATCGTTCGCGATATATCATACGTCATAGTACTGTTAATGACGATTGTAATTTGTTATTGCATATGCATCATAACCTATGTATAATGATGAGGATGAGGATGAAGAGTAAAAATAATACAAAATTTATGTCACATAAAAAATAGTACGTTTATTTGCATGTGTGTCTCCTTGTATGTTAAAATATATTTCAATAAAAAATTGTATGCTTTTATTCATGTATAGAATATATAACAAATATATGTGTAAATATATATATATATAGTAGGGTAAGTTCGGGAGAGTTCGACCACCGGGAGAGCTCGGCCAGTGTTGATATTTTAAGCTGAAGCAAGAGAGAGTGCTGTGTGACACGAAACAAATGAAGGCGCTTGTTGTTTATCTTACATTGACCATTGTCACAAATCCATATTTGAATTATAAGATACAGTTAAGACTTTATGCGGGGTTGAAAGTTTTTAGACAAAGTTACAGTGGTGGTGATATTTGAATTATAAGATACAGTTAAGACTTTATGCGAGGTTGAAAGTTTTTAGACAAAGTTACAGTGGTGGTGATATTTGAAAAACAGGTAAGTTTATTTACACTCTTCCGATATTGGGGGATATAATATGCATATAACTACAGTGTAACACCAACAAAATGTATGTATTCGTTTTTAATTTTTTTTTGATAAGGTGGTTGATCACTCTCTTGATTACCCGTAGTGGGTGGACGGTCTAACCCCGACATGCGGGCGAGACCAACCAGTTGCAGTGCCAACGTTTTTGGCTGAAAATGAAAATAAATATTTGAAATTCATATATACCCCAAATTGCTTGGGCTTTGCTTTAATTTGCACAAAACGACAAAAATGTGAAAAACAACGATGCTACAATTTCTTTTCCAAAAAGTGGTCGAACTCTCCCGGACTTACAATATATATAATGTGTGTAAAGTATGTAAAGTATATGAAGTATAAATGAATGTACAGTATATGTATAGAATATATGTATTGAGTATATGTTTAAAGTACTGCACGTGCTTCACAGAATCTGGAAACAGAAACAAAACGGTTATGCGTATTGGTAGTTCTCGTACGTAGAGTATGCGAAAGTATGTATGTACGACTCACGTTAGATTCCACGATGCATGAGCTGTCATAATTTCTGCACGCTTTCTAGTGCACACATATCATTGCGTTTTTCATGGAAAGCACATCGTACGGTGTTCATCGCAGACATTGCTTTTAGGGAAGGAACAGCTGCGACAGGTACGATTCCACAATAATCGTTAACGACATCGTATCCACCGTCGTCATCGACGTCGCTAGCGTTGTTGCTATTATTGTTGCTGTCGTCATCAGCGTTGTTCACGTTCTGTTTCTTGTTGTACAATTCGGTAATATCCTCGATGCAAATGTCAGTTTGCAGGAGATGCTGTAACAGCCATTTCTTTTTATCCAATCCCTTCACGTACACTACATCAATGTTAGCGAGCTGTCGGGATCGAGATTTTTCTTTCGATAATCGCGGAGAAGGAGTTAATTCCAATACAAAAGTTTCACTTCATGGGATTCGAATACTACTCATAAGAGCTGGCGTTTCATTCTATGTACTTCCAGAATACTTGGGTTATACAAGCTGGTTTCGAACTTTAGAAAGAGTACTTGCAGGGTTAGAGAATGTACTTGTAAGTACTTTGACGTTTGAAAGAATCGAATCTCGTAAAAGTAGTATTCGAACTCTGAAAGACAAGAGACGAATCACATAATTGCACAGAATAGAAAAATCCTGGTTAAAGTACTCATCAAATGTTCGAATCTACATGATCAGGGTTCGATTATACATGGAAGTACCGCTAACGTTTCTCAAAGTACTTATAACGAGTTCGAACCTATCTTGTCGAGATTCGAGTTTACTTAAAAGTCATGTTTTTCTTTTTCGAAGTACTCATAAACTGTTCAAAACTATCCAGTCAGATTGGAATCTACTTCCATTATACTTCATCCCATCGCTAGTCTTCGCGCATCGTTGAAACTCCGCATTGTAGGATACCTTTCCCACGTCGGTTGGTAAATTTCGTTGCCATCTAGGGAAAGTGTGGGTATTACTGCGGACTTTTAAGGTAGGTTAACTTTAGAACCCTCGATACGGCGTTCAAATGAATGAAAGTTCCTCCTTCTTTTTTTAAAAAAAGGTGGAACCTTAATAATTCCATAGAAAAATATGAAGGCGGGGTAATAAGCACAGTTAATTAAAAACACAGAGACTTGTCGATCAATGTCATTGCAGGAGTTACTGCGGGCATGCATGCATTACTGCGTTATTCTATCGAACAATAACGCTACATTACATGTATTACTGTTAATAACAAAAATATAAATGTTTTCCAAGTAGGTGTTCATGACCGCCATATCGGGAATCGACCGAAGTTTCGCCTTGACGAATTTCAAACTACGATAAAAGGATTAATAATAACTTTGTTGTACATGTTTATTAATAATTATCTGTAATAGAGTTTAAAATATTTTTATCAAAAATTTTCAAGAGATTATGTACTTTCCAACATTAAATATGATCTGTTTTTGAATATCCGCAGTAATCGGGGCATCCGCAGTAATACCCACACTTACCCTATCGCTTAGCCACAACACGATCGCGAACGCCGCGGTCACGTCGCATTCGCTTTTCGTTTACGGATACGGCCCACGCGTACTTCCTGAACATACCGATAATCACGAGTTGATGTTGATGTTGTCGGCGTTGGCGATGACGTTGATGTTGTCGGCGTCGGCGTCGGCACCGACGTTGGCGTTGGCGTTGGCGTTGACAATGTTGTTGTTGGCAATGTTGTTGTTGGTGTTGTTGTAGTTGATGTTGTTGTTGGTGTTAGGAGGAATACAGGTAAACTATTGCGGGTTAGTTCCGAAAAAAATTTGATCGCGGGTTAGTTCCGAAAAAAATTTAGCCGCGGGTTAGTTCTGAAAAAAATTCGGTAGCGGAATAGTTCTGAAAATGTTTTGACGTTGGGTCAGGTTATACAAAATTTCCAGACCTGAAAAATCCTTTCATCCGTTCGATAGAATAACGCAGTAATGCATGCATGCCCGCAGTAACTCCTGCAATGACATTGATCGACAAGTCTCTGTGTTTTTAATTAACTGTGCTTATTACCCCGCCTTCATATTTTTCTATGGAATTATTAAGGTTCCACCTTTTTTTAAAAAAAGAAGGAGGAACTTTCATTCATTTGAACGCCGTATCGAGGGTTCTAAAGTTAACCTACCTTAAAAGTCCGCAGTAATACCCACACTTTCCCTAGATGGCAACGAAATTTACCAACCGACGTGGGAAAGGTATCCTACAATGCGGAGTTTCAACGATGCGCGAAGACTAGCGATGGGATGAAGTATAATGGAAGTAGATTCCAATCTGACTGGATAGTTTTGAACAGTTTATGAGTACTTCGAAAAAGAAAAACATGACTTTTAAGTAAACTCGAATCTCGACAAGATAGGTTCGAACTCGTTATAAGTACTTTGAGAAACGTTAGCGGTACTTCCATGTATAATCGAACCCTGATCATGTAGATTCGAACATTTGATGAGTACTTTAACCAGGATTTTTCTATTCTGTGCAATTATGTGATTCGTCTCTTGTCTTTCAGAGTTTGAATACTACTTTTACGAGATTCGATTCTTTCAAACGTCAAAGTACTTACAAGTACATTCTCTAACCCTGCAAGTACTCTTTCTAAAGTTCGAAACCAGCTTGTATAACCCAAGTATTCTGGAAGTACATAGAATGAAACGCCAGCTCTTATGAGTAGTATTCGAATCCCATGAAGTGAAACTTTTGTATTGGAATTAACTCCTTCTCCGCGATTATCGAAAGAAAAATCTCGATCCCGACAGCTCGCTAACATTGATGTAGTGTACGTGAAGGGATTGGATAAAAAGAAATGGCTGTTACAGCATCTCCTGCAAACTGACATTTGCATCGAGGATATTACCGAATTGTACAACAAGAAACAGAACGTGAACAACGCTGATGACGACAGCAACAATAATAGCAACAACGCTAGCGACGTCGATGACGACGGTGGATACGATGTCGTTAACGATTATTGTGGAATCGTACCTGTCGCAGCTGTTCCTTCCCTAAAAGCAATGTCTGCGATGAACACCGTACGATGTGCTTTCCATGAAAAACGCAATGATATGTGTGCACTAGAAAGCGTGCAGAAAATATGATAGCTCATGCATCGTGGAATCTAACGTGAGTCGTACATACATACTTTCGCATACTCTACGTACGAGAACTACCAATACGCATACCCGTTTTGTTTCTGTTTCCAGATTCTGTGAAGCACGTGCAGTACTTTAAACATATACTCAATACATATACTCTATACATATACTGTACATTCATTTATACTTCATATACTTTACATACTTTACACACATTATATATATTGTAAGTCCGGGAGAGTTCGACCACTTTTTGGAAAAGAAATTGTAGCATCGTTGTTTTTCACATTTTTGTCGTTTTGTGCAAATTAAAGCAAAGCCCAAGCAATTTGGGGTATATATGAATTTCAAATATTTATTTTCATTTTCAGCCAAAAACGTTGGCACTGCAACTGGTTGGTCTCGCCCGCATGTCGGGGTTAGACCGTCCACCCACTACGGGTAATCAAGAGAGTGATCAACCACCTTATCAAAAAAAAATTAAAAACGAATACATACATTTTGTTGGTGTTACACTGTAGTTATATGCATATTATATCCCCCAATATCGGAAGAGTGTAAATAAACTTACCTGTTTTTCAAATATCACCACCACTGTAACTTTGTCTAAAAACTTTCAACCTCGCATAAAGTCTTAACTGTATCTTATAATTCAAATATCACCACCACTGTAACTTTGTCTAAAAACTTTCAACCCCGCATAAAGTCTTAACTGTATCTTATAATTCAAATATGGATTTGTGACAATGGTCAATGTAAGATAAACAACAAGCGCCTTCATTTGTTTCGTGTCACACAGCACTCTCTCTTGCTTCAGCTTAAAATATCAACACTGGCCGAGCTCTCCCGGTGGTCGAACTCTCCCGAACTTACCCTACTATATATATATATATTTACACATATATTTGTTATATATTCTATACATGAATAAAAGCATACAATTTTTTATTGAAATATATTTTAACATACAAGGAGACACACATGCAAATAAACGTACTATTTTTTATGTGACATAAATTTTGTATTATTTTTACTCTTCATCCTCATCCTCATCATTATACATAGGTTATGATGCATATGCAATAACAAATTACAATCGTCATTAACAGTACTATGACGTATGATATATCGCGAACGATCAATTCTAATCCTAATGGGGTAGGCTTCCTACCAATCGACAATATATCTCTGTCCGGAACGAGGAAAGCATCTTATTATCTTATTATATAATACATTTTCTGTTTGTTCGTAATACAAATTTACATCACTGCGCAGATGTGTTAGGTCCGACTGATGCATTGAGAAAAACAAAGTACCCGCGACAACGGAATTGTACCTGTACAAAGAATCCCCATCTTCTCAACTCCCTGTATCACAAATGGAAACAGATTCCTCATTGTCGCCAGAAGAAATATAAGCAGCATATGAAGGGCGTGAAAAGCGTCGTTTGTCAGTTGATTTACCTCCTCCAAAAATGTCGAAACCTGACACTAAGTACAGTATAACAATTCCTTATTTTAGTTTTCAAATTGTATCTACATTGATTGAAAAAAATATCCGCGACAACGGAATTGCTCATCGGGACTGCCCCCGGTATCGGTAAGGGCTAGGAATTGTATTAAGATCGAAGAACTGTTTAATCAATTATTTGGACTTATACAAGGGGATTGTGATACTTCAGATAATATTTTTTAAGTTGCATAATGTCTTTTCTTTAGGCATTGAGAAAACGAACTAAATGAGCGGGATTTCAATGGTGTCTTACAAAGTCTTGCGTACCATTCATCCTGACTGCCCCGGTATCGGTAAGGGGCAACTTCCTCAGGTGGAGACTGGCTCGGTGCCGGTAACGGTGTCGGTAACGGCGGCTGCCTCGACGATGACAAGGACAACCGTCTCGACAATGTCAATGACGATGACGGTACCGGTGACTATCTCGAAGACGTTAACGATGACTGTCTCGACCTCGATAACGATGGTTGTGTCGGTGACTGCATCGGCGACGACGACTGCATCGGAAGATACCTGTGATGGGACAACTGTCTCGGTTGCGAGTTAATACTCTCTACGACACGCAAAGTCATGCACATACAGTATATTGTAATTATTATGTACGTGCATCACATCGTGATTGTATTATATCGAATAAATCCTCTGAACACATATACGTACATTTACGGCTCGAACAATCGTCGTAGCCCCCAAAAGTCCGAATCTTCGTTGTCGTCGTTGACGGCTCAACGGTCTAAATCGTCTCGGACCTCGCGCCAAAACTGCCTGAAGCCATGCATTAATTTTCTACATTTAATGTTGTAGTATCCCTTCGTATATGGATACTCCGTTCGCTGAAACATATGAGCAACTATAGGAAACATGTGCTTTTTATGAAAAGACCTCGTAGTCGCTACGTACAAATATCACTTACCAAATACTCCTTCATCTCGTTGCTATTGTCGCACCACATCCTAATTGAAACGCGTAATGATCTCTCGCAGTGGCGTGTCAACATTTCTTAAAGACTGTGATAAGCACGATGCATGGTGGGGATATCCATCGCACAGTAGGGGCTGCAGAATCGTTATCACCATTGCCCATTCAGGTATCGTGATCCTTGTTCACTGTATATGCACTGTTCTTCTCCTTCTTCTCACAATCCTTCTTCGTCTTCTTCGTTGACATAGAAATGTGAGCATGTATGCTTCCACACCCTCGCGCTACCACACATACGCATGCCATGCTACTGTCGATTGGTTTCCCACGATAGATTTTCGCGTGAACACTTCATATAATGACACTTGTTTCTTCTATATACATTTTCTTCTCAATATACGCTTCTGCCTGCACTGGTTTTTTTCCCGTCATAACGTTTTTTCTTTTTCTTTTCATTTTTTCATTTTTTTCATGCTATATACAACGTCACCATCCCCTACCAGCAAACTGTACTTTTTCAAATGTCTGATTGCATGTTACTATACAAGAGGCACCGATCGGTTTTGCAGAACACATTACATCGAGTACGTTCGTGCCTACACAGTTAGTGTCCGCAACCGTTCTGTAGAGTTAGCTCTAGTGCATATTCAAAATGTTTAACAGACATTTCAACGACGCTTCCTACATGGTCGAGAACCATCTTAATCGCTGCAACGATACAGATTTTCCTACTAAACAGCATCGTCCGAATATAAGATACATATACGTCTGCATACTTTTCGATTTATACGAAGCCGATCGAAGCATCAACTCTGTGTATGTTTCTTACAGCGATACATCTACAACATCGCCCAAGAAATCTAACATAAGAATCATGGGACGTGATTATCCATTGACATTGACCACATACAAACGCATCGCAATTGGAATTCGTATCGATCAGGATTCGTGTCGCGTTGAAATCGCGATATTCGATAGCAAATCCAACGAACTTTGTTTCCCCATGTCTACGTGGAAACTTCTGCTGCAACAAGAACCGGAGATACTTCAACGTTTCCGTAACGACACAACTCCATCGCATCAAGACCCTATCATCGTTGATCATTTACGTATCGAATTCACACGAATCAACAGTCAACAAATTGCCAAAATATCGGATGGCAGTTCCAGCATATACATGGTCGAAGGTACGACACGCCAAATGTTTAAATACGATCGCTGCATCGATCATATGTTCTCGTGGTTGTCGGAAATTCTAGACTCCGTAAGCATCAAATACGCTTCCTTTGTAGCCATTATACGCGCCGCTACGACACCGACCGCGGACTATGAAAAACTCATTTCAGAAAACGAAGTATTCGAACCGCATTCTTTGTTAGATTGTGAATTATTAGCGTCATGCTTGGATTCGATTATACGTGATGCTCGCAACGTACCCTAATAATGTGTACATATCGATTTGCTTTACCAATAAATACTTTTTTCATACGAAAACCTGTATTGTCTGATACCATGCACGATCATTTCCAGCCTGCATAGAATATCACTTATCCAAAAAACCTATGTAACATTCTTTCGATGTTCATTTCTTACACTAGGTATGTTAGGATCTCTAAACATCTATACCTCTTATTATGCATTTTGAATAATATCACATCTTTCGCACCGAATATGCTCTTGATAATCATCTCTAGCCTAATGGACTACCGAAAACAATATTCGATTACATCGCTTTATTCTTGTACACATCATATTCTGCTGTTACGTGATATCTTTTAAGCATATGCGCATTATTCATTCTCGAAAGTTTACCTTCCAAAATTATCGCGAACTTCTTGCGCACCAATGCTGCGTATTATTATTATTATTCTCGGAAATCAACCTTCTATCGTTACAGTGATATGTTTTTGGCTCGATTAACCAATGCTGCGCAATAATCTCGGATTACGCGATACGAAAATGCATGTTTCGACTTGCATCATCTTCTACGCCATCATATCGTACCTCTCTCTCACACTCCTTGTTCGCGGGCGCGATCTGACCTTGGAGCGATACCAAAATGCAGGTTTCGACTTGCATCTTCTACGCGTCATACCACCGTATTCTCGGAAGTTGAGAGAGAAGAATAGATTCATATCGTACCTCTCTCTCACACTCCTTGTTCGCGAGCGATCTGACCTTGGAGTGATAACAAAATGCAGGTTTCGACTTGCATCTTCTACGCGTCATACCACCGAATGTTGTTGTTTCTGACCTCCGACAACGAGAGAGAGAGATGTACGAAAATATCGTACCTCTCGTACACTCGATTCCAACGTCGCAGATATCGGGGTGCCATCTGGCCTTGGGGCGATAAGAGGGTTGGGGGTCGCTTCCTGCAACGCGTGACGTGTCATCGAGGTACCCCCTCTACCTGCTCTCAAGGCCCATTCCCCCGCCAGTGATCCTGGGTCCCGGCCACCACCTCCACGAGTTGCGGTCCCCCCACCCGCCTCCCCCTCGCCCTGCGTTGATTTAGAATCGGTCTACTATACCTACTCCGTACTTAGCAGGCTTTGATGGAATATATTGTGTAAATTTCGTTCGACCTCGGAAAGGGTAAAACTGTTCGTCAATTGTTAAACTTTCAATTGGCTGACACATCTTTGACAAATTTAAATTTAGCATGCACCATATGTCCTGTACAGAAGCAGCCTTACGCCCTTCATACGCTGCACACAAGTATTCGTATCGTCGAAACGGATAAATCTCAAAATGTTTCAGAACCGATTGATGCCCATCGTCGCTCGATACAAAGGATATGATAGAGTTTTCCACATATCTGTCGTATGGTCAGTGTTAGAGTTATTCGCACCAGCCCCAATCAAAATTCCTAAAAATCCATACAATTCACATGGTGTTAAATCTTTCCATACTGCTTGTTTCCGTGTAGCATGTGTTTCTTTGTCATTTTTATAAACTGCAGTCGCCTTTTTATTAGTATGACGGATGATTATATCAATCATCTCGTTTGAAATAATTTTTTTGAACGTATCGCTAATGGATAACATTTTTGTTCTCCTGTGCGGGTCACTTCTTTGCCACACGATGTTACGAGCTGCAGCTTGATGTTCAGTCAGTGGTATTCAACTCTAAACAATTAATAATTTATATCATAAAATATATTGTTCCGAGCACCGTGTATAGGCCTGTGCATGGCCTGCTAATGCTCGCAGCCGAAGAGAAAAGAAGGTCGGTCCCCTTCAAGAGGACGATCAGGAGGCCGACAAGAAGACTGTCTCGTACGAACCGCCATCACGACCGGACGTGTCGGTCAGGCTATCCGTTCATTATAATTATCGTATATAACGAAATATAGCTAAGTCGTGCACTCGCGTGTGTGTTATTCAATCCGTTGCGTCGGGGTAAACACCCCGGCGCAACAAAATAAATAAATTCATATAAATGCGTATAATGCTTTCAGCCGCCTCGTCGTCGCTTGTCTCTGCTTCATTCGCTTCATTTTCTTCTTCGTATTCCTCGTTGACTGTCTCACGTTCATAATCTGCATTTTCATCAGTTTCATCGCTGTCCGAAACTTCAGAGATTCGGGCTTCAGTTTGCGGCACTGGAAACCAGTCCTCGTCATCGCTTTCAGAAGCATAGAAATCTTCCTGTTCAATAGGTCCTATTATCTGCTTCAAGTACGCAACCTTGCCTTCATTGTTCAATCTTTAGAACACTTTTTCTCACAATTCTTCCATTGTTGGTCACATTTTCATATCTTATGCAATTACACAATAACATACAACAATAAAAAAAACACGTAACAAGCCACAAACAGAATAAGCACTTATCGTTCTGATAGAAATACATAGTCCACGCGAAGGAGACGCTCCGAAATAAAAGTGCTTCCGATTTACACTTTCGGCCGAAAGGAAATACAGTATTTCTTGCTTAGGAGTTCACGGCTCGTGACCGGAGGTGGTCATACAATGTAGAGGGGACACAATTCCGAGGAATCGCCGTTACTCTTCGTCTCGCTTCGTCCCTCGGACGCCCAACACTCCGTCCTTTGCTTGGCCGTACGAACAGCTGCGATTGGCTGTGATACGAAACCCGCGTTCAACTTCTACGAAATGTGTGAAGCCGTTTTCGTCTAAAAGCTTGTGTCTGTCGCGCACGCAAAGGATGGGGCACCAAACGCCCGACAGACGCAGCAAGACAAAGCACCAACGCGTCGTCCGCCCCGTACCGTTCCTCGCTCGCAATCTCTTGGAACTGGAGCCAGAAGTGGGTCCTAAGACCCAACGCAGAGTGCACACTGAGGAGACCCCCAATTTTCGTCCCAAGTCGAATTTCAATAGGCTGCAGCACGTCTGAGCTCGAAAAACTAAGCAAACGACCGTGTGGCTTTGTGGAAAATCACTTGAAAGTCCTTTCCAGGTACCTGTGGAAAGTCCCGTATACTTAATAAAAGTCTCCCGGCTCACCTTGGGGTTGCCGAAGTTAAGTATAATCGCAAAGTTACGAATCACCCCTCTAAAGAGCCTTAAATACATGATTTCACTACGCGGGTACAGCTGTACCCCGGTCATTGAACAACGTAGGTAATGTTGGTTATTGACATAAGGGTTAAGGGGTTAGGCCAGCTTGGACGAAGCAATGTTATTGTCATTTTTAGTAATTTTTATGAGGGAAATAATAAAATAAATGGACTTCCGTTTCCGGTCGCGTGCGTGTCAGGTGTGTGTGAAAGTGAGCGGTGAGTGAGGTGAAGGAAAGGCGAGTAAGATGGTGGAGGTGGTGAGGAGAGTGTGGGTGGAAGGAAGTGGATTAGTGAGAAAGTAGTGAGTAAAGGGAAAGGGCCGGCGGTAGGGCGTGATAGGGATACAGGAGGGATAAGGGAGATTAGGGGTTAGGTGGTGGTGTTAGGCGAGACAAGGCGGGAAGAAGCGTGGAGAGTGGTAAGTGGTGGCATCGTGCGGGAGAGGAGAGAACGAACGAAGTGGCGGAAGTTTGAACGATAGTTAAGGCGAAAGGTAGAAAGGAAATGAGTAGAGGGTGCGAGAGGGGAGGAGTCGGGATATAGGTTAAAGGAGTGATAGGGCAGGGAAAGGCGGGGAAGGGGGAGAAGGGCAAAGTGCAGGAAGGAAGGGATAGGAAGAGATGGAGGAGGGAAAGGGAAAGGGGAGGGTTGTGAGTGAAGAACGGAATAGAAAGGACAGCGCAAGTAGTGTGGGGAGCAGCGTGGGGAGTTTGGACAGCTATTGGGGAAAAAAGCGGGAGAGAGAGGAGGAGGCAGGGGATATGGCGGGAGGGTTTAAGAGGTGTGGGATGACATGGAGGTCGTCGGAGAAAGGGGATATGGTGGGGAAAGAGGTAGAGGAGGGAGGAAGGACTGGTGGGGATGTTAAGAGAAATGATGTTAGAAATGAGGAAGATGAGGGAGGAAATGAAGAGGGACAGGGAGGAGAGAAAGGAGCTGAAGGAGGAAATAAAGAAGGAGAGGGAAGAAATGAAGAGGGAGAGAGAGGAAAGAAGAAGGATGGAGGAAGAGTGGAGAGGGTGAGGAGGAGGTGGGAGGAGGAGATGAGGGAGCAGAGGGTAAGGAGGGAAAGCTAGTAGAAAAGTTGGGGAAGTTAGAAGAAAAGGAGAGAAGGATGGAGGAGGTGATGGAGAAGGTAGGGAGATGGGAAAAGGAAAGAGTGGTGGATGAGGGGAAGGGTATGGTGGGCGTTGGGAAAGAGGAGGAGTAGAGACTAAGAGTGAGAAGGATAGAGGTGGTGCAGGATAAGAAGGAGAGAGAGAGAGAGGAGAAGAAGTAATGTGGGGGTAAGGGGGACGGGGTGGAAGCAAGTGAAGCAAGTGACGTGAAGGAGGAAGTGGGGAGGGTTTGGGGAAGGATGAGGTTGGGGTTGGGAGGAATAAAAGAGGTGGTGAGAATAGGAAGAACGGGAAAAGTAGGGGGTGGACTGCTGCGGGTGAGATTGGAGGGAAGAGAGGAAAAGAGGAAGGTGATGGTAGCAAAGAGCAAGTTGAGAGGAAGAAGGGAAAGAGTGGAGGATGACCTCACAGAGGAGGAAAGGAGGGCGAAGTGGAAGATTGAGAGAGAGGCGCAAAGGGAGAGGGAGAAAGGAAGGAAAGTGCAGGTGGGTTACATGAAAATGTGGGTGGACGGAAAGGTAAGAAGGTGGGACGAGATAAGAGAGAAATGGGGTGAGGATCAGGGAAACGAATGAAGTGGGAAGGGGGAAAGGAAGGGGGAAAAGGAGGGAGAAAGGAAAGGCGAGGGGGAGTTGGAGGGTGGCTTTCTGGAACGTGGCAGGAGTGAGGAGGAAGGATGAGGATTTCTGGAGGGGGCTGGAGGAGTGGGATGTGATGGTACTGAGTGAGACCTAGGTAGAGGAGAAAGAGTGGGATTACCTGGAAAGCAGGCTGCCTAGGGGGGTACGTGTAGGAAAAGCAATGGGCCAGGCGAGAATACAAGAGGGGAAGAGCGATAGGGGGAATGATAATGGGGGTGAGAAAGGGATTGGAAGTGGGAAGGGGGAGCAGGAAGGGAGGGGATAATGGCGAAGAACGTGAAGATTGGGGGAGAGTGGTGGAAGGTAGTTGGGGTGTACGTGAATGGGGACCTGAAAGAGAAGCTGGAGGATTTAGGGGAGTGGATGGAAGAGTGGGAGGGGGGGGGGGGTAAGAGTAGTGATACGGAAATATAGAGGGGGACGAGGAGGGGGAGTGGACCTTCACAGGGATGCGGGGGAATACAGTAATTGACTATGTGTTAGGGAACGAGGATACAAGGGAAAAGGTGGAAATGTAGGTAGGAGAAAGAATGGAATCAGATCACCACCCAGTGGTGGTGTGGTTGAGTGGGGAGGGGCGGGAAGGAGGTGGCGGAGGGAAAAGGAGGGGAAAGGGGAGGGAGCAGAGGAAACTGGACAGAAGAGGGAAGGATGGAGTTTATGAGGAAGTTTGGGAATAGGGGCGGGGGAGAGGGGAGTTGAGGAGGAGTGGAGTGAGCTGCGGGAAAGGATAAAGGGAGCGATAGGTAAGACGGGGAAGGGAGGGGAGGGAGAAAAGAAGGGGTGTAGGGAGGAGAAGAATAAGGTGAGGAGGGAGCTGAGGAAGTGGAGGAGGGAAGGGAGATAAGAGAAAATATAAGGAGAAGAAGAGGGAGTATGGGAGCTTATGTGAGGAAAAGAGGAAGAAGGAGGTGGAGAGGTGGGTGAGGGAGGTGGAAGGGGTGAGAACGGAGGGACAAGTGTGGAAGGTGGTAAATAGTGGAGGATAAGGAGAGGGAGTGTTAACGAAGGGATAGCAATGGGGGATTGCGACGAATATTTTAGAAGGTTGCTGGGGGAGTGGAATGGAGGGTGAGAAGGAGTGGAGAGACGAGGAGGAGGGAGGACGGAGAGGCAGAGATAGGGAGGGAAGAGATAGGAAGGGTGATAAGTAATCTAAGGAATGGGAAGGCGGGAGGGGGGATGGGATCCCAAACGAGGTGTGGAAGTATGGAGGCATAGAAGTCGAGGAATGGCTCTGGGGGCTGTGTAACAGGGTGTGGAGGGGGAAGGGTGGTCGGAAGTGTGGAGGGAGGGAGTTGCGGTCCAAGTGCTGCAGAAAGGGGGGGGAGAAAGGGTCGAAGATTACAGGGGGATAACCTTAACGCAGACGGCGTACAAAGTGTATGCGTCTGTGTTAGCGGAGGGACTGAGGGTGGAGGTGGAGGAGAGGGGACTGTTGCCGCCGAGTCAAACGGGGTTTAGGAGGGGGGTAGATTGTATTGACAACATTTACGTGTTAAATTATTTCATAAATAGGCAGGTGGGGAGAAAGGGGAAAAATATGGTCGTGTTGTTTGTAGATATGAAGGCTGCGTTTGATTCGGTGGACAGGGAGATATTAGTGAGGGCAATGAGGGGGAGAGGTGTGCGGGAACAGCTGGTGGTGAGGTGTGAGGAGATGTTGAGGGAAACGATGTGCAGGTTGCGCGTGGGGAATGGGGAGGTTCTGGACAGCGAGAGGGGTGAGGCAGGAGTGCCCGCTGAGCCCGAGCCTCTTCACTCTGTTGATAGCGGACATTGATCAAGAATGGGAAAAGGGAGGATGGGGGGTAAAGTTGGGGGGGGGGGAGAGAGAGTGTACACATTGGCGTACGCGGATGATGTGGCGGTACTGGCCGAAGACGAGGAAGGGATGAAGGGAATGATGGGGAAGTTGGAGAGATATGTGGATGGGAAGGGGCTGCAGGTAAACATAGGGAAAACACAGGTCATGAGGTGTAGGAAGGGGGGACGGAGGCGGAAGGGTGTGACTTGGAGCTGGAAGGGTAAGGAGTTGGAGGAAGTGAGGAGCTTCATATACCTGGGTCGGCAGTTCCTGTGTTAAGGGGGTAGACACGTCACGTGACCTGGCCGATTTGGCAGGTCGGTATTACAGCAGGTTTTTTCTGCACAGAAATGGTAATACCCATAGATACGCGGCTGCCTGATGCACGCGAGAGGGAGCTGTTTGCTATTTCCGTATTCTATTCTGAATAAGGAAAAAAATTCTCAGCTGTTGCGTTGTACTTGTAAATAGTTAAACGGAAGGTCTGCTGATAGAGCAAACGTAGAAAATTCATTGTACATTTTAATTACTTAAAATATGCTTATGCTACAATATGCTACGTTGGCAGTAAGGAATTATAGGTGAAAAGGAAAAATAGATGAGGGGATGTCCCCAGAAAATGAATTTTGTTAGGTTAGACATTTTTTCATTAGCAAGACACTGAGACAGAACATGAAATACACTTATTACAAGATAATTAAACGTCCTATGCAGAAAACAGTTATGAACAAACATTATATATAAAATTGTGTTGGATATTGAATTGGGCTAGTGAAAATGCGTAGGCTGGATGCGTGTGATTATTATGTGGTCCCCTCCTCGAAGTGACAGAAAATATAACCTACATATGTGCTATACCCGATTTCCTAAAGATACTGTTGCGGCGTAATAATAATGTTTCGGAAGGATAATAAAAAGTTCACAAATGTAGGGCAAAAGAACGAAGTAGCCGCTCAACATTTATTGTTATATAGCATATACATAGGTTATGTTTTCTGTCTCTTCGAGGAGGGGACCAAATAATAATTACGCGCATCCAGCCTGCGCATTTTCAACAGCCCTGTCGGCGTCATGGAAGTGGTACCTCCTCTACCCTTCACTTGTGGAAGGTGGGTTTCTGTCATTCTCCAGATTAAATTGACAGAAAATAATTTAAATCGGACTATTTTTAACGAAACGGGCTTTGAATGCTACAAACAAATTTTTCACTTAATTTCCTTAATTATGGTTCCAATAATATCATTTTTGGGGCCAATTCGATCGAGGAAACATAAGGAATCGATTGACGTCACTTTCGCAAAGATCTGATTAGAAATTGCAGAACTTCAGATTCGTCACTGCTTAGTGTGCCACATTGTATAGTCCCGCTGGTTTCGAGCGTCGAAACCCACGAAACTCAGCGAGACACATGATTGTTGGTGAGCATCGTGTTTGACGACTCTAGCTAGAGAATCACCCCGTATAAATGCTAAGAAACGATAGTGTGAAGTGGCGTGTGTTTCAATTGCACATTGACAATGTCGTAGATTCTAGAGCCTAGAATATTAGCTCCGTATTACGATGTACTTCACCACGGCACAGCATTAATGAATTAAAAAAATAAATTAATTGGTCAATTAGCTAAAATTAATGAACTCTGCATGATTTTAATGACGCCTAATTTAATTGCACTTACAAACTGAATTACTAATTGTAATTAAAAGAATACTTTTTGACGTGCAATATGACGCTGCGTACGCAAATGGTTGGGCACGGATTATCGGGAAAGACCTACCCACCCCACCGTTTTGCTTTCTCGCTGCGAACGACGACCTTCGGGCCCCAGTAGACCACCCTTAGACAGCCGAGAGCAATAAAACCGAGGGGTCAGATAAAATGTTCATGTTTTTGATAACTGTTGATGAATGTATTACCAATGGAGTTTTTAGGGTTTCTCGATGAAAATGATGCCAAACATGGAGCAATTCGGTCCATTTTTAGTAAACGTAGTGTGCGTCCTAATCATGTATTCGTAAGAAAAAATAGACCGAATTGCTTCGCGTCTCGACTCATTTTCGTGGACATAAACTCACCAATCCATCGGTGGTAACACTCTTATCAAGGTGTAATGAGAAATATAAACATTTGCGTATTCATTACTGGATGACTCAGTCGCCGTCGACCAAGGGTCTCTCGCTGGTGCGCTATTCTACTCGCACTCGGTTTACATCGTTCAGTCTCCTTGTCAAGCGGTTCGGGCGAGGGCCCTGATAAATGTGAATTTATTTGGGAAACTAAAGTCGCGTTATTCGTGACACCTACTCGCGAACAGATATATGTATGTACGAGAAGAAGCAATAAAATTTCCCGATGACTTGAAGCAACATTTCAATAGGTAAATGCATGAAACTCTGGGATCAGGAATTCCCAACCAAGTGATGCATACGTATGTAAGAACTGACGAAATTCAGTAATAGTTCGTCGTCTAAATTTTACAGTTAAAGTATTTATTTGACGTGAATATAAAGTTTGACAGCAAAGTCTTTTTCGATTTGAGTTCTATAGAAGGCTGACTTTCCTTAGCCATGGAAAGTCCCCTTTTGTCCTTCGTGCTGGCAATCATGCGACATCGCTGAGTTTCGTGGGTTTCGACGCTCGAAACCAGCGGGGCCATACAATATTGCGCACTAAGCAGTGACAAATCTGCAGTTCTGCGTTTCTAATCAGATCTTTGCGAAAGTGACGTCAATCGTGTAGAAATGTTATATTTTCTGATTTATAACAGAAGGAATTGAACGATACATGATGTCTTTTTTATAACGCTCTGTCGCAAAACAAAAACGCCCGTCTCGTCAGACTCTCGTCGATCGAATGCCCTTTTCGATTCCTCTCCGCCTGGGACGTCGCCCCCGGACCCCTCGTCTACCTTCTTGCGTCTCCCGACGCTACAATGCATCGCCTTTCAACTGTTCGACTCCGGTATTGCCGCGACGAATTATCGCCAACCACGCATCGTCTTTGAATCCAGTCAAGGTCGGGCGACGTTAAAATTCGCTCTCAATCGATTCCTCATGTTTTCTCGATCAAATTGGCCCCAAGAATGATATTATTCGGACCATAATCAAGGAAATTACGTGAAAATTTGTTTGCAGAATTGCAAGCCCGTTTCGTTAAAAAATAGTCCGATTTAAATTATTTTCTGTCAATTTAATCGGGAGAATACCAGGAATCCATAGGTGTCACTTTCATATTGATATGATGAAAAATAAACAAATTCTGTTTCTATATTATCGATGACACATCGCCGAGCAACGGCGATCTCGCGCGGCTCGGGCCATAAAGGTTCTCGTCGGTTATTTGAGCTCCTAAGATCGTATTCAGATATATTGGCCGGTGAGTTTCGTAAAGCGTATTCTCCCACCATAGGTAGCGCTTGCCTGCCTCGGTGCTCCTTTTTTGAACGTGTTTCGACTCACTCTCGTTCCATCTCGCTCTCGCCTTCACAGAACAAGAGTGAGCCAGAAGTGGTGGGGATAGCGCCAGGCTTATGGCGTGTATAGGCCAAACCGAGCTGTCAGCGTAGAAATACAAACATCAGAATAGGTGTGCCTTAGCTCCGAAAAAATTCAGGAGCTTTATTGGTCAGAACATTGATTCTTTCTCGATAGCTTCATCTCGTATTGTTCTACGCATAGCTTCGTAACGCACACAACTACTATGCTAACAATAAGAATAAATAACAGCCTCACGGTTATGTTCAGACGGATCCGAGCAGCATTCCCGTTACCCCACCATACCCTTCGGTGGCCATGGAACTCCAACTGACAAATCCACGATCGTCAGGTGGTGGCGGCTGATTTCTCCTCGATCGCTGTTCGCGAAAACGAATCGACCGGCCAATATATCTGAATACGACCTTAGGATAAAGATACAATGAAAGAGGAAAAAATATTCGAAGCCCAAGATGAAAGGCCTTCAAATATACAAAGGAAACTAATAAATACCCGAAGCTAAATAAAATTTGAGTTGTAGGGTACACGCACCCTCCCCCAAACCTCGTGTCGATCGGCCACTGGGGCCATTCGGAGGTATATTATTTCATTTAAATAATATCCATCGCTGCATAGGACCGTAAAGAATTATAAAAAAAATCAGGAAGTCAACTGTTGACCGATTTGAAGACTTTTCCTTGTTATATGTTATATATATTCTTCCAATAGTCGGGAGAATAATAATAAGAGCAATAATTGCAAATAATTGGTGTAACTTTCACATTCTGAAAATATGATATCAGTAAATCAATATTTCCAGTATTAGTAAAAAAAGTTCCAATCTCTCTGTTATATCTCAACAAGTTTATTGCTAATACAATTATTAAATTACAAAAACTGACTGACGTATGTGGGTACGATATGTACTGTCTCGTAGCTCGGCTACCACTGCCTACCGCGTTCTCCTCGCTCTTGCATCCGCCTCTCGTTGTTGCTACCCGGAAGTAGCAGGCAAACGCGGTATATTTGATTGTCATAACACTCCCCTTTCTTAAAAACGAAAGACAACTCGAGTTGTGGCGCGCCCTAATGACTGACATATGCTCCGTATCTAACAGGTACTGATTTCGTTCTCTCAGACGTACGTGTCGGATGTGCTGCTTGCTGTGGTTCCCCATCCTCTGACGTATCTTCCGGTTCATTTGAGTATTCTGCGTATTTTTCTTCGTTTCCATTTTTGAAACCAGATCGCTAGGGGGTGTGTTCTCCAATCAGTCTTATTTGGTTAACATGTCTTTTCCAAATTCGGCCATCATCTAATTTGATCGCGTAATGTAGCTTTCCTAATCGTTTGACAATTCTACCGAAAAACCATTTGTCTCCCTGTTGGTAATTCCTACAACTCACTCTCTCTCTCTCTGTATAAAGTGTTTTACATTTACGTTGTCCGGTGTTTGTGTAGTTTCGTCGCTTTTGTGTCGCATTATGTCTAGTGTACATCTAATTTTTCTGTTGAACATTAATTCGGCAGGGGCGATTCCTGTTGTACAGTGTGGTGTAATTCGGTATTGCATTAACGTTCGTCGTAACGCTGTATTTACATTAATTATGTGGTTGTTTATGCCGTTCGCAGTATGTAATGATTTCTTTAATGTTTGCACAAAACGTTCGGCTAATCCGTTTGTAGCGGGATTGTACGGCGCTGTTAACTTATGACTAATTCCGTTTTCTTGTAAGAATTTTTGGAATTCGCTTGATACAAAAGTGCGTCCGTTGTCCGATACTAGTTGGATAGGTAGTCCAAATCTTGAAAAAACTTCGCGACATTTTTGTATTGTCGTTTCCGCAGTGATGTTTTTAACAATGTATGTTTCTGGCCATTTTGTGTATGCATCTACTATTATTAGAAAGTTGTGACCCTTGTACGGTCCCGCGAAGTCGATATGGATTCGTTCAAATGAAAATGTAGCTGGTTCCCATGTATGTTTGATTTTTGGTGGGTTGTTTCTGTTTGCATTACATTCAGGGCAGTTTTGTGTAATTCGTTCAATATCTTTGTCTATGCCAGCCCACCAAACGTAGCTACGTGCTAGCATTTTCATTTTTACGATTCCAAAGTGTTCGCTATGTAGTTCTGACAATATTTTCGCTTGTAACGGCTTTGGTATTATTACTTTGTGTCCGCGTAGAATGATACCTTGTTGTACACTATATTCTGTTTCATCCTTACGGGACCTATTATTCGTATTTATTCACCGGCCTGTATTCAAAGCTTCTAGTATTCGATTTAAATGCGCTTCCCGTTTAGTCGCTGCAACTAATTTTTCGAACGTAATGGGTAGGGTTTGGATTGTATCCATTTGGTGTACGTCGATTACGTCGTGTCCGCTATCATTCTTGGTTTCAATGGGTAGTCTTGATAAGCAGTCTGCATTGCTATGCAGTTTAGTGTTTTTGTATTTAATGCTGTAGTTGAAATCACGTAGAAACAAGGCATAATGTTGCATGCGCATTGCGCTGTATATCGGTAAGCTTTTTGAAGGTGAGAATATGTGTACTAGAGGTCTATGATCTGTATGTAATGTAAATTTGTTTCCGTACAAGTACTGGTGAAATTTCTTAACACCAAAAATGATAGCGTAGGCTTCTTTATTGATTTGAGCGTATTTTTTTGTGTGTCCGTTAATGTATTTGAGGCGTACTGTATCGCCCTCTCACTTCCGTCAGGATAGGCGTGTGAGAGTACTGCACCAACGCCGTAAGCGCTTGCGTCGGTTGCTAAGATTAATGGTAATTTTGGATCGTAGTGTGCCAACACTTCATTGGTTTGGAAAGCTTTCTTGGCATCTCGAAAAGCTATATCACATTCTTTGGTCCAGTGGAATTTCGTTTCTTTATGTAGCAGCTTATTTAACGGGTATAAGATTGAGCTAAGATTTTTGTTAAATCTACCGTAGTAATTTACGAATCCTATGAATGCTCTAACTTCGGATACGTTTTTAGGTATCGGCATACCTTCGATTGCTTCTATCTTCCTTTTATCCTTATGTATACCGTACCGGTCTATAATGTAACCGCAGTATTCGATTTGTTTTGCAAAGAAGTTACTTTTCTCTAAGTTAATTTTAATATTATGTTCGTGTAATTTTTTAAACACTAACTCTAGTCGTTGTAAGTGTTCCGCGTCGTTTGTTCCTGTTATCTTGATGTCGTCAAGAAAAACGGTAACTCCCGGAATATCTCTAAGGATATTTTCTATTTCGCGTTGCCATATTGCTGGTGCAGACGCGATTCCGTACATTAGTCTTGTAGGCTTGTATAATCCCCGGTGTGTATTCAAGGTAAGTAAGGCTTGATCCGCTTCTCGGACCTCTAATTGTAAATAAGCTTGCTGAAGGTCAATTTTTGAGAAAGTCATTCCACCGGCCATGGCCGCGAATAGCTCATCTATTGTAGGTAACGGGTGGTTGTCAATTATTAGATTTGGGTTTACCGTAACACTGTAGTCTCCGCAAATTCTAACTGTGCCTTCTTTCTTTAGTACTGGCACAATAGGTGTACCCCATTCTGAAGTGTTAACTTTCACCAAGATTCCGGCGGCCTCTAACTTTTCGATCTCTTTTTCAACTAACGGTAATAATCTAAAAGGAACTGTGCGGTGCTTTAGAAAAATTGGTTTAGCACCTTCTTTCAATGTTAACCGTGCTTGTCTATCTTTGATTTTATTTAAATCCGGTTCTAGAGTTTCTTTGTACTGGCGTAAAATTGCATCTAATTGCCCTTTTCGCTCTGCTGTTACTGCATTAACTGAACACGAGTTTAACGTAATTTCTCGTAATTTCTCCTCCTCTAATAATTGACGTAACCACTCCCTACCGAGTAACGGTATTCTGTTTACATTTGTAAGATAGATATTTAATTTACACAACGCGTCCCTGTACTTAACTTCTACTGTTATGTATCCTTCAGTATTTACCGCGGTTTTACAATATGTAACGAGTTTGAGCGTCGTCGGATGTATGGTCGAATTTGGAAATAGTTTAAGCATATGTATTTTACTTGCAATTGTAACAGCCGCGCCACTGTCTACTTCGAATTCTACGATTTTATCGTTTACCTTTAATTTGGTTAGGAAGTTACCTCGATATTTCAATTGCTCTACTGCTAACGTGTTGTTTTGCAATTCTGGGTATAGGCTCTCTTCTATTTGGTTTGTTTGTCCCTTGTTTTTAAAACAGACTGATTGAAGGTGTCCACGTATTCCGCAAGCAGCACATTTGACGTTACGATTTAAGGTACACTGCGTAGCTAAGTGTCCTTTTCCACACCTGTAACATGAAACGCTTAGATTACCCGAGGGGTTCGGACGATTAGAATGATTAGATTGGGTATTTGTGGAAGTAGAATGTTGTCCGTGCATCTTCTTCGTAGTTTGGTGTTGCTTCGTCTGTGGTCGTCTTTGGTCCTGTCGGCGTTGGTCCGTCCGCCTTTGAGGTTCCTTTGTATCCGCCGTTTGTACCGACGCTGCTGTTCCCTGTAGCTGATCCGTGTCCTTGGCTGACATCTCCATGCCGGATGCTAGTTGTACCGCCTTGTCAAAGGTCAAATCCTTTGTTTCGAGAAGTCTCGATTGTATTCGCGTGCTTCTCAGACGCCATTCTTCTTGTTATATCTCAACAAGTTTATTGCTAATACAATTATTAAATTACAAAAACTGACTGACTTATGTGGGTACGATGTGTACTGTCTCGTAGCTCGGCTACCACTGCCTACCGCGTTCTCCTCGCTCTTGCATCCGCCTCTCGTTGTTGCTACCCGGAAGTAGCAGGCAAACGCGGTATATTTGATTGTCATAACACTCTCTTTTTTTATTTTAAATAATGTGGCCATATAATTATAACATAAATTTGACAGTGATTTCAAGTGATGTATGTGTTACAGTAAAAGCGTTAATTTAGTAAATGTACACAGTTTCCAGCAGTTCCTAGTCAATGTATGCCTAAAATGCATATAACCTAACCTACAATCGTACGAAAATGCATAAATTGACTGCATCACGCTTTTACTGTGGCACATGTATCCAGCTAACGCTTCAGTTTTGCTATGATTCCACGTTGGCAGTCCTCCCGAGTAGGCGCCACCTCGTATCCACTAGCTGAACTAAATTTGTCACGTGACTTGCTCTGTATTATCGCCAATATGGCGGAACTCGTATTTAGGAATGCAGTCGCGAAATTACGTTGTTTGTCCTTATATGAGCAGCTTTTGGGCTGGGTGAGATCTCATTCGAAAGAGGAAGGTTCAATGCAGCCCGCTCTGGTCATCGTTTGAGTCATAAAACTCTTTTAATGACCTACAAATTCTTGGAATCTGCGAGTGTATTTTGTCGATTTTTTCTCTACTATAGACACTCATATTATCAGATATCAACACAATCTCGTTGAACGATGACCAGAGCGGGCTGCATTGAACCTTCCTCTTTCGAAGGAGACCTCACCCAGCCCAAAATCTGCTCATATAAGGACAAACAACGTAATTTCCCAAACCCATGTTTCGGGCCAGATTGTGTCGGTATACAGCGCGCTGCATTACCCGTGTCTACCCCCTTAAGTAAAGTTTTTTGTGAAAACCTCGTAAACCAAAGCTGAGCGCCGAAAATTTTAGAGGGAAATGTTGTTCAGAATGATGACCTTGACAACATATGTGAGGGTCATTGAATTCGGAGAATCCTCCCCTAATGTAAACATTTACCTTGTTTTTTTGATTATTTTTGTGGAAACGGTGATAATTTTCCGATGTTCGCCAAAAATTATATAATAAAAATGTCAAATTTAGTATGGCGATCATTCCAAATTTTCAAAATCAAAACTTATTTCTTCATTCAACTAGTTTAAATTCGTTCGAATAAAGCGGTCATTTATTCGATTACTCTTTTCTCAGTTTCTGAAATATCGAATAAAAAAATTTAAACGTAGCGTTAAATTCATGGTCTAAATTTGTAATTCGTTGTTTAAACAATTGAATTTTTGTGAAACTTAACAAAAGAAAAACTTAACAAGTTCTGATTCTTTTGCAGTCTTTAATCGTTCTTTGCTATTGTGGAGAATATTGTGCAACTCTAACCTTTTTATTCGACTCATTATATAGGTATCTGTTTATAACGGATTTATTAATTTGTAATATCACATAATAATATTCTATTAACTACATCTATTACGTCAAATAGAAGGGAAGTACATACCTATATAAGAATGGTGGGTTACGGTAGATTAACTCACAATACAATAACAATATATATACTTAATAATAGCAATGAAAACAATTAACATAGCGATTGTAACACATATTCAATCAAACACGCTTTCGCTCTTGATACTTTTAACTCTTCCTCAATGTTCCCTATTAACTCGCTGTTGTGAAATAACTCGCGTTCGCCACATCCACTCTATACATATTGTACACCAAAAATCTCTCTTCTTCTATTTAATTTCTTCTTTCGCTCAATCACAGTATAACACCCACAGTATTTCTAAGTGAAAGGAATGATTGTTGTTGCCCGAAAAAAATGACCGAACTTCGAGTACGAATGACAAGTGTTTTATGTGATGTTTACACGAAGAAGATAAAGAGTTTGAGGACCGATGTTGCGTATATACAACATTTATTGTGGTTAAACTCGATGATGTAGAATCATAAAATTTAACGTGAAGCTTATTTAGGCTTTTATTATTAATAATTAAGTATAAAAAAAAATTCCCCCAAACCAAAAAGTGCGTAGACCTCCGTGCATTCGTTCGCGGAGAACGTAAATAGATACAGATAGGCACTTTAAATGTGGATGTCTTAAAAAAGTGCAAATTTCTGCAAGATTTTTCGATTAGATATCAAACTTGACATGTAAATTTAAGTCAAGAAACTTGTCACTCCGTGCCAATCGGTGATTAACATAACTATTTTCCTTCCGTTGTACTAAAATATGATTAAGATTTAGGACAGCTTGAGAAGCGAAGTACAAGAGTAAGTTCAAAGATATTTTACATTGTTCATGTGGAAAATTTATGTTTATAACACGTCCCATTATGGTAAAATGTTTTACATATGAATTTTTTAAAAATAAACTTTGACTGATACATTAAACATGCTAGCGTTTTCAAGCCATCTAAGAAGCACGACATTTCGTCAACTTTGATAGTTTATATCTCATTAACCGACCATTATATTTTAAATTTTCAAGCGGCATTTGTGTGTGTGTGTGTGTGTGTGTGTGTGTATATATATATATATATATATATATATATATACTGGCCAAAAGTAAATTTTTGAAGTGAATAGCAACTTGTTGGTAGTATGGCACATTTAATATATATATTAAATGTATATATGCCATACTATTAACAAGTTGCTATTCACTTCAGAAATTGACTTTTGGCCAGTTTTCAGAAAATGGCACCACTGTGCGATGTCGCCTGCCCTCTCACTCATTCTCAATCCTTCTCACTCCCCGCGGCAATTACAAAAGAACTAATGGGGATAGCGATGATCACTTTTCAAAACAGCAGATCCGATTATTTTTTAAGTTAGCACTACATCTTACGTTTATAGATACAATGCAACATGTTTTTATCTTTTTATTGCTAAATCTGGCGTGCGATACGGCTGTTATCTAGGTTCTTTGTTATTTAACACTGTATAATAAATTCTATTTTCTACATGCAAATGGATAAATATTTTATAGCATTCTCAAACTTATTTAGACTACTGCAGTTTGTAATACTTCATTGTGCTTAAAATTATCAGTACTTCATATTCTGTCTGATACTACTCCCATTTGAGATATTAGTTGCTATCTTGAAAGTTGTGATAGGCATTCGGGTGATTTGCCAGAAGTACTTACTTCGATATTAAGATTTAAAAAGATAATTTTATTGAGAACAACGTTGTGGCATATATAGGTCGTTCCTAAGGCTTCTTATTTTTGTAAACAGGTGTACGATTGGAGTTCACAAGACAAATCGATGATTCTGAGTTCCTTCTTTTGGGGCTATACAGTTATGCAAATACCAAGCGGTTACATAGCAGGAGCCTGGAGTGCACAAAAGCTGCTTAGCTATGGGATGCTACTTTGCGGTGTCTTCAATATTTTGACGCCGATTGCTGCGCGGTATGGCAATTGGGTCGGTGTCTGCGTTTGTCGGCTAATCATGGGTCTGTGTCAAAGTTGCCTTCTACCTAGTATACATACCCTCCTTTCCAAGTGGGCACCCCCTTCTGAGAGAGCACGACTTGGTGAGAATTGATAGAACTATCGATGACATAAACCTATATTATCATCAAGATTGGACAATTATTCACATTCGTCCAGACTGATACAACAAACGTAGAAAAATGCGTGCACAGCATTGGAAGCAGATGGCTTTTTAATTGCACCATTAAACCTCAAATGCTCGAATTTATTTTTAACAATATAAAGTACGAGCAGAGACAACTGTTAAAGGTATCACTATTTATTTAACGATATACAGTGGAAATAATTACTAGTACACACCACGGTTTTCAAGATAAGATATCATTAAATACATTGCCTATTTCAATAACCAAACCAAATGAACGGCTATAAGGCATTGTCGTGGGCATTAACGGGTAGTTGATGCCAAAACATTCATATGACTCGGTTTGACTATTTTGTTTATAGAGTACTAGCTTTAATACTCAGGTTCAGCCGAAATTTAGATTCTGATTTTATAAAAAAAAATTTTTTAGTTCTTTTTTTTTAAAATAGTCACATCCATCTGGATTAGTCAAGCATAATGAGCTGAGGCACATTTTGTGATCCTAGGGTTTATCATTCGAAAGTTTTTAGGCGACAGACAAACACACAAACATATTAGAAGCTTTCTGCTTTATATATTAACCCAGATAACCATCTGTTTGCAGTCTGACATCAGATTGGTTGCAGGGTCTGGCATGAGAGCGCAGAGTCTGACTTCAGAATCGTAGTCGTCTGTGTCCGCATCTGGCTGCGTTCTGAGGTGCAGAGCCTGCTGCCAGGGCCTGATGTCAGATCGGCAGCAGATCCGCAGCAGATTCGCAGCAGATCTTGCTGCTCCTCTGACACATTTAACAGCGCCATCTGAAGGCCACAATTACCAACCAATTCCCTACGCGTGACATCACATAGACTTACGCACCATCACAAATGTACCATTATTGCTGTAGGTGTATCCCTACCCTTATATAACCAGCAAGCAGATTCTGTAGTTTATTAAATAATTAATTCTACTTATTTCAAAAAGTATTTATTCTTTCTTTAATAATATACAGCAGCGCTGTCCAGCGTAGGGGCCCCTCACGCGCCTGCTTCCCCTTCCAACCTTTCTTTCGAGCAGCGTGTCTTGTTGTCAAGGGAACCTCGCGACGCTAAAAAGGAGACCGTGACAGTTTCGTAGACAAAGAAGCTCAGACGCCAAGCACGACCTACATACAGCTATAGCAATAATGGTACATTTGTGTTGGTGCGTAGGTCCATGTGACGTCACGCGTAGGGAATTGGTTGGTAATTGTGGCCTTCAGATGGCGCTGTTGGATGTGTCAGAGGGGCAGCAAGATCTGCTGCGGATCTGCTGCCCATTTGACATCAAGCTCTGGCAGCAGGCTCTGCACCTCAGAACGTAGCCAAATGCGGACGCAGACGACTACGGTTCTGACGTCAGATTCTGTTCCCCAGATTTGGCTATCAGGGAAGACTTCCGAACTGTACATACAAACTTTTACAAAATTTATGAGAGGCAACAAAAAATTTAATAGACATTTGTTCGGAAGTCAATTACTCTAGAAGTATTTCCTGTTTTAATGAAAAGCGTTTTTAACGCATCATCATGAAATCGAGTAAAATGTATATCCGCCATGGCTGTTTTTGAACAATTATGGGAAGTCATTTTTAATTAATGTGAGGATTAAGGAAAACTTTAAAATAATAAAATAAAGTTTTAAAATATCAATAATTTTATGGAGTGTACATATGTGATATCACAGAAAGAATTAGATTACAATCAAAAACATTGAATATTTCACGAACGATTATTTTGCAAACCTATGGTGTCAAGAAAAGTATATATACTCTATAGTTGGCTGACTTCAACCAACAATACCCTTTTATACAAAATTGTTTAACTTTCAAAAAATATACTGGTCTGTAAAATGTGATACAATCGGAAAGCTAGTGATTTTGCACAAACAAGTAGATAGAAAATAGAGAAAATCGATTTTTAGAATTTGCTGGGAACGTATGCATTCCACGAACAAGGATCATTGATTTTGATTAAAGGACAATGTTAAGTCCCAGAAGGGATTAATGAACTATGAGCGTAAAGCGCTTGCGATACACCATTGGAAAAATCTCGCTAAGACGAATCAATTGGTACCATATTTAACTTCGAAATCAGATGGAATCACTTCGAAAAAAGGCCTCAAAGTTCGAGGTTTTGCGGTTTTGAACAAAAGAAACCGTATAGTAAAGTCCCATCCGGCCCGAGGGACCTCGGGCATGCATCTGAGGAAAAATCGAGGGATACAGAGGAGACCGGGGCTAGTTGATACGTTATGCAGTTTTCAATATTTTTCACTTTTGCTTGAATTAATTACTTAATAACAAATATGCTAAAATATACTTCGGTCCTTCCTCTTTAATATATAGTAAGCGAACACTTGAAAAAATACATACAAAATGAAAGAAAAAATGTTATTTGGGCGAAGGCAAAATGTATCATTTTACCTCACTGCGGGGCAAGTTGATACTGCTCTGAGGCATGTTGATACATCTGTAAAATATCCGTTTAATGAATAACTAATAAATTTGAAATATATAAATTTAATTTAGATACCTTTCCAACAATATAGACTAAAATTGAACAAAGACGTATTCTGAAAACCAAACAGATTTTTGAACAAACACAGGAAAACATTTTCATTTCCATTTTTTTATGTCTGGAATATCCCACTTTAACATGAGGTGTCTTCTTCTTTGTGTTAATACATTTTAATAAACTCATTTTGTCAATATTATATATTATCGTGCTTTGCCTTAAGGGGGCAGACCACTGTAAAAAATCGGAAAAATCGATTTTTTCTTTTTCACATTTTCTGAAAGTCGTGCGTTTCAAGAATGCTCTCTCCAAATTTTATGAAGAAATTCGCAAAATTGACGGAGATATGGTATTTTCCGTGAAGCGGTGTCAAGCACGCGACTGAGCCACGCGGAACATTGAACGCGCTTTCCTCAGAATGACATTTTTCAACCGCATTGACAGTCTACAGAGAAAACTATATTTCTAACTGAAATGAGCAAGGGAGTAGTATGTCTAGGAGAGTTCTAACGCAGGTCCTCTGTGGGGAGCGCGGGGGCGGAGGGAAGTGAGGGCGCGCCGGGGAGTACGGAGGCGAGGGGGTGCGGGGACTCTGGGCGCGGGGGGAGCAGGGTGTGGAAGACTGGCTCCGCGCGCATGAGCCGCGGAGTGGGGAAGCCCTAATCATGGAGGGGATCAGTCCAGGCCGAGCCGCCGCGGAGACATTTCCAGACCTGGCCCGCCGTCGGAAATTTTTCAGAGGGAGGGAATGACCCACAGCAGAAATTTTTCATACCTAACCGAGGGAGGGAATGACCTTGGCCCACCCCCGAAACTTTTTTCACACCTGACCCACCCCCGAAAATTTTTCAGACCTGGCCCACACCGATCTAGCGAACCGCCTGGCAGCAAACAGACATTTTTCCTCCAGCACAGAGAAATAATAATTTTTATTAGAAATTGTTTCGGGCGATGTCGGGAAAGATCGACGTTTTACAAACCATATATTCGGCGACGGGAAAAAGAGAGTATTACTTAGTGGCACAATCACAGTTATTTTGAAGCTAATTTCGGGGAGGGAAAAAGACAGCACTACATAGTGGTACAATCGCATGCATTCTAAAGTTAACAGTATTTCAAAATGTTTTTCAATCTTAATATCGCAGCGTGTCGCGCGATCGTGTGTGATTTGAGTCCTCTGGAGCAGCCGTGCGGGATGACGTCATTTGGCGGCGCGAAGAAGGCGCGAATCATAGAATTATGCGGTGTCAGCCGAAATTTTTTTCCCAAACCAACAGATACTTTTTCCCCAACGCAAAGAAATAATAATTTCTTGAATAAACGATCTAGCGAACCATTCTGTAGCAAACAGACATATTTTTTCCGAGCCAATATGTAGCAAGCATTCTAAAGCTAAAATTTTTCAAAATGTTTTTGATCTTAACGTCGCAGCGTATCGCGCGATCACGCGTAATTTGAATCCCCTAGCACAGCTGCGCTAGATGACACGGCGCGAAGAACGCGTCAACGAAATACAATACTATTTGAAACGTCGAATCTTAGAATTAGGTGGTGAGGAAAGAAGGAGGAAGGTGGGTAAATAAAATGGAAAAATAATATGCTTTAAATTATAATATATTGTTACGGTCAAAGAATATGAAAATAGAATAATAATAATAATATAATTTAGTTCGCAATATACAAGATAATCCTCGCAGTAATATTCACTATCACGTATGATTTTAGCAACACTGCGCGTATCTAATGTTCCACAGGCAACACCGCTCTATTGCAACACGTTAACAAAACTTTTAAATTTTGTCTGCACATCTTCTGTAGTTTGATGCAACCGCGGATACACATAGCTTACACACGGCTTAAGATTAAATAAAAATGTTACTGTATTCGGTTTCGAAATACAGCGAATTGTCAAGTAGTGTCATCTTTACAATCGTAGAATCATAGATTCGACAAAAATCCACCGTTAGTTCATCAATCCGCATCGAGTCTGATTCAGGCAACTGTGCACGTTCTTCGATGGTTGTACGGCTACCGACTAGTGCACCCCATGCATACCACGGTAATATGAGATGGTTCCCGCGATTATCGCCGAGAAGAACTTCGACATCGGCCATAGGTCCTCCGTTGATTCCAATTTCCAAATATTTTCTGCCCACGGATGTTAATGCGTATCTTCTGACTATGATACGCGATGTTCGACGCGGGCTAAGAGAACAATCAAAGCTATGAAATTGTCCGCTCGTATCAGGAATAAACATAAAAAATTTCGACAAGATGTGAAAATTAAGCCTTACCAGTCAAATGTATTCTCCCGCATGGAGCTATGCTATCATCTCGCACCATCGGAACGTAATAATTCATGCGTTCGGCGTTTCCATTGGCACTGGTACTGCACATTTCTTTTTGGAGCACTGCTTGTCTATCGAAAGTCACTGAGGCTACTGAGCGATTGATGGAATGGCGTTCGGGGAGACTGGCTTAAATAGAGGTGTAATTGCTTCCCCCACCGTCAAATTTTATTCTAAAGCCACCAATTTTCCATAATGTTTTTTAATCTTAACGTCGTAGCATATCGCACGATCGCATGTAATTTGAACCCACCCTGAAGGATAAAAGTCTCGACACGTGTTGAATGTAATATAATACTTTTGGAAACGTCGAATCTTAGAATTATGCGGTGTCAGCAGAAACTGTGTCGGGTGATCTTGCGCGCTAATTCGTCATACGCGTGAATCGTGGAAAGAATTATGCCGTGTCGATAGAAACTGTATAGAACAGTGTTGGGACGGATCACCGTTTTTGCATGCGATGCATTCGAGGGAGGGGGTACACCGAAAGAGTTAGACAGAGACACCAAGTCGTGGTACCAACCATAAAAGCATGCTCTAAACTGCACAAAGCGACAAACACGTTGTAACACATTGCGCGGATAATACATTACATTTACATTCCATTTACGATCATGGAAGAATTAGCACAAGTAGAACTCCAACTGTGGGATCAATCTGCACGATTGATTTCACGCGAAGAATACCTCGCGTGGGAAGAACGGTGCAACGAGTGTATCGAATCTTTGGAAGAACACAGCCGAGTGAAACGTCCTCGATTATCGATCGGTATTCGACAATCGTTGGTTGCTCGAATCGCGCAGCTCGAAGGACTGAAATATTCGTTGCGCGGACGTTTCGTGCGTGAAGGTGCCGGGCATTCGAGCACTGGACTGTTGTGGCGCGAAATAGACACTGCGTTCGATAGTCGCGTATTAACTGGTGCAGTGCTAAATTCGAATTACATCGAACCGCGCATCTTCCTCCAGGATGCGGCGAACATTGTGTTGCAGCATGTGCGGGGCGCTTTGAGGAAACATCGGAACCTCAAAGTGAACACGGTGTTTAACGGTGAATTTGTGGCAGGTTACAAGCATGCTTGTAAAAGCATCAATACCCGAAAATGTGAATTCTTCGGTACATCCGATCTGCAGGAGTGGTACCAGCGATGTATCATCGAACCCACCCCGGCATCGTTGAAAGAGTTCCAGGAACGCGACAGCGGATGGGCATTGACGAGAATCCTCAACCTGACCGTCAATGTCAATAAGTACAATCCGCTGCGCGCGGGATGTCATCACAATTTGCCGGGGAAATATCACTAAAGAAAGCGATAATCAGTGTGCAATCCCTGGACAATGCGTGTTTCGCGTGGACAGTGGCCGCCGCTCTACATCCTGCCCAACGAGACACCGCGCGCCCAAGTTCATACCCCGACTATGCTTCCATATTAAATCTCCAGGGCATTGAATTTCCAATGTCCATGGATCAGATTCGGAAGTTTGAGGAGTTGAACAACATCTCCGTCAACGTCTACAGTTACACGGAGGAGATGAAAAAGGGGCTGAAAATCTTTCCACTGCTGCTCACCAGCCAAAAGAGGGATCGGCACGTCAACCTGCTCTACACGCCGAATCACGAGCACGGCGATGTACGGCACTTTATGTACATCAAGGACTTATCCCGGCTGGTGAGCACCCAGCTGAGCAGACACAATGGAAAGAAATTCATCTGTGATCAGTACGTACAGAAACTTATGAAATGCCTCGCGAAAAAATTAAATAAAAAAGTTTTCGGTTTTTACAGATGTCTACACTACTTCGGATCCGCCGAGAAGTTGGAGGCCCATGCAGTGGACTGCGGGCAGATGGATGAATGCGCCATTCTGCTGCCCAGCCAAGGCAACAACCTGTTCAGTTTCGGCAACCACTGCAGGAAGGAGCAACTTCCCTTCGTAGGGAACCACTACTCCAACTTCTCGGCGGATCCGAAGTAGTGTAGACATCTGTAAAAACCGAAAACTTTTTTATTTAATTTTTTCGCGAGGCATTTCATAAGTTTCTGTACGTACTGATCACAGATGAATTTCTTTCCATTGTGTCTGCTCAGCTGGGTGCTCACCAGCCGGGATAAGTCCTTGATGTACATAAAGTGCCGTACATCGCCGTGCTCGTGATTCGGCGTGTAGAGCAGGTTGACGTGCCGATCCCTCTTTTGGCTGGTGAGCAGCAGTGGAAAGATTTTCAGCCCCTTTTTCATCTCCTCCGTGTAACTGTAGACGTTGACGGAGATGTTGTTCAACTCCTCAAACTTCCGAATCTGATCCATGGACATTGGAAATTCAATGCCCTGGAGATTTAATATGGAAGCATAGTCGGGGTATGAACTTGGGCGCGCGGTGTCTCGTTGGGCAGGATGTAGAGCGGCGGCCACTGTCCACGCGAAACACGCATTGTCCAGGGATTGCACACTGATTATCGCTTTCTTTAGTGATATTTCCCCCGGCAAATTGTGATGACATCCCGCGCGCAGCGGATTGTACTTATTGACATTGACGGTCAGGTTGAGGATTCTCGTCAATGCCCATCCGCTGTCGCGTTCCTGGAACTCTTTCAACGATGCCGGGGTGGGTTCGATGATACATCGCTGGTACCACTCCTGCAGATCGGATGTACCGAAGAATTCACATTTTCGGGTATTGATGCTTTTACAAGCATGCTTGTAACCTGCCACAAATTCACCGTTAAACACCGTGTTCACTTTGAGGTTCCGATGTTTCCTCAAAGCGCCCCGCACATGCTGCAACACAATGTTCGCCGCATCCTGGAGGAAGATGCGCGGTTCGATGTAATTCGAATTTAGCACTGCACCAGTTAATACGCGACTATCGAACGCAGTGTCTATTTCGCGCCACAACAGTCCAGTGCTCGAATGCCCGGCACCTTCACGCACGAAACGTCCGCGCAACGAATATTTCAGTCCTTCGAGCTGCGCGATTCGAGCAACCAACGATTGTCGAATACCGATCGATAATCGAGGACGTTTCACTCGGCTGTGTTCTTCCAAAGATTCGATACACTCGTTGCACCGTTCTTCCCACGCGAGGTATTCTTCGCGTGAAATCAATCGTGCAGATTGATCCCACAGTTGGAGTTCTACTTGTGCTAATTCTTCCATGATCGTAAATGGAATGTAAATGTAATGTATTATCCGCGCAATGTGTTACAACGTGTTTGTCGCTTTGTGCAGTTTAGAGCATGCTTTTATGGTTGGTACCACGACTTGGTGTCTCTGTCTAACTCTTTCGGTGTACCCTCCCTCGAATGCATCGCATGCAAAAACGGTGATCCGTCCCAACACTGTTCTATACAGTTTCTATCGACACGGCATAATTCTTTCCACGATTCACGCGTATGACGAATTAGCGCGCAAGATCACCCGACACAGTTTCTGCTGACACCGCATAATTCTAAGATTCGACGTTTCCAAAAGTATTATATTACATTCAACACGTGTCGAGACTTTTATCCTTCAGGGTGGGTTCAAATTACATGCGATCGTGCGATATGCTACGACGTTAAGATTAAAAAACATTATGGAAAATTGGTGGCTTTAGAATAAAATTTGACGGTGGGGGAAGCAATTACACCTCTATTTAAGCCAGTCTCCCCGAACGCCATTCCATCAATCGCTCAGTAGCCTCAGTGACTTTCGATAGACAAGCAGTGCTCCAAAAAGAAATGTGCAGTACCAGTGCCAATGGAAACGCCGAACGCATGAATTATTACGTTCCGATGGTGCGAGATGATAGCATAGCTCCATGCGGGAGAATACATTTGACTGGTAAGGCTTAATTTTCACATCTTGTCGAAATTTTTTATGTTTATTCCTGATACGAGCGGACAATTTCATAGCTTTGATTGTTCTCTTAGCCCGCGTCGAACATCGCGTATCATAGTCAGAAGATACGCATTAACATCCGTGGGCAGAAAATATTTGGAAATTGGAATCAACGGAGGACCTATGGCCGATGTCGAAGTTCTTCTCGGCGATAATCGCGGGAACCATCTCATATTACCGTGGTATGCATGGGGTGCACTAGTCGGTAGCCGTACAACCATCGAAGAACGTGCACAGTTGCCTGAATCAGACTCGATGCGGATTGATGAACTAACGGTGGATTTTTGTCGAATCTATGATTCTACGATTGTAAAGATGACACTACTTGACAATTCGCTGTATTTCGAAACCGAATACAGTAACATTTTTATTTAATCTTAAGCCGTGTGTAAGCTATGTGTATCCGCGGTTGCATCAAACTACAGAAGATGTGCAGACAAAATTTAAAAGTTTTGTTAACGTGTTGCAATAGAGCGGTGTTGCCTGTGGAACATTAGATACGCGCAGTGTTGCTAAAATCATACGTGATAGTGAATATTACTGCGAGGATTATCTTGTATATTGCGAACTAAATTATATTATTATTATTATTCTATTTTCATATTCTTTGACCGTAACAATATATTATAATTTAAAGCATATTATTTTTCCATTTTATTTACCCACCTTCCTCCTTCTTTCCTCACCACCTAATTCTAAGATTCGACGTTTCAAATAGTATTGTATTTCGTTGACGCGTTCTTCGCGCCGTGTCATCTAGCGCAGCTGTGCTAGGGGATTCAAATTACGCGTGATCGCGCGATACGCTGCGACGTTAAGATCAAAAACATTTTGAAAAATTTTAGCTTTAGAATGCTTGCTACATATTGGCTCGGAAAAAATATGTCTGTTTGCTACAGAATGGTTCGCTAGATCGTTTATTCAAGAAATTATTATTTCTTTGCGTTGGGGAAAAAGTATCTGTTGGTTTGGGAAAAAAATTTCGGCTGACACCGCATAATTCTATGATTCGCGCCTTCTTCGCGCCGCCAAATGACGTCATCCCGCACGGCTGCTCCAGAGGACTCAAATCACACACGATCGCGCGATACGCTGCGATATTAAGATTGAAAAACATTTTGAAATACTGTTAACTTTAGAATGCATGCGATTGTACCACTATGTAGTGCTGTCTTTTTCCCTCCCCGAATTTAGCTTCAAAATAACTGTGATTGTGCCACTAAGTAATACTCTCTTTTTCCCGTCGCCGAATATATGGTTTGTAAAACGTCGATCTTTCCCGACATCGCCCGAAACAATTTCTAATAAAAATTATTATTTCTCTGTGCTGGAGGAAAAATGTCTGTTTGCTGCCAGGCGGTTCGCTAGATCGGTGTGGGCCAGGTCTGAAAAATTTTCGGGGGTGGGTCAGGTGTGAAAAAAGTTTCGGGGGTGGCCAAGGTCATTCCCTCCCTCGGTTAGGTATGAAAAATTTCTGCTGTGGGTCATTCCCTCCCTCTGAAAAATTTCCGACGGCGGGCCAGGTCTGGAAATGTCTCCGCGGCGGCTCGGCCTGGACTGATCCCCTCCATGATTAGGGCTTCCCCACTCCGCGGCTCATGCGCGCGGAGCCAGTCTTCCACACCCTGCTCCCCTCGCGCCCAGAGTCCCCGCACCCCCTCGCCTCCGCACTCCCCGGCGCGCCCACACTTCCCCCCGCCCCCGCGCTACCCACCGAGGACCTGCGTTAGAACTCTCCTAGACATACTACTCAGGTGCATTTATTGTACGGAAAACCCGTCGCTATTATGTAACGATCAGTTTTTTTTCAATTAACGACCTGCTTCTATTTATTTTGATGAACATTTTCCCAATTTTGTACCCCGAAAACATGATTTTTGTTTAAGTGTTCCGCCATTTTGTAATTTTGTGCGATTTTGACTTGTTTTGATCGTCACGTAATAGAGGTAGGCTTCTAGTTTCTAAATGTTTTTGTTTTTTTGAATTCGGATTAACCATATGGCCTGGGCACTGTCAAAGCGACAAGCATGATTTTGCTGTAGCGCGTGTGTTGACGAAGAGTATACAGGAAAGGGATTTATGAATTTGATTGAAAAAATTGTTTTTTACCCTTCAATATGTACATATTAATTATACTAAGCAATACATTGATTTACTTGCGTTGTTTGTTTGAAATAAATTCCCGAAAACACCCTTACATTTGGGACGTTACAGTAGTCTGCCCCCTTAATGATATTGAGTCCCTTTCTATTGCAGCACATGCATTTTCAAAAATATCTTATGATATTTCGCCACGATTTGTCTTTTTGATATAATTTCGAACCAGAAATAAATGGAAAAAATTCAGTTAAATGTAGTCGGGGAAAATTGATACACTGTATCAACATGCCCCAGAGAAGACGTATTAACTTACCCCACAGGAAGTCATTATGTACAAATATGTTCATAAAAAAATGTAGAGCATATAAATAAAATAACAAAACGTAATTACCTTACCTTCAAAAGGCTCAATGTGATGCCAAATTAATTCATGTTATACAATTTCTCTATACCGTCTCAAGACGGATTGGAAAGTAAACACAACTATTTACTTTTTCTCTATGTAAACAGTTAAAAAATTATTGCTAACGTCAAGGCAGCGTTCACAGCGTTTAAGCGCAGCGAATGGAGGGGGAAACGCCTACAGGAGTGGTGGTAATGTGTGCGTGACTGACGAAGGCGCAGTTCATGCACGTATAACCACCACTCCTGTAGGTGTTTCCCCCTCCATTCACTGCCCTTAATCGCTGTGAACCCTGCGTCAAGGTACACATACGTACGCTGGATCGTAGGAAAGAATTGAATAACAAACTTCATATATCTCGCTCAAATGGAGCTACATATATACGGTGTCGAAATAATTCGTTTGTATCAATCTGCCCCTGTACCAACTAGCCCCGGTTTCCCCTATGCGATACTCTAGTAGGACGGGACGGCAAATGAGGTTTCATCACCTTCATTTCAGGGCCGTGTTGGGCTTGCATTTGCCGCATTGGTCCCTTTTCTAATGCACAGTACGAAACCGCCAATGGATCAATGGTAGAGCTGTTCGGGTAATTGAATATTCGAGCAGTTTGAAATTCCGATTGAGCCGGGACTCGGGTTTCAAGCCGAGCCAGGTACCGGAAAATCCGGGCGGTCCGATAAATCCAGGTAGCTCAAATTTTTTCGGGCGGCTTAAGAAATCCGGGTAGCCCGAATTATATCGGGCGGCTCGGAAGAAGAGGTTAGACCGAATTGTCTCGAGTGGCTCAGAAAATCCGAGCGACTCGAATGTGGTTCGACCAGTCCGACTGTGTAAAGTAGGTGAAATATTTCGAACGGTATGGGATATTTTAAGAAATATTTTTCTGCTGGGATGTAAATGATGGTTATCAATAATGTGAAGAATTAAAACGTAAACGATAAATAGAAATATTCGGTAACAATTGAAAATAATTAATTAATTCTAATCTGTTTTACTTTTTTCCGTTTTTGTCATGTTCTCTTTGGTTTAACTTTCATTGCAATTATTTCCTTGGTTTTTTAATAAATAAATAAAGAGATAATCGTGATCTGTTTGTAAACGTTTGAATATGTACCTCTTGCGTAATTACTTTTTATCTATTCATTATTTTGTATGTAATTATTTTAAACTGTACCGAATATTTCTATTTACCGTTTACATTTTAATTCTTCACATTATTAATAACCATCATTTACATCCCAGCAGAAAAATATTTCTTAAAATATTCCATACCGTTCGAAATATTTCACCTACTCAACACAGTCGGACTAATCGAACCACATTCGACGCACTCGGAGTTTCCGAGCCACCCGAAATACTAGGGGCTAACTCTTTTTTCGGAGCCGCCCGAAACAATTCAGGCTATCCGGTTCTTCCGAGCGGCCCGAAACCATTCGGATTACCCGGATTTTTCAAGCCGCCCAAAAAATTCGAGCTACCCGGATTTTTCAGGCCGCCCGGATTTTACGCGTACCCGGCTCGGTCCATTCGAGCCCGGCTCGGCTCTCTGTATTCGAGTATCCGAACACCTCTAATCAGTGGCCTATGGGGTAAACGCAAGCCCAACACAGCCCTGAAATGAAGGGCATGGGGCACATTTGGCGCTGCCCTCGGTTTTTGCTCAGGTTCCTACGTGAGTTCTTTTGGGCCGGATGAGATTTTACTACCGGAATCTTTTGTTCAAAACCGCAAAATCTCGAAATTTTAAACCATTTTTTGAGGTGATCCCATCTGATTTCGAAGTTAAAAATGGTATCAACCTATTCGTGTTGGTGATATCTTTCCAATGGTGTATAGCAATCGCTGTACGCTCGTAAGTCAGTAATCCCCTCTGGGACTTAACATTGACCTTTACACACGAGTACAGAATTCGGAAACATTCGACCTGTATTTTTTTTCTAGTTGTCTGTGTTCATATTTACGTGGTGAAGACAGCCCTCAAAATTGGGAATGAGAAAATTTATTTTGTGGAATTACTTGGAAAATAATGGACCTATAAGAAAAATGTTAAATACAAAAGTTTTCATCACAAGGAATAAGACTTCTCGGGAAACAAAGTTAAGGGTACGAAATTTAGGATTTTTTTTAAGAAAATTAACACATAGGGTAAAAAGTCTTGTTGATATTGATTTACACAAACCTATTTTAAGATGATAATAAAAAAATTATTATTTTTTGTTCAATGTAATCTTGAATAAAAAGCTATAATTCTGACGGTGATAAAAACACAGTGTACCTGATATTTCAAGATAAGCTCATCTGAAATCAAAAATCGAAAGTTTTTCTTAAAATAGATGAGTATGGTTGTACAGGGTGATCCTCTCGGTGCGCCTGATCAAAGAGATGCCGCCTGGTCAACCGTGACGAGATCAACCCCCCGTGGTGCCTCTCCTAATTTATGGATTTCGACCCTCGAAGGTGTTGGAGTACCTATTAAGAAGTGCGAAATGTCCCGTTTCCGAATTTCTCATCAGATCTCTGCAAAAACGGTGCCAATCCATTCCTTATGTTTCGCCGATGAAACTAACATCAAGAACGACGCAATTGGGAACATAATGAAGGAAATTAGATGAAATATTAATTTATATAATTTCTCGCTAGCTTCGTTAAAAATAGTCCAATGTACATGAAATTTGGTACAATTTTCATCGGAAAAAACATAAGGAATCCATCAGCACCACTTCCATGTCGATATGATAAAAAGTAAAGAATTATTTTTTTCTGAAACAGGTATGAATCCTCGGCCGACCGTAGCGATTCCAGGTCGGCCCACGCAGTCGAGGGTGAAAATGTGAAATATTTATTTCAGCGTAGTAAGAAATTCTTTATTCTTTATCGTATCGATATGGAAGCGACACCAATGGATTCCTTGTGTTTTTCCGATGAAAATCATACCAAATTTCATGTAAATCGGACTATTATTAACGAAATTAGCTTGAGGTTATGAAAATTAATTTTTCATGGAATTTCTTTCATTATTTTCCGAATTACGTTGCTCTTGGTGTCAGTTTCATCCGCGAAACATAAGGAATCAATTGGCGCAGTTTTCGCAAAGATCTGATGAGAAATGCGGAAGTCGAAGATTTCTCATTCCTTAATAGGTACCCCAACCCCTTCGAGGGTCGAAATCCATAGATTAGGAGAGGCACCACGGGGGGTTCACGGTTGACCAGGCGGCATCTCTTCGATCAGGCGCACCGAGAGAATCACCCTCTAGTATGACCAATCGTATATGTTTTAATAAAAGTGCACGAAACTGGAAATTGAAACATGTATCAATCATCGAGTTTTCATTGTTAGCAGAATAAGCAGAATAGGGTTTCGAGTGTGGCGAGTGTGGTAAGTGATGTGATGAGAAGTGGATATTGTATGGTAACAGAATAATACAGAAGAATTTATTTATAATTTTGGTATTGTAAAAATTACTTTACTATGGTCGCATAACATTTCTCGTTCAGAATCACCCTCAGAATCGATTTTTTCATTTTTGTACGAGGTATCAAGAATATCCTGTATTGTAAAAGGACATGGCTTATATTCTATAGTCTCAACGATTAGAACTTAAAAGACTAAAGAGAGTATACAGGGTGTCCGCGGGAAGACTGAACAGCTGGATATCTCCTAAAATATTGAAGATAAAAAAATAAAAAAAATATGGAATCGGATGGTTCGAGGGGGCCAATTTATTAGCGCAGACGAATTTTTTCTTCGATTATTATTTTAAAAGATACGATGGTCAAGTTCGGTTTTTTTAAATGGAACTACTTTTTTGAAGAGGTCACGTGATAGTGCGTTCCAAGAAAAATTCAAGAAGCTATAATGTATACACTTTATTTCCACTGGTTTTTAAGATATTGCGCTTGCAAATTTACTGATTTTCCTTGGAAGAAAACCCGCTGGAATAGCAAGGACCGGGGACGGTCTTGCTGGCGCTACGGGTGGCCTCGCCTATTGAAACAGATACCTACCTGCCAAAGGTCTACGCCGCGAATGGCAGGCCCAAAGGCTGGACAATTCTTTTCCGTCAGAAATGATACTTAGGTAGGTACATCTGCGGTATCGAGAAGCGCACCGTTACTTTTATTTCGCACTTGCTTCTACGCTCGGATGGCCGGTTCTTTTGGGAGGGATGCAAGTTCGATTGGTTAGAGTTAGGAGGTGTGAAAGTTGCTAGACCAAATTTCAGCCATAGGGGGCAGATTGTATTAGGACCAATCGGATTTGCATCCCTCGCAAACGGCTGCTCTCTTGAGGAGAGCCTCTTCACAGCAAAACCTCCCCCCCCCCCAATGCCCACCTGCTCTCGCACGGAATACGTCAACGCATGCTTCTGTTTTGATATTGGAGCTGGTGTTTATACTCGAGAGATAAAGGATCTGTGTGAATTTTTAGGGAGGACCTCGCGTCGACAGCGGGCTACCCGTTTTCTTCTTGTGTCTCTCCACGAGGCGCATTAACGGTGGACTGTAGGAGCGTAGATGTCTGGATGCCAGTTATTGAATTCAGGAGACGATAGAAACACTTTATTACAAAACACACATACACTATAATATTAAAGTAAATCGTATTCCTCTCGGGCAGGAGTACTGATAACGATCGAACTTGCGCCATACTTCGCGCAGACCGATTACACGGAGGGTACTCCAGTCACACACTGCACATATGATACAGGGTGAATCTGGAGCTACGCCCGTCGAAGGATGCGGCCTGGTACCCCGTGACGAGGACAACCCCCCAGCAGTGCCCCACCGAATTTTATGGCTTTTTCCGGAAAAAGGTATGAATCCTGAGCCGAACGTAGCGAATTGAGGTTGAGCCCCCGCAATCGAGGGTGAAATATCCATTACAGCGTATTAAGAAATTATTTTCTTCATCGTATCGAAAGGGACGTGACGCCTATGGATTCCTGATGTTTTTCTGATGAAAATCATACCAAATGTCATGCAAATCGGACTACTTTGACACAAGCTATTTGTACTCCTTATGTAAAAGTTGTCCGATTTACTCGACATTTGGCATGATTATCAACAGAAAAACATAAGGAATCCATAGGCGTCACGTCCCTTTCGATACGATGAAGAAAAGAATTTCTTAATACGCTGTAATGGATATTTCACCCTCGACTGCGGGGGCTCGACCTCAATTCGCTACGTTCGGCTCAGGATTCATACCTTTTTCCGGAAAAAGCCATAAAATTCGGTGATGCACTGCTGGGGGGTTGTCCTCGTCACGGGGTACCAGGCCGCATCCTTCGACGGGCGTAGCTCCAGATTCACCCTGTATCATATGTGCAATGTGTGACTCGAGTACCCTCCGTGTAATCGGTCTGCGCGAAGTAGGGCGCAAGTTCGATCGTTATCAGTACTCCTGCCCGAGAGGAATACGATTTACTTTAATATTATAGTGTATGTGTGTTTTGTAATAAAGTGTTTCTATCGTCTCCTGAATTCAATAACTGGCATCCAGACATCTACGCTCCTACAGTCCACCGTTAATGCGCCTCGTGGAGAGACATAAGAAGAAAACGGGTAGCCCGCTGTCGACGCGAGGTCCTCCCTAAAAATTCACACAGATCCTTTATCTCTCGAGTATAAACACCAGCTCCAATATCAAAACAGAAGCATGCGTTGACGTATTCCGTGCGAGAGCAGGTGGGCATTGGGGGGGGAGGTTTTGCTGTGAAGAGGCTCTCCTCAAGAGAGCAGCCGTTTGCGAGGGATGCAAATCCGATTGGTCCTAATACAATCTGCTCCCTATGGCTGAAATTTGGTCTAGCAACTTTCACACCTCCTAACTCTAACCAATCGAACTTGCATCCCTCCCAAAAGAACCGGCCATCCGAGCGTAGGAGCAAGTGCGAAATAAAAGTAACGGTGCGCTTCTCGATACCGCAGATGTACCTAACTAAGTATCATTTCTGACGGAAAAGAATTGTCTAGCCTTTGGGCCTACCATTCCCGGCGTAGACCTTTGGCAGGTAGGTATCTGTTTCAATAGGCAAGGCCACCCGCGGCACCAGCAAGACCGTCCCCGGTCCTTGCTATTCCAGCGGGTTTTCTTCCAAGGAAAATCAGTAAATTTGCAAGCGCAATATCTTAAAAACCAGTGGAAATAAAGTGTATACATTATAGCTTATTGAATTTGTCTTGGAACGCACTATCAAGTGACCTCTTCAAAAAAAATAGTTCCATTTAAAAAACCGAACTTGACCATCGTATTTTTTAAAATAATAATCGAAGAAAAAATTCGTCTGCGCTAGTAGATTGGCCCCCTCGAACAATGCGATTCCATATTTTTTTTATTTTTTTATCTCCAATACTTTAGGAGATATCCACCTGTTCAGTCTTCCCGCGGACACTCTGTATAATAAAATTTCAGAGGATACTGCAAAGAAACTTATAAAGTCAACATGTTCTAACAAAATTATGATTTATAAACAATTGTGATAGGTTCTGAAATAAGAAAAGCTGTATGCTGTAACTATATTAATAGTATATACAATTCTTTTTAAAAAATGTAGGTATATATGTAGATCACATTTTTTATCTTGTGCACATAATTCGTTGTATCAGTCTGGACCGCGATTTATATTTAGAATAGAGCTCTTACTTTTTGACCCGTCGGGTACCCGTCTACCCGAAACAACTTCATGCCATTGAGTGTTGTATTGTTCGATCATTTTTGGCTAACATCAAACAATACCACAGACAATACAACATTCAATAGCTTGAAGTTGTTCCGGGTAGCCGGGTGCCCGACGGGTCAAAAAGTAAGAGCTCTAGTTTAGAAATCACCTCATTTTTCATTCCTTCAGACGGAACCACATATTTGGCATTCGGCGAATGCCGAATATTCTGTATTCGACAAACTATTCGCCAAAGTATTCGCGTGTATTTTCACATGATGTGTTCATTCGATAAATGACGAGGGTTTTGACTCGTGATCAGGATCTACGAACATTCGTACAGAAGCTTACGCAAACATTTGATTTTCGGCGAATAGTGAACATTTGTCTACGTCGCTAAATCCACAAATGCAGTTGTTCGCCAAAGGGCAGAACTCGTTATTTGGCATGCGCCGAATGCCGCATGTATGGTTCCGCCTTACTAATAATTTTAAAATTCAATTTTTTCATTGCCTATATTTCTCCTATTGGTGATATTAGCCCTTGTTCAGCCACAGTGGTTTTAACCGCTGTTTGTTTGCATTCATAAGTTTTGAATTTTAGAAAGTGTACATTCTATGATTTGTGTTGTCCATAGACGAAACTTTTCACGTGCTTTTGCATTAGGGCTGCAAGAATACTTGACTATTCCAGCAGCTTGAAGTTCGAACAGAGCCGGGACTCGGTTTCCAAACCGACCCGGGAGGTTGAAAGAACTGAGTAACTCGAATTGTTGCGAGTAGCTCGTAAGAACCCAGTAGTTCGAACTGTTCACAGAACAATGTGTCGAAGAGAAATATAACCACACGAAGAAGGCAAAAAAGGAAGAAAAAAAGATAAAGGTATGACGAAAGAAAGATAAAATATAGAGTAGTATATGAATACGTTCATACATACATGAAAAAGACGAAAAAAGAGAGAGATTTGAATTAATTATTTATTTTGAACAGTCGCCGAATATTTCAATTTACCATTTAGATTTTAATTAATTACATTATTAATAATTATTATTTTCATTCTACTAGATAAACATTTTCTAAAATGTCCACAACGTTCGAGCTACTCGACACAATCGGACTGTTCGAAAATTTTGACCTACTCGGAATACATTTGTGATGTTCAAATTTTTCGAGCCGTTCGAAACAATTCAAGCTACTCGGTTCTTACAAGTCGCTCGAAACAATTCGAGTCAAGCTCAGCCCGTTATTTTCGAGAACTCGAACAACCCAACTTTTCACCCCCCCTACACATAGACGTGCGTTACGAAAAGTAGCACGTTTCAATTTTCTTACGAAAAACAGCACGTTTTCCTTCGTTGTCACGAAAACTATCACGTTTCTGTTTTCGCTGTGGAAATTAGCACGGTTGAGCGGTTTGCCATGAAAAGTAGCATGTTCCGTTTGTAGCAACTAAAAGTAGCACATTTGGATCGTCGGCTACGAAACATCGAGTGCGGCAACTTAAGGCTGCCGACTCATTTTTGTTATGGTCCGAATCGATCGAAGCGTCCCCAGTAAACAAACGGACCCTAATGAAACTACTGCGGTCGATAAAAAGAATTTTTACAGAGATGACATCTCCAGGTACTCTGGGTAGACAAATTTTTGGCGCATAGTTGCCACATGTTCTGTTCTCTCTGTCTCTGCCGCGCTGTTGCCACAGAGTTCTCCCTTTTTATCGAGAAGTCTTGAAGGAATACAGCACGAGAGCTGCATCTAGCGTCAGAGCCTGGCTGAACGTAGCAATAATGAAAGATAGAGTGGTCCGGGAGTGTAAGAAGGAAAGATGGAAAGATACCAAACCTGACACAATTTGAAGTATCATTATTAAAGATATTACACATAACATTTATTTGCTGAATTGAAAGCCCGTTTCGTTCAAAGTAGTCCAATTTAAATTATTTTCTGTCAATTTAATCAGCAGAATCACTTTCATATTGATAAGATGAAAAATAAAAAAATTCGGATTCTGCATAATCGATGATACATCGCCGAGTAACTCCAGGCGACAGGTTAGACGGGTGAGCGATACAATGTCACTCGGCTCGAGCTTCGGGGGACCTCAAGAATGAAGGCCTTCGATTAAAAAAATTATTTGTGGCCGACTGATGAATTCTAAAGGGTCCTCCATACGCTGATGCATGTTGCAGTGAAACACTGATGCATGGTTTCATGACTCTTGCATCTTGCTCACGCGCCTAGCTGATGAGCAAGATGCCAGTTCCGCTTCTGATGCTGAAACACGGAAACCGATCCACAGTCGTAGCAACATGCATCATGATGCATGCATCAGTGTTTCACTGCAACATGCATCAGCGTCTGGAGGACCCTTAACAAATTCGGCAAATAAAACTAACTCTGGGTTATCTTTATTCGACGACAAATACAGATAAAGTCTCTTTAATTTGATAGTTTATTTCAATAATTTATGAAACAATACTAATTTGCGTATCAATATCCCATCTAAACTTCGCAGTTCTTATTATCTTCTCTCATTGTCTGCAATATTTATGTTTACTTGTGAAAAAATACAATGATATGATTGTTCAACGATTGTTTATTTTGTTTGTTCTAATAGTATGTGAAACTTTCACATTTTCTACCATATCGGCATTAACGTTTCAGTAACATACTGCTGAGATTTCCCAGATGAAAATGCATTTAAACACGGTATAAATCAGATTATTTTTAAACGATTTTATTCAGCTTCGATCCTCGGTTTGTTTGTATTTTTGTATGTTTGATGTATGTATGGTTCAAATCTGGCAACTCAAATTTAACCAACTTCCAATTATCGAGTTGTGTTGAAGCTTTATGCAGGCGTGCGTAGTATGGATGACAATACAGTATTTAAAAAAAAATTAACCCCGAAGTGGTGAAGAAATTACCCAGTCATCAATAAATATAACCCATAACCACAAAACGATTTGGAATCAGTCACTCGCGTTCTTTACGAAAACGACAAAAAGCCGCTGCGTTCGGGACGCTAGTGGCATCGCGATTTCCCAAGTAAATACAGTATTTTTTAAAAAAAGGTACAAAAAAGTGCGCCAAGTATATGCGCGCGCGCAGACAAACAAAAAAAAACTGTCGTAAATTTATTAATGTGCTATATTTAACTTTATAAAACTAATATACAAAAATTGCGCCAATTATCATCATGGTTATTTATACAAAGAAAAAATGTATCAAAGAATATTAAGCTGATATATTTTTATACAGAGTGTTACTCTACCTATAGACAATACTTTGGTGGGTGATTCTACAGGCGAATATAAGAGGAAAATTAAGAGTGATGAAATTGCGGTAAATGCTTCGTTTATTAATTATCGATGGTTAAAGATTGGCGTCTGGAGCGCCTGAATGATGGCAACTCGATCGACAGCGGGCCGCGCGAGGCAGACCAGTCAAGGTGCGTGCAGTAGCGGCGGACGCGCGACGGATTTACCATGTAGAGCGCATACTTACCCACCTCGCTGAAACTGTGACATACGGTACTTGCGATAATTTATGAAAAGACACAAACGTTGTACGGCATTAATCTGCCTACTCGTAAAAATCCACAAGAACATATCAAAACCCGCCAACGGGATTCACAAGTAGAGAGGATGAATGCCATTGCCTTTGAAAATATTGCCCTCAAAAATCACCCACACAGGCACACACGCACCGCGATTGTCCAGTCCGCGAATGTTCACTTAACTGCACACACGCACCACGATTAGTTTCCTCGCAAATGTCCATGTGTTTACGCATCACGAGTGTCCAGAAAAATATGCTTACAGACATACACAATAGTTTTCACCGGAAAACTACACGCACCGCGATTGTCCATCCATCGTAGTGAATTCGCCTGCATATACCACTTCACACCACGCCCACAATAAGCACTTAACAAGAGAAAAAAACAATTCTGAAGAACCTAAGCTAAAGCTAAAACTTAAACTGAAACTGAAACTAAACCTAAAATTAATCTACAGCTCTAACTAAATTCAAACGCAGACTGCTTTCTACAATAGAAATACTTCTCACCGATTGCAGTCTGTGCTCGCGTTGACGACAGTCATCAAACTGAGGAGATCTTGGCCAAATCCCTGCGCGAAGGAAACGAAAAATGTTACGGATCAACAACCCACATACAATGTATCGCTACATATTCGTCAAGTCACGCAGGCGATGATAGACAGCTTATGCGATAAATGAAATTCTTTATTCTTCATCGAATCAATAGGTATGGCAGTGACACCAATGGATTCCCTATGTTTTTCCGATGAAAATCATACCAAATGTAATGTAAATCGGATTACTTTTAACGAAGCTAATTTTACATGAGGCCCACGTGTGCCTGTCCTGGAGAATCACAGCTGTTTCGCACGGCCAGCCAATGCCCCCGACGCGACCGTTCCTCGCTGAGTTTCGTGGCCTCCGACCGCGACGCTCGAGCCAGGAGGGCCATACAATGTTGCGGACTAGAAAGCGACGAATATGAAATTATTCTGCATTTCTCATCAGATCTTTGCGAAAGTGGCGTCAATCGATTCCTCATGTTTTCAGGATGAAAATGGCTCCAAAAACGACATAATGCGGACCATAATTAAGGAAATTACATAAAAAATTGATTTGCATAATGGAAAATGAACTTCGTTAAAAATAGGAAAAACATAAGGAATCCATTGGTGCCACTGCCATACCTATCGATTCCATGAAGAATAAAGAATTTAATTTATTGCATAAGCTGTGTATCATAGCCTGAGCGACTCGACGAATATGTAGCGATACATTGTATGTGGGTTGTTTATCCATAACGTTTTTTGTGTCCTTCGCGCAGGGATTTGACCAAGGTCTCCTCAGTTTGACGACTGTCATCAACGCGAGCACAGACTGCAATCGGCGAGAAGTATTTCTATTGTAGAAAGCAGTCTGCGTTTTTGAATTTAGTTAGAGTTGTAGATTAATTTTAGGTTTAGTTTCAGTTTCAGTTTCAGTTTTAGTTTTAGCTTTAGCTTAGGCTTTTTAGATTTCTTTTTTTTTAGGCTTTATTCTGTGTGTGGTGTGTGACGATGTGTGTAGTGGTGTGTGTAGTGGTGTGTGAAGTGGTGCGTACGGACGAATTTTCTACGATGGGAGGACAATATTCGTTCATGGAGCTCGCAGACATGCTCATGTGCTACGGTGAAGCGAAGGGTAGTGCTCCTGAAGCAATTCGCATTTATTGCCAAAAATATTCAAGGAGAAATGTGCCTGATAGAAGGATATTTACCAGACTGGGGGACGTGATCAACGAGATCCGCACCTCGAAGAGAGAGTGTTGCGGCGAATTGAGGAAAACCCTTATACCAGCACACGAAGAATCGCAGCAGAGGAATGTGTAAGCAGTACCACTGTCTGGAGAATCTTGAAAGACAGGCAACTGTACCTGTATCATTTGCAACGGGTGCAGGAAATAAAAGAGGGTGATTTCGAGAACCGCTTCCACTTTTGCACGTGGATGATGGAAATGATTACAGCCGATGAAGGCTTCCTATCGAAGATATTGTTTACAGACGAAGCAAACTTCAACCGAAATGGCAGCGTTAATACACGTAATTCTTACGTCTGGGCAGAAGAAAACCGTCACGCGCTGTTAGAAATAAATACCCAGCGCCAATTTTCGACGAATATTTGGGCAGGAATTCTTGGCGACAAGATTATTGGTCATGTTGTTCTCCTTCTTCGCTTAGGAGGCCAAGGATATCTAGAATTCTTGCAGACACAATTGCCTGCTCTATTAGAAGACGTACCATTGATTGTGCGAAGAGACATATGGTACATGCAAGACGGTGCTCCAACACATTACGCGGTAATAGTACGCCAACATTTAAATGCATACTTCGGAAATAGATGGATTGGACGAGCAGGACTTATCGCTTGGCCTGCTCGGTCTCCAGATTTCAATCCCCTTGATTTCTTTTACTGGGTACATATGAAGAATTTGGTCTATTCAACGTCCGTGGCCACGCTGGACGAATTAGAACAACGAATCCAGTTTACATCGGGGATAGTGCAGAATGTCATGGGCGACTTCCGACAAGTACGCGAAAACATTTGCAGAAGAATGCAACTGTGTCTTCAGGAGAATGGTGGTTACGTTGAACATCTTCTGTGAGACAATATTTTGTGCGTGAACACGTAGACTCTCGCAGACGGGACAATCGCGGTGCGTGAACTCATGGACACTCGTGAGTAAACTACTCGCGGTGCGTGCGTGTGGAATTAAGTGAACACTCGCGGACGGGACAATTGCGGTGCGTGTGTAATTAAGTGAACAATCGCGGTGCGTGTGTGCCCGTGTGGATGATTTTTGAGGGCAATATTTTCAAAGGCAATGGCATTCACCCTCTCTACTTGAGACTGTTGGGCGGGTTTTGATATGCCCTTGTGGATTTTTACGAGTAGGCAGGTTTATTGCCGTACAACGTTTGTGTCTTTTCATAAATTATCGCAAATACCGTATGTCACAGTTTCGGCGAGATGGGTAATTATGCGCTCTACATGGTAAATCCGTCGCGCGTTCGCCACTACTGCACGCACCTTGGCTGGCCTGCCTCGCGCGGCCCGCTGCCCGTCGAGTTGCTGTTATTCAGGCTGATTCAGGCGCTCCAGACGCCAATCTTTAACCATCGATACTTAATAAACGAGAAGCATTTACCGCAATTTCGTCATTCTTAATTTTCGACTTATATTCGCCTGTAGAATCACCCCCAAAGTATTGACTATAGGTAGAGTAACACCCTGTATAAATAAATATTTTATTCAAAATACTTGGCGCTGCTCTCCGAATTGGTGTTGCTAAACTGAATAAATGTGAATAAATTGCATTAAATACTTTTTCTTTCTTTCTTGTCTCACAGTCAGTGGTGTCTTGTTTTGTTTTATTTATTAACCAAGGCAATTCACATTTTTTTGGTTTCGCAGCGCCAAGTATTTTGAATAAAATATTTATTCGTATTAAAATATTTATTTGTATAAAAATATATCTGCTTAATATGATTTAATACATGTTACGTCCTGAAGGGAGTAGTATAGCAAGGGGGATTCTAACCCAAATTTGAGTTTCAAGGTCATGATAAGAATTCCCCCCTGACCTTGAAATCCAAATTTGAGTTTGAAAATTTTCGAAATTTGGTTTTTGGGGGGGGGGGCGCTGTGGCGGGGCGGGCGGGCGCGGATGAGGTCATAGAGATGGCGGAGTGGTGGGGGTATAGCGCGAGAACTGATATTATCGAATCGATACCGAATTGATATCGAACCGATACCGAAGTGCATCGAGGAGGAACCGCGGATGAAGTGCTACTCTGGAGCGTGGTACAAACTGTTAGTACGGAAGGAGCGTGGTACAAACTGTCGGTAAGGAAGGAAATTATTTCATTTTAAGATATTAATATAAATGAAAAAACGGAATCTCGGGCGACGGGGCTCAAACCCAAGACCTCTGCGGTACGAGTCAGCCGTCTAACCAACTCCCCCAACGCCAGCTCTCTGACATTAGTCTTTCCTCAATGGTACATATACCGAGCGTAATAATTTATTTTCATCGGATGATGTCGGGCAATGTCGGCTTTTTACGTGCAATCTATTGGAGGAAGGAGGTACATCGAAAGAGTTAGACAGAGATAGCACTAGTTAGTGGTACAATCGTATGCATTCTAAAGCTAAATTCTGAGAGAGGGAAAGAGACAGCACTGGTATAATCACAGTTCTTCTAAAGCTAAAATTTTTCAAAATGTTTTTTTCAATCTTAACGTCGCAGCATATCGCGCGATCTCGCGTAATTTGAATCCTCTGGAGCAGCCGTGCGGGATGATATCATTTTCACGGCGCAAAGAAGGCGCGGATCATAGAATTATGCGGTGTCAGCAGAAATTTTATTCCATACCAACAGACACTTTTTTTCCCCAGCGCAGAGAAATAATAATAATTTTGAAACGTCGAATCTTAAAAGTATGTGGTGAGGAGAGAATGAGGGTAAATAAAGTAGAGACATAATATATGTTTAAGAAATATATGTCTATATTGTTACATAAATAAAAAAGAATATAAATAAAATATAAATAGAATATAAAATATAATATGAATATAAAAATATAAAAATACAATATAAAAAAGATAAAAAAGATAAAAATATAAATAGAAAAATATAAAAAATAGAATATAAATATAAAAAATACAAAATAAAAGAAAAAATATATATAAATAAAAAAGAAAATATACAAAATGAATGAAAATATACAAAATGAAAGAAAAAATATATAAAATAAAAGAAAAACTAATAAAAATATAAAAAAGAAAATAAAATTGACAACTAATAAAATGGCGACGGTTGTGATGGGGGTTAGGGGGGGGGGGGGCGGCGACGGCGATGGTGATGGTGAGGGCCACAGTGGCAATGGCGGCGATCGGGGCCGCGGAATCTGATATGGGGCCCACCTCGGCCCAACCTGCAGCTCCTGTTGCCGCGCGGCCATCACGGGGCCAATTACCGGCCCCGACCGCTGCATCCCCACCTCCAGGGGTGCAGGCTGCGGCAATTCCTAGAACATACACACAAATATCGATATAACACGGATACATTAAACGCAATAAACATCAAATGCAAACCAACACCAAAGTATTGCATATCCGCGGCGGAGGCGACGGCAGCGGCGGCGACGGTGGCGAAGGCAGTGACGGCGGCGAAGGCGGCGGCGACCAAATCTGGTGACCATTGGGGTGATTCAGGTGGCGAGTTCTACCATACAGAAACCCGCGATATAATATTTACGACCGCGGGATCGAACTCGATTTCACCGGTGTAACGTTCTTGAACGAGACGTTGCCGTTAGTTACAGGAGATTCCACAAGTAGAGCGGTTTACCCGTGGTATTGTGGGATTGGTTCGGGTGGCGTGCGATAAAGAAATGAGTTTCACGAAACTAGAGTCCTTCTTTTTAACGATAGGTAACAAAAATAGTTTATTCAAAAATGGTTTGACCCTAGGTCGAAATGGAACATATAATACGATTCGGAGTCGTGAGAACTATTACGATAAATTAATATAATTGAACGTAAGGTAATTGCGTTACGACGTATCGGTCGGTATTTAAAGAATATCGTTTTAATTTAGGTTTCGATGCGGGGTCGGTAATAAAGAGTATTATTTCGCTTTTAACGCTAAGTCGATAATAAAGAACCTTACGCTAGTTAATGTTAAAGATTCGGTTCTAGATCGTTTAGTTGAACATAAGATTTCGACGCTAAGTCGGATTGAGAGACTAGAAATGACGCTTGGTCTATTTGGTATGTTTAAGTTGAGAGTTCGAGAGGATTCCTTCTCTTCGATTTGGAGTTGCTTCCTGTTGCCTATTATCTTGCTCACGCTTTCTAGGATGGTAGCTGAGTGCTAATGAAAGCGATCTCAGATGGTAGCCAGGTAGCCGGTTAGGGCGTCCCCAGATGGAAGTTGAATTCGGCGGCTTCCTTCCCTCGGATTGGTAATGTGCTTCTGGTGCCTATCGGCTGGCACCACGCTTTACAGGATGAGGTGTAAGGGCTAGTAAAAGCGACCTCGAATGGAAATTTAGGGGCTAGTAAAAGCGACCTCGTATGGAAGTTGGTGTTTAGGACGTTGATTTAAAATGGACTTCCTTAATTTCGCGAGACTGAGGGGCTAGCTAAAGCGACCTAGGTCTGTTTGGTTCGGTGGCAGAACCAAGTAGACTCTGCTGCTGGCGGGCCTCTATTTATACCAGTTTGTGATACTTGGCCCGCACCAATCACTCGCTGCGCGATCTCGCGCACCAATTAGAATTAGCATCCGGTTCGCGCCACTCGCGCACTACACACGGATTATTCGGCGTCCGGTTGATCGTGCGGTCTGCGCACGCGCACTTGGTTCACTAGCGCCACTCGGTTCACTGTTTGAATAGGCGGCTAAACACATGCGTTGCCCATCACTAGTTTGATTCGCGCGCTGTTTGAACACGCTCTCACATGCGTGGTATACTATCTTAGGTATAATATAAACGAAATAAACAATATGTGTGCAAACAAAAGGAAAAATTTGTGGCGGTAGGTAGCGGTACGTTACACCGGTTAAACGCGATAAATGTAAAAAAATATTTTTGTGTACATACCTCGGGGCCGCACTCCGGGGCTATCCGCGTTAGTCCCATTTTCACAAAAACTGTCCCGAATTCAAAAATCTCTGTTCCTAAACAGTGTATTGAGTTTGGTCACGGTTGACAGACAACTGGTCTCGCTGCATCTCCAAGCTCCCGCATATAGATCTATGCCTAAAACTTTAGGTATGTTTCCATGCAACTGCAACTGCATAGCTTTGCAAAGTAAGAAGCCTTTGTGCTCCACCTGCATATTCGCTGACCATCCTTCAATGCATCGTCTTCGAATTATTCACTGACCACCCTTTCCTTTTTCTTCTTCGCACTAGTCTTCTTCCCCTACTTCTTTGGACACATCATTCGACAAGACCATGTCACGTGAACATGTATCGAACGTCAATCTAACCACTTTGATCCCGTATCGAACGTGTATCGAACGTGAATTGAACCACTTTGACCACGTATTGAACATCTAATGTACCAGACTGAACGTTATCGAACGTGTATTGAACCACTTTGATCGCATATCGAACGTGTATCGAACGTCTATCGTACCACTTTCAACGCGTATCGAACGTCAACCGAACCACTTTGAACATGTAATGAACGTGTATCGAACGTCTATCGTACCACTCTGAACGTGTATCGAACATGTATTGAACCACTTTGATCATGTATTGAACATCAATCGGACGTCTATTGTACCACTTTGATCGCGCATCGAACCACTTCTACATAATAATTACAACCATCATCTTAATATAGCGTACATCACATGCAGGAGGTTGGGGATGGATGAAGAAAAAACATTTATCCATTAAAAATTGATTATATTTATTTATGCATTTCTCTCTGGTGTTTAGACAACCAGTTGAATATTTTAAATACATTTTGCAAGGCACAGTGCTTTGCGTGTCTACCACATCGCAAAGTATTAACTACATTTAGCTTATTTAGAGATATGATATCCTCGTAGTCAATGTCCAGTGTCTCGATGATCACGTCCGCTCTCGTATTTTCATCGAGGAAATCCGCAAGCCAGTCGCGTTTCTGCAGCCCTTTAACGTATACGATATGGGATGCGTCTTTTTCATCGATCGCATCAGCAACAGCTTTCGTAATTAGCTGTTTAGCCATACTGTATGGAACGTCTCCATCTTCCCACCGTAGTCCATGATGTTTTGCCACCAACCACCGGATACTTGATTTGTCTGATTTCGTAAGAAGATATTGGGGCATCGATCTCCCAAAAATAAAGTGCGAGAGAATTGTTCCCTTTCGTAGGACACCAACTTCCTTGACGACAAATCTTCCATCAACGATGAACACTTGCAGGTCAACAAATGTCGGTATGGCCATTATCGGTACAATTAAGAGGTCCACTCGCTTCCAAGACAGACGGGAGAATGCGATCTTTCTCGTAAAGCATCTCGATTTTCACGATGAAATTTTGTACGAATTTTACACAGGAGAGGGCGGGCAAGTAGCGTGACAATTTAAGTGATTTTGCGCACCAGGTTTGTCAGCGAATTGTATTCAACCACCCGGTCGTGCAGAATCAGACAGTAGGCTGTAGTATTTGCAGGCACATTCTCTTTACATTCGAATGCGCACGTCCACGGTACCATTCTTGATCGACTCATTTTATCGCGAGCAATCAATCACGACGAGCGGGCCAAATTATAAAAATTCGGCCACTGTGAATAATGCCTCGTTGCAACTATATCCATAATACGATTTACGGAATTGCGTATACATATGAAACAAGATGGCGTGCCTATTCTTGTCAAAGTCCAAGTTCAAGTCATCGTACGGGTAAAATTCCGAGTTGAGAAAAAGTTTTAGATTGATCAGTTTGCAGTTGTCGAGCTTAGTAACATCTTCGCTCATCACATCCTTTCGATTAGTCTGTAGACCAAAGAAAATACATCGCGGCTTCTCCAGCTGCGCAGATGCCTTCACGGCCCACGAATGCTTGGTCGTGCTCTGTAAGAGAGGATACTCGTACAGATCCCACGATTGAAAACAAATGCTTAGGTTTTGTCCACTTTCCAAAGTATGTAGCAACGATAGCTTATTAACGTCGTTCAGCGTCACATGGGGCATCCGCCATTGCACTTTATGTAATTCAATTTCTGGTTCCAACATCGGCGATCCTATTAGAGAATTGTTATCGTTGCGCGATCATATTAAAATCAATTCATGACGCGCATTAATAATCACGCGTTTGTAGTTCTCGCAAAATCCCAGCAAATATTTGAGCGGGATACAAAAATTGAAATGATTGTTCAATATTGGCCTATCGCGTCGTTTCAAGCCCCATCCTGCATTCTCCAAATTATTATCTTCGTCAGATGTTAGCGATACATAGTTTTTAAGCGTGCTAGTTATTCCAACGTTTCTGTTGCGGTCAATCTCCACGCCATTCAGCTCGTATCGAATCTCAACAAATAAGAACGCCACGCAATTATTTCCCAACGTTACCGTTATGAATCGTTTGGCTTATTTATCTTCAATTTCCCCTCCACGTGGAGGAAACTGTCACATGGGAATGCGAATAAATCCTGCCGTTGTATGTGTATTTTTTTTTAATCGCTGTAGCCAACCGTCGTGTTGACGCATGGGTTGTATGTATGAGTCTCCAGCTTGACGATGCGATTATCAAACGTCGGCTTCCCTTCAATGCTTAGAAAGTCAACCATTTTTTAACTTAAATGCGCACAATGAATCCCAGTGATTTCAAAAATGCAATGTTCGCAGCACTGAGCCTCTTCGTTTTAGCGTGATCACAACTGTTGCGGTTGTTGTTGTTGTTGTTGTTGTTGTTGCAAACAATTTCGCTCGGATGAACCGGGTTTCTGATGTCGTTCAACACAAGCATCTCTTTCGTTCGCACCACGCGTATTATCGTCGTCGCCGCCGTACCTGTAGTCTGATGGTAATCTCTTCACCTCGAAAATCGAGCAATCGTCCACAACACGAATCGTTAGATCCGTAATGACCCGTGCGGTGATCGGAAAGTAAATGTTCTGTGCGGGCGTTTCCGATATCTTATATCCTGGTGGAACCCTCGGAGAAAATTCATGTATCGTATGTACGTGCTTCCCATTGTTGTACGCACCAGCGGTCACGCTACATTCCACGCAAATAATATTTACGTTCATGATATTAATTGGATCGTCCGATTCGTGCCACCGTCCAGGTTCTAATACTCGATTCGTCGAGAATCCCAGTAGCGATCCAATGTTATTGGACTTTGTAAAGTCTACGGCGAACGAGCAGCATAGCTCGCTTTTCATGGTGTTATTGTTAGACCGCAACACTATTGGATACTTGTCGTCATCATTGCCACCGAGATTTTGAGGATACCGCTCGAGTAATCGCTGTTTCAAATACTTGGCAATAGCATCTAGTTCGTAGGACCCGTGGGGAATCGCAATGTATTTACGAGTGATGTTGTTGTTAGTGTCATAGTTTACGGCGAAGTAGAATTTATCGTTACTCAAGTCAATGTTCGGTATCGTATGATAAGTTTCAAAGGTTGTTAGACCAAGCTCGTAATCATCGTTGCTCAAATCTATGGGCGGAAAGTAGCTTACCGCGAGGGTGCTACTCTTGCCGGTTAGAGTGAATGTTAACGACATATTCCGAGCTGTACTGCTCGACTAGTACTGAATCAGAGTGGCGGGAAGTCAATCCTTAAATTTGGTGCCGATCGTCTGTAAAAAGCGTAGACACAGTTGTCCACAGTTGCTCTGATTTTACTGCTGATAAGAGGTTCTATTGTATTCAATCTTCACAGCATCTTTATCCAGATATTGCACCAATTCCTTGGGCGGTCGAAGATTTCCAAAGCTGTCGAAATATACAGCTCGACACCCTCTCTTCGCATACGCCACCCAATGAGTCCCCGACCCCTCGACGTTGTCCAAATTTACGATGCCGCTCTCGTTTCGTCGTACTCCTCCGGCAGGTAGCGCATTACGCATAAAAACACCCCTAAAAAATGGAATACGCATACGTTTTGCCAACTCCGCCAATTGCACATCTGTAGTTACGCCCACAGGCATTTTTATTTTCTTTCCGGCGTTTTTTTTTTCGTTTCGATATTCCCTGTCCGCGCTTGTATGGCGCGAGATAAAGTCCGCGACCTTCCATGGAGCGATTATGACGCTGCATTTCCTGCAGCTGATGTTGCGCCGCCTTATTATCGTTTACGGCCTTGGCGATCCCCGCCGCTCCACCAGCTAGTGATTCGAGAACACCTAGCAGCGGGAGAAGTGGTAATATAACACCCCGTTTTGCCACCGGAAGAATCCGCTTTTGCGGTGCTCTCTTTGCAGTCCTTTTGCGAGTTTTCATCCCCATTCCGATTTTCGTCTTGGCCTTCATAGCTGCCCAAACAGCTGTAGCAGCGCCTCTTTCGCCCAGAGTCGAGTCTCGCGCAACGATGCGTTTTCGCGCTTTGTCAGCGAGTACGTTATCTGCCGCGTGCCTTTCACTGAGAACGTTGCTGCGCGAATACGCTATATCGTGTTCGCGACACGCTGCGTCCAACGGATTGATACCTTGATCGCCTCTAGCCAATCGTTTTGCCAGACGAGTGCCTGGACCACAAAACTGGTATCCCGGGATATGTAATTCGACAGGTAGCGCGTTTATCGCCCGATTTAACAATCCGCAACCTTTCTTTACTCTCGTCAGCGACATTCGCCACAGTTTTTAATCAGTGGTGCTAGACCGTCGATATGCGTTCGCTGCCAAGGGCGATTATAATGTTCCAGACACCGACGATGCTGCCGAACCTCAGAATAGGCTTTTATATGCTCGGGGAGTCTGTCCCACAACTGATCAATGTGCCTGCCAAACTCGCGCAGTAGAATAATCTTTGGTATATATTTCAACTGCTCAGAGGTTAGGTTTCGAATATCGCAATTATCCGACAGAACGAGAAGCATTTCGAATACTGAGCTGTTTTGCCTCTGCGTGGGCCCATAAATAGGGCGCGTCACCGCTTCGATGTATCAAAAATCATTTTCGCGGTTCGCAGCGAGGATGCGATTCGTGCGGCAACCTGCGGCGATACGCGTGACAAATTTTGACGATAAATCGCAAATGATGTCCTCGAAAACAAGGCGCAGACATGGTAGCATGCTGCCAAACACCATACGCTGCCTCATTTGCGGTCCATCAAATTGTGGAAAGACCAACGTGCTGGTGAACTTGTTGGAAAGTCCTCACGGCGTCCCCTTCGAGAACGTGTACGTGTATTCCAAATCGTTGCAACAGCCGAAATATCAGTATTTGGAGAATTTATTGACTCCGATAGATGAAATTGGCTACTTCACATTTTCGAATAACAGTGACGTCATCACACCGAGCGAATCGCTTCCGAATTCCATTTTTATTTTTGATGACGTGGCATGCGACAAGCAAGATACGATAAGGGAATACTTTGCAATGGGGCGCCACTCGAACGCTGACTGCTTCTATCTCTGTCAGACATATGCAACGATTCCCAAACATCTTATACGCGACAATGCGAATCTGTTGATTCTGTTTAAGCAGGATGGCACCAACTTGAAACACGTGTACAACGATCATGTAAACATTGATATGTCTTACGAGGATTTCTGCGCTTTGTGTCGTAATTGTTGGCAGCTGAAGTATGGTTTCGTGGTGATAGACAAGGATAGCGCGATTTCCAATGGACGTTACAGAAAGGGATTTAACGAGTTTGCCGTACCATGAGATGGTCAATCATTGTCAACACGTCGGTGGGAAAGCAACGTCTGCGGTGCAACAATGATCGATATCGATAGTCTGGAGATTAAGGATCGCGAGAGAATAGCGAAGGAAATTGCAAGAACCAGCGAAGCCATTCGCAAGAAACATCAGGCTTTGAAGACCGCCAAGATGGAGGAAGATATCGCGTTGGAGAGATACTTTAAACCTATTGTCGAACCCTTAAAACATATTGTGGAAAATACCGCAGCAGTAGAAGCTGAAATATCACCGCTGATGAGCACAAACGTTGAAGGGAATGAAACATTAACGCCGGAAAGAAAAATCCTGCCGAAATGGAGCATATCGCGTAAGAGAAAGAGGAAACCACGCACGTCATCGGAGTATTCAGTCGTAACCTCTACACTAGTTCAATCGAAGCGAAAACGGCAGAATGTTGCATCAAACGAATCCCTGGTTCCTCCCACGCCAATAAATACATTTCCCAGTGTACAATTTCTCACAACCAATGATGATGATGATGATGATGATGATGATGATGATGATGATGATGATGTTTTTGAAACTACTCCCGATGAGTCGTTTGCAGCATCTATTAGACAGCAACTTCAAACACCCGCGGGACAAGAAACGTTTCGCAGCCATTTGGGTCCCCTGGGACAAAAATATATGGACGCAATCATAAGTAGGGATAAGGAAACTGTCACAGACACTGTGTATGGCGTATACTTTGGCGATAGTAGAATGATGCTTGGGGATAAGGCGTTCGATATGGACAAGGCTGATAATATAATCATCGATGGTGTAAAATACAGAGGAACGCCCGGCCTTTACGAACTAATTTTCAAGAGAATTCCCGACGATGCTGTATACTCCGATGCCGATAAACAAAAATACAAAAGTATACTGCTGGCGACGAATGCCTACAGACGTGGTCATTCTGCTCATAATCTCATATTAGGCAACAAGGGATACAAGTACAAACATGTAATTGCACCGCTACTCCCTCGCGTATCAACCAATAAAGCAGGGAAAGGTCTAACGGCGCCGCGAGTCATGGTGGTAAATGATAACAAGATCGATTACATGCGCTGGGACGATCCCAACGAGCTTGTGGATCGATACCGTTTGCTGGAAGCGTCGCGTCAGGCGGGCAACAACTCGCACGACAATGAAATTCTGTCGATTGTGGAGGAACTCCACGAGGGAGACTTCATTATAAATAAAACCGCGCACCGATGATGCGCACTGTATGCATTGAGATGCCGATCAACAAATTTGGAGTATCGCTCGAGAAGAGTGGCGCAGCTAGAATGGATTATTACAAATGGAACGGTTTGCTTCGAAATTATATGCGAGACAACGCTCTTTGCGTGACCGGTGCCGACTTTGATGCAAAATCACGCAAGATACGACGCGTAGCTCAACCGGTGGCTGATAGCGATGCCGTCAATAAACTATACGTGGAAAAGAGCATTAAACTTTTGAGAGAGCAGCAGGAAGAATTAGAGAGGAAGCTGATCATATTTAAGAGAGAGATGCTGGCGTTGCAAAACAGCGTTCAAAAGATATCGCAGGCGTCGAATTCTATCCCGCAGCAGCGCTGCGAAGGAGAATCATGCGAGACGGTTGAACTTGTCAACGGACCGATGGGGCGCACATAATGCGCGTACACGATAATTATCGCATCATTCGTGTCAAAGACACATCTGCGATCAAACATGCGACCATCATCGAAATCCAAGAGTAAAGAAAACCATGGCCACAAGAAGCGGCAACTCGTCGAGGAATTGCATACTCCAGCTCGAAGACATTTCCCGCGGAGACGAGTCATAGTGCGCGGATACGATGATCTGTGGCAAGCTTACGTTGTAGAAATGCGTCCATACTCACGATTCAACCAAGGTCGTCACTACATACTCACCGTCATCGATGTGCTGAGCAAGTATGCATGGGCGGTACCGCTCAAGACTAAAAGTGGCGCTGAGGTGGCTAAAGCGTTTGCAAAGATATTTAGAGATCGATATCCGAAAAATTTGCAAACCGATCAAGGAAAAGAATTTTACAACACCGATGTGCAGAAACTCTTGACAAAGCATGACATTAATCATTATTCGACGTATTCGGTGATGAAGGCCTCCGTCGTAGAACGTTTCAATCGAACTTTGAAGAACAATATGTGGAAACTGTTTACGCTCAATGGAACCTACAGATGGATCGATGCGCTATCGCGTCTACTTGCAGAGTATAACGCGCGAAAACATAGAACCATCAGAATGCGTCCTTGCGATGTTACCCCAGCGATCGCCGATAAGCTGCTGACTACCGTATACAGCAACATAAAGATCGCTGCTCCAGCGAGATTCAAGTTGGGCGAGTTTGTGCGTGTGAGCAAATTTAAAACCATCTTCGATAAAGGGTACACGCCGAATTGGACAACGGAGGTGTTCGAGATAGCCAAAGTACAGGCAACTAATCCCGCAACGTATCTGCTCCTCGATTCCTGTGGAAAACCTGTTGCCGGAGGATTCTATGAACACGAGCTGCAACGCGTCACCGATCCTGATGTGTATCTAGTGGAAAAAGTATTGCGTAGGAAGGGGGATAAGGTATACGTCAAGTGGTTGGGGTTTGATAAATCGCACAATTCTTGAATAAATAAAAATAATGTATTGTAACATAATAATAATAATAATAATACGCGGTTCAATAAATACAATGATACATATACATGTGAACAATTTTATTTTTATGCATAATTCCACCATTTATAATCGTTAATAAATATAATAATTTCTATACATGCGCGAAGAATTTTATTTTTTATGCATAATTCCACCATTTATAATCGTTAATAAATATAATAATTTCTATACATGCGCGAAGAATTTTATTTTTTATGCAATAATTCCACCATTTATAAGAATGAGCTTATAATAAATACAATAATTTCTAATTTACAATGGCACATAATAATGTCCCCAGGGCAGAGTGTCGGTCGAATCGGGTACGATATATCGCTTGTCGTCGTGTGGGCTTAGAGCGATTTTCGATTCCGAAATGGTGTACACTTTGTGCAATTTCGACCGCATGCATGATTGCCTGCGAACCATTTCGATCTCCCTATGCAAACACTGCGCGTAGTCGTCGAAAGTTATCGCTATGACGTTGGTCTTGACGCCTTTCGCCTTTTTCGTATCTTTTTTACCGTCTACGCGGAGTGCATACATTTTCGCTCTAAGGCCTACGAATTCGGTCATTATCGCACCGTTATTTTTGTCCTTCATCAGCCCCGGAACCTTCTTATTTAAGCGCGACATATTATATGGATTTTCGATGGGATAATCGGATGTGTCAAATCTATCGATATTGTGTTTCATGGTCTCGTAGATATCTTCGCATTTAATGTGATAAATGAGACTGTCTGTGTCGGTGTATAGAATTTTGCAATTTTGAGCGTGCAGGGGAGACATGTGCTCGTGGTGAAATTCATACAAACAAATTTTTGATATGTCCAGAATGCACACACCCACGTATATCGGTTTGTTGAATTTCACCTCGAGTTTTCGCAATTCAACAGCTATTAAATTTTCCAAAAAAACACTTCTGCTGTGGAAATTCGGTTTCGCGATCATTGCCTCCGCGCCATATCGCCCTTCCCAATGTGTTAAAAGTTTTACATCCACATGATTTGGCACATTTTCCACAGTTTTACCGAATTCCGCGTTGTTCATCAATTTGTATAAATTCTTTTCAAAATCATTTGTCGCGCTTGGTCTAAACCGCGTATTGAGTTCGATGTAATCGCGGGGCCAGGGGGATTGAGCGAATTGAAGCACGCGGTGTATCTTTGTAATACGAAGACCGTGACGCGTGCACTGCAGCAGGTTGCGGTAATGGATAACGTAACGCTGCTTATCGTATACCGTCGCGAGTAACTTGTCCTGTCTGCTGCCAGTTGGTTTGGCACGTGCGGGCAGAACGGTAGATCGGCATGAGCATTTTTATAATTTAAATTGCACTCCGAATGTGCCGGGCCTCTAAACCGTCCGGATAGATGGTAATGATCGCGAACTCGTATATCGCTAGCCTCGAATGGCTCTTCGCAAATATGGCAATCTGTTGTATTGCGAAATGTCGTCCACTGTTCGCTAGTTAAATCCAACATGGGAACATTACTGGTCAGGACGGGTTTGGCAAAGTCTGCAAAATTTTTCAGTTCTTCGACGAACCATGAAACACAATCCGCGTCGCGGCGACATCGATAGATCGATAGCGATGTATCGTACGAACAATGCATATAATATGCTATGCTGTGCACTTTATGGTGCTGGTACGCGTGTAATTTATTATTACCCCTGCGATTGTCCTCCGTTTTCTCGATGATGCACTCGAGATCTGCGTACACCACGAAGGGGAGCCGCTCCTTCCTGCAGTGGTTGCCGAAACTGAGCAAGTTGTTGCCTTCGCTGGGCAGCAGAATGGCGCAGTCGTTCATCTTACTGCAGTCCAGCGAATGAAGCTCCAACTTCTCGGCAGATCCGAAGTAGTGCATGCATCTGTAAACCCCAAATTTTTTTTTATTTAATTTGTTTCGCGAGACATTTCAACATTTCATAAGTTTATATACGTACCGATCACAGATGAATTTCTTTGCCTTGTGCTTGCTCAGCTGCATGCCCACCAGCCTGGACAAGTCCTTGATTAGCACAAAGTGCCCTACATTGCCGAGCTCTTTATTCGGCGTGTAGAGCAGGTTGACGTGCCGATCCCTCTTTTGGCTGGTGAGGCGCAGTGGGAAGACTGTTGGCCCTTTCTTCTCCTCGAAGCTGTACACATTGATGGAGACGTTGTTCAGCCGTTCAAACTTCCCAATCTGCTCCAGAGACATTGGAAATTCAATGCCCTGAAGATTTAGTACTGAAGCATACTCGGGGTATGAACTTGGGCGATCGGCATTTCTTTCCGCGGGATGAAGAGCGGCGACCACTGACCATGCGAAACAGGCGTTGTCCGGGGATTGCACGCTAATTGTCGCTTTCTTCAGCGATATTTCCCGCGGCAACTTGTAGTGACACCCTGCGCACAGCGGATTGTACTTGTTGACATTGACGGTCAGATTCAGAATTCTCGTCAATGCCCATCCGCTGTCGCGTTCCTGGAACTCTTCAGCGATGCCAGGGTTGGTTCGATGACGCATCGTTGGTACCACACCTGCAGATCGGATGTATCGAAGAGTTCGCAGTTTCGGGTATTCATGCTTTTACAAGCATGCTTGTCACCTGCCATAAATTCGCCGTTGAACACCGTGTTCACTTTGAGGTTCCGATGTTTTCTCAAAGGACCCCGCACATGCTCCAACACAATGGCCGCCGCATCCTGGAGGAAGTTGCGCGGTTCGATGTAATTCGAATTTAGCACAGCACCAGTTAATACGCGGCTATCGAACGCAGTGTCTATTTCGCGCCACAAAAGTCCCGTGCTCGAATGTCCGGCACCTTCGCGCACGAAACGTCCGCGCAACGAATATTTCAGTCCTTCGAGCTGCGCGATTCGAGCAACTAACGATTGTCGAACACCGATCGATAATCGAGGACGTTTCACTCGGCTGTGTTCTTCCAAAGATTCGATACACTCGTTGCACCGTTCTTCCCACGCGAGGTATTCTTCGCGTGAAATCAATCGTGCAGATTGATCTTGCAGTGGGCGTTCCACTTGCGCGAATTTTTCCATGATCGTAAATGGAACGTAAATGTAATGTATTATCCGCGCAATGTGTTTCAACGATTTGAGGCTTTGTATAGTTTAGAGCATGCTTTTATGGTTGCTACCACGATTTAGTATCTCTGTCTAACTCTTTCGGTGTTCCCCTCCTTCGAATGCATTGCATGCAAAAATGATGATCGGTCCCAACATTGTTCGATGCAGTTTCTGCTGATATCGCATTATTCTTTCAATGATTCACGCGTATGACGAATTAGCGCGCAAGATCACCCGACACAGTTTCTGCCAACACCGCATAATTCTAGGATTCGACGCTTCCAAAAGTATTATATTACATTTAGCACGGGTCAAGACTTTTATTCCGGTAAGATTGAAAAACATTACGAAAAAATTGGTGGCTTTAGAATAAAATGTTGTGGTGGGGGGAAGCAATTACGCCTGTATTTAAGCCGGCTCCCAGACGTTATTCCATCAATCGCTCTGTAGCTTCAGTGACTTTGATGGATCAGGCAGCGCTACAAAAATTGACCAATAGCATTAATGAAATATTCGCTGGGAGCCCAGATTATTTCGTTCCAATCATGAGAGATGATGGCATAGCTCCATGTGGGGAGAATATTTATTATGACAGGTAAGACTTATTTTCACATATTCTCACAATTTTTTATGTTTATTCCTGATACGAGCGGACAATTTCATAGCTTTGATTGTTCTCTTAGTCCGCGCCGAGCATCGCGTATCATGGTCAGGAGATACGCATTAACATCCGTGGGTAGCAAGTATTTGGAAATTGGAATCAACTTAGGACCTATGGCCGATGTAGAAGTTCTTCTCGGTGACAATCATGGGAATCATCTCATATTACCATGGCATACATGGAATCTGCTATTCGACAGCCTTTCATCCATCGAAGAACGTGCACAATTGTCTGAACCTGACTCGATGCAGGTTGATGAGTTAATATTGAAATTTGTTCGGATCTTTGATTCACCGATTGTAAAGATGACAATATGTGATAATACACTGTATTTCAAACCGAATACAGTATCATTTTTATGTAATCTTGAGCCATGTGTAAGCTATGTGTATCCGCGGTTGCATCAAACTGCGGAAGATGTGAGAGTAAAATTTGAATGTTTTGTTAACGTGTTGCAACAGAGCGGTGTTGCTTGCGAAACATTAGATACGCGTCGTGCTGCTAAAATCATACGCGATAGCGAATATTACGACGAGGAGTATCTCGTAGATTGCGAACTGGTAGCATGTGCCATCAGTGATATTCTGGCTGATGCTCGTAGGAAGAAAAAATGTTAAATTATTATTCTATTTTACATGCTTTAATTTTAAAATAAATTTCTTAAACTTATATTATTTCTCCATTTTATTTACCCCCCTTCTCTCCTCAATTCTAAGATTTGACGTTCCCAAAAGTATTATTTTTGCTGACACCGCATAATTCTATGACTCGAGCCTTCTTCGCGCTGCCAAATGATGCCATCCCGCACGGCTGCTCCAGGGGAGTCAAATTACGCGAGATCGCGCGATACGCTGCGACGTTAAGATTGAAAAAAACATTTTGAAAAATTTTAACTTTAGAATGCATGCGATTGTACCACTGCTGTCTCTTTCCCTCTCTCAGGATTTAGCTTTACAACTATGTAGTGCCGTCTCTTTCCCTCCCCGAATATGCGATTTGTAAAACGTCGCTCGAAACAATTTCTGATAAATTATTATTTCTCTGCGCTTGGCGGTTCGCTAGATCGGTGTGGGCCAAGGGTGAAAAAATTTTCGGGGTGGGCCAAGGTCGTTCCCTCCCTCGGTTAGGTATGAAAAAATTTCGGCTGCAGGTCATTCCCCCTCTGAAAAAATTTCTGACTTCGGGGCAGGTCTGGAGAGGTCTCCGCGGCCGCTCGGCCTGGACTGATCCCCTCCACGATTACGGCTACCCCCACTCCGCGGCTCGTGCGCGCGCAACCAGTCTTCCACTCCCCGCTGTCCCCGCGCCTAAAGTTCCCCCCACCGCACTCCCTCGCGCGCCATCACTTCCACCCGCCCCCGCGCTCCCCTCAGAGGACCTGGTCCAGAACCCGCCTAGCCTTACTACTTAATACATATACATCGGCAATGCGGTGCACATGGTTTGTTTCATAGTTGTTAAACTTGCGTAAAATTTATCTTTAATTCTGTCCTGTGATAAGGTTGTTCATGACTGTTAATGGTGAACCTTTCTAATTTATAATATTAAAAATTATCTGAAGGCTATGCAAATTATCTTTGTAATAACCAGAACTGGCAAAATATTGGGCCAATGTTAATGCAGTGTAGGATGGGACCACCGGGACATCGCATAAATAAATTATTATTAACCATAACTGGCAAAATATTGGGCCAATATTCATGCAGTGTAAGATCAGATCACCAGGGCATCGTCCCCTTTCGAATAAAAGAAAGATCATCGAAATCGGTTCATATGCTGAGGAGTTATGCGGGGACAAACAGAAAAAAAAACAAGAAAAACATACAAACGGGTCGAAACTATAACCTCCTCCTTTTTGAAGTCGGTTAAAAAAAAAAGTGAGATCCCCATAAAAAACTTCAAAAAAAGTAAAAAAATTACGCCAAGTGCATGAAAAAGTCAAGGATGGAAAAGAGTGTTATAAAATAAATCACAAAGAAATAGAAGATAATAATAATTACAATATAAAAAAAAATGTGAAATCAAAATGCGCTGCAAGTACATAAAGGTGCTTTGTAATAATCACAGACATTTTAATAATGTGAATATAAAATGTAACATCTAGACATTTGCCTAGATCTCAGCAGCCTGGAAGTCAAATACTTAGCGTGGCCAGGCAAGGTCAAAGTGTCGATGAATAAGAATTATTTAAAAACACAAAATAATGAAACTGTATTCATATTGGCAGAGTTTTAACTTGACAAAGTATCTGAAAGCTTGTGAGAGGAAAGGTATCGGTGTCGATGAATGATCTTAGAATTATTTTAAAATGCAATATAATGAAAATGTACTCATATTGTCAGAGTTTTAAATTGACAAATTATTTGAAAGCCTGCGAGAGAGAAGGTATGGGTATTGATGATCTGAGAATACCTTGCGTGGCCACACCAAGTATTTGACTTCCAAGCTGTAAACATCTAGGCAAATGTCTCGATGTTACATTTTACCTTCACATTATTAAAATGTCCGCGATATAAATAATGGAATGTATGAACACAGCATTTTAGCTGTGTATATGTAGTTGTATCATCTTAAGCGCAGTTGGAAAGCACCTTTATGTACTTGCAGCTCATTTTGATTTCACATCTTTTTTATATTGTAATTATTATTATCTTCTATTTATTGTGATTTATTTTATAATACTGTTACGTCTCGCGGTCGACATAATTGAAATTTAATGTATAACAAGCGTAACAGAACATTTAATAGAAGTAATACAGTAACGGGGTAACGGAATACAAGTTCAATAATCTGAGACGGCAATAAAGAGACTCATGTATGAAAGAAGCTAATTCCCTTTAATTCACGAAAAAAGTTCTCACGCAAAGATTGTGAAATCATCTTTGCTAATTCCAATTGTACCTTTAACCCTTTAATTCGCGAAAAAAGTTCTCACGCAAAGATTGTGAAATCAACTTTGCTAATTGCAATTGTATTCTCGTTCTCCGTTCGAACACTGATTCCTCTGTCACTTTTTATACTTGACATTCCTTTATTGGCCACAAATCAATTCAGTGCTCAGATTTTCAGCTTCGGTTTTAAGGAATTAGCGGGCGAGGCCTGTAGTTGACACAAAAACTTTTATAAGAGGGACATCTTCTGTTAAAAATGTCGTATGAACATCGTTTTACGATGGAAAATAATAAAAACTTGGTAGAGACTAATTTAAACGAATCAAAGTCGGTAATAGATTAATAGCACATTCGCCAATCTGCACTAGTGATATGAAACATTTTGTTTTAAGTCGACTTCATAGTTTTTTCTTATACAACGCCCGCTAATTCCTTAAAACCGAAGCTGAAAATCTGAGCACTGAATTGATTTGTGGCCAATAAAGGAATGTCAAGTATAAAAAGTGACAGAGGAATCAGTGTTCGAACGGAGAACGAGAATACAATTGGAATTAGCAAAGTTGATTTCACAATCTTTGCGTGAGAACTTTTTTCGTGAATTAAAGGGTTAAAGGTACAATTGGTATTAACAAAGATGATTTCACAATCTTTGCGTGAGAATGTTTTTAATGTTTTTCGTGAATTAAAGGTACAATTGGAATTAGCAAAGATGATTTCACAATCTTTGCGTGAGAACTTTCTTCGTGAATTAAAGGGTTAAAGGTACAATTGGAATTAGCAAAGATGATTTCACAATCTTTGCGTGAGAACTTTTTTCGTGAATTAAAGGGAATTAGCTTCTTTCATACATGAGTCATGTTTATGGGGGGGGATTTCATCACTTTTTTCATAATTTGTGAATTTTTGTTGTGTTGGTCTTATCAAGTCATAATAACAGCAAACCCAATGGCCACCTATGCTATCAGACCAATTTTCGGTCGCTTGGCTGTATAAAATTTGTATATGTTCTTTCGATTCGTCTACTGGGATTATTGCATCTGGATATTGTAGTAAAAGCGGATCTATGGGTTCATAACCATGAAATTGTCGCAGAATATTGTGAAAATGGCTTATATGCGTGTCTTCTAACCACTCCCCTATCTGAATGATCTTTTCATCCTTTTCTGACAATTCCCTTTTTCTCAATTTCATCGCTCGTGGAATTGCTGTAGAGTTATTTGTTCTCGGAATCAAATGCTTACAAGAACGTTTCAAATCAGTTACTATTTTATCATTCATAAATTTATTCTCATCAGCAAACAGTTTTTTGTTATCCTCAGTCATTATATTACCGTTGGATGGCTGTCTAACATCTACCTTGATTTTTCGATTTCGAATATTTTTGCGTAACCTTTCGTAACATTTTTTCCGTGCAACTTGTAACGGCAAAACTTGTTGAGGAGTTTTAACATTAAGATCTTGCGGAAAATGTTCGAACTGTATTTCTTCCGTAAACAATTTTAAGAGGTGATTTCGCATAAGTGTTGTATTATAGTGAACATTTTGTGGTTTAATACCAAATGCTAATGAAACGGCAATTGCTATAGCCATGACTCCACAATCTCTTGTATTTTTTTGTGGTTGAACCATCGGAAAACGCACGGTTTTTTCCGTAAATGTAATATGAGGATACAATTTTTCTAAAAACAGTTTTTGCTCTTTATGTAATGGATCCGCAAAATTCTGCAGCGTATCGTATATGTAAATATTTGTCCCGTCATAGTAACTGCATGTCCAACAATGTTGTGGACGATGCAAAATTTGAATGTGATCTAAATCTTTCCTAACGGGTTTGATTTCTAAAAGGTTATGTCTAAGATAGGTAGGTCGAATTTCGTAATTAACGACTTTGTAGAATAAGTAAGAAAAAACCGACCTCACCCTTAAATTTGGTGACGCTAACACGGCCAACCTGGCATGCTTCACGCTCTCGAGAAGCATCCATTCCTACAATAGCCACATCTAAAAATTAAGAGGACTAATCCACTCGGTCATTCCTGACACCATACGCAGGCACACATGCGTAATGTAATCGAATGCATCTTGCAGCAGCTCAACGGCCAAGACAGGCACAAACGTGTACCACAACGTATCGAAGGTCAAAACGTACACAGCATGTTCCACAACAAATCAAAGGTCAAGACACGCACAATCGTGTCCCGCCACAACAGCTCAAAGGTCAAAATACACACAAAACGTGTTCCGCAGCAAATCAAAGGTCAAGACACGTACAAACGTGTCCCGCCACAACAGGTCAAAGGCCAAAATACACACAAAACGTGTTTCATAAAACGTTGACAACCAGGTGTCATCCTGGGATTCAAAGCAACACTCAATTGACATCGACTCAGGTCGAACAGTAACAACACATGGTTCAACTGATTTACTATTTATTTTATGCCAGAGATTAAATTCTCACGACCATTACAATAGAACCGTTAATACAGAAACAAAATACCGCGCTAACACGGTTCATCCAACGAGTCAATATCGCCATCTCCTGACCATTCCCCTTTCCAAGGCCGTAAACGATCTTTCGGTACTACCTGAGGTTTACCGCTTTCGCCGAGGATCTCATAACGATCTTTAGCAAGAACTTTTACAATTTTAAAAGGCCCTACAAATTTAGGCTCTAGCTTTGCTCTACGCGTATCACTCAGTCGTACAAACACGGTATCACCTTCTTTGTAATTAACATTAACTCTACGCTTCTTATTGAATCTTTCGTTTTGCTGATCAGCATTCTTCTTTAATCGCTCGAACGCAACATGTCTATCGCGGTTTACATCAATTTCATCATCCGGAGGCGGTAATTGCGATTCTGCAATAGCTGCCGGCCCCGCACTGCGCTCAACGCCGAAAAGCAAACGACCTGGTGTAAAACCCGTGGACTTCTGTACCGTCGTATTTAATGACAATTGAATCTTTGCCAAATTGTTTGGCCATTCCGATGTTTTTGATACTTCAACTGTAAGTAAATTTATCACCGTTGAAACATACCTTTCGGCTTGTCCATTGGCTCGCGGCGCCCCCGTCGCGATGAGATGCAACTCTACGCCGTTTTTAGTTAAAAATTGACCTAGTGGTTTATAAGTGAAATTGGTGCCACGATCACACACTACAATATGTGGTGTTTCGAACAACGTAAGGCGATCTCGAAATGTTCGAAGCATTTCGGGGCCACTCAGAGACTGCAACGGAACTAATTGAACGTACTTCGTAAACGCGTCAACTATAACCAGAATGTGTTTATACCCATCCTTTGATTCCTCAAAAGGCCCAACGCAGTTGCAATGTATTACATCAAAAGGAATTGGTTTCTTTTCTATCGAATGTAAGAGACCTTGTTTCGGGCCTGTATACCTCTTAGCTACCGTGCAAGTAATACAATGCTCTACATATTTCTTAACAAAATTTCGCATAGGCGGAAACCAATACCTCTGAGCAACTCTGTCGAGTGTCTTTTCACAACCAACGTGAGAGTTCTCGTCATGATACATTCTCAATAAACCAATTCTATATCCTGTCGGAATATAGCTTCGATATATTACCCGACCGTTATCCTTACGTATCTTTCTACACAAGATATTATTTCTCAATTCAAAATCGCTGCATATCGCGTCTTTAGGGGTAATTCTATCACACATAACCTTCGTCTCATCGTCATTTCCTTGGGCAACCTCGAGCCACGAACCCTCATGAACTACATTTACTCGATAATCACGACATGGGTTACGACTCAAGTAATCCACGTGTTCCACACATTTACCCTTGCGGTATTCGAGCTCGAACGAAAAATCTTGCAAGAAGATCCACCAACTTGCAACACGCGGCAGCAGATCTTTTTTATTACTCGTTGCCTTTACCGCATTACAATCCGTTATGATTTTAAACTTAATCCCTAACAGATATACACGAAAATGCTTTAGCGCGTTCACTATCGCCAAAGTTTCCAGCTCATAAGAATGATACCTGGATTCCTCAGGGGTCATGCACCGACTATAATAAGCTACTACACGAAAATCGCCCGCCACTTTTTGGAAAAGAATCGCACCGTAACCAATCGAACTGGCATCAGTGTGGAGTTCTGACTCCCGTTCTGGATCGAAAATTATTAGCAACGGATGAGTACTTAATTTATCTAAAATATACTGTCTCGCGTCGTTTTGATCTTTACCCCACTCCCAGGGTTGATTATTTTTTGTCAATTTTGTCACGCACGCGGTACGAACCGAGAATTCCGGTATAAATTTACGGAAATAAGACGCTAATCCCATAAATTGTCGAACTTGTTTCACATTTGTAGGAGGCGGCGACTGGAGCAATGCATTTACTTTTTGTTTGCACGGACGAATTCCCTCAGCTGATATTTCTCGCCCGAGGTAATCGACAGTCGTTTGAAAGAATTTACATTTTTTAATGTTTAACGTAAATCCTGCTTGAGACAGAGCTTGTAACACACGATCGAGTCTCTCTAGACCTTCTTCGATCGTTAGTGAAGGGATTAATATATCATCTAGATATACCAACGCTATTTTATTTCTTAAAGGCCCCAAGGCAGCATTAATAGCTCGTTGAAACACAGCAGGGGCATTCGTCAAACCGAAAGGCATGCGCAAATATTCGAAGTGCCCATCCGGCGTCACAAAAGCGGTCTTATGAATTGAATCCGCAGCAATTTCTCCTGACCATTCCCCTTTCCAAGGCCGTAATGTCTAATGTTGTAAAATACTTCCCCTTCCCCAACCGATCGAGTTGGTCATCAATTAAATGTAAGGGGTAGCGATCTCGTAAAGTTATCTTATTCAGTGCTCGAAAGTCCACGACCAACCTATCAGTACCATCTTTCTTTTTTACAAGTAAACTAGGACTCGAGAACGATGAAATACTTTCACGTATTATTTCATTATATAACAAATCGTCAATAATTACCCGTACTCTTTCGCGTTCGGCATACGACAAACGATAAGGACGATAGTGTATTACCTTGTCCTCCTTGGTTACTATTTTCATTTCGGTCGTCGTGACCTGTCTCGCGTTGTTACCTGCAGCAATCATGTGTTGATACCGTTTCAGTACATCCTCCAGGGGTCCCCGTGCTGCATCATCGACAGTAAGCACGAAGTAACAATGCGATCCGCCCTGCGCTGTATCTTCTACTTCTTTCGGCAACCCTGGTAGCCGCATCAATCTCGTTCCCGTCACGTCAGTCACCATTTGCAGGTCATTATGCTCCAAAATGTTTCTCCCAATGATAACATCTGGCATCATGCCCGAATCTGGCACAACGAAGAGGTCCAACTCCACAGAAGCATGTTCAAATTGAACGACCATTGTTGCACGGCCGATCGTTTTGATGGGTACATTTCCTAACCCATGCTTTGTCGTGATCTGCGGGAGCATTTTGCCGTTAATCCGTTTGAACACCCCTTCCTTGATCAACGAACAATCGGCTCCACTGTCCAGTAAACAGTGAATCATGGTTCCACGCAGGAGAATTGGTGTCAGCATGTGCTTTTCCGTTGTACAAACGTTCACCTCGTTTTTTTTATTTCCCTTAGTGCGAACGGCCCGCTGCTTAACCCAACATTGGGATTCCTCGTGTCCCCTTTTTGCGCAGTAGCTGCAGGTAGACACAGTTTTCCGGGTTGAAGATTCTCTTCCAGACCGGCGGGAAAACCCCTCCGCACTCGTGCTAGGTTTACGCCTTTTGGGACAATCGCTAATCAGATGTCCGTACTCGTCGCACGCGTAACAACGCCGTTTGTATGACCTTTCTGCTACCATTTTCAAATTTCGGTCCCTATATCTACTGTCCCTATTTTTTTCTGTCGATGGCTTTATAAGTTGTGCCATACCAACAATCAAAGCCGTCGTGGTTACAAATTGTCCGTTGGTAATGGATTGTCTTACATTCTGATCCGCTATACCACCGACCACAAGTTCTATATACTCTTCTGGCTTAAATGACACACGCGTTTCTTCAAAGTAAGTCAATTTTTTCCTCGCGTATTGAGCATACGTAGTAGCTTCGTCACTCGTATACGATAAAGCGCGTTGCAAGCGTTCGTGCAGTTTCTTTTCGGAAACGAACACGGCACAAAAGTCATCGCGAAATTTATCCCAATTTCGTGGATTGCCTTTCCATTTCTGATACCATCTTTTAGCCACACCTTTCAGAGCATGTGTGGCCAGAGACAGTCTCTGTTGATTCGTAACGTCCTTAGTAATGTTTACGACCAAATCACACCACACGGCGGCATCATCACCTAAATCACGGCCATCGAACTCCGGTATAACGTCCATCAAAGGATGAGAGCTCGCAATACCCGCGCTAACGGGTGCGGGGACACTCACCATCTTCTCCAACACTTGTCGCAAAATGTTTTCCACACTAAGCGGCGCACCCGCGTGTTCCATGTTAGGTGTCGCACTGGTATTTTCCGGATTAGGCGTCGCACTGATATTTTCCGGATTAGGCGTCGCACTTGTGTTTTCAATGTTAGGTATCACGCCGGTGTTTTCCGGATTAGGCGTCGCACTCGCGTTCTTCATGTTTTTTTTTTCATAATTTAGAACCACAAAAACACGGTTACACAACGCGCGAATAAACAAGACTACCGGGTCTCTTAAGCAAGTCTGAATTAACGAATCCCACTTCTGATGTTAGGAAAATTACCCTCAAAGGTAGAAACGATACCGAGGAAGCACGCTCTAGGACGGTTCTGGGGTAAGTGCCGTGTGGTTCATCACAGTCCTCTTACCAGAAGGCAAAACCTTCCCCACTCCGTGGCCAGATATTCTTTGGCAATACGGCGTCGGGCCGATTGCCATTCCCATAGTCTTTATCTTACTCTAAACAACCAATCCTTCGACACCCGATGGCTACGAGACCCAACGTGGTCATCAGCCATCACCCGTCGCCAGGTCTGTTTAGTCTCACGTAGCCTCTAACAATACCACGCGCAGGCTAAGTCCCTGCCATAAATCCTTAAAGGCAAGCCAGCATGGGGCTATCCGCCACCGACCTCACCCTTAAATTTGGTGACGCTAACAGGTATTTTTATATATTAACTACCTTTAAACTTTATTAAAAGTTTTTATATTCGAGACTTGGCGCACTGCAGCCTATCGAATGATGTTATAAGATAAGGCGCGTATGCAGCCTGTATAAAGTTTACTCGGAATAGCGCACAGCAGCTGACCGAGTGTACTTTATTTAATTTGGAAATATTCCAACCTGTAAAAAACAAAACATTTGTAATAAACACTATTATATATCATACGTATTATTATTCATAAATGTAAAGGTCACTTACAAAATATAATATTTGTACTTTTATTTCTCCTACTGAGAAGAATAGAATGTCCTTCCAGGGGACTTGATACTAAAAAAATACACATTTGAATAGAGAAACAGGTTAGTAAAAATCTGCGCAGACTATTATTTGACTGCAAATAAATCTGTATACATGTATAATGAAACAATAACCCATTCATTGAAAATATGTTCGTTTCATTATACATAGAGCTTAATTAAAATAATAATGAAGCACTTACATGTAAGAAAATAATGAAGATTTTTCGAATGCCAGGACATGTGTCTTTGTCGATACGAAAAAGAATAGAGCTCCAGTCACCCGCTTCGTTTTGTGTTTCGCGCGACCATCGACGAAGTATAGGATAGACCTATCATCATATGGGACTTCGTGTCACCATCGACGAAGTATAGGATAGACCTATCATCTTATGGGACTTCGTGTCACCACCCAAACTGTATTACCGACCCATAAATCGAGGACTGAATTTAGCGGCCTCTGTTCATGAACAGCGTCCAATTCCGGAACTACTCTGAAATGTGTTGAAATGCCGAAAGGTGTGTGCGTGCTTGTATATTGTCGAAGTCATTTTAGCCGGAACTCATTTCGCGCATGTAGAATGAGCTCTTCAACTGTCGCGAGGTCTCTGTTCCCCCACTTTACCACCCAGGCTTCCCTCTCTCCTTGCACCGTTCCGATTCCCTTTCATATACCGGGTAACCAAATAAAACGTGTATTCTACTAAATTCGTGCCATATTACGAATTTATTTATTAGTCGTATTATAATGAACTGTTTGCGGTATTAATATTATGAAATATAACAACAAAGTATGACATATAAAAATAAATTTTATTATACAAAACTTAATAACGGTACAATTTGTATATATTTATAAAACATTGTTTTCGCGTACATACAAGATATCGTTTAATCATCGCACTTTCCCCAGTGATGAAAAATAAGGAAGGAAAGATAAATGAAAATGGTTCACTCTGGACAAAGAAAAATCATCATCAATGTTTATAATGAAAAGAAAGCGCAGTTACCAGAAAAAAAGTATAAAGAAATGATCAATTTGGTTGGAAATACATGCGGCGTGGACTATCCGCTATCGTACCGTCGTCGACAGTTTAAAAGAATTTAAAAGGACGGGGACCGTGAAACGGGTAGACCCGATATAATACAGAAGATGTCGGAAGAGGAAATTGGAGCAATAAGGAAGCATGTGCACGCCTTTTGGGAACGAAGAGAACTACCGACAGTTCCGAAAGTTTTGGCGGCGATCCGAAGAGACGAAAATTTACCACTTATGTCGGAGAGTACGTTACAACGGCTCTTGAAGAAAATGAACTTCAAGTACGAACAGAGACAACGCAAGAGTGCCCTTATCGAGCGGGAAGATATAATTCGTTGGCGCCGAACATTCATCACGAAAATTCGAGAATACAGAGCGGCGGGAAGGCCCATTTATTATTTGGACGAGACATGGGTAAATGCGGCCGACACACGGAAGCGAGTGTGGGTGGACAACACCATAGCTTCGGTATCGAACGCTAGAAAAAAGGACCTGACGATTGGCCCACCTACTCCGACTGCGAAAGGAAAGCGCCTCATCGTACTCCATATTGGATCGGAGGATGGTTTTGTTGAAAATGGCTTGCTGTGTTTTGAATCGAAGACCAAGAGCGCTGATTACCACGACGAGATGAATGCGGCACACTTTTTCGAGTGGTTTAAGCGCACGGTACCATATTTAAAACCAAACGCCGTTATTGTGATGGATAACGCGCCGTACCACTCTGCCAAACAGGAGCGCTGTCCCGTAACGAGCTGGAACAAACCGCAGATAAGAGAGTGGCTTACCAGCAAGGGAATACGAATGCCAGATACAGCACTGAAGTGGCAATTATTGGATGAGGTTCGCAGAATTAAGCCCAATTACGATAAATATGTGATCGATGAATTCGCAAAGGCAACGGGGAGAACTATTCTCCGACTACCGCCTTACCATTGCGACTTGAATCCAATTGAGCTCGCGTGGGCGGTAGTAAAAGGCCACGTAAAAGCCAATAACAAGACTTTCCACCTTGATACAAGTGGGAAAGGTAATACCCGAAATGTGTAACCAGGTAATCGACGATATGCAGGATAATGCGCAGCATCCTTCACCCGATGAAAGTGACCCAGACCACGAAGGTGCGCATTCGGGATTGGCGCCGGATCCGGATTCAGATTGAGACATCTACAAGATTAAATAAAAATCACATTAATTCCAGATTCAATGTCCTATTAGCACACCTAGTTCAAAGATACCATACTTCTCTGGCTGATCCGGGAACTCTGAGTGGTCCTTCCTCAAAAAAGTTTCTGAAAGAAGTACAGAAGTACATAAATATATATACATAAGAAAGATAGATTGAAAGATTGGATTGTTCCCATGAAATGCAGCTTACCGGACTACTGTGCAGTGTGTTTCTCTCTTGATGTTTCAATCTGAATCCGACTCCAATTCCAAATTTGATTCCGGTTCCGGTTCCAAATATGAATATGCACCTTCGCCGTGGTCTGGGTCGTCTTCATCGAATGAAGGATCATCCGCGTTATCCTGCATATCGTCGATTACTTGGTCCAGGTCATATAGTTTATCCTCCACCTTCGTCGTGTGGCGGATAAAATTTGCCCACATTTCGGGTGTTGCCTTTTCCACCCCTTGTATTAGTAGCCGCTTTACATCGGCAAGGTGGAAAGTCTTGTTATTGGCTTTTACGTGGCCTTTTACTACCGCCCACGCGAGCTCAATTGGATTCAAGTCGCAATGGTAAGGCGGTAGTCGGAGAATAGTTCTCCCCGTTGCCTTTGCGAATTCATCGATCACATATTTATCGTAATTGGGCTTAATTCTGCGAACCTCATCCAATAATTGCCACTTCAGTGCTGTATCTGGCATTCGTATTCCCTTGCTGGTAAGCCACTCTCTTATCTGCGGTTTGTTCCAGCTCGTTACGGGACAGCGCTCCTGTTTGGCAGAGTGGTACGGCGCGTTATCCATCACAATAACGGCGTTTGGTTTTAAATATGGTACCGTGCGCTTAAACCACTCGAAAAAGTGTGCCGCATTCATCTCGTCGTGGTAATCAGCGCTCTTGGTCTTCGATTCAAAACACAGCAAGCCATTTTCAACAAAACCATCCTCCGATCCAATATGGAGTACGATGAGGCGCTTTCCTTTCGCAGTCGGAGTAGGTGGGCCAATCGTCAGGTCCTTTTTTCTAGCGTTCGATACCGAAGCTATGGTGTTGTCCACCCACACTCGCTTCCGTGTGTCGGCCGCATTTACCCATGTCTCGTCCAAATAATAAATGGGCCTTCCCGCCGCTCTGTATTCTCGAATTTTCGTGATGAATGTTCGGCGCCAACGAATTATATCTTCCCGCTCGATAAGGGCACTCTTGCGTTGTCTCTGTTCGTACTTGAAGTTCATTTTCTTCAAGAGCCGTTGTAACGTACTCTCCGACATAAGTGGTAAATTTTCGTCTCTTCGGATCGCCGCCAAAACTTTCGGAACTGTCGGTAGTTCTCTTCGTTCCCAAAAGGCGTGCACATGCTTCCTTATTGCTCCAATTTCCTCTTCCGACATCTTCTGTATTATATCGGGCCTTACCCGTTTCTTTGAAGGTGAGGTCACGGTCCCCGTCCTTTTAAATTCTTTTAAGGTGTCGACGACGGTGCGATAGCCCACGCCGCAAGTATTTCCCACTAATTTCATCATTTCATTATACTTTTTTTCTGGAAACTGCGCTTTCTTTTCATTATAAACATTGATGATGATTTTTCTTTGTCCAGAGTGAACTATCTGTAAGAGAAACGTTTCCCATTAAATTAAATTATACATTTCTTGGGCCGTTCAGGTTAATATTTATCCTTATAATATTTTAATTGCTTATAATACTTCAGTTGCTTATAATACTTCAGTTGCTTATAATACTTCAGTTACTTATAATATTTCAGTTGCTTACCTTTCCTTTTTTATTTTTTTGTATGGGGAAATGCGCGTTTTCCATTTATCGTAATGTTTGTTTTGCACGACATTTTAATAAGTATGCCTTTAATAGACATTTGCAGTAAAAAAGAGACAATCAAATCCGACAAAAAGTCGAAACACGCGGTATATACGAAAGTGGCGCCACGCCAATGCTTACGGCGCAGAACGGATGCGCAGCCGAAAGACCATTGGTGGTGGCATAGCCAATGAGCGCCAACATGCGCAGAACCGATCTAAACTCGTCGGTCGGCAAGTTCCTTCTAAAATGACTGGGACAATACGTGTGACTTGTGTTTAGAGCGAGAGTTTGACATAGAGGGCAGGCTTTCGTTACGCTACGCTTTGGCTCGGTTTGTCAGCGACTCACGTGGATTCGCGTAGATTTTTCTTCGAAGATCTATTTCGGTGATCTGGAGACTATATAGCGCCGAAATATGGCTCTTCTTGAAAGCTTATACAAGCTATAAATTGCAAGATGACATTGATTTTTAGTGCTTTACGTGTAGTTGAACACTTAACTAGCATTTTCGCGTGTCGTGCGTCAAAAAATATTAAAAATTGACGGTGCCCATCCTACGACATGTATAAATCATTGAGAACAAGGAATCCAAACGTTTTTGTAAAATCTATATTCATAGTTTTCGGGACCCGAGGACATTTTGCAATAGTTTCTTTATTACTTGGGAACGGTAGATTAGTAGTTAAAACTCTACGTTTCGTTACAAATTGATTGGCCCTTTCCTTATTAACTATTGTATGGATTTAAAAATTGTAAAAAAACATCTACGATGTAAGTACCCGAGTGTATCGCTTGCGTTAAGGTCTGTTTTCATTATTCCTAGAGTACATATGAGAAAACAGTTATGGTATTTTTTAAAGCACAAGTAAAAAAAGGTTCTGTTTTACGGACGTCGCGACTCGCGAGTGAGATAAAATGGGAGGGAAACGGCACGGAGGTCCTTTACGCGACAAACGATCATTCTGGCAGCGGCAACAAAGTATGATACCTACACTGTCTTCTTGCATTCTCCGTGTGCCTGATTTTCGCATGTGATGTCAGCCCACGGACGAGCTATGCTCAAATGCCCGTATTGAAGCAGATTTCACTTCTATAAATTCTGCAAAAGCCATACGCAGTAGCTAAAAGCGGAAAACATGTATATACTCATGCTAAGCTAATTGTAAGATGAAATTTTTACATTCTCTGTTTTGTCTTTATTCGAGCATTTATGGCAAATTAGTGAGATTTTTTAATAAAAGGAAAATCAAACACGACGTCATTCGGGCAAGTAGATACGTACATATGAGATGGTGGTGAAAGAAACGAACTGTTTTATATATGAAATATGGCCTTTTTATTTATTTATTAAAAGCTGTCATACAAAAGACAAAAATTATATAACTGTATAATATTTGTGAACTCCTTTTCTTCTCACGGTCATAATTTCTTACTTATATAACATCCTAGACTGTAAAAAGAATAAAATGTATAAAGTATTAGGAAAGAGATCTTTTAAATAACAATATTAATAGTTGTAGTTAAAATTATCCATTTGGACTATTATACTTTTAGATATAATGTATTTTAATAAATATATAAAGCAGCAAGTTTATGTTTGTGTGTTTGTCTGTCGCCTAAAAACTTTCGAACGGTAAACTCTTGCAACACAAAATGTGCTTCCGCTCATTATGCCTGGCTAATCCAAATGCATGTAACTATTTTCACAAAAAAATTAAAAATTTTTTTTTAGAAAATCAGAATTTAAATTCCAGGCGAAGCCGAGTATGTAGCAAAGCTAGTGTATGTACAGTGGCTCATAATCGTACACTCTTTAAAATCGCATAACATTTTTAAAATTGGTCCAAACGACTTGAGTTTTTTTGCGAAGCTAGAAGGATTAGTTTGCTAAGTGACGTGTTTCGTCGTTTTGAAAAAAATGCAATTGGCCGGAATAGCAAAATAAAATAGTGAAGGTCGTTTTTTTTCAATTTTTTTCGCTGATTTCGTGAATTTCGCGATTTTTTATCTTATTCTGCGATCTTTAAGCTTTTATAGCTCAGAGCAACGTTAACCGATTTTGATGAAATTTTAGGCATGTATACAACTTACTTAAATCTACAAACGGGTTTTTTGAATTTTCATTACAGGCTCAGAAAAAAATTTGAAAAAACGACCTTTACTATGTTTTTTGCTATTCCGGCCAATCGCAATTTTTTCCAAAACAACGAAACACGTCACTTAGCAAACTAATCCTTCTATCTTCGCAAAAAAACTCAAGACGTTTGGACCAATTTTAAAAATGTTATGCGATTTTAAAGAGTGTACGATTATGAGCCACTGTACATACACTAGCTTTGCTACATACTCGGCTTCGCCTGGAATTTAAATTCTGATTTTCTAAAAAAAAATTTTTAATTTTTTTGTGAAAATAGTTACATGCATTTGGATTAGCCAGGCATAATGAGCGGAAGCACATTTTGTGTTGCAAGAGTTTACCGTTCGAAAGTTTTTAGGCGACAGACAAACACACAAACATAAACTTGCTGCTTTATATATTTATTAAAATACATTATATCTAAAAGTATAATAGTCCAAATGGATAATTTTAACTACAACTATTAATATTGTTATTTAAAAGATCTCTTTCCTAATACTTTATACATTTTATTCTTTTTACAGTCTAGGATGTTATATAAGTAAGAAATTATGACCGTGAGAAGAAAAGGAGTTCACAAATATTATACAGTTATATAATTTTTGTCTTTTGTATGACAGCTTTTAATAAATAAATAAAAAGGCCATATTTCATATATAAAACAGTTCGTTTCTTTCACCACCATCTCATATGTACGTATCTACTTGCCCGAATGACGTCGTGTTTGATTTTCCTTTTATTAAAAAAATCTCACTAATTTGCCATAAATGCTCGAATAAAGACAAAACAGAGAATGTAAAAATTTCATCTTACAATTAGCTTAGCATGAGTATATACATGTTTTCCGCTTTTAGCTACTGCGTATGGCTTTTGCAGAATTTATAGAAGTGAAATCTGCTTCAATACGGGCATTTGAGCATAGCTCGTCCGTGGGCTGACATCACATGCGAAAATCAGGCGCACGGAGAATGCAAGAAGACAGTGTAGGTATCATACTTTGTTGCCGCTGCCAGAATGATCGTTTGTCGCGTAAAGGACCTCCGTGCCGTTTCCCTCCCATTTTATCTCACTCGCGAGTCGCGACGTCCGTAAAACAGAACCTTTTTTTACTTGTGCTTTAAAAAATACCATAACTGTTTTCTCATATGTACTCTAGGAATAATGAAAACAGACCTTAACGCAAGCGATACACTCGGGTACTTACATCGTAGATGTTTTTTTACAATTTTTAAATCCATACAATAGTTAATAAGGAAAGGGCCAATCAATTTGTAACGAAACGTAGAGTTTTAACTACTAATCTACCGTTCCCAAGTAATAAAGAAACTATTGCAAAATGTCCTCGGGTCCCGAAAACTATGAATATAGATTTTACAAAAACGTTTGGATTCCTTGTTCTCAATGATTTATACATGTCGTAGGATGGGCACCGTCAATTTTTAATATTTTTTGACGCACGACACGCGAAAATGCTAGTTAAGTGTTCAACTACACGTAAAGCACTAAAAATCAATGTCATCTTGCAATTTATAGCTTGTATAAGCTTTCAAGAAGAGCCATATTTCGGCGCTATATAGTCTCCAGATCACCGAAATAGATCTTCGAAGAAAAATCTACGCGAATCCACGTGAGTCGCTGACAAACCGAGCCAAAGCGTAGCGTAACGAAAGCCTGCCCTCTATGTCAAACTCTCGCTCTAAACACAAGTCACACGTATACAAGCACGCACACACCTTTCGGCATTTCAACACATTTCAGAGTAGTTCCGGAATTGGACGCTGTTCATGAACAGAGGCCGCTAAATTCAGTCCTCGATTTATGGGTCGGTAATACAGTTTGGGTGGTGACACGAAGTCCCATAAGATGATAGGTCTATCCTATACTTCGTCGATGATGACAGCCAAGTGACATTTATAAATTATGCTTTCGAGGCGACACCTACTGGCGTCAAGTGGAGGAGGAAAACGTGACGTCATAACTCGTAATCCTAAAAGTATCATTTTTATAACTATTAATTCAGAATAAATCTTATATCTTTTAGACAAATAGCTTGATACATTAAGTAAAACGACATATGGTTTCGAAAAAAAAAATGATTCGCTTAACCATGTAAAAACACCGGCACTATGTCATAAAATAAGATAATAAGGCTAAAATAGCTCCGACGACCTGTCAATTTCGCTATCTTTCGTGTATAGAGACATGGTCGCTCAGTGTGCCTATGCCTGCGGGTAGAGGGGAAGGGGGAATTAGCTTCCAGACGCGACCGCGTCTGTTGATACATCTGTACGTTATGGCGGCTGACTCTCGATTGACAGCTTGACAGGTGATCGCTACGATCACCTTCTTCTCGCTGTCTCTTGTCTTCGTCGCGGGCACCAGCGGGCCGTGGATCTCATCCATAGGGTGCCCGCAACAATACTCTTTTCCATCCTTGACTTTTTCATGTACTTGGCGTAATTTTTTTTACTTTTTTTAAGTTTTTTAAAATTGAATTAAAAAAGTAATCATACATTTAATAAAAATAAAATAAAATCGCAGTCTATGCGAAAGGCCATCTCACTCGAATTACCCGTGTTATATGACCCCTATAAAAAAGACATGTGGTTAATAAGACGAAAAATTATTTCTTTTTCTTGCACAGAACTTTTGCACACTCAATGCATAAATTCAAAATTTTTGAGTATCCTTCGTGAAACCATTTACAGCGAACCCAGTCATCGGGTTTCGATGTACAGCTGTACTGCTCCCCACAACCCACCCATTTTGCCAATTTGGACTGCTACTACGGCTTTCAACAATGCCTCGTTTGTCCATAACTTCCTACGCTGATTATATCTTCGTTTATATTCCGTTGGCATGTTCTACAAAAACATTTACTACTTAGATATTATCCATGATTTTATGATGGGCCAACAATCCCCGAAAAAATCGGGCCACCTAACCCAAGTCAAGGAGCGCTGACTCGCTTGCTTTTTCAATAATGCTACGACAATATCTCATCACAAGAACGTAAATTTAACCTCTAACCATTATATTAAGGGGACCTTCCGGTCTAGAGCCCAAAAGAATAGGTGATCTTTAGGAATTAATTAAAGGAAAACTGCTGTATATAATTTAATGGGACTTTTTGCATTGTATTGAGAATATCTTAAACTATAGAAGTATATTTTTTGTTTTATAATTAATCATTGCAGACGGCACTGGGGAGTCGTTAAAGTCAAGGCGTCAAAAAATTGATCCAAATCGATGGGAACTGTATCTCCAAAAGTTATTATCCAATTCGACTGAAACTTTTTTATTTTGAAGAATTTATTTCTGGCTAGGGGGGAAACGAGACAAAATTCCAAAAATGACATGCTGTTAGAAACTAACAACACTTAAAGTTTGAAATCACTTTTTCTCTATATTTTTCATCCTTCCAACGCCTTTGAAAATTATAAATTTTCAATTTATTGCAATTTTTTCTGGTACCCCCCCCCCTAACTAGAAGTATATTCTTCAGAATAAAAAAAGTTTCAATCGAATCGGATAATAACTTTTGGAGATACAGGTCCCACCGTTTTAGGAACACTGTTTCGAGAAACCCGCGTTGAAAGTTTTACGTGGGCGCCGAGTGGCCTGTTGTTGCCCATGCATTTGCCGCTACTCAAATGCCTATAACTTCGGGAATTTGACGAATTTCAACAAATCTTTTTAAACACGTATTCATAAAAGGTTGAACAGTCGAAAAATGGAATAAAAAAAATCGGCTTTTAGACCGGAACGTCCCCTTAACCCCTCAGTGTGGAAGCCTTACTGCCCAGAACAGTACCTAGCTGTGGAATGAATTGCATTGGTCGAAACCTTAACCCCTGCTGTTAAGGCGTCACCTCCTAATCTAACCAATCGGACTTGCATCCCTCCCAAACGGCACTCTCTTGAAGAGGCCCTCTTCACGGCAATATTTCCTTCCCAAGGCCTACACAAAGTATATGAGAAGAGCACAGCACGCCTCTAATTCGGGTGTCCAATAGACCTTGGTCCCAAGCCCTACTGGCTACGCCTCCGCTTCACATCCCCATGACGAGCCGTTGCGGACAGCTTTCCTATGACGGGTCCTGCTCGTCATACCACGCTGAGGGGTTAAGGGGATAAATTGATGGTTTCTTTTGTGTTGGATTGCTTAGGTACCAAGTCATCATTATATCCGTAATTTTTACAGTTTATTGTAGACGCGTTTCCGAGTAATTACCAAAAAAGAAAAATTGTCGGAATGTTTAAATTTGTTGACATTATTAAGCGCTGAATATGGTCCTGCGTAGTGCGCAGATGTAGTCGATGTACGTAGTATCAGATGAACCATTCATCTGAAAGCAAAATGCTTTGGGGTGAGTAATTTCTACACCAAAATCTACAGCATAGAATTTGTCTGGCAAATTTAAATAAAAATTGTGAAAGTTACACACGAATAAATTTTTCCCACACTTTTACGGAAGAAAATCGTCTTTAATCTGAAGTAATTGTGTAGGGGTTAAATGAATGGAACAAGGATATCATAAACAATAACTTCACCTGTTCGTTTATTCACAACTTCTTTGGTTAATATAAAACTCGAACGTAGCGTTCGGTCGCGCAGTCTAGGAAGAATGACTCTTCTCTTCTCCTCGCCTGGCGACGTCCCGGGGGGGGGGGCCCGTCCACTCTACGGAAGGGCCCTTTTCCCAACCCCGATGACGTCACCAGGCCTTCTCTCATTCTCGCCCGCCACAGCACCCCCCCACCAGTGACAACGCTCACACAAAAATTGAACAAAACAAAAAACAAATATATGTATGAAACATTGTTTCTCTTACTGTCACTGCTCTGAGGCACCGCTCTGAGGCGCAAAGAAAAAAAACGACATACTTGTGTCATCTTATTCTACGTACAAAAAATATTAGAAAAAGAGAGTAAAAAAAAATTAACTACGCTTACTATTACCTAAAATATATATAAGGATAAAAAAAACTATTTACATGCGCGTATTTGCCTTTACCGAAATCCGGCCTGAAAACGGTCCGGAAATCGGATCCGTCGTCCAGAGCGCGTTACAAAACGATCCGTTTCCGAGGGATTCTCGCTTTCGCTTCGCGTCGGCTGGACCTGCCCTGGCTGGACTAACGCTGGTTGGTCACCCGTTGTCTGGGCACGCGTTGGCTGGGCATCGGCCTCATTATACACGTCGTACGATGTCGCGTGATTATCTTCGAGGCACATGTTGTCCTCGACAGCTATAAATGCGGGTTTTACTCGGTCTATAGAAACCCTAACATTCTTACCGTTTATCACTATTGTGAACGACTTTTCGTCCCTATTCATCACTTCATACGGTCCGTCGTACGGTGGCTGTAATAAGCCCCTAACCGCGTCGCGACGAAGGAAAACGTGTGTCGCTGTTTTCAAATCTTTAAACACAAACATCTTTCCAATACCATGTCGCGTGACAGAGCATGGTTTAATGCCTTCCATGTGCCGCTTAAAATTCTTTACGAATTCGGTACTTGGCTCTAGGCCTTTCGAAATGAAAAACTCGGCAGGTAGGCGAACCCCGGTCCCATATATTAAATCGGCCGCCGTGGCCTTCAAGTCCTCCTTGAAAGCCATACGGATCCCCAGAAGTACGACAGGGAGAATCTCCAACCAATTGTCACCGCCGTGGCATTTAATCGCGGCTTTCAATTGCCGGTGTAACCGCTCCACCATGCCGTTCGCTTGCGGGTGATAGGCAGTCGTCCGAATGTGCTTCGTACCCAACTGCCTGCACAACTGCCCGAAAAGTTCGGACTCGAACTGACGCCCCTGATCAGACGTTATCCTCAAAGGCACGCCAAAACGCGATATCCACGTCGAAATAACAGCAGAAGCTACCGTCTTTGCTTCCATATCCACCATGGGGTTGCCTCCGGCCAACGGGAAAATCTATCTATAAACGTTAGGCAGTACCTAAATCCCTGGCAATATGGCATAGTAATTATGTCAATATGTAAATGCTCAAATCGCCCGGCCACAATCGCGAAGTTCCCCACGGTGGATTTCACATGACGAGTGACTTTACACCGCTGGCACGATATACAATGACGCGTCCACTCGCGACTGTCTTTGTTTACAGACGGCCAAACGAAACGATCAGCAACTAGCCTTTGCGAAGCCCGTATTCCAGGGTGCGCGAGCCCGTGCAACGAATCAAACACGCGACGTCTCAAAACTGCGGGCACGTATGGTCTCACCACATCCCCCGTCACGTCGCAATAAATATTAATGCCGTACTCAGGAAAATGTACTTTTTTAATTTGTAACGTACCGGCCCCGGACGCGAGTATTTCGCGAAGTTCCTCATCCTCCGCTTGTGCTAACTCCAATGTCTTGTAATCTACACTATCCGATATTGCCTCTATCCGCGACAAAGCATCCGCGACGTTGTTATCGATACCCTTGATGTACCGAATGTCAGTTGTGAACTGACCGATATAATCAAGGTACCGAAATTGTCGCGGCGAGCATTTATCTAAATTTTGATTAAAAGCGAAGGTCAGAGGCTTATGATCTGTGAAAATCGCAAAATCCCTGCCCTCGACGGCGTGTCTGAAACGCTTAACCGCGCTGTAAATCGCGAGTAGCTCGCGGTCATAAGCGCTATATTTGCGCTGCGCCGCGGACAAAACCTGCGTATAAAAACCCAAAGGCTGCCAAACGCCGTCCACGCACTGCTGCAACGCTGCGCCCATCGCCGAAGAGGACGCGTCAACCAACACGCATATCGGGGCGCCGGGTACTGGGTGAGCCAACAGCACCGCGCCAGCCAAAGCGCGCTTCGATTCGCGAAACGCGTCTTCCGAGTCCGCGGTCCACGTAACCGGCGCGTTGCCCTTTTTAGAACCCTTCAAGAGGTCGCTTAGTGGACTTAAAATCCTCGCAGCGGCGGGTATGAAACGACGATAAAAGTTTATCATCCCCAAGAACCTACGTAACTCTTTAATCGTACTGGGCTTCGGGAAACCCTCGATCGCCACGACGCGTTCCGGTAAAGGCTTAATACCTTGGGCGCTGACTGAATAACCGAGGAAAGTGATTTCCTCCACGCCGAAAACGCATTTTGCGGGATTGACCACCACCCCGTACTCATTTAAACGCTCGAACAACGCGCTTAGATGACGATAATGCTCCTCCTCGTCAACGGACGCTATTAAAAAATCGTCTATATACGCGTAAACGAAATCGAGACCACGCGTAATCTCGTCCACGAAACGCTGGCATGTCTGAGCCGCATTGCGCAACCCGAACATCGTGCCCAACGCCTCAAAAAGGCCGAACGGCGTCGTAATAGCCGTTTTCTGCACGTCCTCGGGGGCTACGGGAATCTGGTGGTACGCTCGCACCAAATCGATCTTGGAGAATACCCGCTTCCCATGGAGCTGCTGTGCAAAGTCCTCTATGTGCGGCGGCGTGTACCGGTCCGGGACGGTACGGGAGTTCAGATCCCTGTAATCGCCGCAAGGCCGCAAGCTACCGTCCTCCTTGGGGACGACATGCAACGGTGATGACCACGGACTCTTCGAAGGCCGTATAATGCCTAATTTCAGCATCAATTCAAACTCCGCCTTCACCCTCTTCAAACGGTCAGGCGCAAGGCGTCGCGGTTTATGGTGGACAGGCGGTCCCGGAGTCGTCTCTATATGGTGTTGGACGTTATGCCGAGCAGCCTTTTTCCCGAAAACAGGCGGCCGCGTCAAATCCGGATACCTTGCGAGAAGTCGGTGATAAAGCGATTCCCCTATGACCGTCCTCACACTGGCGATCGCGGCGGAAGCCGAATATCCGGATGTCTTCAACTTCGTGATAGAATCGACCAAGCATCTGTTCCGCGGGTCGACCATCAAACCATAGTAGGCGAGGAAATTCATGCCGATAATGGGTACGCCAACATCGGCTATCACAAATCGCCATTGGAAAGCTCTTCGCAACCCCAAATCCAAATCCACGGCAACCGCGCCGTACGTTGCGATGGGTGCACCGTTAGCCGCGAAAAGTTCGTACGTGCACTTTGGAATAGTCCCGCGCACACGATTACGCGGATACACGCACAAATCAGCCCCCGTGTCCACCAGAAACGCCACTCTTGTCTTTCTGTCTGTGATAAAAATGCGGCGGGAAATTGAACCGTCGTCGGAGGCCGCGATCAGGGACGGCGTTGTTAGTTTCCCGTGGTCCATCGACACGGGGCTACGCACTTTGCCGCCCTATCCTTGTAGTTGGCATGATACCAACACAAACCCTCGGTATCCTTTGCGGTGCGGTCTGGAGTTTTACCACGACCGCCTGACCTGCTGCGCGCCCGACCGTTTTTACGCGATCGGAAAGGTGCCCGCTGTCGGGTTTTTGTAAGTGCGCTCACCTCAAGCCTCAGCTTCTCAACCACTTCGCGCAACACACCGAGTTCCCCATCTCGCGAAATAGCCGCGGTTCGTCCTGATTCGGGTTGAATCTCATGAATCCGATCAGCCATCTCCATCAGGGCCGTGGGGGATGTCTCCACTGCAACAGCTAGGACGCGTTGAACATTCGGTGGTAAACGATTCTGCCACAACGTCACTATGAAATCCTCCGGGATGGACGCGTTCGCAAGTTTCTTCAAGTCGCGAAAAAATTGAGATGGCGTGCGATCGCCGATCTCCTCGCTCTCCATTAATTTTCGCACACGCGAACTGGCGGATTCACTAAATCTTTTAATGATCTCTGTTTTTAAATGTTCATATTTCCCATGGGCGGGCGGATCGATCACGACATCCTCCACCTGTTCAATATACTTTTCCCCGAGGTTCGCGATTGTAATATTGAACCGCGTCTCGTCTTTTTTAATCCCCGCAGACGCGAATTGTGCCTCGAGGAACTTGAACCACAGCACTATTTTATGCGGCCAGAATTGCGGAATCCGCAATTGGTGTGGAGAGATCACCTGGACGCTATCCTTTTCAACGTCCGGATTGTTCGTAGCCCCGCCCGAACCGGATTCTCCGCCAGTTGACGTCATCTTAACAATTTATATTATCCACTGAACCCACGTAGTCACTTCGTTACACACACGAATCACGTCGGGGTCACCAATTTGAAGTAATATTATAGGGGTTAAATGAATGGAACTAGGATATCATAAACAATAACTTCACCTGTTCGTTTATTCACAACTTCTTTGGTTAATATAAAACTCGAACGTAGCGTTCGGTCGCGCAGTCTAGGAAGAATGAATCTTCTCTTCTCCTCGCCTGGCGACGTCCCGGGAGGGGGCCCGTCCACTCTACGGAAGGGCCCTTTTCCCAACCCCGATGACGTCACCAGGCCTTCTCTCATTCTCGCCCGCCACAAATCGTTTATAAAATTTTTTACAAACATCCAACGTTGATGCGGAAATTCCATGTTATAGAAATAGAAATTTTACACCTTCAGTTAAAATTTCAAGTGAAAATATTCATTCGTTCAAAAGTTATGATGTGCAGAGTGATGTACGGTGTTTAAAAATGTAGTTTCGAGATAAACGGTTTCAAAGTTAAATCCCCTACGTCAGGCTTGGGAATTAAGTGAACTTCGTGACCGATTTTTTGAGGCAACGCCTCCTTTCTCCCGCCGCGCGTCTTGGTCCTCGTGGCGGCCACGCAACTGAGAGCGCTTCAGGCCCGTACCACGTGCGTGGCGTATTAGAGCGACATTATATCAATAGGTTTCCCCAGATTTCATAGGTTTCCCAGGTAAAGTGCCTGACACCGTAGAAAGGCGATCTAAATTCATATCACTGTTATTTATACGTTATTCATTATAAATGGAACGGTTTTAGGAGTTCTTTGAGCCGTGCAATCTGATTCTGATATTATTTTTTTCTAGGATATCGAACTACCCTTATAAACAACTTGTATACTCGTTTACACCTGTTTTTTTAATATTTTCCTAGCATAATTGTTTTTTCGGTTGAATTGCAAAATGCTAAAATAACTTTTCATTTGCTAATAAAACACCAAATCAGACGGGATGATTGGCTACATCATGGATTATGCATTATACATATATTAACAATAGAATGGAATTGATTTAAAAAATTGTATTTATTTTGAAGCTCCTTTATTTTTTTACCTATTTATGTGTTGCTTTTGTTCCAGGAACGTTTGCTTATGCTGGAGCACAGTTCGGTACTGTGATATCCTTTCCAATTTCTGGAGTATTAGCGGTGTCAAATGCCGGTTGGCCATCCATATTTTACGTTTTCGGCAGTCTCGCCATACTTTGGAGTATCTTACTTCTCATTTTTGGTTTCGACAATCCGTCGGCACACCCACGGATATCAGAAAGGGAGAAACAGTACATAGAAGCTAGTTTAAAAACTGCTGAGGAAAAAGAAACATCAGTTAACAAAACCGTAAGAATTTTGTTATTCAATATAATATTATCACATTTATACTATTGGGCTGATCAAAAAGTTCATTTCTCTCTAAAGAACACTGTAGGTAATTAGTAGCCGCTAATTTCGTTATAAACCTAATCGGACCTATAGAATTTGGTAAATTAACTTTGCATTATTCACTTCATGTATGAATATTTAAAAATTCTTTAATTTATAGTTTCGTGGCTTAGATTTGGAATGCAAGAAGATATACATATGTTTGCAATATTATAGGGCGTTTATAAATATGTGGGACAATATTTCAGAATCGGTTCCACTCGTCAAGATAATAAGAAAAGTTGGTATATGTATATGTCCGATAATGCTTAGTTTTGCAGTTATAAGCATTTTTATATTTCGTAAAATACCGGCCCAAAACGTCTATTAAAGGGCAACCGGCAGACTGGCGCGTCCGTCAGTTGCGCCTAATATACAATATTTTCATTCATATCCTTTCCTTCGCGCCTTTAGAATAACAAAGGCGAAATAATAATCAATATATCGATCCGCAGAAACACAGCTGGGCTTCGTTAAATGCCACTTTGTGCAACATTAATAGCTGCTTCGGTCCCGTGTTTCAGGAAATATAAAAATGCTTATCACTGTAAAACTGAGCCTTATCGGACATATTCGTATACCAACTTTTCTTATTATCTTGATGAGTTGAACCCATCCTGAAAATTGTCGCACATATTTATAAACACCCTGTATACCAGCTTCCCTGCGGATGGTTACAATGCAACGGTTGCTAAAAAAGACTTTGAGCTATCTATGAACAGCAGGAACGAGGTATAGGGCTGTTGATATTTGGATGTGTTAGAAATGTTACACTCGGTGTATTCGGCTTTGCCATGCAGTGTGGTCAGCAACAGAAGTTGCTGCGCGTTTGTTTTTGGCTAAGGCGTTGTCGCCGTCGTTCTTTTTGTTTTAACGTGGCAGTCTTCACGTACCTTTTGTAAATGGCGTCACGACGTGCCACACATGAATCCTGATTACATTTCTATTCATCATCTATATTTTAATAAAGATTTATTCTTATATTCCCAACCATTGTGCGTGGCAGGTTGTTTTATTCAATAACCCCAACAGGACGATTGGCAAATAGTGTCGAAAATTCTGTATTGTGCCTATCCGACATATTGGTTCGCCACTCATTAAGGGGCTTTACTTATTCGGTGACATTTTTTATACAGAGTGTCTCAAAATTGCGAGACTTGTCGGAACATGCAATATCCTGATGCAAAAAAATATCGAAAAGTCCTTTACCGTTTTGGGATTCGAGGCTTCCTTCTCGAGATATTAACAGTTGAATATTTGTGGTCGAACTTCCGGGCGTGGTCACTGCTGTTCTGTCATATGATCGATGCGTGATCGCCGCGCTTCGGCCTAGTGGGCGACAACCTTAAAGCTGAAACAACTGAGGACTAAACCCCCGCACACATACGCAGAAGACACGCGTAGATACAGACCCACGCACACAGTAGAACCGACCGCGCTGGTTCGAACCGTGCAAACGAACGAGCGCGGTCGGCGTATACAGTGTTTGCTTCATACTATATTCCATCAAAGGACTACACCGAAGCTTTCTCTTTGACAGATATCCCACGACTTAGGAGACCTTATCCGATTTGTGATGAAAAAATTGTTATATATAGATTGCCGTACATTTTTCAAAAGCGCAGGGATCATTTGTGAGACATATAAGAAAACTTCATTACGTATCCCACTTTGTTGTTTGTTTGTTGCATAAATTAACTGACAAGAATGTGACACATATCATCTCCGCGTGCGCTTCGCTCTCTAAACATAACAGTCCGACAGCCATCTGGACTTATAACATTCAGTAGCCGTTTCTTATAGGTTTTCGTGAGTTGAAAACGAATCCGGAAACGGTTTGTCGCCATCACCCTCAGTTTTCGAGAAATTCGATTTTGAAAAAAAACTGCAAATTTTCAACTTTGAACATTATTTGTGTTCAAACAGTAATAGTTATTTGGTTGCTTGTTCCGTCAAATTATTCTATAAATCCTCGCGAACACAACGATATAAATTATTATTGAACTATAAACATTTCAATATGTTTTAACAACGATCAAAGGGAAAAGAACTCCCGAAATGCACCAATTTTTGCAGATATCTTTCTATATATTGCAGAAACTAAGGATCTAGGAGAAAATCTGACTACTCCACGCGATGCAGCAGATATTTTTCCTTCGGAAACCATCAACAGAAATGCTAAAACACCTTTTGGTTTCAATACAGAAAGGAAAGAGGTTGGCAACACGAGCGGCGCCGATAGTGGTAGTTAACTGCCGCACAGTGACCGAAACAGGGGTAATAGGGGACATTCGTGTATAACTTTTAAACTATAAAAGATATCTGAATGAAATTTGCGCCAAAAAAAAAACAGAAAAAAATTATCCCATTCTAATGATGTATAATTTAATACTTTTTACATTTATTTATTTTTAATTTTTGACGTGAATGTCCGGGGGGATTCCAGAAAACCTGATGATAACAAAATCGGGGGATACAGTTTGGCATTGCAGCTCCGAATCTATGGTATATATTCGAAATCCAATTACACCACTCGATAGCCAAAGAATCAAAGAATTTGTTGCGCTAGGCGAGGATCGTAATGCTTCGCACGCGGAGAAGGGGGGGGGGGAGCGCCGCTATTTTTGTTCATGTTTTCGCTGCGTCTGGAAACTTCCGTGCTGTATAACTTCTGACTCGGCGAAGCTACGACGCTTGTTTTTGTTGCAATCGACAGCTAGTGTCGAGGTCTATCGATTCCCGATATAAAAGATTAGCGATAAGTAGTTACGCTGAAGGTATATGTAGGAAACTGGTTTCCTAAAGTTAAATAATATTTGATAATGTTTGATGATGTTTAAGAATGTTTAATAATGTTTAATAATGTCTAGTAATGTTTAGTAAAATAAGTACATTTCCCACATAATATTCTCCACACACACGCGCACTCAGTGTCTACGGCACCATAACTCTATACAAACGTCTACGGCACAACAACTTTATACGTCTTTTCTCTATAACCTACGCCATGTACGCTTTTCCAGCCCATTCAACATACTGTCCTAAGATTGTCGCCAACGCCTCGACACGCGCTTCCCTTGCTCTCTCGCTTTTGCTCTCGTTCTGTCGCACACGCTCCTTGCCAAGTCAAACCCCATGAACCGATCGTCTGTTGTCGCGCGAACCAAACCGGCAACCCTGCCCATGGCCTGTTCTGCGTCACCTCTCTCGTTCCGGCCGCTCGACGTACCCGGAACTCATTCGTGTGTCCCTACATAAATAAAGTTAATGTTAAAAATTAACAAAGTTGAACACAAAAAAATATCACCAAGATCTTACCCGACTACAAGCTAGATCTCATTACACCGATGATGATCACCGGCGACTTTAATGTTAATGTCGCATAAGACCGCTCGTTGTGCGAGTTTATGCTGAGCGAGTTTATAAGACATATACAGAAACTCCTCCAACGACTCTAGGCAGTACTTGTATAGAATTAACGTTTACCAGAAATCTGGATGTATCGTCTATGCCATTTCTATCATATTTCTCATATCATAGACCTATGATCAAATAAAATTATAATGGAGTAATTTTTGTTTGTTTAATTTGCTTCCTGATCACGGCGACAGGAAAACATTCTCTTGGGGGACATTGTACACGTATTCACGTTACCTGTTCGTACCCACGACACAAACGCACCCGACTTTTTTAACTTATTTGTGATAAAAAAATTTAATTCTATTTATTTCGTACCTTATTTAATGCTCTTTAAGTGATTTAAATTGCACGCTGGGGAAACTATTCGTTTCCGAGTTTTAAGGAAGAGTCGAATAGTACTATTAAAAATTAAACATTATTATTCATTTATTATTCATTTATTCGACGTACGTTTTGCATGTCGGCCCAATATATACATAAATATTTGTAAAAACCCTTTGTAATACAATAATAATACGGTGGATACGAACATATATTTTAAACATTAATAACACTAGTTTACAGCCATTTTGCGCAACAGATGCCACTATTTTTGTCTTATGGAAAATGGCCCGCTGATGTCAAAAATGAGGTCTAAAATTTTTGCTATAGATACGTTTTCGAGATATCGATAGGAGAACTTTTTACTTGCCTGTCAAAGAGGAGATCCCACATAATTGCGAATATCTCGTGTTGCGAATAACCGATATGGTCGGAAATTATCTCAAATTAAAGATAATTGAATCACCAACAAATTTGCCTGACAAAATTTTCAAATCAGTTCAATAGTTCAGGTGAAATCGATGGAAATATGTGAAAAAGTCATTTTTCGACCGAAATTGACATCGACAATTCATTTAATCATGTGGGAAAAATTGAAATCGCAAAAATAGGCCCAGTTTCTTATTTTTTACGTAGAGTCTGCACTTTTACGAAGAAAACACTCTATTACTGAAGAAATTCTAAGGATAAATACCGAAGCTAGAGACAATTGTGTGAAAACACTAAAATTTCATTTTTTCTTGGTTTTTGTTTTTTTTTTCAATTTTATTGTGTTATTTCAATTTTAATTCATTCTGTACATTTTTTTCAAGTATTTTGTTAATATACATATGTGTGTTTTAGAAATAGTTCTGGATCTTTTTTGTCTTTTGTCCGTTTTAGCATTCGTTTCTCTTATAAGGAACCAAATATAATCTCCCATCATTGTCTCATCCCAAAATCCATGATATCGCCGCTCAATATCCTTCATATTCTGATGGAATTTCTCTCCGTGCTCGTAGTTTTTTCTGGTGAAAAATGCTATTTTTAAAATGCCCAACTTTAAGTGTCCGTCCCAATTATAATTTTTATTAAATTTTATTAATATTATTAGTTTCGGAACTGTTGGACATTTAGGAAGTAGTATACATTCATTGCCAGTAGATTTCGATAGGAGAAAGTTCATTTTTGGGCCGAATGTCCCCTACTATTTCTATTCCGACCACTGTGTGCCGCGCAGCGTAACAGAGTCGCGTAAAGCTGGCCGTTCCAATGTACAGTGGACTGGTACAATGGAAAAGCATTCATCTCAACTCCTATGTGCGGCTGCGACTGCCGCGACCGCGCCAGGATTGCTATAGTCTATGCGTGTCTGGTTCATGAGCAACCTAGGTTACTCGAGACACAACACAATGCCATGAGTGTCTGTTTTTCGCCATAACGGCAGAATCTCCTAGTCGCACTGCGGCTGCCGCACGACTCCTCCAGAAGCAGTCTAGCGACTCTAACCGCACTGCGATCCATCGTCACATTAGGACAGAATATTCAGAAATAAGGAAAGAAGTCAGAATTCAAAACTGATGAAATTATGTTTTTTTTTTTATATATATTTCTTGTAAACTAATAATATGAGCTCTTATAAAAAAAGGTAAAAATATCATGACGGCTACATCTGATCTGTGTGTAAACACATGTTAAATTTTTTGTTTTGTACAGTATTTTAAATCGAGTCTTTTAAAGTTTGGTAATATAAAAGAAAAAAAAATCGGGTCCGAAATGAGTAGCATCGATACTGCAAAGTAATAGCAAATAATTAGTTACATACATTTTTTTTCCATAAGAAACCCATTGAAAAAAAATCAGCCATTATCGGCATCTTAGTTACCTTCCGCGAATTTCCGAGCAAATTTCTTTTCTGTTGTATAATCAATATATATTTATCCTTGCAACTGCGAAAACAAGATTTGACAATATTTGCCAATAATGGAGTAATTACCTGTATTCTATATCGTACAGTGGGGCTGAATCCCAAGAAATAGGAGAAAAATGCAACATCCCATTTTTCGCACTGAAAATGCCGAATATTATTAAGGAAGTTCATAAGAAAAGTGTTAATATACAACTCATACCAAGGTTTGACGTTATTTAAAAAAAGAACTCCAATAAAACTAAACAAATTTGATAAATATGCATACTATGGAAAGTGCAGAAATACACTCCTCACATTAATGAAGGGGGTATTCTGGTCTGACGGGCAAAAAAATAGATTTTTTTGTATTCTCTACAGGTACATTATTGGGTAATACGTGTGCAAAAGGATATTTTCCAATTCGTAATATTTGCAGAGCTATAGGGGGGTGTATATTTGTGTGCCTTTTAGAACGCAAAAATCGACCATTTGGTTACAAAGAGACCGTTACTCTCTTAGGTCATCTTTCTGTCTAAATTGTATGCAAAACTTTAAACCCAATTTTCTCGAAACCACGTTTTTCGAAACGGTGACTATGATATTTCAAGATCGACAGGACCAACTCAGTCCAAATTTTGCATATATTATCAGCACACATGTGACTATCGTCCCTACCAGAATTATGATAAAATATTTTGTTTTCAAACTTTCACAGACCTTTAAAGTTGAAAAAATGTGCGAAAATCGAAACTTAATTTTCATACCGCCGCCATTTGCTTAATTTTAAATATATTTTTATCATTCTGGTAGGGACAACAGCCAAAGGCATAAAAATAAAGAATATCTTTACATTTTTTATTTCTGATAACTAGAACGAGCCCAATCATGGTCACCGTGACCCCATGTTTTTTTCACCATTACTTTAAAGCAGTCAACTGCGTTTGATTTTAAATTTTTTCTATTGACAAAATTTGTAAAGATAGTTTAAATATCAATAAGCATATAGCAATAAACTAAATAATAATAAAATTTATGGGTTCTTTGTAAAAAAAAATTCCAAAATACCGCGACGAAAACGCCTCGTCAGACCAAAATACCCCCTTAAAGGATCACCTCTCGGAACCCAAAAACTAGGGGCAAGTTCACATGGTCATAACTGCGGCAAAAATAGTCGTATCGATATTTTGAAAATATGGATTGAAAGCGTGGAATCCTTACCTTCAGCAGCTTTTTCAGATTTTAGCTGTATTGTTTTTCGGCAAAGTTATAACGATATAAACTGCACTTGATCAATTTTAAAAAAATTCTTCAAATTGCGAAAATTTCACGGGGAATATGAAATTTTTTACACAAATTCCATTTACACCAATCGAAAGCGGCTTTTCCCGAGTAAAAAAGAGAGTAATAAATTTCTTGTGCGATTCCTTTTGACCGAGTTATTCAACTTTGAAGCAATAACCGTTTTTTTTTACTTTAGTTACTTCTAGCAAGCGAAGGAATCATCGTAGAACGTTCATGAAAAAAGCAGTAAAAAGATCAGCCTATCCTCTTTAAGGCACATCTTTGACTTTTTCGATTCGGTTAAAATTTCGGTCTACGATGTCCTTTCGAAAATATGCTTAAAAATTTCACACATTTCATTTTTTCTTCAACTCGCTGTATCTCCGCGACGGATAACCAGAACATCATTGTCTTAAGCTCACTTTAAAGCGAAGAGTTTGCCGCTTCTTTTGAGTTCCATCGCAACCAGCTGCGATAATTTTTTCTCTGTGGCCTTTCAGTTTGAAGTTATCGTTTCGGAAAAAGTTCCGCGGTGGCTTCAGCAGTCGCGTGACTGCCGTACCGCCGGCATTGGCACCTCCGATGGCATATCGCGTGGAGGTATGTGGCTTATATGTGCGTACACACAGGAACATTCTGTAGCGTCGGCGTAACTCGGCTCGCTTTCGGCTGCTAGCGCCACCACTGATGCCGGCGGGTGGGGATACGAACAAGAGCGCTCGCTTCTGCGGGAATGGCTGACAGTGCGACATATTTTGTAGCCTTATTTTTCCGAAACAGTAACTTCAAACTTAAAGGCGACAGGGAAAAAATTATCGCAGCGGGTTGCGGTGGAACTCAAAAGAAGCGGCAGACTCTCCGCTCTAAAATGAGCTTAAGACAATGATGTTCCGGTTATTCCTCATAGAGATACAGCGAGTTGAAGAAAAAAATGAAATATGTGACATTTTTAAGCATATTTTCGAAAGGCCATCGTAGACCGAAATTTTAACCGAATCGAAAAAGCCAAAGATCCGTTTTAAAGAGGAACGACTGATCTTTCTATTGCTTTTTTTCATGAACGTTCTACGATGATTCCTTCGCTTGCTAGAAGCAACTAAAGTATATATACTTTATTGTGCCCCCTTGGGGATTACAATTCTTACAATTCATCACCTTACCCTATCTCGCTTATACTATTTATGTCTAACCTACTTATCTCTATCCTTACATTCTACTCGCCCGCTCGCTCGCTCGCCACCGCCACACCCGCTTACACCGCACCCCTTTCCCTACTGTTTGACCCCCGCTTCCGCTCGCCGCCTCTCACTCCCATTCCTTACCCATCCCCCCGGCAATCCTCCACCTTTTTTCCACTCCCTTTCTTTAACATCGGCACAACCACTCCTTCCCTCCACTCTCCGACCCATCCTTCACCCCTCTACACCCTTTTACATATATCCCAAAGCCATTTCTCCACCTCTTCCCCCCGTACTTCCAAACCTCATTGGGTATACCGTCCCCCCCTCCCACCTTACCCTCCTTCAGACTGCTTACTCTCTCCTTACCTCCTCCTTCCTCAACTCCTCCTCTTCATCCTCCCTCTCTCTTTCATTCTCCACCTTTTCTCACCTTCCACTCCACCCCTCGTAACAACACCTTAAAATACTCTTCGCACCCCTCCATTTTTATCTCTTCCTCTACCCTCCTCCTCTTTTTCCTTTTTCTATTCACCACTTTTCACACTTACCATTCTGTCCTGATCCCCTCCACCTCTTTTTCCTACTTCTCCACCTCCCTCCTCCTCTTCTCCCCACACATTATCCTATACTCCTTTCTTCTCTCCCTATATTCCTTCCCCTCTCCTCCCTCCTTTCTCCATCTTCTCAGCTCCCTCCTCACCTTACTTTTCTCCTCCCGACACTCTTCGTCCCACCACCCCCCTTTCCTGCCCTCTCACCTTCCTTCCCTCCTTCGCCACCGCCCCCATTATCCTATCCCTCAGCTCCCTCCATTTTTCCTGTATTCCTCTTTCCCCTCCCTCCCTCTTTCCAAACCTCCTGTTGCAAGGTTTGCTGGTGAGGAGATTCTCTCCGAGAATCTAGCTGCACTTCGCGGTTGTCCTTGAACGGGTAGTTCCTCGGGCTCCAATTGTTCGGGTGATAATGCCGGGAACGGGATACTCGGGCTGAGCCGAGAGGTAGTGGATCGTTGCCGGTTGAAGTGGTAGAACTCACCGTAGGTTTTTAAACGAAGGCTTATTTAACTGATCTCGACGGGGTGATCACGGGAGTGATCGCGTAACTGATCTTTTACAAGCTGTGTGTTCTGGTTGTTCGGGCGTGGATTTATATACAAGATTTGAGGTCGTGGTTTGGCGATCGCGGAGGGAGGCCTAATAGTCTCCGCCTGTGGATCTTCGGCCTTGCAGCGTATGCGGATTCCTTTGCGCATCCTGTTGAGCTTGCTGGTGTTAGTTACAACATGTGTTATGAGTTACGTTTCGTTGCATAACACTCTTTACAAACTCCTCCCTCCCGCCCGTTGCCCAATTCCCCCTCTCCAACCTCCTTCCCCCACCTTTCGTCTCCCTTCTTTCCCCCTCCCCCTTTCGCCCTCAGCCACACCACCACCGGGTGAGGGTCTGAATCTATCCTCTCACCCACCTCCATCCTCTCCACTCTCTCCCTTGTGTCCTCATTCCTTATTATATAATCTATGACTGAGTTCCCTCTCCCTCCTGTGTATGTTCACTCCCCCTCCTCATCCCCCTCTACATTCCCGTATCCCCTCTCCTCCTGATATCTACATAGCCGCTTCCCTTCCCCATTCACCTCACTATCCTTCGATCTCCTGCTTTCCACTCCACTTCCCCCCTCCTCCCCCCACCAAATCCGTCCCCCTTCCCTTCCTGCCCTCGCGTTAAAGTCTTCCCCTATCACCACCCTTACTGGCTCTTCTCTCCCCTCCATCCACTCCTCCAATTCCTCCATCTTCCTTTGTAAGCCTTTATTAATGTATACTCCTACCACCCTCCATCATTATCTTTTTGGTCATTATCCCCTCTTTCTCCCCTCGCTCCTTTTCTCTTGATTCCATCTCCTTTCTCACCCCCATTAACATCCCCCCATCGCCCTCCATTTTTAATTTTCCCTCTTCGCCCACTGCTTCCCCCACACGTATTCCTTTGGCGACCTGTTCGTTACGTACTCCCAATCCTGTTTCTCCACCCACGTTTCACACAACACTACCACCTCCCATTCCTCCAGTCCTTTCCAGAACTCCCCATCCTTGTTCTTTACTCCCGCCACATTCCATAATGACATCTTACAGTTTTCTACCCCCGCGTCACCCTCTCCCCTCTTCATACTCTCCCCCATCCGCCCCCCTTCGTTTCCCTGCTCCTCCATCCATTTCTCTCCCACCTCATCCCATTTTCTTATGTTCCCGTTTACCCACATCTTCATATACCCTATCTGTATCACCTTCCCTCTCTCCCTCTCCCTCTCAGCATCTCTTTCTATTTTCCATCAATCCTTTCCCTCCCTCCCTTCAATTTTTTCCTTGCCTCACCTTCTTCTTCTCCTCCCTTCCCACAAGTTTCACCAACACCATCCCGTAACCATCCCTTCTTACTCTCCCTATCCTGGCCACCTCCTTTATTCCTCTCTCCCCAGACCCATGCTACCCCATAGTTTCCTTACCTCCTCCTCCACATCCCTTCCCTCTATCCCTAGTCCCCTTATCACCACGTTATTCCTTCTACCCTCTCTCTCCTTTTTATCCTGTTTCACCTCCATCTTTCTCATCCTAAGCCTCCACTTCTCCACTTGCTTTTCATCCACCACTCCCTTAACGCTCCTTCCCATTCCTTCCTTTTTCCAACTCCCTACCTTCTCCGCCACCTCCTCCATCCTCATTCCCCTTTCCTCCAGCCACTATACTTTTTTCCAACCCCTCCCTCTTTATCCTCTCCTCCTTCATCCACTCCTCCGACTTCCTCCTTTCCCCTCTCCACTCCTCCTCCACCCTTCTCCTCTCTTTCCTCTCTTTTCTTATCCCCTCCTTCATTTCCCTCATCTCCTCCTTCCTTTCACTTATTCCTCTCACCAAATCCCTTATCATCCCTTCCAACACCTCCATTCTCCCTCCCCAAGCATCCTCTCCCCTAGCTTCCCTCCTTCTGGCGATCTCGCCGTTTTCCCGCTCCTTTTAAACCCTCCCCCATCGTCCCTTCCTCCTCCTCCCTCTCCTTCTCTTTTCTCCAATAACTTTCCAAACTCCCCACGTTGCTCCCTACACTGCTCGTGCTGTCCTTCCTAACCCTTTCCTTGTTCTTTGCCCTCCCTTTTACCCCCCTTCTCATCTTCCCCCACATTTCCATCCATTTGCCTTTCTCTCACGCCCCCCCCCCGGCCGCGCATTCCTTTCCCTTATTCATTCCTAAGCACTTCTCTTTCCCTGTTCAAACTTCGCGCCTTCTATCCCCTCTACCTCTTTTCCTCTCCCACAGGTGTCACCACTTGCGTTCCTAATTCCTCTTTCCCGCCACACTTTTCTCACCTTTTCCACTTAACCTCCAAACCTTCCCTTATCCCTCCCACTTCTCCACTACTCTCAATCCCAGCCCTATTTTCAATATCCCTCGGCCCCTTACTCCTCCCCTTCACCTTTCACAAATACACTTTACACTCTCTTTCACTATCTCACCAAAATTTCCTTCACTCGCTAACACCGCTCACTTTCACACATCTGCCATACACCGCGACCGGAAACGGAAGTCGAAGCAATTAAAGTAAAAAAAATGGTTTTTGCTTCAAAGTTGAATAACTCGGGCAAAAAAATCGCACAAGAAATTTATTACTCTCTTTTTACACGGGAAAGTAGCCGCTTTCGAGTGATGTAAATGGAATTTGTGTAAAAAATTTCGTACTCCCCGTGGAACTTTCGCAATTTGAAGAATTTTTTTTAAAATTGACCAAGTGCTGTTTATATCGTTATAACTTTGCCGAAAAGCAATACAACCGCTCTCAACCATTTTTCGAGCTCGCGTCTGCAAAGGGAAAACGCCCTAAAATCCTTTCGCTTATCACACACCACTAATGGAAGTCAAGATCCCGACCAGCTGGATTTCGACTGTGAGAACGGGAGTGACACGACGACGACCCCGAAGGATTTCCTTATATGGAGATTCCTAACGAATCCCCACTCATTTTTGGGACTATAAAAAACCCTTTGGTTTCAACCCTCGTTGGTTAAAAGCAGTACAGTCACGTGTAGAGTAATGTCGTGTCACGCTCGTACAGAGTTGGTTAAAATCCAGTAAGATCGGGCTCGAGTCTCCTTAGGAATCAACAGTTAACCTCATAGAATCCGCGAGTTCGGTTTATATTCTATTTGGCACTTTGAAATAGCCACTCTTACGCCCCGCATCGCCAGTGCGTTAACACCGTGCAACTATTGGTAATTACACACTATTTAATTATTTAATCGCGACACTTACATTTGTACAATAATTAGTTATTGAATCTACGAATGGTGTTCACGTTGTAAATCGAGTAGATTCGTTAAACCCATCTCTTACCTAAGCGATCCTTATAATATTAGTAGCACTCACCCACTGATACAACTTTACCGCTCGAGTCGTATCAAACTTTAATTAAGAGTTACGTGGCATCACTAACATTTCCCGCGACTCCCTGATTTTCACATCAGGTTCGTTTGTAAGTCTGCCAACCTCCGAACAGCTCCCTGGTTTCGCACCAGGTTCGTCTGTGAATAATCCAACCTCCTAACAGCTCCCTGGTTCCGCACCAGGTTCGTCTGTGAACTTCATCCTAGTGACTCCCCGATTTCGCATCAGGTTCGTTCACGACGTTTCACCCTCCTGCGGCTCCCTGATTTCGCATCAGGTTCGACCGCGTGTGACTCCATCCTAGAGGCTCCCTGATTTCGCATCAGGTTCATCCTCGCTTCCGATAATCCTAGCGGCTCCCTGATTTCGCATCAGGTTCGTCCGCACTCTAACTAACAAACTCATAAACCGTATTCCTTGGGAAATACCCTTCTCGCCGGCCTCTCGCGTTGCCGCAGCCCCGGCTCGTAACAACAGCTAAAATCTGAAAAAGTTACTAAAGGTAGGGATTCCTCGCTTTCAATCCATATTTTCAAAATATCGATACGACTATTTTTGCCGCAGTTATGACCATGTGAACTTGCCCCTATTTTTCGGGATCCTAGAGATGATCCTTTAACCCTCTAGTGCATAGATTTTTAATTCAGTTGGAAAAATTAGACTACCCTAATTTGGGGATAAAAGGACCGAATCCGATGTCTGTTTTCAATCTGGGGGAAATAATAATAACAATAATAATAATAATAATTATAATAATAATTTTCGCAGCGTGCGTAGCTCAAAAATGCACTTCAAACTAGATTTCTGTCAAATTGAAAACTCATATTGACATGTTTCTTAGACCAACATGTGCGCTGTAGCACTACTTTTAGGGCTGGCAAATGAGGATTCCAAACCCCCGGATTAAACAGGTGCCCGCCTTAAGGCAGGCGTATGCACTAGTGGGTTAATTATTGTGAGCAGTGTATTTGTAAACCTGTATCCATGTTATCCCGGTACCGATACATATACTAAATGGGTACTCTTCACAAAGTGTTAATACATTCCTACGAAATTATACAATATTTGGGACCGAAGAAACCAGAAATAAAGATTTTAAAAAGTATGAAAAGTAAGATGTTTTAAACTTTTTATCGATTTCTTCAGATCCAGTACTAGATATGTAGTTTTCTAGGTATCTTTGCCAAAAAACAAAAAACTTTTTTTTATAAAGGATCTTGCTAAGATTCGCCATTTTGATTGGAAAAAATGGCATCTTGAATTTTTTCTCTATTCTAGGAATTGACGTCCACTGTGCGTTGGGACAACAGCGGGCTCATGTCAAAGCCAAGCGAAAATTCATTCGTTGTTTTCGACCGGTAATATCATACCCCACGAAATTACCTTTTTTAAAAAAAGGTACAAAAAAGTGCGCCAAGCATATGCGCGCGCGCAGAAGAACAAAAAGGACTGTCATAAATTTATTAATGTGCTATACTTAACTTTACAAAACTAATGATATACAAAAATTGAGCAAATTATCAGAATGGCTATTTATACAAAGAAAAAAATGTATTAAATAATATTAAGCACATATATTTTTATACAAATAAATATTTTAATACGAATAAATATTTTATTCAAAATACTTGGCGCTGCTCTCCGAATTGGTGTTGCTAAACTGAACAAATATGTATAAATTGCATTAAAATCTTTTTCTTTCTTTCTTGTCTCAGTGGTGACCTGTCTTATTTTATTTATTAACCAAGACAATTAACATTTTTTCGGTTTCGCAGCGCCAAGTATTTTAAATAAAATATTTATTTGTATAAAAATATATCTGCTTAATATTATTTAATACATTTTTTTCGTTGGATAAATAGCCATTGTGATAATTTGCTCAATTTTTGTATATCATTAGTTTTGTAAAGTTAAGTATAGCACATTAATAAATTTATGACAGTCCTTTTTGTTCTTCTGCGCGCGCGCATATGCTTGGCGCACTTTTTTGTACCTTTTTTTAAAAAAGGTAATTTTGTGAAGTTTTCACACATTTTGTAGTGTTTATTGATAACTGGATAACTTTTTCACCCCCTCGGGGTTATTTTTTTTTAAATATATTGTATTGTCATCCAAACTACGCACGCCTGCGAAGCTACAAGACAATTGGATTGGTGGAATTGGTTTAAATTCGAGTTTTCAGATTTGAAGCAAACATACAAGAAGCAAACAGAGAATCGAAGCTGAATAAAATCGTTTAATTAATAAAATACTATATCACAATAAATTTTTTTCTCTGATGTAGATCACACTGCATCATCTTCTGCTTCGATTATCTGTAAATATATAAAAACCACATTTTTTAGTTACAATATAACATAGAACTTATAGAAAAAGAGTGGACTTTTGCTATAGTAAGTGTAGAGACTACAAAATGTGTCCGAAGGAGGTGAGAGCATATGGCAGAAAGTCTTGTTGGAGGAAATTTAAATGCTAATGGTAATTTAGCGAAAATGAACAAAGAGATCCAACATTTTTAACGCACAATTCATTGGTGTTGGAATAAAATTAATTTAGTATGTTTATTGGTGAATTGAAATATTGTTAATGGGAAACTAATAAAATTAATGAATAGCGTGGGAACTACTGTGGATTTTAATGAAGTATTATGAATATCTTTCACAAAAGATTGAAAAGTATCGAGGTAGATGCGTTTTCAGCGTACATTCTTCACTAATGTGACTTGCTCTACATTGCAAGCAGTACGCCATAATTTTCTTAATTCTTAATGCTACGCTAATTTGAAAAATTTTGTCGATTTACCTTATTTTACAAATTTCCACAAACTTGTGCGAAAGAAGATGCTTCTCTGTCTATTTAACCTTCTCCGGACAACCTCCAGGCCTGTGCATCCGCTTCATTTCTATCCAAGCTTATGCACCCCCTTCAGTTCTATCCAAGCCTGTGCGTGCCCTTCATTTCTATCCAAGCCCATGCGTCCCCTTCATTTCTATAAGCTTTACATAAAAAGTCTAATGTAAAAATAGTTTGGTGGTATAGAAACAATATATTATTTTGTAGAAACGTGTGCGAAAGAAGATGCTTCTCTGTCGAACCTTCTTCGGACAACTTCCAAGTCTGTGCGTCCCCTCTGTTTCTATAAGCTCTACATAAATAGTCTATTAAAAAATTTTGACGACTTACCTTGTTAATTGAGACAATAATTCGGTGTCCTATATTGTGTAAAAACTCGTGACATTTAAAAAATTTGGATAGGTTTCCTTATTTGACACATGGCAGGTTATGATTGTTTGGCACTAGCTAGGTCACGTTTACCTCGACAGATGTGCTCTCTGTCTGGCTGTCACGTGACAACAATTTGTTACGCGATTGGCCGAAACCTTCATTGAATGAACGACGTGCCTGTTGGAGACATTTCCTCTCCCTTTCATGTTCCTCTCTTGCCTACACTTGACGACGGAGAAAATATCTTAACATAAAGTTCGGCAAATTGCAACTTTACATCGAAGTATCTCAGCTCATAAGGCACGTAGGAACAAAACAATGACACTTTTCTGATTTAAATCAAACCCAAGCTGTCCATTAAGACCATTCAAAATCTAATCGTACCAGCCTTTATTGAGATTCGATAATCGAAGGATTCTTGATAGCGGGTCGTGGCGTTATAGAGCACTCTGTGCCTCGCGCTGCGTATATACCTATATATACTTGGCGCGCGACACTACCATGTCTTTTGATTTTCCCAAGAATGTTTCGCCAACATTTGTTCGTCAGCATTTCTAACGTGCAATCAAGAATGTGGTGCCATCTTTAAAACTTTTAGGCATTCTTCATTCTGACAATAGGTTAATCCGTATATTGCTCTGTCGGTGGATAGTGCGTACGATGGTTTCGGATCCGCACATAGGTACTGTTGTTAACCGCCGCGCCGACTCGCGAGACAATATGGTCAGAAACCATGGGCGGGGGTGTATTTGTAGCAAAGGTATCAAACTCTTTTCCCCGAAAGCCCCAACTCCCCATACTTTGCCGATCAGAAATGTCAGGTGTTTTCCGGGCAGACTGGATTAGCGTAACCCACTGTGATCTCCGAGGGTTAATGAATTAAAAGATGATTTTTATCGCAAATGACAGATCATTAATTTAAACAAAACGATATTCGTTTACTTCCCTTACTATTCTACTTTTCCTCATAACTTGAAAACGGAAAGTTTCCCCACCGTGTGACTTAAACAACTAATAAAGTACCAAATAACAAGTTTTTAATTTTTATCACAATTGAGTTAAAAAATAGAAAAAACAAATTAATAGATGTAAAAAGTATTAAATTATACATCATTAGAAAGGAATAGTTTTATCCTATTTTTGCTACAAATTTCATTCCGATATCTTAAAAGAAATACCCAAATGTCACTGACTTCTTCAATCCGGCTGATAAACAGAGCACGATGTACATATAAAAAAGGGCTAGACTTTCACTATCTTCGACGGTCCTCGAGACCTCATACAACAATAGACCCTTTTTTCAAGTGCATGAAAAGGTCCTGTGCGGCCCGTCGTTTCACAGATGGGGCCATGGCGTTGACGCTTAGGTCTAGGAAATACCATTTGCGGCTGGGTCGTCGCCAGTCGCCGGCCGCAGTCGCCCGGCCGCACATTCGAACGGCCACCTTAAGGTCGAGGTTCCTAGACGCGATCGGCGGTTGCGGCGGTCCCACTAGTGCAATGGAGAAGTATGCATCTGTGTCTCCGTTGGGATAGTGAGACCGCCGCCGGCCGCAGCCGCCGATCGCGGCTAGGAAACTCGACCTTTAAAGGCTGCCGTTCCAATGTGCGGCCGGCGACGGTTCCACTAGTGCAAGGGAGAAACAGATGCATACTTCTCCCTTGTACTAGTGGGACCATCGCCTGCCGCACATTGAAACGGTAGCCTTTAAGGCGGGATGTCCCACCTACGATTGTTCGCTGCGACTTGTCGCAGCGATTTGACCCAGCGACTGGCCCTAGGCTGAATCTCCTTGCCTGCGACAAAGTCCATTGCCACAGTGGGACAGAATCCCAAGAAACAAGGAAACGAGTCAGAATTCAAAAGTTGTAGGAGGATTATGTATTTTTATATATTTCTTGTAAGCTACTAATATGAGCTCCTAAAAAAAGTAAAAATGTCATGACGCCTACTTCTGATCTGTGTGTAAACATATGTCTAAGTTTGTATGTATTTTTCGTGCAGAGTTTTAAATCGAGTCTTTTAATTTTTGGTGATATAAAAGACAATTTTTTTAGAGCCCCAAATGAGTAATATTGATTGTTACGTGAGGGCGTTAATTTTTAAGCGACCGAGCGGTTGAGTCTAATTTTCTAACGCAGAGCTTAACGAATTAAAAGGGATTGTTGTAATTTTAACATAATCAGAGTTATTACGCCAAATATCAAGATTGTTTTGGGGTACGGTTTTTGTCTGCAACCTATGAAGGTTGCCCAATCAGGATGTGGTACTTTGGAGAGACTGGTTCGAAACAAAGTGAGACGGCTTTATATAAAATTTACCACGTATCACAAAATAAGCAAAATGAAAAGCAAAAGCTGGTACAAAAAAGGGGAATTTATATGTGTTTTTATGTGAGAATAAAGAATATAAAGGTTCGATTGCGGTGTGTAGAATTTTACAATATTCGGTTCCGTTTCGGAGGTTACCATTACATCTTAGCGCGAACGTCAGACAATAGCCACAATTAATGGACAATAATTGATCGAGGGAAATCCCGTAACACACTAGGTGATTAGATCAATTATCGCGCGAGTGATTGATTCTATACATTCAAGGTGAATAATTCGGAAAGGTAATGCGGTCGGCGATTGTTATTACATAAATTGGAGAATTTTCAGAACGTGGTACACGCTGAAGGGAAGGTAACAGTTGATCCAGAGAAATCCCGTAACACACTTGGTGGTTGGATCAATTGCTGCTTCTGTAAGTAGTAAGGCTAGGCGGGTTCTAACCCATGAGGCAATGAGGGGAGCGTGGGGGCGGGGGAAGTGAGGGCGCGCGGGGGAGTGCGGTGGGGAGAACTCTGGGCACGGAGGCAGCGAGGAGTGGGAGATGGCTGCGCGCGCACGAGCCGCGGAGTGGGGGAAACCGTAATCGTGGAGGGGATCAGTCCTGGCCGAGCCGCTGCGGAGACCTCTCCAGACCCGGCCCGCCGCCGGAAATTTTTCAAAGGGAGGGAATGACCTGCAGCAGAAATTTTTTCAGACCTGTCCCACAGCAGAAATTTTTTTCCATACCGCCAGGCAGCAGACAAACATTTTCTCCCCAACGCAAAGAAATCATAATTTTGAATCAACGATCTAGCTAATAAATATGTAGCAAACATTCTGAAGCCGACAATTTTTCAAAAATGTCTTCAATCTTAACATCGCAGCGCATCACGCGATAACGTGTGTAATTTGAGTCCTCTGGAGCTGCCGTGCGGGATGACGTCATTTGGTGGCGTGAAGAAGGCGCGAATCATAGAATTATGCGGTGTCAGCAGAAAATTTTTTCCAAACCAACAGACACTTTTCCCAGCGCAGAGGAATAATTATTTTTGAATAAACGATCTACCGAACCATTATGTAGAAAACAGACATTCTAAAGCTACCCATTTTTCAAGGCGTTCTGATTTAACGTCGCAGCGTAACGATTACGCGTGTAATTTAAGTGCCCTGGGACAACCCCGCGAGATGATACCATTTTCACGACGCGAAGAAGGCACGAACGAAATATAATACTGATTTCAGAAAAGCTGACTCTTAAAATTAGGTGGCGAGGAGAGAAGGAGGAAGATGGGTAAATAAATTAGAGAAATAATATGCGTTTAAGAAATATATATTGTTACAAATAATAATAATAATAGTATAATAATAATAATATATAAGAATATAAAAATAGAATACAAATATTAAAGAAAAACTAATAAAACATATAAAATAGAAAAATAATAATAAAAAATAGAAAAAGAAAGAAGAAATTAAATACTATTGCGGCGATGGGGCGGCGACGACGACGACGACGACGGCGACAGGAGCCCCTCGAACCGCCATGGGGACGATGGAGGGTACGGCTGCGGCTCGTGGGCGCGCAGCCACGGGGGCGACGGTGGCGATGGGGTTCGCGGTCGCCGCAGGGGTCCCAAGTGCTGATAAGGAACCTATGGCCGTCGCAGCCGCGCGGCCATTCACGGCCCAATTATTGGCCGCGCACGCTGGGACTCATCCTCCTCGTCGAGGAGCCACGCCAGCCAGGTTCTCAAAATCAAATATGCAGGGTGTGGCAAGTCCTAGAGCACAGACACAAAAATCGATATAATATTAACACATCAAACGCACAAAGCAATGTAAAGTATTACATACTTGCGGAGGCGGCGGCAACGGCCAATGGGGCGGCGAGGGAGGCGATGGTGGTGGCGAGTTGTAGAACATAGAAACCTCGAAATAATATTCACACGTTAAAACAAAAAAATGTGATAAATATATACATAAAAGCATTGTTATGTACATACCTCTGGGTTGTCCCGACACTGCGCGGGATCGCACTCTGGGGCTATCCGCTCCAATCCCATTGTCATACAAAAAAATTACACAAATCAGACTGTTCGCTGTCAAGCTTTGAAGACAACTGGTCTCGCTGCATCTCCAGGCTATTGGATGTAAACCCTTATCTTGAAACCGAGAAGTGCGTAGCTTTGCAAAGTAAGGTGCCGTTGTTCTCCACCTTCATTTTCGCTGACCAGTCCATTTTCTTTCTTCGCAATTATCATCTTCTTCGCTGACCATCCTTTCCTTCTTTGCATGCATCTTCTTCGAATTCTTTTCCCACTTCTTCTTTGGACACATCATTCGACTAGACATGTCACTTGAACGTGTATCGAATGTGTATCGTACCACCTTGAACGCACATCAAACATTTATCGAACATGTATTGAATTTGCGCGTGCTAGTTATTCCAACGTTTCTGTTGCGGTTAATCTCCACGCCATTCAGCTCATATCGAATCTCATCAAATAAGAACGCCACGCAATTATTTCCCAACGTTACCGTTATGAATCGTTTGGCTTATTTATCTTCAATTTCCCCTCCACGTGGAGGAAACTTTCACATGGGAATGTGAATAAATCCTGCCGCTGTATGTGTATTTTTTTTTAATCGCTGTATCCTAACGTCGTTTTGACGCATGGGTTGTATGTATGAGTCTCGAACTTGACGATGCGATTATCAAACGTCGCAATCCCTCCAATGCTTAGAATGTTAGCCCTTTTTCAACTTAAATGCGCACAATGAATCCAAGTGATTTCAAAAATGTAATGTTCGCAGCACTGAGCCTCTGCTTTTCAGCGTAATCAGAACTCTTGTTGCTGTTTTTGTTGTTGTTGTTGTTGCAAACAATTTCGTTTGGAAAAAACGTGTTTTTGGAGTCGTTCAACAAAAGCATCTCTTTCGTTCGCACCACACGTATTATCGTCGTCGTCGCCGTACGTGCAATCTGATGGTAATCTCTTCACCTCGAAAATCGAGCAACCGTCCACAACGCGTATCGTTAGATCCGTAATGACCCGTGCGGTGATCGGAAAGTAAATGATCTGCGCGGGCGTTTCTGATATCTTATATCCTGGTGTGACTCTTGGAGAAAATTCATGTATCGTATGTACGTGCTTCCCATTGTTGTACGCGCCAGCGGCCACGCTACATTCTACACGAATAATGTTTACGTTCATGATATTACTTGGATCGTTCGATTCGTGCCACCGTCCAGGTTCTAATACCTGATTCGTCGAAAATCTCAGTTGCAATCCAATGTTATTGGACTTCGTAAAGTCTACGGCGAACGAGCAGTAAGGCTCGCTTTTGATGGTGCTGTTGATGGGGCGCAACACTATAGGATACACATCATTGTCGTCATCATTGCCGCCGAGGTTTTGAGGATACCGCTCGAGTAATCGCTGCTTCAAATACTTGGCGATGGCGTCTAGTTCGTAAGAGCCGCGGAGAATCGTAATGTATTCATGACTGGTGTCGATGCTGTTGTTGATGTCATAGTTTACGGCGAAGTAGAATTTATCGTTGCTCGAGTCGATGTTCGGTATTGTATAATAAGTTTCAAAGGTTTTTAGACCAAGCTGGTAATCATCGTTGCTCAAATCTATGGGCGGAAAGTAGCTTACCGCGAGGGTGCTACTCTTGCCAGTTAGAGTGAATGTTAACGACATATTCCAAGGAACTTCTCGACTAGTACTGAATCAGAGTGGTGGGAAGTCAACCCTTAAGTTTGGTACCGACTGTCTGCCGAAAGCGTAGACATAGTTTTCCACAATTGCTCTGATTATACTGCTGATACGACGTTCCATTGTATTCAATTTTCACAGCATTTTTATTCAGATATTGCACCAATTCCTTAGGCGGAATAAGCACCTTCCCAGCACCAATTCCTTAGTCGAAGATTGCCAAAGCTTTCGAAATATACAGTAGGACACCCTCTCTTCGCATACGCCACCCAATGAGTCCCCGGCCCCTCGACATTGTCCAAATTTACGATGCCGCTCTCGTTTCGACGTACTCCTCCGACAGGTAGCGCATTGCACATAAAAACATCCCTAAAGAATGGAATACGCATACGTTTTTCCAACTCCTCCAATTGCGCATCGGTAGTTACGCCCACAGGCATTTTTATTTTCTTTTCGGCTTTTTTTCGTTTCGATATTCCCTGTCCGCGCTTGTATGGTGCGAGATAAAGTCCACGACCTTCCATGGAGCGATTATGACGTTGCATTTCCCGCAGTTCATGTTGCGCCACCTTATTATCGTTTACCGCCTTGGCGATCCCCGCCGCTCCACCAGCTAATGATCCGAGAACACCTAGCAGCGAGAGAAGTGGTAATATACCACCCCGTTTTGCCACCGGAAGAATCCGCTTTTGCGGCGCTCTCTTTGCAGTCCTTTTGCGGGTTTTTGTTTTCATCCCCATTCCGATTTTCGTCTTGGCCTTCATAGCTGCCCAAACAGCTGTAGCAGCGCCTCTTTCGCCCAGAGTCGAGTCTCGCGCAACGATGCGTTTTCGCGCTTTGTCAGCGAGTACGTTATCTGCCGCGTGCCTTTCGCTGAGGTCGTTGCTACGCGAATACGCAATATCGCGTTCGCGACACGCTGCGTCCAACGGATTGTTGCCTTGATCACCTCTAGCCAATCGTTTTGCCAGATGAGTTCCCGGGCCACAAAACTGGTATTTCGGGATATGTAATTCGATAGATAGTACGTTTATCGCACGATTTAACAAATCATGACCTTTCTTTACTCTCGTCGGCGACATTCGCCACAGTTTTTAATCAGTGGTGCTGGACCGTCGATATGCATCCGCTGCAAAGGGCGATTATAATGTTCCAGACACAGACGATACTGCTGAACCTCAGAATCGGCTTTTATATGCACGGGGAGTCTGTCCCACAACTGATCAATATGTCTGCGAAACTCTTGCAATAGACTAATCTTTGGTATATATTTCTTCTGCTCAGAGGTTAAGTCTCGAATATCTCAATTATTCGACAACACCGGAAGCATTTCGAATACTGAGCTGTTTTGCTTTGGCGCGGGCCTTTAAATAGGGCGCGTCGCCGCTTCGATGTATCAAAATTATTTTCGCGGTTCGCATCGAGGATGCCATTTGTGCGGCAACCTGTGACTATACGTGTGACAAACTTTGACGATAAATCGCAAATGATGTTGTTGAAAACAAGACGCAGACATGGTAGCATGCTACCAAACACTATACGCTGCCTCATTTGCGGCCCATCAAATTGTGAAAAGACCAACATGTTAGTGAGCTTGTTGGGAAGTCCTCACGACGTCCGCTTCGAAAACGTGTACGCGTATTCCAAGTAGTTGCAACAGCCGAAATATTAGTTTTTGGAGAATTTATTGACTCCGATATATGAAATTGGCTACGTTACGTTTTCAAATAATAGTGACGTCATCTCACCGAGCTATTCACTTCCGAATTCCATTTTTATATTTGATGACGTGGCATGCGACAAGCAAGATACAATAAGGGAATATTTTGCAATGGGGCGCCACTCGAACGTTGACTGCTTCTATCTCTGTCAGACATATAAAAAGATTCCCAAACATCTTATAGGCTACAATCCGCATCTGCTGATTCTGTTTACGCAGGATGGTACCATCTTGAAACATGTGTACAACGATCACGTAAACACTGATATGTCTTACGAGGTTTTCTGCGCTTTCTGTCGTACTTGTTGGCAACGGGAGTATGGCTTCGCAGTAATAGACAAGGATTGTGCGAAGTCCAATGGACGTTATAGAATGGGATTTAACGAGTTTGCCGTACCGTGAGATGGCCAATCATTGTCAACACACCGACGGGAAAGCAACGTCTGCGATAAAACAATGATCAATAATCAGGAGATTAAGCATTGCGAGAGACTAGCGAAGGAAATTGCAAGAAACATCACGCATTGAAGACCGGCAACATGGAGGAAGATATCGCATTGTACTTTAAACCTATTGTTGAACCCTTAAAACATATTGTGGAAAATAACGCAGTGGCAGAAGCTGGCACATCACCGCTGATGAGCATATACGTTGAAGAGAATGAAACATTAACACCTAAAACAAAAAACCGGCCGAAATGGAACACATCGCGTAAGACAAAGAGGAAACCGCACACGTCATCGGATTATTCACTCGTAACCACCACACCAGTTCAATCGAAGCGAAAACGGCAGAATGTCGCAACAAACGAGTCCCCGGTTCCTCCCCCGCCAATAAATACATTTCCCAGTGTACAATTGCTCACAACCAATGGTGATGATGATAACGCTTTTGAAACTACTCCCGATGAGTCGTTTGCACTATCTATTAGACAGCAACTTCAAACATCCGAGGGACAAGAAACGTTTCGCAGACATTTGGGTCCCCTGGGACAAAAATATATGGATGCAATCATAAGTAGGGAGAAGGAAACTGTCACAGACACTGTGTATGGCGTATACTTTGGCGATAGTAGAATAATGCTTGGGGATAAGGCATTCGATATGGACAAGGCTGATAATATAATCATCGACGGTGTAAAATACAGGGGAACGCCCGTCTTCTACGAACTGATTTTCAAGAGAATTCCCGACGATACTGCATACACCGATGCCGATAAACAAAAATACAAAAGTATACTGCTGGCGACGAATGCCTACAGACGCGGTCATTGTGCCCAAAATCCCATGTTGGGCAACAAGGGATACAAGTACAAATATGTAATTGCACCGCTACTCCGTCGTGTATCAACCAATAAAGCAGGGAAAGGTATGACGGTGCCGTGAGTCATGGTGGTAAATGATAATAAGATCGATGACGTACGCTGGGACGATCCCAACGAGCTGGTGGATCGATTCCGTTTGTTCGAAGCGTCGCGTCAGGCGGGCAACGACTCGCATGACCATGAAATTCTGTCGATTATCATGGAACTCCACAATGGAGGCTTCGTTATAAATAAAACCGCGCGCCGATGATGTGCACTGTATGCCTTGAGATGCCGATCAACAAATTTGGAGTATCACTCGAGAAGTGTGGCGCAGCCAGAATGGATTATTACAAATGGAACGGTTTGCTTCGAAATTATATGCGAGATAACGCTCTTTGCGTGGCCGGTGCCGACTTTTTTGCAAATTCACGCAATATACGACGCGTAGCATAGCCGGTGGCTGATAGCGATGCCGTCAATAAACTATACGTGGAAAAGAGCATTCAACTTTTGAGAGAGCAGCAGGAAGAATTAGAGTGGAAGCTGATCGTGCTTCAGAGAGAGATGCTGGCGCTGCACACCAGGGTTCAAAAGATATCGCAGGCATCGAAATCTGTCCCACAGCAGCGTTGCGAAGGAGAATCATGCGAGACGGTTCAACTTGTCCAGAATATCCTCGGGCCGATAAGGCGCACATAATGCACGTACACGTTAATTATCACATCATTCGTGTCAAAGACACCTCTGCGATCAAACATGGAGCCATCGTCGAAATCAAAGAGTAAAGAAAACCATGGCCACAAGAAGCGGCAAATTGTTGTATACGATGATCTGTGGCAAGCTGACGTTATAGAAATGCGCCCTTACTCGCGATTCAACCAAGGTCACCACTACATACTCACCGTCATCGATGTTCTGAGCAAGTATGTATGGGCGGTGCCACTCAAGCCTAAAAGTGGCGCTGAGATGACTAAAGCGTTTGCAAAGATATTTAGAGATCGATATCCGAAAAATTTGCAAACCGATCAAGGAAAAGAATTTTACAACGCCGATTTGCAGAAACTCTTGACAAAGCATGACATTAATCATTATTCGACGTATTCGGTGATGAAGGCCTCCATCATAGGACGTTTCAATCAAAATTTGAAGAACAATATGTGGAAAATGTTTACGCTCAATGGAAACTACAGATGGACCGATGAACTACGACGTCTACTTGCACAGTATAATGCAAGAAAACATAGAACCATCAGAATGCGTCCTCGCGATGTTACCCCTGCGATCGCCAATAAGTTGCTAGCCACCGTATACAACAACATAAAGGTCGCTGCTCCAGCGAGATTCAAGTTGGGCGTAAATAATTAATTAAAACGATCTTCGATAAAGTCTATACGCCGATTGGGACAACGGAGGTGTTCAAGATAGCCAAAGTACAGACAACTAATGCTGCAACGTATCTCCTCCTCGATTCCTGTGGAAAACTTGTTGCCGGAGGATTCTATGAACACGAGCTGCAGCGCGTCACCGATCCTGATGTGTATCTAGTGGAAAAAGGTTTGCGTAGGAAGGGGAATAATATATACGTCAAGTGGCTGTGGTTTGATAAATAACACAATCCGTGGATAAATAAAAGTAATGTATTGTAAAAATAAATACATGGTTTAATAAATACAATGATACATGTGCATGTGTGTTTGAACAATTTTATTTTTTTATGCAATAATTCCACCATTTATAATAATGCTTTAATAAGTATTGTTGTGTCCCAACCGACACCCCAAGTGTAACGACACCGCGGTATTCCGATTGCCACAATCGAACGGCCGAAATCAGGCAGAACCGCGTAAGGATTCTCGGAAACGTTCCGAGACCATCAGCACATGGTGAAACACCCAAAAGCGGGCCAAAGACGGAGACCCCGATGGTCCCCGATTCGCCCCGATTACAGTATAAGAATGATGTACGAGCAATGCGAGCTCAGACTTGATTGAGACTATATTGAGACTTGATACAGACGCTGTACAAGATCCCCGCCTGATAAAGCCATAGGACCAGTGTCACCCAGATCGGGAGAGAATAAACTTGTTTAAACCTTACGGCGAGTTCCAACTCTTTAATCAGCAACGATCCCCTACCATCGGTTTCCGAACCGAATCCTTCCGTCCCGGCATTCTCACTCGAACCTTCGGAGCCCATTGGAAGACAATCGTGAAGGACGACCCGGAGCACCCCGAGATTCTCTGCCAGAATCTCGATCCCAGGCGCCTTGACACAACAATATAATAATTTCTATACATGCGTGAACAATTTTATATTTTATATTACACAATAATTCCACTATTTATAAGAAACGAGTTACTAAATATAATTGTATGCTCTATTTTACAATAACTTCTATTTTATGCAATTTCGACCGTATGCATGATTGCCTGCGAACCACTTCGATCTCCCTGCGCAAACACTGCGCGTAGTCGTCGAAAGTTATCGTCCTGGCTATGACGTCGGTCTTGACGCCTTTCGCCTTTTTCGTATCTTTTTTACCGTCTACACGGAGTGCATACATTTTCGCTCTAAGACCTACGAATTCGGTCATTATCGCACCGTTATTTTCGTCCTTCATCAGCCCTGTAACCTTCTTATTTACGCGCGGCATATTATATGTATTGTTGATGGGATAATCGCTTGTGTCAAATCTATCAATATTGTGTTTCATGGTCTCGTAGATATCTTCGCATTTAATGTGATAAATGAGGCTGTCAGTGTCTGTATATAGAATTTTACAATTTTGAGCGTGCAGGGGAGACATGCACTCGTGGTGAAATTAATACAAACAAATTTTTGATATGTTCAGAATTCACATACCCACGTATATCGGTTTGTTGAATTTCACCTCGAGTTTTCACAATTCAACAGCTATTCAATTTTCCGAAAAAACACTTTTGCTGCGGAAATTCGGTTTCGCGATCATTGCCTCCGCACCATATCGTCCATCCCAATGTGTTAAAAGTTTTACATCCACATGATTTTGTACATTTTCCATAGCTTTACCGAATACCGCGTTGTTCATCAATTTGTACAATTTTTTTTCAAAAGCGTTTGTCGCGCTTATACTGCTCTAGAGAATTCAAATTACACGCGATCGCGCGATACGCTGCGATCGTATTTTGAAATACTGTTAGCTTTAGAATGTATGTTTGCTACATATTGGATCAGTAGATCAATTCAAAATTATTTTTTCTCTGCGCTTGGTGGAAATAATCTCTGTTTGCTGTCTGACTGTTCGCTAGATCGGTGTGGGCCAGGCCTGAAAAATTTTCAGAGGTTGGTCAGGTGTGAAAAATGTTTTCGGGGATGGGCCAAGGTCATTCCCTCCCTCGGTTAGGTATGAAAAATTTCCGGCGGCGGGCCGGGTCTGGAGAGATCTCCGCAGCTGCTCGGCCAGGACTGATCCCCTCCACGATTACGGCTTCCCCCACTCCGCGGCTCGTGCGCGCGTAGCCAATCTCCCACTCCCCGCTCTCCCCGCGCCCAGTGTTCCCCCTACTGCACTCCCCCGCCCCGAAATGTAAAACATTTCGTTATATAAACGGTGTTCCGAAAATCGTTAACTCAAATTCACGCACCGCGTCCAAAAACTATCTTCATACCCCACTATTTAATACCAAAATGTCAGGGGCCTTAGAACCAAACTTACACTTCTACATCATTCTGTCTCCACTACTGTAAATCTTTGCAATGTTATTATTTTCACCGAGACCTGGCTTACGGAATGCATCGGTGACTCGTAGCTTCCTTTCACGAACTTCAACATTTATAGACTTGATAGAAATATTAATACAAATGCAAAAAAGAAAGGCGGTGGGCTGTTAATTGCGGTCAGAAACGTTTTTAATAGCCAGTGTATCGTTATTCGGGAAGATGGCGTGGAACAACTATATGTTAAAGTTAACTTCTCTGGCGAAACTTGCATTATTGGATCTGTGTATATACCTCCCCCCCCCCCCCCCCTATCTGACGTGCTCCTCTATGAAAAACACTGCCTAACGGTCGGCGAGATTATGACACCGCATCCTAGTGCGTATATTTACATCTTGGGCGATTATAATTTGCCATTTAAATGGCTAGACGAGCGTGTTTCGTTTGATAGCTCAGCTGACTTGTCTGCATAAATCAAATTTTAAGTCCTATGCGATCATTTCTATCCGCTTAACTTATTCCAGGGAAATTCTATACCTAACAACAACGGAAAAATGCTAGATTTTCGTTTTACGAATTATAATTCAATCACTACACAAAATGCCCTAGACCCGCTGCTTCCTGTTGACAACCACCATCCGCCACTTTCTCTGGAACTAAAATATACCTCGATTAGCCGTCCTAATACTGCCCCGATAGCTCGCCCAAACGTCAAAACTGCCAATTATTACACCATAAACGACTACCTGGGCTTACTCGACTGGGACACTACTCTTACAAGGGACGTTCGGCAACCCGAAAATTCAGAAAATTATGAAACTCGGTGTGCAAGTAGAGCAGTTCATCCGTAACACAACCCTATTTTTGTTGGTGCCATAATGCAATTTTTAGGGGTGAAATCACCCCTTGAAAATAATTCAGAATTTTCTTTTCCGTGGAATACCTTGAGAATGGTGAGAGATATCGAAAAGAAGTTTAAACAAAAGTTGCATCCTTCTTTTATATCTACAAAACCGCGGCAAAATAATTTTCAAAAAATCCATATTTTTCAAGTTATCCCCACCACCAACCCTTAAAATTAAGTTTTTGTATTTTCTAAATATAAGCTGAAATACCTCTGGATAATCTCTTTTCATACATATACGTGATTTATGTGTTATATTTTTTTGCAAACGAATAAAGCCTCTATTACCGAATTTGAAGTCCATTTTGACAGTTTCCATTAAAAACATGGTTTCTTAAAGCCATATTTAGATTATTATTTATGTAAAGTTCAGACAGCTTTCAATTATTTAAGCAAGGCAGTACGCACCTAAAATTGCATCAAAGGTAAAACTCATTAAAACTAATCAGTGACGTGCATGAATCAGTATGATAACAGCACATTCGTACATGCATTACTTGAAGTGTAATCTTATTAGGCTATTTTGGAAACCACACGAACAATAAATAATGCGTGAAGATCTACAATGACTTTGCAAGATACATATGTTATTGAAATGACGCAGAATCGCATTGATGCCGATAACCTTGTCGAACCTTCCGATTTGCATAATGCGTATGTATATGAATTTTAAATGATTGTAAATCAATTTTACTTTTACTTCACACTTATAACATATATATAATATTACAGTTAATATTAAATTTAATTATAACATTATAGCAGTTTTCATTAATGAAGTGGCCGCATAAAGTAATATTTAAACATTCGCAGTCCCTTTTTGTACATGTTGTATTGTTTGATTATACATTGAAAGAATTATACTAATAGAAGTCGATAGATACATTGAAAATTACGCTTTGTAATTGGTACAATAATGATATTCTTCGTAGAAATGATTGAAACAAAAATACTTGCCACACCGTGCACATCGCATAAAAGCCGGTTCCCCACAAATACTACATTTGGGTATAATCTTTTCATTCCTGAAGTAACAGAAATCTACAGGATTTTTAAATTCGCTGGGATGCGTTTCTAGATATCCGCTTTTAAACCAAGCATATTGAAAAAGGTTTTTGAATCTAGGCGAAGAAAACTGGTTGTGGGTTAGGGACTGCAATTTAATTATTTCATTATGTAAGTGCAAATTGACATCTCTCTCTTGGAGAATCACATTATCCGAAAATGTCCGCACGAAATTTTTCCAAATCCGGAATCCAAACACATCTAAAGGCTGAACGATACCCATCGTTTTTTTTGGAATCATTGAAAAAGTTACTTCCTTGTCTTGTGGAATCATTATTTTTTAAATTTAGTTGTGTTGGCCGTTATTAAACTACGGGTTTTTACCTCAATAACGAATTACGATCACTTGTCGTACATTTTCTGTTACATTACCTTTTCGTTTATGCGGTATTTGAAAACGAAATTACATATTTCTTGTCCTCTCACTTCAAATAATTATTATTTAAGATTCTGCTTTAGAAAAAAAACTGTGTAACGCGGTTTCCTTCGATGCATGCCGACTTGCTTGTTCGTACGTGCGTAGTACAAGCGCAGCCGCCTACCGCGTAGCCAACGCTACCGCGGGAGCTCGGGCGGAAGGCGCGCGCTTTGATTGGTCCGGGTTTTTGGTTAATATCTCGTTAACGAAGCTTCGGACAATATTTTCGCTAAGGAAAAAGTTGTTTCAAATCACCCCCTGAGTCACCCCTTTCAAGGAACTCCGACATTTTTGGGACACCCTGTATAATGCCTATTATATCAGCAAGCGGACGTCTTCTTTCACCACTATACATAGTTTGGAAGGAATCTACAGGAATACTTGGTCCGATAGTGCAAAGAACTCTATTCCGTCCGGTTAATATTTACACCGGAGCTTCAAAGTCAGAAAAACTCACGTCTGACCATTTTAAAACTTGGTTTACCGAAGTGTATCTACCGAATACTGGCCGTAGAAGCATGCTCCTACTCGACTCGTGGACGGGACACTGCCCAAATGAGTTACAGCAGTTGATTCCACAAGACAAGGAAGTAACTTTTTCAATGATTCCAAAAAAAACGATGGGTATCGTTCAGCCTTTAGATGTGTTTGGATTCCGGATTTGGAAAAATTTCGTGCGGACATTTTCGGATAATGTGATTCTCCAAGAGAGAGATGTCAATTTGCACTTACATAATGAAATAATTAAATTGCAGTCCCTAACCCACAACCAGTTTTCTTCGCCTAGATTCAAAAACCTTTTTCAATATGCTTGGTTTAAAAGCGGATATCTAGAAACGCATCCCAGCGAATTTAAAAATCCTGTAGATTTCTGTTACTTCAGGAATGAAAAGATTATACCCAAATGTAGTATTTGTGGGGAACCGGCTTTTATGCGATGTGCACGGTGTGGCAAGTATTTTTGTTTCAATCATTTCTACGAAGAATATCATTATTGTACCAATTACAAAGCGTAATTTTCAATGTATCTATCGACTTCTATTAGTATAATTCTTTCAATGTATAATCAAACAATACAACATGTACAAAAAGGGACTGCGAATGTTTAAATATTACTTTATGCGGCCACTTCATTAATGAAAACTGCTATAATGTTATAATTAAATTTAATATTAACTGTAATATTATATATATGTTATAAGTGTGAAGTAAAAGTAAAATTGATTTACAATCATTTAAAATTCATATACATACGCATTATGCAAATCGGAAGGTTCGACAAGGTTATCGGCATCAATGCGATTCTGCGTCATTTCAATAACATATGTATCTTGCAAAGTCATTGTAGATCTTCACGCATTATTTATTGTTCGTGTGGTTTCCAAAATAGCCTAATAAGATTACACTTCAAGTAATGCATGTACGAATGTGCTGTTATCATACTGATTCATGCACGTCACTGATTAGTTTTAATGAGTTTTACCTTTGATGCAATTTTAGGTGCGTACTGCCTTGCTTAAATAATTGAAAGCTGTCTGAACTTTACATAAATAATAATCTAAATATGGCTTTAAGAAACCATGTTTTTAATGGAAACTGTCAAAATGGACTTCAAATTCGGTAATAGAGGCTTTATTCGTTTGCAAAAAAATATAACACATAAATCACGTATATGTATGAAAAGAGATTATCCAGAGGTATTTCAGCTTATATTTAGAAAATACAAAAACTTAATTTTAAGGGTTGGTGGTGGGGATAACTTGAAAAATATGGATTTTTTGAAAATTATTTTGCCGCGGTTTTGTAGATATAAAAGAAGGATGCAACTTTTGTTTAAACTTCTTTTCGATATCTCTCACCATTCTCAAGGTATTCCACGGAAAAGAAAATTCTGAATTATTTTCAAGGGGTGATTTCACCCCTAAAAATTGCATTATGGCACCAACAAAAATAGGGTTGTGTTACGGATGAACTGCTCTACTTGCACACCGAGTTTCATAATTTTCTGAATTTTCGGGTTGCCGAACGTCCCTTGTTAGATCTCTATCTGTAAACGAAGCCGTTGATTTCTTGTACAACCATATTACGTATGTGACTGAACATTTCGTACCGAAACACTCTATACGCTACTCCTCGTATCCGTTGTGGTTTTCATTCGAATTGATTAATAAAATCAAGTCCAAAAAGTTCGCTCACCGTGCATACAAACGAAGTAACTCGTACAGCAACTTTCTCACCTTCGCGAACCTTACATCGCAGTGTAAATCGCTTACGACAGTCTGCTGGGACGCGTATATAAATTCCACGGAATCAGAAATCCCAGTCAACTCGAAAGCCTTCTGGAAGTTTGTAAATAGCAGGAGGATAGATCGCGCCCTGCCTCGCAAGATGACACTTAATGGCAACCAACTTAACACTTCAGAGGACATTGCAAGCCCTTTTGCTGAGTACTTTGAGTCGACCTTTACGATAAGCTCATCTCCCTCTTCCTCCTTTGTAACAAATACCAATCTTAGCATCTCGGACATACAAATTGATTTAGGCGACGTCTTCAAAAAACTTGAAAATCTTAAGACTAACAAAGGGCCAGGAATTGACACGATCCCTCCCATTTTCTTTAAATCCTGCAAATTCATAATGTGTAGGATTCTATGGATTATTTACAATTCTTCTATCAACGAAGTTAGGTACTTTCCCGTATCTCTGGCAAACAGGCATTGTTACTCAAATTTTCAAATCTGGAGATAGGAGCACTATATCTAACTACAGACCAATTTGTGTGCTCAACATAATGGCCAAAATTTTCGAGAGCTTAATCGTAGATAAAATCTCTCCAATGGTAAAAAATTGTATTATATCCGAGCAACATGGCTTTGTTTAATACATTGGTTTGTACATTAACCAATCTCATGTTATATCAGCACTACTTAACAGGGGAGCTTGATAATGGTCACCAGGTAGACTCGGTGTATACAGACTTCCGCAAGGCTTTCGACTCGTTAAACCACGATATTCTAATCTGTAAGCTCCGAGCCATGGGTTTCACCGGCAGCATCATTGCCTAGTTATCTAGCTACCTCACAAATCGTTACCTTGTTCTTAAATTCAACTACTATTTGACTAGTTCATTTAATGTTCTCTCAGGTGTCCCACAAGGATCCCACATTGGTGCCCTTCTTTTTATTCTTTTCATCGACGACATTTCAGAGGTCTTTCAACATTGTAAATTTTTGTTATTTGCCGACGATTTAAAAATGTACAACAGGGTGGATTCCGAAATCGATTCCTTAGGCATCCAAAGTGATTTACTCGGACTTCATGAATGAAGCGTAAAAAATATGCTGCCGTTGAATATCCCGAAATGTTATGTTTTACGTTTCACGAGGAAGAAAACAGTTCTTGATTACACGTATTCCGTTAACGGTACACCAGTGGATGATTGCGAAACAACAACTGATTTAGGCGTTACGTTTTCTTCCTCGTTATCGTTCACTGACCATATTCGTCGCATAAAAACCAGCGCCTTAAAATCTCTGGGCCTTATTATCAGGCATGGTACGGATTTCAAAAACCCACACACCTTTAAAAGTCTGTATTCGGCTCTAGTTTTACCACACCTTGAATATGCTTCGCAAGTATGGAATCCGGCGCAATTAATTCAAGTCAAACTGCTCGAAGGTGCCCAACACAAGTTTCTAAGATATGTCGCCTGCAAAATTAATAAACCGATGCCAATAACCTGTCACAACTACGATGGCATTATCAATACCTTGAAAATGAGCACTCTGGAAGCGCGTAGAACCATGGCAGACCTGGTCTTAGATTATAAAACCCTTAATCAGATCGTCGATTGTCCAGAAATTCTGGAACTTCTAAAATGTTATGCCCCTAGGATACCCTTAAGATCTAGGCAACTTTTTCATATTGCCCCATTTCGAACGAGCTTAGGAAATAACGATTGTATAAATAGACTTTGTTCAACTGCGAATGATTTCAACGACTTTGTCGACTTTTTCCATGGGTCCGTAACAGAGCCCTGCAACGGGCGGGTATATCGCGGGACAACCCTTCCTATCACTCGACCCGCCTGCGCCCGCGGCGGATAAGTCATCGTTGATTTCTATTCGCCCGAGGCGCCCGAGACGCCCGAAACACCCGAACGCCCGAACCGCCCGCAACACCCGAAGCAGTAACGAGTCATGACGTCACCACGCGTATCTGACTTGCCCGTACTCACACTGTTACACGCTCGTACCCGTGACCCGGGACTTTACCTGCGCATTACCCGCGATTCAATTTGACTCAGAAGCGGTTGGAGAATCTGTATGTGTGCATAATTTCTTCATGTTGACCTAGTGTATGCTCTACTGTTCATTCATAGAACGAAACAAATTCGAGTCTTGTAATAGCGACCAATGAATAAAGTAAAGGCGTGTGTACAAGCGAATCGGATACGCGCCGTGACGTCGTGACTGGTGACTGCTTTGGCCGCCTCGGGCTCCGCGGGCGGATAGAAATCAACGATGACCCGACTCATCCGCCGCGGGTACAGGCGGGTCGGATAAACGCTCGGCGGCGTCGGGCGGGTATGGGCGGGTTAGCTGCGGGTATCACGGGTTAGTGAAAGTTCGGGTGCGGGCGGTTCGGGCTCATCGAGATACAGTCGGGTGACGGGCGGATCAAACCCGTCCGTTGCAGGGCTCTGGTCCGTAACTATTTTCAAATCAGCTGTATCAAGAGATATTAAGCTGCGTATTTTGTAATTTGAATTTAATTCTCCAATATATTTCGTTACTTATGTACTCGACACAAAAGGACCTTCGCCCATAAGTAAATAAATATGATATAAGTAATTCATACAATTACTTAGCACTATAGGGTTTGAGCAAATTGTTAACCTGTATATAGCAATAAAAGATATTTGTAACGAAGTCTGAACTGTGAAATGTAAATCCACAAACAGTAAAAACTAGAAAATAAAAAAATATGCTAAACGATTTATTAAAAATTCACTAAAAACTAAAAAATAATTCTTTTCTTGTACTACAATTTCGATGGTGCTTTTTCACTTTAAATAAAATCTTGGAGCAGGATATTTCATAACCGAATATGAATCAATTTAATACAGCATCAAGCGTCAAAATTAATTTATTGTGAGATATCCTGCTCCACGAGTTTATTTAAAGTGAAAAAATGCCATCGAAATTGTAGTACAAGAAAACAATTTTTTTTCGTTTTTAGTGCATTTTTAATAAAATCGTTTAACATAAAATTATTATTATATATTTTATTTGTTTTATACTCAAGATATTATAACACTTGTCCTTGCTACTGCGGAAAAAATATTTGCGAATATTTGGCAATACATATTCGATTAAATGCCTGTATTCTATGTCGCACAGTGGGGGACTGATTCCCAAGAAATAAGGGAAAAATGCAACATCCCATATTTCGCATTAAAAAATGCCGAATTTTATTAAGTAAGTTAATAAAAGTGTTAATATACAATTGATACGAAGCTTTGGCGTTATTTAAGAAACTAACGTCAATTTGTCAATAATTCCAATACAACTAAAAGAATTTGATAAATATTCCGCGGGAAGTGCAGAAATATTTGTAAACCTGTATCCATGTTATCCTATATACCAAATACTGTTCACAAAGTGTTAATACATTCCTGCGAAAGTATAAAATATTTTGGCAACCTTCCACTCGGCCAATTTGGTGAAGAGACCCAAGAAGAAGCCAGAAATCAAGATTTTAAAAAATATAGAAGAAATTGTAGCTCAAAATATTCTATCCTCCCAATGGCCCACCTTCTCTCACATCGAATACGTCAGCGCGTGCTTTTGTTATAATATTCCAAAGCGTGTTTATATTCGAGAGATACGGGATCGGTCTCAAATTTGTCGGGAGGACCAAGCAAGCCCCATCACGCGCAGTCAACGGACTATAACATAAGAATGTCTTCTTCTTTTGTTAGTGGAGGAAAATGCCACATCTGATTCCCAATAATTAATCAGGCTGATCGCCCAGAGCGTCTCACCAGGGTCGCAGTTTATGACTGTGGGATTGGGAAGCGACTGGATTAGAAGCAGGGTGAATGATACGACTCACATAACTCTAACAAGTATAATATATATATTCAACGCGAACGAAGCAGCATCGAGACGTATATAAAACTGTAATAAAGTATTATATACGTCTCGATATATATATATATATATATATATATATATATATATATATATATATAAGTATTATATACGTCTCGATGCTGCTTCGTTCGCGTCTCTACTTAGACTCTGGTGACCGCTCCTCGATGAGCTATCACCCCACGCTTTTCCAAAACACACACACACACACCACATACCCATGTCACGCGCCACCATGCACACCGCACACATCCGTCCAAAATCTCCACGAGCATTCTCAGAATCATACACGCCCGCAATCGACACTCAAACCTAAACATTCACTCGCCACGCATATCTCTTTTATTCCAAACATTCATTCCTCGCGCTGGCTAGCCTAGGAGATCGCCTCCTCGACTTTCTCACACCCACATGACCATATTGTCCCGCGAGTCGGGGCGGCGGTTGACAACAGTGCCTACGTGCGGGTCCGGAGTCATTATAAATAGGTATGTACCATCCACCTACCGAGCAACATACGGATTGACTCAGACTGAAGAATGCCTAAAATTATCAAAGACGGCACAAAGTTCTTGATTGCCCTTTAGAGATGCTGGCAAACAGATGTTGTCGAAACGTTCTTGGGACAATATGAAATTACCGGTCGAAAGCAACGAATGAATTCACGCTTCACTCTGAGCCCGCTTTTGTCCCAACGCACAGTGGGCCGGAATCTCAAGAAATAGAGAAACTATTCAACATGCCATTTTTCGCAATCGAAATGCCGAATCATATTAAGCTACTTTATAAAAAAAGATTTTTGATTTTCTTTCGGCAAAGATAGAAAACTATTACTGGATCTAAAGAAATGCATAAAAAATTTAAAACAACTTCGCCCGTATTGCCGTGGGAATCTTTTGACGTACAATTTTTTCTATAATTTTATAAAATCTTTATTTATGGCTTCATCTTGGGTCTCTCCACCCAATTGGGAGGTTGCCAAAATATTTTATACTTTCGCAGGAATGTATCAACACTTTGTGAACAATATTTGGTATATAGGATAACATAGATATAGGTTTACAAATATTTCTTCATGTTTCGTCTTGTGAAATTCCAATTATCTTCTACAGCCGGTAATTTAGAATTTTTCGATGCGAAATTTCTTCATTCGTGTACCTGGTGTCGAACAGGGACAATCGACATCGTGCCATTTTTTGCAGGGGTTTCAACTTTCTTCGCACTGAGTTAATCCGTTGATTGCTCTGTCACCGGGTGCTACATGGGGACTTGGGACCGGCATGTACCGTTGTCTACCGCCGGCTCGCGGGACCATACGGTCATAAACCGTGTTGTGCCCAGGCAACGCCCAAGCACACGTATTATACACACTACTATACATTATGCATATTATGTTACTCAAGAACATTTCGAGACGTTTCTACGCTAAGTCAATCGCGAGGCAGCCGTGAATCTACTAAAACAGCAAAAATGCGAGCGTGACCATATATGGTAACGCGGCACCACGCCCAATAACGAAACAAAGACCGATTTGCCTCCGCAAATCGAGAGACCCGAGATCCGACCCTCGATCGGGTAGCACGGCTAAAAACCTACTTGTATACCTCAGTCTAGTTTAGTTGTTTTTGAATAAGGACTTAGTCTTTTAGTTTAAACAAACTTGGTATAGTTCACCCGGTGGATTCTTATCCTTTAATCACTCCCGAACCCACGATCACGCCAGATCGCCTACCTACCTTGCGAGTCATCACGCAGGGCACAACAAAATTGGTGGCAGCGGTGAGATCTGCATCGTAAACATCTTACTGAGCCTTGACGCAACCGATTAATCGACATCGTCTGAGATTGTACTCTCTCTGACAAGATTATTGGACTATCGCAGTCACATAAGCTGAAACAGGCTATCGTCGCTACCGAGGTAGCATAGAGGACCGAGGAATGGCCTTTGAGAAGGCGTTCAACGCAGTCCGAACGACGACGAGCCTAGTAACGAGTAAGATCGGCTTGTGAGTGAACGGGTGAATCAACCATCTACCAAACACCAAATCCATCTACGAGGACGCCACGGATCTGAGGACCGAGGTGCACGAGAGGACTTGGAGACCGAGGAACGAGTAGAAGCCACACCTGAAGGACGGACGGAGAGCCGTATGAGGGAAGAAGCCGTCGGAGCACGCAGTAAACAGCTGTACGGATCGACTTTGCTGGGTCCAGTTTCATCTTATCACCGCCGTTGGTTCACGTACGAGAGATCGTCCGACCGAGCTGACGACACGTGGTTGCGTGCAGCCTTGTGAGTAAATGAAACTCATACCGAGTCCTAAACAGAAATCGCGAGCGTAAAATATTGTAAACCAGAGTCCTAAAGAAATCCAGAAACGGTACATGCATGTCTATAGAAGACGAACGCGCGAATCAACTCAAACTCCCAGGTCAAAAAAGCTTGTCGAAATCATTCGAATCGTTTTTCGATAAAAAATTAACCTTCGTACGGGAGGAACTAGACCTTCTGCCTTCTATAGACCATCCAAGACCGCCCCACCGAACGCTTCGACCGTCGCCGTTAAAATTAAGCGTTAGAAAAAACGACGGTTCAAGCACAGAATCGTCTCCAGAAGACTTTGTAACACTGAATAGGGAATATCCGATTGTGCTATCGGACTTTAGTTTGTCGGACAGAGTAAATTGGGAAGAGCAAGAAATACCGTCGTCCGGGGATGATGTCAAAAAAATAACTACCGCACTGTTACTAGTCGATAAAATCGTAGAAAAATCGTCAAACGAGCTTGCAAAATTTTTGAAATCTTATACAAGTGTCTCAGAGTTTGTCCCTACAAACGAATTATCGCGTTGCTTGAAAACAGTCATAGGAACAAAAATAAAAGGCAAGGCAGCCAAGGTATAAGAGTACAAGGAAATAGATAGTTTCGATAAGTTAAAGGACATATTAACATCCTTATTTGTGGACAAAAGGTCAATAGGAGCAGTTGGAGCAGAGTTTCATGCTTGTCACCAACGAGATGGCGAGAGCGTAAAATTATTCGCGTGTAGAGTAGAGCAATTAGCAGGAGAATTATCCGAGCTATCGGTAAAGCCAGGGAACAGCGACGAAGTAAATGACGCGTTGGTAAACTCAGTATAAGAATGCGCCTTAGGTGTTTTTACCCTCGGGTTGAATGTGAAACTGAGGACGATTATAAGGTCTCGAAACTACGCGACGTTAAATTCAGCTATAGCCGCAACGATAGAGGAGGAACAAGCAATGGGTCTAAGCACCTCGCGAAATTTCAGGAAATTCGATAATCAGCCCAAGAGAAGGGAAGGATCAAATGTACCGCGCTGTGAACGCTGTAATAAGTTAGGACATTTAGCGAAGAATTGCTATACGCGATTAAGCATGCCGCGAATAAACTATCCGACGCAACCGACGCACGTAAAAAGGGAAGTTCAGCGCGTTATAGTAGTCTGTCACTACTGCAAAAAACCGGGACATCAAATCAGAGAATGCAGGGCTAGAGAGAACGAACGGGAATATAGACCGCGAAATACAAGCACGAACTATCGACGCGAAAACTATCGACAGAATTTCAACAGAACTCCGGGTCGAGAATCACATAGCGAAAATCGAAATCAACCAACCGCGATCCGCGGAACAACTGACAGTAGACAAACCAACGCAGTACCTAAGGTAAATTCGTACCGAGCAAACATGGCAGTGACCTCCCGGCTCGAAAACAATTGAAATTAGGGCGCCGGAGCTACTAGAAGGAAGAGCGAATATGCTAGTCGACACCGGTGCCGATATTACGTTAATAAAGATAGGAAGGATGTTGGGCGACGTCCGTGCCGAAGGCGAAGTAGTCTCCTTGCGAGGTATAGCCCGAATGGAAATTAAAACGCTATGCCTAATACAAGTAAACATAAAAGTCTGGAATAAAACAGTAACACACCCCTGCCGGTTAGTGAGAGACTACTTTCCCTTAGATGCAGACGGAATCCTAGGAAAGGATTTTATGACTAAACACGATGTCTGCATTCGAGCAAACCTAGGAATAGAGTTGTACGAAATACAACTCCCCTACTCCGGGGGAGGAAGCGTGACTTTAAAACCGCGATCAGAAACCATTCTCCTAGCTAGAACGACAGATATAGGTGAAGGCATAGTGGAAGGACATGCGTTCAAGTCAGGAATATTCATTGGAAATTCGTTAACAATAGGGAAGAATGGGAAATATGTGATAAGCGTAATGAACACTACAGCAGACGAAGTTCGTATCAGTACGACTATAGCATAGAGTATAAAACTGGAAAGACAAATAAGAATGCAGACGCCCTCAATAAAATGTTCGCGATTACGCGAGGAGCAAAGCGAAAGATCAGCAGCGAAACAGTAGTCGGCGCCAGCGAAGGCGCCAGCGAAGAAGACGAACCCCAACCAGAAGGAGAAACGGGCGATAAGACATAGACGAAGGACAGTAAAAACCGAATACTGTGCGAATTTCACGACACATTTTTTGGCGGACAATTAGGGGTACAAAGGTACCCTGGAACGTATAAAAATAAATCATTCGTGGCCAGGTATAAGATAAGATGTAGAAAATGACATCTCCAAGTGCGAGAAATGCCGGAAAAACTAACTATCGAGAGTAGGTAAAGCCCCCATGGTCATTACCGACACTCCCACTGAACCATTCGAGAAATGCGCACTGGACATAGCAAGACCTTTACCCGAGACAGGCAAACAAAACAAATACATACTAACTTTTCAAGACCTTCTAACCAAATTCAGTAAGACCATACCCCGCGAGAACCAGGAAGCAAATACCGTAGCAAGGGAATTCATCACTAAAATAATTTGTGAATACGGCATACCGTAACAAGTACTAACCGATCAAGGAACCAATTTCCTAAGCCAAGTATTCAAGAACGTCTGCAAACTATTTAAAATCGACAAGATTCAAACTACAGCCCACCACCCCCAATCGAACGAGGCTCTAGAAAGAAGTCACCGTACGCTAGCCGAACACTTAAAAAGTTTTATCGCAGAAGACCAGACAGATTGGGACGAATGGCTACCATATGAGATGTTTGCATACAATACGACACCGCACACATCCACGAGCTACACGCCATACGAACTCGTCTTCGAAAGACAAGCTACCTTACCGACTTCTCTAAAACAAGCACCACAGTTGACGTACACGTACGACAAATATGCTCAAGAACTACGCGAGAGACTACGGTCCACCAACAACATAGCGCGCGAAATCATAGGAACCAGTAAGGAAAAGTCGAAAGCATACTACGACAAAAAACCGCGGATAGGTCTTTTAAAATCGGAGACGAAGTGCTACTGCACGACGAGACACTAAGACGCGGACGATCAAAAAAAACTAACACCCGCATGGATAGGTACTTACACGATTCAAAACACGCACGATAACAAGAACTAAAGTATAAAGAAAGGGCGACGAACGCTCCGCGTCCAGGCGAACTGACTCAAACACTTTATAGAATAGAGCAGGAATAGGGAAATAGTCGTAGTTATGAGGGAAAGTAACAGCGCACCAACAACTAAGTAGATATGAAAAAAGGGGGCGAAATATATTTAAAGAATTTAAATAAGAATTTTAAAATAATCTAACTAATCCGGATATTCGCCGTTTCTTAGTGCGGCCGCAATGGCGGATTCCCAAAGGGACCATAGGCGTGGCCGTCGCGCGGGCCCAACAAACTGGTCCCCGTGACGCTCTAGAACAATCACTAGACGCGAAACAATTAATTTCGAACAACGGGGAAAAACAAAACATAAACAACGGGAAACTCACCGAACATGCCCCGCACGCTTCACGCGTCCTCATCGTCTAACCACGCGGCGTTTTCCGCTTCTAACCGGCGGCGCTCCGTGCGGTACTCCCGCACCGCCCGCCAGTATTTAATTTTCATGTAACCCGGCAGAGCGGGAAACACCAAACTCTAGAAAAAATAACGAACGTTGAATCCATGCACACTCCCGCAAAGACGCGAAAACACTAACCAACTTGCACTTAACTTACCAACAAAAACATCGCTAACTCCCGCGGGATAGTCAACTGTTTCTTAGTTGCATTGCGTATAGCAAGTATCTCTTCTTTTTTCGATCCAAAAGATTTCCCAGCGTTCAGAGAACTCGTTGCGTTTTTCTCTGCAGATTCACGTGCCGTCGCTTCTTTATAGGCTTCGTCAAACGTCAGTGAACTTTTCTTAAACAATTTGACTTTTGTTTCGTGATCTTTTAAGCCGCATACAAATTGATCCCTGAGTGCAACTTCGATTTCCTTAAAATTACAGTTTAATGCTAATTTTTTCAATCTCGCTGTAAATTCCGCTACTGTTTCCGTTGCATCTTGCCTGGCTTGATTAAAATTGAATCGTTCCATAACTTCGGACGGTTCTGGATTTAAGTGCTCGTTCATGATCTCAATTATTTGATCATAACTCTTTTCGTTTATTTTAGCCGGGGCGACTAGCTGTTTGATAAGCTTGAACGCCTCCGTGTCCACACGCACTAATAACTGCGCCGCCTTCTTTTCGGGCTTAATGTCTCGTGCTATGAATAGCTGATCTAGCTGTTCCGTAAACGTCTCCCAATCGTCCTTATGAAGGCAGAACTCTACTTTTACACCGTCAGACATATCGCAATCTTCGTGTGCTGGAGCACTTTGTGCGGCCGTTGGTTCACCGACAATGGAATTCTTAGTATCGACTGTTTCGATTTCACTTTCCTCTAGTGTACTTTTAGCGCTCGGATTTTCACTCTCTTCTTTAATTAATTCTCGTAATTTTTTTCGTAACGTATCGAAATTCTCACCTTCCTTAACTTGAACGTTACGTTCTTTCAATTCAGCTATTAACTCTTTCTTGTTTAGAGTTTGTACCCAGCTTGAGGTTCCCTTATTCGACATTAATACCTAGCAAATCAAATTGACGCTTGCCGATTTACACCAACCGACATTAATTAGTTTTAGCACCTTGCTGCTAAAGCAACTCAAAATACACTTGATCGAAACGGGCGAGCACCTTCCTACTCGCGAGTTCACTGTATTGCGCGACACCTTGCTGCCGCGGTCACGTGGTGGAAATCTAACCTAATTTATGCACACACTAATCCGTTATTATTTCGTGCATCCTCGTCGCCATTGTGATGTATCTGGGGTCAGGTCAAATGACCAGTCGTGGTCTTGCAGTAAATAAGAATTATATCGGATAATATAATATTGGAAATCCTGAACGGTTTCAGGAGTCTTTCTGGCCATGCGGTCTTGACCTCACACTTGGCGCGACTGTGTGTTCGCCTATATGCGCTGACCCGCGTGCGCAGTTGCTTACATCACTCACTACGCACACGCATACGTTACAAAAAGGATAATCAAACACCCGGAAGAATTAAATAAAGTTAGCAAAAAATTAGAAGACATACAAAACGATTTAGAAAAACCCGAGATTATACCAACCGAGTATCACTATAGTTTCTTTACTCTATCCTCAATAACGGGATTTATAACAATTACACTATGTATCTTTTCACTCCACAAATGCATTGTACATTTCAAAGCAAGAACACCACGACATTGTATAACGGACAACACAATTCGCGACAAAACCACACAAAACCCCGATGCGACTATCAAAATAGTTAGTAAGGAAGAAACGTCTTCCACCAATTCACTTTGAAATATTATAATCATTATAAACAAACTATTATCACTATATTACATAAATATTATAACCTTTCATTGTCAAATACATAAGACAGTTTATATTCATACTTTACCGAATTACCATTATAACCTAGGTTAAGAAAAACCTCATGTATGTAAGTCGATGATAATCAACCAACCACTACGAATTTTGGGATTTCCCTAGATTGTTTAACATCGGCCGCTAGAAAAAGCTATGGCTTTTCCTCCCTTAGGGAGGAGAGACATTGTGCCCAGGCAACGCCCAAGCACACGTATTATACACATTACTATACATTATCAAGAAACACGGTAGTGTTTCGCGCCAAGTAAGGTGTGTCCCAGAATGATAGAGCCACCTTAGAAAATAGCAGTTCGAAAAGATTAGGTTACGTTAGAAAAAAATTACAATATCACATTATTCGTATGTTTATTTAATATGTATTTGTGCATAAATAACATAAAACAAAAAACTTTTTCCGGTATAAAATTTAAAAACAAAACAGAACTATGTCCCAAAATGATAAGGACACTTAACTAATCTTTATAACATTAATTAATTTTATTGTGTATTACATTACTAATAGTGTACGAAACCGCCTATGAAACCATCTTTTGTTGAAATAACCTTATATACTCTATTTGGCATTGAGTTAACCAGATTCTGCATGTGTTCTTCTGTAATTTTGTTCCAACAATGGGTAATCACACATTTTGAGTCGGTAATATTAGCAAACTGACGGCCATTTTGGTATACTTTTCGTGATAATATACCCCACAGATTCTCTATGGGGTTTGAATCAGGACAGTATGGCGGCCAAGTCATTACCAATATCTGTTTACTTCTGAACCACTCTCTAGTTGATAATGCATTGTAAATAGGTGCATTATCCTGTTGGAATTGATACACTCTATCATTAAATTCGTCTAAAAATAGTAATAAACTGTTCTCGAGCATAATTTGATAGTCCCTAGCTTTCATTTGTCCGGAAATAAAAGCTAAAGGTGGTTTAGCCGTCCCGCAAAATGCACTCCACACCATTACACTTGCACCACCTTGTTGGCGTTTCGAAAAAATAAGTTCCTTTTTTCGAATATCGTGTCAATAACATTTCCAACCGTCTGGCCCATCTAAATTAAATTTTTTCTCATCGCTCCAAATGATATTCTTCCATTCAGTCATCCATGTCATGTGTAAGCGGGCCCATTCTATCCGCTTTGTCTTATTTACCTTATTTAAAGGTGGCTGCTTTTTCATCTTCTTGCATTCTCACTGGCCTGATGACGTAATAAATCTATGAACGGTGGATTTTGCTGCTCCAATTCCTGGTAAAGCCGCTACTGCACGAACACTTGTCGTTGAATTACTCATTTCCCGCAAAATTCTTCTTGTTTGGCGAGTCTTTAGTGTAGAGGGGCGTCCTTTTTACCATAATTTTCATTCAATAATTTAAAATTAGAAATAACATGTCGGGAACTTTTCATTCTCTTTGCAATTTCTCTAATTGACATTTTGGCTTTAAGCATTTCAGTAATTTGTCCTTTTTCGAAATCGTTAAGCATTTTTCCTCTTCCCATACTGATAACGTGTTTTGTACGCTAATACGTTTCAACTGACTGTCAATTCGAAACATTTGAACTGATTGTTTCATCATTGTTGCCAATACGATAGAGCTAACCAAACATTGTTGCCAATATCGCAGTATTATTTGTTGGCTCTATCATTTTGGGACAGAGTTCTGTTTGGTTTTTAAATTTTATACCGGAAAAAGTTTTTTGTTTTGTGTTATTTATGCAAAATTACATATTAAATAAACATACGAATAACGTGGTATTGTAATTTTTTTCTAACCTTACCCGAACTTTTAGAACTGCTATTTTCTAATGTGGCTCTATCATTCTGGGACGCACCTTATATATAGGTATATGCGCAGCGCGAGACACTCTGTGTCTATATTACGCCACGACCCGCTATCAAGAACCGCGAGATTATCGAAACTCAATAACGGCTGATCTGATTAGATTCTGAATGGCCTTAATGGATACTTTGGATTTGATTTACATAAGAAAAGTATCTTCGTTTTGTTCCTACGTGCCTTATGAGCTGAGATGTTTCGATGTAAAGTTGCAATTTGCCGAAATTTATTTTAAGATATTTTCTCCGTCGTCAAGTGTAGGCAAGAAGGGAACATGAAAGGGAGAGGAAATGTCTCCCCCCCCGACACGTCGTTCATTCGATGAAGGTTTCGGCCAATCATGTAACAAATTATTTTCCCGTGACAGCCAGACAGAGAGCAGATCTCTCGAAGTAAACGTAACCTAGCTGGTGTCAAACAATTATAACCTGCCAAGTGTCAAATAAGGAAACTTGTCCAAATTTTTTAAATGTCACGAGTTTTTACACCATATAGGACACTGAATTATTGTCTCAATTAACAAGGTAAGTCGCCAAAATGTTTTAATAGACTATTTATGTAGAGCTTATAGAAATGGAGGGGGCGCACAAAATTGGAAGTTGTTCGGAGAAGGTTTGACAGAGAACCTTCTTCTTTCACACAAGTTTCTACAAAATTATGTATTGTTTTTTGTAAGAATGAAAACAGTGGAGGAAACGGACTGAATTTAAAATAAGGATGTATTTCGACAGTGCGGTCCCGGTTTAATACAGTGTGTCTCGAGTCGAGGTCTGTGTAGGACTAACTGATCTTGACTGCGGAGTCCTTGCGTTGACGCTATCGAAATTCCTTAAGGCCCTATCTAATTTATGACGGGCCCGGTGTCGCCGTGCTCGCCTTTGGATAAACATTTTCACACACGGCTGCGCCTCGTTCGTTGAGCGGTGTCCGATTTTCTAACATTCGGCCAGCCTGCAACGATGCTTGTCCCAAGCATCCTTATCGCGTTGTTTTCTAGAACAAATAGATCATTTATCGGTAAATATATTGTTCGCTTTCCTCAGTTCGATCTAGTCAAATCCAATAAAACACCCAACGAGGGTTTTGATTATACTCCCCCCGTAAATTGCTCAAAGTCCCATGAGCCATAACGTTCAGGATCAATTGCACCGCCAACTAGGTCTTGCGGTGTATTTCTCTATCTGTTGCCGATTTCTCTTGTCTACGGTGGTGCAAAGATGTCCTTTCGATGTGCCGACATCTTCAGCGCGTAGGGGCCACGCTCGCGACCCTCTACCGCGACACCTACATCTCACTCATACAGTGGTGATACCATCGTCACCGCTGTCATGAAGAGCACTAACAAAACCACGTCTTGCAAGGATGGCATTGCCCAAATCCTTCGCCAAGACGGCAAGTCACACCCATGCAAGGATGGCATCGCCCAAATCCTTCGCCATGGTGGACAGCCCACGCTATGCGGGGTCGGCGGCAGCCAACTCCCCCACCATAGAGGCTCTCAACAGTAACCTTTCGATGACGGCATACCCATCGCCACCGCAACGGAATTTCGCAACCATCGTCAGGTAAAAACTCCTGACGTCGCTCTCCGCAACAACGCTTCCGTTACAATCGTGACGGCCAACTTCCCACACTGCAACAGGTCACTCTACCTGTCACCAGTGAATCCCGGTCAGTACCAAAAGCTGACGATCCAATTGCTCCATTAACCTGCAACTCATAACACACAAGTAATCGTTCTTTCAAGGTTTCTCGTTCACCATTGCAACCCAACGCTTCAATCTCTCGACCGCGACCACTGTTTTGGCCCCTCTGCCTCTTTCTCGCAAATCTTCCACCTCATACCGGTCATTGTACAACACCCTATGTACTCTGAATGGTCCTTTAAATTTCGGTGAAAGCTTTCGACTTTCCCCAGTCGATGGTTCGCTCGTAATCTCAACCATTACAACATCTCCCTCTTCATATTGCGTAGCCTCACGCCTCGCCTTATCGTATCGCTCTTTCTGTTTCTTCTGATCTTTTGTGATATGCTTTTTGATCTTCTTACGTAATTCGCTCAAATTTAATCGCTCCATTTCAGTCTGCACCTCCTGTAATAGACTCGACTCCGCAGTGGTTCGTGTATTATAACCCGTTAGAGCTTCCATAGGTGTCACTCCAATAGCTTTGTTATGGGTCGAATTTAACGCGCCTTGAATCTGCTTCACAAATTCATCCCATGTGCGATGGTCTCTTCCCGCGACAGTCGCAGCCAACGATGCAACGATAGTGTGATTGTATCGCTCACACTGTCCGTTCGCCCGAGGGGTAGCGACCGCGTTCAACACATGCTTGATTCCATAGGTTGAACAAAAGATTGTAAAACTCCTCGCCGTGAACGCCGTTCCTCGGTCACTGATGATCCTATGCGGTACGCCGAAAAGATGTATCACGTTCAAAAATATCTTTATTGCCCTTTTTGCCTTGGTATCCTTTACTGGCTCAATGATTGTAAATTTTGTGAAAGCGTCAACTATCACGAGTATGTACTTGTTCTTCTTGTTGCTAGATTCAAACGGCCCTACGTGATCTATATGTATCGTGTGGAACGGTATTGGTGTGTTTTCTATTGGATGCAGCTTCCCTTGCTTCTTCCCCGCGTTCCGTTTGTAATACGCGCAATTTAAACAGGCGTTAACATATTTCCTGACAAATGCACTCATGTCAGCGAACCAGTAATTTTTTCGAATACGCAACAACGTCTTCTCTAACCCGAGATGTCCTGCATCGTCATGGCATAGACGGCAAATTTGAAATCGAGCCGACTTCGGTACAGCCCATGCTGAACGTCCGCCATCTAATCTCCTATAGACTTTTCCTTTCTTCAGTAGGTAATTAGTGAAATACTGCTTGATTTCATTATTTCGAACATTTTCCATTAATACTTTCCGAATCCGGTTAATTTGCTCGTCCTGCAATTGCGCGGCTAGAATCCAATCGGCCTCTGTTATATCTACTGGGTACACTTCGATCTAACATATCGGATTCCTACTCAAAGCATCTACGTGTTGCATCGCGGTTCCCGCTCTATATTCTATTTCAAAGGTGTAATCTTGGATCTCCAACCACCATCGCCCGACCCGTGGTATAAGATCCTTTTTTGTAAATGTCGTTCGTAATGCGTTGCAATCCGTCACAACAACAAATTGTAATCCTATCAGGTACACACGAAAATGTCGAAGTGCGAAAACTACGGCCATTGTTTCCAACTCGTAGGAATGATACTTGCGCTGGTCCACGGTGGTATGCTTGCTGTAATAGGCAACCACCCGCCGCGTCCCATCCGGCGTAAATTGGAAGAGAATCGCCCCCAGCCCTATCGAGCTCGCATCGGTATGCAACTCCGTCCTCAATGAACTGTCGAAAATGGCTAAAACGGGTCGCGTTGTTAGGGCTTCCTTTACTCGTTTTACTGCCTCCTCTTGAGTTTTACCCCAAGTCCAAGGGATATCCTTCCTGATTAACATCGTCAATGGGGTCACGAGGCTAGCATAATCTTTAATAAATTTTCGAGAATACCCGGACAAACCCAAAACCTGGCGAATTTCCTTTACGTTCGTAGGGTTTGGCATTCGTAAAACAGCGTCTGTTTTCTTTCGTCCTGGCTTGACTCCTTCCGCACTTATCTCTCGTCCCAGATATTCGATACTCTCTTTCAAGAACGAACATTTGCTGATTTTCAGCGTGAGATTATGTTCCCGTAGTTTTTCTAATACAAGTTCTAAACGCTGTAGACCCTCCGCCTTTGTCGTAGATGGTATAATAATATCGTCGATATACGGGAAAGCGATTGTATTACGAAGCGGCCCTAACACGGTATTAATCAGTCTCTGAAAAACTGCCGGTGCATTCGTTAATCCAAAAGGCATTCGTAAGAATTCGTAATGCCCGTCTAGTGTCACGAAAGCTGTCTTCGCTATCGACTCTTCGTCCATTGGGACTTGGTAGTACCCCGAGGCTAAGTCAAGGGTGGTAAAATATTTATGACCCCCTAAACGGTCGATTTGATCCTCGATCAGCGGCAACGGGTACTTATCCTTTTCCGTTATAGCATTGAGTCGGCGATAATCAATGCACAACCATAATTCCCCTGTTTTCTTCTTTATTATTATTATCGGGCTAGCGTACGGCGAGCTCGATTCTCTTATTATCCCGTTTTTTCTATAATTCTTTGATAATTTCACGTACTGATGCTCTTTCGGACTCAGACATACGATAAGGCCGGTATACTACTGCCGTATCTGTATTGCATTTGATATTCATCTTCACCGCATCGGTCTATCCCAAAGTTTCCATCCATGTGGTGATTCGATCCCCGTATTCCGTAATAATTTCAGTGAATGCAATCATGTCCGCGCCCGAAATATACCCAATATCTAAATTGTCGAAATCCATCGCGTTTTCAATCACGCAAATATCTACAGTGCTTTCTCGGTGCTCAATCATTTCCGGTAATTCTCTTATCGTGATTTTATCCTGTCGCTTAGTTAGAACTATGTGGTTCTGATCTAGAAAATCTCATCCGACAATCATTTCGTGGCTAAGTTGTTTCGACTCAACTATTATAACTCGCACTTTTGCCGTTGCTTCCATAATTTTAATAATGATCTCGGCAAACGAATTACTATAAGTCCCCGCACCAGAGAATCCACGTATTTCGAGCTCACGATCCTTAATCATATCTAACCCTAATCGCGTTGCTACCAGTTTCTTCAGCAACGTATGCGAGCTGCCTGTGTCGACCAAGCACTTGACTTTCCTCCCGTTCACAAGCGCCGGTAAAATATACATATTGGGGTTACCCAAGTTTACCGGTGTTGCGCTGGCATGGGGTTTCAACTGCTGGCAGTATTTGGCCAGGTTCCTTGCATGAATGGCAGGTAATACGGGCCCGTTGACACTGCCTCGAAATGTGCCCCCGTTGTCCACAGTTGTAGCAGACCACTTCTCCGTATTGCACCTCTTCCTTCGGAACCACGGCCTGCTGCTCTGGTCGCTGCAGCAACTTTTCCGCTGCCGTCGGCTTTCTGCGTTCGGGTTGTCGAAGACTGGGCCTTTTCGCACTAGACCGCTCATGCGGCATCGCTCCCATCTCATTCATGGTTGCGTACAAATTGTACACGTCCTTGTACTTGTTTGAGCGAATCGTACGCTCGATCGCTTCATCGCCAACATCGGTGATGATCGCGTCCTCCATGTACGTGTCCGGTAAGTCGATCTTCAAGGCGCGCAGCTTGGTCATCTTCTCAAAGCAGTAATCGCCTAATTTTTGGCCCGGTCGTGCGCTGTAATTAGCAGCCTCCCGCAACAGTCTTCCGAACGGCACCAGCTTTCGGAATTGCTTAATAAGCAATCGACTCATCGATTTCCATGAATGGTCGTATCGCTGTTCCTCATCATAAAACTTCCTAGCGTGACCTTTCACATTTCTGGCAATGATCCGAATGATGTCATCATCGGTCCAATCGTATCGTCGCGCTAGTCGGTTCACGTGCTGCACCCATTGTTCTATATCCGCACTGTCACGTGAAGGATCAAACACGGGCACCGTATGTTCGTCACTCGCGGGTCTGGCTTGAAGATTTCTCAGCTTCCGCTTTAACTTAGTCACCCATTCGCGAAGTTTTTCCGTCGGTGATCGACTTCGCGACCTCCGGGTACGGTCACGTGAGTCCACGCGGTTGCGGCGCGAAATTTCACGATCCCGACTTCGTTCAGATTCCATCGAAACATCGCGTTCGCAACGGTTCCCGCGATCACGTTCATCACTACGCGAACGATCCCGTTCACGATCCCATGAACGATCGCGCGAATGGTCTCGGGAACGACCCATGTCACTTTTCACTCGGCTTAAGTTACGTACTATAATTACACTAACTTAAGTCTACCCTGAACACTATTTGTAGTTCGATTCCGCAGCACAATTAAGCGCCTCTTCGCAGCTCTACGGAATGACTTTAAAACTTTTTTTTTCACGTATTCCTTAACGCACACAAGCACGCAGCTCTATCCCACTTCTGATTTGTAAGAATGAAAACAGTGGAGGAAACAGACTGAATTTAAAATAAGGATGTATTTCGACAGCGCGGTCCCGGTTTAATACAGTGTGTCTCGAGTCGAGGTCTGTGTAGGACTAACTGATCTTGACTGCGGAGTCCTTGCATTGACGCTATCGAAATTCCTTAAGGCCCTATCTAATTTATAACGGGCCTGTTACCACGCTGTCCGGACCTGGCGTCGCCGTGCTCGCTTTTGGATAAACATTTTCACACACGGCTGCGCCTCATTCGTTGAGCGGTGTCCGATTTTCTAACATTTTATACCAGCAAACTATTTTTACATTAGAGTTTTTATGTAAAGCTTATAGAAATGAAGGGGACGCATGGGCTTGGATAGAAATAAAGAGAACACACAGGCTTGGATAAAAATGATGGAACCCACAGGCTTGGATAGAAATGAAGGGAACGCACAAGCTTGGATAGAAATGAAGCGGATGCACAGGCTTGGAGGTTTTCCGGAGAAGGTTAGATAGATAGAGAAGCATCTTGTTTCGCACAAGTTTCTGGAAATTTGTCAAATAAGTTAAATCGACAAAAATTTTCAAATTAACGTAGCATTAAGAATTAAGAAAATTATGGCGTACTGCTTGCAATGTAGTGTGACGTAGCGTCCCAGTGCGAGGAGTCGAACGCACGGCGGTGAGCGCAGGAGCGAGGGAAAGAACGAGCGACCGGCCGACTGCGGCCGATCCCCGCCGAGCAAGACCGAACCACGCCGGCCTCACGACGCAGCACGTCAGCCCGAAACTCGCTCCCCCACCGCTCCCCCATTCGCAGCGCCAAGTATTTTGAATAAAATCTTTATTTGTATTAAAATATTTATTTGTATAAAAATATATCTGCTTAATATTATTTAATACATTTCTTTCTTTGTATAAATAGCCATTGTGATAATTGGTACAATTTGTATATATGAGTAATTTTGTAAAGCTATTAATTTACGACAATGTTGTTAAATGGGCATCTTTTTGATGGGTTAATTAAAATGTCCACGATATGGGCAATGGAATGTATGAACACAGCATTTTAGCTGTGTATATGTAGTTATGTCATCTTAAGCGCAGTTGGAAAGCAGCTTTATGTACTTGCAGCTCATTCTGATTTCACATCTTTTTTTTATTTTGTAATTATTATTCTTATCTTCTATTTTTTGTGATTTATTTGATTTCATGTATTTGGCGTAATTTTTTTACTTTTTTGAAGTTTTTTGGGGGGATTAAAATCTACAGTAGTTCCCACGCTATTCATTAATTTTATTAGTTTCCCGTTAACAATATATCAATTCATCAATAAACATACTAAATTAATTGTATTCCAAGACCAATAAATTGTGCGTTAAATATATTGAATCTCTTTGTTCATTTTCGCTAAATTAATAATAATAATAATAAATGTTTATTCAGCCTCACAGCCAAGAATTGGACTTAGTTTATAGTCTCCTGCTTTACTTACGAGCTATCTTACCCATTCATCCTTCTCTCTCAGTCTCTTTCTCATAAATAATTTCTATACTATATAACTCTTTCTGACTCTAGTTCTGACTAGGCTATCTCAGTCTTAGTTAAGTTGACCCATTGCCTCTTCCTTGGCTATCTCCTCTTTTATTGCCTTTCTCATGCCCCCCTCTTTTTTCTTTTCTTCTCTTTTGTAAGTTTTGTAACCAGTCTATCGTCTCTGTGTCTCTTTTTCCGCTTACCACGTCTTCTAGATTGCGTTCACTTTCTATTTTCCTACATTCCCTAGTTAAGTGCTCTAGGTTTCCAAATTCATCCCCACATAGGTCACAGCGTCTCCCCTCTTTGTCTTCCCAATACCTATTCCACTTCTCTAAATTACCGAATCTCGCTTGTGCGATAAGTTTTTGTCCTTCCCCCTCTTTACACAAATATTCCGGCAATCCTATCGTTCTAATATATTTATATCGACTATTATATTTCTATTGCACTATTTTCGAGTTCTGTTCTTGTTAATGCATTTTTATGTCTCTATTGTTTAAGTTTCCTGCAACCTCTACTCTCCTTCCTTTTCTCTCCTCCACTCCCTCCTGACTCAGTCCATTCCTTCTCAGGTACTCTTGTCTCTCCTTTCCGCTTCTGGTTACTTCTCTATTAACTTCTTTCTCTCTAATGCATTCTTTCACTATGCTCGTCTCCCCATTTCTCCTTACTTCCTCTTCAAACTTCCACGATCTTGCCCCAATATTGATCCTTAATTTCAACCTCTTTGTTTCCTCGAGCATCAGATAGTCCGGAGTTCGTTTGTCCAGGCCTAACGTCCATTTTATGTATCTTAATTGCACTCTTTCCACTTCTGCCCTTTCCGTGTATCCTCACAGTTCTACGCCATACAAGAGTATCCCCAAGACCAAGGTATCGAACAGGAACATTCTCAGCTTAAAATCTATGTTGAACTTTCTCTCTCCTATTCCCCAGACCTGCTTTAACGCGATGTTTGCCTTTTGTATCCTGTCCTTTACATGTCCCTCTATACTTCCGTTTCTGTGCACCTTCATCCCTAAATAATTATACTCTTTGATTTCCTCTATTCTTGTGCCTTTCCACATCCACCACTATCTCTTCTCTCTTCCTCCCCCTTTCTTACATATCATTATCTTTGTTTTTTCCGCATTTAACTCTAGTTCCTTATTGTCAAGGTACTTTTCTAATCTTCTTATCATCACTTTAAACTCTTCTTCTTTTCTTGCTAGAATTACTATGTCGTCAGCATAGGCTAAAGACCAGAATTTTTCGCTTCCTGCCCTCATCCCCCCTATTTGACCCTTCCGGAATTACTCTTCTATATACGCCATACAAATTGTGAACAGAGTCGGGCTGAGCGGGCATCCCTGTCTCAGACCCTCCTCCGTCCAGAACTCCTCGGATTCCCGTCCTCTGGATCTTACCACATTTCTTGTTTCTTCATATATTCCCTTGACTCTTTCAATTAAACCTCTCCTCACTCCTGTCTCTTCCATTGCTTTCCATAGTTTGGCCCTTTTCACCTTGTCAAATGCTGCTCTCAAATCCGCAAACATTGCGTACACCTTTCCTCCTTTTTTCTGGTTTCTCTTTCTATTATATGTTGCAGTATGTATGCATTATCTATCACTCTCCTTTTCTCTCTAAACCCAGCTTGCGTGTCCGGGAGGATCCCTTTTCCTTCAATGTCTCTTTTCAATCTGTCATTGAGCAGAGACGCGTAAATTTTGTACGCAGTGCACAGGAGACTTATACCCCTGTAGTTTTTTGGACTACTGTGACGTCCCACTATATTTTTGCGCGCGGTTAATTCAAGTCTCCTCATAAATCTCAACATAACTCCATCAAAATCCATCGAACTCAAGTCTTACCCCTTTGCCCAAATCACTGATCACCTTGGCGGTGTACCTTAGCGGTCCCCATCTCAAGATGGTCAACTACGACCTCCAAATTCCCTCTTCGCCTTACGTCGCATGACCACTTCCCTCCTATCTAATTTAAACAAGTCCCTCGTCCCTAAAAACCCCTCTTAAATCGAGACCACGTCTCACACCCTCTCTATGACCAAAGAAGTCAATATCCCATTTACCCCTTTCCAATCGAACCTCTTAAACTCCATCAAATAGGTTGAATGTTCCCTGTTCAAAAGCCTACGTATAAAAACCCCGGAATTCTAATTGCGACGAAAATTGGCGTACGTGACTTAAGACCGTCTAATAATAGACGCTCCTGTGTAAAAACCCAGGAAGTCCTACTGCGACTTAATTTCTAAATGTGTCAAGGTCCCTACCGCGCGTACCCCCGCAACAATCCTGTAAATCACATAAATACAAGGACCCAGAGGCCGAGAGGACTCTTCTACGGGAAACCTGCAGAGTAACGATAAGTCTTTTTGCAACATTTAAACTTAAAGTATTATAGCATAACGTATCATATCACCTAAATTCAGTGCTCTACGGCAAATAGCGTAAGCCATTATTATTTCATATTATTATTCTTACATCACCTCCATACCATTTATTATTTCTTCGTTATTAACGCTTAATGCGTACATATATATGTATATTTTGTATTTCAACCATTTATCGCCTTTCATATTATTTCATTAACGCGTATTGTATTCATATTCTGATACTTTGACGTTATTGTTAACGCGTTTCTTTCGTCGGCTATACGCCTGTTATTCATGTCCATACATATATTTTATGTTTCATACTGTTCTATATAAATGTAATATGCTGATGCCCATAGTCATACGCATAACCATAACTTAACGCTATCACAGTGCACATAACCGTGCACCAAACAATAAACAGTCTCACGTTAAATCAAGCTTCGAGCTATTGTGCCTATCCTTCGGCTACGAAGGCTCCAAACTCATACAGGCTACCGCAACAGCTGATTTCAGTTCGTGAACGCGCTACTTCTTACTGTGTTTACTAACGTACTTTTGCATGGCCGCGTACAGCCATACGTCTAGACGGATTTCGCAGAAGTATTGCGTGCTGTTTCTTATACGAATACAACTGTAAATCCAATTAGTCAAACCAAAACAGAGTGCTTTAACGGGTGTCTCCAAATCAAAGTGATTACCAAACAAACCTTCCACAATCATTCGGTGCTACGAATCTGGCATTCGCGCCCGTTCTCCTCGACGTTCAGGGCTCCGAATCCTGCATCCGCACCTAGAATCCTACTCTCCGCTGTGCCCCGAATCTGGCATTCGCGCACGTACTACCTCAAAGTTCGGTGCTACGAATCTGGCATTCGCGCCCGTTCTCCTCGACGTTCAGGGCCCCGAATCCTGCATCCGCACCTAGAATCCTACTCTCCGCTGTGCCCCGAATCTGGCATTCGCGCACGTACTACCTCAAAGTTCGGTGCTACGAATCTGGCATTCGCGCCCGTTCTCCTCGACGTTCAGGGCCCCAAATCCTGCATCCGCACCTAAAATCCTACTCTCCGCTGTGCCCCGAATCTGGGATTTGCGCACGCATTCCCACAAAGGTTCGGTGCTAGGAATCTGGCATTCGCGCCTGAACTTCCTTATCCCACCAAACTTTGTAGCCTATCTTCCTCTTTTTGATCTTAACCTTTCTCATTTCCAACATACTACTTATCCCTGCTTTTAATATTTCCCATTCTCTTTCACTCTCTTCTGCTTCTTCAAATTTTTTATCTCTTGTCTTTTCTTTAAATCTTTCTATTGCTTCTTTGTTCCAGCTGATGACTTCTTTTATAGTTTGATCTTTCCCTATCTTTTTCCCCCCTTCAGTTGTTATTTCCACAATTAATGGCATATGATTAGATTCCGATCTGTTTCCTACCCTCATTTCTTCAACCCTATCCCATCCAATGGAGTTGGTTACTATATAATCTATCACCTTTTTTACTCACCTGTGTATATTCCCCTTTTTCGTCGCCTTTTTTATTTCCATTCAGTATATATCAACCCCTCTCCTCTATTGCACTTAGCATTTTTTCTCCTTGACCATTCTTTATTTTATCCTTTGAATTTCTCGTTTCCATGTCTTCCATCCTCTCTCCACTGAAGTAGCTTCCTTCTCCTCCTACTCTAGCGTTGAAATCACCTACTGTTATAATTGCTTCTCCCTTCGCCTAGTCTAATTTTTATATCAGCCCTCTCATCACTCCCTCTACTTCCTTATTGCTATATACTGACCATATGTTCAAGTTTTCTTTCTTTGCTTTAAATTTCTTTCGTACTAGACCCTCCATTTGACTATCCTCTTCTAACACTTTCCAACCTTCTTTCACACCCGTTATGATTCCCCCTCTTGGTCTCCCTCTCTTATACTCTCTTACTGCTGCCTGACAACTCCAAGCAAAACCTTTGAGCAGTCTTCTCTGAACTTCCTTGCACTTTTTCTGGTCTACCCATGTTTCTATTAACCCTACGTAATCAAATTCTTCAACGAACTTCCAGAAGTCTTTGTCCTTTTTTCCAATTACTGCCACGTTCCAAAATAGCAACTTTCCGTTGTTTTTTCTGATTCCCTTTCCCTGACTGTGGATTTCTGTTTTCCTTCTACGCTCACGTATCTTTCTATTCCCCCCCTCCCACCAGTCTTATCGGTTCTTCCTGTGAAGCTAATTCCGAAAAACCCTGTCTTGTAGCTCCCCCCTTTCATCATTCCAATAAAACCATCTACCTTGAATGCTCAGTTTCCTATATCCTATTCTTACTTCTTTTCCCTGCTCCTTTAGTTTCCTAACCTTGTCTCTTATAGCTCCTTGTACCTCTCTTTCCTCAAACGTCAAATCATGCTCAATATATATTCTTTTTGTACCTAGTCTATTTTTCTTTCTCATGACTTCCTGTTTCTTTTCCCAGCTTTCCATTTCTACCAGAACTACATTTGTATGCTAGTATCCTCTTAGTTCGGTTTTGCTTATCCCTCCTGTCACTTCTAGTTCTCCTTTTAGAAATTCGTCTACCTTTTCTCTAAGGTTCTCTTTACTTACTTTTAAACCTTTGATGATGATGTTATTTTTCTTCATCTTTTTCTCCTGTTCCTCCATCTTCTTTTTCATTCTCCTCACTTCTTTCCATACATCATTCCCTTCCTTTCCAGCTTCAATTCCCTCATCCCTCTTCTTCACCTCCTTTAGCTTTCTCTCTACTTCGCATAAGATTCTCTCCGTCAACTCCTTATCCTCGCTTTCCTTCTTCTTTCTCATCTCTTCCTCCTTCTGTTCCATGCCTCTCATCATATTTTCCATCCTTTCTAGTAGCTTCTTCTCTCGTTCTTTAAATTTTTTTTCTATACTTTCCACTCTGATTGTGAACTCCTCCATTATATTATTTACTTCCTTCCTAAAGTCTGCCATAAGCTCCTCTCTTTCTTGCCTTATACTTGCCGAAATTTCTTACATCACGTTTCCTATTGTTGTCTCGATCTGTCCCTCCCCTTCTTTCTCCCCTGTCTTTTCAACCCCTACTCCTTCCTCTGACGGGTTTTTTTTTCAGATCTCCTTTTTTCGCTTTCTGGAGCCCATTTACAGTTTCTCCCCTCCTAACCCCTGTGTTTCCTAATTCCCATACATCTGTGAGTTTTCTGCTATACTGTCCTTCCCTTTCCCTCAATGTTTCCAAAGTTACTCTTCCTCGTTTCATCGTTTCCTCTGTCGACGTTTCAATATATTTTCCTTCCTGACTCCCTGCCTCCTTCCCCTCCTCCTCCATCCTTCCTTCTTTTCCGTTGGTTCCTAACCTCAAACACTTATCACCCTACCTTACCGACCAACCTACTATTCCCGCCCGTTCTTTCTATCCTAACCTCACTTTTCTTGCAACCAGTTTCTTGTCTCTAATATCTCTATCTCTTCGGTTTCCCTTCAACCTTTATTACCTTGCATTCTGCCGCTCCTACTCTCCTCCCCTATCTAATCCTCTCCTTTTTCCCTAAACTACTTCTAAATTAACTCTTGTATCCCTATCCTCGCACTCTCACTTCAACCGCTCACTCACACGTCCTCTAACCAAGTCCTCTTTTTCGCTAAATTACCATTAGCATTTAAATTTCCTCCAACAAGACTTTGTGCCATACGCTCTCATCTCCTTCGGACACAATATGTAGTCTCTACACTTACTATAGCAAAAGTCCACTCTTTTTCTATAAGTTCTACGTTATGTTGTAACTAAAAAATGTGGCTTTTATATATTTACAGATAGTCGAAGCAGAAGATGATGCAGTGTCATTTACGTCAGAGAAAACAATTTATTGTGACATAGTATTATATTAATTAAACGATTTTATTCAGCTTCGATCCTCTATTTGCTTCTTGTATGTTTGCTTCATATCTGAAAACTCAAATTTAAACCAATTGTACCAATCAAAATCCAGTCTTGTAGCTTTGCAGGCGTGCGTAGTTTGGATGACAATATATTATATTGTTAGAAAAAAATAACCCCGAGGAGGTGAAAAAATTATCCATTCATCAATAATACAAAAGGTGTGAAATCCCCACAAAATTACCTTCTTTAAAAAAAGGTACAAAAAAGAACACCAAGAACATATAGTTTAGTAGATTATATTATAATCCCATCAAAAAGAATCCCATTTAAAAACATTGTCGTAAATTAATACCCATTTAAAAACATTGTCTTAAATTAATATAAATTAATAATCTCATCAAAAGGAATCCCATTTAAAAACATTGTCGTAAGTTAATTCGAACAAAAAAACTGTCGCAAATTTATTAATCTGCTATATTTAACTTTACAAAGCTAATGATATATAAAAATTGCGCCAATTATCACAATGACTGTTTATACAAAGAAAAAAATGTATTAAATAAGATAAAGCAGATATATTTTTATACAAATAAATATTTTAATACGAATAAATATTTTATTTAAAATACTTGGCGCTGCGAAACCGAAAAAATGTTAATTGTCTTGGTTAATGTATAAAACGAGACAAGACACCACTGAGATAAGAAAGAAAGAAAAAGATTTTAATGCAATTTATACATATTTATTCATTTTAGCAACACCAATTCGGAGAGTAGCGCCAAGTATTTTGAATAAAATATTTATTCGTATTAAAATATTTATTTGTATAAAAATATATATGCTTAATACTATTTAATACATTTTTTTCTTTGTATAAATATCCATTGTGATAATTGTAAAGCTAAATATAGCAGTTTAATAAATTTGCGACCGTTTTTTTGTTCGTATTAACTTACGCCAATGTTTTTAAATGGGATTCTTTTTGATGGGATTATTAATTTATATTAATTTCGACAATGTTTTTAAATGGGTATTAATTTACGCCAATGTTTTTAAATGGGATTCTTTTTGATGGGATTATTAATTTATATTAATTTCGACAATGTTTTTAAATGGGTATTAATTTACGACAATGTTTTTAAATGGGATTCTTTTTTATGGGATGTATATGCTTGGCGCTCTTTTTGTACCTTTTTTCACAAAAGGTAATTTTGTGGGGATACATATTATATTACTCAAGAACGTTTCGAGACGTTTCTAACCTAAATTCGTCGCGAGGCAACCGCGAATCTACGAAATCAGCAAAAATGCGAGCGTGACCATATATGGTTACGCAGCATCACGCCCAATAGCGAAACAAAAACCGATTTGTCTCCGCAAATCGAGAGACTTGAGATCCGACCTTCGATCGGGTAACACGGTTAAAAATCTACTTGTATACCTCAGTCTAGTTTAGTTGTTTTTGAATAAAGATTTAGTCTTTCAGTGTAAACAAACTTGGTATAATTCACCCGGTTGATTCTTATCCTTTAATCACTCCCGAACCCACGATCACGCCAGATCCCCTACCAGCCTTGTGAGCCACCACGCAGGTCACAACAACCGCAACCCTGGCGAGACGCTATGATCGATCAGCCTGCTCAGTATTTTGGAACAAAATGTGGTAGGTATTTTCCTCCCCCACTTCATCAACAGGGAGAGGGTTCCTCCTCCGCCTACGAATTCACAGAGAGAGGGTCCTCCCTTCTCGATAAACGGTGTTTCCAAAATGTTGGTTTCTCAATTATGTCAAAACAACAATTACTTTCATATCATTTTCTCTTCTTTATACAATAAAGTGAAAAATATAAAATAGTTGAAAGCAGAAACCTTGTAGGTACTGTACGAACTCTCGTTATCGTTATACCTGGTTCTGGAGGGGTATTCTTTCATGCATTGGCATACATTTATATTCATAATACGATATCATTTGTTCAGACGAAGTAAAGAAGTTGGAACATAAGGTCATTTAATGTCGCATGTGGTTGTAAATTACATATCGAGGCCTCCAAGAAGTCAGGTACAGTAAATCCTCGTTATAGCCACGTTTTTACCATGCGTGGTACGCCCGGTGACTATCCCCACCATTTCTTGGAATCCTTCAGTCGAGAGTGAGAACCCCAGATCGAGTGAGAGGGAATGCAAGAGTCGACGGCAACTTCGTGTTAACTGTTTCGTTCCCTCTCGCTCGCTTTTGGGTTTTCTCACTCGCGGCATTAGCTGCATGGAATATTGTCCGCATCGCGTCGTACACCCGTCGCCAGCTTCGTTCGTCGGGTTTTGTACGAGGATTTACTATAAACGACAAACCATGGTCGTCTCGTTGAAGCCAATTTCACCGTGCTAGGGACACAAGTCAGCTTGTTCACTTATTATAATACCTAAATATGCGAGATGTGACAAAGATGATATCAATATAGCAATTAAAAAGTATTATTCAACATCAATACGCCTCGCGAAGGGGTAGAAGGGAGGTAATCCGCTGACTGTGCAGGATGCCGCCTGCTTCGTCCTCCCGACAAATTCGAGACCGATCTCTTATCTCTCGAGTGTAAACATGCAAGGCATAGGGAGGAGATTATATTATGACCAATCGGTCCTGCATTCCTTTGAAACGACAACTTTCCACCGCTGCACCGTAATATCTCCTCCCTATGGCACACGTTCTCTTGCACCGAATACGTCAGCGCGTACTTTTGTTTTGATATTTCAACGCGTGTTTATATTTGAGATATAAGAGATCGGTCTCGAATTTGTCGGGAGGACGAAGCAGGCGGTATCACGCGCAGTCAGCGGACCACCCCTTTTCTTCCAGTGACTCTCCGCGAGGCGTACTGATCTTTCTGCAGGATAATTTCGTTTCCTACCCCATTGCCAGGAAAACATTCTTTGATCTAACATAAGAACATCTTCTTCTTTTGGTAATTGTGCGGACCATAATATTAATTTTCGTCACGGTCAACGTTACGACCATACTTATCATTCTTTTATACTGTAGCGAAACACGGTTTATTGCCTGCCGAACACAGAGAAATTAGCTTGTAGCAATTAGGGATTAAGCCTAAAAATTGTTCCGCTATTCTGCAAGTTACTAGGCAGATGTTTCCTAATTACTTTATATCGTGTAGGGGGCCAAAGGTCTAGTGTCATAAAGCTGTAGTAAACCGTGGCCCGCTAACAATCCGTTTAGGGCATCACTCATCAAGCTACATCATGGAACTTCGCGCGTGTGTCGATATGAACACTGCACTTTCAATGGTACATTTATCAAATTCTGTTAGTTTTATTGGAATTATTGACGTTATTTCATGACGAATTGATTTTATTTTCTTAAATAACGTCAAACATGTACATTAACACTTTTTGTATCAATTTCCTTAATAATATTCGGCATTTTGAAATGCGAAATATAGGATTTTGCATTTTTTCCCTATTTCTTGGGATTCGCCCCCCCCCCCCCCCCGTGCGACATAGAATACATGTATTTAATCCATTATTGCCAAATATTCGCAAATGCTTTTTCCGCAGTAGAAAGGGCAAGATTATGTTAATTATAAAACAAACAAATAATTTGTTCGGAATTTCCCGGAAGGTAACTAAAAAGTCGATGATCGCTGACAATTATTCAATTGGTCCCTTATGGAAAAAACTGTATGTAACTAATTATTTTCTATTACTTAGCAGAATCGATACTACTCATTTGGGGCCCCAAATTTTTTTTTTTTTATATTACCAAAAATTAAAAGACTCGATTTAAAATTCTGCACGAAAAATACATACAAACATAGACACGCGTTTACACACAGATCAGAAGTAGGCGTCATGATATTTTTACCTTTTTTAGGTGCTCATATTAGTAGTCTGCAAGTAACACATAAAAATACATACTCCCATAACTTTTGAATTCTGACTTCTTTCCTTATTTCTTGGGATTCTGTCCCACTGCGGCAATGGATCGCAGTGTGACTTAGTCGCTAGGCTCCCTTCGGGAGCAGTCTAGCAACCGGTGGACGCAGTGCCCAGCCTGCGACTAGGGATAATGGGAAACAGACCCTCATCGCATTGTGTTGCGTCTTGAGTAGCCTAGGCTGGTACTCAAACAGACTCACGGCAGGCACCTACGTCTGGCGCATACCCTACAATCGCAGACACTAGTAGGAGAACAGATGCATGCTTCCCCATTGGACCAGTATACTGCGACCAATCGTAGGTAGGAGATCCCGCCTTTAAGCTGGGATCTCCAATGTGCCGCTCGCCGCTCCGGCCGCACATTGGAGATCCGACATTTAACGCGCGTGACTACCACTGTCCGCACCGCACGTTTTGCCAAACTCTTTCGTTTCTGTATTGAAAGCAAAAGCTGTTTTACCACTTCTGTTGATGTTTTCCGAAGGAAAAATGTCTCCTGCGTCGCGTGGAGCGGTCAGATTTTCTCATAGACCCTTAGTTTTTGAAATATATAGAAAGATATCTGCAAAAATTGATGCATTTTGGGTATTCTTTTCCCTTTGATCGTTGTTTAAACATATGTAAATGTTTATAATTCAATAATAATTTACATCGTTGTGTTCGCGAGTGTTCATAAAATAATTTGATGGAACAAGCAACTGAATCTAAAGACGCGGTAGCGACTCGACGCCAAGCACATGTTTCGACACCCTGTATATGTCGACTGTCGCTGCCGCGTATCTTTTACTCGTAAACCAGCTAATCCAACCTTATCTGAATCTTATTTCATTAATATCTCATCACGCTTGCAATATTTCCTAAATTTAAAGGTATTTTTCTTATGTAAACCGCATGTAAGCTTTCGAATAAGACCAAATTAAAAAAAAAAATTGGTCCACGTATGACAAAGATATCGTAATATGTTGTCATGTATCATACGAAAATGGTAAGATTTTCTTCTTCTTCTTTTCCTTCTTGTGATTCTCCAGTTCAAATTTTCGTCGACATAATACGTATACGGTTACACGCACACTAGTTTCAACATATGTTTCGTTCGTCAATCACTATCTTCACTATGCAATCCACTCCAAATTTTGATAGCTTACCGTTAAGTTATAACCTGACGAGTGTCAAATAAGATAAGTTGTCAAAAATTGAAATGCCACGTGTTTTTACAAATATGTATCGTTGTACCATTGAATTGCAATCAAAATGCAGTCTCAAACACAAGGTAAGTTGCCGAAATTTGAATTGCGACATGTTTGTATATCATCAAACTGTTTTTTATTTGTAACTAAACTGAGGATTTTATGTATATGTAGATAATCGAAGCGTAAAATGATGCTGTGACCTACAGGATTTCGTATACATACTTATTCAATTATTTTGATGCATAGACACCTTCGATAATGCATGAATTTAATCAGTGTTTCTTTTACTATACACAAAGTACTGTACATATAATACATATAGATCGGCAATGCGTTGCACATGGTTTGTTTTCGTAGTTGTTAAACTTGCGTAGAATTTATCCTTAATTCTGTCCCGTGATAAGACTGTTCGTTAGGGTGGACCTTATTTTTCGACTTTCAAACTTTTTCGGGACATCCCCAGGATTGTGTCATTGGGGCAAAAAATAATGTGTACAAAATTTAAAATCGATCGGAGGACGGGAAACCTCATCGCATTTGAAATTTTTTTATTTTTGTAACTCGTTTTTCTCCAGTGTAGTATATCGTTGATATAAATGTTTATATATCGTTGAATTTGTCTTTTTATGCCAACTACTTGACTGAATCTTACATTGTGTCACACAGTGTCGCCTTTGCACGCTGCTGGAAAGTACCTTTATGTACTTGCAGCTTATTTTGTTTTCACATCTTTTTTTATATTGCACATTTTCTTCTATTTTTTTGTGATTTATTTGATAATACTCTTTTCCGTCCTCGACTTTTTCATGTACTTGGCGTAATTTTTTCACTTTTTTGAAGTTTTTTTATAGGGTACCTATATTTATTTATACGACGCTCAAGCTGAACCACACTTCAAGATTGTCTCGATAGAATGCCAGCGGCAGTGGCCGTAATGAAAGCACCGGTTCTCGTCAGATCACTGACTAAGTGGCAAGACGTGTTTGGTGCTACGCGCATAGCTTATTATTATAGTATTCTAATATTATCAATATTATTACTATCTTGACGGCGGCACATACCACGCAATTTAATAGAGCAAAGTCTGTTGAAATAAACAATCATCCTACTCTCACCTCACAACAAAGCTTCTCCTCCGGGGACCCTAACCTGAAACCGGACGGAAATGACTACAGCATAAATGATATCATCATCAAGCGAACAAAACGACAAAGGACTGCTGAAACAATGGCGGACAACAAGCAGATTAAAAGGACTAGACAAACAGAAACTGCAACGTCAATAGTATGCAGCAACAGGTTCGAGTCATTATCAAACGATGATGAATCTGACATGGACACTGAAAACGAAGGGGTAAGCAAGGACACAAAAATATTAAGTGAGAGACAAATGAATAAACCAAAAGCGAAAAAACCAACACCACTAGTAATCCATGGGAATACAGAAAGTCATGCACGTTTTACACACACCCAGAAACATATTCTAGAAAGTAAATACTACATAAAATATCATAAAGACAAAACTGAGGTCTTCACAACAACTCCGGAGGACTACAAAAAGTTGAAAGAGGAATACCAAAATAAAAAAGTAGAATTTCACACCTACACACTGCACAATGAAAGAAAGAAAACATTTGTCATCAGAGGATTACATGCAAAAATGGAAGGAAGGGAAATAACGGACGACCTGGCAGCGCAAGGACTTCCTGTAACAAAAGTACACGTGATGAAGGGCACTGAAACTCCCTTATATATGATTTCACTACCAGCAACAATGAAACGGACACTACTGAACCACAAAATACACTATATATGCCATATCAAAGTTACCTGGGAGTACTACAAAACTAAAAGAAGGGCTACACAGTGCCACAGATGTCAGGAATGGGGACATGCCACCTCCAACTGCTATGCAGAACCAGCATGCTTAAAATGTGCCGAAAAGCACCTTACAAAAGACTGTCCAAAGCCTAGAGATCAGCCAGCAAGATGCGTCAACTGTGATGGGGATCATCCAGCAAATGCCACAATATGTGAGGCATATAAAAAGAGAATAGAATGGATAGCTACGAAGGCAAAAACTGGTGGGTATCAAAATAATGTGACACTGAATGCAAAAAAAGCACCCAATGTAAAAGATGTCACTCTGTTTCTAAGTATGAACAGAAACCATAATCAGAACATACTAAGCAACGCATGGATAAACAGGACGCAAATCAGGGAGGACACATATGCATCTCGGGCAGCACAACCAAGAGACAGCGATTCAAAGGACAGGGAAGAGCTTAATGAAATATTAGGCATAGGCAATGAACTCAGGAAGATAAAAAAGCTCTGCAATATAAAAGAGATGCTGCAAGCAGTAAAAGAACTCAGAATACAATTAAGTCAATGCAAAACAAAGGTTCAACAATTGGAAGTATTTATCGAATTCTGTGATAAATTAGATGGCTAATAAGAACATAAGAATCTGCACCTGGAATGCAAATGGCTTAATAAGCAGAATTAGCGAAGTCAAAGAGTTTATTAATAGACAAAAAATAGACATATTCATAATCAGTGATACAAGGCTCAAGGAAACGACTAAAATTAAATTCAAGAACTATATATGTATTAGCAAAGATAATACTCTTAAATGCTCAGAAGGAATCCTAATACTAATTAAGAGCAGTATAGCACACAAAGAAGTAACGATAAATGATGACATCTCAATTGAATGCTTAGGCATAAGATTACCCACCAGAACATACATAATAGGAGTATATAATAACCCCTCGAATCACTTCAAGATAAACGAGATTGACAACCTTCTAAAAATGGGAAACAAAATACTAGTAATTGGAGATCTCAATGCACGACATCCAGCTTGGAACAATACCAACCCAAATAGCAAAGGAAGAAACAACTATGTATCACAGAACAACTGCAGTATATTATATCCCAACGAACATACACATTACCCGACCAATGGACAACCAGCGTTTACAATAGACATAGCACTCAACAAAAATGTGAGGGACATCTCAGAAATGACTGTGTTGCATGAGCTAAGTTCAGACCATAATCCTGTGACAATAGAACTGGGGGCACAGCAAGTAAATGTAACAGATAAAGTGGGACTTGACTACAAGAAAGCCAACTGGAAAGCTCTTAGACACCGATTAAATCAAGAAATAACTATAAACTCAAAAATAAATACAACGGAACAAATAGAAAAGGAAGTTCAACAACTAACAAACAGAATACAAAATGCAGTAGCAGAAACCATACCGACGAAATCACTAAAAGCAATGCAAGATGAAATACCTGAGCACATTAAGGAAATGATAAGAAAGAGAAATAAGACAAGGAAATGCTGGCAGAAGTACAGATTGGACTACATCAAGAGGATTATGTACAATGAAACTAGAAACATAAGGAAAGCCATCACCGAGCATAGAAACAATGAATGGGAGAGAAAATTGAAGAAGCTGAACCCGAAAGACAATTCTATATGGACAATGACAAAAGCACTTAAAAACGAATACAAACCAATACCTACATTAATTAAGAACAACATCGAAGCAATCACAGACGAAGAAAAAGTAGAGATGTTGGCAGATCAATTTGAAAAAGTGCACAGCATAAATTTAGTAAACAACACCATAGAGCAAAATGAAATAATTGAAGAGGTACAGACTTTCCTACAGAACGAGACGCAGGAGGACGCGCACAAGTATTCCACAACACCGAAAGAAGTTTTCAAAATCATTATGGGCTTACCTGCAAAGAAAGCACCGGGAGCTGATGGGATACAAAACCTTGTATTGAAGTACCTACCCAGGAAAGCAATAGTCCAGCTCATGTATATAATAAATGCATCAATCAAAAAATACCACTTCCCGACTAACTGGAAAAACGGAATCGTAGTACCAATACACAAAGCAGGGAAAAAGGAAACAGAAGCAAGCAGCTACAGGCCCATAAGCCTGTTGCCTACCATGAGTAAAATCTTGGAAAAAATTGTTCATAGCAGACTTAACAAATTCGAAAAGGCAAACAACATCCTTATAAACGAGCAATTTGGGTTCAGGGAAAAACACAGCACAGTACAACAGGTGACAAGGATAGTAAATGATGTATCAACGAATTTCAACAGGGAACTAGTAACTGTCATGCTTTTACTTGACATTGAGAAGGCATTTGACAGAGTCTGGATAGAGGGGCTCATAAACAAGCTGATGAAGCAACAGTATCCACCGACACTCATCAAATTCATAGCATCATACCTCAACGGCAGATGCCTCAGAGTACAAATTAATAACATCAAGTCTACCAAAAGACTGATACAAGCAGGAGTTCCATAAGGATCTGTTTTGGGACCCAAGCTTTTCAATGTATATCTTAATGACATACCTACTTTTACAAAAACAAAATTAGCACTCTTTGCAGATGACACAGCAATCTACGCACACTCCTACAACGCCATAATTGCTGCCAAACAGATACAAACACATATGACGATACTGGAGCCATACTACCGAAAATGGAAAATACATCTCAACGAAACCAAAACTGAAGTAATAACCTTTACGAAGAAGAAGGAGAGAAACAGCAGAATATTCCAACCCATAACAGTATATGGACACAAAACAACCCCAGCAAAAACAGTAAAATATCTGGGAGTATATTTGGACACAAGACTGACCTACAGAAACCACATCATGGAAAGTGTGAAAAAAACTCATGCAATTTTAAGGAAATTGTACCCATTAATGGTATACAACTCTCCTATATCAATTAGCAACAAAAAACTAGTATATAAAATGATCATAAGGCCCATAATGACATACGCTACACCAGTATGGAGTGGAGCTGCTCCAACGAACATTAATGTATTACAAGTCATGCAAAATAAGCTTCTGCGACTCATACTCTCAGCTCGCAGGAACACTAGGATAACAGATCTACATGAAAGCGTAGACATACAATATATGGGTGAATATTGCAATGAGTTAGCGGTAAGCTTTTATAGAAATCATATAGGTAGCAATCCACTAACTAAAAATATAACAGAAAATAGAGATCATAATATACCTTTTAACTTTAAGCATAGGCTACCTTATCAAAAGTTAACTATTTTTTATGAAATGCATTGATGCTCATGTGATAAAAAAAAAAAAATGTGATTCTTAGGGCATAAGTGAGCAAAAGTAATTTAAGTATGCTAAGTAAAGTATCAATAGAATAGTAGTAATTATATATGACTAACGCTGCAATGAAGTAGCTGATAACGACTCCAAACAGCATACACAAACAGGTACACATTAAGGTGTAAAGATGAGAATGAAGAAGGGTTTTTACAACGCAATTTTCCCTTATTAAACCACTACATGAAACAATACTACACATGAAATAAATGAGCACACTAGAAATAAGAGATATACCGTATATCGACTGATTAATCATAGTAGTAGGTTAAGCATTAATTGTAGGAACTAGGTACAAAGACAATTACCAAAGAAACAGTTTAAATGTATTTATTTTTCTTATACGCTTAAATGTACATATGTTATATATTAAAGAGACTTTTACAAACAAAAAAACGTCCGATCACCGAAGTTAAACATCACGGGGCGCGTACCGGGAGAGGATGGGTGACTGTTTTTCGCCCAGTGCGTCGCTTGCTGCTGGCACCCTGCATGGGTAGGAGGTCCCCTCGGTTGCGAATGTATACAGGGTGTCTGTCCGCGGGAAGACAGAACAGCTAGATGGATATCTCCTAAAGTATTGGAGATAAAAAAATTAAAAAATATGGAATCGTATGGTTCGAGGGGTCCGTCCAATTTATTAGCGCAGACGAAATTTTTCTTCGCTTATTATTTTAAAAAATACGATGGTCAAGTTCGGTTTTTTAAATGGAACTATTTTTTTTAAGAGGTCACTTCATAGTGCGTTCCAAGACAAATTCAATAAGCTATAATGTATACACTTTATTTCCACTGGTTTTTAAGATATTGCGCTTGCAAATTTACTGATTTTCCTTGGAAGAAAACCCGCTGGAATAGCAAGGACCGGGGACGGTCTTCCTGGCGCCACGGGTGGCCTTACCTATTGAAACAGATACCTATCTGCCAAAGGTCTACGCCGGGAATGGCAGGCCCAAAGGCTGGACAATTCTTTTCCGTCAGAAATGCTACTTAGGTAGGTACATCTGCGGTATCGAGAAGCGCACCGTTACTTTTATTTCGCACTTGCTCCTACGCTCGGATGGCCGGTTCTTTTGGGAGGGATGCAAGTTCGATTGGTTAGAGTTAGAAGGTGTGAATGTTGCTAGACCAAATTTCAGCCATAGGGAGCAGATTGTATTAGGACCAATCGGATTTGCATCCCTCGCAAACGGCTGCTCTCTTGAGGAGAGCCTCTTCACAGCAATACCTCCCCCCCAATGCCCACATGCTCTCGCATGGAATACGTCAACGCATGCTTCTGTTTTGATATTGGAGCTCGTGTTTATACTCGAGAGATAAGGGATCTGTGCGAATTTTTAGGGAGGACCTCGCGTCGACAGCGGGCTACCCGTTTTCTTCTTGTGTCTCTCCACGAGGCGTATTGACGGTGGATTGTAGGAGCGTAGATGTCTGGATGCCAGTTATTGAATTCAGGAGACGATAGAAACACTTTATTACAAAACACACATGCATTATAATATTAAAGTAAATCGTATTCCTCTCAGGCAGGAGTACTGATAATTATCGAACTTGCGCCCTACTTCACGCAGACCGATTACACGGAGGGTACTCGAGTCACACACTGCACATATGATACAGGGTGATTCTGGAGCTACGCCCGTCGAAGGATACGGCCTGGTACACCGTGACGAGGACAACCCCCCAGCAGTGCTCCACCGAATTTTATGGCCTTTTCCGGAAAAAGGTATGAATCCTGGGCCGAACGTAGCGAATTGAGGTCGAGCCCCCGCAGTCGAGGGTGAAATATCCATTACAGCGTATTAAGAAATTCTTTTCTTCATCGTATCGGAAGGGAAGTGACGCCAATGGATTCCTTATGTTTTTCTGATGAAGATCATCCCAAATGTCATGCAAATCGGACTACTTTGACACAATCTATTAGCATTCCTTATGTAAAAGTTGTCCGATTTACACGACATTTGGCATGATTTTCATCGGAAAGCCCCAATGAATCCATCGGCCACACTTACATACCCATACGATAAAGATTAAACAATTATTTTATTGCTGAAACAGATACAGGGTAAATCTGGAGCAACGCCCGTCAAGGAGATGCGGCCTGGTACCCCGTGGCGAGGACAGCCCTTCGCAGTGCCTCACCTGATTTTATGGCTTTCGACCCTCAAAGGGGTTCGAGTGCCTATTAAGAAGTGAGCAATCTTCGACTTGCGCATTTCTTATCAGATCTTGGCGAAAACGACACCCATCGATTCCGCATGTTTCGCCGATGAAACTAACACCAAGAACGACGTCATTCGGACCATGATAAAGGAAATTCCATGGAAAATCGATTTATATCATTTCAAGTTAACTTGACTTGGTTAAAAATAGTCCGATTTACACGAAATTTGGTATGATCGTCAACGGAAAAACATAACGAATCCTTTGGCGCCACATCCTTTTCGATGTGATAAAGAATGAACAATTTCTTACTACGCTGAAAGGAATATTTCACATTTTCACCCTCGACTGCGGGGGGGTCGACCACGATTTTCCGGGGTCGGCCGAGGATTCATACCTGTTCCAGAAATAAAATAATTCTTTATTTCTTATCGTATCGATATGGAAGTGACACCGAAGGATTCCTCATATTTTTCCCATGAAAATCATGCCAAATATCGTGTAAATAGGACAACTTTTACATAAGGAATACAAATAGCTTGTGTCAAAGTAGTCCGATTTGCATGACATTTGGTATGATTTTAATCGACGGAACGCCAGGAATTGGCCTCGTTTTCGCAAAGATCTGATGAGAAATGCGGTAGTCGAAGATTTCTCACTTCTTAATAGGCACTCGAACGCCTTCGAGGGTCGAAAGCCTTAAAATTCGGTGTGGCACTTCGAGAGGTTGCCCTCGCCACGGGGTACCAGACCGCATCCTTCGACGGGCGTAGCTCCAGAATCACCCTGTATCATATGTGCAGTGTGTGACTCGAGTACCCTCCGTGTAATCGGTCTGCGCGAAGTAGGGCGCAAGTTCGATCATTATCAGTACTCCTGCCCGAGAGGAATACGATTTACTTTAATATTATAGTGCATGTGTGTTTTGTAATAAAGTGTTTCTATCGTCTCCTGAATTCAATAACTGGCATCCAGACATCTACGCTCCTACAATCCACCGTCAATACGCCTCGTGGAGAGACACAAGAAGAAAACGGGTAGCCCGCTGTCGACGCGAGGTCCTCCCTAAAAATTCGCACAGATCCCTTATCTCTCGAGTATAAACACGAGCTCCAATATCAAAACAGAAGCATGCGTTGACGTATTCCGTGCGAGAGCAGGTGGGCATTGGGGAGGAGGTATTGCTGTGAAGAGGCTGTCCTCAAGAGAACAGCCGTTTGCGAGGGATGCAAATCCGATTGGTCCTAATACAATCTGCTCCCTATGGCTGAAATTTAGTCTAGCAAGTTTCACACCTCCTAACTCTAACCAATCGAACTTGCATCCCTCCGAAAAGAACCGGCCATCCGAGCGTAGAAGCAAGTGCGAAATAAAAGTAACGGTGCGCTTCTCGATACCGCAGATGTACCTACCTAAGTAGCATTTCTGACGGAAAAGAATTGTCCAGCCTTTGGGCCTGCCATTCCCGGCGTAGACCTTTGGCAGATAGGTATCTGTTTCAATAGGTAAGGCCACCCGTGGCGCCAGGAAGACCGTCCCCGGTCCTTGCTATTCCAGCGGGTTTTCTTCCAAGGAAAATTAGTAAATTTGCAAGCGCAATATCCTAAAAACCAGTGGAAATAAAGTGTATACATTATAACTTATTGAATTTGTCTTGAAACGCACTATCAAGTGACCTCTTCAAAAAAAATAGTTCCATTTAAAAAACCGAACTTGACCATCGTATCTTTTGAAATAATAATCAAAGAAAAAATTCGTCTGTGCTAATAAATTGCCCCTCTCGAACCATGCGATTCCATATTTTTTTTATTTTTTTATCTCTAATACTTTAGGAGATATCCAGCTGTTCAGTCTATCCGTGGACACCCTGTATATATATATTTCGTGACCTCAAGGCCTACCCTATAGCAAAATTCCTTACAGTGATCCCATCGAGTCCAAGCGTCACCTTCCGTCGACTGTTCCGCCCCCCTGTGGCCTGTGCACGGTGGTTCGCTAGGAAGCTATAAATGCTCACTCCATCTTGCTTGGTTTAAATTGCTGCTATAGAGGAGACTTTGAGGCGCAGCGCGCCTCAGTTGGACCTGCATAAACTGACACTATCTATCTCGATAGAATGGACCACCGCGCTCTATTGAGTGTAGCGTGATCCGTCTCCTGTGTAGCGTCTCCTCTGATGTGAATGCTTTTATTTAAATCAGTGCAATCGATTTTTCGGTGAGCGTGATTGTCTCTTGAGCATCGCGTCCCGTGAACATTAATGGAAATAATCCTTTAAAGTGATTTTAGATGCTGTAAATATGACTCTATTTAAGGAGAACTTCTTAATCAAGTTAATAGAATATTCAAGAATTTCATTTATATTTAATTCCGTTTTTAGCAGTCAAGATTTCTAATATCTTTTTAGTGAAATTTTGATTCCATTCGTTTTAGCACGATTGATCCAATACAAATATTGCAATTCAAAAATGCGTTTATCTTTTTCTTACATATTCTAATTAATACATTTCTCAGAGCCATACAATTACCGTTTCAACTGTTGACAACTCGTTATTGTATCCAGGATTTAGTACGCGATATTTTCACTACCAGGATTTTTCATATGAACAGGTTTCCCTCTCATATTTTTAGATTTCATTAAGCGCAGATACATTATACCTACTATACACATTACTGATTGTAATCTAATACTAATCCGGTAGTGCAAATCTTAGGGTTAATGTATAGGAAGAGTTATAAGAACCAGGATAATTTCTATAATGTTACAATTAACATATCATTTTTATTACACGTTTTTGTAAACACAGTCACATACAGTTAACAGACAATTTGCTTTGATACGTATCAATATCATACGTATCATTGATTTTCTGGTAAACAGCATACCGAAACGAATAATTTTTAAATTACTTATTTATCTGATGCCGGCTAACGTAGACCAATCTTTTGCACATTTTATTATACCCTCGAGTATTCTCATCGGAAATCGTGACTGTAGCAACAATCTGTATTAAAAGAGATACATCATGATAAATTCACTACGGCCAGACACTATTTATGTTATTCCCATATTGGCCCCTTCTGATCGTTTCGTTATTATGTGTTTTTTTGTGAGAGCATGACTTTTAAAATTGTGTCGAAACTGGTTCAAAAACAAAATTTGCAAAAGAAAATGCATACTCTTATATTTGGAATATGTCATTTGTGATTCCATTTTAAAAGTTGAAGCCAAAATTTAAGTCCGCATGATGAAACATAATGTTTACAGTCACTTATTGTTAAAGAACAGTGCAAAGGACTACTGATTTTTCCAAGTTTACATAATCATTGAAAGAAAAATATTGCTGTTAGTAACCTCTGGGATCTTTTTGCATTGCCTCAAAAAATTTGTTGTATAATATTTTAAAAATAAATTTTAATAAAAAGTGATCAATAAAAACAGCGGTCCTTCATATATGAGGGCTCGGATGTAATAAGGGGACTAGCGCTCGAAAATGCGAAAAAGTATTGTCCAAACGCTAAGAAATATTAGAAAATTAAATGTTGTTAAACTGTATTTTAAAAAATATAGTGTTATAAAGCTCGTCACGATACACATTTTTTCTATTTACAGTTTATTTATCCAATCATTACTATTCGAGCTAAAAATTATAAACAAAAAATTTTTCATCGTCCAAAATCATTATTTCTTTAAACATAAATTGCGATAACTTGAGTAAATATTAAGAGATCGTTATGAGACTCAAAACATAACTTCAGAAAACTCTAGCGAAGCCGCAAAATGTATGCACAAAACCCTTATGTTAAAAAATTTAATAATATTTAATTCATAAGAAATACTGGACATAATCCATGTTTTTCAACGTTCGCCGTTAAAAAGTATCGAGGCAATTTTGAGGTACATATAACTTGCAGCGACAAAGTTTTTCCTTAATATACAAGGAAGTTTTTCACCAATTTTCACACTGATTAATAAATAATTGTAGAAGATATGACGATATATATAATTCTCGCTCGACGCCAACTGTCAACGCGAGTGCTAAAACTGCTAAGTAGCGCATTATACGCGGCTGCTGACTGTTGGTGGCGCGCGACATTTATAAACATCGTCATATCTTCTACAATTATTTATTAATCAGTGTGAAAATTGGTGAAAAACTTCCTTGTATATTAAGGAAAAACTTTGTCGCTGCAAGTTATATGTACCTCAAAATTGCCTCGATACTTTTTAATGGCGAACGTTGAAAAACATGGGTTATGTCCAGTATTTCTTATGAATTAAATATTATTAAATTTTTTAACATAAGGGTTTTGTGCATACATTTTACGGCTTCGCTAGAGTTTTCTGAAGTTATGTTTTAAGTCTCATAACGATCCCTTAATATTTACTCAAGTTATCGCAATTTATGTTTAAAGAAATAATAATTTTGAACGATGAAAAATTTTTTGTTTATAATTTTTAGCTCGAATAGTAATGATTCGATAAACAAACTGTAAATAGAAAAATGTGTGTCGTGACGAGCTTTACAATACTATATTTTTTAAAATACAGTTTAACAACATTTAATTTTCCAATATTTCTTAGCGTTTGGACAATACTTTTTCGCATTTTCGAGCGCTAGTCCCCTTATTGCATCTGAGCCCTCAATTATTAAAATGTAAAATAGTCGTTTGCAGTATTCGTTAAGCACCAATCTACAAAATTATAATACACTTACATACTATTGTGGCATCCATTACAGGCAAGGAAAACACCATGGAAAGCAATTTTCACTTCGGTTCCGATGTGGGCTCTCATAATTGTTCATTGTGGGCAAAATTGGGGATACTGGACTCTCATCACCGAAATGCCAAGTTACATGTCCGGCGTCTTAAAATTTAATATCCAGCAGGTAATTAAATAATAATTGTGTTTTTATTTAATTACTTAGAATTAAGTGAAATGTGATTCTATGTTCCATAATAAAACGTAAAGTTTGTTAAATGTATTCAGTTTTGAACATCAGTGCCAATAAGAAAGCTCTTTAAATTGGATCTTCAGAAAAGTGTACTGAATAATTTGAGTACATATTTAATAACGTTTTAAATAATATTAAATGTAAAATAAATAACCATGTGGCATTATGTAATCTTATGTGTGTGAACAATATAAGAAGTATTATGTCTCGGCCGACTCGAAAACAGATTGCATTGGCGCAAGAGTACATGAACGATCAGCGCAAACAAATGTTAGTGGTTTTGATTGGTGTAAATTCTGATTGGTGCGCATATAAGACTGAAAATAAGTATAAATACGGCCACGCCGGCCGAGTCAATTCAGTGTAGAATCCAGAGAGGATCGAGACGGACTCGATGGTACCAAATCTTAATCTTCCATCCTAGGCAGCTTTAACCAGCTCCTGAACCACATGAAATCTATAACTGAGATTGATTTAACCAGCTCCTCGGCTATCATTTTAGATAGCTTTAATTAGTTCATCGACTACCATCCTAGGCATTTTTAACCAACCATTTTTATCCAATCCAGACTGGAGACCAGTTCATGCATCAAGGTTCACTAAACATTCTAAATCTCGAAAGAACGAACCCTCACATATAAATATGTAAAGTATATAATTATTCCTTTACACAAATCCGTAAACGTTTACTTAATTTTTCCTTTTTCAATTTTTTAATCATAATTGTTGTGAGAAACTTTTGCAAACGGATAATTTGAATCTTTATTTAATGCTTTTTTTTTTAAAATTCATGGTGTTGATAAACAATAGGCTACTTGTTTCTGTATCATTACTTTCATAAATTGAGAAATTCAATTTTTATTCAATTATATATTACTGTAGTTCTGCAACCTCAGAATCTAATGTTCTTGTCTTCTTTTTTGTGATTTTATCCTTAATGTAGTGCATGCATAGATCGGACATAAGGGGACACTAACGGAATGTGTCTTTGTTTGCAGCGGTCTTTGAATTTTTACTACACTTTTTGTGTCTGAATGTTTTAACCTTTTAGGCTTCGGTTTATGTCATCTTTTGGAATGGTACGCTGCTATTGTGGCTTTTACATGCAGGTGGCGAAAAATCTCTCCGTACAAGGGTATAGCTCCGCGGTCAACCCTGTCGTAGCTAAAAGTTTGAAATTTAGACTGATACAACAACAGTGGATATTGTTTTCAAACCTCGTTACAGTAATCGGGGGTGTGAGTGGTAAACCGACCATAAAAGCGGAGCGCGCGGCTCGCTTACCTGAGCCGAGAAATTCTGAATAGCTCTTTACGACGTGAATTTGAAAGAGACCATCTTAGAATTCTCGAAGCTGGGGCATCACTGCTGTCCAGCAGTCGTTGGCAGCCCTCGAACGCTGATGCGTCGGGCCGGTGCAAGAAATGGCTTCTCGCATGTTCCGACATTCGATTTGTCTTACAAAACTATCCTTATAATTTCCTTCAATTGATTCCACCCTTATCGTTGGTTTCGCCTATTATTCACCTACACTACTGTGCTAAAAAATCGGTTTACATGCCCTCTCCTTTGCGCGTTAGAATTTAATCTGAAAACGATCGCGCGAACAGTCTTCAAATAATAATACGTAACTTGAATCGAAGGACGAAGTGGGAACTGATTCTTGCATAATTGTTTTGGGGAAAAATTTTATCATGTGAGTCATTCCATGTCAAATTGCACACCATTTGCGACATAGTTTTGCAATTACGTCTCCAGAGCTCTTGACAATTCCGTGCAAGTCGATACTATTTTCACTGACTTTAAAAAAGCCTTTTACAAGGTGAACCACTGTTTTCTGATTGATAAGCTCGCATGCTACGGTATCGGAGGCAGTCTCCTTCGATGGGTATATACGTACATCACTGGCCACTCCCAGCGAGTTAGGTTTGGGTCTTCTCGGTCGAGACAATTTTATGTACCATCTGGAGTTCGTCAAAGATCGCACCTGGGTCCCCTGCTCTTCCTACTTTTCATCGACGACATTAGGCACATTATAACCAGGAGTAACTACTTGTTTTACGCGGATGATCTCAAATTTTTCAAAACCATAACCACGCACACTGACTTACGGGACTTACAATTGAAATTTACAAATGTTATGTTTTGAGATTTTCGCGTAGCAAGACTCCTACTCCCTTCCCATACGCCATATCGGACAATGTTCTCGCTTCCAGGACTGTCGCTCGCGACCTTGGCGTTTTCTTGGATGCCACAGTTAAATTCTTCTCCCAATATTGGGAAACTTAGTGGAGGTGTGGCTTAGATTTCAGCGCTGTGGTGGTAAGTTGCTAAACTATTGAAAGTAGGTCCGGATCCCACCAAACATTCCGAATAAGTATTTATTAATCGAATAAGTAAAAATTTAGTGTTCAAAAAAATTTAAAAACACTCGTTTTTCACACCATGTCTATATAAACACTGATAATCATATGGACTTCGCCGGATTTCGACCTACTCTCAGTAGTTCAATTTTCTGTTACTAGTTGGCGTATCGAAATTCTAGGTTTCCCAATACGCACGTTGTAGCGGCTGCTAACAGGGCCCTGAGCTTTATTCGCAGGTCATGCGATAGTTTCAGTAATCCGCGTACAGTAATGTCCCTCTACATTGCGCTTGTCCTGCTGCACCTGGAATACGCTTCAACTATTTGGTCTCCTAGCACTGCTAAACACAAATACTGCTTGGAGAAAGTGCAGCACAGATTTCTGCGCTTCACGGCATTCAAAGTAGGACAGCCACTTTCGCGTTTCGACCACGACTATGCTCCCATATTGCGGAAACTCAACATGCAAACTCTAGACCAGCAGAGCCGTCGCGGACTTAGTTTTCCTACTTAAAACTACTAACGGCTTGGTGGATCTAGGCCTATCACCAGCTTGATTAATTTTAATTCGCCGAGCTATCCTACGAGACTTCTTTTTAAACCGTACGGCTACACCACTAGATTACACACATGTGATCCCATACACAGGGTCTACAAGTTGGGCAATACATATTTTATGTGCCTGGGGTTGTTTTCGGGTTCAGTGTATACATTTAACGCCTGCGCGTATAGAGCTATCTTAAATAATCGTACGTAGTCGGCACTTCGTTTTTTCACTTTGTTCTTTTCTACCTCTTTCCTTTTGTCATTGGTTTTATTTCCCTTTTTTCTATTCTCATTTTTTTGTTGTCCCTACTGTACTGTACATTTTATTGTTCTCTTAGCCTTAAAATGTTCTTGTACCATGTACATCAAACAAACAAACAAACCAACAAACAAGCAAGCAAGCAGGGCAAACAGGGAAATCAGTGCAAACAGGGCAAACAGGGCAAACAAGCAAACAAACAAACAAGCAATCAAACAAATTAATCGTTAAATTCAAGATTTTTAAAAGTAGCACATCGCCGGGATACGTAGTTAAATCAGCTACATGTAATACATATGTTTTCAATTAAACGATGCATCGCTGCAAACATGGACGAAAAAATGGTCAAAGTTGTGATGCTAATTTTTGCGAACTCGTATTTTGTTAACTACAGTTACCAAAGGATTTATGCCTAATTTTAATTAATAAATGTTAGAACTTTGGAAGGATATGGAATACAATTTTGGTCCTAGTAAGTCTTAATGACAGTTGTACGTAAGAACTCTACGGACGCGAGCCCGCCGATGTGGCGGGAGGTGGGATATTGGGCAGTTCGTAGCACTCGGTCACGGGAAGCTCGGGAACCGGAGCTTCGGGACAGCTTGGAAAAATTCGAACGGGATTGGACAAGATCGTGCTACTCTTGATTCTTTTCGCATTGCGGACGAAAGTTTCGAATCGCTTCGACTGATATTTGAATTTGTATGTTCTGGGAAGTCCTTTGAATGTTGTGAAACTTGCAAGTACTTTTAAAACAAAAATATTAATTGCTGAGTAAAATTATTTTTTAAGTCTGTATGTAAAATAGATGGTGGTTTTGAAATAATAACCCAGAAATACCTCATTCGAATAACAGTCGAAGCGATTCGAAACGTTCGTTACCGAAAACTGCTCGAGCTGGTTGATGTACGATGTCAGTATTCTGCCGTTTTATACATAAGCAGAAATAATTCCTTGAAATGCTATCTATAATATAAGCTCAATTCTAGGATGGTCTTTTTCAAATTAACGTCACAAACAGATAGTAATGAATCGGCGGTCCCCGTTTCAAGTAAGCGAACCGCGCGCTACGCTTTTATGGTCGGTTCACTACTCGCACCCCAGATTACTGTAACGAGGTTTGATAACAATATCGACTGGCTTCGTACCGGTTTAAATTTTAAACTTTGAGCTACGTACAGCAGGCCTTCCCAAGTAGGGGAAATCTGCTCCTGAAACACATGTTTCGGTTCTCCCTCCAACGCTGCGCCTTAGCTGCTAAGGCCGCTAAGGTGGGACGAGTTCTACTACCCTCTCTCCGAGGGCACAGTAACGTCGCTGGAAAGCATGTTGGGCGCTTTAGGGCGAAAGTACCAAATGTGTCAAATTTTTATAGCAAATTTCATAATGACTTAAAAATAGTAGGAAAAATTAAAATTTAAACTAGCATTTCAAAATGACGTAAAAAGAATTTAAAAAAATGTATTACATACAACGATACAGTAATACAATAATCGTAGTGATATCTTTTCATTAGAAAAATATATTCATTTTTATAAAAATACAAGTAGTAGTTATTTTCTAAATTTTCGTACAATACATAAATACATTTTATATTTTAAACAACTTTCGTACAATGCAAATGTGTTATACATTTTATTCAGTTTTATGAAAATACAATCAGTACTTATTTTATAAATTTTTGTACAATATATACATATTATATACATGTTATAGAAATATGCATTTTATACACATTTTGTGTATAATATAATTTTATTCCATAATAGTTTTGAATTAAATATCAACGCTTACAATATGAAATTTAACAAAATTCATATAAAATTCACATAATATTATACCGTTTTACTTTTTACATATATGTACATACAATAATATTTATAGGCTTTACGTTTCCACGAGAAATGTTTCTGCCATTTTTCCTCTGTCAGATTATAAATATTGACGTCCATGTCAGTTAAAGCAACTCGCATTAAGTTTTGTAATGTTGAATGGTTTAGCGACGCGCATTCGGACGATTTAATATATTTCATCACAGAAAATGCACTTTCGCATCTGTATGTGGATCCGAAAATAAATACAATTTTCATAGCTACTTTTTTGAGGTGTGGAAATTCTTCGGAATTTAATTTTGTAAATAAGTATTCGCCTTGATCGGTTAAATATTGTAGTTGGTGGTGTTCGTGCAAAGCGTGTAATTCTAATTGTACATTTTCCGAATAGTCATTTATATTTACCGAAAATGGATCACTGAATAATTCAAGGTCTTTTTTGTAGAAATTCAATGTCTTTAAATCTAATTTGGAATTGTTCGTTTAAATCCTCGAGGACAGATATGAAAATAAGAAAGTTCGCTGCGGGAAATTCATCTTTGATTTCTCTGCAGCTTGGAAAGTTATTTAAGTTGTGTATTTGCAATTGATTTGTAAAATCTTGCAGTGTTTGGCGAAAATTTTGAATACAATTCATATATTCTGCAAGGTTCTGTTTCTTCGTTTGCAGTAACGAGTTTAGAATATTTAAATGATAAGTGATATCTGTAAGAAATGCTAATTCAGTGAGAAAGTTAACATCTTCAAACTTTTTTTCGAATTCCGCTGCACACCTACTTAAATGTTCTTTTAAGAAAAGTGGTATTTCCTTTCTTATTGCAAAAAATCGTTTACACATTTCCCAGCACTCAACCACCTAACATCGCAATGCAAAGGAAGATCAGGATAAGCAGCTTGGCATTCTTTCAAAAAATCCTTAAATAGTCAATGGGAGAGCGAGTTATTTCCACCTCTTATTAAATTAGTAACTTTTACAACTACCGTCATTGCATTAATTAATTTTAAGGATTTTGCACATATACTCCAAGTCATTTAAGAAGGAACCCACCGACAAACAAGTTCAGACCTGTTCTGCGCATGTTGGCGCTCATTGGTGCCGAAACAAGTTACTATTGGCTATAACCCAACCAACGCTCCCTCGGAGCCAATGAGCTCATTTTACATGCGCGAAACGGGTTCCTTCTAAAATGACTTGGAGTATAGAGCTTCCTGGTGGATAATGCAATGAATGAACAAGCAACAGAGACCCTCTTTTTTCATAAGCCTCCATAGGCCGCTTATATGTCCAGTCATTGCTTTAGCTCCGTCAGTTGTAAGAGCAGTTAATTTGTCAAATCCGATATATTTGTTGATAACATTTTTTAGCACATTGAAAATGTCAACCCCTTTCGTCGTGCGATATAACGGCTCTATTTCAAGCATTTCTTCGTGCACAGAAAAATCAGGAAGCACGAATCGAACAAATATAATCAATTCGCTTATATCTGTTCGATCAGTGCTTTCGTCTAAACAAATTGAAAAGAATGTACATGTTTGCAACAAATACTTTAATTTTTGTTTGAGATACTCAGCTATGTCCCCTATTCTTCTATTTACAGAATTTTTTGAAAGCGAAACGTTTTTAAACTTCTCAGCTGCTTTCTCTTCATTACAGTACACTGCCATTAAAATGGAGCATTTTTTTATCCGTTCCCCGTCGACGATGCAACATTTATCGCGAGCTAATTCTAAGGAAACTGCATACGAAGCGGCAATTGCTTTGCGCTTAACACAATTAATACTACCTTCGGCTGCGATATCTGAATCAGTTGAGGACGATGAAATGGACGAGTTTTGTGACGCCGTTGACAAGCTCCTTGATAAACTGAACTCCGCTAATTCCGTGCGTGACACGAGAGCAGGTGCAGGTGCAGAATTTTCCGGTGGACTGGAATCATTTAATTCCAAGGATGTTGAACCACAAGCACTGCGAGAATCTAATGATGCCGAGTTCCTCGATGGCTCTGACGGTTTTGTTGAAAACATCAGTTCAGCGAACGCTTGTTTATCCCCTGGATTTTTATGGTTAAACAATTTGCGTTTCAACAATTGAAACAACTGAATTCGAATTTCTCCTTTGAATTGTTTCCAATGTTCAGAATGATGTTTTTCATAGTGGCGCACAGCATTGCTGTGTCCATGTTTTGGGATTTGCAATATTGACTTGCAAAACAAACATTTTAATTCCCCATCCTTTTCGGTAAAAAAACTATTTATTTCCCAATTTTGAAAATCACGATTCTTTCCTTGGTCCATGATTAATGAACCAATTACAAAATCTGAAAATAATAAATGATTCATGAAATGAATGATAACATGAAATAAATTTAACAAAGAACATAAATTTACACTATTAAAATTGCATAATTACGTATCATTGTGTTTTTTTTTTTAAAAATCAAGTTAGAGCTCAAATTATAAAGTATAGGGGAATGTGTATCACTCTTATTATTAGATAGGAGAATGCAACGTAAAAATAATGAAACACTGCTTACTTTTAAAAGTTTCGATGGGTTGATGGTGATGGTATCCAAATCTTCCTCACGTGAACTGTAGCTGGACTCCACAGAAAAATATACTTTTAGCGTGCTTCAAAACGAGCGATTACTAACTTTTCTAATGTGCTGCCTACGACTGCGCGTACGAAAATTCCAGGTTTTTAGATTTGTACCTGTACTTATAGGGCTCCTCAACCACGTGGAAGGGATGAAAATAACGCTTCCCTGTGAGTCTCACCTGCATGACATACTACGTGATTTCAGGTGTTTTGCTGATCGGAGAGCAAAACAACCCACGCACAACACCGTGATTCATACGGTGACTCTTACTAATATTCGGACACCTTTCAAAAACAGAGTAACTTTTTTAAAATTAGATAAGTTATTTAAATTAAATTGCTTTAACTGACATGGACGTCAATATTTATAATCTGACAGAGGAAAAATGGCAGAAACGTTTCTCGCGGAAACCTAAAGCCTAAAAATATTATTGTATGTACATATATGTAAAAAGTAAAACGGTATAATATTATGTGAATTTTATATGAATTTTGTTAAATTTCATATTGTAAGCGTTGATATTTAATTCAAAACTATTATGGAATAAAATTATATTATACACAAAATGTGTATAAAATGCATATTTCTATAACATGTATATAATATGTATATATTGTACAAAAATTTATAAAATAAGTACTGATTGTATTTTCATAAAACTGAATAAAATGTATAACACATTTGCATTGTACGAAAGTTGTTTAAAATATAAAATGTATTTATGTATTGTACGAAAATTTAGAAAATAACTACTACTTGTATTTTTATAAAAATGAATATATTTTTCTAATGAAAAGATATCACTACGATTATTGTATTACTGTATCGTTGTATGTAATACATTTTTTTAAATTCTTTTTACGTCATTTTGAAATGCTAGTTTAAATTTTAATTTTTCCTACTATTTTTAAGTCATTATGAAATTTGCTATAAAAATTTGACACATTTGGTACTTTCGCCCTAAAGCGCCCAACATGCTTCCCAGCGACGTTACTGTGCCCACGGAGAGAGGGTAGTAGAACTCGTCCCACCTTAGCAGCCTTAGCAGCTAAGGCGCAGCGTTGGAGGGAGAACCGAAACATGTGTTTCAGGAGCAGATTTCCCCTACTTGGGAAGACCTGACGTACAGGGGTGACCGGTGAACCATACCCTTGTACGGAGAGATTCTTCGCCACCTGCGTGTGAAAGCCACAATAGTAGCATATCTTTCCAAAAGATGACATTGACGTATGTCACTACAGTCGCGTACCGTTCCAAAAAATGACTTAAACGGAAGCCACTATAGGCGTGGCGTATAGTAGGGTAAATGTTTACATTAGGGGAGGATTCTCCGATTTCAATGACCTTGACATATGTTGTCAAGGTTATCATTTTGAACAACATTTTCATCTAAATTTTTTGGCGCTCGGCTTTGGATTACGAGATATTTACGAAACACTTGCCATAATTGTACATTGAAATCTGCCTAAACAGACGACTGTTTCACAACCGACGGTATTAGTATTGTTTGGGGCTAGGGGGGGGGGGGGCTATGAACCAAACGAAGCATGAAGTCGCGGGTCAGGTCGTGCCGTGGGACATTACACGGACCGTGGCGCCCACGGACGACCGAGCTCTGAATTGGAGAGCCAGAAGGAGATAGCGGTTCGGTCAACGGAGCTCAGAGGTGGAGGGTTTCTCGACCTTCAGCGGGGGACACCCTCGTCCTGGGGGCATCCCGGCATAGCGCGGGGGTAACACCGACCTCGACGGACACCCTCCCCCCGCTTCCGCCCATGAACCGTCCCGCGGGTAAGGACATCTGGAGGAAGAACCCAGGAAGATAGAGAAGAGTGGCCAGCAGGGGCAGGCCAGACGACAGCCTAGTGGAAGCGATAGTAGCCCTCAGGCGAGAGCACGCAAGAGAGTCTTCGGGCAGGCAAGGAAAACGACTGTCGTGGCTGATGTTCCGCGGTAACCCCGCGGGGCGAAGGGGCGACAGGTCGCAAGAAAGACAGGGGAACTAGCGCTCCAAGCGCCAGAGCGAATACCGACGCACCGGACGAACGCATAACGTTGCAACACAGTATGGGAAGGACCGCGATGCTTCCTGGCTAATCGTGCCTCGCTACCAGACCTCAACGCACTTACACGTTGACCTAACCCTGACGGGGGGCTTACGACCCGGGGGTCCTACCAGGGGTTAGAATAGCTTAGCCGGAGGTTAAAATGTGGTAGATCGAGGAGGAGGGACGGGGGTAAACAAGGGGACAGATTTGCTCGCGAGGTAGTTACCAAGGAGGGGGGGGGGGAGGTGACAGGGATTAGAATCATGGGGTCAGGGGCACGGGGATTAGGCGGGTGGGAACATAGCTAACCTTAAGCGGGTAAACCATCCAAGCCTCCATAAGTCGAAGGCATTGCACGCGCGTGCTCGCGCAGTCCTGGTACTTAAGAGAGGATGAGGGTGGATACCGCCAACTCCGATCCAGGACGACGAGTAAAATCGAGCTTACGGGGTGGATAGAAGGTCCGGTAGTACGGCGTCGAGACACGATTTGATAAAGCGCGGCAAGCAATTAGTGGCGGGCTGGTACCAGCGGTCAGAGGAGGCGGATGGCACAACACATAAAACTCCTGCACACCGAGGTGTGTATAGGTAGGGATTGCCCGCCCCTGACGAAGACAGCCCCCGCGAGTACGGTGCGTCCGCAAGTTGGCCCGGGCCTATAAAAAGCGGACGTGACCCGAGAAACGGGGTAGAACTACTAGGGGTTAACGCGTACCTCGAGAAGGCGGTCCCCACAGCCATTTCCTCCCCTCCCCCTTCTCCGGGGATAGGCCCAGCTTCCCAGGCCGTGCGGGGAAGTTAGGTGTGCGGCCATAAGCGCCGAATGGCACAGTCGCACCTCGTATAGGAGGGAGGCCCTCGGATCCTCTGTTGTCGATCGCAGGGGGAAGAGGAGCGGTCGTACCGAGCGGCGTGGTTTACCCTGGGGGATCTCCCGTCCTCCTCCTGTTTGAACACTCACCGGCTGAATGGCCAGAGTGACGCCTGGGACCCGCGGCACATGCCGTAATGCTCCCCCCGTATAATGTCGCTACTAATTGACTAATTGACTAGGGGGGGGGGGGCGCTCGCTTGCGGGCGCGTAAAGTCAAATTGTTGATTATATGATAAATATTTATAAAATACGTTAACAAATATTCTAACCCCAAAAATGGTAAACCTGTCGAAAAGCTACCTTCTTACCGATTTCAATGACTTTGACATATGGTGTCAACATTTCCCCCTAAAATTTTTGGGGGTTCGCTTTAGTTTCAGAGATATTAATAAAAAAACTTTCGGCATAATATATTGAAATTAGTTTCATAACCGACGGTATTAGTATTGGTTGGGGTTAGATTAGGGCGGGGGGCGCGCGCTCGCTTGCGGTCGCTTAACGCATGGTAGCGAACCGATGTGAGTATGTGTTAAACTCGGTAATTCTAATGTTAACTGTGGGTGACGGGAAAGCGAATTGACTCCTTGCTTTACGCGCCCGCAAGCAGGCACGCGCCCCCTGCAGCTGCCTAGCCCTAACCAATACTAATACCGACGACTGTGAAACCGTCGACAGTTGTAGTGTTAAGTAAAGTTTTTTGCGAATATCTCGTAAACCAAACCCGAGCGCCAAAAAGTTCAGAGGGAAATGTTCAGAATGATGACCTTGACAACATATGTCAAGGTCATTGTAATCGCAGATTCTTCCCCTAATGTAAACATTTCCCTAGTAGCATTTTTGGTTGGCCAACGGTAGCCAACAGTTGGGAATTAGTTGGGATATAATTAGCGTTTTGCCTACAAATTCCCAACATAGGGCCTACGGCAAAAAACTTACGACAGTTTCCCAACGAATATTCATTGTTGGGCCTACAATTATTTTGGTTGGTTATATAACAAAAAATTACGACAGTTTGCCAACGAATATTCAATGTTGGGCCTACAATTATTATGGTTGGTTAATTAACAAAAAGTTACGACAGTTTGCCTACGAATATTCAATGTTGGGCCTACAATTATTATGGTTGGTTAATTAACAAAAACTTACGACAGTTTGCCTACGAATATTCAATGTTGGGTCTGCAATTACTATGGTCGGTTAATTAACAAAAAATTTAAAACGATGATTAAATGTCGTCTTACAAACGTCAGAAAATTTGCTACATCCAAAAGACTGTTATTATATTCCAAGTTGTGATTTTTCTTTTCTTATTTATAAATACGTAATGAAGACGTCTGTCTTGAGACGAATGTGAAATGGTAAGGAATGAGTCTAAAGGCCGAATGATGATATTTTGTAAAATATTTTGCGTCACTGCGCAGTTTTTATAAACAATTAATACTAGTTATGTAACTAGAAATTAGAAGTGTTTACAAGGAAATGTGTTGGGTAAGTGCGAACAGCAGTTGCTTCGTAAAGCCGCGTATTCACCTGCGCATTCGCTCCGAATGTGCATTTGGCGCGCGCCGATTTTTTGCTCGTTCGGCGCGCGATCGGTTTGCGGCGAGCGTTCGGGGCGCGGTGCACGTTCGGGCCGATTCGCTTGCTGGCGGTCCATCAAAGCGTGCATTCGCGTCCAAACAATACCATGACAGTGGACGTCGCAAATTTCACTCAAGCCTAAACGCGCGCCGAATGCACGCTGAGCACCGACCGCGCACCGCACGAGCAAAAAGTCGGTGCTCGCCGAATGCACATTCGGGGCGAATGCGCGGGTGAATACGCGGCTTAAGCGGAAAGCGTAGATTCCATTGTCCTCACCGCGATTTTTTTTCCTGAACCAGGCCTGAAAAAGACGTGTTTAAGACGTCTTTTGAAGTTCTTCAAGACGCCTTCTGGACGTCTGTAAGACGTCTTTTGGAAAGAAACTGTTGGGCTTATAGGAAAAAACTTTCAGTTGGGCCTATGGAAAGAAACCTTCAGTTGGGCCTGCGTTGGTTACAATCGCTGGCCCATTTAAAAGTAGCGCGACACTTCAACAGTTGGCCAATGGATAACACGTCATTGGCCCAAAAAACTCCCAGCAAATAAATGCTTCTAGGGTTACCTATAGTAGTTAAAAGGTTAAAATATTCAGACACAAAAATTGTAGAAAAAATTCAAATACCGCTATAAACAAAGACACATTCCATTAGTTACCCCTTACGTCCGATCTGTCCATGCACTACATTAAGGATAAAATCATAAAAAAAAAAACAAGAACATTAGATTAGGAGGCTGCAGAACTAAAAATTTAATTCTTCAATTTATGAAAGTAATGATACAGAAACAACATTCATAGCCTATTGTTTATCAACACCATGAATTTGAAAAAGAGCATTAAATAAAGTATCAAATAAACAGTTTGCAAAAGCTTTTCACAACAATTATGGTTAAGGAATTGAAAAAATAAAAATTATATAAACGTAAAATATTTTAAATTATCCATCATTAAAGGGGGATAATTTTTCCCGTATATATTTTGGCGTAAATTGCATTCCGATATCTTTTATAGTTCAAAAGCTATACGAGAGAGGCACAAAATTCTTCAATCTGGACCACTAACGCGTCAGCGTGATCTACTGCACCAACTTATATGGCTGGCGCGCTGCTCGCTCTTGTTGAGCCTTCTTTTTCGCCGGAAGTGGGGAACGCGATCTCGGTCGCCGAGTGCGGATGTGTTACCTTGCTAACCGTTGCGTGGTTTTGGGGGCAACTGCAAGAATGTGCGCCCATACGCTCAGGGTTCGTAGCGATTAATTGCAGTGAATGGAGGTCGAAACACCTACAGGAGCGGTGGTTATGTGTGCGTGACTGACGCAGGCGCAGTGCATGCACACATAACCACCACTCCTGTAGGTGTTTCCCCCTCCATTCACTGCAATTAATCACTATGTTCAAGAAATAAGCATGCTTGTGCCATCTCCCAGAACCATCAATAATTAGGCGATCAATGGCTTGGCCTGCTGACTCATGTGAAGCGCCGAACACGGGCCATTCGCGATCGATGGAAGGGCACGCTCTAGCTTCCAAGAAGTCATTGCCGATTTTCTGGATCTTCACTCTTTTTGGTCGCAACCCTGCTACGAATCATACGCGCTAATTTTGCTTACGCTTCGCCTTGCTTGCGCTGTTCTTGCTCGCGCTTTGCTTTTCGCTGAAGTTACTCATCTGCTTCGTAACTTGCTTTCACGCTTGCCTTACTTGCTCTATCTATCGCCGAAAATAATTGTGCATTACAGCAGCATTTAAACTTTGTGTAAATAGTCTTTATTTTAACTGTGAGTGACCTTTGTACATAATTTGAATTATAACTCTCGTCTTGTGTATGAACGCTGCAAATATAAATCGTCCTAGTGCTCCTTAATAGTTTCTCGTTTCTTGCTCCCCGATCCTTGCAAACTTTATAACACGCTACGAACCCTTCATACCCTTGAGGCCCAGCTAAATAGACTCGTGGTACGAGCCAGTATGGACGCACGCACAGTCTTAAAGTTCTCCGCTCATGCTGTGGTTAGCAACATAACAGTTCCGCGCTCAGCTGTTGCCCAGGTCCCAGAACTTCAGGAGGTATTTGCACCCTAAAGGACAGGCCTGTTCTACGCTCTCTTCATTTCCGCATGCCAGCCTGGACAGATGATCGTTAGTACAAAGACATAGCATAATAGGAAATAAATCTCTTTATTCGCATTAAACACAATCAATACGAGTCAAGTGTTTTTCCAATCATAGCGTGTTCCTAACCGCAGTTGGGAGCCCGATATCATAATGCGAGTACAGTTAACACGTGCGCGGCACCACAATGCGCGTAGAATAGTCACTGTCGTTAATTGCCTTTTCATAGCCAAGATCGATTGGTATACTCGACTTCTTTACATTTCCCATGTTCGCTGAACGATATAGAATGTTCCATTCTCATCACGTGTAATGGTGAATTCTAGATAAGCGTGTGGTTCCCCGAGGGCCACGATTCTACATGACTGTTTAAGCACATGCTGTGCTGGATCTAACTTTGCTTCACTGTATCGAGTCAACAATATGACATCTACATATATGAGTTTTTCGCTTCCGTGCATGGTAGTAGTGTGTATAAGGGCATTCTAACACTGGTCCTCTGAGGGGAGCACGGGGGCGGGTGGAAGTGAGGGCGCGCGAGGGAGTGCGGTGGGGGGAACTATAGGCGCGGGGACAGCGGGGAGTGGAAGACTGGTTGCGCGCGCACGAGCCGCGGAGTGGGGGAAGCCATAATCGTGGAGGGGATCAGTCCAGGCCGAGCGGCCGCGGAGACCTCTCCAGACCTGGGCAACCGTCAGAAAATTTTTCAGAGGGAGGGAATGACCCCTGAAAATTTTTTCATACCTAACCGAGGGAGGGAACAACCTTGGCCCAACCCGAAAATTTTTTCACCTCTGGCCCATACCGATCTAGCGAACCGCCAAGCGCAGAAATAATAATAATTTTTATCAGAAATTGTTTCGACCGATGTCAGGAAAGATCGACGTTTTACAAATCACATATTCGGAGAGGGAAAGAGAGACGGCACTACATAGCGGTACAATCTTGTGCATTCTAAAGCTAAATTCTGAGAGAGGGAAAGAGACAGCAGTGGTACAATCGCATGCATTCTAAAGCTACAATTTTTCAAAATGTTTTTGATCTTAACGTCGCAGCGTATCGCGCGATCGTGTGTAATTTGACTCCTCTGGAGCAGCCGTGCAGGTGACGTCATTTGGCGGCGCGAAAAACGCTCGAATGAAAATTTTTCAGAGGAGGGACTGATCCCCGAAAATCTTTTTCACACCTAACCGAGCGAGGGAATGACCTCGGCCCACCTCCGAACCAATATGCAGCAGAAATTGTTTAATAATTTATCAGAAATTGTTTAGAGCGATGTCGGGAAAGATCGACGTTTTACAAACCATATATTCGGGGACGGGAAAGAGAGAGAGTGAGAGAGAGAGAGAGAGAGAGAGAGAGAGAGAGAGAGAGAGAGAGAGAGAGAGAGAGAGACGGCACAAGCACAGTCATTTTAAAGCTAAATTCGGGGAGGGAAAGAGACGGCACTACATAGTGGTACAATCGCATGCATTCTAAAGCTACAATTTTTCAAAATGTTTTTGATCTTAACGTCGCAGCGTATCGCGCGATCGTGTGTAATTTGACTCCTCTGGAGCAGCCGTGCAGGATGACGTCATTTTCACGGCGCGAAGATGGCGCGAATCATAGAATTATGCGGTGTCAGCTGAAATTTTTTTTCCAAACCAACAGACACTTTTTCCCCAACGCAGAGAAATAATAATTTCATGAATAAACGATCTAGCGAACCATTCTGTAGCAAACAGACATATTTTTTCCAACGCAGAGAAATCATTTTCAAACAAATATGTAACAAGCATTCTAAAGCTAGCATGTTTTTAAAGCATTTAGATTTAGCGTCGCAGTGTATCGCGCGATGACACGACGCACAGTGTCGCGGCACGTGTTCAAAAAGCAAAAATTTGAGTTTTGAAATTTTGTATTTCATTTCATGCAATTGATAGTAAACAGTCCTCCGATATAAGAACATCATAACTTTTTAACATAAATAACGGATTTAAGGTTAGTAATTACATTCAAAGTCGAATAACCAAACGCAAGCTGCCACAGACTGCGCGTAGGAAATATTTACCCACTGCATTTTTGTTGCATTTATAAGTTCTTTTCTTTCTTTTTTCTTGAAAATAAGCAAAATATATCCTTTTTTCGTTTTATTAATTAAAAATTTTTGCATTTAAGGATGTGGATACGTACAAGTGGCTCAAATTATTACTTTTTTTGTCGCATCTTCTAAATTCTGGAGAGTATTAAAAAAAAACGAAACATATCGGTTCTTTCATCTTTAAACTACAATTAGTTCTTTTTATGCCCTTTAATTTGGTATAAATTTTATCTGCCCCCGAGTGCTCCCACATAAGAAAAAATATACAAAATAAAACGAAAAAACTAGACAAATTTGTGCTCGAATATTTATTTTTAAAAGATACCGAGCTTTAAATTCCTTCAGATTCAACTGATAGTGATGAAGATGTATAATACGAATGAATAATTTAAAATTTATTATGAATACGAATTATTTACACAATTAATTTTATTTTTTTACAATTCTTTCATATGTTTGTTATTAATGTGTGTTTGAATGTATTTAAAAAATATATATTTTATTTGTTTTACTTTTATTATGTTCAAAAATATATTTTAATGAATTATTTTATATTAAAAATTAATTTTTTGTGTATAAATGTAATTAACATAACAATTACATGTAAATAACTGTATCTTAATGGAAAATTGATTTTTGATTTTTTTCCCTATATACTCGTTACACTGTGCGACGCGAAGAACGCGTGAACGAAATATAATACTATTTAAAACGTTGAATCTTAGAATTAGGTGGTGAGGAAAGAATGAGGGTAAATAAAATAGAGACAAAATATGTTTTAAATGATAATATATTGTTACAGGAAAAAAATATGAAAATAGAATAATAATAATAATTTAACATTTTTTCTTCCTACGAGCATCAGCTAGAATATCATTGATGGCACATGCTAACAGTTCGCAATTTACGAGATAATCCTCGTCGTAATATTCACTATCACGTATGATTTTAGCAGCACGACGCGTATCTAATGTTTCGCAGGCAACATCGCTCTGTTGTAGCACGTTAACAAAATTTAAAAATTTCATCCGCACATCTTGTGCAGTTTCATACAACCGCAGATACACATAGGCTATACACAGATCAAGATTAAATAAAAATGTTACAGTATTCAGTTTGAAATACAGCGGCTTAGTATCTAGTGTTATCTTTACAATCAGAGAATCATAGAAAGAATTATGCGGAGTCGATAGAAATTCGTGAGGAGAGAAGGTCTTATGCTACTGCATAAAAATTTAATTCTAGCTAAATAAAAACTCATAAACATTAATGAAATTAAAAATCTTATAAAAATAATTCTTAAATACCCAGCTATAACAATTAATGAAAATCTACCTCTAAAATACTCAGTATTAAACCCCTTCCACTAAATCGAACACCTTTTGATTTGGCTCAATTAATAATCTAATTAAAAACATTAAATAAATTGGAATTAAAATTAAATATAAATAGAATATAAAAATATAAAATAAAAAGAGAAATAGAAAAATATAAAAAGAAAAAATATAATAATAATAATTTAATTTATTGCTCATTTTCGTGTTACAATTTAACGATCATATACTCTTTTCATTTCATTCCCGCGATTGTGTCAGTGTCCAACCCTTCTAATGTATCCTGCTGTGTCTTAACAATTTTTCTATTTTACAAGTGTTTCCTAATCTATTCTATGCTGTATAAGCTTCTTTTATCACTTTCCAGTTCTTTCCATCTTTTCCTTCTCTCTATTATCTCCTGTAAAATAGCCAAGTTTTTCCTTCTCTTCTTTCCAATTCCTACCACTCTCTCCACTTACTTCACATGCTTCAATCACGTGTTCCACTCTTTCTTCCTCTTTCTTATAAAGCCTAAAGACCCTTTCTTCTTTCTTTAGCCAATATTTGCATGCCCTTGTTTCACTATTTTTTGATTTTTCCCCCCAATAGTATTTCGGCTTATCTCCAGGTTTCCTTGCCACCTCTCTTAATTCTCTTAGGAACTTTGACTCTTTTACTTTCGTCTCTCTTTCTTGTTCTTGGATGTCTTTACTTATCTGCTCTATTTTGATCGACACTTCTTTCCCATTTAATCTATAGAAACCGATCTGGCTCACGTCGATCTGAACTGAAATCATGTAAGATATTAAAAGTCGAACAGACTTAATATTTAAACTGCTGCATTTAAATTATATCCTAATTCAACATCGAGGTCGCAATCATCTTCATAAATATGATCTCTCCAAAGATATTACGCTGTTATCCCCAAGGTAATTAAATCTAACAATTTTTAATAAACTATCTTTTGAAACAAAAATAATTGGATAAATTTTTTAAAGTTAAATAATTTTAAATATCCTCCCAATAAAATAATTAATTTTATTAAAACTTATTCCTAAAATATATTATAAAATTCTATAGGGTCTTCTCGTCCCATAGAAAAAATCTAAGCATTTTTACTTAAAATTTAAATTAACAGTTTAATCTAGAGACAGGAAATATTTCATCAACTCATTCATTCAAGCCTTCAATAAAAAGACTAATTATTATGCTACCTTTGTATGCTACCATGTAGTCAATATACTGCAGCCACTTAAAAATAATTCATTGGGCAGAGCAGACTTTAAATTATTAAACATAAAGACAAGTTTTTTGATAATGTTACGTGAGGGCGTTAATTTTTAAAGCGACCGAGCGGTTGAGTCTAATTCCTCACGCAAAGCTTAACGAATTTTAAAGATTTGTATTATTTTGATATAACCAGATGATTATGCAAAATATCAGGATTATTTTTGGGGTGCGGCTTTCGTCTACAACCTATACAGGTTGTCCGATCAGGATGTGGTATTTTGGTGAGACAGGTTTGAACAAAATATGACGAGATTTAAATCAGATATTACCATGTATTACAAAATCAGCAAGGGAAAAATTTTAGAAGGTGGTACACAATAATGGGGAATTTACATGGTTTTACGTTATGGATAACAATGCGAGGTTAAATCACTATATGTAGAATTCTACAATATTCCCGAAACGGTATTCTACAGCCAACAGACGACAGAAATACGGCCTCAACCGTCAGTTAATAGTCAATGATTGACGGGCAACAATTGAGCGAGGGAAAATCCCATAACACCCAATGGTTGGATCAACTGTCACCTCCGTGCATGGGTAGCAATAGCCAATTTCGAAAACTGACGTGGCCTCACAATTTGTATTATAAAAGTGAAAGGTTCAAACAGTGCACACTATTTAGTAACAATTTCGATCATAAATACATACTTCAATGCACCCACCGACCTCGTACACGATGACTTTGATTTAATAGGTCTTACTCTCTTTCCGTATTTCTCTGTCCTTCTCTCTCTCTCTCTCTCTCTGACCTGGAGGGGCCTGCGATACACGTTGTTGAAACCCAGGATACGTTGCACGGTACACTTTGTTTAACGTTGTTAATGTTACGACCCCGCACTACGCGACTTGTCAGTTGACTGCTCTTAAATCGCGAATAATATGATATATAATTATAACGGTTTGAATTTAAATAATAAAAAGCACGGTACAAGATTTAAACGATTCTATGGTTAATATAGATTTAAATTGAGTCTCTACGAGAACTAAGTCCTTCCACGTTCACTGTGATACGGTGGAACTCCGGCTTATAGACCGATTAAACAATGCGGCAATATGTCCTCGGACAGAGCAACCACGCACTACGCGATTTGTCAGTTGACTGCCCTTAAATCGCGAATAATATGATATATAATTATAACGGTTTGAATTTAAATAATAAAAAAAAGAGCACGGTACAAGATTTAAACGATTCTATGGTTAATATAGATTTAAATTGAGTCTCTACGAGAACTAAGTCCTTCCACGTTCACTGTGATACGGTGGAACTCCGGCTTATAGACCGATTAAACAATGCGGCAATATGTCCTCGGACAGAGCAACCACGCACTACGCGATTTGTCAGTTGACTGCCCTTAAATCGCGAATAATATGATATATAATTATAACGGTTTGAATTTAAATAATAAAAAAAAGAGCACGGTACAAGATTTAAACGATTCTATGGTTAATATAGATTTAAATTGAGTCTCTACGAGAACTAAGTCCTTCCACGTTCACTGTGATACGGTGGAACTCCGGCTTATAGACCGATTAAACAATGCGGCAATATGTCCTCGGACAGAGCAACCACGCACTACGCGATTTGTCAGTTGACTGCCACGAACGAACGCAGGGTAGGCCCGAGCACTTGGGACTTTGAACAAAGAGCGCCAAAATTGCTGACTCCGCACCTCATGCACACGGGCCCAACCGTCGTCGCTCGGGACGTTCCCAGCATCTCAGTGCCCAGGTTGTTATCGCGTCCGGCGTTCTAAGAACGTCGACGGCGTTGGAAGATATTCGCATGGAAGAACGCAGTGGCGTAACGGTTCATGTATAGTTACTATTACAATTTGGTCTGTAACAGAAATTTAGAAGGGAAAAAGAATATAAGATGATCTACTCCAATGCTTGAGGTTCGTAATGCTTATCGCAACGCGCATTCCAAGAACGTCGATGGCGTTGGAAGATCGCTGACAATAATCTTCCATGAGAATATGCCGTGGCGTGAGAGGCTTCATGTTAAATTATAATCGAAATGAATTTGAAAAAGTATCCGGCACGTAACAATAAACAGGTGAATATTTTTAATTTGCAGAATTCCTTTAGTTCATTTTTATCTAAAAAATATATTCACTAAATTAGTTATTAATTTTATCATTATACCCTACGCATAATTCATTTATATAATTTATTTAAAAAATTGCACCAAAATTCTTACATTTTTTATCAATGAAATAAATTATTAAATTATCTTAAATGAAATTAAATTTTAAAATTACAATTCTTAAATACATCAAATCAATAATAATAATATAAATGTATAGATAATCCCATAAATTTGTTATATTTAACAAAAATAAAAAATACTTTTCATAATTAATTAAATATATGAATAAATTCATTTAAAAACTAGATATCAATAAAATCGAATAACATATCACCAGTAATTATAAATTTATAATTATTATTCCACATAAAAAAATAATTTATAATTAGCTCTTTTAATTTCGAGATTAATACAATTTATATTAATTATGATAAGTGCAGGCGAAATACATGCGGTGGATAATGAAATTGGAGAGATCAACACCAACATACTGGCTGTTAAAAGAAACAGGAAGAGATGGCATAGCAATTGAAATGGGAGAATGAGCAATGAAGTTTGAAGAGAGGCTAATAAACTCGGAAGAAGGATCGATAAAATATGAAAGTGGGAGAAGTCTAATGAGAGGAAATGAAGTTACGAAAATGGAAAGAATGAGAATCAAATTCTTGGAAGGGAGAGGATGGTCAAATGAAGAATTGGAAAGAAGAAGATTAAATGGGAAAGAAGTGTCGATCAAAATAGAGCAGATAAGTAAAGACATCCAAGAACAAGAAAGAGAGACGAAAGTAAAAGAGTCAAAGTTCCTAAGAGAATTAAGAGAGGTGGCAAGGAAACCTGGAGATAAGCCGAAATACTATTGGGGGGAAAAATCAAAAAATAGTGAAACAAGGGCATGCAAATATTGGCTAAAGAAAGAAGAAAGGGTCTTTAGGCTTTATAAGAAAGAGGAAGAAAGAGTGGAACACGTGATTGAAGCATGTGAAGTAAGTGGAGAGAGTGGTAGGAATTGGAAAGAAGAGAAGGAAAAACTTGGCTATTTTACAGGAGATAATAGAGAGAAGGAAAAGATGGAAAGAACTGGAAAGTGATAAAAGAAGCTTATACAGCATAGAATAGATTAGGAAACACTTGTAAAATAGAAAAATTGTTAAGACACAGCAGGATACATTAGAAGGGTTGGACACTGACACAATCGCGGGAATGAAATGAAAAGAGTATATGATCGTTAAATTGTAACACGAAAATGAGCAATAAATTAAATTATTATTATTATATTTTTTCTTTTTATATTTTTCTATTTCTCTTTTTATTTTATATTTTTATATTCTATTTATATTTAATTTTAATTCCAATTTATTTAATGTTTTTAATTAGATTATTAATTGAGCCAAATCAAAAGGTGTTCGATTTAGTGGAAGGGGTTTAATACTGAGTATTTTAGAGGTAGATTTTCATTAATTGTTATAGCTGGGTATTTAAGAATTATTTTTATAAGATTTTTAATTTCATTAATGTTTATGAGTTTTTATTTAGCTAGAATTAAATTTTTATGCAGTAGCATAAGACCTTCTCTCCTCACGAATTTCTATCGACTCCGCATAATTCTTTCTATGATTCTCTGATTGTAAAGATAACACTAGATACTAAGCCGCTGTATTTCAAACTGAATACTGTAACATTTTTATTTAATCTTGATCTGTGTATAGCCTATGTGTATCTGCGGTTGTATGAAACTGCACAAGATGTGCGGATGAAATTTTTAAATTTTGTTAACGTGCTACAACAGAGCGATGTTGCCTGCGAAACATTAGATACGCGTCGTGCTGCTAAAATCATACGTGATAGTGAATATTACGACGAGGATTATCTCGTAAATTGCGAACTGTTAGCATGTGCCATCAATGATATTCTAGCTGATGCTCGTAGGAAGAAAAAATGTTAAATTATTATTATTATTCTATTTTCATATTTTTTGCCTGTAACAATATATTATCATTTAAAACATATTTTGTCTCTATTTTATTTACCCTCATTCTTTCCTCACCACCTAATTCTAAGATTCAACGTTTTAAATAGTATTATATTTCGTTCACGCGTTCTTCGCGTCGCACAGTGTAACGAGTATATAGGGAAAAAAATCAAAAATCAATTTTCCATTAAGATACAGTTATTTACATGTAATTGTTATGTTAATTACATTTATACACAAAAAATTAATTTTTAATATAAAATAATTCATTAAAATATATTTTTGAACATAATAAAAGTAAAACAAATAAAATATATATTTTTTAAATACATTCAAACACACATTAATAACAAACATATGAAAGAATTGTAAAAAAATAAAATTAATTGTGTAAATAATTCGTATTCATAATAAATTTTAAATTATTCATTCGTATTATACATCTTCATCACTATCAGTTGAATCTGAAGGAATTTAAAGCTCGGTATCTTTTAAAAATAAATATTCGAGCACAAATTTGTCTAGTTTTTTCGTTTTATTTTGTATATTTTTTCTTATGTGGGAGCACTCGGGGGCAGATAAAATTTATACCAAATTAAAGGGCATAAAAAGAACTAATTGTAGTTTAAAGATGAAAGAACCGATATGTTTCGTTTTTTTTTAATACTCTCCAGAATTTAGAAGATGCGACAAAAAAAGTAATAATTTGAGCCACTTGTACGTATCCACATCCTTAAATGCAAAAATCTTTAATTAATAAAACGAAAAAAGGATATATTTTGCTTATTTTCAAGAAAAAAGAAAGAAAAGAACTTATAAATGCAACAAAAATGCAGTGGGTAAATATTTCCTACGCGCAGTCTGTGGCAGCTTGCGTTTGGTTATTCGACTTTGAATGTAATTACTAACCTTAAATCCGTTATTTATGTTAAAAAGTTATGATGTTCTTATATCGGAGGACTGTTTACTATCAATTGCATGAAATGAAATACAAAATTTCAAAACTCAAATTTTTGCTTTTTGAACACGTGCCGCGACACTGTGCGTCGTGTCATCGCGCGATACACTGCGACGCTAAATCTAAATGCTTTAAAAACATGCTAGCTTTAGAATGCTTGTTACATATTTGTTTGAAAATGATTTCTCTGCGTTGGAAAAAATATGTCTGTTTGCTACAGAATGGTTCGCTAGATCGTTTATTCATGAAATTATTATTTCTCTGCGTTGGGGAAAAAGTGTCTGTTGGTTTGGAAAAAAAATTTCAGCTGACACCGCATAATTCTATGATTCGCGCCATCTTCGCGCCGTGAAAATGACGTCATCCTGCACGGCTGCTCCAGAGGAGTCAAATTACACACGATCGCGCGATACGCTGCGACGTTAAGATCAAAAACATTTTGAAAAATTGTAGCTTTAGAATGCATGCGATTGTACCACTGCTGTCTCTTTCCCTCCCCGAATTTAGCTTTAAAATGACTGTGCTTGTGCCGTCTCTCTCTCTCTCTCTCTCTCTCTCTCTCTCTCTCTCTCTCTCTCTCTCTCTCTCTCTCTCTCACTCTCTCTTTCCCGTCCCCGAATATATGGTTTGTAAAACGTCGATCTTTCCCGACATCGCTCTAAACAATTTCTGATAAATTATTAAACAATTTCTGCTGCATATTGGTTCGGAGGTGGGCCGAGGTCATTCCCTCGCTCGGTTAGGTGTGAAAAAGATTTTCGGGGGTCAGTCCCCCCTCTGAAAAATTTTCATTCGAGCGTTTTTCGCGCAGTGAAAATGACGTCATCCTGCACGGCTGCTCCAGAGGAGTCAAATTACACACGATCGCGCGATACGCTGCGACGTTAAGATCAAAAACATTTTGAAAAATTGTAGCTTTAGAATGCATGCGATTGTACCACTGCTGTCTCTTTCCCTCTCTCAGAATTTAGCTTTAGAATGCACAAGATTGTACCGCTATGTAGTGCCGTCTCTCTTTCCCTCTCCGAATATGTGATTTGTAAAACGTCGATCTTTCCTGACATCGGTCGAAACAATTTCTGATAAAAATTATTATTATTTCTGCGCTTGGCGGTTCGCTAGATCGGTATGGGCCAGAGGTGAAAAAATTTTCGGGTTGGGCCAAGGTTGTTCCCTCCCTCGGTTAGGTATGAAAAAATTTTCAGGGGTCATTCCCTCCCTCTGAAAAATTTTCTGACGGTTGGCCAGGTCTGGAGAGGTCTCCGCGGCCGCTCGGCCTGGACTGATCCCCTCCACGATTATGGTTTCCCCCACTTCGCGGCTCGTGCGCGCGCAGCCAGTCTTCCACTCCCCGCTGTCCCCGTGCCTAAAGTTCCCCCCACCTCACTCCCTCGCGCGCCCTCACTTCCACCCGCCCCCGCGCTCCCCTCAGAGGTCCTGGGTTAGAATCGACATAGACACACTACTAACGTGTCTTACAATACTTCTTTCATCTCTTGCGGTTGTCTCACGTTTGCGGCCCTGGCCGCGTTGTCTACCGAACAGGCCAGCCTGCTGAAATCGAGAATGTGCTCGACTAATAACGGATTGTCTTACGCCCATCTCACGAGCAACCTGTCGTTGACTAGAACCATTCTCTAAAAGTGTAATGACACGCATTACTTCCATTTCGGTATGTGAGCGCCGTGGCATATTAACAGCGTATTCAGTGGTATCTGGCAGTAGCAGAAGTTGAAACATCAGGGAGCTGCACATGTGCTTACAGGTCGCCGTAGCTCGACTCGCTTTCGCCTATGTAAGTAGGCGGGTGGGGCTAGAAACTAGTGTCGATCGCCATCGCGGGAACGACAGTCTGGCACATTACCATTGTAGCCTTATTTTTCCGAAACGGTAACTTCAAACATAAAGGCCACAGGTAAAAAATTATCGCAGCGGATTCCGATGGCAGTCAAAAGAATCGGCAGACTCTCTACTTTAAAATGAGCTTAAGACATTGATGTTCCAATCATCCCTCGCGAAGATACAGCGAGTTGAAGAGAAAATAGAATTTGTGCAATTTTTAAGCATATTTTTGAAAGGACATCAGAGACCGAAATTTTAACCGAATCGAAAAAGTCGAAGATGCATCTTAAAGAGGAAAGTCTGATCTTTCCATTGGGTTTTTTCAGGAACGTTCTATGATGATTGCATCACTTCCTAGAAGCAACTAAAAACAAAAACGATTTTTGCTTCAAAGTTAAAAAACTCGACCAAAAAAATCATACAAGAAATCAATTATCCTATTTGCACACAGGAAAGTGGTCGCTTTCGAGTGGTGTAAATGGAATGTGTGGAAAAAATTTCATGCACGCCGTGGAATATCGCAAAGTTGAAGAAAAATTTAAAAAATTGACCAAGTGCTCTTTAAATTGCTATAACTTTGCCGAAAAGCAATGCATCTAAAAATTGAAAAAAAACAGCTGAAAGTAGAGATTCCACGGTTTCAAACTATGTTTTCAAAATATCGATACGACTATTTTTACCGGAGTTATGACCATGTGAACTTGCCCCTATTTTTCTGGCTCCTAGAGGTGATCCTTTAATTAATGTGAGGAGTGTATAACAACTGCGGTCTTTATACAATAACGTACACTACTATTCTAGAATTTTTTAACACAAAAATTTTTGTATTACAGAATGGCCTTATATCGGCTCTTCCATATCTGGCAATGTGGATCCTAAGTTTTCCAACAAGCTGGCTATGCGATTATGCTATGGAAAAAGGTGTTTCAAGAGGAGTAGCCAGAAAGGTGTGCAACACTATTGCTCACTGGGGACCAGCAATAGCTTTGATCTGGCTAGCTGTAATACCCGAATACACAGAATTTGTAGCTGTGGCTATTCTCGTAGTAGCTGTAGCTTTGAACGCTGGATCGCTTTGCGGATTTCAAATTAATCACATCGATTTGAGTCCAAATTTTGCCGGTACAATGATGTCCATCACAAATTGTATCGCATCCGTGATTGCAATAATCGCCCCGCTGATTTGCGGCAAGATCGTGACTGACGAGGTACGTTTAACTAGAATAATTATTTTATACTGGGTGTCCCTAAAATGTTGGAGTTCCTTGAAAGTGGTGACTCGTGGGGTGACTCGAAATAACTTTTTCCTTAACGAAAATGTTCACCGAGGCTTTGTTAATGAGATCTAACAAAAAACCCTGACCAATCAGAGCGCGAGTCTGTCGGCTAAACTCCCGCGGTAGCGTGGCTACGCGCTACGCTTATGCTACCGCGCGAGTCTGTCGGCCAAACTCCCGCGGTAGCGTGGCTACGCGCTACGCTTATGCTACGAAGAAGCAAGTCGGCATACATCGAAGGAAATTGCGTAGAAAAGCAAATGAAAAAGACGTAACAATTCACCTGCAGCTTGAAAACCTGATTGACTAGGTCACTGTACCGATCCTGATTATCGACTAACGCGCCTAGTGCACAACTGGTCCCAGGTGTACGAATACCCATTGCGTTTCGGTTAGGTAGTATACCTGTGACCAGTTGTGCACTAGGCGCGTCCGTCGATAATCAGGATCGGTACAGTGACCTAGTCAATCAGATTTTCAAGCTGCGGGTGAATTGTTACGTCTTTTTCATTTGCTTTTCTACGCAATTTCCTTCGATGTATGCCGAGTTGCTTCTTCGTAGCATAAGCGCAGCGCGTAGCTACACTACCACGGGAGCTCGGCCGGTAGAGTCGCGCTCTGATTGGTCGGGGTTTTTTGTTAATATCTCATTAACAAGCCTCAGAGAATTTTCTCTAAGGAAACAGTCGTTTCGAGTCACTCCACGACTCACCCTTTTCAAGGAACATAAACATTTTTTTTATATTACATACAGGGTGGGGCATTTAAATGAGAACACCTAAATATCTCCGTTATTTATGGTCGTATATACTCGTTAGGACAAGGTTACACTATTTTAAGAAGCACATGTAATAGTAGACATTTTTTCTAATTTTTTTAACGAACTTTTGTTGTTTCAATTTTTTTTAAATGAAACTTTTTTCCGTATCCTTATAGAGCGTAAAATGGCAAATTCAGCAACCTACGATAATGTACCGTTCCGCTCATCTGATTTCAAGATATTTACATTTTACTCACATGTTCCGAAGGTTACACTTGAGAATAAATTTAAGGTGTAATTCTGGACATCAGAATAAGACGAAAATCGCGATTAACAATATTGTGGTTGAGGCTGCGTTTGTTAGTTTTATAAGTTTTTAAAGATGTGCCTACAGGAAAGCAACCTGCGTGCTCCGCTGCACGCGGCGCAAGTCTGGCAAAGGTCAAGTATCGATAGTCACAGACAGGGTTGCCAGGCTTTTCCCTACGTGTAGTGGAGCGAGAACATACGTGTAGTGAAGGGGGAACACCTATAGCAGTGGCGGTATATATTATGTGTGCGTAATGACGTCGTGACACCTATACCGCCATGGCTGTAGATGTTCCCCTTCCTCTACGCGTAGGGAAAAGCCTGGCATCGCTGGTCACAGGCACTGTCGCAAGGGGTCACTCCCGTGAGAGAAGCTGCGACGAAAATTACGGCAATCGGCATGGCCACATGATTCTGCGACGGTTAATCCAATATTGAAGGGTATCTTTGAATTACACCACACCTGCGAAGTCTCTGAAATCCACTGTTTTCATTATCTACGTCTGCTGTAATCAATTGTGCTATCGAGACACATATGCGCAGAAATCACACAAGACATACAAGCACACCACCGCAATAAAATAAAACAAATATCAGATCTCCTGCACTACAACGTGTAAAAAGAATAAAACCGAACACAAATTTACCGCGCTGAAACACGCAAAAAAATCAGAAGAAATACATCAAATTTACACACACTAAAAATCGCCACGAAAAAAAAAACAGATTCACACGCACTCAGACAATTGAAACTAATAACTCTTAATAAGTCAACTTCAAGTAAGTTTGCGACGTAAATTTGCGGATTGACTGAATGTTTGTTTACTGCGCACAGTGTCGATGCTGTGTTGAGTATGAGAAGCATTAAACTAAACACGCGTTTACGAAGTGGGCGCGGCTAGCCTGAACGAGCCTTGCCACGAGCAGGTACAATTATTGCACAGAAAGAAGACTCCTGGCAGGCGGTGCAGTCCGCCGCTAGCTCCGCCTGAATCCCCGTATGTGACCTTCCCGAAATCCCCACTTATAGATTTTTGGCGGCACACGCTGCATAGTAGTAAGTAGATGTGACCGCTTCCGCCAATCACGAAAATGCGTGTGCCCTGTCTTTATGAATGACAAAAACCAATCGTCACAGCGGCGGACTGCTCCGCCTGCCAGGAACCTTCTTTCTGTGCAGTATTAATAGGTCCAAATTACTTTATAACCCCAGACGTGACAGGAGATTCACGGTTGTTCTTTTCCCCGTTTATTGCAATTTGAAAATACTTTAACATTCTCTGAATCAGTTTCGGGGAGCTCTCTTGGGTTGATTGACGAAGACGTCTCACCAAATTCTTCCAACGCAGTAGATACATCAACCAAGCAAGCATATACAAATAAACTCATTCAACTGTTTTTGTTTTCGTTATCCTCATATTCATTCTAGCTCCGCCAATATTAATTTATTTCAACAAGCATCGGCACGTCTCAAAGTAGACAACCATTAAGAGTTATCAGTTTCGATTGTCTGAGTGCGTGTAAATTTGTTTTTTGCGTGTTCAGTATGAGAAAATTTATGTTCTTTTCTAAATGTTTTCACACGTTTTAGTGGAAGAGATCTGATTTCTTTTATTTTTTGCGAGTGGTGTGATTCTGTGTTTTTATGATTTCTGTGCGTGTGGGTCTCGATATCTCAATGGACTACAGTGAATATAATGGAAAGAATGGATTTTAGCGAGTAGGCAGGTCTGGTGTAATTTAACGATACTCTTTAATTTTGGATTAAATGTCGCAGAATCATATAGAGTCTCAGAAAGAGTCTAGCAGGGTAACCATGGCCAAACGGCCCCCCTGCCGATTCTTGGAGTTGTTATTTTTTAAACAATTCTTTTTGCCTGAAACACCATTATGTAAAGTTTTAGATCGCTACCCGAAGTATACCAAGTAATTAATGATAGAAGCGATCGGATTACCACGGTAGACGACGCGATAACTGACGAGCCGCGACCGCCCGCACCCTCGGCACCGCCCGCTGCTTCCGCGGAAAGAAAACCGGCAAAATAAATAATCCGCACAATTGAAGTATTGAAAGGACGCGATGATATCGGCATCGAAGATTTCATCAAGCAGACGAAACGCGCCGCGCTTCGTTGCTTAGAGGCAGAATTACTTCCCGATTTAATATTAGTAGAAAAGATCCAAGAACAAGCGAAATGTAGTATTCGGTTTCTCATTATAACGTCGTACGACGAACTATACTCCGCACTGCGTACCCACGTCAATCCACCGACGACCATAGGTAATTGCAGACAACGCCTTGCGAATACCAAACAGGGCGCTACCGAATCGGTCTAGTCGTTCAATCTCCGATTCCGACAAAATCTGAACGAACTACAATACGCAGTACAGAACAAACACTCCAACTCCGTTGCAAAGTCTATCGCCTTGGAGAGTGAGAACGACAATCACGTCTATATCTTAAACCTGAGGAACGAATTAGGAAAACTCGTAATCGCTAGGAGTACCCCGACCATCTCTGAAGCACAGTCTATTGCATGTGAAATGGAAATGTGGCTTCGAGAAGGTTTGCGAATGTCAAACGCGAACGCATCGCTTAGCAACAGACACAGGTTAGGTAATCAACACCTGACGCCGCGCCCGATAAGATATTCCAGCATACCATCCACCTCGTTCCGATCGAAGGATGACTCAGAAAAGGAACGGAGTCAATCATGCTCAATATCGCAGTTTGAAATATGTAAACGCTATGGACATACGAAAGAACGATGCTTTTCTCGAAATTTTCGGGACGGCCAACCAGGGAAACTACCACCACGAGTGAACAACATAGAAGAAGGGAACCCACAGGAGATCACAGAGGGGAACCACGAATATTTTGCACCTCCGGACGATTACGGCACATACAAGCAAGACTCATGTCAGAGGAATGGAAAGATTCGGAAGACTCTTACTTGACACTGGGGGAAGGATAAACCTAATAAAATCAAACATAATAGCTGCAGGAATAAAAAGAGTTCCTGTGAAAAAAACATTTTTAATGGGTAAAGACAAGTATACTTCTACAGAATATGTAACATTGACAGGTTTCAAGCGACTCACCTTTTAATTCACCCATATGGGTAGTGCCTAAAAAACTTGACGCTTCAGGCAAACGTAAATGGAGAATTGTAGTAGACTTTCGGAAATTAAACGAACAAACGGAGCAAGACGCGTACGCGTTACCAAATATTGATGACATTTTCGACCACCTAGGTAAATCGAAATTCTTTTCCGCTTTAGACTTGAGTTCTAGATTCCATCAAATTTCAATGGAACCAAATTCAAAGAAATATACAGGTTTTAGTACTCCCGACGGACACTTTCAGTACAGGCGCATTCCGTTCGGACTTAAAAACGCACTCGCTAGATTTCAACGTATGATGAATAACGCGCTACAAGGGTTGATAGGGAAATATTGCTTCGTTTCCCTTGATGATATAATCATTTTCGGCACGAGCATAGAAGAGCACAATCGTTTAGCCATAGTCTTCCAACGTTTACGCGAAACCGAGCTGAAATTGCAGCCAGATAAATGCGAATATTTGAAACCAGAGTTAGGATATTTAGGACAGTTGATCACAGCTGAAGGTATACAACTGAACCCCTCGAAACTAGAAGCCGTAAAGAATTTCAAGATGCCTGGAAACGTTACAGAAGTGAAAGCCTTTCTTGGCCTTACCGGTTATTATAAAAAATGCATCCGGAACTTTGCTAAAATTTCCAAGCCACTGATAGAATTGACCAAGAACGATGTACCATTTCATTGGACAGACAAACATTAAAATGCGTTTGACATTTTTAAAGGTAAATTACTTGAAGAACCAATATTAAAGCGACCAGATTTCTTACAACCGTTTACTCTTGCAACCGATGCTTCTAACGAAGGAATAGGAACTATACTGTCACAAACCGGACACCCGTGCTGTTGCATTTCACGAACACTCGTACCCGCTGAAACAAATTATACCACTACAGAAAAGGAACTACTTGCGATTGTATGGGCAGTAAAGAGATTAAGGCAATACCTATTCCCCTACAGTACATTTGTTGCCGAAATGTCTCAGTTACATTGCGGTTTAATATTCGAAACATTGCACGGAATATTGCCGAAAAGTTGCAAGTAAATTGCTATGTCCGCCCTGTGCAACATTGCAGGATATATTTCTGCAACATTGTTTCGGGATATTACAGCAATGGTCAGGCAACATTTCTGAGATTTTACAGCAATGGTCGGGCAACATTTCTGAGATTTTACAGCAATGATCAGGCAACATTTCTGAGATTTTACAGCAATGGTCGCGCAACATTTCTGAGATTTTACAGCAATGGTCAGGCAACATTTCTGAGATTTTACAGCAATGGTCAGGCAAGATTTCTGAGATTTTACAGCAATGGTCAGGCAACATTTCTGAGATTTTACAGCAATGGTCGGGCAACATTTCTGAGATTTTACAGCAATGGTCAGGCAACATTTCTGAGATTTTACAGCAATGGTCAGGCAACATTTCTGAGATTTTACAGCAATGGTCGCGCAACATTTCTGAGATTTTACAGCAATGGTCAGGCAACATTTCTGAGATTTTACAGCAATGGTCAGGCAAGATTTCTGAGATTTTACAGCAATGGTCAGGCAACATTTCTGAGATTTTACAGTAATGGTCAGGTAACATTTCTGAGATTTTACAGCAATGGTCGCGCAACGTTTCTGAGATTTTACAGGAATTATTCCAGTTTCGGTAATGTTACTAGGATATTACGGGAAAGTTAAAGAAATGTAAAGGAAATGAATTAAATTATAATAAACATTGACAATTAAATATTCATATATTTTTTTCCTTCGTGATAATAACAATAACAATAACAATAACAATAACAATAACAATAACAATAACAATAACAATAACAATAACAATAACAATAACAACAACAACAACAACAACAACAACAACAACAACAACAACAACAACAATAACAATAACAATAACAATAACTATTGCACTGCATAGTCGGAGGCAGACTGCAGTGCGTCCGCGGGGGAGAGCTGCACTGTGTCCGCGGGGGAGGGTTGCAGTGCGTCCGTGGAGAACTGCTGCAGGTAATGGGCCTGAATCTCCCCGCTGCAAGTCGGCTGAATTGGCTGCGCATTCTCAAGGCAGCCACACACGGTCCAGTCGGCCTGTCAAATCTGCCTGCGCAGGCAGGCCTGTGCAAGTCGACCTGACGCCCGTACTGCCTCCACACGCTCCGTCCGGCCTGACAGGCGGGCCGGATGGTGCATCCACACGCTCCGGTCGGCCTGACGGTATTTTAAATTTTTAAAATTTTGTTTCCTGCGCTTCATCTTGATAAAACCGTATCATAATGGCTGGAAATAATTTGTGTCCCTAAATCAAAAACTAGAAACTTGAAGCGTTAAAATGCTTTTTTAAAATATTTTTTGCGACTATTTTTCGCGGAGATACAGCCATTTCAAAATGACCAAATTTTTCGGCAAATTATAGTGTTCCTTTAATTTAGTCCACCAGTGTATTTCCATTTTCAGTTTACTTTATAATTATTCACATTATTAACAACCATTATTCACACTCCAGTAGATACGCGTTTCTTAAAATATTGGAAACATTGTCATTGCCCGAAACGTCCAAGCTTCAACCTACTCGACACATTCTGCCCGCTCGATTTTTTCGGACCGCTCGGAAAAATTAAATCCGCTTGGTTCTATCCAATCCACCCGTTTTCTTCGGCACTATCCGTCGGTGCTTTTTCGAAGCACCGTCGAAAAGGTGCGGAAATAGTAGGCGCGAAAAGAGAGCGTACCTATACATACTTAAAAATGGTAACTTCGGCGCGCAGAAAAACCAGACCTCAGCGAGTTTGACTGCCACATACATAGCTCGGCTATGTCCCAACTGACCCAGGACCTCGGGGAAAAGCCCGAAAGTATACTTATTTCCGAATCATTGTTCGGGAAACATTGGCCTACCTGATGTGGAAATAGGGGGTAATCGATAACGTGCCCTTTTGGGGGGGGGGGGGGGACTTCGACTTTCCTCGTTTCGGGTTAAGCCGTATATTGATCTGTCGACATTTAGTAACCATCCGTACCCGCGTGTACCGTTGTCCACCACTGACTCACAGGACAATACCGTCATAAACCGCGACCCTGGCGTGACGCTCTGTCCGATCATCGCGGCTATTTTTTGGGACCAGCTGACTGTGCTTTTTCTCCACGTCGTCAGGACGGTGAGGGTACCTGTTCCATCGACGAATTCACAGACGGGAGACCCTCCTCTTCCTCAAAAGTGCAACCAATTAGAATTGTCAGCTCCCAAAATTATGGAGATCCCGCCTATTCCGAGTTTACCTCCTGGACTAGCTTGTGGTTAGCGATCATTCTCTTGCTTAATATTAATTATGGCGGGTGATAAAATATTGGGCAGCACGCGTACCATCATATTAATTGTGTTTTAAGGTGAAACCAGGCGGCACGTGGATCGGCGAACCGAGACGGCTCGCCCAGGATCGTCCAGGCTCGCGAAAAAACATAAGGAATCCATCGGCATCACTTCCATATCGATACGATAAAGAATAAATAATTATTTTTTCCTGAAACAGGTATGAATCTTCGGGTGAACGTAGCGAATGGAGGTCGACATATGAAATATTCATTTCAGCGTAGTAAGAAATTCTTCATTCTTTATCGTATCGATATGAAAGTGGCACCAATGGATTCCTTATGTTTTACTGATGAAAATCATACCAAATTTTATGTAAATCGGACTACTTTTACATAAGGAATACAAATTGCTTGTGTAAAAGTAGTTTGATTTGCATGAAACTTGTTATGATTTTAATCGGAAGAACGCCAGGAATCCATTGGTGCCACTTTCATATCGATACGATAAAGAATGATGAATTTCTTACTACGCTGAAATGGAGAATAGGGAGCCTCAAGTGGCGTTCGGTTCAGATCTGGCCGCGGTTTCAGGCCGACCGAATCGTTTTTCGAATTTGCTCCGGCCGGCCTGCACAGTCCTTATTGCGCAGGAAAAATAAACTTTCTCCTACCGAAATCTACTGAATGTATACTACAGGGTGATTCTCCAGCGACGCCTGTCAAAGAGATGCCGCCTAGTACCCCGCGGCGAGGACAGGATCCTCCATTGCTTCACCGAATTTGATGCCTCTCGATCTTCGAAAGTGTTGGAATACCATTAAAAAGTCAGAAATGTCCAGGATTTCCGCATTTCTCATCAGATCTTTGCGAAAACGACACCTACCGATTCCTTATGTTTCGCCGATGAAACTAACACCAATAACGACATAATTCGGACCATAATGAAGGAAATTCCATGAAAAATCGAATTATATAATTTCAAGCTAAATTTGTTAAAAATAGTCCGATTTACATGAAATGTTGCATGATTTTCATCAGAAAAAGATAAGGAATCCATCAGTATCACTTCCATATCGATACAATAAAGAATAAAGAATATCTTAATACGCTGAAATGAATAAATCCGTTGAATAAATGAATAATAAATGAATACTAATGTTTAACTAAACTGTAGATTTCGTCACAATTTCTGATAGTACTATTTGGTTTTTCCTTATAATTGGAAACTAAAACTTTTTCCAACAAGCGATTTAAATCGCTTAAAGACCATTAAATAAACTCCTAAATATACAGTTTCCAAATTTTTTTATAACAATTAAGTTGAAAAAATTGAAAAAAAAAACATTGACTGGACGTACAATATATTCAATTATAAATCATTAGAAAGGAATAATTTTTTCATTTTATGTTTTTTGGCGCTATTCCGATATCTTTTATAGTTTAAAAATTATACAACAATGAATGTCACTAACTATCCCTATCCCGACCACTGGGCGGCGCGTAGTGCATCCACACGGTCCAGCTGACTTGCACAGGCCTGCCTGCGCAGGCAGACTTGACAGGCCGACTGGACCGTGTGTGGCTGCCTTCATGGTTCTTATCTAGAGACGCGATAGCGTCTCGACGCTAAGTACATGAAAGACACGCTGTATATGTTGACTGTCGCTACCGCTATCATTTACTCGTCCCCGGGCTATTCAAAATGTCCGCGATATGAGTAATGGAATGTATGAACACAGCATTTTAGCTGTGTATATGTAGTTGTGTCATCTTAAGCACAGTTGGAAAGTACCTTTATGTACTTGCAGCTCATTTTGATTTCACATCTTTTTTTTATTTTGTAATTATTATTATCTTCTATTTTTTGTGATTTATTATTATCTTCTATTTTTTGTGATTTACTATTATCTTCTGTTTTTTGTGATTTATTTGATTTCATGTACTTGGCGTAATTTTTTTACTTTTTTGAAGTTTTTTTATGGGGATTCGATCGTACTTCTGCACGTATGATCAGTGTTTTCGTCTGAGCGAACCATTTTCCCGCCGCGAGAATTATCTTCATATCTGTGCATCTATTCTGGTTTTGGTTGCATATAACGTGTACTGGACCTGGGATAATACATACATTTATTTTACAATTTTAAGTGCTAAAATGAGATAAAATAATAAAATTACATACTCAGTATTAAGTTCACAATATGCGAAAATTGGCGGAATGTTTTTTTTTCCCGTGCCAGCTATACTGTTCAGCCAAACAATCTCCTATTATTTTTTCTAAAATATTGGATGTGGTAATTGCAATAGTACTTCCGGTGCACCTCTTCAGAAAATGAATCTATAAAAAGTCATTAATAAATTATTTAAGTCCTGAAAATTGGTTTCATTAAAAGCAGTATTCATGCCAATCAGTCAATCACAGGATGCATTGAAGTAATGAAAAATAGCAATCACCATTAGTTTAAATAATTGAACCTTAGTCATTAAAATGTATATAAATGTTCCATGCTCTCCAAAATGAAGTGAATGTTATACAATATATGCATGGTTACAACGAAACAGTATGAAATAAAAACGCTTGTAATGCAGAAAGCAAAGAAGGGCGTCCCAAAATTGCGGGACAGTCTAAAACATGCAATATCCCGATGCAAAAGGATATCGAAAACTACTTGACTGTTTTAAAATCCGAGGCTTTCGTACTCGAGATACTAACAGTTGAATATTGGGGGTGCAACTTCCGTCCCACGTATTTCAAGCCGAGTCAACTGAGCACGCGGCAGCATACCGTACAGGACTTTTCAATGTCTTTTACATCGGGATATTGCATGACCTGGAGTTTTTCGCAATTTTGGGACACCCTGTATGTACAAGAAAATCCCATCGCCGTAGAATAGTATAAGTACAGTGCATTTTACAAATTACAGGCATCTTGCTATTGTTTATAATACTCAATTACTTCTCTGCAGTTAATCCACATCTTCATATGACTGTAATGCAGTAAGACAAACTAGCTGCTAAATATAAAAATAATTAATGTAAATTTAAATTTTTCACATTATGATACAACTAGAACCTTACGTGGCCGGAAAACGTACCATATTGTTAAATTTCGAAGGGTCCTGTAATTTGTTATCTAAATTCGATAGACCCTCTTCAGTAGTTATCGGAAGGTCATAGTCAGTGGGGTTGAAATCGCTGTCACAACTATTTTTTTCATTTACAGTGTTGGACAGTTTCTCCTCAATTCGTTTTAATCTCTCACCCATTTTTTTGATGACCAAAGAATTCTTTTTCGTGTTCCGAATCATGAATTCTTGGAAATCTGAATAAAGATAAGAGAGGTTAATTAACATATAATTTTTTAAAAATAATCAGATTTAGTCAATATGTTACCAAATGTGGTGTTTTTATGGTTTGCCGTTGAAGTGTGTGGTACGGGGACCGCTGATACTGGTATTGAATTTCCTTCTCCAAATGGTATCGTGGGAAATTCATTTAAATTAATCGTGCTCGATTTTCGCGGTGTGGACGAACATGTAGGCGCTGGATTGAAACCCGCAATAATTCATCATATGATTATCACCATGCTCCGACCAATGTTCATGCGGGTGTCCCAAAATTGCAAGACTTGTCGGAACATGCAATATCCTGATGCAAAGACACATCCAAAAGTTCTTTAACGCTTTCGGATCTGGGGCTTCGTTCTCCAGATATTAACAGTTGAATATTATTGTTACAACTGGCTGCCCGCGCGAGTCAGGTGAACGCGCGGCAGCGTACGGTAAAGGACTTTTCGCTACCTGGTTGCATCAGAATATAGCATATTCAATGAAGTCCCGCAACTTTGGGATACTCTGGATATTATTTCATTTTTGTTTACATAATAAATAATGAATAATATAAAAATACCGTTTTCCACAATCACTTCCGAGATGCCACAATGTTTGCTTTTCTTTTTTTTTCCACTGGCGCTTCGGCGGTCGGCATGTTCACACCGTGACCATGTTTTCTTACCAGCTGTTTATTCTCGGTTCTCCGACCTTCTTCCTCAACCACGTCTGAATCGAGAATGGTGGAGGTGTCCACCGCCCTGTCACGCTGCTCTACCGCGCGATTATATGTATCTGACACAAATAATTAATTAATACGTAACACATTAAATTATGCATATTGAGGTTCAATTAAGGGGATATGCTACTGTAGAGGAGCCCGGAAAGGCAACTTTATTTTGAGAATTTTTTTATGCGGGCATAGTGAATGGAAATACAAAATTTGTTTGAAGGCCTTTATTCTACATACCTTGTAGTATCATCACAATTTTTTTTAATTTTTTTAATACAAAATGACGACGCCACAGCTCAACAAAAGAAGCTTTTTCTGAAAAACAGTGTTCCGCGGCCGGAAGGATTTCTCCTTCAATTTTTGACCTAGAACAAAAAATCGAAAATTTTTGAGACCTATATAAGATTATCTCTGGAAATACACGGGGAAATTAAAAAATACTGATTTTTGTAGGAATGGTGCGTGATTGAACAAAATACGGAACTGCCACAACCTCGAAATTGTTGAAACGTTTTGTTCAGTCGCGTACCATTCTTACAGAAAGCAGTATTTTTTAATTTCCTCGTGTACTTCCCGAGATAATCTTATACAGAAACCAAAAATTTTTGATTTTTTGTTTTAGGTCAAAAATTGAAGGAGAAATCTTTCCGGCCGCGGAACACTGTTTTTCAGAAGAAGCTTCTTTCGTTGAGCTGTGGCGCTGCCATTTTGTATTAAAAAATTAAACAAAAAATTGGTTTCTTACTTCAAGGTATTTTCAATAAAGGCCTTCACACAGATTTTGTATTCCATTCACTATACTCGCTTAAAAAATTCTCAAAATCAGGCTGTTTTTCCAGGCTCTACAGTGGCATTACTCCTTAATAGAAATATTGCTTCAATGAAGAAAATGTACCTGCTGATCCAAACCACTTTATAATTGGGCATTTATCCCACTGACGGTGGGCATCATCCATTTCTGGTAGATCGGTTTGAATAATTTTTTTGTTGAGTTTATATAAATTGTTTATGTAACCCGGCCAGGCACTCTCACTTTTATTTTCGTTCATCCAACAGGATGGAATCACCTGCACACCATCGGTGAATTCAACAATTGAATATTTTTTCACCATTTTTGTAACTAAAAAATAATTGAGAATTTATTAAATAAATTACACTGCACTTAATACTGAACATTGTAGTATGACAGGTTTATCTTTACCCTGATGTTACTCGTACTTACCGATGATGGAAGTGATTCCGAATGTTATTGAAGTTCGCTGTGTATACACCACACTAATACGCGAAAGACACTAAGAAAAAAGAAAAAAAATACAAAAAAAAACATGAATTATACAGGGTATAAAGCAAAATTTAAAGCACAACCTAACTACAAAATATTAAAAAGTTAAAAAAAATGATATATATATATATATTTTAAAACACAGTAACTACCAAACAAAATAAGAAAAATGGAGTATAAATCTTTAAAAACACACACACGCTAACTGTTCGCGATCGCTTGCTAGATCGCGAACTCGCTTAAGGCTGCCGTCTCAAGTTTGTTATGGTCCGAATCGATCGAAGCGTCCTCAGTAAACAGACGGAGCGTAATGAAACTACTGCGGTCGATAAAAAGAACTTCTACAGAGGTGACATCTCCAGGTACTCTATGTAGACGAATTTTTGACTCATAGTTGCCACATTTTCTGTTCTCCCGTCTCTGCCGCGCTGTTGCCACAGCTCTTTCTATCGAGAAGTCTTGAAGGAATACGGCACGAGAGCTGCGTCTAGCGTCAGAGCCTCGCTGAACGTAAAGGAGGATAGCAATAATGATAGATAAAGAGGTCCGAGAGTGTAAGAAGGAAAGATGGAAAGATACCAAACCTGACACAATTTGAACTGTCATTATTAACGATATTACAGATAAAATTTATTTGCAGAATTGAAAGCCCGTTTCGTTCAAAGTAGTCCGATTTAAATTATTTCCTCCCTGAACGTAAAAGAGGATAGTAATAATGAAAGATAGAGAGGTTGGGTAGTGAAGTTAGGAAACATGTCAATGAAACAATACTAATTTGCGATGTAATATTTTGTATAATCAATGTACAATTTCAAAGTATACAATTTGAATAAGGTACATCACCGAAGTGTAACACGCCGATCGTAATGAAATCTATAAATGCTATAGTTCTTTTAAAAACATATGACGCTTTCTTTCTTATCTAACTATACATCAAATGATCTTTCTTATCAACAAGAATTGTCTGTTGTTTAAACACAAATTTAATAACGTAATCATTTTTTTAAAACATCAATTTGGACAAAAGTATATTTCAATTTAATACTTTTGTACATGATTTTCTTCGGAATTGTTATTCCACGATTGTAAAAATTTATCAATATAAACTAGAGATCAGTAGTATCAATACGTATATTTTGGAATGTCTCATTAAAAGATTTTATTCAGCTACGATCCCCTGTTTGTTTGTATGTTTGATTCAAATCTGGAAACTCAATTTTAATCCACTTCCAACCATCCAATTGTCTTGAAACTTTTCAGGGGTGCGTAGCTTGGATGACAATACAAAATTATGGAAAAAACCTCCAAGGGGGTGAAAAAATTACCCAGTCACCAATAAATAATAACCCATAACCACAAATCCAATCTACTTAAAATCAACCACTCGCGCTCTTTACAAACTTTTAGCACTGTAGGGTTCAAGCAAACTGTTAAACTGCATACAGCAATAAAAGATATTTGTAAAGAAATTTGAGCTGTGAAATGTAAATCCACGAAAACTGAAAACTTGAAAATAAAAAAATTTATAATAAACGATTTTATTAAAAATGTATTAAAAACTAAAAAATAATTATTTTCTTATACTACAATTTCGATGGTGTATTTTCACTTTAAATAAAATCGTGGAGCAGGATATCTCGCAATAAATTCATTTCAACACTTGATGCTGTACTAAATTGATTCATATTCTGTTAAGAAATATCCTGCTCCACGTTTTTATTTAAAGTTAAAAAAACACCATCGAAATTGTAGTACAAGAATAGAATTATTTTTTAGTTGTTAGTGCCTTTTTGATAAAATCGTTTAATAGAACATTTTTTTATATACTTTTTTGTCTCTAATCAAGTTACAGTCATCCCAATAAATCAATCCAACTTAATTGGAGAATTGAAATACGACATGAAAGCTTTCGCCCCCTTGAAATAGACAATCACAGATAAAAAAGTGTATATTTTGTCAAGAATACTGTTATCTTTTCTCATTCTGTGTAATTCCTCTTCTCCGTTGACGATCTTCCTACAATTTTCCCAGGTCGCTCATAACGAAAGATGACGTAGGCGGTGTGGATCTGTAACACATTATGAAATACATTAGGAAATAGGGTTGTTTTATAAGCGTACACAATTGTACTGTAGATTTATAAGCTGTTCAACTTTACCTGAAATATGGTACTTATTATTCCATTTGTCCTGGCATTACTGTCCCATACACCATGTTTGCAGTAATTTGGTAAAAAGTCCGCCTGTAACAAATGATCGCAGACATTTCGGTAAGTTTGGTATAAAAATACAAATTTGTTTCAATAATTCATCGAACATCATGCATACCTGCGTCGCCCGTACATATGTATCAGCCTGGCGCACTTTGACCGAACCGGATTCCGTCTATCTGCTCCTGTGAACTTAGAAATGTGTCTGAAAAAATTAAAGGGTGAATTCAATTTATTATTTCCTTCGTCACTTTCTTAGGAAAGTGATGACGGCGTCGATCGACTCGCGTGATCGTATGATCCGCGAGTAAAAGTGCCATTGCTGGCACTTGTAACCACTGACAAGAGTCAGCGGTGCGACGCTGGATCGATCAAATTTATAATTTCTTACGTCACTTTCTTGGCAAAGTGACGGCGGCGTCGATCGACTCGCGTGATCGTATGATCCGCGAGTAAAAGTGCCATTGCTGGCACTTGTGACCACTGACAGAGTCAGTGAAACCACGCTTTACAGCGCGGTGCGACGCCGGACCGTTACAATAGTTTCACTATTTTCGGAGGGAGACCTATTTCGCTTTTTCAAGCTTTTCGGTTTTTCTTTCGCTCTCTCCGCTAATATAAATTGTGCTCCCGAATAGGCATGCACCTATTGTGCCGACTATCTATTGATTCGGGTAGCATGCATTCTAAATAAAATTGAACCAGTTTTGGCTCCATTTCTCTTTTCCAAAATGCATCATCTCTCTCTACTTTGATAGATTTCAGCCCCTTCGGGGTCCAAACGCAAAATATACAGTACTTTCTGTCAGTAATATGTAACTGACCTTGTACTTGATAATAATAGTGATGCGTTTTGCTCATTGAAATACCTGTTTCTTTACGTGTGAACATGCGCTGGACAGCACGTACTTTTTCCATAGCTTCTTCCGGCGTAAAGTTCTCCGCTGATTTGGGGCATTTGATTTCCACAATACCCTCTTGACCGATGATTCCATCCGGTGAAGCTCCTAAGAAGGGGATGCAGCTGTCGATGAAGAGTCCACATTCTGCAATATCTGTATATTGCTTCTTCAATTCTTCGCGAGCATTTTTCTCGCATTCTTTCCCGTATTCCACCGCGGGTGCAGTAATTATTCTCGGATACAGAAATGACTTCACTGCATTTGCGCATAGCTTGTCAGGTCGACGACGGCACACTTGTCCAAAATTGGATGCTGTCAACAATTTGGACTTGTACTGCAACCACCTGCGGTTCTTTGCTTGTCCGATGATTTCCTCTTCAATGGCATGTCTTTGCTTTTGCCAATCACTGAGCATTTGCATATGCTTTTCCCGCTCCAGTTCATACATTTCGGATGGCATGTCTGGCTTCTGTGCATTTTGTCCATAATCGGAATCTTTGTGCGAGGGCAATTGCTTGCGTACATATCGTGCAACTTTCGTTTCTTTCCGTTTTGCAGCTCTCTTTTCCATTTCTTTCTTCTTCTTTTCTTCAATTTGGCGCACAATCTCGGGCGTTTTCTTCTTCATTACCGCATTCAATCGCGAGTGCACTTGGTTACTGTTATACTCAACGACAGCAGCAGCACATCTTCCTGTATACGATCCTCTCTCGGCGAAATTTAATCTTTTTCCACCGATGTACTTGGCAATTATTGCGTTCAAAGTTTCCACAGCGTTATTATTGGTATTATAGAGTAAGCTCTCCGCATGAGCTAACAGTGGACGAAGTATTTCTTTTACGTCCTGGTACACTCCAATTTTCATCAATTCTGGAACGATGTTTCTTTCATTCTCTTTATTCTTTCCATCGCAGAAATATTTTAGTTGTGCACACTCTTGGTGTTCACCAAACACGTGGCTCGGAACATTCGCTATGTCGCCATGCAAATTCTTCGTTTTTTCGTCGATTGACACATTCTGATTGTATCTAAACTTTGCGGCTTTTACGATGTCCGTGCGTATCCGGCGAATGCTACTTTCCACAGCTTGCCTCCATGGTCCAGGTGTAGTCTTCTTCACAATCGCTTTCATTTTTGTGCAGAAGTTTCGCAACAAATGATTCGTGCATTCAATTTTTTTTACGCGAATCTGTCTCTTATATGGGTCAGCATCAATAATCTTCTTATACACGCTGCTGTCCCCATCAGCAATCAGAGTAGAATAAACGAGCCCACGTTTTTCTACGCTAGTATTGAATCCTTCTACTATAGCATCGCTTTCCATAGCAGTCGATGCTCGAGATGTGTTCCAGTTTTTGAAGCATGTGTGCTTTCGGGGTTCTTTCTTGTTTTTCGCAGCAATCCGACAAATTCTGCAAACTTTATTTCGAACGCCGTAAAATAAAACTTTTTTCGTGTGATAGCCAACTATCACTCCGACTCCAGACGCAGAATCGTAACATCCACTGCGGTTGGATCTCTTCATCCAGCTTCCGTCGGCCACAACGGAGATGTGAGGGATCCCTGATCCGGGAAGAACGTCGCCTCTTTCAATCGCCAAACGTTTTTCTTCTTCAGCCGCTGCTAGCATCTCTTCTTCTGCAGCAGCAATTGCGGACTTGATGAATTCATCTTGATTCTTCACGAAGTCTCTCTTCGACAGGCAACGTATGTTCACTCCTGCAAAAGTGTGTTCCAATTGGGCATAGCTGCCTCCACATAAAATTGTTGCATTAACGGCGCCCTGATTCCTATCCACTTCTTCGGCTTCGTCCGATTGATTGTGGATTTCAGCTTTGTAATGGCATAAATTGCATATTACGCTGCAGATGCTCTTGAAGCCACTCCGTTTCACACCAGTTATTTGTAGGTGTTCAATGCCACAGTCTTCCCTATTTTTTGCATGCTTACCTATTTTTTGCAATTGAGCAAGAACATTTGGGAAATTCATTATATCGTTGCTATTTAGGAGACGCGATTGTTCTTGCGGCTCGTTCGTTGCAACTTTTTCTATAACGACGTTTTCTTCCTCGTTACTTTCTATACCAAAGTCTTCAAGCGCCTCTTCAGTTTCTCCCGAACTGGCCGTATCAGTATCTTAATCGGATGACAAGTACATTATCTCTTGATGCATATGATTTTGTCCATCGGATGTTGATTGTTCCTCTACTATACGCTCCTCGGCCAATTCTTCTGGACTTTGTCCTACGGCAGTGTCGTCTGCCGTTTTTGCGTTTTCTTGTTTCTTCTGAAGGGCTGAAGACCTTCTCTTTTGGCGATGTACTTTCCGTTTCGACAATCTCCTTGCGGACGGACGTAATTTTCGCGGACGAAACGGAGAATTATTGTCCATATCTTCTTGCATGTCCTGCATATTCACACTTCGAGTGTCACTCATTTTACACTAAACCAACAAACACAACACAAACACAATACAACACAACGCAACACAACTCAAAAACCTTCTACCCGTTACGAAAAGAAACGTAATCGCGAACCGTGAACGCGAAACGTGACTCCGAGGATTCGTCTGTCGTGCGTTCTGAAACAAATGACGCTCTACAAACCAGGCAACTGCGCAACACTCCGTTGCGGTCAGTCCGTTCATAGACAGCCCACCACGTGGACGCTTTTGGTGTACAACAAATTTGGATATGAATAATGTAAGTATTATATTGTATACTATTATACAGAGTGATTCTCTGGCTAGAGTATTCAAAGGCGATGTCGCCAATAAGCCGCGCCTCGCTGAGTTTCGTGGATTTCGACGCTCGAGACGAGATTCACTACGGCGTATTAAAAAATTCTTTATTCTTCATCGAATCGATATGGCAGTGATACCAATGAATTCCTGGTGTTCTCCCGATTAAAATTATGTCATATAAATCGGATTATTTTTAACGAAATTAGCGTGGGGCCATTTTCATCGGCACGACATTGATTGACGCCATTTTCGTAAAGATCTAATGAGAAATGCAGAACGTGGAATTCGGCACTTCCACGAATCTCAGCGAAACGTGGCTTATTGGCGGCATTGTAGACCGAGAGCTGGCTACGTAGGGGTCAACGTGACTCGATGCAGTCACAGTTCTTATTGTTGGATTAGTGTTGCCGAATACGAACTCGCCGGTCTGCCGCGTCAGTCTGGGGAACTAACGCGGGGGTGGACGGTCAAACGGGTAAAATTTCTAGCGTAATAACGTCATTCTTGCAGTTCTGAAATTTCAAATACTTATTGTTTACGCATTTAATGAACGATATGCAAAATGGCAGACCACCAAGTGGGGGATAAGACCCTGGCAGACGTCGATGAAAAGCGCGATACGTGGCTTGCGCGCTAGTGCAAGGGAGAAGTATACATCTGTTTCTCCTTTGCACTAGTGGGACCGCCGCCGGCCGCATATTGGAACGGCAGCCGTACGGCAGCCTTTAGGGCCGTTCCGGCAGCCGTACAGCTGCCGTTCCAATATGCGGCCGGTGGTGGTCCCACTAGTGCAAAGGAGAAACAGATGTATACTTCTCCCTTGCACTAGCGCGCAAGCCACGTATCGCGCTTTTCATCGACGTCTGCCAGGGTCTTATCCCCCACTTGGTGGTCTGCCATTTTGCATATCGTTCATTAAACGCGTAAACAATAAGTATATGAAATTTCAGAACTGCAAGAATGACGTTATTACGCTAGAAATTGTACCCGTTTGACCGTCCACCCCCGCGTTAGTTCCCCGGACTGACGCGGCAGACCGGCGAGTTCGTATTCGGCAACACTAATCCAACAATAAGAACTGTGGCTGCATCGAGTCACGTTGACCCCTATGTAGCCACCTCTTAGACTATTGTCTTTGAGTACTCTAGCGAGAGAATCACGCTGTACAATCTTACTATTTGCCATAAAATAATACATTCATCATTTCATTTCCAGATGAAAGATACTGTTTCGTCCGCCGTATCGGCGGAAAATGAAAATCACAGGAAGGAGGGGGAGGCAGAGAAAGAAAGAGAGAAGGAGGAGAAGAAGGAGGAGAAGAAGGAGGAGAAGGAGGAGAAGAAGGAAGAGAAGGAGGAGAAATTAAAGAAAGATATAGCCAAAGTAAGTTATGTTGAATGTGTGACAATACTGTATTATTATTGAAAGTGGTATAGAGTCGATTTGTAGCTAAAAAATCGTTTATTTTCTTTAACATTTTTATTGATTATTATTCCTTAATAAAATTACCCAAGTTTATAATTTTAAAAACATTACCCGATTTGATTTACGGATGCGAATATTTTTAAGTTGATTCAAAAGCATACCCTGAAATATCCCAATATATGAATAAATGGACTTTTACCACTTTAAAAAATAACGGCTCATATGTAGGCGTAGAACTAGAAAATGTAATTTTTATGGTACTGTTTCAGTTGAAGAAGGAGCTAAAGCGAATGAAATATTCCCAATGGCGCCGAGGAGGGCGCCGTGGAGGAGGCCACCCAATCATTATAAACAACTTTTAATCTTTTTTAATAAAAAATAAATTCAATGATTGTCCATTTTGTTTGTTTTAATGGAATGTACAACTTTCACATTTTCTATCGTATCGGCATGAACGTTTCAGTAACATACTGCTGAGATTTTCCAGATGAAAATGAATTTAAACACGGTATAAATCGGATTATTTTTAGTATTTTTAGATTAGAATTGTTACATTTATATTTAATTATCTAGTACAGTTCTGGAAATAATCCGATTTATACCGTATTTGAATTCATTTTAATGTGGAAAATGTCAACAGTATGTTACTGAATACTGAAAACGTGACGTTTTACATTTTATCAACACTGTATGCCTCTCCAACCGAGATTACAAGCCGCCGCCGAACAGCCCAAGTCCTCGCTGGTTGGGACCGGCGCGGCGTTGAGCCTGTATCGCGAACAGAGCCCTAATTCCCAGTTTTACATTCCATTAAAACAAACAAAATGGACAATCACCCCCTTGGAGGTTTTTTTCCACAATTTTGTACTGTCATCCAAGCTACGCACCCCTGCAAAGTTTCAAGACAATTGGATGGTTGGAAGTGGATTAAAATTGAGTTTCCAGATTTGAATCAAACATACAAACAAACAGGGGATCGTAGCTGAATAAAATCTTTTAATGAGACATTCCAAAATATACGTATTGTTAGTACTGATCTCTAGTTTATATTGATAAATTTTTACAATCGTGGAATAACAATTCCGAAGAAAACCATGTACAAAAGTATTAAATTGAAATATACTTTTGTCCAAATTGATGTTTTAAAAAAATGATTACGTTATTAAATTTGTGTTTAAACAACAGACAATTCTTGTTAATAAAAAAGATCATTTGATGTATAGTTAGATAAGAAAGAAAGCGTCATATGTTTTTAAAAGAACTATAGCATTTATAGATTTCATTACGATCGGCGTGTTACACTTCGGTGATGTACCTTATTCAAATTGTATGCTTTGAAATTGCACATTGATTATACAAAATATTACATCGCAAATTAGTATTGTTTCATTGACATGTTTCCTAACTTCACTACCCAACCTCTCTATCTTTCATTATTGCTATCCTCTTTTACGTTCAGCGAGGAAATAATTTAAATCGGACTACTTTGAACGAACGGGCTTTCAATGCTGCAAATAAATTTTATCTGTAATATCGTTAATAATGACAGTTCAAATTGTGTCAGGTTTGGTATCTTTCCATCTTTCCTTCTTACACTCTCGGACCTCTTTATCTATCATTATTGCTATCCTCCTTTACATTCAGCGAGGCTCTGACGCTAGACGCAGCTCTCGTGCCGTATTCCTTCAAGACTTCTCGATAGAAAGAGCTGTGGCAACAGCGTGGCAGAGACGGGAGAACAGAAAATGTGGCAACTATGCGTCAAATATTCGTCTATTACAGTCCGTCTGTTTACTGAGGACGCTTCGATCGATTCGGCCATAACAAACTTGAGACGGCAACCTTAAGGGACTCGCCCCATCTGCTTTGGACGAGTAATGCTTGCACCGCGTTTTCGCGAAACCTGGCCCTGCCTGCTTTGGGCCAGGACCGTTTCTTACTTCGATCACAACCGCGTGCTCGATTGTGATCATAATTGCTACTGCTCGCGCGCGTTTGCTGCCGCGAGATAAATCTGCATTGCTGTTCGCGTGCGTTTGCTGCCGCGAGATACATACTGCCTCAACGGAGGGGTTGCGCGACGCCTCCACATGAGCTCAGCTACGCCACTGCTACGAGAACGGACTATGCCACGTCCACGCCGATCGACCAACACACCGAATTTTAGCTACCGTTTATATTTATTCATCGGGTGATGAATGCCGGGGAGGAAATGTTAAGGAAATTCTGCATGCTAACGCCATCTCCGTTGGCGTACCGATAATTAGGCAGTGGCAACGACGCGCTGACTCATGTGGAGCGTCGATCACGGCCCCTTCCATCGCCTTACAATCGATGGAAGGGGGACTGCTATTCCTTCCAGGAAATAGATCGCGATTCCTTGGAAGGACAACTCTCTAAGTGACACGGCTATGGCAAACACGCACTTTTGAACTCGCTTACGCGCTTCTCCTGCTCGCGCTTTGCTTTTCGAAAGTACTCATCTGCAGTAACGTGCTTTCGCTCAAGTTACCCAACTGCATGGTAACTTGCTTGCGTAATTAATTGGGATTCATTGTTCATTTAAACGTTTCTGAGTGTAAATATTGTATATATTTTTACTGCGACCTTTGTACATAAATTCAAATAGTAACTGTAGTTGTTCGTGAAAGTCTAAAGTATAGCTGTCCTCTTGCTCCTTCTGCGCCTAACAGCTTCTCAGTGCTTCGCTCATTTCTAATCGCTTCCTTGCACCGCTTCCACTTTGCTAACATTTTTGGTCCTTCGAGCCGGAGCCGGTGCCTGTGAAACAGTTCGAACGTTCGGCAGTGCCGTCCAACCGTCGCGCGTGACCTCTACATCTGAAAACAATGAGTCACCTCATTACAAGTCAACGTGACCTTAACGGCCGAATTTCGCGTGCCTTTGAAAATCTGAAGAAGCTAGGCGCTAATAAGTGGACAAAGAACAATGTATCGTCCCGCTTAGAGGTTCTTCGCAAAAATTGGGTGAAATTCGAAGCGCAGCATGACCAACTACTTCGCATGGCTGTCGACCTAGACGTTGCTGCTAACGCGTACTGGGATGAAGACGAGCCCTCCACGACGGAAGAAATCTTTATTGAACAAGAGGCTCTGTTAATGGAGAAACTAGAGGATTTGATCAAGGAGGAAAAGGCTGCATTACGAAGCATAGAGCGGCTGACCGCGAGCGGTTCTCTCCAAGTTGAACCTGCAGGAGCCATGCGTTCCAGAGTCTCCCTGCCACTAATCCCACTACCGAAATTTGACGGGAAACACAAAGATTGGCCATCCTTCCACGGACTCTTCCGGTCCCTCGTAATCAAGGACACGACACTCTCGGATGCGGAGCGTCTACACTATCTTCGAGGTACCCTTACCGGGGATGCGGAGCTCCTCCTGCGCAACTTGCCTGAACGGGAGGAGAATTTCCAAGCTGCCTGGGAGATGCTACAAGATCGTTATGACAATCAACGACTAATGGTCTGCGATTCCGTCAAGGCCCTGGGGGCAATGAAGCGGCCACACGATGCCAGCGGAGACTGGCTCGTACACCTACTGGTGGAGCGAATTGATCCAGCATCCCGTAAAGAATGGGAGACCCGAATCTCCAGGACGAAGATACCGCCGACCTTCAACGAAAGAAGGTTATAAAAAATTATAAAGTATAAAAAAATGAAATATATATTTTAAAGAACAAACTAATACACTAATTATAAAATATTAAAAAGTATAAAAAAAATGAAATATATGGTTTAAAGGACAAACTAACACTAACTATAAAATATTAAAAAGTATAAAAAATGAAATATATGGTTTAAAGGACAAACTAACACTAACTATAAAATATTAAAAAGTATAAAAAAAATGAAATATATATTTGAAAAGAGAAAAAACGTGGTGGAAATGGTTGTACTACGACAGTTTACGTCGATGTGTTGCACGCGGCACGAGGGTGAGCGGAAGTCGAATGACGTAGTAAGGAGTAAGTAGTAGAGGGGAAACAGTTTATATAGAAAGAAGGTTATATGACTTAATTAAAGGAAAACTACCACACATAATTTAATAGGACTTTTAACATGTAACATATTATTAGGTTCGACTCCACAGAGTCGTAAAAAGAGTCACAGAAAGTTGTAACGGAAGTGACGTAAGTTCGACGATTCCGAGCCGCCAATGATGCGCGAGTGAGTGAACCCAAGAGAGAGCAAGAGGAGACGAAAGAGGCGAAACGAACAGGGTTGCCAGCCAATTTCATCCAGGACGTCGCTGACGCACACATTACCACCACGCCTGTAGGTGTTCGCCCTCTCCTAAATCGGTGGCCCTGCATAACGTTGCCTGGCAACCCTGTACACGAAGTCACCGCCGGTTATGAAAATCAGACTTTCAGTGCCAAATTACACTGTCCAACAAAATTTAACTTTTTTCTGATTTGTAAGATTCAATAGCCGTTTCTTATAGATTTTTGTGCGCTGAATACGAATCCGCACATCGTTAATCGCCATCACCCTCAGTTTTCGAGAAATTCGATTTTGAAATAAAGGCCAATTTTCAACTTTTGAACGTCTTTTGTGTTCAAACAGCAATAGTTATTCGCTTGCTTGTTCCGCCAAATTATGCTACGAACCCTCGCGAATACAATGATATACCCATTATTGAATTAAGATCATTTAAATATGTTTAAACAACGATTAAAGGGAAAAGGACACCCGAAATGCATCAAATTTTCCCCATATCTTTCTATGTATTTCAAAAAGTAAGGGTCTAGGAGAAAATCTGACTACTCCACGCGATGCAGCAGACATTTTTCCTTCGGAAATCATTAACAGAAGTGGTAAAAAAAAAACCTTTTGTTTTCAATACAGACATGATAGAGTTGGGCAAAACGTGCGGCGCCAACAGTGGTAGTCAATGGCGGTGGCGCCATCGGTCCCACTGTTACGCCAGTGAATACCACTGTTTATATATAGAAAAACTAGTTTAAAATTTTACGTAAAGGGGTTTTATCAACGCATTCTCTGCTACTTAAATGCCTATAGCTCAGTACAATATAACTTGAACATTTTGGCAAATATATTTTCTTGTATGCGTGTTGCGTGTCACTGAAGAGGCAGGGTCCTTAGGAAAACACGATGCGTCATCGCGGGGCCCACCGACGCGCTCAGGAACTGAAAACGACGTTTTCCAATTATATGGCTCTTGGAAAAACCCACGTCTCCCGACTAAACGAATTATAACGAATTATAAACGTATTATAAAGGAATAAAGATCGTTGGGGTATATTATGGGCACAGCAAAGCAAATTCATCCAACGAGATGCTATCGAAATTCATAGACGAAATTACGTTTTTTATAAACAATGGGTTTATGTACGACAATAAGGAATTTTCTGTGACATTGTCGAAAATTATTCTTGATGCCCCAGCAAAATTCTTCGTACTGTGTACAAAAGGCCATACTGGTTTTTCCAGCTGCTCAAAGTGTGCTATTGTTGGAAAATCAATTAAAAGAACTATATGTTTCCCATACACCGAAGTCCTTGATACATTTCGAACAGATGAAGATTTTGTACGACAAAGTGACGAAAACTATCATAGAGGAACAAGCTCTCTTTTAAAAGTTCCAAATATTGGATTAGTCACAAATGTGGCCCTAGATTATATGCATCTAGTTTGTCTGAGGGTCACGAAGAAGCTGCTGCTATTATGGCTTAATGGGCCATTAAACGTTAGAATTCGTGGGCGAGCCACAAACACAATTTCGCAGAATCTAATGTTTGTGGGGAATTATGTGCCGCGCGAGTTTTCAAGGAAGCTGAGAAGTTTGATGGACATTAAATATTGGAAGGCCTCGGAATTTCGGAAATTTTTGCTATACACAGGCCCTGTTGTACTGAAGCGTGTACTATCGAAACATATTTATCGTCATTTTTTAAGTCTACACGTGGCTGTGACTATATTAGTTAGCCCTAGTTTAATTAAGAATGAATCCAACATTAAGTATGCTGAGCAGTTATTGCAATACTTTGTTAAACATTTCGCTGGATTATATGGCAAAAAATTTATTTCACACAATGTACATAATCTACTGCATTTATGCAATGATATTAGAAATTTTGGCGTATTGGATAATTTCAGCGCATTTCCATTTGAAAACTTTTTAGGAACATTAAAAAAATCATTAAGGAAAGCTGAAAAGCCGTTGCAGCAATTGGCGAGACGCTATGGAGAAGAAGAGCGGGGATCTGTTCAGAAATCGTCAGCAAAATTAGAAAAGTTTGTTTGTAAAAATTCGCATAACAATGGACCACTACTGCCCATTTTTCTGACTACAGATGTAAAACAATACAAACAATTGGAAACAGAATGGTATTATATACATTCTGATGACAGTCGAAACAATTGTTTCATGTTGAAGAATGGAACGATTGTTAGAATTGTAAATATAGTAAAAATAGGGCCGGGAGATATTTTTCATATATTAGGTCACAAACGACAAGTAGCTGGTAATAATTTATATAAGAAACCATGTCCATCTTCATTTGTAAAAATTTTTTTGTTTGTGAAGAGACACGACGATTGTGTTATTGGCCGATATCAGAAATATTATGTAAAATGTGGGTTATTAAAAGAAGCAAAACACAGGACTATGTTCTACCATTGCGACACACGCATAACTAAAGGCGGAAATTGACTGTTATAGCGAATTCAGTAGTTCGCACTGACTCTGTGCTGGTGCCACAAAATGACTTGAATTGTTTGTTTCTGATCGAGACGAAGATAGCTGTAATATAATAATCAAGCAATGAAAGTCATTTTCCGACACCAACACAGAGTCAGTGCGAACTAGCGAATTCGTTTTTAGTATCAGAACCACACTGATGTGACCTCATGGGTATCACCATCTTTAAATATAAAAATTTAGCACTAAAATTACCTAACAACGACGCCTCCAGAGAAGAATACCCCCTTAACACACAATTTAATGTATGCACTGTATACGCAGATAGCTTACAGCATCTTAAAGACGTCGTAATAAGAGACTGTGAGACATTCACGCTATAACACGTACGTGTTCTATCTGAGTAATTGCCTGCATTAATTCTAAAAAAATGGGTGCGGTATTTCTCATGTATAATATATATAGAGACTTTTGTAAGTATGTATGGATGAATGTGTTTGCGCGCGGTTACATATCATTTATTGATGAATGAGTGAACTTAATTCTTATGTTTACACTGCATGTTTTACCCTTCATTTCATATTAAATTATGTTATTGCTTGTTATGAAAATATTTTTCAATCTACTGTGTATTATACATAAAATAATGATTTAGTGATTTTAGAATAATGATGTTTATGTTTGTAGCTCATGTATTGTACATAATATAATTATTACGTGGTATAAATTAGGTGTGTTTTTCTGTACCTTCTACCTCACCAATGCTACAGTAGCAATCTCTCTTAATAATTAATAAATATACACTTATAGTACTTAAATTAATATTTCCATGTACAGTTAACATTTTCATTAAAATTTCTTAACCAATCACTAAAAACAGATGGAATACACTGGGTGATAGGGACACCGGCAGTAATTTGTACATCTAATAGTTCTTTAAAAAAATCTTTTACAGCTGTATATAGTTTCAAGGGCCCTATACACGATATGAGACACGTATCGATACAGATCGCGATTCAGGTTTTATGAAACTGTCATCTTGCTCACCAGCCAGGGTTTAAACAAATTCATAAAGTATATACAGTAACAAAAGATATTTGTAAAAAAGTGTTACGTACGTACCAATTACTGCCAGTGTCCCTATCATTGAAATTTAATTTATTATGCGTAATGAAAAAGTTCCGTATTGTCGAGTGAAAATTTCTAAGTCCGATATTGCAGATTGATTGCTGAAATCTTGCACAAACAGGGCCATTGCAATATTACACGGCAATGTGTACGCAATATTCCCGAAATATTGCACAAACGTAGCCATTGCAATATTGCACGACAATGTGTGCACAATATTCCTGTAACATTGCACAAACGTGGCCATTGCAATATTGCACGGCAATGTTTCCACAATGTTGCAGAAATATTGCATTGCAACCTGCAACCAAACGACAACATTGTAATGTACTGCAACGGCTGTGCAACGTTCCTGCAACAAAGTGTGCTGTAGGGGTTAGGAAGGAAGTTTACAATCCTCACTGATCACAAAGCACTAGTTTGGTTGTTTAACGTAAAAGACCCATCGTCACGCCTGGCGAGATGGAGGCTGAAGCTAGAATATGAATATGAAATAAAATATGTAAAGGGAAAGGAAAACACCGCCGCCGATTAGTGATGGGCGTGATACCAGTCTTTCGCATGAGTTTCAATTAGTTTGAAACCCAAAGTACTTGTTTGGAAGGTTCGATACGTATCGAAATTGTAAGTACTTGGCATCGACATTTGATACCAGTAGGAGCTAAAATGAGTACTGAGATACTATTCGAACCGGAATCAAGCATGCATAGGTATCGAAACAATAATGAGTACTTTAGGTATCGAAAAAAATCGATTCCCAAATGATACCTACAAAAGTCTCGGTCCTTTAAACTCGACTGCGTTGGGGTTCGATGTTGAGCATACAAAGTCTTGCGATAAGGGACCCCTGAATAATTGGATAAGGAAAGAGAATGAATATAACGAGAGAAAGCGAAATAGACGTACAGGGTGATCCTCTCGCGACGCTAGTCAAACAAAGTGGCGCCCGGCACCACGTGGCGAAAACAATACTAACCTCGAAGTGGTTCGTATACATACCCATTAAGAAGTGAGAAATCTTTTAGTTCCGCATTTTTCAACAGATCTCTGCGAAAACGACGCCAATTGATACCTTATGTTTCTCCGATGAAAATAACACTAAGAACGACGTAATTTGGACCATAATGAATGAAATTACTTGAAAAATTGATGTCCATAATCTCCACCTAACTTCGTTAAAAATATTGCGATTTACATGATATTTGATATCAATTTTCATTGGAACAACATAAGGAATCCATCGGTATCACTTCCATATCGATACAATAAAGAATAAAGAATGCAGTTTTTCTGAAACAGGTATGAATCCTCGGTCGACCGCAGCGAATCGAGGTTGGCGCCCCGCAGTCGAGGGTGAAATATTCATTTCAGCGTATTAAGAAATTCTTTATTCTTCATCGTATCGATATGGAAGTGAGACCAGTGGATTCCTGGCCTTCTCCCAATTAAAATTATACCAAATGTCATGCTTTTACACAAACAATACAAATCATAAAAGGAGTAGGCAATTTTTTTACCGCACACTCTTATCGTATCGATATGGAAGTGACACCAATGGATTACTGGCTCACCCTGGATCCCGACCAGAGTGTAACTTATCTAAAACCATGATTAGATCGATGTAGACTCTGTGATCCGTACGGTGATCAAAATAATTGTGAAAACTTTGCTTTATGAGAGCTGCTCGGATTCCGTGGTCAGAACGATGACCAGAACGATGCAAAGTACCTTGCTGATTGGTCAAATGTTCCCTGGAAAGGAGGGGCATTCCCTCTGTGAGTTCGACGGTGTAGGAGGGACCCTCCTTTCCCTCTTGACAACGTAGAGGAGGAAAATTAGACATCTGCTGACCAAAACTAGCCAGAATGATCGGCTAGAGTTTCGCCAGGGTCGCGATTTATAGCCGAATTGTCCCGCGGGTCAGCGGTGGAACCCATCGATGGGGCAATATGCGGATTAACTCAGAGCGAAGAAAGTCGAAATCGCTGAAAAACGCCACGATGTCGTTTGCCCCTTTTCGTCATCTGGCTGGCAAATGTTTCCCGACGAAACCTTCGAAAACAAGCAATTGCTTAAGGTCGGTATCAGATATATTGGCCGGTGAATTCGTTTTCGCGAACAGCGATCGAGGAGAAATCAGCCACCACCATCTGACGATCGTGGATTTGTCAGTTGAAGTTGCGTGGCCCCCGAAGGGTATGGTGGGGTAACGGGAACGCTGCTCGGCTCCGCCTGAACCTAGCTGTTTGGCTGTTATTTATTCTTAACGTAATAGTCGTGTGCGTTACGAAGCTATGCGTAGACCAATACGAGATGAAGCTATCGAGAAAGAATCAATGTTCTGACCAATAAAGCTCCTGAATTTTTTCGGAGCTAACGCACACCTATTCTGATGTGTGTATTTTTACGCTGAGAGCTTGGTTTGGCCTACACACCAGAAGCTTGGCACCATCCCCAGCACTTCTGGCTCACTCTTGTTCTGCGAAGGCAAGAGCGAGATGGAACGAGAGCGAGATGGAACGAGAGCGAGTCAGAAAACGTTGAGAAAAGGAGCACCGAGGCAGGCAAACTATGCGGTGAGAGAATACCCCTCACGAAACTCATCTGCCAATACCGTCAAGGACCCAGTTCCTGATCACTTAAGAGTAACTACCGCGGGTTTTTAAACGTGTAAAGGGAAAACATAATCAAATTTAAAAGATTCTTTGTTATTTCAATAAATTTATGTTTTATCTTTAATTCGGTATTAAAAAAAGTGCAAACATAATAATAATTATTTTATAATTTAAGTTTGAAAGTGAAAAATGCAAAGGGAGCAGTTTCTGATCACCTAAATCATGTCTGGGAATATTTCCTGATCAGATCAATACCCAATTCCTGATCAAATCAATTGAAATGTATAAATTGCATAAAAAATCATTAAAATAGCGTATTTTGATGGGATCTTTATTTACAAAACATAAATATACTAAATATTTCCTACTCGCTTCTCGCACAGACAATTTGGTTTCTTGAATATCTTTTAAGATCATCCTTATATCATTAGGCTGATATTTTGTATTCACCTTCTTCGACGTTGCCATTTTAGGTTACCTATGTACATTTTACGAGCTATACTAAGAAAACCATTTATGATTGTCACAATTATATTACAAAACAAAGTTTATACAATCTTTTAGCTGGTATTTAAAAAATTTCCAATGCGAAATTCTAATAGTTGATCATTTAAGTGCGTATTGGTAACCTAAATATCTTAGATAATTTAATAACCATACCTTTTAATTTTCAACACATAACCCTGATCAGAAATTACTCAATTTAAAGTATCATATATTGTTTTGATAATACCAAAAAATCGCGTAGTAAATTTCAAGCCTGTAATTAAACTTTGGGTTTCAAAATTTTCGCTTCAATAACCTATTTGCTGATCAGATGATCAGGAATTGCGGAAGCATATAAAAACCGTACCCAATACCTAATCACCATTTTTTTTTCTATAAAAATAATGAAAAATATTCATAAATTAGTTATTTAATATTATTAAAGTACCAAACAAGTTAACTACATATATACTACCTAAAAATCTTTGCAAGTATCACAGAAGGTAACTAAATTTCACAACGTGGTCTCTTATACTGAACAACAGCAAAATGGCGACAAACCAGACGTAGCTACAAGCGTATTACTTTGATATTTTTTTTATCAAAACACGTTTTACTATGAGCTATCAAATTTTGAGTATAAATTTCAAAATACTTCATAATTATTTAGTAATTTGTTAGAATAAATTTGTATCATAATAAGCTTATTATTTGGTATTTATATACTAAACTGATCAGAAATTGGGTTCTGATCAGGAAGTGGGTTCTTGACGGTATATATGATACCGACCTTAGGCAGTAGTATGTAGCAGCGACGGTGTCAAAATAGCGACTGACGTTTTTGCGATCATCATCGTCCTAGTAATTGCCGTCGTTTACATCACGTGACTTTCCTCACCACGTTCGTCAAAGGGCTGTATTGGACTATTCGATCATGTATGAGTAAGCAATATGCGGTTGTATTAGCAGGTACGTTATCTCTACACTCGAAATCGATTCGCACGTCTACCGTTGCACTCTTCACGGACTCGTTCTGTCGAGAGCAATCTATGATCGTGATAGGAGCGTATCGCAAGAAATCGAACGTGTGTAGCAACGGTTCGCCGTGACAGTAGTACGAACGGTTAAATTTCGCGTACATATCGCACAGAAGCGCGTATTTAGATTTATCGAAATCCCGGTTCAGGTCATCGTACGGATATGTCTCAGAATTCAGAAATAATCGCACGTTCGAGAGTTTGCACGGGTCGAATCTGCTCGCGCATTTGTGGGGATTACTCGTTCGATCGGTTTGCATAGCAAATATCACGTATCGCGGTTTCTCGATCTGCGACGATGCTTTCACGGTCCACGTGTGTTTCGTAGTCGTTTGCAGCAACGGATACTCTTGCAGTTCCCACGATCGGAACTTCATCGCGATCAGTCGATCACTTTGCAGGAAACGTAGCATCGACAGTTTGTTCGTGTCTTCTAGCACGAAGTGAGGCATACGCCATTGTATCTTGGTGTTCGTGAGTTTCGCTATTATCGCGGTGTTTAGTGAGGCTGCGTACATCGCGTTCGGATCAAGTCGCGCGCGAATCATTATCAACTCGTGTCGCGCGTTTAACACAATTCGCTTGTAATCTTCGCAGAATCCCTGTAACGAGCTTAAGGGCAAGCAGAAATTGAACGCCGCGCTATTAAAAATGTCTTTATCGTGTGCGATGGTGTGGTCCCAACCGGCGTTCATTAGCGCTTTGCTCCTCTCGATAGACAATGACGCTTAATGTTTCAGCGTGGTTGTGATTCCCGGATTTTTAGAACGATCGATCTCCACGCCATTCAATTCGTATCGAACCTCGTCGAACATGAATGCGACACAGTTGTTGTCCAGAAAAACTCTCGCAGAGGCTTTCACGTCCGCGACAGTCGTCGACGTTGTCATCAAAGAGACGCGTCCTTCGATGTATAGATAATTTTCGCACGGGAGCGTGTACAGATCTTGTTGCTGAATGGGTATTCGTATCTCATCGTTATTGTCCAACGTCGTGATGGCGCACGGATTGTAACCGTGCACCTCGATCTTCGTGATACGATCGTCGAAAGTCGACGTACTCGTCACGTCCAGTATGGTATACATCATGTTAGACATGTGTATATATATGTAAGTGATATGTTAGTATGTTACGATGAATCCCAGGGATCGTAGGAAACGCACGTTTCGATGAGTCAACGGCTTTCCCCTCCTTCTTCTTTTTCTTCTTGTTCTCGTTCCGCTACCGGCCTTTATTAGGACACCTGTTGTCGTTGACTGTTGTTGCAGAGGTGTTTTGTTTTGACGATAATGCGTTGCGGAGATCAGAGGAGCAGTAGTAGCGGCAACAGTGAACGATGAGTTGTACGTTTGATCGAACACCAACAAGCTATGCACACACGTGCGTTCACGTTATCTAATCGCGCGAACGCCGTTGCACGTGTAAGCGAATCGTTATTTCCTCTCCGCGAAAATCTATAGGGCGATCCTATTGATCGACGATGTGTACCGTTCGATCGCGTATCGCTCGTGCAACGATCGGCAGGTAAATGACGTGTCGCGGAGATTCCGATATCTTATATCCCGCGGTCACGCGAGGAGAAAATTCATGAATCGTGTGTACCGGTTTGTCGTTGCTGTACGCACCGGTAGTGACGTTGCATGTTACTCTGATCACGTTAACGGTTATAAGGTTCACGGGTTCGTTGGACTTGTGCCAGATTCTCGGTAATAAGACACGATTCGGGGAAAATCCTAGCAACGAACCCACATTGTTCGGTTTCGTAAAGATTACAAAGAACGAGCAGTACAGTTCGATTTTCTTGGTGTTGTTGTTAGCTCGTAGCACTAGTGGATACTTATTATTATCGTTGTCGTGGTCATAGTTCTCGTTGTTATTGCGTCTTCGAGGATATCGCTCGAGTATTCGTTGCTTCAGGTACTTGGCGATAGCGTCTAATTCGTAGGAACCATGGGGGTTCGTAATGTAGTCGCGAGTGACATCAACGCTGGGGATCGCGGCGTTCTTGTTCGTGACGAAGTAGAATGTATCATTGCTCGAGTCGATGTTCGGTATCGTGTGAAACGTCTCCAAGTCGGCGAGTCCTAGTTCGTACTGCCCGCCGCTCAAATCTATCGGTGGAAAATAATTGACCGTGAGCACGCTGCTCCGACCCGTTAACGTGAGCGTGAGCGACATTGTAGCACCACCGCTGTAGGTTACGCTAGTGAGACTGAGAGAGTGAAAGTGTCTCGGACGTACGATTGCGCGTTAATTTATCTTGGGTAGTGTCGAGGCCAAAATTCCAAAGCTTTTTATCGCAGAAGTTGTACACACAAGTAACCACAATTCGTCTCTTCGAAACGTTGAAAGCGGTCGTGATTGTACTTGATCATGGTCGTAGTTTTCGTTCCCCATCCGAAATAATCGATCCGTTCCGCGGGTGGCCGCAAATTCCCAAAACTGTCGAAATACTGTACGTGCGATCCGCGTATCGCATACGCTACCCATTGGGTGCCTTCGTCGCGTCTCTCATCAAGATTCGCGATACCGCATTTGTTTGGTCGTACGCGCGCGGGGAGCGTATCACGCATAAACACTCCTCAAATGAACGGTACGTCGACGCACTCGCGCTCTAATTACAGATTCGTCATAGGTTGTTGTTGTAGTAGCTGATGTTGCGTTATCGCCGCCGCCGCAAACACGGTCGAGGGTTTTTTTTCCTTGGTCATCGTCTCAGGTTCATGCCGGCGCCACGCTTGTACGATTCCATATACATTCCTCGCCCTTCCATCGCCCGATTATGACGCAACGTTTCTTCCAGCTGTTTTCGCGCGGCCTTCGTATCGTTGACCGCTTTGGTGGTACCAGCAGCTCCACCGGCCAATGCCCCGATAGCCGACAGAGCAGGCAGAAGAAGTGGAAGAAAGCCTCCGCGTTTCGCTACCGGTAGGACACGGTGCTGTCGCAACCTTTGTCCTCTGAATTTGAGTTTCCTTCTTGTAGTCATTCTTCTTCTCATATCCATACCGAGTTTAGTCTTAGCTTTCAGTGTTGCCCACACTCCAGTCGCTGCAGCTTTTTCGCCAAAGGTCGCGTCGTTCGCGAACACTCTTTCTCGCGCTCGTTCGGCTAACGCACGATCCGCCTCGTGTCGCCCCTCCAAATCCATTCGACCAGAGCACGCAATATCGTGGTCGCGACATGCGGCGTCCAGGGGATTCACACCTTCGTCGCCACGAGTCAATCGCTTTAACAAACGCGTCCCCGGCCCGCAGAACTGAAAACCTGGAACATGTAGTTTGAATGTTAAGCGGTTTATGATACCGTTCACGAATCCCGATCCTGTCTTCTTCTTCTTCTTCTTTCGTCTATGCATTACCGCAACCATATATGGAGAAAATGGAGATACACGGAGATGCAAGGACAGTCGTAAGCCACCTGCTCTTTGATAGCGATTGATTCAAGGAGCGCTACGATTCTGATTCGCTCGACAGGTGTCGCAGGTATAAATAGTAGTGGCGTTACGTGTTTTTCGAGAAGAGAGAGAGAGAGAGAGAGAGAGAGAGAGAGAGAGAGCATGCGATTCACAAAACAACCGAATGCTATTTGCGCGACCGCGAACAGAACGTTGGATGATTTGGCAAGGGATAAGAGACGATCGCGCAGACACAATTCGTTATTGCCGAACAGCGTGCGTGCCGTGATCTGCGGTCCATCCGGATGCGGAAAAACGTACGTGCTTCTCAGCCTGCTGCAGAGTCCGAACGGTTTGCGTTTCGAGAACGTGTACGTGTACTCGAAATCGTTGCGACAGCAGAAGTATCGGTATCTGCAGCGAGCGTTATCGCGCGTCGGCTGATCCGGATACTTTCCCCACTCGGACACCGTCGAGATCATCCCACCGAGAGACGCTCGACCCGATTCGATCTTTGTGTTCGACGACGTGGCATGCGACGAACAGACCGCCATCCGCGAATACTTCTCCATGGGAAGGCACGCGAGCAGTGGATTGCTTTTACCTGTTTCAATCGTACGCGAGAATACCGAAACACTTGATCAGAGACAACGTGAATTTTCTCGTGCTGTTTAAGTATGGGACGAACTTGCGCCGCGTGTACAACGATCACGTGAACACGGACATGACGTTCGTGGCGTTCAACGGTCTGTGCGCGAGTTGTTGGAGACGACGATACGACTTCGTAGTCATGGATAAGGACAGTTCCATGTACGATGGTAGGTATCGACGAGGATTTAGCGAGTTCATGATAGCGCGCGGACCTCAGTAGATCGCGAATCATTCATCGAGCAACACACGAGTATGGTTAACGACGACGACGCAGCGACTAGCTATTACAACACGGAGATCGCGCAACAACATTTAATGTCGATGAGCGCTACGAGCCTAAAGCTTGCTCTGTCTACCTAGGCTTCTTATTTGAAACCTATACGATGGGTGTTGAATGGAAGGGCTACTGCTAGCGAGACCACCGTGCAGGCCACAGGGGGGCGGAACAGTCGAAGGAAGGTGAAGACTACGCTTGACTCAATGTGATCACTGTAAGGAATTTTTCTATAGGGTAGGCCTTGAGGTCACAAATTATATACGTTCGCAACCGTGGGGACCTACCCATATCACGCAACAACAACACCAACGAGAAATAAAACAGAAACGGCGTCGTAGGCAACAGTCACGAGACATCGAGACGAAGAAGCAAAGCAAACTGCCGAAATCAGCGCCGCTATACCAAAGAAATATATGAGCCTGAAACTCGGTAAAATGAAGACGAAAGCTGCTGCGGAGGAGAGCGCGCGTCCGATCGTCGAACCGTTGAAACATTTGGTCGAAAACACTGCGCTGTTGAAAACGAGTGCAGCGATGACACCGAAGCCACGACCATCGCTCGTCAAGCTGAAACAACAACAACAACATCGTTTGTAGAAGAAGCGATTATCCTTTACTCGGTCCACAGCTGAAACGGCGATACCGCCCGAAGAGACTCCGCTCCCGGAGTTGAACGACGAAGACGACGACACCGACGAGGACAACTATGAAACAACTGAGGAGCATGATCTGGATCAGGGTGAGACGGATGAAACTATTCGGGAAGTTCTCGATCCAAAAACCACCACCGACAACCTCGACGTATACACCCGAAACGTCACCGGACCGCTGTCGCGCGAATACCTACACTTGTTATTAACCGATACCAAGAAACTGATCGACAAGGTGTACGGCGTGTACCTAAGCGACGACGAAGAGTTGATGATTGGTGATTCCGTATTCACCATCGGTGAGAACGACGACGTTGGCGTGAATGGTAAGCGATACTTGAGTACTTGAGGCTTGTACGAACTGCTGTTCATGCGAGTACCTAAAGATCAGGCGTACACGAATGCTGATCTCGAGGCGTACCGCGACATCTTGTTGTCGACAAACGCGCATAAACGGGATCATTTGGCTAGCAGGCCAACGCTAGGCAACAAGGGTTCCAAGTACAAGAACATCGTGTCGTTGTTGATTCGCGGAGACCGCGATTCTGGTGACAGGGTCACGTACGAAGGTCAAGGATTACCCATCGACGACGCGATGATGGTAACCGATAATGCGATCGATTACGTGTACTGGGACGATGCGAACGAATTGGTCGATAGACTACGATTGCTCGTGGCGTCACGCGAGGCCGGATATACCGGGCATGACAACGAAATTGCGTCCATCCTGGAGGAACTTTGCGAAGACGGTCTGATCGTAAATTGATCGTTCCGATCGACGATGCGTCAGTTTCGTTCGCAATCATCGTAGCGGGCATGTCGGTGCACATGTTTGGTACATCTTTGTACGGTACCGCCGATGCTACTACCGGCGACAACGATCAACGCACGGAGATGATTCGTTTGCAGAATCTGTACGAAGCGAATTACGTTCGGGAGAACGCGCTGTGTCTGACCACCGATCGGTCTACGTTCGACGCTATGGAACGCAAGATACGTCGCGTGACATATCCGGAGGAAGATACCGACGCTGCGACGAAACGGTACGTGGACGACATGGAACGTACAGTCGGGCGTGCCCTCGACACTATGGAGGAAGACATGAATGAATCGACGACGATACGACTGGACGTTTTGACGACTGCGATAAATACTACGGTGGAAGGGCGCCTCTGTGATTTGCAGAATTTGATAAATACCACGATTCAACGACGTTTCGATTACTTGCAGGATAGACTCGACGTGCTTGCGACGACTACGACGACAACAAACCCCGCTAACACCGTACGTGCTTCCAGTGTCGAATAAAATTGGTCGACAAACTGCACGTTTCTGCGAGACAAAATTTCCCGCGGTGACGCGTAGTGATTCGAGGATATGATGATCTGTGGCAGGCAGATTTGGTGGAAATGCGCGCGTACGCGACGCACAATCGTGGTTACAACTACATACTTCAGCAAGTACGCGTGGGGCGTGCCCGTGAAAACGAAAAGCGGTCGCGACGTTACCGAGGCGTTCGCGACCGTGTTGCGACGAAGCGGCAGATGTCCATGAAACCTACAAACCGACATGGGAAAGGAGTTCTACAACACGGAGTTTCAACGATGTCTTACGTCTCGCGGAATCAATTACTACTCTAGGTACAGCGTGATGAAAGCGTCGATCGTCGAGCGTTTCAATCGCACGTTTAAGAACCTGATGTGGAAACAATTCTCCTTGAACGCCTCTTATCGCTGGTTGGATCTGCTACCTATGCTCGTGCACACCTACAATCATCGTAAACATCGCACGATCAACGCGCGACCCGTCGACGTAATCTCCGCCACTCGTTTACCGTTCCTCGTATCGTTGGCTATCGAGCAACGACGACGACGACGCGCGAAATTCCACGTCGGTGACAAAGTACGCGTGAGCAAATTCAAGACGATCTTCGAGAAGGGATACACACCGAACTGGTCAACCGAGGTGTTCGAAATCACTGCTGTACAACGAACGCATCCTGTTACGTATATTCTACGCGATTCCGCAGGAGAACCCGTCCCGGGCGGATTCTACGAGCACGAACTGCATTCTGTCGCGAATCCAGACGTATATCTGATCGAGAAGATTATTCGTCGCAAGGGGAATCGAGTGTACGTGAAATGGTTGGGATTCGACTCGTCCAAGAACTCGTGGATACAGGAAAAGGATGTTCTGTGACGCAACAGCAGCTCCTCATTATTACTATTAAATACATATACATTACATACTGTTTACATTTAAATCGTTATTCTTTTATTCGATTCTCTGTATTTCAAAAAATAAAGCATCAATATATGACGATACTTGTACACTATTTCATTTACTGTTTAATATTATATATGTATTAAAAAAACTTTTTTAATTAACACACATTTGTAAAGTATTTACATACGCTTCCGTGGCTTCTATTATAATTAGGTATACCTGATCTCTTTCCTAGCTTATCTACTTGAAGCACTTACAATAAAGTTTGTCATTACCTACGCTACGTCCATACATTGCATACTTTTTTTCTAAAGAGGGAGAAAATGCTTTATGCATACCCGGACAAAGGTAATGCCGGAGTTATGTGGGACTTCTGTTTTGATATTGGAGCTGGTGTTTATACTCGAGAGATAATGGATCTGTGTGAATTTTTAGGGAGGACCTCGCGTCGACAGCGGGCTACCCGTTTTCTTCTTGTGTCTCTCCACGAGGCGTATTGACGGTGGATTGTAGGAGCGTAGATGTCTGGATGCCAGTTATTGAATTCAGGAGACGATAGAAACACTTTATTACAAAACACACATACACTATAATATTAAAGTAAATCGTATTCCTCTCGGGCAAGAGTACTGATAATGATCGAACTTGCGCCCTACTTCGCGCAGACCGATTACACGGAGGGTACTCGAGTCACACACTGCACATATGATACAGGGTGAATCTGGAGCTACGCCCATCGAAGGATGCGGCTTGGTACCCCGTGACGAGGACAACCCCCCAGCAGTGCCTCGCCGAATTTTATGGCTTTTTCCGGAAAAAGGTATGAATCCTGAGCCGAACGTAGCGAATTGAGGTCGAGCCCCCGCAGTCAAGGGTGAAATATCCTTTACAGCGTATTAAGAAATTCTTTTCTTCATCCCATCGAAAGGCACGTGACGCCAATGGATTCCTTATGTTTTTCTGATGAAAATCATACCAAATGTCATGCAAATCGGAATACTTTGACACAAGCTATTTGTACTCCTTATGTAAAAGTTGTCCTATTTACACGATATTTGCTATGATTTTCATCGGAAAACCCCAAGGAATCCATCGGCCACACGTCCATATCCATACGATAAAGAGTAAAGGATTATTTTATTGCCGAAACAGACACAGGGTAAATTTGGAGCAACGCCCGTCAAGGAGATGCGGCCTGGTACCCCGTCGCGAGAACAGCCCTTCGCAGTGCCTCACCCGATTTTATGGCTTTCGACCCTCAAAGGGGTTCGAGTGCCTATTAAGAAGTGAGCAATCTTCGACTAGCGCATTTCTTATCAGATCTTGGCGAAAACGACACCCATTGATTCCTCACGTTTCGCCGATGAAACTAACACCAAGAACGACGTAATTCGGACCTTGATAAAGGAAATTCCATGGAAAATCGATTTGTATCATTTCAAGCTGATTTGACTTGGTTAAAAATAGTCCGATTTACACGAAATTTGGTATGATCGTCATCGGAAAAACATAACGAATCCTTTGGCGTCACAGCCTTTTCGATGCGATAAAGAATGAAGAATTTCTTACTACACTGAAAGGAATATTTCACATTTTCACCCTCGACTGCGGGGGGTCGACCACAATTTTCCGGGGTCGGCCGAGGATTCATACCTGTTCCAGAAATAAAATAATTCTTTATTTCTTGTCGTATCGATATAGAAGTGACACCAGAAAGATGCCTCATATTTTTCCGATGAAAATCATGCCAAATATCGTGTAAATAGGACAACTTTTACATAAGGAGTACAAATAGCTTGTGTCAAAGTAGTCCGATTTGCATGACATTTGGTATGATTTTCATCAGAAAAACATAAGGAATCCATTGGCGTCACGTCCCTTTCGATGCGATGAAGAAAAGAATTTCTTAATACGCTGTAATGGATATTTTTATTATTATTATTATTATTATTTATTGAACAGGGAAATCCCATGGTATACGAAGTAACACAAAAGTAGTATACAGAGTCTGAGCTTACATAACAATATTAACTAAATTTATGAGTAAAATAATCATAATTAAAAGGCTAAACTAAGTAGTGTCATACTAGTAATTGACAGATCTGAACAGTTCTGACCTAAATGAGTTAAGGGACCCCACGAAGGGGTCAATACCGGCAAAATATTGGTTCGCAATAATCATCGCCCTATTGACCGAGTCACATGCATAATAACGATATTTCGGTGGCCTAGATACAAACAGGAGCCTAGACCGCAGGCTTCTCACGGGAGCATTAAACATAACCAAGGACAGTAAATCCGGACAACTTATATGGCCATTGATTATCTTATAAAGAAATATCATATCAGAAATACGCCTACGATCCTCCAGAGTGGTTAACTTAAAGGACGCAAGAGCCGGACGATAATCATGGTCCATTATATCCATAGGATAGCCCAACGTGCGAGAGGCGAACCTCAAAAATCTATGCTGTACCCTTTCCACCGACTTTACAAATTTAGCATGCCTAGGACTCCATATAATGGAAGCATATTCTACATGAGGTCTGATAAGGGCAACATATAAAAGCCTCAAGGTTTCGACGTTCCTAAAATGTCTAGCAAACCTACAGATAAAACCTAAAATTCTCATGGCAGTATTAGTACATCGCGCATAATGTGGCCTGAAATCAAAGCAGGGTGAAATACAGACTCCAAGATCAATTATCTCAAACACTTCCCTAAGAACCACATTATTTAAGTGATAGGGGTATTTCACACACGACCTTGCGCGAGCGGCTCTAAGCACGACACACTTTGCTGCGTTAAAATGCAACCCATTCACAGTACACCACTGCTCCAATCTAACTAAGTCGTCCTGCATACTGAGAACATCCTCGATTCCCCGAATGATTCTAAACAGTTTCAAGTCATCAGCATACAAGAGGAAGCCAGTGTTTGAGAGAATTACGGCAATATCGTCAATGAATACGTTGAACAGTAGAGGGCCAAGGTGCGACCCTTGAGGAACACCTGAGGTAACACTTACCGGAGAGGAAAGACAATTCGACACCCTGGCAGTCTGTTGCCTCCCAGTTAGATAACTTTCAATCCATAGTAAAAGGGAACCACCGAACCCCCAACGAGAGAGCTTACGAAGCAACACAGAGTGATCAACGGTGTCGAAAGCCTTCCGAAAGTCAATATAGACTGTGTCAACCTGCAGGCCATCATCAAGGGCTCTGGACACAAAACCATGGTATACCGCAAGATTTGTGGATGTAGACCGTTTTGGAACAAAACCATGTTATTCAGCGCAAATGACATTTGTTAATTGTGCGGATAACAAGTCGGTGATAATCGCTTCGAAGACCTTAGGTATTATAGATAATTTACAGATAGGACGATAATTACGAACATCGGAGCGGTCACCGGCCTTAAAGACTGGGGTAACGAGGCTTGACTTCCATCTCGTGGGAAAAACACCGGTAGTCAGTGAAGCATTGAAAATATTCCAGAGAGGTCGAGCTAGAATAAAGCTACACTGTTTATGAAATAGAGGGGGAATGCCGTCTGCACTCGGAGCCTTATTTACATCGAGACCATTAAGCTTGGTGTAAATGTCTCCAATGGAAATAGTGAGCTCATTCAAAATAAGATTTCTGCAGGAGATATGGTCAGTGTTCAAGGCCGATGACTGCCCACACGGAGAAGTATATACCGATACAAAGTAGGCTGCAAAGAGATCAGCAACTGCCAAACCCGACGAAGCGACCGAGCTTCCACAGTGCATGGTTGTCGGAAGGCCCTGGTCACCCCGCCTGGCATTTACGAAACTCCAGAAACCACTAACATTGTTCCGTATAGAGTTCTCAGTAGTGTCAACATACGCACGATAGTCATCCTTAGATAGTAGTTTGCACTGCGAGCGAAAACTAGAGAATAACAAGTAATCACTGAGAGAATTAGAGGTTTTATAGTCTTTATGCGCACGCTTCTTGTCACGAATGAGAGATCTCAACCGAGGCGAAAACCACCGAGGTTAGAGAGAACGTCTATAGGTCTTAACAGGGACAAAGGCATCAATAGCATCGTATAGATGGGAATATAGACGATCTACTGCTAGATCTGGGCTTATCCCGCAGGACTCAGAATCCCAGTCAATAGCATTCAAGTGATTTATTATACAGGGGTAATCACCTCGTTTGAAATCAAAATAAGTGATACAATCACGACTATGGTCGGTAGGCAAAAACAAATCATTCAAACACACAATTAACGGCGGATGATACTGATCTGGAGAGATCAGGACATCAACGGCAATGTCAACAGCAACTGCGGTATCTTTGACAAAAAGTAAATCTAGCCAACATTCAAAGGAATTGAAAATAGTATTTGCCTGAGCTAGGCCACAGTAACTATAACCCTCAAGGAGGATATCAATGGCTGTAGACTCAGCACCTGATATACCCGATTTTTTTGTACAGTTTAAGCCCGGGCACGTGGTCCAGACTGCATGTGGGAGATTGAAATCGCCGAAAATACAGAAAACATCTTGAGCAAAATCGTGAAATATCTGCGAGACACAGCCGACATGCTTCTCATAGAGGTCGGGGTGGGAGGCTGGCGGAAGATATAGAGCACCAAATATTAGGTATTTGGTCTGAAAGCGCACCCGCACGAAGGCCTGTTCCAAATCATCCGACATGGGACGAATCATCGTGCAGGGCAGCGAACTTCTAACTGCGACAAGGACCCCACCACCTCTAGAGAAATTACTGGTGCGGGAGGATCTATCAATGCGAAAAATATTGAAGTCACTCAGGCCTAACTCAGACGAAGAGATAGACTCATTGAGCCATGTTTCCACTAAGATAATAATATCATAACGAACGGCCGAGCACATAATAGCGGACTTCAATTCATCAAGTTTTGTTCTAAGCCCACGGACGTTTTGGTAATAGACCATGAGACAACTTAAGGGTTTTTTGAGGCAGGATCCCGAGTTGTTCTTCGCTCGACGATGGTCGGTACTCCATGGATATACCGGATAATCCAGTTGTCTTCACCTCCTTCGTGTAATGCCCGTAGCCTCGTCCTTAGCTGATCCAGAGCCCGACGCTGAGTCCTCGTCTTATCATCCGAGATTTTGCAAGGCCCAGAGTAACGAGACTTTCCTCTTAAGATGTTGATGACCACCTCCGATGATTGAAGAACAACACAAAGAGGCCTTGGAGCAGAGCCCTTAGGTTTCCCAATCCTGTGCAGCGTTATATCGGCATAGTCTGATGGCTGGATTTGACTCAGGATGGACGTAACTTCCTCCCGGTCATTACGTGAAAAGAGACCAGGGCAGGTATTCGGTGACTCAGGCAAACCATGAATAATTAGATTTTTAGCCCTGAGGTGCCTATCGTTCAACTCCGCGATGATCTCTTCCGTTACCGCAGGACTCGAGGAAGACAGAGCAGGTGGGCAAGATGGATTTTGCTCAAGCTGGCGCACCCGGGCATCAAGATCCTTAGTTACTGATCTGATGTCGACCAGCTCTGATAGTATGCTAGTGACTATGTCCTGCCGAATAGAATCAAATTCCGATCTGATTAGCTCTTTCATAATATCCCTGAGCGCATCGACAGTCGGAAACGTAGATTGCGCCTGAACCGACTGAGCTCCTGTGACGTCAATGTCAACAGCGTGTGATCCGGATGAACTTGGGTCACAATTGAAAAGTCTGCCGTTATACCATGGGTGACAGGTCCGTGCAAGACACGAAGGCCCAGGATGAGAAATTATACCACAGTGAGCACAGATGACCGGATTGGACACCGAAGACCCACAACCTTTGCACTTCTTAGCAGGAGGAACCATAATGCTCACAGCTGTAGAGTTTAGACGTGACCAGACAACCGAACGAAAGTTGCCAGAAACAACTTTATAAGTAGCTCAGATTCAATAATCGACTTAATAAAGAGACACTACACTGAGGGCAGGAAACCCGCTAATACTACAACCGTGATCAGAAGGTCCAGACTATCTGAGACGTCAAATTAAGACGAGTAAGGCGAAAGAAAAGCACACCGAAATTTTAACGGACTCAGAGCGATAACAAAACACGTATTGCGTTGCCAGAGGACAAACTCAGACTATTTCACCCTCGACTGCGGGGGCTCGACCCCAATTCGCTACGTTCGGCCCAGGATTCATACCTTTTTCCGGAAAACTCGAGTACCCTTCGTGTAATCGGTCTGCGCGAAGTAGGGCACAAGTTCGATCATTATCAATACTTCTGCCCGAGAGGAATACGATTTACTTCAATATTATAGTGTATGTGTGTTTTGTAATAAAGTGTTTCTATCGTCTCCTGAATTCAATAACTGGCATCCAGACATCTACGCTCCTACAATCCACCGTCAATACGCCTCGTGGAGAGACACAAGAAGAAAACCGGTAGCCCGCTGTCGACGCGAGGTCCTCCCTAAAAATTCACACAGATCCTATATCTCTCGAGTATAAACACCAGCTCCAATATCAAAAGAGAAGCATGCGTTGACGTATTCCGTGCGTGAGCAGGTGGGCATTGGGGGGGGGGGGAGGTTTTGCTGTGAAGAGGCTCTCCTCAATAGAGCAGCCGTTTGCGAGGGATGCAAATCCGATTGGTCCTAATACAATCTGCCCCCTATGGCTGAAATTTGGTCTAGCAACTTTCACACCTCCTAACTCTAACCAATCGAACTTGCATCCCTCCCAAAAGAACCGGCCATCCGAGCGTAGGAGCAAGTGCAAAATAAAAGTAACGGTGCGCTTCTCGATACCGCAGATGTACCTACTTAAGTAGCATTTCTGACGGAAAAGAATTGTCCAGCCTTTGGGCTTGCCATTCCCGGCGTAGACCTTTGGCAGGTAGGTATCTGTTTCAATAGGCAAGGCCACCCGTGGCGCCAGCAAGACCGTCCCCGGTCCTTGCTATTCCAGCGGGTTTTCTTCCAAGGAAAATCAGTAAATTTGCAAGCGCAATATCTTAAAAACCAGTGGAAATAAAGTGTATACATTTAGCTTATTGAATTTGTCTTGGAACGCACTATCAAGTGACCTCTTCAAAAAAATAGTTCCATTTAAAAAACCGAACTTGACCATCGTATCTTTTAAAATAATAATCGAAGAAAAAATTCGTCTGCGCTAATAAATTGCCCCCTCGAATCATGTGATTCCATATTTTTTTTATTTTGTTATCTCCAATACTTCAGGAGATATGCAGCTGTTCAGTCTTCCCGCGGACACCCTGTATAGATGTAAGGTTTTGGCTACAGCCAAACTTTGCACGCATATACTCGTAGTGAAATTCATACAGACATACCTTCGACACATCCAACACACTTATACCCACGTATATCGGTTTGTTGAAATACACCTCTAATTTTCGCAATTCAAAAGCTATTAAATTTTCCGAAAAAACATTTCTCCTGTGGAAATTTTCTTTCGCGATCATTGCCTCTGCTCCTTATCGCCCATCCCAATGTGTCAAAAATTTTACATCCGCACGATTTCGTACTTTTTTCATAGTTTCACCGAATACCGCGTTGTTCATCAATTTGTACAAATTTTTTTCAAAATCGTTTGTCGCGCTTGTTGTAAACCGTGTATTGAGTTCGTTGTAATCGCGGAGCCAGGGGGATTGAGCGAATTGAAGCACGCGGTGTATCTTTGTAATACGAAGACCGTGACGCGTGCACTGCTGCAGGTTGCGATAATGGATAATCTAATGTTGCTTATCTTATACCGTCGCGAGTAGCCTGTCTCGTCTGCTGCCTGATGGTTTGGCATTCGTCAGGCAGAACGGTAGATCAGCATGAACGTTGTGCAGACGTTGCGGATATTCCAGATCTACCTGGAGAAAGTATCCCGTGGGCGAATCGACAGCGATTGAAGACAAAATTTGCAACATCTTCGACCCATTGAAGATCAGCGTATGGCAGGGGTTGACACATTGCCCATCCATACAAATTGTTTACGTCACAGTACATCAAGTACAATGACTTTTTCGATGCGTCGTAAGATGGCATGTACTTGTTATTGACATGTGCGTATCTTCCGGAACATTGACTTAAACCCCCGCATATACCGCGTTCGATAAACATGATCATATCGACGTCGGTGAGCAATTTAAATGTAATTTTGTTATGTTTTAGCATGGCATCCGACGTGAAATCAGGTTATGTATAATAACGTGCTGCATCTAATCCATAACTCTTGATACAACTTTCGCGAAAATTTTCCAAAATATCTGCCAATAACAAGACATCTGTTTTCAAATACAAGTCGCTGTAGTCGCCCAAGGTTCTAATGCCGAAACGCTGCCAGACAGACTGGGCGTGTGGGTAGTCGATCTCGGATACAGTCTCACCCGTTAACGAACTGTAGAATGATTTGCGTGGTGGTAAGCATGGGTCCTGCCGCTTGTTCGCGCAAGCAAGGTATTCATATGGAAAGACACCCTTTCGTGTGAATAAATTGAAATCCTCAATAGATAATGTTTGAAATTGCGGCTGTAAAATTTTTAATTTATCTGCGCTAAGAAAAGATGTGAATTTGTCGAGACTGGTATTTAGAAATTTATACGAATTGATGAATCGGAATTTAATACATTTTCGCGAGTCTGATTCTTCAGCAGTATCTTCGACATTTTTTGTGAATGAAAGATACTTTTCTTTAGTTATGGGCAATACGTCAACGTGACCATCGAATGCGGTAGCTATTTCCTCGATAATGAAATGTGAATCGTAGCCGGATAAATTGTGAAAAACTATGGGGATGTAAAACGCGTTTTTAGAATGTAACTTGCACTGCGAATGTGCTGGACCTCTAAACCGTCCAGATAGATGGCAATGATCGCGCACTCGCATATCGCCAGCCTCGAATGATTCTTCGCAAATATGGCAATGTGTTGCATTGCGAAATGCCGTCCACTGTTCGCTAGTTAAATCCAGCATAGGAACATTATTGGCCAGAATGCGCTCAGCAAAGTCTGCAAAATTTTTTAGTTCTTCGACGAACCAAGAAACACAATCCGCGTCGCGGCGATATCGATTCATCGATAGCGATGTATCATATGAACAATGCATATAATATGCTATGCTGTGCACTTTGTGGTGCTGATACGTGCGCAGTTTGTAGTCCTCACCCTTCCGGCTGTTCCCCATTTTCACCAAGTTGCACTCGAGATCTGCGTATACCGTGAAGTGTAGCATTTAGGCATTTAGCAATTGAGGCATTTATCTGCTTCGCTGGGCAGCCGGATGGCGCAGTCATTCATCTCGCGACAGTCCAGCGAATGAAGCTCTAACTTCTCGGCAGATCCAAAGTAATGCATGCATCTGCAAAACCAAAAAATTTTTTATTTAATTTTTCATGGTGGATATTTCAATATTTCATAAGTTTCCATACATACCGATCACAGATGAATTTCTTTCAATTGTGCTGACTCAACTGCATGCCCACCAGCCGGGACAAGATCTTGATCCAGGCAAAGTGCCCTACATTGCTGTCCCCCTGTTCCGACATGTAGAGCAGGTTGATGTGTCGATCCCTCTTTTGGTCAGTAGGAAGCAGCGGAAAGACTTTGACCCTTTCTTCCCCTCGAAGCTGTAGACGTTGATGGAGACGCCATTCTGACGCTCAAACTTCCCAATTTATTCCAAGGACATTGGAAATGCAATGCCCTGGAGATTTAGCACCAGTGTATAATGTGGATATGAACTTGTGCGGTCAACGTTTCTTTGAGCTGGATGTAGAGCTGCGACATCTGCCCACGCGAAACACGCATTGTCCTCGGATCGCACGCTAATTGTTGCTTTCTTCATCAATATTTCCCGCGGCAACTTGATGTGACACCCCACGCGCAGCGGGTTGTACTTGTTCACGTTAATCGTCAGATTGAGGATTTGCGACAATGCCCATCCGCTGTCGCGGTCGTGGAATTCTTCTAGCGATGCCAGGGTGTGTTCGACGACGTATCGCTAGTACCACTCGTGCAGATCGGATATGTGGACCAGTTCGCAGTTTCGGGTGTTGGTGCTTTTACAAACATGCTTGTCACCTGCCACAAATTCACCGTTAAACACCGTGTTCACTTTGAAGTTCCGATGTTTCTTCAAAGCTCCCCGCACATGCTCCAACACAATGGTCTCCGCATCCTGAAAGAAGTTGCACGGTTCGATATAGTTCGAATTTAGCACGGCACCAGTTAATACGCGGGTATTGAACGCAGTGTCTATTTCGCGCTACAAAAGTCCTGTGCTTGAATGTCCGGCACCTTCATGCACGAAACGTCTGCGCAACGAATATTTCAGTCCTTCGAGCTGTGCGATTTGAGCAACCAATGTTTGCCGAATACCGATCGATAATCGAGAAGGTTTCACTCGGCTGCATTCTTCCAAAGATTCGATACACTCGTTGCACCGTTCTTTCCACGCGAGGTATTCTTTTTAGGAAATCAATCGTGCAGATAGATCCCGCAGTTGACGTTCTACTTGCGCGAATTTTTCCATGGTTGTAATGTCTTTTTTACCGCACAACACGTTGCAACGATTGGAAGCTTTGTGCAGTTTAGAGCGCATATTTATACCCACACTACGATTTGCTCCCTCTGGCTATCTCTTTCTGCATGTCTCCTTCCTCCAATAGATTGCATGCAAAAAAGCAGGGTAGTGTGGGATTTTTATCCACTAAAACCCTACGGCCACCCCCCGGGGGATTACCCTATGGAGGTGTCGGCGTGTCTTTTGAAGATTTTCCCACGTTAAAAAAACCTTAATTGTATTTATCCATTTGAAAGAATTAATAATGAACGTTACTACCATTACCTTGCTTCTCACTGTTCATACAGTGTGGAAAAAGTAAAGTGTGAAAAAATATATAGATACAGGCGGAATCGAACTCACGACCACAAACAACGCCACGCACACGTCTTACCGAACGCTCCACGACATATTCTTAAAATCACGTTAGCTTTTATGCTTTATACGAGCACTATGAAATGTCGAAAAATTTACATGTAAATATCTCTATTATTAAGGCCCATTGGCTGAAATGCTCGGACACCTATTTACTTATTTTCGACATAGATCCATCGTGCCAAGGCTCATCAAAATCGAGGTCTATTACATGGTGTCCTCCCCTTTAATAAAAGAAGTATAAAATATATAGATATATACATATATACTAACACGTATAAAATACAATTTTGGCCATTCTACGCTATATACATATATTAGATATTCGTAAATAGATAAATGGTATGAACAAAAGAAAGAAAGAAACGCTTACAATGCAACGTAATACATATGTACATGCAAACATACAAACATACGATACAACGGGATTCTCGTGGCGCTCGAGGGACTCGTCGGGCTCAAGCTCGAGGCGCTCGTGGGTCTTGAGCTCGGGGATTCGACAATGTCCCCACGGAAGGGTGCTGACCCGATCGGCTAAAATACACCGCTTGTCGTCGAACGGACTGATAGCGTTCTTTTCCTCACTCACGGAATACACCTCGTGCTGCTAAGAGCGTATATTGTTCTGCCGAACCGCTTGCTCGGCGAGATCGTGAAGATAACGAATGTTATCGTCGAATTGCATATCATTCGCGACCACGTGTCTCCGCACACCCGTCACTTTTTTAGTATTACTCAAAATCGCTTCGCGATCAGCACTTCCGCGCCGTAACGACCGTCCCACCGCGTCACCAGTCGCACGTCTACACGATTTCGCACATTCTCCATTGTTTTCCCGTACACCGCGTTATTCATTAATTTATAAAGTCTTCTGAAATTCACTAGTGGTTCGCTTCCCCAAACAGGTGTTCAATTGGATATAGTCGCGCAACCGATGCGACTGATCGAATCATAACACCCGGTGAAGTTGTGTCACGCGTAATCCGTGTCACACGCACTGTTTCAGGTAGTGATAGTGGATGACGTATCGCTCCTTATCGTCGAGCGTGGCAAGCAGCTTGGTCTGTTTTCCTTCTGGCGCGTGCTCGCGCACCGGGCAGAATGGAAAGTCGGCGTGCGCGTTGTGAATCACCTTGGGATATTCAATGTTGACCTCCGACGCGGCGCTATCGTTCAGTCGGTTATAGAAAGCTTCGCGGGACGGTAAACACGTATCGTTCACTTTGGTGTATGACGTCACGTAGTCGTACGGGAAGACGCCTTTCCTGGTCAGGAGATTGAAATGATGATCGGGCAGGTGTTGGAACTCGCGTCGTAGAATCGCGAGTCGTTATTTGCCAAGGTACGAAGCGAGTTTCTCCCGACTAGCGGTCAAGAACTTCAGCGAATCGACGAATCGAAACTTCAATCCCCTCTTCCAATCTTTGTTCTCGGCGTCGATTCCCTTGACGTGTTTGGTGAACGATATGTACCGCTCCTTTGTCACCGGAAGCCGGTCGATCTGTCCCTCGAACGCGGACGCCAACTCATTAATTACGAAATGCGCGTCGTAGCCTGATAGATTATGAAACACTACCGGTATCGTGTACGATCGTTGGAACTGCAAGTTATAAGACACGTGGGCCGTACCTCGGTACTCGCCCGTCGAATGACAATGGTCGCGCACTTTTTTATCCTTGTCGACGGAAAGCCGTCCACACGCGTGACACACGATCGCGTCGTTAAAACTGCGCCACTGTTTACTCGTCAACGAGTTCATGGGTTTCGCATTCCGCAACCACGAATACGCAATGTCCGCAAAGTCACGCAGTTCTTGCACGAACCATTTCACGCTCTCGGAGTCGTGATGATACGCGCGATAACGGCACAGAGTCGGGTCGGTGGAACAATGAATGTAATATCTCACGCTGTACACTCTGTGTTGCTGGTACGTGTACGTACAACTCCGCTTCGCAGGCTCGACATCCTCCAGCATGCACTCGAAGTCCGCGTACGGCAATTCGACTGCACACTCATTCAGACGTTGACAGTCCACGTTATGTTTGGTCAATCGCTCGGACGAGTAGAAGTAACTCAGGCATCTCCAACAATAACATCAGTAATAATAAAGCATAAGAATAAATAATATATCGATCGAAATATTCCGAATTTGACTCACCTTTCGCAAACGAATACTTGACACTTGTGATTGATGAGCTGCTTCGAATTCAGCCTCGAACGGCTGCGAATGCATGCGAAATAACTGTAGTATACACGCTGAGCGGGTCGATGAGGAGATCGATGCGCGTTTGTTATGTATACACGTCGAGCGAGACGCCGTGCCGAACGGTAGTCAGCGATACGCTTCGCACGAGGCAACTAGTGAAGCTACCAGTAATAATAATAATAATAAAACGCCTTTATTCTTTTGTAATATACAATACAGACGCAGTAGAGTTAGAAACGCAAATATAGAATGGGCGAGGCTCCGCGTGGCTATTATTATGCCTAACCCGAAAACGAATCGGAAAAGTGAAGAGAACAAGAGTAGGGGGGGGGGGAAGAGTATCAACATAAGACATTATAGGGACTCAGCAGTAGGTCACATCAGCCCGGTTCGAACTATGCAATGTGTGGATTACTAAGAAGAAATGTTTTAGTTGCATTTTTGAAAGAGTGTAGAGTGGGAAATGAGCGGATAGCATCGGGAAGAAGATTATAGAAATGAGATGCTGCAAAGGAAAATGAGCCAGAGAATTTAGCGGAGTGGAAAGTAGGAGTGGAAAGACTGCATTCCCTTCTGGTATGGCAGGAGTTGGAGGAGTGGAATTCGGCATTGTAAGGGATTAGGTCACGAAGGTAAAGAGATGTTTGCGTGGAGAGGACTTTATACAGGGTGTCCCAGAATTGAGGGACATCCCGGAACAAGCAATATCCTGATGCAAAACGACATCGAAAAGTCCTTAACCATTTTGGGATCCGGGGTTTCGTTTTCGAGATATTAAGAAAAAACCCCGACCAATCAGAGCGCGAGCCTTCCGCTGGAGCTCCCGCGCTACGACTACGAACAAGCAAGACGGCATGCATCGAAGAAAATTGCGTAGAATGACAATTGAAAAAGACGTAACAAAAAAATTTAACCTTTTGCCATGGTTTGTTTACCATTTAAAGTGAATAATGAATAAAGGATAAATGAATGAAAATCATGTGTAACGTAAAAAGACGAATACACAGTTGTTTTTTTTTTAGAAGAATCGAAAATAATAATTATTTGGAGTGAGAGGATAAGGAACACGTAAATTTCCTTTTTTAATAACGTACAAACGAAAAGGTAATGCAACAGAGAACGAACGAAAAGTGATCGTAGTTGGTTATTATAAAAATCCGTAGTTCAATAACGGCCAACACTGTTGTTGATAATGAACAGGTCCATGTAAAAACTGCGAAGAAAAATTTACGTACGGAAATTTTGAGAATTATCGCCGGAAATAGGCCATAGCCTGCGTTAAATTTAAAAAATAATAGTCGCCAATAATGTAACTAAAACTCACCCTTTCGGAAATTCACCTGCAGCTTGAAAACCTGTGTCACTAGGTCACTGAACCGATCCTGGTCATCGACAGACGCGCGGAGTGCACAGCTGATCTCAGGTACACGCCACCATCCAAAGTTAAGGGTCGCAACGTCAAGTGCGTCCGGGTTAATGTACCAAATATTCACTTCACTGCACGCCTAATAACACTGATCACTTAATTTATTTTTCATGGAACGTGTTGTTCCTACGTTATAAAAATTAGTGGAAATGAATTTTTACTTGGCGTTTGGAGCCGTGGGTATTCCCGCGTAAATTCTCACACTGCAGCACTTGCGTCCCCGTTGTTCGTGGGGTACACCCAGAACATCGCGTAATACTCTTGAGCAGAGAACATTTCTGCGACGTGATTGCTTGCTGACTGACAAGATTTTTTCCAAGCGACTTCTTCTACCCCCAAATAGTTTCTCTCGTTCCGTTATGAGTTGACCCCCACAAGGCCAAGAGGCTTCAGGTAAAAAGAAGCCAGCACATTTTTGAAACACACATGCTTCGCAGAAGTGCAACGAACGGACTATCGTGCACTTTTACAAAAGTCCGCGTTCCGTCCTTTTACTGCCAATGTACCCATTACTTCGAGGTAGGCAGCAGACACCACGTGTTTCGGTTCGAAAGGGTCTGAAGAGAAGAGAAACGGAAAGTCTTCGAGTTGCTATAAAGAAAAAAATCCAGTTTCCTGTTTCCCTTTTCCGATACCCCGAGTTCACGTCTGCTACGAGGCGGAACCAACTAAGCCATAAATTACCCAAAACTGCGCGTAGTCCCGCCTGCTTCGTCCTACCTTCAAATTAAAGACGGATCCCTTATCTCTCGAGTAAAAACACGCGCTCGAAATTCAAAACAACAGCACGTGTCGACGTATTCCGTGCGAGAGACGGTGGGCTTGAAGTCCGATTGGCCCTAATCTAACCAATCTGCCCTGCATCTCTCCCAAACGGCCACTGTCCTGAAGAGGCCCACCTTCTCTCGCCACTGTCCTGTCCTCCCCAAGGCCCACCTTCTCTCGCACGGAATACGTCAACGCATGCTTTTGTTTTGAAATTCGAGCGCGTGTTTAGACACGAGAGATAAGCAGGCCCGATTGGTTAGTTTAGGACCAATCGAACTTCAAGCCCACCTTCTCTCGCATGGAATACGTCAACGCGTATTGTCCCTGAATTGAGGGACAATCCGGGACATGCATTATCCTGATGCTAGAAGACATCGAAAAGTCCGTTACCGTTTCACTTGAAGATCGCGATTGTAAAAATCCGAAAAAGTACTACCACATTCGCTGATATGCTTTCTGTAAATTAAGTTTATTTCTAGAGTAATGCAGCTGATATTAACCTCGCAGTAAGCTGTTAAAGACAATGGTGCGCCCCGTCTCAGGTAAAGCAACCGCGCGCGATTACAGTCAGCTGACCGTACCGCTACCACCCCATGTTTCTTCAGCGAGGTCAAAAAACAGGTCGACAGAAGAATTGCAGGAGAATTTTACTAACCCACTCTTGGCCAATGACACTGTTTTTATAATAATTAGATTTGTAAGTTCCAGCTTGTCTTTATCTTGATTATTTGTTAAAAAAGTGTCATTGCTCAATGGAAACCACGAGAAGGTGGTGGGCTTTTCCCATCAGGAGAGGATAAGGATGTGTCAGAAGGATGGCATGGATGAGAGTCAAATGACGGGGTTAACGATTGGAAGTAAGAAGGCCCGGTCATAAATTTTAAACATCAGTGACCGGCCATGTGCTTTAATTCTTTCGATTGCCAGACTTTCCACGTTTCTGTATTACTTCTTCGACATTGTTTCTGACCAATCGTAAAAACTAACTGCGTTGATCGTCAACGTGGTCTAAAGAAGGTCGCGGTTTATGACCGTATTGTTCCCTGAGTCGACGGTCGAGAACAGTGCGCTCCGGTCACTATGTTGTCCCACCCGATAATGAAGCAGTATACCGATTAACCCCTTAGTAAACGAAATGAGTTTTACGAACGAAACGAAGGGCGGAGAGGATAGAAACGAAACGCACTGTCAATAGCACCCCCGTGGTACTTTTCCGGACTTAGCCTCATAATAAATTTTATAACGAAATGATCATAACGTTTTCGCCTAACCGACACCTTTCCTTCGCCTGTCTATCCCTTCCACAGCCAATCTCTTTTCCAAATATTGAAATGACCAATAATGTACCTACCTTCGAGGACGTTGTGGGGGCACGACTGCTAATACCTGACATGGGACAGTCAGAATTGTTTCTGGAGCGAAAGCGAACGGATTTTAACAGACCTATCATCATACATTTGGCAGACAATGTATACCAACGAAGAGTATTACGATATGCTCGTAATGTACGAGAGCTGTGACACCAACATCGTGGCTGCTGTACGCGCATACAATGAGAAGTATCCCAATCGGCGTTCAATAACCAGAAAAATAATGACGAGGTTGATATGGAACGTAAGAAGGACTGGTCAATTTCGTTCTGATAACAGTACGAGGGGAAGAACAAGAAGCAACGAGTCCGTGGAAAATGAGGAAGCAGTGATCGATTTCGTGGAAGAAAATCCAACTATAAGTGTGCGTGACATTGAAAGAAGATCAGGATTACCGAAATCGACGGCACATCGAATTTTACAAGAAGAAGGATTGTATCCAAACCACTTGCGTCGGGTACAAGCACTACTGCCTCGCGACATGCCAGTTCGATTGACGTTTTGTCAATGGCTCTTGAACGAGTATGAACAAAATCCAGACATCTTAAAAAGGATTCTGTGGACAGACGAAAGTACGTTCACGCGAGAAGGTGTTTTTAACACAAGAAATTCACACGTGTGGAGTTATGATAATCCACATGCAACCACCATCAGAAGTTTTCAAACTCAGTGGACCCTCAACGTTTAGGCTGGAATAATTGGTGATCACATTTTGGGCCCTTTCTATCTACCAGTAAGATTGACAGGTGAAGTGTATTTGAATTTTTTACAGAACGATGTGCCGATTCTTTTGGAAGATGTTGCATTGAATATGCGGCGGAACATGTGGTACCAGCAAGACGGAGCTGGACCACACTTTGCGAATATTGTGAAGGACTTTTTAAATAATTCCTACGCGGGTGATTGGATAGGCCATGCAGGTTCAATAAATTGGCCACCACGATCTCCAGATCTTACTTCCTTGGACTTCTTCCTCTGGGGGTATGTAAAACAAAAGGTCTACTCCAGTGAAATTGATACCGTAGAAACGTTACGACAACGGATAATTGCGGCATTTGAAGCTGTTAAAGAACAAGGGGTGTGCGAGAATGTTCGCAATTCCTCCATCAGAAGGCTCCAAAAGTGCGTAGAGACAGAGGGAGACCTGTTTGAACATTTATTGTGAGTAGTGTAGTGCAACAGAGTGTACATTAATAATGCCAGTGAGTGAGTGATTGAGTAAATGAGTGAGTGAGTGAGTCAGTGATTGCTTGTTTTTAGTGAAGTGAGTAACATACACTAACAAGGGAAGATCCCGAACCCGAAAATTCAAAAAATTCTGAAACTTTGTGGATATGTAGGGGATTTCCTTCTGATTACAACGCAATTTTTTTTGCTGCCCAAAATCACTGTAAGGGGGTGAAATTAACCCCTGAAGATTCGGCTATTTTTCGATTTTATTTTGTAACACACAATCTGTAAGAGATAGAAATAAAGTTTCAAGACAAAAGTTACTTCTTTTAATTAGATCTATCAAATCGCAAAGGTTTTATCAATTGTTTGAACAATTAGAAAAAAGTTATAAACAAAAATATGAATAATGTTTTCTAAAATTCGGGTTTTCACGTGAAATCTGAACTGGATGTTTAAATAATTATGAAACAGCATAATCCATATTTTTTTTCCATACAATTTCAACTATTATTGTATCGCGGAACTGTGCTCCGCGACAATCGAAAAACTTTTGGATCCCATTGTAACGTACCTTAAGCTGCACGACGAGCAATGTTTTTCTAACTTTTATTAGGAAATAATACGCGACGCGTAGTAAGAAAGTAAGATAATTCATATACTTTTGTCTCTAATTACACAGGGGGAAATTATATCAGGTGGAAATAGAGGAGAAGAAGGGAACTGTTAGATATAACTTATCCTTATTAGAACATTTTATTTTTAACATAATTATCGAACTTTTCTCTTATTTGCTTACCAAACAAGCGAGACAATGCAGGCGTTTAATAAGCGATTTAAGTATAGTTAGGTAACCTTGAAAACACTTGTGTGATGTGAATATATACCTACTTTTGTCTCCCATCAAAGTATTATCTCATGTCTATTGTTCTCTCGAGCATTAATAATGAGAATACATATATTAGTATTCTTATCGGATGATACATTATTTGCAAGGAAAATAAAGATGATCAATTTTAGTAAGACATATCACTGTCAAAACATGTTTTCTTCAGACGTGATAAAGTAAGATACATACACATATGCCATATGTATACGTATAAGATAGGTATTATCAGTTCTATAGGTTTGTCCTGACGATAAAAGTAATAAATGCTTCGACTCGTTATTATTGTCAGTAGTATCGAAGGCATTTGAAGAGTAAAGACTCATTAACAATAAGAAATACTAGTTAATTGTAGTTTAAGTATAGATGTTAACAGTAAATGTACGTTGATTCTGTGTAACAAACGTGTAGTGTTGAAAATGGTTCCCATACATCCTGCAAATGTAATTCGTTTACTTATGACAACATTCCTAATTGAGAATAATAATGAGACGCCTATTAATAATAGAGAAATGGAGTTACACGACATAATAAAAGACATGCTTATTAAATCGCAAGAAGACACATCATTTTCAATGGAAGCTGATGTTACATTAGAATTTTTGGAACCGTTTAGACCACATTCTGTAGAATTTGTGGATGATATATATGTACCTACACGCGAAGAACTTTTAGAACCGATAGAGTTCGAAGAAGAGCAGTGTATACCAGAAGAAGGAGGTATTGTGACTTTAGAATATAAAACAGAGGCTGTTGCATTTTGGAAAAGTGGTAAGAAGAGACGGCTTTCTTTACAATCTGTCCAACATAAATTTCGAAAAGTTTCATCCGTATATCAATTGTATAGGTGAGTGGTAAAGGATGTACTGTTATGTTAAGGTGCTTCGTATCTATTTGTTTCATATCTATGCAAAATTGCCTTGTTTTCATTAGATGGGAAGAAACGGTGAACAGGGGAGGGACACGTCGGGAAAAATTGTTACAAATTTCTGAATATGTGTATAATAAGTTTGTTGACGGGATTGAAACTCATGCCATTATTCATGATTTGGACCTTGGAAGATGGGCCTTACAAGCTAATGAAGAGACAGGGTTGGAAAATTTTAAAGCATCTTGACATTGGATCTGGAATTTTAAGAGAACGTATAAAATAGTTTCAAGAAAAGTGAACAAATTTATTACCAGATCATACGGTACAGATACCACGCAATTAAATGAAATTGCCTCGACTTTTGTGAATAATGTAAAACCTCGTATTAGAGATATCAGAACAAACAATACATTCAATGCTGATGAAAGCGGATTCAATCTAGAATTACATTCGGGCCGTACTTTAGCTGAACAAGGAACCAAAAGTGTTACAGCACTCGTACAATCTATATCCGCTACTACACATAGCTATACTATATTCCCCACAATATCAGCTTCTGGGAAACTATTCTCTCCGCTATTTATTGTTCTGCAGGAAAAGGGTGGTAATTTTGGTCCACGTGTACAACAATCTTTGTTTCGACCGTGGAATGTTTATATACAGGCGTCCACATCTGGAAAGTTAACAGGTGAACTGGTTATGGAATGGTTAACAAACGTATATCTACCACATGCGGGATCTCGAAGCGTTTTGTTATTGGATTCGTGGACTGGTCACTGTCCATCTACATTACGAAACGGTATACCAGCTAATCAACATGTGGAAATATTCACAATACCGTAAAAAAACTACAGGAATGATACAACCGCTTGATGTATATGGTTTCCGGATATGGAAAAGCTTTGTACGAAAATTTTCCGACCTTGTATTATTGTTTAATTACGATGTGCAGCTAAATGCAAGGAATAATGTCATTAAATTACAGTCTCTTATTCATAATCAACTTTCATCACCAAAGTATCACGATGTGTTTGCTTACGCATGATATAAAAGTGGATATATTGTTGAGAAACCAAATCAGTTTGAAAATCCAGTAGATTTTGCTTTTTCACTACAAGATTTCATACATCCACCTCGTTGTTCCATATGTGGCAATTATGCTATCATACGATGTGCGTGGTGTAAGCAATATTAATGTTTTCAACATTTTTTTGAAGAGTTTCATCACCATGAAGAATAATTCATAATCACACAAGTGTTTTCAAGGTTACCTAACTATACTTAAATCGCTTATTAAACGCCTGCATTGTCTCGCTTGTTTGGTAAGCAAATAAGAGAAAAGTTCGATAATTATGTTAAAAATAAAATGTTCTAATAAGGATAAGTTATATCTAACAGTTCCCTTCTTCTCCTCTATTTCCACCTGATATAATTTCCCCCTGTGTAATTAGAGACAAAAGTATATGAATTATCTTACTTTCTTACTACGCGTCGCGTATTATTTCCTAATAAAAGTTAGAAAAACATTGCTCGTCGTGCAGCTTAAGGTACGTTACAATGGGATCCAAAAGTTTTTCGATTGTCGCGGAGCACAGTTCCGCGATACAATAATAGTTGAAATTGTATGGAAAAAAAATATGGATTATGCTGTTTCATAATTATTTCAACATCCAGTTCAGATTTCACGTGAAAACCCGAATTTTAGAAAACATTATTCATATTTTTGTTCATAACTTTTTTCTAATTGTTCAAACAATTGATAAAACCTTTGCGATTTGATAGATCTAATTAAAAGAAGTAACTTTTGTCTTGAAACTTTATTTCTATCTCTTACAGATTGTGTGTTACAAAATAAAATCGAAAAATAGCCGAATCTTCAGGGGTTAATTTCACCCCCTTACAGTGATTTTGGGCAGCAAAAAAAATTGCGTTGTAATCAGAAGGAAATCCCCTACATATCCACAAAGTTTCAGAATTTTTTGAATTTTCGGGTTCGGGATCTTCCCTTGTTAGAGGAAAGGGGGTGGGGAATATTGAATGGAAATACAGAGGGAGCGAGGAGGGTGAGTGGACTTTCACAGGGGAAAGGGGGAATACAGTAATAGATTATGTGATAGGGAACGAGGATACAAGGGAGAAGGTGGAAAGGTTGGAGGTAGGGGAGAGGGTGGAATCAGATCACCACCCGATGGTGGTGTGGTTAAGAGGGGAGGGGAGCGATGAAGGGAAAAGGGGGAAAGGAGGAGCGAGGGGAGGGGAGAGATGAAGGGTAAAGGGGGAAAGGAGGGGCGAGGGGAGGGGATAGAGGAGACTAGACGGAAGAGGGAAGATTGGAATTTATGAGGAAGTTTGGGAAAAGGTGTGAAGGGGAGAGGGGAGTAGGGGAGGAGTGGTGTGAGTTGCGGGAAAGGATTCAGGGCGCAATGGGTAAGACGGGGAAGGGGGAGGAGAGGGTAAAGAAGGGAGAAGAGTGGGATAAGGAGCGTAGGTATGAGAAGAGTAAGGTAAGGAGGGAGTTGAGAAAATGGAGGAGGGAAGGAGGGGATGGGAGAGAATATAAGGAGTGGAAGAGGGAGTATGGGAGGTTGTGTGAGGAAAAAAGGAAGAAGGAGGTGGAGAGTGAGTGAAGGAAGTGGAAGGAGTAAGAACGGAGGGGCAAGTGTGGAAGGTGGTGAATAGGGGAGGAAAAGGAGAGGGAGGGTTGACGAAGGAATAACAATGGGAGAATAGGACAGATATTTCAGGGGGTTGCTGGGGGGGTGGAGTGGAGGGTGAGAAGGGGTGGGGAGACGAGGAGGAGGGAGGACGGAGGCCGAGATAGGGAGGGAGGAAATTGGAAAGGTGATAAGGAACCTAAAGGATTGGAAGGCGGAAGGGGGCATGTGATTCCGAACGAGGCGTGGAAGTATGGAGGCGCGGAAGTGGAGGATTGGCTAAGGGAATTGTGTAAGAGGGTGTGGAGGGTGGAAGGTTGGCCAGAAGGGTGGAGAGAGGAGGTAGTGGTATCAGTAGTGAAGAAGGGGCTGGGGAAGAAGGTAGACGAATATAGGGGGATAACCCTAACACAGGCGGCGTACGGAGAGATTAAGTGTGGAAGTGGAGGGGAAGGGACTACTGCCACCGAGTCAAACGGGCTTTAGGAGGGGGGTGTATGGATAATGTGTATGTTTTAAATTATTTAATGAACAGGCAGGTGGGAAGAAAGGGGGGGGGGGGAAATGGTAGTGCTTTTTATAGACATGAAAACGGTGTTTGACTCGGTGGACAGGGCGGTATTTGTGGGGGCAATGAGGGGGGGTGAGGGAGGAGCTGGTGGGGATGTGCGAAGAGATCCTTAGGGAAACGACGTGTAGGGTGCGGATGGGGGATGAGGAGGGGGAGAAGTTTTAGACGGCGAGAGGGGTGAGGCAGGGGTGCCCGCTGAGTCCGAACCTTTTCACCCTGCTCACTGCGAATATGGAAGAGGAGTTAAAAAAGGGCGGATGGGGGAGTGAAGCTAGGGGGGGGGAGTCTAAGCGTCAGCGTATGCCGACGATGTGGCGGTGTTGGCGGAGGACGAGGAGGGGATGAAGGGGCTGATAGGGAAGTTGGAGAAGTACGTGGATTGGAAGGGACTACAGGTTAACGTGGAAAAAACGAAGGTGATGAGGTGTAGAAAGGGAGGGGGAGATGGAAGAGGGTGACATGGAGATGGAAGGGGAAGGAGATTGAGGAGGTGAGGAGTTTCAAATATTTGGGGTACACGGTGATGGGGAACGGGGGGCAGGGGGAGTATGTGGGGGAGAGTGTGAAAAAAGGGGTGGCGGTGATGGGGAAGGCATGGGGTATTGGGAAAAGGCTGTTTGGGGAAGATTGGGAAAGGAGGTTATGGTTTTTTGATAAGCTGGTGTGGCCGGTGGTGAGTTACGGATCGGAGGTGTGGGGGTGGAGGGAAAGGGAGAAGGTGGAACGAATGCAGGACAGGTTTTTGAAGTGGGGGCTGGGGGTGGAAAGAGATACGCCGGGTTATTTGGTGAGGGAGGAGGTACAAAGGGGAATGATGAAGGGAAGGGCAGGGATGAGGACGTGGGGGTTTGAAAGAAAGTTGGAAGAGGGGCAAGGAAGAGCTGGCGAGGAGATGCTGGGAAGAAATGAAGGGGAGGTTCAGGAGGGGATAGGTTTTGGAGGGGTGGGAAGAAGAAAGGAAAGAGTTTTACGAGGAAAGGGGCTGGACGTTAGAGGAGATGGAAGGGATAAGGGAAAGGGGGGACTAAGAGGAGAGGAGTTAGTGAGCAGGGAAAGGAAATTGCAGGAAGAGGAGAGGTGGAGAAGGATAGGGGAATTAAAATCCAACAAATGGTATGGTAGGATGAAGGGGGAAGGGTTGCCGGGGTATTTGAAGAAGGGATGGGGAGAAAGTAGATGGAGAAGGGTAGCAAGGTTCAGGTTGGGCAATGAAATGAGGGGGGGAGGTACTGGGAGGAGGAGGAAAAAAGGAGGTGTAGGGTGTGTAGAGGGGGGAAAACACGTGGGAGCACGTATGGGAGGTTTGTATGGGGTGGGAGAAGAGAGGGGGTGGCAGGAGATGGCAGGGGAGGTTCTGGATGATGGGGGAGGGGGAGGAATGGATGAGAAAAATTGAGGAAAGGAGAGGGGGAATGGAGGCATGAGTGAGGAGATGAGAGTGGAAGGGGAGACGAGTAGAAGCGGAGGTCCGGGAGAGAGGGGGATGTGTGCGAGCGGCGGGGATGGAGGTAGAGGGCGAGCGAGCGTTGAGGAGGAGAGGCGTAAGGAGGAAGTAGGTTAAGATAGGTTAAGCTAGGTTAAGATAGTTTAATGTAAATATAAGGTAGATTTAAGGGAAGAAGAGGATGTAAGAGGTGGAGGAAAAGGGAGATTGTAACCCCTAGGGGAATCAATAAAGTCAAATATATACAAATAGAATACAAATATAATTTAAGATTTTTTTTGCTACGAGTAACCTCTACAATATCGTTCAAGGCGCATGCTAACAGTTCACAATCTACAAGAGATTCGTCGTCGGAATATTCACTGTCACGTATTATTTTAGTAGCACGATACGTACTTAATGTTTCGCAGGCAACATTGTTCTGTTGTAGCACGTTAACAAAATTTAAAAAATTTCGACTGCACAAGATATGTAGTTTCACACAATCGAAAATACACATGGTCCATACACAGCTCAAGATTAATTAAAAATGTTACTGTGTCCGGTTTGAAATACAACGACATATTATGTAGTGTCATCTTTATAAAAAGAAAATAATAATTATGGTTGCGGCGGCGGGGATTGTGATAGTGAGGGGGTGATGGCGATGATGGCAGCGGCGGCACCGACGGTGACGGTGACGACGACGACGACGACGACGGCGATGATGATAGGAGCCCCTCGAACCTCTCGGGGAGGGGCGATGATGATCGCGGGGGCCGCGGGCGCCGCATAGCCGCCGAAAATGAGATTGGGCCCCGCAGCTCACAATCGCGCAAGATCTGTAGCCGCTGGGCCTTTAGCATTATCAGAGAAGGTGGTGGCGAGCCCTAGAACATACAAACATCGACATAATATTGATACATTAAACATAATAAACATCAATTACACAAAACAATGCAGACTATTACATACCGGTGTAGGTGGCGGCGAGTCCTGGAATCCAACAATAACTGATATAATATTAGCACGTTAAAAACGTAATAAACATCAAAATTCGCGAAACATTGCAGAGTATTAGGTACATACATACCACTGGATTATCCTGCCACATCACCCGATCAAAAGTAGAAATAATTTTCCAGTATCCCATTATGGCCGTTTTGTGTCACGGTCACGTTTGACAGACGACTGATCTTGCAGCACTCATACAATTCGTCACATGTGGATCCATATCTAAAGTTGCATACATTGCAAAGTAGGATGTCTTTGTTCTTCACCCTCTTCTTCACTGACCACCCCCTTCCTCCTTCCACTTATCTTCTTCGAATTCTTCACTGACCGTTCTCTCTTGTTGTTGCACTCATCTTCTTCGAATTTTTCACAGATCAGCCCCTTCTTCTTTACACTCAGCATTCGAGTTGGGAGTGTTTCAGTAATTATTTTGAATAAATTTATTTACATATAATGATGTAGTATTGTAAAAGAACAATTCTTATTTGATTAAGTAAAATTCATTTTTTTACCTTCTGTATCATAATTAATATAAATTGTATTAATCTCGAAATTAAAAGAGCTAAATATAAATTATTTTTTATGTGGTATAATAATTATAAATATAAAATTAGAGGTGACATATTATTCGATTTTATTGATATCTAGTTTTTAAATGAATTTATTCACCTGTTTATCAAAAAACATGACCTTTTTTGTTTAATAATTTAAAGTCTGCTCTGCCCAAATGAATTATTTTTAAATGACTGCAGTATATTGACTATACAAAGGTAACATAATAATTAGTCCTTTTATTAAAGGCTTGAATGAACGAGTTGATGAAATATTTCCTGTCTCTAGATTAATCTGTTAATTTAAATTTGAAGTAAAAAAGCTTAGATTTTTCTATGGGACGAGAAGACTCTGTAGAATTTTATAATTTATTTTAAGAATAAGTTTTAGTAAAATAAATTATTTTATTGGGAGGATATTAATATTTATTTAACATTAAAAAAATGTATCCAATTATTTTCGTTTCAAAAGATAGTTTATTAAAAATTGTTAGATTTAATTACCTTAAGGATAACAGCGTAATATCTTTGGAGAGATCATATTTATGAAGATGATTGCGACCTCGATGTTGAATTAAGATATAATTTAAATGTAGGACTTTAAATTTTAAGTCTGTTCGACTTTTAATACCTTACATGATTTGAATTCAGATCGGCGTGAGCCAGATCGGTTTCTATCTATATTTATCGAATAAATTTTTGTACGAAAGGACTTAATTTATAAATTATTTTTCTGCTATATTCAATAAAAATAGGAATACGGATAAGTAAACGGAGAAATAATATGTTTTAATTAATTTATTTAAAATTAAAAGAATATAAAAATAGAATATAAATACAATATAATTTAACTTTTTTTTGCTACGAGCATCATCTACAATATCGTTGATGATGCATGCTAACAGTTCACAATCTACAAGATAATCCGCGTCGTGATATTGACTATCACTTATGATTTTAGCAGCACGACGCGTATCTAATGTTTCGCAGGCAACACCGCACTGTTGTAGCACGTTAACAAAATTTAAAATTTTCGTCCGCACAAGATGTGCAATTTCATACACCCGCGAATACACATGGTCCATACACAGCTCAAGATAAAATAAAAAGTTCACAGTTTCTAATTTTAAATACAAAGACTTATTATGTAGCATCATCTTCACAATTCGGGTATCGCGCATCTTGCAAAATTCCACCACCAATTCGCCAATCTATAGCGGCGCTGATCCAGTTAATTGTGTGCATTCTTCGATGTTTGTGCGTTTTACAACTAGTACGCCCCATGTTGAAATCGACAATATGAGATTATTGCCGCGATTTTCGCCAAGAACAATTTCCACAAGCGCTATAGGTTGTACGCTGATTCCGATTTCCAAATATTTGCAAACCATGGTTGTTAATGCATATATTCTGACAATGACATGTAGTCTAAGAGAACAATCAAAGCTATGAAATTATCCGTTCGTATCAGGAATAAACATAAAAATTTCAAGAGGTTATGAAAATTAAGCCTTCCCTGTTACACACCATCACCTCGCACGTAGCTCGTCCAAAAGCTGAGCCAGCCATATTGGCTACCCCGGCCACAGCTGCACCCGTCGAATTCTGAACCGCGGGGCCCGAAGTATCAGCGGCGAAGAAGGTGGCGAGCCCTAGAACATGCAAACATTGATATAACACTGATATATTAAGCACAATAAACATCAAACGCACAAAACAATGCAAAGTATTACATACCGACGGAGACGGCGACGATGATGGCTGCGGCGTCGGCTCCGGCGAAGACGGCGGCATCGGCTTGAGCGAAGCCGGCGGCGACGGTGTAGGGGGCGGCGAGTCCTAGAACCCAACAATTAGTAATATATATTATCACATTAAACGCAATAATCTATCCAACGTGTATCAAAACACTCTGAACGTGTATTGTGCCACTCTGAACGTATATTGAAAATCTATGGTATCAAACTGGTAGTATATACGTTCAATATACGTTCAGAGTGGCACGATACACGTTCAGAGTGGTTCGATAGACGTTCAATACATGTTCAGAGTGCTTCGAGTGGCGTTGAAAGTGGTACGATAGACGTTCGATACATGTTTAAAGTGGTTCGAGTGGCGTTGAAAGTGGTACGATAGACGTTCGATATATGTTCAAAGTGGTACCACAGACGTTTAATAGTCGTTCAAAGTGGTTCGATAGATGTTCAATATTAATTCAAGTGGCATGGTCTAGTCGAATGCTGAGTGCAAAGACGATGGGGAAGGGATTCGGTCCAATCAAATGATGAGTACAAAGAAGGAGAGGATGATCTGTGAAGAATTCGAAGAAGTTGAGTGCAAAAAAAAGGGAGAGGATGGCCGGTGAAGAATTCGAAGAAGATGAGTGCAAAAAAAGAGAGGATGGCCGGTGAAGAATTCGAAGAAGATGAGTGCAAGGAGGAAGGGGATGGTCAGTGGAGAAGAATGTGAAGAACAAAGGCATCCCACTTTGCAACGTAAGCAACTTTAGGCATGGATCCACATGTGACAAATTGTATGAACGCTGCGAAACCAGTTGTCTCTCAATCGTTGTGCCAGCAGCTATCTCAAATCGGACTATTGCGCATCGCCCCGGGGTACGACCAGTCGCTATGACGGAATAATCAGGAGGTATGTACCTAATACTCTGCAATGTTTCGCGAATTTTGACGCTTATTGCGTTTAATGTTATAATATATATTGCTAATTGTTGGGTTCTAGGACTCGCCACCCTCTACACCGTCGCCGCCGGCTTCGCTCGAGCCAATGCCGCCGTCTTCGCCGGAGCCGACGCCGCAGCCATCACCGTCTCCATCGGTATGTAATACTTTGCATTGTTTTGTGCGTTTGATGTTTATTGTGCTTAATATATCAGTGTTATATCAATGTTTGCATGTTCTTGGGCTCGCCACCTTCTTCGCCGCCGATACTTCGGGCCCCGCGGTTCAGAATTCGACGGGTGCAGCTGTGGCCGGGGTAGCCAATATGGCTGGCTCAGCTTTTGGACAAGCTACGTGCAAGGTGATGGTATGTAACAGGGAAGGCTTAATTTTCATAACCTCTTGAAATTTTTATGTTTATTCCTGATACGAACGGATAATTTCATAGCTTTGATTGTTCTCTTAGACTACATGTCATTGTCAGAATATATGCATTAACAACCATGGTCTGCAAATATTTGGAAATCGGAATCAGCGTACAACCTATAGCGCTTGTGGAAATTGTTCTTGGCGAAAATCGCGGCAATAATCTCATATTGTCGATTTCAACATGGGGCGTACTAGTTGTAAAACGCACAAACATCGAAGAATGCACACAATTAACTGGATCAGCGCCGCTATAGATTGGCGAATTGGTGGTGGAATTTTGCAAGATGCGCGATACCCGAATTGTGAAGATGATGCTACATAATAAGTCTTTGTATTTAAAATTAGAAATTGTGAACTTTTTATTTTATCTTGAGGTGTGTATGGACCATGTGTATTTGCGGGTGTATGAAATTGCACATCTTGTGCGGACGAAAATTTTAAATTTTGTTAACTTGCTACAACAGAGCGGTGTTGCCTGCGAAACATTAGATACGTATCGTGTTGCTAACATCATACGTGATAGTGAATATCACGACACGGATTATCTTGTAGATTGTGAACTGTTAGCATGCGCCATCAATGATATTGTAGATGATGCTCGTAGGAAAAAATATTAAATTACATTTGTATTCTATTTTTATATTCTTTTAATTTTAAAATAAATTTCTTAAACATATTATTTCTCCATTTTATTTACCCGTCATTCTCCTTCTCGCTCCATCAATTTCTGCTGACGCAGCATAATTCTAAGATTTAACGTTTCTGCATGTTTAATATTTCGTTCGCGCCGTGAAAATGACGTCATCTCACACAGCTGTCCCAGGGGGCTTAATTTACGCGAGATCGCGCGATGCGCTGCTACGTTAAGATCAAAAACGTTTTGAAAAATTTCAGCTTTAGAATAAATGCGATTGTACCTCTGTGTAGTGCTGTCTCTTTCCCTCCCCAGAATTTAGCTTTAGAATAACTGTGATTGTACCAATGCTCTCTCTTTCCCGTCCCCGAAGACGTGGTGTGTAAAAACGCCGATCTTTCCCGACATCATCCAATAAAAATAAATTATTATGCGTTGATGTTTGGCAACGGCTCATGGTGTGTTTGCGCGCGTGTGACGCTCGGTATATGTACCATTGAGGAAAGACTAATGTCGGACAGCTGGCGTTGCGGGTGTTGATAAGGCGGCTGACTCGTAACGCGGAGGTCTTGGGTTCGAGCCCCGTCGCCCGAGATTCTCTTTTTTCATATATATTAATATCTTAAAATTAATATTTCCCTCCTTACCGACAGTCGGTACCACGCCCGAGAGAGTAACACATTACCTGTGGTTCCTCCTCGATGCACTTCGGTATCGGTTCGATATCGATTTGGTATCGATTGATTCGATATCTGCTCTCTCGCTATACCCCCCACCACTCCGCCATCTCTATGACGTCATCCGCTACCGCCCGTCCGCGTTGGATTTCCTCTGACTTTGAAACTCAAATTTGGATTTCAAGGTCGTGGGGAGGAGGGGGAAATCCTTAACATGACTTTGAAACGCAAATTTGCGTTAGAATCGGCATAGCTATACTACTTATATGAAACAGAAAAACTTAGAATTAAAAGGAACTAAAACTATTAATACTAAATCAACACAACCGCAACTGAACACGACCCGACGCAAGACCACTCGACTCTATCATTTGGTTGTGCAACAATTCTGCCTATCCCGCACGTCATCCTAGAAATCTTTCTTTGCAAAAAGGACGCTATCCCATCCAGCACACACGCTTTCCTTGCTCGTCCTTATGACCAAATATGGTCATAAGAAGAGTCCTCGAGGCTCAAATGTGTCGCTGGGCCTCGAACGAGTCACTGCGCCCTCTGACGTACTGGGTTTTTCCCGTCGGGCCTGCATCGTCGGGTTTCTCAATATACATTCATACCTTAACCCCTACAGCACACTTTGTTGCAGGAATGTCTTAGTTATGTTGCGGTTTAATATTTGGAACATTGCACTGAATGTTGCCGAAACGTTACAAGTAAATTGCTATGTCCGCCCCTGTGCAACATTGCAGGAGATATTTCTGCAACATTGCTTCGGTCTTTTACGGCAATAGTCGCGCAACGTTTCAGAGATTTTACAGCAATGTTCACGCAACGTTTCGGACAGCGGGCCGCGCGAGTCAGGTGAGCCAAGGTACGTGCAGTGGGGGTGGACGCACGACTGATTTACCATGTAGAGCGCATAATTACCCACCTCGCTGAAACTGTAACATACGGTACTTGCGATAGTGTATGAAAAGACACAAACGTTGCACGGCATTAAACCTGCCCACGCGTAAAAATCCACAAGGGCATATCAAGCCCCGCCCAACGGGATTCACAAGTAGAGAGGGTGAATGTCATTGCCTTTAAAAATCACCCATCCGCGAGTGTCCATGTGTTCACGCATTGCGATTGTCCCGTCTGCGAGAGTTCACTTAATTACGCATACGCATCTCGATTAGTTTACTCACGAGTGTCCATCTCTTCACGCATCGCAAGTGTCCAGAAAAATATGCTTACAGGCAGGCACAATCCTCTTCACCGGAAAACTACGCGCCCCGCGATTGTCCCTCCATCGTAATAAATTCACCGGTACATACCACTTCACACACCACGCACAGAATAAACACTAAAAAAGTGAAAAGACAAAACTAAAGAACCTAAGCTAAAGCTAAAACTAAAACTGAAACTGAAACTAAACCTAAAATTAATCTACAAAAAAACGCAGACTGCTTTCTACAATAGAGATATTTCTCGAATGTCAACACGAGCACGGGCTGCAATCGACGAGAAATATCTCTATTGTAGAAAGCAGTGTGTTTTTTAATTTAGTTATAGTTGTAGATTAATTTTAGGTTTAGTTTCAGTTTCAGTTTTAGCTTTAGCTTAGGTTTTCTTTAGATTTGTTCTCTTATTTTTTGGGGAGTTTATTCTGTGTGTGATGAAGTGAACACTCACGGACGGGACAATAGCGGTGCGTGAACAAATGGATACTCGCGTGTAACGTCCAGGTGCCGTGAGACGATTGGAGGTCGCAGGCTTCAAGCGGAGAGCAACTTCCGCTCGAATAGCAGGATAGTGGGGGTTCGTTTGGCTCCGGTTAATGATTGAAACTCAAGGCTTTAATCTTAACAATACATATTTATTTAATTAACACTTAATGCTATTTTACACCAAGTTAACATTACAAGCTAAATTATTTATAACTATTTATTTGTTTTATGCATTTATGCTTTATATATCCTATATGTCTAATTATGATATATATATATGTGTATTCTTCTGCCGTGAACGCGCATTGGGCAATAACTTATTATTTTGTGTTTTAACGCTTATTACTAGGGCAGAGGAACTACTGACTATAGGTAGAGGAACACCCTTTATATTTTCTCTTCTCTTAAGGAAATACAGTAGTTCTTCACTGAATGCTCGCAACTCGGGATCGGCGGTGAACATTTAACGTAGGGAGGGGCACTATTCTGAGCGATCGTTTCTGTGTTTTTTCTTGCCTAACGCGAGAGCGACATGGAACGAGAGCGAGTTAGAGGGAATGAAAGCGAGTGAGGAACTGTGCGAGATAGACGACGCATTCATACTTTGTCTCGCTCAGTTTTTCAGACGCCTGATACTCCGTCCTTTGCCTGGCGGTGTGAGCAGTTGTGATTTTACTGTGACACAAGGCCCGCGTCGAGCTGCTACGAAATGTGCGGACCCGTTTTCGTCTAAGTGCTGTTCAGGTCGTGGGTAAGGCTCAGCCTGGAGTCGGCCAAACAAACATCCAGAAAGGTTTGGGCCGGTTTGAAAGTAAGGAATGCGGGTGAGATTACGTTTAGCTTATATTCGCAGCCATGGGTTGTCACCCAACGGGAAAGATGGTTACTTCTCTGACTGTTCGCTCGGTCACCCCAGGCGATCCGTCTGGCATTGAGATCGCCAGCAATTATATAATAGGCGTCATCGCGAGTCAGGTCGAGACCACGGAATAGGTTGTCGTGTTCCTCAAGGAAAAGGACCCTGCAATCGCTTCTGGCGAATATTCTAACAAGAAAGAGCGAATTGTTGTTGCTGGCGCGGACTTAATGATGGTGTATTCAATGATTTTGTTTGTCAGGATGCATGGAAGGGAGATCTCCTCGAAGGGGAAGTTATCTTTAATCAGAATTGCAGTGCCGTCGCCACACACTGAGGTCGGCCTGTCTCTGCGTATGAACTTATACCTTTGAAAGTGAGTTTATGCGTAGGGTTAAGGTTTGTCTCGGAGTGGAGAACCACGTCGTGCTTGTGGTCGCGTAGGAACTGTAGGAGTTCGAGCCGTCGGCAATGCACTACAATGAAGTTGGCATTAATAGCGATAATTCTAATATTATTGACACGTTCGCAATTAACGGGCATTGAAATTATTAAAGAAGGTGTTAAAGATGAAGGCAATTCTATTTGTATTTGCCACAATTTGGAATGTGATGGTTTAGAATTGCGAGATACTATCGCGGAAATCTCTTTTTTAAAATTGGCTACCCAGCTGGTTTGGGTTGGGCCCTATTGACTACCTGATTTGGCTGATCTGGCGTCTGGGAACGTTGGCGGGAAGGGGGTCCTGAGATCTGGGATGGGAGGTGATCTGTTTGTCCTGTCTCTCAGAGGATGAGAAGATGGATGACTCGCTGTTTGTGCGTATGAGGTGTTCTTGCGAACAGTGGCGGAGATGGTATTGATATTTCTCTAAATTGGACGGGGGCGTGCGGCTTTGAGCTCCTTCTTATTGGGCAAGGCAAACTTCATAAATGGACAGCCTTTGTACGAAGCTGAATGCCCAGGCTGGTTACAATTAGCACATTTAGGTGCTAGACAATTTTCTTGAGGGGTGATGGGTCAGGATCCTGGACCGTGTGGTTGAGTGCACTTCACGCAGTGGAATTGTAAATGATAATTTTTACTGGCGTGGCCCAGTCTCTGGCAGTTTTTGTATTGACAGATGCCGAGTTTCTTAAGGTGCGCACTTTTTGGTAAGCTATGGCCTCTATTTTGAACAATTCGGAGGTTTTACTATCGCTTGACAGTTGCACAAGGTGATGACGTCGGTCAGGTGGATTTCTGTTGAAGGTGAATTTGGAGAGACTAAGGATGTTGACATTGGGGAGATCAAGGTCAAGAATTTCTTGTTTGATGTTGTCTTCGGTGAAATCCCCACGAATGCCTTGTAAGATGAGGGATGTCGATTTCAAATGTCTGGGGTATAAGTAAAATACTGAATTTTTAATTCAGGGAGCTTGGAACACACTACGTTATGGTGGTTACTGGCGCTCAGGTAGATAATATGGTTGGATTTATCGACCTCCTTAATCTGAAAAGCCGATTTCGGTACTCCCAGAGAGAAAACAATAGTAATTATGTTCTTGATATTCGCGTTAACAGTATATATCGTTGGGGAGGGGGGGGGGGGGGGGCTTGCTTATTTTGGCCCTAATATTCTCCTTTGGACTGGGTAGCGGGGCAGCCTCTTCGCCATCGGGCTCCATCTCGAAATCATCATTGAGCGGAAGGAAGCGGTTATTCTCCGGGTCTGCTACCTGTGAGTAGGAGGTGGGTCGGTGGTCGGTCTATGGGTCTTCTTTGGTGCTTCCCAAGCATCTGAGAGCGATGATTTTTTGCCCGAGGTACTTGGAGTAAGCGATGACATCGCAGGAGACGCGATCATCTCACGTTTGCGGGTCGCTTTGAGGTTCGGTTTTATGCCACTATTAGGGTTAGCGTGAATTTCTTTTAGAAAATCTTTATAATCTGTGAAGCTGCATCGAGTGCAGCTTTGGTGACTTGAAGAACTATGACCTGGAGCTGTTGATCGACAGGAGTTTTTCTTTGTTACCAGGATCCAACGAACTGCGGCACTTCGCCCCGTGGGGCGGCCGGATTGACATGGGCCTGAGAAAAAACGGGCGAGCAACTCTCGTAGAGCCACGGAGCTCGCGGAGGTTGGAGGTCCACGAAACGGGGAATTTTAGGGGGACTCGAATTCCACAACTATTACTTAAGGATGGTTTAATAACCGGGAATACTTTCGAATAGGAGACAGCGGAAACGCCAGCGAACCGTCGCTATTTAAACTTCCCCCTGCGTAACTCGCAACCGATGTTCGCAATTACCCACCACACTTCCTTGTAAACACTTTTAATTTCTAGGTACATATAGCCGGATTTACTAAAGAAGGCGCCTTGGGATCAGAGCCAGAACTTGCGATGTTGCCGCTACTCCAGGCTCGTGATTGGTGCTTCCCCCACGCGGCTCCCTATGCCTTGGCCAATGACTTTCGACTACTTACCTGTGGGCCTAGAGTAATCGATGTCTTTGTCGGGTGTATATCCTCTTCGAAAGGGCGATTCCAACGTCCTTCCCATAGAGATTTGACACATTGTCGAATCTTATTGGCGATTGTGGACGGCACGCGCCATGCAGAATGAATGGCGGATAAGTCGAGGAATACAGGCTCATAGGATTCTTATTCTATTTAGGGACATTTCACGGCAAATCCATCACTTTTTGCACTCGATGTCAGGGATATTGTTCAAACTGAAATATTAGGAGAGGGTTTCACGCATCACTTTGCTGGTTTTGAATTTGTTTAATTTTTGCGTATTTTCATGAAACCGAGCTGTATTTATGAATTTTTATCTCGGAAACTCTTTATCGTATTAAATTCATTCTTTTTTCATTTTAATCTAGAAAATACAGCCTATTCTAATACTATTTTTTTATATTGAAAAATTAATTTTGTAATTTTTAAAATTATTATCAAAGTTTTATTTCGAAGCTGCGACGGTTTTCCGTATCGTTTGCTTTCATACATTTCGACTCCTCGTTCTTTTAAACATGGCTTAAAGTATTGCTCTAAATAGGATGACACTATAAAAATTAACACCGCAGGAAGCTGTTGAAGGCGGTGGTGCGTTTCAGGTAAAAATATTTTGCTCTGTCGACATTGTTTATAGACTTTATTGAAATAATATGGGGTGCGAATTATGTGGTCAGCTGCCCGTAATAATTGAGCACGAGACGACTATATAACTGCGGCGTTAATTTTAATGGTGTCATCCTAGAGTAATACTTTTAAGCCATGTTTAAAGGAACGAATTCCTGTCGAAAATGAAATGAACATTTGTCTACAAATTTCTATCATGCAAAAATAGTTTTACAATTTCGAAGCTTTATTCTGAAAGATAAATTTTTCTTGATTAAAATAAAAGAAAATTAACTCAATACTGTTGATAGTTTTTGAGATAGAAATTCATAAGTACAGCATCTTTTCACAAACATAGGCAGAAATAGCACAATTCAAAGTCTTATATTTTGTAACCAAATTCAAAACCCGTTAAACAATGACTCAAACCTTTCCGTAATTTTACGTGATTCACATAATACATATTACATTCTGATCAAAGTCTCTAAAAATGTGATCGATTTGGGGTAGAGTGACTTGTAGATCAAGGAATCTGTTTTATCGAGCCAGTGAGAGAGATACAGTTGCGCTTGAAGATAGAAAGAGACTTCCAGTCTGCTACACAACGTGACAACGTCGCACGAAGTACAGAACGAGCATTGATTCTCTCCCGAGCCACACGCGCCGGCCTACGGGCCGCCCAGGCGCCTTCTTTAATAAATCCGACTATAACTAGTATTAATTGTTTATAAAAAAATGTGCAGTAACGCGAAATATTCTACAAAATATCATCATTCATCAAGATATTCTAATAAGGTTGTAAGATGTTCAGACCAAAAACAGACGTAAAATGGACATATTTAAGACGTCTTGTGCTATCTGGGTATCGATGACAAAAAGCACCTTTTTCAGAATTGATATTATTTTCACTTCTTTAGACTAAAGTGGAAAAATTTAAAGAAATGAATAAATTCCAAGACTACATACAACAAAACTTTAGTGGGTCAACTATGGCCCGACATTAATAAACTGCGATGTACGTACGTATTTATAAATAAGAGAAGAAAAATCACAACTTGGAAAATGATAACAGGTTTTTGGATGTAGCAAAGTTTCTGACATTTGTAAGACATTTAAATGTTGGCTTACTTTGGTTGGGCCACTGTTGTATCATCGTTGTAACTTTTTTGTAAATTAACCAACCATAGTAATTGTAGGCCCAACATTGAATATTCGTAGGCAAACTGGCGTAACTTCTTTTGCCCTAGGCTCCATTTTGGAAATTTGTAGGCAAAAACACTAACTATATCCCAACTAATTCCCAACTGTTGGCTACTCCCATACAGCACACTCTCGTTGCAGCATCTTTGCAGGATAGTTGCGGCGCAAGATGGCAACGAGCCACGCAAGGATGCCGCAACTATGCAGCAAACATTCTATGTCCGCCTGCTGCAACTTTGCACAGCAATTTCTAGGCAACTTTGCACGGCAACTTTGAGGCAATTTCTCACGGCAATTTTGAGGCAATTTCGCACGGCAATTTTGAGGCAATTGAGGTAACTTCGTTCGGCAACTGTGAGGCAACTTTGCACCCAAAATCGCGTTATTCCGGAAACGTTAAAAGTAAATGCGAGGGAAGGGAATTAAATTACAATAAACATTAACCGTTAAATATTCATATATTTATAATTCAACTCATCATCAATACAATTTATAAATCATCAATACAAATAACATTAATATTTTATTTTTTTATTTATTTTTATTTATTGTTTTAATTCTTGCCTTTCGGCGTAGGATGGCTCCCGTTTACATTTCCATTTCCTTATCTTCTACGCACATAAATACATTTATCAGTCTTATCAAATAACATTAATAACAATATATATGTTACATTCTGAAAAACAAAAAACAATTGCTCGGAAAATAAAGATTTCTTTCAATCTATATAAAAAATCAATGCTCGATACTTTTATTGTACACTGACTCTGTCAGTGCCCTAGTAGCATTTATTTGCTGGGAGTTTGTTGGGCCAATGACGTGTTATCCGTTGGCCAACGGTTGAAGTATCGCGCTATTTTTAAATGGGCCAACGATTGTAACCAACGCAGGCCCAACTGAAGGTTTCTTTCCATAGGCCCAACTGAAGGTTTTTTCTATAAGCCCAACAGTTTCTTTCCAAAAGACGTCTTACAGACGTCCAGAAGGCGTCTTGAAGAACTTCAAAAGACGTCTTAAACACGTCTTTTTCAGGCCTGGTTTAGGAAAAAAAAAAATTCCCGGTGAGGAGAATCGAACCCAAACTTTCCGCTTACGAAGCAACCGCTGTTCGCACTTACCCAACACATTTCCTTATAAACACTTCGAATTTCTAGGTACATAAGTAGTATTAATTGTTTATAAAAACTGCGCAATGAAGCGAAATATTCTACAAAATATCATCATTCGACCTTTAGACTCATTCCTTAAAATTTCACATTCGTCTCAAGACAGACGTCCTCATTACGTATTTATAAATAAGAAAAGAAAAATCACAACTTGGAATATAATAACAGGTTTTTGGATGTAGTAAATTTTCTGACGTTTGTAAGACGACATTTAATCATCGTTGTAAATTTTTTGTTAATTAACCAACCATAGTAATTGTAGGCCCAACATTGAATATTCGTTGGCAAACTGTCGTAATTTTTTGTTATATAACCAACCATAATAATTGTAGGCCCAACATTGAATATTCGTAGGCAAACTGTCGTAACTTTTTGTTAATTAACCAACCATAATAATTGTAGGCCCAACATTGAATATTCGTTGGCAAACTGTCGTAATTTTTTGTTATATAACCAACCATAATAATTGTAGGCCCAACATTGAATATTCGTTGGCAAACTGTTGTAACTTTTTTGCCGTAGGCCCTATATTGGGAATTTATAGGCAAAAACACTAACTATCTCCCAACTAATTCCCAACTGTTGGCTACTGTTGGCCAACCAAAAATGCTACTAGGGAAGTGCCTGCAATGACACTTGTACTCGCGGATCATACGATCACGCGAGTCCATTCACACCGGCGACGCGGCGTAAGTGTAACAAAAATGTTATCCGAAATAGGAACGATTAATGTAATTTTGTTAAAATTGCAATCCTACGCTACATGGAACATAATAGATTTCAGTTTATATGTACAGTGGCGGACGAAAGAAAGTTTACAACTTTTAAAATCGCATAACTTTTATAAAATTAATCCAAACTAGTTGATTTTTTTTTTTAGAAGCTACAAGGATAAGTTTGCTAAGTGACGTGTTTCGTCGTTTTGAAAAAAATGTACTTGGTCGGAATAGCAAAAAAAAATAGTAAATGTCGTTTTTAAAACTTTTTTGTGTGAGCCTGTAATGAAAATTCAAAAAACCCGTTTATAGATTGAAGTAAGTTATATACGTGCCTAAAATTTCATCAAAATCGGTTAACGTTGCTTTGAGCTATAAATGTTTAAAGATCGCAGAATAAGGTCGAAAATCGCGAAATTCACGGAAATCAGCGATTTTCGACCCCAAAATCTTTCAAAAGTCCCCATCAATCCGACTGCTGCTAAAAATTTTACAGAGGGTTGAAAATAAAAAAAAAACTGTTTTTCGCAAATATCTCGCTATCTAGCAGTTTTGCGACAAAAATTCTCTACAAAAAAGGTCATACAAGTTTTTCTGTAGGTGTAACCATTTTCATGTATGTCGGGTTACCAAGTTTCAACCCCCATAAAGTTGACAAGGGAAGATCCTGAACCCGGAAATTCAGAAAATTATGAAACTCTGGAAATATGTAGGGGAAGTCCTCCTGAGTACAACGCAATTTCGTTTGATGCCCAAATTCACTCCAAGAGGGTGTAATTCACCCCTAAACTTTTTTTTTGTTGGTATTATTACTCGCGAACTGTAGGAGATAGAAAAAAAGTGTTCAGGAAAAAGTTACTTCTTTTAATTGGGACTATCAGTTGGTAAGTTATAGGTCTTACAGTTCTTACGATTCTCGAATTATAACACAAAATCGAAAAAAAAAACGTATTTTCAGGGGTCAATTTCAGCCCCCTACAATGAATTTGGGCAACAAACAAAAAAAATTACGCAATACACACCTATATTAACTTCTGTATGTCCCCAAAGTTTTAAAAAATTTTGAATTTTCGAGGGGTTGGATCTTCGCCCGCGAGAAATAATACACTCATTTCCACACCACCCCGGAGGTAGAGTACCTGAGCGCGGTTTTTTTAAACGTGGTGTCCCCAGTAGGCCTAATCCACGATGTTTGTTTATTAAAAATACAAAAATTACGAGTGTTCCTCATGTTCTGCGTCTGTTTCTTCAATCAGTAGGTATGTCTTCCGCTGAGAAATTAACAAGATCTACATCCTCATCATTGTCCACATTACTTTCGGTAGTTATATCAGGTGCATTGAGACATGACTGGCCATGACAAGAACCGCACACTGCTGAACAATGCAATCCACAGTTTTTGGCGCAATTGCAAAAAATTACATTTAACAGAATGTCTGGAGCAAGCGGTAACAAAGTTGGAATCGGCTCCGAATATCATTTCTCATTATCCATTCCCAAGACTCGTAATTTTTGTATTTTTAATAAACAAACATCGTGGATTAGGCCTACTGGGGACACCACGTTTAAAAAAACCGCGCTCAGGTACTCTACCTCCGGGGTGGTGTGGAAATGAGTGTATTATTTCTCGCGGGCGAAGATCCAACCCCTCGAAAATTCAAAATTTTTTAAAACTTTGGGGACATACAGAAGTTAATATAGGTGTGTATTGCGTAATTTTTTTTGTTTGTTGCCCAAATTCATTGTAGGGGGCTGAAATTGACCCCTGAAAATACGTTTTTTTTCGATTTTGTGTTATAATTCGAGAATCGTAAGAACTGTAAGACCTATAACTTACCAACTGATAGTCCCAATTAAAAGAAGTAACTTTTTCCTGAACACTTTTTTTCTATCTCCTACAGTTCGCGAGTAATTTATTATTCTTACGTCACTTACCATAGCATTAAATGTGGGTTTGTTCTGCAATTTTTCATCCAAATTACGTAATCCCTCTTCATCCTTAACGGGACGATTTTCTGCTATTGCCAAAAATCCGGTATCAATGCTGCTTGTAGAATTTGAAATTTCCGGCATTTTCGACTCTATCTGTTCCAACCTTTTCATCATATCGCTCAATTTCAAATTAATCGCTGCAAAGTTTCTCTTCATAAGTGTTTCCAACTCTGAATAAAGATAAGAGAAGTTAATTATATAAAAACCGTATTTAGGATTATAGTCAATGGGTAGAAATCCATTGGATTGGATATGACTTTGTACATGCGAAGACGTACTTGCTAATGATGACGATGACGATGATGACGATGATGATGATGATGGTAGTGGTTGTGGTGTTGGTGTTGGTGTTGGTGTTGTTGTTGGTGCTGGTGCTATTCCTACTCTGCTTTCCACGGGAGACATACCATTCTCACCACTGTTAATTCGTTGGAAATAGTGGTCGTGAAATGGCGTCGACATCGATGGAAAATCTGCATTGAAACCCGAAATTTAGCACATAATTGACACCATGCTCCGATCAATATTCAAAGGGGGGTCCCAAAAAGACGAGACTACTCGGATGATGCAATATACCGATGAAAAAAGACATCGAAAAGTCCTTAACCATTTTCAATCCGAGATCAAGATATTGCACGTTTCGGGAAGTCGCACAATTTTGGGACACACTGTACAAATTACTTCACATTTACTTTCATAATGAATAATGATTGAATAATATAAAAATACCTTCTTGTACATGCACTCCTGACATTTCAGAAGGTGCCTTGGGGTACATATTTCCCTTCTTCCTTTTCTCCAATGGCCCTTCTGCTTCAATGTCCTCTTCCTCGCTGGACACGTGAACGCGAGTATTTTTTCGCCTGCGCTCTTTCGACACTTTCGTATATCCCGAATAGTTGGTCGCATCCGAATCGGGAATATTGGAGGTGTCCATGGCAGTCTCCTGTTTATCCAATGCTCCCTCATAAGTATCTGACACAGAGAATTCATTAATACGTCACACATTAATTAGTTATGCATATTGAGGTTCAATTTATACACTTCGCGTCAAAATTAAAGGAACAATATAATTTCCCGAAATTTTTGGTTAATCTCAAAGGACTGTATCTCGGCGAAAAATGTTTGAAAAAATATTTAAAAAACTTTAATGATTCCATGATTATCCTTGAAGTAGCATCAAGTTTCCTACAAAATGATAAATGTGTAATTTTTGGGATCATTTTAAAATTGATTTAATACGATTAAAAAAATCTCATTAAATTGCCAACTAATGCTTCTGAAAGGAAACTTTCTTAGCTTTCCAAAACACTCTTGAAAATTTGTCTACGATCATGAGTTCGCAAGTTATAGGTGTTCAAATTGAAAAGTACCTTTTTTGCTTTGATCGCGAATAACTCTGTCAATAAAAATCATACAACAAAACGAAAGAAATGAAATTAAACAGAAACGTTGGCTCTATAAGAGCTCTTCCTTGGATTTAGGGGCAAAATATTCTTTTGCCCGTGCATACGTTGAAAGTAGGCAAAAATTTCATAATCTTCGTTTCCCCCGTTTCATCTTGATAAAACAGTTCTTCGTTCAAAAACTATAAACTTCAAGCGTTAAAATGCGTTCTCTAAATATTGTTGCAAAACATTTTTCCCACAAATACAGCCTTTTGAAAATGACCAAAATTTTCGCAAAATTATAGTGTTTATTTAATTTTGACGCGGTGTATAAATAATACTTTAATGAAATAAATATACCTGCTGAGGCAAACCACCTGACGATGTCGCATTTTTTCCACTCATCGTGGTCCACTGGAACAATTCCTTTCATAATTGTTCGATTGAGAGTGTACAAATTCTTGATATGGCTCGGCCAAATACTTCGCTGTCTATCAGCGTCCATCCAGCTCGATGGTATGATTTGCGTACCATCCGCGAATTCCACGATCGAAAACTTTTTCAACATTTTTTACTGAAAAATAATTAGGAAAATTTATTAAAAAATTGTCACTGTATAATAATACTTATGAAATATTCCAGTATGATAGTTTTATCTTAATCGTGATGTTACTCGTACTTACCGGTGATGAATTAACACTTTCTAAACGGTGTTCGAAGCTCGCTTTCGGAAAACAAACGAGAAATTTAAAAAAAAAATGAAAAACAAAGTAACACGTACACACAAACTATAAAACGAATAAAATAACTTAAATATACTTTACAAAATAAACTAAACACACTATAACTATGAAAAGAATAAGAACAGAATTATATATAATTTTAAAAAGTACACTAACACACTATAAGTATAAAAAGAATAAGAAAAATTGAATATATAATTTTAAGATTCACTAACACACGATAAGTATAAAACGAATTAAAAAGGGAGTATATATTAAAACAAAATAACGCGAAATATAAAAAGATTGTGAAAACGATAGCTGCTTGTTTTTCGAGAGTTTACTTCGAACTGGCCCGGTCCAGGGTTGCCGATCGCGAGTCAGCGAGGCGACAAAGAAGTACAGTAGAGCGTCAATTATCCGAACCGTTGATTATTCGAATCATCACTACCCCCGCCACTTTTTGGAGGTATATGATAACTATGTATGTACATTACATTTAGGTGTAATTCCTATAGTTGTAAACTGACTAAGTACATGCATGCTTCATTCTCCGAACAATTCGATTTTCTGAACAATCTCGATCCCAAGTGGTTCGGATAATCGACGCTCTACTGTACTTTGTTTGGCGCCCGAGCCGAGCCGAGCCGAGCCGAGCCAAACGCTGCGCCGTTGCATTCAGTCCAGGAGTGTGCGGGTACCAGAAATTTCGGGCTCGGGACGGGCCGGAAACTTTCGGGCGGGATCGGGCGAGATCCCGATACTTTCGTATTGCTCGAGATCCTGAAGTTTTCGAGATCCCGAGCCTCGATTCGGGCTACAAGCATGACCGCCATGAGCAGGCAATTTGATTTCAGGTCGGCTCGGCAAAACTCGGACGCGATCGGCTCGAAAGCCAGCTATTAAGAGGAGACCGAGACGGAAAGGATTATGTATATCATTTATATCACTACCAGTGATAAGTTTTTACCTTTTTGTATCCTGTTAAATCATAATTTGTATCTTATTATTCATTTACATATATATTTTCATTGCTACCGAATAGTCTGTGAATACTGAATATGTCCATATACGTAGTTAAATAAATACAATATTCAAAACTTGGGAGGAAGACTATTTTTAGTTCGACAATATTTTAAAATCTTAATAAAATAATGTTTAATAAAATAATATTTTATTAAATGTATTATTTTATACGTCTTATTTAAGTATGTATATGGACATATCCAGTATTCACAGACTATTTAGTAGTAATGAAAATACATATATGTGTAAATGAATAATAAGATACAAATTATGATTCAACAGGAGAGAGTAATTCTTTCCGTCTCGGTCTCCTCTTAATAGCTGGCTTTCGAGCCGATCGCGTCCGAGTTTTGCCGGGCCGACCTGAAATCAAATTGCCCGCTTATGGTGGTCATGCTCGTAGCCCGAATCGAGGCTCGGGATCTCGAAAACTTCAGGATCTCGAGCAATATGAAAGTATCGGGACCCCGCCCGATCCCGCCCGAAATTTTCCGACCCGTCCCGAGGGCCGGAAACCCGAGCCTCGGAACGATCCGCACATTCCTACAATTCACTCTCAGAGAGGATTGTAAAATTTCGAGCCCGCAGTGATGCGCGAGTAAGAGAATCCATGAGCGAGCGAGAGGGGACGAAAGAGTGGACGAGATGGGGTGGCTGAAAAGACTTGAAACGCTATTTTTTAAAACCGACACTTTCACAACTGGCGAGCAATGTAACTAAAAAAGTATTGAACCGATTGCCTTTGCCTTGTACGTACATACATATTTGTGAACATTTTCTCGAGAAAATCGACCTATTGTTAGAATGATATTGTTTATATAAATAGTTTGTTTCCACATATAAAGCAAAATTTTTTTCTGGGAAACCAATACTTTGTTAAAAAAAAACATGAAAATACCTATATTTTCACCTACTTATACAAGACTCCCCCCTTTTATAATAATTATGTACAAAGCTGAATAGAACGTAAGGAAATGTTATGGCGACGCGATCGCATGCTTCCTTCGAAAGCAAATATTAACCCCTCAGCGACGACCTCCATACGCAGTGCCAGTTTTCACGGGCAGCGGACCTCTTGCTGTAATACTTATAGTAATGGCTACATTGTATGCATATCTCCGTTTAGAACGCCGTTCGCGTAGAAAGAATACTTAAGGTCTGCGCACACTTGTGAGTGCCCCTCTTCTACGCCCCTCTTCTTCTTACTAATGGTACGCCGGAACGGTACTGACACGGAACTGATATGTGTGCGCAGACCTTTACTAGGACGTGGTCGCCGTCCGCGTAGAGAAATAATGAGATCTAACGCCGTCGTTGAAGGCTTAGGCTCGTTGCGTACTTGCGACCAGTCGCCGGCAACTTGGTCGACAAGAGACCAGAAACCTTTGTTGCTCGTCGCGACCAAGTGCGTACGAACTCATATATCCCCGTGTACCTCGTGGTCGTCGGCGACCTGGTTGCCGGCAACTTGTTGCAAGTGCGTAACGTGGCTTAAGCCCCCATACACGTTGAGATCTATATCGATAACAGGTATCAATACAGATCGCGCTATATATGCGTCTCAGATTTCGGTTGTGTATGAAACGACATTTACACGGTGAAACGAAATCATGAGAGATGAGTTCACAAGTTTAAGAAAAAGTCTACTAACTTTGCCTCCGAGCGGCCACTGATTAGGCCTTGCGCGCGAGAAAGTGTGACTGTCGGCGTTCTTTCAATTCGATCCGAAAAACATGTGATCGCACACGGACGAGTATCATACAAATAAGTAACAGGTAGCGTGATACTCATGCGTATGGGATTGTATGGGTTTCGAATGGAATTAAAAGAACGCCGACGGTCGGACTGTCTCGCACGTACGGCCCAGAGTTGGCCAAAATGTAATTACAAATTACAAATTACGATTAAAGTATAATTGTGTAATTGATTACACATTATTTTATGTAATCGTTAATTTAGGTAGTTGACAAAATTGTGGTCGACTACCTAAATTAACGATGACAAAAAATAATGTGTAATCAATTACACAATTCCATTTTGAAATTTGCATCTCTACTCGACACGTCCGCTCGTTTGGAAAACTATGCAAGGACCGCCCGTCTGCCGAAGTCACGGGCCCAGTTGGTTTTTCCACACCACTCAGCCCTTGAAACACTTTACGATCGGCCAAGGCGTTGTTGTCGGGGTCGTCGGGAAGCTGCCGTTCCAATGTGCGGCGGCGACGGTCCCACTAGTGCAAGGGAGAAGCAGATGCATACTTCTTCCTTACACTAGTGGGGCCGTCGCCGGCCGCACATTGGCACGGCAGCCTGCACTCATCACCGTAGCCGTTGCAGCGTAAACTTGGGAGAAAGTTCGATTGTAACGAAGACGTAGTTTACGCTTTGGCAAGTGGCCTTGGGACACACGGCCTAATCCGCCTGTTTACCGCTAACAAGGGAAGATCCCGGACCCGAAAATTCAAAAAATTCTGAAACTTTGTGGATATGTAGAGGATTTTCTCCCGATTACAACGCAATTTTTTTTGCTACCCAAATTCACTCTAAGGGGGTGAAATTAACCACTGAAGATTCGGCTGTTTTTCTATTTTATTTTGTAACACGCAATCTGTAAGAGATAGAAAAAAAGTTTCAAGGCAAAAGTTACTTCTTTTAATTAGATCTATCAAATCGTAAAAGTTTTATGAATTGTTTAAACAATTAGAAAAAAGTTATAAACAAAAATATTAATGTTTTCTAAAATTCGTTTTTTCGTGAGAAATCTGAATTGGATGTTTAAATAATTATGAAACAGCATAATCCATATTTTTTCTATACAATTTCAACTATTGTTGTATTGTAGAACTGCGCTCCTCGACAATCGAAGAACTTTTGGATCCCATTATAATGTACCTTAAGCTGCACAACGAGGAATGTTCTTCTAACATTTATTAAGAAATAATACGTGACACGTAGTAAGAAAGTAAGATAATTTATATGTATACCTATTTTTGTCTACCATCAAAGTGTTATCTCATGTCTATTGTTGTGTGAAGCATTGATAATGAGAATAACTTTTATCAGTATAGAACTGGATATATTGATGAGAAACCAAATAATTTTGAAAATCCAGTAGATTTCGCTTTTTCGCAATAAGAGTTCATGTGTGTGAAGATAGCCCCCATTTTGTGAAAAATTAAAAAATTATTGTTGTACTAGTTTGTACTAGTTTTGTACCGCGTTGTACCATTGAGAGTTTTAAAAAATTCGGAACTGTTTCCGAAAAAATTGAGAAAAACAATTTTTAAGGTAGCCCCCCCCCCTCCTTTTTGAAAAACATCGTTTTTCTCGATTGTACTGCATCGTAGTAGTTGCACCGAGCATTGCACCGTTCGAAGAAATGGTGTAACAACATTGGTTTGCAAGAAAAATAAAAAAATAAAGACTATCCCAAGTCACGTGTTATTTCCTAATAAATGTTAGAAGAACATTCCTCGTCGTGCAGCTTAAGGTACGTTACAATGGGATCCAAAAATTCTTCGATAGTTGAGGAGTACAATTCCGCAATACAACAAGAGTTGAAATTGTATGGAAAAAAATATGGATTATGCTGTTTCGTAATTATTTAAACATTCAGTTCAGATTTCTCGCGAAAAAACGAATTTTAGAAAACATTAATATTTTTGTTTATAACTTTTTTCTAATTGTTTAAACAATTGATAAAACTTTTGCGATTTTATAGATCTAATTAAAAGAAGTAACTTTTGTCTTGAAACTTTTTTTCTATCTCTTACAGATTGCGTGTTACAAAATAAAATCGAAAAATAGCCGAATGTTCAGGGGTTTATTTCACCCCCTTAGAGTGAATTTGGGCAGCAAAAAAATTGTGCTGTAATGAGGAGGAAATCTCCTACATATCCACAAAGTTTCAGAATTTTTTGAATTTTCGGCTTCGGGATCTTCCCTTGTAAGTCACGTCCGCTCGAAAGGGACTTTGAGTTTTACAAGGGTGACGATGACCAGATGCGCTAAAAAAGGGAAAGTCGCGAGGTACATAGGTATCTAATAATATCGCAAATTAAAGAAATTCTGAAACTTTGGGCATACGTATTAATACATACCGATTTTGTTGAAACTTGAATACATATGTTGTAGTCCTCGTGAAATTAAGGAGGGTTTAATTCACCATTCTGACGATTTCGAGTATTCCAGTTTGTTTAAAAAATACAGGGCCTTTAATTTTGCGATTTTTGTCTATTTACGTGAAAATGGGTTGTACTTATGAATTTTTATCTCGGAACCAATTTATGGAATTGAGTTGATTCTTGCGTTATTTTAATACAAGCATCGGCCTTCCGATTAAAACAGCGTTTTAACAATAATGAGAATTATAAACAAGGTTTCATTTTGCAAATTTAGGCTGAAGGTCGCGATGTTAAAGTCGGTGAGGAAAGTCCCTTCGTGGTCGTTTGCGAAAAGTCCGTAAGGGCCCTAGATTAATTTGTGATCAGGGCCGACGGAACCCATTATGCAAGTTATGTGCCTCATAAGGGCGCCACTCGAAGGAGGCGTTAAGAAACTATACCGCACGCTTAATAATAAAGGAATCCAGCTCCTCCATACACAAAATGATAATGTAATTTTTCTTTTGTACTCCGTAAAGGTAAAACATATTAAATAGAAAGCAGGGGCAAACAATTTCTGGGCGCCAAACATTTTCTTGCATGAAGGCGCCAACCATCCTCGCACCGGCCCTGTTTATGACAGGGCCTGGTGTCCGTGGCGGTCGTCGCCGTACAGTGGGGCAAATCGAGTCGAAACGTGGCACAAAACATTTTCTGACTGAAATCATATATTTATTCCTTATTTTTTCATTTCATTCAGTTAGGACGTATATTTGTGATGTTATTGTTACTGAATAATTAATGAAACTTGTTTGTCTAACTGTATTTGTAAATAGAATTTTGGAGAATATTTGAAATCCTATAAAATTTAATAGTTATAAAATCTTTATTTATGTTAATTCGAAACTATTTCACAAACATATTTTAATTAATTTTAACAAATATTACAAGCCGCCTTCGTTGAATTCATTTTTATTTGTTGCTTCTTCTTCGTCGGTTCTATCAGAATGAAATTTGGTACACTTCCAATACGCACCTCAACACATAATCTCACCAAAAATTAGTTGAATAACAAGAAAGCTTTAAATAACAATCCTAATTGTGAAGAATTTGGAGGTATGTATGAACCCTCGCGAACACAACGATATTAGTTATTATTGAATTAGAAAATTTAAATATGTTTAAACAACAATCAGAGGGAAAACAACACCCGAAATGCACCAATTTTTGCAGATATCTTTCTATACATTTCAAAAACTAAGGATCTAGGAGAAAATCTGACTACTCCACGCGATGCAGCAGACATTGGTGCATTTCGGGTGTCCTTTTCCCTTTGATCGTTGTTTAAACATATTTAAATCTTTGTAATTCAATAATAACTTATATCGTTGTGTTCGCGAGGGTTCATAGAATAATTTGACGGAACAAGCAACCGCATAACTATTACTGTTTGAACACAAAAGATGTTCAAGGTTAAAAATTTGCATTTTTTTTAAATTGAATTTCTCGAAAACTGATGGTGATGGCGGCAAACGGTTTGCGGATTCGTTTTCAGCGCACAAAAATCTATGAGAAACGACTATTGAATGTTACAGATCAAAATGGCTATTGGATAGTGTTAGTGTAAATAGTAAATTATAAGTGAAGAAATACCTGAGCTGTTATCTATCTATGTATATCTTCTATACTATTATATAAAGAGAGAGCCGAATTTTATGTTCGCGCAAAACTCAATACCTATTGAACCGATCTTCCTCAAATTTTGACACGATATTCCTGCATACTCTAGGACGGACATAGGCTATGTAGCATGTCTCAGAAACGCGTTATTAAGTTGTAATTTATATGTAAACATGTCATGTGTACAGCTGGTTTGCAGACCACGTGACCCGTGTATACGACATTCTACTTCGCGCGCGCATGCGCATATTCGGCCCGCGCGATATCTCGCCCGTAGCAGTACCACGATGTTACCACTAGGTGGCGACGCTTCTCGAGCGTTTTCGCGCGGACATATATGTTAGAATGATCGTCAGGTTACAAATAGCTGTTGCAAATTAATTCGTACCCCCTGTGGATGTTATTACTTATGCCCCGAGTGCGATCAAATTTGTCAAGATCAACCGCGCCTGCTCAACGTTTGCAAATACTAACTTTGCTATTGTAAAAAAACTTTGCTGTTATAAAAAAAATTGTTTATATGAAATTGCATGGTTGGAGGGTGAAAATTTATTGGAGCAGACGATTTTTTCTTGGATTATTATTTTACAAGATGCGATGACCAATTTTTTTTTAAACGGAACTCTTTCTTTTAACAGATCATTTGATAGTGCGTTTCAAGACGAATTCAATAAGGTATAATGTATACACTTTATTTCAGCCGGTTTTGGAGATATTATGTTTTAAAATTTGCTAACGCCACAAACTTGCGGCAAAAGCTGTGGCAAAGTTGCGGCAAAAGCTGTGGCAAAGTTGCGGCAAAAGCTGTGGCAAAGTTGCAGCAAACCTGCGGCAAAAGCTGTGGCAAAGTTGCGGCAAAAGCTGTGGCAAAGTTGCGGCAAATTTGCGGCATAGTTGCGGCATACTTGCGGCATACTTGCGGCATACTATGCAGCAACAATTGTATGTCCGCTCCGTGCAATGTTGCACGGCAACGTCGCAGCAACCATCCTGCAACTTTGCCGCAACGAAGTGTGCTGTGTGGGCTGTTGACCAACCAGAAATGCTACTAGGGTATTTTTCGCATAGAATCACCACCCCTCCACTTGTACCACCGGTTACGGGATACATACACTGTATATTGGGGTGATGAGAAATATGTAGAAAGTTTGAAAGTATGTGAAATGTGGTAATATCTAATATAATGACGAATTTACACGTAGAGGTATATCTAGCTGGGAGGTAAGGAGTGCCGGGTAATATTCCATGTGTCTCTGCATCAACAAAGCTTCTTTCTACATAATATAAGTGATTAAGTTGTTAATTTGTGATATTTTTCTTACAGGCGAATGTGACACAATGGTGCATAGTTTTCTATCTAGCCGCTGGCATTTACTTAATAGGGAACTTAGTTTTTATCGTGTACGGCAAAGCTGAAATTCAACCATGGAATGAACCTGAATTTACAGATGATCTAAAGCCAACCAAAAAAGAATCTGTAATAGCGTGAACCTGTACAACAGTGAGTTTTTCCTTACTAAACCTTAAAAAAAGATATTGTTATTTTAAGAATTTGTGTAGGGTAGGTATCAAGGGCGTTTAAACAATGTCAGAATTTGATAGATAGAAAAAACAGGTAACAAATTATGGATGGTGTGAATTTTGATCAATTGCATATTCGAATATTTGCAAAAGGAAAATAAAAAGCGTCTGCGGTCAAACGTTAACACTGATGTGCAATATTCATACGTAATGTTCACTTTTAAAATTTTCAATTTCAAAACTTAGAACTCATCCATATTGTTATAAGTAACGAGGTCATCTTCAGTTCCTAGTTAAAGAAGAAACCTGCTTCCTACATTTTTCTATCTTCATATTATTTATCGGTGATTACGGAATGGTCATATAAAATTGTTTCTTTCCAATGCATAAAAACACATAAATACACAAAAAGTACAATTGTTACAGTAAAAGCACTATATGAGTTAAATTTTTTTTATTACAAGTAAGGTAGTGCTAATTTGGAGACAATCACACTGGCTAAGATACCGAATTTTACATTAAAAATCTTAAACGTTGATATAGAATATTATTACCTACTATTCTGATCATTTAGGGCAATTCCAGTTTCGCATTTATTAAATTTCATAAATAATTTTGTAGATTAATATTCATTAGTGGAACCTGTGCATATCATTGTAACAGAACGATCGGTATTCGCCACGCCCCCCGGCTGTGTCCGTCCTGGCGGCAGTTGATCTTGTACAAGTGACAGCTCGAAATAAAGCGTAAACATTAGAACATTACAAACTCAGCATTGTATTATTGCGATCCTAAAACCTTTGAATTATGTCAAATACAAAATCACTAAAGTTAAGCAAGCCCAAAGATATAACATCTTTTTGATAGCTATTACTGGTGTTACGTAAAATTTCGTAAGAAATGTCATCACCTGTAGAAACGTGTGCGTATGAAACAGAGCGATCCTGGAACCTCTGGACTCAAAGAGATGCCGCCTGGCACTCCGTGACGACAACAACCCCCGCAGTGCCTCACCGAATTTTATGGCTTTCGACCCTCGAAAGGGTTGGAATACCATTACGAAGTGAGAAATGTCCAGGATTTCCGCATTTCTCATCAGATGTTTGCGAAAACAACCCCAATCGATTTCTTGCATTCCTCAGTTTCGTCGATGAAACTGACACCAAGAATGACGTAATTCGGACCATAATAAAGGAAATTCCATGAAAGATTGGTTTATACAGGGTGATTCTCTCGCAGCGCCTGTCAAAGAGGTGCCGCCTGGTACACCCGTAGCGAGATCAACCCCCCGTAGTGCCTCACCGAATTTTATGACTTTCGACCCTCGGAAGCGTTGGAATACCATTAAGAAGTGAGAAATGATCAGGATATCCGCATTTCTCACTAGATCTTTGCGAAAACTACGTCAATCGATTCCTTATGTTTCGCTGAGGAAACTGACACCAAGAACGACATAATTCGGACCATAATGAAGGAAATTGCATGAAAAATTCATTTGCATAATTACAAGTTAACTTCGTTGAAAATAATCCGATTTACATGACATTTGGTATGGTTTTCATCAGAAAAACATAAGGAGTTCATTTTTTTATTGATTTAAAATATTTACAATCAATTCCACTCAGGGTATTATAAGTAAGTTTGATGAAATTATATCGTGGCGTGAGAAGTACCTAACTGAGCTCGTTAGTTACATTAGAGAGTTATATACATATGTGCATTTGCACTGTTGTTAAAGCTAGTATGTTGAATTAGTTAAATCTGGTTACCAGATTAAGGGGAGTATATCTTTTTAGTCTATACGTGCGGTTATTTGGATGGATCAATTCTGAAGCTAATGGGTTGATATGCTTTGCTAACTGTTCTATATGGCGTTTGCTGTAATTTGTTATTTCTTGTTTTACTGTAGGTATTGCCAGATCGCGATGTATTGTGTCGTTGGAGCCGTACCATGGGGCGTTACATATGTTACGGAGAGTTTTTGATTGGAATAGTTGTAGGAATTCTATGTTTCAATTGCTGGCCGTACCCCAAACTTGGATACCATACGTCCAGAAGGGTTTCAGAATAATCTTATATATTAGTAGTTTATTTACCAATTTCAACATGGAGTGACTTCCAAACATTCAGTACATTTTTTTCGCTTTTAACTTGAGCTGATTGCATTTGGCTTGCATATGTTTCTTCCATGTCAGTCTTCTATCCAATGTCATACCAAGATGAGCTGAGTCGTTTTGCGGAATTTCTACGTTGTTTAACTTTACTTGGAGACATGTGTCTTTGCATAGGGTGAAGGTAACATGATTTAATTTGTTTTCGTTTAGTTGAATATTCCAGTTTTTGAGCCAAATAGCTACCTCATCGAGGTGTTCTTGCAGGTTTTCTGTGGCTTCGGAGGGATCGTTATGAGAGGCAAGAACTGCTGTATCATCTGCAAACGTAGCTGTAGTAACTTCTGCTGTATTTGGTATACAGGGTGATTCTCTCGGTGCGGCTGATCAAAGAGGTGCCGCCTGGTCAACCGTGACGAGGTCAACCCCCCGTGGTGCCTCTCCTAATTTATGGATTTCGACCGTCGAAGAGGTTGGAGTGCCTATTAAGAAGTGAGAAATCTTCGACTTCCGCATTTCTCATCAGATCTTTGCGAAAAAAGTGGTCGGATGAGAGATCAGTGCAGAAGTTTACTTGAATGTATCGAGGTGACAGACTTTTTGTGATGAAGAAGTCAATTAGATCTGGTATTTAATTTAGGTCCGTAGGCCAGTAGGTGGGTTCACCCGTGCTTACGTGGTCTAGTTTATTTGCTAGAATGCTTTTTAGTAGTGTTCTGCCTCTTGGGGTTGTGATTCTTGATCCCCAGGATGCACTTTTAGCGTTGAAATCGCCACCTGCCAGGAATTTATTGCCCAAACTTTTGAAGAACTTATCAAAATCTTCTTTAGAGATAGTATGTTTAGGAGTATGTTAGGATGTTGCGTTATGTATACGTCGTAATCCTTGATTTTTAGGTAGTTTTTTTCGGTGAAATGTGTTTCGGAGATAAGCGCTACCTGTATTTCTTGGTTGACAAGAAACGATTCGAACTCATGTTTACGCCGCACGAGCCCATTCGCGTTTCAGAGTGGAATTTGAATAGGTTTTTTCGTCATTATCTTGTAGTTATTTTTGTTACTATTGTAGTCAGTAGAGTTAACAAATTATTAATTTGTTCGCTTTGTCTTACGATTATTTGCTCTAGTTTTTTGAATGATTGTCCAATGGACTGTACGAATGTACCGTAATTGTTATCCATATTATTATCTTGAATGGTTGTTTGTTCCTTACTTCTTTGTTCGACCGCTTGTGCGTAGGAGGTGGGTGGATTAGTATTCACTTCGTTGGATGCAGCCATGGTGTGTGGGTACTTTATTGATTGATTAATCATTATTTTGGTCCTTGGCTTGGGAAATCTACGTTGCTGTAACTCCTTATGTACTGGACAACCTCTATAATTGGCAGGATGGTCACCCGAACATAATGTGCATTTGGCTGGGGTATCAGATGGTTTCGTGCACTCGTTAGTGAGATGTAATTCTGAGCATTTCACGGAGCGGAAATTATGATTGCAGTACCGTTGTGTGTGGCTGTATTGTTGACACCTTTTGCATTACACGATTTCTCTTTTTTTTGTAAGGAGGTTTTAATGGGACTATACAGTTCATTAGCTTCTTAACTTGGTAAATATCTTTGTTGTTGTGTTTCTGTTTTAAATCTATATAGAACAGTGACACTGGTTCGTGGGTTATACCGTGTTTAATATTTGATATGTTTATGACCTCGTGTCCAAGTGTCAGCAGCTCTTCTTTCAGTAGATCCAAGTCAGCAGAGTGATGTAAACACTGTAGTACCACTCTATATGGTCTGTTCTGCTTGAGCTGGTACGTGTGGAATCTAGCATTTAGCGATTTCAAAGTTCTGATTAGTTTCCTGTATGCCTCAGGGTTTACAGGTAGTATTTTTACCTTGTCGTTGTTTGCTTTTAGACTGAATTCGTCCTTGTTGACTGCGGTTTCTAGAGTTTTCGACATAATTTGAATGTCGAGAACATCTTCAAGAAAGATCGGCGGTGGTAAAGGAGGTTTTATGGGTGGTAGATCTTCAGGCGTTTCGCTATCATTTAGCATTACCAGTGGAGTAAATCTGTTTGACGTTTGTATTGTGTTCATAGTAGGATTTATTTTTCGTTTTACATTACACAAGTCACATTCAAGGCTTCTTTTATTCTTTCGGCTTCTTTTGTCCTGTTGTAATTCCTTTTGCCACACGGGTGAAAGTGTTCTTGGGTGATTATTGTTACGTTTTGATGTCAGATCTATTTCCATCATTAGGTCGACGTTAGTCAAGCCGTGCACGAGGCAGAGCTCGGCACGGCTTACAATTTGGCTGTAAACTAGTCTCTAAATAATACACTATTAAACGCACTTGAGAAACACACACTATACTTCACAGTTTAAGCTTGACTTTAGACTCACCTACTGTATACAGAGTTTACCACGAGAAGCGCGACATCTGGCGTTGATGTTGCTCGCTCGGCGTCTCAGCGAATACTGGCCATTTTCGTCGGTTACGTACAGACGTTCGCACAGTTTCTAGCGGTGTTTCCTCGAAGTTTATGACCAAACGCTTACTGGCATTCAAATTTTGATTTAATATATGGAAAGAGCATGAAAAGTTGTGTCTTGTACGCTCATAGCCCGGAGTCTAGATGCAAGCTCAATCAAATCTAGAGCGAAAAGGAAGTGGTCGGTTACGTACGGACACAGTACGTAACGTCAAGACTTTTCCCCATATTTCTGCGAATGCTTTTCACTATACATAATGGCAATAGACATTCCTCATAGATTAAATCTTCCTGATCACGACCCTCTAATTGGTTTTTCAAAAACATTATACCTTACCCTCGGAATCTCAACATATTTGGAATTGCGTCTCTGGTAACGTACGGACATTCGCAGTAACGTACGGACATTCGCAGTAACGTGCGGACAAATCGTAGAAAGAACAACCAAACCGCCATGTAATGATACATAAGACTGATTTTATGTTTAATTATCATATAAAACACAAACATATTTCTTTATTATTATAAAACTAAACTTTTCTCCATCTTGTTCTATAGTTAACATCAGTGGCACTGATTTCTTTATAAGATATTAGGAAATAAGTGTATACATTTTTTAATGAAAGGAAAAATATAATTATAATATCATAAAAATAACAATTTACAGTCTACACCAGAACAGCCTACAGCAGAACGTTGCGCTGTAATTTGTGCACCCTCCTTTCCACATCTTCAGATGTATGAGCCACGGATATCACATAAGGCGCTAATGTGTGGACACTATGCACATCTAATGTGTTAGGAACAGGTATCAGTTCCTGCCAGTGCTCATCTAAGACGCTTTGAAGGCTGACGACGCTGTCATGGGAAATGTACATAATTCGCACATTCGGGCATACTTCTGAAGCCACGGTGGCGAACTCTTCAGCAGTGGCAACCTTATGCGTTCCAGCTTTCATACGATTCCACACTGTGACTTTCAGCGAGCCACCTATGCCATCCACTACTCCCTTCCCGTGGCTTGAAGCAAAAATGTTCCAGAAGACACGAATGCCGTACTTTAATTCAAAGACATGAAGCGTAGCAAACAAAAATTTCTGTTTAAACTGACTTGATGCTCCATCCGAGAAAATATATACATCCCGAACAGAGACATGATCATCAGTAAGACAAGCCAGTAATTCGTCCAGGAATTTAAAAACAGCAATTTTGTCATGACTTAAGTGGTCTGAAACTATGGCAAACCCTTGGCCCGGGGTGTGACCACTTGTCCAAGCATAAACTGTGAAAATAGTACACTGCTTATGGGCCCAGTGTGCACTCTGAATTTCATCCCTTTCTTGAATAGTGAAATTCTCTGCGAAGTCCACTTGAAGAACAATGGCACTTCCATGCAGTGAATTTTTTACCTTCTCAAAGTAATTTGCTTGAGCGCGCTTGACATATACATGTCGTAGAAAGTATGGCAAATTCTTCTTTAAAACCTTGAAACATTCTATAAGGGACTATTTATGTGTTTCTTTGACTGTTCTGCCTATAGTCCATTGTTCGCAAGTAACCAATATTTGGTCTGGATTCACACAAAATTTGTCTGGACTATAATCTTCTACCTTTGACTTACATTGCCAATTTTCAAGAAAATATAATGAATGTACGTTTAGCCACACAAACTTTAAGCGAGAGTGTCAGCATCGCTTTGCGATATTTGAGAGATGATGAGCACCTTCTTGAATTGGAAAATGTTGAAGGGACAGCAAAATTTTGTTCTATTATTAACGAAGCTTTCGATCTTTTAAATTCGCGGGAGCACTATAATAAAAATAAATCTAAAAATGGAATAGATCATGATAATATAACTGATGTTACAAAAAGAGTTAATTATATTGTTGAATATATCAAAACTTAGCATAATCATAACCAAAACATATTTTCTGATTAAAATTCGAAATGATACCTATATACACGGTTACCGATGCCCGTTAGGTTATATTTTATTTATTATGAGAGTTTATATTAAAATTTATTTATTATTCATACTTTTATGCTCCAAAAAACATGCTAAGCAGTTCTGAACTTTACGCGTTATTTGTAATTAAATCGTATTTTGGTAGTGACCGTAACCTCTAGGGTACTTAGAGTTGTATTGTATTATATTTACTTTGAGTTAACTTTTCTTAGGGCCCCATTATGGACCTTCAATAAATAGCGCTGCCGCCCCTAGCGCTAGAAAGAGTCCCACACGTATATCTTTCTCTTTCTATCGCCGACCACATTTTCGCCTATTGCATGCTTCCTCCATGTTTATATGCTATAAGATCTGACATCACTGCGTGATAGGTCTATCCTATACCTGGTCTGTGATGATACTTAGTTTAACCTTTAAGTTTAGTTATTTAGCTTATTTATCTATTTATTATTGGTTAATTTATTTTTCAGCCTCTGTAAATTGCACTTGTCTTTTGTTTTTGTATACCATGGGGATTCCCGTATAATTAATAATAATAATAATTAAAGAGGTCCAAGTTCACAAATCAAGGCGACAGGCGTTCAGGCCAAAAATGGACGTAAAATGGATTTGGGAATGTCCATTATTGATCAAACTAAGCATGTAAATTGTATAGACAATGCTGTAACACAGCTACCCATATGTTATTAATATGAAAAATGTGGAGTAGTATTATTTTATGACATAGATAATACTATAAAGGATTGTGATTTGTAATTCAGTGATTTTTGAATACCATATTGTTGTTTTCCAATGATAAGTGGTTCAAGTCATTAGATGTTGTAATAGTCTAGATTAAATAAAAAGAAAATTACATAAACATGATAAAAAGAAGAAAAACTAAAAGTAATAAATTTGCACGGATGAATGAAGAAGAACGTGCACGATATGTACAACATCGTGCTGAATTTGAATTAGAAGCCAAGAGACGTAAACAACAGTTAATTGCTATTTACACTAAAGTACTAATGAAATTACTAAACATCATATTACATAAATCTTTTCATTTTTTTATAATAACATTTCCAACATTAAATTATTACAGAATAAGTTAAAACGTGAAGAAGTATTTTCAAGATTAAATGTTGTTAAAATTCATGAAAAATGGAGATATGTTTTACGACAAATAAAATGTCAGGAACTTTATGAAAATGTAAAACATCTGAATGAAACTTCTGATAGACTAATAAAATTAAAAAATGATACAATTCATTACCTTCATCATGAATTAAAAATAGCAGATGAAAATCACAGAAGACTTCAAGAAGCTCATATTGTATTAATTGATACTATAATTGGTACTTCCTACAATATCTTTTATGTCAAACGAAGAAGCATAATTTTATGCAGTTATTGATAAGTTTATGAACATGACTAATTTTGTTCTAATGTCATACAGGGAAATATGCAGAAAAATTTAAAAATTTACATGTCACATATAAGTTAGATAACATTAAGCTTAACGACTTTATTGAATTACATTTAGTGCAAAATTACATGGAAGAAGACTGTAAGGAAATTCAGAACAATATATGTATGAAAAATAAAATTTTGTACAAAGAATTATCCATAAGAAAAACACAAAATGCTATTAATATTCGTAACATCTTGTATCTGGTAATAACATTAACATAGCGTTCAGTTAGCCTTTACATAAAGCATTATAAATAGATTTATTAAATGTTAGGAGGAAGACATAGCATCAGACTTTGTATACCAATCTTTTTTAAAAATGGAATATGTTTGGAAGGAGATGAATGAAGTATTAAGTAAGTACGAGCAAGTGACAGAGAATAAAAAAAAACAGTATGAGTACTTGAAAGTACAAGACAATACTCATCAACTGTATATACTGCAATATCCAAAAGCACATATACATCTACAGGATATTGTTAAAAATTTAAAATATAGTATACAAATACTATTATTAAGAAGAGAGAAGCGGATTGCAAAACTTAAAGTACAAAATATAGAAATAAAAGAGAAGATAAAAAGTATTACACACAAACTTACAGTAATTCAAGTAATAGATTCTTTACAATTAAAAAAATTAACAGTTGCTAGCAATGTCGTCTTAAAGGTAAGGATGAATCATTTTTCTATATGACAATTGAATAACCTTTCTTTGTTTTTGTAGAATTTGCGAAGAATTATAGAAAAGGGTTCCGTAATGCATGAAATAGTTAGAATATGCTCCTCTTTGGAACCATTACGCTTTGATATTAAGGAATATTTCACACAAACTACAACATACACCGAATTTTCTCACACGAATGTAAGGTATTATGAAAAAGATTTAAGGTAATATTTTGACATATATAAATTATTCCAGATGCCTAGATCGTGTAATAAAATTAATAAATTTTGGAAACAGTATAATTATATGGAAGCCAACAACATTTTATTAAAAAAAGAAAGTGGGAAATTGTATTTGGAATATAAAAAATTAAAACACAAATTACAAGAATATGTTATAACAGCCTCTGGAATGCCAGTATTGCAATCAGTTGCATTGACGTCAATATAAATGGTTTGTACACTAAAATTACTTTCTTTAACTACAAACAGTACGTACATAGTTTTATATGAATATATTTATATATATACATAGTAATACGTGTTTTATATGAATATATTTAGATACTATTTTGTTGCATATATTGTATTAACGATGAATGAAAATTCCTCCCCCTAAATCTAGATATTTATATGGTCTGGCACGAGTACGACCCTTCACTGGATGAAAAAAAATTTTCTCCTTCTGTACCATATTTTCTGTTTCCAAATAAATGTCGAAGCATGCTCTTAACCGTTGCAATTGTGCAGACAACGTTGGCAGTTTTATCCACATAACGTTAACTTCTCTTTCAATATCCCGCAAAATATCTACAGATGCTGGTATCATAGGATTTATACTTATATTAAACACAGGTGCTATTTTTGGGTAATCTGGTTTGATGGCTATTCTTGCAATTAACTCGCCTAAAACACATAAACACATATTGTGTATTAAATAACGAAGTAAAAATTATATATAGAATAATTTTACAATATCTTACTATTTCCGCGACGAAGTGTAGCTTCATAAAATATATCCAATGAAGACACTAATCCTTGTTGAAAAGCAAGATTACCACAGGTTGAATAGGTACTCCATGATATTATTGTAAATTTTTGCAAAATCGTACTAAGTTTTTGTGGCAGGATATCATTTTTGTTAGTAAAAATCGGCAAATTTCCAGACTCTAATTGACGGATTTCTGTACACAACTCTAATCTTGCTTTTACACGTCTCTTAATTTCTCTCAATACATTTTCAACGCTGTCTTGCGTTGCTTCGTAACTAGTAAGCTGCATTCCATAAAAAAGTAAGACATTACCATAAAAACTATTTGGAAATAATTTAATACGTAATACATTACTGTATGCCTATATTAAAGAGTTCTCAAAGATACCTTTTGTTCGCGAGTATCGGGCGAAATGAAGTGTAAGCCAGCCATTCTTTGTGCCCACTTATATGGAATTCCTACTCCAAGTGATGAAAAGTGCCCCAGATTATGTCGATTTAACTGATAGTAATTAGCAGCATTTGGGCTTTCCAATCCTAAATCTCGCGAGTATAGCTCTCGTAAGATTGATTCCGATACAAGCATATCCCTGTTGTTCAAAGAGTTTTACAGAATTCTGGTAAAACATCAATTAATATAATTAATAAGTGAAAAAATTGTATACCCAGTATTATTGCCTCCAGCACCTCCTGTTTTTAATCTGGATTCCACAGTGACTACTCTCAGAAACATCATATAAAAAAACTGTAATGTTAATTTTGTTTCATCTGAAAAAGATTTGTTCTTAAAATACTTAATCTTCATTTAAAATTAGTGATTATTCTAGATGCTAACTTTTTAATTTTATAACTATCTTCACATTCAGAGGATGCCTTTGCAGGAGCTTGGATTTTTTTTCTTCTTGTCTAACTTCTCTAGACAATCTATGATGTCTCTTTTTATGTACTGGAGTTTCTTCTACAAGATTTTCAGATAAATTTTCAGGATCTGAATCAGATTCTTGTAATCCATCTTGGTTATTTGCACGTTTTGCATCCTCCTCATCACCTTCCACTTTTATTATTATAGTATTATCTGTAAAGGAAACTTATGTAAAAATGTAATAGTGATATACTAGAAGCTCGAACAATATATAGTATACCATATGCATCTCTGTATGCAGATGCTTTGGCGTAAAGAACATATAGTGGTGATACAAGTAACGTTGCTTTGTGATGCTCTTGCCTAACCTTATCTAATGGTAAACCAAGGCTTTCTTGCAAGGGTTTACTTGCCTAGAAAATTGAACAATTATCTAAATTCTAATTACTTATGATATCATTTTTAAAAATCGAAAGTTTACCTCTAATATTAAATGAAGTTGTGGTGCAAGATTATCGAGTCGGGATTGTTTAGATTCTATACTTGAAGCTACTGCTTTTTTGCTTTCTGTCAATTCATCGCACAAAGCAGCCAGTTGTTTACGCTGTGTTAATTCCCATTCTAAGCGAGCTAGTCTTAGTTGATGTGGATTATATTTTGTTATTTCCTGAAAACATTAACTTATGATATCATAAAGATAAGTTTCGAGTAATTACAGTTTAAGTAACTTCAATCTTTGTCTTACTGGTCTGCAAATACTTTTGGGTGCCTCCTTATAAAATTCTTCTTCTGATACAAGTTGTATTAATTCATCTTTGGATCTACATAAATTATGTAAAATATATGAATTATTTTGTTATACATAAAATAAATTGTATTACAAATACACAAGAAAAAATGATTACTTAAACTGAAGGCATTTAATAACTTCTTTTTTTAAATGCATCACTTCGTATAATAGATTTTGTAAATGTAGATGCCTGCTATCAACGCCGCTCTTTGATGTTATAAGAGAATCTCTAGCAAATTTGGTACGAAACTTTTCCATTCTATTCAATTTCTTAAGTTCAATAAATGCTAATGACGTTTGAATTTGAAGTTCATGTATTTCATCCTTTGCCTAAAAGAAAAACTATTTGAACAATTACTCCAATTTTAACACAATCACATTGGAACCTGCTTTTGTTATCTGTCCTTATAGATATCACATGTTAAAATTGTGTGATTGATAATATTGTAAATATATTGGATCAATGTAATATTTTAATTGAATTTTATTAATTAGAATACAAACACTTGTATCCCCATTAATTTTTAGTTTTGCTATTTTATTCATAGCTTTACGTATATTGTCACAAGTTGATAAAAAGTTTTCAGAGTCAATTTCTGGTAATCTGTCCAGAGCTTCTTTTTCTTCATAACTGATTATAGCCTAAATATAAAAAATATTCAATTTGACATCGAAAAAGAAAAAGACGTAAAAAAATCTTTATACCTTGTACATGTCTCCATCCTTAAACGATATTCCAGAATTTCCACTGATCGATTTCCTTCTCTTTTTGGAATTATCGGAATCGTTTTCTTTGCCCATTTTTATCTATTTTTGAAAAACTTGAACAACGTATTAGCACTGAAAACGTAAGAAGGATGTTTTACTCGCTCTTTTTCCTTCGATATAACCTACAATATTATTTGTCCAAGTTAGTTTTTACAACTTTAACACGAAAGATAATAATATTATGACCGACTCTTCAGGTATCTCAACATATTTGAAACATTATTGTACATATTAATATTTATTTAAAATATAAACAAAAACGGGTGGTTGAAAATACTATTGGTATAGAGACCTTAGAGTGATTCACACATTCACAGTTTAGTACGCACCTAGTTGGTAGGAGGCGCTACAAACTCTGCTTTGTTACGTATTTTAGCGGTGATTTTACAATAAGAACGCGGGTTGGCGCCCGTGGAGCGCTGAACCGCTCTGCTCGTCGGAGTGTGGGAAGTTCAAAATAAAATTAGACACAAAGAAAACTATTTGTAAGTTAAATACTGGCATTTATTGAACTGTTTGGCAAGCTGGTTATCGACAGACTGCCTGTAGCGTTTCGAAGTCTCCTCCGAGGTCCTCGTCAAAGTCGTTGGCTAAATCCTCCTAGTCCTCCCATAGATCCTTCTAGTCCAATCAGGATGAAGGATGTAGCAGATCCAAGCGGTAGGCCGTCCTTAGGATGTCCGTACGCCCCCGCGGATCGGCGTCCATCTTTTCCTCCGTCTTCGGGTGGTGGTGGAAAATTCGGTGGAGGCGCGCTTTTCCGTTACACAGCGGGGTGCCCACGTGGGAAGAGAAAGTAGGCTCTACTCCGAGGATCGAGAAAACAACGCTTGAAGGAAATTTATGACTTCCTTAGCGTCGCCAACACTTCAGGAGTCAATCGACACTCCTAAAGACTAACAAAGGACAAGGCCTTCTCAAAAGATTACGTGACTTAGGAAAAAAAACACAATTCGTTTCGGGGCCTGTTAATTGGTGCCTCTTCCTGTTTTCGAGCTCTGCCCAAGATCTTTCCCACGTATGCCACCCGCATCGCGCATCCTTAACAATATTTCTTCAATCGCACGCAAACATCTGCTTTCAAATTTCGCTCCTGATTTACTTATCGATTACGTACAATTTCCAGCCACGTTCAAGCGATAGCGTAACAGCTTCAACTTTCGTAAGAGGGAAGCTTGGCCCCCCTGAGTACTAACAGCGATTTTTTGTTGTGTTGCGTAGTGATCCTCTAGACAGTAATCGGCATAACGTGTATCGTCGCTGATTGGTTGCTGGGATTTGGAGCAAAAGCGGAAGTAGACAGAGAAAGAAACTGTAAAATAGAAAGAGACAGAAATACGGACAGAAAGATTCAAATGAACAAGCGGCTTGGATAGCAGCAGGTAATTCATTGAATGTTTATGTTTTTCGTGAGAGCTTTTTAATAATAAGTGCTTATTGTAGCTGTGTATAATTTAAAGTGGATTAATACTTGACAAACTTTTATAATAACAATAATTTAGTGTTTTGTGTATCGTAATTTGGTTAGTATTTTAGAGAAACAACCTATTCCATAAGTTATTGAGTGTGTTATTGCTATTTTCTAGACAATGGGAGGTTGCTGTGCAGATTATTGTGCAAATTCAGCAAAGAAAGGTTTTCACATGTATCGATTACCCCGAGACAAGACAAGACTAAAAGTATGGATTGACAATATTAATAGACAGGATTGGGTTCCTCAATCGTCGTCAAGATTATGTCATGTGAGTTTGTGTGAATTAACATAGCATATTCAATTCTTGTATAAATAATTGGTATACTTTAATTGTTTTATGATTCAATTTTGATAAGAATATACTTTCTTATATTATAAATGAGTTGCAATATCTCTTATTTTATTTATTTAATTGTAATTACTTGATTGCCTAGAGAAAGTAAGTATTTTACTATTACTAAGTGACTTATTGTTAGCAGTGTTGGAAATTTGATTGTTTGTTAATAAAAATATTTAATAATATGAATATTGATTGCTACCAATTAGTTAATTATTTTGTAAAATTTGAAGAAACCATTCTATTGGTGTCTAAGTTGATTTTGATTCTTATTTCAAGAAGTTGTGATGATTAAGTATTATATCTTCAATTGAGTTTTTAAGTTGTGAAATATAATAATAAGAAATAATTATATGTCATAATTATAATCATTCTTTTAGGTACACTTTACGGAGGACATGTGGGAAGAAACTCAAGATGGAAAACATTATTTGAAATGTAATGCAGTCCCTACAATCTTTGGTGAATTTGGTGAACGCGTAATACCAGTGCAAACTATTCAACAGGCAGTGTATGCACCAGCACAAATTAAATTAGAGACAGGTAAGAATGAATATTTTTTTGCAGAAATTGCGATGAGACTAATTCTTTCACATTTTTAGAAAATGTTCTGTGACCAAGTGAACTGTCAGAAATAGAAGAACCAGGCACAGAGGCTAGTCACAAGCCAGCACAAATTAAATTAGAAACAGGTAAGAATGAATATTTGTTTGCAGAAATTGCGATGAGACTAATTCTTTCACATTTTTAGAAAATGTTCTGTGTCCAAGTGAACTGTCAGAAATAGAAGAATCAGGCATAGAGGCTAGTCACGAACTACCATTACGACAAATACATTTTTATAAGGATGATGAGAATTCCAATTTACGGAAAAGACTGTCTAGGTTGGAAAAATTATTTGCTGCTTCTGAGAAAGCAAAGTTAAAATACAAAAAAGAATTACATACAGCGAATCGACGCATTAAAATATTGGAAACCAAAATTCGAAATCTGCAACAAGCACGTTCCTTAAGTACAGTACTGAAGGAAGATCAAATCAAAGTAATGACAAAAACATATAAAAAAATTCCTCGCTGGTGCAATGAAACTTTGATGAATGCCTTCAAGTTAAGATTTGCATGTGGTACGGCTGGATATGAAGAGATATTGCGTCAAAATCTTCCCTATCCACGCATTAGGACATTAACACAAAAATTAAAAAACTTTAAATTTAGTAGTGGTATTATTAGTAGTGAAGTTTTTGAATTTTTAAAGATTAAAATTAGGCATTTCGATAAGGACATTTATAAAGACTGCATGCTGGTTTTGGATAAAATGAGCATTACGCCTGGTAGTTTTTATGACACATCTACTAATTCTTTCATAGGTAACGTAACACTATCTGACCATGATGAAACCAAGACAGCCACTCATGCCTTAGTTTTCATGTTAGCTGGACTCGGTGCGAGGTGGAAGCAGGTTGTGCGATACGATTTTACAGGAGACTCTGTTAATGGTATTCATTTCAAACCAGTACTGAACAATATTATTTTAAAAGCCGAAAGTATTGGCCTCCGCGTTCACGTGATCACCTCGGACATGGGACCGGCTAACCGGGCGATGTGGAGGGCGTTTGGAATAAATGTTTCACGGTATTCTAAAATCATAAATTCGTGTTCACATTCTGCGGATAATACGAGAAAATTGTATTTCTGTGCTGAATCGCCTCACGCATTTAAAAATACTAAAGCAGGATTTTTAAAGAATAAAATAATCATTATTCCCGATAATTTTATAGTAAAATATGATTTGCCGTCAAATATAGTCGATAGTGAACACATAAAAGATGTGCTGAAGGAAGATAAAGACATAGATTTAAAGCTAGCACCAAAGTTGCGAGAGGAATATTTAGACGGCAATAATCATTTTCAAAAGATGAGGGTTAGCAATGCTACAAGAGTTTTTAGTAGAGAAGTTAGTTCTGCGTTAAGATATTTAAATAATGATTGTCCGAGTAATAAATTCACAACCGCGTGGTTTATCGATTTTTTAGCCCGTTGGTTTAATATAATGTGTAGTAGAAATGTTGCGATAGCGTTGAGCAATCAAAATCCGGAAATGCGCACACAAGTTACCGAATTTCTGAAAGAATCTATCGAACTGTTTAGAAATATGAAAATTGGGCAGGATAAAAAATGGAAACCGTTTCAATCAGCTTTATTAATATCTACTAGAACTGTTCTCGATTTGTCAGATGACTTATTAAACAAAGGGTTTACTTTCTTCCTTCCAGCCCGATTAACTCAAGACTGCTTGGAGAATTTGTTTTCCGTTGTACGCTTGAAAATGTAATTCCAAATGCTCTGCAATTCAAAAATAATCTCAAATTAATAAGCATTTCTCAATACATGAAAAGTGTTCATAAAAGCAATTACGAAGAAGACGATCGACAATACTTGTCTGAGTTTTTAGATATATTACTTAAAAACCATTCTTCAAAAAGTCACTTTTTAACAAACTCTAGTCATGTAGAGCCAATGATTTCAAAAAAACGTATTTTTATCAATAAGACTGAATTAAATGTATTGTATCATGTAGCCGGATATATTATAAGTAATATTAAAAAAAATCAGAATGTTTGTAATAATTGTATAAACAAAACAAAATCGAGGACAATGGTTTGTCATTCGTACAATTTATTAACGAGAATCAGGGCAAACAAATACGGGCGCTATTGTTTTGTTAACAATGAGACGTTCAGATTTTTTATACAGATGGAAAGAATTTTTAAAATGTTTTATAAAAAGCTACTCATACAAAAAATTAATTTAAAAAATTTCTTTGTTACAAAGTTTCAAGAAATAGAATTTTCTTTGCCTGAGTGCCATAATTTAAAAAGAAAAATAATTTTGCGTTATCACGCATTTAGGCTGAAGAATTGCTCAACCAAAATTAAAACTAAAACGTATGAAACCTATGCTAGTAAAAGTGTGCCAATGCATGCATATGTAAAATAAATTTCATTTTATTTCTGTTCTTAGTTTTCTTTATTTCAAAAAAGTAATTTATTTATTTATTTCACATATACGGGTAATTAACAGTGATATACATGTAGCCATGATACTTGCATGTAATTAACATTTATATTGTGCTTAACTTGTATTATTTTTCAGGTTTAATCCTCTTGTACCAACGTACATCCAGCATTGAAGAATAATTTTAAAATACAATGAACTCAGGTGTGAACCTGTCTCAACTTTGGGGAAACAGACCAAAAATCGCCAAAAGTGGGCATTGCGATAATTATATATACCTATATACATATGCATTTATTTATTATTCATTTTTTTATTTCTATTTTTACTTTACTTCTATATTGATAGATATTTTTTCTATTTTTATATACATAAACAATGAATTTTTTAAACACGATTCTATTTTAATCACTTTGTTTTTAATAAAGTATGGTTTTTGAAAATTAATAGTTTACTTTCTTCATAATTTGTAAATTTTATTACAATTATAAGGTCCTTAAAAAGCAAAAAGCTTTTCTTACGATTCCGAAATCATTTTTTATTAAAACTAGAGAGTTCACGTCATAAAAAAATGTAACAGTTAGCATTTTCTCGAAATGTTCATAATATTTTTTGTATGTGTTCTCAAAATAATGTTCTTTTGAGGATGACATTTTATACGTTTTAATGACCCATTAAATTTACGAGATGGCTTTTCTAATAAGTCAATGAAATATACTTTTATATATTTGAGAATGTATTATTTTCTTCGTCCACTAATATTTTAAGTATTGCATTATGTATTAATCTTTGGTAGTTTTAATTTTTTTTTATATACGTAAAACATCAGGAAGACAATTCGAAAATTTATATTTATAGATATTCAAAGTTTCGCGCCAAAAATATTATTTCCGGTTTTGCTCCAATATGGCTGCGATTATGCCGATCACTGTTGTTGCGTCTTTTAGCGGTGATTTTACAATAAGAACGCGGGTTGGCGCCCGTGGAGCGCTGAACCGCTCTGCTCGTCGGAGTGTGGGAAATTCAAAATAAAATTAGACACAAGGAAACTATTTGTAAGTTAAATACTGGAATTTATTAAACTGTTCGGCAAGCTGGTTATCGATAGATTGACAAGCGTTTCAAAATCTCCTCCGAGGTCCTCGTCGAAGTCGTTGGCTAAATCCTCCTAGTCCTCCCATAGATCCTCGTAGTCCAATCAGGATGCAGGATGCAACAGATCCAAGCGGTAGGCCGTCCTTCGGATGTCCGTACGCCCCCGCGGATCGGCGTCCATCCTTTCCTCCGTCTTCGGGTGGTGGTGGAAAACTCTGTGGAAGCGCGCTTTTCCGTTACACAGCGGGGTGCCCGCGTGGGAAGAGAAAGTAGGCTCTACTCCGAGGATCGAGAAAACAACGCTTGAAGGAAATTTATGACTTCCTTAGCGTCGCCAACACTTCAGGAGTCAATCGACACTCCTAAAGACTAACAAAAGACAAGGCCTTCTCAAAAGATTACGTGACTTTAGAAGAAACTCGCGATTCGTTTCGGGGTCTACTAATTGAGACTCTGCCTAAGATCTTTCGCACGCATGCTACCCGCATCGCGTATCCTTAACAATACTCCCCTTCATCGAACGCAAACGTCTGCTTTTAAATTTCGCTCGTAATTCACATATCGATTATATACATTCCCGTAACTACGTTCACGTTATCAAGCAATACACCAGCGAGCATCGCAACACTGTCTAAAGGATCACTTGTGTTGCGTAGCCGTCTGGGATATGTAGGCTTGGGGTTGTCACGTGTTGCGTGGCCACGCGAACGTAGCCTCGGAAATGTATATAATCGATAGGTAAATCAGGAGCGAAATTTGAAAGCAGATGTTTGCGTGCGATTGAAGAAATATTGTTAAGGATGCGCGAAGCGGGTGGCATACGTGGGAAAGATCTTGGGCAAAGCTCGAAAACTGGAAGAGGACACCAATTAACAGGCCCCGAAACGAATCGTGTTTTTTTCCTAAGTCACGTAATCTTTTGAGAAGGCCTTGTTCTTTGTTAGTCTTTACCCAGATAGCACAGGACGTTTTAAAAACGTCCATTTTAGGTCTGAACGTCCAGGGCTTGATTTGTGAAAATGGACGTTTTTAAAACGTTTTCTGGACGTCTGCTGGACGTTTTTTGGACGTTTTATGGACGTTTTCTGGACGTTTTTAAAACGTCCAGAAGACGTTTTAAAAACGTCTAGAATATGCTTTGGTTACGTCCGAAACAGGCGATTGTAAGACGTTTTTAAAACGTTTTGGTTAGGTCTGGAAGAAGCGTTTAAAATATGTTTTTAAGACATCTGTGTATTATTTTAGAGATTAGTTAAAGGAAACCAGGGATTGTAACCGCTGTCTAAATAACCCATACCATCCACGAAGTATGGATAGATCGAACACGTAAAGCCTAATTAGATCTCCATACATACAAATGTTTATGAATGCTTCCAAAACAATGGGAAACAAAAACCAGATGCATTTGTTTAAATGTTTTTGACCGAACGTTTGCAAACAGATTTTATACAGTTTTTATATTGTTTTCATACATTTTCTATACAGTTTTCATAATGTTTTTGTACAGTTTTTGTATATTTGTTTCAGTATTGGCGGTCAACAGTGTGTAGTTCTAGGTTAGGGTTTATGGGGGTTTGTGTCTCCAGCGAAACTGTGTTACCGACCTGCAATTTGAGAACTGAATTTAGCGTCCTCTACTCATCAACAGCGTCTAACTCATGAACTACTCTAAAGTCTGTGAAATGTTGCATGCGCGCTGGACCCGTTATGCTATTAGTGTTTTTAGTCTTCATTAAGCGAGCTATGTGTTCCGCTATTACGGTCGAATAAGAATGGGTGGGTAATAGAGCTGCTAAATACTTAAAAAGTTCAAGTACTTGAAATTTAAACCGAGTAGAATTCTTTTTTTTTCGAAGCGAGCCAAGTACTTGGTTAACCGAATAGTTTGGAATGATACGAGTAGTTTGTTGCTTTTCAAGTACCTTGAAGAGATTTGAGTAATTATTTCAATTCGAGTAGCTTCCCTGATAGCACAAAGGCGTTTTAAAGACGTCTTCAAAACGGTACTGGTTAGGTGTAATATAAATTTAACCAACTAAATAGCTTTCAAAATAAGATGGAACTTAATAAGAATTCATTTTATTTATTTAATTACAATTACAATAGCTATACTTATACAATATTTATGTTAAATTATCTTTATGTTATACAAACACATATCAAGACTTTCAAGACGTATCGAGACTTTAAACATTCAAGACTTTCAAGAGTTTTAAGCTTCGAATCATGTTCGAAGTGATTAGATTTTTCGTCATATATACAGATTTGAAGCGATTGGAAGTGCTGCAGATCCCATCAAGATCGAGCTACTCCCTCACTATATCATATACTAACTACGGAAGTGAAAGTTCCATTAAAATTTTTTTGGAAGCTGCTATCAGTTGCTCTCTTCAACCAGTTCTGAATTGACTCCTCTGTTTCCTTTTTGGATTGTCCTACGTTTGTTTCATCCGCAGCATCTTGAACAAGAATATGAATGAAACATTATACATTAAATTCCACAGTAATCAATATCAGCAACAGTAAGATAAAGGTGATAATTACCTATTATAAACTTGGCTATTGTTAATTGGTGGAGTGGCGTTTCTTCCCTTATCGCCCCAGTCAGCTGTTCAGCATTGCAATGTCATTCGTTATTAAAGATGACAGCGTCCACGTAATGAAGTTGTAATTGCTGGACCCACCGAAAATCCCCAACTCGCAAACCTGAAACATAAAAATTATTTAACATTACCAAATGAACTATAATTTCGTTTGTAAGAACTACCGAAAACGAATTTTGAAAAATGTTTGAAACTTTACATATTTTTGCATACAGGAAATATATATACACACACACACGTGTGTGTGTGTATATATATTACTTACTCAGTCTTCAAATTCCGCTGCATTTTGTAAAATGGCCTCGAAATTGTCTACCTGATCCGAACAATGTAATGTGAATTTCAAGTGATCGTGTCTGTTAAAAAAGGAACCATTTTTTCTTTTGCAATTCGTGCGCGACCATGGTTGTTTAAATTTTTGGCTTCTTGTTGAGTTTCCACCGCGAGAGCTATTATTAAATGGGCTTGTGTCACGAGCATTTCAAAATATTTTTCTTTTATCCGATACCCGCTACAACTAGACAGTTGTGTGGATGTGTCTACATTTTCTGCAAAATATTTATTACATTTCATATTTTTTCACTTTAATACAATACGCATACAATATCTTTATATAAATAATATTAATTTACCAATAACAATGTCTTCCTTCCTTAAACCTGTATCCCCCCGCCCCCCTGGCTGTTTTGTTCGCTGTTACAGGTTGTTTGTAATTGTTCCGGGTTATGTCTTGCTGGAATTCTAAGTATTGTCTGAAAATAATTTTTATAAAGAAATGAATATAACAAAAATAATTAAATAGCTCCAGATGTTATAATTTTTACCTAATGTTGGATTACCTGTGGTAACTTTTAATTTTCAGAGGCGTGGGCAAAGAAAATTCGTTTAGCGATTGGTACCTGGTTGCTTGAAAATGTTTTCCCTATCCTTTTGCGCTTATTGGAAAACTCTGTTTTGGATTGTAAATCGCTTGTTTTATTTTCTCATAGCTTTGGTATATAGTCATCTGAAATCAATTATTACACATATTAGTGTAGCATGCAGGACAGGAAACTACAGAAAAAGACGACCGGCGAGAAGTTTCCCGAATAAAATTGTGGGCCGCCCTTTGGCAAAGACATGTAATGCAGAACTGCAGATCGCGAAGTTAGTATATACTATGAGCTACGACTATAAACTATAACTGTATCAAAAAGCGGTAAGATTACGAAAAGAAGATGAGCGAATTGAAGTAATACCCAAGTACTTATGAAACAACATATTTTCTACATTATAACCAGCAAAACTCGAAACCTAAATAATTAATATTCTCAGAATATCTCACTTCGTGTAACACGATTATCTTAAAATTAACATTGCAATGAGATGTTAAGGACAGCGATGCGTTCTGTTTGAGATAACTAAGTAATTGCTCGCTTTGTACATTTCATTAGGAACAGTCTACTCTTGGCCAATGACACTTTTTGTATAATAATCAAATTTATAAATGTCAGTTTGTTTTACTTATTTTGATTTTTTTTACTTACAGTTTATGAAATAAGTGTCATTGCTCGATGGAAACCACGGGAAGGTGGTAGACTTCTTCCATCAGGAGAGGATAAGGATGTGTGTCAAGAAGGATTTTAACAATATTGATGCGTGATCAATACGACCAAAATGTCTGGAATTTGATAAAATAATTGAAACTATGTGTAACGCCATAAAATTCAGATATCTATCGTCGCTTATATTATTTAACAAAGCTACTGGACCAGTGTAGAATAAGAATTGTCGATATTCCGTTGCTTTCCATCTGTTTGCATCATCTAGACTTCGGGGCTTTCGGTTAAACTCGACTGGAATACATCTTGCCAGATGTTTCAATGACTGAGATATACGCGAGTGTTCCTTAGGTGTTACTTTTGTCCACGGTTTCCCACAACACCACAGATTGTGAACGAATTTCTTTACTACGCCGAGACAAATTAGATGCATATAATCGAGAGGGAAGGAGTCAATCATATTAACACCAGGAATAGTCTCTAAAATTGACGTGCCGTTATGATGTACTTCTACCGTTTTACGCCTGAATTCAGAATCTGTCTGGAAACAGATATTATCAATATCAGGAAAACACGTACCGTTCCTAGATTCTCCTCGGATATAGCATTTGGTACAGGAAGAATATCCTGTGTGTCCTTTCGTGTATTTGATGTATGCCTTTGCAGGTACATCACATATAAAAGATTTTACTTGTACATAATATAACTGCCCATTAATTAAAATTCCATTATTAATAATGTCTACTGCCTCCTTTACAAAATCATGCAAGAAACAGTTGGCATCTTTCGGTTTCTGATAACCATGGTAGATGCCAACCATATCAACATCTTGAAACTCTGCTAGACTACATAATATGGGATAAACTTGACTACCGCTACTGTGAGCCAGTGGTAAACCATCAACATTTATACTAATTGAAATTTTGTTATTTTTAAAAAGTGACATATCTACAGATTTAATGAGCTTCATAATGCTATTTTTTAATCCAAAATGGAAATAACGACCTGGTTCGACGATTCGACTTTTCTAACTGTTTTCAAAAGGGTTCTGGCATCTGATGGTAAATTATTATTCGGAACTGTTTCCTTGAAAATAGGGATCAAATCATTAATTGCGGAATGTGTAATATTATGTTTCAAAGCCCACTGTGCCAGCAAGAAAGACAAATCTGGATGATTCGTTTGATCTGTAAAGTCTTCAGTGACATTATTAATAGTGGAATTATGTTCATCTGAATTGTGTGTAACGTTAAAATTTTCTACATAAAGGGTATCTTCAAGTTCTTCTAGATGAGTGGAAGGTTCTATATTGTTTTCACTGATATTGAAACAAGAATGGGAACTGATATCATTACTCTCTGAAAACCTAACACCTGATGATGTTGAGGCTTCTTGATGCACATAATTTTCAGACGCAAACATACGTGCGGATTTACTAGCACGCTTATAATATTTATGTAATTTAAGTTTTCCAGTCATTTCTAAAAAAAGGAAACAAGATGTATGAAGTTAATTATCAAAGTAGAATCCACTTATCTGTAGAAAATATGTACTAGATGAAAATAGAAACTACACTAAAACACAATGTACACTGAAATTACACTGTAATAATCTACACTGAAATTACACTGTAATAATCTACACTGAAATTAAAAATAAAACTGTAAATATATGCCACGATGGAAAAGAAAATATATGTACGTCTTCGATACAAAATGTGGTCTTCCCGATCCTTTAAGAGCTTTAAACTACGTTCTCCTCAGCGGTTCTGAAGTAACTGCCGTCCTTGCTAACTCCACTCCGTGGCCAGTTTCATAAAGGAGGCCAGAGTCCCTTCCCTATTCCCTAGATCCTTTAGAGTAATATGTCTCTCCCCCCCCCCCCCCTCCTCCTGCACTCCGCACAATCGTACAACAACCGGAAAAACTTCCATATCGATACGATAAAGAATAAAGAATTATTTTATTTCTGAAATCGGTATGAATCCTCGGCCGATTCCAGGTTGCCCCCCCCCCCCCGCCCCGCAGTTGAGGGTGAAAATGTAAAATATTCATTTCAGCGTATTAAGAAATTATTTTCTTCATCGTATCGGAAGAAAAGTGACGCCAATGAATTCCTGATGTTCGTTCTCCCGATTAAAATCATACCAAATGTCATCTAAATCGGACTACCTATTTTTAACTAAGTCAGCTTCAAGTGATATAGGTAATTGGATTTTTCATGGAATTTTCTTCATTATGGTTCGAATTACGTCCTTCTTGGTGTTAGTTTCATCGGTGAAACATAAGGAATACGATTGGCGTCGTTTTCGCAAAGATCTGATGAGAAATTGGGAAATCCTAGACATTTCTCACTTTTTAATGGTATTCAAACCCCTTCGAGGGTCGAAAACCATAAAATTTGGTGAGGCACTGCGGGGGCTTGTCCTCGCCACGGGGTATCAGGTCGTCGCATCCATTGTCGGGCGTAGCTCCAGAATCACCCTGTAGATGTTACATTTTATCTTCACATTATTAAAATGTCCGTGATTATTACAATGCATCTTTATGTACTTGCAGCTCATTTTGATTTCACATCTTTTTTTATATTGTAATTATTATTATCTTCTATTTTTGTGATTTATTTTATAATACTCTTTTCTGTCCTTGACTTTTTCATGTACTTGGCGTAATTCTTTTTACTTTTTTGAAGTTTTTTTATGGGGATCTCACTTCTTTTTACAAAGTTAATTTGCACAGGGAATGACTTCAGATAATTTTTAATATTATAAATTAGAAAAGGTTCACTATCAACAGCCATGAACAGCCTTATCAGAGAACAGAATTAAGGATAAATTTTACGCAAGTTTAACAACTATGAAACAAATCATGTGCACCGCATTGCCGATCTGTGTATGTATTATGTATACGTATGGTACTTTGTGTATAGTATAAGAAATACTGATTAAATTCGTGCATTATCGAAGGTGTCCATGTATCAAAATAATTGAATAAGTACAGGGTCAGCGTCTTATCCTGCAACCCGCACTCGCGCGAACAGGTAAAATGACAACAGCGGCTCACGGACGCATTCCACTACCACCATGCACCGTCCCGGCGTTGGACACCGCTGGACAGCAGTGATGCCCGAGCTTCGAGAATTTTGGAATGGTCTCTTTCAAACTATACAAGATATCAGAATGCAATTTGCGCCGAAAAATAAGGAAAAATTATTCCCTCTTAATGATGGATATAATTTAAAATATTTGACATTTGCTTAATTTTTCTTTTATCAATTTTTTAACCATAATTATTGTGAAAAGCTTTTGCAAACTGTTTGTTTCATACTGTATTTAATGATCTTTTTAAAATTCATGGTGTTGCTAAAAAATAGGCCAGTTGTTTCTGTATCATTACTTTCATAAATTGAGAAATTAAATTTTGATTCAATTATGTGTTAGTTCTGCAGACCTGAGAATCTATTGTTCTAGTTTACTTTTTTATGATTTTATCCTTAATGCAATGCATACCTAGATCAGACGTAAGGGGTAACTAATGGGACGTGTCTTTGATTGTAGCGGTGTTTGAATTTTTTTCTAGAATTTTTGTGTCTGAATGTTTTAGCTATTCAACGCCACGCCTATATCGGCTTCCGTTAATGTCATTTTTTGGAACGATGCGCCATTATTGTGGCTTTTACACGCAGGTGGCGAAAAATCTCTTCGTACAAGGGTATAGCGCCGCGGACAACCCTGTCGTAGCTAAAATTTTTGAACTTGAGACGGGTACGAGATCAGCCGACATTATTTTCAAACCTCATTACAGTAATATCTGAGGTGCGAGTGGTAAACCGACCATAAAAGCGGAGCGCGCGGCTCGATTACCTGGGCCGGGAAATTCCCAATACCTAGCTCTTTGCGACGTTAATTTCAAAGAGACTATCCTAAAATTTTCACTGAATTTTATAATTGAATTTAATGTAATCGCCTTTAGAAATGGCATATTTGGTACGTTCAAATTATGATTGAGAATAAATATGCAATTCACTTAATTACTAATACGTACTTCCCGATGACTATACCCAAGCCAGGAAGGCGGCCAAGCTGGTGGCAAAAATGAGGGGCGTGCCGTTGAGAACAAAATCCGAAAAGCGAAAACGGAATTAAAAAATATCTTCGAGCAGCGACGAGTCGCTGAATGAGCTTCATTTTGCCGATGCACAGTGGAACGACGTTCAGGACCGGATTAAAATTTATGTTCCTTATTTCTTTGATACAAAATTGTACTTAATCCAGCATACTGGCGAACGACGTGGCCCTGCAGTACAGCTGGCTGGGGCGACAGGCAAAGCAGCCGTTCATCAAGTTAAAATTGGCACAAATCGTGATATGTAATTATCACGCAAGTGTCTTATTGAAATTATTGTTTAAGGGTGCTGCGGAGAAAGGGAAAATGGAGGGAAGCAGGAAGGATACGGAGTCTTCAATACAGAAATGGCTAAAGCGTGTGGGCGAACGCAAAAGGGCGGAAAACCCGGTGTTTAACCCTTAACATTTAGAGATTTCCTAAAGTCGCTCATCTTTTTTTCGTAATCTGCTGGCCGTTAGTGACCAAAGATAAAGTGGCCAACGCTATTAGAAAGTGTTTTTGGCGCCATTCCGATATCTTTTATAGTTTAAAAGTTATACAAGCCAGTGCGGTCTGTGCAGGCCAAACTGACAGGCCGGCCGGACCGTGTGTGACGGCCTTTAAAGCGGTCTTCTAGAAATCATTGTTGGCCATATGCTCCCGAAAACTGTACATATATTCAAGTGGACGGTGAGCAAACTCGCCTGAGTGCTAGCGGCGTGACATTGGCCATTTCCAGGTTTCCCGTTTCAGATGAGAAACATTGCCGACTATGTGGAAACATCAACCTGTTTATTCATTTGGAATTTTGTTACCTGGTTATCATCATCAGATAACACTCGTATCATGTGTTGTATCGGATTTGCAATCCATTGCTAATATATTCTCATAAACATTTAATGAAGATGGATATATGTATATACACATTACATTTTTAACGATATGCATTGACTATATGATGTACTGTAATACTTTACAGTAATTATTATTAACATCTCCTTTTTTTGTTCAATGCGTCCTGTATTGTTGTTAATCTTTCCAATCCCTCTACCTCCCTTTTGCATTAAAAAATCACACGCGTTTACTATATCGTCAATACACTTGGCGGAGGGACACAGGAACAAAAGGGGTAGTTCTTTGACTGCGCGCGGCCCTCAAAGTTGGGAGTGAAAAAGACTCGTCCGCCGCAATATCTCAGAAAGTAGGCACCAAAGAGAAAATCTTTGAGGCGCAGGTGATGCATCTTTTTATAACAAATTCAGCTAATCGTGATCAGATTACGAATAATACGTCAATTTGTTTAAAGAATATATAAAAATGTAGTCATTTTTACTCCTTTTTCTTATAGATTGTTGATCCATTTTGGCGTAAATTTGTCAACGTAAACTACAGACCAAACTGTGAAATACGGATAATTAGAATTCTTCAATTTTGGCAGTTTTAGTAAACACTAAATACACTATATTGAACTCGCTATGCGTAGCGAACGGGAACCTCAGGTATACATTGTCGTAAAGGATGTTGTTTCGGAGTTGTTTCGGAAAAACCGTCTTCGAAACTTCGGAATTGCCCACCATAAACGATTAATGAATTTTCGCTTCGTTCTGTAGTTTGAACTGTTACCTCCGAGAATTCGCTTCGTTTGGAGATCCGCGCGCGCCGTTGTCCACGGCCGCCTCGCGGGACAATACTGCCATAAACCGCGACTCTATTGAGATGCTCTGGGCCGATCAGCCTGGCTAGTTTTTCCGAAACAACTGGTTCATTAGGCCCAGCATGTAATAAAATTTTTTATTGTAAAAGTGTGATTTTTTAATGCAAAAGGGAGGTAGTGTGATTGGAAAGATTTTTTTAATGCAAAAGGGAGGTAGTGTGATTGGAAAGATTAACAACAATCCAGGGCGCGTTGAACAAAAAAGGAGATGTTAATAATAATTACTGTAAAGTATTAGAGTACATCATATAGTGAATGCAATCGTTAAAAATGTAATGTATATATATAAGTATACAATGACTTCCGAAAGTGTTCGTTCACAGTTTAAAACAGAATAACCCCTTCGAAGTTGGGTCAAACGACTTGATTTTTTTTTTTTGAGAAGCTAGAAAGATTAGTTTACTCGTTGAGGTGTTTCGGCGTTTTGGAAAAAAATAGCGAAGAAAATAGTGAAGGTCGCTTTATTCAACATTTTTCATCTAAGTCCGTATTGAAAATGTAAAAATCCCGTTTGTAGATTAAGTAAGTCCGGGAAAGTTCGACCACCGGGAGAGTCCGGCCACTGCTGATAATTTAAGCCAGACACAAGATAGGGCACTGTGTGTCATTGACACAAAAGAAATGAAGGCGCTTGTTGTTTATCTCACATTGACCATTGTCACAAATCCACATTTTGAATTATAAGATGCAGTTAAGACTTGATGCGAGGCTGAAAGTTTTTAGACCAACTTACAGTGGTGGCGCTATTTGAAAAACAGGTAAGTTTATTTACACTCATCCGATATTGGCGGATATTATATGCATATAACCACAGTGTGATACCAACAATACGTATGTATTTGTTTTTAATTTTTTTTGATAAGTTGCGTTTTACAATGTTCCGCCGTCAATAATGAAAACCACTATTTTGGCGAAAAAAAGCCGGACCTCTAAAGGTTAAGGGTTAAAAACCGCCGTTTCGCGATCGCACTCACGCTTCAGCCATTTCTGTATTGAACACTCCGCATCCTTTTGGCTTCCCATTTTCCCATTCTCCGCAGCACTCTTAAACAATAATTTCCACCGCGGGCGATGGAGGCGGAGAGGGGGGTACCGAGTTCGTGGGTGAGGGGGATGACGTCACTTGATGTTTCTTACAGTTCTGGATCCGCAACGCCAAAAACATCGAAAACGCCAAAACCATTAAACGTACGGATCCTGGGGCGCGATTACCCTTTAACCTCGACAGCCTATAAAAGGCTAACCATTGGAATTCGCATTGGCATGGATTCGTGCCGTGTCGAGATCACCATAGTCGACAATAAAGGCGGCGAGTTGTGCTTTTCAATGTCAACGTGGAAGCTCCTGCTGCAAAATGGGGCTGACATACTTCAAAGATTACGCGACAACGCAACGTCGCCCCAAACCCACATCGTAATTGATCATTTGCGAATCGAATTCACGCGCATGCATAATGATCAACTCGTCAAAATCACCAATAATCGCGTTACCTTATACATGACGGAAGTCACGATGCGTAAACTATTCGCGTATGAACATTGCATCGATCATATGTTCACCTGGTTGACCGAAAATATATATTCCGTAAGCAGTAAATATACCGCCTTCGTAGACGTTTTACGTAGCGCTACCGCACCAACAGATCATGTAAAATTAATTTCCGAAAGCGACTACTTCGAACGGCATTCTTTGATCGATTGTGAATTATTAGCGTTAGGAATGCAATCCATGTTGCGCGATGTAAATCACGTACCACTATAGTACGCGTATATAAGTTTTAATAAATGGACGATTTTCACATTAATACCTGTAACGACTCATTTATAATATCCTTTCCTACTAATACGGTGGGCAATTACTTGTCTGCCAGATGACCAAGAGGCAATCGACATCGTACCGTTTTCTTTGAGAATTTCGACTATGAGATAAACCGTAGAATTGTTCTGTCAGCGGGTGGTAAGTGTTAACCTCGAGCCGGCACATGCCGCCGACTCGTGGAACAATACAGTCATAAACCGTAACCCTGGTGAGACGATCCGACAGAGCAATCTGGATAGGTTTGCTAGCCACATGTCTGGTTTTTTCCTCGCTATGTCATCCTTAAGGCAGGGTCCCACTAGTGCAACTGCGCGCCGCGCACGGGTCAGATTTATGAGTTTCTCGGATTTTCGAGGAGTTTGGAGCACTTGAAAGGGTCGACTTTTACGACGACCCGCGCGTCGAAAGCGTTCGTGTGCGCGCTATGCCGGGATTTCTCTGCCACGCGCGCACGCGAATGCACGCCGCGCATTGTCGAAAAGACTGAAAAAATGTGTGTTTTTCAACGCGAATGTACTCTTTACTCCTACATATCACTTGCATACGTGTGTTTATGGTCTACTATTTAGTTTATATATATTAAAGCAAGCAATGACATGAAAATTATTACTGTAAATAGCAACAATTATGCTGTTGCGATAGATATACTTGTTTCTAGATACATCATAATTGTAATACACTATATATGCAGATATGTGATACTGAATTATAGTTGTCCATCTTTATCACTTTCAAATTATTCTATTTCTCAAAAACAATTAAGTTATTGCTTTGATTCATCCTGCAAGAAAATGCTACTTAGGTGTAAAAAATATCATTTTACCGTGACTTCTATGTTCATTCGTTCACGCCAGAGGCTATTCATACGCCTAAAAGAGTAAACTATTTAATAGTACAATGGTGCATTTACTATTTCAGATTACTCGTAATGACATTATGTATCTATTTACTGTCAAAGCGTTCACCACCGGTGACCGCCTCAGCAGTAAATGTGTTAACTGTAATTCCGTTTCCTATCGCATTGCATCTCGACATTTGTGGATGTACGGAAGTCAAATTTTAATCATTTTCTAAGTCATAAACCATTGTTAGTACCTTCAGGTAAACTAAATGTAGGTACCTAATTACTTAAAAACAAATGTTTCAGTATGCAATAAAGTAACAGCATTTATGACATCCTCTACAAGCCAGATATTTCGGGACTTTAAGTACACACACCAGGATATACTTGCCTACCCATTTCAGAAATGCGAATTAATCAGAGGAAATGATACATGTGTATTTCCTGTGCAGGGGTAGAAAGTTCGCGTCTGGGAGGAATGCTGATCCAATTGGTTATGATATAATCTCCCCTCTACCCTCAATCTCATATCGTGTGAGAATAAAAACAAACAGGGCGCCGGGAATACAGAATACCATAATTTTATTTGAAACGCACTTTCCAGCAATCTGTGACCGAGACGTAGTAAACCCCTTTAAACATTTCAAGTAGTATAAAGTGTGAAGGCGTTGTTTCGGCTACTGGCATAACCGCCGTCGTTAGCTTTATTTAGATAAAGAAACCAAGATGTAGAAAAGGAGGCTAGTATTTCCACTGACTTCAACGTGCGCGCCAAGCATTCACGTGCGCGCCTGGCAGAGCGTCGGCCCATTTCGTGCGCGTGGTCTCATAAATTAGACCCTTTCAAGGGGACGAAAACGTCGTGCGCGGCGCGCAGTTGCACTAGTGGGACCTTGCCTTTAGAGGTATAGACTTAGCGAATGACAATTGTGTTTTAGGATAAGCAGTATGGGCAGTCCTGACACCGGTCTGCTGTAAATCAGGCGCCTTGGGTGTAGGGTTTCCTTAGAGTTCGCTATCGGTTTAAGTACGAGTTGACGGTTACTCGACGTCTGGGAAAATTCAAGACTTTTCGCCTCGAATGTTATCCCGCGCGGTTCACAAGTGCCCCCATTGATTCTCTCTCTCTCTCTCTCTCTCTCTCTCTCTCTCTCTCTCTCTCTCTCTCTCTCTCTTACGCTGTACCTTTTCCTTCTATACACGCGTCTAACGTCGCCTGCGTCCGATACGTTACCACGTGTATCGAATTACAGCGTTCGTGATAAGACGACGACCCCAAACTTTAAAAAATATTCGAGACGATATCCGAATAATTATCGCTCTACGTTTTCGTTGGCGCATGTTTTCGTTGGCGGATGTTTATACGAGCGCGACGTTGCATTCTATGACCTTCATCAAGGCTACACATACTTAGGAATGAAAGAAAAAATTAAATCTACTAGATAGATAGTTCGATATATTTATTTCATTCCTAACTATGTCTAACATTGAAATAAAGTGTATTATTCGTTACAGGTTATTAAATTTGTATTGAATCGCACTGTCAAGTAATTTCTAAAAAAATTATATGGTTCTATGTAAAAACCGAACTTGACCATCGATTTTTCCGAATTTTTACAGTGGTCTGCCCCCTTAAGGGTCCTACATTTAGAAGAGAGTACTCGATACCCTGACAACCACGGGGCCATAACAGACAAGGATACCACTAGCCATTATAAGAACGGGAAAATGAGAAATTCTTCTTCGGATCTGCACGAAAGTCACATCTGAGAATCGCCTCTTTGTACTATGTCAACACTGAGAATCACTCTCGCGGTTAAGGGGGGAAGCCACTGTCAATATTTTTTTCATTTTCTTAATGCTTGGGGTCTCAAGATTATACCTGTACAGTTTCAAAGTGGATCTCGAAAAATTCTGGGAGCTACGGGAGATTTTGTATAGGTTGCGCAGCGCTCATAATCGAGTGCACACATAGGGTAAATCCGGGATACGCGGTCGGGCCGGAGAGTTGGTCGAGTCGCTATATTTCAGACTCTATACGTAAAAACGCGTTAAAGTGCATGCCAATTACTTCTCTAGAAGCCAAACAGTTGAATGAATAGCGTCACTTCGTTTCCTTCTGTGTTTTTCTGGATTTATAGGCTATAAAAGTTAAATTGAGGTTACATTTATCCTCTTTTGTCCAACAACAGTGTACAGAATCGTATTTAAAATATATTTCTAAGTTTATTTTCGTCTAATATTTGGGATAATAAGATAGTAGAGATATTGAAGGACAATGCAGCCAAAGAATTTGGCCATATTAACTCTTCCTCTCAAAACTAACGAGAAGACCATCTCTCGCTGCAGAAAGGAGAGATGGTCGAGTTATGATTTGTTTATTATTTCTGTTTATTTTTTATTTTTTATCATTATTTTATTATTATTTTTGTTTATTTATTTTATTTATTCACTTTTGTATTCATTTACCTTGCTAATCGCCGGTAGGTAGTTCACTTTTTCTTTGATGTGTTCTTTACTTGTTTGACGTAAACAAATTAAATATCGATGAATCTGTAGTTGTATTCACTCATAAATAATTTTGCTTTCTTCGTTGTTATTTTTCCATGAATAATTATGTGAGTGACCTCTGCCCACGGCGAAAACCATTTCTCCCGGCACCTCGGGAGAGGTGGTCAGATGTCATGACTTCAGTTTTCAACCCGATTTACAATAAATACTGTTTTAAAGCAAATATCGATCAGTTTTTCTGAATCCGCATAAAATTCTGAACATATTAGGTTTGTTCTGATAAAATAAGTAATATCTGTATTAGTTTTAATAGCCATTTTATATTAGATCGACCGCGTCTCCCGGATTTACCCTAGGTAACTTCGTGTCAATCGCCCGGACAGTTTATGTTCAAGAATCCAAATATATCTAATAATAGGGATTATGAGCTTATATATTGTTTAGAACTAGGTAGAGAAGCACTGGGCACGACCAGACCGTACACAGCTGCGATCTTTGAGCTGTATAAAATAACTTCTGTCGAAAATTTAAACGCAAGTATCTCGAAACGGAATTTTTCAAAACGGGCGCATTAATAAGTCAATTTTTATTGGATTCACTTGAAATTTTCTGGGAATATTCTTACTACAATTATCTTCAGTTAAGCGTACCAGTTTTGTGATCGAATAATTCATTTAATCGCAACATTGAAAAAACATGTTGATTTTTAATACTTTTTGTTCCAGATTTCTTCTTAAGTCCGCCATTTCTTCAAAAATTGATATTTTTTCAAATCTGTACGCTTAACTGAAGCTATTGTAATATACTTTAAGAAACCGTTTTCCGAATTATTCAATTCGGAGCAAATATTGGAAAGTTACACAAGCGCCCGTTTTGTAATTTTTTTTCGCAGACCCTAACATTATTGTATGCTGTGGCCATACTACCTAAAATTTGTTCAATTTGGCAGCATAAAATATTAGTTAAATATATGTATTTTCAGTTGGCAATAAGGATTTTTCGTAGAAAGTTACGTTTCATTATAAACGAATGTCTTGAAAATAGCCTTTATTTTCGACCGGCATAGCTCGGCTCGAAAAACCGAGCGGCTGGGATAGAACCAAGTACTTGATTTTTTTTTTAAGCGACCCGAAAGAACCGGGCGACTTGGAAAGAAGCGAGCGGGCCGAATGAACTTTGAGCAGATCGAAAACTATTTGTCCAATTAATTTGAAACTTGGTACACATATTCTTAATGGTATTATCTAAAATGTAGCATATCATTTTATTTTATGCGATAACCCATTCGTATATAATAAATGTTTTAAGTTTGCCTTGTTAGGTAAACAATTAATAGTGATATTCACCTTGCTCTCATTTGTACAATAAATTTTTTTCTTCTGAAATCGGTATGCTAATTATCTTGTTCCTTTCCGCGTCACCTTGTCCGCGTGGATTTAGCTGCAGGTACAGGTAAAACGGCCTTTCGCCCCTACGTCGTAGGACCTATGCGAATATATGCTACTACCAATAAAGTAGTAAAACGTTTCGTACCGACCGTAGCAAAGTATAATGACTTGCCACGTTTATTTCTTAAGGACCTCCGCTGAATTGTACGTGTCTTGTATTTTTTTCACTGAAGTAATTAAACACGACCTTCCGTTGGAAAAAGAATTTCAAACAACGAGACGCGTATTTTCGTCGTAATTGCCACCACATGAAATGAGACAAATTCAATGAAATGAATTTTGCCGTACTTGCTCCTTTTTCACGCAGATCGTTCGTTCACCCTCGGCGTGAGCTGTTTACGTTCAATATTAATTACAACTTTGTCTCGTAATATTTTTGCCACTTCCTTTCTCCCAATACCCGAAACGCGTTTCTTTTAACGGGCTAACAATTTTACGGTCCCAGGTTTATCTAACATGAGAAAGACCATGATTCGCATCGTACCCTTTTAAACTGGTCCACTGCCCGGTCCTGCTTCGATGTCCAGTTCCAGGGACAGTTCTTCCTGGTGAGTTCTTCTAGGGGTTGCTTGAGCTGGTGAAGGTGTGGGATAAACTTACCGTAATGGTTTATCATACCGAGGAGGCTCTGTACCTCCGAAACGTTCGTCGGTTTCGGCATGTTTGCCACGGCAAGTGTAGCCTGAGGGTCCGTAGTAATACCTTTGGCGTTTATAATAAACCCAAGATACTTAATTTCCTCAAGGCCGAAGACACACTTTTCCGCGCTGAGCCTCCAGCCCCTTTGTTCGAGTCGCGTGAGGACGTTGCTGAGGCGCTAGTCGTGCTCCTCTCTATTGGAGCCGGTGATTACCACATCGTCGATGTAAGCGTGCACACCCTGAAGACCCGAGAGCGTGTGGTCCATTGCCTGCTGGAAAATCGCAGGAGCCGTCTTGATGCCGAATGGAAGACGCTTGAACTGAAACAGCCCTTTTGGTGTAACGATTGTGGTAACTGCCCTACAACCCTCCGCGATCTCTATTTGGAAAAAGGCATCGCTCAAGTCTAAAACGCTGAAACACGAACTTCCGTTCAATTTAGCTAAAATGTTCTCCACACTGGGCAGAGGGTGACGGTTGTCGATCAGGGCACGATTCACATCAGTGGAGAAGTCCGCGCAGAGTCGAATCTTGCACTTGCCACCCTCCGGCGTGGGATGCTTTTTTACAATCACTATTGGCGAAGCCCACGCCGAAGACTCGACACGCTCGATGATTCCGCCCTCCTCGAGGCGATGCAGCTCTTCCTCCAATGGCTGCTCCATGGCGAACGCGACCTGCTGGCACGGAAGCCGCACGGGCCTCGCGTTGTCCTCCAGGTCGAATGCGGCCTTGAAGTCGAGGCACGTCCCCAACCTGTCTGCGAACAGGCCGGGAAACTCCACCTGCATCTTCGCCAAATATGCGAGCGAAGATGGCGAAGCCCTCCGATCGTCCACGCACGCACGCGGCCGGCTAGAGGGGAACGGTCGCCCGTCCGAAACAACGATCCCCGCACTTGAATCGCCGGAATCCGCCGAACCGGTCTGTTGGAGTCCCAAAATGCACTCGGGCTCCCGCGTCTCACTCAGAAGCGCGGGCCACAAATCAAGAGTATCTATCGCGTTCAGTCCAAGCAAGTTGAGACCGTCTCGACCCGCTACGTCGATGTTGACTTCACCCTCACGTCCGATCGCACGTATCCGGCCACGAAATCTACCGATCAGGCTGAGCCTGCTGCTGCCGGCATGCTCGACAGCCTCGCCCGCCACCAGTTTCGGCGAACCGAGCCGACACCATTCGTCTTTACCGATGACGGTAATATCGGACCCCGTATCGAATTGGAGACGTAGTGTCCTTCCGTCGATCACAATCGACACGTATCGACGGCGACGCCTGCCGGTCGCGGGAATCGTTTGGGTAATTATGCTAGCGTTCTTACCGACAATTCCCGAATCTTTCGCGCCGGCGCGACACACGGAAGCGATGTGGCCCTTTTTGTCACATTTGTGGCACACCACCTCGCGGAATTTGCACGTAGCCCGAAGATGTGCACCACCACAACTGAAACACTTACCGTCTGGCTTCGCATGCAGTTTATCGTTTTGTGGTTTATTGTTTTGCGCGAGCTTCCGCGGCACAGTTTTTTCTAGATTAGTTTTCACAACACCACAGCTTGATAACTGAGGAGCTTTTACCGGATCCTCTAGAGTCTTTAGGCCGGCGGAGACGTTCAAGTGAGCCTCCAGCTCGGCAACGACATCCTTCATGGTGGCGTTAGGATGCTTTTCGACCACTCGCAGGGCCAATTTTTTTAACGCCTCGTTGTCCTTCGAGTAGCAGAGCGACTGCAGCAGCAACACGATTCGCAGACCATCGTCCGACAAATTCGCTCGATCGAACTCTGCCGCGTGGCGGTTTATTCGATCAATATGTTCCCTGATAGGCGAAGATTTGTCGTACCGGAAATTAAGAATTTCGATGCGCCGACGTATAATCGGTACCCTATCGCGGAAGAGCTCCTTCAACGTCTCAATGAGCTGCTTCTGGGGCATCTTCGGAGGGTCCGTCGGTGCTACATGGTCCACCAACCTGTCGTATTCCGTTTGTCCCAACTTGTCCAGCACGAGACGCGTCTGCATCTTGGGTGGAAGGGACGCCGTCTCGTCGATGAGGGTATACTCGTGGTGGAGGAGCCATTTCTCAAATGTCTTGATCTCGTCGCCGGACCCGTATGCATATTTTTCCACGCGGGCGCTCAACTGGTTGTACAGGTTGAATTCTGTAGTTCTTTGTGTCCCGCGTGAAGTAGAGGCGGTTTGCGCCTGGCTCTGCTGTATCTGCAGTTGAAGAAGACCGTTAATGGCCGCCGTGAAGGTCTTGATCTGTTCCGTGGTGTCCGCCATTTTCACAAGCCACGCACTTAATTTTTTCCACAGAAAAATTTCAAGTCCGCAGCACCAGTTGTTAGGTCCGTCGTGGCTCGGAAATGGTAGGAAGGGTAACGAAAACTCGGAACTCCGTGATGTACATTTCACACGTATATTATCAACAACAATTAATACAAAACTGTCGGAGGCGCATGGCAACACACAAGCCGTGTCCGTCAGCCATGCTACCCTGTCCGCTCCCCGCGCCCTCTGCCGAGACGCGGAGTCGCACAGGCGCGTGCGCGGTCCCAACAAAATGTTTAACAACGAACGCTTCGACAACAAGCGATTGCTCAGTCGCAAAGAAACGAAGAAATGTCGCTTCAAAAATAACAAATTTCCAGCTGTAAATCGCCATCACCGCCAGGACTGTTCAGCTTACACACCCCCTTTCGAAGCCAGATACAGCGTAAGTCCTCACCGTAAAACCCTCGAAAGTAGAACAGCATGGGCCCATCCGCCCTTGACTATACTTATACCTATTAAAAATCACGTTGACGGGAACAGTTTGTACATACTACTAATATGCAGAGTTGTGCAGAATTGCAATTGAATTACTCCATGAATTATAATTACAAAATAATTCAATTACAGCGTACACGATTACATTGTAATTCGTAATTCAGATCTCGCATTCAATTAAAATACATCGTAACTCGTAATTGCAATGTATTTGCAATTGTAATTGCGTAGTACAATGTAATTGAATTATAATTACGAATTAAGAGGTAACCAAATTGAGAGCTAATAAGATGTGGGAAAGAAATATGTAGGTAAATGTTTCGAATAGAAAAAAATTACTATGAGTGCAGAATATGGTATTATTCATAAATTTATAATATATAAAGAGAAATAAACTCTTTTGTTACATTTTTTCCATTTTTTTTTCTCTCTTCTTCAGAGTTTTGAGCTGTAATTTAATTACATTGTATTTCAATTACATTGTAATTCAATCACACGCACAATTACAGTAATTAGGAATTTAATTAATTGAAAAGTTTGAATTATGTATATGCACAAAACCTTTATGTTAGAAAAAGTAATAATATTTCATTAAAAAGGAATACTGGACTAAATCTGCTAAGTAGCGCATTATACGCGGCTGCTGACTGTTGGTGGCGCGCGACATTTATATACATCGTCATATCTTCTAAAATTATTTATTAATCAGTGTGAAAATTGGTGAAAATCTTCTTTGTATATTAAGGAAAAACTTTGTCGCTGCAAGTTATATGTACCTCAAAATTGCCTCGATACTTTTTAACGGCGAACGTTGAAAAGCATGGGTTATGTCCAGTATTTCTTATTAATTAAATATTATTAAATTTTTTAACATACGGGTTTTGTGCATACATTTTACGGCTTCGCTAGAGTGTTCTGAAGTTATGTTTTAAGTCTCATAACGATCCCTTAATATTTACTCAAGTTATCGCAATTTATGTTTAAAGAAATAATGATTTTGGACGATGAAAAATTCCTTGTTTATTATTTTTCAACTCGAATAGTAATGATTCGATAAACAAATTGTAAATAGAAAAAATGTGTGTCGTGACGAGCTTTACAACATTTAATTTTCCAATCTTTCTTAGCGTTTGGACAATAATTGTTCTCATTTTCCAGCGCTAGTCCTCTTATTGCATCCGACCCTTCAATTAACAATTACTTCCGCGATACAGTCCATAGTGTATTTGAACGCTAAACGCAGTGGACAGTTTAAACTTTTGCCCACAAAAAAAACGGATTTTCAGCCCACTGTGCGCCGTACGCGAAAACGCCTAGACCTGACCTGTGATTTTTCCAATATTAGCGGGCTCGCGCCGCCGACGACCCTCACGATTTCCTGTCTCTGCTTATTGTCACCCCCCTGTGACTCAGGACGTTGCCAACACGTGCAACGCAGATTTGCGGAAAAGACGGTCGGTCACTGCGAGGTGAAAGTTTTAAGACTCAACCCCCTGAAATACAAACTCCCCTTAATTTCACGTGAACAACGTCATATCCGATTTTGAACAGAATCCCAGACATCGAGTTAAAAAAGTGATCAATTTGACGCGGCATTAGGCACTCTAAAAGCCACCATACACGCTCTCTCTTGCCCGTTCGATTTACGGACTTGCATGAAGTCAAAAGACTCAAAAGTTGTAATGCAACACGGAGCGCGTGTGTCAATTGTTTGGCATGAACGGAATCACCGCGAGGTTGATTTATCTGGGTACCGATTTGCCGCAAATCAAAATTAACGGGAAGTGCGGGCCACCGGCAGACAGATTTAAAATTATTGACACGTGTAATTTGCTGCGAGGATTTATCGAATCGTACAAAGCAAATCAATGCATTTGGAAAATTAAATCTAACGATTGTTTGGACAAAAATAAAAAAAGCTGTTTATAAAATCTTAATAAATAAATTGCAGGAATTAGATCAGGATACGAATAAAGATGCAGTAGTAATTCTGCTCTTTTTATTAACGGCACTCTCTTCTCTGACCACTACTGTACTCGAGATCATTGCTTTTTATTAGCGTTTTTCTCCGGGTTTAAAAAAGGAAAAAAAGACACGAGATTGGTGCCTTGTATACCTACACTTTTATTCATCTTTCGGCTGTTTAAAATCATGAAGGATGATTTAAAATCTTTACAACTTTCAGAATTATAAGCGTCGTTAACCGAACACATCCTTGTTCACTTGTCCCAAGGCTAGCGGCTTTTCCATTGGGCAGAAAAAAGAGAATCAAACGTTTTTCTAATTCTTACGAGTGTCGCTATCGCCCTTACCACGACCAGAAATTTGAAGAAAAAAATCTACAGAATGGCAGACGGTTAAAGATAAAATACGTTTTCTCCTGCAGTTTTTGTAACTTTTAGGTGCCCAAAAAAAATTGATGTTTAGAAAATAATGACCTGATTTTTGTAGTGGCGTTAGCAACACTCTAACCTAAAGGATTAAAAAACCTTTGGTTCAATTTTCTCTGCTTTTCTGCTTTAAAGAGCTTTTGTGGCAAGTCTTCAGAGGAATATCCGTCGGCAGGATGGTGGTTGTGCCGCGTAGTGGGGAGGGGGGGGGGGGGTGGCAAGATTTCCTTGGAGCCTACAGGTAGCAAGGAAACTGCAGCAGTTATCGCAGAACCATCGCAGGGGACGCACGCTAATTTCCGCTATTTTTCTTACGTTTTTCAAATATTTGTTTCATTTTATTGTTAGTCTGTAGTTTATTCCTATTTTTTTTCTTATTACTTTACATAGTTAGTTTTAGTAATTTTATATTATTTTTACAGTGTGTTTTATCGTATTTTTATAGTGTTATTTATCGTGTTTTTATCGTATTTTTATAGTGTCATTTTTCGTGTTTTTATCTTATTTGTATTGTATCTTTATCGTATTTTTATAGTGTCATTCATTGTGTTTTTATCGTATTTTTAGTGTTTTTTTTATCGTGTTTTTATAGTATTTGTATTGTGTTTTTTTTGTTTTTTTTTTCAAGTATTAGTCAACGTGTTAGAAGTTAGTAGTCTTTAGTGTGTAACTTTGGTGTTTGGTTTTGGACCACATCCGTATATTCTCCAGGTATGTTCTAGATATCTATATTTATGATACCAGTGTTGCATTTTGTTTTTTCTACATTGCAGTCAGTTTATTTCTATTTTCTTCATTACTTTAATAATGACTGGCAAATTGAAATTGAATAAGTACTATATGCGTGCTAACAGGATCACTTAATCGTTCCGTTCAGAAACCCAGAACATCATTAGATGCTAGTTCTTCACATTTAACATCTGCAATCCACTTTGTTAGTACCCCCCCAAGTGATGTTTAATCTCGAACTAGTTCACAATCACTTTTATATTCAAGATCTTGTCTGTAGCTTGGCATTACCAATATAGAGGAAGTGCAGCATATTTGGAATACTGTTGGTAACTTGGAATACCGAAGTATCTAATAAACTACTAACGCTATTTAATTTGTAACACCGTAGATTATAGGGGCTAATGACCTGTTCACTAATGACATTTGTAGATGAACCGCAATTTTTACATTTTCGACTTAATCTGCAGAGGAAGCAAACGTCAATCTGCAAAACTTTTTCAGTGCGTATTCAATCGTTCCAATCATGGTTAAAATATGTCAAAACATTAGTGTTAAACACTTAATCGACTCATTTGCATGTTCCTTCTATGGTTCCGTGCCAGTTTTGCGATAATTTCGAGAATACAAAGTGTGACATGAAATTTTAGGTTTCAATGCCATGTTGCTAATTCGGAATACCGAAGGTGAAGGTAATTTGGAATATTCCAAAGCCTACCGTTGCTTTTGTTTCACGCGTAATGGCTACCACCGCGTCAGTTTCGTCTGTCACCTATATAACCTTTTTTAGCATTTGTGTAAATATTGTCTTATAGATATCTACATAAAATTGTTCCTGAATTGTGATTTCTTAGCCTGATTACGTCATAAAATAAACTAATTTTATTATCTACATGTTTTGTTTAAGTTTATAAAGTGAAGGTAAATTGGAATATCGGTATTCCAAATTACCTGCACCTTAACGAAATCGATACTTGTCATTTTTCATTCAAACCAAAATTTCAGTTAATTTTTGTTTTTTATTTTTACTGACACTAAGAAATATGAAAGTTTATTAGTTTCCCTATGATATTATGTAGTTTAATTTGTTCCCATCCTCTGTCGTCATTTTTTATTCGTCTTAAACAAACTGGTATTCCAAATATACTGCACTTCCTCTACTTATACAGGGTGTAAACGGTATACGTAGCAATATTTTAGGGGGTGGTAGGGGAGGTCCAATGGAACATAAAAGTCCTATGACATAGTGTCCGATCTGTCTCCATTTTACAGTAATAATGCCCTAAAGTTTGCACCATGCGTTTGAAACGGATAGTAGCTCGCGCATATTGGTGAGACCAACACATTGAAACAGGGTGTTGACCTCTGATCTTTCATGTAATTCCCTAAGTGGTGTGTTTTTCGGAAGGAAAAACTCTTAAGAGTGATCCTCCAGCGACTCGACTCAAGGAGATGCCGCATGGTATCCCGTGGCGAAGACAACACCCCGCGATGCCTCACCGCATGTTTATGGCTTTCGACCCTCAAAGGAGTTTGAATACCCATCAAGAATCAAACTCTTCCAACTCCGCAATTCTCATCAGATCTCTGCGAAAACGACATCAATCGATACCTTTCGTCATCTTTTGGTTGTCATTTAAAGTGAATAACGAGTAAAAGATAAATCGAGGAAAATCAGGTCAAACGTAAAAAAACGAATACACATTTTTTTTTAAAACAGAATCGAAAATAATAATTATTTGAAGTGAGAGGAAAAGAAATACGTAAATTTCGTTTTCAAATATCGCATAAACGAAAAAGTAATGTAACAGAAAATGAACAAAACGTGATCGTAGTTCGTTATTGTGATAAAAATCCGTAGTTCAATAACGGCCAACACTATTGCTGATAATGAATAAGTTTGTTTAAAAACCCCGAAGAAAAATTTAGGTACGGAAATTTAGAGAATTATCGCCGGAAATAAGCCATAGCCTGCGTTAAATTTAATAACTAATAATCACCAATAAAGTAACTAAAACTCACCCTTTCGGAAATTCACCTGCAGCTTGAAAACCTGCATTACTAGGGCACTGAACTGATCCTGGTCAGCGACGGACGCGCCCAATTCACAGCTGGTTCCAAGTATGCAATACCATCCAATGAAGTTAAGAATCGCAACAACAAGTGCGTACGGATTAATGTACCGAATATTCACTTCACTGCACGGTTACTAACACTGATCATTTAATTCATTTTTCATGGAACGTGTTGTTCTTACGTGTTGCTCTGAGTCTACCCACATCACTGCCTCGCGGCATCATCGACCCCGTCGAGAATAATCTTGACGCCAAACGGCGAATCGTACCCCCGCTTGTGGTTTGGATACGCGGGTATTCCCGTGCAAGCGCTCGCACAGGGCCATTTTCGTCGGTTACGTACAGACGTTCGCACAGTTTCTAGCGGTGTTTCCTCGAAGTTTATGACCAAACGCTTACTGGCATTCAAATTTTGATTTAATATATGGAAAGAGCATGAAAAGTTGTGTCTTGTACGCTCATAGCCCGGAGTCTAGATGCAAGCTCAATCAAATCTAGAGCGAAAAGGAAGTGGTCGGTTACGTACGGACACAGTGGACATGCAATACGTAACGTCAAGACTTTTCCCCATATTTCTGCGAATGCTTTTCACTATACATAATGGCAATAGACATTCCTCATAGATTAAATCTTCCTGATCACGACCCTCTAATTGTTTTTTCAAAAACATTATACCTTACCCTCGGAATCTCAACATATTTGGAATTGCGTCTCTGGTAACGTACGGACATTCGCAGTAACGTACGGACATTCGCAGTAACGTGCGGACAAATCGTAGAAAGAACAACCAAACCGCCATGTAATGATACATAAGACTGATTTTATGTTTAATTATCATATAAAACACAAACATATTTCTTTATTATTATAAAACTAAACTTTTTTCCATCTTGTTCTATAGTTAACATCAGTGGCACTGATTTCTTTATAAGATATTAGGAAATAAGTGTATACATTTTTTAATGAAAGGAAAAATATAATTATAATATCATAAAAATAACAATTTACAGTCTACACCAGAACAGCCTACAGCAGAACGTTGCGCCGTAATTTGTGCACCCTCCTTTCCACATCTTCAGATGTATGAGCCACGGATATAACATAAGGCGCTAATGTGTGGACACTATGCACATCTAATGTGTTAGGAACAGGTATCAGTTCCTGCCAGTGCTCATCTAAGACGCTTTGAAGGCTGACGACGCTGTCATGGGAAATGTACATAATTCGCACATTCGGGCATACTTCTGAAGCCACGGTGGCGAACTCTTCAGCAGTGGCAACCTTATGCGTTCCAGCTTTCATACGATTCCACACTGTGACTTTCAGTGAGCCACCTATGCCATCCACTACTCCCTTCCCGTGGCTTGAAGCAAAAAAGTTCCAGAAGACACGAATGCCGTACTTTAATTCAAAGACATGAAGCGTAGCAAACAAAAATTTCTGTTTAAACTGACTTGATGCTCCATCCGAGAAAATATATACATCCCGAACAGAGACATGATCATCAGTAAGACAAGCCAGTAATTCGTCCAGGAATTTAAAAACAGCAATTTTGTCATGACTTAAGTGGTCTGAAACTATGGCAAACCCTTGGCCCGGGGTGTGACCACTTGTCCAAGCATAAGCTGTGAAAATAGTACACTGCTTATGGGCCCAGTGTGCACTCTGAATTTCATCCCTTTCTTGAATAGTGAAATTCTCTGCGAAGTCCACTTGAAGAACAATGGTACTTCCATCCAGTGAATTTTTTACCTTCTCAAAGTAATTTGCTTGAGCGCGCTTGACATATACATGTCGTAGAAAGTATGGCAAATTCTTCTTTAAAACCTTGAAACATTCTATAAGGGACCATTTATGTGTTTCTGTTTGGGATTCGTGCAGTTCCATACACGGCCCCACTCATTCTCACAGCAGCACCTCTCAGACTCAGGTTGGCTACGCTGATCGACGATCGATCCACCAATCAGAGATGTGGATCGACGATCGATCCTCCAATCAGCCGCCTTCACTCAACCAATCAGATCACCCCACGTCGAACGATCCTCGAGAATGTTCGAGCCGACGACGTAACGGGAATCAACCATCTTAAGAGTGTCTCGTGCGCATTTTTTGAGGGTATAGCCGGATTTGTTCTGCACAATTATCAGGCTCGATCATCGAAGATCTTTTCTCACGTGCTCATGCTCACTAGCTCACGACTCATCCAGTATTCAAATAAAGACGAAACTCATTTCAACTCATACATTGCTGTGTTACGTGCACTTGTTCACCGTCGCCCCTAACCTCAATCGAATCCAGCGCGCTCCACCGCGATCTTTCTCAAACAGTTTCTTTGACTGCTCTGCCTATAGTCCATTGTTCGCAAGTAACCAATATTTGGTCTGGATTCACACAAAATTTGTCTGGACTATAATCTTCTACCTTTGACTTACAGCCGTCACACTGTCCCATTATACACGATTTTAGCGTTTGGTCACATGTGACAGAAGAAATGAAATCCCGAAAAGACACAGACACACCGATGTAACGATTGAGAACTTCCAATAGCAAACGCATGTTCTCATGGTACCTACAGAGACAAATATTCTGAGGAATATGTGCGTATGAGTATATCTCCGGAGGCTTGTAGGTGTAGAAGGTTGTGAAAGCAATCTGAGTGTCAGTTTCCTGTACGAACAGTTGAAAAGCTTCGTTATAGGACATCCTCATGAACCGTTTTATAACCGAGATTTTCTTTACGTTCCCCTCACTATTTGTCTCACGCATAAATATTTTGTGTTTTGCACAGGGACTTTGCCATGATATTTCGTCCGATCTGTAGAATTTATGGATCCGTGTTATAACTGCGGGGTCAGTTCTTCGCCCATTTTCACCAGGAAACGTTGCTTTTGGATCCATCACCACCATACCTATACTTTTGGCGAGGGTGACGACAACGGCCTTACATTTACGTGGACTTGACGGGAGTGCACGGCGGGCACGATGAACAGCTTTCCAAAGGGCTTGTTTACTATTATACGCGGCGGTGTCATCTTCGGAAAAGCTGCTGCTATTAGATTCGTGCTGTTGGGCTCGGCTTGCTCGTTTGCACACAGCATTGTTTTTTTTTACCTCCTTATAATGTGCAGGATTCTACTGAATTGCTTTTCTGCGAATCTGTTGACGCTTTTTTTCCCTCCGTTTGTCAATTTCACTTAAACCTTGTGTCCTTCGCCTAGCCCGATATGCGGCTTGTTTTTGCGCGTTTGTCAAAGCCATGTTTAAGATTGATAAAAATGAAATACACTTTTGATTTCTCTACGCAACGATTTATTTTAATACTTTTCTCTTCCGCGTGCTTTTTGCGACTGTCTTCTGGATTCTCGGGCCTTGTCCACTACCATCGTTCGTCAATTTTTTGATCGCGCCATGCTCACTACTCCTATTGTTAGCGACAAAACACAATCGTCGCGTGCGCCTTCAATCAAGATGGCTATTTTACGAATCTTATACATTGCACTCTAAATCATGTTGGAGCATTGATCGTATTTTATATAATTAGAAATAATCACACCAACTCATCTACGCCGAAAGTTTCACCACAATATAAACACAGACAGTAAAGCCTCCCCGCAGTTATATATTTATTAATTATAATTAAAAATAATTTCTTCATACAAATTTATATTAATATGATTCATTATCTAATAAATATTTTATTTTCATTTGAATTATTATTTTACTACGCTTTCGTCTGCAGATCGGCAGACAATAGACAGGCCCCTACGAGTCGACATTTTCACGGTGTCCGTACGTTACCATATAAAATCGTGCTGTAGTCATGAGCTGCAGTTCCGCAATATTTACACATGTGCACAGGTAGTCCAGGAGACATTGAATCCGCGTTGGTGTGTATTTTAACCCACAAGTTTGGACTGGGTGATAATAACTTCACCTCGGACGGTAACGTATGGACATGAAATTTTGAATTTTGGCTACTCCTTTACACATCAGCCGAAAGGATGAATTGTTTTGCACGCACGTCTTTTTGTACCTTGAACAGTGTACAACAAGACACACGATTAGTTTTAGCGATGTAAACGCAGGAAATAACGGAATATCTTATCTAAAGAGATCCCTATTACTGGTTCATTGAAATCGTAGTACAAAGGGGACTTCATCATTCATTTCCGACCCTGTATACGAATGGACTGATTTTGTCAGACTCGTTTTTTGTTGGTATGGAGCATATACAACATAGTGGACCACTTCTCATGTGTGTCTATATATTTTGAAAAACATATCCTCATGTCCTAGTCCGCGCGAAAATGGCCACAGTAGCACTTGCGTCCCCGTCGTTTCGGGCGTACACCCAGAACATCGAGTAATATTCTTCAGCAGAGTACATTTCTGGGCCGAGATTACTAACTGACTGACAGGATTTTTTCCAAGCAACTTCCTCTACCCCCAAGTAGTTTCTCTGGTTCCATTATGAGTTGGCTCTCACCAGGACAAGAGGCTTTAAGTAAAAAGAAGCCAGCACATTTTTGAGACATACGTACTTTGCAGAAGTGCAACGAACGAACCATCCTACACTTTCACAAAAGCCCGCACGCCGTCCTTTTACTGCCAATGTACCCATTGCTTCGAGGTAGGCAGCAGACACCACGTGTTTCGGTTCGAAAGGGTCCGAAGAGAAGAGAAACTGAAAGTCTTCGAGTTGCTATAAAGAAAAAAATCCTGTTTCCTGTTTCCATTTTCCGATACCCTGAGTTCACGTCTGCTACGAGGCGGAACCAACTAAGCCATAAATTACCGAAAGCTGTAGGAAATCGTTTTCTACCGCCGACTCGTGGGACAATACGGTCATAAACCGCGACCCTGGCGAAATGCTCTGGCCCATCAGCCTGATTAGTTTTTGGGAACTAGCAATTAAAAAGTATTATTCAACATCAATATGGCTCCCGAAAAGACACAGGAAGAAGGAGAGCATATAGTTCGCTGACTGCGTGTAGTCCCGCCTGCTTCGTCCTACCTTCAAATTAAAGACGGATCCCTTATCTCTCGAGTATGAACACGCGCTCGAATTTGAAAACAAAAGCACGCGTCGACGTATTCCGTGCGAGAGAAGGTGGGCCTTGTGGAGTAGATATTGCTGTGAAGAGGTGGAAACTTCGCGTCTTCAAGGAATGCAGCTTCGATTGGTCAGAACATAATCTCCTTCCTACATCTCACGTTCTCTAGCACGGAATACGTCAACGCGTGCTTTTGTTTTGAAATTGGAGCGCGTGTTTATACGCCAGAGATAAGGGATCCGTCTTTAATTTGAAGGAAGAACGAAGCAGGAGGGCCCACGCGCTGTCAGCGGACTACCCCTTTTTTCCTGTGTCCGAACGCGAGGCGTATTGATGGTGAATAATACTTTTTTATTGCTATATTGGTGTCCCGAAAAATATTTAAGCTGACCGGCTAAAGCGTTTCGTCAGGGTCACGGTTTATAACCGCATTGCCCCACGAGTCGGCGAACGACAACGGTACATGCGGGTCCGAAGTCATTGCATGTACTACCCACCGATACAGCAATATACCGATTAACTCAGGCCGAGGAATGTCTAAAATTCTTAAAGACGGCACCACGTTCTTGATTGCCTTTTACAAATACTGGAAAACAGATTTTGTCGAAACATTCTTGGGAACACAGGTATGAAATTACCGATCGTAAAAAACGAATGAATTTTCGCTTCACTCTGAACCCGTTTTTGCCCGACGCACAATGGGGCTTAATGAAAAGAAATAGGGAAACCTTTCAACATGCCATTTTTTCCTATCAAAATGCCGAATCTTATTAATCTACTTTATAATTTCGCGGGAATGTATTAACCCTTTCTGGACAGTATTAATGTTCATATCTTCCGAAAAGACAATGTTCATATCTTCCGGACAGACGCTCGTGTTCTTGCCGTGATTGATTGGTGGTGCCGCTTGCTTCGTCCTCCCTTCAAATTAAAGGCGGATCCCTTATCTTTCGAGTATAAACACACGCTCAAATTTCAAAACAAAAGCACGCGTCTGGCGTATTCAATGCGAGAAAGGGTGAGACGTAGGGAAGAGATTATGTTGTAACAACTCGGATCTGCATTCCTTGCAGACGCGAAGTTTCTACTTCTTCACAGCAATATCTCCTCCCCCAGGTCCACCTTCTCTCGCACGGAATACGTCAACTCGTGCTTCTGTTTTGGAATTCGAGCGTATGTTTATACTCGAGAGATAAAGGATTCGTCTCCAGATTGAAGGGAAGACGGCGTAGGTGGAGTCACGTGTAGTGACTACCCTTTTTCTTCCTGTGTCCCTGCACGAAACGTATTGCCCCTCCCCCTCCTCAACTGTACCGAAAAAAGAAAGACAAATTATTCACTAAAATAGAGGTTTAATGTCTATCATATGGTAAATGGCCTCTCGAATTTCATACGGACTACCAGAGGATCCCTGATTCGAAGTCTTTTGTTCAGCGCTGCGTTTAGTTGTGAATCAGTATTTCCGTCAACCAGGAAATGCACTAATAACAGTATTTCATTCCCCGTTGTAAAACACTTCAGAAGTCCGCACATCTGCATTGCATGGCCAGGCCGATCTGTAATCCGCTTCAATTGAGGTAAGTCATAAGATCATAAAAGTCTGACCGTTTTAGGAGACTCTAAGGTCGGGTACGCGACTCTGGCCGCTCGCGGTGAAGGGTCTAGGGGGTCGCAAGACTACCAGCCCTTTACGTGCAATCTGGATGTCCGTGTTTTCCGCGTGACAGTAGAAGATACTTTCGCTAACAGGTATCCGCCGCCGTACTGCCAATCAGGGTTCACGCGAAGTCCTTCACCAACCCTGATTGGCTATGCAAATCACTGCCTCTGCGACCAAGTTCCATGTTGGTGCTTTGTTTTGCCATGGAAAACGCAGAAAACTCAGTCAAGACACAACAGTCACCACACTCGGTCTCCGAATCCTAACAAGACGTTTACATTTTGCTGACGCCATCCGTGCGAAATCGCTGATCGTGCGACACGTGCTCGCGAACTCCTTTTAAGTGGAAAAGTGAGGAAGTGATTTTGTGAAGTATGGAGACCAATGCGGGATATTCGTGCAACGAAATGTTTAACATGATTGTCATGTATGGGGAGGCTGGCTGCAGCGCATTACGTGCGAAGCGATTATACGCGGAACGGTTTCCTAATCACCGACAACCATCCCGGCAGTTTATCCTCAATTTGTGTGAAACATTGCACACTACGGGTTCCTTTTTCCCACGCATCGAAGGAAGAGGACCAAGAAGGAATATCGACAGGGAAGAAGAAATCCTTGACCATATTCATAATAACTCTGCCCGCAGTACGAGGAGTATTGCTCGAGAAATGGGACTCTCCCATACGTATGTCCATCGCACATTGCGTGATGAAGGTTTGTAGGAATTTAGTTGTATAAAGTGACATTTCTTTATAAATTTATCTATTCTTACTTTAAATTCACATTTCATTGTCGCTGTAAATTCTTTACTAAATGTATCGCAAAATTTTTATTAAGTGCACCCCCCGGTCAAAAAATCGATTTGTTTTGCATATTTTCATTCCCCAACATCTCAAGAATGATCAGGTAAAATTTTAGAACGAAATTCCTAACGGTAAAGATTTTACATGCAGTTCAGGGGGATTAACAATGTGACACCCTTAAATATAGGTGTTTATTGAAGATGGATTGTGACGCAGGTATAATAGATAGAAATGTGATTTTTTTAAATCAATAATACATTTATTGATCTAAAAAAAGAATCAATTTTTGTTATAATCGAATAAACGCATGGAAAATGGGGCGCTCACTCAACAGGATTCTACTCGTACTTACATTGGCTTCCGTGCTACCCTCTATTGCGAATTTTCATACAGTTAATTTTTTTTTTAAGAAACATTTTTGTGTGAGAAAACTCCATGTTTCGGGGACCCTACCGTTTAAAAATTTGGCAATCATCGCCTAGTTGTTTCATAACACTGCCCGAAGATAACGCGATAACCACACATGTGTAATTAAGGAATATCTTTGGTTTTTTGAATTTGGATGATCCTGTCTAAAGCAGAGTTGAGCATAATCAATTACAAATGTAATTACTTTCATTACAATTACAGAGTAATTCCGATTAAAAAGTAATAGCAATTAGATGTAATTGTCCTGCACACTTACAATTACAATTACAATAACAATGTAATTGTCTCGCACAATTAAAATTACGAACTATGTAATTGTTTTGTACAATTACATGTGGCAATTACAATTGTAATTGTGGTCAACTAAATTAACGATTACAGAAAGTAATCTGTAATTAAATGACACAATTACATTTCAATCGTAATTTGTAATTACATTACATTTTGCCCAACTTTGATTTGTAGCAGAATAAAGTGCAAAAAGTTTTAAACATACATTGTATACCTTCTTCTAGAAAATATCATAAAAGTCACCTATGTTTTCGCGCGATTTGACCGGGGGGTGCCTTTAATATCTGAGTCACTGTCGTTATCCTCGCTGTCGACCAATGAATAGATACTTATTGTTTTATCTTTTGTTTTGCATATTTCATTAATAACACGAACTACCACTAATTAAAAAATTATTAATCCAAAATCCCACAGGCTTATACCCTTATCACTCACAACGGGTGCAAAATTTATTACCCGAGGATTTTGAGAGACGGCGGACTTTCTGCCGGTAGTTCCTCGATAGAGTGGAAGAGGATAACCATTTTCCAACGATCGTACTCGCAGCAGATGAGTCAACGTTCACACGTTCTGGAATATTTAATTTCCGCAATTCTCACGCGTGGGAACCCATGAATCCCCACAATATTGTAACGGGGCACTTCCAGCACGAGCTGCGGCTGAACACATGGACTGGGGTAGTAGGCGATCATCTCGTCGGACCGCATATTTTGTCGGCGTGCCTAGATAGTGCAAAATATGCTAGATTTATTCGACGGGATTTGCCACTTCTGCTAGAAGATGTTTGCCTGGCCACCCGAAGAAATATGTGGCTTCTTCACGACGGCGTCCCAGCCCATATGGGAAGAGCTATACCAGCTATAGAACGAATTTGGGGGAACCGAGTCATTGCACGGAATGGTGCGATTTCGTGGCCGCCAAGAAGCCCAGATTTAAATCCAATGGATTTTTACGTATGGGGCCACATGAAAGCATTAGTATACGCCGACACTGAATTTAAAACATTAGAAGAATTGCAGGGTAGAGTTTTTCATGCTGCTAATGTTATACGCGAGCAGCCTGGAATATTCGCCCGCGTTCGCGACAATTGGTTGCGTCGGTGTCAGGCGTGTCTAGATGCAAACGACAATCATTTCGAGCATCTTTTGTAAATAAATGTAGGTAGCGAAATTTGTATTTATTTACTACACATTCACGTAAGCGTAGCCACGCATTGACAGTAGCTTGTTGCGTGACAGTTTAGTCACACTCAAAGGAAAGAAACAATTTTGTCACTTTCTGAAAAAAAAAACACGTTTTGCAATCACGTCGTCGAAGGAGCTTACTTCCATGTAAATTAATGCATTTTTCGTGAGCATCAAAACTGTCACGCAACAAATTGCCACCACTGCGCGCCTGGCCTAAGAACACGTGTAGAGTTTTCGTTCACTTGTTTCTTATTTTCTACCTGACGCCCCTAAGTGCCTCCACCACTCCAAACAGATCCTCAATGGGACCGCTACTGTAAGGGGCCCGTACGTACTCGGTTACTGGGTCATCTTGAACAGCTCACAACGGGCGGTCTTTGTGCTACGGCTCATCTGTGTGCGTGTAGCGACGATCATTTCCACAAACATCTCCGATGTTTAAACCTTTATAACAGCTAAACTATACGAGTTACAACAAAATGTATTCAGACCATTTTACTCTACTGGTGGTCTCCAATGTATTTGCAAAATTATGGAATCCTGCGACTATTAGTTTAGCGTATAGACATGTTAACTTTGAGGCATTATTACTGTAAAATGGAGACCGATCGGACACTATGTCATAGGACTTTTATGTTTCATTGGACCTCCCCTACCACCCCCTAAAATATTGCTACGTATACCGTTTACACCCTGTATAATTAGTAAATGTGTCCTATTTTTCAGTTAACGATGCAGACGAAGAGAATTATTTCAACAGCTGAAAGAGAAAGTAACCCTGCTACACGAGTAAATAAAATCCCCATAAAAAAACTTCAAAAAAGTAAAAAAATTACGCCAAGTACATGAAAAAATAAATCACAAAAAATAGAAGATAATAATAACGAATCATAAAAAATAGAAGAACAAATAAAAAATCACAAAAAATAGAAGATAATAATAAATCACAAAAAATGGAAGATAATAATAATTAGAAAATAAAAAAAAGATGTGAAATCAAAATGAGCTGCAAGTACATGAAGGTGATTTCCAACTGTACTTAAGATGACACAACTACATTTACTCAGCTAAAATACTGTGTTCATACATTCCATTACTAATATCGCGGACATTTTAATTAACCCATCAAAAAGAATCCCATTTAAAAAACATTGTCGTAAATTAATAGCTTTACAAAATTAATGATATACAAAAATTGCGCCAATTATAACAATGGCTATTTATACAAAGAGAAAAATGTATTAAATAATATTAAACAGATATATTTTTATACAAATAAATATTTTAATCCGAATAAATATTTTATTCAAAATACTTGGCGCTGCGAAACCGAAAAAATGTTAATTATCTTAGTATTAATAATTTACAATTACTCCCTTACAATCGAAAATACATAAACATGTACATACAGGTTGTCCGCGGGAAGACTGAACAGCTGGATATCTCCTAAAGTATTGGAGATAAAAAATAAAAAAAATATGGAATCGCATGGTTCGAGGGGGCCAATTTACTAGCGCAGACGAATTTTTTCTTCGATTATTATTTTAAAAGATACGATGGTCAAATTCGGTTTTTTAAATGGAAGTATTTTTTTTGAAGAGGTCACCTGATAGTGCGTTCCAAGACAAATTCAATAAGCTATAATGTATACACTTTATTTCCACTGGTTTTTAAGATATTGCGCTTGCAAATTTACTGATTTTCCTTGGAAGAAAACCCGCTGGAATATCAAGGACCGGGGACGGTCTTGCTGGCGCCACGGGTGGCCTTACCTATTGAAACAGATACCTACCTGCCAAAGGTCTACGCCGGGAATGGCAGGCCCAAAGGCTGGACAATTCTTTTCCGTCAGAAATGCTACTTAGGTAGGTACATCTGCGGTATCGAGAAGCGCACCGTTACTTTTATTTTGCACTTGCTCCTACGCTCGGATAGCCGGTTCTTTTGGGAGGGATGCAATTTCGATTGGTTAGAGTTAGGAGGTATGAAAGTTGCTAGACCAAATTTCAGCCATAGGGGGCAGATTGTATTAGGACCAATCGGATTTGCATCCCTCGCAAACGGCTGCTCTCTTGAGGAGAGCCTCTTCACAGCAATACCTCCCCCCAATGCCCACCTGCTCTCGCACGGAATACGTCAACGCATGCTTCTGTTTTGATATTGGAGCTGGTGTTTATACTCGAGAGATAATGGATCTGTGTGAATTTTTAGGGAGGACCTCGCGTCGACAGCGGGCTACCCGTTTTCTTCTTGTGTCTCTCCACGAGGCGTATTGACGGTGGATTGTAGGAGCGTAGATGTCTGGATGCCAGTTATTGAATTCAGGAGACGATAGAAACACTTTATTACAAAACACACATACACTATAATATTAAAGTAAATCGTATTCCTCTCGGGCAGGAGTACTGATAATGATCGAACTTGCGCCCTACTTCGCGCAGACCGATTACACGGAGGGTACTCGAGTCACACACTGCACATATGATACAGGGTGAATCTGGAGCTACGCCCGTCGAAGGATGCGGCCTGGTACCCCGTGACGAGGACAACCCCCCAGCAGTGCCTCGCCGAATTTTATGGCTTTTTCCGGAAAAAGGTATGAATCCTGAGCCGAACGTAGCAAATTGAGGTCGAGCCCCCACAGTCAAGGATGAAATATCCTTTACAGCGTATTAAGAAATTCTTTTCTTCATTGCATCGAAAGGCACGTGACGCCAATGGATTCCTTATGTTTTTCTGATGAAAATCATACCAAATGTCATGCAAATCGGAATACTTTGACACAAGCTATTTGTACTCCTTATGTAAAAGTTGTCCTATTTACACGATATTTGTCATGAGTTTCATCGGAAAACCCCAAGGAATCCATCGGCCACACGTCCATATCCATACGATAAAGAGTAAAGGATTATTTTATTGCCGAAACAGACACAGGGTAAATCTGGAGCAACGCCCGTCAAGGAGATGCGGCTTGGTACCCCGTGGTGAGAACAGCCCTTCGCAGTGCCTCACCCGATTTTATGGCTTTCGACCCTCAACGGGGTTCGAGTACCTATTAAGAAGTGAGCAATCTTCGACTAGCGTATTTCTTATCAGATCTTTGCGAAAACGACACCCATCGATTCCTCACGTTTCGCCGATGAAACTAACACCAAGAACGACGTAATTCGGACCTTGATAAAGGAAATTCCATGGAAAATCGATTTGTATCATTTCAAGCTGATTTGACTTGGTAAAAAATAGTCCGATTTACACGAAATTTAGTATGATCGTCATCGGAGAAACATAACGAATCCTTTGGCGTCACAGCCTTTTCGATGCGATAAAGAATGAAGAATTTCTTACTACGCTGAAAGGAATATTTCACATTTTCACTCTCGACTGCGGGGGGTCGACCACAATTTTCCGGGGTCGGCCGAGGATTCATACCTGTTCCAGAAATAAAATAATTCTTTATTTCTTATCGTATCGATATGGAAGTGACACCGAAGGGTGCCTCATATTTTTCCGATGAAAATCATGCCAAATATCGTGTAAATAGGACAACTTTTACAAAAGGAGTACAAATAGCTTGTGCCAAAGTAGTCCGATTTGCATGACATTTGGTATGATTTTCATCAGAAAAACATAAGGAATCCATTGGCGTCACGTGCCTTTCGATGCAATGAAGAAAAGAATTTCTTAATACGCTGTAAAGGATATTTCATCCTTGACTGTGGGGGCTCGACCTCAATTTGCTACGTTCGGCTCAGGATTCATACCTTTTTCCGGAAAAAGCCATAAAATTCGGCGAGGCACTGCTGGGGGGTTGTCCTCGTCACGGGGTACCAGGCCGCATCCTTCGACGGGCGTAGCTCCAGATTCACCCTGTATCATATGTGCAGTGTGTGACTCGAGTACCCTCCGTGTAATCGGTCTGCGCGAAGTAGGGCGCAAGTTCGATCATTATCAGTACTCCTGCCCGAGAGGAATACGATTTACTTTAATATTATAGTGTATGTGTGTTTTGTAATAAAGTGTTTCTATCGTCTCCTGAATTCAATAACTGGCATCCAGACATCTACGCTCCTACAATCCACCGTCAATACGCCTCGTGGAGAGACACAAGAAGAAAACGGGTAGCCCGCTGTCGACGCGAGGTCCTCCCTAAAAATTCACACAGATCCATTATCTCTCGAGTATAAACACCAGCTCCAATATCAAAACAGAAGCATGCGTTGACGTATTCCGTGCGAGAGCAGGTGGGCATTGGGGGGGGGGGGGAGGTATTGCTGTGAAGAGGCTCTCCTCAAGAGAGCAGCCGTTTGCGAGGGATGCAAATCCGATTGGTCCTAATACAATCTGCCCCCTATGGCTGAAATTTGGTCTAGCAACTTTCACACCTCCTAACTCTAACCAATCGAACTTGCATCCCTCCCAAAAGAACCGGCTATCCGAGCGTAGGAGCAAGTGCAAAATAAAAGTAACGGTGCGCTTCTCGATACCGCAGATGTACCTACCTAAGTAGCATTTCTGACGGAAAAGAATTGTCCAGCCTTTGGGCCTGCCATTCCCGGCGTAGACCTTTGGCAGGTAGGTATCTGTTTCAATAGGTAAGGCCACCCGTGGCGCCAGCAAGACCGTCCCCGGTCCTTGCTATTCCAGCGGGTTTTCTTCCAAGGAAAATCAGTAAATTTGCAAGCGCAATATCTTAAAAACCAGTGGAAATAAAGTGTATACATTATAGCTTATTGAATTTGTCTTGGAACGCACTATCAAGTGACCTCTTCAAAAAAAATAGTTCCATTTAAAAAACCGAACTTGACCATCGTATCTTTTAAAATAATAATCGAAGAAAAAATTCGTCTGCGCTGGTAAATTGGCCCCCTCGAACCATGCGATTCCATATTTTTTTTATTTTTTTATCTCCAATACTTTAGGAGATATCCAGCTGTTCAGTCTTCCCGCGGACACCCTGTATACATATTAGAAACGCAGTCAGATTTATTCTACATATATTTAATTCTAATATCATACGTAGCATGTGCACATACACACATTCACGAACGCACGCACAAGAAAGAAAGAAAAAATTAATGCAATTTATATACATATTTATTCAGTTTAGCGACACCAATTCGGAGAGCAGCGCCAAGTATTTTGAATAAAATATTTATTCGTATTAAAATATTTATTTGTATAAAAATATATCTGCTTAATATTATTTAATACATTTTTCTCTTTCTATAAATAGCCATTGTTATAATTGGCGCAATTTTTGTATTTCATTAATTTTGTAAAGCTATTGACAATGTTTTTAAATGGGATTCTTTTTGATGGGTTAATTAAAATGTCCGCGATATGAGTAATGGAATGTATGAACACAGCATTTTAGCTGTGTATATGTAGTTGTGTCGTTTTAAGCACAGTTGAAAAGCACCTTTATGTACTTGCAGCTCATTTTGATTTCACATCTTTTTTTTATTTTGTAATTATTATTATCTTCTATTTTTTGTGATTTATTATTATCTTCTATTCTTTGTGATTTATTTGATTTCATGTACTTGGCGTAATTTTTTTACTTTTTTGAAGTTTTTTTATGGGTGCTATTTACTTATCTTTATGCTTGCGGAGAAGACTGCCTTCCTTTCCTCGCTTCATAGAGCATGAGTTTCACCTTTGATACTGGATGGTGGAAATATCTAAAGCAAATTCATATATGAGAGAAACATTCATGATGATTTCCAATTAATCCAATTATTTGCATAACAAAAGTATGTGTCATACTTACGCTTTTATACATGTCATTTCCACTTCATATGAAAGAATAGCTACAGGTACCTATTATTAGGAAAGTGTGAAAAGGCCCACCACCACCCCCGTCATAGACGGTCCTATTCACTCTCCGTATGTATTTTCTACATACTTTGTAAACTACATGTTTATACTTAAATTTTGGAACATTGCTTATTCGACAGCTCTTCATATGCGCTGAATGCACTCGCCGGTGCAATAGTCGCTTTGGATTGCAATTGCTTATTCGACAGCTCTTCATATGCGCTGAATGCATTCGTCGGTGCTATTGCGATGTTGTCATCCCTCGTTTTATGTACTTTTTTGTGTACTCGTACCTGCTCCTCCTCTTTTTATGTACGGAGGTTCTCTAATCGGCTGTTGTCGATTGCATCTACTATCTATAATTTCTGGCAACATGCAGTCCTCATAGAACTTCCTCAGTTTTTCCTCCATTTCTGTTGCCCAGAATCGATCATCTCTCGATACTGTTGTAACCTTCATTCCTTTCGGCGTCCATAAACAAAAATAGGCCCGTTGCCTTTTCGTTATGTGCAATTGTCCTTGCACTTGATAATAGTAATGATAATTTTTATTCATTTCATTACCCTTGATAATACGCCGTATATTACCAAGTTGCTTTATTGCTTCAGCAGGTGATAAATCCTTGGCCGATTTAGGACACTTTACTTCGACGATGGTATCACGGCCCACAAGGCCGTCAGGAGTTGCACCTAAGTGAGGCACAGTGTCATCGATGAAGAGGCCACACGGTAGAATATTGATTTTTAATTCTTCTTCCATTTGTCTTAAGGCGTTTGTCTCATTTTCCCTTCCGTATTCGAGAGAACATAAATTTTGCAGTTGCGGGTATATTATACTCTTCACAGTCTTTACCCGTGGTGTAGTCTTTCGTAATTGGCATACCTTGCCGAAATTGGATGCAGTTAATACTTTTTTCCTATAACAAATCCACTTTTGGCTATTCGCCTGATTGTGAGTTTCCTCTTCGATCTCGCATCGCGTCCTTTGCCACTCATGGAGTACAGCCGCATACCTTTCACCCTCGGAAGAGTATACTATCTCTTCCATATCTGGATTTGCTGCGCTGGGGCCGTAATCCTGGTCGCACGGTTGTTTTTTATTTCGGAAGGAGGATGCTTTTGCTTCTTTTTTATATTCCATTGCTTTTTCTGCTGCACGCTTCTGACGTCCATCCAGCTTTCTTACCATGGTTGACGGCTCTTTATTCATTGCCGTACTCAATCTGCTAAACGCCTCTTTTATGTTATATTGGACGACTGCAGCGGAGACTCTACCCTGATACGAGCGCCCTCGTCCAAAGTTTATCCTTTTGCCTCCAATGAATTTAGCAATGATGTTATTAAAACTTTCAACAGCATTGTTATTTATACCGTGCAGCAAATTGTCAGCTTTAGCGAAAAATTGCTGCATCGCTTCTTCGATACTTTGATAAATACCAGCACTTCTCAGCCGTGGAACGTAGTCTTCTCTGTTGGGATCAGAGTATTTATTACAGAAGTATGCTAACTTCTGACATTCCTTGTGTTCACTGAAAACGTGACTCGGTACATTTGTCAAGTCTTCCTCCAAATTTTGTATTCGTTCCTCGAGTGTTTTTTCTTCTTTGAGCCGGTATTCTGCAGCTTTCTTTATACCAGTACGCAGGCGGAGAGCATTATTCTGTACGAGAGCTCTTAGATCTGTATTGCGGTTTTTTGCTACGAATTGAGTTATTTTTCTGCTGAAATTGCGTAACAAGTGATTGGTGCATTCTATTTTTCGTACCTGCACCATGTACTTTTCATATGGATTATTGTCCAATATCTTCTTGTACACACTGCTATCGCCGTCGGCAACTAATATAGAACATATTAGGCCGTGCATATCTATGCTGTAATTGAAGTCTTCGACAATAGCAACACTCTCCATGCCAGTTGAACTCTGATTACGACCCCAGTTCTTGACGCTCGCGCGGTTCTTCCTTCTTCGTAGATGCTATTTGGCAAGTCATGCAGAATTTATTCTTCATGTTGATGTAAAACACTTTCTTCGTGTGGTATCCCACGATGGCTCCTACGCCAGAAAGAGAATTGTAATCCCCTCCGCGGTATGACCTTTTCATCCAGCTGCCATCTGTGATAACTGGGATAAACGGTACATTAGATTCTGGATATACGTCGCCTCTTGCTATAGCTAATGCTTTTTCCTCTTTTCCAGTATCTTCCATTTCGCGTTGTGCGGCCACTTCGAGGCCATCGATTATGTCATTCTGACAGTTCTCGTAGATCCTTTTCGTCATACAGGACACGTTTACGGCAGTCAATATGTCCTCCAGTTGATTCGTTTCTTCGTTGATGTCTATTACGGAATGTATTTCATCGCTGTCTCTGTCGAAATCTATTTCTTGTACAATATCTTCTTCGTTCGACTCGATATGCACTTCTTCTACAATTTCCTCTTCGTCCGCATTGAAATGTCTTTCTTCTATAATATCTTCTGCGTCCGTATCGAACTGCACTTCTTCTACAAAATCTTCAAAATTTCCTACGTCTTCTTCGTGTATTCTGTCCGTAGAAAAGTTATCCGCAGCAGATGTGCTTGGATATGTTTCGTATGCGGTACCTACTTCTGCCACGGTACCCTGAATTACCGCGAGGCACGCTGCGTTCTTCAATCATCGCCTGCACGTAAAGAGTCAATAATCAGTAACACGTGGTACATACATAGAAATAAGAAAAACATACAGTAGAAAAGAAAAGCAGGCATAGTAAAAGAAGATATACAGTAAAATCGCGATGTAAGCGAAAGCCTCGGAACGAAGCAAGTTTAAATACCCGTGTACGTGTGAGACAATACTAACGCAATCAAAATTTAAGATTAAAACTTTTGTGTTTTTGGTTCTATTTTCAAGAAACTTCTACCAACATGTTTGTTAGAATCTTTTGATTAAAATAATACCAAATACGACATAAATCGGACAACTTTTACTTATCGTGGATACGAATCGTTTATATTTATATAATTATCCAAACTATATCGTGTTTGGTGTCATTTTAATCAGAAAATTCTCACAAATATGTTGGTAAAAAATTTATAAAAAAAGAACCAAAAATAAAATACTTTTAATTGTGAACCCCGTTTGCATCGGTGTTGTCTCTCACCGATTTTCGATTTCGGATCAGGTTACACAATCGGCGCTCGTGCCATATTAGGGCCTATGCACACGGCGACTTTTTGCAGCGATACAGTCGCGATACAGTCGCAAAGAGGTCGCGATGCTAGCGCGATGCAGTCGCTGCCCGTCTACCTTTGCACACGTGCGTAGCACAGTCGTGATGCAGCAGCGATACAAACGCGCATCTGCCCGACTGGTTCGGTATCCCGTCAAGACATCTATAGTAGCACAATGGAGTCGGTCGAGACAACACTGCTTACGTTGACTTTATTACTGCTTTTAAAAACACAAACAAGGAATAAACTTTATTGAATTAATAACCTGGAATTAACTGAATACGCGCATTTGCATCGATACAATCGCTGGCAATTGTTTCAGCTGCCCTTCTGTAGCGATGCAGTCGCGCGTTCGCAAAACGCGCCACTGTATCGCTGCAAAAAGTCGCCGTGTGCATATGCCCTTACACGCTTCACTGGTTTCAAGGGGACCACCCCAACTAGGGGTGATAGAAATTAACACTAATGTTACATAGTCACAATTTTGAACTCTAATTGAGATTTTACTGTAGATCCTACATTTTTAGAAATTTGTCGACAGTCTCGAACGTAGAAGAAGAGAGCGAGTGGAAAAAAGGTCTGCCGATTGTCTCCATCTTTTTCATTTGCTATCCTTCTCTGCGGCCGTAACTTATTACCACTAAATATGTATTATCCAAATTATACCGTGTTTGGTGTAATTAATCATTACAGAGACATCACAAATGTTAGGATGCTTTATTTATGAAAATGTTATTATTATTATTGCATTATTGTGAACATCATTCTAATATATCTTGGTGATACGAAGAGGTACGTAACGCGATACAAATGTTCCTCTTAGACAACGTGATTCCCTCGGTACGCAAACCGAAGGAAATGCACATTTGGCCCGCTTTCTTTTCACACGCATACATCTGCATAACCGTCTCCACTACTCCCAAGCGAAGGCGGCCACAAGCAAACATGTCTGTGTTGCGATACGCGGCTTTGTGAGTATACAGGCACGCGTGCACTTGACCGCGTGTGTAAAGAATACTTTTCGCATTTCAATCCTGGGTCATTCCACGCGAATTCGGACACTTTTCGGAGTAACATTTGGGATTTTTGTGAAATTTGGTTATGTTGTAGTCTTTAGTGATATATAAACGTATTTCAAAGGATTTTTAAAAAATTTCAAAATTGTGGAAATTGACTTTCTTTCATTATATTATAACTGTTGAACTAAGAGATAGATAAAAATGAGCTTTTGGGTGCTTACACTGGGGAAGTAAGAATACCTAATAAAAATTATTTCCCTCGAAGGAAAGAAATTTTTTACCATTTATTTTGCAATTGCTCTAAACATGTTTTAATAGCGGGGCACTATTTAAAAATTTGAAAAAATGAGGGTATAGTCCTATTTGTCCTCTTTACGGGCCCGTTTTCAGAAATACGAACACTTTCAAATTTGCCCCAATGAAAATTAATTGAATGTGACGCTGCGTCGCCCAATACCGGCTGGACTGGTTGGTAATAATATAATTGAAATGGTACAACTTTGTATGCGACATACAAGACCACATATCTAATAAATTATAACCTGAAGGAATAAAAATATTGCTAAACAAACATTTTGTCCTTTTGCGCTTTCAGACATTAGTTTCCGAGATATTAATAAAAAACTTTTAGTATTTCTGTTGACTTATTCCGACATAACGCATTCCATTTTCCAACTTGTTCTGGATATTAGTATTGGATGGGGCTAGATCTACGTGGGGGGCGCGCCCCCCGCTTGTGGTCGCGTAAATCGCGGTAGCAAGCCCATGTGAGTTTGCAGATTTGAACCAGAAACACTATTATACAGGATGGATACCTGTTACTCTATTGATGGTCAATACTCTAGGGGGTGATTCTATGGGCCAAAATAAGACGAAAATACATATAGAATACAATTCTTTAATATCGCGCTTCGTTTTCGAGAAAATTGGCTTTGAATTTCAGCTAAATACGTGTGCCATTTAGCCACCTGAGGGACACGCGGAGGTAAGGGGGCAGGATGGATCCCCGTTCAGCGGCCTGTAGACGTTCAATATTATTGCGCAATATTCAATATTCCACAATAATATTGACCGTCTACAGGCTGTTTTAGGACTACGTGTATGCAGTTAAAAAAATAATTTGTAAAAAGTTAACAACAATTTCTTATCAATATTTCGGAAACTCATAAATACCCAAAGTTACAGTTTTAGATTTGGGGTCCACCCCCCCATCCCTCCCCTCGAACCTCGTGTTGATCGGCCAATGGGTCCATGCGGAATTATATCCCAAATCATTTTCATATTTGTAACGTTGTATCTCTTAAAATTCAACGAGGTACTGCAGGGTGGTATTTCGCTTTATGGAACATTGTAAAATAACGAAGAAACGAAGCGTCCGATAAACACGTGTCGTGTGCCTTTCGTGAAGTAAACCCTACTTGACCGTGCCGGTAACAGAAATCAGACTAACTCCATTGTTAGAAACATTTTCTGCAAGCACTTTTTCGAACTATTCACAATTGAGGCATTTGATGGAAAAAGGGCACATAGACTTATGTGCCCTTTTTCCTTAAATCATTTAAATCGACTCAGGTATGTGTTATATATATAATATATCAAGGACATTACTTCTCTCGCGTTTAGATTAGCTAGATGCTGCTTTATTACGTAGCGTGATCGACACGCAGCTACATAGTCGCTGAGCGATCGCGCTACCGTGCTGTCGTGCAATAACTACTTTTGTTTCATAGAGGATTTTGTGTAAGCGAGGAAATATGGAAAGTGAGGCGAGTATCGAATCCGCAAGGAAAGAAGTTAACTTAGGAAAGAAAAAATTGATTTGTAAGACGGCTTGCTGCAAAAAATCGAAGAAACTAAGGTCGGTATCATATATATTGGCCGGTGAGTTTCGTGAGGAGTATTCTCCCACCATACAGTTTGCCTGCCTCGGTGCTCCTTTTCTCAACGTTTTCTGACTCGCTCTCGTTCCATCTTGGTCTCGCCTTCGCAGAACAGGAGCGAGCCAGAAGTGGTGGGGGATGGTGCCAAGCATCTGGGGTGTAGGCCAAACGGAGCAGTCAGCGTAGAAATACACACATCAGAATAGGTGTGCGATAGTTCCGAAAAAATTCTGGAGCTTTATTGGTCAGAACGTTGATTCTTTCTCGATAGCTTCATCTCGTATTGGTTTACGCATAGCTTCGTAACGCACACAACTATTACGCTAAGAATAAATAACAGCCACACGGCTACGTTCCGGCGGAGCCGAGCAGCATTCCCGTTACCCCACCATACCCTTCGGGGGCCCCGCAACTCCAACTGACAAATCCACGATCGTCAGATGGTGGTAGCTGATTTCTCCTCGATCGCTGCTCGCGAAAACGAATTCACCGGCCAATATATTTGATACCGACCTTAATACAAAACATTACATTTTTTGTTTACTTTTTTGCTTCATTTTGTATTTTTTATTTAAGCAATGTATAAAAAATGCGTAACGAAGTAAGTAAACAAAATTATATTTAAATAACTAAACAGAGAAGCAATTTTGTTACGAATTTACCACATTTACGGAAAAAGGGCACATAAACCACTTGCTTGAAACTTATAAATAAAGACACATATCATTTTCAAATCATTACTTCTGTTTTCAGAACGTTTGAAGGACCACGGTAACTACATCCTTAAAAAAAATTGTATTAATTGCATTACTTTTTATTAAGTTATACTATAATAAAAACTTTGAAATCGATTTTCTTGAAATGGCATTTTGGCGTATGTGCCCTTTTTCCATCAAATGCCTCAATTGTGTAAGGAAGTCATAACGCCCAATGCGGGAATATTGAAAACAGTACTGGGTATCGCTCGCCGTCTTGGAAGGCGAGGCCCAGGAGGATGCATAAGGTATACAATGTCGTTTCGACGCACAAGCAAGGCCGATGACGTCAGGGTCATCGACGAGGGATTGAGAGCGTAGCTCGCATTGGAAGTCAGAGCCATTGCTTACAATCAGAGTTGGGCGTCATTCGAATAAAATATCGAATAAATTTTTTCAAATAATATTCGAATAAAAGTTACGAATAAAATGATGTTATTCGAGAATAACGAATAAAAGTTTATTCGAATAAGAATTTATTGGCATAAATCGTCGAATAAAAGATGTCCGCTAAACAGGCAATCTGCTAACATATTAATTAAAAAACTAGGGGTTTCTTAGAATGCAGAAAGCGAATATGAACTGTGTTTTGTAGAGAAAAATTATTTACGATCACGTTATTTAGAATGAATTATACATTTTAGCTCATAACATCATCATTTTTGGAGATAGAATTATTTTAATTATGTATAAAAATTATATAGAGTTGCAAATATTCGCTGCTATAACTTTTGAATATGTACTCTATAAAGCAAATAGAACAAATAGCACAACAATTTTCAGGTTCCATCAGGTTCCTGGATATCTAGAGCTTTTCCAACGAAAGTTATTGAAAAATACCATCATTTTTATGATTATATTTTAATTCTGTTTGTTGAAAATTAAAATACTCATGGCTGAAGCTTGATTTACTGCTTATTTGTACGTCTGCAATCCATTATTCAAAATACTAATAATTGAGGGCTCGGATGCAATAATGTCGCGCGCCACCAACAGTCAGCAGCCGCGTATAATGCGCTACTTAGCAGTTTTAGCACTCGCGTTGACAATTGGCGTCGAGCGAGAATTATATATATCGTCATATCTTCTACAATTATTTATTAATCAGTGTGAAAATTGGTGAAAAACTTCCTTGTATATTAAGGAAAAACTTTGTCGCTGCAAGTTATATGTACCTCAAAATTGCCTCGATACTTTTTAATGGCGAACGTTGAAAAACATGGGTTATGTCCAGTATTTCTTATGAATTAAATATTATTAAATTTTTTAACATAAGGGTTTTGTGCATACATTTTACGGCGTCGCTAGAGTTTTCTGAAGTTATGTTTTAAGTCTCATAACGATCCCTTAATATTTACTCAAGTTATCGCAATTTATGTTTAAAGAAATAATGATTTTGGACGATGAAAAATTTTTTGTTTATAATTTTTAGCTCGAATAGTAATGATTCGATAAACAAACTCTAAATAGAAAAAATGTGTGTCGTGACGAGCTTTATAACACTATATTTTTTAAAATACAGTTTAACAACATTTAATTTTCCAATATTTCTTAGCGTTTGGACAATACTTTTTCGCATTTTCGAGCGCTAGTCCCCTTATTGCATCCGAGCCCTCAATTATCGCAATACGATTGAGCACTTTTGATATATAGCTGATAATGCCGCATTCTAACAATCGGGGTTACTATGTAAGCGGCCGACTCGCGTTCGCCAAGCCGACTCGCCGTCTGACTTCACCCGAAGACTGGGCTTTTCAATGAGACAATTTCGCTAAAGGTACAGGTCTGGACATACATATTGCGGTCAAAAATCCACAAAAGAAGAAGCAATGTGTACATATTTCGTATTGAACAAGTAACTACATATGCTCAACATCGAATCGCAAAGCATCGATGACTGTTGCTAATTTTAAATATCTTCTACATCACAGAAATAAAATCTGAATTACATTTTTTATTCATTGAAAACTACGTACAACGATTGAAATAATCACAACTGCATTATAAAGGAAGCATATCTATTGAAACGCGTATACTACTTTGAACGTTTGATACTAATAAAACGCATATAGTTTGTATAACATATATAACGAAATTTAAAATTCCTGCATTTCGCCTGATCGGCACGAAAGTTGCAGGAACGTGCTGGTGACATTTTTCACATGAAAATGAGTCCAAACACGGTATACATCGGATTATTAATTAATTAAATAATAATGAACATACGAATTGGAAAAGAATGAGTGGGACAAGAGGGGTAAAGTAATGACATGCGTCGCGGTGCGCATAGCATCGAATATGTGTACGTAAAGTGTTAAAGATAGTTGTTGATATACATATTTGAAGAATATGAACACTGTATTATATACAACAAAATACCGTGCTGCTACTATTACATCACAAACTGTAACTGCATACAAATCTGTACTATAAAACATAACTTACATTTCTCGACGCTTTTTATTTTTTGACAAACGCTTTGCAGATAACTTGGGCTGTTTCGCTTTTGCATCACCTTTCAAATAGCGATTGTTCCTTGCATCTGCGGCTTCCTTCTTTGATTCCATGGCAATGGAATGATCACACACACTTATCAACACTACAGTAACGAACCACGCAGGAATGGAACAATTCACAAATTATGAATATTCCATATGTATCAATATCTGCGCAGTAAATAAAAACCCGATTGCCTTCTGCGTCTTCACCGTAGTGCAAACGGCAGAAAACTGATCAGCTAGCGTTGTCGCTGCATTAGTTACAGATGCTGAGAAGCAGAACAAAAGATAGTGGGAAAAGGACGGATATATGCGTTCTGTTCCTTTTTCTCTCATTAGGATTGGTGTATGCTGATACATTTACATAGAGTATGTACTTCCGGGAATATTTTTTGGTGCAGAAATGTGCACAGGAAAGGATTTTTGATTATCCTGTGCATATACTTTTGACGTATCATCTTTGCGCGTTTGAACCTTTACGCGGGCCGAGACGTGTCGCTCGGTCCTTTGTGCAAGTGAAATATAAAATATTGAGTGAGTGAGAAAGACAGTTCGGGCCCTGTCCAGCGGTTTCAGGAAAGAATCGCAAGTTGTGTAGTAGGATCACCTACAGGAGTGGTGGTAATGTGTACGTGAACCGACGCCGGCGATTGTTTTTTGACAACATTGGCCCTTGAGTTTGCTAGCAAAGGCTCGATCGTCAGAAATACAAGCGACTGCCGAACAGTAAAGATCGTAAGTACCTTCACGCTTACTACTCCTGTCTTTTTCATTATATGTGCCGGTTATTATGAAAGTGGTCTAAGTCCAAATTTTTCGTTTATTACATTTCACTTCTTTTTTACGTATTATATCAACATGATACATAATAAACGTAATGTTCAATTTCTTCTTTTTTTTTAAATTTCGACCGACGCCACTTTCGTAATAACTGACGTCCTTCTACATTTTACTTCCAACCCAAGACCGTATTTAGACATATCCCGGGTAAGGTTTCATTACCGTCATAGTATTGTTGTAATTTTATGTGCAAAATCTATCGTGTGAGCTGTGATTGTTTGAGTGTCCGCATGTTTCTCAAGCTGCGTATCGCCATTGCGAGGATGCCTCGCGTGGCACACCTCGCGGAGTGGAGAGTCTGGAGACTACCTCGACCATGATTTCTTTACGAGGCATCAGCCGTCGATTTTTCGACGTGCTCAAAGGTGCCTCACGGTCCCAAGATCAAAAATCGCATGGCTCGGGCGACGCAAATATCATGCTGGAGGTAGTGCGAGACTATCGCACGAGCCTGCCTCGCAAAGTGATCATGATCGAGGTAGTCTCCAGACTCTCCACTCCGCGAAGCGTGCCTCGCGCGACATCCTTGCAATGTCGATACGCAGCTTCACGCTCAGAGATTCGTGTATTCATTCTCACGTAGAATAAGAAAGTTATGTTATAATTTACCCGCGAAATGTCTAGAAAAGGTATATACATTCGGGTGCAAGATAGGCTTCCTTTAGTTGAAACTGAAGACAAGTAATGAAAATTAAACAGTTTCTAAACATCAGAAGTGGAAAAATCGGAAATTTTAAAATTACAAATGTTGGACATTCGAAAATACAGATATTTTGAAACCTGATAACCTCACAACTACAAATTTTGGAAATGTTTGAATTTCAAAGCTTTCGAATTTGGAAGTTCCAACATTTAGAAATCTGAAGATTCTTCTCCTGCGTTAAATCTTGGCTAAAGGAAGCCTATATTGTACCCGAATGTACCAACTTGATAAACGAGTACTGTTCTACTGCACTTTCAAATCCATTTCAATTACGTTCAATAGTTTCATTGTTTCTTCGACTCTTTTTTAGATGTCTGGAAAAGAAGAAGGCGGCAGTAAGAATGATGAGAAGAGAGAAAAGGAAGTGATTCCGTCTAGGGGACGGAGTCCAAACAGGAAACAGCTTCCGTCCCCGAGACGGAGTCACACCAGTCGCCGGACTCCGTCGGGAAGACGGAGTCGCACCAGTAGCCGGACTCCGTCGCGAAGATGGAGTCCGCGTAATAGGCGGAGTCCGCGCAGCTGCAACAGGCAGAGTCCGCGAAGAGAGCCGACTCCGTTCTCGCGACGAAGTCCGCGGATAGAGCAGACTCGACTAAAAAAAGACAGGGAACTCAAGAAAGAGCTAAGCAGGGTTAAATATGGTGGACGAAAGGGAAGAGGAGGAAGACAAGGAAGAGGGGGAAGAGGAGGAGCGAAAAATGTGTTTTTTTTAAATTAATTATTTTATCAAATAAATGTATAGTTAATTGAAAATCATATATTTAGTCAATAATTTTTTTATTCCAAGGCCCTTCATCCGTCGGCCATGAATAATTTTCTCGTATTTATTCGTACTTTAGTCGAGAATCATATATTTAGTCAAGAAAGTACGAATAAATACGAGAAAATTATTCATGGCCGACAATTGAATTCCTCATGATTAAATTAATTCAATCATAGCGCTTCAAATAAAAATTTGCTCGGGTTATTTAAGTAATGCTCATCTCTGGTATTTTGCCATATAATTGTGGCAGTGAGAGCAAAAACGGACTAACCCACATTTTTTCGAAATTGAGTTAGCAGCAATAACGTATTCCAATATGCTCTACTAATCATATACAACAGGAAAAATTTTTTTTTAATGTGGGTTAGTCCGCTGTTGTTCTAACTGCCTCAATTACTATAACATAAATTTGACAGCGATTTCAAGTGATGTATGTGTTACGATAAAAGCGTTAATTTAGTAAATCTATACAGTTCGTAACAGTTCCTAGTCAATGTATGCCTAAAATGCATATAACCTAACCTACAATCGTACCTACAATCGAGCAGGATATTTCATAATAGAATATGAATCTTTTTATATATATTTTTTGTCTCTAATCAAGTTACAGTCATTACAATAAATCAATCCAACTTCATTGGAGATTATTATCTTCTCTCATTCTGTGCAATTCCTCTTCTCCATTGACGGTCTTCCTACAATTTTGCCAGGTCGCTCGTAATGAAATGTGACGTATGCAGTGTGGATCTGTAACACATTATGTAATGGAAATACTTAATTGTTGTTTTATAAGCCTACAAAATTTTACTGTAGATTTATAAGGTGTCAAATATTACCTGAAATATGATACTTATTATTCCATTTGCCCTAGCATTATTGTCCCATAGACCACGTTTGCAGTAATTTTGTAAAAAAATCCGCCTATAAGAAATGATCGCAGACATTTCGGTAAATTTGGTATAAAATTAAAAGTTTGTTTCAATAATTCGTCGAACATCATGCATACCTGCGACGCCCATACGTACCAGCCTGGCGCACTTTGACCGAACCGGATTCCGTCTGTCTGCTCCTGTGAACTTAGAAATGTGTCTGAAAAATTAAAGGGTGAATTAAATTTATTATTTCCTTTTCCACTTTCTTGGTAAAGTTATGCCGGCGTGAATTGACTCGCGTGATCGTATGATCCGCGAGTACAAGTGCCATTGCTGGCACTTGTGACCACTGACAGAGTCAGTGGTACCGCACTTTACAGCGCGATGTGAGGCCGGACCGATGCAATAGTTTCACTATTTTCGGAGGGAGACCTCTTTCGCTTTTCCACGCTCTTCGGTTTTTTTTTCGCTCTTTCTGCTAGTATAAATTGAGGCTCCCGAATAGGCATGCACCTGTTGTATCGACTATCTATTAATTCCGGTAGCATACATTCTAAATAAAATTGAACCAGTTTTGGCTCCATTTCTCTTTTCCAAAACGCATCATCTCTCTCTACTTTTATAGATTTTAGACCCTTCGGGGTCCAAACGCAAAATATACAGTACTTTCTGTCAGTAATATTTAACTGGCCTTGTACTTGATAAGAATAGTGATGCTTTTTGCTCATTGAATTACCTGTTTTACGTGCGAACATGCGCTGGGCAGCGGGAAATTTTTCAATAGCTTCTTCCGGCGTAAAATTCTCTGCTGATTTGGGGCATTTAATTTTCACAATACCCTCTCGACCGATGATTCCATCCAGTGAAGCTCCTAAGAAGGGGATGCAACTGTCGATGAAAATTCCACATTCTGCAATATCCTTATATTGCTTCTTCAATTCTTTGCGAGCAATTTTCTTGCATTCTTTCCCGTATTCCACCGCGGGTGCACTAATTATCTTTAGTAGTATGTCTAGGCCGGTTCTAACCCTGGTCCTCTGAGGGGAGCGCGGGACGGGGGAAGTAAGTGCGCGCGGGGAGCGCGGTGGAGGGAACTTTGGGCGCGGGGTCAGCGGGGAGTGGGAGATTGGCTGCGCGCGCACGAGCCGCGGAGTGGGGGAAGCCCTAATCATGGAGGGGATCAGTCCAGGCCAAGCCACCGCGGAGACCTCTCCAGACCTGGCCCGCCATCGGAAATTTTTCAGAGGAAGGGAATAACCCCGAAAACTGTTTCAGACCTAACCGAGGGAGGAGCCCACCCCGAAAACTTTTTCAAACCCTGACCCACCACCGAAATTGTTTTCCCAAACCAATATGCACCAAACATTTTTCCCCCAACGTAGAGAAATAATAATTTTCTGAATCAACGATCTAGCGAACCATTTTGTAGCATGCATTCTAAAGCTACAAATTTTTCGTAATGTTTTTTCAATCTTAACGTCGCAGCGTATCGCGCGATCGTGTGTAATTTGAATCCCCCGAGACACCTGCGCGATATTATGTCATTTTCACGACGCGAAGAACGCTCGAACGAAATATAATACATTTGAAAACATCAAATCAAATAAAAAATCAAATTGGCAAGGAGAGAAGGAGGATGACGGGTAAATAAATGAAGAAAGAATATATGTAAAATGATTATATATTGTTACAAAAAATAGAATATAAAAATAGAATATAAATAAAATATAAAAATACAATATAAAAGAAAAAATATATAACAATAAAAGAAAAAAGAAAAAATAGAAAATAAAAGAAAATATAAATATATATAAAAGAAATTATATTAGGGTGGCATACATGGCGGTGGCGACAACTCCGACGACGGGGAGGAGTATTTGGCAAATAGCCAATTGAATTGCCACGGGGGCGGTGCCGGTGACGGCGACGACGGTGGCGACGGTGTAGGGGGTGATGGCGGTGATGGGAACCGCGGGTGTCGCAGGAACCCTCCTGGATAAGGCGCCCATGGGCGCCGCAGCCGCGCGGCCATCACGGGGCCAATCAAGGGCCCCGGCCGCCGCATCCGCACCTCCAGGGGTGCGGGCTGCGGCGGATCCTCCGCCGACAACCGCGCCAACCAGGTTCTCAAAATATTTAGCGGTATGCCCTAGAACACAGACACAAACGTCGATATAATATTGACACATTAAACATATTAAATATCACATGTACAAAACAATACAATGTATTACATACCTGCGGAGGCGGCGACGGCCAGCGGAGTGGCGAGGGGGGCGACGGTGGTGGCGAGTCCTAGAACATAGAAACTCACGGTATAATATTGACACGAACGCCTGATTTGATCTCGCTAGATTTCAACGGTTAAACACGATAAAAATGTCAAAACATTGTTATGTACATACCTCAGGGATGTCTCGGCACGGTGGGTAGTCGTGCTCAGTGGCGATTCATAGTAATCCCATTGCACAAAAGTTTCTGACAAAAAATCAGACTGCTATCTTTAACGTTTGAAGACAACTGGACTCGCAACATCTCCAAGCTCGCACATGGAACCCTTATCATGAAACCGAGAAGTGCATAGCTTTGTAAAATAGGATGTCTTTGTGCTCCACCTGCATTTTCGCTGACCATCCTCTCCTTCTATGCGTCTTCTTCGAATTATTCACTGGCCATCCTCTCCTTTCTTCTTCTTCGCACTCATCAATTGGCTGAATCGCTTCCCCTTCTTTTGACACATCATTCGACTAGACCATACCACTTTGAATGTGTACGAAACGTCTATTGAACCACTTTGATCGCGTATCGAACGTGTATCATACCACTTTGATCGCGTATTGAACATCTATTGTACCACTCTGATCGCGTATCGAACGTCTATCGACCCACTTTGGACGTGTCTCGAACGTCTATCATACCACTTTGATCATGTATTGAACGTGTATTGGACGTCTATCATACCACTTTCAACGTCTATCGTACCACTGTGAACGTGTATCGAATGTATATCGAACCACTTCTACATAATAATTATAACTATCGTCTTAATCTAGTGTGCATCACATGCAGGAGGTTAGGTTGGGGAGGGTGAAGAAAAACATTTTCATATACATTAAAAATTGATTATATTTTACTTATGCATTTCTCTCTGGTGTTTAGACCACCAGTTGAAAATTTTAAATACATTTTGCAAGGCACAGTGCTTTGCGTGTCTGCCACATCGCAGAGTATTAACTACATTTAGCTTATTTAGAGATTTGATATCCTCGTAGTCAATGTCCAGTGTTTCAATGATTACGTCCACTCTCGTATTTTCATCGAGGAAATCCGCAAGCCAGTCGCGTTTCTGCACTCCTTTAACGTATACGATATGGGATGCGTCATCTTCTTCATCGATCACGTCAGCTACAGCTTTCGTAATTAGCTGTTTAGCCACACTGTATGGAAAACGGAAACGACTTTGGTGTAAAATCACGCAAGATACGACGCGTAGCTCAGCCGGTGGCTGATAGCGATGCCGTCAATAAACTATACGTGGAAAAGAGCATTAAACTTTTGAGAGAGCAGCAGGAAGAATTGGAGAGGAAGCTGATTGTGTTTCAGAGAGATATGCTAACGTTGCAAAACAGCGTTCAAAAGATATCGCAGGCATTGAATTCTATCCCGTAACAGCGCTGCGAGGGAGAATCATGCGAGACGGATGAACTTGTCCTCGGACAGATGGGGAGCACATAATGCACGTACACGATAATTATCACATCATTTGTGTCAATGACACCTCTGCGATCAAACATGCAGCCATCATCGAAATTCAAGTGTAACGAAACCCATGGTCACAAGAACGGCAGCAACTTTTTGAGGAAATGCATACTCCAGCTCGAAGATATCTCCCGCGGAGGCGCGTCATAGTGCATGGATACGATGATCTGTGGCAAGCTGACGTTGTAGAAATGCGTCCTTACTCGCGATTCAACCAAGGTCACCACGACATACTCACCGCCATCGATGTGTTGAGCAAGTATGCATGGGCGGTGCCGCTCAAGACTAAAAGTGGCGCTGAGGTGATTAAAGCGTTTGCAAAGATATTTAGAGATCGATATCCGAAAAATTTACAAACCGATCAAGGAAAAGAATTTTACGACACCGATGTGCAGAAACTCTTGAGAAAGCATGACAATTAATCATTATTCGACGTATTTCGTGATGAAGGCCTCCGTTGTAGAACGTTTCAATCGAACTTTGAAGAACAATATGTGGAAACTGTTTACGCTCAATGGAACCTGTTAGCAAAGTGTTTGGAAGCGATGCAAGGAAGCGATAAACACTGAGTGAAGCACTGAGAAGCGGCTAGGCGTCGAAGGGGCAGAAGAAGAACTATATTTTAGACTTTACAGTTCACGGTTCGAATTTATGTACAAGGTTGCCGTAAAATATTTATACAGTATTTACACTCAAATTGTTTAAATGAACAATGATTCCCGAATCGGTTGGGCAAGTTACCAAGCAGATGGGTAACTTGATTGAAAACACGTTACTCCAGACGAGTTCTGTCGAAAGGCAAAGCGCAAGCAGGCGAAGCGCGTAAGCGAGTTCAAATTACATGATTTTCTTAACCGTGTTACTTTGAGAGTGAGAGATCCAGGAAATCAGCGGAGATTTCCTGGAACGAGGATTCTCCCCCTTCCATCGACCGCAAGTCGATGGAAGGGATCGCGATCGCTGCTCCACATGAGTAAGCGTGCCACTACCAGAAATGTGATTGATCGTTAGGAGATGGCGTTAGGATGCTCCTTTCGCGTACATTTCCCGCCCGCCTTCATCTGCCGATGAATACACGTGATACGATTCTGCCGCGGGATTGGACGGCTGTGTATGGCATGATCCAGAGCCGAGGCGGTGACGCTGCCTATTTCATGTGGAGCGATCTACTGCGCAGAGGAAGCTTACTGTACACAAGGTAGAAAGACTAATTTACAGATTGGGCGAATAAGTTCGGAGTGAGTAGTTTTAAGAGTGACAACGCGAGTTAACCCATCAGTGCCCTGGTGTAGTTTAGTGACCCGTGCTAGTGGCCACTGAGCTGGTGAAGTCAGTTCCGACTTGATAATACACAAGTCCGGATTTGGAGCGACTGTAAGTACTCGGCTTGTAGGTTCGTTGACCTCTGCCACGTGACCTTAACAGAGTGACAGGTCCCGCATAGTCCACTCCGACATGTTTGAAGGGCCGGGATGGCGTCACCCTGACGGTTGGTAGATCTCCAATCATCTGTTGTCCTGTTATAGCTCTCCACCGGATGCACGTAGGACAGCGATGAATGACGGCCCTTACCTTTTGTCGGCCTTGCAGAATCCAGTAACTTTGGCGTAACGTGGCCAAGGTAAGTTGGGTACCGCCTTGTAAGGTGCGGTGGTGAGCCTCGTCCACCAGCAGCTCAACCGATTGTCTTTCGGCAGTAGAACCTGATGTTGGGCATCCAGTGGCAGCGCCGAGTGGCGAAGACGACCCCCCACTCTCAGAAGGCCGTTGCTGTCCATATATGGATTGAGCCGCAGCAGCTTGCTGCGGCTCGGTAGTTGTTTTCCCAGCTGCAAGTGCTGGATCTCAACGACAAACTCCTGTTGTTGGATGATCCGTAGCCACCGGATCCGAGCATCCTCCACCTCGGCAGGTAGCAGATGGCTTCCTCTCGTCCTGGCTGTATTCTTTGGCAGCCACCGTAGACACCAGGCTGTCGTTCTGAGAAGTAACGCAATTGATGAATATCGTGTCAGGAGTGTCTCTCCCGTTGCAGGGTCATCCGACGTCACAGTTGCGGTTGTGCGGGCTTCCAGATCAGTACGTGGTAGCCGACATGTTGTCTCGTCGTCCCAGCCTGACGAAGTGGTCAGCCAGGCGGGTCCGTTCCACCAGAGTGCAAAGTCGGGCAGCTGTTCGGGATGTAGACCTCTGGACGCACAGTCCGCAGGATTGTCTTGGCTCGAGACATGATGCCATCGTGCTTCAGGTAACGTGCGTTGGACCTCAGATACCCTATTTGCCACATAGGTTTTCCACCGTGATGGATGCCCTTGTATCCAAGCAAGCGTGATAGTGGAGTCGCTCCATAAATGAATAGCGGCTCCCTTCAAACTCAGGCTCTCGCTGGTGAAAGCTGCTAGTTTGGTGAGTAGTGCTGCCGCGCACAATTCTAGCCTTGGTAACGAAATCTGTTTCAAAGGGGCCACCTTGGTTTTAGCCGTGACCAGTTGCGTGCGAGCGATGCCATCGTTGTCGATGATGCGGAGATATACTACGGCTGCATAGGCTTTCTCCGAGGCATCAGAGAACCCATGCAGTTCTTGAATTTGAGGTGCCTGTGTTACGCTGAGCCAGGGAGGAACAGCGAGGCGATTCAGCTCTGGCAGTGCGGCGATGAACTGCCTCCAGTGGTCGGCAGGTGGCGGCAGAGGGGTGTCCCAATCTATTTGTAATAACCAGAGAGATTGTATAAATATTTTGGTAGTCACAGTAACTGGGGAAACCAAGCCCAGTGGATCAAATATCTTTGCTATTGTCGATAGAACCGAGCGCCTGGTCACGCTGACATCTGTGGCTGTAGGTTGCACTTGGACTCGGAAGCAGTCGTCGCCGATGCTCCAATGGACGCCTAAGGCCGTGTGTGTTTCACTGGTCTGCCATTTGCAGTTAGGAACAGCATCACTGGTAGGCACCTTCTCCATCAGCTCCATCCTCTGGACGCACAGTCCGCAGGATTGTCGTGGCTGGAAACATGATGCCATCGTGCTTCAGGTAATGTGCGTTGGATTTCGGAGACCCTATTTGCCACATAGGTTCTCCAACGTGATGGATGCCCTTGTATCCAAGCAAGCGTGATAGTGGAGTCGCTCCATAAATGAATAGCGGCTCCCTTCAAACCCAGGCTCTCGCTGGTGAAAGCTGCTAGTTTGGTGAGTAGTGCTGCCGCACACAATTCAAGCCTTGGTAACTTGCCCAACCGATTCGGGAATCATTGTTCATTTAAACAATTTCAGTGTAAATACTGTATAAATATTTTACGGCAACCTTGTACATAAATTCGAACCGTGAACTGTAAAGTCTAAAATATAGTTCTTCTCCTGCCCCTTCGACGCCTAACCGCTTCTCAGTGCTTCACTCAGTGCTTATCGCTTCCTTGCACCGCTTCCAAACACTTTGCTAACAGAACCTATAGATGGACCGATGCGCTACCGCGTCTACTTGCAGAGTATAACGCACGAAAACATAGAACCATCAAAATGCGTCCTTGTGATGTTACCCCTGCGATCGCTGATAAGCTGCTAGCCACCGTATACAACAACATAAAGATCGCTGCTCCGGCGAGATTCAAGTTGGGCGAGTGTGTGCGCGTGAGCAAATTTAAAACCATCTTCGATAAAGGCGATACGTCGAATTGGACAACGGAGATGTTTAAGATAGCCTAAGTACAGGCAACTAATCCCGCAACGTATCTGCTCCTCGATTCCTTTGGAAAACCTGTTGTCGGAGGATTCTATAAACACGAGCTGCAACGCGTCACCGTTCCTAATGTGTATCTAATGGAAAAAGTGTTGCGTAGGAAGGGGGATAAGGTATAAGTCAAGTGGTTGGGGTTTGATAAATCACACAATTCATGGATAAATAAAAATAATGTATTGTAAAATAATAATAATACATGATTCAATAAAATACAATGATACATATACATATACATGTGTGAACAATTTGATTTTTCATAATTCCAATATTTATTTATTTAACGGGACTAAGCCCAATATATACAGTAGAGAGTATAACACCATAATGTACAGATAAGATAATCCATATTAAAAACATAATGAAAACAAAAGGAAATGCCGAATGCAAATTTCCATAAACGATTATAACGGCGTGCGAAAAGTGGTTAACACTGATTGTTTGAATGCCTCTACAGAGGTGCCAAAGAAGCTTATACGGTCTGCTACTTCATTCCGTCGGAGGCATATTCTAAACATAGGGTCCCTCAGGTGAAGATTAGTCCTGTAAAATCTAACCTGAAAGAGTGCACAATTGCGCAACGGCCTAGGCAATATACTGTTGCGGGCACCCTATGGATGAGATCCATGGCCCGCTGGTGCCCGCGACGGAGACAAGAGACAGATATTGTCGTTTGAGCATGGAGGGTCCTAGTGACCGCTCTGCCGAGCTAGAAGCTTTCGCTTATTGAGACAGGTGTTGGGGACAGAAAACCACTGCGAAGGGGGGACGGAATTGGAAAAACTCCTCCTTCACCACTTAAGGATCATTAGGAGGGAGGGGAGACAAGAGACATTTAATGTCGATGAGCGTCAGGAGCCTAAAGCTTGCTCTGTCTACCGAGGCTTCCAAATTGTTGCCTATACGATCGATGTTACTTTAGTGCGTTACCACCAGCGAAACCAATGCGAAGGGGGTCACACACGTAGATGTTCGGTATGTAGGGCTTGGAAAAACCCCATCTTCACCACTTAAGGATCATTAGATGGGTAGATCGTCCCAGAGGGAGGTGACCCTCTTAGCCATTGCACCTGCATTCATCCACCAGAGTTTCAGACTGGAGGCGCAATGTATCCAGTGGGGGCCACGAGGAGGCGGGGTCACCAGCAGAAGGCTCGATCTCGTGCGGGCTCGTATCGTTATACGAGAGTTTGGCAACAGTTTACCTGCTACCTACCGTTTTGGCACGATCCAAGAGACAAGAGACAGCGAGAAGAATGTGATCGTAGCGATCACCTGTCAAGCTGTCAATCGAGAATCAACCGCCGCATCGTACAGACGTATCTCGTTGCCGCCGCGGATTATCGATCTTGTATTCTGTTACCTCTTTACTGTATTACGCCGTTAAATGTTCTGTTACCCTTGTTATACCTTCGAATTAAATTATGTCAACCCCGAGAAGTAACAATACTAAAGCTAATTGTTTCCAGTAGTTGGGAACAGTTTATTTGCCCATTGAGAAGTTTGAATAGGAAGGTAAGGTCAGCTAACAGTAGGCGCTGCTGCATAGTCACGAAATTAAACGTTTGCAGTATCGGCCCGTAATCGTGGTCAAATCTATTCATTGGTTGCCCGAGGCGGAACGGAGCAAAGCGCAGAAACCTGTGCTGAACTCTCTCGAGTGCTCCCAGAAGGCAAACCTGGTGAGGAGACCATATCACTGACGCATACTCCAAAAAGGGCCTAACAAGAGCATCATAAAGCAACTTAAAGGTCCGCAGGTTATTGAACCCCTGCGAGTGCCTTATTATAAACCCAAACTGCTTAGAGGCAACATTAGTGATTTTATTAGTAGTGTGTATAAGGGGATGCTAACTCAAATTTGAGTTTCAAAGTCATGATAAGGATTCCCCTGACCTTGAAATCCAAATTTGAGTTTGAAAATTTTTTCGAAATTTGTTTTTGGGGCGCGGCGGCGGGCGGCGGATGACGTCATAGAGATGGCGGAGTGGTGGGGGTATAGCGCGAGAACTAATATATTATCGAATCGATACCGAATTGTGTTGAGACAAACATGGCTCGGGCAATTTCGTACAGAAACCTAAATTACCGATAGCGAACAGTGGCGCTTCGATCTATTGATAGATCGTGTTTTCTTCTAATGCTAATACACTCTATGTACCGTCTCTTCGTAATAAAAGTACTTGTAACCGAACACGTGTGATTAGAAAGTGTCCAGAGTTAATTTTTTCCTTCTCTCCAAGGTGGCCTTTAAGGATAGATTGAAACATTATCTCAACCATAACTTTAATAGGTTATGGGCCCAGTTACAATAATAATTATTTGTATAACTGAAGATAAGTTGTGATATATGTAACGAGAGGTTAAGCACGTGCTCGCAATAATGAGTCTCAATATGGCTAGAATAGAAGCGCTGAATAAAACCAATTACGACACATGGCGAATGCAAGTAGAGGCGTTACTAGTGAAAGATGACTTGTGGCAGTATGTGACTGGGGAAAAGACGAAACCGGAGGTACTAGAAGCTGATGTACACTCGGCTCAAACGATTGTGGCCGATCGAGATTCGATTGTATTCGAGCTTACTAGGGCCGGTTTTTTCACATCGCTATCATTCTACAGTATTTCATGAACATGGTGAAGGCACTGCCAAGCCACATGTTCCCGTCTAGAACACTTCTAATTCATGTCGAAACACCACTGTGGCACCATCTGCCTATGACTGTCATAATTATATTAATCTGCGCGATCGGCGCAAATGACACCAAGAGTAAATGGCAAATGACTTTTATTGCAATGAACCTCAAGAAAAATCATAATAATTTTAACTCTATAAACGATAAGCTTCTAAATTTTATTGAAGTAACATACAAAATAAGTAGGAAATGGTTCGGGTGAGAATTTATGCAAAATAAAAATACTGATGGAAGTGTTTCTTTGGACATTACAAGTTTATCGTTTATAGAGTTAAAATTATTATGGTTTTTTTTTTAGGTTCACTGCAATAAAAGTCATTTGACATTTATTCTTGGTGTCATTTACGCCGATCGCGCCGATCGCGCAGATTAATATAATTATGACAGTCATAGGCAGATGGTGCCACACTGGTGTTTCAACATGAATTAGAAGTGTTCTAGACGGGAACATGTGGCTTGGCAGTGCCTTCACCATGTTCATGAAATACTGTAGAATGATAGCGATGTGAAAAAACCGGCCCTAATAAGCTCGAATACAATCGAATCTCGATCGGCCACAATCGTTTGAGCCGAGTGTACAATCAATTGCAGCACATGCAAAATGGGCCATCCAGGATAAAAATGCTAAATCAGACCTAATTTTGAGCATTTCACCAAGTGAGTTAATACAATTAAAGGGATGTGTGACATCCCACGAAACATGGGTAAAATTAGAAAGCATATATGCTTCCAAGGGGCCTGCAAGAAAGGCAACATTATTGAAACAGCTAACATTACATAAAATGCAAGAAGAAGACGATGTGCGGGAACACATTAATAAATTCTTTGATGCAGTTGATAAATTAGGAGAAATGGAAGTGGATATAAATGCTGATTTATTATCAGTAATGCTGCTCTATAGCTTACCCAGTAGCTACGAAAATTTTAGATGTGCAATCGAGTCACGCGATAGTTTACCTGAAGCTGAAATGTTAAAAATAAAAATATTAGAAGAAAATGATGCGCGAAAACAAAATGAAAAAATGGCTGAAAATTCGAATGCCATGTGGGCCATGGAGAAGAATAACCAAAATGGCCGACATACGAACGGAAACGTCGGGATATGGACGGGAACGTCGACAAGATGTCGGACATGAACACTCAGGTAACTAAAAGCATAATAAAATAAATACTGATATAATATGTTTCAGATGCAATAAAAAAGGGCACATAGCTTCTAAATGTTACTCAAAGCTGTCTAAGGAAAATAGAAATAAAAGGAACAATAAATATGCTAAATTGGTCGAAGAGACGTTCTTTACAGCGTTAGCTGACGCAAATATGGCGGCTCAGAACGAGGAGAAATGGTGCTTGGACAGTGGATGCACCACACACCTATGTAAGAATAAGGAATTATTTAAAAAAATGAAACCAATGAATGATTGCTATAATAAAAGGAAAATATGGTGATGTTAAATTGATAGCAAATAGAATAGGTAACCTAGTATGTTAAACAAAATGAAACAGAGGTTGCGCAACATATTGATGGACAAGATACCAAGATGAGATTATGGCATGAGCGCATGAGGCATTTGAACGAAAAACATTTATCATCTTTATTAAATCATGTTAATCTTGATCTAGGTATACATAAGAAAGCCCTAGAATGCAGAATATGTGCTCTAGGAAAACAGCCAGCACTGCCTTTTAGAAACTCACACAAGAAGGCAACAAAATTACTTGAAATTATTCATAGTGATATATGTGGACCATTCAGAGAGCCATCAATGGGAGGCGGTAAATATTTTTGTACCTTCATTGATGATAACACGAGATATTGTGTTGTGTATATATTAAAAAGTAAGAATGAAGTATTTGAAAAGTTCAAAGAATATAAACACATGGTAGAAAATCTGTGTCAAAGCAAAATAAAATATCTGCAAACAGACAATGGAAGAGAATACTGTAATGGACGATTTGATTAATTTTTAAACGATTGTGGAATACAAAGGAGATTGTCTGTTCCATATACGCCACAGCAGAATGCCGTGGCTGAAAGAAAAAATAGGACTTTACTTGACATGGCAAGGTGCATGATTTTGAATGCAGGACTAAAAGGACATTTTTGGGCTGAAGCCATTATGGCTGCAAATTACATAAGAAATAGGAGTCCCACAGATTCACTGAATAACAAAATACCAGCTTTGGTTTAATAGAAAAGTAAACATAAATTATCTGAGGGTGTTTGGAACTAAAGCGTTTGTACTAGATAAAACTACAATAAAAGGAAAAATGGATCAAAGATCACAAGAGGGATATTTAGTAGGATACTCTGAACGTACAAAGGGATATAGAGTATATATACCGAAAATAAATAAGGTCATCATATCAAGAGATGTAAGATTTCTAAATAAATTAAGGCAAGAAAACGAAACAATCATTGATGAAATTAATCCAAGGATGAATGACAATTTACTGGATGTAGAAATTACACACATTATAAAGCCAGAAGAAGATCAAGAAAATGATAATCATATAGAATGTCCTGAAAAACGGTTACCAGGGAGACCGAAAATATTACGTACCGGCAAACCAGGAAGGCCGAAGAAATCATATAGCACTACGTCAACCACAGAAGTACAAGAAATACTACCTGAAATTGACAATAACGATGAGGATGTGTTTGAAGATGCTATTGCTAACTATGCCGAAATTGATTTACAGGAGGCAATGGATAGTAATTCAAGAGATGAATGGGATAAAGCCATTGCAAATGAATTGAAGAGCCTGTTAGAAAAGGATACATGGGACATAGTAACGAAACCAGAGAACCAAAACATTATAAAGAGTAGGATTGTACTAGCAAATAAATTAAATGGCGAAGGAGAAATATATAAAAGGAAAGTGAGATTGGTGGCAATGGGCTTCAGTCAGAGGGAAGGTTATGACTATAAGTTCACTTTTGCACCAGTTGCTAGGATGGAATCCTTTAGGACGCTAATGGCTTTAGCAGCACAGTATAAATTAATAGTACATCAAATAGATATAGCATCAGCCTTTCTAAATGCAAAATTAGAAGAGAATATATATATATATGGAAGTACCTGATATTTTAAGGAGTCATTAGATTACTTGATAAGAGAAGAAAAGGGAAATATCAAAAATAAAGCCATTAAAATGTTAAATTGTATGCAGGACAGTAATTGTTGCTTTAAGCTAAAGAAGGCTTTGTATGGCCTGAAACAGGCAAGTCGACAGTGGAACATACTACTCGACTCCAAATTAAAAGCAATGGGTTTAAAGCAAAACAAAGTGGAACTTTGTATATACTATACTCATGAGAAGGAATCATTAACTTTATTATTAGTGTATGTGGATGATATTTTAATAGCTAGTAATAATATTTACAAAATAAATGAAATAAAGAAGGACTTGAGCAAAGAGTATGAAATAAAGGACATGGGAGAAGCAAAGTACTTCCTAGGTATCGAAATTATAAAGGGAGAAGATGAAATAAGTATTATCCAAAGAAGATACATAAGGGATTTACTTAAGAAATTTAATATGGAAAATGCAAAAGGAGTAGATACACCTGGAAATGTGAATGAAAAATATGAACTAGACAATATTTATGAAGCACCATATAGAGAGCTAATAGGAGGATTAATGTATTTGGCAACAGTAACAAGGCCAGATATCATGAATAGGGTCGTATATCTAGCACAATTCATGCAAAACCATAGTAAAGCACATTGGGTAGCAGCAAAAAGGATTCTAAGATACGTGCTAAAAACAATAAATTTTGGTTTAAAATACAAAAGAATTGTTGGAGATATAAGAATAACTGGATATGCAGATGCAGATTGGGGAGGAGACATAACTGACAGAAAGTCATATACAGGATATGTATATAAAATGTGTGGTGGAGCCATAGCGTGGAGAACGCAAAAACAGAAAACTGTCGCCATGTCTTCAGCAGAAGCCGAATATATGTCCATCGCTGAAGCAGCTAAAGAAGCCGTATATCTTAAAAATTTATTTGAGGAAATTAATTTTGATATAAATATTGATTTATATAATGATAATCAAAGCGCGAACTTGTTAGCTCGAGATGCAATTTTTCACAATAGGTCAAAACATATTGACCTAAGATATCACTTTGTGAGGGATACAATTAATAGTGGTAAGCTTAAATTACACTATCTTCCTACAGAGAAAATGGCTGCAGACATCCTAACAAAACCGTTGAGCAAGATGAAACACATGTACTGCTGCAGAAGCATGGGATTATTGGAAGTATCTCAATCCACAAAATGAACTACCTGTACGAATTGAGGGAGGTGTGTTGAGACAAACATGGCTCGGGCAATTTTGTACAGAAACCTAAATTATCGATAGCGAACAGTGGCGCTTCGATCTAATGATAGACCGTGTTTTCTTCTAATGCTAAAACACTCTATGTACCGTCTCTTCGTAATAAAAGTATTTGTAACCGAACACGTGTGATTAGAAGGTGTCCAGAATTAATTTTTTCCTTCTCTCCAAGGTGGCCTTTAAGGATAGATTCAAACATTATCTCAACCATAACATTAACAAATTGATATCGAACCGATACCGAAGTGCATCGAGGAGGAGGAGGAACCGCGGGTGAAGAAGTGCTACCCTGGAGCGTGGTACAAACTGTCGGTAAGGAAGGAACGTGGTACAAACTGTCGGTAAGTAAGGAAACATTTCATTTTAAGATATTAATATAAATTAAAAAACGGAATATCTCGGGCGACGGGGCTCGAACCCAAGACCTCCGCGATACGAGTCAGCCGCCTAACCAACTCCTCCAACGCCGGCTCTCTGACATTAGTCTTTCCTCAATGGTACATACCCAGCGTAATAATTTATTTTCATCGGATGATGTCGGACAATGTCGGCTTTTTACGTGCAATCTATTGAAGGAAGGAGGTACATCGAAAGAGTTAGACAGAGATAGCACTACTTAGTGCTACAATCATATGCATTCTAAAGCTAAATTCTGAGAGAGAGGGAAAGAGATAGCACTACATAGTGGTACAATCACATGCATTCTAAAGCTAAATTCTGAGAGAGAGGGAAAGAGACAGCAGTGGTACAATCACATGCATCCTAAAGCTAAAATTTTTCAAAATGTTTATCAATGTTAACGTCGCAGCGTATCGCGCGATCTCGCGTAATTTGACTCCCCTGGAGCAGCCGTGCGGGATGATGTCATTTTTGCAATGCGAATGTAATATAATACTTTTTTGTAATTTGAACCCACTCTCAAGGATAAAAGTCTCGACATGTGTTGAATGTAACATAATACTTTTTGGAAACGCCGAATCTTAGAATTATGCGGAGTCAGCAGAAACTGTGTCGGAATATCTTGCGCGCTAATTCATCATACGCGTGAATCATGAAAAGAATTATGCTGTGTCAGCGGAAATTGCTTCGGAAGATATCGGGAAGGATCGGTTTTTGCATGCAATGCATTCGAGGGAGGGGGAACACCGAAAGAGTTAGACAGAGATACCAAATCGTGGCATGGGTATAAATATGCGCTCCCAACTGTACAAAAATCTCAAATCGTTGTAACACGTTGCGCGGATAATACATTACATTTACATTCCATTTATCTGCACGATTGATTTCACGCGAAGAATACCTCGCGTGGGAAGAACGGTGCAACGAGTGTATCGAATCTTTGGAAGAACACAGCCGAGTGAGACGTCCTCGATTATCGATCGGTGTTCGACAATCGTTAGTTGCTCGAATCGCGCAGCTCGAAGGACTGAAATATTCGTTGCGCAGACGTTTCGTGCGTGAAGGTGCTGGACATTCGAGCACAGGACTTTTGTGGAGCGAAATGGACACTGCGTTCGATAGCCGCGTATTAACTGGCGCCGTGCTAAATTTGAATTACATCGAACCGCCCAACTTCCTCCAGGATGCGGCAACCATTGTGTTGGAGCATGTGCGGGGTCCTTTGAGGAAACATCGAAACCTCAAAGTGAACACGGTGTTCAACAGCGAATTTGTGGCAGGTGACAACCATGCTTGTAAAAGCATCAATAACCGAAACTGCGAACTCTTCGGTACATCTGATCTGCAGGAGTGGTACCAGCGATGTGTCATCGAACCAACCCTAGCATCGCTGGAAGAGTTTCAGGAACGCGACAGCGGATGGGCATTGACGAGAATCCTCAATCTGACCGCCCATGTCAACAAGTACAATCCGCTGCGTGCGGGGTGTCACTGCAAGTTGCCACGGGAAATATCGCTGCAGAAAGCGACGATTAGCGTGCGATCCGAGGACAATGCGTGTTTCGCTTGGGCAGTGGTCGCCGGTCTACATCCCGCGGAAAGAAATGCCGATTGCCCAAGTTCATATCCGCATTATACATTGGTGCTAAATCTCCGGGGCATTGAATTTCCAATGTCTCTGGAGCAGATTGGGAAGTTTGAGGGGCAGAATGGTATCTCCATCAACGTATATAGTTTCGAGGAGAAAAAAGGAATAACAGTCTTCCCAATGCGCATCACCAGCCAAAAGAGGGATCGGCACGTCAACCTGCTCTACACGCCGAATCAAGAGCACGGCGATGTAAGGCACTTTGTGCTGATTAAGGACTTGTCCCGACTGGTGGTGCCCACCAGTGGTGCAGCTGAGCAAGCACAAGACAAAGAAATTCATCTGTGATCGGTACGTATATAAACTTATGAAATGTTGAAATGTCTCGCGAAACAAATTAAATAAAAAAAAATTTTTGGGTTTACAGATGTATGCACTATTTCGGATATGCCGAGAAGTTGGAGGCCCATGCAGTGGACTGCGGGAAGATGAACGACTGCGCCATTCTGCTGCCCAGCCAAGGCAACAATCTGCTCAACTTCGACAACCACTGCAGGAAGGAGCGGCTCCCCTTCGTGGTGTATGCAGATCTCGAGTGCGTCATCGAAAAAACGGAGGACAGTCGAAGGGGTGAGGAGGATCGCAAATTGCACACGTACCAGCACCATAAAGTGCATAGTATCGGCTATTATATGCATTGTTCGTACGATACATCGCTATCGATGTATCGATGTCGCCGCGACGCGGATTGTGTTTCATGGTTCGTCGAAGAACTGAAAAATTTTGCAGACTTTGCCAAACCCGTCCTGACCAGTAATGTTCCCATGCTGGATTTAACTAGCGAACAGCGGACGATACTTCGCAATGCAACACACTGCCATATTTACGAAGAGCCATTCGAGCCTAGCGATATACGAGTTCGCGATCATTGCCATCTATCCGGACGGTTTAGAGGCCCGGCACATTCGGAGTGCAATTTAAATTATAAAAATGCGTTTTACATCCCCATCGTTTTTCATAATTTATCCGGCTACGATTCACATTTTATTGTCGAGGAAATAGCTACCGCTTTCGAATGTCACGTTGACGTATTACCCATTACTAAAGAAAAGTATATTTCATTCACAAAAAATGTCAAAGATACGGCTGAATCAGACTCGCGAAATTATATTAAATTGCGATTTATCGATTCGTACAAATTTCTAAACACCAGTCTCGACAAATTAGCATCTTTTCTTAGCACAGATAAATTAAAAATTGTACGATCCAAATTCGAAACATTATCCACCGAGGATTTCAATTTATTGACGCGAAAGGGTGTCTTTCCGTATGAATACCTTGATTGCGCGAACAAGCTGCAGGACCCATGCTTACCACCGCGCGAGTCATTCCACAGTTCGTTAACGGGCGAGACAGTGTCCGAGAGCAATTACGCGCACGCCGAAACTGTCTGGTAGTGTTTCGACATTAGAACCTTGGGCGAATACAGCGATTTGTATTTGAAAACAGATGTCTTGTTGTTGGCAGTTTTTTTTTAAAACTTTTGCAAAAGTTGCATCAAAAGTTACGGATTAGATTCGGCACATTATTATACTTTACCTGGTTTCACGTGGGATGCCATGCTAAAACATACCAAAATTACATTCGAATTGCTCACAGACATCGATATGGTCATGTTTGTCGAACGCGGTATATGCGGTGGTTTAAGTCAATGTTCCGGAAGATACGCACATGCCAATAACAAGTACATGTCATCTTACGACGCATCGGAACAGTCATCGTACTTGATGTACTTTGACGTAAATAATTTGTATGGATGGGCAATGTGTCAACCCCTGCCATACGCCAAATTTCAATGGGTCGAAGATGTTGCAAATTTTGACGTGTCTTCGATCGCTGTCTATTCACCCACGGGATACATTCTCGAGGTAGATCTGGAATATCCGCAACGTCTGCACGACGCTCATGCCGATCTACCGTTCTGCCCGACGCGTGCCAAACCACCAGGCAGCGGACAGAACAAGTTACTCGCGACGGTATACGATAAGCAGCGTTACGTTATCCATTATCGCAACCTGCAGCAGTGCACGCGTCACGGGCTTCGTATTACAAAGATACACCCCGTGCTTCAATTCGCTCAATCCCCCTGGCTCCGCGATTACATCGAACTCAATACACGGTTTAGAACAAGCGCGACAAATGATTTTGAAAAAAAATGTATACAAATTGATGAACAACGCGGTATTCGGTAAAACAATGGAAAATGTGCGAAATCATGTGGATGTAAAACTTTGAACACATTGGGAAGGGCGATATGGCGTGGAGACAATGATCGCGAAACCGAATTTCCACAGCAGAAGTGTTTTTTCGGAAAATTTAATAGCTGTTGAATTGCGAAAACTCGAGGTGAAATTCAACAAACCGATATACGTGGGTATGTGCATTCTGGACAAATAAAAAATTTGTTTGTATGAATTTCATCACGAGTACATGTTTGCCCTGCACGCTCAAAATTGTAAAATTCTATATACAGACACCGACAGTCTCATTTATCACATTAAATGCGAAGATATCTACGAGACCATGAAACTCAATATCGATAGATTTGACACATCCGATTATCCCATCGACAATCCATATAATATGCCGCGCTTAAATAAGAAGGTTCCGGGGTTGATGAAGTACGAAAATAACGGTGCGATAATGGCCGAATTCGTAGGTCTTAGAGCGAAAATGTATGCACTCCGCGTAGACGGTAAAAAAGATACGAAAAAGGCGAAAGGCGTCAAGACCAACGTCATAGCCAGGACGATAACTTTCGACGACTACGCGCAATGTTTGCACAGGGAGATCGAAATGGTTCGCAGGCAATCATGCATACGGTTGAAATTGCACAAAGTGTACACCATTTCGGAATCGAAAATTGCTCTAAGCCCACACGACGACAAGCGATATATCGTACCCGATTCGACCGACACTCTGCCCTGGGGACATTATAATATACCATTGTAAAAATAGAAATTATTGTAAAATATCAAATTCTTCGCACATATATAGAAATTATTATATTTATTAAAGCATTATAAATGCTGGAATTATGCATAAAAATAAAATTGAACCATGTATATGAATCATTGTATTTATTGAACCATGTATTATTATGTTACAATACATTATTTTTATTTATCCAAGAATTGTGCGATTTATCAAACCCTAGCCACTTGACGTATACCTTATCTCCCTTCCTACGCAATACTTTTTCCACTAGATACACATCAGGATCGGTGACGCGTTGCAGCTCGTGTTCATAGAATCCTCCGACAACAGGTTTTCCACAGGAATCGAGGAGCACGTACGTTGTGGGATTAGTTGCCTGTACTTTGGCTATCTCGAACACCTCCGTTGTCCAATTCGGCGTGTAGCCTTTATCGAAGATGGTTTTAAATTTACCCACGCGCACATACTCGCCCAACTTGAATCTCGCTGGAGCAGCGATCTTTATGTTGCTGTATACGGTGGCCAGCAGCTTATCGGCGATCGCTGGGGTAACATCGCAAGGACGCATTCTGATAGTTCTATGTTTTCGCGCGTTATACTCTGCAAGTAGATGCGATAGCGCATCTGTCCATCTGTAGGTTCCATTGAGCGTAAACATGTTCCACATATTGTTCTTCAAAGTTCGATTGAAACGTTCTACGACGGAGGCCTTCATCACCGAATACGTCGAATAATGATTAATGTTATGCTTTGTCAAAAGTTTCTGCACATCGGTGTTGTAAAATTCTTTTCCTTGATCGGTTTGCAAATTTTTCGGATATCGATCTCCAAATATCTTTGCAAACGCTTTAGTCACCTCAGCGCCACTTTTAGTCTTGAGCGGTACCGCCCATGCATACTTACTCAGCACATCAATGACGGTGAGTATGTAATGGTGACCTTGGTTGAATCGGGAGTATGGGCGCATTTCTACAACGTCAGCTTGCCACAGATCATCGTATCCGTGCACTATGACTCGCCTCCGCGGGAAATGTCTTCGAGCTGGAGCATGCAATTCCTCGACGAGTTGCCGCTTTTTGTGACCATGGTTTTCTTTACTCTTGGATTTCGATGATGGTTGCATGTTTGATCGCAGAGGTGTCTTTGACACGAATGATGCGATAATTATCGTGAACGTGCATTATGTGCGCCCCATCGGTCCGAGGAAATTCTTGACAAGTTCAACCGTCTCGTTGACAACTTCAACCGTCTCGCATGATTCTCCTTCGCAGCGCTGCTGCGGGATAGAATTCGACGCCTGCGTTATCTTTTGAACGTTGTTTTGCAGCGCCAGCATCTCTCTCTGAAACACGATCAGCTTCCTCTCTAATTCTTCCTGCTGCTCTCTCAAAAGTTTAATGCTCTTTTCCACGTATAGTTTATTGACGGCATCGCTATCAGCCACCGGTTGAGCTACGCGTCTTATCTTGCCTGATTTTGCATCAAAGTCGGCACCGGTCACGCAAAGAGCGTTGTCTCGCATATAATTTCGAAGCAAACCGTTCCATTTGTAATAATCCATTCTAGCTGCGCCACTCTTCTCGAGCGATACTCCAAATTTGTTGATCGGCATCTCAATGCATACAGTGCGCATCATCGGTGCGCGGTTTTATTTATAATGAAGCCTCCCTCGTGTCGAATAATCGACAGAATTTCATTGTCATGCGAGTTGTTGCCCGCCTGACGCGACGCTTCCAGCAAACGGTATCGATCCATAAGCTCGTTGGGATCGTCCCAGCGCACGTAATCGATCTTGTTATCATTTACCACCATGACTCGCGGCGCCGTTAGACCTTTCCCTGCTTTATTGGTTGATACACGAGGGAGTAGCGGTGCAATTACATGTTTGTACTTGTATCCCTTGTTGCCTAATATGGGATTTTGTGCAGAATGACCGCGTCTGTAGGCATTCGTCGCCAGCAGTATACTTTTGTATTTTTGTTTATCGGCATCGGTGTATACAGCATCGTCTGGAATTCTCTTGAAAATCAGTTCGTAAAGGCCAGGCGTTCTTCTGTATTTTACACCGTCGATGATTATATTATCAGCCTTGTCCATATCGAATGCCTTATCCCCAAGCATCATTCCTTATCCCTACTTATGATTGCGTCCATATATTTTTGTCCCGGGGGACCCAAATGGTTGCGAAACGTTTCTTGTCCCGCGGGTGTTTGAAGTTGCTGTCTAATAGATGCTGCAAACGACTCATCGGGAGTAGTTTCAAAAACATCATCATCATCATCATCATTGGTTGTGAGCAATTGTACACTGGGAAATGTATTTTTTGGTGGGGGAGGAACCAGGGACTCGTTTGATGCAACATTCTGCCGTTTTCGTTTCGATTGAACTGGTGTAGAGGTTACGAGTGAATAATCCGATGACGTGCGTGGTTTCCTCTTTCTCTTACGCGATGTGTTCCATTTCGGCAGGATTTTTCTTTGCGGTGTTAATGTTTCATTCCCTTCAACGCTTGTGCTCATCAGCGGTGATATTTCAGCTTCTGCCGCTACGGTATTTTCCACAATATGTTTTAAGGTTTCGACAATAGGTTTAAAGTACCTATCGAACGCGATATCTTCCTCCATCTTGCCGGTCTTCAATGGCTGATGTTTCTTGCGAATGGCTTCGCTGGTTCTTGCAATTTCCTTCGCTATTCTCTCGCGATCCTTAATCTCCAGACTATCGATTTCCATCATTGTTGCACCGCAGACGTTGCTTTCCCACCGACGTGTTGACAATGATTGACCGTCTCACGGTACGGCAAACTCGTTAAATCCATTTCTGTAACGTCCATCGGGCATCGCGCTATCCTTGTCTATCACCACGAAACCATACTTCAACTGCCAACAATTACGACACAAAGCGCAGAAATCCTCGTAAGACATATCAGTGTTTACATGATCGTTGTACACATGTTTCAAGTTGGTACCATCCTGCTTAAACAGAATCAACAGATTCGCATTGTCGCGTATAAGATGTTTGGGAATCTTTGCATATGTCTGACAGAGATAGAAGCAGTCAACGTTCGAGTGGCGCCCCATTGCAAAGTATTCCCTTATCGTATCTTGCTTGTCGCATGCCACGTCATCGAAGATAAAAATGGAATTCGGAAGCGATTCGCTCACCATCGAAAATGTGAAGTAGCCAATTTCATCTATCGGAGTCAATAAATTCTCCAAATACTGATATTTCGGCTGTTGCAACGATTTGAAATACACGTACACGTTCTTGAAGCGGATGCCGTGAGAACAAGCTCACCAGCACGTTGGTCTTTCCACAATTTGATGGGCCGCAAATGAGGCAGCGTATGGTGTTTGGCAGCACGCTACCATGTCTGCGTCTTGTTTTCGAGGACATCATTTGCGATTTATCATCAAAATTTGTCACGCGTATCGTTGCAGGTTGCCGCACGAACCGCATCCTCGCTGCGAATCGCGAAAATGATTTTTGATACATCGAAGCGGTGACACGCCATATTTATAGGCCTGCACTGAAGCAAAACAGCTCAGTATTCGAAATGCTTCTCGTTCTGTCGGATAATTGCGATATTCGAGACCTAACCTCTGAGCAGTTGAAATATATACCAAAGATTATTATACTGCGCGAGTTTCGCAGGCACATTGATCAGTTGTGGGACAGACTCCCCGAGCATATAAGAGCCGATTCTGAGGTTCGGCAGCATCGTCGGTGTCTGGAACATTATAATCGCACTTGGCAGCGAACGCATATCGACGGTCCAGCACCACTGATTAAAAACTGTGGCGAATGTCGCCGACTAGAGTAAGGAAAGGTTGTGGTTTGTTAAATCGGGTGATAAACTCACTACCTGTCGAATTACATATCCCGGGATACCAGTTTTGTGGTCCAGGAACTCGTCTGGCAAAACGATTCACTAGAGGCGATCAAGGTATCAATCCGTTGGATGTAGCGTGTCGCGAACACGATATAGCGTATTCGCGCAGCAACGACCTCAGCGAAAGGCACGCGGCAGATAACGTACTCGCTGACAAAGCGCGAAAATGCATCGTTGCGCGAGACTCGACTCTGGGCGAAAGAGTTGCTGCTACAGCTGTTTGGGCAGCTATGAAGGCCAAGACGAAAATCGGAATGGGGATGGAAACAAAAACTCGCAAAAGGACTGCAAAGAGAGCACCGCAAAAGCGGATTCTTCCGGTGGCAAAACGGGGTGGTATATTACCACTTCTCCCGCTGCTAGGTGTTCTCGGATCACTAGCTGGTGGAGCGGCGGGGATCGCCAAAGCCGTAAACGATAATAAAGCGGCGCAACATCAGCTGCAGGAAATGCAACGTCATAATCGCTCCATGGAAGGTCGCGGACTTTATCTCGCGCCATACAAGCACGGACAGGGAATATCGAAACGAAAAAAAAACGTCGAAAAGAAAATAAAAATGCCTGTGGGCGTAACTAGCGATGTGCAATTGGCGGAGTTGGCAAAACGTATGCGTATTCCATTTTTTAGGGGTGTTTTTATGCGTAATGCGCTACCTGCCGGTGGAGTACGACGAAACGAGAGCGGCATCGTAAATTTGGATAACGTCGAGGGGTCGGGGACTCATTGGGAGGCGTATGCGAAGAGAGGGTGTCGAGCTGTATATTTCGACAGCTTTGGAAATCTTCGACCGCCTAAGGAATTGGTGCAATATCTGGATAAAGATACTGTGATGATTGAATACAATAGAACGTCTTATCAGCAGTAGAATCAGAGCAACTGTGGACAACTATGTCTACGCTTTCTACAGACGATCGGCACCAAATTTAAGGATTGACTTCCCACCGCTCTGATTCAGTACTAGTCGAGCAGTACAGCTCGGAATATGTCGTTAACATTCACTCTAACCGACAAGAGTAGCACCCTCGCGGTAAGCTACTTTCCACCCATAGATTTGAGCAACGATGATTACGAGCTTGGTCTAACAACCTTTGAAACTTATCATACGATACCGAACATTGACTCAAGTAATGATAAATTCTACTTCGCCGTAAACTATGACACCAACAACAACATCACCGGTGAATACATTGCGTTTCCCCACGGGTCCTACGAACTAGATGCTATTGCCAAGTATTTGAAACAGCGATTACTCGAGCGGTATCCTCAAAATCTCGGTGGCAATGATGACAACGATGCATATCCAATAGTGTTGCGTTCCAACAACAACACCATGAAAAGCGAGCTATACTGCTCGTTCGCCGTAGACTTTACAAAGTCCAATAACATTGGATCGCTACTGGGATTCTCGACGAATCGAGTATTAGAACCTGGACGGTGGCACGAATCGGACGATCCAATTAATATCATGAACGTAAACATTATTCGCGTAGAATGTAGCGTGACCGCTGGTGCGTACACCAATGAGAAGCACGTACATACGATACATCAATTTTCTCCGAAGGTCCCACCAGGATATAAGATATCGGAAACGCCCGCACAGATCATTTACCTTCCGATCACCGCACGGGTCATTACGGATCTAACGATACGCGTTGTGGATCAAGCCGGAAGGTTGCTCCATTTTCGAGGTGAAGAGATTACAATCAGACTACACGTACGGCGGCGGCGACGATAATAAGTGTGGTGCGAACGAAAGAGATGCTTGTGTTGAACGACATCAGAAACCCGGTTCATCCGAGCGAAATTGTTTGCGACAACAACAACAACAACAACAACAACAACAACAACCCCAACAGCTGTGATCGCGCTAAAACGAAGAGGCTCAGTGCTACGAACATTGCATTTTTGAAATCACTAGGATTCATTGTGCGCATTTAAGTTGGAAAAATGGTTGACATTCTAAGCATTGGAGGGAAGCCAACATTTGATGTTCGCATCGTCAAGCTCCAGACTCACACATACAACCCGTACGTCAACACGACGTTTGGATACAGCGATGAGATAAGAATATCTATACAGCATCAGGATTTATACACATTGCCGTGTGAATGTTTTCTCTACGTGGAGGGGAAATTGACTATAAATAAGCCAAATGATGCATTAACGGTGACGTTGGGAAATAATTGTGTGGCGTTCTTATTTGATGAGATTCGATACGAGCTGAATGGCGTGGAGATTAACCGCAACAGAAACGTTGGAATAACTAGCACGCTTAAAAACTATGTATCGCTGATATCTGGCGAAGACAAAAATTTGGAGAATGCAGGATGGGGCTTGAGACGACGTAATGGGCCAATATTGAAAAATCATTTCAATTTTTGCATCCCGCTCAAATATTGGCTAGGATTTTGCGAGGGCTACAAACGCGTGATTATTAATGCGCGTCACGAATTGATTTTAATACGATCGTGCAACGACAACAATTCTCTAATAGGATCGCCGATGTTGGAACCTGAAATTGAATTACTTAAAGTTCAATGGCGGATGTCTCATGTGACACTGAACGACGTTAATAAGCTATCGTTGCTACATACTTTGGAAAGTGGACAAAACCTAAGCATTTGTTTTCAATCGTGGGATCTGTACGAGTATCCACTCTTGCAGCGCACGACCAAGCATTCGTGGGCCGTGAAGGCATCTGCGCAGCTGGAGAAGCCGCGATGCGTTATCTTTGGTCTACAGACTAATCGAAAGAATGTGATGAGCGAAGATGTTACTGAGCTCGACAACTGCAAAATGATCAATCTAAAACTTTTTCTCAACTCGGAATTTTACCCGTACAATGACTTGAACTTGGACTTTGACAAGAATAGGCACGCCATCTTGTTTCATATGTATACGCAATTCCGTAAATCGTATTATGGATATAGTTGCAACGAGGCATTATTCACTGTGGCTGAATTTTTACAATTTGGCTCCCTCGTCGTGATTGATTGCTCGCGACAAAATGAGTCGATCAAGAATGGTTCCGTGGACGTGCGCATAGAATTCGAATGTAGAGAGAATGTGCCTGCAAATACTACAGCCTACTGTCTGCTTCTGTACGATCGGTCGGTTGAATACAATCCACTGACAAACATGGTGCGAAAAATCATTTAAATTGCTACTTAAATTGCGCTACTTGCCCGCCCTCTCCTGTGCCAAAATTTCATCGTGAAAATCGAGATGCTTTACGAGAAAGATCGCATTCTCCCGTCCGTTTTGGAAGCGAGCGGACCTCTAAATTGTACCGATAATGGCCATACCGACATTTGTTGACCTGCAAGTGTTCATCGTTGATGGAAGATTTGTCGTCAAGGAAGTGGCTGTCCTACGAAACGGAACAATTCTCTCGCACTATATTTTTGGGAGTTCGATGCCCCAATATCTTCTTACGAAATCTGACAAATCAAGCATCCGGTGGCTGGCGGCAAAACATCATGGTCTACGGTGGGAAGATGGAGACGTTCCATACAGTATGGCTAAACAGCTAATTACGAAAGCTGTTGCTGATGCGATCGATGAAGAATATGACACATCCCATATCCTATACATTAAAGGGCTGCAGAAACGCGACTGGCTTGCGGATTTCCTCGATGAAAATACGAGAGCGGACGCGATCATCGAGACACTGGGCATTGACTACGAGGATATCATATCTCTAAATAAGCTAAATGTAGTTAATACTTTGCGATGTGGTAGACACGCAAAGCACTGTCCCTTGCAAAATGTATTTAAAATATTCAAATGGTGGTCTAAACACCAGAGAGAAATGCATAAATAAATATAATCAATTTTTAATGCATAAATTTTTTTTCTCCACCCATCCCCAACCTCCTGCATGTGATGTACGCTAGATTAAGATGATGATGGTTGTAATTATTATGTAGAAGTGGTTCGATGCGCGATCAAAGTGGTACGTTAGACGTTGAAAGTGGTTCGAATGATGTGTCCAAAGAAGAAGAAGGGGAAGCGGTTGAGCCAAATGACGAGTGCGAAGAAGAAAAAGGAGAGGGTGATCAGTGAATAATTCAAAGAAGAGATGTGTCCAAAGAAGAAGAGGAAGAAGACGAGTGCGAAGAAGAAAAAGGAGATGGTGGTCAGTGAATAATTCGAAGAAGATGCATTGAAGGAGAGGATGGTCAGCGAATATGCAGGTGGAAAACAACGGTATCTTACTTTTGCAAAGCTATGCAACTTTGGGCATGGATCTACATGCGGGAGCTTGGAGATGCAGCGAGACCAGTTGCCTGTCAACCGTCACAGTTAACAGCACGATTTTTGTTTCAAACATTTTTTCATTTTTTTGAAGTGATAAAACATGGGTTTATTCCGAATTGCGCAGGAGTGGGATGATGCGTCGTGCGGGGACAACCCAGAGGTATGTACTTTAAAATATTTATCGTGATTAGCCTTTAAAAATCGCGTTCGATCCCGCGATCATGTTAATATTATATCAATGTTTCTGTGCTCTAGAACTCGCCACCATCGTCACCGCCTCAGTCGCCGCCGCCGTCGCTGCCGCAGTCGCCGTCGCCGCCGCGCTTTCCCACGTCCCCGCCACCACGGGTATGCAATACTTTGGTGTTGGTTTGCATTCGATGTTTATTGCGTTTAATGTATCCATGTTATATCGACGTTTGTGTCTTTGTTCTAGGACTTACCAATCATTTTGGAGGTGTGGCTGGCAGGCCCATCGCAGGGGCCTCCAGTAATTGGGCCGAGAATGGCGGCGCGGCTGCGGTAGCCATGGGTGCCACATCGTCAGATGGGGCCCCCCTGCTGGGACCGCGCGCCACAACGCTTCAACAGCCGCCGTCGTCCCCATCCCCCCATCGCCGTCGCCTCCCCACTAGTTTTTAGTTTTTCTATTTTTTTTTATTTTATTATTATTTTTTCTTTTTATTTTTTATTATCTTCTATTTTATTCTTTTTTATTTTAATATTATTTTTTCTTTTTTATAATTTTTCTTTTATTATCTTTTATTATTACTATTATTATATTTATTTTCTTTTATTTTCTTTTATTTTGTATTTTTATATTTATATTGTATTTTTTACTATTTTTTATTTTATTATATTCTATTTTTATTATTATTATTATTATTATTCGTTTTTATATTCTTTTTTATATTTTTAAATTCTTTTAATTTTAAAATATATTTCTTAAACTTATATTATTTCTCTATTTTATTTACCCTCCTTCTCTCCTCACCACCTAATTTTAAGATTCGGCATAATTTTAAGATTCAGCATAATTCTTTCTTTGATTCTCGCACGTTGGACTTCAACAAAATATTATATTTCTTTCGAGCCTTCTTCGCATTGTAAATAACATCATCCCGCACGGCTGCTCCAGGGGAGTCAAATTACGCGAGATTGCGCAATACGCTGCGACATTAACATTGAAAAACATTTTGAAAAATTTTAGCTTTAGAATGCATGTGATTGTACCACTGCTATCTCTTTCCCTCTCTCTCAGAATTTAGCTTTAGAATGCATATGATTGTAGCACTAAGTAGTGCTATCTCTATCTAACTCTTTCGATGTGCCTCCTTCCTCCAATAGATTGCACGTAAAAAGCCGACATTGTCCGACATCATCCGATGAAAATAAATTATTACGCTCGTTATATGTACCATTGAGGAAAGACTAATGTCAGAGAGCCGGCGTTGGGGGAGTTGGTTAGGCGGCTGACTTGTATCGCGGAGGTCTTGGGTTCCAGCCCCGTCGCCCTAGATATTCCGTTTTTTCATTTATATTAATATCTTAAAATGAAATGTTTCCTTACTTACCGACAGTTTGTACCACGTTCCTTCCTTACCGACAGTTTGTACCACGCTCCAGGTAGCACTTCTTCACCCGCGGTTCCTCCTCCTCCTCGATACACTTCGGTATCGGTTTGATATCAATTCGGTATCGATTCGATAATATATTAGTTCTCGCGCTATACCCCCACCACTCCGCCATCTCTATGACGTCATCCGCCGCCCGCCCGCGCCCGCCGCCGCGCCCCAAAAACAAATTTCGAAAAAAATTTCAAACTCAAATTTGGATTTCAAGGTCAGGGGAATCCTTATCATGACCTTGTGACACTCAAATTTGAGTTAGAATCCCCTTATACACACTACTTTTATTGAGATGTGTTGCTAAGGAAAACGCAGAGTTGTAGGACACCCCGAGGTCGCGAACGCTCTCGATGCAGGATAATCGTGTCGTATCTAGCGAATACGCAAAGATTATTGTACTGAGTGAACGGGAGATCCTTAGCACATGGCATTTCGAGAGGTTTAAGGACAGCCTATTATCAGAACACCAGATAGATAACCGACCGAGGTCACGTTGGAGATTCCAAACATCATCTAAGGAATTAATACGTGCAAATAACTTAAGGTTATCAGCATAAAGCAATGGAGTAGCAAATTGAAAAGAGTCCGCGAGATCGTTGATAAAAATGCAAAAAAGCAATGGTCCCAAGTGTGACCCTTGAGGCACTCCCGATGAGACCTCTATAGATTGAGATAGGCAATCACGCACCCGTATGACTTGGGAACGACCCGTAAAGTAGCTACCAACCTACCGCAACAGCTTTCCATGAAATCCGAAGGCCCCCAGCTTACTCCGCAATATATTATGATCGACAGAATCAAAAGCCTTCTTAAAGTCCGTATACACAACATCTACTTGCTGCCGCGAGTCAAAAGCTGAAGTAACATAATTAGAAAAAACTGCAAGATTAGTCACAGTGGATCTGCCCGGAACAAAACCGTGTTGCGCATCGGATAGGCTGCCTCTGATTACCCCCGAAAGTTTGCTGGAAGCAATCTTCTCAAAGATCTTGGGGAAGCAGCTTAGAAGAGATATAGGTCTATAGTTCGTGATATCATCCTTCCCCTCCGACTTAAAAATGGGAGCGATAACACTCGATTTCCAGAGAGTCGGGAAGGTCCCGGAGTCAAGTGATAAATTGAATATAATCCATAGAAGTAGTGTATCTAGGGGGATTCTAACTCTGGTCCTCTGAGGGGAGCGCGGGGGCGGGTGGAAGTGAGGGCGCGCGGGGGAGTGCGGTGGGGGAACTTCTGGCGCGGGGACAGCGGAGAGTGGAAGACTGGCTGCGCGCGCACGAGCCGCGGAGTGGGGGGAAGCTATAATCGTGGAGGGGATTAGTCCAGGCCGAGCAGCCGCGGAGACCTCTCCAGACCTGGCCCACCGTCAGAAATTTTTCAGAGGGAGGGAATAACCCACAGCAGAAATTTTTTCATACCTAACCGAGGGAGGGAATGACCTTGGCCCACCTCCGAAAATTTTTTCACACCTGACCCACCCCCGAAAATTTTTCAGACCTGGCCCATACCGATCTAACGAACCGCCAGACAGCAAAAATTGTTTAATAATTTATCAGAAATTGTTTCGAGCGATGTCGGGAAAGATCGACGTTTTACAAATCACATATTCGGGGAGGGAAAGAGACGGCACTACATAGTTGTAAAGCTAAATTCGGGGGAGGGAAAGAGACGGCACTACATAGTGGTACAATCGCATGCATTCTAAAGCTAACAGTATTTCAAAAATGTTTTTCAATCTTAATATCGCAGCGTATCGCGCGATCGTGTGTAATTTGAGTCTTCTGGAGCAGCCGTGCGGGGTGACATCATTTGGCGGCGTGAAGAAGGCGCGAATCATAGAATTATGCGGTGTCAGCAGAAATTTTATTCCAAACCAACAGACACTTTTTCCCCAACGCAGAGAAATAATAATTTCATGAATAAACAATCTAGCGAACCATTATGTAGCAAACAGACATTTATTTCCAACGCAGAGAAATAATTTTCAAACAAATATGTAACAAGCATTCTAAAGCTAGCAAGTTTTTTAAAGCGTTCTGATTTAGCGTCGCAGCGTATCGCGCGATGACACGACGCGAAGAACGCGTGAACGAAATATAATACTATTTGAAACGTCGAATCTTAGAATTAGGTGGTGAGGAAAGAAGGAGGAAGGTGGGTAAATAAAATGGAAAAATAATATGTTTTAAATGATAATATATTGTTACAGTCAAAGAATATGAAAATAGAATAATAATAATAATTTAACATTTTTTCTTCCTACGAGCATTAGCTAGAATATCATTGATGGCACATGCTAACAGTTCGCAATCTACAAGATAATCTTCGTCGTAATATTCGCTATCACGTATTATTTTAGCAACACTGCGCGTATCTAATGTTTCACAGGCAACACCGCTCTGTTGCAACACGTTAACAAAAGTTTCAAATTTTATCCTCACATCCTCTGCAGTTTCATACAACCGCAGATACACATAGGCTATACACAGATCAAGATTAAATAAAAATGTTACAGTATTCAGTTTGAAATACAGCGACTTAGTATCTAGTGTTATCTTTACAATCAGAAAATCATAGAAAGAATTATGCGGAGTCGAGAGAAATTGGTGAGGAGAGAAGGTCTTATGCTACTGCATAAAAATTTAATTCTAGCTAAATAAAAAATCATAAACATTAATGAAAATAAAAATCGTATAAAAATAATTCTTAAATACCCAGCTATCACAATTAATGAAAATCTACCTCTAAAATACTCAGTATTAAACCCAGACACCAATTCTGATTCCCCCTTCACTAAATCGAATACCTTTTGATTTGGCTCAATTAATAATCTAATTAAAAACATTAAATAAATTGGAATTAAAATTAAAATAATTTAATATAATATCAAAATTTATATAAATCCAATAATGAATAACTTTCAATTAATAAAGTTACGGAAAATATTGTTAAAAATAAACTTACTTCATAAGAAACTGACTGTGAAATTGACCCAATCGCTCTTAATATTGAATAATTAGAATTTGAAGCCCAACCAACCAACAATTATCACAGGGAAACACCTATTCTTAATAAATATAAAATTCTAATTTTTATTGAATATAGGAAAAAATAATTGATAAATTAAGTCCTTTCGTACAAAATTTATTAGATAAATATAGATAGAAACCGATCTGGCTCACGTCGATCTGAACTCAAATCATGTAAGATATTGAAAGTCGAACAGGCTTAAAATTTAAACTCCGGCATTTAAATTATATCTTAATTCAACATCGAGGTCGCAATCATCTTCATAAATATGATCTCTCCAAAGATATTACGCTGTTATCCCCAAGGTAATTAAATCTAACAATTTTTTCTGTTTTTTCTGAAACAGGTATGCCGACCGTTAGAATAGACCTTTTCAAGTGCTCGAACCCAGCTGGGTCTCTTAACGCGGTACCCGAGGTCTGCTCGCCACAGCGACGGACCGCGATTCACCGCCGCGGTGAATCGCGTCTAGGAAATTCTACCTTAAGAGTTATTGTTAACCGGCACCACTCGTTGCGAGTACCTTAACCCGGTCCTACCATTATTCGGGACCCAACAGTTTGGTTGCCTGATTTAACTTTCCAGCAAAATTTAACTTTTTTCTGTTCTATAACATTCAATAGCTGGTTCTTATAGATTGTCATGCCCTGAAAACGAATCCGCAAACCGTTTGTCGCCATTACCCTCAGTTTTTTGAGAAAATCGATTTTGAAAAAAAAAAATGCAAATTTTCAAAGTTGAACATGTTTTGTGTTCAAACAGTAATAGTTATTCGGTTGCTTGTTCCGTCAAATTATTCTATGAACCCTCGCGAACAGAACGATATAAGTTATTATTGAATTATAAACATTTAAATGTGTTTAAACAACAATCAAATGGAAAATGACACCCGAAATGCATCAATTTTTGCAGATATCTTTCTATATATTTGTTATGCGCCTTCGATACTTCACGTAACATATTATCTTTATTTATTTTGCCGACCCGCGGATGCGACTGCATCCGTTGACGTGAAAGGTTCAATGAAACGCTTCTTTTAACCTCGGTTGAGGAAATGTTCTTTTTAATCGTTCGCCCGGAGAGACAAACTTCTGATGTGCTACGAGGTAACTTGAACAAAGTTCTCTGACGACCGTTCGTCTTCACGTCGACGAAGCGATCGCCTTCCGCAGTCCTACGTGGCGTAGGGGATGTCCAACTGACAGTCACAATTCTCGCGTGATTGTGGAAACGAATAGGCGACGACGCATTTGGTTTACCTGATCGCGCTTAGCAACAACGCACGGCAGCGGTATGCCCGAAACAGTAAACACGACGGTTATGGTAACGTCTACGTTTCTAAGAAAGGACAAGCGCGGCATTGCCGTACAGCGAATTCCGAACAATGTTTAAAAAACTAAGGGTCTAGGAGAAAATTTAACTACTCCACGCGATGCAGCAGACTTGTTTCCTCCAGAAACCATCAGCAAAAGTAGTAGAACACCTTTTGTTTTCAATATAGAGACGAAAGAGTTTGGCAAAACGTGCGGCGCGGACAGTTGTAGTCACGCGCGTTACGCGATTCTGTGACGATGAGCGGCCCATGCGCCATTGACTACCACTGTCGGCGCTGCACGTTTTGCCAAACTCTTTCGTTTCTGTATTGTAAACAAAGGGTGTTTTACCACTTCTGCTGATGGTTTCCAGAGGAAAAATGTCTGCTGCATCGCGTGGAGTAGTCAGATTTTCTCTTAGACCCTTAACTTCTTAAATAAATTGATAGATATGTATCTGCAAAAATTTATGCATTTCGGGTGTCCTTTTTCCTTTGATCGTTGTTTAAACATATTTAAATGTTCATAATGCAATAATAACGTATATCATTTTATTCGGAAGGGTTCATAGAATAATCTGACGTAACAAGCAACCGAATAACTATTACTGTTTGAACACAAAACATGTTCAAATTTGAAAATTTGTATTTTTCTTCAAAATCGAATTTCTCGAAAACCGAGCGCGATGGCGACAAACGGTTTACGGATTCGTTTTCAGCGCACAAAAGTCTATAAGAAACGGCTATTGAATGTTACAGACCAAAATGGCTATCGGACAGTGTGTATTCTTGTCTCTTATCAATCAAGTTGCCGGCGACTGGTTGACAGTGTGTATTCAGCCTAAGGGTTGAGCAGAAACACCTGACGGTTTTCAAAATGAAATAAAGAGGCATCATTTTGTACTAATAGCCCTATAGTTGTGTAGGTACTAATGATCTACAAACAAAGGAGATTTGCCTAGAATGGAAAATTATTAGCTCTTACAACTTTTATGCCTACTTACAAATTATGTTTTTTCAATGGTCTGCATTACACTCCTGGAGTCGATTTCGAAAGCTGAACATTACCCGCTGTAGCATATCCTGTAGGATGTTTTCAATCTCTTGCGTTATGCAGAACGTTCTGTTATACAAGAACCACTTTCTTGAAACTCCGATAGCTACATAAGATTATTGCTGCAAGGTGGTGCATCGTGTTGGTTGAATTGCCTAGGAAACTCTCACTGAGTAGTCGTTATATTCTTTGTTACAATTGTTACGTCCCGAAACTCAAAATTAAATTTTTTTTCTTTTCATTTCTTTTTTTTTGTTTTTTGTTAATAAGCGGGGAGTGCATCGACAATGCTTAGCGTTCTGGGAAAACCCTCGTCGAGCGCACTCTTGCTTGGACTCAATTTTCCACGTTAAATAGTATAGCTTCATTAAACTGCGTTTTATATTCTTTTAATACTTTTTAATATTTTTCTTTTGTATATTACATAACGCTTTTATTAGTTGCGTTGAGATCAACCTTCAGTTAGATCTCATTTCTTTTGTACTATTAAACTCTTGCTACTGTTAGTAATCGTAAATACCGGGTGTGTGAGTGTGTTTCTCTGTTCTCCAGGCACAGAATAGGCATCATATTATTCAAAAGCGATTATTCAAGCGACCGAATTCGTATACTACATTGTAAAATTGACCGATACAGTGGGTGAGTTGCACAGTTTACCAAAATTTTATAATCGGGTATCTTTCGAGTTCTGTTCAAAAACAATTACACAGTTCGACAGCCATCTGGACTTGTAACATTCAATAGCCGTTTCATATAGATTTTCGTGCGCTGAAAACGAATATGCAAACCGTTTGTCGCCATCACCCTCAGTTTTTTGAGAAATTCGATTTTGAAAAAAACTGTAAATTTTCGACTTGGAACATCTTTTATGCCAAAACGGTAATAGTTATTCGGTTGCTCATTACGTCAAATAATTCTATGAACTCTTCCGAATATAACGATATGAGTTATTATTGCATTATGAACATATAAATATGTTTTAATAACGATCAAAGGGAAAAGGACACCCGAAATGCACCCATTTTTGCAGATATCTTTCAATTTATTTCCAAAACTAAGGGTCTGGCAGAAAATCTGACTATTCCACGCGATGCAGCAGACAGTTTTCCTTCAGAAAGCGTCAACAGAAGTGGTATGTCTCGTTTTCTTTTCAATACAGAAGCGAAATAGTTTGGCAAAATGCGCGGAGCCGACAGTGTTAGTCAACGGCGCGGCGGCCGGCGCGGCGTATCCACAGTCGCTCACGGTAACAGAATTGCTTAACTCGAGTGACTCTCACCATGCTCCAATATTGTATTTGTTATTTATAAACTATTTAATAAAAAATTATTAACTATCACATAATAAACTATGTAATAAATTTTCTGTAATTTCAAACTTTGATTTTTTGAATATAATTATTCGAATAATGCCAGAATGGCCAACAATAATTTTGAGGTCTCTTCTGTAGGAAGTGGAGTTAGTACTGGTTTGTACTCTTAAGGAGACGACGCTCGGATGATAAGTCGTCTCCTTAACAAAAGGATCTAGAGACGCGGCAGCGTCTCGACGCCAAGTACGGGAAAGACAACCTGTATATGTCGACTGTCGCTACCGCTATCATTTACTCGTCGCCCGGCTATTCCAACCTAACCTGAAACTTATTTCATTAATATCTCATCACGCCTGCAATATTTTATACATTTAAAGGCATTTTTCTTATGTAAACCGCATATAAGCTTTCGAATAAGACCAAATTCAATAAAATCGGTTCACGCATGACAGAGATATCGTAATATCGTCTCATGGATCTGTCGGAAACAATAAGATTTTTCTTATTCTTATGATTCTTCTTCTCCAGTCAAAATTTTCGTCGACATAATACGTATACGCGTTACACGCACACCTTCAGCCAAAAAGAAACTAACACATGTTTCGTTCTTCGTTCGTCGACTCTCGGGATTATTCGGCAGGGATCGTCGTCCGTCATTGTACGTACCTATGTTTTTAAATATACCATTGAATTTTATAACCTACCAAGTGTCAATCAATCTTAACCTTCCAAGTGTCAAATAATGTACGTTGTTCAAATTTGAAATGTCAGGAGTTTTTACACTAAATAGGAGACTGAATTATTGTCTCAATTAACAAGGTAAGTGGCCAAAATGTTTTAATAGATTTCTTATGTAGAGTCGCAGACTTGAAAGTTGTCCGGAGAAGGTTCTACAGAAAAGCATCTTCTTTCGCATAAGTTTCTCAACATTTGTACCATGCGTGTACAAAATAAATATCCCTGATAACCAACTCGGGCGGCAGGATCTGCCGGCAGCTGGAGTGCAGTCTACGTCCGCATTCAGCTACGGTTCTGCCGGCAGAGCCTGCTTGTCAGGGCCTGCCGGCAGATCGACGGCAGATCCTGCTGCCCGTCTGCCACATCCAACAGCACCATCTGAAGGCCACAATTGCCAAACAATTCCTTACGCGTTACGTCACATGAACCTACGCACCAACACAAATGTGCCGTTATTGCCGTAGGTGTGTCCCTACCCTTTCTACTGCGCGTGAAGAAGGAGAATTGACAGGCAGTAGAAACGGAGCAGTGGATTCTGCTCACATAACCTGCGAGCAGATTCTGCAGTTTATTACACAATGTTATGCTTGTCTTTCAAGGTATGTATTTTGTCTTTAGTAATATACAAATTTGATGCACGTGATTACAATTACAAAATAATATAGTAGTATGCGTTTGTTTGGGATTCATGCAGTTCCATACACGGCCACACTCATTCTCACAGCAGCACCTCTCAGACTCAGGTTGGCTACGCTGATCGACGATCGATCCACCAATCAGAGATGTGGATCGACGATCGATCCTCCAATCAGCCGCCTTCACTCAACCAATCAGATCACCCCACGTCGAACGATCCTCGAGAATGTTCGAGCCGACGACGTAACGGAAATCAACCATCTCAAAAATCCATTCTCGTGCGCATTTTTGAGGGTATAGCCGGATTTGTCCTGCACAATTATCAGGCTCGATCATCGAAGATCTTTTCTCACGTGCTCATGCTCACTAGCTCACGACTCATCCAGTATTCAAATAAAGACGAAACTCATTTCAACTCATACATTGCTGTGTTACATGCACTTGTTCACCGTCGCCCCTAACCTCAATCGAATCCAGCGCGCTCCATCGCGATCTTTCTCAAACAGCGTTTATTTCATATGCCTTTCGACCTTTGAAAGGGGGTATACATTACTCTTTACAAATATTATCATATATTATATTTCTATTCTTCTTTTTCGCGCTGTTTTCTTCTGCTTATTATCTCTCTCATCCATTCCGTTCCTTCCCCAGTGTCCTTCAGTAATTCATACAACCGGCGTCTTCTACATTTATATCGCGCCTAGCACTGAATCTATCGGGGATTAAATTAACAGGAGCGGACGAACTACAACCTGTAGATGTGCTAGCAGCATCTTGCACGTTAAAAGTATTATACGCTACTCTACTGACGGTATTAAATGCAGCACGGTATCGCATGCGTAAGCTGCTTCGCACTTCGCGCATAACCCTGCTTCTCCCCGGTCCTTCTACTTCCATGTCACGCGTTTCTAATGTCCACGATACAGTTTCATTGTCCTGTGATACTTCCTCCAAGCCATCTTTTCGCCAACGGTTAGCGTCTTGTTTCGTAGACAACAATTTGACACACGTTCAAGGAACTAATATATTATCTCTCCTTCGAACACATTCCTGTTTCTCCCAGTTGCCTCAGGATGTTAGAACACTTCTATCTACGCCATGTAATCCTGCTGTCACATTCGTCGTAGCACCAGGAGAATACATTCATTTCGATCTGGAAGCAGAAATTATTAAAAATCTCCCGAATACTTTGTCCGTAGCTTTTGTTAGACAGTTAGAAATAGATTTTCATACCGACGGATGTAGTTTGGACAAATCAGGTTCCATTCATATCTGGCCCGTCCAATGTAGAATTTCAAATATTCCACATACAAAGCCGATAGTGGTAGGCATCTATAAAGGTCCCCAAAAACCACACGACCCTAATAGTTTCTTTCAGAAATTTATTGCAGACGTCACGGCCATCATGTCCAACGGAGGCATAAATTTTCATTTCAATAAGTTGCCCGTACGACTGAGATGTTTCATAGCTGACGCACCAGCTCGAGCATTCATATTAAATCATCGTGAGCATATGTCTATCCGTCCCTGTTCCAAATGTACGGTTTCTGGTACCCTGAATGGTAATTACGCTTTCGATGGGATAAATCATTTTCCACGAACCGATGAGGATTACATTAGACGGTTAGACCAGAAGCATCACAAGGAAGGTACAAACCCATTGTCATCGCTACCGATGGGAATGGTTTCGCAAGTTCCTTACGAGTATATGCATCTTGTATGTTTGGGCGTAGTAAAGAAACTGTTGTCTGCGTGGGTACATGGAGACTATTCACGTTTCTCAAAATTGCGCCGCACAGACATTTCTATACTGTCTGTGAGACTGAATAGTCTTAGCAGATATCGCCCCTCAGACTTTGCCAGACGTCCCAGAGCTATTGAACTATCCTCTAAATATAAGGCGACCGAATTTCGTCAGTTCCTTCTGTATACAGGGCCAGTTATACTGAATCGTGTACTGGAGAAAACCATATACAAGCATTTCTTATTATTACATGCGGCCATAAGGATTTTAGTTTCAGAATCTCCTTTGATCCCACACTTGAGCTTCGCAGAGTTAGCTTTGCAAAAATTTGTTCTTCGTAACGAAGAACTTTATGGCCCAACTTTTAATAGTTATAACGTCCATGGCCTTCTTCATTTAACCAACGATGTCAGACGTCTTGGTAATTTAGATTCATGTTCTGCTTTTCCATACGAAAACAACATGTCCATTTTTAGAAAATATCTTAGAAAGCCAAGTCTTCCTCTCCAACAATATTGCAATAGGATGAGGGAGAGACAGCTTCATGGCACAAATATTCATTGTAACGTCGATTTTTCTATTCGCATATCTAGATCGCTTAGTAACGACCGCAATTGTTCTCAATACCGTAAGATACAGTTCAATAGCATATCTCTGGGCATAAATATACGCGATAATTTTTGCATCTCAGTCGACGGCTTCATCTGCGTAATTTTCAATATTAGCATGGACTCCAATACCTCCTATCGTTTAGGTATTAAAAAATTTCTACAGGTCGATGATTTTTATGATATCGGCATAATGTCTTCGGCTCTTGGCGTATATAAATGCGCCACATTGAACCGGGACATTTTATAAATCTCCCCCGATCAGGTTCGCGCCAAATGTTTTAGAATGCCTTTTCACGGTGATATGCCCACTGGCAATAACGACGACCCCATCCCCTTAGAAACCCGTAGCTATGTCGTTGCCGTTATTACACACAGCGAGAAGCCGTAGTGTTCCAATTCTTCCATTTTCATTATCGTTAGAAGTATCTCACTGCCAGTCCCTCCCCCTTGTGTAATCCTCTCGCGTCAGGCGGTCTCCATGGTGGTTTTAATGGGTGCAAGCCCCACATAATCTCACCCCTCCCACGGGGGTGAGGTATCCGTTAGGGATTTCCTCCATGTAAAAAAAATCTTTTTCTCTTTCTAGTTTCGTCTCTTGTTTTTGGTAAGTTACGACTATTTTCTGGTGAGTGACGTGCTATAATATTTACATTTTCTTCTTTTGTATTGCTCTTCACAAGTAAAACCATGTTGACACGTATCCTTGTTCATCTCTGGTGATGGGTTATTTTATCGTTTAATTCGAATGTTTCTGCATGGGTCATTTTTTCACGTTTTCTACTGTTGTAGCCTTTGTCGATTTACACTCGAATTGTTAAGTAGTACGTTATATAGGTGAAAATAGTTGGTGCATAAAATATTGCATTTTTATGGTGTCAAGTAGTGACCTTAAATCTCGTTAATATTGCGATGCATGCATCTAAAATGAAAAAAGAAACAGCTAACCCGTTTTTGCTAAGTACTTTAATATGTACTTTTACTTACAGGCTGACATGGACCGACGAGGGAAACATGTGGTCGCGAAACTCACGCGATACCAAACGACTTCTTCGGAGGAGGAAACTTTGAAACGGCGAAGGATGTCGACCGCACCGAGACCACCAATTGATCAGGACATCCAGGATTTGGCGATAGTCGTGCAGGGAGTCGATCAAACGACATCAACGGGTTTTTCTTCTTCCAACCCAAATAACATTTATATGTTTCAGGATATTTCTGCTGCCAGCGTTCCTGCCCTCGCAGCATTAACGGATCATCAAGATCCAGGGACATCGTCTGCACGCGCCACTGTGATACGGAGTGAGCCATTGCAGCAAGATACAGTGCAGACCCAACCTTCTGCTAATGAGTAAATTTACATGTTTCTTTTTTGTTATAAAAAATATTGTTTTAAGGACATTTTCTTATAAATGTTAATGTTAGCAGGAGCATGTATGATCGTATAGGATCTATGGAGGCGAAGCTGAAGTAAGTATCGCATTTATCGTGTTTATATCAACAACGTTACGCCTCCTTCCGTTCTGTTTGCAGAAGAATGAATACTCCCCTGACGAGTATTCAGAAATCCGCCCAGCCCACCCGTACTGGTCGACCAGTTAAACCAGCAGCCCTCCCTTCGTCGTCAGTGGAGGAGGTGGACTGCTTTGTGGACATCGCACGAAGCCAGCATCATCGCAGGAATCGAGCAGCCACCGGAGGAAGAAACTGATGACCTGTGAAGGTCCGTTTTCACGTGACAGTAAAAGTCATGACATTTAGTGTCATGACCGTAAAAGTCACGATTTACTGTCACGTGAAAACGACCCTTAACTGCAGTAAATACTTTATTTTTCAGAAATATGCCTATTAAAAGGAGAGGTGTGCCTCCTTTTACTGTGGCGAAGACACCAAACGGTACTTTTCAGTACTTATTTATTTGATTTTAACAGGAACTATCTCTCACAATGAACAACAATCGGCACTTTTCAGCGCCACTATTTTAAAACGTACCAAACATACCAAACAGCACTTTTCAGTGCTCATTTTACTTCAGTATAACCGAAATTTGCAACTGTAAATATTGAAAGTTTCTCTTCTGATTTATATGTGTTACTTATATTATTTTGTAATAATAGCAAGGTTTAGATGCGGTAATGACGAGAGAGGGAGCAGATTCTGGAAAAGCGACGAAGAGAACAAATGCAGGCTGTGTGTGGGAAATAAAGAAACGTTAGAGCATCTAGCAGAAAATTGCAACGGTATGGCAAGGACAAGGAAAAGGTTGTATGAACTACTGAAGGACACCGGAGAAGGAACGGAATGGTTGAGAGAGATAATAAGCAGAAGAAAACAGCACGAAAAAGAAGAATAGAAATATAATATATGATAATATTTGTAAAGAGAAATGTATACCCCCTTTCAAAGGTCGAAAGGCATATGAAATAAACGCATACTACTATATTATTTTGTAATTGTAATCACGTGCATCAAATTTGTATATTACTAAAGACAAAACACATACCTTTAAAAACAAACATAACAATTGTGTAATAAACTGCAGAATCTGCTCGCAGGTTATGTGAGCAGAATCCACTGCTCCGTTTCTACTGCCTATCAATTCTCCTTCTTCACGCGCAGTAGAAAGGGTAGGGACACACCTACGGCAATAACGGCACATTTGTGTTGGTGCGTAGGTCCATGTGACGTCACGTGTAAGGAATTGTTTGGCAATTGTGGCCTTCAGATGGTGCTGTTGGATGTGGCAGACGGGCAGCAGGATCTGCCGTCGATCTGCCGGCAGGCCCTGACAAGCAGGCTCTGCCGGCAGAACCGTAGCTGAATGCGGACGTAGACTGCACTCCAGCTGCCGGCGGACCTGCGCTCTCCTGGCAGAATCTGCTGTCCATCTGCTGGCAGACTGCCGGCAGGTTGATATCAGGGATTGTAGTAACAAATTGTATTGCATTTAAATTGCCAGATATTTGTATATACCAGCAATTTAGAGTTTCTATGTAAAGCTTATATTATAGAAATGAAGGGGACGCACAGGACTTGGATAAAAATGAAGGGGACGCACAGGCTTGGATAGAATTGAAGGGGACGCACAGGCTTGTATGGATAGAAATGAAGGGGATGCACAGGCTTGGAGGTTGTCCGGAGAAGATTGGATAAATAGACAGAGCATCTTGTTTCGCACAAGTTTTTGGAAATTTGTCAAATAAGGTAAATCGACACAATTTGTCAAAAGACATAGCATTAAGAATTATTAAGAAAATAGATTACTGCTTGCAATGTAGAGCAAGTCACATTAGTGAAGAAATGTCTTTCAATCTTTTGTAAAGACATTCGTAATCCTTTAATATAAAATCCACAGTAGTTGCCATGCTAATTCATTAATTTTTTAGATTCCCATTAACAATATTTCAATTCACCAATAAACATACTAAATTAATTTTATTCCAACACCAATAAATTGTGCGTTAAAAATATTGGATCTCTTCGTTCATTTTCGCTGAATTATTACCATTAGCATTTAAATTTCCTGCAACAAGACTTTCTGCCATACGCTCTCACCTCCTTCGGACACATTATGTAGTCTCTACACTCACTATAGGAAAACGCTACTCTATTTCTATATAAGTAAGTTCTACAACGTTAAGTTGTATATAACTAAAATGTGGCTTTTATATATATTTACAGATAACCGAAGCAGAAGATGATGCAGTGTGATCTACGTCAGACTATGTACGCACAAATTTTCAGGTAGGGTTTTGCATACGCAATTATTCATTCAATGATCTTGACATATGAGCACGTGTGATAATTGATAAATAATTAGTAAATGTATCCTATTTTTCAGTTAACAATGCAGACGAAGAGAATTATTTCAACAGGTGAAAGAGAAAGTAACCCTGCTGCATGGGCAAATGAAATAACCACATTTTGATCTATCAAATAATAAAGAATTTATTTTTTTAAAATTATATTTTTTATTGGCCGTCGCCACGTCCCCGGCCCCGACCTCGTTCCGAGCCACGGCCCCGGCCACGGCGGCGATATTGTTGTCTGATGATCGTCCGGAGGGTGAGGGCCTGGGCCCTCATCATCTCTAGCGTGATCCAGTTTTGCTCCTGGACCCTCACCCTCCATCCGCCTTGGCGAGCCATGTACTGTCCTGTAATTAGTAGTAGTAAACAACAATAAATTTATTTGTATTTAAATTTAGACTTATTTTCAAGCATTCTAAAAACATATAACTTCTTAAAATGTGTATTTACCATCGGTCGTGGCCGGGCTCGCTGGTGGTGGTAGTGGTGGTGGGGGTGTTGGTGGTGCTGGCAGAGCCGGGGGTAGTAACGGCTCCGCCATATTACGGTCCGCTAGTTCTGCGTCAATATCTATAAATAAATTAATTTCATTATTAAATGACTGGAAAAATAAATTTTAATAAATGTAGGTATATAAATAAATTTTTATTATTTACCATTGTTTGAGATTTTCAATAGCTGAGCGTGCTAGATGCGAGTGAGGTTAGGAGCGGCGGTTAAAAGGTGCACACAACACAGCACTTAAAATGAGATGCGTTAATTTATTAAAAGACTAGCTGAGTCGCAATGAGCGTGAGCACTGAGCACATGAGTTTGAGCGCCTAGCAATTGTATAAATGTGCCCGGCACGGTGATCGGTGAGTGAACACGCCATCACGTGAGTGAGCATTCACGGAGATTTACAATCCCTGAATGAGCACGAGAAATAGCAGTGAGCTTGTAACAAAGGAGCGTTTGAGTTCAAAAGAACAATGAGATGCACTGAGCATTGAGAATTCACGAGGTGAGAAACAGTAATGACCCGCACGCGATACATCTATCACTACACGCTACGTGAACAAGATTGATTGCAAGATGGATGATTTCCGGCACGTCGTCGTCTCGAACATTCTCGAGGATCGATCGACGTGGGGTGATCTGATTGGTTGAATGAAAGCGGCTGATTGGAGGATCGATCGTCGATCCACATCTCTGATTGGTGGATCGATCGTCGATCAGCGTCGCCAACATGAGTCTAAGAGGTGCTGCTGTGAGAATGAGTGTGGCCGTGTATGGAACTACATGAATCCCAAACATACTCCCGCCATCAACAGCTGGAAGGAGATGTTGATGATAACCTAGAACAAGCATAACCGCCAACCTCGCGATTGGCATGATTAATGTTGTTGCGGTGATGTTGAATGATGAGACCAGCAAGTCGTTGTATCTCCTCGGTGAATGAAGTGCGCCCTGGCTCAGGGTGCACTTGGAGTGGGCTCCACTACCGATTTAGGTGTTGATGATAGTGGACATAAGATCACTTCGCAAGTGAAATCAATGCACGCAGTGTCGTTGAAGTGAGAGGCTTCCCACTGCAGGTGAATCCAGTTGATCATCTTGATACACGCTGGCACCGGTGGGTCACCAGTGGACGAATAACAATTCCATTTGGGTTTCAATAGTGTGTGAATGAGACCGCGCTTGTTGAGTAACGAATCATGTGCTAACAATCAGCTGGTTACGGTGTGACCGTTGATGTCATTGATGATGAGCGGTTGTGAGAGTGTGGCTCTCGAAAGGGGTAGTTGGCCCATCAGCTGATAGACTTGGATCCCCCTTTGGTCGAGCACACACCACACAACGCTGAAGTTGACTTCTTCTGGTGAGGCACAGTGCCACGTGTTCACTCGTGGCGTTGACGAGATAGAACTGAGTCCGCCTCCAATTCGAATTATTCCTTGGTCGTCGACGAAGGCCGTGAGTGATTGAAGTAGTTCGATGAAGGTTGAGATGATTTCGAGTGAGATCCATGCATCCTATAGCGATGCAGGTTGCTGTGGCTTTCATCCGCTGGATTATTGCCGTGGTTCAAGTCACATTGTAGAGGTGAGCTGAATATTCATGTGATGCAACTTCTCAACCTTGAGATGATTCTGAAACAAACTGACATAATGTGAATGTGTTTGTTGAGAATTGCATAGTTTTGAATCAGATTCGAATGATGATTGAGTGTTGAAGTTGGAGCCAGTCAGGGTCTTGGACTAGTCTCCTGTGAGCTTGACTACACTGAGCGCCTGCTTCAGGATTGTATAAGTACAAGAGACAAGGACGACTGTGAGCCAAGAGCAGAGAATTGCAATTCTTTCTGACTGCACAGGTTGGGAGAATGATCTTAAGATTTGCGAGCAGCCAGCGATGCATGGTCTGCTAGTAAGTCCCTCGTCGATAGAGTGATCTGACTCTGAATAAGCGGCTCTTTTCGTCCCGATTCCTTGAGGTGATATGCAGTGATGGTAAGACGGAGTTGTAAATTCTGTCTTCACTGCTGTGATGAATGGTACTGCAGCATCACGAGTCATCTTGTGTAGACTGAGAGAATCTAGGGTTGAGCCAGCCATGATGTTCCGGTCCACCGTGGCTTATGATGTTCAAGCTGTGATGTAGTTGATCCTCATGATGAGCAGTCACTCGAGCTGAGGAGCATGGACGTTGTCCAGTGCACTTGTTGAGCGAGCCCTTAAATGTGAGACCTTCCAGTGTGATGTCGCGTTGCGACAGGTGATCCATGTGCATGTGGTTTGAGAATCCGTCCACACGTGAGTAGTAGCAATGTTGAGATGAGGGTTCGCTTGAACGTGACCAGCACGCCGTTCCAGTATTACTGCAGTGGTGAGAGCGAATTCTTGAGCTGAGGTTGGTGAAAGGCGCTTCCTTGATTTGAGAGCGCCCTGGCAAATGCCGTTTAAGAAGGCATCGAGTGTCGACACTTGGTGAATTGTGGACGGTGAGAACACGGTACTGAAAATTACCGCAGTCATGACGTGTTGATAGGCATCGGAGAAGGAGAATAGTTCCATTGTAGAGTCGCTGTAGGCGTTAAGCCACCTAAAGCATGAGCGCTTGCAAGCTTGTGAGGTCCTCTCTGATGCTGAGCCATTGAGAAATGAATTGGGATAGCAATGGATCTTCCCATGGAGCGTGTGCAGCCACGACTCTTGCAAGTCATCCTTGCTTGAATGGTGACCAGTGATAAGATGCGGAGTGGATCACGATTTGGAGCTACTTTTTAGAGACTGAGGCTTGTTGCTAAATTGACTGTTGTATTTAGCTTGGAAGGTAAGGTCGAGTTTTGAGCGAGAAGGTAGCTTGATGAGAATGTGACTTGATGAAGAGAATGTGAATTGATGACGAGAATGTGGATTTGTCGGTGCGGGTGTTCTTTGGAACCTGAATGCCCTGTTGGCGCAGTCATCGCGCGAGCTGATTGGGGATTCGCTGAATCCCGATGGGTGATTGAATACCAATTGAGAGATGAGAAGTGAGACGCCTCCCACGTTGCACAGGTCTTTCTTCTTGACCGGTGTTCCAATGAATCTGTCGGCTGTTTCTGCATTGCCAGGTGCATCGTTGATGCATCCAGCATGCGTGATTGATGCGAGAATCGAGAAGCTATTGTTATGAGATGAAATTGATGGCACTCTTACCCTGTGGAGGATGTCTCTGGACTCCCTCCTGAGTCTATGGTAGCTGTTATGATACCCATTGGTCTTGTTGAATATGATGAGCATGCCTGCATGCAGGCAAGGGCGCTGATGACTAACTGGCACGTCACGTCTGAAGGTGAGCTTCGCCTTTTGATCCTTGATAGTTGGGAGATTGGCACTAATGGGGCGCCTGTGATGAGCTGGGCTTGATGATTGCCATGAGTTGCTGCGCCAATGATGAAGTCAGTGAATCTGCGCTTTGGAAATTCCGATCCTCCACTTTGAAGTTCGTATTGTGTGGCAATCGTGTAGCCATTCGAGGTCGAGTCAATTTCTGGGTCCCAATGCCAATGATTGTGGTGTCTGATGGCGAGCACTGAGCGTTGAGCTGATAGATGAGATCCTTCTTCAAGTAGGTGAGTTTGGAGCATGAATGACGTTGGAGTGTCGTCTGCAGCGACCGAATGTGTACTGTGCTGTAAACCGACGTACCTCATCGAGGAACGAGCTGTGAGTGTACGTGAGAATGTTGCCATCAAGGGCTTGTAAAGTAGTGAAACGACCCACCTGGGTTTGATGAGATGTTGGTGACACCATAGGCCTAGAAATTGTGAGCTGAGATCCCCTCGTTGAGGCTGGTGAGATGTGATGGCGAATGAGACTGCGTTTATCCTTTGCGTTGAGCTGGAGCTGCTGCCGAAGATGGAGGCTGCGCTGTCGCTAAATGCAACATGGTATGGTGTGCTGCCCTGCAGCACTTATACCTGAGCGGAGAATTGCACCTGGTGGTGGTGTGCCTGCCACAGCAGTTGCGACAGAGAAGTTTCTCTGTGATGAGCTTTCGTCTGTCAGGAACAGTCATCTGACGGAAGTGAGGGCACATTACTATGAAGTGAGATGCCTCACAGCAATCGCATGGATATATAGTCGATGCAGCTGAGCGATGAGCTTGAGTGGAGCTGTTCGCCGACTCCCTTCTGTTATTGCTGCTGCTTGGGCCTCAGCTGTCAATGAATGAGCTGGATGAACTTGAGGGAGGCGGCGCTGACTTGCATTTGGTCAGCGTTCGGGACCTTTCACCAAGATACTTCTCAAGCTGGTCCAGTGAGGGGTAATTTGGTGAGTCTTCAAGTGAATTTTCCCATGCCTTTCGTGTTTCATCATCTAACTTGAGCCAAATGTGGTGGACCAGCAGGCAGTCTCCAATGCTGGCTGACATACCTACGGAGGTGAGTGTGCTCCTCGTCCGTGAGATGACTGAGAGCAGTGTGCATAGGGAACTGTGAGTTGGCGATGTGAGTGGCGCGACTGAGTATAGCTTGTCAAGCTGTGCCTTGATGATTTCTCGCCTATTCTGGTAGTGATTGTAGAGCAAGTCCCAAGCTGATGAGAAGGTGATGCTGGTGGAGGATATCTCTTCCACCAACTGAGCAGGTTCACCACTCAAACTTGTGAGCAGATACCGCAACCTCTCACTATCATTGAGATTGTTGTCCCTGAGAACGAGTTCGGCGAACCTCTTACTGAAGGCTGGCCATTCTTTATAGTCCCCTTTGAAGGAAGGCACCGTGATCGCAGGAAGACTCGATGGCTGTGCTTGCATGTCGGGGCCCTTGTTGATGGAATATGATTCCAATTCCTCGCTGAGGCGAGTGAGTCTGAGCTTGAGAGTGAGAGTGAGTTTAGCCTCTCTCATAAACATGTGTAAGTCAAAATACTCGTGATCAAGGAGAGTCGCTGGCCAATTCGTTTCCAGGTAGTCGTGTTCCTTGATGAAGGACTGGTGCAGCTCCTCCACCTGAGTCATGTACACCCTCATCTCATCGAAAGTGAGGTTAGGTGCACACGTTGACAGCTCCCTCTTGAGGGCCTTGAGCGTTTCAAATCTGCTAACTTGTGTGCGATGTTTGAGTGTGAGATGAGAGGGTAGACCACTCACGGGCTTCCCGATTTTAACTGGGGTTGCTAACATCCCACATTGATCCTTAGGCTCATCCACCGATGCGGTGTTAACGATCAGCATTGCTGATTCGATGGCTGCCTTGATCACTGACCTTGCAGCGACCGTTGCCTCGTGGTCGTTATTTTCACTCATCGTATTTTCACTGGTGAGGTTGAGCTTGAGCGTTGAACTAACTGCACTATATGGCACCTTTACCGTCGATCCGGCTCGAAGGACCAAATGTTTGAGATTTTCAATAGCTGAGCGTGCTGGATGCGAGTGAGGTTAGGAGCGGCGGTGAAAAGGTGCACACAACACAGCACTTAAAATGAGATGCGCCAATTTATTAAAAGACTCGCTGAGTCGCAATGAGCGTGAGCACTGAGCACATGAGTTTGAGCGCCTAGCAATTGTATAAATGTGCCCGGCACGGTGATCGGTGAGTGAACACGTCACCACGTGAGTGAGCATTCACGGAGATTTACAATCCCTGAATGAGCACGAGAAATAGCGGTGAGCTTGTAACAAAGGAGCGTTTGAGTTCAAAAGAACAATGAGATGCACTGAGCATTAAGAATTGACGAGGTGAGAAACAGTAATGACCCGCACGCGATACATCTATCACTACACGCTACGTGAACAAGATTGATTGCAAGATGGATGATTTCCGGCACGTCGTCGTCTCGAACATTCTGGAGGATCGATCGACGTGGGGTGATCTGATTGGTTGAATGAAAGCGGCTGATTGGAGGATCGATCGTCGATCCACATCTCTGATTGGTGGATCGATCGTCGATCAGCGTCGCCAACATGAGTCTGAGAGGTGCTGCTGTGAGAATGAGTGTGGCCGTGTATGGAACTACATGAAGCTGCGTATGATAGAAGAAAGTCATACATGTAGCGCAAGCGTACGTATTGTTCCATTGCAAATTTGAAATTAGGAAATATAAAAATTTGAAAAGTGAAACAGTGTATGATGCGAAATTATTATTAAAAATTACATTACATTACATTACAAAATATGTTTCTTCTCATTACTTCACAAGCCTTTCCATTATTATTATTGAATACAAAAAACTGTAACGTATTATAACATTATTTTGTGAACGATTCGCAGTTGTAACTAGTAGCAAAACAAGAAGATATTGCACACGTTGAAGCATATTCGAATAACTTATAATGCCAACGATTAGAAATATACTAAACATATCTGAGTTGAACGTAAATGAACATGTAAAGTACGACATTTTGAAATTCTTTGGTAGGCACTTTGCCTACGTTAACTATCAATGGAAGTAGACCGTATCTGTATAGCAAGTAATATACAACAAGAACATATTGGATACATAGAAGCATATTTTAACTCGGATGTGTTTCAGACTTTTAATCGCTGGCGTTTCAAGTTAGAATATGCTTCAACGTGTCTAATATCTTTTTGTTGTATTACTTGCTATACAGTAACGGTCTAGGCCCACTGATAGTTAACGTAGGCAAACTGCCTACCAGGAACTTTCAAAGTGTTGTAGTTTACATGTTCGTTTACGTTCAACTCAGATATGTTTGATATTTCTAATCGTTGGCGTTATAAGTTATAGTAGAATATGCTTCAACGTGTGCAATATCTTCTTGTTTTACTACTAGTTAATGTTATAATACGTTACAGTTTTTTGTATTGAATAATAAAGGAAAGACTCGTAAAGTAATGAGAAGAAACATATTTTGTAAAGTAATGTTATGTCATTTTTATTTTTATAATCCAAATTTCCCATTTGCAATTGAACAATACGTATCCTTGCACTAGATACATTACTTACTTCTATCACACGCCGCTTGTAATCAGAATTTAAGTGACGAAAAAATCTCACGAATCACGAATAAAAATAAATATCACGAATATCTCACGAATAAAACTAGCGAATACAGATAACCTGGCTAGAGTATATGAATAACAATAACTCTGCTATGAATATATGAATAGTATTTTTTTATTACTTACATTTCTAGCCATTGTTGAACAGTGCCTGACAGTGCCCAGTGACAGCCACGATCGAGAATGGGCTTTCTCGCCACGTGCAACGATGAGGCGAGCTCGTCCGCTGCTCTTTTGTTTTTTAAGGAGCCCGCTTTTGGCATAGGTACGGACACATTTTGCCGCGGGCTCTTTGAATTGTTGATTTTTAAGCCGGGAAGCTAACAAGGGGACGCCACGAATGTGGAAATCACTTTTGGAACAACATTATATATAGGGGTCGTAAGGTAAACGCAGCAGTAAATGAACACTTAAGGCTAATGAATGAACACTATTATAAAATTATGTTTGCAGCGCGATTGATTCCACGTGCTGCAAAAATTGTTTGGATATGAAGCAAGAAATGAAAAGAAGTCTCTAATTAATTAGTTGCTTACTTTAATAAGTTATTTTACTTATTTTAATAAAAAAATGTCCATTCACTGGTACGTGTTCATTTCCTGGTGCATCCACCCACTCATGTAGTATGAAAATACCATTTCGGCTTTTTGTCGATAGGCCTTCGTTTCCCAGATATTTGAGCAGTATTCTCAGTCGTTGCTTATTATTCGTAAGATCGTCTTAAGCATTCGGCATCCTTTACCAGTCTACTAGAGTAATAGAGGATGCCGCATGCTTAAGACGATCTTAAGAATAAGCAACGACTGAGAATACCGCCCATTGTAATTTAAAGTTTTTAACGTACGTAGTAATCCAGATATATACCATCTATAGTAACCTACACCCAAGAAGGTTCCGTGGGCACAATGGTAGCGCGTCAGATTGTCACGAGGGCAGCTTGCGTTTTTTTTAACAATTTTCCCGTGGAAATATATTTTGTGGATATTACGTATTACATATATTGTATCTTACATATCAAAAAAGTAAAAAAATACGCCAAGTACATGAAACAGTCGGGGACGGAAAAGAGTATTATCAAACAAATCACTAAAAATTAGGGCTCTTACTATTTCTCGGATTTACGGATATCCGAGTCTTGGGTATCCGAGTACTCGGATACCCAGAAAATGTATATTCGGACATCCGGATACTTATTTAATTTAGATTCGAGTACCCGATTATCAGGATATATCCGAGTACTCGAATTACTCATTATAACTCGAAATCCGGGATAAGATTTGTATCCGGTTTCGGGAATATTTTATCATAATGACTCAATAAAGCTTTGTTTATTTGTATTCTAATTAAAGAGGGCCAGGTTGAACTGCAGTGATTAAAACAAGAAATGGGAAGAGTATTATATTAATATTTTACTTACAGTTATACATATACACTACGATAATAACTCCCGATTTTTGTATAAAAAAAACAAGTTTGTTTACATTTTCAGGCGATAAACACGATCTTTTGGCGGTTACAATATTACCTGCTGTAGAAAAAACCCTCTCTGAACTTGCTGATGATGCAGGTATGCACAGGTATTTTTTTGCTAAAAAAGCCATTTTTGGAAATTTAGATTCCCGTAATTTCCACCAACTTATCTGATCAACGTTGTGACCAATTTGCTGTTCCCTCAAATACATATCAAATTCAGTAACTGAATGTTCTTCAGTACTTTTGGCAAATAAAAAATCTAAAGCAGTTTCTTTTATATTTGGTATATTCTGGGACCCTATATCGTCATCTACCATATCACGTAATATTTTTTTTACTGCTTCATGAATTGATATTTTGACGTTTTCTGACTCGAAATCGAGATCCTTGTGTCGAGGATCCAAGAATGAAGCCAACTGAAGAATACTAATTTCAGATGTCTCAATATTAGGTTGCAATTGAAATTTTGTGGATAAATCCACAGCAAGTACTGTTTTCAGTTGTATTATTGTGTTATTATCATCTGGGTCTATTATTAGATGTTTATCCAAAATACTATGAATAATGGGACGGATCATCGATATGCTCACATTTTCTTCAGAACAAAATATCACTGTAGCAACCTTTATAGTGTTAGTAAAGTGTTTGGAAGCGGTGCAAGGAAGCGATTAATAATTTGACGTTCGTCAAAGGACTGTATTGGACTATACGATCGTGTATGAGTAAGCAATATGCGGTTGTATTAGCAGGTACGTTATCTCTACACTCGAAATCGATTCGAACGTCCACCGTTGCGCTCTTGACAGACTCGTTCTGTCGAGAGCAATCTATGATCGTGATAGGAGCGCATCGCAAGAAATCGAACGTGTTCAACAACGTTTCGCCGTGACCGTAGTACGAAGGTTTAAATTTTGCGTACATATCGTACAGGAGCGCGTATTTAGATTTAATGAAATCAAGGTTCATGTCGTCGTACGGATACGTTTCGGAATTGAGGTGCAGTCGAACGTTTATGAGATTATTCGGATCGAAGTTACTAGCGCTTCTGAAGGGATTATTCGTTCGATCGGTTTGCATAGCGAATATCACGTATCGCGGTTTCTCGATCTGCGACGATGCCTCCACGGTCCATGTGTGTTTCGTAGTCGTTTGCAGCAACGGATACTCTTGCAGTTCTCACGATCGGAAACTCATCGCGATCGGTCGATCACTTTGCAGGAAACGCAGCATCGACAGTTTGTTCGTGTCTTCTAGCACGACGTGTGGAATACGCCATTGTATCTTGGTGATCGTGAGTTTTGGTATTATCGCGGGGTTTAGGGCGACCGCGTATATCGCGTTCGTATCAACTCGCGCACGAATCAGTATCAACTCGTGTCGCGGGTTCATCACGATACGCTTGTAATCTTCGCAGAATCCTAGTAACACGTTCATGGGCACGCAGAAAATGAACGCCGGGCTATTAAAAATGTCTTTGTCGTGTGCGATGGTATGGTCCCAACCGGCGTACATTTGCGCTTTGCTCCACTCGACAGACAAAAGACGCATAATTATTATTATTATTTATTTAAACGGGACAAGCCCTTAGTATACACTATACAGTTAATAAGAAAAAATGCTTTGTGTGGTATTACATAGATAATAAAATTACAATATTTACGACGTAACCGCTTATTGCTATTCTACAGGAATAATTTTTCGCACCGCTGTTAGAAAAGGCGCTAGAGTCTTACTGAAGAAGTCCAACCCGGAACAATATTTGTTCGCAAGGTTGGATATCCTGTTTATGGGGTCGGCATGCGCTACACTAGTCTTTAAGAGCGTAGGTTTAAGGAAGGGAAAAGATCTTATCTTTCGTTCAGGCGCATTTAGACACATTTTGCCAAGGATTTCGGGACAGCAAATGTGGCCGTTAACAATTTTGTAAAGAAAAGTGAGATCAGCCACTACTCTTTTTTTGTGGAGTGAGTCTATTTTAAGCCTGCCCATTATTTGATTGTAGTCGTGATTAGTGTAGGACATAGGACATCCAGTTTTGTATGCCGCATATCGGAGAAATTTATGTTGAACCCTTTCGAGCAGCGTCCTGTGCTTGACAAGGTTAAGAGACCATATAACCGATGCGTATTCAAGAAGGGGTATTACGAGAGAGAAGTACAGCGTTCTGAGCGTATAAGGATTGGAAAAATTTGTGGAAAATCTCTGCAGGAAACCAACCTTCTTCATAGCAGAGTGGAAAATATGATCTACGTGTTCAGAGAAGGTCAAGCTCGAGTCTATGATGACACCGAGATCACGAACGGTATTAACAGGCACAAGAGCAGTATCGTTAAGGGAGTAATCATAGGTAATGGCGCACTTACCACGAGAAAAACTAATTTAAAGTTCTTTAGATCATCGGCAAACAACAAGAACTTACTATTACTGAATTCACTAACTATGTCATTAATAAAGAGGGTGAACAATAAAGGGCCAAGATGCGAGCCTTGCGGGACACCAGAAGTGACATCAACAGATTTGGAATATGCATCCTTGACTTTTACAATCTGCGTTCGATCGCACAGGTAACTCCTAAGCCAATTGAGTATGGTTCCACGAAATCCAATAGAAGACAGTTTAGAGACCAATATATTATGGTCGACTGTATCGAACGCTTTACTAAAATCGGTGTATACCGCATCCACTTGGTAACCTCCATCTAACGATGATGCTGTGAAACTGCAGAATATCTCCAGATTAGTGACAGTAGATCTTCCTGCAATGAAGCCATGCTGTTCATCGGAGATAGCCGAGGACACCAATGAAGATAGCTTGTCAGTAATGATACTTTCAAAAATCTTTGCCATGACGTTTAAAACGGAGATAGGCCTATAATTTGTTACAACGGAACCGTCGTCGGATTTGTAAATCGGCGTTAATAAACTGCATTTCCAAAGCAACGGAAAATAACCGGCAGATAGCGATTTGTTGAATATTATCCAAAGTGGACGAGATATAACATAGGGGCGATTTTTTAGGAAAACCGACGGAATGCCATCTTCGCCTGGACCCTTGTTTATATTCAAGCTATTGATTTTGTCAAGTACCTCGCTAATTTTTATCGAGATTGAATTGATGTTAACGGAGCCGCATTGCTGAGCGGAAGAATAAGAAGCAACTGGAGTAGTGTAAACCGATTCAAAATAACCGGCAAATAAATTTGCGATGTGCTCATTAGAGTTTGCAAATTCATTACCGTACTTCATAACAGTAGGGATGGTACTTGAACGGGAGCTTCTATTAACAAAGTTCCAGAAGGCTTTGACATCATTGTTGATGTTACTCTCAAGGCGCTTACAATATTGCTGATAGCATATAGCGGACGCTCGCTTGCATTCAGATCGGAGATAGGAAAAGTGGATATAGTCGCAGGGAAGATTTGATTTTTTATATCTTAAATGCGCGGCTTTTTCGTTGCGAACCAGCTGCTTTAAATCTGAGGTAAACCACTCTGGATAAGTATTGGTAAAGTGACTTTTTACATATTTAGGCACGAAAGAATCGATAGCGGTATAAAGCTGGTGATAGAGAAACTCAACGGAGTCGTCAACAGATAGATCTCGCAAAGCCTCATCCCAATTAACACAACCCAGGAAGTTGTTTATCGAGACATAGTTGCTTAATTTGTAGTTGTATCTAAAACCACCGAGGGTGGGCGCCGGAATTAAGACATGCGGAACAATTTGAGTGTATAAAGCAGGATGATAAGGGTCAACCGGAATAAACGCGTCTACAGACTTAACAATATACAAGTTTTTTATGTTGCTGAAGCACAAGTCTAGCCGAGCATTTAGAAAATTTGTGACTCGATTAAATTGGCGCAGACCATGAAAGTTAAGGAGCTCAGTTAAGTACTCGGCACCTTCAATTTCCTTACGAAGTGCGTTAGAGGCTGTAGTTGTCTTGATGATGCTAGAGGAGTCGAGGAACCAATCACAATGAGGAAGGTTGTAATCACCGAAGAGTAAGAGTAGACTGCGTGGATTTTTGGTAACGATGTCATCAACCGCGTGGCAATGATCCCGATATATGGAGGCATTTGAGGAAGGTGGAATATAAGCAGCTCCAACAATAAGATTCGATGATCCTAGGCCAATTTTAACAAATAGATGTTCGACGTTGGTCGCTGTCGTTTCAAGGAGCGAGCAGGGAAGCGTGTCCTTGACAGCCACCAAGACGCCTCCTCCACGCGAGTGTGCACTCGTATCAATGTTCCGATCCAAACAATAGACTGCGTATCCAGAGAGTCCCAACTCAGACGATGAGAAATTCACATTTAACCACGTTTCAGTTAAAACGATAATATCATAATGTAGCGCGGCACATACAACAGAGCGCGAGAGATCAAGTAGCTTGGTTCGTAGGCCACGAACATTTTGATAATATACTAAAGGCTTCACGACGAGTTTTCTGGGGACGTAACTTGACGTTTAACAATTTTTGGGGCACCATTTAAGTATCTGATGGTCCATTCCGTTTCACCTTTTTCGTGCAGGATTTTTAATTGATTTCTCAAGTTAAGCAAGTAATCGCGTTGTTTAGTAGTCAAGTCGGAATAAATACGGACAGGATCGACAGCCTTGGACTTGTTTCGAAGCACTTGGCGAACTTCCTCTGGAGAAGACAGTACTACACAGATAGGTCTGATCCTCCCGCTCGCTCTCTTCCCAAGTCTGTACGAACGAATTATATTGGGATTTGATGCGGTAATGGAATGGAGAATCCGTTTAATTTGCACAGTATCACCAACAGGATGTTGACCAACGGAGTTAGAAGTGATAGCTTCGGTACCAGCTTCATCCAGTCCACGTAATATTAAATTGCTTGGTCTCCTGCGCCTTTCCTCTATCTCGGCGATGACAGACTCCTCATTCGTGGTAGCATTCGTGCAATCCAGATGATCTAATCTAGCCTCGAATTCATCCATCCTATTAGCAAGTCCAGTCAATGTCGTGGAAAGTCTGTCCATTTCAGCCTTATATTCACGCTTTATCTCCTCCCGAAGATTCGAAAGTTCACGTTTAAGGATTTGCTGGAAAGCATCCAAAAGGATATCGTTGTTCGAAGCAGAATCTGTGTCAGTGATCTGCGGTACCGACTGATGAATAGGAGGATTTCGGGCCCCACAATCAAGAAATGTGCCCGGCGCCCAGAGGTGCCCAGTGCGGGCCAAACACGAAGAACCAGGATGATAGATGATGCCACAAGTGGAGCAGCTAACCGGTTTGGATACTATCTTAGCACAACCTCTGCATATCTTATCCATTGGTTGCGACATAACGAAATGTCGGAAGTAGATAGATTCCTGCAAGTGGAGAGCGTAACAGGAAATGGCTAAGGAGAAATTGATGCCTCCGAATGGATGAGCACCCCTGGAAGGTACTAGTGTGCTGCCCACAAACGAAACTGGCGTGTGACAACAAAACTCACGGACACTAGCGAAAACTGTGTGCGAACAAAACAAGGCAAGACGAGCCGATCACCCGAAAGTAAATCCAGATTCCAAGAAAGATTGATCATCAGACCCGATAATTCAAATATATCCACGGAAACCCGGTTAATGCGCACAGATAAAAGTCAGACCGCACAGAGGATAAATAGACGGATGCAGTCGTATAATTCCTGGATAAAAACTCGATCGAAAAAACTTTTAGGAGAATATACTAGGCGGAGCACAATTGATTAGCAGCAAACTGTCAAAGTATACACAACACTCCGAAGGGGTATTACGAGAGAGAAGTACAGCGAAGGCACCGAGTCATTGCCCGTGTATTTGAATCGTCCAGCTACAGCTACGATCACCTCTGCTGTGACACCCATCCATACTTCCAGCCCGAAAGTGTATGTGACGTGTAGAAATGTCGCGGTTCAGACCGAAAATATTCAAGGTGGAGAACTTCACGAGGCGGAAGGTGTTCACGATGGTGACATCATTTTAAAGGTTTTTCATAATGCTGACACCATACGCGATGGACCACCGGATGATCACTACGGGGATGAGCAATTCTGGCTGAATCGACATGCGCAGCGAACATATTTATTAGACGATGACGACGACGATGATGATGATGATTATGTACACGCAAATATATATCAGCGGTACCGTGTCGATGCTCCAAAGAGCGTGGTTTGGCGAAACTGCGTCAATGCGAAAAAGATTGCTTATAACGCCGTTTTTACGAATGCGGTATCGGGGCTTCAGGCTAGCGATATTTCAGTTCAAACTGACCCTGCGCAAGTTCCTGTAGATTTATTATTAACTGATTTATTTGCTGACGATGTTATCGAGGGGGATAATTAAGTCAAATAAATTACAAATCGTAATATTAATATGTCAGGTTTACTCACCTATCTTCCACCTTCCCTGCGAAATAACATTTCAAGTATTTGCACGTATCGCGATTATAAATGGGATAAGGGCGTGTGAAACAGCGTAAAAGCATTTTCGTTGGCAGATATTTATACGCGACGTTGCATTCTTTCGCGAGGCGGTTGCGCTGTTTAGATTAATCGATCTCGAATAGTTATCGCGATAGCGCGTCGAATTATATTGCGTAGGCGGATATTTACACGAGCACGACGTTGCATTCTTTCACGGCGATCGTGAGACGGTTGCGCTATTTAGGTTAATTAATCTCGAATCGTCATCCGTGTCGAATTACAGCATCCGTGGTACATCCTTTCGCGCCTGCGCACCGATCCCCGCACGCGTACGGCAAACAGTTGCACGCGCGACGCCATCTTGAAATCCCCCACCCCCGTGACGTCATCCCCCTCACCAACGAACTCGGTACACCCTCCCCGCCTCGCCCCTCGCCCATCGCGCCCGAGAGCGCGGTACCCCTCCACGCCTCGCCCCGCGCCCGCGTTATCCCTCGCCCCATTTGGTCCAGAACTCTCATACCTTACCTACTTTCAAAGGCTTCAACAGTAGAAAACGTGAAAAAATGACCCATGCAGCAACATTCGAACCAAACGATAAAATAACCCGTCACCAGATATGAACAAGGATACGTGTCAACATGGTTTTACTTGTGAAGAGCAATACAAAAGAAGAAAATGTAAATATTATAGCGCGTCACTCACCAGAAAATAGTCGTAACTTACCAAAAAGAAGAGACGAAGCTAGAAATGGAACAAGATTTTTTTTTACATGGTGGAAATCCCTAACGCATACCTCACCCCCGTGGGAGGGTGAGATTATGTGGGGCTTGCACCCACTAAACCACCATGGTGACCGCCTGACGCGAGACGCTTACACAACGGAGAGGGACTGGCAACGAGATAGTTCTAATGACAAGAAATGTGGAAATATTTGAACACTAATTTGCGCGGTGTGTAATAACGGCAACGACATAGCTACGGGTTTCTAAGGGGATGGGGTCGCCGTTATTGCCAATGGGCGTACTGCGGTGAAAAGGAATTCTATAACATTTAGCGCGAACCTGATCAGGGGAGATGTATAAAATTTCAGGGCTCAATGTGACAAATTCACCGGGTACCTCATACCCCGTGGTACCTTTTGTTCGACGTGGTACCCTTTGTACTTGAAAGGGATCGCTCGGATTGGCCGTACATTTTGGCGGTACAGTGGGCTACGCTACGGATTAGCTGCGCCGTATTGCCGACATTCGTGATTGGTCGGAACTCTACTTTCTACTTCGCGTTTGTTTCGAATTCTCGTTCATTCTGAGGTGGCAGTCGTCGACAGCAATACCAAGGAATTCTGAGAGCATCTTATATTCAAGCGAATCATCCCGAGACATCCAGAAGGCGCAAGTAATTATGGAATTTAATAATTTCAAATTGTCTACGTCGCGGAAATCGATATACGCATTATCGGCGAGACACAAAAGGAGGGTTATGCGCGAGATGCGAAATAACTTACGCGTGCGATACCGTTCCTGATTGAATACGATCAGTAGAGTAGCGGATAATACTTGTAACGTGCGAGATGCTGCTAGCACATCTGCAGGTTGTAGTTCGTCCGCTCCTGTTAATTTAATCCCCGATGAATTCAGTGCTAGGCGCGATATAAATGTAGAAGAAGCCGGTCCTTCTACTTCCACGTTACGCGTTTCTAATATCCGCAATACCGTTTCATTGCCCTCTGCTACTTCCTCCGAGCCATCTTTTCGCCAACGTTTAGCGTCTTGTTTCGTAGACAGCAATTTAACACACGTTCAAGGAAATAATATATTATCTCTCCTTCAAACGCATTCCTGTTTTTCCCAGTTGCCTCAGGATGTTAGAACACTTCTCGATACGCCACGTAATCCTGCTGTTACATTCGTCGTGGAACCAGGAGAATATATTCATTTCGATCTGGAAGCAGAAATTATTAAAAGTCTCCCTAACACTTTGTCGGTATCATTTGTTAGACAGTTAGAATTAGATTTTCATACCGACGGATGTAGTTTGGACAAATCAAGTTCCATTCATATCTGGCCCATCCAATGTAGGATTTCAAATATTCCTCATATAAAGCCGATAGTGGTAGGCATCTATAAAGGTCCCCAAAAAACACACGACCCCAATATTTTCTTTCAGAAATTTATTGCAGACGTCACGGCCATCATGTCCAACGGAGGCATAAATTTTCATTTCAATAAGTTGTCCGTACGACTGAGATGTTTCATAGCTGACGCACCAGCTCGAGAATTCATATTAAATCATTTTGGGCATATATCTATGCGTCCCTGTTCCAAATGTACGGTTTCTGGTACCCTGCATGGTAAGCATTACGCTTTCCATGGAACGGATGATTCTCCTCGAACCGATGAGGATTACATTAGGCGGTTACACCAGAAGCATCACAAGCCAGGTACAAGCCCATTGTCATTGCTATCGATAGGAATGGTTTCGCAAGTTCCTTTCGAGTACATGCATCTTGTATGCTTGGGCGTAGTAAAGAAATTGTTGTCTGCGTGGGTACATGGAGAATTTTCCCCTTTCTCAAAATTGCGCCGCAGAGACATTTCTATACTGTCTACGAGACTGAAGAGTCTTAGCAGATATTGTCCCTCAGACTTTGCCAGACGTCCCAGAGCTATTGAAGTATGCTCTAAATATGAGGCGACTGAATTTCGTCAGTTCCTTCTGTATACAGTGCCAGTTATACTGAAGGGTGTACTGAAGGAAACCGTATACAAGCATTTCTTATTCTTACATACGGCCATACGGGTTTTGGTTTCAGAATCTCCACCGAACCCACACTTGAGATTCGCAGAATCAGCTCTGGCGAAGTTTGTTCTTCGTACCGAAGAACTTTATAGCCCAACTTTTGATAGTTATAACGTCCATGGCCTCCTTCACCTAACCAACGATGTCAGACGTCTTGGTAATTTAGATTCATGTTCTGTTTTTCCATATGAAAACAACATGTCCATTTTTAAAAAATATCTGCGAAAGCCAAGTCTTCCTCTCCAACAATTTTCCAATAGGATGAGGGAGATACAATTTCATGCCACAAACAATCATTGTAATGTCGATTTTTCTGTTCGAGTATCTAGACCACTTAGTAACGACCCCAATTGTTCTCAGTACCACAAGATAGAGTTCAATAACATATCTCTGGGCATCAATGTACGGGATAATTGTTGCATCTCAGTCGACGGCACGATCTGCTTAATTTTCAATATTAGCATGGACAATAATGACTCGTATCGTTTGGGTGTTAAAAAATTTCTAGAGGTCGATCATTTTTACGATCACGGCATAAAGTCTTCCGCTCTTGGTGTATATAAATGCGCCACATTGAGCCCTGAAATTTTATACAGCTCCCCCGATCAGGTTCGCGCTAAATGTTATAGAATTCCTTTTCACCGCAGTACGCCCATTGGCAATAACGGCGACCCCATCCCCTTAGAAACCCGTAGCTATGTCGTTGCCGTTATTACACACAGCGCGAATTAGTGTTCAAATATTTCCACATTTCTTTTCATTAGAACTATCTCGTTGCCAGTCCCTCTCCGTTGTGTAAGTGTCTCGCGTCAGGCGGTCACCATGGTGGTTTTAGTGAGTGCAAGCCCCACATAATCTCACCCCTGCTATGGGGGGTGAGGTATCCGTTAGGGATTTCCACCATGTAAAATAAAAAAAAAAAATTATCTCTTCCCTTTCTAGCTTCGTCTCTTCTTTTTGGTAAGTTACGACTATTTTCTGGTGAGTGACGTGCTATAATATTTACATTTTCTTCTTTTGTATTGCTCTTCACAAGTAAAACCATGTTGACACGTATCCTTGTTCATCTCTGGTGACGGGTTATTTTATCGTTTGGTTCGAATGTTTCTGCATGGGTCATTTTTTCACGTTTCCTACTGTTGAAGCCTTTGAAGTCTTGAGGTTTCGTACAATTAAGATACATACAAATATTGCATGTAAAATGGATAAAACATCTAACACGCCTTTGCTAAGTAGGTATCGTAATATGCATTTTTTTTTACTTACAGGCTGACATGGAGAAACGGGTGAAACGTGCGATCGTGAGACCACCACGATACCAGACGACGTCTTCGGATGAGGATCAAGTGAAACGGCGATGAAAGACGCTGACCACGGCGAGAACAACAATTGAAGAGGACACCCAGGATTTGGCGAGGATCCTGCAGGAACAGGATCCAACAGCGTCGAAGGGTGTTCCTTATCTTAACCCGAATGTTATGTTTCAGGGTACGGATGCGGTCAATGTTTCTGCCCACGAAGGATACACAGATCCAGGGACATCGTTTGCACGCGCCACTGTGATCCACACTGAGCCGTTTCAGCACAATACCGCGCCGACCCAACACCATGATAATGGGTAAATTTACATGTTTCTTTTTTTGCTATAAAAATATTACTGTAAGGATATTTTCTTATAAATGTTAATGTTCGCAGGAGCATGGAAGATCTCACGAGGCGCGATCGGATCGAGACGGAGCTAATGTAAGCATCGCGTGTATCGTGTTTATTAATACGTTACGTCTCCATCCGTTCTGTTTGCAGAAGAATGAATACCCTCTTGATGAGCATTCAAAAATCTGTCGAGACCACCCATAATACTGGCCGACCCACAAAGCCAGCAGTCCTCCCCTTGTTCTCAGTGCAGGAGGTCGAATGCTTTGAGAACATCGATGACGACACCTATTCCAAAGTCGTAAGTGAAAACGAAATTATTCTTTTATTTACTATTATATATAATATATATACTTACATAAATCTTTACTCGCTTTGTTTAGGTAAAGTATGTAATCGTTCCTGTTTATGGAACGATTATCGGTAGGACGGAGAAGGGGATCTGGTGCCGACTCAGTCGGTGCGGTCCGGGTTCGGCGAATGAGCAAAGCAGTGTGTTAACAATAACAACGTTTATTGATCAGTGGTTTTGTTTGTATAACACTTCCGATCGCGTCGGACGAGATTCGGTACGGTTACGGTACGGGGAGTCGTTTCGCGTCGGCGGCGGTTTTTCGGCGAGCGGGTTAAGGATCGGTATGTGGACTTGTGTAACGTTCTACCCTAGACGGCCTTAGCGGCGCGTCCGTCTGGGAGTCGTACGATATAGTTTCAACGTGCGATAGGGTTCCGGCCTAAAAGGCGCGGAGACGCCTTGTTGACGTAGGTGGGCGCAGGATAAATCTTGGCCGAGTTCGGAAAGAGGCTGGTAGCGGTACAGTACTGGCGAAGGCCGACACTGACGCACCTCGGATGTCCAAAAATTGAGCGTCTTGCTGGTATGCGTGAGGCGGTAAGCGTCAGGCACAAGAGCTCCTGATTCCGCTCGCCGTGGCCTTTAGGCCGTGTATCTTCGCCCGCGAGAAACGCCGCGGGGCCTCGGCCGCCTAGCGGCGGTGGCGCGAACTACGTCGCCTGTACGGGCGCTCGACGCGGAACGTGACTTCGTCACAAGTATTTCGAATACGTGGGGGGATTTGATTTGAAGGGAGCGGTCAAGTCCTGCTTCAAGGAAGCACTGCCAGACGACTTAACGTCGTCATTCACCTGGTTTGGCCGCGAAGGACTGAAATCTTTGTACGACACCCGTATCGCGGTGGCGATATTTGGTACGAAGCAATAAGCACTTTTCATCTTTTTACGTAGAATTATTGTTACTATTACTGTATGCTCCATTGATGCTAACATACTTTGCATGCATTTCTTTTTCAGACGGTGTGTGTCGTAACCGCAAGTTCGACAGGCCCACTCGATCCGACTTCCAATTGCGGATGCAAGCGGAACTGAAGGCGGCAAAGGAGAGGGTACGCAACAGGAAGCGTGGTCCATGAACGAAGCCCTCGGCATCCCAGGAACATAGAATGACCCGCAGTTTCTGGAACGAAGAAGAAACAGATGACCAATGAACTGCAGTTACTTTTCAAAAATATGCCTATTAAAAGGAGAGATGTGTCTCCTTTTACTGGCGAAGACAACAAACGGTACTTTTCAGTACTTATTTAGCTGACTTTAACGGGAACTACCTCTCGACGTTCGCAATGAACATCAATCGGCACTTCTCAACGCCACTGATTTAAAACGTACATACCAAACAGCACTTTTCAGTGCTCATTTTACTTCAGTATAACTGAAAATAAGATATACCTCTCGGCGTTCATCCTTTTAATTCTAGACTAATATTGTACTTATTTTCAGAACTAACACAAGCGGGAATATGGTGATTCTGCAAAAAAAAAGAGTCAAAAATATAGGATAAAAGTTTTTGATATCGCCCTTCGTTATCGAGAAAATGACTTATTTTTGCATGTAGAATCACCACTGCGTACAGTGTAAATATTTAAAGTTTCTCTTCTGTTTTATAGGTGCCACTTATATTATTTTCTCTTTTTAATCACTCACGTGCATCAAATGTATATATTATTAATAAAAACAAATTACCTTTAAAAACAAATAGAACAATTATTTAATAAACCGCAGAATTTGCTCGCAGGTTATGTGAGCAGAATCCACTGCTCCATTTCACCTACAGCAGTAATGTACATTTGTGTTGGTGCGTAGGTCCATGTGACGTCACGCACGGGGAATTGGTTGGCTATTGTGGCCTCCAGATGGCGCTGTTGGATGTGGCAAACGGGCAGCAGGATCTGCCATCGATCTGCCGGCAGGCCCTGACAAGCAGGCTCTGCCGACAAAACCGTAGCTGAATGCGGACGTAGGTTGCACCGCAGCTGCCGGCAGATTGTTATCAGGGTACAACTTAACGTAGTAGAACTTACTTATATAGAAATAGAGTAGCCTTTTCCTATAGTGAGTGTAGAGACTACATAATGTGTCCGATGGAATTAAGAGCGTATGACAGAAAGTCTTATTGCAGAAAATTTAAATAAATGCTTATGATAATAATTTAGCGAACATGAACAAAGAGATCCAATATTTTCAACACACAATTTATTGGTGTTGGAATAAAATTAATTTAGTATGTTTATTGGTGAATTAAAATATTGTTAATGGGAATCTAAAAAATTAATGAATTAATGAATAGCGTGGCAACTGCTGTGGATTTTATTAAAGTATTACGAATGTTTTTCACAAAAGATTTAAAAGCATTAAGGGAGATGTGTTTTCAGCGTACTTTCTTCACTAATGTGACTTGCTCTACATTGCAAGCAGTCCACCATAATCTATTTTCTTAATAATTCTTAATGCTATGTCTTGACAAATTTTGTCGATTTACCTGATTTGACAAATTTCTAGAAACTTGTGCGAAACAAGATGCTCTGTCTATCTATCTAATCTTCTCCGGAGAACCTCCAAGCCTGTGCATCCCCTTCATATCTATCCATCCAAGCCTGTGCGTCCCCTTCAATTCTATATCCAAGCCTGTGCGTCCCCTTCAAATCTATATCCAAGCCTGTGCGTCCCCTTCATTTTTATCCGGGTCCTGGGCGTCCCCTTTATTTCTATAATATTAAGCTTTACATAAAAACTCTAAATTGCTGGTATAAAAATATCTAGGAATTTGAATGCAATGCAATTTGTTACAATATATATGTTATTTTGTACATGCGTGGTATTATTTTGTACATGCATGGTACAAATTTCCAGAAACTTATGCGAAAGAAGATGCTTCTCTGTCGAACCTTCTCCGGACAACTTCCAAGTCTGCGACTCTACATAAGAAATCTATTTAAAAAATTTGGCGACTTATCATGTTAATTGAGACTATAATTCAGTCTCCTATGTAGTGTAAAAACTCCTGACATTTCAAATTTGGACCACTTATATTATTTGTCACTTAGCAGGTTATAATTGATTGACACTTGGTAAGTTATAAAAATCAAAATAGGATAGGTATATATATATGTACAATGACGGACGGCGATCCCTGCCGAATGATCCCGAGAGTCGGCGAATGAAGAACGCACATGTGTTGGCTGAAGGTGTGTGTAACGCGTATATACGTATTATGTCGACAAAAATTTGGCTGGAAAATCAGGAGAATCAGAAGAATAATCTTACCGTTTCTGACAGATCCATGAGACGATATTATGATATCTCTGTCATGCGTGGACCGATTTTATTGATATTGGTCTTATTCGAAAGCTTATATGCGGTTTACATAAGAAAAATGCCTTTAAATTAAGAAAATATTCCAGGCGTAATGAGATATTAATGAAATAAGTTTGAGGTTAGGTTGGAATAGCCGTTTCTCGAGTAAATGATAGCGGTAGCGACAGTCGACATATAGGCCCGTATTCATAGTCGTTGCTTAAGACTAAGATCGTCTTAAGCCTTTGCTTAAGTCCCCGTCTAGTTTCATAGTCGACAAATAAGCATCGTCTTAAGCGTTTACTCAAGTATTTACTTTGTCAAGCAATCCTTATTGAATCATGTTTCATAGTCGGTTCTTAAGATCATCTTAAGAACGTAAATATTCATAGTCGATTAAGAATTTCTTATTCGAGCATAAAATGGTCTTATTCGAGCAAAGTGAGGTTAGATTTTCAAGTCAACGTTTTAGTTGGTAAATGAAGTGAGTGTAAAGTTAGCGAAGAAGCAAGTGTAGTGAAACAGCAGAGAAAAATAGATTTAATGGATCCTGAATACATTGATATTGAAAATATTAATATTAGTGATATTGAGGATATTGATATTAGCGATATCGATGATATAGATGATGATATAGCGGGCAATAGGCCTCCCTGATAACCAGATCTGAAGCGCAGAGCCTGACGTCAGATCCGTAGTCATCTGTGTCCGCATTAGGATGCGTTCTGAGGTACAGAGCCTGACATCAGGACCTGACGTCAGATGGGCAGCAGATTTGCAGCAGGTCCTGCCGTTCGCCTGACAAGTCTAACAGCGCCATCTGAGGGTCAGAATTGGCAAACAATTCCATACCCGTGACGTCACACGGCCGTCCCTACGCACCAACACAAATGTAGCGTTATTGCTGTAGGTGTATCCCTACCCCTATATAACCTGCCAGCAGATTCTGCAGTTCATTAAATAATTAATTCTACTTATTTCCAAAAATATTTATTTATTCTTTAAAATCGTTACAGAATAATATAAGTAGCGCATATAAATTCAACGAAGAACATTCAATATTTACATTTATAAATCCATATACAATACGTCCCGTAACCAGTGGTACATATTAGGTGCGATATCAGAAAATTTCCTATATTTTCGACTTCGTTTTTCTGCAGAATCACCATATTCCGTATTGTGTTAGCGCTGAAAACAAATAGAACATTAGTATAAAATTAAACGTAACGTATGAATAAACAGGATACATGCGATACTTACTTCAGCTCCATCTCCGCACAGCACACAGCCCAGGCGATCATGCATGCTCCTGCGAACATTAACATTTATAAGAAAACATGTGTTAAATTATTATTTACGAAACAAGACGCTAAACATTCGCACTTCGCGCATAACCCTATTTTTCTGTCTTGCAGATAATGTGACTCTCGATTTTCGCGACGTAGATAATTGGAAATTATTCAATACCATAATTACGTTTGCTTTCTGGATACTTCGAGATGATTTGTCTGGATATTGATGCTGAGAATCGCGTGGAATATTTTTCGAGCGTTTCTCTTCAAACACAACGGATACCTCTTTGAACAAACAGTATGTAGATGTAACACGTGTACCAATGTGGCAGTACAATGGGCTACGCTCGGATTGGCTGTGCTATAGTGCCGAAACTCGCGATTGGTCAAGACTCTACGTCCAGTTTGCGTTCGTTTGCGAGGTCTGAGGTGGCGGTGGGACGGTGGCAGTCACTGGCAGTGGCAGTTAGTGTCAGTCAGTGCCGACAAAACCGAAAAATATTCCACGCGATTCTCAGCATCAATATCCAGACAAATCATCTCGAAGTATCCAGAAAGCAAACGTAATTATGGTTGTTTGATTCCAGAATTCGAGATTAATTCCTTAGCGTATTTAGATTTAAGTAGGTATAAGGTAGACTTAGGATTTTTAGGATTAACTAGGATTAAGTAGGCGTAAGTAAGATTAAGTAGTTGTAATTTGGAGTTCAGTTTAAAAAGAGAGTCTCCAGTTATAGTATAAGTGCGGATTAATAAACTTATCCCACGAGAATGGTGAAAAACCCAAGAAGTGTTTGAAATGTGGTAAACGAATCCGTTTTCGAGTTTCTCTGCGTCTCTCTCTCTCTCGCTTTGATGGAGCAGTACAGTAATTACGAGTTTCACGCAGGTGACTTTTGAACCGACTAACGAGAGCGCGGTTCTCGCGAAGAACCGCGACGATCAGTTAAGAGTGGGGAGAGAGAAGCACATGAGCATCGCATGACACGCTAGATGGAGACACGGTGATTAAAATCTTACAGCTAGATAATAAAACTATTTACAGTATGTACACGAAACATTCCGCCCGCCTTCGTAGCGGGCACGCGACGAATGTTTCTTAGACGAAGATATCAGGGGGTTTACAAGTCATTTTGTCTCGTCGCTTTTCGCGCCGGGGAAAAGACAAATTTTTGTGATCGGACGTTGTAGTGTCGTCTGGGGTGTACGGATCGTGACGACGCGAACAAGCCCATCTGGGCCAGGATGAACCGTAGTGATCTGACCAATGGGCCAGTGAGTCGGTGGATTGGCCTCGTTTTTCACGAGGCAAAGTTGTCCGAGTTGGATGTTCGGGTGGGTAGCGGTCCACTTAGTTCGCCCTTGCAGTGTGTGGAGGTATTCGGCCGACCACCGTTTCCAAAAATGATCCCTCATTTGTTGGAGTTGCTGCCAGCGAGTGAGTCGATTTTGCGACTCCGCAGTCAGAGATGGCTCCGGGATGGCTATTAAGGGGGAGCCTACAAGAAAATGCCCCGGAGTTAAAAATTGAAAATTGTCCGGTTCGTCGCTTAAAGGAAAGAGTGGCCTCGAATTTAGGCAAGCCTCTATCTGGTGGAGGAGAGTAGTCATTTCCTCAAACGTCAGTGGAGTGTCGCCGATGACTCGCCGAAGATGAAACTTCATAGAATTGACGGCGGACTCCCAGATCCCACCGAAGTGGGGAGCGGCCGGTGGATTGAACAGCCAGGTAGTACCCAGATCGGCCAGTAGAGGCGCTAATTTGCCCCATTCGTCGTTTGCGTCGGAGAACCAGCGTCTCAACTCCTTGTCCGCTCCGACGAAATTTGTCCCACAATCGCTGCGTATGGAGGCGCAATTTCCTCGTCGGGAGACGAACCGCCGGTAAGCTGCTAGAAAAGCGGCTGTCGTATAATCCGATACAAGTTCCAAGTGTATCGCGCGTGTGGACAAACAAATGAAGACTGCGACGTAGGACTTTCGAGTCCGGTATCCCCGTCCGGGAGACGTTTTAGTGAAAAAGGGACCGGCATAGTCGACACCAGTGTTTAGAAACGGTCTTGCAGGGGTCACGCGAGGCGAGGAGAGATTCCCCATTTGTTGTTGGGAAGCCTTAGCGCGCCATCGCCAACACGTGACGCAAGAGTGTATATAGTGCCGAACAGCGCGTCGACCTCCTATAATCCAGTATTCTTGTCGAAGCGTGCTCAAGGTTAGTTGTGTACCTCCATGGAGAACTCGTTCATGGCAATCGCGAATGATTAAAACGGTGAAATTTCCCTTTTCAGGCAAAATAATCGGGTGCTTTTTAGTCGAAATACAGAAGGGAATGCTTTAAACGGCCACCGACCCTCAGGACGTTCCGATCGTCCAAGAAAGGAACGAGACGAGAAAGGGGCCCCCGGGAGATTGAAGCGGCCTTTTCTAGTCTCGAGATTTCCGTGATAAACGCGCCGCGCTGCGCAACTCTGGCCAAGGCAAGTTTAGCATCCTCTATTTCGGAAGGTTGAACATAGTTGATTTGAAAAGGGGGCGTGGGCTTGCGTTGCAGCTTAGACATATAACGCAGGCACCACGCGGTTACGCGAGTTACTTTCTTAAGCGAGGAATATCTCGTCAAGAGGTCCCACAAGGGGGGGCTCTCGGCTATCGTACTCGTATGAACAATAGTTTTCGAGCGCCTTTCTTCCGCCGTGCCGAGCTCGACAGTGCAATTCGACTCGCAGTTGTACGTAGAATTTCGTAAAAATGATGGTCCTTGCCACCATAGTTGATAGTTAACGAGCGTAGCCCCGTTTATACCGCGCGACGCGCAGTCGGCTGGGTTTTCCTTCGTTCGAACGTGATGCCACTTAGCACTCGGCAATGAAGTTTGGATCTCGGAAACGCGGTTGGCGACAAACGTCTTCCACTGGAAGGGTTGCCCCTGTAACCAACTCAGAACTACTGTCGAGTCCGACCAGAGATGCACGTCACAGCGTGGTAAATGCAAGACTTTAGTAACGCGTATCATTAACCGAGTGAGAAGCGTAGCCGCGCACAATTCGAGTCGAGGCAAGGAATTTTGCTTCAAAGGAGTCACTCTCGTTTTAGCGGCAACCAGATTAACCTGTGGGTGTGACTGATCGAACGAAGAACGTATATAGATTACGGCGGCGTAAGCCTTTTCCGACGCGTCCGCAAACCCGTGTAATTCATAAAAACCAGTTTCCGGCTTCACGAGAAGCCATCGAGGTATCCTCAAGGAGGAGAGTGCTCCTAATCCAGCATAGTAGTGCTCCCAGATTTCGACGAGGGAGGTAGGGAGCGGTTCATCCCATTCCAGTTTTAGGAGCCATAGCGATTGAACGAATATTCTTGCAACAATGACTACCGGCGCGAGCAATCCTAAAGGATCGTACAGACTTGCAGTTTCTCGAAAGACTGTTCGTTTTGTAAGCGCTTCGTCTTGGATTTTCGATGAGACGGTAAAAACAAAGCAGTCTGAACTGGTCTGCCACTTCATACCCAATAAAGAGAAGGTTTCCTCAAAATTACAAGAAAGTTCAGGAGTAGAAGCTATGTAATCGTGCGGCAGACTTTCGAGAAGCTCGGGCCGGTTCGAAGTCCACTTTCTTAGGTTGAACCCGCCCGCCTTGAGTAAGGAAATCAACTCACTCTGTAATTGGAGCGCGATCGGCAAGGTTCCAGCTCCCGAGATCACATCGTCCATATAGACGTCGTCATGCAAACACGGTGCGGCTAAGGGGTAACGCTCCCGTTCATCCGCGCTTAATTGTTTAAGCGTACGCATCGCTAGATAGGGGGCACACGCCATCCCGTAGGTCACCGTGAGTAGACGATATTCCAGTACTGGTTCCAACGGATTCTTCCGCCAAAGAATGCGTTGGACGTCGCAATCGTCATTATGGACGCGTATTTGGCGGTACATTTTTTCAATGTCCGCCGAGAATACAATGGGGTGGAGCCGCCAGCGCGTTAGAATATCGAAGATCTCGGGCAGTAAATTAGGACCCGTATGGACTAGATCATTTAACGAGATACCAGACGTCGTTTTGCACGACGCGTTAAAAACTACTCTAAGTTTAGTAGTAGTGCTAGACGAACGAATTACCCCATGATGCGGTAAATAATAAACGTTAGTAGTTTCGCGCGAATCTCCCGCGGCCAGAGTCATATGGTCGAGTGTCTCATACTCTTCCATGAATTGGCGATACGCCATTTCGAACACCGAAGACTTGAGGAATCTCCTTTCAAGCTTTCTTAAGAGAACCTCGGAAGTATGACGAGAAAGACCGAGCTCCCGAGTAGTACCAGAAAACGGTATCCTTACGATATACCTGTCACTGCCCTCGCGAGAATGCGTCTGAACGAAATAATCTTCGCAAGCCTTCTCCTCAGCGGTTAAAGTAGAAAGTGGTGCCGATACCTCTTCTTGCTTCCAGAAATTTTGCAAGATCTCCGAAATATCGACATCAGTAGAGCACTGAAGAGTGACAGCGGTTTTTTGCGAGAAGTTATCCAGATCGTCGACCCGGCCAGTAAGAATCCAACCCAGAATGGTAGCTTGGGCTACCGGTGTGCGAGGAGGGCCGCACCGTAACCCTTCGCGTATTATTTGAGAATAGACTTCAGCGCCTAGAAGAATATCCACTTTTCTAGAGGAAGCGAATTCGGGGTCAGCGAGTTCAAGATCGGTCAGATGTGACCAGGAAGTGGAAACCGGAACCGGACTCGGTCGATAAGTGGAGAGCCGTGGAAGCACCAGGGCTTGTGTCAAGATTTTGACCGAATCGCGATAACGATGTGAGATTCTTATATTGACCGAACCCCTCGAGTATGTTTTATTTTTAGCGACTCCTATAACTGGAATTTCAGTGGGTGACCTTGGGAGTCTTAATAATTGAGCGATACTCTCACCGACCAAGGACACCTCGGAACAAGGATCGATCAACGCTCGAACAGTCACCTCCTCCCCAGTATTGGACGCCACCCTGACCAATGCAGTAGCGAGAAGTACAGAAGCGCCAGGCGGTTGCACCTGTGCGCAATGAGTCGTTGCAGTGGTCGAGCTCGGCGACAGAGAAGTGCTCTTTCCAGACAGTGCGGGCTGCTCAGTTACCTGCGAAATTGTTCCAGAAGAGGAAGGTTGTTCGATTGGAATGTGAATAGTGGTATGATGCTTACCCAGGCAAAGTTGGCAGCGCTTATTAGATTTACATTCACGAGAGGAATGCGCGGCCAAACAGTTAAAATATAAATGCTTTTCTATTACCCGATTCTTTCTCTCCAGGGGGGTCATGGCCTTGTACCTCGGACAGTAAAGTATAAAATGATCGCCTTGACACAGAGCACACTTTAGAGTCCCGTTGGCGCTCTTGGTTACACAGTGCGTCTTGGGCCGACGCGGGGCTCCGCTGGAAGCTGCAGGCTGTTTTCGGCCACCTCCATGATGGCCAGACGACTCAGCTCGATTTTGGTCAGCTGATCCGTAGGGGCTGCCTCCGGACGCCACGAGAGCTCTCACCTGAGAGCTGAGAAATGTTTTCATCTGCTCGAAAGTGGGATGCTCCAGCGTTGCTCCAATGGACGTCTCCCAGGCCATCCTCGTTGTCGGGTCCAATCGTTCAGCCGTAAGCACCACCAAGAAGGCGCTCCAGTGTTCTACCGGGAGCTTCAGCGTGGCTAAAGCTTCTACTGCATCTCGGGTTCCATGCAGCAAATCCTTGAGTTGCTGAGCGGATTCTGTCGTCATCGACGGCAACGACAGAAGAGTCTTCACATGTGCGTGAATGAGGAGACGTGGGACGTCATATTGTTCCAGTATAGCCGCCCACGCTCGCTTGAAGTTGTCCGCGGTGACCGTGACGTTTTGAATTAGTCGAGCGGCCTCTCCAGTTAAGCTAGTTTTTAAGTAATGAAGTTTATCCACGTCCGTAAGAGACGAGTTTTTCATTACCAAAGAGCGAAATAGATCACGAAAACTTGGCCAGCTCTGATAATCCCCAGAGAATGAAGGTAGTGCGATCTTTTGCAAGGTCCTGCTATGTGAGTCGGTTCCGGTTTGTACTGAGTCTTCCATTGGCTCAGGAAGATCGCCTTGAAGATCCAACAGGTTAGCTTTCTGCTGCAAGTAGGCTTCTTCGCACAAGTCCATTTGATCATCCTTGAAATAGGGTTTCTCCGCGTGTTCTTCCTTGAAAAGAGCGCACATTTTGGAGTTGTTTTGGAAAAACGTAGCCCAGTAATTTTCCAAAAGCTCCAACCGAGCGATTATTACGCCCTTTGTTATTTTACTAGCGCCTAGCTTCTTCATATTCTCAGTTAACCTTGAAATCCGTTTGTACAAGTATTTCTGTTCTGAGGTGTAAGTATCCATAGTGTTTCAGAGTCAAGATCGTTAGGTCGAAGAAAAACTGTCCCAACCGGCACTGTTTACTCTTTAGAATGACCTCGAGATTGTTCCAGCCCGTTTGATGCCTCGTTGACTCTAATTAATCACCAGAGTCTTTTGTCCAAGAAGAGTGAATTTTAACTCACCACACATCCGGCTCGAAGGACCATAATGTTTGATTCCAGAATTCGAGATTAATTCCTTAGCGTATTTAGATTTAAGTAGGTATAAGGTAGACTTAGGATTTTTAGGATTAACTAGGATTAAGTAGGCGTAAGTAAGATTAAGTAGTTGTAATTTGGAGTTCAGTTTAAAAAGAGAGTCTCCAGTTATAGTATAAGTGCGGATTAATAAACTTATCCCACGAGAATGGTGAAAAACCCAAGAAGTGTTTGAAATGTGGTAAACGAATCCGTTTTCGAGTTTCTCTGCGTCTCTCTCTCTCTCGCTTTGATGGAGCAGTACAGTAATTACGAGTTTCACGCAGGTGACTTTTGAACCGACTAACGAGAGCGCGGTTCTCGCGAAGAACCGCGACGATCAGTTAAGAGTGGGGAGTGAGAAGCACATGAGCATCGCATGACACGCTAGATGGAGACACGGTGATTAAAATCTTACAGCTAGATAATAAAACTATTTACAGTATGTACACGAAACAATGGTATTGAATAATTTCCAATTATCTACGTCGCGAAAATCGAGAGTGACATTATCTGCAAGACAGAAAAATAGGGTTATGCGCGAAGTGCGAATTTTTAGTGTCTTGTTTCGTAAATAATAATTTAACACATGTTTTCTTATAAATGTTAATGTTCGCAGGAGCATGCATGATCGCCTGGGCTGTGTGCTGTGCGGAGATGGAGCTGAAGTAAGTATCGCATGTATCCTGTTTATTCATACGTTACGTTTAATTTTATACTAATGTTCTATTTGTTTTCAGCGCTAACACAATACGGAATATGGTGATTCTGCAGAAAAATGAAGTCGAAAATATAGGAAATTTTCTGATATCGCACCTAATATGTACCACTGGTTACGGGACGTATTGTATATGGATTTATAAATGTAAATATTGAATGTTCTTCGTTGAATTTATATGCGCTACTTATATTATTCTGTAACGATTTTAAAGAATAAATAAATATTTTTGGAAATAAGTAGAATTAATTATTTAATGAACTGCAGAATCTGCTGGCAGGTTATATAGGGGTAGGGATACACCTACAGCAATAACGCTACATTTGTGTTGGTGCGTAGGGACGGCCGTGTGACGTCACGGGTAGGGAATTGTTTGCCAATTCTGACCCTCAGATGGCGCTGTTAGACGTGTCAGGCGAACGGCAGGATCTGCTGCAAATCTGCTGCCCATCTGACGTCAGGTCCTGATGTCAGGCTCTGTACCTCAGAACGCATCCTAATGCGGACACAGATGACTACGGATCTGACGTCAGGCTCTGCGCCTCAGATCTGGTTATCCGGGATATATGTTACAGGCCTTTAGTTTAAAATGTACAAAATGAGAATGGATTTGCTGCTTGTGAACCGCAAATTGCCTGGCTGTTCGATTAATTCACCAGTAACGGAATTTTCATACATAATTGATTTGTAAATGAATTATTAACACAAATTGATATAATAAAAGATTTTTAATAAAGATATTGTATTACTCTATATGGTAAACATAATTACATTGACAGAATGTGTATGCTAGTAAATAGATAGTGCGATAATATTGATATCTTCGCTGATTCCTTTTCTACGTTCAGAAATTCAGTTTCGTACTTATAATGCATTTACTACCCGGCTTCGCTCGGAATTTAGATTATTAGTTTAGTTAGTTTAACTCTTAACTGCGAAAGGGAAAGACGTAGCGAGCTGAAAATATTTACATTCATCTGGATTAGCCAGACATAATCGGCTGAGGTACATGTTTTATCAGAATTTACTGTTCGAAAGTTTTTAGGCGACGGACAAACATGTATATAAACTTTCTGCTTTAAATATTAAGATATACTATATTTACTATGATTGCATACATATAAACTTATACATTATTCTTTGTCTTTCAAAGTGGTGGACCTTTTTTTATTTTCTACTAGCTGACCCATTACCCGGTTTCACCCGGGAATCCTTTATGATGTTTCCCACGTTTCTCTACATACTATTACTATATGAATATTACAAAACTCAGTATATTGAACGCTTATTGGAGCCAATAATTGAATCTCGGACGTATGTAAAGTATACTGAAAATTTCATTGAAATCCATCCAGTCGTTTAAGCGTGAAAGAGGGACAAACAAACAGACAACGTTTCACTTTTATATATAACAGTAGAGAAGTAGAGATTACATTTGCATATTTCGTTAACAATTGCAAAAACAAATGTTTTTCAACTTCTGTGTAATGTTTTTTCGAAGACATGCTAATGCTAATTTAACCTAACTACTTTTCAAACTTGCGATTTCTTTTCGCGGGGAAAAGGAGAAATCACTTGACCCCAAATGCAGGCGGATTTTGAAAACCATTCCTCATTGGGTACTACGCTAGTAACTTTCCGGAAATTGCCGAACATAATATAAGATTTGCTTAAGCAATTGCTTGGCTAAGCAAGCCTTAAGCACCATATTCTTGACTAAGCAAATCTTAAGTTCGGACTATGAATACATGACGTCTTAAGCTTAGCTAATTCGAATAAGGCCGACTTTGTCAAGAAATTTCTTTGTCAAGAAATTCTTAAGTACATGCTTGAGCAACGACTATGGCCGGTATTCATAGTCGCTACTTATTCTTAAGCAAATGCTTAAGCATTCGGCATCCTTTACTAGCTACTATATTAGTAGAGGATGTCGCATGCTTATGTTGCGTCTTTTAGCGGTGATTTTACAATAAGAACGCGGGTTGGCGCCTGTGGAGCGCTGAACCGCTCTGCTCGTCGGAGTGTGGGAAGTTCAAAATAAAATTAGACACAAGGAAACTATTTGTGAGTTAAATACTGAAATTTATTAAACTGTTCGGCAAGCTGGTTATCGACAGACTGACTGTAGCGTTTCAAAATCTCCTCCGAGGTCCTCGTCGAAGTCGTTGCTTAAATCCTCCTAGTCCTCCCATAGATCCTCGTAGTCCAATCAGGGTGCAGGATGCAACAGATCCAAGCGGTAGGCCGTCCTTCGGATGTCCGTACGCCCCCGCGGATCGGCGTCCATCTTTTCCTCCGTCTTCGGGTGGTGGTGGAAAACTCGGTGGAAGCGCGCTTTTCCGTTACACAGCGGGGTGCCCACGTGGGAAGAGAAAGTAGGCTCTACTCCGAGGATCGAGAAAACAACGCTTGAAGGAAATTTATGACTTCCTTAGCGTCGCCAACACTTCAGGAGTCAATCGACACTCCTAAAGACTAACAAAAGACAAGGACTTCTCAAAAGATTACGTGACTTTAGAAGAAACTCGCGATTCGTTTCGGGGTCTACTAATTGAGACTCTGCCTAAGATCTTTCCCACGCATGCTACCCGCATCGCGTATCCTTAACAATACTCCCCTTCATCGAACGCAAACGTCTGCTTTTAAATTTCGCTCGTAATTCACATATCAATTATATACATCCCCGTAACTACATTCACGTTATCAAGCAACACACCAGCGAGCATCGCAACACTTAAGCATTTGCTTAAGAATAAGTAGCGACTATGAATACCGGCCTTATGAATACCGGCCATACAGGGTGTCTTTCATGTACTTGGCGTCGAGACGCTACCGCGTCTCTAGATAATGCGTGAATTGAAACACAGCATTATACTGTCTTATAAGTAACAACAGGTGAAACGCAATCTATATAAATAATTATTGTGCTTTATAGTTGTTATTATTACATGATTATAGTGTTATTCTGAAGTAGAGGGATAATAGAGTTTAATAACTTAAAATGAATGTGCAGAAGAATCGAGCAACTGCAACGAGAGTGGCAGGTAAGAAAGTTTCAGGTACGGTTTGAGGTTAGAATACACAGCGTTTATTTGAATTCTCGTGAGGTTTTTTTAGTTTTACATTATAAATTCTATTATCAAACACTTTCAGTTTTACTGTATTTACTAAATTCAGAAGAAAATATATTAAGAATCATTTCTTAAACTTAAAACTTGTATATTTGGATTGTACTCGTCAAATACTATTAAAACGCACAAAAATGAATTTTTGATTTTGCAGCGAGAGGACAAGAAGTTCATTGGTGATGGCACACATTGGTGCAGGAATATTAACAGACTGTTAAAAGGTAAAGACTCCAGTATTACAGTTCAAGCGCATTTAGCGAACCAAGCTTGCAGCTACTACACCAAGAATTATAGAAAAAAGTAGATAAATAATTTTCATAGTTCTATGTTCTCCTATATTTCTTATATACAGTTCTATATTTTTACTTAATATGTTATATTTAACTAGATACAAGATAAATAAAAGGAATATTTTCCATAGAAAAATATGTGCCACTCACTAATCCTTACCTCTACTTGTATTTTTACAATTAAGTATATTATACAAAATTTAGGGTAAGAGATACATTTGTTGGTGTTATCAATTATTGTTAACAAAATAATGTCCAAGGATGCCAATAATAACTGAAAAGATGGGGAAGATTTAGATAAGAAACTTCAGGGGAATGTGAAATATTTAATTCAATTCAATTACTGCAAATTTAATTAAATACTTTTCTCTAACACTTGAATTTCATATCCAAATCTTCTTAACGTGTCAACAAATGTATTTCTTATTCTACATATTACAGTACGCAGATTCTGAGTGTATTTAATTTTTCCGGCATGAGTCGCCATATTGAATTTTAGTTCAAACAGAATCTTTCATAGCTTAGAGGGCGTGCAAATACTGATCCAAAAGTAGAGCACTAAAGCGAAACTTGCGGTGTTCGTATGGCTTAACAATTCTTTGTATTTTGGAAGGTAAATTACATAATCTTTGTAGGATATTACTTCAAAATAGTAAATATACTCTTTATAGAATTTTATTTGCAAGTTTATGTGATACAATAAAGTCAATAGTAACCTTAATATTTAAATATACAACAAATTAACCTTAGGTTCAATAATTTATAGTGCGACTTATTCTCGTGTTATAATACGGCCTTCTAAATGAAATTTTACACTCGTAAAAATTTGTATATATGTAAGTTCTTTATATATGTGGTGTTATAAAAACAAAAAGATAATGCTCTCAAATAATAGGGAATGTTAAATTACATTATGGGAATAGTTGAGGTACTTACTAAATTTCAATAAATTTACAGAATTCACCTAAAGTTTATTTAATTGAAGTTCTGTCCATGTTTATTAATTACGATGTTTGATACATTATTTAATCTTCCTAGTATTGATCTAATTAAACTTGCACAATAATTTATATTTGTATCTGTCATTTTCATAAAACTTAATTGTGATATGATATGATTTAGATATCTTGCTATGCAGTTTCAAACTTTAATGTATAATGAGTATATTTTATGCATAAAATCGTTGTTAATAGTCTATAATGCGGTTGATGTGTATGATTGCAATATTCAATATAATTTTATTTGGATAATGAATAAGTATTGTTCGTAATTATTTTGTTTGTCAGTGATAAGTGAATTTTTGTTCAGAAAAGAATTTATCCAAATAACATAAAGGCTGAATAAATATTTATGGTGCACAAATGGGTAACTGAAATTAATAGCAAATTTGGTATGTCGCACTGACTCTGAGCTAGTGCGATGAAATGACTTGGATTGGTTGTTTCTGATAAAGAGGAAGATAGCTCTACAAGAATCTTATTCACTATAATAAAACTGTGTATTACAACCATTTTACACTTAGACAAAAGTATTGGTACACCCATGATTGTTTGTCATTATTAAGCTGCAATTAATTTAGGAAACAAACATTTCAAATAGTGAAGTTTGAGTTCAGCTTCATCATAAATGTAACATAAACAAAAAATTCTTCAATCTTCGTCACAGTTTCGTAGTTTTCATGTTTTTGGGTTCTCAATTATTATTGCATAGAAGATTGTAAAGTAATCGATCATATCTGTTTCAAACCTTTTAAAATCAAGTGCAGTTTTGAGCGATTACAATTATTTTACCAGTGAAAATAAAAAATACAAAGCGTGTCATTAAAATATATAATCTAAAATCATGTTTTACATATTAGTAATAATAATACAAAATAAATTTTTAAACGAAGTATATTGTTTTTAGAAGTCTGTTGATTTGGAAGCATTGTGATAGTTTTGAATTCCTTAAACATAGATAAATAATGTGAACAATTTTCTTCATCAACTCGTAATGTTTTCTGTATTTAAAATACTAATTCGTATTAAAATACGTATTCTAACTTTGAACCCTAGAATATTTCTATTCTAGGTAGGAATATTAAGAAAATGTTACGAAAATTTTTTTCTGAAGAAATAGGGAACGCAAGGCTAACGGTTAACAGGCAAATAAGATCAAATCATTTTTGTTACCTATTGTTGTATGAATAATATGTTGCACCATCCATTCAATTTCAAAATATAGTGCATATAAATATTTTGGCTGTGTGCTTTTCATATGAATGGATTCCCATGGATTCGCTGTATGATGTGCCAAAGATGTACATATTATACTTGCAGTAGACCCAGTACATTGTAAGTGGTCATATTTTTTAAATACATTTTTATCTTTTTATTTGATTTGATGCCTTTATACATTTTCTCTTATTAACGACAAAAATATTATATTACTGGTATATATTTTTAATCAGCAAAAATACATAATTGCCAATATACCCTTGTGTTCATATGATTTTCATTATATTTATTCTACCTTTAACTTAAATATCTAATGTGTTCATATTCACTGTATTTTGAAGATAAATGGATGATAGATTGCCAAGTTAAAAAGCAATTTTTCACTTTTTTGTTTCATGGTAGTATACCAAGGACTTTGTACCAAGCATAAATTTATTGCAACAGAAAACAGGAACTCTTAAGACTGAGTGACACTGTACTGTAGACATGAGGACTTCCATACAGGTTCATTCCGTGGACTCTATAGAGAGTCACTAGTTGTACCATTACCTTTTGACTGACACTTTACACCTGTTTAAGGATGTATCGGACGTACAATATTAGACAAAAGTATATGAAATTTGAAATACTTGAATATCTACGTCTTACGCATAGTAAATCTAGATGTAAGAAACTCAAAGGACAGTTGGACTCTTATTTTTACTTCTAGAAAGGTATTCTTCACTTTACAAATGCATTTTCAAGCATCATTTGCTAAACTTTTGGCAGTGAAAATGCCCTGAATTCACAATTTTCTTAAGTTATAATTTATTTCTTTAAAATGGTGTAGTGAAAACAATTGAAACTCAGCAGATATTTTCATTTACCCATATACTAAATGTAAAAAAAATTGAAAACATTGGTACCATTTCTTTAACATTTTTTCAGCTGTTTTATCTGTCAAGATCGTCTCTTTCCATAAGAGTACATGTAAAATCAGTGAAAATTAAAATCATTATAACTCAGCAACCGTTTAGTGAATTCGTTTAAAATTTTTGGAGCACATCAAGAAGATTAGAAAGAACAATCTTACAAATTTTCATTAACTTGGTAGGGTAGACCGGGGGCGATTGTAACACGTTAAATATCTCAAAATATATGATAGATATTAAGACAAAATTTGGATATATGATGAAGAATGACATTTGGAATACACACATCCATGTCCTAACAGTATAGATACACAATAGACATGTATTGTGCAGAAAATAACTTTTCGATACCCCAAAGTAACTTCTTCTTACTGATTTAAAATTGTAATGTAAATACTCCTTTGGCAAGTACGTGTTTTTTCTTCTTTTTTTAATATTTAATCTAATACTTTTACCTGTCTCGTTAATCAAAATTTATAATTTAAGTTCAAAAGCCTGGTCGGGGGCGATTGTAACATTGGCAGTCGGGATCGGTTGTACCGCGACTGAACCGAATAGTGACAAAGAAGATTAATAATATTGTCTTGTTTGCATGGAATCATATAGCACAGCATAAGCAAACGAATGAAAAATGGGTACAATGTACTGAATGTAAGGATTGAACACATGAAGAAAGCACCAGCCAAAACGTTTTCTATTTCTGCCACAATTTTGATACCGCATAAGTGATTATAAAGTTTACCTTTTTTCATTTATTATTATAATTAAAATGAACGAATATTTTAATTTTGTGAAGTTAAATTAGTGCTACTATCCACTCCATGCAGTGTTGCAACCGATCCGGAGTCAGGGATGGTTCTAACACTTTCTCCACTTCTCATTTTTTATTAATAACCTGCATATTACTTGACATGCAGCGAAACTGTTGTATCTCAATAATGTCAGAGAAGTAAGTAACATTTTCGTATAAGAACTTTTGTTCTAACTGTGATAGTTCTTGCGTAATCGTATTCCAAAGTCAAAGTGTTACTATCGCCCCTGGTCTACCCTACCATTTTGAAGATAGGTCCAATACATCCTTAAGCTGATGTCACTAAATAATTTGGTTACATTAAAATTACTGACAATGTTTTCAACAATGCTATTTTATTAGCACTGGATTTTGACCAACGATATGTACCAACATAAACATTCACTGATACTGATTTGTACACATCATCGATAATGTAGAATGATAAATATACTTCCTTATCCTTATACATACATATATTATCAATGATACATAGGAGACAAACAATCTGTATGTAACTTAAAGTCAGTGTCAACGAATATTTGTGTATTGGTTAATGTTGTTATTGGTTAAAGCATGTATTGATGAAAGCATTGTTGGTGATTTCAGAGGCCAGAGACTTACAATTTTTTTCAAGACCTTCAAAAAAGTTCACAGCTAGGCTGCTGCCATAAATCTTGAAATGTTGAGAGTCCTACTGTACATATATACACTAGTATCAAAAAATTTGAGATAAGTTTGTTTTGGGATACAATGATTTGCCAAAGCTGATGGAAACTCGCTTCATACATGTTTCCGGCGATTTGTATGCCGGGTTACATGTAGTTTAAGGGATCATGTCTACCTGCAAGGTCTGAAAATACATGTACTTTTAGGATTTTTTCTTTTTTAAATGGTTATGTAATGTGTATTCGAAAGTATATATATTAATGTTCTTTTAGTAGTTTTTGCAATGCAATATGTAAATGAATAATGGGATTATGGGCGATCTCCCGGCAGCATTTTTTTTATAAGCACCAGTGCGGTTACCAGTGTATCTTCGATATGGTTCATCTGAAATAAAAAATTCGACCAAATTTAGTTAGTATATTAGATTATCTAAGTAGTGCCCGATCGTTCATTACACCGAAAAATTAATTTGCTATAAAATGGCGGCTGTTCATAGCAAAAGTATCGATTTTCCCCATAGAATCGCTTTCATTTTTTAACTATAAAATAAAAACTACACAACGAAATTAAAAAAACCACGGTCAGGCACTGGATAATCTAATATACTAACTAAATTTAGTCGAATTTTTTATTTCAGATGAACCAGGTCGAAACTACAGTGGTCATCGTAAAGTGCTTAAAAAAACGCTGCCGGGAGATCGCCCATAATTTTTTTATTTATTTATATATTGCATTACAAAGAAACTACAAGAATTTTAAAATATATACTTTCGAATACATAACCGTTTATTTAAAAAAGTCTTCAAGTCCCCCCCCCCCCCCAAAATCCCGAAAATACATATGGCATAAGCACGACTTAACCATCCCTTAAGGGCAACGGCTAATATTATTAGAAAGAACTTTCATTCGTTATTCAATTTGTTTCCTCTTATTCATTTTTAATTTATTATCAAGCATATCACGACACTTAATTGCCGGACACAAGTTTTCAGGGATGCCAGTTGTAGGGACAACAGGAACGAGTTATGACGTAGCAGGGAGTAGTAGAAGGGGAATCCTCGCATATTGTGTGCGCTAGGGTGGCTCTTATTTACTCTTGGTAAAATTTGTTTTCAAGATTTTCTTCGGGGCACCCTCCAGAATAGTTCCAAATAATTAAAAAAAAATCTGTGTAAAGTTTGAGTCCGATCGGATAACGGGAAAAGGTGCTCCTGGGCCCTTGAACATTTAAATAATTATTTAACAGCTCTAAATGTTTGAGAATTTTTTTTAAGTTTTTCGGACTTTTTTCGAAAACCGTTTGTCGCACGGGAAAAAGTAATAGAACATAAAAGATGCTCCTTGTCCGGATCTACAACTTTTGTTTGACATATTTTTAATGTAATCAATAACTTGGAGGATATTATATAAAATCGACTTTTCAGTTGTTAAATAATTATTTAAATGTTCAAAGGCCTAGGGGCACCTTTTTCCGTTATCCGATCAGGCTAAAACTTTACACAGATTTTTTTGTAATTATTTGGAACTATTCTGGAGGGTGCCCCGAAGAAAATTCAAAAGTCGAAAATAAGAACAACCCTAGTCGATTTAGTTGCGACATACGGCGGGGGGAGCATACGGCACGTACCGGGGTCCCGAGCGTCACTCGGGCCATGCAGCCAGTGAGTGTACAAACATTCGGAGAGCGGGAGTTCCCCCAGAGCTGATCATGCCGCCCGGTATGACCGCATCTCTTTCCCCTGCGCTGCCACGGTGTTAGAGAGCCTCCCTTCAACGGCCGGGGCCGAGCGGAAAGGGACCTGGTCCAGGGGACCACACCCTCTACCCTGCACGGCCTGGGCAGACGGGCCTCCCCCCCAGGGGAGAGGGAATGGCTATGGGTGGCCGCCTCCTCATGGTACGCATTAACCCTCCAGGATTCTACCCCGTTTCTCGGGTACGCGTCCGCTTTTTATAGGCCCGGGCCAGCTTGCGGACGGACCGTACTCGCGGGGGTGACCATCAACAAGGGTGGGCGATCCCTACCTAAGACGCACGCATAGGTGCGCCGGGGTCATTATGCGTTGCGCAAGCCACTCTCTCCGGCCTTGACGGTACCAGCCCGTCGCTAAATAGATTCGCGGTATATGGAGCCGTGTCTCGACGCCGTTCTACCAGATCTTCTATCAACCCTGTAAACTCGCTTTTACTCGTCATCCTGAACCCGGAGTAGCCAGGTCCCCTTCACGTCCCCGCTGGAAGCACCTTTAGACTACGCGGGCACGCGCATACCGTACCTCCAGCTTGCTAGGGTGACGGCTTGTTTACCCTCATAAGGCTAGCTATCCCATCCTCCTACTCCCCCTCTCTCCCCGTTGACTCAACGCCCTAGTACTCCCCCCCTCCCTTATTCCTGTTTCCTGAGACTTCCCACAGCTATCCTACACTGCAACACTGCCCAATTGTTTTCCCCCCGACCGCCCCCCCCCCCCCGACCTACACTCTTTAATCCTGAGGTTATAACATATTAAGACAGGGTTCCCCACGGCAAGAGGGCCCCAGGGACACACCACTCCCCCCCCCCCCACCCATTCCCAGATTAAATCAAGTCTTGATCAAACATTGCGAGATCTGATAGCGAGGCACGGTCTGGAAGGGGGGCGGTCACCACCCGTCCCTAGCGGCACTCCGCATTCCTAAAGAGATGTGTAAAGGCCGGTGCGCCGGTATCGCTTAAGTGCTTGGAGCACTGGAACCATTCTTGCTTTTTTACTCTTGGCACTGCTACCCTTCCGCGGTCCCGGATCGAACTTTCCAAGGCTCAGTCACCACTGGACCACGGTCGGAATAGCTGCCTCACCATTCTGCCCTCATTGGCTGTCTTTCTGTTGGAGATGTGAGGGGGGGCCCTGCCCCCCCCCCCCCCGGTGAACCACGCCGAGGGGCAATGGTCTCCTTCGAATCGCGGCTCCAGCCTCCTTCTCAGTCTACTTCCGAGTCACTGACCGAGAAGGGGCCAGCGTGAAGGTCCTTCCCTTCTGGCGGAGATGAGCCTTAGGTGTATTTCCATGGGTTCACCTCCTCCAGGAAACTCGCAATCTTGTCTATACACAGCCTGCTTACATCCTCTGCTCTAATAACTTCCATGCCAAGTATCCTTCTCCGGGTTTCCATTGTACGTGGACACTCGCACAGAACGTGCACAGAGTCCTTGCTAACCTCGCATAGCAAACACATTTCTGTTTCACTGGCCATAATCCTATGTAAGTGAGCATTCAGTGGTGCATGCCCGCTTAGAATGCCCACCACATTCCTTGCTTCGATTCTTTCCATTCCTATCAGTTTTCTGGCCCTGTCCCTTTTTGGTTCAGGGCCCATCAACAGCTTCGCCGTCGCACAGTCGGTCGTATCCTCCCACTTCCTTTTCCTGGCCTTATCCCTCCATTCTCTGATAACGGCCTTGAAGGCCACATCAGCTATCGGAGGGATCGTCTCGTCCATCCTGGGAGCCATGCTTGACCTTGCCCTAGCTAGTCGATCTGCCCTCTCATTACCCTCTGTCCCCTCGTGTCCTGGTACCCAGTATATAGTAATCTTGGCTCCTCTTCTCCCAAGCTCGTTCAATGCTATTCTGCATTCCAATGCCAGCTGAGACACATACATACTCCTACTCAGTGCTTTGATACCGGCCTGGCTATCCGTACATATCGCTACCCTACTATTATTTCGATTTCCTCTGGTCATTCCAGTGGATTCCCTACCGCCTACCGCTCTTCTCCGGTCTCTCTCTTCCTCCTCCTCGTCGAACTCTTTTTCAATGCTCCGAACGCACTCTAGGATGGCAACGATTTCCGCCTGGAACACCGTTGCATATCTGCCCAACCTCTTTGTTCCCCATTTCCTCGCATCGTTCTCTTACACCATCCTGATCCTGCCAGCCCGTCCTTCCTCTTTGATCCGTCTGTGTACCAGACCGAGTCATGACTGTTCCTGATCTTTGCCTCGTTCCAATCCTTCCTGTCGTCGATCGCCACTTGGAACTCCCTGTCGAACACATACTTCTTCACTATTAAGTCCCTAGGCATGGTCTTCATCCTATTCAGCTCTTCGCCTCCTTCCTCCTCCAATATCCAACTGTGACTCTTCTCATTACCTCCTGTCCATTGATCCCAACTCTGCAGTCTCAGCATCGTCCTCATTGCGAGCTCCTTCACTCTTACCTCCAGTGGTGGAAGGTCCGCTAGAATTTCCAGCGCCCTAGTTGGCGTGGACCTCATCACGCCGAAAATCCTTCTAAGCGCTGCGCCCTGGACTTTGTCCAATTCGGCCTTGTACGTAGCCATATTCGCTGCTCTCCATCAGATCCCTGCTCCAAAAGTCACCCGGGGGATTACTATCACTTCGTATACCCATTTCATCGTGACCGGTGTCAGTCCCCAGGTCGGCCCAACTGCCTTGCACATCATATTCAAATTGTTCTTGGCCCTGCGAGTCTGTTTGCGGACGTAATCTCCCCACGTTAGCGTCTCATTGATAGTGATCCCTAGGTAACTCACCTTCTTTGATAACTCCAGCCACCGACCTTGATATACGATCCCTCCGTATTCTGGTCTTCTGTTTTTGTTAGCTATCCGGATCAACTCCATTTTGCTCGGATTCACCGATAGACCATTATTCGCACACCATCCCTCCAGTGCATCCAGTGCCCTCTGCAGCGTTATCTCCACCACCCCTATATCTTTGTTCGAGGCCAAAGAACAACCCTAGTGTGCACAGTTGTATACGTATAGTATACGTATATCTACGGCTGCCAAGTCGGGACCAACAGGGGCGAGTTATGACGTATCGCGTCCCTACTTCTGGTAACCCTGCAAGTTTTTGGATACATGTTGCCGGCGATTTGTATCCTGGTTTACTCGAGCTTTTGACGTTGCGTCACAAATTTTTTACGTCACATTTTTGTTAATTATTGTGTGTGGATTAATACACAATCTTATATTCATATTTATATGTTTTGGTTATTGTTTATTCTTTAATCATTTATTTATCTACTAGTTTTTTTAGCCTGTCTTCGCCAGGCATTACTATTCTATATAATAAGACGCCTAAGATAACCACAATTTTGTTGGACACTCCCCTAGAAACAATTTTCGCTGCGAAATACAAAATTTTACAACTTTTGCGTACCAGAAGGATACCTGTCTAATTGGTCTCCTGAAGGGCATTTCGAGGGGCCTAAGTCACATACGTGTCCAGACTTACTGCCCGGCGACATCTGAGACCCTCCCCCCCCCCCCCTTAGAAACGAAATAATTCTCGATATTATTACAACTAATGTATGACAAAGACCCCGAATCAAAGAAATTTGTGGAGCATATTCACTCTTACAACAGCGCTTTGTCGTTTGCCTCCATGAGAGCCCAAATAAAGGGCGCATTTCGATTCTGCGTTGAGCGCGCGTTTGTATATCCACCACTTCTTGGAATCTTTTCGTCGAGAATGAGAGAACTCGTGAGCGAGCGAAAGAAGACGAAAGAATCGACACGAAGTTACCGTCGGCTACGAAAGAGAGAAAGCATGATACTTTGTCTCGCTTCGTCTTAGCTCGAGCTCGACCCGCGTGCGGGCCTACATACAATGCAGTAGCGGCTACTACATTGTACATAATACTTGTTTTAGGTCAAGGGTACTACCCATTATCGAATTTTCCAGGTTTTGGATTTTTTTACATCTTTGGGTGCCGAGGAAACTTCATGCCGAATTTGAACCTTGTAAATCATCGGGAAGTACGAAAAAAAGCCTCTGGAAATATTTTGCTAACAAACGAACATCCACCTTAAGCGTCTTATTATATAGGATTATCGATGTTTTTTGTATGCTCAGCGAAACAAAATATACAAAGGACCGACTAAAAAAACATTGCTTCAACTATAGTACACATATAAGAGAAAGTGCATTAAACATAAAACGAAACAAAGTTAAGTGTTAATGTAAGTTCAGATGTGGTAAAAGTTTAGCTGTTAGTGCTATTTATATATAATGTGTCTTAACATGCATTAAGGAAGGAAAAGGATAAAAATTTTATGCATTTTGACACTTGTAGTACATTCACAAGAGATGCAATGTTATGATAGGATACTTAAAGCAAATGTAAAAATGTCAACTTTTATATTATATAACAAAATGTTCCAAAAACATGCCAATGTTCCTTCAGTTGACGGTATCAGGTATCTATAATGTATATTTGAAATATGGAGTTTGGGATGTATTTACAAGCGATGTTCGGCAACTCGAAAATTCAAAAAGATTTCAAACTTTGAAGAAATGTAGTTCAAGTTAATAATGTAACCATGTTTTGTTCTGGCAATGAAACGGTCTTAGAGGTGAAAACACCCCCTTAAAGAAATTATTGGTTTCCATATTATTGTGAATATCTGCGAAACCGTAAAGTCTGTCGCGTATTTTGGCGAACCGCGGCGAAGCGATACGAATCGAAGAAATTCATAATAATTCATTGTTGCTGCGCAATTGTTTATAAACTTTTCTCTTCGTATAGTCGCGCTTCGCCAAAATGCGCGACGACCTTAAGATTTTGAAAAAAAATATTTCAAAGCTTTGTGGTTGTTGATATCCGGGGCTGGGGAGTGGTTAGCTCGAATTGTTTGACAAGGAGAGTGAACGAGATTGTAAACCGAGAGTGCGTGAAATAGCGCACTAGCTTGGTCGACGCAGCGAGACAGGCAAGAGTGTTAAGCCTGCGACCTGAGTCATCCACTACTGAATATTAAAGTTTTCATAATTCTCATTACACCTTAATTACAGTATTACCGATGGATTGTTAATGTCGAGGAAAATGAGTCCAAACACGAAGCAATCCGGACTATTCTTTATTATGTATACACGATTAGAATACAGTGGTCCCAGGATTAAGGGCACTTTCCGGTCAAATTGCGTGAAAACATATGTGATTTTTATGATTTTCTCTAGAAAAATTTATACAATGTAAAGGTCTAAAAGTTTTTTGCACTTTATTCTGCTACAAATGTAAAATATAAAAATAATTATTTCATTTTGCCAACTTCTGGTTCTGATATGCATCGCATGCTGCATCGTTGTAAAAAGAAAAGACCTGGACTATCGCCATGATAACTCAAAAGAGGATCATCCCAAATAAAAAAAAAACAAAGAAATTTCTTAATTACACATGTGTGGCTATCGCGCTACGCTCTCTCATTGTTAAGAAACAATTAGACGATGATTGCCATATTTTTAAATGATAAAGTTTCAAAAAATGTTTTTTTTTCGGTCACAATAGAGGGTAGCGCGAAAGCGAATGTAATTACGAATAGAATCCCGTTTGAATTTTTAGATTCGGTTAAGAATTGAATTTTTTACAGTGACGATTGTGAGCGAAAACGTGTTTCGAGTAAAACGTACTTAAAGTTTGACGCCGAGTGTGTTCGTCTAATGACGGGGACTTGCCCGTGAGCGCCCTATTTTCCATGTGTTTATTCGTTTAAAACAAAAATTGATTCTTTTTTAGTTCAATAAATGTATTATTAATTAGAAGAAAAATGACATTTCTATCTATTATACCTGCGTCACAATCCATCTTCAAAGAACACCTATTTTTAACTGCCTGTAAAATCTGTACTGTTAGGAATTTGGTTCCAAAATTTTACCTGGTTATTCTTGAGGTGTTGTGGGATGAAAATATGCAAAAAAATTATGTTTTTATGTTTGGACCGGAATGTGCACTTAAGCGAAAAGGACGCTTCTTGTGACTGACTTGGGACACACAATATGTACATTCATTAAAAATGGACCAAATTGTTTCGTGTTTGGACTCATTTTTATCGGAAAAACCTCAACAATCCATTGATAATACTTTCATCATTATTTATCAAAAACATGAACATTTTAGTTTTCCGTATGGGAAAACTTATTTGGCCCGCCCGTTTTATTGTACTCGTGTATCTGGCGCATGCGCATATGCGCAATGTGCTCGATTATTATTCAACTGAATTATTTCGTCGGTGAAAAATCATGGACAATGCTCCATTTGATAACACATTTTAGCCGATGGAAAAATTGATAGTATGCGTTAAACTTTAACATTTTGAGTGGCACAAGGTTTTAAAAAATCGCTTCTTTGGCCAACACTGTTAACTATTACATCTTCATGATAGTATTACTAATGAATGGGCGAGGTTATTCAGATGAAAATGAGTCCAAGTACAATCTTATAAAGGCTATTTTAAATTATACATACTTCAAATCAATTCCAAAATTCGTAAATCAATTACACATCATGTATGATTAAAAGTAGTCCGAGTGAGGTCGAGTTTATACTCATTTTCATTGGGAGAATCTCGCCAATCCACTGGTAAGAATTTCACGAAGATCTAATACAGAATATAGAAAATACAATTTTTATTATTAGATGACTCATCAGAGGCTCGACTCCCAAAAGTGCCAAACGAGTGATGGATCGTTGAGACGGCGAACTCCGAGATCTGTTTTTTCTCGAAGTAAACATTCGGGGTCTCTCAGACAATACTTTCGTGCGTGAAAACACGACGAAATCGTGCACAGAATGCACATTCCGGGACTTGAAAACACGATGACGCCACTCAAAACTGTTAATCGGACTCGCTCGTCGATTCATCTTCTGTTGGATACATTCTTTGAGAGCACTGCACAATGATAAATCAGATTCATATCTAGATGTATGTACATTTAATGTTTAGGATAATTAAAATTTTAAAATTTAATTTTTTCAAGAAAATGGGAGGTCACGGAAACGGCCATGGTCAATCGTTTGAAGTACCAAGTCCTGATATATATAAAATAGAAAATGTGCCAGAACTTAAACAGTTTCAAGAACAATTGGCTGCTCGGGGATTGAAGGATCCTTGGTTGAGGAATGAAGTTTGGCGGTTTACGCATCGTGAACCAGTTCGTTATAAACGAATACTGAAAGGACTTATCAGAGGTACCAGAATTGGAATTCCAGCATTTTTAATAACAATAGCCATAGAACAGTATCTTGGAATTGATTATGGACATGGACATAGTAGCCATAATGGAGGTCACGGCAACAACGACCATCATTAATAAGAAATTTAGAAAAGTTGATTACTCATGTAATAAGATACAATGATATTGTTATTATTGTGTACATTGTAGTTTAATAAATACATTGCAATTCGAAAGAACTAGGTTTTTGTAGTCATTAATCCTTACATGTACTTTTTGTTCAATAAACTGAATATATTTTAAGTATTACAAGTAGTACTGTCATGTCATAAATGTTTTATCTAACAATGCATTATTACTTAAATTCTTTTTTCGATTGTATTTAGTAATCATGGTTAGTAATGTTGATATCAATATTGTACTCGTAGTAGCCAATGTACAATCCTCATATAGTACTATCATAAAAGTAAATATTGATATTTCAAATGTTGTTAGCAACCATTCATTCCCATAAAATAGCACATGATTGAAAGAATGATTATTATCTGTAAATAACAAAAATGATACTATTTGAATGCGCTTAATTATTCTTGAAATTCTTGAAATTTTATGTTACCAATATAAAAAACTGAGTTTTCCTCAGTATGGGGAAATAGAATATTACATAATTTTTCAAAGAAATGTTGTTCTTTAATGACATAGTCCACATCTTTGAAACAGTGATCCACAAATTTACATAGAAATTGTGTCAATTTAAACCGAGTACTGACATTTTGTTCCCAGTTTGCAGTAGAAAAGTAATTCCTTTTGAGAAAATTATTTGATTTCTGAAGAAAGATAAACATAATATAGAATACATTTTTAATAATTTAAATAAACATTATACATACAGTTTTTGTGTGCTTTGATAATGTCGTGAAAACTGTTCTGAAAGTTTTTGTTAAAGATAATATAAATGTTTGTTGAGTTGTTCCTGGCACAAGACCTCTATGTGCGCATAGATTATTTTTTTCCTTCTCTATGTCACTCATCAACGTAAGCAAATCTGTATCTGCAAATCCATGTACTGATCTATTACAAAAAAATGGCAATACTTAGTTATAGATATTGCGTTTTTGTTACACTACTGTTATGTGTATTACCTTCCATGAATATAGAAACCATAATAATTAAATGGTAAAATAAATACACTGATATTTGTAACTGAACATAGATTTATAAATTCTTGCATTCTATTTGCGATGCACTGTTTGTAGAATGCAACGGATAACAACCACTGAATACAATATATTAAAACATATATTAAAGTACCGACTGTATAGTAGAGAATAAAATTGTAATTCTCTTCAGAAAATTTGAATGTTAATTCTTGTACTGCAAGAATCCAAGGGTATAGTTGTATAATCTATGTAAAATATACAATTTAATCTTTATTCTTAGTTTAATTTCTAATTTACCCTTTTATACAATTTAAATTTACCTGAAAAATGCCTAAGACAGCAAACAATTGTATCATTACATTTGTTTTTCGCTCTGTTTGAAGCTTTAGCCATTGATTAGCAATGAAATATGTTCTCCAAATACTAACATGCGAGTTATTAAAATTGTAATCTGCATTTATTTCTTGAACGGAACTGTTTGATATTGAATATATAGCTGAACAATTAGCTTCATATTTATTATCTGAAAAAGATTTCGAATAGCCCTTAGGACTATTATGTTTGTCCGATTCATGTAGCATTTTCTTTCGTTTTGCTGTTATTATTTCTGACGATGTTTGCAAAGACTTATATTGGTCCTTTAAAAGTTTTTTGGTATGTAATTTACTTAAACACATATCATCTGGAGCATTATATTTATATTGATTATATGCTGGTTTTGGTTGTTCCCAATCAACAAACAATATATTAGTATTCCAGTATTGACAAATAAATCCACATATTTCTACAAACTAAATGGGAATTTATTAATATTCATATAAATAAATGAATTATAATATATTTTTTACTTATTTCATAATCGTGTACTTACTTTAAAAAAAAATGCTATTGTAGTAAACATTTTAATAGTATTCTCATTAGGATCATCAAGGAGCGGAATATATGATATGGTTTGGCCTTTATAAAATATGAATAAATATATACACAAACTGATTAAAGTTAAAATAATCACATTTGCTATAGCGCCCATAGCATAAATAAAGAACCAGAGTAGTACAGCTATATTTGAAAGAGAGGTATGATGCTGTTTACTATAATTCCACGTTTTTGTTCCAGAAAAGATTAAAGCTAATCCTGAGAAAACTCCAATGATAATCTAGAAACGTATTTGTATACATTACAATTTATTAGTACAACAATGTCTTGATCATTTCTTATTATTTTTACCTTAAAATTAAAGTCAATATTGTTGTTTGTCAAAGTAAATTTAATTTTATAATCTAACATGACTTCTGCAGTTTTATCAAACTGTTCATGCGTTAGTTCATCATATTCAATAATCAATAAAGGTGGATGTATCGTGCCTTTATCCTCTGCGTTTTGAACATTAATGCTGCAGGGAATGTTTTAAAAAGTAACAAATTCATTCTTGATACATTAATTTGACATATTAAATTTGAAAAATTTTTGAAGAGAAATTAAAAAAAACTTACATAACAGTTAGAGATTTCATATAACGTAGTACAGATAATTTACTGGCTTTTTCAACCTTATTAGCTATGAAATCTGGTATTGTCTTAAAACCACTAATGTTATCAATCAGGAAAAATTTACGTACTAATTGCCAATGCGACATTTCACTGTTATTCTGGGAAGTAGTAAAAAATTGTATTTTGAATCAATAGATTTGTAAAATTGAATGTCCAATAGTATATTGCGATAGTGGATGTCAGATTCATGAATTAATAAAAATAGAAAAATAATTATTTGCACTGAACCATGCTAATGTTATTTCTCTAAACATTTTCTTACCTGATTAATATTTTTAATAAGTATAGGCAATGCATGCAGTAAATTTCTTTCGTTTTCCATATATGCTATATAAGGAGATATAAGTTCTACTTCTGCCCGCAATAAATCTTTGATCATAAGTTTACATTTCTTCTTGAAGTTTATACCATATCTGACATGTTCCAATAAATTACATGGCATATTAGCTGTACCAATTGATTTGAAATTGCCATGTAAAGAAAATGTAGCAATTGTAAAATTCAACATACTATCCTACAAAAAAGAACATAATTTCATCATATAATTATCTAAGCAAAGATTGAAACTATTAAGGAAATAACTTCTAATAATAATCATTATATATAGTGTGGCGGTAACAATGGTTTGAATGTGAAAGAGGTAATTCTTCGTGCAAAAAGAAATCGAATGTGTAGAATTAAATTTTTTTATACAAAGATTCGTATTTTAGAAAATTGACTCTGAAATTTCGAGTATACGTGCACTCAACAAAGAATCAATTTCGTATCTCTGTGTAAACCAGAATTTCTACTCAGTCTTAGACTTGCAAAAATTTGTAATCTCAGTGACAAAATTTTAAATTGTACTGTAAGCCTATGACCAAATAAGACTATTAACTATAACGGGCAAAAACATTTTTCTGATTCTTTTTTTAATAGAATGTAGGTATACCCAACATATTTTCAAAATCAATTTCCTCAAATCTAAAGCCTTGTATAAAAAAAATGTAATTCTATATTTCTAGATTCGTAAAACATATATATTACATACATTATTGTACTTCAGCAAACTGTACTTCTGTGTAATTTTTTTGCTGTTCAATATTGCTATGTTTTCACTTTTATTATAAAATAACCATGTCGATGGTACTTGCACTTGCGTAAATAGCGTGCAAGCAATCTTATTACTATAAAGACTCAATACACACATATTAGATAAATGTTGACATGCTAATATATCCTTTCCCTAATTAAAGAAATATCATTGTATTATCATTTTCTTTTACATTTTACACATTTACTCTTTTACTTACCTCACAGAAATATATTGCAGCCTCTAATTCATTTCTGAAATAATAACTATCTACATTTTGCTTTTCGAATTTTATTAAATACCTAATACTTGTATTTAATTGACCAGATAAGTAATGCTTATATAAACAGTAATCTTGTACCCATGTGTAATATTTTATTGTGTATATGTCATTTGTGTAATAATTATATTCCAAATTATTGCATGACAAGCATTTAGATCCATCTACAGATGGATAAGTATTATTGGTACAAGGCCAGCAGTGCATAGCATCTAATAATGCACCATTCCAGTCTCTATCTACTGTAAAATTAGAATAAAATAAGGAACAATAATTCAAATCATAATATAATTTAAGGACTTAATTCCCAACATATTAGTATAGAGCGTGTAATTATTTCCTTTATTTGTAATAATACAAAAAAAGTTCAGACACGATTTAGGTAGTTGAAATCAGTTAATATGTTGCAAGAAAATTTTGTTTTCAATGTTACTAGCACTAAAGAACATGAAAACAAACAATTAGAACTTGTACTACTGTCACTCCAGAAATGATTAACAGGGCATTACAATTTAATATTGGCTGTTTTACACCATGCATTGACATTGAGGGATAACATTTTGAACATTCATTATAAATCACCAGTGAACTTCAATTTTAAATTCCGACATTCCAAGCCATTTTAGGTTCTAGGTAATATGTTACTATTATATTATTATAATGATCAAATACTATCCAGAAAAAACATCTGTTATCTTATGGACTCTAAAAAAAATTGACATTGAACACCCTTTTAAACCTTTTAAATTATATATAAAAAATTTATTTGTATCATCACAACTAAAGGGAATCATTAGTGGCCTGTGAATAAGACACTTTGTATATTCTAAAGGAATTAGTTTTAAATAATTATATGTTGTTCTAGTACTCCAATTATTACTTTGTATCTCATTGATATTACAGTAACATATTTCATTGTTACAGGGAATACAATCTTTTCCATCCACGCTTACTGTTCTATTTGAGCCACAAAAAGTACACACAGGATGACCATTTTTTAAATCAGTTTGTTTACTAAATTTATTACATATGCATTTTAATCCTGTAAAAGAAATAATTCAGACATAAAATTATCTTATTATGTATAAAAAAATTTTTTATACTTACGATCGGAAGATGGTATCAGATTTTCATTGGTATCGCATTGACTACAAGTAAATGACACAGTATCGAAGTATTCATTATTTTTGCACCTTGATGGTTGAGAGAATTCAATAATTTCATTATTCGCAACAAATATTTGGTGATAGTTTAAATAAAAAACTACAAAGTAGGAAAGGACACCCTTCTGTATGATACAACTCATCTTCATGCTTATATTTGTTTACATTTTTCGTTACTATAGTTACCCATGATCACAATTTAATACAGCTGTGGGGATTCTAGCGGTGTTTGAATTCAGAATTAAAGCAAAACACGTCTGTTCTACTTGAGGACAAATTACATTCTCGTAAATACAGTACAATCTTTAATAACAGAATCTTAGAAACCAATAAATATTTACAATAAAAGAATAACTATATATAAAACATGATAACATTATAAACTCGCGCGCAAACCATTTACACGTGCGCACGGTGGGTATTCATGCAACACTTATAGAACCACACGATAGGCGGGCCGTCTTCAATGAGGCACGAGGTTATTTCGGGTGGATGATCGAATTGGATTTTCTTTTACTAGGACTGGAGAAAAGAGCTCGGAGATGGAGGACGGGTTTTAGGGTAGTAAATAGATAGTAAAATAAGTTTTAAAGTGGTTAAATAGGGAAATTAAGGGAAGCGGACAACGGAGAGAAAGAGGAGAAGGAGAATTAGGGGGGAAGAGAAGCAGCAACGGAAGGGAAAATCAGGAAAAGGTCGAAATAGGTTAAAAGGTAAGAATAACCTAAAAAGACCTGGAAACAGAAGACCGCCCTAGGGGCGTGGGAGAGTGGGTATGTAAGACAATAAAGAAAGAGAAGATGGAAAAAGGAAAAGGAGAACACATAGTAGGAACAAAAGAAGAGAAATCAAGGAAGAGGAAAAATGAAGAGGGGAGTAAAGGCAGAGAATGGAAGAAAGTAGATACAGAGGGTTATAAGGGAAACAACAGGTGGGAGATTTTGAATTCCTTAGACGAAGAAGCAGAAAGACATGGACGTGCAAGTAACTAAATTAGAAAGTAGGGAAGTGGAAAAGAGAGGAGTTATAAGCAAGGGAGAGGATATCATAAAAGAAGGAGAGGAGAAACTAGCTGATCAAAGGAAACGGCCAACAATACGTCGAGTGGAGTTAGTAGATAGCAAAGTAAACGTGCGGGAAGAAGCAGACAAAGGATTCAAAGTAACAAATAGGAAAAGGTACGAAGAAAAACAGGAAAGTAAAGGAGAAGATGAGAAAAGTAAATTCCAAGGAGAGAAGGAACAAAGGGTAGGAACGATGGATGAAAGAGGTGAGCAAAATAAAATATATATTAACGACAACGAGACACAAAACAACAGAGAAATAGAGACAGCTGGTGAGTTATATGAAAAAGAATTAGAAAGTGGAGAATACACAATTACAGTAACACTCAATAAGGAACAAATGACCACTAAGAAGAAAAATAACCTTATAAAAATTTATAGATTTGTACTGGAAACAGGAGTGAGAATAGAAGAGATCAGGATGGTGGGACATGGAAGAGCGGAGGTGACAGCGAGGAGCCGAGAGGGGGCGAATGAAATGATAATGAAGGGTCAGGGTCAAGGAATACCGTGCAAGGCGGAGATCCCGAGAAGGAAGAGGGTCAGGAAGGGGGTGATTCACGAGTGGGATGGATCACTAGAAGAGCTAAGAGAGCAGATAAAAGCAAAACAGGGAGCATTCTCGTTAGAGAGGTTAAGAAAGAGGAAGGTACAGGAGGGAAAAGTCACGTGGGAAGAGGGCAAGGCTATACTAATAACGATGCAGGGAGATTCTTTACCAACTAAATTGTTGATTGGATATGGCCATGTATGGCTTAGAATAGACCCATTCGTAGAATCGGTCAAACAATGTTACAAGTGCCTGAGATACGGGAACATACAAGTGGTGTGTAGAGTGAATGATAAAAGATGTTTCATATGCACAGAAAAGCAACACGGACACTGCACAGAGAGCCCCAGGTGCTTGAATTGTAAGGGAAAGTATATTAGCACATCCAGAGAGTGTCCGACATACCAGAAAGAAGCAGCCATTAAGAAAATAATGGCGTACAAAAATGTGTCCTATTATACAGCGCAGGAGACTTTGAGAAGAACAGAACCGGGAGAGTACAACCCAGACAGGGAGGAAGAACAACAAGAAGAAGGGACGCGAGGAAGAAATTTTCCAGCGTTGCAAAAAAAAAACAGAGGACAGAGTACTGGGAAAATCTGGAATACCCAATTGAGAGAGAAATAGGAAAGTACAGGGAAGCAGTGAAGAGAGGGAAACAATTAAAGCAAATGCCAGGAGAGGAGAAAAGAAGAGAAGAAGAAACCAGGAAAGGATACAGGGGAAGAGTATTTTATAACCATGAAGAAGGATTTAAAACTCAAATAGATGAAGAAAGTACGATGGTAAGGATAAAGGAGGGGGCACAAGATCAAGAGAGAGAAGATAGAAGATGGGGAGGACAGTCACAGACATAAATTCTAGTACGAAAATAGGATACTTTGCACCAAGAACACAGGAACGAGCATACGGAGCAGAAAGGAATCCGAGAGAAATAGAAAAACAGAAGACAAATTATAGAGACACAGAAAAGCAGAAGATTGATTCCAGAGAAGAAAGGAGAGGGAGTAAAGAACAAATGAAAAATCTAAAAGCAGCACCAACAGAAAAGGAACTAATAGAAGAATTAATAAACCCACTAAAGGAGAAGAATCTGGAAGATATAATGGAGAGGGAACTGATAAAAAGGAGGACAACGGAAATACACAGAACAGATCGAAAGGAAGTCTGGAATGGAAAGCAATACCAGACATACAATATGAACACAACAGGAAACATAAAGGACAAGATAAAGAGGAAGAGTGAAGTAAACAAATGGAAGCAAGAAGTTAAGGAATAAGAGGAGAGGAAAAAAGGAAAAAAGGAAGAAAATGCCACGGCAGTAAGGGAAAAGGAAATAGAGAATGATAAAGGAAAAGGAAGGATTAACCAGATTGCAGATAAGGAAGGGCAAAATAAAGAAGTGAAGGAAAAAAGAAACAGCTGGATATAAGAAGGATAGAAAAGCGAGAGACGGGAGAGAAGAGAACAGAGAATGGAGAAATGAGAGGGGAAAGGAAGGAAGAAGAAGAAGGAGATAATAATAATGGGCTAGAGATGAACAAGGAAGATGTAGAAATGGCGGAAGAATCAGGATGGTCAACGGCATCACTAGGAGAAGAGGACTATGAAGTAGAATATTTGGACGAAGTAGAAGATCAAGCACAGGGTTTAGAACAAGAACAGAAATCAGAACAAGTACCTATAATACAACTGGACGAACATAAGAACAGTAAACGGCAATAAAAAACAAATACTACAGTATTTATATTACTTCAACAAATGACGCAACGACAACTACAGCTACAATCACATCCACAGAGGCTACAAGGAACAGTACAGGGAGCTACGCGGTCAACAAGAGAAGGATGTAAAATAGCGGTGTGGAACGCTAGAAGCCTGAGAAATAAGACGACGGAATTAAAAAATATAATCTGGGAATATGACATAATAGGAATCACGGAAACATGGTTCACAAGATCGGATAAGCTGAAATTACAGGGATATAATGTTTATAGGAAGGATAGGGAAAACAAAAAAAGGAGGAGGGTTATGTTTCATAGTAAAGAATGACATAATGGCAGAAAGAAGGGAGAACATACAGTGGATAAAGGTCAAGACAGAAATACTGGCGATTACAATTGAGGCTGAGGGCAAAGAAATAGACATTGTCCTGGCGTACAGACCATCAAATAAACCACTAAATAAAGGAGAGTGGAACAAACTTTTTGAGAACAGGAGACAAGATAGGGAGACTGTGATAATGGGAGACTTCAATGCACATAGCAAAGAATGGAACTGCCATAAAGAGGATAGGGACGGCATGACGTTGACAGAAATCGTACAAGAACAAGACATGTTCGTTATAAATACTAAAACCAATTCTAGAACCGGATCGGGAGCATATAACATATCAAATATAGATCTAATCATAGCAACATATGAAATATACAAGGACTTGGAAGTGAGTGAGGAAGGGGAAACCTTGGGCTCCGAGCACCAGGTAATAAGCGTGGAGATTTTCAAGAAACCGGTAAGAATAGAAAGAAACAGGTACACCACTAGAATATACAAAAATGGCAAGGTCAACTGGACAGATTTTAAATTATACCAAATACGTGAATATGAACAAACAAGGAAAAGAATGGGAGAAGAAAGCGAAGTAGAAGACAAATACAAGGTATTTATAGAGGATATTACGGAAGCTTTGCGACATGCGACGAGGGGAGAGATGAGAAACGCAAGAAGGGAAAAAAGAGGAAAAGGGATGACAGGAGAGGGAGCAAAAAGGAGGGACATGAGAGGGGAAGGTAATGAGGGAGAGGGAGAAAGAAGGAAAACAACAAAAAATAGAAAACAATTCCCATGGTGGGATGAAGAATGTGAAAGAGCAAAGGAGGAGAGAAGGGGAGCTACCAACAACTTCGTAAAAAACACAACAACACAAAACTGGAAAATACTCAAAGAAAAAATGAAAGAAATGAAGGATATGATAAGGGAAAAGAAGGGTAAGGCTTGGGACGATATGGCAAAACAGGTAAATCACCAAACAAACGGGAAAGAAATATGGGGTAAGATAAAGAGGCTACAAAACGGCTTTCTATCGGAGGCAAAGGGGGTCACAAACATCAGGGAAAGAAGAGAACTGGAGGAGGCAGAAATAAGGAAGATACTACAAGATCCAAACAAAATAAACCTGCCGGATGGTCTAAGGGAGGAGGAGATGGAAACAAACTTGAATGTGGAGGAAGAGAAAATTACCATGAGGGAAGTAGAGACAGCAATAAACAAGGCCAACACAAAATCTGCTCCGGGAGAAGACGGATTGGACTATGAAGTATACAAAAACTTATCAGAAGAGTATAAAGAGATATTAAGAGATCTACTAGAAGAAATATGGAAGACCCAGAAAATACCAGGACAATGGAAAAGGGCAATAATCATCTTTATAGACACAAACCAAACAAGAAAGCAGTCAGACCAATTTCATTGACAGACTGCTTGGGCAAAATAGTGGAGAGAATAATAAATAACAGATTGATGAGGTGGGCGGAAAGAAATAATATCATGGATCAAAATCAAAATGGGTTCAGAAGAGGGAGATCAACGATTGACAACCTGGCTATACTAACGTCAGACATAAGAATAGGATGGGAACAAAGTAAAGAAACTCTAGCAGCCTTCTTAGATGTAAGATCGCCGTACGATAACGTAAACCATGAGGTTCTGATTAATATATTAAAACAAAAGGGCTGTCCACGAAATATCAGAAAATACATAGAGGAATGGATCAAGGATAGAGAAGTTAAGTGTATAAGAGTATACGATCCACCGATAAAGGGAAGACAGAAAAAAGGATTACCCCAAGGAGCGATAATAAGCCCAATACTATATAACATATATACAGCGGACATAACACAAAACGTAAACAGACAAAATGTTGAAATATTACAATACGCAGACGATATAGCCATATACACGACCAGCAATGCAGGACCTCGAAACAAAGAGGTCATGGAGAAGGCTATAGATATAATAGTTGACAATTTAAGGAAAATAGGATTAGATATAGCAGAAGAAAAGACAAATGTGATAAATTTTACTAGAAGGAAGCGGACGGGATACAGGGGTAAAATAACTCTGAGGATCAAAGATTGTAATAAAGAAGAAGAACATGTGAACTTCTTGGGGGTGGCACTGGACAGAAAACTAAAGTTTGACAAGCAGGCAACCAGAATAACAGAAAAGGCCAAGAAAAGAAACACGATGCTGAGATATATAGGACACATCAAGAAGGGTGCACACCCATATACCATGATCATACTATATAAAGCTTTAGTAAGATCGGTTCTGGAGTACGTGATCCAAATCACATACCCAAAGGAGAATAAACACAGAGATAAGATAAAAAAGATTCAAAACGCGGGAATTAGAACGGCGATGTGTTACAGAATCACGACACTGATAAACGTCATGACGGTGGAAGCGGAAAGAGGACCTGGAAAGTAGAATCAAGTTGATTTCAAATAGGTACGTTATCTCGCATAGAGGAAGACAACAGAGCGAAGTTATAAAAAGGATTGAGAGGATGGCAGAGTGGGCAAATGGCAGGAATGATGAAGAAGGGAATGCATTGGTGGAGGCATGGAGAGAAACGAGAGATATGGAAGATATAATAATAAAAAGGGACCAAAGAGATTTAGAAGAGAGGGAGGAGGAAGAAGAGGAAGGAATAGGAGAGGAGTTCGTAGAGTGGGAGGTGGGAGAGAACGGAGACAATGTGGGAGACCTAGAAAGAAGACTGATAAATGAGATCAAGACAAAATTAAATCTACAGATCCAGGACACAATAGAAATATATACAGACGGGTCAAAAAAAGAAGACTCGAAGGCAAATGGAATTGGCATAATCATCAGAGAAGGAGAGGACTGGACGGAAAAATGGTTCAGTATTAGCAAGATGGCATCTATCTTTACTACAGAAGCGATAACAATTAAAAAGGCCATAGAAATCGCGAAACAAAACTATACAGATAAAGATGTAATTATACTAACTGACTCAAAGAGTGTAGTAAAGAGCACAGCAAGCAGTAACGGAGAGGAGAAAAATAAATGGATAGAAGAAATAAGGAGGGACCTAAGGGAGATTAATTATAGGAGAGAGGAAGTGAGAGAGGAGTTCCGGGGAGAGAATAGGACAATTAAGATGGCGTGGATCCCGGCTCATAGAGGGATTGAGGGGAATGAGAGGGCGGATCGAAGGGCAAAAGAACAGACTGAAGTAGAACCAGACCGCAGCATAAAGATCCCAATCTCGGATCTAAGAACGGATATGCGGGACCGATTATGGAGGGTCAGGGCGAGGAAAATGCAAGAGGAAGGAAGAGTTAAGGGAACAAGGTACTTCGCGGAATGTGAGGTCAACATTGGAAGTAGGAATTCGTGGTTTAGGAACCTGGGGAGGCTGGAGAGAAGATCAATAAACTTCCTAAGCAAAATTAGGGCGAACCATTACAATCTAGGCGAATCACTATATAGGAAAATCTAATAGGGTCGCCAGAATGTGAATGCGGAGCAGACATCGAGGACATAGAACACGTGATATGGACATGCAGTAGGTACGAGACAGAAAGGAGCAGCCTGAAGGAAAGCTTGACGAGGAAGGAAATACGAGAGGGAGAGAAGATTGGAGGAATAGTGAGGATTGGAAAAACGAGCGCGGCGAGAGTGATCGTGGCGTTCTTGAGTAAGATTAAGAGGGACATATAAGGGTCGGGGGAGAGAGAGAGAGAGAGAGAGAGAGAGAGAGAGAGAGAGAGAGAGAGAGAGAGAGAGAGAGAGAGAGAGAGACAAACAGGGAATACGAAATGTGATGAGTAGATTTAAGTAGAGTAAATCAAAGACTGATACCAAAGATATATGGAAACATATGTACATGCGTTGTAGACATGGCATATGTATATATATATAGATATTTTTATATTCATATTTTTATATTTACACATTTTTAGTTGTAAGTTTTTCACTATGTTAGGTTTCACATAGTATAATGTAAATAGAACTAGAAATTATTTAAATAGATGATAAGAAAGATTGGGAACAATGGCCGAAGTAAGGCATGACTAGAGTTCCTTGGGCAGTATAGGAACACGCCGATCCTAAAGCGCCACCTTTATAGAATGCAAATCTTAAAGGAAAAAACAATACAATACAAAAAAAGTTATTTCGGGTGATAATATTTATTATACAACGCCGTGAGTCGTGACAACAGTATTATACGTAAAAAGGCATGTGCCGGCATTTTGTACAAGAGAGCTATCGAGAGGTTTCTTCGTTTTCAAGGGTTGTAAGGAAATTCTCCGGCTTGGTAGCCGGACGTCCACGCATGCGCGCGAACCGACGAACCAATCAACGCCAAGAGGAAAATTCGCCGACGCCAGCACCACGTCAAGCCAAGTGGCGTGAACGCGAAGCGAATCGAGTGACGCCATTGGACGCTAAGCCAAGTCAAGTGAGGCCGCAGCCAACCAGAGTCGACAACCGATTCCCGGCGGCGCTGGTTGGCCGCGGCCTCACTTGGCTTTGACGCCACTTGGCTTGGCGTCGCGCTGGCTTCGGCGAATTTTCCTCTTGGCGTTGATTGGTTCTACGCCTGGTAGTCGAACGAGAGTGTGGCCGGCTACCCACGTCCACGCATGCGCGCGATGATGTCGCGACCATCGAACCAATGAACGCCAAGAGGAAAATTCGCGTGGACGTGCTGGTTCGGTGGTTCGCGCGCATGCGTGGACGTGGGTAGCCGGCCCCACTCTCGTCCGGCTACCAGGACGGAGAATTTCCTTGCAACGCTAGTTTCAACTTTCAACAGGCACGAAACGAGAGTGTGTAGACTCTGTAGAGAGCCGAATAGCTACCAAGCGCATGACGTCAGGACTGCTTCCGACGGTGTCGCCGCCCAGTGGTGTTATCCGGCGCGAGGCCAGTTGGCACCGCACAAAACCAGTTGTTGCGATGGTCCTAGGCCGGTATTCATAGTCGTTGCTTAAGTCCCCGTCTAGTTTCATAGTCGACAAATAAGCATCGTCTTAAGCATTTACTCAAGTATTTACTTTGTCAAGCAATCCTTATTGAATCATGTTTCATAGTCAGTTCTTAAGATGATCTTAAGAACGTAAGTATTTATTCGGATCGATACCGATTGCGGTTCACTTACACGCGATATCGGGTACCTGCCCGAATGTTATAAATAAAAAGGGTTTAAGAACAAGCAGTGTATATATTTCCTTCCTGTTACAATATCTTACTAAGGTCAGGTGAATGCGGACAAACAGATCAACCGGTCGCTAGCGCGTGCCACGAGAGAAGAATGCTCGAGAGTTCTTGGCGAAGGACCGGATCACGTGCGTCGGCGAAAAGACGATCACGCTTCCGCGCTGTACACCGAGCGCGGCTTTCAGCTCTGCTTTCGCCTGTGAAAACGCGCCTGCTGCTCAGGCGCCGGTGGCGCACTCTGCTGGCGCGGTGGCGAGACCGCCACATATTCATAGGCCGGTATTCATAGGGCGGTATTCATAAACGTGTCTTAAGCAAATGCTTAAGATCATCTTCTAGAGGACGATCTTATTTCACATAAGACATCATGTATTCCTAGACGTTTCTTAAGTTGATCTTAAGCATTTGCTTAGAATAAGCAATTGCTTAAGCACTGTCTTTATAAAGCATTTGCTTAAGACAATGCTCATTCACGTTCGGAAACTTTCGGAATATTTCTGTTAGAACAACCAATGAAAGAAGGGTATTCATTTGAAGGCGGCGGAGTAGGGATACGCGGGCGATTACCATGGTAACGCACATGATTTGAAAACATTTTAAAAAATGGCTGTAAATAAAGACGACAAAAGAGCCAAGCACTACACTGCTGTAGAGAGAAGTTATCTTTTGCAAGTGATTGATAAATACAAGCATATAATAGAGTGCAAAAAAAGTAGTGTTAACACATTACGAGACAAGAAATCGCATGGGTAAATATTTGCGATGATTTTAATAACTCGCCTGTGACCATGCAACACGTAAGTCAACTTCCCCGAAAATTAAAAGCATACATACTTATCATTTTGTGCTAATGTTCTTTCATTTTATAGAGAAGCATCCAACAACTAAAGAAGCTGTGGACTAATTTAAAACATTCCCATCGAGAAATTTTAACAAGGGAAAAACAAAATAGATTTGCTACTGGTGGAGGGCCAGAAATGCCCTTGCCAGAAGTTGACCCAGAGATAGCAGCAATTGCACCAATGTTAATGATCAATGCGCCAGTTACTTTTACATCTAATAGCCAGTTAATTTACATCTATAGTTGTCAAATTTGATTATAAAATGTAATAAGAACTGAGAGAGCAAAGAATAGTAACTTTTATAATACTGAATTTAGATGCAAGAGAGAATACAAACAAATATGACAGTGAAAATTTCATGAACACAGTAAAAGATAACAATGACACAGTAACATATAACAATGACACATTAATGGCAGAAGATAATAATCCATTGACTTCACGAGGTACAAATTTCTACGAACAACCCCAAAAAAGGCAAAAAGTCAAAGAAACTGAAGAAGAATTAAAAATAATAAGACTAAAAAATATTATGGCACACGAAGAGAGAATGGCTAAGCTTAAAGAAGAGTATTTAAAAGAACTTAATGAATTGGAGATAAAAGCTGCTTCAGCAAAAACTCAATTGGCTGAGTTGCTATTAGCAAAAAAAGAAGGGTACCTACATTAGACCATCTCTGTTTTAAGTACCTGTTGCATTGTCACTGACGAGTTATTGAAATCATCGCAAATATTTACCCATGCGATTTCTTTGTCTCGTAATGTGTTAACACTACTTTTTTTGCACTCTATTATATGCTTGTATTTATCAATCACTTGCAACAAATAACTTCTCTCTACTGCGGTGTAGTGCTTGCTTCTATCATATTAAACTAATATATAAACATGAAACGTTGTATTGTTCGTTCCTTAATCACAACTCAACCACTAAACCGATGTAATGTAAAATTAAAAACACCTCAGAGAGTGGAGATTCCATTTAATTTTTTTCTTTACATAATTGATATACTTGATATATTTAGCGAAATAATATTGGATGGGGGGAATTAGTTGGATCGTCTTGGATGAATACCTGTAGGTTTCCTTTCTTATTCATAGATAGACAAACGTGTAGAAGAAAAGGCCGGAAGTTTTTCGTTCCCGCTAGTGGGATCCGCCTATACCACTTCCTAACAAATAATAATAATAATAATAATTTCACATACACAAAATCAGATTATTTTAATATATATATACAGGGTGTCCGCGGGAAGACTGAACAGCTGGATATCTCCTAAAGTATTGGAGATAAAAAAATAAAAAAAATATGGAATCGCATGGTTCGAGGGGGGCAATTTATTAGCGCAGACGAATTTTTTCTTCGATTATTATTTTAAAAGATACGATGGTCAAGTTCGGTTTTTTAAATAGAACTATTTTTTTGAAGAGGTCACTTGATAGTGCGTTCCAAGACAAATTCAATAAGCTATAATGTATACACTTTATTTCCACTGGTTTTTAAGATATTGCGCTTGCAAATTTACTGATTTTCCTTGGAAGAAAACCCGCTGGAATAGCAAGGACCGGGGACGGTCTTGCTGGCGCCACGGGTGGCCTTACCTATTGAAACAGATACCTACCTGCCAAAGGTCTACGCCGGGAATGGCAGGCCCAAAGGCTGGACAATTTTTTTCCGTCAGAAATGCTACTTAGGTAATTACATCTGCGGTATCGAGAAGCGCACCGTTACTTTTATTTCGCACTTGCTTCTACGCTCGGATGGCCGGTTCTTTTGGGAGGGATGCAAGTTCGATTGGTTAGAGTTAGGAGGTGTGAAACTTGCTAGACCAAATTTCAGCCATGGGGAGCAGATTGTATTAGGACCAATCGGATTTGCATCCCTCGCAAACGGCTGCTATCTTGAGGAGAGCCTCTTCACAGTAATACCTCCCCCTCCCCAATGCCCACCTGCTGTCTCACGGAATACGTCAACGCATGCTTCTGTTTTGCTATTGGAGCTCGTGTTTATACTCGAGAGATAAGGGATCTGTGCGAATTTTTAGGGAGGACCTCGCGTCGACAGCGGGCTACCCGTTTTCTTCTTGTGTCTTTCCACGAGGCGTATTGACGGTGGATTGTAGGAGCGTAGATGTCTGGATGCCAGTTATTGAATTCAGGAGACGATAGAAACACTTTATTACAAAACACACATGCATTATAATATTAAAGTAAATCGTATTCCTCTCAGGCAGGAGTACTGATAATGATCGAACTTGCGCCCCACTTCGCGCAGACCGATTACACGGAGGGTACTCGAGTCACACACTGCACATATGATACAGGGTGATTCTGGAGCTACGCCCGTCGAAGGATGCGGCCTGGTACCCCGTGACGAGGACAACCCCCCAGCAGTGCCCCACCGAATTTTATGGCCTTTTCCGGAAAAAGGTATGAATCCTGGGCCGAACGTAGCGAACTGAGGTCGAGCCCCCGCAGTCGAGGGTGAAATATCCATTACAGCGTATTAAGAAATTCTTTTCTTCATTGCATCGAAAGGGAAGTGACGCCAATGGATTCCTTATGTTTTTCTGATGAAAGTCATACCAAATGTCATGCAAATCGGACTACTTTGACACAAGCTATATATATATATATATAGATAGATGATTATATAGTTATTATGCCGCCGGTATTAGCGTTACCCGATGTACACCACGAGGAGGTTACTCGGTCGGACTTTGTACATCAGGGTGGCTCTGAAAAGAGCCGATTTGTGTGTGTGCGTCCGTGTCCGTTACTTGAAAAGCCGAGCAATTAGCGCCTCACGTACAGGAAATCCATTGGCATTGTGAACATTTTGCGCTGGAGCCACTGGTACTTCTTCATTAATATCCTCATCATCGTTGAAGTCATCATCTGGCAATTTGTCATTGAAGATTAACGACATGTTGTGCAACACTGCACATGCCACAACAGTTGTGGTAGAGCAGATCAATTTAGTCGTTAATCCACGTGACAAACATGGAAACCTCCGTTTCCAAACGCCAAAAGTCCGTTCAACAATGATGCGTGTTCTACTTTGGATATTGTTATAGCTGCAATGATACAACAGTCAGTCAATAAATATAATTCTTTTTCATACTGAACAATATGATAATTTTAAAAAACAGAATACTTACATCAATTCTTCATCTGTTCGTGGATTTGTAAGTGGCGTCATTAAAAAATGTAAGCAAGGATATCCTCTATCGCCAACAAGCATGCCATCCAAATGTTTTTGAAAGTACCGCATATACAGTAGAGAGTTCCGAAATATACGGCTGTCGTGGGCACTACCAGGCCACTCTGGTACTATGTCCAAGAACTCCATCCTCGGACCAACGACAGCCTGGAACAAAGATGATAATTAAAAAAATAAAAAGAATAACTTGGAGACTAAAAAAATGGAGTGATATTCAATCACATAATTGATGAGCCATAATAGTATTTCAATTATGAATTAAAAACTCGAATGAAAACCTACTTGTACGTTCAGTGAAAAATAACCTTTACGGTTCCGGAAAATTTCCGCAATATTGTTAAATCTCGTGGATGACAGCCTGATATGTGTGCAGTCAATAGCTCCATCAATACCCGGTAGACCAATTGCTCCATTTCCTTTCCCAAGGTCAATGAGTAAGCGGCGATTCTCCATGCGTGCGTCAAAATCCCTTGGCATTTTTATAAATTCCGGAAGTAAACTAGCCAGTAAGTAGCTTACACGGAAAACAATTCTCGACACTGTCGGTTGGGAGATGTGCATAGTATCACCGAGCAGTTGCTACAAATATATTTTAAACAATTTTCCTCATGCACACTCTTTAATTATCAATATTTCAGACGTTAAAAATAGAATATTATATTTGAAACTTACCTGAAAACTTGCAGTTGCATAATATCGTAAACACACCAATAGTTTCAATTCCGGTGAAATGGGTGAGCCACGGTTGTCATATTTTGCAAGTGTGTCGTAGATTTTTGGTAAAATACCAAACATTACGGAGTCCTTCGAAAAACGAAATCGCCTTTTGAATTCCTCCGCATCATACAGGTCATAAGGATTTTGACCGTCCCGTATATATCTTTGGTTTAGCCTATTGGCCGCTATTCTATGATCATTGCCATCATCAATATCGTCAATATCGATATTTTCGATGTCAATATCAATATTAACGTCAATGGCAATGTCCAATAAATCCATTTTTCACTTTTCTTTTTGCTAACTATTCGCTTCCTTTAAGGCAGCCACACACGGTCCAGTCGGCCTGTCAAGTCTGCCTGCGCAGGCAGGCCTGTGCAAGTCGGCTGGACCGTGTGGATGCACTACGCGCCGCCCGGCCGGTCTGCGCAGGCCGGCCTGACGCTGCACAGTGGTCGGGATAGGGATAGTTAGTGACATTCATTGTTGTATAATTTTAAAACTATAAAAGATATCGGAATAGCGCCAAAAAACATAAAATGAAAAAATTATTCCTTTCTAATGATTTATAATTGAATATATTGTACGTCCAGTCAATGTTTTTTTTTTCAATTTTTTCAACTTAATTGTTATAAAAAAATTTGGAAACTGTATATTTAGGAGTTTATTTAATGGTCTTTAAGCGATTTAAATCACTTGTTGGGAAAAGTTTTAGTTTCCAATTATAAGGAAAAACCAAATAGTACTATTAGAAATTGTGACGAAATCTACAGTTTAGTTAAACATTAGTATTCATTTATTATTCATTTATTCAACGGATTTATTCATTTCAGCGTATTAAGATATTCTTTATTCTTTATTGTATCGATATGGAAGTGATACTGATGGATTCCTTATCTTTTTCCGATGAAAATCATGCAACATTTCATATAAATCGGACTATTTTTAACAAATTTAGCTTGAAATTATGTAATTCGATTTTTCATGGAATTTCCTTCATTATGGTCCGAATTATGTCGTTATTGGTGTTAGTTTCATCGGCGAAACATAAGGAATCGGTAGGCGTCGTTTTCGCAAAGATCTGATGAGAAATGCGGAAATCCTGGACATTTCTGACTTTTTAATGGTATTTCAACACTTTCGAAGATCGAGAGGCATCAAATTCGGTGAAGCAATGGAGGATCCTGTCCTCGCCGCGGGGTACTAGGCGGCATCTCTTTGACAGGCGTCGCTGGAGAATCACCCTGTAGTATACATTCAGTAGATTTCGGTAGGAGAAAGTTTATTTTTCCTGCGCAATAAGGACTGTGCAGGCCGGCCAGAGCAAATTCGAAAAACGATTCGGTCGGCCTGAAACCGCGGCCAGATCTGAACCGAACGTCACTTGAGGCTCCCTATTCTCCATTTCAGCGTAGTAAGAAATTCATCATTCTTTATCGTATCGATATGAAAGTGGCACCAATGGATTCCTGGCGTTCTCCCGATTAAAATCATAACAAGTTTCATGCAAATCAAACTACTTTTACACAAGCAATTTGTATTCCTTATGTAAAAGTAGTCCGATTTACATAAAATTTGGTATGATTTTCATCAGTAAAACATAAGGAATCCATTGGTGCCACTTTCATATCGATACGATAAAGAATGAAGAATTTCTTACTACGCTGAAATGAATATTTCATATGTCGACCTCCATTCGCTACGTTCACCCGAGGATTCATACCTGTTTCAGGAAAAAATAATTATTTATTCTTTATCGTATCGATATGGAAGTGATGCCGATGGATTCCTTATGTTTTTTCGCGAGCCTGGACGATCCTGGGCGAGCCGTCTCGGTTCGCCGATCCACGTGCCGCCTGATTTCACCTTAAAACCCAATTAATATGATGGTACGCGTGCTGCCCGATATTTTATCACCCGCCATAATTAATATTGAGCAAGAGAATAATCGCTAGCCACAAGCTAGTCCAGGAGGTAAACTCGGAATAGGCGGGATCTCCATAATTTTGGGAGCTGACAATTCTAATTGGTTGCACTTTTGAGGAAGAGGAGGGTCTCCCGTCTGTGAATTCGTCGATGGAACAGGTACCCTCACCGTCCTGACGACGTGGAGAAAAAGCACAGTCAGCTGGTCCCAAAAAATAGCCGCGATGATCGGACAGAGCGTCAGGCCAGGGTCGCGGTTTATGACGGTATTGTCCTATGAGTCAGTGGTGAACAACGGTACATGCGGGTACGAATGGTTACTAAATGTCAACAGATCAATATACGGCTTAACCCGAAGCGAGGAAAGTCGAAGTCCCCCCCCAAAAAGGGCACGTTGTCGATTGCCCCCTATTTCCACATCAGGTAGGCCAATGTTTCCCGAACAATGATTCGGAAATAAGTATAATTTCGGGCTTTTCCCCGAGGTCCTGGGTGAGTTGGGACATAGCCGAGCTATGTATGTGGCAGTCAAACTCGCTGAGATCTGGTTTTTCTGCGCGCGGAAGTTACCATTTTTAAGTATGTATAGGTACGCTCTCTTTTCGCGCCTACTATTTCCGCACCTTTTCGACGGTGCTTCGAAAAAGCACCGACGGATAGTCCCGAAAAAAAAAACGGGTGGATTGGATAGAACCAAGCGGATTTAATTTTTCCGAGCGGTCCGAAAAAATCGAACGGGCAGAATGTGTCGAGTAGGTTGAAGCTTGGACGTTTCGGGCAATGAAAATGTTTCCAATATTTTAAGAAACGCGTATCTACTGGAGTGTGAATAATGGTTGTTAATAATGTGAATAATTATAAAGTAAACTAAAAATGGAAATACACTGGTGGACTAAATTAAAGTAACACTATAATTTGCCGAAAAATTTGGTCATTTTGAAATGGCTGTATCTCCGCGAAAAATAGTCGCAAAAAATATTTTAATAAAGCATTTTAACGCTTCAAGTTTCTAGTTTTTGATTTAGGGACACAATTTTTTTCCAGCCATTATGATACTGTTTTATCAAGATGAAGCGCAGGAAACAAAATTTTAAAAATTTAAAATACCGTCAGGCCGGCCGGAGCGTGTGGATGCACCATCCGGCCCGCCTGTCAGGCCGGACGGAGCGTGTGGATGCACCATCCGGCCCGCCTGTCAGGCCGGACGGAGCGTGTGGAGGCAGTACGGGCGTCAGGTCGACTTGCACAGGCCTGCCTGCGCAGGCAGACTTGACAGGCCGACTGGACCGTGTGTGGCTGCCTTTACGTAAGTAATGGCGGGTAATGGCCGTATAGGATGCAATAGGATGGTCTTAAGACGGTCTTAAGACGTCGAAAACGTTGTCTTGAGAATATTACCACACTTTGCGAGAATAGGATCGTCTTGAGACTCGAATAAGATCATCTCAAGCAAATGCTTAAGACACGACCTTAAGCATTTGCTTAAGTCACGTTTATGAATCTAGGCGGCATCTTAAGCAAATGCTTAAGACGATCTTAAGAATATGTGACGTCATACAAGCATTTACTTATTTGAACAAGATTATCCTCAAGCAAATGCTTAAGCACGACCTTAAGCATTTGCTTAAGTCACGTTTATGAATCTAGACGGCATCTTAAGGCTGCCGTCTCAAGTTTGTTATGGTCCGAATCGATCGAAGCGTCCTCAGTAAACAGACGGACTGTAATGAAACTACTGCGGTCGATAAAAAGAACTTATACAGAGGTGACATCTCCAGGTTCTCTATGTAGACGAATATTTGACGCATAGTTGCCACATTTTCTCTTCTCCCGTCTCTGCCGCGCTGTTGCCACAGCTCTTTCTATCGAGAAGTCTTGAAGGAATACGGCACGAGAGCTGCGTCTAGCGTCAGAGCCTCGCTGAACGTAAAGGAGGATAGCAATAATGATAGATAAAGAGGTCCGAGAGTGTAAGAAGGAAAGATGGAAAGATACCAAACCTGACACAATTTGAACTGTCATTATTAACGATATTACAGATAAAATTTATTTGCAGCATTGAAAGCCCGTTTCGTTCAAAGTAGTCCGATTTAAATTATTTCCTCGCTGAACGTAAAAGAGGATAGCAATAATGAAAGATAGAGAGGTTGGGTAGTGAAGTTAGGAAACATGTCAATGAAACAATACTAATTTGCGATGTAATATTTTGTATAATCAATGTGCAATTTCAAAGCATGCAATTTGAATAAGGTACATCACCGAAGTGTAACACGCCGATCGTAATGAAATCTATAAATGCTATAGTTCTTTTAAAAACATATGACGCTTTCTTTCTTATCTAACTATACATCAAATGATCTTTTTTATTAACAAGAATTGTCTGTTGTTTAAACACAAATTTAATAACGTAATCATTTTTTTAAAACATCAATTTGGACAAAAGTATATTTCAATTTAATACTTTTGTACATGGTTTTCTTCGGAATTGTTATTCCACGATTGTAAAAATTTATCAATATAAACTAGAGATCAGTACTAACAATACGTATATTTTGGAATGTCTCATTAAAAGATTTTATTCAGCTACGATCCCCTGTTTGTTTGTATGTTTGATTCAAATCTGGAAAATCAATTTTAATTCACTTCCAACCATCCAATTGTCTTGAAACTTTGCAGGGGTGCGTAGCTTGGATGACAGTACAAAATTGTGGAAAAAACCTCCAAGGGGGTGATTGTCCATTTTGTTTGTTTTAATGGAATGTAAAACTTTCACATTTTCTATCGTATCGGCATGAACGTTTCAGTAACATACTGCTGAGATTTTCCAGATGAAAATGAATTTAAACACGGTATAAATCGGATTATTTTTAGCATTTTTAGATTAGAATTGTTACACTTATATTTAATTATCTAGTACAGTTCTAGAAATAATCCGATTTATACCGTATTTGAATTCATTTTAATGTGGAAAATCTCAGCAGTATGTTACTGAATACTGAAAACGTGACGTTTTACATTTTATCAACACTGTATGCCTCTCCAACCGAGATTACAAGCCGCCGCCGAACAGCCCAAGTCCTCGCTGGTTGGGACCGGCGCGGCGTTGAGCCTGTATCGCGAACAGAGCCCTAATTCCCAGTGGTCGTTTCTCGCTTCTTTCTGGCCGAAGGGGGGAGCGAGATGGAACGCCTTGCTTGCACGACGGCCGCGAACGCAAAGGACGGAGTGTCAGGCGTCCGAAAGACGGAGCAAGACAAAACATCATCCCGTCGTCTATCTCGTACTGCCCTCGCTCGCTTTCAGTGCCTCTCGCTCGCTCTCGTTCCATTTCGCTCTCGCCTTCGCCGGACAAGAGTGAGATAGAAGTGATGGGAATAGCGAAAAGTCCACATCGTGTACACCTAACCGAGCCCGTAATGAGACAATACTGTAGTATGTTTTATTTAAGTTTATCCAGATATTATCTTTGCCCATCTCTTTTCTCCAACCGCTTCGCCGTGATTCATTCAAACTTCCTTGATGGCAAAATAGTGATGGAAATGCGACAACAGCGCGATTCGACCCGCGATACGTCTCTGCAACTATGTATTTCCTACATTTATCGGCTAGTTTGGTCTTCCACCGGTTCTGATGGTACATGGCGCGAATATACCATCAACGCCGGTGACGGAGAATCCTGGAAGCTTCATTCTGTCATTTCTCGAGTCTGTCTCAGTACACGATTCATAAATTCAGTATTATTTCAACGTAAGGTGGTTATTAGCGCTCAAACGCACCAGACCACCCTGCACGGATGTCTACTGAAGGCAACTATACCCGCAGAAACTTCCTTCTTGCCGATTCCAGGGCGAAAGTTGTAATTTACGGTTTGTTTACTACACGCGTATACGTACACGCTTTTCCTAGCTTGTGTGAGCGTACGCACACATTCAAGGCCCGCTGAGACGGCCCCCTTAAGTCAACTAAAACGTTGATTTGAAAATCTAACCTCACTTTGCTCGAATAAGACCGCTTTGACTTAAGACCATCTTATGTTCGGTTGTTATTTTTCGAAGCGTAACGCAGTACCTTACAACAGAATAATTACGACAAGTTACGAGTTTGCCTTGGTTAGGGTCCTCGCTAAATGAACTTTCGTTTTGTACCTTACAATCGCATACATTCCAACAGTTACCAAAAATGGAATTAATGAATGTCGACACTGACATTGAAAATATTGACAGTCTGAGCGACGCTGAAGATCAATATGTACTAGATGTGAGGATTGTGGGGGTTAATAAACGATATATTCGCGATGGGCAAAACCCCTTTGAATTCTATAATGAAGAAGAATTTAAAAAACGTTATAGATTTAATAAAGACTCAGTTCTTCATGGGATTTTACCGAAAATAGAAGAAGGTCTGGCAAAAATTAATAAACGTGGCCTGCCCATCAGTCCACATTTTCAGCTACTTGTAGCTCTACGGTACTATGCGAGTGCAAGTTTTCAGGTAATTTTAAAAATACGATATCTTTTACTATCTGAAATATTGATAATTAAACTTCTAAGAAATTTAAAGACTGTAGTTGGCGACACCATGCAAATATCTCAAGCCACAATTTCCAGAATTATATTCAGAGTAAGCTGCTTGCTGGCAAGTTTACTTTTTAATTATATCAAATTCCCAATCGATCCTCGGGCACGTGAGGAGAATCGTAAACTGTTTTGTGAACTTGGAAAAGGAAATGGTGTAATTAGGTTACCCCGCATTGATGGAGCCATCGATTGTACGCATATCAGATTAGTCTCAACAAGACTACGAAATATTAATGAAATATTTAGAAATCGAAAAGGATATTTTTCACTCAATGTACAGGTAAGTTTTCATTCATTGTTTTATTTCATAATTGAAATATATTACAGTTAATCGATTAAGTGAGTGAATACGTCATTTTGTAGTCTACAAATTTCTTATTTTATTATTTTTTTTAAATTATGATCTTTGTTGTAGGTTGTCGTTGGCCCACAAATGCAAATTTTGGATATTGTGCCACAATGGCCAGGTAGTGCCCATGATAGCCGCATTTTTCAGAATTCTGCACTTTACATTAGAGCTCTTACTTTTTGACCCGTCGGGTACCCGTCTACCTGAAACAACTTCAAGCCATTGAATGTTGTATTGTTCGATCATTTTTGGCTAACATCAAACAATACCACAGACAATACAACATTCAATTGCTTGAAGTTGTTCCGGGTAGCCGGGTACCCGACGGGTCAAAAAGTAAGAGCTCTACTTTACATGCGATACACAGAAAGGGAACTGGACGGTATGCTAGTTGGTGACAGAAGATATCCGTGTCTACCATTCTTAATGACGCCTCTTGTAAATCGCCAAACGGATGAAGAATTGACGTAAGCATCTTTTGTAGAATTATCAAGTTTTTTACTACAAAAAAAAGTTATATTAATTGAAAATTATATTATTCCAGGTATAACAATATCCAAAGTCGAACCAGGCAAATTATGGAACGGACATTTGGTACATGGAAGCGAAGATTTCCATGCCTATCTCGAGGATTAAGAACAAAACTTCTCTGCTCCACTTCTATTATTGTTGCTTGTGTAGTATTACACAATATGTCCCTAATATTTAAGGATGTATTGCTCGAGGATGATGAGTTTGTGGATGATGTAGAAGTACCTGTACATGCAGTGCAAGGTGTACAGGAGATAAATGGATTTGTCGCTCGTGAGGCGCTCATTAACCGGTTGTTTCATTAACCGTATTTTTACTGTGTTTTTGGCAAGGTACGGTCTCTGGTAAAAAACAAAAAAGAAATACGGTTCAACGTAATTTAAATGTATTTATTAAAATACACTCTGCTCGGTAAAGTAAGACAAAACAGAGCATTCGCTCGTGCAAACAACATAGACCTCGGCCCATCAAGGAAAGCATGAAAGAAAAGTACGATGACAGATAGCGGCTGTAAAGTTGGAGTGACTATTGATCTATCTTTCGACGATCTAATGATTGACAAAGATATTGGAAAGTTGTCCAAGCAAATATTAAGGTGTTACACTTTAAACAGAAGGGCACTCGCGCTGATGCAATTTTCTCTTACTAGCTTCAATGGAAAATCAAGGGATGATATGCAAAAGCATCTTGGCTATGAAAATTGGGATGTACGTCGTCACTTTTAATCTTCTTATCGCTTCATCCACCCCTTCGCTATGACAGAGTCTTCTAAAGACTCTGATCCTTCTGCAATATAATTACCACAGTCTGCATTAACAATGGCGAAATACATTTCGTAGGTAAAGTTTCACGAGGAATCAAATTTGGATGTCTATCTGAAAAACAAGCTTATATATGTGACCAGCGAGTCGCAGAACGTTATCAACCATCTGGAACATGATTGCGTGTATGTTATCGGTGGTCTTGTTGATCGTAATAGTTGTAAGGTAAGCTAGCTCGGTCGATTCGTATAAATTTTCTTATACAGCGGTTACATTTTTAGGGCCTCTGTCATAAAGTAGCTATACAGGCTGGAATAAGGCATGGCAGACTGCCTCTAGACAAATTCTTACAAATGAAAGCCAGGAAGGTTTTAACCATTGACCATGGTACGTCTTTAAATGTAAATCCAACCCGGAGAATTCGAATAATGTATACAAATATTTCAGTGTTCGAAATCGTGCTTAGAATTAGCGAAGGAAAAACATGGCAAGAAGCATTGTTACAGGTATTACCGGAAAGAAAAAATGCTCAACCTATTTCGTCGTCGAGAGACGAGGACACGTCGACACTTGTAATGAAGAGGAAAATGCTTCAAGTGTCAATGGTGAGCTAGAAGCAGAAGTGAATATTAGCGAATACAGATGTCCATTATCTGATAATAAACTTGGAAATGTAGAAAATAATATATGTACATAATAAAAACGTTGCAGATAAAAAAAGTAAATGTATAATTTCGTAATAATACAAGACTCTTACATCTTTTGCCATTCTCATATTGTTATCGTTAGATTATGTGTACTCATCACAGCATATGTTGCAAAGGAAACATTCGTGTACATTGAGCCATGTATACGTATGTAATAATCTTACCAATAAATTACGCATAAATTTTTGCTTCTAAATAGATTGTTTATTGCGTGCACGTAAATATACGAGGGAATCTGAATGGAGTTGCAGTGAAAATCGATAATTATTCGTAGAGTAAATGATTTAAATAAATTAACGATGTTTTATTCAAAATAATTATGACAGATTTACTTTAAACATGATATTTCTTATGCACAATAAATTACATAAAATTATATTTGGTATAATATTTAACACGCTACTCGCGTAAAATGCCTGCTGAGCATTTTCATAAGTAGGTAAATGATAAAAACGTGAAATATCTTGCACAGTTTACATGTCTCCAACACCTTATACTCACAGTTATATGTATATGCAGATTGTTCAAAAGAATATACATAAAAAAAACTAAGTATGCGATTCCGTAAAAAAAGAAAACAAACCAATGCACTTGTACTTTCTTAATTGTTATTCCAAACGCGCCACGCAGAGACGTAGAAGTCGTATAGGCACCACGTGTTCCTCGCGTACTCTATTAACGCAACGCCATTATTGACAGCATATATATACCCCTCTTAAATAATAAAACTATAATAAAAAAATAGATATAATGAACGTAAATATAATAAGTACAAATTAAAAGCGTGTATTGCCTTTCTGTATTGCCTCTAGCTCTAATTTGTACTTTTCTTTTAAAAATTCTATTTCTAACGTTTGTTTCAATTGTTCATGTTCAAATTTTGCTCTATTGAAACATTCTTCTTCTTCTATAATATATTTAATACTTTTTATTCTTAATTCCTCTAATTCGCCTCTTCTGTGTTTTCTATTATTGTGTGTAATATCTGAAAAGAACAGAAGTAAAGAACAATGAAAGTATATTTATTAAAAAAAACTTTGATTTCAATGTTTTTTTACTAATGTTGTCGATTGCATTTTGAATTATATGATCCGTGTCTTGACTTGTTGACTGTTCATTGGGAACATTCTCCCAGTCTAAACTATTGTCTATTCTTATTGTATCATCGAGACTTTCTACATTTTCTGATAGTTCTCCATTGAAAGCAGCTTCTCGTAAATCTGAAACATAATATTTATGATATATTTAAGCTAATGTCATCATCATTGTATCAATATATAAAGTAACTAACTATTTATTGTTTCTGCGTCCCTCATATCCGAGGAGTAGAGCACAGGAGCCATAGTCATTAAATGTGGTGTAATTTGGGCCACATCGGGGTCGATTTCGACAGTTGTTTCTGGTGGACCCCCCCTGATCTCATTAATGACTGTTTCTCTTTGTATGCTTTTCTGGTTGGCCCACATTTTTTTAGCTGTTGTACATTTCTCTGTAATGATTAAATAAAATAATTTATAAAGTGCTTTGTTAATAAAGAATTAATAACTTTACTTATACCCAGATAACACAGACGTCCTAGGATATCTTTAGACGTATGTGTGCTACCTGGTACCTGGGTATATATTGTACATGTACAGGGTGTTTTGCTGCGGGTGTCTGATAGTATAAAAGGTGATTCTAAACATTAAATTAACAAAAAGAAAAGAAGCATAATGATATTGCGGTTGAGCCTTCATTTGTTAGTAATAAGTGCAGAATATTCCACATCTTTAAACACTTATAACTAACAATTGAAGACCTTACCGTAATTTTTTTATTCTTGATTTTCATCTTACAATTAGTTTAGTGTCCCGAATTGCCCCTTACATTCTCCTACACCTACAGCGAAATACTCTGTATATTGTTACGTCTCGCGGTCGTCATAATTTAACTTTAATGTATAACGAGTGTAACAGAACATTTATTGGCGTAACACAACAAAAGCAGTAGTAAACTATAAAGTCAATAATCTAAGATGGTCACGAGATACATTCGTTTGGTATGGCGGCTGACTCTCGATTGACAGCTTGATAGGTGATCGATACGATCACCTTCTTCTCGCTGTCTCTTGTCTTCGTTGCGAACACCAGTGGGCCATGGATCTCATCCATATGGTGTCCGCAACACAGCCCTCCTTCCTCGAAGAGCGGTCGTCCCGATCGCGTCGCTTCCGCTTCCGCTTGGTCTTCGTACCCTGGTCTGAGGAGGGGGTCGTGCTGGCCAGGTGGCCTCCCCAGACCGCCGCCTCGGCATTCGCCTTCCCGCCCCGAGGGAAAACCACCCAAAAAACCTGGGGCAAGGCGTAGGTACACGGGATCGTCCTCTTCGGTTTCTTCGCTGTTTGCTTCAGCGCAGTTTCCCGCTTCAGGAATTCCAACGAAGAATCCGTTTCTGACGATTTCCTTGGTGAAATTCGCGCTCGTCTTGTGTGTTTCTCGATGGGGTGTTCCAGTTTCTTATCCCTCGAGGCTTTTGGGAGGTCCCACGACGACCCTGGAAGTGTGTGCCAGCAATGCCTTCGTCCACTTCGGTGTGTCCCGCGACGCATTCCGCTCTAGTGTCCGTGAATCGTCCAACGACGATTGTGCTGCGGCGGCAAGCTCCCACGGCGAAGCTCCCACGTGTGTCCTACGATGTAATCCACGGAGAACGGATGGTGTGTTCCTCGACGGAGCGTTCCAGCTGCTTGTCCAACGACGTCTCTGGAACTCCGCCTCCACGAACGTTCCACGACGCTTTGCTGCCTTCACTTAAATGTCCACCGACGGTTGCGGCGCTGTATCCTCCCTATGGTTCGGTCGCTGGACTCCCGGCACGACCGTCGGGAACCCTTGGTGTGGAGGTCGGGCCCTCTCGGTGTCGCTCCTTGTGGCAGCTGGACCAATTGCCCTTGAAAAACGTTAAACAAATTAACGTTAACACCTGCTATGTGTGAGCAGTTCGTTGGAGCCCTCCGAGTCGGGAAACCGGACAGGGAGGCCGAGTACGCCCGCAGGGGGTCGCAGCTAGTCGCGAGCATACGAGCGACCCAGCCCCCAGTCAAGCCTCCAAACTTGCCAGCCCATCTTCGCTCTTCTTTCTTGATATCGCCTCCAGTTATCCAATCCTTGGCTTCCTGATGGCCCCATTCCTCTTCGTAGCCTCTGGTGCTGAACCAGGGGACCGTCTCGGTGCAGCTCGGCAACGACCCCGTTTCCGCGATGTTCCCTCCGACCGATCCGAGCGACTGCGTCGCACGTCCGTCTGGTGGTTGGGGACACCATTTCCCGTTTGCTGTCCCTCAGTCAACCCGGACCTCCATTGAACAAGATTCTGGGTAGAGAAGCCACCAAGATCCGGGTCAGGAGAGTTAGCGGGGTGTTTTCACGTATGTCCACACCCCGCTGCGGACCACCACTCTATTGTGGCACATTCGGGGGCCTTGGGGTTGCATTCGAGCCGCGGGAGCAGTCCCCCGACACCTTGTCCCTCGTCGTGGGGTATCGTGTACCTGGAACACACAAAAGAGGGTGGCTGCGCTACGAAGGTAGCCTCCGCAGCCCAGTCCACTTATTAGCTTCTTGCTAATCTTCTCTCTTGTTTCTTGACGTGTCCCGCGACGTCTTCACTCCTCTTGGAATCGTCCTTCGTACTTCGCAAGGCGGCGAACGTGTACCACCTTGCACTTCTTCTTAGGCGAACGCTGGATCCTGTAGATGACGTCGTTGATCCTGTCCACCACCGTGTATGGGCCTTCCCACTCCGTTTGCAGCTTCGGGCATTTTCCTTTGACTCTTCTTGGTTGGAACAACCACACTCGTTCTCCAGTCCGGAACTCCACTGCGTAGACACGATTGTCGTACCACGACTTCATCTTCGAACTATAGAGGTCCAGACGACGTCGAACAAATCCGTGGATCTTCTTCATCTTCTCTCGGATCCATTCAGCGTATCCTTGTTCGATGTCTCCGCCTTCTTCTACTTCTGGAGGCAATCCTCTCCACAACTGCAGGGGTAGACGAAGTTCTTGGCCATACAGGATCATCGCTGGTGTCAATTGGGTAGCCTCATGTCGTGCTGATCTGTAGGCTAGGAGGAACATGGGGATCCACTCGTCCCAATCCCGCTGATGTTCTGAAACAAACATCGCGAGATATTGTAGCAACGTTCTATTCAAACGTTCTACCAGCCCATCGGATTGAGGATGCAGAGGAGTCGTCCGTGTCTTCCTGATCCCCAGCAGCTTCATCAATTCCTTGAACACGGAGGATTCGAAGTTTCTCCCTTGGTCCGTGTGTATCTCCAACGGTACACCATGACGACACACCACGTTGTGCAACAGAGCTCTTGCCACTGTGACAGCTCGCTGGTCTGGCATCGCGATTACTTCCGGCCACCGGGTGAAGTAGTCCGCCACGACCAGCACAAACCTGTTTCCGGCCTGAGACCTCGGGAGCGGACCCACAACGTCCAGGGCAAGCCTCTCGAACGGAGCTCCCACGTTGTACACTTTCAGGTTCCCTGCTCCCCTCTGACGTGGTCCCTTCTTCGCCGCACAGGTGTCACACCGCCGGCACCACTCTTGAACGTCTTGTCGACATGTAGACCAGAAGAACTGTTGGCGGATCTTTGCCAAAGTCTTGTTTACTCCGAAGTGTCCAGCTGCTGGCGCATCGTGGAACTCCTTTAGCACTCCTTCAACCTTTTCTTGTGGCACCACCAAAAGCAACGATGTCGTTGTGCCATCGTGGGACTCCCATTTCCTGAAAAGCAAACCTTCATGAATTTCCAGCGATTCCCATATAGACCAGTAATATTTCAGCCGTGGGGAGAAGCGAGCAACGTCCTGCCAGCCAGGCTTCCCCCCTTCCTCCTTCTTTCTAAGGATGAAGCTGATCTCTTCATCCTCTTCCTGGCTTCGTTTCCACTCATGCTTCTTCTCTTCGGAAAATATCCTGTGAATCTTCTTCGTGGTATGCCCTTCCTCTTCTGCTTCTTTCTTCTCCAGTCGATTGCAGTTCCTACAATTTTCTTCGACACAAGGTCTTCTTGAAAGTCCGTCGGCGTTTCCATGGGCTCTTCCTTCCCGATGGCGAATCTCGAAGTCGTATTCCTGAAGTCGCTCTATCCAACGGGCGACCTGTCCTTCAGGGCGTTTGAAGGTCAGCAACCAGCAAAGTGCCGCATGGTCCGTTCTTATTAGAAATCTTCTTCCGTAGAGGTAGTGATGGAAGTGCTCGATGGATTTCACCACTGCCAGTAGTTCTCTTGGGGTGACGCAGTAGTTCCTTTCCGCTCTTCCCAAGGTCTTGGAGAAATAAGCCACGACTTTTTCTTGTCCTTCGTGTTCTTGTGAGAGGACTCCGCCTATGGCAAAGTTAGAGGCGTCCGTGTCCAGAATGAAATCCTTGTCGATCACTGGGTAGGCTAGCACCGGGGCTCCTGTTAGTTTCTTCTTCAGCTCTTGAAAAACTCCTTGGCATTCTTCGGTCCATTTGTAATCTTGTTTGGTCTCGGTGAGGCGATGCAGGGGTTTGGCGATACTGGAGAAATCCTTTACAAATTTTCTGTAGTACGTGCACAATCCTAGGAAACTTCTTAATTCCGTGACGTTCTTCGGCTGTGGCCATTCCGAAATGGCTTTAATTTTCTCCGGATCTGTCTTGACTCCAGTCTCCGTTACGACGTGTCCCAGATATTTTACTTCTCGGCAGAAGAAGGAGCACTTCTTGGGGCTCATCAGTAGTCCAGCTTGACGTAAACGTGAAAACACTGTCCGTAGGCGTCCGAGTTCCTGTTCAAAGTCCTTTCCGTAGATGATGATGTCGTCCAGGTAAACCAGGCAGATTTTCCTGGTTAGATCTTGAAGTACGTCTTCCATCAGTCGCTCGAATGTTGCAGGGGCGTTGCAGAGTCCAAAGGGCATGACCTTGAACTGCCATAGTCCCGTTCCTACTGAAAACGCAGTTTTCTCCCGGTCCTTCTTGTCCATAGAGATCTGCCAGTATCCACTCTGCAAATCCACGGTTGAAAACCACGATGATCCAGTGAGGGCATCCAGGGTGTCTTCTATCCGGGGTAGAGGATCGAGTCCTTCTTGGTAATCTCGTTCAGGCGACGGAAATCCACGCAGAACCGTATGCTTCCATCCTTCTTCTTCACGAGGACGATCGGAGAAGACCACGGGCTCCGGGATTCTTCGATTACGCCTTGTGCCAACATCTTCTTGAGCAGCTCTTCCACTTCTGCTCGACGGTGTAGAGGCAGCCTCCGTGGTGCCTGTTTTATGGGCTGGCAATCTCCAGTATTGATGGTGTGTTCCACACGTTCGCAATTTCCAATTTGGTTCGGATCCGTGGCGAAAACGTCCTGAAATTCGTAAAGCAATTCAACAAATACCTTTTTCTGTCTATCTGTCAAACCTGATGAGCAGCGGGTGTACAGCTCCTCCAGATGCTGTGGGACGACCGTTTCCCTTTCTTCTTCTTGTTTCTTCTCTTCGGTCGGTACGCCGAGGCATATCTCTGTTTTGTCGGGAAGGCACAGCACATTCCTGGATAGATCTATGCTGCAACGATGCTTCTTCAGGAACGCTGCTCCCAAGATGCACTTTTCCACCATTTCGACGACGTAGAACTCCTCTACGCTCGAAAATCCGCCCACGTCGATCTCTAGGTTTTTCTTCCCGAACACTCTCATTTTCTCTCCGGTAGTGGAGCGAATGTCGAGTCTTGTCCGAGAGATGTCCTTTGACGCACACAGCTCTTTGTCCAGAAGGTTGACCGGAGAACCTGTATCTAGGATAATTTTACACGGTTTTCCCACCGATTTTTCCACATACGTAGGTCTCGTCGGTCGGATTCCATTGATGCCCAGTCGCCTCCTGCATCGCCACACTCTTGACGACGGGGGGACTGTTCCTTCTGGTCCGGCGTCTCCCCCTTACGCCGTCCTCTTCCCGTTTCCCTGGTCCGGTTTCTTCGGGGGACTCCCCTGGTTTGGCCGTTCTTGACCTTGAAACAATCCTTCTGAAGGTGGCCCATTTTTCCACAGAGCCAGCAGGTTCTCGGCGGGTTGTTCGCTCGGTCCTCTGTTCTGCTCTTCTTCGTCGGGAACCTTTCAAAATTGTTGGAGGGTTTAGCTTTCCGTTTTTCGGAATTTCGTTCTCGCGATTCGACCGCGGGGCTGTGCGTCATCGACTCAACGGCCTCAATCTCGAGAGCTCTCGTCACGGCAGCTCTTAGGGTCGTGAAGCCGCCGAGTCGCAGCTCCCGCTGTATTGTCGAGCTCGACAACGCCGTCACGAACTGAGACGCGGCGAGCTTGTCGCGTGTTTCTATCGGGCAATCAGCGAAAGCGGACTGCGCTAATCGCTCGATTGTGGCGGCAAGCGAGGAGATGCTCTCATCTCTCCGCTGTCTATGGCTCTGAAAGAGCACATAGTTTAGATTCGACAAATTTTTCGCCCCGTAGCGGAATTCGAGTGCCGAAACCACATCTGTGAAATTTTCGCACTGGGTAGCGGAGAGCGTCGTGAGGACGCTCCTCGCTGAGCCCCCGAGAGAAGCGATCAAGGCCGTAGCCTTTTTTTTCGCTATTCCAACCGTTAGCACGCGCGATGGTTTCGAATTGCACTCGATATTCCTCCCACGAAGTTTTGCCGTCGAAAATGGTCAGTCTCACCGTGTATCCCAAGTCGAGTACGCGGTGTTCCGAGGATGGGGCGGCAGCGGACGCACCGACGGAGATAGGGTAAATCGCGGGGGAAACACTATTTTCAACGGGTACTACCTCTCCACCCCGAGGGTTCGCGCCGCTATCTATCGCGTCATTTCGGTTTAAAACTGAAGCGGCTACGAACTGTATCCGCTCCTCCAGCTTTGTGATCCGGGTCTCGAAGGCCGCCTGTGCCTGTCGGTCGGCGGTCTCCTTTTCTTCCCGGCGACGGTCCTCCCTCTGCCAGCGGGCCTCGTCCTCCCTCCGTTGTTCTCGCATCTGGCCCACGATGCTAAGTTGTAGGGAGGTGAACAGCTCCTGCATGGAAGTATCGTCCGTCGCTGTGGGTAGAAGATTCGCGGCGGCCGCGGACGCGCGAGTGGGCATGCCCCTTCGAGTGGGCATCCCACTTCTGACACCATTGTTACGTCTCGCGGTCGTCATAATTTAACTTTAATGTATAACGAGTGTAACAGAACATTTATTGGCGTAACACAACAAAAGCAGTAGTAAACTATAAAGTCAATAATCTAAGATGGTCACGAGATACATTCGTTTGGTATGGCGGCTGACTCTCGATTGACAGCTTGATAGGTGATCGATACGATCACCTTCTTCTCGCTGTCTCTTGTCTTCGTTGCGAACACCAGTGGGCCATGGATCTCATCCATATGGTGTCCGCAACAATATTAATAACTATCCTTTGCTTCGATACTTCATTTTCAGCTGTACTTTCATCGCAATTTTCAAATACAAACTAATAATAATGCAAACAAACTAATTTCTTACCCGTACAGAAATCAGACTTGATGCATTGTACTTTTCGACGATCTCTCGCCAAGCTTCCTCCTTATCTTTCAAACTAGTTGTATCACTTTTTTTCTTTTCTATGATGTGACTAAATTCTTTTAAAATAGTCAAAAACAGACGCTTTTCTACGTCGGTATAATGCTTTTTCGAATTTTTCGAACTCACCTTTATTTTACTACGTATTCTTTCACGCAACACGTGGGTAAATAGGATTCGAATCTCGCGTGCCCGCGATACAGAGGGTAACTAGAGTTTTACGTTTCTTCACATGTTTCACAAAGCGTATGTACAATTCTCAACATCAATATCCAAACAAATCATCTCGAAGTATCCAGAAAGCAAACGTAATTATGGTATTGAATAATTTTCAATTATCAACGTCGCGAAAATCGAGTCACATTATCTGCAAGACAGAAAAATAGGGTTATGCGCGAAGTGCGAATGTTTAGTGTCTTGTTTCGTAAATAATAATTTAACACATGTTTTCTTATAAATGTTAATGTTCGCAGGAGCATGCATGATCGCCTAGGCTGTGTGCTGTGCGGAGATGGAGCTGAAGTAAGTATCGCATGTATCCTGTTTATTCATACGTTACGTTTAATTTTATACTAATGTTCTATTTGTTTTCAGCGCTAACACAATACGGAATATGGTGATTCTGCAGAAAAATGAAGTCGAAAATATAGGAAATTTTCTGATATCGCACCTAATATGTACCACTGGTTACGGGACGTATTGTATATGGATTTATAAATGTAAATATTGAATGTTCTTCGTTGAATTTATATGCGCTACTTATATTATTCTGTAACGATTTTAAAGAATAAATAAATATTTTTGGAAATAAGTAGAATTAATTATTTAATGAACTGCAGAATCTGCTGGCAGGTTATATAGGGGTAGGGATACACCTACAGCAATAACGCTACATTTGTGTTGGTGCGTAGGGACGGCCGTGTGACGTCACGGGTATGGAATTGTTTGCCAATTCTGACCCTCAGATGGCGCTGTTAGACGTGTCAGGCGAACGGCAGGATCTGCTGCAAATCTGCTGCCCATCTGACGTCAGGTCCTGATGTCAGGCTCTGTACCTCAGAACGCATCCTAATGCGGACACAGATGACTACGGATCTGACGTCAGGCTCTGCGCCTCAGATCTGGTTATCAGGGATATATGTTACAGGCCTTTAGTTTAAAATGTACAAAATGAGAATGGATTTGCTGCTTGTGAACCGCAAATTGCCTGGCTGTTCGATTAATTCACCAGTAACGGAATTTTCATACATAATTGATTTGTAAATGAATTATTAACACAAATTGATATAATAAAAGATTTTTAATAAAGATATTGTATTACTCTATATGGTAAACATAATTACATTGACAGAATGTGTATGCTAGTAAATAGATAGTGCGATAATATTGATATCTTCGCTGATTCCTTTTCTACGTTCAGAAATTCAGTTTCGTACTTATAATGCATTTACTACCCGGCTTCGCTCGGAATTTAGATTATTAGTTTAGTTAGTTTAACTCTTAACTGCGAAAGGGAAAGACGTAGCGAGCTGAAAATATTTACATTCATCTGGATTAGCCAGACATAATCGGCTGAGGTACATGTTTTATCAGAATTTACTGTTCGAAAGTTTTTAGGCGACGGACAAACATGTATATAAACTTTCTGCTTTAAATATTAAGATATACTATATTTACTATGATTGCATACATATAAACTTATACATTATTCTTTGTCTTTCAAAGTGGTGGACCTTTTTTTATTTTCTACTAGCTGACCCATTACCCGGTTTCACCCGGGAATCCTTTATGATGTTTCCCACGTTTCTCTACATACTATTACTATATGAATATTACAAAACTCAGTATATTGAACGCTTATTGGAGCCAATAATTGAATCTCGGACGTATGTAAAGTATACTGAAAATTTCATTGAAATCCATCCAGTCGTTTAAGCGTGAAAGAGGGACAAACAAACAGACAACGTTTCACTTTTATATATAACAGTAGAGAAGTAGAGATTACATTTGCATATTTCGTTAACAATTGTAAAAAAAAATGTTTTTCAACTTCTGTGTAATGTTTTATGGAAGACATGCTAATGCTAATTTAACCTAACTACTTTTCAAACTTGCGATTTCTTTTCGCGGGGAAAAGGAGAAATCACTTGACCCCAAATGCAGGCGGATTTTGAAAACCATTCCTCATTGGGTACTACGCTAGTAACTTTCCGGAAATTGCCGAACATAATATAAGATTTGCTTGAGCATTTGCTTGACTAAGCAAGCCTTAAGCACCATATTCTTGACTAAGCAAATCTTAAGTTCGGACTATGAATACATGACGTCTTAAGCATAGCTTATTCGAATAAGGCCGACTTTGTCAAGAAATTCTTAAACACATGCTTAAGCAACGACTATGAATACCGGCCCTAGGGGCTGGGTAGATGCCCGTGGAGCGCAGAACCGCTCTGCTCGGAGTTGCGCGTTCGTGTTTAAATAAATTCAACTACAATTGTACATATAATCAGTGTTCCTTGTAGGTTTAAGTGCTTTATTATTATTCTCAACAACTTAAAGATGGAAATATGATTTGTAACTGAGCTCAGAAATAAACGTGCTATCGCTAATACACACAGGATTGGAATGGCAATATTTTAGAGTCGTTATTCTGTGTTTCTACGGCGAAAATAACAAAACCTTGTACATCGAGCGGCTTTCATAGTACATGCTGGGCAAAAAGTCGAAGTTCAAAACATGTTGCTGGCTTCGCTATGATTAAATATATGACGCGTACAAGAATTATTAATAACAATATAATAACCTAACGCATCATAATAAATATACGGTGAATATAATTTTAATGTCTTCCTATTTCATATGTACAATTTACATTCCTATTAAGAAAAGAGTCGAATTTAAAATCGAAAAAAATGTTTTAAATACTCGACAAAAACTCTATGGGCACGTTCAAGAGAGCCCAAGTACTATGGATGGAAGGCTGTAGATATAATCCTTTGTATCTTAACAATTTTATAGAAATCCTTCATCACCTGACTGGTGAAATTAGATCTTTGATTGGTGTGAATGGTACGTGGATAACCGAACCGACTGATAAATTGCTTGGCGAGAGCAGTTGCAACGGATATTGAATCAATGGTGGATAAAGGAATTGCATCCGAATACTTTGTGAGAAGATTATCTTGTAAGGTTAATAAATATTTGTTCCCGGGATGGTCATGGCTTCGCCAATATTTATTTGATACCTCTTTAGTAGTTCGATAGTGAGTTTAGTTCGCGCCAGCAGTGTCCTGACAGTGCCGGAGGTGACGCCGAGGTCAAGCGGGAGACACAGTACTAGAAGGGGTGAACTCGTCGCCATTGATGGGCAACCTAAATTCCGAAATAGGAGCCTGCATTGTCACCGTTCCTATCTCGGCTACCAGGTGATTTGGTCCCAGGTGATTCTATTACCACATCTTCTACTTCGAAGAAATTGCCACAACTCAAGCTAGGCTCATGTCGCCTTGAGAGGCTTAAAGGTCTGAGGACCTTTTTAACTTCTTGCGATATGGCGACATTTTACAAAAATTTAATCGGTTGTCTGCCCCGCGTAACTAAGCACTTAGAATTATGACTTATCTAACTGACGCGTCGGCTTCTGTAGTTGGTCTGTGGCCGCTCCTGTGCCCAGGGGACGATCCCTGCGGTCTACAGCTCTCTCCGGTCCAACGATGATCTCCGCAGTCTACTGTTGCTGCTGGTCCAACGACGATCTTCGCAGTCCACTGTTGCTACCGATAGGTCCCTTTGTTGATATGTTTGGACGATCTAAGAAAAAGTTTGGCTTGTAGAATTTGGTAGATCCTCACGGTAGACGTGTGCTATGTGATTTCAGGGAGCGTGCACGGCGCTGAAACCACCCGTCTCCGGTATTTACCCTTGGCCATCGGGGAAACCGTGCGAAAACCCAGGGGGAGAGGACGCACCACAGCTCTGCGCAGAATCCGAGCCGGCAGAATGCAGAAATTTTTCTTTTGCAATCCCACCGCTGTCACCAGAAATGTTGCGTGGTCTTGCAGGCCGGCGATGGTCGTAGGGGCTGGGTAGATCCCCTGGAGCGCAGAAACACTCTGTTCGGAGTAGCTCCGCTACTGTGGGAAGGTGGAAAGAAGGAAACTCAGAAATGATGCTTGGGACGATGCGATAATCCATGTGGAACCTTTACTTAACTTTAACTTTAGAAAAGCTGTTCTCATACAGAACACCTTTTGTATCAGGGGGGAGGTGCTGCGAGTTGCGATGCTTGCTCTAGCGGCGTTTAGCACAAGCTCTTAAGGGGGTAGACACGTCACGTGACTTGGCCGATTTGGAAGGTCGGTATTACAGCAGGTTTTTCATGCACAGAAATGGTAATACCGATAGATACGCGGCTGCCTGGTGAAGACGAGAGGGAGCTGTTAGCTATTTCCATATTCTATTCTGAATGTGGAAAGAAATTCTCAGCGGTTGCTTTGTCTGGTAAAAATTTAAGCGAAAAGTCTGCTGGTAGTGCAAATGTAGAAAATTCATTGTACATTTTAATTACTTGAAATGTGCTTATGCTACAATATGCTACGTTGGCAGTAAGGAATTATAAGTGAAAAGAAAAAATAGATGATGAGAGGATATACCCAGAAAATGAAGTTTGTTAGGTTAGGTTAGGCATTTTTTAATTAGCAAAACACTGAAGCAGAACCTGAAAGTTATATACATATTATAAGATAATTAAACGTCCTATGCAGAAAGCAGTTATTGAACAAACATTACACATAAAACTGTGTTGGTGCAATAGTGACTTTAGATTACAATTGCTTACTCGATAGCTTTTCATATGCGCTAATGCATTGGCCGGCACTACTGCGAGGTTGTCAGCGATTATACAAAAACAGAATTTGTTTATTTTTCATCATATCAATATAAAAGTGACACGAATAGATTCCTGTCATTCTCCCGATTAAATGGGCAGAAAATAATTTAAATCGGACTATTTTTAACGAAACAAACTTTCAATTCTGCAAACAAATTTTTCACGTAATTTCCTTAATTATGGTCCGAATTATATCATTTATGGGGCCAATTTGATCGAGAAAACATAGGAATCAATTGATGTCACTTTCGCAAAGATCTGATTAAAAATTGCAGAAGTTCATATTCGTCACTGCTTAGTGTGCAACATTGTATAGCGCCGCTGGTTTCGAGCGTGGAAACCCACGAAACTCAACGAGACACATGATTGTTGGCGAGCATCGCGTTTGAAGACTCTAGCTAGAGAATCACCCCGTATAAATGCTAAGAAACGATAGTTTGAAGTGGCGTGCGTTTCAACTGCACATTGACAATATCGTAAATTCTAGGGCCTAGAATATTAGCTTCGTACTACGATGTTCTTCACCAGAGCACTGGTAAATGAATTGGTCAATTAGCTAAAATTAATGAACTGTGCATGATTTTAATGACGCCTAATTTAATTGCACTTACAAACTGAATTACAAATTGTAATTAAAAGAATACTTTTTGACGTGCAACATGAAACTGCGCACGCAAATGGTTGGGCTCGGATTATCGGGAAAGACCTACCCACCCCATCGTTTTGCTTTCTCGCTGCGAACGAGGACCTTCGGGCTCCAGTAGACCACCCGTTGACAGCCGAGAGCAACAAAACCGACGGGCCAGATAAAATGTTTACGTTTTTGATAACAGTTGATGAAAGTATTACTAATGGAGTTTTTAGGGTTTCTCGATGAAAATGATGCCAAACATGGAGCAATTCGGTCCATTTTTAGTGAACGTAGTGTGTGTCCTAATCATGTATTCATAAGAAAAAATAGACCGAATTGCTTCGCGTCTCGACTCATTTTAGTGTACAGAAATTCACCAATCCATCAGTGGTAACACTCTTATCAAGGTGTTCAATCTCCTTGTCATGCGACTTGCTGAGTTTCGTGGGTTTCGACGCTCGAAACCAGCGGGGCTATACAATGTTGCACACCAAGCAGTGACGAATCTGAACTTCTGCAATTTGTAGAATATTGGCGGGCTGCGCCTTGTGTTGGTCGCGGTACGGCGGCTTATGTGAGGAAGGTCTCGCGATAAGAGCTGAAGACATAGGAGAGGGCCATCTGGCAATTGCTCATCAAAGACACTGGGTCCAGGGTGAAGGAGGGTACCCTGGATGGATCAGGAGGACAGTCGAAAGACAATCAGAGCCGCGTCCGCATTCGATTAGCATTTAAGCGACCGTTTTTATAATACTTTCCAACAAATTTCTAATCAGATCTTTGCGAAAGTGACGTCAATCGATTTCTTATGTTTTTTTTCGATCAAATTGGCCCCAAAAATGATATAATTCGGACCATAATTAAGGAAATTACGTGAAAACCTTGTTTGCAGAATTGAAAGCCCGTTTCGTTAAAAATAGTCAGATTTAAATTATTTTCTATCAATTTAATCGGAAGAATGACAGGAATCCATTTGTGTTACTTTCATATTGATACGATGAAAAATAAACAAATTCTGTTTCTATATAATCGATGACACATCGCCGAGCAACGGCGATCTCGGCCGGCTCGGGCCACAAAGATTCTCGTCGGTTATTCGTGCTTCTAAGGTCGTATTCAGATATGTTGGCCGGTGAGTTTCGTAACGCGTATTCTCCCATCATAGGTACCGCTTGCCTGCCTCGGTGCTCCTTTTCTCAACATTTTCTGACTCGCTCCCGTTCCATCTCGCTCTCGCCTTCGCAGAACAAGAGTGAGCCAGAAGTGGTGGGGATAGCGCCAAGCTTCTGGCGTGTATAGGCCAAACCGAGCTGTCAGCGTAGAGGCGTAGACCCAGAATAGGTGTGCCTTAGCTCCGAAAAAATTCAGGAGCTTTATTGGTCAGAACATTGATTCTTTCTTGATAGCTTCATCTCGTATTTGTCTACGCATAGCTTCGTAACGCACACAACTACTACGCTAATAATAAGAATAAATAACAGGCTCATGGCTACGTTCAGACGGAGCCGAGCAGCATTCCCGTTACCCCACCATACCCTTCGGTGGCCAAGGAACTCCAACTGACAAATCCACGATCGTCAGATGGTGATAGCTGATTTCTCCTCGATCGTTGTTCGCGAAAACGAATCGACCGGCCAATATATCTGAATACGTCCTTAGGATAAAGAAACAATGAAAGATGAACAATTATTCGAAGTCCAAGATGAAAGGCCTTCGAATAAACAAAGGAAATTAATAAATACCCAAAGCTAAATAGAATTTTAGATTTAGGGTACACACACCCTCCCCCAAACCTCGTGTCGATCGGCCACTGGGGCCATTCGGAAGTATATTCTTTTATTTAAATAATGCCCATCTCTGCATAACACCGTAAAGAATTACAAAAAAAAATCAAGAAGTCAACTGTTGACCGATTTGGAGACTTTTCCTTGTTATATGTTATATACAATAGTCGAAAGATTAATAATAAGAGCAATAATTGAAAATAATTGCAGTAACTTCCACATTCTGAAAATATGATATCAGTAAATCAATATTTCCAGTATTAGTAAAAAAGTTGCAATCTCTCTTTTTATTTTAAATAATGTGGCCATATAATTATAACATAAATTCGACAGTGATTTCAAGTGATGTATTTGTTACAATAAAAGCGTTAATTTAGTAAATGTACACACTTCCCAGCAGTTCGTATTGTAGTCAATGTATGCCTAAAATACATATAACCTAACCTATAATCGTCCAAAAATGTATACATTGACTGCATCACGCGTTTACTGTGGCACATGTATCCAGGTAACGCTTCAGTTTTGCTATGATTCCACGTTGGCAGTCCTCCCGAGTAGGCGCTATCTCGTATCCACTACCTGAACTAAATTTGTCACGTGTCTTGCTCTGTATTATCGTCAAAATGGCGGAACTCGTATTTGGGAATGCAGTCCCGGGAATACGTTGTTTGTCCTTATATGAGCAGATATTGGGCTGGGTGAGGTCTCATTCGAAAGAGGAAGTTTCAATGCAGCCCGCTCTGGCCATCGTTTGAGTCACAAAACTCTTTTAGTGACTTACAAATACTTGGAACTAGTGATCCTCTAGAGAGTGATTGGAACAACGTAGATCGTCGCTGATTGGTTGCTGCGATTTGGAGCAAAAGCGGAAGTAGACAGAGAAAGAAACTGTTAAAAAGAAACAGACAGAAATATCGATAGAAAGATATAGATAAACAAGCAGCTTGAAAAGCAGGCAATTCATTGAATGTTTATGTTTTTCGTGAGAGCTTTTTAATAATAAGTGATTATTGTAGCTGTGTATAATTTAAAGTGGATTAATACTTGTCAAACATTTATAATAATAGTAATTTAGTGTTTTGTGTATCGTAATTTGGTTAGTATCTTAGAGACACAACCTATTCCATAAGTTATTGAGTGTGTTATCGTTATTTTCTAGAAAATGAGAGGTTGGTGTGCAGATTATTGCATAAATTAGGCAAAGAAAGGTTTTTATATGTGTAGATTGCGAGACGAGACAAGACTGAAAGTATGGATTGAGAATATCAATAGACAGGATTGGGTTCCTAAATCGTCGTTAAGATTATGTCATGTGAGTTTGTGTGAATTAATATAGCATATTCAATTCTTATATAAACTTGGTATACTTTAATTGTTTTATAATTCAATTTTGATAAGAATATACTTTTTTATATTAGAAATGAGTTGCAATATCTCTTATTTTATTTATTTAATTGTAAATACTCGATTGCCTAGAGAAAGTAAGTATTCTACTATTACTAAGTGACTTATTGTTAACAGTGTTGGAAATTTGATTTTTTGTTAATAAAAATATTTAATAATAAGAATAGTGATTGCTACCAATTAGTTAATTATTTTGTAAAATTTGTAGAAACTATTCTATTGGTCTCTAAGTTGATTTTGATTCTTATTTCAAGAAGTTGTTGTGATTAAATTTACGAGATAGCTTTTCTAATAAGTCAATTTAATATACTTTTATATATTTGAGAATTTATTATTTTCTTCGTCCACTAGTATTTTAAATATTGCATTATGTATTAATCTTTGGTAGTTTTAATTTTTTTATATATATAAAACACCAAAAAGTCAATTCTAAAATTTATATTTACAGTTATTCAAAATTTTGCGCCAAAAATATTATTTCCGGTTTTGCTCCAATATGGCTGCGGTTATACCGATCACTTCCTTGAGGATCACTACTTGGAACCTGCGAGTGTATTTTGTTGATTTTTTCTCTACTTTGGACACTGATATTATTAGATATCAACACAATATCGTTTAACCATGACCAGAGCGGGCTGCATTGAACCTTCCTCTTTCGAATGAGACCTTACCCAACCCAAAATTTGCTCGTATAAGGACAAACAACGTATTCCCCAAAACCCATGTTTCGGGCCAGATTGTGCCGGTATGCAGCGCTCTGTATACAGACACAATCTGGCCCGAAACATGGGTTTTGTAGAATACATTATTTGTCCTTATATAAGCGAATTTTGGGTTGGGCGAGGTCTCATTCGAAAGAGGAAGGTTCAGTGCAGCGCGCTCAAGTCATGGTTCGACGAGATTGTGTTGATATCTAATAATATGAGTGTTGAAAGTAGAGCATAAGTCGACAAAATACACGCGCAAGGATCCAAGTACTTTTAGGTCACTAAAAGAATTTTGTGACTCAAACGATGACTTGAGCGCGCTGCACTGAACCTTCCTCTTTCGAATGAGACCTCACCCAGCCCAAAATCTGCTCATATAAGGGCAAATAATGTATTCCCGTGACTGCATTCCCAAATACAAGTTCCGCCATATTGGCGATAATACAGAGCAAGTCACGTGACAAATTTAGTTCAGCTAGTGGATACGAGATGGCGCCTACTCGGGAGGACTTGTGGCGACCAGCGTCGGAAACGCTCGACGCGCCCACTAATTTTAGTTAGGTTAAGTTAGCATAATAAGTTCCTAGGTACTAGTCACTAGATTAAGAATTTTTAGCATAAGTAGTTGGTAAGACTTATTTGTAAGGATAGGAGCTTTTGGGGGGGCATGTAAGATTCAGAGGAAGGCCTCAGACGTCCAAGAGGTGCGCAATAAAGCGTCTTTATATCAGCAGCCGTCTTTTATTCGTCCTCGTGTTCCTCAGAAGCCAAAACTCTCGGTGTCGCTCTCCCATACATCGACGAGCCCATCACATTACGCCACAGACTGCCAACGTGGAATCATAGCAAAACTGAAGCGTTAGCTGGATACATGTGCCACAGTAAAAGCGTGATACAGTCAATGTATGTACTTTTGGACGATTGTAGGTTAGGTTATATGCATTTTAGGCATACATTGACTAGGAACTGCTGGGAACTGTATACATTTACTAAATTAACGCCTTTACCGTGACACATACATACATCACTTGAAACCGCTGTCGTATTTACATATGTATAGTAATTGAGGCAGTTAGAGCAACAACGGACTAACCTACATTAAATAAAAAATTTTCCTATTGTATGTACATCGATGACTTAGTGCACACATATTGTATGTCCACTTTTAGCGTTTTTGAGAAAAACAGGTTCAAACATTCAATGATACTTTATAAATAAATACTTTTTGCATTATTGTATTATCATATATATGTAATATAGGTATCACTGAAAATATGTAATTAGTAGTATAAGTTAGAATATGCAAAATTATAATAATAATTCGATAATAATACTTGGAAGATGGACATGCGATATGTAACCAAGTACAGAGAAGGACATACTATACTGAATGATATTATATAAAAATGAATGAAAGCAATAATACTGGAAATAATCTCACTTCAATATTATATTTATTTTGAAAGTAACAGGAATAAAAAAGTAATTATTCGTTTTCATTTTCGCAGTTTTCATTTTTGTCAATGTCCATGGAAATCGGAATTACATCACGTTGTGATTATGCTGATGGTGTGCTATTGATAAATGCCTTGTAGTATTCAGGAATAATTCCGTTGTGATACAGAAGATCTTTTCTCTTCACGATAGATATAGGAAGATTTTTTTAACATTTTTTATTTATTGTCACATTTTTCCAAGACTATTTTCGTCCTCTGGGATGGACACACAACATTTGTGCACTCAGCATAATAAATTTAGGGACATACAATAAACAAAAATATTATTTCTGGTAAATTTATAAAAAAGATCAAATTTGTATGCAGCATAAAGAAACAGTCAAGCACTATTTGTTGCAAATAAAAACTCAAATTTCATAAAAAGTGGACATACAATATGTGTGTACTAAGCCATCGATATGATTAGTAGAGCCTATTGGAATACGTTATTGCTACTAACTCAATTTCGAAAAACATGTGAGTTAGTCCGTTGTTGCTCTTACTGCCTCAATTATATGGCAAAATACCAGAGATGAGCATTACATAACTATAATTGTCATGAGGAATTCAATTGTCGGCCATGAATAATTTTCTCGTATTTATTCGTACATTCTCGACTAAATATATGATTCTCGACTAAAGTACGAATAAATACGAGAACATTATTCATGGCCGACGGATGAATGGCCTTGGAATAAAAAAATTATTGACTAAATATATGATTTTCGATTAACTATACATTTATTTTATAAAATAATTAATTAAAATAAAAAACATTTTTCGCTTCTCTTCCCCCTCTTCCTCGTCTTCCTCCTCTTCCCCTTTGTTCCCCATATTTGATTATCCTCAGATCTTTTTTGAGCTGGCTGTTCTGTAAAATGAAAAATAAACATAAATCTTAAAACTTTCATGACAATGTAACAAATGTTTGCGCGAGATCGCCTATGTATATATCTGCATACCTCCTTTTGGAATTGGATGGCCATCTCCATCCACCGTCGCGAGGACGGAGTCTCCTCTATCCGCGGATTCCGTCGCGAGGACAGAGTCGGCTCTCTTCGCGGACTCTGCCTGCTACGCGGACTCCGTCTTCGCGACGGAGTCCGGCTACTGGTCGCAAGCTGTTTGCTGTTTTGACTCCGTCCCCTAGACGGAATCACTTCCTTTTCTCTCTTACTGCCGCCTTCTTCTTTTCCAGACATCTAAAAAAGAGTCGAAGAAACAGTGAAACTATTGAACGTAATTGAAATGGATTTGAAAGTGCAGTAGAAGAGTACTCGTTTATCAAGTTGGTACATTCGGGTACAATATAGGCTTCCTTTAGCCAAGATTTAACGCAGGAGAAGAATCTTCAGATTTCTAAATGCTGGAATTTCCAAATTTGAAAGCTTTGAAATTCAAACATGTCCAAAATTTGTAATTGTGAGGTTATCAAGTTTCAAAACACCTGTATTTTAAAATGTCCAACATTTGTGATTTTAAAATTTCCGATTTTTCCACTCCTGACGTTTAGAGACTGTTTAATTTTCATTACTTGTCTTCAGTTTCAACTAAAGGAAGCCTATATTGCACCTGAATGTATATACCTTTTCTAGACATTTTGCGGGTAAATTATAACATAACTTTCTTATTCTACGTGAGAATGAATACACGAATCTCTGAGCGTGAAGCTGCGTATCGACATTGCGAGGATGCCGCACGAGGCACGCTTCGCGGAGTGGAGAGTCTGGAGACTACTTCGATCGTGTTCATTTTGCGAGGCAGGCTCGTGCGGCAGTCTCGCGGTACCTCCAGCATGATATTTGCGTCGCCCGAGCCATACGATTTTTGCTCTAGGAGCCGCGAGGCACCTTTGACCACGTCGAAAAACCGACGACTGATGGCTCGTGTGATGCAAATATCATGTTCGAGGTAGCGCGAGCCTGCCTTGTAAAGTCATCATGGTCGAGGTAGTTTCCAGACTCTCCACTCCGCGAGGTGTGCCACGCGAGGCAGCCTCGCAATGGCGGATACGCACTTGAGAAACACGCGGACACTCAAACAATCACAGTTCACGCGATAGATTTTGCACAAAAAATTACAACAATACTATGACGGTAATGAATCTTTACCCGGAATATGTCTAAATACAGTCTTCGGTTGGAAGTAAAATGTAGAAGTATGTCAGTTGTTATGAAAGTGGCGTCGGTGGAAATTTAAAAAAAAAAGAAATTGCACTGTACGTTTATTATGTATCACGTTAATATAATACGTAAAAAAATAAGTGAAATGTAACAAACGAAAAATTTGGACTTGGACCACTTTCATAATAACCGGCACATATAGTGAAAAAGACAGGGATAGTAAGCGCGAAGGTACTTACGATCTTTACTGCTGGACAGTCGCTTTTTTTCTGACGATCGAGCCTTTGCTACCCTCAAGGGTGGACGGGACCCAAACTGCCTTTCTCACTCCCTCAAGATTTTGTATTTCACTCGCACCAAGAACCGAGCGGGGCGTCATCGGCCCGCGTAAAAGTTCGAATGCGCAAAGGTTTGAAAACGCGGCGCGTGCCCGCGCATACTTGCGGAATGTTCCTTCATCGCCGTCAAGCAAATGGGAAAGGATAATAGTAGAACGAAATATGAATTCTTCGCTAATAAAGTCGCTGATACGTCAACAGTATATGCACAGGATAATCAAAAATTCTTTCCTGTGCACATTTCTGTGCACCAAACAGTATTCCCGGAAGTACATACAATCTACGTAAATGTATCAGCATACCACCAATCCTAATGAGAAAGAGAGGAACAGGGCGCGTATATCCGTCCCTTTCCCACTATCTTCTGTTTAGCCTCTCAGCATCTGTAACCAATGCAGCGACAACGCTAGCTGATCAGTTTCTTGTCGTTTGCAGTACGGTGGAGACGCAGAAAGCAATCGGGCTTTTATTTGATACGCGGATATTGATATATGGAATATTCATAATTTGTGAATTGTTCCCTTTCCGCGTGGTTCGTTACTGTAGTGCCGAGAACTGTGTGTTTGTGTGTGATCATTCACATTCATTATTGTCATGGAATCAAAGAAGGAAGTCGCAGATACAAGAAACAAACGCTATTTGAAGGGTGTTACAAAAAGGAAGCAGCCTAAGTTATTTGCAAGGCGTTTGTCGAAAAATACAAAGTGTCGAGAAAGGTAAGTTACGTGTTATGGTACAGATTAGTATGAAGTTACAGTTTGTGATGTAGTAGCAGCAGCACGGTATTTTGTTGTATATAATACAGTATTATTCATATTCTTCAAATACGTATATGAACAACTATCATTCACACTTTACGTACACATATTCGATGCTATGCGCACAGCAACACATGTCATTACTTTATCCCTCGTGCCCCACTCATTCTATTCCCATTCGTACGTTCATCATTGTTTAATTAATTAATAATCCGATTTATACCGTGTTTGGACTCGTTTTCATATGAAAACTGTCAGCAATACGTTCCTGCGACTTTCGGGCCGATGAGACGGAATGTAGAAGTTTTAAATTTCGTTATATACGATACACAACATTTCTGTACACTTCTTTTCCCTTTCCTCTTTACATATATTCAGAAAATACAAATGCAGCATTTCGTTCTCATTTGAAAAGCGGTAGAAACTATATTTCAAACTATATGCGTTTTATTATTATAAAACGTTCAAACTATAGGGTCATTCCACGCGAAGTCGAACACTTTTCGGAGTAACATTTCGGATTTTGGTGCAACTTGGATATGTTGTAGTTTTTAGGGATATATAAACATATCTCGAAGGATTTTTCAAAATGTCAAAAATTGTGGATGTTACAGCTCTTTGAAATATAGTGTTTACTTTTTTCCAAAAATTGTAATTGTTGAACTAACCAACTGATAAAAATGACCTTTTAGGTGCTTACAGTGGAGATATAGGAGTACCTAATAAAAATTATTTCACTTAATAAAAACGAATATTTGACCATTTATTTAGCAATTGTTCTTAACAAATGCAATTTTATAATTGAAGGCCCCTTTTTAAACATTTGAAAAAATAGGAGGATATAGCCCTGTTTATCCTCTTTACGGACACGTTTTGAAAAACGCGGACACTTTAAAATTGGCCAAATGAAAATTAATTGAATGTAACGCTGCGTCAAATCACACCGGCTCGACTGGCTGAGCCGTGCGGTACTCGCAGCGGCCAAGCGGCTATATCTGCTATTCTTATACAGTGTTCTCTAATATGGTAAGTATTTTATACAAAATATAATACGGTATCTTAATTTTTGGTGTTCGCAATATTTTCTTTGAAACGAGGGTGACCTTCAGTTTTTTTAAATGGAATGCTATATATTTGATTATCCATATATATTGAAATGGTATTGTTGCGGCAGAAAGTCAGCGATCAGCTGCTACGCGGATTCAAATATGCGTGCGAGAGCGTGTAAACACGGGGACACACCGTCCGGCCGGACGGTTAGGTGAGTCACCAGTTTTTGTCTGGTTTCGAACGTTGCGCGTTTCCGAGAAACCGACAGTTAGTCCTCAGAACACCCGTGACGACAACAGCACGCTCTCGCACGCCCAAACCGCCTAATTCTTTGTCGCCCAGCGACCCACGGGTTTGTGAACCACTATTAAAACGGCCCTTCGAGCCATCGCGCCCTGCGCGTTGTACATAGTTTGTACATATCCTTGTTGGTTTAACTGCGTGTTTGTGAGTTGTGCTTGTCCGTGTTCAATCTCGGTGTGGTGTGTTCGTCCGTTATTGTAACGACGCCCACCCGGCTAAATAAAGTGCCGTTCCGCCACATCTTGGAACATTCTTTGGGGTGCATCCCTTCCCTGGCCTTCACCAGTGGCGATCTACAACGCCTCAACAGGCATCCGTTTAAACAGGTATACTATGACCTTCAAGGCTACACAAGGTTAAGAATGAAATAAATATATCGAACTATCTATCTAAGTAGTAGAGAGATTCTTTCATTCCTAACCATGTGTGGTCTTGAAGATCACAGTATGCCATATGGTTGAATTTGTCTTGACAGTCGCTTTCATATTGGATAATCAAATATATAGCATTCCATTTAAAAAAAAACTGTAGGTTACCCTCGTTTCAAGGAAAATATTGAGAACACCAAAAATTAAGATACCGTATTATGTTGTGTATAAAATACTTACCATATTAGAGAACACTGTATAAGAATAGCAGATATAGCCTGTTTAAAGCTTAATTGAGGATCGTCTCAAGAAAGTTAAAGGCGATTGTTAGATAACTTTTTTTGGTTTTGGGAACAAGGTTGTAATAAAATATCTACACTATTTACAATAACTTTAACAATAAATTGATAGAGGCGGTTTAGCGCAAGCAGGGGCGACAACCGCAAAGCACAGCAGATAGCTGCCGAACAAGGAACCGGCTTAGCGAAGCAAAGTGCGAACACCAATACAAGCTTATCGTATTTTAAGTAGCGTGTTAACCGTAGCAAAGTAACGACTGACTCAGATCCAGGAAACCGCGGTCGATTTCCTGGTAGGAAGAGCCCCCCCCCCCCCCTCCATCGATCGCGAGTCGAGGGAAGGGGTCACGAGCGTCGCTTCACGGGAGCAAGCAGGCCTTTGCCAACGTCTAATTAATGCCGGGTCGGGAAGATGGCGCCAAGATGCAGCTTTCCTGGACATAGCCGCTTGGCCGCTGCGAGTACCGCACGGCTCAGCCAGTCGAGCCGGTGTGATTTGACGCAGCGTTACATTCAATTAATTTTCATTTGGCCAATTTTAAAGTGTCCGCGTTTTTCAAAACGTGTCCGTAAAGAGGATAAACAGGGCTATATCCTCCTATTTTTCCAAATGTTTAAAAAGGGGCCTTCAATTATAAAATTGCATTTGTTAAGAACAATTGCTAAATAAATGGTCAAATATTCGTTTTTATTAAGTGAAATAATTTTTATTAGGTACTCCTATATCTCCACTGTAAGCACCCAAAAGGTCATTTTTATCAGTTGGTTAGTTCAACAGTTACAATTTTTGGGAAAAAAGTAAACACTATATTTCAAAGAGCTGTAACATCCACAATTTTTGACATTTTGAAAAATCCTTCGAGATATGTTTATATATCCCTAAAAACTACAGCATATCCAAGTTGCACCAAAATCCGAAATGTTACTCCGAAAAGTATCCGACTTCGCGTGGAATGACCCTATACGCGTTTCGTTAGGTATGTTTCCTTTATAATGCAGTTGCGACTATTTCAATCGTTGTACGTAGTTTTGAATGGATAAAACATGCACTTTAGATTTTATTTATGTGATGTAGAAGATAATGTTTAAAATTAGCAGCAATAATCGATGATTTGCGATTCGATGTTCAGCATATGTAGTTACTTGTGGAATACGAAATACACAGTGCTTTTTATTCTTTTGTGGAATTTTGTCCGCAATATATATGCGTCCATGTGTACCTTTAGCGAAATTGTTTCATTGAAAAGCGCAGTCTTCGAAACATTCTCCAGGCCTCACTGACAACCTTTGTCCCAGCCCGAGCAATGTTTATGACATCCAAAGTACCCTCCACTTGTGGATACTACTACGCGGAAAGCGAATTCTATTCCGTAGCAAGATATTTTCACACAGATTTTCTCGTACACGTTACACGATGTAATATCGGTATCGACCACGAATGGTCGACATTGTGTCATGTTTGTTCTCATTATAATCAGGAAAATGTTATGCATATTTGAAAGAAATGTTTATGCAGAAAAAATTAAAAGTAAAAAAATTGAGCTGTTATTGTCATTTGAAAAATTGTTGTGTATCTGCAGGGTTGCCAGCAACATTATGCAGGACCGCTTATTTAGCGGAATGGTGGTAACGTGTGCGTCAGCGACGTCATCACGCACACGTTACAACCACTCTTGTAGGTGTTCCCCCTCCGCTAAATAAGTGGTCCCGCATAACGTTGCGCTGGCAACGCTGTATGCCTGTGTTCGCAGCCGAGACGCTGGCTTTACTTCTCGGCTGCTACGACCAGCCTTCTATCCTTCTCTTTTACGACCCATTGACAGCTACAAAGTAACCGCGAGCATCGGAGAATACGGTTCGCTGAATACCTATACCTAGAGGGACGATGAGACAGAATTTACTGAATACGTGTAACACTGTTCCCTTTTTAATCTTTTCTTACTTACGAATTACTCCAATAAGTGAAAATTGTTTAATATATTCCTAATTAGTATCAGTCCCATCCGACACAATGGTACAAACGTTTTTTTTTAAAAATGAAGTACTGGAAGCGATGTCAAGGTCCAGTTAGTTTTTCGTAATAGAACGGTATATTCTTTTATTGAGGTGTCACAGGATGGTATTTCGATTTCTCGCAATGTATCTATTTGGGGATTTCGTCCGGATAATATGTAATCGGTATCCCCACCGATGTGTAGGGTTGACTTTATCTAAAATAAACAAATGTAATCGAGATCTTGATCAGATTGAATGGGAAAAGAAGAACGTCTACGTCCCCGTAGAACGATCGATAGGTCCCGTTTCCTGGCAACAGCGATCGTGAAATTTTTCATGCATTCCTGAGTACCACAAACATCTATCCGGACGTAAGAAAACTAATTATATTTTTTCTGACTTAAGCTAAAATCCAACTGACCCCAAGGGCCCCACAGGCAGGCAGCCCTTGCCGAAAAATCGAAAACAACTCTTCGCGCCCCCATCGACTTGCTTTGTGCGAGGGTAACGAAAGTCGAGGTCAGTCCCACGCTTTCGAAAAGCTATCTAAAGAGACAGGGTGATGTGCTGGAAATCGTGCTCGTTGACGAGAACCAGACGGATCTACAACACCGGCGCGGTTAAGTAGGGTTTACTTCGCGAAAGGCAAACGACACGTGTTTCTCGGACCCTTCGTTTCTTCGTTATTTTACAACGTTCCATAAAACGAAATACCATCCTGCAGCCCCTCGTTGAATTTTAAGAAATACAACGTTAAAAATATGATAATGATTTGGATTGCCGATCTATCCTCTCTGCGTCGTATTGTCTGAATGTGCAAAAGGACAAAATGTTTGTTCGGCAATATTTCTATTCCTTCAGGTTATAATTTATTAGAAATATGGCCCCGTGTTTCATATACAATGTTGTACCATTTCAATTATATTATTACCAACTCTTTCCCTCTCTCTCTCTCTCTCTCTCTCTCTCTCTCTCTCTCTCTCTCTCTCTCCATTTTCGCGGCATTCATACAAATACACTCTACAAGTTTTAATTTTAAATTTTGATTGCGTTAGTATTGTCTCACACGCACACGGGTATTTAAATTTACTTCGTTCCGAGGCTTTCGCTTACATCGAGGCTTTACTGTACTATATCTTCTTTTACTATGCCTGCTTTTTTTCTAATGTATGTTTTTCTTATTTCTATGCATGTACCACGTGTTACTGTTTATTGACTCTTTACGTGCAGGCAACGATTGAAAACAGCAGCGTGCCTCACGGTAGGTCAGGGCACCGTGGCGGAAGCAGGTACGCGTACAGGTATCTCGTACGACGAAACACTTCCAAGCACATCTGCTGCGTACGATTTTCCTACGGACCGAATACGCAAAGAAGACGTAGCAAATTTTCAAGACTTCCCAATTATCGAAGGATTCATAGAACAAGTACATTCCGATACGGACGCGGAAGATATTTCAGAAGAAATACATTTCAATGCGGACGAAGAGGAAATTGTAGAACAAGTGCATTTCGACACAGACAGGGATGAGATACATTCCGTAAGAGACATCAATGAAGAAACCAATGAAGATGTTGGAAGTGATGCCGATGATTACTGGGTGGTGGAAAATGTACAACCAGAACACCCGGAAAATCCAATTTCAGAAGGAATAGACTTCGTTGATTTTCCGTATGTTTTCGAACAAATAAAAAATCTTCAAAAACATTCGACTATTGGCTGTGGCATCGAACATTTTGAAATAATTAGATGTCAACGGAATGGACTAGAAAATGTGTATTATGTAAAATGCAAAATGTGCGAACGCACAGAGCGCATATCCAGTCTTCGGAAGAGTGATGCCACTATGGATATCAACCGTGTCGCTGTTGCCGCAACAATGATGACGGGCGGCGGATATAATCAACTGGAGGATATACTGACTGCCGTGAACGTGTCCTGTATGACGAAAAGGATCTACGAGGACTGTCAGAATGACCTAATCGATGCCCTCGAAGTGGTCGCACAACGCGAAATGGAAGATGCTGGAAAAGAGGAAAAAGCATTAGCTATAGCAAGAGGCGACGTACATGCAGAATCTAATCTACCGTTTATCCCAGTTGTCGCGGATGGCAGCTGGATGAAAAGGTCCTACCGCGGAGGAGATTACAATTCTCTTTCTGGCGTAGGAGCCATCGTGGGATACCACACGAAGAAAGTGCTGTACATCAGCGTGAAGAATAAATTCTGCATGACTTGCCAAATAGCATCTACGAAGAAGCAAGAACCGCGCGAGCATCGTTACTTCAAGAACTGGGGTCATAAACAGAGTTCAACTGGCATGGAGAGTGTTGCTATTGTCGGAAGCTTCAATTGCAGCATAGATATGCACGGCCTAATATACTCTATATTAGTTGCCGATGGCGATAGCAGTGTCTACAAGAAGATATTGGACAATAATCCATATGAAAAGTATATGGTGCAAGTACAAAAAATTGAATGCACCAATCACCTGTTACGCAATATCAGTAAAAAAAATAACCGAAATCGGAACACAAGGCCGCGATAAAGATCTAAGAACTGTCGTACAGAATAATGCTCTCCGCCTGCGTACTGGTATAAAGAAAGCTGCGGAATACCGGTTGCGAGAAGAAATACCACTCGGGGAACGAATACAAAATTTGAAGCAAGAGTTGACAAATGTACCGAGTCACGTTTTCGGTGAACACAAGGAGTGTCAGAAGTTAGCATACTTCTGTAAGAAATACTCTGATCCCAACAGAGTAGACTACGTTCCACGACTGAGAGAAGCTGGTATTTATCAAAGTATCGAAGAAGCGATGCAGCCACTTTTCGCTAAAGCTGACAGTTTGCTGCGCGGTCTAAATAACAATGCTGTTGAAAGTTTTAATAATATAATTGCTAAATTCATCGGAGGCTAAGGATAAACTTTGGACGAGAGGGCTCGTATCAGGGTAGAGTCTCCGCTGCAGTCGTCCAATATAACACAAAAGAAGCGTTCAGCAGATTGAGTACGGCAATGAATAAAGAGCCGTCAACCATGGTAAGAAAGCTGGAATGACGTCGTAAGCGTGCAACAGAAAAAGCAAGGGAATATAAAAAAGAAGCGAAAGCATCCTCCTTCCGAAATAAAAAACAATTGCGCGACCAGGATTACGGCCCTAACGCCGAAAAACTAGATATGGAAGAGACAATATACTCTTCCGAGTGTAAAAGGCACGCGGATATACTCCTTCACTGGCAAACGAGGCGACACGAGATCCAAGTGGAAACTCGCGATCAGGCGAATAGCGAAAAGTGGGTTATAGGAAAAGATTATTAACTGCATCCAATTTTGGCAAAGTATGCCGATTACGAAAGACTACACCACGGGCAAATATTGTGAAGAGTATAATGTACCCGCAACTCCAAAATTTACATTCTCTCCAATACGGAAGGGAAAATGAGGCAAACGCCTTGAGACAAATGGAAGAAGAATTAGGAATCCATATTCTACCGTCTGGCCTCTTCATCGATGACAGTGTGCCCCACTTAGGTGCAACCCCTGACGGCCTCGTGGACCATGATAAAATCGTCGAAGTAAAGTGTCCTGAATCGGCCAAGGATTTATCACCTGCTGAAGCAATAAAGCAACTTTGTAATGTACGGCGTATTTTCAAGGGCAATGAAATGAATAAAAATCATCATTACTATTATCAAGTGCAAGGAAAATTGCACATAACGAAAAGGCAATGGGCCTATTTTTGTTTATGGACGCCGAAAGGAATGAATGTTACAACAGTATCGAGAGATGATCGATTCTGGGCAACAGAGATGGAAGAAAACCTGAGCAAGTTCTATAAGGACTGCATGTTGCCAGAAATTATAGATAGTAGATACAATCGACAACAGCCGATTAGAGAACCACCGTACAAACAAAAAGGAGGAGCAGGTACGAGTACACAAAAAAGTACATAACACGATGGATGACAACATCGCGATAGCACCGGCGAGTGCAACCAGCGCATATGAAGAGCTGTCGAATAAGCAATTGCAATCCAAAGTGACTAATGCGCCCGCGAGTGCATCCAGCGCATATGAAGAGCTGTCGAATAAGCAATTGCAATTCAAAGTCACTAATGCACCGGCGAGTGCATCCAGCGCATATGAAGAGCTGTCGAATAAGTAATGTTCCAAAATGTAAGTAAGAAAGTATGTAGATGATACATACGGAGAGTGAATAGGACCGTCTATGACGGGGGTGGTGATGAGCCTTTTCACACTCTCCTAATAATAAATACCTATAGCTATTCTTTCATATCAAGTGGAAATGACATGTATAAAAGCATAAGTATAACACATACTTTTGTTATGCAAATAATTGGATTAATTGGAAATCATCATGAATGTTTCTCTCATATATGAATTTGCTTTAAATATTTCCACCATCCAGTATCAAAGGTGAAACTCATGCTCTATGAAGCGAGGAAAGGAAGGCAGTCATCTCCGCAAGCATGAAGATAAGTAAATAACATACATACATTTACATTTTTATTGCATTCAGATTACAACTCGTTCTAACTTTTTATCACAGGTTCTATGACAACTAACTGTAATCGAAAGGGGTCAGTGCCATTCCAAGAAAATATTTATGAGAAATAGGACACAATAATATTGGTTTCTTCAGTAAGTGTATCAGTTTTTACATTCAAGTGGTATAAACACAAAAAATAAATTTTATTAAATTTATTTATTTTTGCAGATCAAACCAGGGTGTACATATCTACACTGGGCGGAGGAATATCGTTGTGACTACCACAAATGCAGGGTGGAAGAGGTACCCCTTCCATGACGCTGACCGGGCTAGTGAAAATGTGCAGGAGCAGATTTTCTGTCCTCGAAGTGACAGAAAATATAACCTATATGCTATACCCAATTTCCTAAAGATACTGTTGCAGCGTAATAATAAATGTTTCGGAAGGATGATGAAAAGTTCACAAATGTAGCGCAATAGATCGAAATAGCCGCTAAACATTTATTGTCATATAGCATATACATAGGTTATATTTTCTGTCACTTCAAGGAAGGGACCACATAATAATCACGCGTTGGATTCAACATCCAACACAATTTTATATGTGTTTGTTCATAACTGTTTTCTGCATAGGATGTGTATTTCATGTTCTGTTTCAGTGTTTTGCTAATTAAAAAACGTCGAACCTAACAAACTTCATTTTCTGGGGACATGCTCTCATCTATTTTTCCTTTTCACTTATAATTCCTTACTGCCAACGTAGAATATTGTAGCATAAGCACATTTCAAGTAATTAAAATGTACAATGAATTTTCCACGTTTGCAGTACCAGCAGACTTTCTGTTTAAATTTTTACAAGTATGTACAACGCAACAGCTGAGAATTTCTTTCCACATTCAAAATAGAATATGGAAATAGCAAACAGCTCCCTCTCGCGTGCACCAGGCAGCCGCGTATCTATGGGTATTACCATTTCTGTGCAGAAAAAACCTGCTGCAATACCGACCTGCCAAATCGGCCATACCACGTGACGCGTCTACCCCCTTAAAGCGCGAAGTTTGGACAGAAAAGAGTTAAGGATAAACTTTGCTACATTAGAAATTTGTCGTCGCCTCCTTCCTTATCGCTCGAAAACAATGTATTAAATGAAAAGAGGAACGTACGAAGAAGCCTGCTTCTTTGCCTCGCAATTCCTCACCGACGTTGTCAGAGACCAGACGTGTTGCAATAAAATCCAGCTTTGATCAATCTTAAAACATCTTCGTTCTGTTTCTTGTTCCTAATAGTTCTAAATCGTTTGACAATTTAATCTAGTTCAGTTTAATGAATTTTATTGAGTTCTAAGTTAATCGTTACAAGACATTTCGTTCGTTTAACTTCACGCGTTTCGCGAGCAGAGTCCTTCAGGGCTCGACGGACACCGGACCACACGGAAATTCCTTCAGGCCATCGGAATTCCCAGCCTGCCCCGCAACAAAACTGGTGACAGCGGTGGGATACTTTTGTCGACTCGTGGACGTGCATCAAGAGGTCCTCGCGAGTGCAGCCCCTCCTTCCTGGGTTTTCGCATGGTTTCGCCAGGGACGCGGATAAACGTGGATGGATATCGGAGAGGGTGACTTTGGGCGGTCGTGCAGCAATCTGCCCCCAAGTTCACGTGTACTCGTGGAGATAGCGACGCCGGGACCAAGACTGCTTTGTAAGACCCCTGTAAGAAACAAGAGTAACTGTTTAATTGTTCAATTTGTAGTTCGCCCGTTCGTAAAAAATTCTAATTCAGTTCAATTCAATCTTATATCGTATTATTAAAATGTTGCACAATCCCATAAAAATGTTAAGACTGAGGAAAAGGTGGTTACTGCGTTTAAGTAGACTACGGGAATTCGAAGGGGAAGACATATCCACGGAGATAATGCGCTCGGATAGTCTCGAAAATAGTCCGCGATCCCAAGAATTGAGTTTCTTACCGACGCAAACGAGCACCCCTGTCAATTCCACCGAACCGACAGACCAATCACTACCCAGTCCGATCGTTTGCGAGTCTCGAATTTGTCCGATCGTGGCCGCTCCGGTTGTTTGCGAATCTCGAATTAACACGACACAACCCCAGGATTTGAACGTTACACCGACCCGAATAAATTACCCGACCATAAGCTCTTCCGAATTGAATGCTCAACCCAATTTTGCAAATTTCACCGTGTAACAAAATTCTGTTCCGTCCAAACCTTATCTTTCTTTAAAATTCATAAAAGATTCAATCCCCAAATTTGACGGGAAATCTAGTTCCTTAATTCATTTCACCAAGCAGTGTAGACTATTAAATTCTAAAGTTAGACCCGAAGACCGCGAGAACCTACTCTTTTTAATTCGGAATAAGATTGTAGGGCACGATAAATTAGTGTTGTCCAACAGCAAGGAACCCGAAACACTAGACGAACTATATGTACTTCTAAAAAGGTTTTACATTCGGTCATTCAACGTCCATTGCTTAAATTCACAATTGATGCAATTACAGCAAAATATTAATGAACCGGTAGACGTATTTGGGACAAGAGTGAGTCAGATACTAAATGGCGGACTAGAAACTGCAAAGGATATGTATAACACAGAACATATGATAGGAGTTAATGACTTATTAAAAAACACCGCTATGCTCAGTTTTATTAGAGGAATTTCTAACGACACCGTTCGATTCTACGTGAACAGGGAAAATGACAATAAAAAACTACCAAATCTTGAGTCCGATTTCAACACCGCAAGTAATTTGAATGCAGAATTCATTGAGCATTCAAAACCTTTTATTCAGAGTGCAAAAGTCTTTAAAGCCAATTTTACCGATCATAAGACCCGCGAGGACCGCACATGTTTCTGATATAATCAGACCGGTCATTTCAGTTATCATTGTCCATTTGCTTTATCTGCCGGAGCAAATCAAACGAGTTTTAGAAATCGTATAGAAATTAGATGCGGATTTTGTAAGAAAAGCGGTCATGAGGAAACTAGTTGTTTTAAAAAGCGAGATATCAATACTTATCAAACTCACGGCGAACGTTTTCGTTGGAATAATAATTTAAACTCGAAATCGACTCCGCGGAAAGGCGCGACACGGAGCGAGCCCCTGATTGCGAGCGCCAAACCCACCGAGCTTGTTTCCAAATCCAAGTGAAAGGGTCCAGTCATCTACCAGTAATTAAATTAATTCATGGGTGTTTTCAAAACAATTTCGCCAATTTTCTCATTGACACTGGCTCACAACTAAATATAATAAAACAAAATACTATAAATTCTAATGAAGTAGTGAACACTAATGTCACCTATGACCTTACCGGTATTGAGTCGGGAAGTGTTGCGGCCGAAAGCAACGCGCCGCGCGATTCGAACGGGTACCCGCTGATTCATCACAACAGCTGTTTAAGAAATATTGCTTCGTGTGGCTATTATAATTTAAGTTCAATACGCAGTGGATGGTTGATATATTTATTTGTTTAACAGAATATAAACTTTATAACAAAAACGCTTTCCTTTTCAAGTTCAAAGTCTGGCTACGTCTGTAGCTGCTTGTGTCGTTCGTCGCTAGAGGCATGACAGTAGTGCAGCGCCAAAAGCACTGATGATGACCACAGTACTCCCCCCAAGTCTTTTCAAGCGGGAGTTTTGAAAGAGACTTTCTTGTTTATGTATGTTTTCGTTGGTATGTTTGTTATGGGTGTCCATTTATGTTCTGGTACCTGATCATCCTGTGTGTGTTCGATGTCAATGTCATCGTCCGTTTTGGTGATGTATGCTGGTTTTAGTTTGTCTATATTTATATTTTTTAATGTACCGTCAACGTCTAATTCAAAAAGTACGTCAGTATGTCTTTTTGTGATTTTGTAGGGTCCTCTGTATGGTTGCTCTAATGGTGCTTTTGCGTGGTCGCACCGAATGAATGCATGACTGCATGTATGGAGGTCTTTGGCGATGAAAACTCTCGATTTCACATGATGTGCTGTTGGTGTAGGTCTCAAGCCTCTCAGGTAGACTCAATGTTTTTCCATGAAGATTTGTGGGTCAGCTGCGAAGTCTGCGTTGATGAAGAATTCTCCGGGAACACGCAGTATTGTACCATACAACATTTCTGCTGGTGAAGCTTGGATGTCTTCTTTCAAGCTCGTGCGTAATCCAAGTAGTACAGTTGATAAAATTTTCGTCCAAGGCTTTGGTGAGCACATCAGTGCTGATTTTAAAGTACGATGCCATCGTTCAATGATGCCATTTGATTGCGGATGATATGGCGATGTTCTTTGCTTATTGCAACCCATTAAACTCGCCATTGCTTGGAAAAGTGCTGATTCGAATTGAGTGCCTTGATCTGAGGTTATTGTTGTTGATGTACCATAGTGAGCGATCCAGTGGTCGAATAAAGCGGTAGTAACTGTATCAGCGGTAATGTCTTTTAGAGGAATGGCGACTGGCCATCTTGAAAATCGATCGATGATGGTTAAACAGTACTTATAACCCTCGTTCTCAGGTGCCATGATGATATCCAGGTGTATATGTTTGAAGCGATCATTTGGTATATTAATGTGCTTAGGTTCAAGATGAGTGTGTCGTTGGATCTTTGAACGTTGATATGGTATGCATTCTCGCGCCCATGTGATGACGTCCTCCTTGATTCTTGGCCATACGTATTTCTCTCGGATTAAACGTGAGGTGACGTTTCTGCTTGAATGAGAAAGCCCATGAATGACATCGAAAGCTGCTCTGCGGAGTGTTTTCGGGAGGTATGGTCGAACTATGCCTGTTGAAATATCACAGTGAATTTCAATATCGTCAAAGCTCAGTTTGTGGAGTTTCAATGATAATTTGTCGTTTTTGAGAAGTTGAGGAAGTTCCTTGTCGTCTTGTTGATGTTGTCGTATCGTGTCTAAGTCTATTATTGTCGGCATGTTAATTGTATTGATTCGTGAAAACGTGTCGGCAGCTATGTTGTCTTCACATTTGACGTAAACCATGTCTGTTGTAAATTGCGAAATGTAGTCTAGTTGACGGAGTTGTCGTTCAGATGCTTTGTCTAGTTTCTGTACAAATGCGTAAGTCAGTGGTTTGTGATCTGTCCTGATTGTAAATTGTCGTCCTTCTAGTAGGTGTTTAAAATATTTTACGGCGGCAAAAATCGCGAGAAGTTCTCGGTCGTATGTACTATATCGTGTTTCAGTTTCCGTGAGCTTTCTGGAGAAAAACCCTATATGTCTCCATTCTCCGTTTTCCTCTTGCTCAAAAGTTGCCCCGATAGCGTTGCTTGATGCATCTGTTGTTAGTCTGAGCAATGTATTTGGTGCTGGATAGCTGGTGAGTGCCACGGATGATAGTGCCATTTTGCAGGCTTCAAAGGCTGATTTGGTATTCTCGGTCCAGTCAATGGGCGTTTTATCGTTCTTCTTTGAATTTTTTAAGTATCCCGTAAGAGGAAATTGGAGCTGTGCTGCATTCTTCATACACGGACGATAATAGTTGAACATACCAAGGAATTTTCGTAGCTCCATTATCGTTGATGGAGGTGGATAGTCTTCGATGGCTTTGACCCTCTCAGGGTTTGGATGAAATCCTTCGTTGTTGACTTGGTACCCCAGAAATGACACTTCTTTTTTCCCAAAATTGCATTTGTTTACGTTGATCGTAAGTTTGTGGTCTGCTAGTCGCTGGAAGACTTGTTGTAAATAGTCTCGATGTTGTTCTTCATTTTCTGACATTACTATGATGTCATCTATATATATGAAAACAAAGTTTAACCCACGAAAAATGTGATCGATGTATCTCTGGAATGTTTGTGAGGCGTTCTTGAGTCCAAATGGCATTCCAACATACTCGTACAAACCCCAAGGCGTTGCTATTGCTGCCTTTGCTATGCTATCTGTGTTGACTGGTATTTGGTTGCAAGCTCTCTCCAGATCGATCGTTGAGAAGGTGTTTTTACCATGCATGACCAAGAAGAGATTCTGGATCAGTGGAGGTGAATATTTATCTGGAACGGTAATACTGTTCAATTTTCGATAATCCCCACAGAGACGTTTTTTGTTTGTAAGATGAATCGGACTAGACCATGCGCTGCTGGAAGGATGAATTACCCCATTGTCTAGGAGTCGTTGTATTTCTGTGCGAGCTGCAGTTGCTTTCTCGCCAAATAATTTTCGAGCACGTTCAGTCACAGGTGGTTCTGTGGTGACGATGGTGTGGCTAAACTCGCTGTTGGCGTCTGGTGTAAATTGCATCGGTCTTGTGATACCGACGAATTTGGTCAACAAATCAGCGTATGACATGGTGGTATCGATTGTAGAAATGCTGTGAACATTTGTCTGTATGACTCTTTCCTTTGAGGTAAAGCCAGTAATGGAGTCAATCAATTGTTTATTCCGCAAATCCATTAGGAGGTTGTGTTGCATTAGAAAGTCTGCGCCCAAGATTGGTTCGGGAACATCGGCTATGACAAATGACCAACGGAATTTTCGACGCAATCCCAAATCGATGTCACCTGCGTGTAGGCCATACGTTGGTGTTGGTGTCGAATTGGCTGCAAACAGTGTAGGATTAGGATTAGGCGTGCGGTCTTTAGACGTGCCGGCAGCAAGGAAACCACGGATCCAGAGTCGATTAGGTATCGTTGATGAGTTTGTCGGTCGTGTAGATGCAATCTGGTATCATTGGATGCGAGTGCGGTGCTTGCTACGCTGTCGTTTCTGACCGCATGCACATGCGACAGCGCAGTTAGTTTCCCTGTTTTCCCTGGTTCGTTGTAGTATCGTAGGTACACGGTGTAGTGCAACGTTTGGCATTCTGACCGAAGCGGCGGTGGTAATAGCAGGAACCTTGTTGGCTTGGGCTTCGATGATCCTTGTCTCGGTTTCTTGAAAGTGATCATCCTCGACGGTCTGAACGAGCTTCGTCGTGCATTTGTTGTTGTTGCTTTTGAATATCCAAGATCGTCTTCATGCAGAAAGCCATGGCAGACTGCAACTCCGTCATCTGGACAGCTAACGTTGATGGAGGCGGTGTCTTAGGTCTCTCATGCTGATGATTTAGTGCCATCACGGTGCTTGACGGTTTCGGTATAACCGGCTCATTTAACGTGACTACTTCAACTAGTCGATCAGCCATCTCCGCCAACGCGTCAAGTTTTAGTGTGTCTGAAGTAACGAGCAGAGGTCGTATAGTATTTGAAAGACGACTTACCCAGAGGTTATGTAGCATCTCCTCATTGATGCTTTCGGCCGCTAAATCCTTCATCTCCTTCAGCAATTGTGACGGCTTCTTTTCACCGAGGACTAGGTCATTGAGCAATCGATGCATCTGCTTCTGTCTGGACTGTGTAACTCGTTTTATCACCGTTTGCTTGAGTGTTGCGTATTTGTCGGTCGTTGGTGGCGTGGTGATGATGTCCGTTATCTGATGCAGTGTATCAGGATCCAGAGCCTTTAATGTTGAATTATATTTTATATCATCGCTGCGAGTTATCAATGCGGCGAACTCAGCCTCAATTAAGTAGAACCAAATATCGGGTCTGTCCTTCATAAATGCTGGTAATTGTGGTTTGCTAACTGCGGCGATGTATTCTGTATCGTATATAGTCTGTTGTTGCAGCTGTTGGATATTTAATATTGCGTCTCCGGAACTCGTGGACGCTCCCGTTAGCAATTCTGTGTCATTCGAAATATTTTTGGAGATATCCCGAGGTGGTGATCGCTCGGTCGACATTATATCACTATGTTTTTAACCTATCTCGTATCACTGGACCACGTGGGACTATTTTATCGATTGTTGTGAAAATCCACTTGGATCACGTCGGGGTCACCATTTATAGCTTCGTGTGGCTATTATAATTTAAGTTCAATACGCAGTGGATGGTTGATATATTTATTTGTTTAACAGAATATAAACTTTATAACAAAAACGCTTTCCTTTTCAAGTTCAAAGTCTGGCTACGTCTGTAGCTGCTTGTGTCGTTCGTCGCTAGAGGCGTGACAGTAGTGCAGCGCCAAAAGCACTGATGATGGCCACAGAAATAAGCATGTTTGCGCCATCTCCCAGAACCGTCAATAATTAGGCGATCAGTGGCCCGGCTTGCTGACTCATGTGGAGCGCCGAACACTGCCCTTTCCATCGATTCGCGATCGATGGAAGGGGGACGCTCTAGCTTCCAGGAAATCATTGCTGATTTCCTGGATCTTCAGGCTGTCTGTTCACGACTCTGATACGAATAACAAGTCCTAATTGCTTACGCTACGCGCTTCTTCTGCTCGCAACTTGCTTTGTTAAAGTGCTCATCTGCTGAGTAACGTGCTGTTCGTGCTTGTTAAGTTGCTACGCGCTTGCTTAATTTGCTAAAGCTTCATTGCGCTAAATTGTGACTTAAACATTTAACATTTTTGGTGTAAATAGTATTTATTTGACTCGTGACCTTGTACATAATTTGAATATAATCATGTGTGTGAATGCTTAAATATAACTATCCTCGTACTCCTTGAACTGTTCGAATGTTTCTGTGCTTGTTTATACGCTTCTCAAATCCTTGCTCCGATCCGTTAATACACTTCACAACAACAGCTGATGACCGCTAATCATCTTCGCGGGCGCTCGCTCGGCGACCGTTAGTTCTGCGAACAGCACTGTCGTAACAACAAGTTCCACGAACACGCAATCTTTCGCGCCCATTACGCCCAACCCGGATTTGATAATCCGCGATCATCACCGCCACGCGCCCACGTGCCGTTTATCTGTATTTTGTAATTACGTGTCTTTGTCGGTGAATGTACTGTGCGAAACTGTGCCGTCCGACGTCAGTGTGAACACTCAGAGTGACCAATAAATCAATGTCGTGTCCACCTGCTGTGTTTTGTTGTCCGTCATTTCTTCCCTACGAGTTGCCCTATCGCCGGCATTTTAAATCTGTACTTGGCGGAAACAGGAAGTTTACGTACTCTTGGAGAAGTCATTCTCTCAGTACATAATGCTGATGTGAAATTTCAAGTCGTTGATGAGGACTTTCCAATTGCTGAAGCAGGCATACTGGGCATGCCGTTCCTAGAAAACAGAAATGTTATATTAAAATTCGGCAATAACGAATCTAACACTCTTCAAATTGATAATGAACATTTTCTTCTTTCGTCATCTTCCTTTAAACTTCTTCCCCGTTCGAAATGCCTAATAGCCCTTCCCGTCAAAAATTCGGAGGCTAAAGAGGGTTATGTAAGGAAGCTCATAACAGATCCAGGTGTTTATATCGGATATTAGAAGCTTTTACAGAGTGTCAACCAGTACCGCGTAACTCTCGGAAAGAAAAATCCAATACAGACCAGTCAAAGCCTGACGCTTGTGGATTAGCTCAAATAGTAAAGCTTCTGGATCTAGATGATCTTAATGAAATTAAACGAGCTAGTATACTCGAAATAGTGAATCAATTTTTCCATCAATTTTACCTCTCGTCTGATAAATTGAAGTCCACTTGTGCCCTGAAACATACAATCATAACTACTGATGAAACTCCAATCAACACAAAACAATATCGATTTCCCCTCATTCATAAAGAAGAAAAAAAACAAGTAGAAACCTTACTCGAAAGCAATGTTATTTGTCTATCTGCTTCACCCTATAACTCGCTCATTTGGGAGGTCCCTAAAAAATCGGATTCGAAGGGTAATCCACGTTGGACGATGGTAATGGACTATCGCATGTTGAATGAGAAAACTATTAATAACTTGGAGCAGTAAAATATTTTACCGTTCTTGATTTGGCTCCTGGGTTCCACCAGATCCCCATTGACGCTCAATCTAAGTCAAAAACTGCGTTCTCTGTCCCTGGCGGCCATTTTGAATTTAATAGGATGCCCTTGGGGTTAAAGAATGCCTCGGCCACTTTCCAAAGGTGCATGGACCTGGTCTTGTCCGATCTACAGTAGGTGGAGCTCTTCGTATATATGGATGATGTCATTTATGCTAACTCTTTGAGGGAGCATTCGCGGAAATTGCGAAATCTCCTGGCTGGGTTACAAAACTCGAATCTAACGTTGCAACCTGAAAAATGTCGATTTTTGAGGCGTGAGGTATCTTATCTTGGCCATATTATTTCAACCGAAGGGGTAAAACCTGATCCCACTAAGATCGAGGCGAAAAAAAACTTTCCTGTCCCCGAAGTTAAAAAGAACATTAAGCAGTTTTTAGGGCTCATCGGGTACTATCGTCGATTCATTCCTCAAATGGCTAAAATTGCCAAACCACAAACTCAGCTTTTAAAAGCAGACGTTCCTTTTGCCTGGAATCGCAGTGCACAAGTTGCTTTCGAAAATTTACGGGATATCATCTGCTTCAAACCCATCTTACAGTTTCCCAATTTCCAAATGCCTTTTATTGCCACGACGGACGCTTCTAACTACGCTCTTGGAGCCGTGCTAAGCCAAGGTCAAATCGGCAAAGACCTCCCAATAGTGTTCGCTTCGAGAATACTTTCCAAAGCTGAAATCAATTATTCCACTATCCAGAAAGAATTATTAGCCGTTGTTTTTGCTGTTAAACATTTTCGACCGTATCTATATGAAAATCTGTTGGTTAAATGATTTAATGGAATTAACAATTTATTATATTGTATTGTATTTATTTAATTGTCCCCCTTAGGGTTACAATGGCTTCCGTTTACATAAATCTTAACCTAACTTAACCTAATTCCCCCTCCTTCGCACTTATCTTTCCTCCCTCTCGTTCCTTACCCTATCCTTACTCTATTTCTTATCCGAATACCTTCTACTTCTTACTTTCCCCCCTCCTCACCCCTCCGATTTTCCTCCTTGCTCCCTTGTCTTCTTTCCTCCATCTTTTTCATCCACTCTTCCCCTTCCCCCTTCCCCTAATATCATTCTTATCTTTCCCTGTCTTCCCCCGCCCCTTTCCTCCTCTCCACTGCACCTTTCTAAAACGTGCTCCCACGTTTCCTCTTCCCCCCCCCCCGCATACCCTACAGATCCTTTCCTCTTCTTCTTCCCAGTACCTCGCTTCCCTCAATTCGTTTCCAACCCTCCATCTCGCAATCCTCTTCCATCTCTCTTCTTTCCATCCTTTCCTCAGGTACTTTGGAATTCCTTCCACTCTCACCTCCCTGTACACCTTGGGGTACCTGGCCTCTCTCCACCTCTCTTCCATTTTTCCTTCTTGCTTCTCCCTATCTTTTTTTTCCACTTCCCTCCATTCCATTTTTCCTTCTCTCTTTCCCCTCTCCAGCATACTTTCCTCCCATCCCCGTTCCTCGAAGAACTTCCTTCTGCCTTCCTCCCATCTCGACACTCTCCCTCCCCCCTCCGCTCTTCTCGTTACTTCCTTCCAGCAAACCCTGGCCAACTCCCCGCCTTTTCTTTCCCTTAACCTCTCCTCGAAACTCCACGCTCTTTTCGCCACCTTCGTTCTCAGCTTGCTCCTCTTAACTTCATCCCTGATTATGTACCCTGGCGTCCTCCACTCCACCCCCATTATCCATCTTAAAAATCTCTCCTGCGTCCTCTCCATCTTCTCCCTTTCCTCCCACCCAAAAATCTCCACTCCGTATGACCCTACTGTCCATACCAACGCGTCAAACAACCATATCCTTCTTTCCCATTCTCCTCCGAACACCCTCTTTCCCATTCCCCACACTTGCCTCATTACTCTCCTTGCCTTCCTTACTCTCTCCTCTACGTGAGCTTCCATCCCTCCATTGCATTTCAACTTGAAGCCCAGGTACGTCATTTCCTTTACCTCTTCTATCCTTTTCCTCTTCCATTCCCATTTCTCTTCACTTTTCCTTTCCCCTGCTGCCCTGAACCTCATAATTTTTGTCTTCTCCGTGTTGACCGTCAATCCCTTTTTCTCCGCGTATCCTTCCAATTTCCTCAACATTGCCCTCATATTTCTTTCGTCTTCCGCCAACACCACCACATCATCCGCGTACATGAGGGAGCAAATCCGCCTCCCTGCTATCCTCACTCCCCCTTCTACCCCCCTACTTAACGCTTCTTCCAAATCTGACGTCAGAATATTAAATAGCAGGGGACTGAGTGGGCATCCCTGCCTCACTCCCCTCGCCGTCCAAAATTCTTCCCTCTCCTCTCCCCCAATCTTTACTTTGCTCCTTGTCTCTCTGTATGTTTCCCCTACCCTTTCCCTGAGTCCTTCCCTCACCCCTCTCGCTCTCTCTCATCGTCTATCTCAGTATCCCCCTGTCCACCGAATCGAACGCTGCCTTGAAGTCGACAAACAGCGCTACTAGTTTTCCTTTCTCCTTCGCTATATATATGCTGGTGATGTAATTTAGCACGTATATATTATCTATTGTGCCCATCCCCTTTCTAAAGCCCGTTTGATTCGGTGGCACTATCATTTTCTCTTGCACTTCCTCCTCCAATCTGTTTGCCAGCACCCTCGTGTAAACCTTGTATAGCGTGGGCATTAGCGTTACCCCTCTATATTCTCCTACCTTCCCTCCCACACCTTTCTTTACTATTGGTATTATAACCCCCTCTTTCCAACTCTGCGGCCACCCTTCCCCCCTCCATACTCTCCTGCATATCTCCCATGCTCTCCTCTTCACCTCCTCCCCACCATATTTCCACGCCTCATTCGGCACTCCGTCAATTCCCGTCGCCTTTCCGTCCCTTAGGCCGGTATTCATAGTCGTTGCTTAAGACTAAGATCGTCTTAAGCATTTGCTTAAGTCCCCGGCTAGTTTCATAGTCGACAAATAAGCATCGTCTTAAGCATTTACTCAAGTATTTACTTTGTCAAGCAATCCTTATTGAATCATGTTTCATAGTCGGTTCTTAAGATCATCTTAAGAACGTAAGTATTCATAGTCGATTAAGACCTCCTTATTCGAGCATAAAACGGTCTTATTCGAGCAAAGTGAGGTTAGATTTTCAAGTCAACGTTTTAGTTGACTTAAGACCATCTTATACGCCATTCAACGCCATTACTTGGTAAAGGAAGTGAGTGTAAAGTGAGCGAAGAAGCAAGTGTAGTGAAACTTTAGAGAAAAATAGATTTAATGGATCCTGAATACATTGATATTGAAAATATTAATATTAGTGATATTGAGGATATTGATATTAACGATATCGATGATACAGGTGATGATATAGCGGGCAATAGGCCTGTTATTAGAGATTATATTCGTGACAGGCAAAATCCTTTTAAACATTACGATGAAGATAAATTCAAAAGGCGTAACCGATTTGGCAAGGACTCCCGTACTCTATGGTATTTTACGAATGATCCACTTGCAAAAATTGACAACCGTGGCTTGTCCATACCACGGCAATTGCAACTACTTATATGCTTACTGTGATATGCAACTGCAAGTTTTCAGGTAATTTAGAATTATAATATTCTATTTTTAACATGTGAAATATTCATAATTGAAGAGTGTGTATTTAGGAAATTCTTTAAAAAATATTTACAGCTGTTGGTGGGCAGAAGCAGATCCATAATTATTTTTTGTGTAAGTCGCTTACTTGCCAGCTTAATTTTGGATTATATAAAACTACCAAGGGATCTCGAAGCATGCGAGGAGAATTATCAATTTTACAATGATTTTGAGAGAGGAAACGAAGCAATCAGTCCTCTTGGTATCGATGGAGTCATTGACGGTACATCGCATTAGTGTCCACGAGATTCCAGAATATTGATGAAATTTTCTTGAATCGAAAAGTATATTTTTCACTTAAAGTGCAAGTAGGTTTTCATTCATTTTTTTATTTCATAATTGAAATAGTATTATGGTTAATCGATTGTGTGATCGAATACCACTCCATTTTTTAGTCTCCAAGTTTTCTCTTTCTTTTTTTAATTATGATATATGTTACAGGCCTTTAGTTCAAAATGTACAAAATGAGAATGGATTTGCTGCTTGTGAACCGCAAATTGCCTGGCTGTTCGATTAATTCACCAGTAACGGAATTTTCATACATAATTGATTTGTAAATGAATTATTAACACAAATTGATATAATAAAAATTTTTTAATAAAGATATTGTGTTACTCTATATGGTAAACATAATTACATTGACAGAATGTGTATGCTAGCTAATAGATAGTGCGATAATATTGATATCTTCGCTGATTCCTTTTCTACGTTCAGAAATTCAGTTTCGTACTTATAATGCATTTACTACCCGGCTTCGCTCCGAATTTAGATTATTAGTTTAGTTAGTTTAACTCTTAACTGCGAAAGGGAAAGACGTAGCGAGCTGAAAATATTTACATTCATCTGGATTAGCCAGACATAATCGGCTGAGGTACATGTTTTATCAGAATTTACTGTTCGAAAGTTTTTAGGCGACGGACAAACATATATATAAACTTTCTGCTTTAAATATTAAGATATACTATATTTACTATGATTGCATACATATAAACTTATACATTATTCTTTGTCTTTCAAAGTGGTGGACCTTTTTTTATTTTCTACTAGCTGACCCATTACCCGGTTTCACCCGGGAATCCTTTATGATGTTTCCCACGTTTCTCTACATACTATTACTATATGAATATTACAAAACTCAGTATATTGAACGCTTATTGGAGCCAATAATTGAATCTCGGACGTATGTAAAGTATATTGAAAATTTCATTGAAATCCATCCAGTCGTTTAAGCGTGAAAGAGGGACAAACAAACAGACAACGTTTCACTTTTATATATAACAGTAGAGAAGTAGAGATTACATTTGCATATTTCGTTAACAATTGTAAAAACAAATGTTTTTCAACTTCTGTGTAATGTTTTTTCGAAGACATGCTAATGCTAATTTAACTTAACTACTTTTCAAACTTGCGATTTCTTTTCGCGGGGAAAAGGAGAAATCACTTGACCCCAAATGCAGGCGGATTTTGAAAACCATTCCTCATTGGGTACTACGCTAGTAACTTTCCGGAAATTGCCGAACATAATATAAGATTTGCTTAAGCATTTGCTTGGCTAAGCAAGCCTTAAGCACCATATTCTTGACTAAGCAAATCTTAAGTTCGGGCTATGAATACATGACGTCTTAAGCTTAGCTTATTCGAATAAGGCCGACTTTGTCAAGAAATTCTTAAGCACATGCTTGAGCAACGACTATGAATACCGGCCTTAGTTTCCTTATTACCTTTTCCACCTCTTCCCTTGTCACCTCCAGGTCCTTCTCTTCCCCCTCCTCTTTGACTCTTCTCTGCCCCCGCTTACCACTTTCTCCTCCACCCCTCCTAACAGCTCCATAAAATGCTCCTTCCACTCTTCCTTCCCTATCTCTTTGTTCCCTCATTTCATCCTCTTCCTCCCTCTGTTTATTATATCCCACACCTTCCTTTCCGTCTTGGCTTCTCCTACCTCCTTCATAAATCTTACTTTCTCTTCTTCTTTCTTTCTCTCGCAAAACTCCCTATACTTCCTTTTCTCCTCCCTGTATTCTCTGCCCTCTCTCCCCTTCCTCCTCCATCTCCTTAGTTCCTTTCTCACTTTCTTTTTCTCTTCCCTGCACTCCTTATCCCACCATCCTCTCCTCCCTACTTTTTTCTTTTCCTTCCCCATCGCCTCTCTTATTTTCTCTCCTAGCTCTCCTACCAGCTCCTTCAACTCCCCTCCTACCATCCTCAACTTTTCCGTTCTCTTTCCATACTCCCTTATCCCCTCCTCCGTCCAGTCTCCTTTCCTTCTTCCCTTCTATCCCTTTCTCCTCCTCCCCCCTTCATCTCCAACACTATCGGGTGGTGATCCGACTCCACTCTGTCCTCCACCTTTGTTACGTGAGGGCGTTAATTTTTAAGGCTGCCGTCTCCCTGGGCGTTGAATGTGTGCGTACGCTCACACAAGCTAGGAAAAGCGTGTACGTATACGCGGTGTAGTAAGCAATCCGTTTCAACCAACTTACGTCGTGGAATCGGCAAGAAGGAAGCTTTTGCGGGTATAGTTGCCTTCAGTAGACATCCGTGCAGACGGGTCTGGTGCGTTTGAACGCTAATAAGCACCGTACGTTGAAATAATAACGAATTTATGACTCGAAAACTGACAGAATGAAGCTTCAAGGCTTCGCCGTCACCAGCGCTGGTGGTATATTCAAGCCACGTAGCATCAGCTTTATACGTGTACGCGATGTAGTAAGCAATCCGTTTCAACCAACCTACGTCGTGGAATCGTCAAGAAGGAAGCTTTTGCGGGTATAGTTGCCTTCAGTAGACATCCGTGCAGACGGGTCTGGTGCGTTTGAACGCTAATAAGCACCGTCCGTTGAAATAATAATGAATTTATAACTCGTGTACTGAGACAGACTCGAGAAATTACAGAATTATGCTTCAAGGATTCTCCGTCACCAGCGCTAATGGTATATTCGCGCCATGTACCATTAGAACCGGTGGAAGTCCAAGTTAGCCGATAAATGTAGGAAAGACATAATTGCCGATACGTATCGAGAGTCCTATCGCGTTGTTGCCGCATTTCCCCTATTTCTATTTTGTCGTCAGAAAGTTTTGAATGAATCACGGCGAAGCGGCTGCAGAAAAAAGATGGGCAAAGATAATATCTTGTGTATTATGTCCTAATAAAATGTAAAACGTAATGTTTTTACCCGACTGCGGCACGTAAAGGAGAGTATTGTGTTTATCAGGCTATGTTTGTATGCCCAGATGTTACGCTCTAGAGCCTGTACGGATACACCGATTTGGACAAATGAGGTGTCTTTAGAAATGTCCTACGATATATAATTTTCAAAATTGTAAGATAGAAATAAAAAAATCTTTTATCGTATGTATATATAAATTCCGCGCGGCACTGACAGTCAACGCGAGTGCTAAAACTACTAAGTAGCGCATTATACGCGGCTGCTGACTGTTGGTGGCGCGCGAGATTTATATATATCTTCTGCAAGTATTTATTAATCAGAGTGAAAATTGGTGAAAATCTTCCTTGTATATTAAGGAAAAACTTTGTCGCTGCAAATGATATGTACCTCAAAATTGCCTCGATACTTTTTAACGGCGAACGTTGAAAAACATGGGTTATGTCTAGTATTTCTTTTTAATTAAATATTATTACATTTTTTAACATAAGGGTTTTGTGCATACATTCTACGGCTTCGCTAGAGTTTTCTCAAGTTATGATTTAAGTCTTATAACGATCCCTTAATATTTAGTCAAGTTATCGCAATTTATGTTTATAATGATTTTAGACGATGAAAACTTTTTTGTTTATAATTTTTAGCTCGAATACTAATGATTGGATAAACAAACTGTAAATAGAAAAAATGTGTTCCGACGAGCTTTACAACACTATATTTTTTCAAATTCAGTTTAATAACATTTAATTTTCCAATCTTTCTTAACGTTTGGACAATAATTTTTCTTATTTTCGAGCGCAAATTCCCTTATTGCATCCACCCTTCAATTGCACATTGATTATACATAATATTACAGTCTTCTACGTATAAATAACAAATATTGATACGCAAATTAGTATTGTTTCATTGACATGTTTCCTAACTTCACTACTCAACCTCTCTATCTTTCATTATTGCTATCCTCCTTTACGTTCAGCGAGGCTCTGACGCTAGACGCAGCTCTCGTGCCGTATTCTTTCAAGACTTCTCGATAAGAAAGAGCTGTGGCAACAGCGCGGCAGAGACAGAGAGAACAGAAAATGTGGCAACTATGCGTGAAAAATTCGTCTACATAGAGTACCTGGAGATGTCACCTCTGTACAACTTCTTTTTATCGACCGCAGTAGTTTCATTAGGGTCCGTCTGTTTAAAAGGGACGTTTCGATCGATTCGGACCATAACAAAAAGGAGACGGCAGCCTTAAGCGACCGGGCGGCTGAGTCTAATTTCCTCACGCAAAGCTTAACGAATTTTAAAGAGACTTTTATAATTTTGCCATAATCGGATTATTACGCAAAAATCAGGATTGTTTTGGGTACGGCTTTCGTCTACAACCTATACAGGTTGCCCAATCCGGATTTGGTACTTTCGTGAGACTGGTTCGAACAAAATGAGACAAGATTTAAATAAAATATTACCATGTATTACAAAATATGCAAAGGAAAAATAAAAGGTGGTACAAATTGGGGAATTTACATGGTTTTACGTTATGATAAATGATATTAGGTTCAAACACGGTGTATAGAACTCTACAATCTATTACAAATAATTCAATTCGGTTGCAGAGGTTACAATTTAAATCTTGGCGCGGACATCAGACGATGGACGACGATTGATCGATGAACTCACTAAGTGGTCAGATCAACTATCGCGCCAGTGTTTGATTTTACACATTCGAAGTAAATAATTTCGAAAGGTAATGTGGTTCGGCGTTTCTAATAAGCAGATTCGAAATAATTTACAAGTTCGGTACACGCGGAAGGGAATACGACAGTTTATCGGGGAATAATTCCCATAACACGTAATGGTTGGATTAATTGACGCATCCGTACAATGTGATACTTTGATTTACTCACCGACTCGATATAAGGGGACCGTTAAATTTGGAACGGCTTACTCTCTCTTTCTCTCTTTCTACGCTGGTGTTAACCTCTCTTTCTGTCTCTCTGTCTCTCTCTGTGACCTGGAGGGGCCTGCGGTACACGATGCTGAAGCGCAGGATACGTCGCACAGTACACTTTGTTTAATGTTTGTATAAAAAGGTGGATTTAAATGGTAAATGCGAAATATAAGAATTACACAAGCAGTGGTTAAAATAATAAAAAGTAAGGTTTAAACGAGTCTCTACGGGGATTGAGTCTTTCCACGTTCACTGTGGCACAATGGAACTCCAGCTCAATGACTATTTCAACAACAGCAATGTGTCCCTCGGATAGAACGACCGCGCACTACGCGACTTGCTAGCCGACTGTCTTAAATAGCGAATAATATGTAATATTGAATAAGATGATGTATAATATTATAGCGGTTTGAATTTAAATAATAAAAAGTAAGATTTAAACGAGTCTCTACGGGGACTGAGTCTTTCCACGTTCACTGTGGCACAATGGAACTCCAGCTCAATGACTACTTGTACAAATAGCAATGTCCCTCGGACAGAATGACCGCGCACTATGCGTCTTGCTAGCCGACTGTGCCGAGCAATTGCAGGGTAGGCCCGAGCACTCGGGCCTCTGAACAAAGAACGCCAAAATTGCTGACTCTGCACCTCATGCACACGGGCCCAACCGTCGTCGCTCGGAACGTTCCCAGCATATCAGTGCTTAGGTTGTTATCGCGTCCGGCGTTCCAAGAACGTCGACGGCGTTGGAAGATATTCGCATGGAAGAACGCAGTGGCGTAACGGTTCATATAAAGTTACTATTACAATTCGGTCTGTAAATCATTGTCAATTGATTGAGGGAAAATCCCACAACACACAATGATTGGATCAGATGTCAATGGTAGTGTAACAGAAATTTAGCAGGGATGAAGAATATAAGGTGGTCTACTACAATGCTTAGGTTTCGTAATACTTATCACAACGCGCATTCCAAGAACGTCGACGGCGTTGGAATATGGCCGACAATAATCTTCCATGAGAATATGCCGTGGCGTGACAGGCTTCATGTGAATTAAATTATAACTATTAAGAATTTTCACTGATAATCGACAATTGGTTGAGGGAAATTCCCATAACAATGAGAAATTAGGAACGAATTTGAAAAAGTAACCGGCACGTAACAACTTCATGCATTCTATTTCTTCTCTTTCCTCTTCCCCCGTTATCACATAGTCTATTACGGACTCTCCTTTTCCACCTGTATATGTATATTCCCCCTCTTCGTCCCCCTACATGTTCTCATTCAATATCGCCCATCCTATCTCCCCGGTTGCCTCTAGCAGTTTTCTTCCTTCCCTATTCACCTTCTTATCCTTTGACTTCCTCTTCGTCTTCTCTTCTTCCTCCTCTCCTCCTACTCTTCCCCCCTTGTCACCGGTTCTCGCATTAAAGTCTCCTCCGACTAGCACCCCTATTCCTTCCTCTCCCCCTTCCCCCCACTCCCTAATCCTGTCCCACTTTTTCTCCATATCTCCATTAACATACACCCTCACCACTCTCCACTTCCTGTCCCCTGCTTTCACTGTCCCCATCATTATTCCTTCCTGCTCCTTTCTTTGCTCCTTCTCGTCCTCTTCCTTTATTAACCACCTTTTCCTTCCCATTAACATCCCTCCCATGGCTCTTCCTTTCTTGTTTCTCTTCTTTGCCCACTGCGCCTCCCATTTAAATTCCTCTGGTAGCCGATCTCTTATCCTTTTCCATCCCTCCTCCATTATCCATGTTTCCATCATCACTACGACATCCCATTCTCTTATCTGCTCCCAGAATTGCCTATCCTTATTCATTAGCCCCGCCACATTCCAAAACGCAATCTTCCACTCCTTCTTTTCCCTCTCCCCTTCCATTCTCCGCTTCCTTCCCCCTTCCTTCTTTCCTACCCCACCGCCATTCCCTCCTCCTTTCGCTCTTCCCCCTGGCCTCCCTCTTTCCTCTCTCCTCCCCCCATACCCTCCCTCTCCCATCCTTTAACTTCTCCTCTCTCTCTTCCCATCTCCACAACTCCCAATCTATCCACATTCTCCCATACCCCAGCCTCACTCTTCTTCCTCTTCTTCTTTCTTCTTCCGCGATTTGTGCTATTCTCCACTGCCTCTTCCTCTCCTCCCATGTCCAATCCTCTTCTGTTCTCTCCCTTCTCCCTTTCAGCACTATTTTCTTCTCCAACACCCTTCTTTTCGATGCTTCCCAGCTTTACTATTACCATTTCCCCCTTGCTCTCTTCTCTTCCTCCCACTCTCCTCAAACCTCTTATCTCTACCTCCGTGTTTAACTCGCCCATCAATTCTCTCACTCTCTCCTCCACACTTGCATCTCCTTTCTTCAATCCTTTAATTATTATGTTCTCTCTCCTTTCTTCCCTTTCTTTCATTTCCAACTTTCTCTCTATCTCTCTCACCTTCCTGCTCACCTCTACTTCCTGTTCTCCAACTCCTTTCTCCTCCCTCTTATCTCCCCCTTCCTTCATTTCCTTCTCCATTTTCCTAATCTTTTCTTCCATGATTTTTATTCCCCCTCCCTCCTTTTGCTCTCTCTCTATCTTTTCCAGCTTCTTCCCCATCTCCTCTATACCTTTCCATAACTCTTTCCTTTCTACTTCCCATATTTCCTCTCTCTTCTTCCGCTCTTGCTTTAGCTTTTCCATTTCCTCTCTAATCCCTTTTCCCTGCTCCCTTACTTTCTTCCTTCCCTCTCTCATCTCCTCCCTTATTCCTTCCAACATCTCTTTTATGCTTCCCTCCTTTCTTCCTTCCTCTCTTTTCTCCGGAGACCTAGCTGTTTTTTTACTTTCCTTAAATATTCCCTCGCTCTCTTTCTCTTCCCTTTTTCTTTTCCACATTTCGTCTAGCTTTCCCATGCTTGCACTCCTTTCCCTCGTCATTCTAACTCTATTAATTGCCCCCCCCCTTTCCTCTCCTCCGCCGATCCCTTCTGAATCTCTCCTTCCTCCATTTCTGTAATCCCTCCTTTACCGACTGACCTTCTTTCCTTTCTCTACTTTCCGTAGGCGTCGCCCTCTCCGCCGCCTCCGTTCCCGCTCTCTTTCTTCTGTCTCGTCTGCCTTCAGTCCCCTAACCTCCAAACCGTTCCTGTTTTGCACTGTTTTCCTCTCACTTTCCCTCTTCCACCCTTTCTTTTCCCCTGCAGGCCTCCGTCCTCCCTCTCTCCTCTGCACTCCACTTTTCTCCTCTCCTGTCACTTTCCCACTAAACTTCCTTTATATTCTGTCCGCTCACTTTTCTCACTCTCTTCACGTGAGGACCGTAACCGGAAGTCCAACAATTTATTATAATGGATACGATATAAGAATACTGGTTATGTGTTCTGTACAAAAGTTCGAGATGCTCTGTTCGATATGCAACGATAAGGAACCGCTATAGTGGAGGGGGAGAACCAAGTCCCTGTCCACGGTTGCCAACAGAGAGACGGCGCCGCTCGGGACACTCTTAATTATTACCTACAAAATCAATTCACTTTAGTTACCGATCATCGACCGCTAATTTGGTTACACAATGTAAAGGATCCCACCTCTCGTCTTTTGAGGTGGCGTGTAAAATTAAATGAATATGACTATAATCGTCTACAAGCCTGGAAAAGCTAATTCCAACGCCGATGCTTTATCTCGCAACCCTTCCAAATCTCTCGAATGCGACCAAACCCCGTTTTCTCAAGGCGAAATCTCCACAAATCATCACATCAGAACTGACGAAACCGACACGTTTTCTTCCGGACATCTGCGGGAGGATGTCGTAGGGCCCAACAATCTGCCGCCTGTAGATGCCGAGGGAGTCAACGACGAGGGCGAAAATTACCCAACAACAGGAAAAAATGAGCAGGCCTTAGCCGAAGTTTTTCTAACATATGGAAAATTACGCAACATTAATGAAGTCGAAATTGATTCTAAGGACACGGAAACGGACCATTACTCTACTGACCGCGACGAGTACCATACAGCAGATGAAGGAGAAGTAGAAAACGTAGTAAGGGGAGGATTGCTCTCTGAAGGCATCGAGGATATCGCACACTTGATGGAGCTGAAGGACTGCGGTGAAGGGCATCAAGTATCCCCATGTCTTAGGAAAGGGGATATGCGTATCCTCGAAGACGCGGGTACTGGGGCTGTGCCTAGCCTGTTTACTAACGGGAAGGTCCTCTGTCACAAGACTCCGCTCAGGTTGGTAACCCCTGGGCCCGTAAGGCGGGACGGATCAACAGCTCTGTCGTCTGGGGAATGTGGTGTCGCGCTGGCGGGTGAGTGTGTGATTCCCCGGCATAAGCTTGTGGGGCCGACCTCAGGGCCGTCCGCGACTGAGTTAACGGGAAAGGAGACTCAATCCTCCGTAAAACCGACTTCGAAGGAAATTAATCCACGCATTAAAATTTTAACTTCAACAATTACGGATTCATCCACACCCCATCTCCCCAAAATTCCTAGTATTAATTTTTGCAAAGACTACCTTTACATGCGAAGGGATAACTTTGTAAATTTTCTCTCGAGCGATTATCATGTTTTTCCCAGACGAGTAAACATGTATTAATTCATGACAAATTCTCCATTCCACAAATGCAACCTTATCAGGTCGATGTAGGAAGTGCAATGGTTTTCCCAGGCGGAACCTTTCTCACCTTTCACCTACTCCACAGAGCAAGCCCTATGGAAATACAGAATCCCGATCATCTAACTTCCTGTTTAGCATCTCTCAAGTACCTCATGCAAACCCAGAACATTTTGATATCAGCATCTCGAAGGTCGACAATAATTTAGAGCCCGTCACTTGGAATACTCTTGAAAATCTTTTAAAACAAACTTTTAATGATTCACAATATGTAATTACAGTCTGTACCGGGGAAATCACAATTCCTCGTTCCTCTGAGACATCATCCATTATACGAGAGCACCATGAGTCCGCAGTGGGGGGTCATCAGGGTATGACTAAAGTATTTAAACGAATAAGGAAAAAATTTTATTGGCCGCGAATGGAGAAGGAGATTACAGATTTGATACGCACCTGCCCCAGTTGTCAAAGGAATAAAGTACTCGTCCCAAAGAGAAAGCAACCTATGAAAATTACGAATACACCTAAGAGAGCATTCGAGAAAGTCCAAATGGATGTAGTGGGTCTACTACCAGTAACCCAAAAGGGAAATCGTTACCTACTTACACTTCAAGACAACCTGACCAAATATTCCGCTACAATACCACTTCCAAATATCGATTCTATATCCATAGCAGTAACTTTCGCCGAACAATTCATCAGCCGGTTTGGGTGTTAGTAAAATACTAACTTTGTTAGTAAAATAATGGGTAACGTCTGTAAAATTTTCAAAATTCACAAAATCACTTCCACAGCCTTTCACCCACAATCATTAGGATCACTTGAAAGAGCTCACCGCGTTTATATAGATTACCTCAAGCACTATTGCACGCAAAATGACTGGGATGACTGGATCCGATTTGGTATTCTCTCATATAACACTTCAGTACATAAAGCCACTGGGTTCACGTCGCACGAACTCGTATTCGGTCTTAAAGCTGTAATCCCTTCCGAGTTTGCTAGACAAGAAATTCCAAGAACGTTTATTAAATATTTAGATGACTTATTCTTAAAAATCACTACTGCTCAGGCTACAGCGGCCGAAAATTTGAAAAAGGCAAAGCAAAAAAGTAAACCAATTACGACAAAAATGCTAACCCTCGAAAATTCAATCCGGGAGATCATGTCTATTTAATTAGAGAACCAAAAGCATCCAAGTTTGATTCCGCATGGGTAGGCCCATACCGAGATAACCATCTGTCTCTAGTCTGACATCAGATGGGTAGCAGGGTCTGGTGCAGAGTCTGACGCCAGAACCGTAGTCGTTGTGTCTACATTCGGCTACGTTCTGAGGTACAGAGCCTGTTGCCAGGGCCTGATGTCAGATCAGCAGCAGATCCGCAGCAGATTCTGATGTCTGTCTGACACGTCCAACAGCGCCATCTGAGGGCCAAAATTACCAAACAATTCCCTACGTGTGACGTCACATGGCCGTCCGCACGCGTGACGTCACATGGACGTGGCTATGCACCAACACATGTGTACCGTGATTGCTATAGGTGTATCCCCACCCTTTCTACTGCGCGTAGAGAATTGGTAAGCAGCAGTTTTGGAGCAAATTCTGAGATTCTGCTCACATAACCTGCGAGCAGATTCTGCAGTTTATTAAATAAGTTTTCAATATATTTCTAAAGATATGTATTTTGTCTTATATGTATTTTGTCTTTAAGAACATACAGTGATTACAATTACAAAATAATATAAGTGGCACATATAAATCGGAAGAGAAACTTTCAATATTTACATTTAGAAATGGTGATTCTAAGTGCAAATATAAGTCAATTTTTTCGAGAACGAAGAGCGATATCAGAAACTTTTATTCTATATTTTCGACTTATTTTTTTGCGTAGAATCACCATATTCCCGCTTGTGTTAACTCTGAAAACAAATACAATATTAGTATCAAATTGAAATGATACAGGGAAAGTACCGATTAATGAGTATTTTATACAACGGGCGCTGAAAAGTGCCGGTTGGTGTTCATTGCGAACGTCTAGATTTAAGTACTTTGTTTCAGTGATGCTGAAGTAAAGTGAACACTGAAAAGTACTGTTTGGTTGTGTACGTTTTAAAGCACTGGCGCTGAAAAGTACCGATTGTTTTTCGTTACGAACGTCTAGGGGTAGTTCCCGTTGTAATCAATTAAAATGGACACTGAAAAGAACCGTTTGGTCTCTTCGCCATTGTAAAAGGAGACACATCTCTCCTTTTAATGGGCATATTTCTGAAAAATAAAATAATTACCGTATTTAAGGATCGTTTTCATGGGACAGTAAGTCGTGACTTTTACGGTCATGACACTAAATGTCATGATTTTTAATGTTACGTTGAAACGGACCTTCAGAGGTCATCAGCTTCTTCTTCGGGCTGCTGGTCGCTCAAAAAATCGCGGCGCGGTCGCAATTCAATCGGGGCTGGCGTCGCGCGTCAACCACGCTTCCTGCTGCGCACCCTCTCTTTCGCGGTCCGAAGTGTCCGCTGCATCGACACTTGAAAATCCGATCGGAGCGGCTTATTAAAAAGCGGGTTCCCAGACACCGCGTCTGAAAAAGTAATGCACGCAAAGTACGTTAGCATGTATACTTATGTATGGACACATGACAATGCTTATTGCTTCGTACCGTAAATCGCCATCGTGATACGGGTGTTGTATAACGGCCTTTGTCCTGTTCGGCCGAACCACGTGAAGGACGTTGTCACGTCGTCGATGAGCACTTCCTTCAGGCAAAAGTCGACCGCAGCCTTCAGGCTGAACCCTACCTACGTATTTTAAATATTGAATCTAAACAAAGTATGTAAAGATTGATGTAAGTATGTATTATATAAAAGTAAATAAAAGCATAATTTCGTCTTAACTTACAACATTGGAATAACTTTCCTCATCGATGTTCTGGAAACAGTCCACCTCCTCCGGTGATGATAGAGGAATGACGGCTGGTTTTCGTGGTGGACCGTTATGGGTGGGCCATTGAAGAACACTCTCCAACAGAGTATTCATTCTTCTGCAAACAGAATGGATGGAGACGTAACGTATTAATAAACACGATGCATGCGATACTTACGTCAACTCCGCCTTCATGGATCCTATACGATCATGCATGCTCCTGTGAACATTAACATTTATAAGAAAATGTCCTTACAGCAATATATTTATAGCGAAAAAGAAACATGTAAATTTACCCATTATCAGGAGGTTGGGTCTGCGCTGTATCATGCTGCAACGGCTCACTTTGGATCACAGTGGCGCGTGCACACGCTGTCCCTGGATCATGATGATCCGTGAATCCTCCGAGGACAGGAACACTGGCAACAGAAGTGTTCTGAAATATATAAATGTTATTTGGGTGAGAAGTAGGAGAACACTTCGACGCTGTTGGAACATCTTCCTGCAGGACCATCGCCAAATCCTGGATGTCCTGATCGATTGGTGGTCTCGGCGCGGTCGACATCCTTCGCTGTTTCAAAGTTTTCTGCTCCGAAGAAGTTGTTTGACAGCGTGTGGGTTTCACGACCACACGTTTCCCTCGTTTGTCCATGGTAGCCTGTAAGTAAAAAAGTACATATTACAATATTTAGCAAAGGCGTGTTAGCTGTTTTTTCCATGTTACATGCAATATTTTATGCACCAACTATTCTCACCTTATCCATATTATATTTATATGTATCTTAATTGTATGAAACCTCAAGACGAACCTATATAACGAGCTACTCAATAATTCGAGTGTAACTCGACAAAGGCTACAACAATAGAATACGTGAACAAATGACCCATGCAGAAATATTCGAACCAAACCATAAAGTAACCCGTCACTAGAAATTAACAAGGATACGTGTAAATATGGTTTTACTTGTGAAGAGCAATGCAAAAGATGAAAATGTAAATATTATAGCACGTCACTCACCAGAAAATAGACGTAACTTTCCGAAAAGAAGAGACGAACCTAGAAAGGGAAAAAGATTTTTTTTACATGGTGGGAGGTGTGAGATTATGTGGTTTACGAACTTACGAGGGATGGGATGACTTTAGCCCATCCCCGAAAACTTTTTCAGGCCTTAGCCCACCGCCGGAAATTTTTCCCAAACCAATATGTAGCATAAGATATTTTTCCCTCAGCGCAGAGAAATAATAATTTTTATCAGAAGTTGTTTCGGACGATGTCGGGAAAGATCAGCGTTTTGCAACCCGCATACTCGGGGGACGGGAAAGAGAGGGAGAGAGCATTACTTAGTGGCACAATCACAGTCATTTTAAAGCTAAATTAGGGGGAGGGAAAGAGACAGCACTACACAGTGGTACAATCGCATGCATTCTAAAGCTAGCAAGATTTAAAGCGTTCTGATTTAACGTCGCAGCGTATCGCGCGATCTCGCGTAATTTGAATCCTTTGGAGCAGCCGTGTAGAATGATGTCATTTTCACGGCGCGAAGAATGCTCGAACAAAATAGAATACATGCAGAAACATCGAATCTTAGAATTAGGTGGTGGTGAGGAGAGAAGGAGGATGATGGGTAAATAAAATGGAGAAATAATATATGTAAAATGATTATATATATTGTTACAAATAGAATATAAAAAAAGAATATAAAATATAATATAAATATAAAAATAGAATATTAAAAATAGAATATAATCAAATAAGAAATATAATAATAAAAATAGAATATAATAAAATAAAAGAAAGTAAATAAAAAAGAATAAAAAATAGAAAAAAGAAATGATTAAAGCTACGATGGGGGCGACGGGGGCGGCGGTGGCGGTGACTACGTCGATGACGACGGCGACGGTGTCATCATCCCCTCAACCCACTCGGGGGGCGGCGATGACGGCGACGCCGATGGCGGTGGCGTCGGCAGCCCCTCGAGCCACGACGACGGCGATGGTGGTGGTGATGATGGCGGTGTCGCCGACGATGATGATGGCGATGACGCCATCTCTGAACGCGTATCGAACGTGTATCATACCATTCTGAACATGTAACGTACGTCTGTCATACCACTCTGAACGCGTATCGAATGTGTATTGAACCACTTCTACGTAATTACAACCATCGTCTTAATCTAGCGTACATCACATGCAGGAGGTTAGGTTGGGGAGGGTGAAGAAAAACATTCTTACATGCATTAAAAATTGATTATATTTATTTAAGCATTTCTCTCTGGCGTTTAGACCACCAGTTGAATATTTTAAATACATCGAGGAAATCCGCAAGCCAGTCGCGTTTCTGCAGCCCTTTAACGTATACGATATGAGATGCGTCATCTCCTTTATCAATCGCATCAGTAACAGCTTTTGTAATTAGCTGTTTCGCCATATTGTACGGAACGTCTCCATCTTCCCACCGTAGTCCATGATGTTTTGCCACCAACCATCGGAGGCTTGAGTTGTCAGATTTCGTAAGAAGATATTGCGGCATCGAACTCCCAAAAATATAGTGCGAGAGAATTGTTCCCCTTCGTAGGACAGCCACTTCCTTGACGACAAACCTTCCATCAACGATGAACACTTGCAGGTCAATAAATGTTGGTATGGCCATTATCGGTACAATTTAGAGGTCCACTCGCTTCCAAGACAGACGGGAGAATGCGATCTTTCTCGTAAAGCATCTCGATTTTCACGATGAAATTTTTTGTACGAATTTAGCACAGGAGAGGGCGTGGCAATTTAATTGATTTTGCACACCACGTTTGTCAGCGGATTGTATTCAACCACCCGATCGTGCAGAATCAGACAGTATGCTGTTGTTCAAAATTAAGCTTTGGGAACGCGCTGGGATTAGTCCGGAACTATTCGAGGAGAGCGAGGAAGAGAATCGATCTTAAATTTAGTTTATTTACACTATGTACACGATGTAGTGATGGATAAAGACCTCTCACCAAAGAATGGAAGCGCCCTTATTTCGTTTAATTAAGCCCGCACAGTCAGTAAGCTTTAGAGTGAGTTAGCGCGGTGTAGCAATCTGCTGTTTTAGTAGCAAGTACAGCAGAGAGAAACCAGATTCAAAGTAGTGAGACCGAGAGGCTCTGAAGCTAAAAGTGTCGCGAGACCCGTAAGTGATGGGAGTTCAAAAGACAGTCCTCGAGGAACCGAACAACGGCTTCCGGGAATCCGGATTGATTTCTCCTTCCATCGATCGCGGCTCGATGGAAGGGAGCGGTGATCGACGCTCCGCGTGAGTAGGCAGGCCGTGCCGTGAATCATAGCTGTAGCGCGAGGTCCAGCTCGCGAGATGGGGCTGCGGTGTTGCTTTCCCACACAGCTGTAGTATTTGTAGGCACATTCTCTTTACATTCAAAATCCATGCGCACGTCCACGGTCCTATTCTTGATCGACTCATTTTGTCGCGAGTAATCAATCACCACGAGGGGACCAAATTATAACAATTCGGCCACGGTAACTATACCCATTCGGCAACTATACCCATAATACGATTTACAGAATTGCGTATACATATGAAACAAGATGGCGTGCCTAGTCTTGTCAAAGTCCAAGTTCATGTCATCACATGGGTAAAATTCCGAGTTGAGAAAAAGTTTTAGATTGGTTAATTTGCAGTTGTTGAGCTTAGTAACATCTTTGGGCATCTCATTCTTTCGATCAGTCTGTAGAACAAGAATAATATATCGCGGATTCTCCAGCTGTGCAGATGCCTTCACGGCCCACGAATGCTTGGTCGTGCTCTGTAAGAGAGGATACTCGTACAGATCCCACGAGTCGAAAACAAATGCTCAGGTATTGTCCACTTTCCAAAGCATGTAGCAACGATAGCTTATTAACGTCGTTCAGCGTCACATGAGGCATCCGCCATTGCACTTTAAGTAATTCAATTTCAGGTTCCAACATCGGCTATCCTATTAGAGAATTGTTATCGTTGCGGGACCGTATTAAAATCAATTCGTGACGCGCATTAATAATCACGCGTTTGTAGTCCTCGCAAAATCCCAGCAAATACTTGAGCGGGATGCAAAAATTGAAATGATTCTTCAATATTGGCCCATCGCGTCATTTCAAGCCCCATCCGTCATTCTCCATATTTTTGTTTTCGCCAGATGTCAGCGATACATAGTTTTTAAGCGTGCTTAAATATAGAATCTCATCAAATAAGAACGCCATGCAATTATTTCCCAATATCACCGTTAATGCATCGTTTGGCTTATTTATCTTCAATTTTCCCTCCACGTAGAGGAATCTTTCACACGGCAATGTGTATAAATTCTGCTGCTGTATGGGTATTCTGATCTCATAGCTGTATCCAAACGTCCTGTTGACGTATGGGTTGTATGTGTGAATCTCGAGCTTGACATTGCGATCATCAAACGTCGGCTTCCCTGCAATGCTTAGAATGTCAGCCATTTTTCAACTTAAATGCGCACAATGAATCCCAGTGATTTCAAAAATGCAATGTTCGCAGCACTGAGCCTCTTCTTTTTAGCGTAATCAGAGTTGTTGTTGTTGCAAACAATTTCGTTTGGAAGAAACCTATTTTTGAAATCGTTCAACATAACCATCTCTTTCGCTCGCACCACACGTATTATCGTCGTCGTCGCCGTACGTGCAATCTGATGGTAATCTCTTCACCTCGAAAATTGAGCAACCGTCCGTCTTGATCCACAACGCGTATCGTTAGATCCGTAATGACCTGTGCGGTGATTGGAAGGTAAATGATCTGCGCGGGCGTTTCCGATAACTTATATCCCAGTGGGACTCTTGGAGAAAATTCATGTATCGTATGTACGTGCTTCCCATTGTTGTACGCGCCAGCGGTCACGCTACATTCTATGCGAATAATATTCACGTTCATGATATTAATTGGATCGTCTGATTCGTGCCACTGTCCTAGCTCTAATACCCGGTTCATCGAGAATCCCAGTAGCGATCCAATGTTATTGGGCGTCGTAAAGTCTATGGCGAACGAGCAGTACAGCTCGCTTTTCATGGTGATGTTCTTGGGACGCAACACTATTGGATAAACATCGCTGGCACCGCCATCGTTGGCATCGGTACCACCGAGATTTTGAGGATACAGTTCGAGTAATCGCTGCTTCAGAGGCAATGGCGTCTAGTGCAGTCCCGTGCAGTGATTGGAAAGTAAATGATCTGTGCGGGCGTTTCCGATATCTTATATTCTGGCGGCACTCTCGCTGAAAATTCATGTATCGTATGTACACGCTTCCCATTATTGTAAGCACCAGCGGTCACGCTGCATTCGATGCGAGTAATGTTTACGTTCATGATATTAATAGGATCGTCTGATTCATGCCACTGTCCTGGTTCTAATATACGATTCGTCGAGAAGCTCACTAGTGATCCAATGTTATTAGGCTTGGTGAAGTCGACGGCGAATGAGCAGTACTCATCGTTGTCGCCGTCATTGTTGGCATCGGTGCCGCCGAGACTTTGAGGTTGCCGATGGAGTAATTGCTGCTTCAAATACTAGGCGATGGCTTCTAGTTCGTAGGAGCCGTGGGGAATCGTAATGTATTCATGAGTGATGTCGACGCTGCCGTTGATGTCATAGATTACGGCGAAGTAGAATTTAGCGTTGCTTGAGTCGCTGTTCGGTATTGTATGATAAGTTTCAAAGGGGGTTAGACCAAGCTCGTAATCATCGTTGCTCAAATCTATGGGTGGAAAGTAGCTTACCGCGAGGGTGCTACTCTTGCCGGTTAGAGTGAACGTTCCTGGACCACAAAACTGGTATCCCGGGATATGTAATACGATAGGTAGCGCGTTTATCGCCCGATTTAACAAACCAGAACCTTTCTTTACTCACGTCGGCGACATTCGCCACGGTTTTTAATCAGTGGTGCTGGACCGTCGATATGCGTTCTCTGCTAAGGGCGATTATAATGTTCCAGACACCCAAGATACTGCCGAACCTCAGAATCGGCTTTTATATGCTCGGGGAGTCTGTCCCACAACTAATCAATGTGTCTACCAAACTCGCGCAGTAGAATAATCTTTGGTATATATTTCAACTGCTCAGAGGTTAGGTCTCGAATATCGCAATTATCCGACAGAACGAGAAGCATTTCGAATACTGAGCTGTTTTGCTTCGGCGCGGACCTATAAATAGGGCGCGTCGGCGCTTCGATGTATCAAAATCATTTTCGCGGTTCGCAGCGAGGATGCGATTCGTGCGGCAACCTGTGACGATACGCGTGACAAATTTTGACGATAAATCGCAAATGATGTCCTCGAAAACAAGACACAAACATGGTAGCATCCTGCCAAACACTATACGCTGCCTCATTTGCCACCCATCAATTTGTGGAAAGACCAACGTGCTGGAGAGCTTGTTGGAAAGTCCTCACGGCGTCCGCTTCGAGAACGTGTACGGGTATTCTAAGTCGTCGCAACAGCCGAAATATCAGCATTTGGAGAATTTATTGACTCCTATAGATGAAATTGGCTACATTACGTTTTCGAATAACAGTGACGTCATCCCACCGAGCGATTCGCTTCCGAATTCTATTTTTATCTTTGATGACGTGGCATGCGACAAGCAAGATACGATAAGGGAATACTTTGCAATGGGGCGCCACTCGAACGTTGACTGCTTCTATCGCTGTCAGACATATGCAAAGAATCCCAATCATCTTTTACGCGACAATGCGAATCTGTTGATTCTGTTTAAGCAGGATGGTACAAACTTGAAACATGTGTGCAGCGATCACGTAAACACTGATTTGTCTTACGAGGATTTCTGCGCTTTGTGTCGTAATTGTTGGCAGCGGGAGTATGGTTTCGGGGTAATAGACAACGATGGCGCGATGTCCAATGGACGTTATAGAAAGGGTTTTAACAAGTTTGCCGTACCGTGAGATGGCCAATCATTGTCAACGCATCGGCGGCAAAGCAACGTCTACGGTACAACAATGATCAATAATCGGGAGATTAAGGATCGCGAAAGAGTAGGGAAGGAAATTGCAAAAACCAGCGAATCCATTCGCAAGAAACATTATGCTTTGAAGACCGGCAAGATGGAGGAAGATATCGCGTTGGAGAGATACTTTAAGCCTATTGTCGAACCCATAAAACATATTGTGGAAAATACCGCAGTGGCAGAAGCTGACATATCACCGCTGATGAGCACAAGCGTTGAAGGGAATGAAACATTAACGCCTAAAACAAAAATCCGGCCGTAATGGAACACACCGCGTAAGAGAAAGAGGAAACCACACACGTCATCGGATTATTCACTCGTAACCTCCACACCAGTTCAATCGAACCGAAAACGGCAGAATGTCGCATCAAACGATTCCCCGGTTCCTCCCCCGCTAATAAATACATTTCCCAGTGTACAATTGCTCACAACCAATGTTGATGATGACGTTTTTGGAATTACTCCCGATGAGTCGTTTGCAACATCTATTAGACAGCAACTTCAAACATCCGAGAGATAAGAAACGTTTCGCAGCCATTTGGGCCCCCTGGGACAAAAATATATGGACGCAATCATAAATAGGGATAAGGAAACTGTCACAGACACTGTGTATGGCGTATACTTTGGCGATAGTAGAATGATGCTTGGGGATAAGGCTTTCGATATGGACAAGGCTGATAATATAATCATCGACGGTGTAAAATACAGAGGAACGCCCGGGCTTTACGAACTGATTTTCAAGAGAATGCCCGATGATGCTGCATACACCGATGCCGATAAGCAAAAATACAAAAGTATACTGCTGGCGACGAATGCCTACAGACGCGGTCATTGTGTGCAAAATCCCATTTTGGGCAACAAGAGATACAAGTACAAACATGTAATTGCACCTCGTGTAGCAACCAATAAAGCAAGGAAAGGTCTAACAGTGCCGCGTGTCATGGTGGTAAATAATAACAAGATCGAATACGTGCGCTGGGACGATCCCAATGAGCTGGCGGATCGATACCATTTGCTGGAAGCGTCGTGTCAGGTGGGCTACAACTCGCATGACCATGAAATTCTGTCAATTATCGAGGAACTCCACGAGGTAGACCTCATTATATATTAAACCGTGCCCCGATGATATGCTCTGCATGCATTGAGATGCCGATCAACAAATTTGGGGTATCGCTCGAGACGAGTGGAGCAACTAGAATGGACTATTACAAATGGAACGGTTTACTTCGAAATTATATGCGAGATAACGCTCTTTGCGTGGCCGGTGCCGATTTTGATGCAAAATCACGCAAGATACGACGCGTAGCTCAGCCGGTGGCGGACAGCGATGCCGTCAATAAACTATACGTGGAAAAGAGCATTAAACTTTTGAGAGAGCAGCAGGAAGAATTAGAGAGGAAGCTGATCGTGCTTCAGAGAGAGATGCTGGCGCTGCAAAACCGCGTTCAAAAGATATCGCAGGCATCGAATTCTATCCCGCAGCAGTGGTGCAAAGGAGAATCATGCGAGACGGTTGAACTTGTCAAGAATTTGCTCGGACCGATGGGGCGCACATAATGCACGAACACGATAATTATCACATCATTCGTGTCAAAGAAACCTCTGCGATCAAACATGCAGCCATCATCGAAATCCAAGAGTAAAGAAAACCATGGCCACAAGAAGCAGCAACTTATTGAGGAATTGCTTACTCGCGATTCAACCAAAGCCACCACTACACACTCACCGTCATCGATGTGCTAAGCAAGCATGCATGGGCGGTGCCGCTCGAGACTAAAAGTGCCGCTGAGGTGACTAAAGCGTTTGCAAAGATATTTAGTGACCGATATCTGAAAAATTTGCAAACCGACCAAGACAAAGAATTTTACAACGTCGCACAGTGGGAGAAAATGACACAGTCGGCGTCAAAAATCGATTCCCACGCCAAATCGAAATGAAAATCAACGAAACTTGGTATACTGCGGTATTAGGTATCGCTGATGACGATCCCGTTGCGGGTTTTTTGAAAAAGAAGATGGCGGAGCCAATATGGCCTCTCAAAGTTGACAAAAACTGGAAAAATACGAATCCTACGAACGAAACACGTTGTTTATTCAAAACCTACAGCTATAACTATATATTTTATGAGTTTAGAAATGTGCATCACACTCTATAGAATGATATTTTAATGAATAGTTGTTAAAAAATTGTTGTTAACAATAAAAAAAACAACATTATTTACTAATTTTATCATTTCCGCGACAAATACTGCAAATACATGATTAATCTAACCATTGATATCTATCGGAGACGAAAATAAAGATTATTGACATAAAAAATGTTAGTAGATTGTTTATTAATAATTTGTTTAAACAATTTTTTAACAAAGTGACAGTGAAATCCCTTTCATACAATCAAATTGATCATGCTTTGTTGTAACATTACTATAAACAATTGATTGTTATTAAACAATTTGTTAACATAATAGATTTCAGTAATATTCAATAACGATAAGTGAAATTTGCAAGGTACATTGTTTTTATGACATAGGCACCCACTAAGTAAGGATTCTTGGAAATTTCATCCCCAAGGGGGTGAAAAGGGGTAAACTGTATTTTCTCGGACTCCTTAGTATCTCTTAGGCCCGATTAGATATCACCTTGGTTTTCACTTACAACGGTTGCCCACCGTTTTTTAATTTTAGTTATAAAAGACCATGAGTCAATATAAATATTATTTAATTCAATAAACTTCAAGTAAACAACAAATTAAGAAAAACACGGAAAAAATAAAAACAAAATTCTAAAACTGGAAAAAAAATGTAAAAAAAGTTTAAAAAGTTCAAATACTGGGTTTCGAGTTATTTATTTATGTCTAGCAAAATACGCGTGCTTCGCTACGGTAGAATAATTAAAAGGAATACTTTTATATCTGTTTTCCGTAGCAATTTTTTATATAATTTCGGTAAAGTAACCTCTGTATGACGAACATTTATATATGCATATGTTCGTCCACACCTACTATTCAAAACTTAAGACGCCCCAATTCAATGTACACTTAGTACACCAGATCCAGAGTTAACCCTTTAAGGGTTGATTAGGGTAAAATTTGGAAATTGGTTTTTAGGCATTTGTGTTGCTAGGCTAAAACCAAGTATCGATATCGAATCGGACCGAAAAGCTTTTGAGGGATCCGTGACAACAAATTATACCACCTTTCTCCCCCTTAGGGGTTGATTAGGGCAATATCCTGAAATTTGTTGATAAGCATTTGGGCGGGGAACCTTTGTAACTAAAAACCAATTGGATGTCTAATCGGGCCCAAGAGATTTTGAAGAATGCGTGAAAACACGTTTCACCCCCTTAGGGGTTGGTTAGGGCAAAATCCTGAAATTGAGTTTTAGGCATTTATGTGGGCAGTCATTGTACATGAAAACCAAGGTGATATCTAATCGGGCCTAAGAGATACTAAAGAGTCCGAGAAAATACAGTTTACCCCTTTTCACCCCCTTGGGGATGAAATTTCCAAGAATCCTTACTTAGTGGGTGCCTATGTCATAAAAACAATGTACCTTGCAAATTTCACTTATCGTTATTGAATATTACTGAAATCTATTATGTTAACAAATTGTTTAATAACAATCAATTGTTTATAGTAATGTTACAACAAAGCATGATCAATTTGATTGTATGAAAGGGATTTCACTGTCACTTTGTTAAAAAATTGTTTAAACAAATTATTAATAAACAATCTACTAACATTTTTTATGTCAATAATCTTTATTTTCGTCTCCGATAGATATCAATGGTTAGATTAATCATGTATTTGCACTATTTGTCGCGGAAATGATAAAATTAGTAAATAATGTTGTTTTTTTTATTGTTAACAACAATTTTTTAACAACTATTCATTAGAATATCATTCTATAGAGTGTGATGCACATTTCTAAACTCATAAAATATATAGTTATAGCTGGAGGTTTTGAATAAACAACGTGTTTCGTTCGTAGGATTCGTATTTTTCCAGTTTTTGTCAACTTTGAGCGGCCATATTGGCTCCGCCATCTTCTTTTTCAAAAAACCCGCAACGAGATCGTGATCAGCGATATCTAATACCCCAGTATACCAAGTTTCGTTGATTTTCATTTCGATTTGGCGTGGGAATCGATTTTTGACGCCGACTGTGTCATTTTCTCCCACTGTGCGCCGATGTGCAGAAACTCTTGACAAAGCATGACATTAATCATTATTCATTAACAATATGTGCAAAATGTTTACGTTCAATAGAACCTACAGATGGACCGATGCGCTACCACGTCTACTTGCAGAGTATAATGCACGAAAACATAGAACCATCAGAATGCGTCCTCGCGATGTTACCCCTGCGATCGCCGATAAGCTGCTAGCCACCGTGTACATCAACATAAAGATCGCTGCTCCAGCGAGATTCAAGTTGGGAGAGTTTATGCGCGTGAGCAAATTTAAAACCATCTTCGATAAAGGCTATACGCCGAATTGGACAACGGAGGTGTTCAAGATAGCCAAAGTACAGGCAACTAACCCCGCAACATATCTACTCCTCGATTCTTGTGGAAAACCTGTTGCCGGAGGATTCTATGAAAACGAGCTGCAGCGCGTCACCGATCCTGATGTGTATCTAGTGGAAAACTTGTTGCGTAGGAAGGGGGATAAGGTATACGTCAAGTGGCTGGGGTTTGATAAATCACACAATTCATGGATAAATAAAAATAATGTATTGTAAAAATAAATACATGATTCAATAAATACAATGATACATATACATGTATGTGAACAATTTTATTTGGCATAATTTCACCGTTTATAATAATGCTTTAATAAATATAATAATTTCTATACATGCGTGAACAATTTTATATTATACAATAATTCCACCATTTATAAGGACGAGTTAATAAATATAATAATTTCTATTTTACAATGATATTCTACAATGGTATTTTATAATGTCCCCAGGGCAGAGTGTCGGACGAATCGGGTACGATATGCCGCTTACCTTCGTGTGGGCTTAGAGCGATTTTGGATTCCGAAATGGTATACACTTTGTGCAATTTCAACCGTATGCATGATTGTCTGCGAACCATTCCGATCTCCCTGTGCAAACACTGCGCGTAGTCGTCGAAAGTTATCGTCCTGGCTATGACGTTGGTCTTGACGCCTTTCGCCTTTTTCATATCTTTTTTACCGTCTACGCGGAGTACATACATTTTCGCTCTAAGACCTACGAATTCGGTCATTATCGCACCGTTATTTCCATCCTTCATCAGCCCCGGAACCTTCTTATTTACGCGCTGCATATTATATGTATTGTCGATGGGATAATCGCTTGTGTCAAATCTATTGATATTGTGTTTCATGGTCTCGTAGATATCTTCGGATTGAATGTGATAAATGAGGCTGTCAGTGCCTGTATATGGAATTTTACATTTTTGAGCGTGCAGGGGAGACATGTACTCGTGGTGAAATTCATACAAACAAATTTTTTATATGTCCGGAATGCACATACCCACGTATATCGGTTTGTTGAATTTCACCTCGAGTTTTTGCAACTCAACAGCTATTAAATTTTCTGAAAAAACACTTCTGCTGTGGACATTCGGTTTCACGATCATTGTCTCCGCGCCATATCGCCCATCCCCCTGCGTCAGAAGTTTTACATCCACATGATTTTTTACATTTTTCATAGTTTAACCGAATACCACGTTGTTCATCAAGTTATACAAATTTTTTTCAAAATCGTTTGTCGCACTTGTTCTAAACCGTGTATTGAGTTCGATGTAATCGCGGAGCCAGGGGGATTGAGCGAATTGAAGCACGCGGTGTATCTTTGTAATACGAAAACCGTGACGCGTGCACTGCTGCAGGTTGCGATAATGGATAACGTAACGCTGCTTATCGTATACCGTCGCGAGTAACTTGTCCTGTCTGCTGCCAGGTGGTTTGGCACGCGTCGGGCAGAACGGTAGATCAGCATGAGCATCGCGCAGACGTTGCGGATATTCCAGATCTACCTCGAGAATGTATCCCAGGGGCGAATCGACAGCGATCGAAGACACGTCAAAATTTGCAACATCTTCGACCCATGAAAATCGCGTATGGCAGGGACTGACACATTCCCCATCCATACAAATTGTTCAGATCACAGTACATCAAGTACGATGATTATTCCGATGCGTCGTACGATGGCATGTACTTGTTATTGGCATGTGCGTATCTTCCGGAACATTGACTTAAACCACCGCGTATACCGCGTTCGATAAACATAACCATATCGACGTCTGTGAGCAATTCGAATGTAATTTTGGTATGTTTTAGCATGGCATCTCACGTGAAACCAGGTAAAGTATAATAATGTGCTGAATCTAATCCATAACTCGTTGATGCAACTTTCGCGAAAATTTTCAAAAATATCTGCCAATAACAAGACATCTGTTTGCAAATCAAGTCGCTGTATTCGCCCAAGGTTCTAATGCCGAAACGCTGCCAGACAGTCTCGGCGTACGCGTAATCGCTCTCACAAGGGACGTTCGGCAACCAGAAAATTCAGAAAATTATGAAACTCGGTGTGCAAGTAGAGTAGTTCATCCGTAACACAACCCTATTTTTTGTTGGTTCCATAATGCAATTTTTAGGGGTGAAATCACTTCTTGAAAATAATTCAGAATTTTTCTTTCCGTGGAATACCTCGAGAATGGTGAGAGATATCGAAAAGAAGTTTAAACAAAAGTTGCATCCTTCTTTTATATCTACAAAACCGCGGAAAAATAATTTTCGAAAAATCCATATTTTTCAAGTTACCCCCACCACCAACCCTTAAAATTAAGTTTTTGTATTTTTTAAATATAAGCTGAAATACCTCTGGATAATCTCTTTTCATACATATAAGTGATTTATGTGTTATATTTTTTTTGCAAACGAATAAAGCCTCTGTTACCGAATTTGAAGTCCATTTTGGCAGTTTCCATTAATAACATGGTTTCTTAAAGCCATATTTAGATTATTATTTATGTAAAGTTCAGACAGCTTTCAATTATTTAAGCAAGGCAGTACGCACCTAAAATTGCATCAAAGGTAAAACTCATTAAAACTAATCAGTGACGTGCATGAATCAGTATGATAACAGCACATTCGTACATGCATTACTTGAAGTGTCATCTTATTAGGCTATTTTGGAAACCACACGAACAATAAATAATGCGTGAAGATGTACAATGACTTTGCAAAATACATATGTTATTGAAATGACGCAGAATCGCATTGATGCCGATAACCTTGTCGAACCTTCCGATTTGCATAATGCGTATGTATATGAATTTTAAATGATTGTAAATCAATTTTACTTTTACATCACACTTATAACATATATATATATAATATTACAGTTAATATTAAATTTAATTATAACATTATAGCAGTTTTCATTAATGAAGTGGCCGCATAAAGTAATATTTAAACATTCGCAGTCCCTTTTTGTACATGTTGTATTGTTTGATTATGCATTGAAAGAATTATACTAATAGAAGACGATAGATACATTGAAAATTACGCTTTGTAATTGGTACAATAATGATATTCTTCGTAGAAATGATTGAAACAAAAATACTTGCCACACCATGCACATCGCATAAAAGCCGGCTCCCCACAAATACTACATTTGGGTATAATCTTTTCATTCCTGAAGTAACAGAAATCTACAGGATTTTGAAATTCGCTGGGATGCGTTTCTAGATATCCGCTTTTAAACCAAGCATATTGAAAAAGGTTTTGGAATTTAGGCGAAGAAAACTGGTTGTGGGTTAGGGACTGCAATTTAATTATTTCATTACGTAAGTGCAAATTGACATCTCTCTCTTGGGGAATCACATTATCCGAAAATGTCCGCACGAAATTTTTCCAAATCCGGAATCCAAACACATCTAAAGGCTGAACGATGCCCGTCGTCTTTTTTGGAATCATTGAAAAAGTTACTTCCTTGTCTTGTGGAATGAACTGCTGTAACTCATTTGGGCAGTGTCCCGTCCACGAGTCAAGTAGGAGCATGCTTCTACGGCCAGTGTTCGGTAGGTACACTTCGGTAAACCAAGTTTTAAAATGTTCAGACGTGAGTTTTCCTGACTTTGAAGCTCGGATGTAAATATTAACCGGACGGAATAGAGTTATTTGCACTATCGGACCAAGTGTTCCTGTAGATTCCTTCAAAACTATGTATAGTGGTGAAAGAAGACGTCCGCTTGCTGATATAATAGGCATTATAGTGTAGCTATGTGTTGTAGAAGATACCGATTGAATCGTCGCTTCTACCGTTTTCACTCCTAATTTCGCCAATGTTCGCCCAGAATGTATTTCAAGGTTGAAGCCACTCTCGTCTGCATTATAAATTTCTTCAACTCCGACAGCTGGGATGTTAGACTTTACGCAAGATACAAACGATTCTGCGATATTTTTGATATTGTAAATATCTTCAAACGTAAATTGCATCCTGAATGTTGTTATCTTGCGGGACACAATCCTATGCGCAGTCTTAAAGTTCCAAATCCACCATTTACCTGCCACGAATTGGGGTAGGTCCACCTGGTTTTTTGCCTCCAAGGCCCACAAGCTTAAATTCATGTCATGAACAATAGATCTTCTGTCACAAGCTTCTTCAAACTTTTGCAGTACATATTCCGCAATAAGTGCAAATTTATCTGCATTTGTTCCACCTCTCTCTACACTCGCCTCCCACCTATATAGTTACGACAAAGATTTAACCATGCGATAATTTTTCTGTACACTGGTAAGCGATCGACGTGCCCTTTTCCCACTTGTCTTCTTCTTCTTCTGCAGGCATAATGTACTCTACAACTTGTGCACCATGTGGTTCGGATGGATCGGCAAAATCGAGCATATAATCATGTTCAATTAATGGTAGGGAATGTATGTTTTGAAACTCTTTTATAATGTCCCGAATTTCATTGTGCAGTTCCGTTTCTACCGAGTTTATAGGTGTCTGTATTATACTTACAATTTGAAATGTAGTGGCTAACATGTTTATTACGTTAGCAACATTAATCGACTGCATTTTAAAGAAAAGCCTTTCGAACAATGATCACTCACTTTTTCCAATTGAATGGTAACTGACTGCTTTCAAAAATGCAACTGCCATTCGCTGCATCCTCGGGAATATTTATATCAATCAAAAGACGCGAATACGTAAAAATGTTTACCGAAAAGTGAATGAGGCACAAGAATATTATTAGTTACAATTAAAGTGATGCAAAGTCACTGTACATCTTTACGCATTATTTATTTATCGTGTGGTTTAGCTGTAATGAGTTTTACCTTGAATGCAATTTTAGGCACCCCTAAAAGCGGATATCTAAAAACGCATCCCAGCGAATTTCAAAATCCTGTAGATTTCTGTTACTTCAGGAATGAAAAGATTATACCCAAATGTAGTATTTGTGGGGAGCCGGCTTTTATGCGATGTGCATGGTGTGGCAAGTATTTTTGTTTCAATCATTTCTACGAAGAATATCATTATTGTACCAATTACAAAGCGTAATTTTCAATGTATCTATCGTCTTCTATTAGTATAATTCTTTCAATGCATAATCAAACAATACAACATGTACAAAAAGGGACTGCGAATGTTTAAATATTACTTTATGCGGCCACTTCATTAATGAAAACTGCTATAATGTTATAATTAAATTTAATATTAACTGTAATATTATATATATATATATATATGTTATAAGTGTGATGTAAAAATAAAATTGATTTACAATCATTTAAAATTCATATACATACGCATTATGCAAATCGGAAGGTTCGACAAGGTTATCGGCATCAATGCGATTCTGCGTCATTTCAATAACATATGTATTTTGCAAAGTCATTGTACATCTTCACGCATTATTTATTGTTCGTGTGGTTTCCAAAATAGCCTAATAAGATGACACTTCAAGTAATGCATGTACGAATGTGCTGTTATCATACTGATTCATGCACGTCACTGATTAGTTTTAATGAGTTTTACCTTTGATGCAATTTTAGGTGCGTACTGCCTTGCTTAAATAATTGAAAGCTGTCTGAACTTTACATAAATAATAATCTAAATATGGCTTTAAGAAACCATGTTATTAATGGAAACTGCCAAAATGGACTTCAAATTCGGTAACAGAGGCTTTATTCGTTTGCAAAAAAAATATAACACATAAATCACTTATATGTATGAAAAGAGATTATCCAGAGGTATTTCAGCTTATATTTAAAAAATACAAAAACTTAATTTTAAGGGTTGGTGGTGGGGGTAACTTGAAAAATATGGATTTTTCGAAAATTATTTTTCCGCGGTTTTGTAGATATAAAAGAAGGATGTAACTTTTGTTTAAACTTCTTTTCGATATCTCTCACCATTCTCGAGGTATTCCACGGAAGGAAAATTCTGAATTATTTTCAAGGAGTGATTTCACCCCTAAAAATTGCATTATGGAACCAATAAAAAATAGGGTTGTGTTACGGATGAACTACTCTACTTGCACACCGAGTTTCATAATTTTCTGAATTTTTGGGTTGCCGAACGTCCCTTGTAAGTCGCATGTTAAGAAAACTTTTCGTTTCCAAGTTATACGGAAAGTCGAATAGTGGAGGAAAGTAGTCAAAATCGCTTTTTTTTTTTGAGTAAAGAGCAGTCTTGTGCGATAAAATGTCATCTTTTATTAGTAGTTAAGGTAAATAATCCATTAAAAAAATAATGCCGAATTCAGTATGGTAAAGGGTATAGCAGGATAAAATGGTCAAAAGTGCCCTTGAACCGATTTTAGCTGGCAATGCACCTTTCAATAGTGTAGCACAGGAAAACATTGTACACCAAGTTTCAACCCCCTATCTCAACCAGGAGGGTAGTTATAGGGTAAATTCGAATTTTCGGTTTTTGACATATTTTTCCTATTTAATGGTCGGCAAAAATTCTAAAAAAAACCTGAAATATTGTAGACATGATTGTGTATGATTGTGAATTTTTTCAGATTTTTTCGTTGCAACTGCTAAGTGTAAGAAATAAAAAACGCAAAAAATGTCGAAAAATGCAGATTTCGTGTTGAAGTTTTCGAGCGACTAGATTTGTAATTTTACAGTAGTTAGATATTGACATGACTATTATCTACAATTTTTTTCAGATTTTTCGGTAAGGTGCGCCATAGTTAAAAAAATCAGAATACGATATTTTCGAGATATTTCGCGTGAAAACGTGATAAGTACTTTCAATTTTTGCATTTCCGTGATACAGTGAATGCATTATATGATTTTTAATATCTCTACATTCGACAGAGTAATATGTAAACGGAGGGAATTAAGTTAATATGATTAATTGGAAGTGTATACGCAGCATATATCATATGGTACGAAAAAATCATTCAGCGCCGCAGTTAGCGGAGTGGTTAGAGGATGGCAGCGCGTAAGTCGAAGTCTGGAAGGCGGCTAGCCAGCGCGTGGCAAAAGTTTGCTTTTCTACGTCAACAGTGAAAGTTTAAAGTGACCCAAACATCTTATCACTTACTAGCGCGTGTACGGAGGTTGAGGCATATAATTCTGCAACAGGAATGTATCGGGAGAACCCGAGAAAGGGAGGACATAATGTCTTCGCAAACATCATATGGTGCGAAGCGCAGCATTACAGCAGTGGCTGGAGACATTGAGAATGCCTCACCAGAATCCCAACTTAGACCCAGGAAATTTAAAACACCGAAATTGAACTCCCTTCAATTGGACAAATTATATAAGGACCCCCGAAAAGAAAGTAATTCATCCATCAAAAAGAAAGTGAAACCTAACCTCAGTATCACCCGAAAGCATGGACCGGCACCATCTTCCCAAATACTCCAACAGATGGCGGAGTTATCACAATCTAGTGAGCCGTCGCCATCGACTTCAGGTTGGAAACAACCTAAAAAAACCTCAACGATCAACAACTACCCTATGACTGATTTGACACCCACAACGGAAGAGAACCGTTATCAAATCCTGTCTAAAGAACAGGATATGGATATTGAGGACAATGCCCCAGCATCAGGGCCCCAAGCCACAAATACAAACAAAAAAGACCAAAAGCAACCACCTATATATACAATTAAAACGGACATCAATTTATTGATAAATACAATAACCGCTGCTAACATACCAAAGACAGCATTCGTTATTAAACAAACGTCCAAAGATAATCATATTATCTATGCGTTAACCTCAAATCACTACAAAGCAATCACAAATCTATTCTTAGATAATAAAACGCAATATTATACTTACACACCAAAGAAACTTAAACCTAAATCCATTCTGTTAAAAGGGATTAAAGGAAACTTTACCACCGAAGAAATCAAACTTGAAATTGAAGATCTCAAGCTTCCAGAGGTTGAAATAATTACCCTGACCAAATTTGAATATGACAGGAATCGTACAGACGCATTTCACTATCTCCTGCAACTTTCATCCACTAGCAAGACCAAAGAATTGTTTAAAATAAAATCACTAGCTTTCCAAAGAGTCCGATGGGAACACCTAAGGAAACCCAGTATATTCCAATGCCGGAAGTGCCAACGATTAGGGCACGCTAGCAAGAATTGTTTCTTAGATTATAGGTGTGTTAAGTGCGCTAAAACGCACGAGCCGGGAAACTGTCCCATTCAAAAAGAAGATAGTAAACAACAATTAAAGTGTGGCAATTGCGGACAAGAGGGACACCCTGCGTCATATAAGGGATGTCCTTATATTAAGTTTGCCCAGCAGCAAAAAAAACTGAACAACATGGTTAAAACACAAGTAACAACCAAGAAAATAAATAATATCAGTGCGTCAATTAGAGAAGACGTGTCATTTGCTCAAGCAGTTGCTGATGGGGGACAACTGCGACCACACACCCAAAGGCTGGCAACGACTTGGACTCCAGCACTACCTAACACTGAGATGGCAACTCATTCTAAGGAACAACACCCTCACCAGACCTGAGAACATCATCCATACCTATCCAGGGAACAACAATCCAGAGATCAGCACCCACATCAACCCAGAGAGCAGCATCTACATCAAGATAGTCAACAAATGCCAGATTATCCTCCTTGGGTAACTGAATTTAAAAACGAAATCGCGGCGATAGTTACCTCGCAATTTAATTTGATTGCAGATAGAGTAGCAGAAAATTCGCACAAAATTGAGTTCATCTTGAACACTTTACACTCCAAATAAAAATGTCCATAACATTGAACTCAAATAAACCAATAAGAATAGCTGCGATCAACGTAAATTCATTGATCGCTAACTATCGCAGACTCGAGTTAATGCAGTTTGCAGAAACTTACAAACATGACTTTATATTCCTTTCGGAAACAAAACTAAATCATAACCATGTAATTGCCTTTAAAAATTATGATATGGTTAGAAGGGATAGGCCCCATGCGGTACAAGGAGGAGGCACTGCTATTCTCATTAAAAAAGGAATACCGTTTGAAATAGTGGACTTACCATCTGCAAACACTAATGAAATACTAGAACACACAATCATAAAAATCAACATGAGTAACAATAAATCCTTATTCTTAGTGAGCATATACGCTAGGAATGACCAGAGGTGTATTTTCATAAACGAGATCAATAATCTCTTCCAAAACCTTAAATTGAACGAGAATAAAAATTATTTCATAGTGGCTGGGGATTTTAATGCCAGGCGTAAGGCATGGGGAGACTACGCTAACAATCAACGTGGCAAATATATACGCCAATGGGCACCTGTGCATGATACTATCTACAAACTTAGGATAATAACGCCGGCCTTTCCAACCTTTAAGCCTGCGCAATCATTTCTTGATATGTGTCTGGCGGATGCCCGTCTGGTCTGGACTGATGACCTACGTGACAGGGCTAGAACACTCCCATATGACAGTGACCATGCGGCCATATCTCTGACCTTTGAAGTTCAGAATGAGAATTTTATACTAAGCGGTCCTACAAGCCAAGGTATTAAATATAATTATAAAGCTACCAAATGGGATGTGCTAACGCGTAAAATGGATGAGTTGTATGTTCGGGATATTCCAGTAAATACTAATCTATCAATAGAGGAAATTGATAACCATTTACAATACATTACAAACACCATTATACAATCGATGTCTGCTACGATACCAAGACACAAGCAGACAGATAGTGTCAACAAATATATAAACAATAAAATCAGGAAATTGCAAAAGAATAAAAAATATATAGTTTCCCTATTACACAAATTACATATTATAGATCCTTCAGCTAGACTGAGGATAACCAGAACGGCTAAAAAGACACTAAAAAAGTTACCGAAAGCATTGCAGCGTGAGTTCAGATTGGCAATTGATAAATATTGGACCAATGTAATTAAAAAAATTGACTTTAAAAAATCAGACAACTTCTTCCCTAAAATCAATGCTATCTTTAGACCGAAACAGTTCGCGAGCATTGAAAATATCCATGTCAAGGAAGATGAAGAGGCAATTCTTGAGAGAAGCGGATGTAGTCTTGCGAATGTAACTAAAACAGGTGATGAATTTATTTTTTCTAAGCGTTCTGATAAGCTCAACATTATTGGAGCCCATTACGAGCATATTAATTCTCCACGTTACCTTAATAACGGCACCAGATTGAAGCAAATGGTTGATCACGAGGCGGAGGTAATAAAACTAGAATTTATAACAACCGTGAACAAAATGTCACTCTAGTCCAATTTGAAACCAACAATCCTGCCAATGAGCCCGTCTTAACGGATGAAGTATTACAGCCTTTTTGTAATCCTGCTTGGATAACCAATCTGCTCAAACGCCTTCCTAACAAGACGTCATCCGCCCTTGACGGAATTCCACCGATTGTCCTTAAGCATTTACCCCCTAAATTAATTTTTGATATAACTGTTATTTTTAACAATGCTATTAATAGGAGTTACTTTCCCGTGATTTGGAAGGAGGCGAAAGTTTTACCTATCCTTAAGAAAGGGAAAAACCCCAATAACCCTTCCAGTTATCGACCTATCAGCCTCACCCCCAGCTTAAGCAAAGTCTTTGAAGCAATTTTGAATGATGCTTTGAGCGAACATTGTAATGCAAATAGGGTAATACCTGAGAGTCAATTTGGTTTTAAACATCAACATGCTACAACTCATGCAATACACAAAATGCTTGCGGACATAAACAATCAGGTGGCCAATAGCCGTCCAGTAGGGGCCGCACTCCTAGATTTAGAGAAGGCCTTTGATTCGGTCTGGCTAAATGGTTTAATTGTCAGAATGAATAGAAGAAATTTCCCAAAATGGCTTACTCATATGGTCTGGGATATGATCAGTAGGAAAAGCTTTTTCACGTGGGATGGTGTTGGAATATCTAAGATCAGATTCAGGATCGAGGAGGGATTGCAACAGGGTACGGTTAACTCGCCGATACTGTTTAATATTTTTATTAGCGAACTTCCTAAATTATTTAATTTTAACGAACCTGGGCATCCAGCAATGCTGTCGTTTGCGGACGACATTGTCATATACTTAGCTGATAACAGGCTGAGCCGCATTCGGGATGGTCTGGAAACGGCGGTAGATAAAACAAACGGATATTTGGCAGCGTGCAATTTAAGAATAAATCCTACCAAATGTGAGACTATTCTATTTCGTAAACCTTTGGTCAAATTAGCCAATAAGATCACTGCGGGCCAAAAAGACTTTCAGATCACAACGCTTACGCCCGGCTCAAATATCAGAACCCCGATACCGCACCGAAAGGTTATCAAATACCTCGGGGTACATATTGATTATCTACTTAGAGGGAATAAACACATTGAAATACAGTTAGATAAAGCATGCAAGGCATTCTTAAGTAATAGTAGGGTCTTCCATAATAAATACTTATCATCAAAAGCCAAAACAATTTTATATATGCTACTAGTCCGGCCAATAATTACATATGCGGCACCAGTATGGTGGAACTTCAATCATACAAATGCTGAACGAATACGATGTTTAGAACGTAAGTGTCTGAGGGCCTGTTTAGGTCTTTACCGATCACAGAACTCTGATTGGCAGCATTATGTAAGCAACCAGATACTTTATAATAAAGCTGAGATTACGCGCATAGACAACTTTATGATTAAAATTACAAGAGAATACTTTGCCAAACTTCCAAACATTAATAATGAGCTTCTCAGAGCTATATCAATAAAAGACGATGAGGCTGCCTCTAGAGAATTCGCCTCGGGATATGTATCTCCTCAGGCATTCCTTACCTGTGATGCCCAAGGCCTACTACAGGATGATAGAAATGTCCCGTGGATATATCACTGGAGGAGAAACAAGGCAGACAAACGTATTGCGCTCACCCTGAACGACTCAATCTACGAGACTGATAAGTTTAAATACTCCACTAAAGTACCTGATAAAGATCTGTACGACTTTCATAGGCTAGCATTTACGAGATATTGGTGGCTCAATACCACCTGCCCGTTCATGCGTGAGCTATTCGATCGACATCAGGCTGTTATTAGATTTAGTTAGTGCTAATTAGATAATAGACAACAGGCCCCACGGGGACCACTTTTGTATATTTCTGTACATATGTTCTTAGATTTAGTTTTAGACTGTAAGTCTTATCTTTTCTACCCTTACTTCATCTCATTTTTCTTTTTTTTTTCTTTTTCCCCCTATCACCATTCATTTGACTGATAAAGTGGTTTCTCCTGGACATTTTTTCCACTAACTTGTTCAAGGCGATACTTTGGCGACCGATCGAGTTCACAAATGTGACACCAACTTAATAATATTTTTAAGTTACTAAGTAATAAGATGGATTGACGGTGAGTTACGTATGCATCGTACAAACTGTGCACTGTTACATTGACGCGACTGCATGGCAGTTTTTTCTATGTTTTTGGATGCCATTTATGTTCTGATTACTGTCCTTCAATAAACACTTTAAAAAAAAAAAGGCGGAGTGGTTAGTGTTAGACTCCAAAACTGTGTTGCATACTCTCTTTTGTCGTAGGTTCGGACCCCACCAAGGTCCAATATTTTTTCATGATATAAAATTTTTTCATCGTTGATTACATGACAATACACGATATTCATTTAAAAATGTTTCTAGAATATTTTAAAAATATTTTATCATAAGGTTTCCATAAAAATAATTTAAATGCACCGCCGCGCCGGTTTTCTGCCTATGTATTGTTCTAGCTCCGGATAGTTTATAATATTTTGTCAATGGAATAGATGTGTGGTATTGGCTTATGATACGTATTCTGAATCCATCCTTTTATCAACGTACACCGTCCTCATTCGATTGTGTTCGCAGTGCGTCCGATTAATGGCTGATTTAAAAAAATAAACGTAAAAATATTGCCATGTCGGGATTGCCATAAGCTAGCTGTAGTGTACAGCTGTTATTATGCTTTATTACATTATAATATATTATATTATATTGCATTGCATTGCATTTTTGTTATATTTTTGTTGTTATGTTATACTATTGTTATATTATGTTATATTATATTATATTATATTATATTATTTCATTGATCAGGGAATCAGCTATTAATCGGACGCACTGCGACCACAATCGAATGAGGACGGTGTACGTTGATAAAGGGATGGCGAATCCAACCAGTGGATTCAGAATACGTATCATAAGCCAATACCACACATCTATTCCATTGACAAAATATTATAAACTATCCGGAGCTAGAACAATACATAGGCAGAAAACCGGCGCGGCGGTGCATTTAAATTATTTTTATGGATAAAATATTTTTAAAATATTCTAGAAACATTTTTAAATGAATATCGTGTATTGTCATGTAATCAACGATGAAAAAATTTTATATCATGAAAAAAAAATTGGACCTTGGTGGGGTCCGAACCTACGACAAAAGAGAGTATGCAACACAGTTTTGGAGTCTAACACTCTAACCACTCCGCTACCTGCGGCGCTGAATGATTTTTTCGTACCATATGATATATGCTGCGTATACACTTCCAATTAATCATATTAACTTAATTCCCTCCGTTTACATATTACTCTGTCGAATGTAGAGATATTAAAAATCATATAATGCATTCACTGTATCACAGAAATGCAAAAATTGAAAGTACTTATCACGTTTTCACGCGAAATATCTCGAAAATATCGTATTCTGATTTTTTTACTATGGCGCACCTTACCGAAAAATCTGAAAAAAATTGTAGATAATAGTCATGTCAATATCTAACTACTGTAAAATTAAAAATCTAGTCGCTCGAAAACTTCAACACGAAATCTGCATTTTCCGACATTTTTTTGCGTTTTTTATTTCTTACACTTAGCAGTTGCAACGAAAAATTCTGAAAAAATTCACAATCATACACAATCATGTCTAAAATATTTCAGATTTTTTTAGAATTTTTGCTGACCATTAAATAGGAAAAATATGTCAAAAACCGAAAATTCGAATTTACCCTATAACTACCCTCCTGGTTGAGATAGGGGGTTGAAACTTGGTGTACAATGTTTTCCTGTGCTACACTATTGAAAGGTGCATTGCCAGCTAAAATCGGTTCAAGGGCACTTTTGACCATTTTATCCTGCTATACCCTTCGGAGATTCTTTACTTTAAGAGAGGATATCTTTAAAGTCCCAAAGAGTCCCACATTCTAACCAAATGAAATATTTTCAGCATATCTTCCTCCATGTAATCACGCAAGAATCATTTCCATCTTTGTCCAACTTTTCAAATTATTACAGTTTAAAGCCGTCACTGTTACTGAATGCAGACAGAAAGTCGAATACTTATTCGAAGGCTTATCTACACCATAGCATAAACACATCAAGTATCTATGGTCTAAACAGTTCCTTCGGAGAAACTTCATACATCCTTACGAATTTGAGACGATGCAGACGTGATACGTAAAACGCGACGCGACGCCGTAAATATCAAAAGCGAAGTGGTGATGCATGGATTCAATCTGGTTGATTTTTTTAAGTAATTAACATCTCGAAAAACATGTGACGCAAGAGGCTCATATAAATTAATTTCTTCAATTAATAACATGCGTTCCAAATTTGAAAAACATGGCGATCATAGTAGCAAACCTTGTGTGACTTGGGGTGAAATGCTTCATATACATTCAGTACTCCGCTCATAAATTCATAAATCTATATTATATATATGTTACGGGCGAAGTCCGCAGGGTGTACAGAGTCGGCATTGCCCGGGCAATGTCAACAATGCACATTGCTACTGGGCGAAGCTCGCAAAAGTGGTTGATTAGCGAACATGGCCCGCTTTAATGTGAGCAAAGTTGACATTGACCGCCACTGGGTGGGCAGTGTCAGCAACTATAATTTCTTTGCGAACTTTGCCCGGATTGAAGTGGGCATTGTTGACAATGATGAATTTATGTGGACAGAGCCGCGCTAGGTTGTTCCTGTTTTATTCATATGTGGGGACTGATATTTGTTATTTAATCAAATTACTTACTTAATACAAATTTTAAAATATTTGTTGGAACACAAAAGTATACTGCCTACATATTTGGGTCGATTATTTATTTATTTTGACATGGCAATGAGCTGTGACACTTCGAATTACATAAAATTCTCGCTTTTTTACATTTACAGCGATTTGTTGTGCACTTATTTATACAGTTACATTTAATATATCCTTGAGAACCGAAAGCAGATTGATCGGTATTCACACTACACAGAGATATCTCACACTCTGGAACGTCGTCTGCAGTTAAGGTGGGATCTCTTACCCGCGATTAGTCGCAGCGACTGGTCGTAGTATACTGGTGCAATGGGAAAGCATGTATCCGTTCTCCTACATGCGACTGCGATCGTCGGGTATGCGCCAGACGTAGGAGCCTGACGTGAGTCTGTTTGAGTACCAGCCTAGGCTACTCGAGAGGCAACACAATGCGAGGAGGTCTGTTTCCCATTATACCTAGTCGCAGGCTGGGCACTGCGACCACCGGTCGCTATACTCCTCCCTGAGGGAGTCTAGCGACCAGTCGCATTGCGACCCATTGCCACAGTGTGACAGAATCCCAAGAAATAAGGAAAGAAGTCAGAATTCAAAAGATATGTATTTTTATGTTACCTGTAGACTACTAAAATGAGCACCTAAAAACGGTTAAAATATCATGACGCCTACTTCTGATCTGTGTGTAAACACGTGTCTGTGATTGTACGTATTTTTCGTGCAGAATTTTAAATCGAGTCTTTTAATTTTTGGTGATATAAAAGAAAACAATTTTTGGAGCCCAAAATAAGTAGTGTCGATTCTGTTAAGTAATAGCAAATAATTAGTTACATACAGTTTTTTTCCATAAAAAACCGATTGAAAAATTGTCAGCAATCATTTCTTTTTTAGTTCCACTTCCGGGAACTTCTGAACAAATTTTTTGTTTGTTTTCTAATCAACATAATCTAGAGCTTGCTACTGCGGAAAAAGCATTCGCGAATATTTTGCAATTATGGATTAAATACGTGTATTCTATGTCGCACAGTGGGGGTAAATCCCCAAAAATGGGAAAAATGCAACATCCTGTATTTTGCAATTTAAAAATGCTGAATATTATTAAGGAAATTGGTACTAAAAGTGTTAATATATAAGTTTGACGTTATTTAAGAAAATAACGTCAATTCGTCATGAATTAGCGTCAATAGTTCCAATAAAACTACAAGAATTTGATAAATATGCCATGGAAAGTGCAGTGTTCCTATCGACACACGCGCGAAGTTCCATGATGTAGCAGCTACAGGGTTTCGAACTTCCCCACTCCTCGAGCCGCACGACTCGGGCGCCCGGTCAGCCAGTTCCCCCACTACTTTTTCTCCAGGAGTAGCTCGAGACCAACGCTCATTGTAAGCGAACCGATCCCCTCCCACCGCGAGCAAACAAAACTACATGTATAGTCGGTAATACCAAAATATGAACACGAAACGTGGTTATATGGTCCCGAGCTTGAGTTTCTTATCCCGCATTTTTAAGGGGGAACCCTTAAAACCATTGTGACGGCCGGAAAAAGAAGCCATTTTTAAGAATTTCTCTTAGGAATAATTTACAGTTTTCATATAAAATTTTTATAAAAGTAGATAAAAAAAATTTTATACGAATACTGTAAATTATTCCTGATAAAATTCTTAAAAATGCCTGCTATATACCAAACACTGTTCACAAAGTGTTGATACATTCCTGCCACAATATTTTATATTTTGGCAACCTTGCAATCGGCCAATTAGGTGGAGAGACCCAAGATGAAGTCGGAATAGTCTTCTTCCCAAGTTCTGAACATGGTATTTATTTATGTCCATATACGTACTTAAATAAATACCATGTTCAGAACTTGGGAAGAAGACTATTTTTATATCGACAATATTTTAAAATCTTAATAAAATATACTTCATACTTAGTACTTTATGTAAAGGGGATAGATCATCTAAAAAGGGAATAGATTATCTAAAGTGTTGTCAGGGAAAATACGAACTCTATTCTTGAGACGCTCCGGCACAGGGAATAGATTCTCTAGATTGACTTTTCTGAAATTGAGGTAACATCTGTTTGTGCGAAAGGAGATGGAAAGATTACTCACTGTGTAAAATGCAAGACATCTATTCATATTTTTACAACAAATCGCTGTAAATGTAAAAAAGCGAGAATTTTATGTAATTCGAAGTGTCACAGCTCATTGCCATGTCAAAATAAATAAATAATCGACCCAAATATGTAGGCAGTATACTTTTGTGTTCCAACAAATATTTTAAAATTTGTACTAAGTAAGCAATTTGATTAAATAACAAATATCAGTCCCCACATATGAATAAAACAGGAATAACCTAGCGCGGCTCTGTCCACATAAATTCATCATTGTCAACAATGCCCACTTCAATCCGGGCAAAGTTCGCAAAGAAATTATAGTTGCTGACACTGCCCACCCAGTGGCGGTCAATGTCAACTTTGCTCACATTAAAGCGGGCCATGTTCGCTAATCAACCACTTTTGCGAGCTTCGCCCAGTAGCGATGTGCATTGTTGACATTGCCCGGGCAATGCCGACTCTGTACACCCTGCGGACTTCGCCCGTAACATACAGGGTGTCCGCGGGAAGACTGCTGGATATCTCCTAAAGTATTGGAGATAAAAAAATAAAAAAAATATGGAATCGTATGGTTCCAGGCATCCACAAAGGAATATTTCACATTTTCACCCTCAACTGTGGGGGGTCGACCACAATTTTCCGGGGTCGGCCGAGGATTCATACCTGTTCCAGAAATAAAATAATTCTTTATTTCTTATCGTATCGATATGGAAGTGACACCGAAGGATGCCTCATATTTTTCCGATGAAAATCATGCCAAATATCGTGTAAATAGGACAACTTTTACATAAGGAGTACAAATAGCTTGTGTCAAAGTAGTCCGATTTGCATGACATTTGGTATGATTTTCATCAGAAAAACATAAGGAATCCATTGGCGTCACGTCCCTTTCGATGCGATGAAGAAAAGAATTTCTTAATACGCTGTAATGGATATTTCACCCTCGACTGCGGGGGCTCGACCTCAATTCGCTACGTTCGGCTCAGGATTCATACCTTTTTCCGGAAAAAGCCATAAAATTTGGTGAGGTACTGCTGGGGGGTTGTCCTCGTCACGAGGTACCAGGCCGCATCCTTCGACGGGCGTAGCTACAGATTCACCCTGTATCGTATGTGCAGTGTGTGACTCGAGTACCCTCCGTGTAATCGGTCTGCGCGAAGTAGGGCGCAAGTTCGATCATTATCAGTACTCCTGCCCGAGAAGAATACGATTTACTTTAATATTATAGTGCATGTGTGTTTTGTAATAAAGTGTTTCTGTCGTCTCCTGAATTCAATAACTGGCATCTAGACATCTACGCTCCTACAATCCACCGTCAATACGCCTCGTGGAGAGACACAAGAAGAAAACGGGTAGCCCGCTGTCGACGCGAGGTCCTCCCTAAAAATTCACACAGATCCTTTATCTCTCGAGTATAAACACCAGCTCCAATATCAAAACAGAAGCATGCGTTGACGTATTCCGTGCGGGAGCAGGTGGGCATTGGGGGGGGGGGGAGGTTTTGCTGTGAAGAGGCTCTCCTCAAGAGAGCAGCCGTTTGCGAGGGATGCAAATCCGATTGGTCCTAATACAATCTGCCCCCTATGGCTGAAATTTGGTCTAGCAACTGTCACACCTCCTAACTCTAACCAATCGAACTTGCATCCCTCCCAAAAGAACCGGCCATCCGAGCGTAGGAGCAAGTGCAAAATAAAAGTAACGGTGCGCTTCTCGATACCGCAGATGTACCTACCTAAGTAGCATTTCTGACGGAAAAGTATTGTCCAGCTTTTGGGCCTGCCATTCCCGGCGTAGACCTTTGGCAGGTAGGTATCTGTTTCAATAGGCAAGGCCACCCGCGGCGCCAGCAAGACCGTCCCCGGTCCTTGCTATTCCAGCGGGTTTTCTTCCAAGGAAAATCAGTAAATTTCCAAGCGCAATATCATAAAAACCAGTGGAAATAAAGTGCATACATTATAGCTTATTAAATTTGTTTTGGAACGCACTATCAAGTGACCTCTTCAAAAAAAATAGTTCCATTTAAAAAACCGAACTTGACCATCGTATCTTTTAAAATAATAATCGAAGAAAAAATTCGTCTGCGCTAATAAATTGGCCCCCTCGAACCATGCGATTCCATATTTTTTTTATTTTTTTATCTCCAATACTTTAGGAGATATCCAGCTGTTCAGTCTTCCCGCGGACACCCTGTATATATAAAATTCATTTCCTGTCTGTCTGTTTGTTTGTTCGTAATGCATATTTACATCGCCGCACGGATTTCGTTCGGCACATACATGTTCTACACATCCGAGCGGAGGTCACTGCATAGGTTTCGTTGACCAGGCCACTTTTACGCTCTGTTATGTAATGTTGTGCTTTTTTAATTATAACTCGCGAACGATTTACTCCATATAAACGAAAGTAAACTTTTTGAAGTCTGTATGTTATAACCGAACAAACAAGTCGAACTGTTTCTTGCTGCTACCATTGTAAACCGAGCTGTGTACATTTTTCTGATCGGATCTGGTCGGGTCTTCCGTGCATTTTTGGTTCGAAGCAAATGTTTGTATTTTTGTTTCTGAAATTATTTTACGCAAATTGTTATACTTATTCATATTTGGTATTTTGGTGCGTTTGCCAATATTAGGGTACTTTTGCCGCTATTTGGGTACTTTCGTCTATATTTAGGTACTTTTGCCAATATTTGGATTCTATTTTTTATCAATGCTTCTTAAAAAGCGTGGTTCTATAGGGCGTACCGACTCGATGCTAAAAGGAAGAGGCTAAATCGTCTACGGCGAACTATGAAAAAATACTATTGCCTTTCTCGCTAACTTTAATAACGCTATCAACTTTTTTGCCGTCTATAATAATGTCGTTTTTATTTTAAAACTTGCATTAACCCGAATAACACCAGACATTTCAGCTAGTACTAAAATGAAATTTTAATTCTGTAAAGGTACTCCATTCTTTTTAAAGTAGTTTCAGTCAGGTAAGGATCAATTTCATTCCTGATCATATCACAGTCAGCATTAATCAATATTATAAACAGTCTTCTAAAACATTAATGTTTTAGTGAAATATCACGTATTAGATCTCCATTGTGTTTAATATTAATTGCTCATTAATGGTAAAAAGGGTCTCAAAGCATTCGAGATAGACTGCATGGTTATCAACGTTCGCACCTTCTTTGTGGTGTATTTCTCTCGACGACCCTTTTATTTCTATTTCATAATGTTAGGCATGCAGAATCAAAGTTTCGAAGGAAAAGTTTGGACTGTTCTCTAACAACAAAAATAATTTGTGCGATCAAATTATGTGATTCACCAGCTACTAGAATATCTTCCGAATGTCACGTAACATTTCCGAGAGCCAGTTTTTCATGTAGTTAAAAATAACATGAATGTACCCAGGTGGACAAAATTAATTCTTTCATGCGTTATATCCTTTTTTTTGTTCGTCAAAAATATATCAAATCTATGCAAACATACCATATTTAATTGAAAAAAATATTAACACGAGTTGTATAAAAATTTTGTTATCCAACCTATTTTAGATTAATTATTAGAACTATCTGGCCTGGCACTGTGTGATTAATCAGAAATAGTTAAAACAATTTAAAATATAAATTATACACAAGAAATAAATGGTGTTAAATTTGAGAATGAGCAGTAGTTATGTTTTTCAAGAAATGTATTTAATTTGGATTGTGATAAATTTAAATCTAATGTAGACTGAAAACAATAAAACACACTAAACGTACATGAGTAAATCAATTGGAATTGCATCTTACGAATGAGGAATCACAAAGGAGAAGGGGTAGACTTCGAAAGGAGTGGGAAATAACGAGCGTTGCAACGTCTGTGGGAGTCGTGCCGCTACTTCCGAGGAAATAGCATCTGAAAGGGTACCTTGTAAGTTCAGGTATAGACATTGCACTTTTTAATCGCTATTTACATACTACTTGTATTTCTGTGTGTTTGGAAATTTTCAAACCTAATCGGAAGTTAACCACCATTGAACAGGATACTAATACGCTAACAATTTTAATAGCTGCCTTGTTAAAAAAGAATAACACAGCAAAGTACGTTCCTAATATCATAGCAGATATTCTGATTAATATTTAAGATTACACTTTCTTAACGTTCTTTCAAATGTTGCTCAGATAAAAATTAATATATATTTTGCGCCGCAATCGAAACGAATATAAAACATGATTATTGATCTCTATTTTTATTTGAAGTTCTTTAATTCTATCTGTATGCACTGCTGTATTTGTCAATCTTTTTTCATTTTGTTGTTTTAATGCACTATTTGACGGGGACAATTTTGATCGGAATTGACGAAAATTTTGAGGTGTGCCTTTTTGAAAAATAACTTGTTTCTGTTATATTAACCAGATGCAAATTAATATAACTATATTACAGCTTCAAGATCTACGAGTGCATAGTGTTCTTCAACGTTGTATGTTTTTATTATTACAATTCAAATTTTTTCACCACTGAAGTGGTCATATTTTTGAAAAATTAGAATCTACATTTTGTCGAATATCAAGTACTTAAAAGTTTTGAAAATGTTGAAAAAATAAACAAACATAAAATATCAGACATTTCTTATAAACTCGAAATCGCCGTTTTTATTGTGAAAGTGGGAAGTAGTTTATCTGAGGTAATTTTGTAATCGATATCACCATTTTAAAACTATGCCTGCCAGTTAAATTTGGTAGGTCTTACGCAATGAGTTAACGAACGCACTTTGACACTGTGAACATATTTACTGTTGGTTTTAACTTAAACGTCCAGTAATTGTCTATCGATTAAATGCACTATATATTAATTACTGTATGATCATTTGTAACATGTAATTTAAATAGTAAAAATTCAACCCTAATTTCATGCATAATAAAATATTTACTATTTTTTAATAAATGTGGTAGAAGATGCATATAATAACAAGACAATATATAGCAGTTAACAATTCATTGTTCTACATTAACTACATAATATAATTATTATTTTTTAGTTAATATCTATGATTTCGCTACTGCTCTCTTTATCATTAAACATCAACATTTTTTGTTTTTGCAAACATTGTTCAAATGGATTAATTATAATACACTAAAAGTTTAATTAAACCATGAGTTGAGACTATAAATTACTCATTCATGTGAATGCTTATGAAGTAATACTTATTCATAAACTGCTATATGGTCTGTTATAATCAAAGCTATTCGTAATACATTTTTGGCAAAATAAATTTGGTAGGGCTTGATAATATCGCGTGTAAAGAAAACATTGGAATATATCACAATAGCTCAATTTAAGTAAAATTTGTATTTTCCGATACTCACAAATATCCATTTTTTCAGTAACGCTATTGTTTTTTGTGACATATCATGAAGTTCGAAAGCATTGGTTATTCTATCATTGTTTACTATTTTCATATCGTCATTATATTATTTGAGTATGCATTATTATAACAGTGTGTGTTATATTGTATGATTTACATGACATCGCGTGTATCAGAAACGATATAAACGAATTTAACGTCATATAATGTTATATATTTTATAATTAAAATGTTAGAATATGCCATTTTAAACAAGTATTTTGTTCCTCTAATGGTATATAGTCTATGAGATTGAATATTTACAGTACTCTAGCGTTGTTAACAATGTTATAATAATGATACTATTTCTAAATGTATATTAGTGGAATATTTTCATTATGTTGCATATTTTTGTACTCTACGTGGTATTCTATGTGTACCAGTAACATTTTTAAAGCAGATAAGTTCATTTTTAAATTCGAATTATTATTTCCTTTTAAAATCTTTTATTACACATTATGCATTTTAAGCTTTCTTTTAAAGCTTCAATTTTATAAAGTGAACGTATTAAGAAATATGTTAATTACGTGTAATATGTCCCTTTATAAGTCCTAATACATTATGACCAATTATGCATTCGTAAATTTTTTGTAACAAATTTTATAATATCTAAGGCATATATTTTTTATAGCATATATAACACGTTTTATTATTGGAAAGTGACAATAATACATTTATGTTTTATTTTTTGTTAACTTTTCGGTGAGTTGAGATGTATAAAATTTTCGTCTTTGAAATGAAGTTTCACACCATTCTGATTTTAACATTCTTATAACATTTTATTCAGATTTCCTTAATAATATCGTAACAAAATCGTGAAATAATATCATCATCACGTTATTTAAACACTAGAGTATATTATGGAATATTAGATTGAAACTCTATGAAACAATTCTATAAAGCTAATATATTTTGCCGCATGACAATGTAAATTAACACTGTACCAATTTTATATATTAAATATTTTCATTTATATTGCTTTAACTGTTTATATATTCTCAAAGTAATTATCTTGGAATTTCTTAACAGCTTTAATTTAACATCCTCGTGGTTATTTTACTTTACTTCGTACTGAACTAATCCGTATTTATCGCGAAACTGTGATTCGAACTATCTTCCTCTTATACGATAGTTTAAGGATGTATTGGACGTACAATATTAGAAAAAAGTACATGAAATTTGAAATACTTGAATATCTACGTCTTACGCATAGTAAATCTAGATGTAAGAAACTCGAACGACAGTTGGAGTCTTATTTTTATTCCTAGGAAGGTATCTTTCACTTTGCAAATGCTTTCTGAAGCATTATTTGCTAAACTTTTGGCAGTGAAAATGCCCTGAATTCGCAATTGTCTCAAGTTATAATTTATTTCTTTAAAACGGCGTAGTGAAAACAATTGAAACTCGGCAGATATTTTCATCTACCCATTTACTACATGTAAAAAAAAATTGAAAACATTGGTACCATTTCTTCAACATTTTTTCAGCTGTTTTATCTGTCAAGATCGTCTCTTTCCATAAAATTACGTGTAAAATCAGTGAAAATTAAAATCTTTGTAACTCCGTTACAAAGCAACCGTTTAGTGAATTCGTTTAAAATTTTTGGAGTACATCAAGAAGATTAGAAAGAACAATCTTACAAATTTTCATTAACTTGGTACCATTTTGAAGATAGGTCCAATACATCCTTAATATTTTCCATATCACATAATGTTTTAGTATCAATTTATGAAGAGCGTAGCAAGGGTTGCTTATATTTGAAAATCAATTAGAATTAAATTCTTCGGAATTAAATTATTACTTCTTTTACACTAGACAGATATGAAATTGTATATACTTCAAACAATTGAGTAATGGAAAAACACAAGGAAGGGAAACCAAAAATAGGTAGTTCTGGGAAAAGAATAATAGACTAGGATATGTTTGCTCTTCGTAATCGAAGGCGTTTGTCCGGGACTCAAGTGTACTGTGTGCCAGTTCAGTTCACGGACACCAAATTAGACATGGTCTATTTTTAAGCAACATATAGTTGCTCGTTCCAGTTTACTGGCTACTCATAGTAGGGACCCTAGAGGAAAGCCAGATGAGTTCGAGGGGGAAGGGGGAATTTGGGGCTCTGTATTAATTTCATTCATGCCTATTTAAAGGATTATGACATGTAATAATAAATTAATAGATTATGCGTGAGAAACTTCCTCATAACCTTATTGGTCCACTAGTTGTAGCTTCATTTCTTCTACCACATAGCTTTTTCTCTCACTTCATATCTTTATACATAATGAGTTGGTATTGCAATCAGTTACCTTTTACATTCCATAACTATTACCTTTGTTTTATTAACTTTGCTCATAGAAGTGTATAAAAAATAAAATAACAAAATAAACATAGTAAATTGTTCGAACGAGAAGTTTATAAAATTGTATTAATTGAAAATCGATTAAGAATATACGCTGCCTCTTATGTTCATGCTGCTTAAAACTGTGAGCTTGGTATTTTCACTGTCTTACGTCAACAGAAATAATTATAGAATTTGTCGACTAAGACGAACATTTGCAGATAAAATTAGTGCTGTACGCTTTCAGTCGATACAAGTAACAGATTCTAGTAAGCAGTGCCAATTGTTAGTACAGGTGAAATTAATACAACTTAGCAGAGTGCTTCATATTTCTAATAACTGTAAATGATTATCATCAATTTTAATTTTTAAATTAGTGTGCCGCCTGTGTAAGATTTTTTACAAGTGGTCTATCATTTCTGAAATTATTTCGATGGTAGCGGAAAAGAGAGGCCAAATATAAATGCAACCCTTATTAAAACGGCATGCTAAATCCATATTTATTTTATTTATTCTGTAAATATATATTTTAATATTCATAATAGTTTCTCATTTACGAATTAAGTAATTACCAAATTAATAATATCTGCAACAAGATGTTTAACACCTTATTAATAATTTTTTTAAGAAATTAATTCATAGCTTTCTATATGCACCCATTACTTGACTTGTTACTTGTTACTTAATTAATACAGAGAGCAAGAATTTAATATAACTGTCATATTGCTATCTTAACTATAAAAGAATAATCAGAACCCCACAAGCGTAAAAAGTTTTGTATTTTGTTTCTCACAAATATAAAAATATAGCGTTTTGGAATTATTAGAGTGTTATTAATCTGTCATTATGTTGGATTTGTAATCACAGTTTAATTTTAAATTCTAACAATGAATTAAAAGTTATTCTGCTGACAACTTTTAACAAGAATTGACGTGATAAAATAATTATTCGTCATCTCTTCTTTGTTATGCCGTTAATGGATTGCTGAAAGCAGACAAATCTAATAATAGTATAATTACGTATCACGTGGCTTCCCACATTCGTTTCGTATTTTAAGTAACATGTAAATTTCGCCGACCAGTAAGAGTACTGTTTCAGAGACCGTTTTATAATAGCCAATATTCATTGTAGATGATTCACAATTTTTTAAATTTGATCTAAGAAATGTTTAATATTCAAGAAAAACTAGCAGATGTTTCTTTGGACAAGATCCTTTGCACAATACTCGTATATTTAACTTTATTTTCAGTAACCCATGTTACAAGAAGGATACTAAAATTATTGTTTTGGTAAACTTGGAAAATATTACAATTGATTTTTTAGAAGATATTTCATTGTTATTTCTGTATACGTTTTAAAAGAATTCTCTAAGATTTCTTTTCGATTTTGAACACAATTCACATACTTCTTTAGAAATACTTTTATTTCCGAATGAGTAAAGTCTAGTAAAGATGAAAGTCAATTCATAAATTGCAATTTCACTGTTTATTTGTGAAACTGACATACATAATCTACGCAAACATTTGCTTTATTTTTTTATTTATAAAATCGAAATTACTATTTACAAATGTCTCTCTATACACTCTTATTTAAATATCAATAATGCTAAAAGTGATCTGATTTATGCCGTGTTTGGACTCATATTCGTCGGGGGAACCTTGCCAATCAATTCGTACCACTTTCATAAAGATAGGATGTAAATTACGGAAAGTTATGTTTTTATACATCTCTATACATATTAGCTGGAATTTCATATGGTGTATATTGCCTTTTAAAAATATTCATTTAATGATTAAATTATATACTTTTTTACCAAAATATACAGTCAATCCTATATGTATTTGTACCTTTGTGATTCTCAAAATGAATTGTAGATGAAAATCAAACGATAGATGTACAATTTTTCAATGAATATCTATACACAATTAGTTACATAGCCATAGTTCGTTTATGTAAAATTTTAACGAAATTAGTGATAATGATATTTTAAGTTTGTATTAAATTGTGTTGTCAAATCACTGCACAAACCTATTCGTATGTACCAGGTTGAATAGAATGTATATTTTGATTTGTTTTTGTGATGCATTATACGCCTTATTATGAGTGGATAAGGTTATAAAGTTAGTTTCAACCGAAAAATTAAATAGATTGGGTTAAAAGAATTCGGGATCTGCACCAAAGAGATGTAAAATAATTTTTAAATTACATAATGAGTGTACAATTTACAAAAGTGTAGTGAAATTATTCAATAGAAGTAAATCTGCCGTACCATATATAATTAAAAGAATAAAAATGTGTGATTCCGTAATAAATAGACAACGTATTGGAGGACCAAAAAATTTTAAACGCTCGAAAACAGGAGACTTTAATACGTGAAGTGCATAAGCATCCGCATATTAGTGCTCTAAAATTAACCGCGATGTACAACAATATTTTTTAATAAAAAAGTTCCTGCAGAAACATGCGAGAAGTTCTAAGAAATAATTTAACACAGGTCTGCAATAGAAACCTCTTTTCAATATTTTAGCTGTTGTTAATATATTTTTGGGTGTTGAATACGAAAAACAAAATAAAAATTTCATACCACGTTTCATTTTGCAAAAAACTAAACCCTTAACTTTTGGCAAAAAGTTATATTCTCGGATGAATCTAAATTTAACATTTTTGGATGCGATAGAAAAGCAAAAATTTGGAGAATACCAAATACCGAATTAGATTTAAAAAATTTACGATTGACCATTAAACATGGCGGTGGTTTGGTATTCTTATGTGGCTATACAGCAGCTACCAGCGTGGGTTATCTCGTATTTATCGATAGAATAATGACGAAATGCTATACACGTATATATGTATAAAGCAATTTTAGGAGGAAATGTGCATGCAAGTGCAATTAAATTGGGTCTCCGAGATGATTATTACCTTCAGCAGGAAAACGATCCAAAACTGCTGGAAATGCTGGAATAGTTGACGAATGGATAACAAATAATGTGCCCCATACTTTAGCCACATCTTCACAAAACCCAGATGTTAATCCTGTTGAAAATTGATGGGCAGAAATAGATAAAGGATGACAACAATACAAAATTTCTAACAAAGAAAAATTAAAGACTGCAATTTATTGAAGTTCGGATTAGAATAGAACCAAATATGACATGTGAATTGATCGAGAGCATACCAAATGTTTAGTTGAAATAATAAAGCATAAGGTGTACCAACAAAATATTAAAAACCTGCTAAAACATACTTTATGAACAAATCATACAAGAGTACGAATACTTCTGTGAATCTTCATTTTGTTCTGCGTAACCTAAAATTATTGTACTCTCGATATTAATTCATCGATTTTGTTAAAATTTGAACCGAATACGCTTTATACACACAGGGTATTTTGAAAGGTTAGTGCCAAATTGATCAAGTAGGTACTTGACCAAGGTCAAGTACTTGAAACAAGTTCACATCGCGCATTTGCTGCAACGACACAACTCAAAATTTGCAATTTTCGAGTTATTAGTATAGAAAAGGCGGTTGTTGCCTAACAAAACTTTTGAACCTGTAACGTCCGGTTGCCCGCGGACAACTGAAAGTTAGCAGGTTCTCGAGAGGAGAGCGGCGTCCCCTCGTGTATAGGATAGGTGGGGGTTTGTTTGGTTAGAGTGAAGGAGTGAAATCGAACTTAAACTTAACAATGACTTTATTAACAACACTTAATCTAATAACAATAACAATTCTTACACCTACGATGATATATTTTGTATTTTTGTATTTTTATGTTTTTTATTCTTATGCTAATTTACGCTAATTTATTCTATGTGACTATGTATGTATGTAATGAGATATATATGTGCTTCTGCAGTAAGTTCGGTCGCTGCCGTTTCGGGAGCGGTTCCCGACATTCTTGGCAGAGTTCGTATTCTAGTGTTCTGTAGACCTTGCCTTTGCTAAGCAGCTAAGCTGCTGCCTACTAGTAGGAGCAACGCTTGAAACCTCCGCGAAGACAAAGTTCTCAACCTTTAAATGAAAGATCCAAAAAGGAGCACCAGTACCCTTGTACACTGAGAACCAGTCGCTGCCGTTTCCGGAGCGTTCTGAAATTCTGCTGGATAGTACTCAAGCTGCCTCCAGGAACTAGCATTCGTTGATCGCAAGAACGTGTTCGTATTCGAATGAGCGCGCTGAGTGCTGCACGCGCCTCCTTTTATACTGGAAAATTGGCAGGCTGGCGCATGCGCAGTGAGTCGTTATTTGATATTTCGTGATTTACTTGCTTAATACTTATTATTTTGCTTTGCGCTTTCATCAGTATTTATATTAAATTATGCCTAACATCTCTATAACTTTTATTTCTTTAACATTCGCTTGTATCGTAAATTATGTATGAAAGTATTTACAATGCTTGTGCGCGGTAACACAGGTTGGCTTCGCGGTAATGTAGTACAGTTCTGTTTTATCGACGGTCGGTAACGCTGGGTTAGAGTCCCCGTGGGACGTTACAAACCTGTTTCCCCCAAAATCGTAAATTTTGAGTCATGTTGTTGTTGTAGCAAATGAGCGATATGTATTGTCACGTCCTGGGTGGAGGACTTTAGGACTGTGACAATATTGGGGTAGTATGGGAAAGGTTAGGCACGAAGACCAGCTTCGTAGCACAAGGCAAGATGGGAGTTTTGGCACAAAGACTAAGTAGCTTCGTAGCACGAGGCAACCAGGGAAGGTTAAGCAGTAATCGTGCACCTGAGTGACACCCATTAGAGCACAGGTGGTTAGTATTTACGGCTTGCTAATTAGATTTACTGCTGTATTGAAATAAGAAGACACGCGTTGTGTTTCTTCACAATAGGTGTCGTTATATGAGCATGCGGGAGTTAAGCGAAAGTAAGCCTTGTAAACACTATAAGAACTCCCGGTGTTCGCGAAGCGAGATCAGCAGTTGCGATAGCTTGTTATGATTTGGAATATCCGAAGAATCGATGCAATAATTCGAAACGTTGTTTAAAATAAAAGCGTTATTTATTTAAACGCATAGGGATAAGCCATGCACTGTTAATGCGATAGCGGTAGAAGTATTATAATAATGCGTGGGACGTTAAGCATTAGCACATAACATTTATATAACGGTAATCAACAGTAATATATATATATATATATATATATATATATATATATATATATGAGCATGAGATGCGTGAGTATTAGCGATAAACAAGGTTAACATAAACGCAATGAGCGTAAGCAATAGTATAAATTGATAAGCATAAACAATGGAAAATTACATAAAGAAAATAATATAAAGTAATAAGCGTTAGCAATGAAAATAATACAATTTGATAAGCATAAGCAAAGTAAATAATAAGAATGGATAAGCGTTAGCAATAAAATAATATAAATGCAGATAAGCATAAGCAATGTAAATAATAAGAATGAATAAGCGTTCGCCACGAAAATAATACAAAGCAATAAGCATAAGCAAAAGTAAATAATAAATGAGTATAAAAGGAGGCGATATGCACTCGTAGAATAAGTAATAATGATCGCTTACAGTCGATGTCGTAGATTAAGGGTCCTTTTGAGCGATTTTATACAATACTGGTTACTGTTTGAGATTTCAAGAATGTCGAAAAGTGACTCGCGTAGCGGGTGTTACCGAACTAGCTGTGCGCGGTCCACGTGGCGCTGGTATTTATATGGTGCGATGGAATGTCAGGTATGCGGGGAATGTGCGGTATACGCGATGACTCATGCTTCAAATATGCGTTACGTAATTGACGTGTCTTGATGATTCATGCGCGAAATATGCGTCACAATAACATAATTGGGGGGTCTTTTGGGGCTTTGAATAGGGGTACTCAACCCATTGCATGGATTTTGGGGGTTTTTGATTGGGGAGGTTTGAGAGTGACTTGTATTTGATTTGTCGTAGAGGGGTGAAACGTGGTCTCGAGTTAAGTAGGTTTTTGGAACGAGGGACTTGTTTAGATTTTAAATGTGAGAGAGGAGATCGTGTCTCATAGGGCGAAGAGGGGAACGGGATTTTGTACCTGGCCATTTCGAGATGGGGACCGCTAAGATACATCGTCTAGATGGTCCGATGGTTGGGGAAAAGGGGTACGAGTTGAAGCTTAGAGGTAGTGGCAGAGTTGTGGAGTGATTTATAAGGAAGATACTAGTTATGACCGTGCGAAAAATAGTGAGACGTCACAGTATCCATGTCCGAAAATGATTTATTAAAAAATTATAGGGAAACAAAGATTTGCTATCCATTAAGCAAAATTATGCTTCTCGATGTTTTGGCTCTGTGAAGTTACTGTTTGGTAAACAAATGACTGTCAGTTGTCAGTTATTATTTACATGGCACAGCACGATACTTCTGATCTTGTGCTACTCTGACAATGACCCAACACATTACGGGGCTATAACAGATATTTTACAGGGTTTTATAAGTTTTGTTTTAAGCGTAAAGTAGATAATTTGTTCCTTCCGTTCGTTAAAATATTTGCTTCAAAACGAAAGCAAAAAGAAAGTTTCAGGAAAATGTATATCGTGAAATAGAAAGTAGTAATTAGACTGGGTCCAAAAAAATTGGATTCTTTCCTTGTGATAGTCAAAAAAAGTTCTAGCTTTGCTTAAAACGTAATTATAATTTTTTTCATTAAAACAAAAGGATTAGTCGCGCTCCTTGGTCCCTAAAGGGTAGGCTGAGTCGAAAACGTGTGAGGTCTGTCAAAATGCTCGTTGATTTTTTTTTTATCACTTTAAAACTATATTTAGCCGCGCCCCGGGGTGTCAAAGGGTCCGTTTTTCAAATTAATAGTTTTTGTAGAGCATAGAACGCAATCGGTTTCTGCCAAGCTAGTAAGTAACCAAAAGTTTTTTTGTTGAATTATCTCAATATTAATATACTTTACTATAGGTATCGGCACTATCGGCTATCTATAATCTCTATAATACACTAGCGGGGCGCAGTGAAACATTAGAGATAATTCAACAAAAAATACAGATTGCGACCTATGATCTACAAAAACTATTAATTTGAAAAGACGACCCCTTTGATCCCCCGGGGCGCGGCAAAATATAGTTTGAAAATTACGGAAAAAAATCAGCGAGCTTTTTGACACATCTCGCACTTTTTTCCACTATGTCAAGTCAAATTTAAAAAAAAATAGTTTTTACTCGTTTTCGACCCAGCCTAATAGTGATAATAAATTCTATTTGGATTCTCTGGACACTTCGTTTGATATAGGCAGTGATAATGTTTTTGACTTTAATTCTAAAAAGGCGAGTATTGCAATAATAATTCTGAAGTCACAGTGAAATAGAAGATAGTAGTGAAAATGAAGACACTGTTATAAACGACTTTACTGTTCGGCACGATGTAACCAAGTTGGTTAAACCAACAAGGACGAGTTACAATTGAAAATTAATTTTCAACAGGATAAACAATTGATGGACTTAACGTTTCTACACATTGCACGGAGTTTATTGATATTTTTAAAAAACTCTTCTTTGCTGATGAATTGCTAGAAGACATTGTATCAGAAACAAATTAATATCCTAGAACGAAAATAGAAGAAAAGCATTTATCGAGACTTTTCATTTCGAATAAGTGGGTTGACTAATTATTTATTATTGTAATACGTTGTCGGAAACCAAGCTTTTACATGCTTCGAAAGATGCCATACAATGAAAAATTATAAGCTATAACTTCAAATCTTAAATTAACAAAAATATTATTGTTTTTGAACATATAAAGAGTTAAAAAGATAATAACATTTCTTTATTTTAGTAAGTAAAAATAATTACTTAAGTAAAAATACTTCGGATCAGTAGGGTAACTATGTCTGACAATGAGGTACATACGACCGCAAAAGTATAACAGGTGTTCAAAAATTCCTCTTTCAATAATACAGGCTTCCATTCGCCGAAATAGTGATTAACGGACTTTTTCGAATATTCCTGACGTATTACGGATTGTTATAAATGCACTTTGAATACGTTTCTAAACCTCAGTTTCTGCTACTTTTGTGTACACCAATTGTTTTAACCGACTCCACAAATAAAAATCAAGTGGCGTACAGATTTACTTACCTTAATGAATATTTGCTTTCTTATAACTTCTTAATAAATCATTTTCATACGTGGGTTTATATAAACTTTTTCCAACTATTTGACCATCAAAATACGCTGTGACAATTTGGCACAACCTTTTAGAACACCCTATATATATAATTGTAATAAAAAGTTGGCAAAATCCCCAGTGCATTCCTTGATTTAAATACGTTCATTTCTAAGATAATGGAGGCACGAATACATGTGAGATTGATGTGAAGCTTAATTTTTCTTAAAATACTTTTTCGTGAACCTGTCGATGTGTGACGTCCTCATGGATTTTGACGAGACTTTTTTTAATTACTTTGTTATGACGTGCATTTAACGAAAAAAATAATAAAAACGGCCGGTCGGACTTCAGTGACTTTGAAAAAAAATTAAATACATCTAAAATACAGACGTTACTAATACAACCGTCTTTGCTGTAGTAGTCATCTTCGTTCCATTTTTTACCATTAAATTTTTTGGTTATCACTGATATTGAAGATATGAATCATTATCTAAAACAACCAAAAATTTTTTTCTTAGAACTCACAAATGCTGGCTACTAGCCGTAAGCCATGTAGCCCCAACCAATACCAATAATCTTTACATATATATACAGAGTGTTTGGCAACAGGTGTCAGAAACTTTAGGGCGCGATTCTACATGGCAAAATAAGACGAAAATCAAGAATTACGAAATTGCGTTTCAGACTTTGTTTCGGAGTTATATAAAAAGCGCCTGACGCGAGGAATTTAACGCGTAGTTGAAAGCCAAGACAGCTGAGCGCGGCGTAGTAACTGTTCGCATGCACACGCAGGAGGCTCGCGTAGATACAGACTCACACACACAGTAGAGCCGACCACACTGGTTCGAACCGTGAAAATGAACACAGCACGATCGGCTCTATTGACTGTGTGAACTTATTTCTACACGCGCGTCGTGCGTACGCTGCACAGTGGTCCCAAATCGCCAAAAGCTGGCCAAAATTCAATTTTCGAAGTATATAGCAGCTTTTTGCTATTATAGCAGATTTGTTGTATATATATCTGTGCATCAAATGCCGCTTGAATTTCTTAAATATATTGATTGGTTATTGAGATATGGGCCGTCAAAGTTGACGAAATTTTATGCTCCTTAATGTCTTGAAAATGGGAACATGTTTAATGTGTCAGAGAAAGTTTATCTGAAAAAATCCATACGTGAAACAGTTTAGCATTAAAGTAGGTGTTATAAACATAAACTTTCCACAGAAACAAAGTAAAATATCTTTGAATTTACCCTTGTAATTCCCTTCTCAATCTGTCATAAATCGAAGTCATGTTTTAATAAAATGGAAGGAAAACAAAGATTAGTGTCTCCGAGTGTCACTCTGTAACAAGTTTCTTGATATAAAGTAACATGTCAAGTATGATATCCAATTGAGAAAATTTGCGGAAATTTGTGCTTTTTTAAGATATTTCAATTTAAAGTGCCAAGTGTATTTAGTATATGAATAAAACAGCATTCGTTATTTCAAACAACACTTATAATCCATACTTTTCTTTTATTATTTTCGAGAATATGCTTGAACTACGTGACCTACTAAACTCAGAAATGTTGAGTTTTTCACTAGAATTGGAAAAAATAAAATTTTCAAAATAATTTTTAAAAAAGTTTTGAAATTAACGTCGTCATATTAAATTCGACATTCTAATTATATCGTTTTAATCAAAAATCGAAAAATAATCAATTTTCACCAAAATTAACTTGAAAACAACGTTTATTCCAGTGATATTAGTTCCGCCATTTGATTTTTTGCAATTTTGACTTCAGATTCATAATCAGTGACCTCGAAAACTGTAGGATACCAAGTTTAGACCAAATATGATATGTTTCTAATATACGCGTCCGCCATATTGAATTCGTCATTTTGTTTTAAAATTTTTGAATTTCAGATTCGTAATCAGCGCCCCCAAAAACCCCCGAGTATCGATTTCTGACTAAATTGAAGTACGTTTTGAGGGGTTTGCCGCTTTTTAGCGATTTAAAACTACTGTGCGCTGCCGCGCGCTCAGCTGACTCGGCTTTAAACTGCGCGGCCTGGAAGTTGTACCGCTAATATTCAACCGTTGATATCTCGAGAACGAAGCCTCGGATTCCAAAACGGCAAAGGACTTTCCGATGTCTTTTTGCATGAAGAATTTATTTCGGGACACCCTGTACAAATTCCTCGCGTCAGACGCTTTTTACGCGTATCATCAACAATTAATAACTCAGAAACGAAGCCTCAAACGTAATTTCGTCATTCTTGAGTTTCCTCTAATTTTAGCAAGCAGAATCACCCTTTGAAGTTTCTAACACCTGTTGCCGAACACCCTGTATATGCGCAAGGGAGGTGCGTATCACGCCTTGGAGGGTCCGGCTCTTACAACGTGTGGTTGTGATCGATCCGAGGGATACAAATTCACTGCCTGTACAATCACCTCACTCGATTCTGGCTGTTGCAACATGTATGCTCCGCAGAAAGTATCAAATGAGCTCAATGGATCACCTACTACAGTAATTTCTCGATATACCAAACAGATCTTCTCTTCAGTATAAAACAATGTTTATCCCCTCAAAATGGGAAAATCTTCCTAGTAACCAGCTGCCTCCTTTAAAGTAAGGGGCCGATGGCTGACATTTGAGAACCGAAGTGTGCAGCGACAATGAGTCATCTACTATTAACATTTTTTTTTCTATTGTTATGAACATATTTTGAACATTGATGAGATTTTGCTTATGAAAATAGGATCAAACACAATGTGATTATATAATTTTTAATTACTTCTGCATGACGAATTGCACGAAAAATCATAAGATCTTTGGCATCTTGAAATGACCAGAGCAGACGAAAAATCTGTGTATATCTCGCTCACTCTCCTTTTTTCTCACCCGCTCTTACTTCTGTCTTGTTTGCTCTCTTTTTCTCACTTACTGTCCTTTCCTTCAACCACCGATGTCGACGGAACAGAAAACCGAGCCGACGGTAACTCATATCAATAAGAGGCCGTGACAAATAGAGTGACAAAATGTAACCCTATACGTGATACAAGCAACGATCTAGTTCCGAGTGAGTTCCTTCTATCGAGAAATTACTACAATGAAAGGAGGATGGTAAAAAATGGCCATTTTGAGTACCTCATGAGACAAAAAATTCTTACAAAACATTTAAGAACATGTCCTAAGGAATCAAAAAATATAATCATTTATCCAATATACGATGGGAATGTTATAAAAAAACTTATGCAAATGTGAAAACGTGACAATGATTAAACACATGTGAGTGTTACGTTTCATTCTCATTTTCTTCGGACAAACGATTCACCTATAAAATAATTTGAGGAAAAAGTCTGTAGGCAAGTCAGTTAAAGGTTGTTATTGAGCAAGGTCGAAGTATAATTAGAATATTATAAAGTGAGAGCAGCAGCCAACGACGGATTCGCTCACCTTAGGCTGCGTACAGACTTGAGCACGAACGCGAATGAGGCAAGCCGAGGCCGAATGAGCATGCAAGTGTGGACGTTGTTCTGAGGCATGCCAAGTCCTTCGGGGCTGTTCGCCGTATGTCTCGGGCCGATCCGAAAGTTGTTGGTCCATCAAAGAGAAATCATGCTCAGGTCGAAAGCAATGGAAATATGAGCCTTCTTTTATACCTGTTTGATTGTGTTATCTGGCACTGGCTGTTGGATTCAGTGGTCAAAACAAGGGTTTCACACTTCATACTGCTTGAGATGCACCAAGGGGTTTACTGTGTCCCGTTCACAGCGAGTGCATACTTCTGATTTCTCGTATGGGACTTGGGTCCAATAAGGTGTCTCTACATATAGGGTGTATATAAAAATGTCAAACACTTTTTCGGAAGGGGATGTTACTCACCAAAAGTATAAAAAACGTTGGCACATGTCCGATAATTCTAAGGTTTGCAATTATAAGAATTTTTATATTCCGCAAAACACCAGCCCGGACTGCTTATTAAAGGGCAACCGGCTGAGGGCAACAGGCGCGTTCATCAGTTAGTCTAATCCCTATCCCTACTAATATATAAAAAATGAAACGTTGTCTGTTTGTTTGTCCGTCTTTCACGCCTAGACGGCTGAATGGATTTCAACGAAATTTTGAATATACATTACTTACATCCTAGATTAGATTATAGGCTATTTATTTTATTTTTTAGGCTTTTTTATTTTGGAAACAAAAATAATTCCCGGGTGAAACCGGGTATCGGGTCAGCTAATCCCGAACCCGAAAATTCAAAAAATTCTGAAACTGTGAATATGTAGAGGATTTCCTACTGATTACAACGCAATGTTTGTTTGCTGCCCAAATTCACTCGAAGGGGGTGAAATAAACCCCTGAAAATTCGGTTATTTTCCGATTTTGGGTTATAACTCGCGAACTGTAAGAGATAGGAAAAAAGTTTCAAGACAAAAGTTACTTCTTTTAATTAGATCTATCATTTGATAAAAAAGTTATTTTACAGTTTACGAGATATAACACAAAATCGGAAAATAACCGGATTTTCAGGGGTCAATTACACCCCCTTAGAGCAAATTTGGGAAGCAAACAAAAATTGCGGTATAATCAAGAAGAAATTCCCTACATATTCACAAAGCTTCAGAATTGTTTGAATTTCCGGGTTCGGGATGTTCCCTTGGAAGTAGTATCCCCCCAAAAACTTCAAAAAAGTAAAAAATTACGCCAAGTACATGAAATCAAATAAATCACAAAAATAGAAGATAAGAATAATAATTACAAAATAAAAAAAAGATGTGAAATCAGAATGAGCTGCCAGTACATAAAGGTGCTTTCCAACTGCGCTTAAGATGACACAACTACATATACATAGTTAAAATGTTGAGTTCATAAATTCCATTACTCATATCACGGACATTTTAATTAACCCATCAAAAAGAATCCCATTTAAAACATTGTCGTAAATTAACTAATAGCTTTACAAAATTAATAATATACCAAAATTGCGCCAATTTTAACAATGGCTATTTATATAAAGACAAAATGTATTAAATAATATTAAGCAGTTATATTTTTATACAAATAAATATTTTAATACGAATAAATATTTTATTCAAAATACTTGGCGCTGCGAAACCGAAAAAATGTTAATTGTCTTAGTATTATTAATAATTTACAATAACTCCCTTACAATCGAAAATACATAAATATATACATATACATACGAGTATTAGAAACGCAGTCAGCTTTATAGAGAGATAGAGAGAAAAAGATTATTGCAATTTATACATATTTATTCAGTTTAGCAACACCAATTCGGAGAGCAGCGCCAAGTATTTTGAATAAAATATTTATTCGTATTAAAATATTTATTTGTATAAAAATATAACTGCTTAATATTATTTAATACATTTTTTCTTTGTATAAATAGCCATTGTTAAAATTGGCGCAATTTTTGTATTTGTGATTTATTTGATTTCATGTACTTGGCGTAATTTTTTACTTTTTTTAAGTTTTTGGGGGGATCTCACTTCTTTTTACAAAGATAATTTGCATACTAGGGAATGACTTCAGATAATTTTTAATATTATTATAACTTACAAATTATCACGGGACAGAATTAAGGATACATTCTACATAAATTTAACAACTACGAAAAGAAACCATGTGTACCACATTGCCAATCTATATGTATTATACGTATAGTACTTTGTGTATAATACATGGTGCGCGAAGCAGCTTATGGCGCTGAACGTATTTAACATCGAAGTGTAATAACAACCACAATTAACACCTTTCGAAGAAAAATATGTATGCATTTTTAGCATTTCGTGGCCAAGCTTATTTTTCTACTTGTAAATCATCAACGGATACCCACGTTGTGCCCTTACCCCTTACCATACTCGTGTAATGACTATCGGCAATAATTTTACCGTGGTGAAAAATCGCTGCCTTAAGTTTATAACAGTGATTTACCAATTGGAGTTTAGTAGTAGGCATTGCTTTGATGTAGAAATTTTCCACTTTCATTGTTGTTCCACTACTATCGTGATGGAACAAATGTAATTTTGCAATAAGAATTTGTTTGGAAGCAGTTATATCGATTTTCTTCATTGTGTTTGATTATATATATACTCATAGCAGAGTTATTATTATCGTTTACTCTAGCCTGGTTATCTTTATCTTTATTCGTTAGTATAATTCATTCATGATTAAAATTCATGATTTTTTTAACATCTTTGGACTTGTAACCCGGATTACAAGCAGCCTATGATAGAAGAAAGTCATACATGTAGCCCAAAGATATGTATTGTTCAATTGCAAATGGCAAATTGGAAATTCGGAAATAAAAAAAGTTGAAAGTTGAAATAGTGTATGATGCAAAATTATAAAAATTAGTTCAAGAGCCTTTCCATTATTCAATCATACATACAGAAAACTGCAAAGTATTAGTATAACTTTATTTTGTAAACAATTCACACTTATAACTAATAATACAGCAAGAAGATATTCGACACGTTGAAGCATGTATTCTAACTTGTAACGCCAACGATTAGAAATATCACACATATCTTAGTTGAACGTAAACGAACATGTAAAGTACAACCTTATGAAAGTCTTTGATATGCAGTTTACCTACGTTAAGTATCAGAGGACATAGACCGTAACTGTATATAACAAGTAATACAATAAGAAGATATTGGATACTTAGAATTCGACACGTTGAAGCATATTCTAACTTTAGATTAGAAATATCAAACATAACTGAGTTAAAACATGCTTCTATGTATCCAATATCTTCTTGTGGCATCCACTGATACTTGACATAGGCAAACTGCCTATCGAAGACTTTCAAAATGTTGTAGTTTACATGTTCGTTTACGTTCAACTCAGAAATTTGATATTTCTAATCGTTGGCATTATAAGTTAGAATAGAATATATGCTTAAAACATCTTCTTATTTTGTACTATACTACTAGTAACAAGTGCGAATCGTCCCTTCATTTCTATCGAAACCTGTGCGTCGCCTTCATTTCTATTCAAGTCTGCGTCTTCTTCATTTCTATAAGTTTACATAAAAACTCTAAATTAAAAATAGTTTGCTGGTAAAAAATATATCTGTCAATTTAAATGCAATGCAATTTGTTATAATTTATATTTTGTACATGCATGGTACAAATTTCCAGAAACTGATGCGAAAGAAGATGCTTCTCTATCGATCGTACCTTCTCCGGACAACTTCCAAGTCTGCGACTCTACATAAGAAATCTATTAAAAAATTTTGGCGACTTACCTTGTTTCTTGAGATAATAATTCAGTCTTCTATTTAATGTAAAAACTCGTGACATTTCAAATTTGGACAACCTACCTTATTATTTGACACTTTGCAGGTTATGATGGATTGACACTTGGTAGATTATAACACTTGGTAGGTTATAAAATATATATGTACAAAGACGTACGACGATCCCTGCTGAATGATCCCGAGAGTCGACGAACGAAACATGTGTTATTAGTGAAGGTGTGCGTGTAACGCGTATACGTATTATGTCGACAAAAATTTCGACTGGAGAATAAGAAGGAGAAGGAAAAGAAGAAAAAGTTTCTGCATGTTCCATGAGACGACATTATGATATCTCGGTCATGCGTGGACAGATTTTATTGAAATTGGTCTTACATGAAAGCTTATATGCGGTTTACATAAGAAAAATGCCTTTAAATTTAGAAAATATTGCAGGCGTGATGAGATATTAATGAAATAAGTTTCAGGTTAGGTTGGAATAGCCGGGGGACGAGTAAAGATACACGGTAGCGACAGTCGACATATATATATATAGGGTGTCTTTCATGTACTTGGCGTCGAGACGCTACCGCGTCTCTAGATACTATATTTTCATTCATATCCTTTGCTTCTCGCCTTTAAAAAACCATGGGCGAAATGATAATCAATATATTGATCTGCGGAAACACAGTTGGGCTTCGTTAAATGCCACTTTAATATCTACGTATTCCGCACCCGTGTTTTATGGAAGATAAAAATGCTCATATGTTTACTGTTTTGGTGAGTGGAGCTGATTCTGAAAAATGTCCCACATTTTTGTAAACACTCTTATTGTCAAGCAACAACATAGATCGCCAGTATAATTGCGCAAGCTTTAAGAGTGACAGTGTAAAATCAAACATGTTCAATCATTCATCAATTATTTACATACGCCTTTAAACCCATACCTATACTGTCTATGGACTTGCACTTCAGAGTGATGGTGATTCTTATTGAATAGTAGCTTAAAACACCCGGCGTTACCCGGTTAAACTTTGATTATCACAAAGTGTCAATGGAATGCAATAAGTGGGGAGGGACGGGATGTCCAGATTTCATAGTAGCCTATATTTTGCGCAGGGTTCTAGAAAGTAATTATGCAAAATTTGGTCCAGATCGGTTAAAGGGTTTAGGAGTTAATAGGGAATATAAAGACATACATTCTATTTTATATATAGGGTGTTTCACTACCGGTAGTCAATACTGTAGGGGATGATTCTACAGGCCAAAGCCAGACGAAAATATAGAATCCAATTTTTTAATATCTTTTTTCGTTTTCGAGAAAATTGACTTTGAATTTCAGCTAAATACGAGTGCACTGAAGTACAGTTTTAGGCCTGAGGGACACGCGGATATAAGCGGAACATCACGGACAGCTGGATGCGTTCCCCTTACCTCCGTGTGCTCCCCAGGCGCCTAAACCTGTACTTCGGTGCACGCATATTTAGCTGAAATCCAAACTCAATTTTCTCGAAAACAAAGCGATATTAAAAAATTGTATTCTATATTTTCGTTTGACTTTAACCTCCAGAATCATCCCCTAGAGTATTGAGCGCCTGTATACGATATGGAAGGTAGATCTAGATATTTTTTATTTCTTTCAAATGTCATATATATTTATTTTTGATTTTATTTTTAAGGGGGAATATGGGAAGAATCAATTTTCCTCGCATATTCCTCCTTAAAATTATTGAAAATTATTGAGCTATAACACACACAATTGCTCGGACTTAAGAGGGGGTGGGCTTAGGGCTGGTCGCAGAGAGTGGGACCCTCACAGTATTGTTTCTAGGGTGTCGAAGAATATTCGTGCTAAAATTGATGTGGATACGTTGAACGGTATAGAAGCCCTTTAACCGAACAAACACACATACATACTTTGACTTTTATATACAGGGTGTCCCCAAGGGCGATTTGGGCGTAAGTGGAATTCGCCCCATACAAACTCCTTCAATTTTCATTCCTTCACACCGTCATTCTTTCTTACCTACTTTCAATAACAGCGGAAATAATTTAGATGTTCGTTATAAGTGGGACGCCCTGTATACCATTGCTAAACTTTGAAAATGAAAAGTTGTACATTCATTTATACATAGTATTTTCTCTAAATGCTATTACAGGTGTTTTACTTACCTCACCTACATCTCGTTTCTACTTCAGTTTCTACTCATATAACTAGCACGCTTACATATTTCGGATAATTTGGATATTTTGGATAATTGTCTCTAACCAATTTATTCTCCTTTCCCTTGTACAGCGATTTCAGGTACTTTTAAAGGCACAATTATCATCATATTGGGACAGCATGTGTTTGAAAGGTATCGTTCCAGCAAAATCGTCCAAACTTTTTTGGATACCTAACATTTGTTTTGTAAAAATAATTATTTCAAACTATCGTTTATCCGATCCGTGACTTTTTTCAGAATCCAAAAACATTTAATACATACATATCTTTGTTCCGCCGAATAAAATTTTGGTAAATGTTTAGATTAGGAGAGGATGCTCCGATTTCATCATTCTGAACAACATTTCCCTCTAAACTTTTCGGCGCTCGGCTTTGGTTTACGAGATACAGTCATTCCTCGTAATAAACCCAACGGACGAGGCTGGCGGCGGGCGGCGGGCGGCGGGCGTACGACGCGATGCGGATACTATTCGGGCGAGCGAGAGGGAACGAAACAGTTGACACGAAGTTGCCGTCGATTCCAAGAAATGGTGGGGATAGTCACCGGGCGTACTATGCATGGTAAAAACGGGACTATAACGAGGATTTACTGTATTTGCACAAAAATTGGCATAATTGTACATTGAAATCTGCCTATACCGACGACTGTTTCACAGCTGACGGTATTAAGTAGTATTGTTTGGGGCTAGGCTAGACGGGGGGGTGGCACCCGTTTGCGGGCGCGTAAAGCATGGTAGCGAACCGATGTGAGTATGTGTTAAACTCGGTAATTCTAGTGTTAACTGTGGGTGACGGGAAAGTGAATTGACTCCTTGCTTTACGCGCCCCCCGCGCTTACCTAGCCTCAACCAATACTAATACCGTCGGCAGTTCTAGTGTTAAGTAAAGTTTTTTGTGAATATCTCGTAAACCAAAGCCGAGCGCCGAAAAATTTAGAGGGAAATGTTGTTCAGAATGATGACCTTGACAACATATGTGAAGGTCATGGAAATCGGAGCATCCTCCCCTAATTTAAACATTTACCCAACTTTTTTTATACAGGTTCACGTATAAAAACTTCTTTAATTTTACAAAACATTTATTTTTTATTGTACATTAAGTTCGTCAAGTGATGATTTTCGAAGGAAATGTTTATTTTATACTATGTGGGATGTTCTTCATAATGCAAACAACTTCATCTTCAGAAGACTGGTTGTTCCTAATGTATGATAATTTTTATAGACTACGCCGTAGCATTTATGACAACCAAGGAAATAAGTAGAGAAGTGAACATGTTAATTATAAGACATACCTACTACATATTGTATAGTCATAACAACTATATGCTAGAATCATTATTTTTAATACTCCCTGTACGCTCACAGCATTTCATTTGATTAATATTTATGGTGATTTACTTAAATTTCAGGTGACGAAGAAGCAATACTGTGAAAATGTCGAGGCCAATCCTCAGCAGGCCGCGTACGCGTGTCTATGGGTGCAACTACGATAAAGGAGAATCGTACTATAAACCAATGGTTGATCATTTAGATCGGAAATACAGCTCCCGACCGCTTTTCTCCGAACCAAGAACATCGTTAGCCGATGAGATCGCGGCCCGTCGAAATGACATCGGTAACATCTTCAGTCGTTTTCCAAAATGGTTTTAAGGGGTGAACGTATCCTACTCCCTCTTTCCTTAATCATTATATAAATGTAGCCAGTAGCTTTTCAATAAGAAAATGCTAAACTATCTTTGACTTCCCTGATAGTTCACGAGTGGCATGTTGAAACTAAATCCTGATGTGAAAGGAATTGAATGTACTATCTCTTCAGTCCAGTGTTACAGTCACAACAAATTTGACCCCCGTAAAAAATCACCGTATAAAGTCTTTCACATACGTAACAAAATAAAATAAAATCGTAACACGAAGCAGAACCGTCTAATGATTTATTATATCCTATGACATGAGGAATAATGTTTCTATACTGTTTAAACATTATCCTTCAATATACATCAGAAATAGAATTTGGTACTTCGTGGAGGGAATATTTTTATTCCAATGAAATTTTCAAATTGCCATTTCTACACTTCGTACACAGCATGTATATTTATAGCGTGATTGTCCATATTTTTACTCTTACCACATAGTCGTAATTCTTGTATCATTCTACCTGCTAAACAATATATGTATTCTACTACATGTATAAAGAATTTATTAAGCGTTAAACGAATCAATGTTGTAGTCGATAACTGTTCTCAATATATCAATGTAAGCTAATAGAATTTATTGTTACATAATATCTATGTAATAATTGAGATTGCATTGGGTTGAACAAGGTTTGGAAATCTCATTCTTTAAAAGCGAAGATCACATAACCTACTTTGTTAAACTGAGTGTAACGTTATAAAAGAATCACCGGTTCATCAATAAATTTTATGCTATACGAACAATGAAATTATTGGCATTACACAGTACTTTAATTATCTTCTACTCCAAATACACAAATGTAATGATACAATTATTACCAAGAATGAAAAACTGTTTGACGATATTAATTATCTGTGAAATGTAATTTATGTAAATGTATTTTTATTATAAACAAGTTATTGAAATTCATGTATTAATATACATTTCAATTTTTGAATGTCCTATTTCTTGCAATTCTTGCATACGTACTATTGGGAAGTAAATACTATGGCAATAAGAGTTCCATACAGACAAGCAAAATTTTATTCAAACATCAAAGGTAATTAATGAATACACCAAGTTTCATTGCTATATACATATAAAAAATGTATGTGTATGAATACAAATTTTGTGAAATATGTTACAAGAACATATCATCCAACTAATATTTCAGTAAACGATTGGCCTGCTACGTGTATGCATTTACGTACATATGTATTGTTATTAAAACAATGGAAAAATGAGTCTAGCTGACACAAGCAGTTGATTAACATATGTAATCAAAGTACTTTCCAAATAGTCATTTATTTATTATTAAAATATAAACTTGTGTTGAGCTTCTCTGCTACAGAAAATTTCTAATGTAGAAACTTACATTATTGCAACAGTGCCATTCTGAAAGCTAGAATTTAAATCACTTAGAGCCCAAATACAGTTCCCTATGAGTGAAACACATCTTGAGGTATCCGTTTTTACAGGCTCGCGTGACCTCTCCGATCCTCGCAACAGTTCCTTTGGGCGTGACCTTGACCTTGAACTAGATTCCCCGATTCGCACCCCTCAATTACCACTCAGTTCCCTGGCTACCGACACGTTGTTCCCTGAAAACGAGGAGATCGTCTACGACAGCCGTGGCCAGCGCAGCCGACGTCGATTTGCTGAAAATTTCGCCAACGATGTCGCCGCGACAACACACCAGCTCAAAACGAAATTGGCATCGATGAACTTGGAAGACGAAGTTGACGTCGCGTTGGGAAAATCACGGCGCATACGCCAGGAGCCGGATCTTCTGGAAACTACGCTAAACTCGAGAAGAGATATGCAAGACATGAAGTCAGCAATCGAGGAAGCGGAATCTACATTTAAAAGACGTTCAAAGCTTGCCGATGAAATCGATCACATTAGCGATAGTAAATCGACACTTACGAAGTGGTCGAAATTAATTAACGAAGACGAGAATTTGGTACCGGTTAGTGCTGCTGCGACTAGAGCTAAACAAACCAAAGCTCGTTTAAATGATTTGGAATCTGAAATGGAGGAACTTGCTGAAAGACAAGCGAAAAGAGAACGTAGAGCAGCTGCACTTAGAGCACTAATTAACGAAAACGCTACTGAGACTGAAAATATTCAACAGCAATCTATTCTTAGCAAGAAGATTTCCATTCGTGAACGTTCTGAAAAACACGTTGCCTTTTAAATGTCCGTGTCAATTTATATCTAGATGAGAAATTCAAAATCAAAAAGCAGGAACAAAGACTTGTATTTCATTTAATTGAACTTATAATTAGTCCTTCCAGAATATAGCATAGTATTTGCATGAGTGATACTCGCGGTATTTATTTGACTCGGTACATTCACTTTGGTAAATTGAGAATCACTTGCTTTTGGTGATTTCATATTTGTACGTATATTCATTTTAATATTTGATGAATCTCTTATGATTGTTGATAGACGTGCTCACACGAACAAACATTTGTATTACACAGCCTATACGGATATTTGTACAAAATTATTTTATGTAGTAGAAATACACTAGCAAAATCATAAACGTGTATTTTAACTTGAATTATCACTTATTTTATACCCAAAAGTGCTTAAAATTATGTAGATACTTTTCACGTTTCACGTATCTTGGTGTAAGGTACTATCGAAAAAAATATGTAACTACAATAAAACCTCGATTATTAGAACAGTGCTTTTTGAGGAAGGAACATAACTACACTATGTTGATTTTCGTATTCCCCAACTTATCTAAAGCTAGTACGGCCATGAAAAAAGAGTGAAGAAAAAGAAGAAGGGAAAGAATAGGAATCTGGGCGAGAAAATATTCAATTGTACACATTCTTAAATATTCACTGCTTTGGAGACGGCTCTGAAATTATATGAAACCTGAACAGAAAGTGCGGACATCGAAATAATGACATTAAACGAATATGTTAATAAATTGACGACTCTGAAAGTTTAGGAAGCAAGAATGCAAAGTTAAAACACTATTAAACCTATGTTTAAGGTTTTATATTTTTGTTCAGTATCTAATAACTAAGAGATAAACAGTCTTTCTTTACGTGAAAACGCAGTTATCGGAATATCGCGTGCCAAAATTGATTCGGATCATCGAGGTTTTACTGTATAAATTTTCTTTGACATGCGTAACGAAACATCGATCATACAATTTCCACTGAAGACGTTTAATTGCTGTAGGATTGTCGATTAATTAATTTTATATGCAACCTTCATCGCAAAGACATTTATGGTTTAACTGTAGATTCAAAACTTCTGTTTTCAATCCAATTTTGGCAAATCATTTTAGCACACAGGAAGTGATTACAACATGGGCGTCCGGAGGGGGATGCAAAAGAGTCAGTTGCCCCCTCTGGATATTGCGAAAAAATCGTTTTTTTTTCAAAATTGATCTTTAGTAAGTTTATACTAAAAAAGGGAATATTTTTAAATTTCGGTTTTAAATTTTTAATTAAATTGGCACTACGAAATGGGTTAAAAAAAGCAAGAGGGGTATATTTTTCTTAACCATCATCCCAAAGTTGCCCCCCCCCCCTGGAGAAAAGTATCCCGACGCCCTTAAACAACAAAATTATCACGCCCTGATTATCCATTTGTTTATATTTAACAATTTTCAATGTTTGTACAAGCAATATGTTATCAACACTTTTCTTTATACAAAAAATAATTGAATTTCCTAGGAAAGAATTATTCTGAAAAAGGTACATGAGTACAAGAGCATTCCGCCAAGTATATATAGGTATATGCGCAGCGCGAGGCACAGACACAGAGTGCTCTATAACGCCGCGATCCGCTATCAAAAACCCTGAGATTATCGAATCTCAATAATGGATGATCCGATTAGATTTTGAATGGTCTTAATGGATAGCTTGGGTTTGATTTCCATAAGAAAAGTGTCTTCGTTTTGTTCCTGTGTGCCTTATGAGCTGAGATATTTCGTTGTAAAGTTGGAATTTGCCGAATTTTATGTTAAGATATTTTCTCCATCGTCAAGTGATGGTAAGAGGGGAGCATGAAAGGGTGAGGAAATGTCTCCAACAGGCACATCGTTCATTCGATGAAGGTTTCGGCCAATCGCGTAACAAATTGTTGTCACGTGACAGCCAGACAGAGCACATCTATCGAGGTAAATGTAACCTAGCTAGTGTCAAACAATCATAACCTACCAAGTGTTAAATAAGGAAACTTGTCAAAATTTTTGAAATGTCACGAGTTTTTACACCATATAGGACACTGAATTATTGTCTCAATTAACAAGGTAAGTCGCCAAAATTTTTTAATAGACTATTTATGTAGAGCTTATAGAAGCAGAGGGGACGCACAGACTTGGAAGTTGTCCAGAGAAGGTTTGACAGACAGAGAAGCATTTTGTTTCGCATAAGTTTCTGGAAATTTGTCAAATGAGGTAATTCGAAAAAAATTGTCAAATTAGCGTAGCATTAAGAATTAAGAAAATATGGTGTACTGCTTGAAATGTAAAGCAAGTCACATTAGTGAAGAAAGTACGCAGTAAACGCATCTCCCTTAATACTTTTCAATCTTTTGTGAAAGATATTCGTAATACTTTATTAAAATCCAGAGTAGATCCCAAAGAAAAAAATGTATTAAATAATATTAAGCAGATATATTTTTATACAAATAAATATTTTAATATGAATAAATACTTTATTCAAAATACTTGGCGCTGCGAAATCGAAAAAATGTTAATTGTCTTGGTTAATAAATCAAATAAGACAAGACACCACTGAGACAAGAAAGAAAAAATGATTTTAATGCAATTTATACATATTTATTCAGTTTAGCAACGCCAATTCGCAGAGCAGCGCCAAGTATTTTAAATAAAATATTTATTTGTATAAAAATATATCTGCTTAATATTATGTAATACATTTTTTTCTTTGTATAAATAGCCATTGTGATAATTGGCGCAATTTTTGTATATCAGTAGTTTTGTAAAGTTAAATATAGCACATTAATAAATTTGCAACAGTTTTTTTGTTCGTCTACGCGCGCGCGTATACTTGGCGCACTTTTTTGTACCTTTTTTTAAAAAAGGTAATTTTGTGGAGATTTCACACATTTTGTAGTGTTTATTGATGACTGTATAATTTTTTCACCCCCTCAGGGGTAATTTTTTTTCAAAAATATATTGTATTGTCATCCAAACTACGCACGCCTGCAAAGCTTCAAGACAATTGGATTGGAGGAATTAGTTTAAATTTGAGTTTTCAGATATGAAGCAAACATACAAGAAGCAAAGAGAGGATCGAAGCTGAATAAAATCGTTTAATTAATATAATGCTGTGTCACAATAAATTTTTTTCTCTGACGTAGACCACACTGCATCATCTTCTGCTTCGATTATCTGTAAATATATAAAAGCCACATTTTTTAGTTAGAACATAACGTAGAACTTATAGAAAAAGAGTGGACTTTTGCTATAGTAAGTGTAGAGACTACATAATGTGTCGGAAGGAGGTGAGAGCGTATGGCAGAAAGTTTTGTTGGAGGAAATTTAAATGCTAATGGTGATTTAGCGAAAATGAACAAAAAGATCCAATATTTTTAACGCACAATTTATTGGTGTTGGAACAAAATTAATTTAGTACGTTTATTGGTGAATTTAAATATTGTTAATGGGAAACTAATAAAATTAATGAATAGCTTGGGAACTACTGTGAATTTTAATAAAGTATTACGAATATCTTTCACAAAAGATTGGAAAGTAGCAAGGGAGATGTGTTTTCAGCATATTATCTAAACTAATGTGACTCACTCTATATTGCAAGCAGTACGCCATAATTTTCTTAATTCTTAATGCTAAGTTAATTTGAAAAATTTTGTCGATTTACGGTAAGGGGAGCGATACAGGCAAATCGGGTAACGCAGTGGTTATGCATGCCGAATGCTTCCGAAGCTAACCGACGTGCCTGTATGACAGGCTATATCTGAACCTCTGCCTTTTCCCCTCCAAGCTTACCTTCCCCTCACCAATAGTCCGAGCTTCAGCTCCGTCTATATATGTCTATGGAGCTTTCTGTTTGGCTGTCACGTAACAACAATTTGTTACGCGATTGGCGGAAACCGTCATCGAATAAACGACGTGCCTGAGAGACATTTCCTCCTCCCCTCTTGCCTACACTTGACGACGGAGAAAATATCTTAACATAAAATTCGGCAAATTGCAACTTTACATCGAAATATTTCAGCTCATAAGGCACGTAGGAACAAAACGAAGACACTTTTCTTATGTAAATCAAACCCAAGCTATCCATTAAGACAGGTTTGGGAATTAAGTGAACTTCGCGGCCGATTTTCAGAGGCAACGCCTCCTTTCTCCCGCCGCGCGTCTTGGCCCCCGCGGCGGCCGACAGCTTGGAGCGCCTCAGGCCCGTACCATATGAAACGCGCGTGGTACATGGCGCGTTGACCAAACAAAAACGCATCGACAATCGTGCTTTCTGAGACGATGTGGCAACCTATTGATACAATGTCGCTCTAATGCGCCACGCATGGTTCACGTGGTACGGGCCTGAGGCGCACCAAGCTGCTTGGCCGCCGCGGGGACCAAGACGCGCGGCAGGAGAAAGGAGGCGTTGCCTCTAAAAATCGGCCGCGAAGTTCACTTAATTCCCAAGCCTGCATTAAGACCATTCAAAATCTAATCTGATCAGCCATTATTGAGATTCGATAATCTCAGGGTTCTTGACAGCGGGTCGCAGCGTCAAAGAGCACTCTGTGCCTCGCGCTGCGCATATACCTATATATACTTAGCGCGAGACACTACCGTGTCTCTCGATTTAGTATGTTATTAAATTTTTAATATCTTATTTTCATTCATTTCATATACAATAAATACATGCAGTAATTATATATAACGTCACATAAAAAGTTACCTTGTTTCTATCGTTCCCTTTATCGTCGGTATTAAAATTAGGACGAAGTAATAATTAACATTTTAAGGGAAATGTGTGCCGAAGAAACATGTTATTTCAACGTCATTGTATGTATTTCTATGCTCTCTTATTTAGAAATAAATCCTGCTTTATTAAATACGTTACACATACATATATGACATGCTTAATCACACATTTAATTAATCAGACGTTTGTATCTCTTCCTATTTTTATTTAGTGTGTGCTGAAATTCCTCGTTTATAATCTAATAACTGTAACTTTTTCTTCCATACATGTGTAAACAAAAATCTCCCTCATGCATGCTTGCGGTATAAATATGTATGTACATATGTCGCAGGGCAATTATAAAAATTAGTCTTTTTGTAAAAAACCTCGCGATTTTACAAAAATTTTTACCTCAAGTGGGCTGAGAAATCATAGTCTTTTTGTAACGCGGCTAGAGACCTTCTAGCCTTAATGTAATGGAAACTTTCGACAACAAAAAGTATTCAAGTATTGTTGCGGCGGAGAGTAAGGTGACGATTGGTCCTCGATTTCGGGGGACAGTTCCCAGAACACGATTTACCCCGATTTTGTCACCCATTCTAAATTTAACGATTTGTCCTTCGGTAATAGCATCCATTCTCATGGGCGTAGCTAGGATTTCATTCAGGGGGAATGGAGAGGGAGGCAATAAATAGTGAAACAATTTTTATATATATATATAAAACCGGGATCGTGTAATTCGGAATTACTTCATAATAATTTAATATATTTTTATTTTGTAATATACTAATTTATTTTTGGACGAACGATTAATTCATTTTTTTTCCTCTGTCAGGAGGGGGGGGGGGCGTCCACCCCTGCCCTTTTTCACTATGCTAATGCCCATTCTGTATTTCTGTTTTAAATTGACAAAATAATCAATATGAAACCGAAGCCACGAGTTTGCTATGTATTAAAATTCTACTAATTTGGTAACAGTGTAATCGAGTCTGCGAGGAATATGTAGAGGTGGTTCGTAAAAAAAATCTCATGCCCCCGGAAACCCCAAGGAAAAAATGGTCACTTTGGCGTAGAGGTATCTTCCTCATTAGCCATCGCTTTATTTAATCACAGTAGCACAGTAATCACAAGAATAACTGTAATTTTATACAATATAACGGATTCAAATATCAGGTAGAATAATCTTGGTACGTGCGTCAAAGACTGGCGGTTAATCGATAACATCTTATGGCGGTCTTTACCGACCGTCTTCTAACTTCGGATGCGAGGTGCGAGCACCAGTAGGCCATGAAGTTATACGCGGTGGTCGCAACAGTATTCTACGTTGCATATACAGTGGCGTCGAAAGAAAGTTTACAACTTTTAAAATCGCATAACTTTTTTAGAATTGGTCCAAACGGCATGAGTTTTGTTTTGTGAAGTTTGAAGGATTAGTTTGCTAAGAAGGGAACACCGCGAATCCGCACTTACCGATTGGAACGCAACTTTGTGGGTTTAAAGAGTGATTCAAGACAAAAACAACGGTGTGTTTCATTCGGGCCCTATAGCCCTTTAAGGGGGTGGGTTACCCTCAACAGCCCAAAATCAAGCTGTTCTTCAAACGCATATTCTGAAGTAATAAATGAATATAGAGATAATTTCTTATTTAATTTTTAAGCGTAATTTCGTTAACTTGAACACGCAAAAAGAAAATTTCAAATATATTTATAGCGAAAACAGTTATAAATATAAATGTGAGAACGTGTACGCGATGCACCGTTTAATGGTGAACACGATTCCGGACAGGTGAGTCTCCATCTTGTACAGGAAGCAAAATTTTGATAAACAAATTAATACAATTTTCATGTTGATGTTTCTGATTTTATCCCTTTTTTGTAGGAAAAATATTTTTTATCTTTTTTTAAGAATTTATATTGAAAATGTACTCCCAATACATGGAGGCGAATAGTTTTCTGCAGCTCCCTGTAAATTTTCATTCAAATCGTTGGAGCGGTTTTCGAGACTTTATGTTCGCCGTTTTGGAAAACGTAGTTTCTGGGAAATCGCGTTTCAAGTTGGACATCGTTATCCGATCTCATGTGCAGGCTCGTATATTTTTTATTGTAATTCCTTCAATTTTTGAAATTTGGGGGCCCGGTTGCGCTTAAAATACGTAGAAAAGATGTAGCTATCGGAATATGCAAACATCCTAAAAACCAATTTTCGAAAATTTTGAGGGTAACCTACCCCCTTATGGGGGTGAAAACTAACCTCAAAGTCGAATAGGCACTTTCACTTTTTCGCGTATAATTCCTAAAGTACAAGAGCCAGAAAAAAAGTTTCCAACAGAAGTTTAATCGCACAATAAGAGCTGCAAACTTGCGTTAACAAAATTTTGAAAAAAGTTATTTTTCATTCAGGTATTTTTTTGGTAATTATTCAGAAATTTTCCATCCTCACCGATTTCAATGATTTTTGGATATGTTGTCGGGGATACGATTCTGAACAACTTTTTTCTATACATGTTACCGCCTCTGGACCTTCGTTTCCGAAATATTCGCGAAAAACTGCTGCTACTACTACAATGTATTCTGCCGTATACCTACCTACAGTACGCGTCCGTGGTAGCGTATGCGCCAGCATGGGACAAAACAAATGACGAAAGTGACCTTTGTCTCTGAGATATGTGCGAAAAACTTCTTTTGACTTATTCCGACGGAACGAATTTCACTTTCCAACTTGTCCCGGGCATTAGTATTAGTTGGGGCTAGATTAGTGCGGGGGGCGCGTGCCCGCTCGCGGGCGCGTAAAGCATGATAGCGAACCGATGTGAGTCGGGGTGTTGACGGGCATCCGCAAGTTTCTGGTTCAAATCTCTAAACTCACATCGGTTCCCTACCATGCTTTACGCGCCCTCCGCACTAATCTAGCCACAACCAATACTAATACCCGGGACAAGTTGGAAAATGGAATGCGTTGCGTCGGAATAAATCAACAGAAGTTTTTCGTAAATATTTCGGAAACGAAGCTCGTGCGGCGGTAATATGTATAGGAAAAAGTTGTTCAGAATCTTGATCTTGATAACATATGCTAAAATCATTGAAATCGGTGAGGATGGAAAACTTCTAAATAATTATCTTTTTTTTAAACTCTTTTCAAAATTTTGTTGATCCAAGTTTGCAGTGCTTATTGCACCATAAAACTTTTGTTTGAAACATTTTTTTCTGTCTGTTGTAGTTTGGGAGTTATACGCGAAAAAGTGGAAGTGCGTATTTGACTTTGAGGTTAGTTTTCACCCCTTTAAAGGGCGATAGCGCTCGAATGAAACACACCGTTGTTCTTGTCTTGAGTCACTCTATAAACCTATGAAATTGCGTTCCAATCGGTGAGTGCGGGTTTGCGGTGTTCCCTTGTAAGTGACGTGTTTCGTCGTTTTGAAAAAAAAAATACAATTGGTCGGAATAGCAAAAAAAAAAAATAGTGAAGGTCGTTTTTTAAACTTTTTTTGAGCGCCTGTAACGAGAATTCAAAAAACCCGTTTGTAAATTGAAGTAAGTTGTAGGGGGACTTGGGGCACTTTGGTGCAAGGGGCACAATGAAACATTAATATTCTCTTGATATCTAGAAACAGTCAGAAGTTGAAAACATGATCACAAGATTGTATAAGCTATCATCTTGATAGATGACATAAGATTATAAGATGATACCCTATAGATATCAAGATAATATTAATGTTTCGTTGTGCCCCCTGCATCAAAGTGCCCCAACTCCCCCTATACATGCTTAAAATTTCATCAAAATCGGTTAACGTCCGACCAATTGCATGTTTTTTTTTTCAAAACGACGAAACACGTCACTCATTGTCAGCAAACTAATCCTTCTAGCTTCTAAAAAACAACTCATGTCGTTTGGACCAATTTTAAAAAAGTTATGCGATTTTAAAAGTTGTAAACTTTCTTTCGTTCGCTACTGTATGTAGGGTGTCTCGCAGCCGGTGTGTAAAAGAGGAAAGATGGTGATTTTACGTGAATAAATAAGTTGAAAATATAGAATAAATTTTTTGATATTGAGCTGTGCTTTTGAGAAAATTGATTTTGAAGTTTAGCCGAATACGCGTGCACCGATGTATTATCAGAACTGTACAATTTTTAACAACTGTCAAGTTTCTAGAGATCTAAGCGAGTTATTACAAAATTTTATTCGAAATTGTTGGCTTATTTTATCACGTAGAATCACAACCCTTCCGCTTGTACCACCGGTTATGAGATACCCTGTATATAAAAGTATCACAGAAAGGTTATAATTTCTTTGCTTAATTGAAGTAAAAACGGTTTTTCGACAAAAGGACAGCGTTTCGTAAAAAGGCTAGACTTTTTACAAAAAGGTTGATTTTACCAATTGTCCTGTGAAATGTATACACAGGGCCGTTTTCTTCACTTTCTTTCTGTTGTCTTTTGTAGTAATAAATAATTGCATGCACGTTCGCGTATACCAATACGTAAGCAGAGTGTAATGAGAAATTATATTGAAAAAATTCGTATTTAAGATGTGCAAACAATAAATAGTAAAAGTGAATAATAAATACACAACTTAATCGGAATTAAATATTATTTGTTCTACGTTTACATAGAGTATCTCAGAAAGAAAGGTCAATATTCTAAATTCTAGGATGTTACAGTATCGGTCATTGTAAGAAAGACACTTTATACGTGTGTGTGTTTTAAAACGAAAGATCTACATAGTGTGGAGTGGAGTTATTTGAATGTACGTTTGCAAAATTATTGATAACGAAAAAATATTATTTACTGTTTCTAATAGACAGGGTGTTCGACTACTGATAGTCATTCATTTAGGGGGTAAATCTACAAGCCGAAATAAGACGAAAATATAGAATAAAATTATTTGATATCACGCTTCGTTTGCGAAAAAACTGATTTTGAATTTTAGCCAAATACGCGTGCACCGAAGTACAGTTTTCGACGCCTGCGGAAAGTTTGACACATTCCCCTTAAATTCACGGGACCAAAAACTGTACGTACTTCGGTACGCGCGTATTTAGCTAAAATTTTAAGTTAATTTTCTCGAAAATAAAGCATCCTATCAACAAAATTTATTCGATATTTTCGTCTTATTTTGCCCTGTAGAATCACCCCCTAAAAGGATGACCATTAGATTAGTAGTCGAACACTCTGTATATTGTTCAAGTGACACATTTGTTACAGTTTATTACCAAAAATTCTACTTTCAATATCAATACACTTTGCGAACTCGTGTGAGAATATGGAGTGCAGCTTATCGGAGTTTGTCTTGAATTTCCTTTATATGCGGATAACAGCATCCATTATGCGACAAAAGGTATCTAACACTGTTCGACAAAATTTGACGCTTTTTCGGACTTGTAACATTCAATAGCCGTTTCTTATACGTTTTCGTGCGCTGAAAACTAATCCGCAAACCGTTTGTCACCATCACCCTCAGTTTTTGAGAAATTCGATTTTGAAAATAACAGCCAATTTTCAACTTTGGACATCTTTTATGTCGAAACAGTAATAGTTATTCGGTTGATTGTTACGTCAAATTATTCCACAAACCCTCCCGAATACAACGATATAAGTTATTGGTGCATTATGAACACTTAAATTTGTTTAAACAACGATCAAAGGGAAAAGAACACCCGAAATGCACCCACTTTTGCAGATATCTTTAAATTTATTTCCTAAACTAAGGGTCTATGAAAAAATCTGACTACTCCACGCGATACAGCAGATAATTTTCCTTGGCAAAGCATCAACAGAAGTGGTAAGTCACATTTTGTTTTGAATACAGAAGCGAAATAGTTTGGCAAAACGTGCGGCGTCGATAGTGGTAGTCAACGGCGGCGCGCGATCCACTGCTGCTCAGCGTAACACAATTGCTTAAGGGGTAGACACGGGTAATGCAGCGCGCCGTATACCGACACAATCTGGCCCGAAACATGGGTTTGGGATTTTTCATTTTTCGTCCTTATATGGACAGATTTTGGGCTGGGCGGGGTCTCATTCGAAAGAGGAAGGTTCAATGCGGAGCGCTCTGCTAATGGTTTAACGAGATTGAGTTGATACCTAATAATATGAGTGTCCAAAGTAGAGCAAAAGTCGACAAAATACACCCGCAGAATCCAAGTATTTTTAGGTCACTAAAAGAGTTTTGTGACTTAAACGGTGAGCAGAGCGCTCCGCATTGAACCTTCCTCTTTCGAATAAGACCTCGCCGAGCCCAAAATCTGCTCATATAAGGACGAAAAATGAAAAATCCTGACTGCATTCCCAAATACGAGTTCCGCCATATTGGCGATAATACAGAGCAAGTCACGTGACAAATTTAGTTCAGGCAGTGGCTACGAGATGGCGCCTACTCGGGAGGACTGCCAACGTGGAATCATAGCAAAACTGAAGCGTTAGTTGGATACATGTGCCACAGTAAAAGCGTGATGCAATCAATTTATGCATTTTCGTACGATTGTAGGTTAGGTTATATGCATTGTAGGCATACATTGACTAGGAACTGCTGGGAACTGTGTACATTTACTAAATTAACGCTTTTACTGTAACATATACATCACTTGAAATCGCTGTCGAATTTATGTTATAATTATATGGCCACATTATTTAAAATAAAAAAGAGAGATTGGAACTTTTTTACTAATACTGGAAATATTGATTTACTGATATCATATTTTCAGAATGTGGATGTTACACCAATTATTTGCAATTATTGCTCTTATTATTATTCTTCCGACTATTGTATATAACATATAACAAGGAAAAGTTTCCAAATCGGTCAACAGTTGACTCCCTGATTTTTTTTTATAATTCTTTACGGTCCTATGCAGAGATGGGCATTATTTAAATGAAATAATATACTACCAGCGGCCGATCGACACGAGGTTTGGGGGAGGGTGTGTGTACCCTAAATCTAAAATTCTATTTAGCTTCCGGTATTTATTAGTTTCCTTTGGATACATATTCAAAGGCCTTTCATCTTGGGCTTCGAATAATTTTCCTCTTTCATTGTATCTTTATCCTAAGGTCGTATTCAGATATATTGGCCGGTCGATTCGTTTTCGCGAATAGCGATCGAGGAGAAATCAGCCACCTACATCTGATGATCGTGGATTTGTCAGTTGGAGTTCCTTGGCCACCGAAGGGTATGGTGGGGTAACGGGAATGCTGCTCGGCTCCGTCTGAACGTAGCCGTGAGCCTGTTATTTATTCTTATTATTAGCGTAGTAGTTGTGTGCGTTACGAAGCTATGCGTAGACAAATACGAGATGAAGCTACCGAGAAAGAATCAATGTTCTGACCAATAAAGCTCCTGAATTTTTTCGGAGCTAAGGCACACCTATTCTGGGTCTACGCCTCTACGCTGACAGTTCGGTTTGGCCTATACACGCCAGAAGCTTGGCGCTATCCCCACCACTTCTGGCTCACTCTTGTTCTGCGAAGGCGAGAGCGAGATGGAACGGGAGCGAGTCAGAAAATGTTGAGAAAAGGAGCACCGAGGCAGGCAAGCGGTACCTATGATGGGAGAATACGCGTTACGAAACTCACTGGCCAATATATCTGAATACGATCTTAGAAGCTCGAATAACTGACGAGAACCTTTATGGTCCGAGCCGCGTGAGATCGCCGCTGCTCCGCGATGTATCATCAATTATATAGAAACAGACTTTTGTTTATTTTTCATCGTATCAATATGAAAGTGACACAAATGGATTCCTGGCATTCTCCCGATCAAATTGACCGAAAATAATTTAAATCGGACTATTTTGAACGAAACGGGCTTCCAATTCTGCAAACAAATTTTCACTTACTTTCCTTGATTATGGTCCGAATAATATCATTTTTGGGGTCAATTTGATCGAGAAAACATGAGGAATCGATTGACGTCACTTTTGGAAAGATCTGATTATAAACGCAGAACTGCAGATTTGTCACTGCTTAGTGCGCAACATTGTATGGCCCCGCTGGTTTCGTGCGTCGATATCCACGAAACTCAGCGATGTCGCATGATTGCCAGCACGAAGGACAAAAGGGGACTTTCCATGGCGAAGGAAAGTCAGCCTTCTATAGAACTCAAATCGAAAAAGACTTTTCTGACAAACTTTATATTCACGTCAAATAAATACTTTAATTGTAAAATTTAGACGACGAACTATTATTGAATTTCATCAGTTCTTACATACATATGCATCACTTGGTTGGGAATTCCTGATCCCAGAATTTCATGCATTTACCTATTGAAATATTGCTTCAAGTCATCGGGAAATTGCATTGCTTCTTCTCGTACATACATATATATGTTCGCGAGTAGGTGTCACAAATGACACGACTTTGGTTTCCCAAATAAATTCACATTTATCAGGGCCCTCGCTCAAACCACTTGACAAGGAGATTGAATGACGTAAACCGAGTGCGAGTGAAATAACGCACCAGCGAGAGACGGCGACTTAAGTCATCCAGTACTGAATACGAAAATGTTCAATTTCTCGTTACACCTTGATAAAAGTGTTACCATCGATTGATTGGTGAGTTTATGTCCACAAAAATGAGTCGAGACGCGAAGCAATTCAGTCTATTTTTTCTTATGAATACATGATTAGGACGCGCATTATGTTCACTAAAAATGGACAGAATTGCTCCATGTTTGGTATCATTTTCATCGAGAAACCCTAAAATCTCCATTGGTAATACTTTCATCAACAGTTATCAAAAACATGAACATTTTATCTGGCCCGTTGGTTTTATTGCTCTCGGCTGTCAACGAGTGGTCTACTGGGGCCCGAAGGTTCTCGCTCGCAACGAGAAAGCAAAACGGTGGGGTGGGTAGGTCTTTCCCGATAATCCGAGCCCAACCATTTGCGTGCACAGCCTCATATTGCATGTTAAAAAGTATTCTTTTAATTACAACTAGTAATTCAGTTTGTAAGTGCAATTAAATTAGGCGTCATTAAAATCATGCAGAGTTCATTAATTTTAACTAATTGACCAATTCATTTATTTTTTAATTCATTAATGAATGAATGGTGAAGAACATCGTAATACGGAGCTAATATTCTAGGTCCTAGATTTTACGATAATGCCAATGTGCAATTGAAACGCACGCTACTTCACACTATCGTTTCTTAGCATTCATACGGGGTGATTCTCTAGCTAGAGTTGTCAAATGCGATGCTCACCAACAATCATGTGTCTCGCTGAGTTTCGTGGGCTTCGACGCTCAAAACCAGCAGGACTATACAATGTTGCACACTAAGCAGTGACGAATCTGAAGTTCTGCAATTTCTAATCAGATCTTTGCGAAAGTGACGTCAATCGATTCTTTATGTTTTCTCGATCGAATTGACCCCCAAAATGATATTATTCGGACCATAATTAAGGAAAGTAAGTGAAAATTTGTTTGCAGAATTGAAAGTCTGTTTCGTTAAAAATAGTCCGATTTAAATTATTGTCTGTCAATTTAATCGGGAGAATGCCAGAAACCCATCTACCAGAAATGTAGGATGGAGGAGGTACCCCTTCCATGACGCCGACCGGGCGCAGGCTGGATGCGCGTGATTATTATGTGGTCCCCTCCTCGAAGAGGCAGAAAATAAAACCTATGCATATGCTATATAACAATAAATGTTACGCGGCTATTTCGTTCTTTTACAATACATTTGTGAACTTTTTATTATCCTTCCGAAACATTATTATTACGCTGCAACAGTATCTTTAGGAAATTGGGTATAGCACATACGTTATATTTTCTGTCACTTCGAAGAGGGGACCATATAATAATCACGCGCATCCTAGCCCAATTCAACATCCAACACAATTTTATATATAATGTTTGTTCAATAACTTCTTTTTGCATAGGACGTTTAATTATCTTATAATATGTATAAAACTTTCAGGTTCTGCTTCAGTGTTTCGCTAATTAAAAAATGCTAAGAAACTTCATTTTCTGGGGACATCCCATCATCTATTTTTCCTTTTCACTTATAATGCCTTACGGCCAACGTAGCATATTGTAGCATAATCACATTTTAAGTAATTAAAATATACAATGAATTTTCTACGTTTGCTCTACCAGCAGACCTTCCGTTTAAATATTTACAAGTACAACGCAACAGCTGAGAATTTCTTTCCACATTCAAAATAGAATATGGAAATAGCAAACAGCTCCCTCTCGCGTGCACCAGGCAGCCGCGTATCTATGGGTATTACCATTTCTGTGCAGAAAAAACCTGCTGTAATACCGACCTGCCAAATCGGCTAGGTCACGTGACTTGTCTACCCCCTTAACGCGCGTGACTACCACTATCGGCGCCGCACGTTGTGCCAAACTATTTCGCTTCTGTATTGAAAACAAAACGTGACTTATCACTTCTGTTGATGCTTGCCCAAGGAAAAATGTCTGCTGCATCGCGTGGAGAAGTCAGATTTTCTCCTAGACCCTTAGTCGTGGAAATAAATTAAAAAATATCTGCAGAAAGGGATGCATTACGGGTGTTCTTTTTCCTTAGATCATTGTTTAAACGTATTTAAATGTTCATAATGCACCAATAACTTGTATCAGGCTTGGGAATTAAGTGAACTTCGCGGCCGATTTTCAGAGGCAACGCCTCCTTTCTCCCGCCGCGCGTCTTGACCCCCGCGGCGGCCGACAGCTTGGAGCGCCTCAGGCCCGTACTCAGAGATGGGCATTATTTAAATAAAAAATTATTTAAATGACGCATCAAATAAAAGATACTTTAGTCTTATTCGTCATGAATAAGACTAACCTGAGTCCATATTTAATCGAAGCGCCCATGATTGAAGTAGTTCGATCATGGGTATTCAATCATCGGCCATGATTGAACTACTTTAATCATGGGGATTCAATCGTTGGTCATGTTTGAACTACTTCAATCATGAGGATTCAATCGTCGGCCATGATTGAACTACGTTCAATCATGGGGATTCAGTCATGAATGAATGAACAGTGTTCTCGTATTCAATCGTAATTTAGTCAACTGAAGCCCGACTAACCTTGGCGAGCCTCGAGACTCGCGAGAGCCTTTGATCGATGCCGCGCGAGGCCCGAGCCGAGCGACATTGTATCGTTCACCCGTCTAAACTGGCGCCTGGAGTTGTTCGGCGATGTGTCATCGATTAGACGAAAAGTGAAATTCTTTATTTTTCCTCGTATCAATATGAAAGTGACACCAATGGATTCCTTGCATTCTCCCGATTAAACGGATAGAAAATAATTTAAATCGGACTACTTTTAATAAAGTTAGGTGTAAATTCTGCAAATTAATTTCATATGTAATTTCGTTAATTATAGTGTTAGAAAATCGGACACCGCTCAACGAACGAGGCGCAGCCGTGTGTGAAAATGTTTATCCGAAGGCGAGCACGGCGACGCCGGGTCCGGACAGCGTGGTGACAGGTCCGTCATAAATCAGATAGGGCCTCAAGGAATTTCGATAGCGTCAACGCAAGGACTCTGCAGTCAAGATCAGTTAGTCCTACACAGACCTCGACTCGAGACACACTTTATTAAACCGAGACCGCACTGTCGAAATACATTCTTATTTTAAATTCAGTCCGTTTCCTCCACCGTTGTCATTCTTACAAATCAGAAGTGGGATAGAGCTGCGTGCTTGTGTGCGTTAAGGAATACGTGAAAAAAAAACGTTTTAAATTCATTCCGTAGTGCTGCGAAGAGACGCTTAATCGTGCTGCGGAATCGAACTACAAATAGTGTTCAGGGTAGACTTAAGTTAGTGTAATTATAGTACGTAACTTAAGCCGAGTGAAAAGTGACATGTTCTCGTTCATGGGATAGTGAACGGGATCGTTCGCGCAGTGATGAACGTGATCGCGGGAACCGTAGCGAACGCGATGTTTCGATGGAATATGAATGAAGTCGGGATCGTGAAATTTCGCGCCGCAACCGCGTGGACTCACGTGACCGTACCCGGAGGTCGCGAAGTCGATCACCAGCGGAAAAACTTCGCGAAAAGGTGGCTAAGTTAAAGCGGAAGCTGAGAAGTCTTCAAGCCAGACCCGCGAGGGACGAACATACGGTGCCTAATCTCAACCATTACAACATCTCCTTCTTCATATTGCGTAGCCTCACGCCTCGCCTTATCGTATCGCTCTTTCTGTTTCTTCTAATCTTCTGTGATATGCTTTTCGATCTTCTTACGTAATTCGCTCAAATTTAATCGCTCCATTTCAGTCTACACCTCCTGTAATAGACTCGACTCCGCAGTGGTTCGTGTGTTATAACCCATTAGAGCTTCCATAGGTGTCACTCCAATAGCCTTGTTGTGGGTCGAATTTAACGCGCCTTGAATCTGCTTTAAAAATTCATCCCTTGTGTGATGGTCTCTTCCCGCGACAGTCGCAGCCAACGACGCAACAATAGTGCGATTGTATCGCTCACACTGTCCGTTCGCCCGAGGGGTAGCGACCGCGTTCAACACATGCTTGATTCCATAGGTTGAACAAAAGATTGTAAAACTCCTCGCCGTGAACGCCGTTCCTCGGTCACTGATGATCCTATGCGGTACGCCGAAAAGATGTATCACGTTCAAAAATATCTTTATTGCCCTTTTTGCCTTGGTATCCTTTACTGGCTCAGTGATTGTAAATTTTGTGAAAGCGTCAACTATCACGAGTATGTACTTGTTCTTCTTGTTGCTAGATTCAAACGGCCCTACGTGATCTATATGTATCGTGTGGAACGGTATTGGTGTCTTTTCTATTGGATGCAGCTTCCCTTGCTTCTTCCCCGCGTTCCGTTTGTAATACGCGCATTTAAACAGGCGTTAACATATTTCCTGACAAATGCACTCATGTCAGCGAACCAGTAATTTTCTCGAATACGCAACAACGTCTTCTCTAACCCGAGATGTCCTGCATCGTCATGGTATAGACGGCAAATTTGAAATCGAGCCGACTTTGGTACAGCCCATGCTGAACGTCCGCCATCTAATCTTCTATAGACTTTTCCTTTCTTCAGTAGGTAGTTAGTGAAATACTGCTTGGTCTCATTATTTCGAACATTTTCCATTAATACTTTCCGAATCCGGTTAATTTGCTCGTCCTGCAATTGCGCGGCTAGAATCCAATCGGCCTCTGTTATATCTGCCAGGTACACTTCGATCTGACATACCGGATTCCTACTCAAAGCATCTACGTGTTGCATCGCGGTTCCCGCTCTATATTCTATTTCAAAGGTGTAATCTTGGATCTCCAACCACCATCGTCCGACCCGTGGTATAAGATCCTTTTTTGTAAATGTCGTTCGTAATGCGTTGCAATCCGTCACAACAAAGAATTGTAATCCTATCAGGTACACACGAAAATGTCGAAGTGCGAAAACTACGGCCATTGTTTCCAACTTGTAAGAATGATACTTGCGCTGGTCCACGATGGTTTGCTTGCTGTAATAGGCAACCACCCGCCGCATCCCGTCCGGCGTAAATTGGAAGAGAATCACCCCCAGCCCTATCGAGCTCGCATCGGTATGCAACTCCGTCCTCAATAAGCTGTCGAAAATGGCTAAAACGGGTCGCGTTGTTAGGGCTTCCTTTACTCTTTTTACTGCCTCCTCTTGAGTTTTACCCCAAGTCCAAGGGATATCCTTCCTGGTTAACATCGTCAATGGGGTCACGAGGCTAGCATAATCTTTAATAAATTTTCGAGAATACCCGGACAAACCCAAAAACTGGCGAATTTCCTTTACGTTCGTAGGGTTTGGCATTCGTAAAACAGCGTCTGTTTTCCTTCGTCCTGGCTTGACTCCTTCCGCACTTATCTCTCGTCCAAGATATTCGATACTCTCTTTCAAGAACGAGCATTTGTTGATTTTCAGCGTGAGATTATGTTCCCGTAGTTTTTCTAATACAAGTTCTAAACGCTCAAGTCCCTCCGCCTTTGTCATAGATGGTATAATAATATCGTCGATATACGGGAAAGCGATTGTATTACGAAGCGGCCCTAACACGGTATTAATCAGTCTCTGAAAAACTGCCGGTGCATTCGTTAATCCAAAAGGCATTCGTAAGAATTTGTAATGCCTGTCTAGTGTCACGAAAGCTGTCTTCGCTATCGACTCTTCGTCCATTGGGACTTGGTAGTACCCCGAGGCTAAGTCAAGGGTGGTAAAATATTTATGACCCCCTAAACGGTCGATTTGATCCTCGATCAGCGGCAACGGGTACTTATCCTTTTCCGTTATAGCATTGAGTCGGCGATAATCAATGCACAACCGTAATTCCCCTGTTTTCTTCTTTATTATTATTATCGGGCTAGCGTACGACGAGATCGATTCCCTTATTATCCCGTTTTTCAATAATTCTTTGATAATTTCACGTACTGATGCTCTTTCGGACTCAGACATACGATAAGGCCGGTATACTACTGCCGTATCTGTATTGCATTTGATATTCATCTTCACCGCATCGGTCTTTCCCAAAGTTTCCATCGATGTGGTGATTCGATCCCCGTATTTCGTAATAATTTCAGTGAATGCAATCATGTCAGCGCCCGAAATATCCCCAATATCTAAATTGTCGAAATCCGTCGCGTTTTCAATCACGCAAATATCTACAGTGCTTTCTCGGTGCTCAATCATTTCCGGTAGTTCTCTTATCGTGATTTTATCCTGTCGCTTAGTTAGAACTATGTGGTTCTGATCTAGAAAATCTCGTCCGACAATCATTTCGTGGCTAAGTTGTTGTGACTCAACTATTATAGCTCGCACTTTTGCCGTCGCTTCCATAATTTTAATAATGATCTCGGCAAACGAATTACTATAAGTCCCCGCACTAGAGAATCCACGTATTTCGAGCTCTCGAACCTTAATCATATCTAACCCTAATCGCGTTGCTACCAGTTTCTTCAGCAACGTATGCGAGCTGCCTGTGTCGACCAAGCACTTGACTTTCCTCCCGTTCACAAGCGCCGATAAAATATACATATTGGGGTCACCCAAGTTTACCTGTATTGCGCTAGCATGGGGTTTCGACTGCTGGCAGTATTTGGCCAGATGACCCGGTTTCTTGCATGAATGACAGGTAATACGGGCCCGTTGACACTGCCGCGAAATGTGCCCCCATTGTCCCCAGTTGTAGCAGACCACTCCTCCATATTGTACCCCTTCCTTCGGAACCACTGCTTGTCGAAGACTGGTCCTTTTCGCACCAGACCGTTCACGCGGCATCGCTCCCATCTCATTCATAGTCGCGTACAAATCGTACACGTCCTTGTACTTGTTTGAGCGAATCGTACGCTCGATCGCTTCGTCGCCAACACCGGTGATGATCGCGTCTTCCATGTACGCGTCCGGTAAGTCGATCTTCAAGGCGCGCAGCTTGGTCATCTTCTCAAAGCAGTAATCGCCTAATTTTTGGCTCGGTCGTGCGCTGTAATTAGCAGCCTCCCGCAACAGTCTTCCGAACGGCACCGGCTTTCGGAATTGCTTAATAAGCAATCGACTCATCGATTTCGATGAATAGTCGTATCGCTGTTCCTCATCATAAAACTTCCTAGCGTGACCTTTCACATTTTTGGCAATGATCCGAATGATGTCATCATCGGTCCAATTGTATCGTCGCGCTAGTCGGTTCACGTGCTGCACCCATTGTCCTATATCCGCACTGTCACGTGAAGGATCAAACACGGGCACCGTATGTTCGTCACTCGCGGGTCTGGCTTGAAGACTTCTCAGCTTCCGCTTTAACTTAGCCACCTTTTCGCGAAGTTTTTCCGCTGGTGATCGACTTCGCGACCTCCGGGTACGGTCACGTGAGTCCACGCGGTTGCGGCGCGAAATTTCACGATCCCGACTTCATTCATATTCCATCGAAACATCGCGTTCGCTACGGTTCCCGCGATCACGTTCATCACTGCGCGAACGATCCCGTTCACTATCCCATGAACGATCGCGCGAATGGTCTCGGGAACGACCCATGTCACTTTTCACTCGGCTTAAGTTACGTACTATAATTACACTAACTTAAGTCTACCCTGAACACTATTTGTAGTTCGATTCCGCAGCACGATTAAGCGTCTCTTCGCAGCACTACGGAATGAATTTAAAACGTTTTTTTTTCACGTATTCCTTAACGCACACAAGCACGCAGCTCTATCCCACTTCTGATTTGTAAGAATGACAACGGTGGAGGAAACGGACTGAATTTAAAATAAGAATGTATTTCGACAGTGCGGTCTCGGTTTAATAAAGTGTGTCTCGAGTCGAGGTCTGTGTAGGACTAACTGATCTTGACTGCAGAGTCCTTGCGTTGACGCTATCGAAATTCCTTGAGGCCCTATCTGATTTATGACGGACCTGTCACCACGCTGTCCGGACCCGGCGTCGCCGTGCTCGCCTTCGGATAAACATTTTCACACACGGCTGCGCCTCGTTCGTTGAGCGGTGTCCGATTTTCTAACACTATAATTAACGAAATTACATATGAAATTAATTTGCAGAATTTACACCTAACTTTATTAAAAGTAGTCCGATTTAAATTATTTTCTATCCGTTTAATCGGGAGAATGCAAGGAATCCATTGGTGTCACTTTCATATTGATACGAGGAAAAATAAAGAATTTCACTTTTCGTCTAATCGATGACACATCGCCGAACAACTCCAGGCGCCAGTTTAGACGGGTGAACGATACAATGTCGCTCGGCTCGGGCCTCGCGCGGCATCGATCAAAGGCTCTCGCGAGTCTCGAGGCTCGCCAAGGTTAGTCGGGCTTCAGTTGACTAAATTACGATTGAATACGAGAACACTGTTCATTCATTCATGACTGAATCCCCATGATTGAACGTAGTTCAATCATGGCCGACGATTGAATCCTCATGATTGAAGTAGTTCAATCATGGCCGACAATTGAATACGCTGCCTGAAGTAGTTCAATCATGGCCGACGATTGAATACCCATGATTTCAATTATAAACGCTACGATTAAATATTGACTCGAGTTAGTCTTATTCATGAGTCTCGAATAAAATTTTCGTCTTTTAGACGAATTCAATTTTTTTTTCAAATAATTTTTTGCCCATCTCTGGGCCCGTACCATATGAACCGCGCGTGCACGTAGCGCGTTGACCAAACAAAAACGCATCGATAATCGTACTCTCTGAGACGATGTGGAAACCTATTGATACAATGTCGCTCTAATGCGCTACGCGCGGTTTACGTGTACGTGCCTGAGGCGCACCAAGCTGCTTGGTCGCCGCGGGGACCAAGACGCGCGGCGTGAGAAAGGAGGCGTTGCCTCTGAAAATCGGCGCGAATATATCATTATATTCGGGAGGGTCCATAGAATAATTTGACGCAACAAGCAACCGAATAACTATTACTGTTTCGACACAAAAGATGTTCAAAGATGAAAATTTGCAGTTTTTTTTTGTGATGACGACAAACAGTTTGCGGATTAGTTTTCAGCGCACGAAACCTACATATAAGAAACGGCTATTGAATGTTACAGGTCCAGATGGCTGTCGAACTATGTAATTAAACAAGACAATCAACTTACGAGACAAGGAACATATCTATATTGCTTGTCAGATGGAAAACACAGCGCGCCAAATATCGGCATCGTTCAGAATAAGACATTAACGTATACCTTTTCTCTTAGAATGACCGATACTGTGAATTTCTATGCTATTAACTGTTTCTCCTGAGACACACTGTATACAATCTCCGTTGCTATGCATAAAGCTTCATCATGTAAACCAGTGTTTCTCAAAGTGGGCATTACCGCGCCTCTACGGGCATTTAAATTATCTAAGGGGGCATTAAACATTAAGGATGCGTTAGAGAAGGGGACGGAAATGGGGGCGATTAGGATTTTAATAATATGGGATTGCAGATAGTAGTATAGCAAGGGGGATTCTAACTCTGGTCCTCTGAGGGGAGCGCGGGGGCGGGTGGAAGTGAGGGCGTGCGGGGGAGCGCGGTGGGGAGAACTTTAGGCGCGGGGACAGCGGGGAGTGGAAGACTGGCTGCGCGCGCACGAGCCGCGGAGTGGGGGAAGCCAAAATCGTGTAGGGGATCAGTCCAGGCCGAGCGGCCGCGGAGACCTCTCCAGACCTGGCCCACCGTTAGAAATTTTTCAGAGGGAGGGAATGACCCCCGAAAATTTTTTCATACCTAACCTGGCCCACCGCCGAAAATTTTTTCACCCCTGACCTACACCGATTTAGCGAACCGCCTAGCAGCAAATATTTTTCCCAAGCGCAGAGAAATAATAATAATAATAATTTATCAGAAATTGTATCGAGCGATGTCGGGAAAGATCGGCGTTTTACAAATCACATATTCGGGGAAAGAGAGAGAGAGAGAGACGGCACTACATAGTTGTAAAGCTAAATTCGGGGAGGGAAAGAGACAGTGATACAATCGCATGCATTCTAAAGCTAACAGTATTTCAAAATGTTTTTTCAATCTTAGCGTCGCAGAGTATCGCGCGATTACGCGTGTAATTTGACTCCCCTGGAGCAGCCGTGCAGGGTGACGTCATTTTCGCGGCGCGAAGAAGGCGCAAGTCATAGAATTATGTGGCGTCAGCAGAAATTTTATTCCAAACCAACAAACACATTTTTCCCTAACGCAGAGAAATAATAATTTTAAAACGTCGAATCTTAAAAGTATGTGGTGAGGAGAGAAGGAGGGTAAATAAAATAGAGACATAATTTAAGTTTAAGAAATATGCATATATTGTTACAGTCAAAGAATATGAAAATATAATAATAATAATAATTTAACATTTTTTCTTCCTACGAGCATCAGCCAGAATATTACTGATGGCACATGCTACCAGTTCGCAATCTACGAGATACTCCTCGTCGTAATATTCGCTATCGCGTATGATTTTAGCAGCACGACGCGTATCTAATGTTTCGCAAGCAACACCGCTCTGTTGCAACACGTTAACAAAACATTCAAATTTTACTCTCACATCTTCCGCAGTTTGATGCAACCGCGGATACACATAGCTTACACATGGCTCAAGATTACATAAAAATGATACTGTATTCGGTTTGAAATACAGTGTATTATCACATATTGTCATCTTTACAATCGGTGAATCAAAGATCCGAACAAATTTCAATATTAACTCATCAACCTGCATCGAGTCAGGTTCAGACAATTGTGCACGTTCTTCGATGGATGAAAGGCTGTCGAATAGCAGATTCCATGTATGCCATGGTAATATGAGATGATTCCCATGATTGTCACTGAGAAGAACTTCTACATCGGCCATAGGTCCTAAGTTGATTCCAATTTCCAAATACTTGCTACCCACGGATGTTAATGCGTATCTCCTGACCATGATACGCGATGCTCGGCGCGGACTAAGAGAACAATCAAAGCTATGAAATTGTCCGCTCGTATCAGGAATAAACATAAAAAATTGTGAGAATATGTGAAAATAAGTCTTACCTGTCATAATAAATATTCTCCCCACATGGAGCTATGCCATCATCTCTCATGATTGGAACGAAATAATCTGGGCTCCCAGCGAATATTTCATTAATGCTATTGGTCAATTTTTGTAGCGCTGCCTGATCCATCAAAGTCACTGAAGCTACAGAGCGATTGATGGAATAACGTCTGGGAGCCGGCTTAAATACAGGCGTAATTGCTTCCCCCCACCACAACATTTTATTCTAAAGCCACCAATTTTTTCGTAATGTTTTTCAATCTTACCGGAATAAAAGTCTTGACACGTGCTAAATGTAATATAATACTTTTGGAAGCGTCGAATCCTAGAATTATGCGGTGTTGGCAGAAACTGTGTCGGGTGATCTTGCGCGCTAATTCGTCATACGCGTGAATCATTGAAAGAATAATGCGATATCAGCAGAAACTGCATCGAACAATGTTGGGACCGATCATCGTTTTTGCATGCAATGCATTCGAAGGAGGGGGAACACCGAAAGAGTTAGACAGAGATACTAAATCGTGGTAGCAACCATAAAAGCATGCTCTAAACTATACAAAGCCTCAAATCGTTGAAACACATTGCGCGGATAATACATTACATTTACGTTCCATTTACGATCATGGAAAAATTCGCGCAAGTGGAACGCCCACTGCAAGATCAATCTGCACGATTGATTTCACGCGAAGAATACCTCGCGTGGGAAGAACGGTGCAACGAGTGTATCGAATCTTTGGAAGAACACAGCCGAGTGAAACGTCCTCGATTATCGATCGGTGTTCGACAATCGTTAGTTGCTCGAATCGCGCAGCTCGAAGGACTGAAATATTCGTTGCGCGGACGTTTCGTGCGCGAAGGTGCCGGACATTCGAGCAAGGGACTTTTGTGGCGCGAAATAGACACTGCGTTCGATAGCCGCGTATTAACTGGTGCTGTGCTAAATTCGAATTACATCGAACCGCGCAACTTCCTCCAGGATGCGGCGGCCATTGTGTTGGAGCATGTGCGGGGTCCTTTGAGAAAACATCGGAACCTCAAAGTGAACACGGTGTTCAACGGCGAATTTATGGCAGGTGACAAGCATGCTTGTAAAAGCATGAATACCCGAAACTGCGAACTCTTCGATACATCCGATCTGCAGGTGTGGTACCAACGATGCGTCATCGAACCAACCCTGGCATCGCTGAAGAGTTCCAGGAACGCGACAGCGGATGGGCATTGACGAGAATTCTGAATCTGACCGTCAATGTCAACAAGTACAATCCGCTGTGCGCAGGGTGTCACTACAAGTTGCCGCGGGAAATATCGCTGAAGAAAGCGACAATTAGCGTGCAATCCCCGGACAACGCCTGTTTCGCATGGTCAGTGGTCGCCGCTCTTCATCCCGCGGAAAGAAATGCCGATCGCCCAAGTTCATACCCCGAGTATGCTTCAGTACTAAATCTTCAGGGCATTGAATTTCCAATGTCTCTGGAGCAGATTGGGAAGTTTGAACGGCTGAACAACGTCTCCATCAATGTGTACAGCTTCGAGGAGAAGAAAGGGCCAACAGTCTTCCCACTGCGCCTCACCAGCCAAAAGAGGGATCGGCACGTCAACCTGCTCTACACGCCGAATAAAGAGCTCGGCAATGTAGGGCACTTTGTGCTAATCAAGGACTTGTCCAGGCTGGTGGGCATGCAGCTGAGCAAGCACAAGGCAAAGAAATTCATCTGTGATCGGTACGTATATAAACTTATGAAATGTTGAAATGTCTCGCGAAACAAATTAAATAAAAAAAATTTGGGTTTACAGATGCATGCACTACTTCGGATCTGCCGAGAAGTTGGAGCTTCATTCGCTGGACTGCAGTAAGATGAACGACTGCGCCATTCTGCTGCCCAGCGAAGGCAACAACTTGCTCAGTTTCGGCAACCACTGCAGGAAGGAGCGGCTCCCCTTCGTGGTGTACGCAGATCTCGAGTGCATCATCGAGAAAACGGAGGACAATCGCAGGGGTAATAATAAATTACACGCGTACCAGCACCATAAAGTGCACAGCATAGCATATTATATGCATTGTTCGTACGATACATCGCTATCGATCTATCGATGTCGCCGCGACGCGGATTGTGTTTCATGGTTCGTCGAAGAACTGAAAAATTTTGCAGACTTTGCCAAACCCGTCCTGACCAGTAATGTTCCCATGTTGGATTTAACTAGCGAACAGTGGACGACATTTCGCAATACAACAGATTGCCATATTTGCGAAGAGCCATTCGAGGCTAGCGATATACGAGTTCGCGATCATTACCATCTATCCGGACGGTTTAGAGGCCCGGCACATTCGGAGTGCAATTTAAATTATAAAAATGCTCATGCCGATCTACCGTTCTGCCCGCACGTGCCAAACCAACTGGCAGCAGACAGGACAAGTTACTCGCGACGGTATACGATAAGCAGCGTTACGTTATCCATTACCGCAACCTGCTGCAGTGCACGCGTCACGGTCTTCGTATTACAAAGATACACCGCGTGCTTCAATTCGCTCAATCCCCCTGGCCCCGCGATTACATCGAACTCAATACGCGGTTTAGACCAAGCGCGACAAATGATTTTGAAAAGAATTTATACAAATTGATGAACAACGCGGAATTCGGTAAAACTGTGGAAAATGTGCCAAATCATGTGGATGTAAAACTTTTAACACATTGGGAAGGGCGATATGGCGCGGAGGCAATGATCGCGAAACCGAATTTCCACAGCAGAAGTGTTTTTTCGGAAAATTTAATAGCTGTTGAATTGCGAAAACTCGAGGTGAAATTCAACAAACCGATATACGTGGGTATGTGCATTCTGGACATATCAAAAATTTGTTTGTATGAATTTCACCACGAGCACATGTCTCCCCTGCACGCTCAAAATTGCAAAATTCTATACACCGACACAGACAGTCTCATTTATCACATTAAATGCGAAGATATCTACGAGACCATGAAACACAATATCGATAGATTTGACACATCCGATTATCCCATCGAAAATCCATATAATATGTCGCGCTTAAATAAGAAGGTTCCGGGGCTGATGAAGGACAAAAATAACGGTGCGATAATGACCGAATTCGTAGGCCTTAGAGCGAAAATGTATGCACTCCGCGTAGACGGTAAAAAAGATACGAAAAAGGCGAAAGGCGTCAAGACCAACGTCATAGCCAGGACGATAACTTTCGGCGACTACGCGCAGTGTTTGCATAGGGAGATCGAAATGGTTCGCAGGCAATCATGCATGCGGTCGAAATTGCACAAAGTGTACACCATTTCGGAATCGAAAATCGCTCTAAGCCCACACGACGACAAGCGATATATCGTACCCGATTCGACCGACACTCTGCCCTGGGGACATTATTATGTGCCATTGTAAATTAGAAATTATTGTATTTATTATAAGCTCATTCTTATAAATGGTGGAATTATTGCATAAAAAATAAAATTCTTCGCGCATGTATAGAAATTATTATATTTATTAACGATTATAAATGGTGGAATTATGCATAAAAAATAAAATTCTTCGCGCATGTATAGAAATTATTATATTTATTAACGATTATAAATGGTGGAATTATGCATAAAAATAAAATTGTTCACATGTATATGTATCATTGTATTTATTGAACCGCGTATTATTATTATTATTATGTTACAATACATTATTTTTATTTATTCAAGAATTGTGCGATTTATCAAACCCCAACCACTTGACGTATACCTTATCCCCCTTCCTACGCAATACTTTTTCCACTAGATACACATCAGGATCGGTGACGCGTTGCAGCTCGTGTTCATAGAATCCTCCGGCAACAGGTTTTCCACAGGAATCGAGGAGCAGATACGTTGCGGGATTAGTTGCCTGTACTTTGGCTATCTCGAACACCTCCGTTGTCCAATTCGGCGTGTACCCTTTATCGAAGATGGTTTTAAATTTGCTCACACGCACAAACTCGCCCAACTTGAATCTCGCTGGAGCAGCGATCTTTATGTTGCTGTATACGGTAGTCAGCAGCTTATCGGCGATCGCTGGGGTAACATCGCAAGGACGCATTCTGATGGTTCTATGTTTTCGCGCGTTATACTCTGCAAGTAGACGCGATAGCGCATCGATCCATCTGTAGGTTCCATTGAGCGTAAACAGTTTCCACATATTGTTCTTCAAAGTTCGATTGAAACATTCTACGACGGAGGCCTTCATCACCGAATACGTCGAATAATGATTAATGTCATGCTTTGTCAAGAGTTTCTGCACATCGGCGTTGTAAAATTCTTTTCCTTGATCGGTTTGCAAATTTTTCGGATATCGATCTCTAAATATCTTTGCAAACGCTTTAGCCCCACCTCAGCGCCACTTTTAGTCTTGAGCGGTACCGCCCATGCATACTTACTCAGCACATCAATGACGGTGAGTATGTAGTGGTGACCTTGGTTGAATTGGGAGTATGGGCGCATTTCTACAACGTCAGCTTGCCACAGATCATCGTATCCGTGCACTATGATTCGCCTCCGCGGGAAATGTCTTCGAGCTGGAGCATGCAATTCCTCGACGAGTTGCCGCTTCTTGTGGCAATGGTTTTCTTTACTCTTGGATTTCGATGATGGTTGCATGTTTGATCGCAGAGGTGTCTTTGACACGAATGATGCGATAATTATCGTGTACGTTCATTATGTGCGCCCCATCGGTCCGGTGACAAGTTCAACCGTCTCGCATGATTCTCCTTCGCAGCGCTGCTGCGGGATAGAATTCGACGCCTGCGATATCTTTTGAACGCTGTTTTGCAACGCCAGCATCTCTCTCTGAAACACGATCAGCTTCCTCTCTAATTCTGCCTGCTGCTCTCTCAAAAGTTTAATGCTCTTTTCCACGTATAGTTTATTGACGGCATCGCTGTCCGCCACCGGCTGAGCTACGCGTCGTATCTTGCGTGATTTTGCATCAAAATCGGCACCGGCCACGCAAAGAGCGTTATCTCGCATATAATTTCGAAGAAAACCGTTCCATTTGTAATAATCCATTCTAGCTGCACTACTCTTCTCGAGCGATACTCCAAATTTGTTGATCGGCATCTCAATGCATACATTGCGCAAGGTTACGAGTGAATAATCCGATGACGCGCGTGGTTTCCTCTTTCTCTTACACAATGTGTTCCATTTCGGCCGGATTTTTCTTTCAGGCGTTAATGTTTCATTCCCTTCAACGCTTGTGCTCATCAGCGCCGATATTTCAGCTTCTACCGCTGCGGTATTTTCCACAATATGTTTTAAGGGTTCGACAATAGGTTTAAAGTATCTCTCCAACGCGATATCTTCCTCCATCTTGCCGGTCTTCAAAGCCTGATGTTTCTTGCGAATGGCTTCGCTGGTTCTTGCAATTTCCTTCGCTATTCTCTCGCGCTCCTTAATCTCCAGACTATCGATATCGATCATTGTTGCACCGCAGACGTTGCTTTCCCACCGACGTGTTGACAATGATTGACCATTTCACGGTACGGCAAACTCGTTAAATCCCTTTCTGTAACGTCCATTGGACATTGCGCTATCCTTGTCTATCACCGCGAAACCATACTCCAGCTGCCAACAATTACGACACCAAGCGCAGAAATCCTCGTAAGACATATCAGTGTTTACATGATCGTTGTACACGTGTTTCAAGTTGTTGCCATCCTGCTTAAATAGAATCAGCAGATTCGCATTGTCGCGTACAAGATGTTTGGGAATCTTTGCATATGTCTGACAGAGATAGAAGCAGTCAACGTTCGAGTGGCGCCCCATTGCAAAGTATTCCCTTATCGTATCTTGCTTGTCACACGCCACGTCATCAAAGATAAAAATGGAATTCGGAAGCGATTCGCTCGGTGGGATGACGTCACTGCTATTCGAAAATGTGAAGTAGCCAATTTCATCTATAGGAGTCAATAAATTCTCCAAATACTGATATTTCAGATGTTGCAACGATTTGGAATACACGTACACGTTCTCGAAGCGGACGCCGTGAGGACTTTCCAACAAGCTCACCAGCACGTTGGTCTTTCCACAATTTGATGGACCGCAAATGAGGCAGTGTATGGTGTTTGGCAGCATGCTACCATGTCTGCGCCTTGTTTTCGAGGACATCATTTGGGATTTATCGTCAAAATTTGTCACGTTTATCGTCGCAGGTTGCCGCACGAATCGCATCCTCGCTGCGAACCGCGAAAATGATTTTTGATACATCGAAGCGGCGACGCGCCCTATTTATAGGTCGGCGCCGAAGCAAAACATCTCAGTATTCGAAATGCTTCTCGTTCTGTCGGATAATTGCGATATTCGAGACATAACCTCTGAGCAGTTGAAATATATACCAAAGATTATTCTACTGCGCGAGTTTGGTAGACACATTGATCATTTGTGGGACAGACTCCCCGAGCATATAAAAGCCGATTCCGAGGTTCGCCGGTGTCTGGAACATTATAATCGCCCTTGGCAGCGAACGCATATCGACGGTCCAGCACCACTGATTAAAAACTGTTGCGAATGTCGCCGACAAGAGTAAGGAACGGTTGTGGTTTGTTAAATCGGGCGATAAACGCGCTACCTGTCGAATTACATATCCCGGGATATCAGTTTTGCTGTCCAGGAACTTGTCTGGCAAAACGATTGGCTAGAGGCGATCAAGGTATCAATCCGTTGGACGCAGCGTGTCGCGAACACGATATAGCGTATTCGCGTAGCAACGACCTCAGCGAAAGGCACGCGGCAGATAACGTACTCGCTGACAAAGCGCGAAAACGCATCGTTGCGCGAGACTCGACTCTGGGCGAAAGAGGCGCTGCTACAGCTGTTTGGGCAGCTATGAAGGCCAAGACGAAAATCGGAATGGGGATGAAAACAAAAACTCGCAAAAGGACTGCAAAGAGAGCACCGCAAAAGCGGATTCTTCCGGTGGCAAAACGGGGTGGTATATTACCACTTCTTCCGCTGCTAGATGTCCTCGGATCACTAGCCGGTGGAGCTGCGAGGATCGCCGAGGCCGTAAACGATAATAAGGCGGCGCAACATCAGCTGCAGGAAATGCAACGTCATAATCGCTCCATGGAAGGTCGCGGACTTTATCTCGCGCCATACATGCACGGACAGGGAATATCGAAACGAAAAAAAAACGTCGAAAAGAAAATAAAAATGCCTGTGGGCGTAACTACCGATGTGCAATTGGTGGAGTTGGCAAAACGTATGCGTATTCCATTTTTAGGGGTGTTTTTATGCGCAATGCGCTACCTGCCGGAGGAGTACGTCGGAACGATAGTGGCATCGTAAATTTGGACAACGTCGAGGGGCCGGGGACTCATTGGGTGGCGTATGCGAAGAGAGGGTGTCGAGCTGTATATTTCGACAGCTTTGGAAATCTTCGACCGCCTAAGGAATTGGTGCAATATCTGGATACAGATGCTGTGAAGATTGAATACAATAGAACGTCTTATCAGCAGTACAATCAGAGCAACTGTGGACAACTGTGTCTACACTTTCTACAGACGATTGGCACCAAATTTAAGGATTGACTTCCCGCCGCTCTGATTCAGTACTAGTCGAGCAGTACAGCTCGGAATATGTCGTTAACATTCACTCTAACCGGCAAGAGTAGCACCCTCGCGGTAAGCTACTTTCCACCCATAGATTTGAGCAACGATGATTACGAGCTTGGTCTAACAACCTTTGAAACTTATCATACAATACCGAACATTGACTCGAGTAACGATAAATTCTACTTCGCCGTAAACTATGACATCAACAACAATAACAACACCGTCGACATCACTCGCGAATACATTGCGATTCCCCACGGGCCCTAAGAACTAGATGCTATTGCCAAGTATTTGAAGCAGCGATTACTCGAGCGGTATCCTCAAAATCTCGGTGGCAATGATGACGACAATGGTGGTGGTGACAACGATGCGTATCCAATAGTGTTGCGTTCCAACAACAACACCATGAAAAGCGAGCTATACTGCTCGTTTGCCGTAGACTTTACAAAGTCCAATAACATTGGATCGCTACTGGGATTCTCGACGAATCGAGTATTAAAACCTAGACGGTGGCACGAATCGGACGATCCAATTAATATCATGAACGTAAACATTATTCGCGTAGAATGTAGCGTGACCGCTGGTGCGTACAACAATGGGAAGCACGTACATACGATACATGAATTTTCTCCGAGGGTCCCACCAGAATATAAGATATCGGAAACGCCCGCACAGATCATTTACCTTCCGATCACCGCACAGGTCATTACGGATCTAACGATACGCGTTGTGGATCAAGACGGACGGTTGCTCGATTTTCGAGGTGAAGAGATTACCATCAGACTACACGTACGAGGACGACGACGATAATACGCGTGGTGCGAACGAAAGAGATGCTTGTGTTGAACGACACCAGAAACCCGTTTCATCCAAACGAAATTGTTTGCAACAACAACAACAACTGCAACAGCTCTGATCGCGCTAAAACGAAGAGGCTCAGTGCTGCGAACATTGCATTTTTGAAATCACTGGGATTCATTGTGCGCATTTAAGTTGAAAAAATGGTTGACATTCTAAGCATTGGAGGGAAGCCGACGTTTGATAATCGCATCGTTAAGCTCCAGACTCACACATACAACCCGTACGTCAACACGACGTTTGGATACAGCGATGAGATAAGAATATCTATACAGCATCAGGATTTATACACATTGCCGTGTGAATGTTTTCTCTACGTGGAGGGGAAATTGACTATAAATAAGCCAAATGATGCATTAACGGTGACGTTGGGAAATAATTGTGTGGCGTTCTTATTTGATGAGATTCGATACGAGCTGAATGGCGTGGAGATTAACCGCAACAGAAACGTTGGAATAACTAGCACGCTTAAAAACTATGTATCGCTGATATCTGGCGAAGACAAAAATTTGGAGAATGCAGGATGGGGCTTGAGACGACGTAATGGGCCAATATTGAAAAATCATTTCAATTTTTGCATCCCGCTCAAATATTGGCTAGGATTTTGCGAGGGCTACAAACGCGTGATTATTAATGCGCGTCACGAATTGATTTTAATACGATCGTGCAACGACAACAATTCTCTAATGGGATCGCCAATGTTGGAACTAGAAATTGAATTACATAAAGTGCAATGGCGGATGCCTCATGTGACGCTGAACGACGTTAATAAGCTATCCTTGCTACATACTTTGGAAGTGGGCAAAACCTAAGCATGTGTTTTCAATCGTGGGATCTGTACGAGTATCCTCTCTTGCAGAGCACGACCAATCATTCGTGGGCCGTGAAGGCATCTGCGCAGCTGGAGAAACCGCGATGCATTATCTTTGGCCTACAGACTAATCGAAAGAATGTGATGAGCGAAGATGTTACTGTGCTCGACAACTGCAAAATGATTAATCTAAAACTTTTTTTCAACTCGGAATTTTACCCGTACGATGCACAGTGTCTCGGCACGTGTTCAAAAAGCAAAAATTTGAGTTTTGAAATTTTGTATTTCATTTCATGCAATTGATAATAAACAGTCCTCCGATATAAGATTATCATAACTTTTTAACATAAATAACGGATTTAAGGTTAGTAATTACATTCAAAGTCGAATAACCAAACGCAAGCTGCCACAGACTGCGCGTAGGAAATATTTACCCACTGCATTTTTGTTGCATTTATAAGTTCTTTTCTTTCTTTTTTCTTGAAAATAAGCAAAATATATCCTTTTTTTGTTTTATTAATTAAAAATTTTTGCATTTAAAGATGTGGATACGTACAAGTGGCTCCAATTATTACTTTTTTTGTTGCATCTTCTAAATTCTGGAGAGAATAAAAAAAAACGAAACATATCGGTTCTTTCATCTTTTTACTACAATTAGTTCTTTTTATGCCCTTTAATTTGGTATAAATTTTATCTGCCCCCGAGTGCTCCCACGTAAGAAAAAATATATAAAATAAAACGAAAAAACTAGACAAATTTGTGCTCGAATATTTATTTTTAAAAGATACGGAGCTTTAAATTCCTTCAGATTCAACTGATAGTGATGAAGATGTATAATACGAATGAATAATTTAAAATGTATTATCAATACGAATTATTTACAAAATTAATTTTATTTTTTTACAATTGTTTCATATGTTTGTTATTAATGTGTGTTTGAATGTATTTAAAAAATATATATTTTATTTGTTTTACTTTTATTATGTTCAAAAATATATTTTAATGAATTATTTTATATTAAAAATGAATTTTTTTGTGTATAAATGTAATTAACATAACAATTACATGTAAATAACTGTATCTTAATGGAAAATTGATTTTTGATTTTTTTCCCTATATACTCGTTACACTCGATGACTTGAACTTGGACTTTGACAAGAATAGGCACGCCATCTTGTTTCATATGTATACGCAATTCCGTAAATCGTATTATGGATATAGTTGCAACGAGGCATTATTCACCGTGACCGAATTTTTACAATTTGACCCCCTCGTCGTGATTGTTTGCTCGCGACAAAATGAGTCGATCAAGAATGGTTCCGTGGACGTGCGCATAGAATTCGAATGTAGAGAGAATGTGCCTGCAAATACTACAGCCTACTGTCTGCTTCTGTACGATCGGTCGGTTGAATAAAATCCACTGACAAACATGGTGCGAAAAATCATTTAAATTGCCGCGCTACTTGCCCGCCCTCTCCTGTGCCAAAATTTCATCGTGAAAATCGAAATGCTTTACGAGAAAGATCGCATTCTCCCGTCTGTCTTGGAAGCGAGCGGACCTCTAAATTGTACCGATAATGGCCATACCGACATTTGTTGACCTGCAAGGGTTCATCGTTAATGGAAGATTTGTCGTCAAGGAAGTGGCTGTCCTACGAAACGGAACAATTCTCTCACACTATATTTTTGGGAGTTTAATGCCCCAATATCTTCTGACGAAATCTGACAAATCAAGCATCCGGTGGCTGGCGGCAAAACATCATGGATTACGGTGGGAAGATGGAGACGTTTCATACAGTATGGCTAAACAGCTAATTACAAAAGCTGTTGCTGATGCGATCGATGAAGAAGATGACACATCCCATATCGTATACGTTAAAGGGCTGCAGAAACGCGACTGGCTTGCGGATTTCCTCGATGAAAATACGAGAGCGGACGCGATCATCGAGACACTGGACATTGACTACGAGGATATCATATCTCTAAATAAGCTAAATGTATTTAATACTCTGCGATGTGGCAGACACGCAAAGCACTGTGCCTTGCAAAATGTATTTAAAATATTCAACTGGTGGTCTAAACACCAGAGAGATATGAATAAATAAATAAATGTAATCAATTTTTAATGCATAAATGTTTTTTTCTCCACCCATCCCCAACCTCCTGCATGTGATGTACGCTAGATTAAAATGATGATGGTTGTAATTATTATGTAGAAGTGGTTCGATGCGCGATCAAAGTGGTACCATACGCATTCAGAGTGGTACCATACACGATCAAAGTGGTACCATACACGTCCAGAGTGGTACGATAGACGTTGAAAATTGTACCATACACGTTCGATTGACGTTGAAAGTGGTACGATAGACGTACGATCCACGTTCAGAGTGGTTCGATTGACGTTCGGTACACGTTGAAGGTGGTTCGATTGACGTTCGATACACGTCCAGAGTGGTACGATAGACGTTCGATACACGTTGAAAGTGGTACGATAGACGTTCGATTCATGTTCAAAGTGGTTCGATTGACGTTCGATACATGATCAAAGTGGTTCAATACACGTTCGATACACGTTCGATATGCGATCAAAGTGGTACGTTAGACGTTGAAAGTGGTTCGAATGATGTGTCCAAAGAAGAAGGGGAAGCAGTTCAGCCAAATGACGAGTGTGAAGAAGAAAATGATTGGTTGACGAAAAATGAAGTTGGAGAACAACGGCATCTTACTTTTGCAAAGCTACGCACTTCTCGATTTCAAGATACGAGTTTACGTGCGAGAGCTTGGAGATGCAGCGAGACCAGTTGTCTTCAAAGCTTTGAAGACATCAGTCTAATTTTTTCATTTTTTGTGTCATTTGTGCGACAGTTTTTTGAAGTGACATGGGAGTGACCAGGATAACCCCAGAATCCGACCTTGAGCCGTGTCGAGATAACCCAGAAGTATGTACTTTAAAATATTTATCGTGTTTAATCGTCGAAATCGAGTTCGATCATGCGATCGTGCCAATATTATATCGAGGTTTCTATTTTCTAGAACTCGCCACCTGAATCGCCGTCGCCGTCGCCTTCGCCGTCGCCTTCGCCCTCGCCTTCGCCGCCGCCTTCTCCGCCGCCTTCGCCGCCGCCTTCGCCGCCGCCGCAGCTGTCGCCGCCGCCACCACAGGTATGCAATACTTTGTATTGCTTTTGTACATTCGATGTTTATTATGTTTATTCACATGTTAGTGTTATATCGACGTTTGTGTCTTTGTTCTAGAACTTACCTATTATTTTGGAGGTGTGGCTGGCAAGCCCGTCGCAGGGGCCCCCCGTAATTGGGCCAAGGATGGCCGCGCGGCTACGGCACCCGTGGGTACCACATCGGCAGATGGGGCCCCTGCGGCGACCGCGTGCCCCAACGCCTCAACAGTCGCCGCCATCACCGCCCGAATAATTTTTTCATTTCATTTTATTATTATTTTTTCTATTTTTTTTATTATTTTTTCTATTTTTTCTATTCTTATTATTATTTTTATTATTATGTTCATATTTTTATTATTATTTTTATTATTATGTTCATATTTTTATTATTATTTTTATTATTATGTTCATATTTTTCTTTTCTTTTCCTTTCTTTTCTTTTCTTTTTTCTTTTCTTTTCTTTTCTTTTCTCTTCTTTTCTTTTTTCTTTTCTTTTCTTTTCTTTTCTTTTCTTTTCTTTTCTTTTCTTTTCTTTTCTTTTCTTTTCTTTTCTTTTTCTTTTCTTTTCTTTTCTTTTCTTTTCTTTTCTTTTCTTTTCTTTTCTTTTCTTTTCTTTTCTTTTTCTTTTCTTTTCTTTTCCTTTCTTTTCTTTTCTTTTTTCTTTTCTTTTCTTTTCTTTTCTCTTCTTTTCTTTTTTCTTTTCTTTTCTTTTCTTTTCTTTTCTTTTCTTTTCTTTTCTTTTCTTTTCTTTTCTTTTCTTTTCTTTTCTTTTCTTTTCTTTTCTTTTCTTTTCTTTTCTTTTCTTTTCTTTTCTTTTCTTTTCTTTTCTTTTCTTTTCTTTTCTTTTCTTTTCTTTTCTTTTCTTTTCTTTCTTTTTCTTTTCTTTTCTTTTCTTTTCTTTTTCTTTTCTTTTCTTTTCTTTTCTTTTCTTTTCTTTTCTTTTCTTTTCTTTTTCTTTTCTTTTCTTTTCTTTTCTTTTCTTTTCTTTTCTTTTCCTTTCTTTTCTTTTCTTTTTCTTTTTCTTTTTCTTTTTCTTTTTCTTTTTCTTTTTCTTTTTCTTTTTCTTTTTCTTTTATTATTATTCTTTATTATTATTCTTTTTTCATAAAAGTATGTAACAATATATATTTCTTAAACGTATATTATGTCTCTATTTTATTTACCCTCCTTCTCTCCTGCTCTCCGCATACTTTTAAGATTCGACGTTTGAAAAAATATTATATTTCGTTCATGCGTTCTTCGCGCCGTTCTTCACGCCGCCAAATGGTAGGTATCATCTCGCGCAGTAGTCCCAGGGGAGTCAAATTACACGCGTAATCGCGCGATACGCTGCGACGCTAAGATTGAAAAAACATTTTGAAGTACTGTTAGCTTTAGAATGCATGCGATTGTACCACTGTCTCTTTCCCTCTCCGAATTTAGCTTTACAACTATGTAGTGCCGTCTCTCTCTCTTTTTCCCCGAATATGTGATTTGTAAAACGTCGATCTTTCCCGACATCGCTCAATACAATTTCTGATAAATTATTATTATTATTATTTCTCTGCGCTTGTGAAAAAATTTTTGCTGCCAGGCGGTTCGCTAAATCGGTGTAGGTCAGGGGTGAAAAATTTTCGGGGGTGGGCCAAGGTCGTTCCCTCCCCCGGTTAGGTATGAAAAAATTTCGGCTGTGGGTCATTCCCTCCTCTGAAAAATTTCTGATGGTGGGCCAGGTCTGAAGAGGTCTCCGCGGCCGCTCGGCCTGGACTGATCCCCTCCACGATTATGGCTTCCCCCACTCCGCGGCTCGTGCGCGCGCAGCCAGTCTTCCACTCCCCGCTGTCCCTGCGCCTAAAGTTCCCCCCACCGCGCTCCCCCGCGCGCCCTCACTTCCACCCGCCTCCGCGCTCCCCTCAGAGCACAAGAGTTAGAATCCCCCTTGCTATACTACTGCAGATGATTACCTAACAAAGTCCAATAAGTGTGAAAAACTGTAAACGCATACGCAAATTTTCTTATATCAATAAAATGTTTTTTATATCAATAATATACGACCGACTGCAACTTTATAATGCTTGGAACAGTCGTAACTGTCGTAACACACAATGTTGCGTTACGGCGATGCGATCCTAAACGTCAAGAGATAACTGCGTAAAAGGTTATCATGGAACACCCTGTATATGGCACGAGGCGGTTGGAATAAGTTGATGGAACTAAGAAGGGAACATATTCAAGTGACAATCGCTGATTTTGATGCGACTTTGGTAGAAAGTAGTTCTCACAAAAATATTTGATACGTATTCTTTTTTATCGCCTGGCATTCGTGTTGAAGGGGTGGAAACAGCCTTCAGAGTTGAGGGTGAGAAATCTTGTCGAACATTTTGGAAACTACTAGAGCTAGGAGAACGGTGTAAATGGCAAAATTGTGTATTTTCTGACAAGGAATGCAGCTGTGCAAACAGATTCCACAAAATTCTGTTTATTTAAATAATATATTAAAAAACAGAATTTTTGGAATCTGTTTGCACAGCTGCATTCCTTATTAGAAAATACACCATTTCTCCTAGCTCTAGTAGATTTCAAGATATTCGACCAAACATGTCTCTCAACCTCAACTGAGGGCTGTTTTCAGCCCTTTAATATTAGACGTGCGTTTAATATAAGACGATAAAAAAATACATTGTGACGTCCCACTATTTTTCGCGCGCGGTTAATTATAACATCTCCATCGTAAACCTCAACATAACTCCATCAAAATCCATCAAACTCAAAATCTTACCCCTCTCCCCAAAACCACGGATCACCTTGGCGATGTACCTTAGAGGTCCCCATCTCAAGATGGTCATCTACGACCCCAAATCCCCTCTTCGCCTTACGTGGCATGACCACTTCCCTCCTATATGAGTTAACCAGGCCCCTCGTCCTTAAAAACCCCTCTTAAATCGAGACCACTTCTCACACCCTCTCCATGATCAAAGAAGCTGTACGCGAAAGGAGCATCCTAACGCCATCTCCTAACGATTACTAATATCGATATTTCGGGTAGTGGGACGCTTACTCATGTGGAGCGGCTATCGCGATCTTCCGCGACTTGCGGTCGATGGAAGGGGGAGAATCCTCGTTCCAGGAAATCTCCGCTGATTTCCTGGATCTGGCACTCTCTAAGTGGCACGGCTACGGAAAACCCGCACTTTGAATTCGCTTACGCGCATCTTCTGCTCGCGCTTCGCCTTCGAACTTACTCACCTGCAGAGTAACGTGCGTTCACCCAAGTTACCCACCTGCTTGGTAACTTGGTAGTTCATTGGGGTTCATTGTTCATTTAAAACATTTTTAGTGTAAATACTGTATATATTTCTGTGACCGTTGTACATAAATTCAAAATCGTAACTGTAGTTGTTCGTCAGAGGCTAAAATATATCTATCCTTGTGCTCCGTCTAAGTCTAGCAGCTTCTCAGTGCTTACTCAGTATTAATCGCTTCCTTGCACCGCTTCCAAACACTTTACTAACAAAGCCAATACCCCATTTATCCCTTTTAAATCGAACCTGCTAACCTCCATCAAATGGGCTGAATGTTCCCCCTTCAAAAACCTATGCATAAAAACCCCGGAAGTCTTATTGCGACGAAATTTGGCGTACGTGACTAAAAGCAGTCTAATAATAGCCCAAATCCTGTAAAAACCCCGGAAGACCTACTACGACTTATTTTGCTAAATATGTCAAGGTCCTTACCGCGCGTACCCCCCGCAACGATCCTGTGAAGTATAAATACCAGGACCTCAGAGGCCTAAGATTCATTATTCATTGTTCTTCGACCAGTCCGAAGTATTCAGTATTTCATTGTTCGTCAAAGAGTACAACTTATATTGTTCTTTCAATAGTCAAACCGTGTAATTAAAACCTTAGTTAAGTAACTTCAGTGCGTCCAAATCAACCCGGCAGCTCTTGTAAGTGCCGATCATTAATCATAATACTCAAAATATCATCTTCATAACAATATTTCATATTACTATTGTGCCATACTTCTCTATTCCACACTTATCGCTAATGCTTATCGAGTTATATTATTATTTTGCTTAGTATTTATCGCTTTATATTATTTTGCCAATTCATCGCATTATATTGTGTTCATAGCTAATAATCATCGCTTTATATTATTATTACTAACACTTATTGCACATCTAACGTACCTCATGTTCTTATTACTACTGCCTATCGTTATATACGTGTTATGTGCCAAGGCTAAACGTCTAAACGCCTCTTTATAATAATCACGAAGTGCATTAAAATAAACAACACTCTTACCTCCAAATACCGCTTCGAATTATTGTAACGATCCTCCGGCCGCGAAGCATCGGAAACATAACAAGCTGGTGCAACAGCTGATTTCGGTTCGCGAACGCCGGGAGTTCTTATAGTGTTTACGAAACTTACTTTCGTATGGGTCTTGCACGAGCCGCACGGCTAGACATATTTCGCGGAATCATTACTAATGACTTCTTATACCACTGCAGCAGTTAATCCAATTAGTCGAACCAAAACAAAGTGCTAACGGGTGTCCCCAAACAAAGTGATTACCAACCACACCTTCCATAGTCGTTCGGTGCTACGAATCTGGCATTCGCGCCTGAACTTCCCGTCACCCCTCAGGGCCACGAATCTAGCTTTCGTGCCTAAATCCCGACTCTCCGCAGGGCCACGAATCTGGCATTCGCGCCCGCGTTCCCTCCAATACTATTCTGTCTATGCCATCGTCCAGAAAACCTCAACCGGGACGTGACAACATGTCAAATATTTTTGTAAGAACTACTTTCTACTAAAGTCGCATCAAAATCGGCGATTGTCACGTCGATATGGAAAGAGGGCGGTGATCTGAAAAGGTTTGAGAAACACTGATGTAAACCTTTTGAAATATTATACGGATGCTTCATCATCATTATAGTTAGCTTCATCAGGGTTCTATTAATGCATTGATAATTATGACGCGTATTAGCAATAATGGAACCCTAGCAGTGAAAGTCTCAAACAGCTTCATCGCTAATTTATTCTAATCAGAAGAATATGTTGCTTAATAATGATTATTTTAAATAATACTAAACATTATATTTTAAATCGCACTGTTCGGTGACTCGCTATTGTGTATATAAGAGTAACAAATTCTGAATGAAGTTATGTCATTTTTACAGCTACGATTAACTCAACATTAATATACATTGCTTCAAATAAATAACACTTTACTTTTACAACTAATGGCACCATTCGAATATTTTAGGTTCTCGTACTCTGAATGGAAATCGTAATGATATCTATGATGATTTGGACTTCCTATATGACCGTGGAGTTGAAGATAATTTTGAAGATGAATTTGTTCTCGGCCAGCGACGTTACAAGGACCGTGCAGCTGCTGCTTTTGCCGAAGATTTAGCTGAATTGAGGCGCAAAAGGAGGGACATGCAGGTTACACGTAAACTTGAAAATCCATTTCATTTAATTGTTACATAATGGTTTTTATAAAACGCGAATAGAGAATCAAGTCTGACATATTTCAAATGTGCTATATAGAGTAAGTGCACCTAATTTTGCCTACCCAAATTAAAATCGTTCTCAAATAAAAGATAATTGATATTGTTATTTTTAATTACTCTTAGATAAAAAATAATTATTTGTGTTTCATGTACGACAGATTAAAACTATTGAAATCTAAAGATTTTCAATAGCGACTGAAAAAAAGCGAGACAAGCAAAAATCAGGATTTTGAAAAAGTCCACTTAATATCGCCTATCTGAGGAATATTGATTAATTCATGTATTTATGAGCTTTTAAAGTTGTATTTATATGTGTACTTATTATTTTTAATCATACGAATATTATGGAGGCGTTTGGCAAACTTTCTTTACTGGGATTATGTTTAAAAAAATGTTTGTATTATAAAAATAAACAACTACAATTTCAAAGTATTTATATTATTACATATTATTTTTTGAGACGATCACGTTTACATGCTGGGCAAACGAAGTGTAGCTTTATAGCTCCGCTTTCGTGTCTCCATCTGTAGGAAATACCACACTGAAACCACTGGTAGGCGATATTGAAGGCACGCTATTCAAGACACAAAAAAACCGTTCCCGTTAAAAAAAATGTTGGAAGAATTTAATGTGACAAATTTAATAATTCCTTAAGCATATCATTAATTAATTACATACTCTCAGTAAACATTCATGCATTCGTAGATTTTTTTAAACTTACTTTCTTCCAATGTGATGTAAAATTGTTATGGTACAATACATTTTTATACTATCAAGTCTCACTAAAATACTTCTTCTATGCTAGACGTTGCTCAAGTGGTGTTGCAACCATGTATGTCTTCCTACACGTGCTTGGGTACTAATTCAGTTCATTACCAATATATGTTAGCACTTATTCAAGGACCCACTACGAGTGTAGGGCTGGGACTATTCGAATAATTTAATATTCGAATATTTTTTACAAGTATTTGAATGCTACGAATAAACTTTGAATATTTGAGTATTCGAATGTTATTATTCGAATAGTATTTGGATACTTGGATATTCGAAATATATTCGCCAAATAATTGAGCAACTGAAGTATTCGAATATTCGAATACCGAAAAATTCGACAAATAGTCCCAGCCTTATACGAATGACGGTATTACCTGCACTTACCCTATTTCAAATGTGCCATATAGTTAGAGAAAGTAATACATGATCGGATAACTGGTATAAATATAATCAATCGAAGTTTGCATTTGCATTATCTGCTTGTTAAAACTATTTTTCAGGACCGTATTTTTGACGTGATTGACTTGAATGCTGAAATTGAAAAAGCTAAGACAACTCTGGAGGCAGCAGGTGTAGCTTTTCAACGTCACGCAACAAAATTCGATAATACCGGTCAATACGACGATGAATCATTAAAAAATGTAGCTCATATGGATACCGTTTCGGAAAAACCACGACCCCGAGCAATAAAATGGATAAAAGTCCCTGATGTGGATATAGGATCATGTGTGCCACAACCCACAAAACCAAAACAAGGCAGAAATAACTCAGTAGTGGAAGCGGCTGAAATTGTAGATCCCTTAAACACGCTCGCTTTATTACCGTTAAAAAGGAAGTTCTTAAAAAGGAAGAAAAGTGTATCATTTTAAAAATCTCGAACAAATAATTTAAATTATTCTACTATAATAATATCAAATTTTATCATCATTGATTAATATTGTCATTTGAATGAAACATATTTGGAAGAAACAATTGTATGATTATGTTGTAATTTAAAAATAGAATTAAGCATTATATCTGTTACTACATTGGGGACATTTTCTTGAATATCAATGTCTTATATTTGAGTATATTATATCATTATACTGTTATTATCACACAATGTACCGTATTCTACATTTATTGTTTGAAATACAGATGTATGTACATAATGCATATAGTGATATATTTTTTTATCATCTTATCTTTCTCACTATCACGAAATGTACAATAGGGTGGACCTTATTTTTCGACCTTCAAATTTTTTTCCGGACACCCCCCAGTATGGTGCCACTGGGTGAGAAAATAATTCGTGTAAAATTTGAAATCGATCGGACAACGGGAAGACGCGCCTCATCGCAGTTGAAGTTTTTTTATTTTTGGAATTCGTTTTTCTCCATTGTAGTATATCGGTCATATACATTTTTATATATCGTTGAATTTGTCTTTTTACGCTCTTTAACAATATAGAATCAAAGTATAAGGTCACTTAAAAAAAAACATCATGACCTTGAAATCTCAAAAATTGACCTTCAGAAAAAACTTTTTTCTTTGGCATTATTTTTATCTTGCCAAACAGTACAACTTTTGTCTAAGAAATTTTTTCATATCTTTATAAATAACAGATTTCAAAAATTTAATGGGGTAACTGATACTTTCATCAAGATTACATTGTTTCTAATTATTAATATTATTTTTAGTTTATACGCGTGGAGTAGATTGTGTAAATGGTCGTGAAAAATTTGAAAATGCAGTTGTATTTGCATCAGGTAGGTAGTTGGAACCTCTAAGAATCAGTTAGTTTTCGACTTGCTCTGAACAGAAGATCCAGAACCGAAGGTTTAGGAGGGGTCAGGCCTTTGGAATAAAAAACTGAATTTCATAGTGTAAGGAATATGGGATTTCGACTGTCTTTCGATGTGTTTCCAAGCGGTCATTTAGCCGTCGTCGTGGAGGGTCTTGGAAAAGAGAAAGCGTGAGCGGCACTTGGGGGTGTCATAAACCCTTTGGGGGACTGCGACAGGGCCCAAACAAGGGAGGCTCGAGGTGACTGCGTTGCCGAAGGGCATTCTTGAATGTATCATTGTCGACGACGCATCGTTGCTTTTTCGTGAAATACAGTATTACAAAACGATATATTCGCTTTTCATTGTGTTATACTTTTTAAATCTCTTATAATAGTGCCTATTTCCCGAGCGTTCAGTGAAGTAAATTCGAAAATTCGTATCAAAAATGCAAACCAGAAGCGAAAAATTATTTCTATTAGATCATGACGAAATTCAAATAATTGGTGCCAAGTTGCCATCTAATGTGCAAGTGTTACGAGTTTTGTTTTATAACATACGTAAGGTGCGACTAAATCTTCATACGAGTGCTTCTTTAGTTGTAAAGGAAATTGAGGTCATTTGGGAAAAAGCACGGATCCCTATAAAAAAGACACAGCATAGCATTACAAAATTAGAATCGCTATATGATTGGAGGGCGTTACAACGAAATTCTACACGCCGAAGTGAACATCAAGATAAACGAGAGCAAGATTTTCTCGATAAAATGGATGACCTCTTCGATATTGCACACGCTGATGCATTACAATTAATACAAATCGAAGAAGATAAATTATTTTTGGAAAATCAAAGAAGGAAGGGACGACCTGGGTCAATGATTGGAACGGATCGCGTGGTATTCGAGCAAGAAAAGAAACAAGTAATACGAAAAGACCAACAAAAATCCAGACAAATGCAACATGAAATAAGTGTTGCTGAAGGTACATATTTCTTATATATTTAATTTTTATACATCCAAATATTGTGAATTATATTATTTTTATATTACTTTTACTATTTCTATTAACATTTTGATTTTTTCTAAACAAGTCAGAACAATAGAATTTCACTCATCATCATCATCATCATCCTCCATTGAATATCAAAGTCAGTTCCCTGGCAATGAAAATATTGGAATTGAAGATCCGGTTGATTTACCTGGTCCGAGTAACTCCAAAAGAAGGCGTGCTCAAAAACAATTTATAACGCCAAATCTAGTTGCGATGCTCGACAGATGCAAAGTGAGTGATCGCGATAGTATTGGCATCATCACAACAATTGCACTAGCTCTCGGACATAATATAGACGATCTAATAATAAATCGAACATCTATTCGCCGCCAGAGAACTAAATATCGTGCAGAACTTGCAAATAAATTACGCGAGAAATTTAATGATTGCGAGCTCAATGCAATTACAGTCCATTGGGATGGAAAGCTTTTACCAATTTTAAAGAGGACAGAAAAGATCGAAAGACTACCAGTGTTAATCAGTTCCATTGGTGTGGAAAAATTACTAGGAATTCCAACGATTTCGTCTAGCAGTGGAAACGATCAAGCTTCTGCGGTGTATAATTTATTAGAAGAATGGGGATTATCCAACAAAGTACAAGCACTTTCTTGTGATACTACCGCCTCAAATACTGGACGCTACCAAGGAGCCTGCGTTCTTCTTGAACAAAAATTGGAAAGAGAAATTCTATATTTGCCCTGCAGACACCATATATACGAAATCATTTTACAAGGAGTCTTTAAAGAAAAAATGTACCAGTCTACCGGTCCAAATGTTCCACTGTTCAAAAATTTTCAAAATGCTTGGCCAACAATCATCAAAATAAATTTTGTATCCGGAATTGAAACCCAATATGTCCGTCAATCAATTACAGATACAGTTATTGAAGAAACAATCAAATTTTCAATAGACGTTTTACAAAGAGAACAACAACCTAGAGAAGATTACAAAGAATTTTTACAATTAATAATTACTTTCCTCGGTGGGACTCCACCAAAAAATATAAGTTTTCGAGCCCCAGGAGCTTTCCACCACGCTCGATGGATGGCAAAAGCTTTATATTGCTTGAAAATATATTTATTTAAACACCATATTTTCAATAACTGTGGACGAAGAAACTGGAATTCGTGATATATGTATCTTTCTCGTCACTTGTTATATAAAACCGTGGATTCGAGCTACAATGACAGCGGAAGCTCCACGACAAGACTTAGAGTTTTTGCAAAAACTCTATGCGTACCGCACAATCGATGAAAAAATAAGTCTTATAGTTGTAAAAAAAATGTGCAACCATTTATGGTATTTATCAACAGAAACGGCAGCGTTAGCATTTTTTGATAAAGCTGTGGGAAAGAACACAAAATTACGAATGGTGGAAGCGCTTAATACTGAAGTCGACGAATCGTGCAAAAAATATACAATTAATCCAAATGATGTGAGAAACTATATTGAAATAGGAATTGACCATTTTATTTCTAAAGGTTCAAAAAAAATTTTCGAACGATTCTCAATTCCCATTGAATTTTTAATAAAGGATCCTACTGTATGGGAAAATGAGAACGATTTTCTATACGGATTGAACATCGTTCAAGGCTTAAAAGTTGTCAATTATATTGGGAATTGTTTAAAGAGAAAAATTAAAGTATCTTCATTTGCGAATATATAAAAAAAAATTTCAGACAAAAGTTGTACTGTTTGGCAGAATAAAAATAATTCCAAAGAAAAATATTTTTTCTGAAGGTCAATTTTTGAGATTTCAAGGTCATGATGTTTTTTTTGTAAGTGACCTTATACTTTGATTCTATATTGTTACAGAGCGTAAAAAGACAAATTCAACGATATATAAAAATGTATATGAACGATATACAACAATGGAGAAAAACGAGTTCCAAAAATAAAAAAACTTCAACTGCGATGAGGCGCGTCTTCCCGTTGTCCGATCGATTTCAAATTTTACACGAATTATTTTCTCACCCAGTGGCACCATACTGGGGGGTGTCCCCGCCAAAAATTTGAAATTTATTTTTCGACAAGAGTAACTAAGGTCCACCCTAATGTACAACCATGCGGTGACTAACTTTTCAATATAGGTACGTATTTAATACATCAGTTTACATTTTACATGAAACTAAATAATTGCAAACAGGATTATTGCAACCTGCTTTTACTACTCTAGTAAATGGTGATTGTTTTCTGTTGACGTATGTGTAACATTCAAATGGCATAGGTACACATTAATTTCTGTTCTAAAATGGAGAAAATACGAATTTGATGTATCTAGAGACGCGGTAGCGTCTCGACGCCAAGTACATGAAAGACACCCTGTATATGTCGACTGTCGCTACCGCTATCATTTACTCGAGAAACGGCTATTCCAACCTAACCTGAAACTTATTTCATTAATATCTCATTACGCTTGGAATATTTTCTTAATAACGCGTAGGTTAGGGAAAGCTGGTCCATCTCCAAGGCCACTTTGCGTGGTGCTGCCTTCCTTTGAGTTGGTCAGGAATGTACTGGCGAACAAATTCAGGAACACGGGATCAATGAAGATATCGGACGACAAGACATAGCTGCAGCGTTCGCACCTAAATCAACTGAGGGACAAACTTAGGAGCCTCCAAGAAAAGGGCGAAAAGAATATGACAATTAAATACGTAAATGGAGCCCCTAAAATTGTCCGTGCTCCAGCTCCAGCAGCTCGGGCGTCAAAAAACCAGTGAGAAATCTCGTGGTGTATTATCAGAACGTTCGTGGCCTTAGGACTAAAACGAAAGACTTTTTATGTGCAATAGCTTGTTCAAGTACCCTCTATGACACTGTTATATTAGTTGAAACATGGTTGAATGACGGCATTTGCACTGAGGAGCTGGGTCTATCTAATTACAATGTTTATAGATTTGACAGGAATAAGGATACCAGCGTTCTCTCGAGGGGGGGGATTCTGATCGCAATAAGTAAAGCGTTGTTAAGCTCAGTTATTGGTGTGCCTTCTGGTAGCGTTGAGCAGCTCTTTGTTAGGGTCAATATGGGTTCAGGTAGTCTGATATTGGGAGCTGTTTATATTCCGCCTGCATCAAATCCATCCATATATCGAAACCATGTTCTCAGTATAGATGATGTACTTTTGCGTTATCCCATGGATAAGGTCCTCTTGTTAGGTAATTACAACGTGGCTTGGATTTCCTGGATCCCCTGTCCTACTAGTGTGTCAAATCCTGCTTTATCCAGTCTTGCCTCTAACGATGAGAAAATTATGTTCATTTACATTCAAGAGCTCTGTCATCTCCATAACTTGCAGCAGCACAACCTCTATCCAAACTCCCATGGTTCTGTCCTTGACTTAGTCTTATCTAACCTAGATGATATCCACGTTGAACTGTCCCCTGAGGCGCTTGTAACAGTTGACCACTACCATCCATGCCTTCTGGTGCAGTTCAAGTCCCAACATACTCAGCTGTCCGGAGGTGCAGGCCGACCGAAGTTCGATTTTAGACGGGCAGACTTTACCCTTATTATCAGATATTTGTACTCGATTGACTGGGATTCACACTTAATGAATCTCACGTTGGATAATGCCGTTTCTGTACTGTATGACCATATCTTCTATGCGATTAATGCGTTTGTATCGCCTCTCAGAACTCGTCCGGCGAATTATCCTTACTGGTTTACTGGGGAGCTTATTTCCCTGATTAATGCTAAAAGGGCTGCTCACCGCAATTTCAAGAGGTACAACCACTATCATGACTACGTAACGTTTAGCCACTTGAGATCTGTTTGCAAATCGGTATCTACTATCTGCTACAACAATTACATAGCTCGCACCGAATCATGCATTCCACGGAATATCAAGGCCTTCTGGAAGTTTGTCAACACTAACCGATCAGCGGGTGGTCTTCCAAATGCAATGCACTTTAAAGGCGACCAGTTGGCTGGAAATACTGAGATTGCTAACGCATTTGCAAAATTTTTCGAGTCTGTGTATTCTGCTCCTGATACGGATTACACCGTAAACTCCTCTTCTAGAGCAACGCTGGACTTGTGTGGTTTGAGCATTGATATCGGGGAGGTCCTCTCTGAAATCGATGGCTTAGACCTAAACAAGAGCCCAGGTGTGGATGGGATCCCTACTGTGTTTTTCAAGGAGGGTAAATTCATCCTGTCGAGGCCTTTATGGATCATATTTAATCATTCCTTATTAGTGGGGCGTTTCCCATCAGCGATGATGGACGGTATCATCTCTCCTATTTTTAAATCTGGTGACAAATCTGATATTGCCAATTACAGGCCAATATCCTTGCTCAATGTCATGAGCAAGATCTTCGAGGGTATTGTTACCAAGAAGATTTATGCTTGGGCATCCAATTATATTAACACGGAACAGCACGGCTTTTCTACGGGTCGCTCCACGTGCAGCAATCTAACTGTTTTTTGCAGTTATATATCGAGAGCATTGGATAAGAATTTACAGGTTGATGCTGTCTATACGGACTTCAGGAAGGCTTTCGACAGGGTGAACCATGGTCTCTTGATAGACAAACTCGCGGAAATAGGCTTTGATGGTACTTTGTTATGCTGGTTACATTCATACGTTACTGGACGTACCCAATCAGTTAGGATTGGGGATAGTGTATCGAATGGAATATGTGCCACATCTGGCGTACCGCAGGGTTCTCATCTTGGCCCATTGCTTTTTTTGCTATTTGTTAACGACATAAAGGATTCTTTCCATAATAGTGAGTTTCTTCTTTTTGCCGATGACCTTAAGATTTTCAAAAAGATCACCAACAGTTCAGATGCGACCGACCTCCAGTCTGATTTGAATAGATTGGATTACTGGTGCGTGAGTAATTGTATGGACTTGAATATCGGGAAATGTCATATCCTGAGGTTTTCCCGTACTAGAAACCCCATTGTCTTTAACTACTCACTTTCCGGCACCGAGCTTGTTACTCTGAGTTCAACCCGTGACCTAGGAATTATTGTAGATACCAGTTTAACTTTCGTGGAGCATATTCACCATGTTTCAGCAACGGCGAATAAGATTTTGGGCTTTATTCGTAGATCGTGCTCGAATTTTACAAATTATAAAACCTTGTATTACTTGTATAGTGCGTTAGTGTTGCCGCATCTGGAATATGGGTCTGTTATTTGGTCCTCGAGCACAGCCAAGTATAGGCAGGAGTTGGAGAGGGTTCAGCATAACTTCTTGCGCTTCCTGGCGTTCAGGGCCAGCCCCTGCAGCGTTTTGAACACGACTATGGTCCTATTATGCGAAAGCTGGGTATCCAAACACTGGAGTGTAGGAGGACTGCTAGTGATTTAACCTTCTTGTTTAGGATCATTAATGGATTCGTATGCAGTCCTTCTCTTATTGGTCAAATCAATTTTAATGCTCCGGAACGGGCCATCAGGCAAACTTTGTTATTTAGACCTTTAGGCTATACCTCCAGATTTGGTAACACTGACCCCCTGAACAGGATATGTAACTTGGCTAATTTGTACTGCGGGGATGTTGATTTTTTCAACAGTTCTCCTTCTACTTTTAAGAAAAGTGTGTATAGAGCTATAGTTTTATAGCTTATAGTTCGATCGTCATGTCTGCATACGCTTTTGTGTTTATGTATGTGTTTTAGTTGTAACGTGTATCCATGAGGTTCATTGTATTCTTTTTGCTTTTCGTTCAAAATGGGTTTTGCCCGTACAAGTGAAATAAATAAATAAATAAATAAATAAATAAATTTAAAGGCATTTTTCTTATGTAAACCGCATATCAGCTTTCGAATAAGACCAATTTCAATAAAATCGGTCCACGCATGACAGAGATATCATAATATCGTCTCATGGATCTGTCAGAAACGGTAAGATTATTCTTCTGATTCTCCTGATTCTCCCAGTGATGCCAGATTCGAGACGGGTTCCCTCGAGAATTTCCCCCACCTCGCATGCACACTACGCCGGAACTGCGTGTCCGTGAGCTCGGCGCTTCGGACAACGTCGGGAAGACGAGAGAGAAAACGAATGTGTGTCTTTCTCTCTCGCGCTTGAAACGCTGTGATCCACGGTGAGGTGCAAGCGACACGCGGCCGTGCGCGATCTTCTTGAGTACCTCGAGATACACTTTTCACTTTTTGACATATGTATAATACTCTTGTAATGAAAAAATTTCGAAAAAGTTTTGTTACGGAAATCACGTTTTAAGACCTCCTGATCACGTTTTGACTACTTAGAAAAGAGCTTTTTTTAAATATCTCATATATTTGTTAACACGATTACGTTTAAACGGCAAAATGGATTTCAAGGAAACTTTATATTTAAATTTTATATTCTTGTCTTAAGATTCGGTTAGATCACGAAAAATGATAATTACCCATTATGGTTCTTCGATTTTTCAGATATACGAACTAAATTCTACATAAAAAAAAAGTTAAATAAAGTTCTTCTGTAACTTCTTTAACAAAGAAAAATGTACATTCTTGTTTTCATTTTAAATTTCCGTACATTTTATTTGAGCTATTTCTATTTTTCAAACCTTAAAATGAATTTTTTTATTAAAAGATGAATCTTTTGATACTGTAAATTGGTTGAACTTTGTTAAAATTAGACTCCACTCTTGGCCAGTACCATGGGCGCTGTAGCAGTCTTCGATAAAAAATATTTCTTCAGAGTATGATCTAAAATCTAAAATCTAAACGTAATCACATTTCTCGCTAGATTTTTCGATAATTATATCAAGTTGCGACAAAGAATCACGCACTATTTACAAATTAATTACGTGCAGCGTGCACGCTACCGCTCGATGGAAACTACGGGAAAGTGGTGGTCTCTTCCATCGGGAGGGAAATGTAAACAATTGGTTATGCAAAACTAACATCGCGATACATGTTGTACACTAAAATGTACAAAAATATTACAAAAATAGAAAAGAAAGGCAGCACGTAAATATATCAATTGGGTTCGATATATTGACGAGATGTAAGACTGAAATAATGCTACAATTGTTTACATTTCCAAAGGATAGATAGAAAGCGGAGGAATTTACTATAATACATGCGACAGAATTTCGACATAATTGTTACATATAAAATGAATATAATTAAGAATATACATTTATTTGTACAATTATCTCGAAGTTCTCTCTATAAATCATATGTACAGCAAGCAAGCGAATTTATTGCAAGGATAGAACAAGAATTGCGTGAGGTAAATCGAACAACTATTTACATATCCGCGATGTCCAAAAATTGAATGAAATAGAAAATGGATGAAATTGATAATATTCTGGACATCACCAATTTGTATTACCCGACGTAGAAGGAAAATCCGCGAGGCCATCAACGGCATGTAAACGTGTAAAGGATGGTACACTGAGGGCGACAATGGGGTTTTAGAATAGAGGTAGTGATTTATTAAAAAAAAGATAGTTTGGTCTATACACGTCTCGGCTCGACTTCTCGGCTCTACTGCGTACGTGTGTGCCCCGATTCCTGCCTGTCGAGCATCGGCGATCGCTAACCCACGTCGGTCGCTACCGAAAAAACAGTCGCCGTTACTAGGCAATTTGGCGGGCGTTGTTGCCGCTCGTCTGCTTCGGGACGCTCGGGCCCACGCGAGGTCTCGGTGACCGTCTCACACAACTCTTACAATTCGGCCGTCCTGACCATAGACCGTCCTCGGGCTATTCGCATTTCGCACATATGTCTTAATAGCTAATAAAATGTTTGCCACCAATAACAAAATAATAAAATATCAATGCTAGTGATAATATGGAATGAATGTACATAACTTTGGCTTAATGACTACGATAAATTCTAACGTTTACATAAAAATATATTTGTACCTTACGGTGTTGGCTTTACCCGCTGCCTCATATTTTTGGCTTCCCAAACACCCTGATATCGTCGCTGCGTGTTTTGGAAACCCTCTATATCAGCAACGAGATACCGATCGTTTCTCAGTACCTTCTTTATAACGTATGGTCCTTTAAATGCCGGAAGATGTTTCTTTGGCGCTCCTGACGTACTATCAAAATTACGTAACACAATGTAATCTCCTTCTTGATATTGATGTGGACTTTTATGCCGATTATTAAAATACTGTGTATTATATTCTTGCGCTGCCATTATCTTATTAGCCGCTTTTTGTCGCATCGCTTCTAAGTCCCGACTTTTATTTTGCACTTGTTTTTGTAGGTACTCCTTTATTTGGTCATCCACTTGACCACGCTGGTCAATACTGAAAAGTAACCGACTGGGAGTATTTCCAGTCGCTTGTACAACCGTATTATTTATACAATATTCTATTTGAGGAAGCACTTTGTACCAGTATTTCCCACTATCATTCTCTGTGAATTTACCTAACATAGGCGTTAACATCCTATTTATCCGCTCTACCTGTCCATTTGCCTGAGGAGAGCCAGTAGCAATTAATATATGTCTTACATTATTTCCGCTTAAAAAATCGCCAAATTCCTGGGATGTGAAACATGTCCCACGATCCGAGATAATTACACGTGGTTTACTATAGCTCGCAAAATAATCGGATAGACAGTTTATAGCCTCTCGGCTAGCGGTTGTTTTAGTCCCATATAATCTAACAAATTTAGTAAACGCATCAACTATAAGAAATACGTATCGCTTTAACAAGTGTTGTTTGTCCACTGGTCCGTAATGATCTATATGCAACGTGTCGAAGGGACTTTCGCCCTTTGGGATGCAATGCAATACACCTTCCTTTTTCCCGGTGATAGGAGAATAAGCTATGCATTTCGTACAATTCCTTATGTGCGTTTCTACTTTCTGTCTTATATTTGGAAACCAATAACTCTGTAACATTGTATCAACCGTTTTTGTTACGCCCAAATGGCCCAATTGGTCATGATATTTAAAAATGATATTTGTTTCCATATTTTCTGGCACGTAAAATAGTAGTTCGGAATTTTTTTTCTTATAAACGTTCCTCATTTCAAAATTAGCGTCCTCGCACTTTACTAATCTGTCCGCTATTTCTTTAATTTTTTTATCCTGAGTCTGACACAGAGATAAATTGTATTCAAATGAATTATCCTCTACCACCAATACATTTATCGCGCGGCTGAGAGCATCGACATGCCTCATCCGTTCACTAGCTCGATGCTCCAGAGCATAATCATAATTTAATAATTCCATCGCCCACCTAGCTATTCGCGGATTTATCTCTTTCTTCTGCAAAGTGAGCTTTACTGAATTACAATCCGTCACTATCCTGAAGGGAATTCCTTGCAGATAAATTCGGAACCGTCTAAGTGCATAAATAATGGCTAACGTCTCTAATTCAAAACTATGGTATTTACTTTCCATACCAGTTGTTCGTTTCGAAAAATAGAATATTGGGTGCAGTTTCAAATCCTGCTTCTGTTGCATAAGCACAGCGCCAAAACCCAGTGAACTGGCGTCGCAGTGTAATTCAGTTTTGTCCTTCGGGTCATAGATTGCCAATATAGGACTGGTTACTAGCCTCGATTTCAATGTTTCAAAGGCATTTAATTGAGCTTGTGAAAAAGTAAACTTGGCATCCTTTCTTAATAAATCGTATAAAGGTTTCGCTATTACGGAGAATCCCTCAACGAATTTTCTAAAATACGAACAGAGTCCTAAAAAACTCTGTACGTTACGCACGGTTTTTGGTACTGGAAACTTCAAGATTGCCTGAATGTAACTATCGGTAGGACGTATGCCCTTTTCCGTAACTAAATAACCCAGATATTCGATCTTAGTAAATAAAAATTTACATTTATCTATTCGTAAGTTAAGCTTATTTTGCACTAGCAAGTTGAAGACTCGTTTAAGAATTTTAAAATGATGCTCCAACGATTCCGTCGCAACCAGGAAATCGTCAATATACACAACTACATCGCCTGATCGAATTAAATCCGTTAGTATTTCGTTAACATAGCGCTGAAATTTCGTAGGGGCCGGTTTTAGGCCGAAAGGCATCTTAACATACTCAAACTGCCCAAATGGCGTAATGAACGATGTATATCTAATTGACTCTTCTGCTAGCGGTATGTGAAAGAAACCGTCCTTTAGGTCTAGTAGGCTGAAGTATTTTTTTCCATTTAGTACATTCAACTGGTCCTCGATCACAGGTATAGGAAAATTATCCCTTGCTATATACATATTTACAATCCGGAAGTCAATACATAATCTATATTCTCCATTTTTCTTTTTCACCAATACGATAGGTGAAACGTATTCCGACTCGCTAATACGAATTATGCCTTCCTCCAGCAATTTATCTAAAATGGTTCGTAGTTTTTGTTTTTCCGCATAAGATAGTCTACGCGCTGCGAAATTAAACGGTTTCAAATCCTTTACTACGATTTTAAGTTGTGTTTGAACTTTAGGTACCTGAGGTCGCTCAGGTTCTAAATACTCAGTCGTAAACATGCTTTTAAGATATAATTGTTTATCTTGAGGTATTTCTGAATTGATTTGCAATGCCTCTGTAATTTTACTCTCCGTTTCGCACGTATCGATATTTAATATTTCGGAAATAGCGTCCTTCTCGGTCACAGTGGAGGAAGAGGTCAAAGACAATCCGTATTTTTTCAAAATATCTCTTCCGATAACCGCAGGAGCTATCATAGTGGCATTTGGTACTACGTATAATACCAAATCGTTCTCAACCCGTCCGTTAAGCTGCATGCTAACTCTAACCTCTCCTAGTTTAACCAAACTACTATTATTCAGACCGCAATATGATTTATCATCAGATTTTCGCGTAAACGTACGATGAACGAATTTTTCTTTGATAAACGAAATCGGACTGCCGGTATCTAGACGCACGCGCAATTTTAACTTAGTTTTCTTTCCTGCGCGACCTATTTCAACAACAATGTCTTTTTGGAACTCATCTTCCCCTTCCACTGTATTCTCTACGCAATTTACCTGTTTTGTCCCCGTTCCGTTCTTACACTCGCTTATAACATGTCCCATCTCACCACATTTGAAGCATGCGCCCTTCTCTCGCTTGGCCGCTGTACAATCCTTCGCCAGGTGTCCATATTTGCTGCAATTGTAGCATCTCGCTGTCTTCGGCCAATCGGTGTTCGTTTCCTTCGCAGCCGTCGTCTTCTTCTGAGCCGCCGGTGTTCTGTTTTCTCTCGCTTCCGGTTTGCTGCTCGACGGTGTCTCCCGATTAGGTCGATTTTTCCCACCATCCAGCGCTACATCTTCAAACGCTGCTAGTACGTCTGCCGTAGATTCAAACTGCTGGATCCGTGCTTGATTCCTCATGTGATTCTCCGGAATACCATCTATCAGATATTCAACCAATTCGTCTTCGGCCAATGCAACACGGTTGCCTAAGACGATTTTGTCGTGATAATAATGGCTGAAGGCTTCACCTTGTTTCCACGTCCTTTCCTCGAATTTTCTTCTTAGGACCACTTTGTTTTCTCTTCGCTCGAATATTTTCTTCATCGCTTGTAACAATTGAGGTGTCTCGAGTTCGATATGTCAGAGCTTGCCCTTTCAATATTGTGCCAATTAATATTCTTGACGCCCTGTCATCTAGACTATACGTCGAACAAAGTAGATTGACTTGCTTCTCCCAGTTACTAAAGGTATCTTCTTCTCCACTGAACTCAGCAAGCAAGCCACTAATTGTTTTTACAATAGAACGCGATTGCGTTTCGGTCGTATCAGAAGCGGGTCTTAAACAGCTGCGCCACATTTCAATCTCACGGTCTCTCAGCCTTAATTCTCGTTCCAATAGTTGCCGTTCCCTCATCAATAAATCGCGATCACTTGGTATTTCGATGTTCGCCATTGCTTCATTCTGCGTTGCGTCGCTTTGCTCATGGTCTTCGTCCATTGCCAAAATGTTCGCCTGCATCCACTCCCCTAGAGGATCTGCTTCTTGCACTCGCTTAAGCAATTCTGCCTTTACTCCAGTGGTCGCCAGGCCCTTCCGTCGTAAAATCTCCTTGAGTTGTGCCACTTTAAAATCACTAGGTTTCATATCTATGCTACCTTCGAATAATCACCACACTCCATCAACCTTTTCACTGATCGTACATATCCCACTTCTGAAGTTGTAAAGGATGGTACACTGAGGGCGACAATGGGGTTTTAGAATAGAGGTAGTGATTTATTAAAAAAAAGATAGTTTGGTCTATACACGTCTCGGCTCGACTTCTCGGCTCTACTGCGTACGTGTGTGCCCCGATTCCTGCCTGTCGAGCATCGGCGATCGCTAACCCACGTCGGTCGCTACCGAAAAAACAGTCGCCGTTACTAGGCAATTTGGCGGGCGTTGTTGCCGCTCGTCTGCTTCGGGACGCTCGGGCCCACGCGAGGTCTCGGTGACCGTCTCACACAACTCTTACAAACGTAAACTACTCTTTTGCTCCTTCGCAAAAGTTGCTTATAAATTCTCAGATGACATGAGAGATAGATACTTGTCATCTACCTCCATGGTCTGAGCTATTTCCGCGTGCGCCTTTAATGCCGATTTCGTTACGCACATGGCATTAACGGTGGTCGAACAAAGTCGGTTTCGTTTCTTGTTCTTTATGTCGGGAAGCATGGAAAACGATCTTTCAGCATCGGCGTTTGAATTTGGAAGACTTCTAATGGAATTTAATAATTCCTGCAAACATGGATATTTAAATGAGCCTTGATCGTTTCGCGTTAACAACACCGTTTTCCAAACATCATCAAAAGCTAATGTACAAAGCATCTGCTTGTCTCTATTTGAAAAATTCAGGTGCAATGTCGACCATTCTTTTTGCAAACCGTCTTCGTCGAAACCGCCCAATTTCTGAGCAATAAAGAGAACACTTTCGAAGGAAGTATCTCTGTCATTATCTACTAATGCCAAATGGGGCTCAAAAACACATAATTTGCTCAGAAATTCGTCATCGATTGGCAATCGATTACGAATTTCGTTTGCAGCCGTTATGTAAAACTTAATACAATTTTCTCGAACGGTTTGGACAACATCGGGTTTGCCTTCTGCAACTAACTGACAAAGAAAAGTGTCACAATCCGGACCTAAATGAATACTATTAAATGCGATTTGATTATCGCCTCTTGAAAAATCTATTAATATTACTGAATCCATGTGCTTCAAAAGCTGCAGTTTCAAAAAATTACGTAAAATATTGTACAAAAGAGTTTTGGCAGTATTTTGAAGCAAATGGATTCTTGTTTGTTGCGACTGAAAGAATAAACTAAACTCATTAAAATACTCTAGAACGTATTTCAAAAACAGAAGATATGCTTTCGCTTCTGGATTTTGCACGATGATAAGCAGATCTTCCCCAGACTTTGTCTTCTCACTTACGACCAATTCTTGCAGAAAGTGCAACACACTGTCCCAATGTTCTAAAAGTGTAACTACGAATGAGTAACGCGATAACCATCGCGTAGTACACAGTTTTAAAATTTTGCGGTCAGTAGATTGAAAACATTGTTGAAATTCGCGAAAAATGGCCGAGCGTTTGGAACTGCTATAAATGAATGTTGCGACTTTCCGTAATAATTCCTCGCAGACCTCGGGAATGGTAGCGCATGCTGCATGCACTACCAATGCAGAGGAGTGACATGGACACGGCATGGTGAAAAATTTTTCACCGCGAATTTCTGCAAGTTTGGTCTTGAATGACGAGTAACGCCCTGTCATGGCAGAAGTGTTATCACACGACAAAGCAAGAATGTTTTTTTTTATTTTTCCACATGGAGTTCCTAAATGAGGTAAATATCTTATCGGCAGTACATTCTCGCGCGTCAAGATTAATTAATTCTACTAATTCCGTTTGAACATCCAAAGTCTCGGGTGCGACATACCGAACAATAAACGACATCCATTTCTCATTGGTAAAGTCTGATGTCTCATCAATAAATACTGAAAACTTAGAATTCTGTAAAACATGACTAAGACGCTCTGTTTCCCCAGGACACAGAACGTTCGATATAATACTAGAACACTTTGTTCGACCACACGTCATATGTTTCAAAACATCAGGATTTTTCCCAACGTCTTGGAAAAATGTAAGAATCGCCATATTTTTCTCAGCTACTAATGCAGCAAAACGAATTTCCGCGACTTTTTTTCGTTCATCAAATAACAAAGGCGATTCCTCGCATTGCGATCTGAAATCGTTCGATTTCCTCACATCCATTCCATTTTTTCCGCAGTTTTTGATGTGGCACTTGGAATCTGCGTGACGTTGGATTTGCGACGTCCCGCAAGCAAATGATTTTTTACAAACCGAACAGAAACACGAAAAAGGATCATCGGTGACCTTATTCAACCAGGGCTTGAAATCCTCAAGCCATTGATGCATAAAAATCTTTCTCGAGACCTTAGCATGCACAGTTTTCCGCGAAATTTTTTTAGATGAAAAATATTTACGTCTCGCTGATTTCGCATGCCTTTTACCGCTCGAGGAGCCGCAAGAAAAAGTTTTCTCGCATGAAGAACAGTAGAAAAGGCTTTTATTATTAGGTACTCTGCGAATCCACGATCGGAACTTCTCATTCGTTTCCCACAACGGCCGATAAACAGGAGTAGTCCTTTCACCCGTTTTCTCAAACGTTTCCATCGTACTTACCACGAAAAAATTGAAAATGTAGGAAAAATATTATATACAAAGCAACAAGCAAATGCTAGCGTATAGAAAAGGGGAGATATAGGGGGCTACTAATTACACACTACACTTCCAACACGATAGATCCGAATTCATGAAATAGGAGATGACAGACGAAAAACATGCAGACAGCGCGGAACAAATAGTACCCACCACCTGATCTCTAATTCTATTGAAATGACGGTTAAGGCTGCCGTCTCCCTGGGCGTTGAATGTGTGCGTACGCTCACACAAGCTAGGAAAAGCGTGTACGTATACGCGGTGTAGTAAGCAATCCGTTTCAACCAACTTACGTCGTGGAATCGGCAAGAAGGAAGCTTTTGCGGGTATAGTTGCCTTCAGTAGACATCCGTGCAGACGGGTCTGGTGCGTTTGAACGCTAATAAGCACCGTACGTTGAAATAATAACGAATTTATGACTCGAAAACTGACAGAATGAAGCTTCAAGGCTTCGCCGTCACCAGCGCTGGTGGTATATTCGAGCCACGTAGCATCAGCTTTATACGTATACGCGATGTAGTAAACAACCCGTTTCAACCAACTTACGTCGTGTAATCGGCAAGAAGGAAGCTTTTGCGGGTATAGTTGCCTCCAATAGACTTCCGTGCAGGCGGGTCTGGTGCGTTTGAACGCTAATAAGCACCGTCCGTTGAAATAATAATGAATTTATAACTCATGTACTGAAATAGACTCGAGAAATGACAGAATTATGCTTCAAGGATTCTCCGTCACCGGCGCTGATGGTATATTCGCGCCATGTACCATCAGAATAGGTGGAAGTCCAAGCTACCCAATAAATGTAGTAAAGACATAGTTGCCGATACGTATGGAGAGTCGTATCGCGTTGTTGCCGCATTTCCCCTATTACCATTTGTCGCCAGGAAGGCTTGAATGAATCACGGCGAAGCGGCTGGAGAACAAAGATGGGCAAAGATAATATGTATCTGGATAAACTCTTCGAACTGAGGATATGGGGTATTCGGCGGTTTCTAATCTCGATTTGAGAGGCATATAGTGTTGCGTGCGGTGGATTATGTATATTAATAAAATGTGAAACGTGACGTTTTTACCCGACTGTGACAAGTAAAGGAGAGTATTGTGTTTATCAGATACATAATTTTGTATGTCCAGATGTTACGCTCTAGAGCCTGTACGGATACACCGATTTGGACAAATGAGGTGTCTTTAGAAATGTCCTAAGATACATAATTTTCAAAATTGTGAGATAGAAATAAAAAAATTGGAAGGACTCGCAAGTAGTAATTTGGATCCGAGGAGAGTTTTTTTATAGAAAAGATAATTTGATGTATAGCTTGATAAAAAAGAGAACGTCATAGGTTTTTAGGAGCATTATAGCATTCGTAAATTTCATTACGATTGGCCTGTTACACTTCGGTGATGTATCTTATTCAAATTGTATGCTTCGAAATTGAAGGGTCGGATGCAACAAGGGGACTAGCGCTCAAAAATGGAAAAAATTATTGTCCAAACGCTAAGAAAGATTGGAAAATTAAATGTTGTTAAACTGTATTTTAAAAATATAGTGTTGTAAAGCTCGTCAGGACACATATATTTTCTATTTGCAATTTGTTTATTCAATCATTACTATTCGAGCTAAAACTTATAAACAAAAAATTTTTCATCGTCCAAAATGATTATAAACATAAAATGCGATAACTTGAGTAAATATTAAGGGATCGTTATGAGACTTAAAAAATAACTTCAGAAAACTCTAGCGAAGCCGTAAAATGTATGCATAAAACCCTTATGATGAAAAATGTAATAATATTTAATTAAAAAGTAATACTGGACATAACCCATGTTTTTCAACGTTCGCCGTTAAAAAGTATCGAGGCCATTTTTAGGTACGTATTACTTGCAGCGACGAAGTTTTTCCTTAATATACAAGGAAGATTTTCACTAATTTCCACACGATTAATAAATAATTGTAGAAGATATGATGATATATATATATAAATCTCGCGCGTCACCAACAGTCAGCAGCCGCGTATAATGCGCTAGTTATTGTTAGCAATTTTAGCACTCGCGTTGACTGTTGATTCTGCGCGGAATTTATATATATTGCCGTATCTTCTACAATTATTTATTAATCAGTGTCAGAATTGTTGAAAATCTTGCATGTATATTAAGGAAAAACTTCGTCGCTGCAAATGATATGTACCTCAAAATTGCCTCGATACTTTTTAACGGCGAACGTTGAAAAACATGGGTTATGTCCAGTATTTCTTTTCAATTAAATATTATTACATTTTTTAACATAAGGGTTTTGTGCATACATTCTACGGCGTCGCTAGGGTTTTCTCAAGTTATGATTTATATCTCATAACGATCCCTTAATATTTAGTCAAGTTATCGCATTTTATGTTTATAATGATTTTAGAGGATGAAAACTTTTTTGTTTATAATTTTTAGCTCGAATACTAATGATTGGATAAACAAACTGTAAATAGAAAAAATGTGTTCTGACGAGCTTTACAACACTATATTTTTTAAAATTCAGTTTAATAACATTTAATTTTCCAATCTTTCTTAACGTTTGGACAATAATTTTTCTTATTTTCGAGCGCGAATTCCCTTATTGCATCCGACCCTTCAATTGCACATTGATTATACATAATATTACAGCCTTCTACGTATAAATAACAAATATTGATGCGCAAATTAGTATTGTTTCATTGACATGTTTCCTAACTTCACTACTCAACCTCTCTATCTTTCATTATTACTATCCTCCTTTACGTTCGGCGAGGCTCTGACGCTAGACGCAGCTCTCGTGCCGTATTCTTTCAAGACTTCTCGATAAGAAAGAGCTGTGGCAACAGCGCGGCAGAGACAGAGAGAACAGAAAATGTGGCAACTATGCGTGAAAAATTCGTCTACATAGAGTACCTGGAGATGTCACCTCTGTACAACTTCTTTTTATCGACCGCAGTAGTTTCATTAGGGTCCGTCTGTTTACAAGGGACGTTTCGATCGATTCGGACCATAACAAAAAGGAGACGGCAGCCTTAAATGTCGCGAAGCGCAACTGCGCGACCCCCCCCCGCCCCCCCGAAACGCGTCGACACGTAAACAAAACATACGCGACCACAGATCGCGAATCGCGCAGCTTCGCGTATGAGAAATAAACCACACGTCTCAATATAATAAGAATTATTTACCAAGTAAATTTCGACAGCTCGCTTGGGTACCAACTTGAACCCTCTGAAAGATTTCGATCGAATGTGTTTCGCACGCCTTACTCTCTAGCTTTCGACCAACAAAAAAAATGGAAATAACTAGAAAGAAGAAGAATAGAGGGATAGGTGGAAAACATAGAGGAAAGCAAAGAAAACAGAGAGACGCATAGAGAAAGCACTGAGAAAAAGGGGCAGAAAACTGCACTTGGGTTCGCGCGGATCTGACCGTCAAATGTACTTGACGAAAACCAGGCCCGAGCGAACCCTCGAAACGAGAAACGAAAAGAATAGATAGGAAATCGTAAAATAGTAAGAAAAATTCAGAAAGGAGAAAAATCGAAGAAAAGGATAAAAGAAATAACAGCAAGGCAATGGTGACAGTACCGAACTGCCACAGATGCATTTACCAGTTACCTTTCTCTCCTATTCTTGTACAATTCCTTTATACCAATTTACACATTTTAGTGTACAACATGTATCACAATGTTAGCTTTGCATAACCAATTGTTTACATTTCCCTCCCGATGGAAGAGACCACCACTTTCCCGTAGTTTCCATCGAGCGGTAGCGTGCACGCTGCGCGTAATTAATTTGTAAATAGTGCGTGATTCTTTGTCGCAACTTGATATAATTATCGAAAAATCTAGCGAGAAATGTGATTACGTTTAGATTTTAGATTTTAGATCATGCGCCCATGGTACTGGCCAAGAGTGGAGTCTAATTTTAACAAAGTTCAACCAATTTACAGTATCAAAAGATTCATCTTTTAATAAAAAATTCATTTTAAGGTTTGAAAAATAGAAATAGCTCAAATAAAAAGTACGGAAATTTAAAATGAAAACAACAAATTATGAATGTACATTTTTCTTTGTTAAAGAAGTTACAGAAGAACTTTATTTAACTTTTTTTTTATGTAGAATTTAGTTCGTATATCTGAAAAATCGAAGAACCATAATGGGTAATTATCATTTTTCGTGATCTAACCGGATCTTAAGACAAGAATATAAAATTTAAATATAAAGTTTCCTTGAAATCCATTTTGCCGTTTAAACGTAATCGTGTTAACAAATATATGAGATATTTAAAAAAAGCTCTTTTCTAAATAGTCAAAACGTGATCAGGAGGTCTTAAAACGTGATTTCCGTAACAAAACTTTTTCCAAATTTTTTCATTACAAGAGTATTATACATATGTCAGAAAGTGAAAAGTGTATCTCGAGGCACTCAAGAAGATCGCGCACGGCCGCGTGTCGCTTGCACCTCACCGTGGATCACAGCGTTTCAAGCGCGAGAGAGAAAGACACAAATTCGTTTTCTCTCTCGTCTTCCCGACGTTGTCCGAAGCGCCGAGCTCACGGACACGCAGCTCCGGCGTAGTGTGCATGCGAGGTGGTGGAAATTCTCGAGGGAACCCGTCCCGAATCTGGCATCACTGGATTCTCCAGCCAAATTTTTGTCGACATAATACGTATATACACATTACACACACCTTCAGCCAACGCATGTGCGTTCTTCATTCGCCGACTCTCGGGATCATTCGGCAGGGATCGCCGTCCGTCATTGTACATATGTATACCTATACTATTTTGATTTTTATAACCTACCAAGTATCAATCAATTATAACCTGCTAAGTGTCAAATAATATAAGTGGTCCAAATTTGAAATGTCAGGAGTTTTTACACTACATAGGAGACTGAATTATAGTCTCAATTAACAACCCTGATAACGAGATGTCTGCAATCTGACGTCAGATTGGCAGCAGGGTCTGCCGTGAGAGCGCAGAGCCTGACGTCAGATCCGTAGTCATCTGTGTCCGCATTAGGATGCGTTCTGAGGTACAGAGCCTGACATCAGGATCTGACGTCAGATGGGCAGCAGATTTGCAGCAGATCCTGCCGTTCGCCTGACACGTCTAACAGCGCCATCTGAGGATCAGAATTGGCAAACAATTCCTTGCGCGTGACGTCACATGGCCGCCCCTACACACCAACACAAATGTAGTGTTATTGCTGTAGGTGTATCCCTACCCCTATATAACCTGCCAGCAGATTCTGCAGTTCATTAAATAATTAATTCTACTTATTTCCAAAAATATTTATTTATTCTTTAAAATCGTTACAGAATAATATAAGTAGCGCATATAAATTCAACGAAGAACATTCAATATTTACATTTATAAATCCATATACAATACGTCCCGTAACCAGTGGTACATATTAGGTGCGATATCAGAAAATTTCCTATATTTTCGATTTCGTTTTTCTGCAGAATCACCATATTCCGTATTGTGTTAGCGCTGAAAACAAATAGAACATTAGTATAAAATTAAACGTAACGTATGAATAAACAGGATACATGCGATACTTACTTCAGCTCCATCTCCGCACAGCACACAGCCTAGGCGATCATGCATGCTCCTGCGAACATTAACATTTATAAGAAAACATGTGTTAAATTATTATTTACGAAACAAGACGCTAAACATTCGCAGTTCGCGCATAACCCTATTTTTCTGTCTTGCAGATAATGTGACTCTCGATTTTCGCGACGTAGATAATTGGAAATTATTCAATACCATAATTACGTTTGCTTCCTGGATACTTCGAGATGATTTGTCTGGATATTGATGCTGAGAATCGCGTGGAATATTTTTCGAGCATTTCTCTTCAAACACAACGGATACCTCTTTGAACAAACAGTATGTAGATGTAAGACGTGTACCAATGTGGCAGTACAATGGGCTACGCTCGGATTGGCTGCGCTATAATGCCGAAACTCGTGATTGGTCAAGACTCTACGTTCAGTTTGCGTTCGTTTGCGAGGTCTGAGGTGGCGGTGGGCCGGTGGCAGTCACTGGCAGTGGCAGTTAGTGGCAGTCAGTGCCGACAAAACCGAAAAATATTCCACGCGATTCTCAGCATCAATATCCAGACAAATCATCTCGAAGTATCCAGAAAGCAAACGTAATTATGGTATTGAATAATTTCCAATTATCTACGTCGCGAAAATCGAGAGTCACATTATCTGCAAGACAGAAAAATAGGGTTATGCGCGAACTGCGAATGTTTAGCGTCTTGTTTCGTAAATAATAATTTAACACATGTTTTCTTATTAATGTTCGCAGGAGCATGCATGATCGCCTAGGCTGTGTGCTGTGCGGAGATGGAGCTGAAGTAAGTATCGCATGTATCCTGTTTATTCATACGTTACGTTTAATTTTATACTAATGTTCTATTTGTTTTCAGCGCTAACACAATACGGAATATGGTGATTCTGCAGAAAAACGAAGTCGAAAATATAGGAAATTTTCTGATATCGCACCTAATATGTACCACTGGTTACGGGACGTATTGTATATGGATTTATAAATGTAAATATTGAATGTTCTTCGTTGAATTTATATGCGCTACTTATATTATTCTGTAACGATTTTAAAGAATAAATAAATATTTTTGGAAATAAGTAGAATTAATTATTTAATGAACTGCAGAATCTGCTGGCAGGTTATATAGGGGTAGGGATACACCTACAGCAATAACGCTACATTTGTGTTGGTGTGTAGGGGCGGTCATGTGACGTCACGCGCAGGGAATTGTTTGCCAATTCTGACCCTCAGATGGCGCTGTTAGACGTGTCAGGCGAACGGCAGGATCTGCTGCCCATCTGACGTCAGGTCCTGATGTAAGGCTCTGTACCTCAGAACGCATCCCAATGCGGACACAGATGACTACGGATCTGACGTCAGGCTCTGCGCCTTAGATCTGGTTATCAGGGAAGGTAAGTCGCCAAATTTTTTTAATAGATTTCTTATGTAGAGTTGCAGACTTGGAAGTTGTCCGGAGAAGGTTCGACAGAGAAGCATCTTCTTTCGCATAAGTTTCTCGAAATTTGTACCATGCATGTACAAAATAATACCACGCATGTACAAAATAACATATATATTGTAACAAATTGCATTGCATTCAAATTGCCAGATATTTTTATACCAGCAATTTAGAGTTTTTATGTAAAGTTTAATATTATAGAAATGAAGGGGACGCCCAGGACTTGGATAAAAATGAAGGGGACGCACAGGCTTGGATATAGAATTGAAGGGGACGCACAGGCTTGGATATAGAATTGAAGGGGACACACAGGCTTGGATGGATAGATATGAAGGGGATGCACAGGCTTGGAGGTTCTCCGGAGAAGATTAGATAGATAGACAGAGCATCTTGTTTCGCACAAGTTTCTGTAAATTTGTCAAATCAGGTAAATCGACAAAATTTGTCAAGACATAGCATTAAGAATTATTAAGAAAATAGATTATGGTGGACTGCTTGCAATGTAGAGCAAGTCACATTAGTGAAGAAAGTACGCTGAAAACACATCTCCCTTAATGCTTTTCAATCTTTTGTGAAAAACATTCGTAACTCTTTAATAAAATCCACAACAGTTGCCACGATATTCATTAATTTATTAATTTTTTAGATTCCCATTAACAATATTTCAATTCACCAATAAACATACTAAATTAATTTTATTCCAACACCAATAAATTGTGTGTTGAAAATATTGGATCTCTTTGTTCATGTTTGCTGAATTATTACCATAAGCATTTATTTAAATTTTCTGCAATAAGACTTTCTGTCATACGCTTTTACCTCCTTCGGACACATTATGTAATCTCTACACTCACTATAGGAAAAGGCTACTCTATTTCTATATAAGTAAGTTCTACTACGTTAAGTTGTATATAACTAAAATGTGGCTTTTATATATATTTACAGATAACCGAAGCAGAAGATGATGCAGTGTGATCTACGTCAGACTATGTACGCACAAATTTGCAGGTAGGGTTTTGCATACGCAATTATTCATTCAATGATCTTGACAATGAGCACGTGTGATAATTTATATAATTAGTAAATTGTGTCCTATTTTTCAGTTAATGATGCAGACGAAGAGAATTGTTTCAACAGCTGCAAGAGAAAGTAACCCTGCTACACGAGTAAATAAAATCCCCATAAAAAAACATCAAAAAAGTAAAAAAATTACGCCAAGTACATGAAAAAATAAATCACAAAAAATAGAAGATAATAATAATGAATCATAAAAAATAGAAGAACAAATAAAAAATCACAAAAAATAGAAGATAATAATAAATATAATATTAAAAATTATCTGAGGTCATTCCCAATGCAAATTATCTTTGTAAAAAGAAGTGAGATCCCCATAAAAAAACTTCAAAAAAGTAAAAAAATTACGCCAAGTACACGAAATCATACAAATCACTAAAAATAGAAGATAATTACAAAATAAAAAAAAGATGTGAAATCAAAATGAGCTGCAAGTACATAAAGGTGCTTCCCCGCTGCGTACAAAGACGACACTGTGTAACGCAATGTAAGATTCGGTGCTTTCCAACTGCGCTTAATAATATTAAGCAGATATATTTTTATACAAATAAATATTTTAATACGAATAAATATTTTATTCAAAATACTTGGCGCTGCGAAACCGAAAAAATGTTAATTGTCTTAGTATTAATAATTTACAATAACTCCCTTACAATCTAAAATACATAAACATATACATATACATATTACAAACGCAGTCAGATTTATTCTATATATATTTAACTCTAATATCATACGTAGCATATGCAAACGCACGCATACACACATTCCCGAACGCACGCACAAGAAAAAAAGAAAAAGATTGATGCAATTTATACATATGTATTCAGTTTAGCAACACCAATTCGGTGAGCAGCGCCAAGTATTTTGAATAAAATATTTATTCGTATTAAAATATTTATTTGTATAAAAATATATCTGCTTAATATTATTAAGCGCAGTTGGAAAGCACCGAATCTTACATTGCGTTACACAGTGTCGTCTTTGCACGCAGCGGGAAAGCACTTTTATGTACTTGCAGCTCATTTTGATTTCACATCTTTTTTTTTATTTTGTAATTATCTTCTATTTTTGGGGATTTGTTTGATTTCGTGTACTTGGCGTAATTTTTTACTTTTTTGAAGTTTTTTTATGGGGATTAAAACTGACTGCAATTGTTTAATTTTGCATTTTTCACCTCAGTTATGAATGATACAACGTTATTTAAAGTTGTAAATCTATTAGACTGTTTCCCATGAAAACGAATTTCCATAACAGGTTCACTATTATGTAATATTTCATTCATTGCATAAAGAAAATTGTTTCTACAAGGTGTCCACGCATTTGGCTCGGTTTGTAGCTTTGAAGCTGTTAAAAATAGATGAAAATGTCGCAAGTGTTGTATCCTGTGTGGTGTCTTCGCAGGGCGTATCACGCCCGTGGAGTTCTGTCAGTAATTTTCCGCTAACAAGGGAAGATCCCGAACCCGAAAATTCAAAAAATTCTGAAACTTTGTGGATATGTAGGAGATTTCCTACTGATTACAACGCAATTTTTTTGCTGCCCAAAATCACTCTAAGGGGGTGAAATTAACCCCTGTAGATTCGGCTATTTTTCGATTTTATTTTGTAACACACAATCTGTAAGAGATAGAAAAAAAGTTTCAAGACAAAAGTTACTTCTTTTAATTAGATCTATCAAATAGTAAAAGTTCAATCAATTGTTTAAACAAATAGAAAAAGTTATAAACAAAAATATCAATAATGTTTCTTAAAATTCGGGTTTTCACGTGAAATCTGAACTGGATGTTTAAATAATTATGAAACAGCATAATCCATATTTTTGTCCATACAATTTCAACTATTGTTGTATCGCGGAACTGTGCTCCGCGACAATCGAAGAACTTTTGGATCCCATTATAATGTGCCTTAAGCTGCACGACGAGCAATGTTTTTCTAACATTTATTAGGAAATAATACGCGACGCGGAGTAAGAAAGTAAGATAATTTATATACTTATGTCTCTAATTACACATGGGGCAAATATATCAGGTGGAAATAGAGGAGAAGAAGGGAACTGTTAGATATAACTTATCCTTATTAGAACTTTTTATTTTTAACATAATTATCGAACTTTTCTCTTATTTGCTCACAAGACAGGCGAGATAATGCCGCCGCTTAATAAGCGATTTAACTATAGTTAGATAACTTTGAAAACACTTGTGTGATTATGAATTATTCTTCATGGTGATGAAACTCTTCAAAAAAATGTTGAAAACATAAATATTGCTTACACCACGCACATCGTATGATAGCATAATTGCTACATATGGAACAACGAAGTGGATGTATGAAATTTTGTTGTGAAAAAGCGAAATTTACTGGATTTTCAAACTGATTTGGTTTCTCAACAATATATTCACTTTTATATCATGCGTAAGCAAACACATAGTGATACTTTGGTGATGAAAGTTGATTATGAATAAGTGACTGTAATTTAATGACATTATTCCTTGCACTTAGCTGCACATCGTAATTAAACAATAATACAAGGTCGGAAAATTTTCGTACAAAGTTTTTCCATATCCGGAAACCATATACATTGTAGGGATTTAATATAGAGTAGAGCCCTACGTTAAAGGAGCCGGTCGACTTGCGATCGCAGAGCGTGCGGAATAGTCAGTCGAGACCAAGCGATCGAACGGCGTAGGTGCGTGTGTATAACTTAGGAAAAGTAGAATAGGAAGTGCGATCGGTTAGACGCGGTGTAAACGTGCTTTTGGATACACGGGAGGCATACGGCCACCGTGGTGATTTTCTGCGGGCTGCAGGACCACGTGTGACTGCACACCGTCCGAAGTTAGAGCGGCGAAGAAAAGTGCAACGAGGCACCACGTGCCGACGATTCAGCCTTCAATAAACGTCTTACTTATTCTTGTCTAAAGTGATTGGGGATTTATCTACACCCTGTCCCCACGCCTACAACATCAAGCGGTTGTATTATTCCTGTAGTTTTTTTTCGCTATTGTGAATATTTCCACACGTTGATTAGCTGGTATACCGTTTCGTAATGTAGATGGACAGTGACCAGTCCACGCATCCAATAACAAAACGCTTCGAGATCCCGCATGTGGTAGATATACGTTTGTTAACCATTCCATAACCAGTTCACCTGTTAACTTTCCAGATGTGGACGCCTGTATATAAACATTCCACGGTCAAAACAAAGATTGTTGTACACGTGGACCAAAATTACCATCCTTTTCCTGCAGGACAATAAACAGCGGAGAGAGTAGTTTCCCAGAAGCTGATATTGTGGGGAATATGGTATAGCTATGTGTAGTAGCGAATATAGATTGTACGACTGCTGTAACACTTTTGGTTCCTTGTTCAGCTAAAGTACGGCCCGAATGTAATTCCAGATTGAATCCGCGTTCATCAGCATTGAATGTATTGTTTGTTCTGATATCTCTAATACGAGGTTTTACATTATTCACAAAAGTCGAAGCAATTTTATTTAATTGCGTGGTATCTGTACCGTATGATCTGGTAATAAATTTGTTCACTTTTCTTGAAACTATTTTATACATTCTCTTAAAATTCCATATCCAATGTCGAGATGCTTTAAAATTTTCCAACCCTGTCTCTTCATTAGCTTGTAAGGCCCATCTTCGAAGGTCCAAATCATGAATAATGGCATGAGTTTCAATCCCGTCAACAAACTTATTATACACATATTCAGAAATTTGTGGACAATTTTTCCCGACGTGTCCCTCCCCTGTTCACCGTTTCTTCCTATCTAATGAAAACAAGGCAATTTTGCATAGATATAAAACAAATAGATACGAAGCACCGTAACATAACAGTACATCGTTTACCACTCACCTATACAATTGATATACGGATGAAACTTTTCGAAATTTATGTTTGACAGATTGTAAAGAAAGTCGGCGTTTCTTACCACTCTTCCAAAATGCAACAGCCTTTGTTTTATATTCTAAAGTCACAATACCTCCTTCTTCTGGTACACACTCCTCTTCTTCGAACTCTATTGGTTCTAAAAGTTCTTCGCGTGTAGGTACATATATATCATCCACAAATTCTACAGAATGTGGTCTAAACGGGTCCAAAAGTTCTAATGTAACATCAGCTTCCATTGCAAATGATGTGTCTTCTTGCGATTTAATAAGCATGTCTTTTATTATGTCGTGTAACGTGTAATTTCTCTATTATTAGTAGGCGTCTCATTATTGTTCTCAATTAAGAATATTGTCATAAGTAAACGAATTACATTTGCAGGATGTATGGGAACCATTTTCAACACTACACGTTTGTTACACAGAATTAACGTACATTTACTGTTAACACCTATACTTAAACTACAATTAACTAGTATTTCTTTTTGTTAATGAGTCTTTACTCTTCAAATGCCTTCGATACTACTGGCAATAATAACGAGTCGAAGCATTTATTACTTTTGTCGTCAGGACAAACCTATAGAACTGATTATACCTATCTTATATACATATGGCATATGTGTATGTATCTTACTTTATCACATCTGAAGAAAACATGTTTTGACAGTGAAATGTCTTACTAAAATTGATCATCTTTATTTTCCTTGAAAATAATGTATCATCCGATAAGAATACTAATATATGTATTCTCATTATTAAAGCTCGAAAGAACAATAGACATGAGATAATACTTTGATGGGAGACAAAAGTAGGTATATATTCATAATCACACAAGTGTTTTCAAAGTTATCTAACTATAGTTAAATCGCTTATTAAGCGGCGGCATTATCTCGCCTGTCTTGTGAGCAAATAAGAGAAAAGTTCGATAATTATGTTAAAAATAAAAAGTTCTAATAAGGATAAGTTATATCTAACAGTTCCCTTCTTCTCCTCTATTTCCACCTGATATATTTGCCCCATGTGTAATTAGAGACATAAGTATATAAATTATCTTACTTTCTTACTCCGCGTCGCGTATTATTTCCTAATAAATGTTAGAAAAACATTGCTCATCGTGCAGCTTAAGGCACATTACAATGGGATCCAAAAGTTCTTCGATTGTCGCGGAGCACAGTTCCGCGATACAACAATAGTTGAAATTGTATGGACAAAAATATGGATTATGCTGTTTCATAATTATTTAAACATCCAGTTCAGATTTCACGTGAAAACCCGAATTTTAAGAAACATTATTGATATTTTTGTTTATAACTTTTTTCTATTTGTTTAAACAATTGATTAAACTTTTACTATTTGATAGATCTAATTAAAAGAAGTAACTTTTGTCTTGAAACTTTTTTTCTATCTCTTACAGATTTAGTGTTACAAAATAAAATCGAAAAATAGCCGAATCTACAGGGGTTAATTTCACCCCCTTAGAGTGATTTTGTGCAGCAAAAAAATTGCGTTGTAATCAGTAGGAAATCCCCTACATATCCACAAAGTTTCAGAATTTTTGAATTTTCGGGTTCGGGATCTTCCCTTGTAAGTTAATAAAAGAACTTCAATATTTTCTTGTTTACTCATCGAGTTAAATTCATTAACACGTACGTGGTTTGTTTGGAACCTAGTAGCTTTATTAACTCATTTACATCTGGTGACGGAATTGTCCGCTAAATTTCACTGGGCTGTACAATAATGGATGGTGGATTGTTCCGCCAAATGATGTAACGTGTCATTACAGCGAAAACTATTCCGTGTTGTAGGCCCGTCTTCTGTTCTAGTGAAATGATGGAAACCGGTTAGGTACCTAATATTTTGAGTGTCATGGGCGCGTTTTTTGGTCGAGGGTTTTTCACCTAGTGCATAGCTTTGGCGTGTTTTCATGCCGAATATTTTCTCGAAAGTATCGAAAATATTATCTGAGAGTCTCTGATGTTCCCTGTGAAAACAATTCGAACTCGGAGATCGCTTTTTAAGCAACCCAATATTGAATATTGTACAATAGTAGGGGAAACCTGTACAAAACCGTATACCATACTTATTCCTGAAAATAAAAGAAAGAAGCCTACGCACGTTTGGCAATTGTTTTCCGCCACATTGAACAGTTAGGCCTCGTACAGACTTGAGCACGAACGCGAATGAGGCAAGCCGAGGCAGACCCGAATGTCTCGGGCTGGACAAATTGAGATTTTTCATTCTGTGCGCTCCGCACGAGGCAAGCCAAAGCAAGCTGAGGGAATTTTTCGATTTTCCTTCAGTTGTTCGCGGACTACAGAACGAAGATGTCGGATCAGGACATTGCTGTGGCTTGTACAAGCTTCGTTATTTTGCACACTTTATTAAAGAAAAATAAAAAAGTGCGAAGGCGTTGGTGGTCATCACAATTATATTTAAATAGGAGACCATTAAATAACGTCAACAATACATTTTTATTGACGGATATGTTGAGTGATAAAGATAGCGGGAAATTCATGAGTTTTGTTAGAATGTCCCAAGAAGATTTTAATTTTCTATTAAATAGTGTAAAAGATAAAATACGGAAAAGAAATAATAGTTTTCGCTTAGCTGTCCCGCCTGAGGAAAGATTGGCTGTAACTTTGCGGTTTCTGGCAACTAGTGATTCCTTCACCAGTTTGCAGTATTTATTCAAAATTTCGAAACAACTAATATCAGAAATAGTGCCAGAGGTATGCCAAACAATAATAGATTGTCTCATCGAGTACATAAAGGTAAGTAAAACTATAAGTACCTAAATAATTTTTAAGTAATTATGCATAAAAGGGGGCTTCAACTCCAATTTTGTTGAATTTCAGATATGTTATAGAGGGGAGGGTCTTGACTAATACGCACTTTGTCAACGTGAGGGACGACCGTTCAACGCTTCAGACAAAAAGTATCTCAGAACTTTCCCCTCTACAACACATTTGAAATTCAACAAAACTAGAGTTGAGGCCCCCTTTGGTGCATAATTACGTAGCAATTTTTATTAATATTTATATTATGATGTGTATGAACTATGAAGTGTCAGACCCAGAGATGGGCAATAAAACACAAATAAATATGTATAGAAGAATGCTCGTTTTTCCCTTACTTTCGCCACATGCCTCGGGCCGATCCGACAACTTTGGATCGACCCGAGGCATGTGGACGAATTGCGCCGCAACACGTCCTGCCTCGGACCGATAGCGTGCGGCGAACAGCCCCGAGGCAACGGCGAACGGCCCGAGGCATGCGGCGAACAGCCCCGAGCAATCCACCGACGTGCAACACTTGCATACGCATTCTGCCTCGGCTTGCCTCATTCGCGTTCGTGCTCAAGTCTGTACGCGGCCTTAGTCAACAGAGATTCATGACGAAATACGTACGCTCCAGCGAATTAATAAATATATTCTGTTTCTAAGTGCTCTAATCTTATTTTTGACTGATTTTAAGTAGACTATATAGTGTTTTGATAATTAGAATGTAAGTTACATGAAAATATCTAGTAACAGCATCTATTTCTATTATATTTTGAAGATCATGGCCGATTGTTGCCATTTGCATATTTAGCTGTAACCAAAAGTGTAGGTGCTTACGTCTTGGGGCACAACTATACGGAGTAAAATCATACCCCGCTATTTCAAGCAACAAGAAAAAGGAAACACCTATTTTGAATATACATATGATTGGATGTGTTTTGTAAACACATGTACACTGTAATATGTTTCAGCCAGCACTGGATTGTTGTGTTCTCGACGGTGGGGGTAAACACTGGATTGAAAAGTATATTTTCGATCCAGTCGAAACCTGGTGGAATGACGGCACTGTACTGAAATGAAAACACTGTTTACATTATTCCAATTCCTATCTAGTGCTGGACTGGATCACTGGACTGGACTAATGAAACCCAGCTTAAAAACGAGCGAGAGGACACGCGACAGCGACAAGCCATACATTACGGCCGGCACTGCCGCTGTCTATCGAAAAAATACGGAATAAGTCCCCCGGTACCTCTCACTCGCCGCGACCACTAGAAAAGAAGGTGGGGATAGCGGCGAGTTCTTTCCATGACAAAAAACGCAGGTTCTTCCCGAGACAGCAGTGTCGTTTAAAATTGTCGGATTGAGGTATGTTTCAACTTTTTCATCAAAAACACCTTACCAACCCGGTAAAAATCATTTCATTGGAATAAAATAAAAATTATGAAAATTTAATTTTTCGAATATGTATAGGGGTGATGATTTATCATCCGACAGTGTCAACGAGGGTTGCTCGGTTAACGAAGTTCCAAAAAATGATAAGGGATTATTCAGGAGCAGCTATCAGATCGTTTCGGCACGCAATTAACGGATCATTACTATATATAGCATCACTTTTGAATCGCCAGTTAATATTTCTTAGTCTGCTTATAGGGTTCATAAGTACTTTAAGTTTGAAACTATATTTTGATTATTTACTGCTCTATAAATTCAGATCAAAACAATAATCTAAGAATTATGTACGTGTGTACATATTAGAATATTTTTGTCTTTCCTAAGAGTGAAAATTAAATAATAAAAGGATATCGACACAGCTTAGTTGAAGAAAATAGTTTCGTTGCGATATTTGAAAGCAAAATTGTATTTTACAATGGTTCAGCGGCAATATGCATACAACATGTACAGAAGTTTAGTGTATGTATAAATACATTATGGCTATAACTATATCTAAGGAACCAAATGGTTACGTAAAGCAAAAAATAATTAAAAGAACCATAATTATTATTAAACCAGTGGTAGATCTTCACATAGACGAGGAAGCATGCACATAGGGTTTGAATGAACCAAAAGTCAAATTAGAGTTTTTTTATTTCTAAGGTTTTGTTAATCGATTAAAACTGCAAAATGGCAATAACGGCAATGAATGCTATTTCTGTTGTGTTCTATAATATTATTTTCTATATGTAATGAAAAGATAATACATTTATTTTTCAGTTCATGCACTTTAATTTCACATATTTAAAAAACACGTTACTTTAAATATTTACAGGGGACATTGCGCATGAGCATCTTCGTGTGTTTAATCTACCACTGTGTAAAATCTTAGCATATTATTTATATAAAATTTATATTCTTTAATTGATGCAGAAGTAGCAATTTATATATATGAAAAAGCTGACAATTTCTGTTTTATATTCATAGTATGAATAGTTACCACATATAAAGTTACTGCAATGCATTTTATATCTATGCCGCGAATAATAATTCTTTTAATATCTGTTTATATATTTTTGTTATCAAAAGATACATTCACAGAATTTTCTGATATTTTAAACTATAATATGCTCGAGTGTGATAACTGTAATGTCTAGGTTCGTGTCTCATATTAATTATGGATTTCATATCTGCAGATCGTTTGAAGCTCTTATCGATATTCTTCTGATCGTAGGTCCTCATTGCTCGTTCAGCCCATTCTTGAGCCCTAGGCGGTTCACGAAATATCCCTCGTTGCCTTTGGTTGAGATAATCAATAACGTCATCATAGTAATTTTTTCTAAAGAAAAGAAAGCACCATTATAATAATATTCGTACTTCTGGAATATGCAAGATGAATACGATAATTTATATTGTAGAAGGTTTGGAGAATTTTATAAATTATATAAAATAACTCTCGAACACATTTTAGTAATTAAAATCAGCACTTCTAAATCTGTCATGAAATTGTAAAATATCAATTAAGTAGGTACATAGGTATATGTGGATGTAAGGACCTCGAATTTCACGAATCCAGTTAATATTTTGTTTGATGTAATGTGTATTAAATTTTTTAAATGTTTTCTTATCAACTTGTGACGTAGCGTCTCAGCGCGAGCACCACCGCGTCGCACAACACGCAGCGCGACGGAGTCGGAGCACCAACGATGGAGTGCGAGCGAGACCGCACCGCGCAACCACCGTGCGAGCGAGACGCCACGCGCACGGGCGACAGCGACAGAACGATCCCGAGCTAGGCCGAGCCGTGCCGGTCTCGCGCAGCGTCAGACCGCCCGTCGTCCACTCCCCACCGCGCCGCTAGACCGCGTCAATTTCTCGCGAGTGGAAATTTCCAAGAATCGGGACATAAGCCCCGGCGCGACGGAGGTAAAACAGTTCGAGTGGGGTTACGGATCCCCTACCACCAGACCGCCTGCCTGGAAGCTGCTCGGAGCAAGCAAACTGGAAAAATATTCGAGTAACCAAGAGATCATTCGATTACCGCCATATCGTTCCGTACCGAGACGCCTGGAAGTTGCCCGGTCTCAATACCGTTCCTTTCACAAGACGCCCGGACGCTGCCCGGTCTCGCCACCCCGTTCCGTTACCGAGACGCATGGAAGTTGACCGGTCTCGTAACCATTCCTTTAGGGTCCATTTATACATATCCGTTCCGGGTCCGTTCAGTGCCGGCATGCCATTGGTATGAAGAAGAGGTCCTCTGCGCTCTTCTTATTTTTACCAATAGCATGCCGGCACTGAACAGACCCGGAACGGATATGTATAAATGGACCTTTAACGAGACGCTCGAACGTGGCCCGGTCTCGACTCCGCTCCGTCACTGATACTCCCGAAGGCGGTCCGATCGCGACCTCGCTTCAATAAAGCGACGCTCCGTCACCAGGCCGTTCCGCTACCGAGACACCTGGAGGCTCGTCCGCCGTTCGTACCTAAACCCTGCGAAACGTACGCGGAGTGTAGTAATATCGACATCCTTGTAAATACTGTACATAATTCAAGACGACTAAATAAAGGAAATCTTAGTTACCAAATCGGCTTAAACGAACCCTGGCATACCGGCTGAAGCTAACAGCAAAGATCCTCGATTCCCGGTGTGACGTACGTTACAAACTTATGACCTCATGTTGCAAAATATGTTGTACTATCGTCGCAATGATATTAGCAAGTAATATGTTTTATAAAATGCATAATAAGAAATAGACATTATACTGCGAAAAGCGATGCAAATTTCACAATTTTTTGGAAACGTACACCGTAAAAACTCTTACCATTGTATCACAGTATGTATTACTGAATGTCAATTTTCATAGACAAAACAGTTTACTTAAACAGTTGCTTAAATAATGTAAAAGGAACCACGTATCGCGAACTCATCGTTTCTCAAAAACGTGACAAATGGTTTCATCAAATACATGGGTCACTTCATCCATGCCAAAACTTTATGAATTTTTTTTAGAACGCGATGAATTTGCGACATATGGTTGTCTTTAAAATTTTTTCTCCTTTCAGCATTATGTAATTTTCAATGTTATAAACAGTTTTGTGGTAATTTTTTTTTAGAAATGTCCACTGATTCAGAGGTTTAGATTCGCCCCTGAAAGCAATAACCATTGTTTTTTTAACATCTTGTACAAAGAAGTATCATTTGCATTTGTAAAGTTGCGATCCCATGGCACGTGGCTCGGTGAGTACGGCGCGCTATGGGAAATGATCAGCTTGCGCTAACCGTGCCGTCGAAACGCCCATGACTCCCCGATTCAAGCTCGCTAAACAGATTTGACGAGCCTACATTTCATTAATATACACAACTCATAAGACAAGTGTGCAAGGTGCTGGTCATCGATTTGGCTTAGATTTAGTATATATGTGCAGGTATTTTCATGACAGTATTGTATCATATTTGTGAGATTTTGCTTTTATTGAGATACACAAAAAAATGTGACTGTAATAAAAAAAATAGAAAATGTAAAAATTTTATTAAACAATATTGTAAATGGTGTAGACCAGGGTTGACTAACTGGTGGCTCGCGAGCCACTCGGGGCCCCTCCGCCTTGCTGCCACGCTGAACGGCCCCCCTCCATACCGACCAGACTCTGAAGATCGCAGTCGATTCTTGCTTCTTTCCTTCTTTTTTTGACTGCGATCGTCACAGTCGGGTAGGTATGGAGGGGACCGTTCAGTGTGGCAGCAAGGCGGAGGTGCCCCCGGTGGCTCGCGAACCACTAGTTAGTCAACCCTGATTTAGACTAATACGTTTAGTTCACCTTTGGTCCTGCCCGCAGTTCCTCTCGCGAAGGGAATTGCAGCGAGTAAACTGCAAGGCACGCTCACAACGACAAGCGGAGCCTTTTTTGTATGGGCTTGCACGCAAGTCGAACACACGAAAGACAGAGTAGAGTTCAGTAGAGTGTCAAGTGGCCGAAAGATGGAGTGAGGCAAAATATCATACTTCGTCTGTTCTAATTTTCAGTATAGTAGCTGGGAAAGGTATAGCGAGGTCATAAACTCGGTGGTACGTTAATGCAAACGTGTTTCGAGTGTCAGCAAACGATTTAACAGAAATATGAGAAGATAACGACCCCAAACCTAAATCAGATCTGCTACGTCAGCCGGTGCTACCGCGCAATGGTTAAATGATGGGTGTCGAACTAGCGGCTCGCGAGCTGCAGTGGCTCCTTCTTTTCTTCACCTGCTCCGTAGAACCGTAGGAGAACTCATCCAAACAACGTACTTCACTCTGATGAATTTCTCCTTCGGGTGCCGCACTCTCTCCCTGTCAGGTCACGTGCAACGTCTGGAGAAAAATAAGTGAGGGAACCGACTGACCGGGGGCCTGACTCGTGCGGCTCTCGGAGTGGGGAAGTTCGACATCCCTGGGTTAAACGTACGACCTCGCTATACCTTTTCCAGCTATTATACCTCTGACTCGCCCTCGCAAAAATGAGAAGACACTGCTTATAAAGATATCCCCTACACGCCATGACTTCGTCATTGACGAGCCGTCACCAATCAAGAGCTGTAAGTTCTTAACCCTTCAACTATGGAGCACTTCCACCTTTGGATGCACTGTAAGTACAGACGGAGGAGACTTAGAACTGAAAATATTATAAACTTTCCCTTCCTAGATTTCAAAGGGGGAAAAATTAAATGAAATGAAAATCGTACAAGTAGAAAGTGTGTTATGTGTACTTTAAATTGGTATCTATTTCCATATAGTGCTGGAAATATTTATTGCATCACTGGAATAAACGGGTTGGAGTGAATATTTGTTGCATAATCGCCAGCTATATTCGTTGAATGATCGTTGCCTTGCCCCACCAACTGGGTTAGGTCTTCCGCGATCTCCGTCGGAACCAGTCAAGCGTGAAAGGCGACACGAGTCGAAACAAGGCAACCGTGAAATAAGACATAAGCCAGCGTCCCGCGGCGGGTACTTTGTAAGAGGACAACGGCTGGCAGTTAAAGACCACAGCCGTAATGACAAACGAAATGTTTAAATTTTTGGTTTTATTTTTATGTAAATATTTTTAACATATTAATGAGATTTTTCTGATGAAAATAAGGCAAACACGATGTGATTTCGATCATATTGAGTTATTTTCATATTCAACTGTCGTTTATTCTTTCTCTTCCTTACTCCCTGTCCCTTTCTTCGACTACCGACGGCCGCTGTCGGCAAAACATAAACGCGATACCCGAGATTCGACGGTATCGCTTGAATAAACAAGCTATCTTGAGCTGGAATTCGTGTCCCCTACACGTTATAAAATCGTGCCCGGTCCCGAGTGATGATCATACAACGAATATTTACTGTATCACTTATACCTTATATCTCTCTTATTATTAGTACTAGGAAAATATTATTGCCAGATTTCTTTATTGCGCAAATGTGTAGTTCTTTGTCTTGGCCAAAATAAGTTGGATACGAATCATTTTATCAATTGTAGTGCTATGAAAATTATGCGTACTGTGTAAAATTTGAGATTGATGCAATATGTAAATATTTCCAGTGCGGCTAAGCTCACTATTTCAGCCGAGCCAGATTAGTTTTCTTTTTATTCATGCCATGTTTACCGACAACGAACACGAAGCCCAAGCCGAGGCACGCGATCCCGCAAGAGGACGCTGCCTTCGCTTGTTCTCTAACGATGGAATGCTTAACTCTGTGACGGTTTAATCAAATTTCAAGTTCCGGTTAAAAAATGTATATTTTTTTATATTCTAAAATATTTAGGTTTATGATAAAAAGTGTCAAAAAGCATATTTTACAAGTAATTTTTTAATAATTACGCTTACCAGAAATAAACTCTGCCCATCACTATCCCTCACACGGGATAAACTGTCAGAGGGTTAATATTTTTGCTGGCGCAGGGTTTTGAAAATTACCTCTTCATAGACAACGTACACTAGTGCTACGAAAGAAGGACGAGGTGTCTGGCCTTTAGAACAGTATTGTGTCGTTATATGTCCGACGTTCGGGGGACAGGCCGAACGTCTAACCAAATGGTATGCTATTCGGCTTGTCAATGTACTTTGCTGTTTTCTTTCAATAAGACCATGTCGCCGCTATCTCGCTGAAAATGGTTTGTTGCTGTCGCGTGCCCTTCCGCTCATTCCCAGTCTTTCGTACTCGCCGCCGCGGCGAACTACGAAAGACGTAGTGGGGATAGAAATATCCTTCTAACGAAACAGGGGACCCGGACTTATAATGGGACAACACTGTAATAGAATACCTATGCATATCAAAGGATAAGAGTAAGCTAGTCCCAAAATAAAAGCTCTGCAACATATTTGAAGTTTGCTATCCCTTATTTTAAAATATTTATTTAAATTGTCTACGGAAGTGGTCATTGGTACACATGATAAACACGGAATATCTAGCAAAGTCTACGTGTTTCAAATATCTTTTCGCGTTTATGTGTACGTAGATTATATAAATAAGGGGAGAAGACCGCATAAATCAAACGAAAAATAGAAACAAAAATTTTTCCATAAACCGCTTCTAAAACGTTCCAAAAATATATTCTCAAAGTTATAGGTCGAAATTCAACTCCGTATCGATACTATAACCTGGTGAGTCAGCGCGCCCCCGAACACTGAGCATACCTAAAGCCGCGTATTCACCTGTGCATTCGCCCCGAATGTGCATCGGGCGCGCACCAATGTTTTGCTCGTTCGGCGCGCATTCGGTTTGATTCAGTTCGCCGATTGGTGCGCGCCCGATGCATATTCGGGGCGAATGCACAGGTGAATACGCGGCTTAAAACGCATTTTAAACGCGTGAGGTCTCGAAATCACGTTTTCAAAATTGGCGCCAGGGGTAACACAAAAACTATTTCACCGATCTACTTCAAATTTTGCACACTTTTAGTTGATAATATTCCTCAGAATATGAACCACAAGGTTTAACCAAATTATTAATTTTAACCACTGTTTTTAAACAAATAAAACGCGAATTTTCGGCGAAAATCAAATCTAATTGTTTGATGTTCCGCCATTTTTATAACATGCAACTTTTTTACACCATTTGTGATTCATATTCTTACAATTGGCACATAAATTGAAAAAAAAGTTATTGGTCTGTTTCACATAACTACCAGAGACACTATAATTGGCGCCGTTTTGCATCTTGAAAAAAAAACTTTCAGATACTACTCTATTTCTTTTGTATTTATTATAATTATACTGTTATAAACATTTTTTACTTGTTATAATGTTAAATAAACTACCCTTAAAGTTCCGAAAGGATTAGCGCATTGGTATCTTTGCAAAAAATTCTTAAACATTGATACACAAATAAGCCGTTTATACAGGCTTCTCCCCTTAACAGTTGAATATTAGCAGTTTAGAATTTACAGCCGAAACTTGCGTGCACGAGGCTAGTGATTACTCACCAATAAGGTGGAATAAGCATATTGGGCTAAGCCATCTAGACCCAGATAGCACACAGACGTATTTAATACGTCTTCTCCATAAGGCGTCTTAAAGACGCCCAAAAGTCGTCGTAAAGACGTCTTCGTCGGGTCTGGGTTAGTACATTAAAAAAAAGGCGCTCTAAGTTGCTTGATCGCCGGGGGTTGCCTTTGAAAATCGGCCGAGAAGTTCACTTATGAATGAGGATGAAGCCAAGTTTAGACTCATTTTCATCAGAAGACTCTCGGCAAACCGATGATAATACTTTTATGATGTAACAGAGAAAGCAGAAATTAAAATTTTGTATTACTATATAGATTACTTATCGGAGGCACGACTGGCACGCAAACGAAGGATTGCTGAGGCGGAGAAATTGAACTTCGAGCTCGGTTTATTTTCAAAGTAAACATTCGAAGACTCTCGAACAATACTATCGATGCTTTCTAGAATCTAGACAATATCGACGAGAAAACACTCCATAGCCGCACATAGTGTTAATATACTGACTGATAAATTTATTAGCATTAGTGAATATATTGGTATGAACGCGAGTTGTCTTTTCATTGCGTTTAGGATGAAAATGAATTAAGTATCGAGTAGAGTTCGAAGTCGACATAACTTTGGAATTTCAATTTGTTAAATTTTACATGATAAGAATGATTCGTAAATTTTCCAATTATTTCTCCACCCCTCTTACTGCTGTTGAACATTGGAAAACAGTAAAATATGACTACTTCATTTTTACAATAGATTTTCCACTTTCCCACTGAGGAATGTTTTTACTTGCATGTGGTAATGAAACATATTTGTGACTTGCAATTCTATGTATAGAAGAACAACTAGCAGTAGTAGAGATTCGAAAATATTACTATTACATTCTTTGCTGGAATACTCACCTGTAATCATAAATGTATGCGTAATTAAGGAAGAGAGGACGGACCCAGTGGTGATTATAATGTGGCGGTTCCAATTTTTCCAACTTTATTTTCGGTTTATCTGTGGATACTGCGTCACCAGTCGCAGCCGCTTCTTCTTCAGGAGCACCCTCCGCGGGTTCCTCTGCTGGGGTGTCGTCCATATCCCATGCCGCTGGTTCATCGTCTGCCCACATATTGCTTTACGTATCCAAAGGGGAATTAGGCCTGCAATGCACACAAATCCCAAATGCTATTTGTTCTGTATAATAAATTATTATTATTATTATTTATACATAGACTATTAAGTCTCCATAATTTTTAATTCACTTTATTAAAATACTATTGCCGCTGTAAACGTAACTTTCATTACTTCTTTCTCCAACTTATTAAAAAAGATAGTATAATTTAGAATTATCTGAATGTCAAGAATTTCGTAATATGTACAAGATATAGCTAAAATCTACAAGGAATACAAGTGAACCATATGACATTATAGATATTTCTGATGACTTAATTAGTTTACACACAGAAACTCAACGAAAGGAATGCTTGTAATTCTTTGTTCAATTGCAAATCTGTACTCAGAATTCACGTTGTTCATTTGCATACTGTATTTAATTATCAACGTTTAACACTCTTCTCTTTAAGTGGATCTAACAGCTAGTACTCCCAATTGGTAGGTATATTTAGCTAATGCGATATATTTAACAAAGAGAAACAGGTCACATTGAGACACAACAAAACTTTGATTGTGACATCAATTAGTATTTGTAGTTACAGATTTCTTTATCTATCAATATATATAACTTTATGTAGTACATAGTCAGAAAGAATTGTAATTGTTCTTCAAAACATTAAAACACACAAATCACTCGGAAATTAAATATAAATATGGAAAATGAACATGCAATTTAAGATTCCTTATATCAAGGTTCAGTAAGAATTTTTATTAAAACTTTCAAACAATACTTCTAAATAGCGCAATATAGTGAAAGTATACAGTTCAGTTTCACTGTATTTGCATTAAAATTAATTTTTATCCATTGATGAAATGTTTAACTGTTAATGTAAAACTCCGAAGCTTTAAGATCTATGACATTGTTTTCAAAAATACACACTATCGAACTTTTGACATTTAACTCAGTTGATCAAGTGTTAAATGGGAAGTTTGTCACTAGCACACGATCACAATATTGTATTCACTGTCACTCCTAATTTATAAACTCTCAGAACTAAATCACTACATTATTCGAAACCACACTATTGAAATGATTTGCCAAGCAAGAACGTGTGATAACATTTTGAAGAACAAAGTGGTACCTGCAGTACGGTAGCCACTCGTCTAAGTGTCTCTTCGGACTGAAAAAAATACTCACGTGGATCTTGCTTTGTTTCGCTTTTATTTTAGCTTATAAGATTTTCCTTGCCTTCCCACCGGTCTACCTCTTAAGTAAAAGACTCCCCCTCTCCGCGAAACGATAAGAAAGAAAAAGCTTGGTGGGGGTATTTTTGGCAACCAACCCATTGTAATCATTGTTACCACACAGGGCAAGAAGTTGCTCGCGACGCACATGTTAATACATTAGCCAATGCTACGATTTCGTGTAGAACAAAGCCTGTCCTCGTGCTAATTGATTTATCCAAAACTCGAAGTAACAAAGTCAAAGATGCTGATAAAAAAAGTCACGAAATTGACAAGTATGGAAGTCACATCACATATTACATTATAACAGTAATAACTGCGTATTTCGTTTGTTATATTTAATATTAAATCAAATGAGTATCAAAACATATCTACGAATAAATTGAATGTTCAATACCTTGAACATTATATGTAGTAAAAATTATAATCGCAGGAACATCAAAATGATACAAAAACCACATAAGCGTTCATAAATGAAAAACTTTCAAGTGTGAAAAGCATATTATTCTCTTGAAATGATAATTTGATATTAACTTATACAAATATATTATTCGTAAATATATGTGCAACTTTAGTTTATTGTTTATTGGTTTTGTATTTGTTATAGCACTAATGTATGCTAAAACTAAACATATTTGAATCTTTCTATTTGACTATTTCATTATTGACTATATTGTGTCTTAATACTTCATAATACGAACTCCTAGATTATTTTACAATTTTATGATATTGAGGGAAAAGTTAATAAAAACGCTCGTATTTTCTATACTATAATATGGCATATATCAAATACAGTATATATAAATGCAAAATTAAAAAAAATTAATAATATGCCATTGAAATTCACTACATAAATAATATTGTGTTCTAGCATAATTAGAGAATCAGGGTAAACATACATACGGCACCAAATTATAATTCTAATATACCTAATTATTGTCTAAGCTGGCGAAATAATACAAACAAAAGTTTTATCTGATCATCGTTGTATGGCTGACTTCTAAGAGACTTTTTAATAAGTTACATAGTGAACCACGTAACTTGATCACATTGGTTGTTTCCGGTGTTAATTGACTAATTCACATTTTTCTTATGTTGAATATTTTCTTCCCGGAAAGCATATAAATTACTACCCAACAAAATCGATATTCAATTGGTTGCAAATGACAAATGACGAAGGGAGAGAGCAAAAGCGAAAACAATGCGTGTCTCATTCTATGCGGTATATGGAATGTAGCAGCTTTTTACCCAATGTTATATGAAGGTTAACATATGTATAATATACGGAGTGTTCGACTATACTGAATCGTTCGGGGGCGATTCTACAGGCCCAAATAACACGAAAATAGAGAATATAATTTTTTGATATCGCGCTTCGTTTTCGAGAAAATTGACTTTGAATTTTTTGCTAAACACACATGTACCGAAGTACAGTTTTAGGTGCCTGAGGGACACGCGGAGGTTACAGGAACGTGGCGTGCTTTCCGTGCGTTTATGCATCTCCGGGTGCCCCTCAGGCGCCTAAAACTGTACTTCGGTACACGAGTGTTTAGCTAAGATTCAAAGTGTAGCATGCAGAAAAGGAAGATTCAAGAAACATCGACCATTGAGAAGTTTCGCGAACACGCTTGCAGGCCGCCCGTGAACAGAGGCGTGCAGGCGCGGAACCGTGGCTCGCGAGCCCTGCGCTTGAAGACGCGTCTGTTGATTTCTGCGGCCGCGGATAGCAACGATTGGGTATAAATTAGAGGCCCGCAAAGGCATTTCCTTCTTCGCTGTTCCGAGAGAGAGGACGAGGTAAGACCAACGGCCGCTCTCGGACAGCTTAGGGACTCCGGCAGGAGAGTTCGGCGATAATACCTGAACGCCTATCGGTCGAGAGAGTACAGAGCAACTAATTAGAAAAGAGAGGAGAGTACGGGAGAATATGCCTGGACGCCCGTTCGATATGGAGTGTACGGCGATAATACCTGGACGCCAATCGAACGGGAGAGTACAGAGGAACTTCTGGACGCCTCGTTAAAATAGAGAGGAGAGTACGGGAGAATATTCCTGGACGCTTGTTCGGTATGGAGAGTTCGGCGACAATACCTGGACGCCAACCGCACGGGAGAGTACAGAGTAACTCCTGGACGCTTCAGTAGAGTAGAGTCGCGAGAATACAAAGCCCTTTGTTAAATACCCGATCGTTGAGAGAGGAGAGTACGGGAGAATATTCCTGGACGCCTGTTCAATATGGAAAGTTCGGCGACAATACCTGAACGCAAATCGAATCGGAGAGTACAGAGTAACTCCTGGACGCCTCAGTAGAATAAAGTCAAGTGCCGTCTGCACAGTAGAATCTTGTAAAATTGTAGAAACACAGCAAGACGCAACGTCTGTGTTCCGAAATTTGTAGCCCAGTCCTACCAACCAAACCATGTACTCCTACCTAATCCGAATAAATCTTGTTCCCGTCAATCTGAAGGCTACAAAAGTTAATTTTCTCGAAAATGAAGCGCGATATCAAAAAATTGTATTCTATATTTTCGTCTTATTTTTGGTAATTATACAGAAAAGGTGTTTCGGCACCGATTTCAATGATCTTGAAATATGTTGGGAAGGTCAACATTCTGAATAACTTTTTTTCTATATATATAACCGCCGCTCGGCTTTAGTTTTCAAGGTCTGATCAGTAGTTGGTTGGGGCCAGATCTGTTTAACGCCCCCCCCCCCCCCCCCCGTGAGTGGAGCCGCCAACTTTTGAGAGATTTAAGATGAAAAAATGAGTTTCATAAAAGGATGGTCTTAAGCATTTAAACCAGTAACTCCTGAATGTTTTTATTTACCGCTGTCAAATGAGTATGTTGCTTATCGGGATGTTATTCTGCAGAGAGAGAGTATGTTTCTGAAACACATTTTTTTATCTTAAATCTCACAAAAGTTGGCAGCCCCTCTCAGGGGGACGTAAAACAAATCTAAACAAATCTGTCCCCAATCAACTCCGAAAGTCGATGCGAACGAAAACCCAAAACGAGTGAATTTTCCTAGAATTTTCCGAGTTTTCCTTTGCATCGACTGTAGGAGATGCTTGGCGTTAGATAAGAGGTCTCAACTCCCCAGTGGAAACATCTAGCCTCAACCAACTACCGATCACAGTTTTTTGCGAATATCTCGAAAACTAAAGTCGAGATGCGGTTATACAATGTTCTATAGGAAAAAGTTGCTTAGAAGCATAATCCCGACAACATCTTCAAAAATCATTAAAAACGGTGCTGAAACACCCCTTAAATATTCTCCCACATGTAACCGAACACCCTGTATGCATATATTTGTGCTACCGTCAGCTATATGAATGTGGCAATAACAACGTCTCGTTCTACTTAAAAAATTGCAGGTGGCTTAAAAAATTTTACGAAAAAATAACTTATCTATACTTCTATACTATTATACAAAATTGAAGTTGCATATTTTGAAATGCGGTTTCTCTGTAAATATGAACTGTAGCCACAAGTGGTTACATCACTTTGTTCGTCTAGACGAGAGGAAGGTTCTAACGTTTTTATCTTTTTTTAAATAATGATTTTTAAATAATAGTAGTTCGCGACGCGACCACTAGGCGGTAACCGGGCGAGCGCTTCTCGCTTGTGAAATAGCACCGCTCGATTTGTAGCCACCCACTGTGGAAGGATTTTTGGAAATTTCATGCGCAAAAGAGGTGAAAAGGGGTAAAATATGTATTTTCTCGGACTGCCTATTCCCTAATATCTCTTAGGCCCGATTAGATATTATCAACTTGGTTCTTACTCACAAAGATTACCCACATAAATGCCAAAAAAGCAATAACAGGAATTTGCTCTAATCAACCCCCAAGGGGGGTGGTGAAAAGTGGTGAAATGTGTTTTCATGGAGTCCTCAATATCTCTTACGTTCCATAATCTGTATTATTTCATCAATAGTCTATGTTAGATTGCTCAGATCAAATTGATTGAGGTGAGAAAAATTTAAATTGATTCACAAACATCACACACAATTATTAAGGTCGTCAAGTTATGTAGTTCGTGTTATACATTAAGGGGGCCGTCTCATTTTTGTTATGGTCCGATTCGGTCGAAGCGTCCCTTGTAAACAGACGGACCCTAATGAAACTACCGCGGTCGATAAAAAGAACTTCTACAGAGGTGACATCTCCAGGTACTCTATGTAGACGAATTTTTTACGCATAGTTGCCACATTTTCTGTTCTCTCTGTCTTTGCCGCGCTATTGCCACAGCTCTTTCTAACGAGAATTCTTGAAGGAATACAGCACGAGAGCTGCGTCTAGCATCAGAGCCTCGCTGAACGTAGCAATAATGAAAGATAGCGAGGTCCGGGAGTGTAGTAAGGAAAGATGGAAAGATACCGAACCTGACATAATTTGAACTATCATTATTAACGATATTACACATAAAATTTATTTGCAGAATTGAAGGCCCGTTTCGTTAAAAGTAGTCCGATTTAAATTAGTTTCTGTCAATTTAATCGGCAGAATCACTTTCATATTGATACGATGAAAAATAAAGAAATTCTGTTTCTGCATAATCGATAACACATCGCCGAGCAACTCCAGGCGACAGGTTAGACGGGTGTCGCTCGGCTCAAGCTTCGGAGGACATCATGAATGAAGGCCTCCGATTAAAAAAATTATTTGTGGCCGACGGATGAATTCCCGTCGAATAAACTGATTCATCCGTGGCGTTTTAAATAAAACAAACTCCGGGTTCTTTTTATTCGACGACAAATAAAGTCTCTTTAATTTGATAGTTTATTTCAGTAATTTATGAAACAATACTAATTTGCATATCAATATCCCTTCTAAACTTCGCAATTCTTATTATCTTCTATCATTCTGTGCAATATTTATGTTTACTTTTGACAAAATATAATGATATGATTGTTCAATGATTGTTTATTTTGTTTGATTTAATAGAATGTAAAACTTCACATTTTTTATCGTATTGGCATGAACGTTTCAGTAACATACTGCTGAGATTTCCCAGATGAAAATGAATTTAAACACGGTATAAATCAGATTATTTTTAAACGATTTTATTCAGCTTCGATCCTCGGTTTGTTTGTATTTTTGTATGTTTGGTTCAAATCTAGAAACTCAATTTTAGCCAACTTCCACCAATACAATTGTCTTGAAACTTTACAGGCGTGCGTAGTTTGGATGACAATACAATATTTAAAAAAAATTAACCCGAAAGGGGTGAAAAAATTACCCAGTCATCAGTAAATATAACCCATAACCACAAAACGACTTGGAATCAGCCACTCGCGTTCTTTACGAAAACAACAAAAAGCCGCTTCGTTCTGGACGCTAGTGGAATCACGATTTCCGTAGTAAATACACAATTTATATCTAGAAATGATTCCTTAAGTTCGGATAGGCAAAAATTGTAGCACAAAAAAGAATTACTTTTTAGTCATTAATGCATTTTAATTTAGTTTTTAGTGCATTTTGAATAAAATCGTTGAACATAAATACTGTTCTAGAAATAACCCGATTTATAACGTGTTTGAACTCATTTTAATCTGGAAAATCTAAGCAGTATGTTGCTGAGAACGTTACGTTTTAAATTTTATTAATACATAATCCACTACAAGCAATACAGTATGCCTTTCGAGCCGAGGCTCGAACCGAGATCAGAAGCCGCCGCCGAACAGCCCAAGTCCTCAGCACGAAGTGAGATCGCACCGGTTCGGGTAAACACGCTGCCGAAAGTTATTTGAAATTTCGAAGCTTTCGAATAAAAGCCAAATAAACTACGGATAAAGATGAAAACCTTATTCGATGGTTCGAATAAACTTTCTTCAAATAAAAAAATTATCTTTCGCCGTCGAATGAATTCACTTCAAATAAATTGGTTTATCCGTGGTGTTTGGAATAAAGATAACTCGTGCTATTCGAAGCTTCGAATAACGGATGAACATAAAGTATCTTTTATTGGAGTTTAACCAGATATTATCTTTGCCCATCTCTGTTCTCCAGCCGCTTCACCGTGATGGAGAATCCTTGAAGCTTTATTCTGTCATTTCTCGAGTCTGTCTCAGTATACGATTTATAAATTCATTATTATTTCAACGTATGGCGCTTATTAGCGTTCAAACGCACCAGACTCGTCTGCGCGGATGTCTACTGGAGGCATCTTTACCCGCAAAAACTTCCTTCTTGCCGATTCCAGGACGAAAGTTGTAATTTACGGTTTGATTACTACACGCGTATACGTACACGCTTAACTTTGCTTGTGTCAGCGTAGGAACACAATCAAGGCCCGATGATACGGCCCCCTTAACAATTCGTGCTGAAACAGCAAGAAGAATTTCTTGAGAATTAGATTTCAAACTCATATGGAACTCACCTATGTGTATATATATATATATATATCATTATACATCATTATTTATGTGCAACTTGTTGTTACGTGAGGGCGTTAATTTTTAAGGGTCCGAGCGGTTGAATCTAATTTTCTCACGCAAAGCTTAACGAATTAAAAGAGATTATTGTAATTTTGACATATCCAGAGTTATTGAGCAAAAATCAGGATTGTTTTTGGGTACGGCTTTTGTCTACAACCTATACAGGTTGCCCAATCAAGATGTGGTACTTTGGAGAGACTGGTTCGAAACAAAATGAAACGGATTTATATAAAATTTACCATGTATTACAAAAATAAGCAAAAAGGAAAGCAAAAGGTAGTACAAAAATGGGGAATTTACATTGTTTTGCGTTACGACAACGATATAAAATTATCAAATGCAGTGTATAGAAGTTTACAATCGAATGCAAGAATTCGTTGCGGTTTCGGAGGTTACAATTAAATCTTAGCGCGGACGTCAGACGGCGGACGACAATTGATCGAGGGAAAACCCGTAACTCAGTAAGTGGTTAGATCAATTATCGCGCGAGTGTTTGATTTTACACATTCGAAATAAATAAGTTTCTAATAAGCAGATTGGAAATAATTTACAAGTACGGTACGCGCGGAATGAATACGACAGTTTATTGAGGGATGATTTCCGTAACACGTAATGGTTTGATTAATTGCCGTTTCCGTATAATATCATACTTTAATTTACTCACCGACTCTATATGAGGAGACTGTTAAATTTGGAATGGCTTACTCTCTCTCTTTTTCTCTTTCTGTCTCTCTGTCTTTCTCTCTCTTTCTGTGACCTGGAGGGGCCTGCGGTACACGATGTTGAAGCGCAGGATACGTCGCACGGTACACTTTCGTTAACGTTCGTAATAAAATGTAGATTTAAATAATAAACGCAATATATAAGATTTAAACGAGAAGTGATTAAAATAAGTAGGACTTAAATGAGTCACTACAGGGACTGAGTCTTTCCACGTTCACTGTGACACAATGGAACTCCAGCTCAAACGCCTATTATACAATATGGCAATATGTCCCTCGGACAGAACGACCGCGCACTACGCGACTTGCTAGCCGACTGTAACGAACGAACGCAGGGTAGGCCCGAGCACTTGGGACTTTGAACAAAGAGCGCCAAAATTGCTGACTCCGCACCTCATGCACACGGACCCATCGCGTCGTCGTCTCGAACCGTTCCCAGCTTCTTAGTGCTTGAGTTCCAGACCTTATCGCATCAGGTATTCTAAGAACGACGACGGCGTTGGAAGATTGTTGTCGACAATCTTGTATGGGAAAATTCAGTTTCATAATGAATTATATACAATTATTTGTAATTCGGTTTGTAGATCATTGACAATTGATCGAGGGAAACTCCCATAACACGCAATGGTTGGATCAAATGTCAATGATGGTGTAACAGAAATTTAGCAGGGAAGAAAAATATAAGATGGTCAGCTCAGAGTACCAGTGTTTCAATGCTTGGGTTTCGAAATGCTTATCGCATCAAGCCTTCTAAGAACGTCGACAGCGTTGGAAGATTGTTGTCGACAATCTCGCATGGAAAAAAATAGCCGGCACGTAACACCCCACCCCCCTTGAAATCATCGTCCCCGATGATAATTAGGCGTAAGGACATTTGGAGTGCCAGGTATAATACAGAAAAACGTGGAGCAGCTGCTTGTCACACTTGCGAGGCACCGCGCTCGTTCCGCCGACATGGATCTCGATTCGGTGGTCGTGAGGATCGCCGCGCAGCGCGGAATATACGCAGTCTATAAAAGGGGGTCCTATACGTATGCAGCCCTCCAGGTCACACTATTGCCATTTTTTTAATAATTTCTAACCAGACGACAAACATACACCCCGGTTGTCCCTACAAGTCAATTCCCCGAGTGACGACACGTCCTTAAGAAATCGAGCACCGACGTCCGAGTACAACAAGCTCGTTTGTAATTTCGCACACTGTTTTAATACACCCAGTGCATCCAGCGCGAAGTCCTCTCACGTTGGTACTTCCGGCAATGTTAAGCATAATGATGTGTCATATGTGTCGATCCATTTCCTCGGTGAATTCATTCGTTGTTTACCCGGCCGCAGCATTCAGCTCCGGGACTACATCCGAAAAACTCCAACCACAATATATTGCAGAGTGTTACGTGCCGGCTATTTTTTCCAAATTCATTATACACCTACCTACAATTATCTTTTATATCAAGCGAACTGTATTTTCTGTAGTAACTAGTACCTATTAATGAGTGTACATTATTTTTAATAAAACACTTTTGAAATCGTTATAATTATACCAGCCACTGTAAAACTACTCTACTATCTAATGCGAGATGTTATTTTACATAGAAGATATCGTAATGTAATTTAAGAGTCCTTACATCTTCACACCGAAATTGCACAATAGATACTAAGAACAAAAAGTCACGAATGATGTAATTGGTACATACATAATTATCTATCAAACTAGCCCGACGTTCTGAATAGCGTGTAAATACTCTACTATATACATATGATCAGAATATCGCTTGCTGACACGTGTGTACGATATTAAAGTACGATAACATAATATACAGCGAGTTCTACTCAGTAAAATAATACAAAAATTTGGTATACGCATATATTCGATAATGCTTAGTTTTGCAGTCATAAACATTTTTATATTCCGTAAAACACAGACTTGGACTGCCTATTAAGGGGGTATTCCACTTGGAACAGTTGAAAAATTAAGCTATTTTTAAAGATTTTTTCTCGGCAAATACAACATATAATGAAATAAATCTTTTTGGTATTTATTAAGCTACTCTTATATTAATAACAAAAAATTAAAAACAATATATTTAATTTGTGTTACTTGTGTTTTTATAGCATCAATATGGCACCTAAACAAAAACGGTATGTTCGTGGTGCAGGTGATTCCCCGGCTTGGGTTTATCTGAAATAAAAAATCTGAAAAGATTCTTAATCTGTATGAGTGTTGCTATCGCCCGTACCTCAATTAACAATTGTTATTGAGAAATAACAAAATGGCGCCGGTTTGAAAGAAAAAGTTCTCCGAAATGATGTTTTCTCGAATGTTCCCCGAGAAAAATCTCAGTTATTTTTCGACAAAAATTAATTGAGCTACGGACGATAGCTACACTCATACAGATTAAGAATCTTTTCGAATTTTTTGTTTCAGATAAGCCTAAGCCGGGAAATCACCTGCACCACGAACATACCATTTTTGTTTAGGTGCCATATTGACACTGTATGAAAAACAAGTAACACAAATTAAAAATATTCTTTTTAATTTTTTTTGAATAATATAAGAGTAGCTTAATAAATACCAAAAAGATTTATTTCATTATATGTTGTATTTACTGAGAAAAAAATATTTAAAAATAGCTTAATTTTTCGACCGTTCAAAGTGGAATACCCCCTTAAAGGGCAACCAGCTGACAGACGCATTCGCCAGTTGGCCTATACTATATTTTAATTCATACCCTTTCCTTCTCTCACCTTTAAAAAGATAAAGGCAAAATGATAATCAATATATCGATCCGCGGAAAGACAATTGGGCTTCGTTAAATGCTACTTTAATAAGCGTTTCGGGTCCGTGTTTTACGAAATACAAAAATACTTATAGATGCAAATGTAATCATTATTGGACATACGCGCATACAATTTTTTTTATTATTTCTGTGAGTCGAAATCAATCCTGAAAAAAGGTCCACATTTTTATGAACGCCCTGTATACATCCACAAAGCATATATTATATTACAGTATGTACCTTATATTTGTACTTCGATGCATTCGTTTTAAACGCGGCTGTATAAGACTAATAAAGAAGCTGTTACATTCCATATCTTTTCTGTACTTGCAGCGTGTATCTTGAATTCTTTAATGAGAATGAAAACATCTGCGGTGTAAAAAATGTGACGAGAAACCCAGTTTCATACGTGCACATACACATGTAGTATGTATCCCCCCCCTCCCCCCTCCCTCTTGGACCATTATTTACATATCTACTTATTGCGTTTATAGAACACTGGTTTCTACAGATGAATGATTTACTATCCAGTACATTCAACTTTTTAGTATTTATTGCGTTCCTTATATATATATATATATATATATATATATATATATATATATATATATATATATATATACGCACTATGCAATAAGATTAATATTATAACTTCTGCTTATTTATAGACTACACGCTACAAAAACTTACAGTACACGTATCGATCGATGCAACTTTATTTCGAAATAGAATCATTGACATCGTACCCTGGTTTAGTTACTATAAACCACAAGCTGCGTTAAAACACATTAGGTAGACATAAAATTGATTATAATGTTTCAATAGCAAATATAAATAATTAATAATAGATTATGATTTTATTATAAATGAATGGAAGTTTGCGTATTATACAATAGTTTTCAATTTCATGAAAAAATTATTGTAAATATACAGGGTGTCCCATAGGTTTCCGTACAGACTTTGCTAACGTGTGCTGCTGCTAAAAGCGGTACAAAATGGCTTTTAAATGTAGGTTCATAAATGCTTTATTAAACAGTTATAACAAAGATATGAAATGTTTGACATACTTTGAGGTGAATATTGGTGAATACTATGTAACACGGTTCTGTTCTACTAAAACTCTTGCTGGTATTCTCTAACGGCACCTCAAACACTTCCCACATAAAAACTGTAAACGAAATACATGTCTGCATATTCTTTAATAGAAAAACTTTTTGCATTCTGAAGATCCTAAACTGTTATCTGAAGAGCCGAAACATAACTGAAATTAAATTACTAGTAAAGTGTGCAATTTGCAGGCATACTGAATTGTTTCAAAACAGTAGACAGCTTAAATCAATTAATAACATAAATGTAATTTATTTATATTTGTTCTTGCAAATAAGTTATTGTTTTCTTCACATTTCATATTTTTTTTACAACTTATCAATGAAGCATTTAGGAACCTATATTTAAATGAGATTTTCATCTTATCTGTGGCTGTAGAACTCACTGGCAAAGTTTGTACGGAAATCCTGTGGGACACCTTGTATAATAACTTCCTGATCGAATTAATTTTCATGTTTTACTGATTTTACTTTGATGTGTGGAACATAATATGTGAATTATGTTATATATATTTATATATTTATATTTATAGAATGTTTTGTTAAAAAATTTTCATGGTGGTTTAATCTACATATGGCAAAATACAGGGTCATCCGTTAAGCTGCAACCTACGCGCGCGCGAACAAGTAAAATGGCAATACCGCCTCACGGACGCATTCCACTTCAACCATGCGCCGATACTTCCGCCATCTATGAGCCAATGATGAAAGTGTACGGTCTTTTAGGTGCCAGTAGAAAGCGCAGGGAAGCTTTTGGCTTTCACCAGAGAATATTAAATTTGACGTAGCAGACGGGTAAGAAAACGGTAGCCATTTTAAGGCTGCCGTCTCCTTTTTGTTATGGTCCGAATCGATCGAAACGTCCCTTGTAAACAGACGGACCCTAATGAAACTACTGCGGTCGATAAAAAGAAGTTGTACAGAGGTGACATCTCCAGGTACTCTATGTAGACGAATTTTTAATCTTCTGTTTCAGACGCGCTACTACCACTCAAGTCACCCCTACGGTCTCGTCTAGCTTTTACAAATCCGTTCTTATACGGCGGCATTTTAAAAATCTAATCTACGCTTATCACGTAAGATATAGTTCCTTATAATTATAAACTCTTACAATCAAAACTTACGAACAAGGTGATGTATAAAAGTCAGCTAATCTTCCAGAAATACACTAAAATTATACTTCTATGGCGTCACCTGTAGTCCACTAATCCTCACTTGATGTGCAGGTGTTCCAATCCCAATCCTCAGGTGATCCCTCACAGGTCCTTTCCCTGGAAGATGATTTCTCTGATCCACCGAATGCGCTGGCTCCTTGGCTCCTTGGTAGATTCCTCCCCTCGTCCGTCGGAAGTATAGATAAGAGCTCGTAATTGTCAGCAATATGTACTTTAATACCAACAGGTGCTTGTGATTTCAGGGTTAGCGAGCACGGCCGCTGAAACCACCCGTCTCCGGCATCCACCCTTGCCCTCAGGGAAACCGTGCAAAAACTCAAGGGAGAGAGGTTGCACTTTCGCGTTGGTTACACAATTATAAACTGCTGCTTATCAATGTCAATTCACGAGTCTACGAAAATCACAGTTCTACAAATGCAGACTGTATATATCACACACTCACGAGCCGGTAAAGTTTATCACCCAAAATGTTTGTGAAATTAACGCGTTTATTTTCAAATAATCCCACCGCTGTCACCAATTTTGTTGCGTATTTTACAATAAGAACGCGGGTTGGCGCCCGTGGAGCGCTGAACCGCTCTACTCGTCGGAGTGTGGGAAGTTCAAAATAAAATTAGACACAAGGAAACTATTTGTAAGTTAAATACTGGAATTTATTAAACTGTTCGGCAAACTGGTTATCGACAGACTGAGTGTAGCGTTTCAAAGTCTCCTCCGAGGTCCTCGTCAAAGTCGTTGGCTAAATCCTCCTAGTCCTCCCATAGATCCTCGTAGTCCAATCAGGATGCAGGATGCAACAGATCCAAGCGGTAGGCCGTCCTTCACATGTCCGTACGCCCCCGCGGATCGGCGTCCATCTTTCCCTCCGTCTTTGGGTGGTGGTGGAAACTCGGTGGAAGCGCGCTTTCCGTTACACGACGGGGTGCCCACGTGGGAAGAGAAAGTAGGCTCTACTCCGAGGATCGAGAAAACAACCCTTGAAGGAAATTTATGACTTTTTAGCGTCGCCAACACTTCTGGAGTCAATCGACACTCCTAAAGACTAACAAAGGACAAGGCCTTCTCAAAAGATTACGTGACTTAGAAGAAACTCGCGATTCGTTTCGGGGTCTGTTAATTGGTGTCCTCTTCCTGTTTTCGAGCTCTGCCCAAGATCTTTCCCACATATGCCACCAGCATCGTGCATCCTTAATAATACTTTCTTAATCGCACGCAAACATTAATATTCAAATTTCGCTCCCGATTTACCTATCGATTATATACATTTCCGTGGCTAAGTTCACGTGGTCACGCAACAACATATATATGATAATACAATAATGCAAAAAGTATTTATTTATTTAGTATCATTGTATGTTTGAACCTGTTTTTCTCAAAAACGCTAAAAGTGGACATACAATATGTGTGCACTAAGCCATTGATGTACATACAATAGGCAAATTTTTTATTTAATGTATATAGGTTAGTCCGTTGTTGCTCTAACTGCCTCAATTCAGAGGTGTAAGATGCGAAGATTTCCGACTGCAGCGCCGCCTGCGGTGGAGTAAGGTATCTCAGCTTGTGATATCTCCGCTCTATAGAATAATATTCTTTGGTAGTTTCGTGCTATGCAAGATGCGAAGAATTGAAGATTTTCTAATTTAGCGCTCCGCTTGTACATTGTTGGTACTACATTACGCGGGCTTTTTTGGCGGGATACCGTAACGGACATACGCGAACGTAGAGTAACCGTCATTCGTAGTGCTGTGTACAGTGCGTGTGGTTGGTTATAAATATTTAATATTTCAGCTGGTGATCGTCCATCTTTTGAAGGCATCAACTAAACAGGTAAGTATTTTTTTCATTAATTTATATACTTTCCTCTTCTTTTTTTATTTATCTTTTTCCTCTGTCTGTTTTTCTGGTTTTTGTCATGAATTCTCCTACAGCGAAACGCAAATATATTCCGAGAACTTTTCTTCGACAATGGTTAGAGCGCGATGATTTTAAACCTTGGCTACAACGTGTTTTTAACGACGACTCCAAATTTCATTGTTCCGCGTGTTGTAAAAATTATATGATTAATAGCGGGTTATCAGAAATAAAAAATCATTTTGGTACAAAATCACACGCCGAGAACGTTTCTAAATTATCCGAACGTAACAGTGCTGCTTTTGATGATTTTGATGTGAGTGATAGTCCCGAAAATATTCACGAGAAGATTCAGATTGCTGAAATTGCTTTGTGCGCTTTTTTTGTCGAGCACAATATTCCATTTCACATTAGTGCTTATTTAATTGGCCTTCTGAAGGTTATAATTCCAGATTCATATATAGCCAGTAAATTAACCTTGAGCCGCTTAAAATGCAACAAAATTATTACAAACGTGCTTTCTAAAGTAGATGTAAGTAGAATTATTGAAAGTGCTCGACATCATAAATTTTCTATATTTGTTGACGAAAGCACAGATATTTCTAACGTAAAATGGCTCACTTTTTTAATTAAATACGTAAATTCGGAAACTTCTGCAGCTTTTACAGAATTATTAGAATTATTAAAATTAGACGCCATAGATTGCTCTGCAGGTTTATTTTCAGCATTTGAGAAAGCATTGCACAAAAAACAAATTCCTGTGCAGAATGTAATTGGACTCACATGTGACAATGCATCAGTGATGATCGGGAGCTTTTCCTCATTTTGTTCAAAACTTAGAACGAGGTGTCCTTCATTAATAACAGTCAATTGTATTTGCCATTCCGCGGCATTAGTATCTAGTAAAGCATGTTCAGAAATCCCAACTTATATTGAAAAATTTATTCGAAATTTAACAGTTTATATTAATATTAGCGCCAAACGGTCGGCGAATTTTGCTAATTTTCAAGAATTTGTTAATAATAAGTCAAAAAAAATTTTAAAATTGTGCGATACGCGTTGGCTAGCCATGCACGCTTGCGTAGCACACATTCTGGAATGTTGGGATTCGTTAAATCTTTTTTTAATTTCGGAAGTATTTGAAAATCAAAAAAACGATACGGCTGATAATCTACTTTGTGATATAAAAAAAATAGAAACAAAAGCTTATCTTTTGTTTCTTAAATATATTTTAAATTATTTCAATTCCTTCAACGCGTTTTTTCAAACCCGCAGGACAGCCGTTCATTTATTATATTCTAAATCTAGACTTTTGTTTCAAGATTTGTACGGACATATTTTAAAACCAGAATATTCAACAATAAACGACTCGATGTTTCACATAGATTTTTTTTCCGGTAACAATTTGTTAGACTTGAAGGACATTTGCCTCGGTTTTGAGTGTGAAAGACGTTTCGCTTTCTCACTCATTCCCGTTTCCTCTAACTCGCGCTCACGTCTTTCCCTAAAAAATAGATATAGTACATATGTATGTTATAAATGTGATATGTAAAACTAAACTTCACTTCATAAGCCCTATCGCTTCATCCTATCATACTGTTATTTACTTTTGCATCACATATTGTATATAACTATACATATAGATACATACATATATAATACATCGAAAAAATTATTGTCAAGCTGATTACCCCATAATTAAACATAATTTATACAAATGACATTACAAAATAATTTAAGAGTATACATACTGTACGTATAAATTTAATAACTTTTAACATACCTTTATATGTACATATTTATTGATTTTTTGTCTTCTATAGATGTTTAATAAATATAGAAAGGAAACAAAAAACAACACAGATGTGCATTAATTATTAATTATGTCAATTATTTTATACGAAAATTATAAGAAAATAAATTTTATTCAATTTTAATAAATTGTTCGCTGTAAGAATTGTAACTGTACAAGTAAGTATCGGTGCCCATAGCGTAAGTTAAAGCGTCTATCGTCAATGTCAACGGTTTATTGCAATTCGGATATTGCAAAATCCTACGTGTATCGTGAACGAAAATCCTTTATGAGCGAAAAAAGGGAAAAAATTTATTTAACTTTCTTACGTAGTATTTAATTCCCTGTGAGATTCATTTAGAGAATCTTTTTAATTTTTACGAATAACGAATATTTATACTAAATAATACGAAAAATTATAGAACTATAAGAGGTAACTATCATTATTCATGAACCGATTGGGTTAAAAAATTAACCAGATTTTAAGACGAAAATATGAAATCTAAATATAAAGTTTTATTAAAATCTATTGAGCCATTTAAAAGCAATTGTGTTAACAAACATTCGAGATTTTGAAAAAATCTATTTTTTTAATAGTCTCAGTGTGATCAGGAGATCCTAAAACGTGTATTTCCGCAATAAAAATTTTTTCGAAATTGTTTTTCGTTACAAGAATATCTGAGTCGGAAAGTGAAAATATCCGGGAACCCAAAATCGCATTACGGTGGCTCGTGCCGCTTGCCAACGACCAGGGTTGCCGTTTACCGTCCGAGGCCTGTAACAGTGAAGGAGTCCGTGATAGGTACAGCATGAGTAAGTAAGACGAAAGATCCCCGAACGGCAACCTTGCCGGCACTAGAATCTCAACGTTTCAAGAGCGAGAGAGAAAGGCTCATATTCACCGTCCCTCTCAACTCCCGAAATTGTCCGAAGTCATCCGAAGCGCTGGGCTCACGTACGCGCGGATCGTGGAGTTGTGTATGTGCATGGTGGGGGAAATTCTCGATACTCCGGTCATTAACTTTAGCATCACTGAATAGAGTACGGACCGAATGAAAACTATCAAAACTTCCTCACTCTACCGCAAGCGGCGCTGCAGTCGCAAATCTTCGCATCTTACACCTCTGCCTCAATTACTATACATATGTAAATACCCTAAATCGTAAGAGCCTCGGCGTATTCGCTGTCCGTAGCGGTTGTTGTAGTAATCCCTGCGCGAAGGTTGGATGCTGATTTTTTCGGCTCCTGCGCTTTCGCTGGTGTAGGGGTTTGTAATTTTCGGCGCATTTGGTAATCGCCTTTTAACAAATACATGACGAGTATGGTAAGTATTACTAGTACGATAGTCGTCGATGTTGGATGTACAATTTGCCAGGTCGCTAGTCCTGGTTGATAGTTATTGCTGGTTAGATCGCCTTCCACCTGATTGAGCTGATTATACAATGCTGAGAATTCAGATGGGTTTTTTAGTAGCTTATCTAACTGAAAACGCGTGAGGGGGTGCGCTGGTTCGCCCCGTCGTGTCGCGTTCATCGCTGCCGTTATGTCGTATCGTGGTGCCGTCGGCAGTTCGAAATCCTGACTATACGTTGTTTGTCGTTTCTTTAGTACTACGTCCTTACTTCGGATGTTACAATTTCCCACAATCCTATGAATTCCTGTCTTATCTATATCGACGTGTTCGGGCTGTCGCTCATTACATTGTATAGTCAGTGTTTCGGGTTGGTGTGTCGCGAAAATCCACGTGTCGGCGCGGGGGGTGCCTATCCACATCGTGTGGTTTACCGCGATGTTTTTTATTTCGCAATTTTTTGGGAACTCGTCCGAGGGTTGCAGCCACAGGCTTGCTTCGCACTCGAGGTCGCCATTTACGTTGTTCGCAATAATACTGTGCTGCTACTTGTTTGCATCCCTTTAGCTCGTCATGCTCGGTGAGCACGTACTGATCGGTGCTTGCGTCTATGACGAGTATCGGGATTCTTATGACTAACAACGCGTATGTATTGTCGTGGACGTGAATCGGTGCTGGAGTAGCGTCGATCACTGTGAACGTTTGAGAAGAAATTAGGAGGACGGTTATTACTGCTATTAACGTAGTCCTATCGAAATACGCGGTGACTGATGACAATTTCTCAATTACGTTAGTATTTTCTACGTTTGGTGCTATCGGAAATGTAAGTCCGTTTGGGAGGTGTTGTACGGCAGTTTGTAATAGCTTGGTAATTTGTGCGCTTGCTATTACGTTCGTGCTGATTATGCCGCTTTTCAGGCCGGTGTAATATTGCAACACGTCGTCTACGTCCTGAGTCAAGTCGGTCAGTAGGGCATTTAATGTAATGAAATGATCTACTACGTCAGCTCTTCGTGTTTGTTGTAGTAATGCCGTTTCGATCCGTGCACGTAATAGTCTCGTCTGTTTTGCTAATATTTCTTCGTTGTGTTGTATCGTTCTTTCCGCGTCGTGTAAGTGGTGTAACGTATTATTTGTTATTTGAATTTGATTTTTCATGGCGGTCATCAATGTATTTTGTGATCCGTCCAGTCGCGATAAGTGGTTGTTAATCTGTTCGGCGTCGTCGGCGTCCATAGTCCCGAATATGGTTTTGGCTAAGGTCCCTATTCCGTTGATTAACCCCCGTCGCCTATCTGGTACGTAAGTCGGCATTTCCGACACCTGATCTATTCTTTTATACAATTTTTCCGCTCTTCTACGTAGTGGGTCTAGATGATCCGCACACGTTTGCTGGATCGCGACTTCGTTTTCGCACCGGCGCTGTATCTCGTTTACGTAGGAGGCCAGCTGCCGATTTCTCTCGAAAAGAGTATCCATTTTTAGATGGGTCACGATTTTCCATGAATCGGTTACCATGTGTAGTTCTCCGATATGCGTAAAGTGGATTCCTGCTTTATGCTTGATCGGTGATATCGTATATGAAGCCTGGCCGCCAGTCGGCGCCGCTTTGGTTGGGTCCCCCACTAATACGATCATTCTGTAACAATGAAGTCGGATTCCCTTTTTGTTATAGGGTGAAGATTGGGGTCAATACGACCTCTTCGGCGTTCCTCCCCCCGCTTAATTTTATAAGTATTTATATAGAATATACCTAATTTTACCCCATTTGATGTGTCTTCCTGTTTACTCTCCCGTCACGTCCGTCTCCTATTCCTCCTTTTAGTACTTAGGGTTCGTCGCGTCTTAGTTATTCAATATAGTGTTTTAGTCTATTCGCGTGCGTGCGTAGGGTTTTTTTCCCTTTTTTTATCGTTACGTTTACTTTCGAGTTTTTTTCTGTTATTACGTAGGGACCTACCCACTTGTTTTCTAGTTTTTTCGATCTTCCTCGACGTACGGACTCGTCATAGAGCCAAACTTTGTCGCCGACTTTAAATTCGATTTCGCGCGTTTTCCTATCGTAATCCTTCTTTGCTTTTTCTTTGGATTGTTGGAGTCGCTCTCTTGCGACTTCATTTGTTGTTCTTATTCGTTCTCTCGTTTGTTGCGCGTAGTCCTCGTAGTTATATGTTTGTCTAGGCGGGCTTTTTAACGCGGTCGGTATTAGTGCCGTTTTCCCATAGACTAGTTCGTATGATGTGAAACCCGTCGCGGTGTGTGGGGTTGTATTATACGTGAACATCGCGTAGGGTAGCCACCGATCCCAGTCCGTCTGGTCGTTATCAATGTAATGTCGGAGGTATTCTATTAGGGTTCTGTGTGACAGTTCTAACGCTCCGTTCGACTCTGGGTGATACGCGGTTGTTTGAATTTTAGTAATCCGAAGTAATTTACAAATATTCTTGAACATTTCGCTTAGAAAATTTGTCCCTTGGTCGGTTAGTATTTTTTCGGGTATGCCGTATTCGCAGATGATTTTTTCGACGACTGCCTCGGCTACCGTGGCTGCTTCTTGGTTCGGCAAGGGAATTGCCTTGCTGAATTTTGTGAGGAGATCCTGGAACGTTAATATGTATACGTTTCCTTGTTCGCTTTCTGGCAGGGGCCCTACTATGTCTAAAGCTACTTTTTCAAAGGGTTCTGTTGGTGTATCCGTGATTTCCATTGGAGCCTTAGTTTTTCGACCTAGTTTAGTTTTTTGACAGAGGCTACATTTCCGTATGTACTCCTCGATGTCTTTATTCATACCTGGCCATTTGTATTTTTGTTTTATTCGTTTCGTAGTCCTCTGAATACCTTGGTGACCTCCCGTAGGTGTGCAGTGGTATTCGTAGAGGATTTGCTGTTTCGTTTCTTCGTCTTGAACCTCGGTTAGCTTTATTTCCTCTATAGCTTCCTCGTTCTGCAACGTGTGCACATTCCTGCTCAGCGCGTCCGCGTTGGTATTATTCTTTCCTGACTTGTGGATGATTTCGTAGTCGTACTCGGCTAATAGGATTCTCCATCTTATTAATCTGGATCCTGGGTCCTGCACCTTAAATAGCCATACTAGTGCCTTATGGTCGGTAACTACCTTGAATTGCGTACCATAGACGTATGGTCTGAAGTGCTTGACTGCCCAAACAATGGCTAATAGTTCCTTTTCCGTTGTACTATAATTCCGTTCGGCTTTATTTAATACTCTGCTCGCGTATGCTATGGGTTTATCTTCGCCTATTTTCCCTTGCGACAATATTGCGCCTATCGCTACGTCGGATGCGTCTGTTGTTACTACGAATTCTTTTGTAAAGTCTGGATAAATTAAGAGGGGTGCCGTAGTCAGTGCCTCTTTTAATGTGTCGAAGGCGTTCTGCTGCTCGGCTGTCCAGACGAATTCGACTTTGTTGCTCGTGATGCTAGATAGGGGTTTAGCTATTTTTGAATATTCCGGAATGAATCTACGGTAGTATCCTGCTAACCCTAAAAATGCTTGTAATTCCTTTAGTTTAGTTGGAACAGGGAATTCTTTCACGGCTTTGGTTTTTTCGGGATTTGGTTTAATCCCGTCGGGTATAATTATATGTCCCAGAAATCCCACTTCTTTTCTTAGAAACGCGCATTTTTCTGGTTGTAGTTTTAAATTGTATTTGCGAAGGGTGTCTAGAATTTTCCTCAGTCGCGTATTATGTTCCTTTAGACTTGCTCCGTAAACGATGATGTCGTCCAGGTAAACGAAACAGTCAATTCCTTGTAATCCGATGAGTGCGGCGTCCATGGCTCGCTGGAATGTCGCGGGTGCGTTTTTTAATCCGAAAGGCATGCGATTGAACTCGTAGTGGCCTTGTGGCGTTGAAAACGCTGTCTTGCACTTTTCCCGTTCTTCCATCGGAATCTGATGGTATCCGAACGCCAAATCGAGGGTGGTAAAATATTGCGCTTTTCCTAACTGGTCTAATATATCGACGATATTGGGAAGTGGGAATGAGTCGCCTATGGTGACTTCGTTGAGTTTCCTGTAATCGACTACTACGCGATATCTAATGTTTCCCTCGGGGTCCGGTTTTTTGGGTACCACCAGCAAGGGTGCGTTCCACGGGCTGGATCCTGTAGCATTTGTTCCACCTGTTTCTTTACCTCTCGCTTGTGGAGGTCGGGTAGCCTATATGGCTTGACGTTACAGGGTGCCGTGTCGCTTTTTATGGGGATCCGGTGACCAGTTACGGTGGCCGTTGTCAGTCGGTCTCCCGGTAGATGAAACGTGTCATGATACACTTTGCAAATTTCGTTCATTGATTTTTTCTCTTCTTCGTTCATGTGCTCGCGGTCTACCTGCTAGATGACTCGAGCAATGCGCGTTGTCAGCGATTCTTTTGCGGTTAATGCCCGAACAGCTGCGGCGCTATCGCTGCAGTGAATTATTTCGTTATCCGGTATTTCGCTTAATTGAATTCGCGGCACGATTATTGTCTTCGTTTCTGCGGTTGTATTCATAATACAGGCTACGCATTTTCCTTTTTCGGGTCTCGTTAACCCTTCTCCTAGGTATACGCCTTCAGCTAGCTGCTGCTTTTCTATTATCCCGTCTAGAATGCTATCCGTTGGGACTGTTACTATTTTTTGTGCGCGGGCGGGAATGGTTATTTCTATGTTTCTGCTTAACGTTTTCCATGGTTTTTCGTTTACTAATAAGCTCTGCTTGGGGTAACTTATGGTTATTCCGTTATCTTTCAGAAAATCTATTCCCAGTATCCCGTCTGCATTTGTTAAGGTGTTTCCTTCTACTACGTACAAGGGATGTATTATTTCTTTCCCATTTATGTTAAACGTGGCATCTATTTGTCCTAACGTTTCTGTTTTTTCTCCCGAGAATGACATGAGAAGGACGTCGCTTTTTCTCATGCTGACGCCGTCCGGGAGGGCTCTCTTAGCGATTAGAGAGACTTCCGCCCCGTTATCTATTAGCATTACGGTTTGTCCGTTTTTGCTATCTTCTATTTCTACCTCTATCCTATCCGATGTGTGTCCGCCTTTGGAGAGGGATCCTACTTCGATCGTACGGAAGGGTTTCTCGGTTTCTCTCGTCGGTGAGTCGCGTTTCGGCGACCCTGAGCTATCGCGGCTGCCTTTCGCGGAATGTGCGCGATCAGCGTTTTTGCTTCGCGATTGTCGTTTTTCCTCCGAGGCTGGTCGGCGACCCTCTGCCTTATTGTTTGCCGATTTAGTTGCTATGGCTTGTACTCGCCGGCTGTTTTCCGAAGAAAAAAATTTTTTCGGGGGCTTATCCCTATCTTTGTTCTTCCAACACTCCTTAGTGTCGTGCCCAGATCGCTTACAATTGTCGCAGTACCGTGGTGCTGTCTTGTTTTTATTTTGATAGTTATTCGGAGAGGCGTTTGTCGCGCGCGTTCCTCCCGACGTCGTCGGCCGTCTCGTGATCGACCGTTCTTCGTCTATTGCTATCGTAATTGCTTCTTGCAAGTCGGGGGGTTTCTGTGATTTGACTAAAATCTTCAAGTCGTCGCGGAGGCCGTCTTCGAATATAGTCAAGGTCTGTCATTTAAATACTCTCACGGTCGCGTTTTTGTCTACCAGACTGGCTTTATCTTCGATTCCGGTCGCTATTAGTTCCCTTAGCAGTTTGGATACTCGATTCCCGTATTGATGCGCGCTTTCATTGTGGTCCTGTCTACTATATAGCAGTTCCCTTTGTACGATTGAGGCTGTGCGGGGGGGCTTGTAAACTGAGGTCAGTACGTCCTCTAAATCTTGTATTGACAATATGTGGCGCGTCTGTACTTCCTCTAGAGCGTCGCCCCCAATTCGCATTGAAATTATCCCTCGTAGGTTCTAGGCCTTTTCCTCCCCCGTTCGGTAGGAGTTGTACACGTACTTGCAGGCGGTCAGGAACCCGGGCAATTGCTTGGGGTCCTTTCCGTCGAACATGGGTAGGGCTCTTATCGCGTGAAATACTTCTCGAGTGTCCGCTCCCGTTGGTTCGTTAGAAGGGTCGTTTTGCTCGAAGTTGGTGGGAACGAAAAGACTGGCGCGCCTAGGTTCTTCTCCTGGCTCGCGATAGTCTGTAAAGCGTACCGTCGTTCTGTCGAAAGGTCCGGGAATTGCGTGTGAAGTATTGATAGTGTCCCTTAATCTATCTATCTCTCGATCTACCGAGTCCTGTAGTGGACCTTCCCTTGCCTCTATTGCTCCCAACTTATCATTTATTGCTAACATTCCGCGGTCATACTAGCTAGAGAGGTGGTTATGCCCGTAAGTAGTTTCTCTAGGTTCGCTAGCCGGTCTCCGCTTCCTGCGGGATCCTGGACTGCGTACTCGCTCGCGGTTGCCGTAGGAGTGATCGGCATATTGTTGTCGGTCTCTAAATCTTCGCTCGGAATTAAACTATAATTTAATTCGTCAAACGGATAGAGTCTCCTAGCGGTTAAGTGTCCGGCGTGACTCGACGCAGTCGGAAGTACGGTCGCAACGCTACGATCTTCGCTGGTATCTATGTCTAAAGCAATCCGCGCACGTTCTCCGATTTCACGAAGGGCTTCGAATGTCGCGTCGAAGAGAGATTCGCCGGAGGGTTGTGGCGTACGGACTTTACAGAATCTATGCGGAGCACTTCGGCGAAGGGCTCTGGGCGAAACAATTTCTTTTCGCTCGGTTAGTTCTAAATCGCGCTCGATATTTTTCTCTAAGGATTTTGTGCGGCGCATGAGAACAGCGGCGTGCGGCCTGATTTCGCTGAGAGTGGTATTTCGCACTTACAGCACGTAGAACAGGTGATGCATCGCTCGTCTGTGTGGATTGTAGACTTGGCTGGCGGTGTCCTCTGTAGACGTCCGTCAATACTGCGAAGTGGATTGCCCTACTTTTGAGTGGGTCGTTGTCTCCGTTAAGTCCTGGTGTCCCCGTCGGTCAGGCTTGTTTCTTACGTTGGCAGGGATCCCACCGCTGCCACCAATTGTTGTGTCAAGGCGACTGGGGTCAAGATTCTGGCAGCAAATCTCGGGGTGCTCCGGGTCGTCCTTCACGGTCGTCGTCCAACGGGCTCCGAAGGTTCGGGTGAGAATGCCGGGACGGAAGGATTCGGTTCGGAAACCGAAGGTAGGGGATCGTTGCTGATTAAAGAGTTGGAACTCACCGTAAGGTTTAAACAAGTTTATTCTGTCCCGATCTGGGTGACACTGGTACTATGCCTTTATCAGGCGTGGATCTTGTACAGTGTCTGTATCAAGTCTCCATGTTGTCTCAATCAAGTCTGAATATAATCTGAGCTCGCGGTGCTCGTACATCATTCTTATACTGTAATCGGGGCGAAGCGGGGACCATCGGGGTCTCCGTCTTTGGCCCGCTTTTGGGTGTTTCACCATGTGCTGATGGTCTCGGAATGTTTCCGGAATGCTTACGCGGTTGTGCCCGATTTCGGTCGTTCGATTGTGGCAATCGGAATGCCACGGGGTCGTTGCGCTTGGGGTGTCGGTTGGGACACAACAAATGCAATTACGGGAATACGCTTTTCGTCCTTATATGAGCAGATTTTGAGCTGGGTGTGGTCTCATTCGAAAGAGGAAGGGTCAGTGCAGCGCACCCTGGTCATCGTTTGAGTCACAAAACTCTTTTAATGACCTAAAAATACTTGGATTCTTGAGGGTGTATTTTGTCGACTTTTGCTCTAATTTGAACACTCATAGTATTAGATATCAACACAATCTTGTTGAACCTCGACCAGAGCGTGCTGCACTGAACCATCCTCTTTCGAATGAGACCTCGCCTAGCCCAAAATTCGCTCATATAAGGACGAAAAGCGTATTCTACTAAACCCATGTTTGGGCCAGATTGTGTCGGTATACAGAGCGCTGCATTACCCGTGTCTACCCCCTTAATATTATTTAATACATTTTTTTCTTTGTATAAATAGCCATTGTTATAATTGGCGCAATTTTTGTATATCATTAATTTTGTAAAGCTATTAATTTACGACAATGTTTTTAAATGGGATTCTTTTTTATGGGTTAATTAAAATGTCCACGATATGAGTAATAGAATGTATGAACACAGCATTTTAGCTGTGTATATGTAGTTGTATCATCTTAAGTTCAGTTGGAAAGCACCTTTATGTACTTGCAACTCATTTTGATTTCACTTTTTTTTTTATTTTGTAATTATTATTATTATCTTCTATTTTTTGTGTTTTATTTGATTTCATGTACTTGGCGTAATTTTTTTACTTTTTTGAAGTTTTTTATGGGGATCTCACTTCTTTTTACAAAGATAATTTGCATAGGGAATGACTTCAGATAATTTTTAATATTATAAAACTATGAAAGTGCATTGTACGTCGTAACAATGCATTATAAGTTAACATTCAATAAGCGCGTGTTTAAATAAATAAAAGGTAATACATAGAAATTACATAATGGAAGGAACTACGAGTACATAGATCTGATGTATGTACGTACGTTTCGGAGGGAGAAATTTCGAGAATGAACATGAAGAGCTTGGGATAGCCGTAGATAGATTATTTCAAAGTTAAATGCAACATCGACTCGTGGTGTTACATACCTTTAAACACACCCTATATATAAAACCTAGAACACTCGTAATGTAGAGAATGTGTCGAAAGATATGTAACACAGAAATAAGAATTTATCTAAATGCGCAATGACTGCTTTCCTTTTCTCTAATTTATTCGTTGTAAAAATTAGATGCGTTTATACAAGTGTATGTCTTCTCTTCTCTTATTTGGATAAAGGTGCGTTAAGTTTCTGAAAGCACGTACAATTCCATGAATCTGGAAGCAGGTACAATTTGTTGTTGTTTCTTCTTCAAATTTCTTTTAATACTTGAGGGAATAAATAGAAATAGAGTGACCTTTTTTGCTTTTGTAAGTGTAGTTATTACTAGTTCCAGTAATAAAATAATATATAATAATTTATTTACAAAAATTAAAATTCTTTACTGAAACAAGAAACACTAATTAAATTCATGCATTATCGAAGGTGTCCATGTATCAAAATAACTGAATAAGTATGTATACGAAATCCTTCCTGCAAAATTATGCGTACATACATAGTCTGGCGTAGGTCACAGCATCATCTTACGCTTCGATTATCGACATAAAATCCTCAGTTTAGTTACAAATAAAAAACAGCTTGATGATATACAAACATGTCGCAATTCAAATTTCAGCAACTTACCTTGTGTTTGAGGCTGCATTTTGGTTGCAATTCAATGGTACAACGATACATATTTGTAAAAACGTGGCATCTTAAATTTGGACAACTTACCTTATTTGACACTCGTCAGGTTATAACCTGACTGTAAGTTCTCAAAATTTGGAGTAAATTGCATAGTGAAAATAGCGATTGACGAACGAAACATGTATTAGTTCGTTTTGGCTGAAGTTGTCCGTGTAACGCGTACCGAGAGTCGACGAACGAAACATGTGTTAGTTTCTTTTTGGCTGGAGGTGTGCGTGTAACGCGTATACGTATTATGTTGACGAAAATTTTCTTGACGAAGGAGAAGACGAAGAAAAATCTTACCGTTTCCGACTGATCCATGAGACGATATTACGATATCTCTGTCATGAGTGGACCGATTTTATTGAAATTGGTCTTATTCGAAAGCTGATATGTTTACATAAGAAAAATGCCCTTAAATTTAGAAAATATTGCAGGCGTGATGAGATATTAATGAAATAAGTTTCAGGTTAGGTTGGATTAGCCGGGCGACGAGTAAATGATAGCGGTATCGACAGTCGACATATACAGGGTGTCAAAACATGTACTTGGCGTCGAGACGCTACCGCGTCTCTAGATTGAAAATTTCATTGAAATCCATCCAGTCGTTTAAGCGTGAAAGAGAGACAAACAAACAGACAACGTTTCTCTTTTATATATAATAGTAGAGAAGTAGAGATTACATTTGCATATTTCGTTAACAATTGTAAAAACAAATGTTTTTCAACTTCTGTGTAATGTTTCTTCGAAGACATGCTAATGCTAATTTAACCTAACCACTTTTCAAACTTGCGATTTCTTTTCTCGGGGAATGGGAGAAATCACTTGACCACAAATGCAGGCGGATTTTGAAAACCATTCCTCATTAGGTACTGTTGATTACTTTGGATTCTTTTTCTATATGGGTCTAATAATAAAGCACGTTGTTGTGTTTTATACTATAACTGGCTAACCGCCATGATGTGTATTTTTATAGACATGGAAGTAAAGAAACTAAAGATAAGTGATGCCAACCTAAATCGCATTTCGCTGTTACCAACATGCACTCGTCAACTGTTACGGTCTCATGTGGTAACACATGAATATAGCTTCATGCTAGACGACGAGTCGCGCCAAATTTGAAATGTCGAGTGAAGCAATCGAAATTAGGAACAAAAGCTTTGCAATGGCTATCACTTGGAAACACTCGGTTAATACATATTGATTTCGGTTGCTGTCCAAATTAAACAACGCTACCTTGTAAAGCGCTCGATCTTAATTAGTTGATAAGCAATTATATAATTCGTTACGTCATAAATTAAGAAACAAGTTGTATGATTGGATAATTTTATTAACAAAAGATGTTACATTTTTTTGATCTTGAAGAACAGGATCGTTGTACATGTCACTGGAAACTTGATCGCTAGCGTTCAACGAACTCAATCGTGAACTTTATAATTAAATTCTCAATTTATAATTGAAAGTAAAAGCCATTCAAACAAAGTTAGTCTTTCTTTCCCTTATTTCTAATCCTTAACAACTATAAGTAGAATCTGGAAGCAAATTCCTTGAGTGACCGTGAGCAGAGCGGATTAGCGCTGCACGGGCAGCGAACCCATTCACCTGGAAATCAAGACCCCTGTTACATCTCGTAACACAACATTCACCCTTAAGAACGAAATGTTTTTAATATTACAGTCTTATAAAAAATAAAAATATTATTTGGCATGAACACTTTGTTATGTTTTTCATTTACACATTGCTTCGGTCACCATAACACTACTAAATTTTTTAAATTTTACAGACAGCAAAGGTTTGGTTAGAACATCAGCAATTTGTTCATGTGTTGGGCAATAGTTAATAGAGAACAGTCCCTCATTGAATTGCACACTTATATAATGATACCTCACGTCTATGTATCTGCTCTTCCTACTCATTTGTCCTGATTTTATAAGTTTAATTGCACTTTGATTATCAATGTTCAAACTAGCAGACACTGGTTTTTCAGTCAAATCCTTGATTACAGCTTTCACAGTTTGCAACTCCTTACAGCATTCAGCAGCAGCAACATATTCCGCCTCTGTCGAAGGTAGGGCAACAATGCTCTGTTTACGGGAGCACCAAACGACTGGAGATCCTGTATACATCATCACGTATCCTGTTGTGCTTTTCCTGTCCTGCACGTCTCCAGCGTAGTCCGAGTCGCAGAATACTTCTATGTCCATGTTGACATTATTTTTAGATGAGGGATAATGGATTCCATATTTTTGAGTTCCTTTTAGATATCTTAGAATTCTTTTTACGTTGAGTATATGTTGCTTTGTTGGATTTTCCATCGATCTGCTTGCAAAATTGACACTATATGCCATGTCAGGTCTGGTGTGACATGTCAAGTATAGTAGGCTTCCAATGACTTCTCTATATTGAAAATTTAATTCTTCTTCCTCTTCTACTCTACTGTTCTTCTTTTCAGGGGTGATAGGGGTGGTCGTTGGATAACAGTTCATCATGCTAAATCGTTCGAGCACTTGTTTTGCATAATTTGCTTGAGATATAACTACCCCATCTTCTGTTTTTGTTATTTCCATTCCTAGGTAAGTTTTAGGGTTATCTGAGGTTGTCATTTCAAATTCCTCTCCCAGTTTCATCAGTAGTTTGCTAATCGTTTCCTTGTCTTCTCCTATAATAATTCCATCGTCCACATGTACAGCCAAATATACACTGCTGTTTTTGTTCTTAAAAATACATTGGTCACATTTTAGCTGGATCATACCTTTCTTTTTTAAAAAAGATGTAAACCTTTTATTCCACTGGGAAGGGGCTTGTTTCAGACCATACAAGGCCCTTTTTAAACGACAAATTTTTCCTTTTTCCTCGTATCCTTCTGGAAGTCTCATGAAAATGTCTTCCTCGAATTCACCGTACAAAAAGGCTGTTTTTACGTCAAAGGTTTTTATATGTAAGTTCTTCTGTGCTGCGATGGCAAAAAGAATTCTCAGTGAACCGCTCTCTACCACCGGGCTAAAAGTTTCCTTGAAGTCTATGTTTCCTTTCTTTTGCTGACAACCTCTTACCACAAGCCTCGCCTTATAACGACCGCCCTCCTTTATTTTAAAAATCCATCTGCTTGTCAGGATTTCTTTTCCAACAACCACTTCAGGATTTACACTTTCCCATGTTTTATTCTTTCTCAAAGATTCTTTTTCTTCAGTTATTGCTTGTTGCCACTTTTCTTTGTCAGTTCCATTCAACGATTCACTGTACGTCAGCATTGATTCTGCATCATAATAAACTTCAAAATCTTCAAATTTACTTGGTCTTTTTATTGTCCTTTTTGGTCTTGTGTTGCAGGTCTCGACTCTCTGCTCTCTTCTTTCTTCTTCTTCTTCTTCTTCTGAACTTGTATTCTGGTCAGTTTCTATGGAGTCTACTTCTCTTTCATTTTCCGTTTTTGTTTGCTGTTCTTCATTCCTAGCATTATTCTCTTCAATGATGTTATTTCCAGAGCAAGTATCTTCCTGTCGATGAGGTTCCATTATGTCTTCAGTAAATATTACATCCCTGGATACAAACGTCTTCCTTGTTTCTGGATCCCATAGCCGGTAGCCATTTGGGGCGTAACCGACAAAAATGCTCTTTTTGCTGCGACTATCCCAGTTTCTTTAGTGGTCCGAGAGTCTTAGCAAAAACCGTGCAGCCAAATATTTGAAGTCTTGATAGATCGGGTCTTCTGGAGAACCATTTTTCTGCTGGTGTGGTATCAATTGTTACTGTGGGACTTCTATTTATTAGATAGGTTGATGTTAGCAATGCTTCTCCCCACATTTCTTTATTTAGTGAAGAGTCGAATATTAGTGCCCTTGCTTTTTCCAAAATGATGCGATTCATTCTCTCAGCTTTTCCATTTAGTTGAGGAGAGTGTGGTACTGTGTAGTCCATGACGATGCCCCGTTTTATGCACCATTGTTTTAAATTTGTACTGCGATACTCACCACCATTATCGCATCTAATTTTATGTACTTTTAGGTTAAAATAAGATTCGGCCTCGTTTATATATTGTTGTAGGAACATCGTTCCTACAACACGTTTCACTCTTATTTATTAATAGATACACCATACAGAAATGGGTGTAATCATCTATACAAGTAAGAAAGTATCTTTTTCCATCATATGTAGTTGATTTTATGGGTCCACATATATCTGAGTGAATCAGTTGCAAAGGTCTGGTGGCTCTCTCTCTTTCAGTTTTAAAAGGCAGTCTTACTTGTCTAGCTTGTACACAAACCGAACGCACAGCGTTGTCATTGCAATCGGCAAGATTTTGTGGCATTCCATCACATATTTTTGGTATTTTCTTGAGGTTATTAATACTTATATGCCCCAGTTTTCTATGCCAGTCCACACTGTCACTCTTGCACTGTGCTGTCAGAGCTTCATGCTTAGCTCCCAAATCAACAATGTATAGTCCATTGTCAGTTTTCTCACCTTCCAGTATCAGGCTATTTTCCTTTAGTATTTTCATGCTTTTCTTGGTAAACACTACTGTACCATCATTTTCAGTGATAGCATTCACCGAGAGAAGATTTTTGGATAGATCAGGTACGTAGTATACTTTTCTTAGATCACACTTATCAGACTCGAGTGTTCCCATGGTTGACGTAGACATACTCTGATTTTTCTTGGCTATTTTAATATCTTCATTGCACGTTTCCACTTTAGTGAGCAAATCTTCGTTGTTCGTCATATGACATGAGCATCCACTGTCTACCACAAAATAATTGTCAGACTTCGTTTTTACGGTAGCTTGTGTTTCAGTGAAAAACGACACTTTGTCTCCACTGTTTGTTTTGTTTCTTTCTTCGCTCGTATTTTTAGTCTTGTTTATGTGGAAACAGTCTTGTTCTACGTGATTTGTTTTTTTACATATTGTGCAACACTTATTTTTAAAATAGCAGTCTTTCTCCTCGTGGTTGTTCTTCTTACAGATTCGACATTTTTTATTCTTCGGACAGTTATTTTTAGTGTGTCCTTTCTCGTTACACGAAAAACATCTGATTTCAGTTTTATTTTTATTTTTATATTTGACTTCGGCCCTAAACGATACATTTTCTTCTTCTTTGGATGCTGCCTTAAATTTAGTTTCTTCCAGCTGAAGTCTCGCACATACATTTTCTAAACTCTTGTTGTCTTCACTTACTGAGTCCCAAGCACTACTGAAATATTTGTACTCTTCCGGCAGAACCGTTATGATTTTTATCATTATCATATTGTCTTATCTATGCGATTCAACTTATATGCTACATTTTGAATGTGACTTATATTGCTCATCATATCTTTGTTACTATCGTATTTAAAATTATAAAATTCCTGCAACAGCAAACACTTCTGTTGGCCGGCGTCCTTTTGATTAATTTTCTCCAATACATCAAACATTTCTTTTCCGGTTTTGCAGGTCATGATATGTGGCACCACATGCTTTGCTAAAGTAGTCACCGTATAGTGTTGAGCTCCCGCATCACGCATTTTCCATTTTCTTATCTTTTCAGCATCCTCTCCTTGGTTTGCCAATGTCTCCGTTCCTTCCACAACGTCCATAAGCTCTTTGGCTTGAAACAGGATTTTGATTTGAAAAACCCACATTGCATAAGAATCCACATCTTTTAATTTTTCGACGTGGGCAATATCTTCCAATGTCGAAAATGCCATCTTCTTTATTTTCTTCTTGCTTTTCTATTTTTAATTTTCGAAGTCAATGAGTCGCTCTGGACCCATAACCTGTTGATTACTTTGGATTCTTTTTCTATATGGGTCTAATAATAAAGCACGTTGTTGTGTTTTATACTATAACTGGCTAACCGCCATGATGTGTATTTTTATAGACATGAAAGTAAAGAAACTAAAGATAAGTGATGCCAACCTAAATCGCATTTCGCTGTTACCAACATGCACTCTTCGGCCGGTATTGTTGCGATGCTCGCTGGTGTGTTGCTTGATAACGTGAATGTAGTTACGGGAATGTATATAATCGATATGTGAATTACGAGCGAAATTTAAAAGCAGACGTTTGCGTTCGATGAAGGGGAGTATTGTTAAGGATACGCGATGCGGGTAGCATGCGTGGGAAAGATCTTAGGCAGAGTCTCAATTAGTAGACCCCGAAACGAATCGCGAGTTTCTTCTAAAGTCACGTAATCTTTTGAGAAGGCCTTGTCTTTTGTTAGTCTTTAGGAGTGTCGATTGACTCCTGAAGTGTTGGCGACGCTAAGGAAGTCATAAATTTCCTTCAAGCGTTGTTTTCTCGATCCTCGGAGTAGAGCCTACTTTCTCTTCCCACGCGGGCACCCCGCTGTGTAACGGAAAAGCGCGCTTCCACAGAGTTTTCCACCACCACCCGAAGACGGAGGAAAGGATGGACGCCGATCCGCGGGGGCGTACGGACATCCGAAGGACGGCCTACCGCTTGGATCTGTTGCATCCTGCATCCTGATTGGACTACGAGGATCTATGGGAGGACTAGGAGGATTTAGCCAACGACTTCGACGAGGACCTCGGAGGAGATTTTGAAACGCTTGTCAATCTATCGATAACCAGCTTGCCGAGCAGTTTAATAAATTCCAGTATTTAACTTACAAATAGTTTCCTCGTGTCTAATTTTATTTTGAACTTCCCACACTCCGACGAGCAGAGCGGTTCAGCGCTCCACGGGCGCCAACCCGCGTTCTTATTCTAAAATCACCGCTAAAAGACGCAACAAAATTGGTGACAGCGGTGGGATGTTTAAAAGTAATTGAAAGACTATTTAGCCAATTAACTTTGCCGGCTCGCGAGTGCATCATTGGTGATAATAAAGACTAATAGTGCGATTGGACGCTTAATTTAAATTAATTATATTGTGCGCGGAAAAGACGCTGAATTTGAAATAGACGTACTATATGAATAGATATTAATTCTAAAAAGGTGTGTGAACTAAAAATTGTGTGAATAAGTACATCCTCTCTCTCAAAGGTTTTTCACGGTTTCCCTGCGAGCAAAGGGCGAATGCCAGAGGTGGGTGGTTTTCAGTGGCCGTGTGAAAATTCCCTGGAACCACATGCAGAATTCAATCGGAATTATCCGTTGAATTTCGCACACATATCACAATAGCGAAACGGAGACGAGTTTTTGGAGCATCCCAAGGACAACGAGGAGCTGCGTGGACAAACTACGAGCTGTGCCAAGAAAGAGCTGCAACGTCTTCAATTCAACACCAAAAAGGGCAAGCAGATTGGGTGAATTTATCTGGAAACAACGTGTGAGACGAAAAAGACAATCGACAACTTACGTAAGGCGTATATATATATATTGGTTTATGCGTTTGCGATTAGATTTAAGGTAGGGTCGATAGTTTATTCTAATTGTAAGTCAGTATATTATCAAAATGTTGCGTAGCCGGAGCGCTATGAGGAGACGCTGGAGGCAAAAAGCACATTTGGAGAGTATTCCAGACTTTGAAATTGAGGATTTATCGAAAGAAATCCCTCGGGCACAGTCTCCTCTTTATACGTCTCATTTGGATAACCTGAGCCTTTTACGCTCGAGTACTCCAGTACCCGTTTTGCCCAGGCAAATTGAAGAATTGCCTTGTTCCAGTGCGGCCAATGTTGTTAGCTTGCCAAGTATCAGTCAGGTGTCGGATTATATGCCACTGAAGATCGCGGCGGATTTGATTCCCCGTTTTGATGGGACATCTTGTTCTCTTACGGCATTCATTAAGCAATGTCGGGATGTCGATTCCAGAGTTAAGCCTGCAGACCGTGTAAACCTTCTCACGGTAGCTAGATATAAAATCGAGGGTCATGCGAAATTATTAGTAGAAAATCATAAAACCCCGAATACGCTAGATGAGCTCATAAGTTTGCTCAAAACAGTCTTCGAGCAAACATTCGATGTTGATCGCATTCAGGATGAATTGAAGGGGTTGCGTCAGGGACATAATGAAACCGTTAGGACTTATGGAGCGCGTGTTTCTGAAATACTTTCTCGTGGTTTAGAGGCCGTTAGGGAGGAATTTAGTACCGAACAGCTTGCTGGCAATGTAGCTTCATTTGAACGGGCGGTTATTAGGAGCTTTATACGAGGTCTTCGTAGCGAAGTTTTACGACTTTTTGTTTACAAAGAACAAACCGATAATTTAGAAACTGCCGTTAATCTTGCTAGTAGATTGGAGCGGGAAACCAATGAACATTCTGCATCACATTCATCGTCTCAACCTTTTATTTCTAGTGCCAAGGTTTTCTCAAATTTTGTCGGCGATATCAAATGCTTCGAATGTAGTCAAATGGGCCATGTTCGTAAAAATTGTCCTAGTATGAAAGGGAAATTTGCAAACCTTTCAGCTCACAGTTCTATTAGGTGTAGCTATTGCAGGAAAACAGGTCATCTCGAGTCTCGTTGTTACAAAAAACAAAATGATAGTGCTCCTCAAAACCGTAATGGGCACCCCTCAGTAACGAAGACCGATAATTTAAACTCAAAGGGGGCTTCTCAGAGTGTGGCGCGAAGCGAACCCCTGATTGCACGCACCCAGTCCAGCAAGCCTGTTATAGGATCCATTTAAAAGAAATTAGTCGGTTGCCCGTGTTTTCTTTGGTTGCACAACGTAAAGGATCCAACCTCGAGACTCATGAGATGGAGGATTAAATTGAACGAATATGATTACGAAATAGTTTATAAACCTGGGAAAATCAATTCTAATGCTGATGCATTATCCCGTAACCCTCCGATTTCCGACAAAGAATTTTTTCCACAATTCCAAGCTTCCGGGACGAATGACATTGACAACTCTCCTTCGAGGCGTTTGCAAAGGGTTGTCGTAGGCGCCAACGACTTACCAATTGCATATTCTGAGAAGGATGAGAACACTGATTTAGACGAATCTGTAAGTAATGACATTGAAAGTTTGATAACCGGCGTTTTTTTTGACGTACGGAAAGAATTTCGAACATCAACCTGAGGTCATCCTTGATAAAGTTTGTATTGACGTTAATCTAACTGACAGTGACGGTGACGAATATTACACAGCTGATGAGGATGAAACTCCCCATTCTTGTAAGAGAATATTCTCTGGGAATGTGGGAACTTCTTCTCAGTCTGGTAGTAATTTTTTCAGTGACTATGTAATGGCTGGAGGATCGAATTTGAGGGGTACGGAGGATTCGCGTCGACTCGGTAGTCTGTTGGTTATCGGAAAGGCCGATATTAAAGGCACCCCGCTTCAGGCACCGTTCGGGGAAGGTTCCGTACCTCGTGGGAATCAGGCTCTGGCTGGTCTGTTGGCTAACGGGAAGGTCTATATGAAAGACTCCGCTCAGATTGCTAACCTGGGGTCCACTGTCCGTGTAGGGACGTTGGCTGAGGAGCCTGTTTTTGGAAGTGTTGGTGTGGTACAGGCTGACGAGCCTAGTGTTTTTGAGATTAAGCATGGTGATGCTTTGACACGATCCTCCGTAGGAACGACCTCAGAGAACAATGATTCACGTGAAAATGATAGAGTCAAAATATTAGCGACGAATACTTTGTCACCACTTCAAATATCCCATCTCTCATTCCTACCTTCCCTCATTTATATTAAAGATCATCTTCATATGCAGAGGGATAATCTTATCCATTTCTTCAATCTCAATTGCCAAATAGTATCGCAAATCAGTAGGGATTTGTTCAGCCAAGGTAGATTTTCAGTGGAACAAGTTAAACGACAACACATTAACATTGGCGAGGCTATGGTTTTCCCTGGTGGAAAATATCTAATCTTTCACTTATTTTCTAAGACAGTCCCTGCAGAACAACAAACTATTGCACATTTAAAGTCTTCTATGTTATCCCTTAAATACCTTATGGATTCTTTAAATGTGAAGACTATCAGTATTTCGAAGTTCCACAACAATCTTGCACCCATTGAATGGATCTCCATAGAACAGTTACTAAAAGAAATGTTCACAAGCTCTCAGTACGTTATTACAGTCTGTACTAGTGAAATTGTGATTCCACCACCTTTAAGAAGACCTACTATTATTCAGGAGTACCATGAATCTGTGGTGGGTGGTCATCAAGGAGCTTTTAAGCTTTATAAACGTCTTAGGGAGGACTTTTATTGGTCGGGTATGAGAAAGGAAATTTCCAATTTCATTCGTGCTTGTTCAAGTTGTCAACGAAACAAAATGCTCTCAGCTAAGACGAAACAACCGATGCGTATTACTGATACTCCCGAAAGGGCTTTCGAAAAGGTACAGATGGATATTGTTGGTCCATTGCCTATAACAGGAAAAGGAAATAGGTACTTGTTAACACTCCAGGATAATCTGACAAAATATTCTGATGCTATTCCGTTACCTACTATTGATTCCATATCTGTCGCAGTCGCTTTAGCCGAACAATTTATCAGTCGGTTTGGTTGTCCTCGAGTTATCCATACAGATCAGGGGAGTAATTTTGTTAGCGCTATAATGAAGAATTTCTGTAAAATCTTCAAAATACAGAGGATTACTTCTACCGCATTCCACCCACAGTCGTTGGGGTCTTTAGAACGAGCTCATCGTGTCTTCATTGATTATTTGAAGCACTATTGTATTAAGACGGACTGGGACAGTTGGATTAGATTCGGAATATTCTCATATAATACTTCTGTCCATGAAGCTACTGGTTTTACACCACATGAGCTAGTCTTTGGTAGGAAGGCCACCATTCCTTCAGAATTCGCTAAGCAGGAAGTACCTCGGACGTTCGTTCAATATTTAGATCAACTTCTCAAAACAATCACTACTACTCAAGCTACGGCGGTAGCCAATCTGGAACGGGCCAAGGAAAAGAGTAAATTATATTATGATAAGAATGTTAATCCCTATAAATTTAATGTAAACGACGATGTGTATTTGCTTAGGGAACCTAAGACCTCTAAGTTCGATTCTAATTGGACTGGTCCTTATAGAATTATTCGAATGCATGATGATCTAACTATAGAAATAGCAATAACGGCGCAGAGATCTAAGATAGTACATGCAAATAAGTTAAAGTTAGCGTATATAAGGTTAGATCCTTCTTAAGTAGCTTTAATCATGTGCATTGTAAGCGTTATGTTAATTTATATGGGTTATGATCACTTGGAATTGGAAGGGGTATGATAGTTCATATGGAATGTTTGAATAAGTTTAATTGTAACACTTAATTATTAATTACCGCGCTGTGTTACCGAGTAATCGGTTTTGGTATTGATTAATGATGGAGTAATGATATTTTACCACATATTGTAGTAATGTTTTGCATAGCTGATATCTTTCATTTCGTGTTTCTTGCGGGAATATGGGTGGACCGAGTAGCTCATTTACTGCAGGCTGACGCGGAAGGAATAGATGTATATAGATAAAATATGTAATCGCCTATAATTATGTATTTATAAGTAAAGTGAACTTAGATCAGTATGAATGGGTATATTGTTTGTAAAAGCTGTTTCTATTGGAAACACCTTTTTTTATATGAAGGGAGGTGTTGCGATGCTCGCTGGTGTGTTGCTTGATAACGTGAAAGTAGTTACGGGAATGTATATAATCGATATGTGAATTACGAGCGAAATTTAAAAGCAGACGTTTGCGTTCGATGAAGGGGAGTATTGTTAAGGATACGCGATGCGGGTAGCATGCGTGGGAAAGATCTTAGGCAGAGTCTCAATTAGTAGACCCCGAAACGAATCGCGAGTTTCTTCTAAAGTCACGTAATCTTTTGAGAAGGCCTTGTCTTTTGTTAGTCTTTAGGAGTGTCGATTGACTCCTGAAGTGTTGGCGACGCTAAGGAAGTCATAAATTTCCTTCAAGCGTTGTTTTCTCGATCCTCGGAGTAGAGCCTACTTTCTCTTCCCACGCGGGCACCCCGCTGTGTAACGGAAAAGCGCGCTTCCACAGAGTTTTCCACCACCACCCGAAGACGGAGGAAAGGATGGACGCCGATCCGCGGGGGCGTACGGACATCCGAAGGACGGCCTACCGCTTGGATCTGTTGCATCCTGCATCCTGATTGGACTACGAGGATCTATGGGAGGACTAGGAGGATTTAGCCAACGACTTCGACGAGGACCTCGGAGGAGATTTTGAAACGCTTGTCAATCTATCGATAACCAGCTTGCCGAGCAGTTTAATAAATTCCAGTATTTAACTTACAAATAGTTTCCTCGTGTCTAATTTTATTTTGAACTTCCCACACTCCGACGAGCAGAGCGGTTCAGCGCTCCACGGGCGCCAACCCGCGTTCTTATTCTAAAATCACCGCTAAAAGACGCAACAGTATTCATTGTTACGTATTTTAGCGGGGAAATTGGAATGAGAACGCGGGTTGGCGCCCGTGGAGCGCTGAACCGCTCTGCTCGTCGGAGTGTGGGAAGTTCAAAATAAAATTAGACACAAGGAAACTATTTGTGAATTAAATACTGGAATTTATTAAACTGCTCGGCAAGCTGGTTATCGACAGACAGACCAGCGTTTCAAAATCTCCTCCGAGGTCCTCGTCGAAGTCGTTGGCTAAATCCTCCTAGTCCTCCCATAGATCCTCGTAGTCCAATCAGGATGCAGGATGCAACAGATCCAAGCGGTAGGCCGTCTTTCGGATGTCCGTACGCCCCCGCGGATCGGCGTCCATCTTTTCCTCCGTCTTCGGGTGGTGGTGGAAAACTCGGTGGAGGCGCGCTTTTCCGTTACACAGCGGGGTGCCCACGTGGGAAGAGAAAGTAGGCTCTACTCCGAGGATCGAGAAAACAACGCTTGAAGGAAAGTTATGACTTCCTTAGCGACGCCAATACTTCTGGAGTCAATCAACACTCCTAAAGACTAACAAAGGACAAGGCCTTCTCAAAAGATTACGTGACTTAGGAAAAAGAAACACAATTCGTTTCGGGGCCTGTTAATTGGTGCCTCTTCCTGTTTTCGAGCTCTGCCCAAGATCTTTCCCACGTATGCCACCCGCATCGCGCATCCCTAACAATATTTCTTCAATCGCACGCAAACATCTGCTTTCAAATTTCGTTCCTGAGTTACTTATCGATTACGTACAATTTCCAGCCACGTTCAAGCGATAGCGTAACATCATAGTCGTTGCTTAAGGCTAAGATCGTCTTAAGCATTTGCGTAAGTCCCCGTCTAGTTTCATAGTCGACAAATAAGCATCGTCTTAAGCATTTACTCAAGTATTTACTTTGTCAAGCAATCCTTATGGAATTATGTTTCATAGTCGGTTCTTAAGATCATCTTAAGAACGTAAGTATTTATAGTCGATTAAGAACTTCTTATTCGAGCATAAAGCGGTCTTATTCGAGCAAAGTGAGGTTAGATTTTCAAGGCAACGTTTTAGTTGACTTAAGACCATCTTATGTTCAGTTGTTATTTTTCGAAGCGTAACGCAGTACCTTACAACAGAATAATTACGACAAGTTACGAGTTTGCCTTGGTTAGGGTCCTCGCTAAATAAACCTTCGTTTTGTACCTTACAATCGCATAAATTCCAACAGTTACCAAAAATGGAATTAATGAATGTCGACACTGACATTGAAAGTATTGACAGTCTGAGCGACGCTGAAGATCAATATGTATATACTGGATGTGAGGATTGTGGGGGTTAATAAACGATATATTCGCTATGGGCAAAACCCCTTTGAATTCTATAATGACGAAGAATTTAAAAAACGTTATAGATTTAATAAAGATTCAGTACTTTATGGGATTTTACCGAAAATAGAAGAAGGTCTGGTAAAAATAAATAAACGTGGTCTGCCCATTGTTCCCCATTTCTAGCTACTTATAGCTCTACGATACTATGCGAGTGCAAGTTTTCAGGTGATTTTAAAAATACGATATCCTATGTTTACTATCTGAAATATTAATAATTAAACGTCTAAGAAATTTACAGACTATAGTTGGCAACACCGTGCAAGTATCTCAAGTGACAATTTCTAGAATTGTGTTCAAAGTCAGCTGTTTGCTGGCAAGTTTACTTTTTGAATATATAAAATTCCCAAGGAATCCTCGGGTACGTGAGGAGAATCGTAGACTGTTTCTTGAACTTGGGAAAGGAAATGGTGCGATTGGGTTACCTGGCATTGATGGGGCCATCGTATGCATATTAAATTAGTCTCAACAAGACTACGAAATATTAATGAAATATTTAGAAATCGAAAAGGATATTTTTCACTCAATGTACAGGTAAGTTTTCATTCATTGTTTTATTTCATAATTGAAATATATTACAGTTAATCGATTAAGTGAGTGAATACGTCATTTTGTAGTCTACAAATTTCTTACTTTATTATTTTTTTTAAATTATGATCTTTGTTGTAGGTTGTCGTTGGCCCACAAATGCAAATTTTGGATATTGTGCCACAATGGCCAGGTAGTGCCCATGATAGCCGCATTTTTCAGAATTCTGCACTTTACATTAGAGCTCTTACTTTTTGACCCATCGGGTACCCGTCTACCCGAAACAACTTCAAGCCATTGAATGTTGTATTGTTCGATCATTTTTGGCTAACATCAAACAATACCACAGACAATACAACATTCAATTGCTTGAAGTTGTTCCGGGTAGCCGGGTACCCGACGGGTCAAAAAGTAAGAGCTCTACTTTACATGCGATACACAGAAAGGGAATTGGACTGTATGCTAGTTGGTGACAGAGGATATCCGTGTCTACCATTCTTAATGACGCCTCTTGTAAATCCCCAAACGGATGAAGAATTGACGTAAGCATCTTTTGTAGAATTATCAAGTTTTTTACTACAAATAAAAAGTTATATTAATTGAAAATTATATTATTGCAGGTATAACAATATCCAAAGTCGAACCAGGCGAATTTTGGAACGGACATTTGGTATATGGATGCGAAGATTTCCATTTCTATCTCGAGGATTGGGAACAAAACTTCTCTGCTCCACTTCAATTATTGTTGCTTGTGCAGTATTACACAATATGTCCCTAATTTTTAAGGATGTATTGCTCGAGGATGATGATGAGTTTGTGGATGATGCAGAAGTACCTGTACATGCAGCGCAAGGTGTACAGGAGATAAATGGATTTGTCGCTCGTGAGGCGCTCATTAACCGGTTGTTTCATTAACCGCATTTTTACTGTGTTTTTGGCAAGGTACGGTCTCTGGTAAAAAAACAAAAAAGAAATACCGTTCAACGTAATTTAAATGTATTTATTAAAATACACTCTGCTCGGTAAAGTAAGACAAAACAGAGCATTCGCTCGTGCAAACAACATAGACCTCGGCCCATCAAGGAAAGCATGAAAGAAAAGTACGATGACAGATAGCGGCTGTAAAGTTGGAGTGACTATTGATCTATCTTTCGACGATCTAATGATTGACAAAGATATTGGAAAGTTGTCCAAGCAAATATAAAGGTGTTACACTTTAAACAGAAGGGCACTCGCGCTGATGCAATTTTCTCTTACTAGCTTCAATGGAAAATCAAGGGATGATATGCAAAAGCATCTTGGCTATGAAAATTGGGATGTACGTCGTCACTTTTAATCTTCTTATCGCTTCATCCACCCCTTCGCTATGACAGAGTCTTCTAAAGACTCTGATCCTTCTGCAATATAATTACCACAGTCTGCAATAACAATGGCGAAATACATTTCGTAGGTAAAGTTTCACGAGGAATCAAATTTGGATGTCTATCTGAAAAACAAGCTTATATATGTGACCAGCGAGTCGCAGAACGTTATCAACCATCTGGAACATGATTGCGTGTATGTTATCGGTGGTCTTGTTGATCGTAATAGTTGTAAGGTAAGCTAGCTCGGTCGATTCGTATAAATCTTCTTACACAGCGTTTACATTTTTAGGGCCTCTGTCATAAAGTAGCTATACAGGCTGGAATAAGGCATGGCAGACTGCCTCTAGACAAATTCTTACAAATGAAAGCCAGGAAGGTTTTAACCATTGACCATGGTACGTCTTTAAATTTAAATCCAACCCGGAGAATTCGAATAATGTATACAAATATTTCAGTGTTCGAAATCGTGCTTAGAATTAGCGAAGGAAAAACATGGCAAGAAGCATTCTTACAGGTATTACCGGAAAGAAAAAATGCTCAACCTATTTCGTCGTCGGGAGACGAGGACACGTCGGACACTTGTAATGAAGAGGAAAATGCTTCAAGTGTCAATGGTGAGCCAGAAGCAGAAGTGAATATTAGCGAATACAGATGTCCATTATCTGATAATAAACTTGGAAATGTAGAAAATAATATATGTACATAATAAAAACGTTGCAGATAAAAAAGTAAATGTATAATTTCGTAATAATACAAGACTCTTACATCTTTTGCCATTCTCCTATTGTTATCGTTAGATTATGTGTACTCATCACAGCATATGTTGCAAAGGAAACATTCGTGTACATTGAGCCATGTATACGTATGTAATAATCTTACCAATAAATTACGCATAAATTTTTGCTTCTAAATAGATTGTGTATTGCGTGCACGTAAATATACGAGGGAATCTGAATGGAGTTGCAGTGAAAATCGATAATCATTCGTAGAGTAAATGATTTAAATAAATTAACGATGCTTTATTCAAAATAATTATGACAGATTTACTTTAAACATGATATTTCTTATGCAGAATAAATTACATAAAATTATATTTGGTATAATATTTAACACGCTACTCGCGTAGAATGCCTGCTGAGCATTTTCAGAAGTAGGTAAAAGATAAAAACGTGAAATATCTTGCACAGTTTACATGTCTCCAACACCTTATACTCACAGTTATATGTATATGCAGATTGTTCAAAATATACATAAAAAAAAACTAAGTATGCGATTCCGTAAAAAAAGAAAACAAACCAATGCACTTGTACTTTCTTAATTGTTATTCCAAACGCGCCACGCAGAGACGTAGAAGAAGTCGTATAGGCACCACGTGTTCCTCGCATACTCTATTAACGCAACGCCATTCTTGGCTGTATATATATATATATATATATATATACCCCTCTTAAATAATAAAACTATAATAAAAAAATAGATATAATGAACGTAAATATAATAAGTACAAATTAAAAGCGTGTATTGCCTTTCTGTATTGCCTCTAGCTCTAATTTGTACTTTTCTTTTAAAAATTCTATTTCTAACGTTTGTTTCAATTGTTCATGTTCAAATTTTGCTCGATTGAAACGTTCTTCTTCTTCTATAATATATTTAATTCTTTTTATTTTTAATTCCTCTAATTCGCCTCTTCTGTATTTTCTATTATTCTGTGTAATATCTGAAAAGAACAGAACTGAAGAACAATGAAAGTATTTTCATTAAAAAAAACTTTGATTTCAATAATGTTTTTTTACTAATGTTGTCGAATGCATTTTGAATTATTTGATCCGTGTCTTGACTTGTTGACTGTTCATTGAGAACATTCTCCCACTCTAAACTATTGTCTATTCTTATTGTATTATCGAGACTCTCTACATTTTCTGATAGTTCTCCATTGAAAGCAGCTTCTCGTAAATCTGAAACATAATATTTATGATATATTTAAGCTAATGTCATCATCATTGTATCAATATATAAAGTAACTAACTATTTATTGTTTCTGCGTCCCTCATATCCGAGGAGTAGAGCACAGGAGCCATAGTCATTAAATGTGGTGTAATTTGGGCCACATCGGGGTCGATTTCGACAGTTGTTTCTGGTGGACCCCCCCTGATCTCATTAATGACTGTTTCTCTTTGTATGCTTTTCTGGTTGGCCCACATTTTTTTAGCTGTTGTACATTTCTCTGTAATGATTAAATAAAATAATTTATAAAGTGCTTTGTTAATAAAGAATTAATAACTTTACTTATACCCAGATAACACAGACGTCCTAGGATATTTTTAGACGTATGTGTGCTACCTGGTACCTGGGTATATATTGTACATGTACAGGGTGTTTTGCTGCGGGTGTCTGAGAATATAAGAGGTGATTCTAAAGATTAAATTAACAAAAAAGAACAAGCATAATGATATTGCGGTTGAGCCTTCATTTGTTAGTAATAAGTGTTCTTCTAGGCAGAATATTCCACATCTTTAAACACTTATAACTAACAATTGAAGACCTTACCGTAATTTTTTTATTCTTGATTTTCATCTTACAATTAGTTTAGTGTCCCGAATTGCCCCTTCCATTCTCCTACACCTACAGCGAAATACTCTGTATATTAATAACTATCCTTTGCTTCGATACTTCATTTTCAGCTGTACTTTCATCGCAATTTTCAAATACAAACTAATAATAATGCAAACAAATTAATTTCTTACCCGTACAGAAATCAGACTTGATGCATTGTACTTTTCGACGATCTCTCGCCAAGCTTCCTCCTTATCTTTCAAACTAGTCGTATCACTTTTTTTCTTTTCTATGATGTGACTAAATTCTTTTAAAATAGTCAAAAACAGACGCTTTTCTACGTCGGTATAATGTTTTTTCGAACTCATCTTTATTTTACTACGTATTCTTTCACGCAACACGTGGGTAAATAGGATTCGAATCTCGCGTGCCCGCGATACAGAGGATAACTAGAGTTTTACGTTTCTTCACATGTTTCACAAAGCGTATGTACAAGGTAACAACAATAGAACAGAGAGCACGTGGTCGTTGCAAAAATGACATTGCGTTACAGAGGGTACGAAACACGTGGTACCTATACTCACGACGTCCTACACGTCTCTGCCAATCTCTGCGTGGTGACAGGGCGGGAAAAGAAACACAAGGTGTAATTTCAATATCATTCCTGATTGGGTATTCCGCTCGGCTACACGGGAAAGTTTCCGACGCTTGTCGAACGTAATATAAGATTTGTTTAACCATTTGCTTGACTAAGCAAGGCTTAAGCACCATTTTCTTGACTGAGCAAATCTTATGTTCGGACTATGAATACATGACGTCTTAAGCATAGCTTATTCGAATAAGGCCGAAATTCTTAAGCACATGCTTGAGCAACGACTATGAATACCGGCCTATAAGGCGCCCAAAAGGCGCCTTTTGAGGGACTGTCGAGGCGTCGTCAGTCGCGTATCTGCACTAACGCCATCTATACAACATCGTCTATACTATGAGGTGCATTTCAGCACAGACCAGGTATAGGATAGACCTATCACCATCGACGAAGTATAGGATAGACCTATCATCATATGGGACTTCGTGTCACCATAGACGAAGTATAGGATAGACCTATCATCTTATGGGACTTCGTGTCACCATCGACGAAGTATAGGATAGACCTATCACGCAATGTAATTTTGTGTCACATGCTCGGGGGGCTCGCGAGCCGCCTTACCATTTTCGTGTCACACCCAACGTTATCGATTCAGTCTAAAATAAGATTACAATGCTAGGAGTGGTAGGAATTAAAATTAAATCTTATCGGAAACATTTAAAATCTAAAAGGGCCTGAGCGTTATGACTAATTTCAAGAAACATGTTGAATAATTCCGTTTACTAATATATTTTGATAGAAGCATAATTTGCACTTATTTCCATAAATTTCGATTATATATTATATATAAATACAACCGCGTAATAAATATTTGTACAGTCTCTTAGGTTATATTTTCTGTCACTTCGAGGAGCGGATTTTCTGTGGCCTCGAAGTGACAGAAAATATATTTAACCTATATGCTACATGATAATAAATGTTTATTGGATATTTCGTTCTTTTACGCTACATTTGTGAACTTTTTATTACTTAACATCCTTCCCAAATATTATTATTACGCCGCAACGGTATATTTATGAAGTCGATGAGCGTAATTATTCGTGGTTAAGAAATCAAAATTTCCATTCATAACGTCATTTTCTGAGTACATTTCATCGAAATAGTAAATTTTAGCTTAATTTGTTTATGTTTGCTAAGTTCATGCGTTTTATTAGACTCTAATTGATTTTAGCATCAATTTTCATGTTTACAGATTTCTATGCGTAATGAAGTTTTGGCATCAATTTTCACATTTACAATGTCATGGAATTGTTCGAGATTGTAACTAATTTTAGCTTCTATTCTTAAATTCACATCTCTGTGCATGGAAAAAGGTTAGCACCGTTAGGAACGGTGCTCGAAAAGTGAGCACCGTCGGCGACGGTGCCAACACCGTAAAAACCAGTGATTCACGGCTCTGTTCAGCAGGGAAGGGAGATTCTCCTCGATTCTTCTAGAATCGATCGATTTTCTTTCTGAAGAATCGATTATTTTACCGATTATTCTCGAAATCGATTCCCGATAACTCGATTATTTTCTAACCAAGAATCGAGAAAAATTAACATTTTCATCTATATCTCATTCATCTTTTGAATCTGCCAGGCAAGTTGCTAATTATTAATCACTATGAATATGTATAATTAATTTTGTTTATCAAATAACTTTCAACTTTATTCTTAATACAAGTTTTGATTTAATAAAAAGAGAGCATGATATAATTAAGCTTTTAAATGCACACTTTGTATTTTTAAGAATTTTCTAATTATAATCTTTTATTTTTTAGTCTCTACAAATGAAAATGAAATTCAGATGTCTTAAATTAAATAAACTACAACAGTATATAAAAACTAAAATTGTATGTGTTGCACGAGCGCGCGTGTGTGAGAGTTCGTGGATGTATACACTATACCTTTTAAAAAGATTTTGTAATATATGCTTAAAATACAGAATATGGGTGGTATTAATAGTCGTTGCTTAAGACTAAGATCGTCTTAAACATTCGGCATCCTTTACTAGTCTACACGGAAAAAGGTCAGCACCGTTAGGACCGATGAAAGGCCAGCACCGTAAAAACCGGTGCTGGGCAGTGATGCCAGAATGAGGACGGGTTCCCTCGAGAATTTCCCCCACCACGCGCGCACACTACGCCGGAGCTGCGTGTCCGTGAGCTCGGCGCTTCGGACAATGTCGGGAAGACGAGAGAGAAAACGAATGTGTGTCTTTCTCTCTCGCTCTTGAAACGCTGTGATCCAAAGTGAGGCGCAAGCGACACGCGCCACGCCGCGATCTTCTTGAGTGCCACGAGATACACTTTTCACTTTCTGACATATGTATAATACTCTTCTAATGAAAAAAAATGTGCAAAAAGTTTTGTTACGGAAATCACGTTTTAAGACCTCCTGATCACATTTTGACTATTTAGAAAAGAGCTTTTTTTAAATATCTCATATATTTGTTAACACGATTACGTTTAAACGGCAAAATGGATTTCAATGAAACTTTATATTTAAATTTTATATTCTTGTCTTAATATTCTTGATCCGATTATATCGCGAAAAATGATAATTACCCGTTATGGTTCTTCGATTTTTCAGATATACGATCTAAATTCTACATAAAAACAGTTAATAAAAATTCTTCTGTAACTTCTTTAACAAAGAAAAATGTACATTCATAATTTCTTGTTTTCATTTTACATTTGCGTACATTTTATTTGAACTATTCCTATTTTTCAAACCTAAAAATGAATTTTTTTAGTAAAAGATGAATATTTTGATACTGTACATTGGTGAACTTTCTTAAAATTAGAATCCACTCTTGGCCAGTACCGTGGACGCTGTAGCAACCTTCGATAAAATATATTTTTTCAGAGTATGATCTAAAAATCTAAAATCTAAACGTAATCACATTTCTCGCTAGATTTTTCGATAATTATATCAAATTGCGACAAAGAATCACGCACTATTTACACATTAATTACGCGCAGCGTGCACGCTACTGCTCGATGGAAACTACGGAAAACTGGTGGTCTCTTCCATCGGGAGGGAAATGTAAACAATTGGTTATGCAAAGCTAACATCGCGATACATGTTGTACACTAAAATGTGTAAATTGGTACAAAGGAATTGTACAAGAATAGGAGGGAATGGTAACTGGTAAATGCATCTGTGGCAGTCCGGTACTGTCACCATTGCTTTGCTGTTATTTCTTTTAGCCTTTTCTTCGACTTTTCTCCTTTCTGAATTTTTCTTACTATTTTACGATTTCCTATCTATTTTTTTCGTTTCTCGTTTCCAGGGTTCGCTCGGGCCTGGTTTTCGTCAAGTAGGTACATTTGACGGTCAGATCCGCGCGAACCCAAGCGATTCACGATCTGTGGTCGCGTTTACTTTGTTTACGTGTCGATGCGTTTAGTGGGGGTCGCGCAGTTGGGCTTCGCGCATTTAACCGTCATTTCAGTAGAAATAGAGATCAGGTGGTGAGTACTAGTTATTTGTTTCGATCTGTCTGCATGTTTTTGGTGAATTCGGGTCTGTTGGGTTAGAAGTTTAGTCTGTAATTAGCAGGCCCGGATTAAAGGGGGGGCTAGGGGGGGCTGCAGCCACGGGTCCCACTTTTCGAGGGGGCCCCATTCATTTTAACTAAAAGTTAATTGTACAATATCTTTTTAACCCCCCCCCGCTGTTCAACCACGGGGGCCGTCGAAGGTTTCATAGCCCCGGGCCCCAAAAATCTTAATCCGGGCCTGGTAATTAGTAGCCCCCTATATCTCCCCTTTTCTATACGCTAGCATTTGCTTGTTGCTTTGTATATAATATTTTTCCTACACATTTCATTTTTTTTCGTGGTTACGATGGAAACGTTTGAGAAAACAGGTGAAAAGGCTACTCCTGTTTATCGGTCGTTGTGGGAAACGAATGAGAAGTTCCGATCGTGGATTCGCGAAGTCCCTAATGATAAAAGCCTTTTCTACTGTTCTGCATGCGAGAAAACTTTTTCTTGCGGCTCGTCAAGCGTTAAAAGGCATGCGGAATCAGCGAGACATAAATATTTATTATCTAAAAAAATTCCGCGATTAACTATGCATGCTAAGGTCTTGAGACAGATTTTTATGCCTCAATGGCTTGAGGATTTCAAGCCCTGGTTGCATAAGGTCGCCGATGATCCTTTTTCGTGTTTCTGTTCGGTTTGTAAAAAATCATTTCCTTGCGGCCTGTCGCAAATCCAACGTCACGCAGATTCCAAGTGCCACATCAAAAACTGCGAAAAAAATGGAATGGATGTGAGGAAATCGAAAGATTTCAGATCGCAATGCGAGGAATCGCCTTTGTCATTTGATGAACGAAAAAAGTCGCGGAAATTCGTTTTGCTGCATTAGTAGCCGAGAAAAATATTTCGCATCAATCCGCAGAGGCGATTTTTACATTTTTCCAAGACGTTGGGAAAAATCCTGATGTTTTGAAACATATGACATGTGGTCGAACAAAGTGTTCTAGTATTATATCGAACGTTCTGTGTCCTCGGGAAACAGAGCGTCTTGGTCATGTTTTACAGAATTCTAAGTTTTCAGTATTTATTGATGAGACATCCGAATTTACCAATGAGAAATGGATGTCGTTTATTGTTCGGTATGTCGCACCCGAGACTTTGGATGTTAGAACGGAATTAGTAGAATTAATTAATCTTGACGCGCGAGAATGTACTGCCGATAAAATATTTACCTCATTTAGGAACTCCATATGGAAAAAGCAAATTCCGTTCGAAAACATTCTTGCTTTGTCGTGTGATAACGCTTCTGTCATGGCAGGGCGTTACTCGTCATTCAAGACCAAACTTGCAGAAATTCGCGGTGAAAAATTTTTGACCATGCCGTGTCCATGTCACTCCTCTGCATTGGTAGTGCATGCAGCATGCGCTACCATTCCCGAGGTCTGCGAGGAATTATTACGGAAAGTTACGACATTCATTTATAGCAGTCCCAAACGCTCGGCCATTTTTCGCGAATTTCAGCAATGTTTTCAATCTACTGACCACAAAATTTTAAAACTGTGTACTACGCGATGGTTATCATCGCGTTACTCATCCGTAGTTACACTTTTAGAACATTGGGACAGTGTGTTGCACTTTTGCAAGAATTGGTCGTAAGTGAGAAGACAAAGTCTGGGGAAGATCTGCCTATCATTGTGCAAAATCCAGAAGCGAAAGCATATCTTCTGTTTTTGAAATACGTTCTAGAGTATTTTAATGAGTTTAGTTTATTCTTTCAGTCGCAACAAACAAGAATCCATTTGCTTCAAAATACTGCCAAAACTCTTTTGTACAATATTTTACGTAATTTTTTGAAACCGCAGCTTTTGAAGCACATGGATTCAGTAAAATTAATAGATTTTTCAAGAGGCGATAATCAAATCGCATTTAATAGTATTCATTTAGGTCCGGATTGTGACACATTTCTTTTATCAGTTAGTTGCAGAAGGCAAACCCGATGTTGTCCAAACCGTTCGAGAAAATTGTATTAAGTTTTACATAACGGCTGCAAACGAAATTCGTAATCGATTGCCAATCGATGACGAATTTCTGAGCAAGTTATGTGTTTTTGAGCCTCGTTTGGCATTAGTTGATAATGACAGAGACACTTCCTTCGAAAGTGTTCTCTTTATTGCTCAGAATTTGGCCGGTTTCGACGAAGACGGTTTGCAAAAAGAATGGTCGACATTGCACCTGAATTTTTCAAATAGAGACAAGCAGATGCTTTGTACATTAGCTTTTGATGATGTTTGGAAAACGGTGTTGTTAACGCGAAATGATCAGGGCTCATTTAAATATCCATTTTTGCAGGAATTATTAAATTCCATTAGAAGTCAGAACGGTGTTTTTCGGTGTTGAACAGCGCTGTGAATGGGGCCCAGCACCGGGTTTTACGGTGCTCAGCATCGTTGGGAATGGTGCTGGCTTTTCATCGTTCGTTACGGTGCTGACCTTTTTCGCTTAAGACGATCTTACTAAGTATGCGACTATGAATACCGGCCTATATGTATATTACATATTGTATTTTCCAATATAATGATTCAAAAAAATTCTTTTTATCTCACAATTAATTGATTCTATTCCCAGATAACACACGACGTCTATAAGCCGTTTTTAAGACGTCTTGAAAGTCTAAAAGACGTCTTAAAGACGGTTTGTAGACGTTGTGTGCTATCTGGGTCCTTTCATCGATTCTTCGATTCTTTTTGGAAATAATCGATTCTTAAGCATCGATGTTTCATTACAATGGATTCTTAAGTATCGATTCTTTTGAACGGAATCGCCCTTCCCTAATTATCTGTCACTTCGAGGACAGAAAATCAGCTCGTCGAAGTGACAGAAAATATAACCTATATGCTATACCCAATTTCATAAATATACCGTTGCGGCGTAACAATAATATTTTGGAAGGATGTTACGTTATGAAAAGTTCACAAATGTAGCGTAAAAGAACGAAATAGTCAATAAACATTTATTGTCATGTAGCATATAGGTTATATTTTCTGCCACTTCGAGGAGGGGGCCACATAATAATCACGCGCATCCAGCCTGCGCATTTTCCCTAGCCTGGGCGACCGCATGAAAGGATTACTTTCCCCGCCCCACATTAGTTGTAGTTGGAAAGATATTTTTGAGCCTGGGTACGCGGAAAATTGACTTGTGGTCCCAAGCGGGAGAAAAGTTATTTCATTAATTTCTTTATATTTAGTGGGATTATTACTAGGGACTGTAGCCATAATTAATTCTTTTATGTTTCGAAGAACTTTGAGTTGGTCTTATAAACGTTTTACAATATTTACGCTTGAGACAACGCAATACAGTATTTTCTCTAGTTCCTATCACTCTTATAAATATGGAAACATAGGTATCAGGTTTACACAGGTTTCTAAAATTGTTCAGAAGCTGCCGCCTCTTTACAACAACATGTTGGTCGGTTCCTGGAAGGAATATAGGGGCATTAATATGCAGTATCCTCTAATGGAAAAATAATTTTTTAATATTTTTATCATTATGCAAACATCTGTATTGTATGTCAAATTTTTCTACTAAAATGAAACCAATTACGACGCAGTTTGGTATGAGGAAGGTACGGCAAAAGATTGGAACAGAATATTTTTTTTAAAGCCCAACAAATAATACGATAGCGAACGTTTAGTAGATGTGCAGCCTTTTTCTCATCGATTGTTGACGTCAAGGCCCCCGAAAAATTCGTCTTTTTTTAAAACAGATACCGTTTCCAGAAACGCGATGCACCTGAAGGCAAAAATCGATGCGACTTGAAATGTCTTGCAAGCAGAGCTCGCTAAATCAGGCGTTTGCTCTGAATGAATCTTTACCAGTTCGTAGCACTTGTCAAGCCAAATACAGTATTGTCTCCTTGAGGGGTCGCTGGTCGGGACCGGCGTTGAAACCGTATCGTAGACAGAGCCCTAATTCCGAGTGTTTGTTTCTCGCTTCTTTCTGGCCGAAGGGGGGAGCGAGATGGAACGCTCTGCGCGCGCGACGGGCGCGAGCGCTCAGATGGAATCGTGACTCCTCGACGCATGCGCGCGACGGTCAGATAGCCAGGCACGGCATGAGTCTTTTTTGCACCCTAGGCGAACTTGTCCAATTGAGCCCTATATTATAATACATTTATTTGAGATTATTGATGACCTTACTCTGAATTTTTATTCGTAGTTTCAAACAGTTGCAGTACAATTTGTAATATTTCATTTAAAAATTTATTTTCAACAATGCCAACAATGAAAAGGCCATTTTGTGTCTCTTGTCAACCTTACGCCCTAGCAGTTGCCTAATTTTGTAGAGTAAAGTCCTGCTCGCCGTAAGCGCTTGCGACCATCGCGCACGCCCGTTGCGCACGCAAAGGACGGTGTGTTACGGTGTCCGAAAGACAAAGCGAGACAAAACATCAACGCGTCGTCTGTCTCGTAACTCCCTCGCTCGCTTTCAGTGCCTCTCGCTCGCTTTCGTTCCATTTCGCTCTCGCCTTCGCCGGACAAGAGTGAGACAGAAGTAGTGGGGATAGCGAAAAGTCCGTATCGTGTACACCAAACCGAGCCCTCAGGGAGACAATACTGTAATGCTGAGTTTGGTGCATCGGTTGAGTACTGACAGACGTGAAACAGACGATGCGTTGATACTTTGTCTCGCTCCGTCTTTCAGACATCTGATACTGCATCTTTCACGTGCGCGGCGGCGGGCCTGATCGCTTATTTAGTCGAAAAAAATTATTCGTGCCACAGCTCGCTCGTGCGGCCAGGTAGCGATCAGTAACCAAAGGCGGGAACGCGTGTTAGACGAAATCTATACTATTGAAAAATGAAATTGTTATATTTTTTGTTTTATTTACATCACGATATTTGTAACATATTATATGAAATTTTCCGGATGAAAGAAAAGCCAAACACGACGCCCTTCCTACAATTACTCCAATTGCGCATGAATCCGTTTCTTATACTTCCTCCTCCTCTTTGTCCTATAAAGTGATAATGTAAAAATTTATTTAAATAACTTACAATTTGGAATTCAAAGTAGGGTAGACCGGGGGTGATAGTAACAGGAGGACGATTGTAGCACGTTAAATATCTTAGAAAATATGATAGATATTAACACAAATTTTGTATATATGATGAAGAATGACATTTGGAATACACACATCCATGTCCTAGCAGTATAGATACATAATAGACATGTATAGTGAAGAAAATAACTTTTCGATACCCTAAAGTAACTTTTTCTTACCGATTTAAAATTTTAATATAAATACTCCCTTTGCAAGTACGTGTTTATTCTTTTTTTTTTTAATATTTAATGTAGCCATTTTTAAAATAATAGTGATCGTTAGTTAGCACTTTTAAGTGTCTCGTTAATCAAAATTTATAATTTAAGTTCAAAAGCCTAGCTGGGGTCGATTGTAACATCGGCAGTCGGGGTCGGTTGTACCGTGACAGATAATGTTGCAGATAATGTTGATTTTGGACACCTTTGCGTTCCAACGCAACATTTTTCGTTTATTTTTCGTATAATATCTAAAGTTTCTGACGTTCATTATCCCGCGTTACGCAGCGAAGCATTCATATTGGACAAACTATTTTTGATTATTTCCCGTGTAGTGGAGGAAAAATATCCAAATTGGTTTACTCAAGATGAATGCGCTGCTCATCGTAAAGACATGGTATATATAGCTTTAACGGTAAAAATACACAAAGATACAGTATGGCTCGGCGAGCAATTAAGATGTGTGGGAGCATCGTTAAGTAAAAACTATTCAAAATTATCGACATTAAAGCATGTTTGAAAACTTTGACTTTTTTTAACAAGTCCCTGCCCTACCTTTTCGCTTCTATCTTCATTCATGCTCATCTTTCCACCTTATGCTTTTGCTGTATATTTTGGCTTATGCTGTATATTTTGGCTTGTGCATGATTTCGAGTATTTTCAGTGTTATATTATTCGGTGGAAGGCTTTATTTCTAAAAAATAAGGTATTTTTTCTTGCATTTTCCTTTTTTTCGATGAATGGTTTGGATTTGTACTAACATTGAACATACTCTGGGATGGCGAAGACCTTCCTTCACGCCTTCGCGTGGCCCACCCCGTTAACTCTATTGCTTTATTTTTTGAAATCTGTATTAACATGACAGACTATAAAGCGATAGAGGAACTAAGATGAAAGAAAGGCAGAGCTTTTGTGGACATTGAGCTCCGATATTTGATAGAACATTAGTAATGGTCTCAAGCTCCGTAAATATGATATATAGGGTACTTTGGTACTTGAATCCGTAGACGATATCAATCGATTTCAACTTTAAACAAATAATTATGTACTTAGCAGCCTACGGTTCAAAGACCTTTGCTCCATACGTTACACCAGGTCTGTCTACAGTCCGGAATATACATACAGTGGCTCACAGCCATAATCGTACACTCTTTAAAATTGCATAACATTTTTAAAATTGGTCTAAACGACTTGGGTTTTTTTGCGAAGATAGAAGGATTAGTTTGCTAAGTGAAGTCTTTCGTCGTTTTGGAAAAAATTGCGATTGGCCGGAATAGCAAAAAACATAGTAAAGGTCGTTTTTTCAAATTTTTTTCTGAACCTGTAATGAAAATTCAAAAAACCCGTTTGTAGATTTAAGTAAGTTGTATACATGCCTAAAATTTCATCAAAATCGGTTAACGTTGCTCTGAACTATAAACGCTTAATGATCGCAAAATAAGATCAAAAATCGCGAAATTCACGAAATCAGCGAAAAAATTGAAAAAAACGACCTTTACTATTTTATTTTGCTATTCCGGCCAATTGCATTTTTTTCAAAACGATGAAACACGTCACTTAGCAAACTAATCCTTCTAGCTTCGCAAAAAAACACAAGTCGTTTGGACCAATTTTAAAAATGATATGCGATTTTAAAGAGTGTACGATTATGAGCCACTGTACATACACTAGCTTTGCTACATACTCGGCTTCGCCTGGAATTTAAATTCTGATTTTCTAAAAAAAAATTTTAATTTTTTTTGTGAAAATAGTTACATGCATTTGGATTAGCCAGGCATAATGAGCGGAAGCACATTTTGTGTTGCAAGAGTTTACCGTTCGAAAGTTTTTAGGCGACAGACAAACACACAAACATAAACTTTCTGCTTTATATATTTATTAAAATACATTATATCTAAAAGTATAATAGTCCAAATGGATAATTTTAACTAACGCTATTAATATTGTTATTTAAAAGATCTCTTTCCTAATACTTTATACATTTTATTTTTTTTACAGTCTAGAATGTTATATAAGTAAGAAATTATGACCGTGAGAAGAAAAGGAGTTCACAAATATTATACAGTTATATTATTTTTGTCTTTTGTATGACAGCTTTTAATAAATAAATAAAAAGGCCATATTTCATATATAAAACAGTTCGTTTCTTTCACCACCATCTCATATGTACATATCTACTTGCCCGAATGACGTCGTGTTTGATTTTCCTTTTATTAAAAAAATCTCACTAATTTGCCATAAATGCTCGAATAAAGACAAAACAGAGAATGGAAAAATTTCATCTTACAATTAGCTTAGCATGTGTATATACATGTTTCCGCTTTTAGCTACTGCATATGGCTTTTGCAGAATTTATAGAAGTGAAATCTGCTTCAATACGGGCATTTGAGCATAGTTCGTCCGTGGGCTGACATCACATGCGAAAATCAGGCGCACGGAGAATGCAAGAAGACAGTGTAGGTATCATACTTTGTTGCCGCTGCCAGAATGATCGTTTGTCGCGTAAAGGACCTCCGTGCCGTTTCCCTCCCATTTTATCTCACTCGCGAGTCGTGACGTCCGTAAAACAGAACCTTTTTTTTACTTGTACTTTAAAAAATACCATAACTGTTTTCTCATATGTACTGTAGGAATAATGAAAACAGACCTTAACGCAAGCGATACACTCGGGTACTTACATCGTAGATGTTTTTTACAATTTTTAAATCCATACAATAGTTAATAAGGAAAGGGCCAATCAATTTGTAACGAAACGTAGAGTTTTAACTACTAATCTACCGTTTCCAAGTAATAAAGAAACTATTGCAAAATGTCCTCGGATCCCGAAAACTACGAATTTGATTTTACAAAAACGCTTGGATTCCTTGTTCTCAATGATTTATACATGTCGGAGGATGGGCACCGTCTATTTAGACATGCGCGGAGTGCAGAGATTTGCGGAAATGTCAGTAACAGCGTCAATTTTTAATATTTTTTGACGTACGACACGCGAAAATGCTAGTTAAGTGTTCAACTACACGTAAAGCACTAAAAATCAATGTCATCTTGCAATTTATAGCTTGTATAAGCTTTCAAGTAGAGGCATATTTCGGCGCTCTATAGTCTCCAGATCACCGAAATAGATCTTCGGAGAAAAATCTACGCGAATCCACGTGAGTCGCTGACAAACCGAGCCAAAGTGTAGCGTAACGAAAGCCTGCCCTCTATGTCAAACTCTCGCTCTAGACACAAGTCACACGTATACAAGCACGCACACACCTTTCAGCATTTCAACACATTTCAGAGTATTTCCGGAATTGGACGCTGTTCATGAACAGAGGCCGCTAAATTCAGTCCTCGAGTTATGGGTCGGAAATACAGTTTGGGTGGTGACACGAAGTCCCATAAGGTGATAGGTCTATCCTATATTTCGTCGATGGTGTCACTACCCAAACTGTATTACCGACCCATAACTCGAGGACTGAATTTAGCGGCCTCTGTTCATAAACAGCGTCCAATTCCGGAACTACTCTGAAATGTGTTGAAATGCTGAAAGGTGTGTGCGTGCTTGTATACGTGTGACTTGTGTTTAGAGCGAGAGTTTGACATAGAAGGCAGGCTTTCGTTACGCTACGCTTTGGCTCGGTTTGTCAGCGACTCACGTGGATTCGCGTAGATTTTTCTCCGAAGATCTATTTCGGTGATCTGGAGACTATATAGCGCCGAAATATGGCTCTTCTTGAAAGCTTATACAAGCTATAAATTGCAAGATGACATTGATTTTTAGTGCTTTACGTGTAGTTGAACACTTAACTAGCATTTTCGCGTGTCGTACGTCAAAAAATATTAAAAATTGACGCTGTTACTGACATTTCCGCAAATCTCTGCACTCCGCGCATGTCTAAATAAACGGTGCTCATCCTCCGACATGTATAAATCATTGAAAACAAGGAATCCAAACGTTTTTGTAAAATCTATATTCGTAGTTTTCGGGACCCGAGGACATTTTGCAATAGTTTCTTTATTACTTGGGAACGGTAGATTAGTAGTTAAAACTCTACGTTTCGTTACAAATTGATTGGCCCTTACCATATTAACTATTGTATGGATTTAAAAATTGTAAAAACATCTACGATGTAAGTACCCGAGTGTATCGCTTGCGTTAAGGTCTGTTTTCATTATTCCTAGAGTACATATGAGAAAACAGTTATGGTATTTTTTAAAGCACAAGTAAAAAAAGGTTCTGTTTTACGGACGTCGCGACTCGCGAGTGAGATAAAATGGGAGGGAAACGGCACGGAGGTCCTTTACGCGACAAACGATCATTCTGGCAGCGGCAACAAAGTATGATACCTACACTGTCTTCTTGCATTCTCCGTGTGCCTGATTTTCGCATGTGATGTCAGCCCACGGACGAGCTATGCTCAAATGCCCGTATTGAAGCAGATTTCACTTCTATAAATTCTGCAAAAGCCATACGCAGTAGCTAAAAGCGGAAAACATGTATATACTCATGCTAAGCTAATTGTAAGATGAAATTTTTACATTCTCTGTTTTGTCTTTATTCGAGCATTTATGGCAAATTAGTGAGATTTTTTTAATAAAAGGAAAATCAAACACGACGTCATTCGGGCAAGTAGATACGTACATATGAGATGGTGGTGAAAGAAACGAACTGTTTTATATATGAAATATGGCCTTTTTATTTATTTATTAAAAGCTGTCATACAAAAGACAAAAATAATATAACTGTATAATATTTGTGAACTCCTTTTCTTCTCACGGTCATAATTTCTTACTTATATAACATTCTAGACTGTAAAAAGAATAAAATGTATAAAGTATTAGGAAAGAGATCTTTTAAATAACAATATTAATATTTGTAGTTAAAATTATCCATTTGGACTATTATACTTTTAGATATAATGTATTTTAATAAATATATAAAGCAGCAAGTTTATATTTGTGTGTTTGTCTGGCGCCTAAAAACTTTCGAACGGTAAACTCTTGCACACAAAATGTGCTTCCGCTCATTATGCCTGGCTAATCCAAATGCATGTAACTATTTTCACAAAAAAATTAAAAATTTTTTTTAGAAAATCAGAATTTAAATTCCAGGCGAAGCCGAGTATGTAGCAAAGCTAGTGTATGTACAGTGGCTCATAATCGTACACTCTTTAAAATCGCATAACATTTTTAAAATTGGTCCAAACGATTTGAGTTTTTTTGCGAAGCTAGAAGGATTAGTTTGCTAAGTGACGTGTTTCGTCGTTTTGAAAAAAATGCAATTGGCCGGAATAGCAAAATAAAATAGTAAAGGTCGTTTTTTTTCAATTTTTTTCGCTGATTTCGTGAATTTCGCGATTTTCGATCTTATTTTGCGATCTATAAGCGTTTATAGCTCAAAGCAACGTTAACCGATTTTGATGAAATTTTAGGCATGCATACAACTTACTTAAATCTACAAACGGCATTTTTGAATTTTCATTACAGGCGCAGAAAAAAATTTGAAAAAACGACCTTTACTATGTTTTTTGCTATTCCGGCCAATCGCAATTTTTTCCAAAATGACGAAACACGTCACTTAGCAAACTAATCCTTCTATCTTCGCAAAAAAAAAACTCAAGTCGTTTTAACCAATTTTAAAAATGTTATGCGATTTTAAAGGGTGTACGATTATGGCTGTGAGCCACTGTATGTATATTCCGGACTGTAGACAGACCTGGTGTAACGTATGGAGCAAAGGTCTTTGAACCGTAGGCTGCTAAGTACATAATTATTTGTTTAAAGTTGAAATCGATTGATATCGTCTACGGATTCAAGTACCAAAGTACCCTATATACCATATTTACGGAGCTTGAGACCATTACTAATGTTCTATCAAATATCGGAGCTCAATGTCCACAAAAGCTCTGCCTTTCTTTCATCTTAGTTCCTCTATCGCTTTATAGTCTGTCATGTTAATACAGATTTCAAAAAATAAAGCAATAGAGTTAACGGGGTGGGCCACGCGAAGGCGTGAAGGAAGGTCTTCGCCATCCCAGAGTATGTTCAATGTTAGTACAAATCCAAACTATTCATCGAAAAAAAGGAAAATACAAGAAAAAAATACCTTATTTTTTAGACATAAAGCCTTCCACCGAATAATATAACACTGAAAATACTCGAAATCATGCACAAGCCAAAATATACAGCATAAGCCAAAATATACAGCAAAAGCATAAGGTGGAAAGATGAGCATGAATGAAGATAGAAGCGAAAAGGTAGGGCTGGGACTTGTTAAAAAAAGACAAAGTTTTCAAACATGCTTTAATGTCGATAATTTTGAATAGTTTTTACTTAACGATGCTCCCACACATCTTAATTGCTCGCCGAGCCATACTGTATCTTTATGTATTTTTACCGTTAAAGCTACATATACCATTTCTTTACGATGAGCAGCGCATTCATCTTGAGTAAACCAATTTGGATATTTTTCCTCCACTACACGGGAAATAATCGAAAATAGTTTGTCCAATATGAATGCTTTGCTGCGTAACGCGAGATAATGAACGTCAAAAACTTTAGATATTATACGAAAAATAAACGAAAAATGTTGCGTTGGAACGCAAAGGTGTCCAAAATCAACATTATCTGCAACAATATATGCACGAAAAGATATTAGTATTTGCTCGTTGCGACAAAAGCTACTATTATTATCAATGAATGTGGCATAACATATATCACACCGCGACTTTTCGACACTTTTTTTAGCAATGTACCCAGCAAAATATTCAAGCGCACATGATTCTAAGGAGCACACCGATGTTGATAGTTCATCAATATTAATATCAATGTCTACATCTGTACTAATACTGTCATCATCGGTGTGCTCTTCAATATCATGTAATGCAGCATCAGGTGGCAACGTGGCTGGTTCACATTGTGATAGAGAATCTCCCGGTAATAACGGTGCGTCGTAATCTCGCATGCAATTTCCAGTATCTAAAGTATGATCTAAACTTAATAAAATATTCTTTTTGATCGCAAGACGCACCGCGTTTACTGAGGGATTATGGTTGTGAGTGTCACCATGCATCCGCAGAACAGAGAAGAAGTTTTCTATTGGATCCGTATTAAGTCGCGACGTTAGTAAAAATGTAATACCTTCTTCTCTTAAATCATTCCACAGTTGCAGAGTGGCATTTATAGATTGCCGTAACCCCAAGAAACATGGAGGTGCTTTTAAACCATTAGGAGTTATTGTATACCAATTGTTCATTTCATTTAATTGTGAAATTAAATTATTTTGAACATTGTCATAAAGTCGCGAAAGAGCACACTTGTTTGGGTTGGAATCACGGGCTGATCTACTATTTAAATTATCAAACAAATCATTTAAGGTTTCAAAGAAACTAGCCGTGTGTTGAACGGTTGTTGTTTTTATGCTACCTGTTAATGAAGCGGTGAACAGAGCAGACGATACCCTTTTGCTGAAAACTTGGAGAGCAAGCTTACATTTCATTTTATCGAAAGAATTTGGCCTTACATGCTTCTCGGACAATTTGTAAGCTGCTCGAATATTTTTGTCCTTTTCTAAATTCCACAAAGATATTACATTGGACCACGAAACAATAGATCCATTAATTAAAAAATCATGCTTTAATAAATTGTTTCTAATACTTTTAAACAAATGTAAAAAATCAAACAAAAAAAATTTTTTTTGGCCATTTCGTTCAAAATACGGATTTTGTATAGATGATCGGTCGTCTGCTATGCTCTGATTACTGCTTCCTGATCGGAAACAACCGCTCTGACATTTAAACCGGTTGCATGCAAAGCATCTAAAATCTCATCTAAAATTGTAGACAAAGCGTCTCTTTTGACTCCTGATTTTGAAACAAAGAAAGCCAGTGGTTGTTTCCAATTTGTGAATAGCCCGCGCAGCATAAAAACAAGAACCTGTGTACCCACCGCTAAATTTCTACCCAAAGATCCCAAATCTTCGAAACCTTCAATGATTTGTTTAGTTGGATGGAAGTCTAAACATTTTTTGATTGCCATTTCATCAAACAAGAGTACGCAATTACGATCTGCGGCTTCCATATATGCAGCTTTAATTTTGAGCGCGGTAAACAAAGGTTGGCATATGCCAGGCCAAATATCTATTTTCCCGAACCACCGAATAATTGTAACTGGACTCGGAAGATGAAAACCGAAAACTTCGCGCATCTTATTATACAAAGCTGGAGAAGTGTAGTGCATTGTCATGCAAATCTGCTGTTCTCTACGGGTATAAATTTGTTTTTTGGACTTAAATAATAGTAAATATATAAAAGTTACAATAAACCCAGAAGCTTTCTTCGCGATCGCTTTCTTCAAGCATGTATCATTTATACTACCTGAAGAAAGTTTATCTTTTAAACGATTGATTACTCTACACTTCGCCCGTACTTGCAAGCGAAGAATATCAGATTTATTCTTCTCTTGCTTGAACTGTTTTTCCATTTCCATCAACCGTTCCTCAAAATTATTGCGTTCTTCTGATGATGAACTGGTTTCAATTTCCATACTTAAGTCGCTATCGGTATCGTTGAAACACATTTTAGGCACGGCATCTTTCCGTAATTGCCCGGACACGTAAAAACTACTTTTCAAAAAATGCCGGCTACATATATACTTTTTCTCAATTCCGCGTTAGTCATTTCCACCCAATCATCTAAGCCACGGTTAACCAGCCACGTTATGCATCTATCATTGTCATTTACCGGGAATGAGTGGAATCTAGTACCGTCCGTTACATTACGGTTTATTAAATCGCAATAGGGATATACACATTTTTTATAATGTGTTTTACGGGCCTGATTCTCCATTACTGATAAATATGCAAATTAATGAATGAAGAAAAGAAGCAAATGATAAAGCGTAGAGAAGTTTTACTTAATACTTACTTGGATATTATTTGCAAGACTGCTCCGAGCACCAATCTTCAAGATGGCTTGTTGGAAACTGACTTTGTTTCGCCTGATGATCGTTGAACGGTATCGCCCATAGCCGCTCACCGAACAAAAGAAACGCGTTGCGAGGAAAGAAACAAACAAACGCTCTTTTCTGGAGATTCATTTTCGAGATATCGGCTGTCGAAATTCAGGGAGATCCGACTTCTGTGGCGCTCTATTTAAACTTTAAATCCCAGTCAACTGAGCGCGCGGCCGCACGTACGCGCACTCACACGCGAGAAGCACCACCGTCGAATTTAACATATTCTTACACTGCTTTAAATCATTCTTCACACAGTGAAACGCAATCATATCACAGTGGCCTAACATTTACTCATAGTAGAAAAAATATTTTGTCATGTTACTTCATACAGTCAAACCTCGATAACTCGAATCTCAAGGGAAGGGAAAAAATCTTCGAATTATAGAGGTTTCAGCTTATCGAGTTTTCGAGTAACGGAGATTCAACAAACGAAAATTCGACTTATACAGGCTTTGTATGATTGTTAATTTTTCGACTTGTGAAGCAATAAAGCAAGACAAATTCAAGTTTTAAAGGTCAATTGTTTATTGCATACCTATAATCAAATATACCTACAACTTATGTACTACATATATACCTACATATATAAAAATAATTATAAGACACATTTTATGCTCGAAATATTACTCTTTATTACATATTAAAAAAATTGTGATTTTGCTTTGTGCCAGTCTGTGTATTAGCTGTGTATTTGCTTTGTACAGTCAGTGTATTATAAATCAATAGCATTAATCGTGAATAATGCAAAGAAAACATTGCCCTCAATAGTTTAAGATCTTTGTACGAAATTTCGTTATATATATGTAGAAGTAAACTTCGACTTGTAGAGGTCGGAATTCTTCTAAATTCGAGTTGTAGAGGTGAAATACATAATTTAACAAGCAAAAGTTCGAGTTAAGGAAATTTTATTTCGAGTTGTAGAGGTGTTTACAGCGGACCGGAAGGGAATGAAGAAAATTTTCGTCTTATAGAGGTTTTCGAGGTGTCGAGGTTCGAGTTATCGAGGTTCGACTGTATTAGCAAATACCCTGTTACGGGAATGTCAGTGTATTGTAATATTTACAAGAAATATGTGAAGGTGCGTCTCCACCAGCGTTCGCGAACTGTTCACGAACAGTATGGGAATTGAATTTCCTAGGAATCATCTGTTCGCGAACTGTTCGCTAGTGAGGACGCACCTTTACACGAGCAGTGGTTATAAAAAGTTTGCGAACAACTTAAGAGCATTGTTTGCGAACAGTGTTCGCGAACTGTTCGCTAGTGAGGACGCACCTTGAGATACGAATGTTTCTATTCGTTCATATTGTAGAATATCTAATAAACACTGCTTTCGGGAATAAATGTACACTTCTGGTGCTGTGGACATTTGTAAAAAAATTGCCGCAGAATTGGTTACGACATTGACAATTAATGTTGAATTCTTTTTACATCAACATGCTCCACTCAATAAGAGAAAAAAGTTTTAAAAAACCATGTGCCGATATCATCCGTTGCGACGGATGATATTGTTAAAGTTTACGCAAAAACTAAAGTGCGTGTATCGTTTTCTTCTCGCCTTTACAAAAACAAAGGCGAAGTGGTAATCCATATAGTGATCCGCAGAAATATAGCTGGGCTTCGATATGAGTGTAAGTTCTAAAAAAATTCTAACTTCGTTTTCCTGGGGTGTGAGTTTCAAGTCCATGTTGCACGGTTTAATTTTTTCATTGGTTTTACTCTTTAAACTAATTTTTTACGGTTTAATTGTTTTTTTTCAATATACCTATATCAACAAAAAACATGCAATCAAAGCAAAAATGTATTCTTGAGATACCGTTCTTACTAGTCTCCAAATATAGGGTAGACCGGGGGCGGTAGTAACACTTTGACTTTGGAATACGATTATGCAAAAACTATTCAAGTTACAACAAAAGTTTTTATACGAAAATGTTACTTATCTGACACTTATTGAGCCACAACAGCTTTGCTATTTGTCAAGTAATATCCAGGTTATTAATAAAAAATGAGAAGCGGACAAAGTCTTACAACCGTCCCTGACCCTGGGTCGGTTGTAACACTGCATGAAGTCGATAGTAGCACAAATTTAACTTTACAAAATTAAAATATTTATTGATTTTAATTATAATAGTAAATGAAAAAAAGTAAAATTTATAACCAATTATGCGGTATCGCAATTGTGGCAGAAATAGAAAACGTTTTGGCTGGTACATTCTTCCTGTGATCAATCCTTACATTCAGTACATTGCACCCATTTTTCATATGTTTGCTTGTGCTGTGCTATATTATTCCATGCAAACAAGGCAATATTATTCATTTTCTTTGTCACTATTCGGTTCTGTCCCGGTACAACCGACCCCGACTGCCGATGTTACAATCGCCCCAGCCAGGCTTTTGAACTTAAATTATAAATTTTGATTAACGAGACACTTAAAAGTGATAACTAACGATCACTATTACTTTAAAAATGGCTACATTAAATATTTAAAAAAGAGAATAAACACGTACTTGCAGAGGGAGTATTTATATTAAAATTTTAAATCGGTAAGAAAAAGTTACTTTAGGGTATCGAAAAGTTATTTTCTTCACTATACATGTCTATTGTGTATCTATACTGCTAGGACATGGATGTGTGTATTCCAAATGTCATTCTTCATCATATATACAAAATTTGTGTTAATATCTATCATATTTTCTAAGATATTTAACGTGCTACAATCGTCCTCCTGTTACTATCGCCCCCGGTCTACCCTACTTTGAATTCCAAATTGTAAGTTATTTAAATAAATTTTTACATTATCACTTTATAGGACAAAGAGGAGGAGGAAGTATAAGAAACGGATTCATGCGCAATTGGAGTAATTGTAGGAAGGGCGTCGTGTTTGGCTTTTCTTTCATCCGGAAAATTTCATATAATATGTTACAAATATCGTGATGAAAATAAAACAAAAAATATAACAATTTCATTTTTCAATAGTATAGATGATTTCGTCTAACACGCGTTCCCGCCTTTGGTTACTGATCGCTACCTGGCCGCACGAGCGAGCTGTGGCACGAATAATTTTTTCGATTAAATAAGCGATCAGGCCCGCCGCCGCGCACGTGAAGGATGCAATATCAGATGTCTGAAAGACGGAGCGAGACAAAGTATCAACGCATCGTCTGTTTCACGTCTGTCAGTACTCAACCGATGCACCAAACTCAGCATTACAGTATTGTCTCCCTGAGGGCTCGGTTTGGTGTACACGATACGGACTTTTCGCTATCCCCACCACTTCTGTCTCACTCTTGTCTGGCGAAGGCGAGAGCGAAATGGAACGAAAGCGAGCGAGAGGCACTGAAAGCGAGCGAGGGAGTTACGAGACAGACGACGCGTTGATGTTTTGTCTCGCATCGTCTTTCGGACACCGTGACACTCCGTCCTTTGCGTGCGCAACGGGCGTGCGCGATGGTCGCAAGCGCTTACGGCGAGCAAGGGAACCGCTTCGCAAAATTTTGACACAGGCCCAGCTCAAATCTTTTTTGCGCCCTAGGCGAACTTGTCAAATTGCGCCCTTTATTATATTACATTTATTTGAGATTATTTATGACTTTACTCTACAAAATTAGGCAACTACTAGGGCGTAAGGTTGACAAGAGACACAAAATGGCTTTTTCATTGTGGCATTGTTGAAAATAAATTTTTAAGTGAAATACTACAAATTGTACTGCAACTGTTTGAAACTACGAATAAAAATTCAGAGTAAGGTCATCAATAATCTCAAATAAATGTATTATAATATAGGGCTCAATTGGACAAGTTCGCCTAAGGCGCAAAAAAGACTCATGCCGTGCCTGGCTATCTGACCGTCGCGCGCATGTGTCGAGGAGTCACGATTCCATCTGAGCGCTCGCGCCCGTCGCGCACGCAGAGCGTTCCATCTCGCTCCCCCCTTCGGCCAGAAAGAAGCGAGAAACAAACACTCGGAATTAGGGCTCTGTCTACGATACCGTCTCAACGCCGGTCCCGACCAGCGACCCCTCAAGGAGACAATACTGTATTTGGCTTGACAAGTGCTACGAACTGGTAAAGATTCATTAAGAGCAAACGCCTGATTTAGCGAGCTCTGCTTGCAAGACATTTCAAGTCGCATCGATTTTTGCCTTCAGGTGCATCGCGTTTCTGGAAACGGTATTTGTTTTAAAAAAAGACGAATTTTTCGGGGGCCTTGACCTCAACAATCGATTAGAAAAAAGCCGCACATCTACTAAACGTTCGCTATCGTATTATTTGTTGGGCTTTAAAAAAAATATTCTGTACCAATCTTTTGCCGTACCTTCCTCATACCAAACTGCGTCGTAATTGGTTTCATTTTAGTAGAAAAATTTGACATACAATACAGATGTTTGCATAATGATAAAAATATTAAAAAATTATTTTTCCATTAGAGGATACTGCATATTAATGCCCCTATATTCCTTCCAGGAACCGACCAACATGTTGTTGTAAAGAGGCGGCAGCTTCTGAACAATTTTAGAAACCTGTGTAAACCTGATACCTATGTTTCCATATTTATAAGAGTGATAGGAACTAGAGAAAATACTGTATTGCGTTGTCTCAAGCGTAAATATTGTAAAACGTTTATAAGACCAACTCAAAGTTCTTCGAAACATAAAAGAATTAATTATGGCTACAGTCCCTAGTAATAATCCCACTAAATATAAAGAAATTAATGAAATAACTTTTCTCCCGCTTGGGACCACAAGTCAATTTTCCGCGTACCCAGGCTCAAAAATATCTTTCCAACTACAACTAATGTGGGGCGGGGAAAGTAATCCTTTCATGCGGTCGCCCAGGCTAGGGAAAATGCGCAGGCTGGATGCGCGTGATTATTATGTGGCCCCCTCCTCGAAGTGGCAGAAAATATAACCTATATGCTACATGACAATAAATGTTTATTGACTATTTCGTTCTTTTACGCTACATTTGTGAACTTTTCATAACGTAACATCCTTCCAAAATATTATTGTTACGCCGCAACGGTATATTTATGAAATTGGGTATAGCATATAGGTTATATTTTCTGTCACTTCGACCAGCTGATTTTCTGTCCTCGAAGTGACAGATAATTAGGGAAGGGCGATTCCGTTCAAAAGAATCGATACTTAAGAATCCATTGTAATGAAACATCGATGCTTAAGAATCGATTATTTCCAAAAAGAATCGAAGAATCGATGAAAGGACCCAGATAGCACACAACGTCTACAAACCGTCTTTAAGACGTCTTTTAGACTTTCAAGACGTCTTAAAAACGGCTTATAGACGTCGTGTGTTATCTGGGAATAGAATCAATTAATTGTGAGATAAAAAGAATTTTTTTTGAATCATTATATTGGAAAATACAATATGTAATATACATATAGGCCGGTATTCATAGTCGCATACTTAGTAAGATCGTCTTAAGCGAAAAAGGTCAGCACCGTAACGAACGATGAAAAGCCAGCACCATTCCCAACGATGCTGAGCACCGTAAAACCCGGTGCTGGGCCCCATTCACAGCGCTGTTCAACACCGAAAAACACCGTTCTGACTTCTAATGGAATTTAATAATTCCTGCAAAAATGGATATTTAAATGAGCCCTGATCATTTCGCGTTAACAACACCGTTTTCCAAACATCATCAAAAGCTAATGTACAAAGCATCTGCTTGTCTCTATTTGAAAAATTCAGGTGCAATGTCGACCATTCTTTTTGCAAACCGTCTTCGTCGAAACCGGCCAAATTCTGAGCAATAAAGAGAACACTTTCGAAGGAAGTGTCTCTGTCATTATCAACTAATGCCAAACGAGGCTCAAAAACACATAACTTGCTCAGAAATTCGTCATCGATTGGCAATCGATTACGAATTTCGTTTGCAGCCGTTATGTAAAACTTAATACAATTTTCTCGAACGGTTTGGACAACATCGGGTTTGCCTTCTGCAACTAACTGATAAAAGAAATGTGTCACAATCCGGACCTAAATGAATACTATTAAATGCGATTTGATTATCGCCTCTTGAAAAATCTATTAATTTTACTGAATCCATGTGCTTCAAAAGCTGCGGTTTCAAAAAATTACGTAAAATATTGTACAAAAGAGTTTTGGCAGTATTTTGAAGCAAATGGATTCTTGTTTGTTGCGACTGAAAGAATAAACTAAACTCATTAAAATACTCTAGAACGTATTTCAAAAACAGAAGATATGCTTTCGCTTCTGGATTTTGCACAATGATAGGCAGATCTTCCCCAGACTTTGTCTTCTCACTTACGACCAATTCTTGCAAAAAGTGCAACACACTGTCCCAATGTTCTAAAAGTGTAACTACGGATGAGTAACGCGATAACCATCGCGTAGTACACAGTTTTAAAATTTTGTGGTCAGTAGATTGAAAACATTGCTGAAATTCGCGAAAAATGGCCGAGCGTTTGGGACTGCTATAAATGAATGTCGTGACTTTCCGTAATAATTCCTCGCAGACCTCGGGAATGGTAGCGCATGCTGCATGCACTACCAATGCAGAGGAGTGACATGGACACGGCATGGTCAAAAATTTTTCACCGCGAATTTCTGCAAGTTTGGTCTTGAATGACGAGTAACGCCCTGCCATGACAGAAGCGTTATCACACGACAAAGCAAGAATGTTTTCGAACGGAATTTGCTTTTTCCATATGGAGTTCCTAAATGAGGTAAATATTTTATCGGCAGTACATTCTCGCGCGTCAAGATTAATTAATTCTACTAATTCCGTTCTAACATCCAAAGTCTCGGGTGCGACATACCGAACAATAAACGACATCCATTTCTCATTGGTAAATTCGGATGTCTCATCAATAAATACTGAAAACTTAGAATTCTGTAAAACATGACCAAGACGCTCTGTTTCCCGAGGACACAGAACGTTCGATATAATACTAGAACACTTTGTTCGACCACATGTCATATGTTTCAAAACATCAGGATTTTTCCCAACGTCTTGGAAAAATGTAAAAATCGCCTCTGCGGATTGATGCGAAATATTTTTCTCGGCTACTAATGCAGCAAAACGAATTTCCGCGACTTTTTTGTTCATCAAATGACAAAGGCGATTCCTCGCATTGCGATCTGAAATCTTTCGATTTCCTCACATCCATTCCATTTTTTTCGCAGTTTTTGATGTGGCACTTGGAATCTGCGTGACGTTGGATTTGCGACAGGCCGCAAGGAAATGATTTTTTACAAACCGAACAGAAACACGAAAAAGGATCATCGGCGACCTTATGCAACCAGGGCTTGAAATCCTCAAGCCATTGAGGCATAAAAATCTGCCTCAAGACCTTAGCATGCATAGTTAATCGCGGAATTTTTTTAGATAATAAATATTTATGTCTCGCTGATTCCGCATGCCTTTTAACGCTTGACGAGCCGCAAGAAAAAGTTTTCTCGCATGCAGAACAGTAGAAAAGGCTTTTATCATTAGGGACTTCGCGAATCCACGATCGGAACTTCTCATTCGTTTCCCACAACGACCGATAAACAGGAGTAGCCTTTTCACCTGTTTTCTCAAACGTTTCCATCGTAACCACGAAAAAAAATGAAATGTGTAGGAAAAATATTATATACAAAGCAACAAGCAAATGCTAGCGTATAGAAAAGGGGAGATATAGGGGGCTACTAATTACCAGGCCCGGATTAAGATTTTTGGGGCCCGGGGCTATGAAACCTTCGACGGCCCCCGTGGTTGAACAGCGGGGGGGTAAAAAAGATATTGTACAATTAACTTTTAGTTAAAATGAATGGGGCCCCCTCGAAAAGTGGGACCCGTGGCTGCAGCCCCCCCTTTAATCCGGGCCTGCTAATTACAGACTAAACTTCTAACCCGACAGACCCGAATTCACCAAAAACATGCAGACAGAGCGAAACAAATAACTAGTACTCACCACCTGATCTCTATTTCTACTGAAATGACGGTTAAATGCGCGAAGCCCAACTGCGCGACCCCCCACTAAACGCATCGACACGTAAACAAAGTAAACGCGACCACAGATCGCGAATCGCTTGGGTTCGCGCGGATCTGACCGTCAAATGTACCTACTTGACGAAAACCAGGCCCGAGCGAACCGTGGAAACGAGAAACGAAAAAAATAGATAGGAAATCGTAAAATAGTAAGAAAAATTCAGAAAGGAGAAAAGTCGAAGAAAAGGCTAAAAGAAATAACAGCAAAGCAATGGTGACAGTACCGGACTGCCACAGATGCATTTACCAGTTACCATTCCCTCCTATTCTTGTACAATTCCTTTGTACCAATTTACACATTTTAGTGTACAACATGTATCGCGATGTTAGCTTTGCATAACCAATTGTTTACATTTCCCTCCCGATGGAAGAGACCACCAGTTTTCCGTAGTTTCCATCGAGCGGTAGCGTGCACGCTGCGCGTAATTAATGTGTAAATAGTGTGTGATTCTTTGTCGCAATTTGATATAATTATCGAAAAATCTAGCGAGACATGTGATTACGTTTAGATTTTAGATTTTTAGATCATACTCTGAAAAAATATATTTTATCGAAGGTTGCTACAGCGTCCACGGTACTGGCCAAGAGTGGATTCTAATTTTAAGAAAGTTCACCAATGTACAGTATCAAAATATTCATCTTTTACTAAAAAAATTCATTTTTAGGTTTGAAAAATAGGAATAGTTCAAATAAAATGTACGAAAATGTAAAATGAAAACAAGAAATTATGAATGTACATTTTTCTTTGTTAAAGAAGTTACAGAAGAATTTTTATTAACTGTTTTTATGTAGAATTTAGATCGTATATCTGAAAAATCGAAGAACCATAACGGGTAATTATCATTTTTCGCGATATAATCGGATCAAGAATATTAAGACAAGAATATAAAATTTAAATATAAAGTTTCATTGAAATCCATTTTGCCGTTTAAACGTAATCGTGTTAACAAATATATGAGATATTTAAAAAGCTCTTTTCTAAATAGTCAAAATGTGATCAGGAGGTCTTAAAACGTGATTTCCGTAACAAAACTTTTTGCACATTTTTTTCATTACAACAGTATTATACATATGTCAGAAAGTGAAAAGTGTATCTCGAGGCACTCAAGAAGATCGCGGCGTGGCGCGTGTCGCTTGCGCCTCACTTTGGATCACAGCGTTTCAAGAGCGAGAGAGAAAGACACACATTCGTTTTCTCTCTCGTCTTCCCGACATTGTCCGAAGCGCCGAGCTCACGGACACGCAGCTCCGGCGTAGTGTGCGCGCGTGGTGGGGGAAATTCTCGGGGGAACCCGTCCTCATTCTGGCATCACTGCCCAGCACCGGTTTTTACGGTGCTGGCCTTTCATCGGTCCTAACGGTGCTGACCTTTTTCCGTATAGACTAGTAAAGGATGCCGAATGCTTAAGACGATCTTAATCTTAAGCAACGACTATGAATACCACCCATATTCTGTATTTTAAGCATATATTACAAAATCTTTTTAAAAGGTATAGTGTATACATCCACGAACTCTCACACACGCGCGCTCGTGCAACACATAAAATTTTAGTTTTTATATACAGTTGTAGTTTATTTAATTTAAGACATCTGAATTTCATTTTCATTTGTAGAGACTAAAAAATAAAAGATTATAATTAGAAAATTCTTAAAAATACAAAGTGTGCATTTAAAAGCTTAATTATATCATGCTCTCTTTTTATTAAATCAAAACTTGTATTAAGAATAAAGTTGAAAGTTATTTGATAAACAAAATTAATTATACATATTCATAGTGATTAATAATTAGCAACTTGCCTGGCAGATTCAAAAGATGAATGAGATATAGATGAAAATGTTAATTTTTCTCGATTCTTGGTTAGAAAATAATCGAGTTATCGGGAATCGATTTCGAGAATAATCGGTAAAATAATCGATTCTTCAGATCGATCGATTCTAGAAGAATCGAGGAGAATCTCCCTTCCCTACTGAACAGAGCCGCGAATCACTGGTTTTTACGGTGTTGGCACCGTCGCCGACGGTGCTCACTTTTCGAGCACCGTTCCTAACGGTGCTAACCTTTTTCCATGCACAGAGATGTGAATTTAAGAATAGAAGCTAAAATTAGTTACAATCTCGAACAATTCCATGACATTGCAAATGTGAAAATTGATGCCAAAACTTCATTACGCATAGAAATCTGTAAACATGAAAATTGATGCTAAAATCAATTAGAGTCTAATAAAACACATGAACTTAGCAAACATAAACAAATTAAGCTAAAATTTACTATTTCGATGAAATGTACTCAGAAAATGACGTTATGAATGGAAATTTTGATTTCTTAACCACGAATAATTACGCTCATCGACTTCATAAATATACCGTTGCGGCGTAATAATAATATTTGGGAAGGATGTTAAGGAATAAAAAGTTCACAAATGTAGCGTAAAAGAACGAAATATCCAATAAACATTTATTATCATGTAGCATATAGGTTAAGTATATTTTCTGTCACTTCGAGGCCACAGAAAATCCGCTCCTCGAAGTAACAGAAAATATAACCTAAGAGACTGTACAAATATTTATTACGCGGTTGTATTTATATATAATATATAATCGAAATTTATGGAAATAAGTGCAAATTATGCTTCTATCAAAATATATTAGTAAACGGAATTATTCAACATGTTTCTTGAAATTAGTCATAACGCTCAGGCCCTTTTAGATTTTAAATGTTTCCGATAAGATTTAATTTTAATTCCTACCACTCCTAGCATTGTAATCTTATTTTAGACTGAATCGATAACGTTGGGTGTGACACGAAAATGGTAAGGGGGCTCGCGAGCCCCCCGAGCATGTGACACAAAATTACATTGCGTGATAGGTCTATCCTATATCTGGTCTGTGATACAACTTCTTTTTATCGACCGCAGTAGTTTTATTAGGGTCCGTTTGTTTAGTGGGGACGCTTCGATCGATTCGGACCATAACAAAAATGAGACGGCAACCTTAAAATATCTGGAAACGTAGTTTTCACGTCTTATATACGTCTGATGTTATAAATCAAAATATCTTAAAGATATCTTTAAGATATCGGATAGATATCTTTTTTCAGACGACTTAAAGATGTTTTTATCAGGTCTGGGTTAGGAAAAAAAATTTGTTGGTGACGAAAATCGAATGCAGACTTTTCGTTTACGAAGCAACCGCTTTCACACCTACCCAACACACTTTCTTATCAATATTTTTAATATCTAGGTACTATATATCGAGCATTGTTTATAAAAAATGCATATTGACGCAAAATATTGTATAGAATATCATCATTCGACCTCTAGACTCATTCCTCAAAATTTGTCACACACAGTCATATAATTATATTAAAGAAAAATTTACAAAACAAATGTACTTGCGTTACTATGTATTTAATATTCCCTGCAAATAAATTCATCTTAAAGATGTCTGAAAAAAGACATCTTAAATATATCTTTAAGCAGCCATCTTAAAGATATCGTTAAGCATGTTAAAAATATCTTTTAGATATCTTTAACGTGTCCTTAAGTTATATTAAAGATATCGTTGTTACAAATCAGGATGTTCAGATATTCAGACGTAAAACAGACGTAAACTGAACATCTTTAAGATCTCGTGTGCTGTCTAGGTTGTGGCTCCCAAAGCCGCGGGAGCCGAACTCAGAGCCGATATCGCGGGCATATGTACAACGGATGTTGGAAAAACACGTGTAATTAGTAATGTGCGTGCAGGCTCGTGCCCATAGATTTAAGTAACTGGCACTCTTGGGGACCCCAGGGAGCCAAGTTTGGTCGCCCTCTTTGCATCATTTCGGGGCTTTTTGCTATCAGTAAAGGACTTGAGATCTCTTACTTGCAGATCGCGGCGCCACTGATCCGCTACAATGCGCCTCTGAGCTCACAAAAGAGCGGCTCCTAAAGCCACGAGCTGGCTGGACCTGATATAGATTTTGTGTGGGAGAAGCTCAGTTTGTTTAACCAAATTCGGTTATTTTATTGGTGAAGTCCGGTAGAACCCTTATCTAAGGGCCTAGAATTAACAGTATCCCCTACGAGTCAGAGAGTTGTTGCAAAATAAACGATGTGGGAGGCCGGCGTCCATTGAGAACCTCTGACCCATCATCGGGCTCAAGTGATCCTTGTTGTCCGAGCACAATGAGGTCTTTGAAAATGTGTTCATGAGCCAAGAAAACTGGTGCCTTGATCACGAAAAGCTTGTTCTTGGGACAGTGAAAGTGGCACCTTAAAGAATATTTATCACAGCCAAAATATTCCATTTAAGGATGAAACATACATGATTGTGTTGATTCTGTAAGTAAATAGCAAATATTTTTTAGATTCATATTTGCGGTGTAATTAATAATTTTCTAAAGGTTATTTATGTTTCTAAAAGATATGGTACAAATAAAAACATTATCGAATTAATGATTGCACACAGTATCATAAAAATATTGAAACTTCACCAACCTCTACACAATATTTAACCCAGTGATATTATTTACAAAAAGAAAATGTTGAACTTCTATTACAATTTAAGTTTTTACTCCTATAAATTCGCATGTCATTCCAGTTTTCTTAATGGCTTCTAATACTTCTGCAGAAGGACATACAGATGTTACGAATACTTTCTTTCCTTCTAAATCTATTTTGACATCATGAACACCTACAAAGGAATTTAAATAATAGCTTAATACATGGAAAAAGGTATTCAGATTGCAATGTAATGTAATGTTTTTAATGTATTTAATGTTTCTAATATTTAGCTAGGATAAAATAATTAGAATTAAATCACACAATTTTTTTAAAATGAAATAAGATGTGAGCATAGTTATTGAATTAATATATATATATATATATATATATATATATATATATATAATACGTCTATAAAATAAACGCTGGTCATATACCTGCTGTTTTAACAAGTACATTCGTTACAGAAGAGGCACATCCTTCACATGCCATTTGTACGCTGAATTCGTAGACCTTAAATTTAAATTATTTAGCCAATATGTTATTATCGCCGCATATTAAAAATGTCATTACCTGCGATTCCATGCTGATAGTTGTATATACTTAACGAGTTGACGTGGCAACTTGTGACTTCAGTGTCATTCAATGTGTGCCTGTATGCCACTGTACAACATATGCAGATGCAGTATGACAATCATAGATAAGTAATACATACTGCTTTATAGATAGGCATTTCTCCCGGTCGTAGCGGCAAATGTACAGTGCCGTATAGAACGGGGCCTCAAACTAAAATCGAGACCGGGAAATGTGCGATCCATTTGAATTTTTCGACTAGTCCCAGATAGCACAGGACGTTTTAAAAACGTCCATTTTAGGTCTGAACGTCGAGGGCTTGATTTGTGAAAATAGACGTTTTTTAAACGTTTTCTGGACGTTTTATGGACGTTTTTAAAACGTCCAGAAAACGTTTTAAAAACGTCCAGAAGACGTTTTAAAATCTTATTTTGCAGACGTTTTAAAAACGTATTTTGCAGACGTTTTCAAAACGTCCAGAATACACTTTGGTTACGTCCGAAACAGGCGATTGTAAGACGTTTTTAAAACGTTTTGGTTAGGTCTGAAAGAAGCGTTTAAAATGTTTTTAAAACATCTGTGTGTTATTTTAGAGATTAGTTAAAGGAAACCAGGGATTGTAACCGCTGTCTAAATAACCCATACCATCCACGAAGTATGGATAGATCGAATACGTAAAGCTTAATTAGATCTCCATACATACAAATGTTTATGAATGCTTCCAGAACAATGGAAAACAAAAAACAGATGTATTTGTTTAAATGTTTTTGAACGAATGTTTGCAAGCAGGTTTTATACAGTTTTTATATTGTTTTCATTTAGTTTTTATACAGCTTTCATAATGTTTTTGTACAGTTTTTGTATATCTAGTATATGTAGTTCTAGGTTAGGGTTTATGGGGGTTTGTGTCTCCAGCGTCCTCATCAGTTACACCTTGAGTACCAAGCAGAGATTGCTGTCAGGAAATGAATTCTCAGTAATAGGAAAGCGGAATAGCAGCAGTGGGACCAATGAAAGGAATGAAGAACAGATTACTGGTTTGTCGACGGCTAAAGGAACGATCAAACCCGAGGCCTGAGAAGCTTCAACGAATAGGAAAGGCGGTTTCTGCACGCAATGGAGCTAAGAGCGTACATGATGACTATATGCAGCTGATGTGTATGCGTGCACCTGAAGAACTTAGCCCGAGGTCCCAGGTAGAGGAAACTGGCGAATAGTTCTCTGATGTACCCTATCCTGTCGCTTAGGGACGATTTCAGCGTGGCTGCACTTGAGGCATCCAGTCTGTGACAGCTTGCAACTGGAGTCATCCTAGGATACTTCCAACGGGGGTGCTATAAAGATCGAGTAATAAGCTATTTAGTGTTTGGCTTGTAGGCCCGTGACAAAGCGCACTGCATTTATTCAGCTCCCTTCGTGGTAGCCTCCACTTTCTTCTTTACTGTCGTCTCAGATATACGAATTTTGTGAAGAAGTGTATCTTTGTTTCTTGATGTGCTACTGACCCGTCTATGAACTTTGCAAATTTTAGTTCCACTGCACGATATCCATTTTTATTCAATCGAACCAGTACCGACGAACGCCCTAAAAACGTCTTAAAAACGCCTATTTCAGACCTAACCAAAACGTCCTGAAAACGTTTTAAAAACGTCCAGAAAAGGTCCTGAAAACGTTTTAAAAACGTCCAGAAAAGGTCCTAAAAACGTCCTGAAAACTTTTTAAAAACGTCCAGAAAACGTTCTGAAAACGTTTTAAAAACGTCCAGAAAACGTTCTGGTTTGTGAAAATGGACGTTTTTAGGACCTTTTCTGGACGTTTTTAAAACGTCCTGAACGTCCGACCTGGACGTTTTAAAAAAGTTTTAAAAACGTTTTTGTGCTATCTGGGGTGTTTGAACATGATCACGCATTTTCCATCTTTTGCAATGACAAACTGAAAACAAAATACGATATATTTTTGAGCTGAGAGTATGTATGTATATACCATTGAGCTCTAGACAAACTGGAGAATGAACAGTAGTGGGAAGAAGTAGAGGCGACTGCGGTCCGAGGGAAATAGAAGATAAGCGGTGAACCTTCCTATTATCCCTCTTTTTTCTGTACTATCTGTGTTATGTATGATGTTGTGCGCGGGTAACTTAATTCACATGCATTCACATTCATAGCCTGTTGTAAGACAAAAGATAGGTTCACTCGTTATCTTCCCTCTTTCTCGGACCGGCCGCCATTGCTCTGTTCACTCTTCAGTTAGGGGTCGTCCTTAAATTACGTAAGGGTAATTTTGGCCAATTCTTACCCCCTCCCTCCCGCAGTATAAGCATTCGTGAGATTTGATATTCCAACCCCCTCCTTACGTAATATTTTTTACATTTAATTTTTTCAGTTACTAAAATTCTTTTAAAGGTTTGCATAATTCATTTAACTAGGTTTCGGGAAATTTAAACTAAAACTACTTTTCTGGAACATTAATGATAAAATTTGTATTTATTGAAAATTAGGATAAAAATATTACGTAAGACGCAGGAGTGGGCACCAGTGGTGGGTAAAGACACGAATTTTTTATTTTATACACGACACGTGTCTTAAATGTCGTAAATGTCATAAATGTCACAAATGTGTCATAAATGTCGTATATCTGGAATGAAAATAACTAACCCATTAAACATTTTTCGTATAGGTTATGAAGAAGTGCCAATTTATTAATAATTATAATTCTGATTGAAAAAATTAAATTAAATTAAGTTACACTGACGAAAAATGGATATTGAAAGGTTAGTAAAAGAAATGCATTGGGAAATCAAGAATTTCGATTCGCCAATTAGTGACAGAAAATTGAACTACTGAGAGTAGGTCGAAATCCGTCTAAGGCCAGTATTCATAGTCGCTACTTATTCTTAAGTAAATGCTTAAGCATTCGGCATCCTTTACTAGCTACTAGGTTAGTAGAGGATGCCGCATGCTTAAGCATTTGCTTAAGAATAAGTTGCTTAAGACTAAGATCGTCTTAAACATTTGCTTAAGTCCCCGTCTAGTTTCGTAGTCGACAAATAAGCATCGTCTTAAGCATTTACTCAAGTATTTACTTTGTCAAGCAATCCTTATTGAATCATGTTTCATAGTCGGTTCTTAAGATCATCTTAAGAACGTAAGTATTCATAGTCGATTAAGAACTTCTTATTCGAGCATAAAACGGTCTTACTCGAGCAAAGTGAGGTTAGATTTTCAAGTCAACGTTTTAGTTGACCATCTTATACACCATTCAACGCCATTACTTGGTAAAGGAAATGAGTGTAAAGTGAGCGAAGAAGCAAGTGTAGTGAAACTTCAGAGAAAAATAGATTTAATGGATCCTGAATACATTGATATTGAAAATATTAATATTAGTGATATTGAGGATATTGATATTAGCGATATCGATGATATAGATGATGATATAGCGGGCAATAGGCCTGTTATTAGAGGTTATATTCGTGACAGGTAAAATCCTTTTAAACATTACGATGAAGATAAATTCAAAAGGCGTTATCGATTTGGCAAGGACTCCCGTACTCTATGGTATTTTACGAACGATCCACGAAGGACTTGCAAAAATTGACAACCGTGGCTTGTCCGTTCCACGGCAATTGCAACTACTTGTATGCTTACTGTGATATGCAACTGCAAGTTTTCAGGTAATTTAGAATTATAATATTCTATTTTTAACATCTGAAATATTCATAATTGAAGAGTGTGTATTTAGGAAATTCTTTAAAAAATATTTACAGCTGTTGCTGAGCAGAAGCAGATCCAGAATTATTTTTTGTGTAAGTCGCTTACTTGCCAGCTTAATTTTGGATTATATAAAACTACCAAGGGATCTCGAAGCATGCGAGGAGGATCATCAATTTTACAATGATTTTGAGAGAGGAAACGAAGCAATCAGTCCTCCTGGTATCGATGGAGCCATTGACGGTACATCGCATTAGTGTCCACGAGATTCCAGAATATTGATGAAATTTTCTGGAATCGAAAAGGATATTTTTCACTTAACGTGCAAGTAGGTTTTCATTCATTTTTTATTTCATGATTGAAATAGTATTATGGTTAATCGATTGTGTGATCGAATACCACTCCATTTTTTAGTCTCCAAGTTTTCTCTTTATTTTTTTAATTATGATATATGCTGCAGGCCTTTAGTTCAAAATGTACAAAATGAGAATGGATTTGCTGCTTGTGAACCGCTAATTGCCTTGTAAATAATTGATTTGTAAATGAATTATTAACACAAATTGATATAATAAAAAATTTTTAATAAAGATATTGTGTTACTCTATATGGTAAACATAATTACATTGACAGAATGTGTATGCTAGCAAATAGATAGTGCGATAATATTGATATCTTCGCTGATTCCTTTTCTACGTTCAGAAATTCAGTTTCGTACTTATAATGCATTTACTACCCGGCTTCGCTCGGAATTTAGATTATTAGTTTAGTTAGTTTAACTCTTAACTGCGAAAGGGAAAGTCGTAACGAGCTGAAAATATTTACATTCATCTGGATGAGCCAGACATAATCGGCTGAGGTACATGTTGTATCAGAATTTACTGTTCGAAAGTTTTTAGGCGACGGACAAACATATATATAAACTTTCTGCTTTAAATATTAAGATATACTATATTTACTATGATTGCATACATATAAACTTATACATTATTCTTTGTCTTTCAAAGTGGTGGCCCTTTTTTTATTTTCTACTAGCTGACTCATTACCCGGTTTCACCCGGGAATCCTTTATGATGTTTCCCACGTTTCTCCACATACTATTACTATATGAATATTACAAAACTCAGTATATTGAACGCTTATTGGAGCCAATAATTGAATCTCGGACGTATGTAAAGTATATTGAAAATTTCATTGAAATCCATCCAGTCGTTTAAGCGTGAAAGAGGGACAAACAAACAGACAACGTTTCACTTTTATATATAACAGTAGAGAAGTAGAGATTACATTTGCATATTTCGTTAACAATTGTAAAAACAAATGTTTTTCAACTTCTGTGTAATGTTTTTTCGAAGACATGCTAATGCTAATTTAACCTAACTACTTTTCAAACTTGCGATTTCTTTTCGCGGGGAATGGGAGAATTCACTTGACCCCAAATGCAGGCGGATGTTGAAAACCATTCCTCATTGGGTACTACGCTAGTAACTTTCCGGAAATTGCCGAACATAATATAAGATTTGCTTAAGCATTTGCTTGGCTAAGCAAGCCTTAAGCACCATATTCTTGACTAAGCAAATCTTAAGTTCGGACTATGAATACATGACGTCTTAAGCTTAGCTTATTCCAATAAGGCCGACTTTGTCAAGAAAATCTTAAGCACACGCTTGAGCAACGACTATGAATACCGGCCTATAAATACCGGCCTAAGGCCGTAATAGTCGCTAATAGTCGTTGCTCAAGCATGTGCTTAAGAATTTCTTGACAAAGTCGGCCTTATTCGAATAAGCTATGCTTAAAACGTCATGTATTCATAGTCCGAACCTAAGATTTGCTCAGTCAAGAAAATGGTGCTTAAGCCTTGCTTAGTCAAGCAAATGCTTAAGCAAATATTATATTACGTTCGGCAAGCGTTGGAAACTTTCCCGTGTAGCCGAGCGGAATACCCAATCAGGAATGATATTGAAATTACACCTTGTGTTTCTTTTCCCGCGCTGTCACCACGCAGAGCTTGTTAGAGACGTGTAGGACGTCGTGAGTATAGGCACCATGCGTTTCGTACCCTCTGTAACGCAACGTCATTTTTGCGACGATCCACTTGGTCTTTGTTCTATTGTTGTTACATTGTACATACGCTTTGTGAAACATGTGAAGAAACGTAAAACTCTAGTTACCCTCTGTATCGCGGGCACGCGAGATTCGAATCCTATTTATCCACGTGTTGCGTGAAAGAATACGTAGTAAAATAAAGATGAGTTCGAAAAAACATTATACCGACGTAGAAAAGCGTCTGTTTTTGACTATTTTAAAAGAATTTAGTCACATCATAGAAAAGAAAAAAAGTGATACGACTAGTTTGAAAGATAAGGAGGAAGCTTGGCGAGAGATCGTCGAAAAGTACAATGCATCAAGTCTGATTTCTGTACGGGTAAGAAATTAATTTGTTTGCATTATTATTAGTTTGTATTTGAAAATTGCGATGAAAGTACAGCTGAAAATGAAGTATCGAAGCAAAGGATAGTTATTAATATACAGAGTATTTCGCTGTAGGTGTAGGAGAATGGAAGGGGCAATTCGGGACACTAAACTAATTGTAAGATGAAAATCAAGAATAAAAAAATTACGGTAAGGTCTTCAATTGTTAGTTATAAGTGTTTAAAGATGTGGAATATTCTGCCTAGAAGAACACTTATTACTAACAAATGAAGGCTCAACCGCAATATCATTATGCTTGTTCCTTTTTGTTAATTTAATGTTTAGAATCACCTCTTATATTCTCAGACACCCGCAGCAAAACACCCTGTACATGTACAATATATACCCAGGTACCAGGTAGCACACATACGTCTAAAGATATCCTAGGACGTCTGTGTTATCTGGGTATAAGTAAAGTTATTAATTCTTTATTAACAAAGCACTTTATAAATTATTTTATTTAATCATTACAGAGAAATGTACAACAGCTAAAAAAATGTGGGCCAACCAGAAAAGCATACAAAGAGAAACAGTCATTAATGAGATCAGGGGGTGGTCCACCAGAAACAACTGTCGAAATCGACCCTGATGTGGCCCAAATTACACCACATTTAATGACTATGGCTCCTGTGCTCTACTCCTCGGATATGAGGGACGCAGAAACAATAAATAGTTAGTTACTTTATATATTGATACAATGATGATGACATTAGCTTAAATATATCATAAATATTATGTTTCAGATTTACGAGAAGCTGCTTTCAATGGAGAACTATCAGAAAATGTAGAGAGTCTCGATAATACAATAAGAATAGACAATAGTTTAGAGTGGGAGAATGTTCTCAATGAACAGTCAACAAGTCAAGACACGGATCAAATAATTCAAAATGCATTCGACAACATTAGTAAAAAAACATTATTGAAATCAAAGTTTTTTTTAATGAAAATACTTTCATTGTTCTTCAGTTCTGTTCTTTTCAGATATTACACAGAATAATAGAAAATACAGAAGAGGCGAATTAGAGGAATTAAAAATAAAAAGAATTAAATATATTATAGAAGAAGAAGAACGTTTCAATCGAGCAAAATTTGAACATGAACAATTGAAACAAACGTTAGAAATAGAATTTTTAAAAGAAAAGTACAAATTAGAGCTAGAGGCAATACAGAAAGGCAATACACGCTTTTAATTTGTACTTATTATATTTACGTTCATTATATCTATTTTTTTATTATAGTTTTATTATTTAAGAGGGGTATATATATATATATATATATATATATATATATACAGCCAAGAATGGCGTTGCGTTAATAGAGTATGCGAGGAACACGTGGTGCCTATACGACTTCTTCTACGTCTCTGCGTGGCGCGTTTGGAATAACAATTAAGAAAGTACAAGTGCATTGGTTTGTTTTCTTTTTTTACGGAATCGCATACTTAGTTTTTTTATGTATATTTTGAACAATCTGCATATACATATAACTGTGAGTATAAGGTGTTGGAGACATGTAAACTGTGCAAGATATTTCACGTTTTTATCTTTTACCTACTTCTGAAAATGCTCAGCAGGCATTCTACGCGAGTAGCGTGTTAAATATTATACCAAATATAATTTTATGTAATTTATTCTGCATAAGAAATATCATGTTTAAAGTAAATCTGTCATAATTATTTTGAATAAAGCATCGTTAATTTATTTAAATCATTTACTCTACGAATGATTATCGATTTTCACTGCAACTCCATTCAGATTCCCTCGTATATTTACGTGCACGCAATACACAATCTATTTAGAAGCAAAAATTTATGCGTAATTTATTGGTAAGATTATTACATACGTATACATGGCTCAATGTACACGAATGTTTCCTTTGCAACATATGCTGTGATGAGTACACATAATCTAACGATAACAATAGGAGAATGGCAAAAGATGTAAGAGTCTTGTATTATTACGAAATTATACATTTACTTTTTTTATCTGCAACGTTTTTATTATGTACATATATTATTTTCTACATTTCCAAGTTTATTATCAGATAATGGACATCTGTATTCGCTAATATTCACTTCTGCTTCTGGCTCACCATTGACACTTGAAGCATTTTCCTCTTCATTACAAGTGTCCGACGTGTCCTCGTCTCCCGACGACGAAATAGGTTGAGCATTTTTTCTTTCCGGTAATACCTGTAAGAATGCTTCTTGCCATGTTTTTCCTTCGCTAATTCTAAGCACGATTTCGAACACTGAAATATTTGTATACATTATTCGAATTCTCCGGGTTGGATTTAAATTTAAAGACGTACCATGGTCAATGGTTAAAACCTTCCTGGCTTTCATTTGTAAGAATTTGTCTAGAGGCAGTCTGCCATGCCTTATTCCAGCCTGTATAGCTACTTTATGACAGAGGCCCTAAAAATGTAAACGCTGTGTAAGAAGATTTATACGAATTCACCGAGCTAGCTTACCTTACAACTATTACGATCAACAAGACCACCGATAACATACACGCAATCATGTTCCAGATGGTTGATAACGTTCTGCGACTCGCTGGTCACATATATAAGCTTGTTTTTCAGATAGACATCCAAATTTGATTCCTCGTGAAACTTTACCTACGAAATGTATTTCGCCATTGTTATTGCAGACTGTGGTAATTATATTGCAGAAGGATCAGAGTCTTTAGAAGACTCTGTCATAGCGAAGGGGTGGATGAAGCGATAAGAAGATTAAAAGTGACGACGTACATCCCAATTTTCATAGCCAAGATGCTTTTGCATATCATCCCTTGATTTTCCATTGAAGCTAGTAAGAGAAAATTGCATCAGCGCGAGTGCCCTTCTGTTTAAAGTGTAACACCTTTATATTTGCTTGGACAACTTTCCAATATCTTTGTCAATCATTAGATCGTCGAAAGATAGATCAATAGTCACTCCAACTTTACAGCCGCTATCTGTCATCGTACTTTTCTTTCATGCTTTCCTTGATGGGCCGAGGTCTATGTTGTTTGCACGAGCGAATGCTCTGTTTTGTCTTACTTTACCGAGCAGAGTGTATTTTAATAAATACATTTAAATTACGTTGAACGGTATTTCTTTTTTGTTTTTTTACCAGAGACCGTACCTTGCCAAAAACACAGTAAAAATGCGGTTAATGAAACAACCGGTTAATGAGCGCCTCACGAGCGACAAATCCATTTATCTCCTGTACACCTTGCGCTGCATGTACAGGTACTTCTGCATCATCCACAAACTCATCATCATCCTCGAGCAATACATCCTTAAAAATTAGGGACATATTGTGTAATACTGCACAAGCAACAATAATTGAAGTGGAGCAGAGAAGTTTTGTTCCCAATCCTCGAGATAGAAATGGAAATCTTCGCATCCATATACCAAATGTCCGTTCCAAAATTCGCCTGGTTCGACTTTGGATATTGTTATACCTGCAATAATATAATTTTCAATTAATATAACTTTTTATTTGTAGTAAAAAACTTGATAATTCTACAAAAGATGCTTACGTCAATTCTTCATCCGTTTGGGGATTTACAAGAGGCGTCATTAAGAATGGTAGACACGGATATCCTCTGTCACCAACTAGCATACAGTCCAATTCCCTTTCTGTGTATCGCATGTAAAGTAGAGCTCTTACTTTTGACCCGTCGGGTACCCGGCTACCCGGAACAACTTCAAGCAATTGAATGTTGTATTGTCTGTGGTATTGTTTGATGTTAGCCAAAAATGATCGAACAATACAACATTCAATGGCTTGAAGTTGTTTCGGTAGACGGGTACCCGATGGGTCAAAAAGTAAGAGCTCTAATGTAAAGTGCAGAATTCTGAAAAATGCGGCTATCATGGGCACTACCTGGCCATTGTGGCACAATATCCAAAATTTGCATTTGTGGGCCAACGACAACCTACAACAAAGATCATAATTTAAAAAAAATAATAAAGTAAGAAATTTGTAGACTACAAAATGACGTATTCACTCACTTAATCGATTAACTGTAATATATTTCAATTATGAAATAAAACAATGAATGAAAACTTACCTGTACATTGAGTGAAAAATATCCTTTTCGATTTCTAAATATTTCATTAATATTTCGTAGTCTTGTTGAGACTAATTTAATATGCATACGATGGCCCCATCAATGCCAGGTAACCCAATCGCACCATTTCCTTTCCCAAGTTCAAGAAACAGTCTACGATTCTCCTCACGTACCCGAGGATTCCTTGGGAATTTTATATATTCAAAAAGTAAACTTGCCAGCAAACAGCTGACTTTGAACACAATTCTAGAAATTGTCACTTGAGATACTTGCACGGTGTTGCCAACTATAGTCTGTAAATTTCTTAGACGTTTAATTATTAATATTTCAGATAGTAAACATAGGATATCGTATTTTTAAAATCACCTGAAAACTTGCACTCGCATAGTATCGTAGAGCTATAAGTAGCTAGAAATGGGGAACAATGGGCAGACCACGTTTATTTATTTTTACCAGACCTTCTTCTATTTTCGGTAAAATCCCATAAAGTACTGAATCTTTATTAAATCTATAACGTTTTTTAAATTCTTCGTCATTATAGAATTCAAAGGGGTTTTGCCCATAGCGAATATATCGTTTATTAACCCCCACAATCCTCACATCCAGTATATACACAATACTTTCAATGTCAGTGTCGACATTCATTAATTCCATTTTTGGTAACTGTTGGAATTTATGCGATTGTAAGGTACAAAACGAAGGTTTATTTAGCGAGGACCCTAACCAAGGCAAACTCGTAACTTGTCGTAATTATTCTGTTGTAAGGTACTGCGTTACGCTTCGAAAAATAACAACTGAACATAAGATGGTCTGAAGTCAACTGAAACGTTGCCTTGAAAATCTAACCTCACTTTGCTCGAATAAGACCGCTTTATGCTCGAATAAGAAGTTCTTAATCGACTATAAATACTTACGTTCTTAAGATTATCTTAAGAACCGACTATGAAACATAATTCCATAAGGATTGCTTGACAAAGTAAATACTTGAGTAAACGCTTAAGACGGTGCTTATTTGTCGACTATGAAACTAGACAGGGACTTAAGCAAATGCTTAAGACGATCTTAGTCTTAAGCAACGACTATGAATACCGGCCATAGACGCCTATAAGGCGCCTGTGAAACTTTGTATAGATGGTGCCAGTGTAGTTACACGGCGTCTTTGAGACGCCTTTCAGGCGCCTTTAAGACGCCCAAAAGGCGCCTTTAAGGCGCCTTAGAGGCGCCTTGTTACAAATCCGGACGCTCAATCGTTCAGGCCCAAAACAGGCCGAAAACAGGCGCCTTTAAGGCGCCGTGTGCTGTGTGGGAAGCTTTTAAATGCACACTTTGTATTTTTAAGAATTTTCTAATTATAATCTTTTATTTTTTAGTCTCTATAAATGAGAATGAAATTCAGATGTCTTAAATTAAATAAACAACAACTGTATATAAAAACTAAAATTTTATGTGGTGCACGCGTGCGCGTGTGTGAGAGTTTCGTAGATGCATACACTATACCTTTTAAAAAGATTTTGTAATATATGCTTAAAATACAGAATATTGGCAGTATTCATAGTCGTTGCTTAAGACTAAGATCGTCTTAAGCATTCGGCATCCTTTACTAGTCTACACGGAAAAAGGTCAGCACCATTCCCAACGGTGCTCAGCACCGTAAGCAGAGTTGGACAAAAAATTATTTTAAATAAAAAATTGTGTTCGAATAAAAGGCAGAAAATTTATTCGAAACTCAACAAATAAAAATTCCCAGAATTATTTATTATTGGAAGCGCCATAAATAAAATGTTCAATCGACGCGAATTTATCCGAAGAACCTTAAATAAAGTTTTGAATCGACGGGAATTCATCCGAAGCGCATAAATAAAATTTTGAATCGACAGGAATTCATCCGTAGCTTCGGCCAATTTTCTCACTTTCATTTATATTTGTAGCGGAGAAGCATAAATAACTCTGGGCGTGGCTTGGAGGCCCTCGGGCCTCAAGCGCCTTTGCTCGAAACCGCCGGGTCCCCGAGGCGAGCGACATTAGGGCCCTTTACACGGTCGGACTTACGCGCGGGTCGGCGCGCCACACGCCGCGCGGCCCGCAAAAGTACGTGAAGCTGGATCGTGGCGCTCCTTCGCGCGGGCTAGAAGGTTGTACCCGTCACTACTTAGAGACAGCGAGTTCGGGCTCCCATTTCTACGTCGACTCCACATGCTTTTTACACGACCCACCGCAGTGGTGTATTGTGTACTACTTGTCCGATGTATATCATCGATCTGCGAAACGATCGGCAAGACACGATCGCGATATACGTTCGCGAAAAGTATCTCAAATTCCTCGATATACCAGGCTTATAGAGGATATCATAAATGCTGTTACTGTAGGGTACACTGAAACATCTGTTTTTAGGAAGCTACATTTGGTTGACCTGAAGGTGCTATAAATTCTGGAAATGGTTTATGACTCAGTTATAACGACTGTAAAATTTTACAAGGGTACTTTAAAAAATGTCCAAATGTTTCCCCGGCAATGCGATGGCAAATGAAATTACAGTTAACACATTCACTGTTGTGACGATCATAATTATTACTATCAACGGCAATAATTACCATGTCACTGCTTGTTTTAATATAAAAACTAATATTGATAGACAATAAATACATATAGGTATGCAAGTGATGTTATATCTAAGATAAATGATGAAGAGATGTAATATGCAAAATGTTTTGAAGGAGGGGGGTAGTCTTCTGATTGCTCGTGATGCAGGTCAAATTTTTCACCCACGCTCTTGCGTGGCGTGCAGCAAGAAAACATCACAGTCCTGCCCGCGCGCCAGAAAGTACCACGCTCCTGCCCGCGCACAAACCTCGAATCCAGAAGAGTTTGCATAAGAGACAGAAAAGGTAGTTAGAACAGGAAAAAACGATACTTGAAACCAGGCTCGTTGCGCGCCTCAGGATTTCCGACAGTGCGGATGAGTCTGAGGCGCGCGACGAGCCTGGCAGTCGATCCTGGCAGCCAAGGATAAGCCGTGCCTCGATGGATTTCGAGGACTTCGATCCTCGAGACCAGGGGGGCCGTACCATGTTGCCCCCTAAAGCCGGATCCAGACTTGAATGCGTATACGCTGAGCAAGGCCGAACGCGCACGAATGCCGCATGCGGAGGGGTCGAAAGTGCCATGTGTCTCTCGTCACCAACTTCTGTGCTTAGCTTAGCCCACTCTGCAGTCGTAAAGATGGCATCGAAGGAACATCTCCTTATTGCGAGCGCAGCGTTTCTTTTAACGTACAAACTATTAAAAGAAAAGCGAACTAAAAAAAAGTAGAGAGACGATGGTGGATTACAGAACTTTATAAACGCAGAAAAGAAGAGGGACACAACATTCTGAATCAATTAAAAGTGGAAATTAGCACGGGACAGTTTCAAAATTTTGTACGAATGTCCAGTGAGGATTTTGAAGTGCTGATACAGATGATCGGACCTAAAGTGGTCAAGAAAGATACTCGGTTCAGGGACGCTATTCCCGTTTCAGTGAGGTTGGCAATAACTTTACGCTTTCTAGCAACAGGCGATTCGTATACAAGCTTGCAATATGTGTTTAAAGTGTCGAAGCAAGCAATATCGACTATCATAATGGAAGTTTGTCCTGCGCTAATTGAAGGTTTAAGAAGTTGTGTAAAGGTAAGTACAAACTACAAATTTCATTTTAAAATAATTTTATTGTGGGTGTGGGGAGTATGTATAATGTACAGTTTCATGGTCTGTGGGAGTCATGGGGTTGGGTATGAATGTAGTCGGGCTCGAGGGATAAATGGGAGTGGGATGTGATGTGAAAGGGGTTGTGGGGGGGATAGCATAGCTGATATAATTGTCAAAATGTCCCATGTCCGCCTGGAACATTAGATTATTTATGTGGTGTTCCACAATTGATGCGACCCTCGCAGAATATAGTCGCAATTTGTGCGCTATATGCTCCCCGTAGGTTACAAATCTGTCGCCTTTCGCCGACGTATTCATTTGTGCATACGTATCCTGCAATATTTGGAACGTCTGTTCCACTCGAGGATCTTCCTCGTTTCATGTTTTTTTTTCGTGCTGGTGGTGGTGGTGGTGGTGGTGATGTTGATGTTGATGTTGATGGTGGTGGTGGTGGTGATGATGATGGTGGTGGTGGTATAAAATTAATATTTCCCGTTATTCCGGACGGTCCAGCAGTTTCGCCATCATTCGGCGGAGTAGATGGCCTGGTTTGATCACAGTCAGTCTCCGCCCCCGTATCCAATAAAGTTTCCTGTAAAATCATATATCGAATTAGATTGCTGTTTTCAATCTCAATTAGTGTTCTTAAAAAGTGATCCTTCCAGATCTTTATACAGGGTGAGTTAATAATGACTATTTCTTGAAGTATCTCGTTACTTATTGTTTTTAGGAAAAAATGTTTTATATGGAATATATTGTATTCGCTAGTGCTTGTCGAGCAGACACATTTTTTTTTATATATTATATTGTCTGAGATATCATTGTGGCCTTCAGTTTTTAAAATGACACCGCATATTTTCCTAAGTACTATCGTGTAATTGATAATTTTTGCTCAAATCAATAAATAACGAGTTATTTCAGATGATAGTTGTTATTCATTCACCCTGTATACGTACATATATCGCGTCTTTTATATAGTTATGTGTTTTTCTAGATGCCTTCAACTACGGAAGAGTGGGAAAGCATAGCTTCCCAGTTCGAAAGTAAATGGAACTTCCCGCACTGCGTGGGGGCAATGGATGGGAAACACATAATGCTACAATGTCCTATGAACAGTGGCAGTGAATTCTACAATTACAAATCGTTTTTCAGTATTGTATTGTTTACTCTTGTAGATGCAGATTATAATTTTCTATTTGTGGATGTAGGCTGCCAAGGTAGAATTTCGGATAGTGGTGTTTTCAAACACACTGAATTGTATAAAAAAATTGAAAGTAAAGATTTAGCCTTGCCCGAAAAAACTCCACTGCCTGGAAGAAATATGAACATGCCGTACGTCATACTAGGTGACGAGGCATTTCCTCTCACCGAAAATATAATGAAACCATATTCGGGAAATCACAATAAAGGAACCAGAGAGAGAATATATAATTATCGCCTGAGTAGGGCTCGAAGAGTAGTAGAGAATGTTTTTGGTATATGTTCTTCAGTGTTTCGGATTTTAAGGAAACCAATGCTATTGCAGCCGGAAAAAGCTGAGATAATAACTTTAACAATTGTGTATCTACACAATTTTCTGAGAAAATCGACCACTTCGAGAACATCATACTGCCCATCAGGGATGTTGGACAATGAAAGTAACGGGGAATTAGTAGTAGGAAGCTGGAGGACTTTAACACAAACCACTGTCAACAATTCATCGTTTCTGCCACTTAACAATGTACCTCGAAGACCGTCACAAAATTCACAGAATATTAGACGAGAATTTACAGACTATTTCGTTACCAACGGAACTGTCCCTTGGCAGAATAACTGTGCGTGACGATAATTGTTTAAATACACCCATTTTGTAAAACCGTATTTTACTTACATTCTCTGTATTTATGGTTTGCCTGGGTTTATTTCTGTCCAGCAAAAAATGCATTCTGTGGAATGCGAACCATTTCGAATTATTTACTTCCTTCCTTGCTGTAATGTAACAATTATTTCAATAATTAAATAAAGAATGTGAATGATATATTCTTCAAATGCAGAAGGTACTACAATACGTTATGGAAGAAAACAGTTTTTTTCGACTTACCCTTCCCAGTACCTATGGAACGTTTTCCTTTCGCCCTTTGTTGTCGAAAGGAACCAAGCAGGCTGGTCATTTTCTGCCGCACAATCTCCTCGACAATTCCAAGTTTGGAAATTTTCCGCCATGCATCGTTCTTTTTATTTTTTGAAAAGTAATTATTATTTTTGGGGTTCCATAGAAGTGGATATTTTCATATTCCCCGATTAATTCGAGGCATTGCTCGGGTGACCATTCTGCCATTGTTGTATACTGTACATAAAGATATGTAGAGGTTATCCGTGAGGGTGAATATTATTGCTCACAATTAACAATAACAATGATAATGTTTATTTACAATAAAACATGAAATGACAAAATCACATTATTTGTGACGCAAGGCCGCAGGAACGAAGCGTCTCGTTCGACGGCTGACTGACTTCTGCTCATTTCCATGGACGCCCAACGGTCGTCCGGAAAGCAGAGAGAGTGGGTGAAAAATACCCAAACGGTTCTTTTAGGGAAGTCCTTTTCCCACGATACCTTCAAGCGGGGTGCCAAGGCTGTCGCGACCGAACCGAGTCTCTGGCAACCATCACGTTTATTGCCAACGTCTCGGCCCGGTCGCCCGCGGTACGCACTTGAGTGAGGGACCGTCTAACCCTGAGGAAATAAATCTTTCTCCAGTTCGACAGTCCGCTACACTACCCCCCCGCCAGTGTCTAACGGCAAAAACGAAAACGTATTACAATAAATTAGTTTAACGTAATCCTGCGCAGACGAAACTCTCAGCTGACAATACATCTAAAGTTTAAATCAAAATACGCACACGAGATAAGAAATACATGAAAGATATATAAAACTTACACCTTATAATACATAGAACATTAAAATTATAGGCGTAATACTTATAACTAAGAAAGCCCGACTTGCAAACGATCAGGAAAACGTACTCTCCTACCTGACCGCGTAGTCAATCCCTTTCCCGTGCCCCCACCTGGTCGTGCGGTAGTTCTGTCCTCCGTAACCCTACCTGACCATGTAGTAATCCTATCCTCCGTGACGTTTGCCGGAGTGTCTTCGGAAACTTCAATGTCGATAAACAACGGAGAACCTTCTCTAATTTGCTCATTTAAGACAAAAGCTGGTTTTAGTCTATCAATTGAGACCGTAGATTCCTTGCCATTAATGTCGATGACAAACGCTTTGTCTCCGCGTTTTACTACCTTGAACGGCCCGTCATACGGTGGGTGTAACGGACCCTTGACCGCGTCGTGTCGTACGAAAACGTAGGGGGACGTCGAAAGTTCTTTGAAAATGAACGTTTTATATGATCCATGGCGCGTGGCAGGCGACGGCTTTAAATCTTGGAGGCGTTTCCGAAGCTGATTCGCGAAATCCGTTTGCACGTCTCCTTTGCTTGCGACGAAAAACTCGCCCGGTAGACGTATGCCCGTGCCAAAAACCAATTCCGCCGAGGTGGTTTTCAAATCCTCCTTAAAGGCTGTGCGAATACCGAGTAGGATAATTGGTAATACTTCAACCCAATCCTCCGTCTCGTGGCATTTTATCGCTGCCTTCATTTGTCGATGTAACCTTTCTACCATCCCATTTGCTTGAGGATGATAAGAGGTCGTTCGAAGGTGAGTCGCGCCGATCAAACGCGATAATTCATTAAATAAATGCGACTCGAATTGGCGTCCTCGATCTGTTGTTATTCTCAGAGGCACGCCGAAACGAACAATCCACGTGCTTATAAAAGCTTTCGCGACGGTTTCTGCGTCAATCTCCGTAATGGGAACGGCTTCCGGCCAGCGAGAAAATCTATCGATACATGTTAGGCAATACCTAAATCCTTGAGAAATCGGTAACGGTCCTACAATATCAATATGTACGTGTTCGAATCTCCCGCCGGAATTGTTAAAATCACCGATAGGGGCTGTGACGTGTCTCGTGACCTTTGAGCGCTGACACGAAATGCAATGCCGTGCCCAGGTCCGACAGTCTTTATTTACTGACGGCCACACAAAACGTGTAGTGACCAATTTTTGTGTTGCCCGAACCCCGGGATGTGACAATCCATGAAAAGCATCAAAAACGGCACGTCGTAATGGCATCGGAACGTACGGTCTCACGATTTCATTTGTCGTGTCGCAATATAAACTAACATCAAAACCCGGAAAGTAAGTTTTCTTTAAACAGAGCGCCGTAGAATCCGATTTTAAAATTTCTTCCAGTTCCGGATCGTTTGCTTGAGCCTGTTTGAGGGCATTATGATCGGGAGCATGCGATATCGTTTCGATCCGTGACAACGCGTCCGCGACGCTATTGTCTATACCTTTAACATGGCGAATGTCGGTTGTGAATTGACCTATATAATCTAAGTGCCGGAATTGACGAGGAGAACATTTATCCAATTTCTGGTTAAATGCAAACGTCAGCGGTTTATGATCCGTATATATGATAAAATTTCGGCCTTCTACAAAATGACGAAAACGTTTCACTGCTGTATATATTGCTAACAATTCCCGATCATAAGCGCTATACTTGCATTGCGCGGTGGAGAGGGCTTTTGTCAGAAATGCTAACGGTTGCCAATCCTTATTTACGAGCTGCTGTAAAACTGCGCCGACCGCGTAGTCAGACGCATCGACGACAATACTAATCGGTGCGCCCGGCGCGGGATGCGCCAGCATCGTGGCGTTCGCGAGGCTGTTTTTTATGTCTATAAAAGCTTTTTCTACCGGTTCCGACCAGTTTACAGGCGAATTCCCCTTCTTTGCGCCTTTCAATAAATCGTTCAGTGGTTTCATTAATTTCGCGGCGCTCGGTACAAAACGTCGGTAAAAATTTACCATGCCTAAAAATCGCTTAAGAACCTTAATGGTAGCCGGTTTCGGGAATTTCAGAATTGCATCTACGCGTTCGGACATGGGTTTTATGCCGTCCTGATTCACGGTGTAACCGAGGAACGTAATTTCGTTCACCCCGAAAACGCATTTCGCTGGGTTAATAACGACGCCGTAATGGTTTAATCGCTCGAATAGCATTTTCAAATGTTCACGGTGATCCGCCTCGTCTTTAGATGCGATGAAGAAATCATCGATGTATGCAAAGACGAAATCAAGACCGCGGATAATTTGGTCGACAAAACGTTGGCACGTCTGAGCGGCATTCCGAAGACCGAACGGTGTGAATAAAAACTCGAAAAGACCAAACGGAGTCGTTATCGCCGTTTTTTCGATATCCGCGAGTGCGACCGGTATTTGGTTGTACGCACGAACGAGGTCGATCTTTGAAAATACCTTTTTTCCATACAAGGCATGCGCGAAATCCTCGATATGTGGCGGCGTATACCTGTCAGGTATAGTGCGGGAGTTGACTCTTCGGTAGTCACCGCATGGTCGAATCTTCCCATCCTTCTTGGGTGCCAGGTGCAGCGGCGAAGACCACGGACTTTTGGAGGGACGGATGATTCCCTGTCGTAGCATCAGGTCGATTTCCGCTTTAGCCAGCTTCAACCGATCCGGAGCAAGGCGTCGTGGTCTGCTAAAAACCGGAGGTCCCGGTGTCGTCTCGATGTGGTGAACGACACTATGCTTCACATTGCCCCTCCGAAAAACTGCGGGTCGAGTCAGATCCGGAAATTCAGCGAGAAGGCGATGACATGGTGAATCTCCCGCCACTGTCTTCACCGACGGGAGATTTTCATTGGCCACGTGCCCATAAGTAGACAAATTCGTTGTTGCATCGATTAGGCGCCTATTGCGCGGATCGATGAGCAAATTATAATGTGCCAGAAAATCTATCCCGATTATCGGTGTTTCCACGTCAGCCACCACAAAATGCCATGCTAAGTCGCGGCGTAAAGAAAAATTCACTTTCACCGCGAGCGTTCCATAGGTGGCGATGCGCGTACCGTTAGCCGCGTAAAGTTCGTACTCGCTTTTGGGCAAGTTTCCCTTTATCCGCGACCGCGGGAAAACACATAAATCTGCCCCCGTATCGACGAGGAACCGAGCTTTCGTATATTTATCTGTTACGAAAATGCGGCCGGATTTGGAACCGTCGAATTCCGCCGCGTTTACTGACGACGGTTCTCCTCGTTTCCCGCCACCCAGGTACACGGGCTCCTGCACTTCGTTGCTTTGTTGCCCCAAACCGCGTGATACCAGCACAATCTACCTGGAGATTTCGCACGGCGTACCTGCTGCCGATCATTGCTGTGATCGCGCGACGGGCTCTGGGCCGGCTTATGAAAATTCCGTCGAGGTCCACGGGAATGGTTTAAGACCGCGCTGAGCTGTAATCTCACGTGTTTCAGCTCGTCTCGTAGTCGGTCGATTTCTGATGATTCAGACACCGTGGCTGCACTCCCCTTCTCAGCCGGAATATCGTGAACTCTGTCCGCTATCTCGGACAACTTTGAACCATCTTTGTCGGAGGTGGCTGCTAACACGAGTTGTGTTTTAATCGGAAGTCGGCTTTTCCACATTTCTGTGAGGAATTCGTCACTAACCGCCGAGTCTGCCAGCTTCTTCAAATGACGCCAAAACTGCGTCGGCGTGCGGTCCCCGATCTCCTCAGATTCCAGTAATTTCCGGACGCGCGTACTGTCTGAATCGGACAGTCGTTTTATCAGCTGTTCCTTGAGGGCTGCATATTTGTTTTCGGCCGGCGGGTTACAAATCACGTCTTCAACTTCCTCTGCATATTTCCCGTCCAACTGCGCCACAACGTAGCCAAATTTGGTCTCGTCCTTGGTAATGTTACCGATAAGAAATTGTGCCTCCAGTTGTTTAAACCATAAAGCGACCTTTTTCGGCCAAAATGCTGGAATTCGCAATGCGGTATTGACGATATGGGAACTTGCACTCCCCGTTCCCCCACTGCCACTGCTGGACTCCTCCGGCAAAGTCATGACTACACGAGGACACACGACACAAAAGAAAAATGTTCTATGTCCACAATAGCACCACTTCACGACACTCTACTCCCGGCGATCACGCAACATCACGTCGGGGTCACCAATGTAGAGGTTATCCGTGAGAGTGAATATTATTGCTCACAATTAACAATAACAATGATAATGTTTATTTACAATAAAACATGAAATGACAAAATCACATTATTTGTGACGCAAGGCCACAGGAACGAAGCGTCTCGTTCGACGGCTGACTGACTTCTGCTCATTTCCATGGACGCCCAACAGTCGTCCGGAAAGCAGAGAAAGTGGATGAAAAATACCCAAACGGTTCTTTTAGGGAAGTCCTTTTCCCACGATACCTTCAAGCGGGGTGCCAAGGCTGTCGCGACCGAACCGAGTCTCTGGCAACCATCACGTTTATTGCCAACGTCTCGGTCCGGTCGCCCGCGGTACGCACTTGAGTGAGGGACCGTCTAACCCTGAGGAAATAAATCTTTCTCCAGTTCGACAGTCCGCTACAGATATATTTGTATTAATTGAATTAAATCAAACTCCTTTTAATTTAATTGAGGGGGGAGTCAGAATTAGTTTCAGGGTTTCATACTGAATATTTTAGAGAGACATTTACTTTAACTTTTATAGCTGAATATTTGAGAATTATTTTTATAGGATTTTTGATTTCATTAATATTTATTACATATCAATTCAATTCATTTAATCTATGTAATAATTTTAATAAAACATATTTTGCTAATTATTTGAATTGGAGGTGTTATGGCTGAAAAAGTTTCTTTCTTATGCTTTAAATTATCTAATTTTTCTTTGGGTTTAAATTAAATTTACAATTAGTTATTTAGTAAATTAATAGTAAATATTATTTCTATGATATATTTTCAAAATATATGTCTTATCAGACTGATTAACTAATTTTTATAAATTAAATTATTTCAATAATTATTCCAATGTGGATTAATTATTTGTAAGGGTATTCAATATGCTTCCCTCCTGATCAAGTTAATAAAATAAATAGTTAATGTTCAAAATATAAAATTTGAGTTATTTCACGCGAAATCGCACACTTTTCGGAGTAACATTTCGGATGTTGGTGAAACTCGGATATGTTGTATTCTTTAGTGATATACAAACGTACCTCCAAGAATTTTTAAAAATTTTAAAAATTGTGGATCTTACAGTTCTTTGAAATATAGAGTTGACCTTTCTTCAATAAATTATAACTCTATAGTTCAAAATGTAGGGTAAATCCGGGAGACGCGGTCGGGCCGGAGAGTTGGTCGAGTCACTATATTTCAGACTCTATACGTAAAAATGCGTTAAAGTGCAGACAAATTACTTCTCTAGAAGCCAAACAATTGAATAAATAGCGTCATTTCGCTCCCTTCTGTGTTTTTCTGGATTTATCGGCTGTAAAAGGTAAATTGAGGTTACATTTAACCTGTTTTGTCAAACAGCGGTGTACAGAATCGTATTTAAAATATACTTCTAAGTTTATTTTCGTTTAATGTTTGGGATAATAAGATAGTAGAGATATTGAGGGACAATGCAGCCAAAGTATTTGGCCATATTAACTCATCCTTTCAAAGCTAACGAGAAGACCATCTCTCGCTGCAAAAAGGAGAGATGGTCGAGTTATGATTTTTTTATTAATTTTTTTATTTTTTATTTTTTATTATTATTTTATTATTATTTTCGTTTATTTAATTTATTTATTCACTTTTGTATTCATTTGCCTTGCTAATCGCCAGTAGGTAGTTCACTTTTTGATTGATGTGTTCTTTACTTGTTTAGCGTAAACAAATTAAATATCAATGAATCTGTAGTTGTATTCACTCATAAATAATTTTGTTTTATCCTTTGTTAATTTTCCATGATTAATTATGTGAGTGGTCTCTGCCAACTACGAAAACCATTTCTCCCGGCACCTCGGGAGAGGTGGTCAGATGTCATGACTTCAGTTTTCAACCCGATTTACATTAAATATTGTGTTAAAGCAAATATCGACCAGTTTTCCTGAATCAGTATAAAATTCTGAACATGCAGGTTTGTTCTGATAAAATAAGTAATGTCTATATTAGTTTTAATAGCCATTTTATATTAGGTCGTCCGCGTCTTCCGTATTTACCCTATCTCACGCCAGTCCAGTCGGTGCTGACGACGCAGCGCATCGCCTTCAAATAATTTTCATTTGGCCAATTTTAAAGTGTCCATAGTTTTGAAAACGTATCCGTAAAGAGGACAAACAGGGCTATATCCTTATTTTTTTTTCAAATGTTTAAATTGATACGCATTTTGAGAAAATTGCATTTGTTTAGAACAATTGCAAAATAAATGGTCAAAAATTTGTTTTTCCAAAATGAAATAATTTTTATTAGATACTCTTATGTCTCCACTGTAAGCTCCCAAAAGCTCATTTTTTTTATCCCTTTCTTAGTTCAACAGTTATAATTTATTGAAGAAAGGTCAACTCTATATTTCAAAGAGCTTTAAGATCCACAATTTTTAAAATTTTTAAAAATCCTTCGAGGTACGTTTATATATCACTAAAGACTACAACATATCCGAGTTTTACCAACATCTGAATGTTACTCCGAACAGTGTGCGATTACGCGTGGAATGATCATATAATAGACACAGATATAGATACATAGAAGTAACATTAAAAAAAACTATTAATAACTTTCAGTACTTACGATTGAAGTCGAACTGTTAGAACAAAATATCCAATTTTTGTTTCCACTTCTAGAGTCGCATGAACTGTAGGTACACGGTAAACTACACTGAAGATATTCACTCTCGCTACGAACACTGTACGCTACGAACTAATCTTGCCGTGCAAGCTTTCTTCGCAAGTTGACACTAAAACGACTCTATTGGTTTGCATACCGAAAAACGGGGATGAAATGAGCTTTCTGATTAGTCATTTTCGAGAAAGGTGGACGAAGAAGGGAGAACTGTCGATCGCAGGAGGAAAGGGAAAAATTAGGGTTTTTCCCGGTTCGCGGTTCCGATGGATCAGAAAACCGCGTAGGGTGCCGAACGGTAAAAATTTGCCCCGTACCTGGTCCGTGGTCATCTGGTACGCAGCTGACGAAGTCAGGATTATTGTACCGACCCTAAAACAATTTATAGAAATGGTTTTCCGTCTAGGTATAGTGATGTACCTACACAAATGGCCATAATACATTTGAAGTAATTTGCGCCCTGACGCGACCTTTAAACGTTCTATATTATTGTGCAATATATTGCAATCCCTGTGACGATATGTGAAGTATCGAATAACGACACCAACTGATGTCAATAAATGACGACTATGTCATCCTGAAAGAGGCCGAAGTCCTTATCTCGTAATATTTCTGTCACTTCCCTGATCCCAAATCCCGAAATATGTTTGTTTTAACATGCTACCGATTTCACGACATTTCAAGAGATTCTACTGTTCAATGCTGCCAAGATGTCTTGCGGGGGGGGGGGGGGGGGGGGGCGCAGGAATAAAACGGGTAGTCCACTCACTGCGCGTGACCCCGCCTGCGTCGTCTTCCCTTCAAATTGGAGACGGATCCCGTATCTCTTGAGTATATACACGAGCACGAATTTCAAAACAAAAGCACGCGTTGACGTATTCCGTGCGAGAGAAGGTGGGCTTGAAGTCCGATTGGTGCTAACCTAACCAATCTGCCCTACATCAGTCCCAAAAGGCCACTCTCTTGACGAGGCCCTCTTCACAGCAATATCTCCTCCCCGAGGCCCACCTTTTCTCGCACGGAATACGTGAACGGCTACTGTTTTGAAATTCGAGCGCGTGTTTATACTCGAGAGATAAGGGATCTGTGTTTAATTTGAAGGAAGGACGACGCAGGCGGAACCACGCGCCATCAGCGGACTACCCCTTTTCTTTCTGTGTTCTCCACGAGCCGCATGGATTGTGGGTAATACTTTCTAATGGCTATATTGGTGGCATCTTTCTCATATGCGTCGGGACAAAAGCGGGCTCAGAGCCAAGCGAGAATTCGTTGTTTACGATCGGTAATGTCGTTTTTTCCCAAGAACGTTTCGACAACATCTGTTTGCCAGCATTTCTAAACGACAATCAAGAACGTGGTGTCGTTTTTAAGAATTTTAGGCATTCTTCAGTCTGACAATGAGTTAATCCGTATATTGCTCTGTCGGAGGGTAGTGCGCACGATGACTTTGGACCCGTACGTACCCAATCGTTGTCTACCGCCGACTCGCGGAACAATACGGCCATAAACCGCGACCCTGGCGAGACGCTCCGGCCGATCAGCCTGGTTAGTTTTTGGCAACCAGATGTGGCATTTTCCTCCTCTGCTGACGAATTCACTCAGAGAAGGGACGGAAACCTTGTACTGTCTGAACTCCTGGTGTCGGTATACCTGACTCTTGAGGGGTATTGTTTCATGCATGGGCATGCAGTATTATATTTATAATACAATATCTATCATTTGTTCAGACGAAATAAACGAGATGTAACATAAGGTTATTTACTGTGGCGTGGGGTTGTAAATTATTATGAATAAATTGTAAATTAGCGGTTTCCGCTTTCAACTATTTTTTATTTTTCACATTATTGTGCGAAGAAGAGAAAATAATATGAAAGTAATTGTTGTTTTAATATAATTATGAAAAACACATTGGAAACACCGTTCCTCAAAGAGGGGGCCTTTCCCTGAGTGAATTCGTCAGCCGAGGAGGAACCCTCTCCGTCTTGACGAAGTAGAGGAGGAAAATGCCACATCTGGTTGCCAAAAACTAACCAGGCTGATCGGCCGGAGCGTCTCGCCAGGGTCGCGGTTTATGGCCGTATTGTTCCGCGAGTCGGCGGTAGACAACGATTGGGTACGTACGGGTCCAAAGTCATCGTGCGCACTACCCTCCGACAGAGCAATATACGGATTAACTCATTGTCAGACTGAAGAATGCCTAAAATTCTTAAAAACGACACCACGTTCTTGATTGTCGTTTAGAAATGCTGGCAAACAGATGTTGTCGAAACGTTCTTGGGAAAAAACGACATTACCGATCGTAAACAACGAATTCTCGCTTGGCTCTGAGCCCGCTTTTGTCCCGACGCATGTGAGAAAGATGCTACCAATATAGCAATTAGAAAGTATTACCCACAATCCATGCGCCTCGTGGAGAGACACAGGAAGAAAGGGGGTAGTCCGCTGATGGCGCGTGGTTCCGCCTGCGTCGTCCTTCCTTCAAATTAAACACGGATCCCTTATCTCTCGAGTATAAACACGCGCTCGAATTTCAAAACAGGAGCACGCGTTGACGTATTCCAAGCGAGAAAAGGTGGGCCTCGGGGAGGAGATATTGCTGTGAAGAGGGCCTCTTCAAGAGAGTGGCCTTTTGGGACGGATGCAGGACAGATTGGTTAGTTTAGCACCAATCGGACTTCAAGCCCACCTTGTCTCGCACGGAATACGTCAACGCGTGCTTTTGTTTTGAAATGCGATTGCGTGTATATACTCGAGAGATAAGGGATCCGTCTCCAATTTGAAGGGAAGACGACGCAGGCGGGGTCACGCGCAGTGAGCGGACTACCGTTTTTCATCCTGCGTTCCTCCACGAAGCGTATTGCAGTTCTCCGCGAGTAATCTCGTGTGATTTTTTAATACAACAGCGAGTCGGTCAGTTTGTATGAATTGAGAACAATACAGGGAGTAGTGAAGAAAAGAAACACATATTATTCATTAAAATAGAGCTTTAAAGTCTATCATATGGTAAATGCATTATATTGTTAAAACTGTAATTTTTTTATTTTTCACTAACTGTTTATGACAATATTAACAATGGATTGAATTCATTCACATAGATCATGGCTGCACAGGGTGCTGTTTTCAGCGCCTAGCGGCGAGCATCCAACCGTCCGTTGAGTTGCCCCGTTGCTAAGGGTAGAATCAGTGGGGAGAACTGCAGTAGTGCAGGTGCGAATCTAAACGACATGAAACTCGACGGTCGGCTGGTTGCTCGCTACTAGGCGCTGAAAACAGCACCCTGCGCAGCCCTGACATTGATTCATCCTTCATGATTAAAAAAAAAGACGCAAGTTCATGCCTTCAATAATTTAGGTCATTAAAATTCATTTCTGAAGCCGTTTCGTAAAAATCATCGAAAACAGGAAACTTTGATACTTTGTATTCTTTAAACATTTTCGAATCTGCAAAAATGAGGACTTAGCCCTCTCTAATTTCATATGGGCTACAATATATTTCAATAGTATCATGGAAATCCCAGACATCGAGGATTTCAGAAAAGTATCTCATTTGCTTCTATCTTCCACGCTGAGCGCAATGCACTCCAAACTCCCTTTATTGTGTGGAAGAAAACCGACAACGGTTGGCTCAGGCCATATGCCTTCGCCGGCATTCGCGAATAGGGTCGCATGCGTCGAGTCACCACGAATGACACGTCCACACTAGCATATGCGTTCGCGCTCACCCCTTCTGACGTAGAAGCATGCGGCCCTGGCTACCGTTTCTCCCGTTCACATCAGAATATTCGTGCGCGTTCGGCCTTGCTCAGCGTATCCTGCTCAGCGGCGCTGCTCTCCGAATTGGTGTTGCTAAACTGAATAAATATGTATAAATTGCAATAATCTTTTTCTCTCTATCTCTCTATAAAGCTGAATGCGTTTCTAATACTCGTATGTATATGTATATATTTATGTATTTTCGATTGTAAGGGAGTTATTGTAAATTATTAATAATACTAAGACAATTAACATTTTTTCGGTTTCGCAGCGCCAAGTATTTTGAATAAAATATTTATTCGTATTAAAATATTTATTTGTATAAAAATATAACTGCTTAATATAATTTAATACATTTCTTCTTTGTATAAATAGCCATTGTTAAAATTGGCGCAATTTTTGTATATCATTAATTTTGTAAGGCTATTAGTTAATTTACGACAATGTTTTTAAATGGGATTCTTTTTGATGGGTTAATTAAAATGTCCGTGATATGAGTAATGGAATTTATGAACTCAACATTTTAGCTATGTATATGTAGTTGTGTCATCTTAAGCGCAGTTGGAAAGCACCTTTATGTACTGGCAGCTCATTTTGATTTCACATCTTTTTTTTATTTTGTAATTATTATTCTTATCTTCTATTTTTGTGATTTATTTGATTTCATGTACTTGGCGTAATTTTTTACTTTTTTGAAGTTTTTGGGGGGATCTCACTTCTTTTTACAAAGATAATTTGCATACTCGGGAATGACTTCAGATAATTTTTAATATTATTATAACTTACAAATTATCACGGGACAGAATTAAGGATACATTCTACATAAATTTAACAACTACGAAAAGAAACCATGTGCACCACATTGCCAATCTATATGTATTATACGTATAGTACTTTGTGTATAATACATGGTGCGCGAAGCAGCTTATGGCACTGAATGTATTTAACATCGAAGTGTAATAACAACCACAATTAACACCTTTCGAAGAAAAATATGTATGCATTTTTAGCATTTCGTGGCCAAGCTTGTTTTTCTACTTGTAAATCATCAACGGATACCCATGTTGTGCCCTTACCCTTTACCATACTCGTGTAATGGCCATCGGCAATACTTTTACCGTGGTGGAAAATCGCTGCCTTAAGTTTATAACAGTGATTCCTCATTTGTATTTTAGTAGTAGGCATTCCTTTGATGTAGAAATTTTCCACTTTCGTTGTTGTTCCACTACTATCGTGATGGAACAAATGTAATTTTGCAATAAGAATTTGTTTAGAAGCAGTTATATCGATTTTCTTCATTGTGTTTGATTATATATATACTCATAGCAGAGTTATTATTATCGTTTTTATTATCGTTTACTCTAGCCCGGTTATCTTTATCTTTATTCGTTAGTATAATTCATTCATGATTCAAATTCATGAACAAGTTATTAGAATATGCTTCGATGTGTCTAATATCTTCTTGTTGTATTACTTGCTATACAGTTACAGTCTACTTCTACTGATAGTTAACGTAGGCAAAGTGCCTATCAAAGACTTTCATAATGTTGTAGTTTACATGTTCGTTTACGTTCAACTTAGATATGTTTGATATTTCTAATTGTTGGCGTTATAAGTTATAGAATATGCTTCAACGTGTCTAATATCTTCTTGTTGGAACATCTAATGTTGTTGTAACAGGGACGTAACTAGGGAGGGGCAGCGGGTGTTTGTGCCCCGGGCGCCGATTTGCGGGGGGCGCCAAACGAAGTGTATATCAGCGCCGTCGAAAACGTTGCTCGTGAGCATTATAGGGTGACCCTTCTTTATACGTCTTGAGTTTTTCTTCGTATTTCTTTGCTCTCACCTCCTGAAATGGTTCCACTTCGTAAGAAAATAATCCTTAAAAAAGTTTATTGCAATCGGACACCAGGCCTTAAAGTTTAGAATTCATCAATGGTGTGGATTTAAAGAAATTCTCAAAAATGGTAAGCCCTATCGAAATTTTGTTCGAGTAATATTAAAAGAGCATTCAATTTTCTACAATTACTGTATATTTGATTTTTTCGTGCTTCCAACCATTATTTACATAATAGCGTTTGAATATAGAGAGATCCGCAGTACACGCGTAACCACCTCTACGCCGCGCGTGGCGTATTGCCTATATGCGCGTAGTGCGGACCTCTCTATATTCGAACGCTATTAGGTAAAAAATGGTTGGAAGCATCAAAAAATCAAATATACAGTAATTGTAGAAAATTGAATGCTCTTTTAATATTATTTGAGATAAAGCTTACCATTTTTGAAAAATTCTTTAAATCTAAACCATTGATGAATTCTAAACTTTAAGGCCTGGTCGGCACCTTTTCCTGATGTCCGATTGCAATAAACTTTTTCAGGGATTATTTTCTTATTAAATGGAACCATTTTACGGGGTGAGAGGAAAAGAAATCGTATGTTGAAAAATAAGGGCCACCGTAGTGACCAACTGGGGGTACCTACTGCCGTCCGTAAATAAGATCAGACGCTACGCATGGCGTATGTATGTATTAGTAACACATGTCACTACAGCGAGCCAATGTTACTATTTCCCGCGAATATTGCCTGATCCGTCTTTTGTTTAACAAAGATACGCTGTGTGAAAGGAAGGTTGGAAGGGGAAGCACGCGTGTGAGGAGCCCTCACGCTGCACAGCGCTGGTTTAGTCATTCATTCGGGATTTGTAGCCGCATTATTAGTACTTATTTTATTTGTAAATTATTTTAGTTGAAATTTTGTTCACTTTCATAAACATTATGTCGAGAAAGCCATCAGGAGCTGAATTTCGAAGACGAGCTAAAGAAAGAGAAAAGGAATCCCATCAATCTTCGTCGTTATTGTCATCGTGGCTGAATGTAAAAAATAACTACGAAGAAGGTAAGTTGATTACTAAATGTTGAATATCTCTCTGAGCGAGCATCTTCGACAAGCGACATTTTCTTTTTAATTCGTTACCGACGTCTACCGCGTGGAAAACGTCTTCCCAATGTCGTAATGCCAACATTTCTCGATTGAATAACGTGCGTTCGGCGTCTTTATTCGACGAATAAAGTTGATTTTTTTATTCGTCGAGTGTTTCAACTTCAGCGTTGAATAACATTTTCAACTTTAACTTAAACATTATTCGACGCCGTATAATTTTCTGGTACTCGGTCGTGTCGCCGAGGACCGGGGAGTTGAGCCTGATTGTTGAGGCCTGGTGCGCGCGTTACAATGTATTGCCCAATGACGGTCCTCGGCGGCTCGAACGCGCGCCAAAAAATTATACAACGTCAAATAAAGTTAAAGTTAAAGTTGAAAACTTTATTGGATGCTGATGTTGAAACGCTCGACGAATAAAAAAATTAACTTTATTCGTCAAATAAAGTTAACCCGAATGATTTGAGAATCGAGCCTTCAATAACGAATAAAGTTAAAGTAACTTATATTATATGCTATTGCAGAAAGCGAAGCACTGGTAAAGACAGTAAAAATTCGAGAGAAAAGTCCTACAACACATTGTGCTAATCAGGATGAAATAAAAGTGGAATTTCCAATCAGTCACTCTCAGTGCCGCACTGAAGCTGAACAGGACTCTAATTCTATTTCAGGAACATGTCACGAAGCTGCTTTTTATAATCCTGGATCCGGCCTCTCTCATACTCAGTGCGATTTTCAATTTGACTTTAATGATCTAGGGACGTGGCCAACAAATATTTCGGATACTCAGAGGTGTTTCATTGTAACACAATTAATTAATGGTACAAAGGTCGAACCTGATCTTAGCAATAGCTTAAGAGATGGAAGAAAATTAACTAAAGAGTGGTTTTATAAAAAGCTATCTAATGAACAAAAAGTATACCGATCATGGTTGTCATATAGTAAATCCAAAAATGCTTTATTCTGCATACCATGCAAACTTTTTTCCTATACGTTTTCTGAACAAAAAGTACAAAAACATTTTTTTTTGACTAAGGATGAAGGTTTTACTCAATGGAAAAAGTTAAGTAATAAAATACCAGAACACGAGAATTCACTCAACCACAAAAAATGTTTTTGTTCGTGGAAAACATTAGAGTCTTCATTGAATAAAGGCGGAATTGATAAAGAGCTTCAAGAAAAAATAGCTGAAGAAGAAAATCACTGGAGAACAATTTTGTATGTAATTATTGATATAATAATATACTTAGCAAAGCAAGGTAGTCCTTTCCGAGGATCCAACGAAAGCTTGGACTTTGGCGATCCCAGAAGTGGTAAATTTTTGAACACCGTGGAACTTGTATCTCATTACCACCCTCCACTACGAGATCACATCCGTCGTCATAAGAAAGACCAAGTTAGTTACTTTTCAGCGAGTATTCAAAATGAGTTTTTGGAAATAATTGCGGGTAAAATAAGGGAGCAAATATTTAACGATATACGGGAGGCAAAATATTTTTCTATCATGTTTGACTGTACTCCCGACGTGAGCCACTTAGAATAAATGTCCGAAGTCATTAGATACGTAAAAGTTGGTGAAAATGGTTCTGAAGTTGTTGAAAGTTTCATTGATTTCCTAACGGTTAGTGAGAAGACTGGACTGGCTCTTTCCGAAATTATCATGAAGAAACTGGAAAACGATGGCTTGAATCTTAAGAATTGTAGAGGGCAGTCATACGACAATGGTGCCAATATGGCTGGAAAATACAAAGGGGTTCAAACACGACTGCAAGAAAAAAATAATTTAGCACATTTCGTACCCTGTGCAGCACATTCACTCAACTTAGTTGGAGTAAACGCTGCTAGTGTGTCACAAGAAGCAGAGAACTACTTTGGTACACTAAATTGCCTGTACTCGTTTTTTGCTGCGTCGACCAACAGATGGGAGGTTTTGTTGAAATATGTGCCTCTTTCTTTAAAGTTGCAAAGCAATACCAGGTGGTCAACTAAACGAGAAGCTGTGACAGTAATATATAAGCATCTTAAGAAGGTCATAGATGCATTAAATGCTCTAATAACCAGCAAAGTTGCAAATGTTGAAACAAAAGCAGAAGCTGCTTCTCTTTTAAAAAATATAAAAACATTCGAGTTCATTGTTCTGTCCTGTTTCTGGTATAAATAGCTAACTCGCATTGACACCGTTAATAAACTCTTTCAGAGAGAAGATATGACCATTGATCGGTCTGTAAAACATATCAATCGTCTCATCGAGCAATTACAAGCAACTAGAGCAAACAACGCGACCGATGCAATCAGTAAGGCGAAAAAAATCGCCGAAGAGCTTAGCCTAGATCCATGTTTCAGACAAGTAAGGAAGCGAAAGAAGAAAAGGATGATTGATGAAAATTGTGAAGATGAAAGTTACCAATGGTCAGAAGAAAAGAAATTTGGAATTTTGATCTTACAGATAATTGATAGAATTCTTAATGAACTAAGAAATAGGTTTGAGGCCTTACAAAATATTAATGGTATGTTTGGGTTTCTCGATGGATCACAGTTTCAGTCAATGACTAACAAGGAGCTCAAGGTGCAGGCAACAAAACTAGCCAATATATATAAACAAGATTTTAATAAAGATGAGTTAGTGACAGAAGTGGAAAGTTTTAAATACCATGCTTTGGATTTTACTCCAAACATGAAAACAGCGACACCTGCAGGTATCCTTAGCCTGATATATAAGAATGGGCTACAAGACGCATATCCCAACATTACGACAGCGTTGAGAATCTTCTTGACAATTCCAGTTTCAGTTGCCTCCAATGAAAGAAGTTTTAGCAAATTAAAAATAGTAAAAAATTACCTCAGGAACTTGACTTCACAAGAACGCCTGACAAATTTAAGCATTATAACAATAGAGTACGGAATGGTTTCTAAGCATTTCTATGACAGTATAGTAAAGACTTTTGCAGCCAAAAAAGCCTGTAAAGTTAAGTTTTAATGGAGTTAAAAAAAAACTTTCTCTTTGCAGTTGGGGCCAGTTGAGCCATTAAGGAGCCCGACCTCCATGATGTTTTCTTGAGCCGCGCGGAAGAAGAGCTCGAAGTCAATGATACCGCGGGTGTACAACGAATAGTGAAAACTATAAGAGTTAAATAGTAGTGTGTAGTGCAGGCTCGTACCCATAGGCTGAAATAACTGGTCCTCTTGGGAGGACCCCCAAGAATCCCAGTCATTCAAGCCTATCCTGCGGGTATAAGCCTGCACCTCACACTACTATAGTTTTCCCTATCCGTTGCACGCTCATATTATCGTTGGCTTTGGAGCACCCATTCCACGGGCTCTGGTATAGAGCTGTTCAAGTACCCGGATAAAGCAAGCCGAGCCTGGCTCGGCTCGAAAAATCGAACCGAGCCGGGTACCCGAAAGAACCGAGCGGCTCGGATAGAACCAAGTACTTGAATTTTTTTCAAGCGGCCCGAAAGAACCGGGCGGATTGGATAGAACCGAGCGGCTCGGATAGAAACGAGTACTTGAATTTTTCCAAGCGGCCCGAAAGAAACCGGGCGGCTTGGAAAGAAACGAGCGGTCCGAAAGAAGTTCGAGCAAATCGAAAACTATTTGTCCGATTTATTTCAAACTTGGTATACATATTCTTAATGGTATTATCTAAAATGTAGGATATCATTTTTTTATGCGATTACCCATTCGTATATAATAAATGTTTTAAGTTTGCCTTGTTAGGTAAAAAATGAATAGTGATATTTACCTTGCTCTCATTTGTACAATAAATTTTTTCTTCTAAAATCCGTATGCTACCTTGTAGATATTTGATTAATGAATACTAGAATCGTGGTTTTTCTCATGTTAGATAAACCTGGGCATCATAATTTGATACATCGCTCGCGCGCGTAATATTTATACAACATATGCCTTAATACATGCTCTGCACATAAGAATTAACGAAATAATTTCCAACCTCATAGTATCTGTAAAAAGAATTCGTCTAACCCCTTAATAAAGGGTGTTGCCTGTTAATAGCTAACTAAGTATAAATGAATAAATAATGAAATAGGTATAATATAGACTGCGGAATTTAGTGCAAATGCATGTTTTTGTAGTAATGGATTAAACAAGTAGGACTTTGACCGATCTATATTTCATCATTAAGAGGATTTTAAAAATATATTTGTAATTTTGCATATTTTGGGTATTTTTCATGGTTCTTGCATATACGGAATTTGTTTACAAATTAGCTAGAGTAATTGTTAGAAGTTGCTGAATCTCGACTTTAAAATTTAATAGCTTCATACCTATGTTAAAAAGTTTATGTAAGTGTAATAGTTACATTATATTCAAAAGTTTAATAATTTAATAGCAGGTACAGTGATACTTGTAATAGTTTGTATAATGCACATATCATGCGAATGTACTGATAGATTGTATATTGATGAAACAAGATTAGGGTAAACCCGGGTGACGCGGTCGACCTAATATAAAATGGCTATTAGAACTAATATAGACATTACTTATTTTATCAGGACAAACCTATATGTTCAGAATTTTATGCTCATTCAGAAAACTGGTCCATATTTGCTTTAAGACAATACTTACTGTAAATCGGGTTGAAAACTGAAGTCATGACATCTGACCACCTCTCCCGAGGTGCCGGGAGAAACGGTTTTCGTCGTTGGCAGAGACCACTGACATAATTATCCATGGAAAATTAACAAAGGATAAACCAAAATTATTTATGAGTGAATACAACGACAGATTTATTGATATTTAATTTGTTTACGCTAAACAAGTAAAGAACACATCAATCAAAAAGTGAACTACCTACTGGCGATTAGCAAGGCAAATGAATACAAAAGTGAATAAATAAATTAAATAAACGAAAATAATAATAAAATAATAATAAAAAATAAAAAATAAAAAAATTAATAAAAAAATCATAACTCGACCATCTCTCCTTTTTGCAGCGAGAGATGGTCTTCTCGTTAGCTTTGAAAGGATGAGTTAATATGGCCAAATACTTTAGCTGCATTGTCCCTCAATGTCTCGACTATCTTATTATCCCAAATATTAAACGAAAATATACTTGGAAGTATATTTTAAATACGATTCTGTGCAACCGCTGTTTGACAAAAGAGGTTAAATGTAACCGCAATTTACATTTTAAAGCCTATAAATCCAGAAAAACACAGAAGGAAGCGAAATGACGCTATTCATTCAACTGTTTGGCTTCTAGAGAAGGAATTTATCTGCACATTAACGCATTTTTACGTACAAAGTCTGAAATATAGCGACTCGACCAACTCTCCGACCCGACCGCGTCTCCCTGATTTACCCTATATGAATTTTCTAATCCCCACGGAAGTGCGTCGGTATATTTGCTGTATTTATTCTGCATATATATGCCCAGAAACCCAGAGAAAGAAACGAAGTAAGGTTTTATTCACTGAACTGTTTGGCTTGTATTGAAGGGATTCTTGTGCACTGGAACGCGGCATATCTGACTTGCATTAACTTCCGCAGTCTAGGTATAAATAAATAAACAAATAATTTTTAAACAATAAACAACTTAAATAAACGTACAATTATTTTTATTTAATTAATGCAAGGACGCCGTACCAATCCGTTTGAATGAGGATTGTGAATACTTCTGCAAGAGCGTATGAAATTACAAGAAATAAAATAATTTTATTTAAATAACATTTGCACAGTTTAATTATACGTTGTAGCATATTTCGTACATTGGATTACATACATACTTCATACATGATGCACGCATACTATGTACATACTACATACACACTATATACATGCTATACATATATATTACTTATTATATACAAGGAACATACAGTATAGGCATACAATGTACTGTTGGCCCTACGCACGTACTAAATGCTACTATATACTATTACATTATATTACATTAGAGGGACATATAGTATTGGTATTTGTTTGACCTTCCGATGACCTTGAAAAGTCCTGCGAAGGTCACGTGCCGCCGGCATTAGCGTTACGCGATGTACACCGCGGGGAGGTTGCTCGGTCGGACTTTGTACATCATGGTGGCTCTGAAAAGAGCCGATTTTGCGCCAGTGTAATTAACACTCCATCACGTAGACTTGCTGTAACAAAATGAACACAAATGCAGGGACTGTTAGATAGTTAAAACTCAATGGAGATCGTAGATCGCACATTAGTAAATTAATAAGGTTTCTTTGATCTTACCATTGTTGTTTGGGCCTATTCGCCGACAGAAAACACAGCTGCTCCACCCTGTGCCACAGGAGGCATGTCCGCTTTTCCGTGACTATATTGCCGGCACGCGAAAATAGCCTCTCGCTATAAGCCTGCGATGCCGGCACGCCCAAAATATTTTGTGCCGCACGGGCCAGTTTGGGAAATCGCGTTCTATTGTCTCTCCACCACTTCAGAATACACGATTCCGGCTCTATAATTTTTTCCTCCGTATAGCTTTTCATCTCCGCTGGGAGCGTGTCATCCGGAGTCCCCAGCTCGTGCCTCCCAACATCGGCATAATAATCTTCTAACGTCCCTAACGCTGATTCTGTCATAGAAACAAAATATATAACATACAACATGGAACATAGTATCACATAATCTTATCAGTGTTTCACACTTACCTGTGTCGTTTCGCTCGACGGTGCGCGTTCCTCACTCACGACATTCACGTCGCTTACCTCCAGGTACTTATCCGCAAACGAATACAGGGTCGTGTGAGCGGAGTCCTTGGCGTCTGCCGACAATAGCCGGTCTTTGACGCGAGGGTCCAGAATCATTGCAACTATCATGGTTTCGGACGTGTCGATGAAATTAAATCGGTCGTTCAACTCCTCTAATAAGTATTGTCGGAATTGAGAAGAATGGTTTGATATAGTGTCATCATCCATACGGCAGGATAACCACTTCCGTAGGTATTTGATCGATGAAATATAACGGCATAACGTTGGCGAATCTTCCACGGTCATCATCAGCGTTGCTTCTTTGAATAACTTCAATAAACCACAATATTTTTCGATTCTGGACCACTCGCTACTTGTTATAATGCCCGGCATTCCTCGCTGACACAACACTGCATTAAGTGCGTGTTTTACCTGGAGTAAGCGACACAGCATGTCGTACTGCGAGTTCCATCGCGTCTCCACGTCGCCGATCAGCGTTAGGGGCTTGAGGGTTGGATTATGTTGCTTTTGGACCGCATTCAATTTATCATATGCCACCGTAGAGCGATGAAAAAAGGTAATAATGGTCTTGCACTTTTTCAATATGTCAAGGAGGTCCTCTGACCTTTTAATCGAATCCTTTACCACTAACTGAAAAAAACTCGTTGCATTAAATATGTAATGTTAATGATTTATTATTCATTTTATCATTCAACTGTTTATTTACCTGCAGAGTATGGGCGTAACAAGGGATACGCTCCCACTCATTGCACAGTTTAATTGCTTTTGCAATGTTGGCCGCGTTGTCGGTAGTGAAAAAAATTGTGAGCTCCTCTCTGAGTAGGTCCCACTCGGTTAAGCATTTACGCAAGTGAGCATTCAGGTTCTCGCTCGTGTGCGCCTCTGTGACACACTCTATTTGCAATGTGCAATTTTTTAATACAAAATCTGCATTTAAGTAATGCACAGTTAGAGAAATAAAACGCTCCTTCGAGCGTGACGTCCAGCCGTCCGTCGTAAATGCGAATGTCCGTGTCTAATCCAAAACAGTTAAAAGATGTGTAGGTGTATATCTTTAATATAGTTACAAATGTTCTTCAATATGACATAAAAGATGGTGATAAATGGCATAAACATTGAAGAAGTTATACTTACAGTTTTCGCATCCTCGTTGATCATGTCCTGCAGTTTCTTTCTTTCCGTTTCGTACACCTGCGGTACGATATCGTCGGCGAACGTGGCCCGGCCGGGGATCTCGTATCGAGGTTCCAAAACGTTCATTAATTCCTTAAACCCCTCATCAGACACCATAGAGAAGGGTTGGTAATCCCAAATCAGCATGCGGGCAATCGCATCGGTGATCTGCTTTGCTCGCGGAGACGATGATTCTAGCGTGGGCACTTGCGCAATTGCTGTGGGCGAATTTGGCGGTATGAGTCACGTGGGTATTGGGAAATTGTGTAATTGTTCAAAATAAAGTTCCATGTATGAGTAGAAGCATAAATAGATAATTTCTTACATACCGTTTACATTGCTCGTGGCTTGAACCTGACGGTTCTCATCTCTCTCCGTATCTCGAAATGCATCGGTGTGTTGCATTTCCATATGCCGGCGAAGCGATGTACTGCCTCCTGATTTCGTTCTGTATTTTTTGCCGCAACTCTTGCATAGACTCTCCTCTCGATTTAGTTTAGTGAACCACATCCAGACAGAGCTCTGGTTCCTACGCGGTAGTCTGCCATCAACGAGAGCGTTGGGGGAGGACTGATCCTCGCTTGGTCCGCTTTCTGCCACATCCATGAGCTCGGTTCCACGGATATTTTCCATTATAAATGTTATGTTCCGCACTAAATGTAAAGGCACGAGATTCAAAAGAGCTGTGGGTGAGTGTTGGCTCACCGACCGATACTTTGCGAATGCTTGTTGTCGTGGAAAGAATTATCAAAGTTGGCTCGTATAGTGTGTATTCTTGGAAGGGGAAACCAGTGTCAAAATGCAGTGATTGGATGTCAATTACCAGAGTCGCTCATTATTGGTTGTCTTCCGCTTCAGTTCTTCTAGGTGGGGGTGCTTTCTGTACTGCAGGTACAGGTAAGAAGGCCTGGCGCTCCTACGCACGCGGAGGACCGTAACCCTTGGTATCATGATTTTTTCATTTCACCCAGAAAAATTCTTATCGTTGCATTTTTACCCAAACTTCATCGTAAAAATAAGCAAAAAAAATCCTGGTGTAACAGTTCTTAAAAAAATGAAAAAATGTGTGTATAACGCCACTGTTAAAACATGCATAATGGTACCTATGTATTATAATGTTAAGCCAATGCTCTTTCCTGCAGGATGTTACATGAGTGTTACATACATTATTATGTTCGACATCAAATTTAATCAAAAAGAAAAATCGAAATAATTGAGAGAACAAATTAGCATTTACTTGGTACTTTCAGTGGTCCTGGCGAAATTAAGAGGTGTAATCAATTATACAAGACAGTGTATCACAGTAGGATTTCTACGAATGTATTTCTGCCCTATGGACACTTGTTACATATGGTAATAGTAAAGTAATGCTTTAAAGTTTATTAAAAAGCCCGAAAATGGCGCGCACGTTTTTTCAATTCGTGTTGCATTATGATACTAAGGGTTAATCGATGTGAGGGATGTGGTGTTACCAATAAAATAATAAAACGTATCGTGCCAAGCACAGCACAGTAACATTAGTTTCCGAAAGACGCCATAAAAATGAAGGCCGCAATGAATAGGGCAATCGTTGGTGAAATACGAAATTGTGATTTGATTTTCATCGTGAAATGCACGCATATACCTACCAATCTACCTACCTACCTTCCTAGCTACCTACTTACATACATACATACGAACGTACATACATACATAAATGCGTTCATACATACGGAAAATCAACACGATTACAAAATGACGCGTGACGCTCGTGTGCATTTGTGCACCGGCTACAAAATCGTCATGCAAGTAACGGCAATAATTTGGTGGTGTTTTCCCAATGAAGATGATATCAAATGTGATAAAGTTTTCTTAAAAAATATCCAGATTCATATCGTACTTGGTAGCGTCGGAAAACACCAGGAAATGCACCGGTATCAATCATTTTCATGAAGATCTAATGAGAAATACAGAACTTGGTATTTCGGTTAGTACATGACTCACGCCTATCTCTTATTTTCGTTTTTATAATTGTGTTGCCCCCCAATTGTGTTGTTTCTCTCCGCGTCACCTTGTCCGCGCGGATTTAGCTGCGGGTATAGGTAAAATGGCCTTTCGCCCTACGGCGCAGGACCTTTGCGTATATATGCCGTTATCAATAAAATAATAAAACGTTTCGTACCGACCGTAGCAAAGTTAAACAACTTGTCACGTTTATTAGTTAACGACCTCCCCTGAATTGTACGTCTTGTGCATTCTTTTCGCCGAAGCTATTAAACACGACCTTCCGTTGGAAAAAAATTTCAAACAACGAGACGCGTACTTTCGTCGAAATTGCCGCTATATGAAATGAGACAAATTCAATTATATGAATTTTGCCGTACTTGCTCCTTTTCCATGCAGATCGTTCGCTCACGCTCGGCGTGGGCTGTTTACGTTCAATATAATTACGTCTTTGTCTCGTAATATTTCTGTCGCCTCCCTTCTATCAATACCCGAAGTCGGTTTCATTTAACGGGCTAACGATTTTACGGTCTTCCTGGTAGCAAGATGCCGCGAAGTCCGCTGACTGCGCGTGGTCCTTGTGTCGCTCGGCGAGGTGTATGGATGTTGGATAATACTTTTTAAGGGGGGAAGCAACTGTGAAAATTTTTGTCTTCGCATTTTTCTTTTTGTGCATTTTCATTATGAAAGAATGTCTTGAAAATAGCCTTTATTTTCGACCGTCGCAGTGGCTCCCCCCTTAATTGCTACATTGATGGCACCTTTCTTACTTCTGGCATATTGAAGTAAAAACTGAAGGGCTGACTGGGGTACCATCCCTAGTCCCCAAAAATTAAACAAGCTGATCCGGCCAGAGTATATCGCCAGGGTCGCCGTTTATGACCGTATTGCCCTGCGAGTCGGCGAACCGATAAAGAACCAATATACGGATTAACTCAGGTCGAAGGATAACTACAATTTTTAAAGACCGCACAACGTTCTTGATTGCCCTTAGAATTTTCGTTTCGCTCTGAGCCCGTTTTTGTCACGATGCGCAGTGGCCCCCAACCCCAAGAAATGGAAGAAAAATTCAACATGCCATTCCTTCCTATCAAAATGCCGAAAAAAGTATCTGTTACTGGAAAGAAATCCATAAAAAGATGTCTTCGCGAAACACGTCTAAAAAGATGTTTTTACATTTTCATCAGATATTTAAAAAGACCTAAAGACCAGTAGGTAGTTCATTTTTTGATTGATGTGTTCTTTACTTGTTTAGCGTAAACAAATTAAATATCAATAAATCTGTCGTTGTATTCACTCATAAATAATTTTGGTTTATCCTTTGTTAATTTTCCATGGATAATTATGTCAGTGGTCTCTGCCAACGACGAAAACCGTTTCTCCCGGCACCTCGGGAGAGGTGGTCAGATGTCATGACTTCAGTTTTCAACCCGATTTACAGTAAGTATTGTCTTAAAGCAAATATGGACCAGTTTTTCTGAATGAGCATAAAATTCTGAACATATAGGTTTGTCCTGATAAAATAAGTAATGTCTATATTAGTTCTAATAGCCATTTTATATTAGGTCGACCGCGTCACCCGGGTTTACCCTAATCTTGTTTCATCAATATACAATCTATCAGTACATTCGCATGATATGTGCATTATACAAACTATTACAAGTATCACTGTACCTGCTATTAAATTATTAAACTTTTGAATATAATGTAACTATTACACTTACATAAACTTTTTAACATAGGTATGAAGCTATTAAATTTTAAAGTCGAGATTCAGCAACTTCTAACAATTACTCTAGCTAATTTGTAAACAAATTCCGTATATGCAAGAACCATGAAAAATACCCAAAATATGCAAAATTACAAATATATTTTTAAAATCCTCTTAATGATGAAATATAGATCGGTCAAAGTCCTACTTGTTTAATCCATTACTACAAAAACATGCATTTGCACTAAATTCCGCAGTCTATATTATACCTATTTCATTATTTATTCATTTATACTTAGTTAGCTATTAACAGGCAACACCCTTTATTAAGGGGTTAGACGAATTCTTTTTACAGATACTATGAGGTTGGAAATTATTTCGTTAATTCTTATGTGCAGAGCATGTATTAAGGCATATGTTGTATAAATATTACGCGCGCGAGCGATGTATCAAATTATGATGCCCAGGTTTATCTAACATGAGAAAAACCACGATTCTAGTATTCATTAATCAAATATCTACAAGGTAGCATACGGATTTTAGAAGAAAAAATTTATTGTACAAATGAGAGCAAGGTAAATATCACTATTCATTTTTTACCTAACAAGGCAAACTTAAAACATTTATTATATACGAATGGGTTATCGCATAAAAAAATTATATCCTACATTTTAGATAATACCATTAAGAATATGTATACCAAGTTTGAAATAAATCGGACAAATAGTTTTCGATCTGCTCGAACTTCTTTCGGACCGCTCGTTTCTTTCCAAGCCGCCCGGTTTCTTTCGGGCCGCTCGCTTACTTTTCAAGCCGCCCGGTTTCTTTCGGGCCGCTTGGAAAAAATTCAATCCGCTTGGTTCTATCCAATCCGTCCGGTTTCTTTCGGGCCGCTTGGAAAAATTCAAGTACTCGGTTCTATCCGAGCCGCTCGGTTCTATCCAATCCGCCCGGTTCTTTCGGGCCGCTTGAAAAAAATTCAAGTACTTGGTTCTATCCGAGCCGCTCGGTTCTTTCGGGTACCCGGCTCGGCTCGGAAACCGAGTCTCGGATTGGTTCGGATTTCAAGCTACCCGAATATTCAAGTACTCGTACAGCTCTACTCCTAGCTGCTCCCCTCATTGTACGGCCATTTTTTATAATGCGGGGTAGTTGCGCTATCCATTTCAAGCGTGTTTTCAACACGTGCAAGGGACTAGTAAAATCTCTTGTTTTTAGAACCTTGGCCTTTCGTTAGCGGCAAATAAAGATTCAATAAATTACGCTACCAGGTGCTTTCTCACAAATAGCAGTATTGTAGGCAGTTGCATGGTAAACTAAACTGTTGAAAAGTCCCGAGCTGATAACATAATTCGAAGTTTAACGTCTACGTCGTTACAGAAATGGTACCCCAGACACAAATATTCGTATAAAACAAAATATGTATTCACTGTAAATTGATTTGTTGAATACATCTGCGAAATAACTAATTTAAAATGCAGATGTCACATGTATATATACGTATTTCTTATACATGCATATATAGTGTGTATCTCATATATATATATTTCTTTTCGCAGTTTGATAAGTTTGATAAGGCAACATTTGCTTTAATTTTTAAACTGCTTGTTATAAATGTACTATAATTAATATATAATTTAGTAATATTATTTATTTTCAGCATCTTCTGATAGTGAGATACGTTTCACCAGGAAAGAAATTTATCTTATGGTCAAAGATCATTTGAATAGTCCCCTAAGTACTATCATTGAGCATTTGGAGAACCATGTATTCGAGAAGACTGGATATTCTATACAAGTTGGAGAGGAGATGAAAGCGGGCTTATTCACACTTTTTCATTCGATGCGATTTAAATGGAAGAATGCGAGACGAATCGAAAGGAGATTTTTCCAAAACTTTGAAGACTGGCTTAGGGCTCCCGTAGCGTTCCGCATACCCAAGATGACATCGAAGACACCAAAACATAAACACGGTCGCCCTTCTTCGGAGTTTTTGGAGTTAAGTGAGAGGTCGAAACGAAGGAAGACTGAGGACATCCGTTCAAATTTTTCGTCGGAAGTATTATCCTATGCCACACATATGAGTCTTCGTGCTTCAGGAAAAGTGGATGCCTCGGAAGTAATTAAGGATATTGTATCTAAGAGCCCATCAACGGTTAAAGTATATAGGAAATCTATACATTCAGTCACCGAAACATCATTGTCTGCTGACTCTGCACTTTCCGTCTTAATTGAAAATAAATTGTCTAAAAGGCAATATTTAGGATTGCGGACTGTTAGTAGAGAAAATAATTGTCAGTTATATCCGTCATATAAAGTAATATTAGACGCAAAACGTAGATGTTATCCACCTGCAATGGACATTACAATGACAGAGTCCAGTGCTGAAGTAAAACTGCAAGCTCTGTTGGATCATTCTGTTCAACGAATTCTGTTCATGTTAAGTAATAGTATTAAAAATTTGGCTCCAGCAGATGTACGGCACATGCATTTTATTTGCAAATGGGGATGTGATGGAAGTTCTGGCCACAGTATGTATAAACAGGCATTTGATGACCATAGAAAATCTGATTCAGATATTTTTATAACATCGTTTGTGCCATTGAAACTTGTATCTGCTCAAGGAGAAACTGTTGTATGGAAAAATGCAAGGCCTTCGTCTCCCCGATTTTGTAGGCCTATAAGGGTTCAGTTTCTACACGAAAATACGGAAGCCACTGTAAACGAAGTGGCCTACATTGAAGAACAGATAAAGGATCTTGTTCCGTTTAATACAGTAATAGATGGGAACGATATTTCCATATCTTACAAACTTGCGTTAACCATGGTCGACGGTAAGGTATGTAACGCAATTTCATCGACCTCATCTACGCAGCGCTGTTATTTGTAGGGAGCAACGTCGAAGGAATTTAACAACATTGATACAATGATACAAAAAGAGATCAATGAAGCTCATCTCCGTTTCGGGTTATCGACACTGCATGCGTGGATACGCTTTTTTGAATGTTGCTTGCATTTGGCCTACAAACTTACAATAAAGAAGTGGCAAGCATGCAGTAAGGAGGACAAAGAAGTAATACAAAACCGTAAGGCAATGCTTCAGCATAGTTTCCGTACAGAGTTAGGGTTAATAGTAGATAGTCCGAAACCTGGCTTTGGAAGCACAAATGACGGGAACACGGCTCGACGTTTTTTTGTAAATTATTCGGTATCTGCGTCAATAACGGGAGTTGACGAAGATTTAATTCACAGATTTTATATTATATTACAAGCTATTTCCAGCGGCCATGAAATAAATACAGACGAATTTAAAAAATATACTACTCAAACAGCAAGAAAATTTGTGGAGTTATATCCGTGGTATTACATGCCTACTTCAGTTCATAAAGTGTCAATTCACGGACCGCAAATAGTAGTTCAGCTTTATTGCCGATTGGACAATTGTCTGAGGACGCTCAAGAGCATGTTAATAAATTCATGAAAAGATTCCGTGAAGATTTTTCGCGTAAATGTTCCCGGATAAAAACGATGGAAGACGTATTCTTGCGGCTCTTAGTATCATCAGATCCTTACATTTCAAATCTAAGAAATCTGCCACAGACAAAAGTTAAAAACTTATCACCTGATGCAGTAAAACTGTTAATTCCACCAGTCATAACAATGACAGAAGAAAGTGTCACAGATACACACTCTGATCGTGAGTTACACTCATGTCATACCGATGATGATACCGACAGCAGCTCAGACGATTCCTAATAAAACTATTTAAATTTCTCATTTCTTAATTATTGTTTGTGCATACCAGATTAAATATTTTTTTGTGACTAAGTAATTGCAATACTTGCGATATAATTTGTATTTGTAATGTAACTTAGAATATTCGGAGTACAATTTGTGTGTGCAATATTTGTGTGCAATAAAGTTTGAAATACTAGCAACATAATTTGTGACTTACGCATTCTTATATATAAGTTCTCCAAAATTCCAACGTAAATTACTATTGAAGTTTGGATTTGCCATTTTGTTTTTCAAAATTTCAAGTGTAAATTCGTAATCAGCGACCCCGAAAACCCCCGACTACCAATTTTTGAAAGCTTTGAAGTACGTTTAGTGTTTTTGGCCAGGTTTTCGCGATTTGGGACCACTGTGCGTTCCTTGAAAAATAAATTAAGTGATCAGTGTTAGTAGCCGCGCAGTGAAGTGAATATTCGATTAACCTGGACGCACCTGACATTGCGACCCTTAACTTTGGGTAGCGTCGTATACCTGGGATCAGCTGTGCACTGGGCGCGTCCATCGATGACCAGGATCGGTTCAGTGACCCAGTGACACAGGTTTTCAAGCTGCAGGTGAATTTCCGACAAGGGTGAGTTTTAGTTACTTTATTGGCGATCATTAATTTTTAAATTTAACGCAGGCTATGGCTTATTTCCGGCGATGATTCTCAAAATTTCCGTACCTTAAAATTTTTTAGGGGTTTTTAAACAGACTTATTCGTTATCAGCAACAGTGTTGGCTGTTATTGAATTATGGATTTTTATCACACGAACTGCGATCACTTTTCGTTCATTTCCTGTTACATTACCTTTTCGTGGCTACGTTATTTACACAAGGAAATTTACGTATTCCTTATCCTCCCACTTCAAATAATGATTATTTTCGATTCTTCTAAAAAAAACCTTTGTATTCGTCTTTTTACGTTACACATGACTTTAATCCATTTATCCTTTATTCGTTATTCACTTTAAATGACAAACAAACCATGACAAAATGTTCGATTTTATCTGTTACGTCTTTTTTATTTGCCATTCTACGCAATTTCCTTCGATGCATGTCGAGTTGCTTGTTCGTAGTCGCAGCGCGGCGCGCGACCACACTAGCACGGGAACTCGGCCTCCAGACTCGGGCTCTGATTGGTCCGGTGCTTTTTGTTAATATCTCGTTAACGAAACCTCGGAGAACATTTTCGCAAAGGAAAAAGTTGTTTGCAATTACCCCCTGAGTCACCCCCTTCAAGGAACCGCAGCATTTTTGGAACACCCTGTATCCTCTTTGTTCATTCACGCGCATGCGGCGTTGTGGGGTCTAGTGATGACGCAATAGATATTCATTAAAAATGATAATTAAAAGACAATTCCGTGCCAATAAGCAAAAAAAAACAATAAAAAAATAAAATGAGGGGCCAGATGTACAAAAAAATTTCAGTCAAATTTGTTTCATGTATTATAAATCATCAGTTGATGAACAAATAGTATAAACTAATGAACAATGATGTACAAACGATGCACAAACGATTGCATAAAAGATAAACTGATATATTTTCCAATGAGGGGCCAACTTTGCAGAGGCCAGTGACGTGATGTCAAGTGAGGCCGTGGCCAACCAGCGTCGCCGGGGAATCAGTTGTCGACGCTGGTTGGTTGCGGCCTCACTTGGCTTCACGTCACTAGTGTTGATTGGTTGACGTCACATGCTTATCCCGCCACTGCTATAAATTGTGGTATGTATGTACCACGGCCGTCTCCAGTAACAGGCCGGAACATAGTGAACTTGGCAACGCTGTCATCAGACCTATTTGAATTTTTATGAAGTCTTTCACGCGTTTTGATCGGACCACGGCACGGCCGTCTCTGCTACTGGCCGGAACATAGTCATCCAACTGATGGTTGTTCGAAATGCGTATATGCTATATGTACTAGAGACGGCCATGGTGGTACTAATCGGTAATTACGTGTGAAGCACGCGGGTATATGTAATATTGATGAGATGTAAAAGAAAACACAAAGTAATAATGGAAATATTATTTATTTATGCACTAATTATGTTTGTATAAACGTATTTCTTTGTGTAGGATTTATAAAATATACATATTTTATATTACAATATATATACATAAAATATAAAACTTAATATTACATTTAAAGTATGATATAATGTACATGTAAACAAGAATATAGATATATACATATTTTTTCTTCTTTACAGAGGGGGGTAAATGCATTTACGCATACCCAGGCGGTGTTGCCTGGGTTAGGTTGGGGCTCTCCGCGGAATTGCGGAATACCCACTAAAAACCCCCCTCTCTCGTGGATAATGTTTTCTAATTATCGGTAATCTCATTATCAGTGTTATCAGTTTCATCCGGCTCCTCTGGATATAAAATTCCAGCGACCTCTTTTGGTGTTTCTTCTTTATCATACATTTTATCATTTGTTGTGCCCTGCGTGATGGCTCGCAAGGCTGGTACGGGATCTGGCGTAATCGTGAATTCGGGAGTGATTAAAGGATGAGAATCCTCCGGGTGAACTACACCATATGTGTTGAAACTCAAAGACTAAGTCTTTATTCAGCAACAACTAAAACTAGACTGAGGTGTACAAGTAGGTTTTTAGCCGTGTTGCCCGGTCGAGGGTCGGGTCTCGAGTCTCTTTTTTAGCGGAGTCGAATTGGTTTTATATCCCTCTTGGGCGTGGTAGGCGTTACCATGCCCGCTAAATGTGGAGCGTTCGCATTTTGCTGATTTTGTAGATTCGGTTGCTTAGCGGCTGTCTTAGCTTGGAAACGTCTCGAACGTTTCGTAACGAACGTAATATAATATGTATAATGTATGATACGCGTGCTTGGGCGTTGCCTGGGCACAACAATTAAATAAATTGGGCATCGTATCTGTAATTTTTTAAATCGAAACAGTTTGCCTTTTTATTATTTAAATCTAATTTTACCCTTGTTAATGCAGCTATCGTTTCTGTCTTATATCTATTTCGGTCATTACTTTTTATTCTTGTGACAAGGGAAAAATATCGTTCCACGTCAGCGTTTGAATGGGGCATCACTGGGGGCAGCGACAAGCACAACTGTGCTAGTTTTGATATGTTTCCGAATATATATTCCTCATCATCTGAAGTATCTTGAATGCTGCTAATGTGGTGCCAGAATTCAGGAACACTGAGTGCCATTAATTTTTTTTATCCTCGTCTGACGTACAGCATCCGTTAAAACTGCAACCTACGCGCGCGCGAACAGAAGAAAATGGCAACACCGTCTCACGGACACATTCCACTACAACCATTCACCGGCTCGGCGTTCGGAGGGTTGTCAGCGACCGCTGTACAGCGGTGATGCCCGAGCTTCGAAAATTTTAGGATGGTCTCTTTCAACTTAACGTCGCAAAGAGTTGTGCGGAATTTCCCGGCCCAGGTAAGCAAGCCACACGCTCCGCTTTTATGATCGGTTTACCACTCGCATCCCAGATTACTGTAATCTATGCAATCTATACGGTCGCTGGCAACCCTCCGAACGCCGGGCCGGTGAATGGTTGTAGTGGAATACGTCCCTGAGGCGGTGTTGCTATTTTCGTTTGTTCGCGCGCGCATAGGTTGCAGTTTTAACGGATGACCCTGTATAACATGCCATTGAATGCCACTCATTTACAACAGCCGCACGATCAAATTTAGATTTAAATTTATTTAAAATACAATCTAATTGGTTCTCTCGATGTCTATTAATGTGTAAAGCTACATCCGGGTTTAAAAAATCTAGCGAATGTAAAAATGTTTCATTTAACGGTATTGTTAGTAAAGTGTTTGGAAGCGGTGCAAGGAAGCGATTAATACTGAGTAAGCACTGAGAAGCTGCTAGACTTAGACGGAGCACAAGGATAGATATATTTTAGCCTCTGACGAACAACTGCAGTTACGATTTTGAATTTATGTACAACGGTCACAGAAATATATACAGTATTTACACTACAAAATGTTTAAATGAACAATGAACAATGAATCCCGAAGTTACCAAGCAGGTGGGTAACTTGGGTGAACGCACGTTACTCTGCAGGTGAGTAATTTCGAAGGCGAAGCGCGAGCAGAAGATGCGCGTAAGCGAATTCAAAGTGCGTGGTTTTCTTAGCTGTGTCACTTAGAGAGTGCCAGATCCAGGAAATCAGCGGAGATTTCCTGGAACGAGGATTCTCCCCCTTCCATCGACCGCAAGTCGATGGAAGGGATCGCGATAGCCGCTCCACATGAGTAAGCGCGCCACTACCCGCAATATCGATATTAGTAATCGTTAGGAGATGGCGTTAGGATGCTCCTTTCGCGTACAGTATTATTTTTATAATTTCTTTGAAGGCGGATTGATAAAAAAAATTTACATTTGTCTACAATTGTATAATTTTTTCATTATTAGCTTCACAGTTACTATTTTGAATTTCATTTATTGTGCCTTTGCATTTCACTCCTACATAAATTGTTTCCAGTTGCATCAAATTCTCTTCATTGTCCACATTTGTTTCATGTGCATCGTTGCGCCCAACATATTCTGCCATAAGGAGGTTCGATACCGGAGAAAAAATAATGAGAAATCTTTGAAAAGTGTTTTAATCTAATGTTCAAAGTGTAGTCGACATTGTGTCAAAATTTCAGGTCGATTGACGGCACGGTTTTTGAAAAAATTGAAATCAAAGTTACGCTCTTATACACAGGCTGTTATGGGAGAAGAGATAAAATTTCTATAAAATGTTACACAGAGTCCTTAAAAATAGTGAGAAAGTCCTAAAAAATGTTGCAATGAAAAGCTTAAGTATTCCTATGAAATTCTAAAAAAGAAAATCGGACATGAATCGTACGGTTTATTAGATAATTGAATAAATAGACAGCAATGTGCTCGTATTTTTGGAACTGCCTGAAGGAACTGTTTGAAACGTGGCAACGCTGTACACCGGGTAGTCATCTATACAATGTATACTTGTACAAAGCATACAGTAAAAATTGGTAAAAACACTACCAAGCTGTAAACATGTATTTGGTAATTTGTTGCGAACCGGTACGAACGCGCAAAAGGACACCACAAGTGTGAGATGGAAAGAGAAAAAAAGATGGACGCAAAGCGATGTTGCCGCATTTCACTCACATATTTTACGCTACTTTTAATGAAAATATTGTGTTTCTAGCTGCATTAAACATACTTTTTGTTTAATTGAATTCCAAAACAAACTGTGTAGTAATAATTTTATTAGGAATAGACATGTAAATAACATTTTTGTCTACATAATTTTTTTTGTCTAAGATTGGTATCATGGCAGAGCTCCCATGTATAAAGCATAGGCTTACCTCTCTCGCCGCCTGCCCCGCAAGTGAGGTATCGAACCTCCTTAATAAAATTACCTGCCAATGTTCTGAGCAGGCGGAAACATGCAGAGACCAGATAATGAACCATAACTTTCGAGCTCTGAAATAGTTTGTTCAACTTAATAATGATATCTAATGCATAATCTAAAGAGTGCAACTACGCCTTGGTAAAAGGGCAATTCATAGAAATAAATATCTGTTTTGTGGTCTCGTTTTCTATTACTGCCAGCGCAAAGACAGTATATAAGGGTTGGCATTGGTTTAATATTCTTTTTAGGCATTGTGATACTGCTAGCTATCTGGTTCCTGATGCATGTAGAACTTTTTATTGTTGAAGGCCCATCAACAGTTGCGTATCTTGTAACTCAATCAGTCGTTTCGGAGTTCGCGAGAAATATGAGTAAATTAAATGTAACAATTCCTCTACGAACGAGGGCAAACATTTGCACGCATGGGATGCCACCAAATGCATCGAGTGGCAGATGCATGGGAACACACACATCTCTGGATTGGCTGCTAACAAACGGGAAGTCAATCAGTTGTTTGCTCCCACCATGACGTTGGCGTTGTCAACGCATACCCCAACCGCGTTGGTTAGAGACAAATTGTATTTCTTTAAAGAATGTAGAAAACACGTGTATAAGTTTTCTGCTTCAGCATCCAACAGCTGAACTAGATCTAATAAATATGTATATATCTGATCTTTTTGCACATAACGAATTAAAAAACATAAAATTTTCGTATTGGATATGTCCGTGGTTTCGTCAATCAAAACAGAAAAGAATTTGCCCTGTAATCTTTATGTACTTTCTATAATAATGTACTTATTTATCACATTTTTCATAATAGCTGTTATTTTAGTCCGTTCTAGAAACATATGTGGGAGTACATTTGGGTTTGGCAGTGCTTTCTGTAGCAGTTTAATCAAATGGCAATATGATTGAAACGATTTATCCTGCTCTATTGTATCCATGCATATTGTTATTTCTGCTTCTGTGACGCCGTCCGACACTCAATCGCCACCCAGCAATCCGATGCTTCATATCCGATCGAACTCCAGACATAGCCATAAGCATCGCCCCTCCACTCTGTAAATTCCGATAGTAATAATCGATTCCCTTGCCAAGGAAGAATAAATGAATGTCAATCGTTCCAAGCCTATTGTCGTGTGACGTTCATTCTGCCCGACTCTAAGTCTAATTAATACATGTTGCAATATATGCTTAAGTGCGTTTGGATTTGCGTGCTCTTTTCCTTTATAAAGATTGATTGCAGAGTCACCAATTAACGGCGCGAGCGACCCGCGTCACTCACGCCTTTGTTTCCGGCCTTTTTTTTTGCACCAGCTTCTATTCTGTTCCGAGCGTGCGCTCCTCGTGCAAGCAACCGTTTTTACCAAAGACAGTATTTTTATATTCTGTTCTGTTAGCTGCGTTAAGTTATTCAACACACATTCCTATGTTCTCGCGTATGTGCGTGGATATTATAATAAATAACTTTTTACTACTGATCTGCCTTTACTGTGCCATCGAACGGCATCCACACTTTCCTCAACAATCCATAAGCGTACTGCATGAGCCGAAATTATTATGAGACCGAGCTACCTCTAAGGAGCTGTCGCGTTACGAGTCTTATTTAGAAATAAAATATTGTTTTATTTCACGTCCACTGGTTTCACGCGCTATTTCGAGCCGCCCAGCAGGACACGTGCAAACCTATATACTGTGTCACCAATTTTGCGGATTTCCCCGTGACACAACGTTTATCAATTAGAAAGCAAATGTAAATATAGTAATAGAATAACTGTCAAATAGATCAGATCTGTTATGATTAGAAGTCAATATTACTTATAAAGAACGCGCTACACAAAGGAAATAACTAGCGGCACCTGGTGGCGACTTAAAAGGTACAGAAAAGTTCCTAGTTGATCCAGCCGATAGTAGTTGTCAGGGCGTAAAAAGCGAGAGGCGAATAAGAAAATAAAACGTGCACGTTGAAGTACAAAAAAAGGTATCAATTTATAGTACATACGTCTATACCATGCATTAATAAAATACATACTTCCTCATGTGTTCCAACGTGTGTAGGGAATAGTGGTATAAGGAAATCCTACAGGTGTATTTATGTCTAGAAGAAGAAGAATTGCTGTCGGCCCTGGATAGCTTAATGCAGGCCTGTTTAGTTGGTCTGTGGCGGGCAAGAGCGCCCTCTGTTCCCTACGAGCTGAGCCAAGAGTAATACCAAGAACAGTTCTCCGACCCTGTTTAATAGGTGCCGTAGTGTGACTGTTGCCTTGGTGCGGGATTGATGATGACTAAGGTCTAGCTCGCTGCTAGCTTTACGGAACCTGAGGCTCTTCACTCACGAACACTCACCACCACGGTACTGTTGCTCGTGAAGGCATGGCTTAGCGCCCGTAGACGCTCTCTGCTTTTGCTTTCGGAAAAACGGCCCGGTGGGCAACGAGTTGAACACGTTTTGCTTAACGGTTAGAACAGTCGCCCGGTAAGTGGAAGATCCGGATTCGATACCCGGTACAAGCAATCCGATCGGCCGACTCTTTTTCTCGTACACTATTTACCTCTACAATAAAAATAGTAACTCTGTTTGTTATTACATTTGTTTGTAATTAATCTTTACATGTACTAACATATACACAATTCTAAACGTTAGATTGTATAAGGTGTTTAGAAAGGAAACTGGGGATGCTGTCGAATCCCTTTGAAGAAACTAAAATCACAAATTCTAGCCGATTCTCCAAGATTGAAACTATTCAGTTTTTTTACATCCTCTGGTTTGAGTTGCCAATCGAACAGTTGCAAATTTTCTTTAATCCTCTGGGGATTTGTACTTTTTGGAATAGCTGCAATTCCATTTTGTACAATATATCGTAATAAAATTTGTGCAGCTGATTTTTTATAATTCCTTGCTATTTCTAATACTACATGATTCTGTAGCATATCTGGAATCTCTTCTGTTTTATTTATCAGTTTTACAAGTTCTCGTGACCCAAGGGGCGAATAGGCTGTTATAACAATTCCATGTTCTTTACAGTATTTCACCTGGAAAATAATTTTAATTTGAGACAAATGCTTTAAAACTGAATAAATAAGAATTAAGTTTAAATACATGCATTAAAATATGTCATTAAAAATACATATACAATAATCTGCAGCTACAATAATTCATGATATCAATTAGGCAAAAGTCGATACAAGAATTGATAGTAGAACCGTTTCGGAACCGATATAGAACCGACAAAATAACAGTTATGGACCGATATGAGGATGGAAATAGGAACCCTAACCAAAACTGATAATAGATGGAATTTTCGGTTCTTCATAATAGTTATTCAGAATAAAGGTTCTTTATAACTGTTTGGAGAACCGAAATCGATATTATAACAATTTTCAAGCCCTGCCCGCAGAGATGTATAAAAAATTATTTGAAATAAAAAATTGAGTTCCACTAAAAGACGAAAATTTTATTGGAGACTCATGAATAAGACTAACCCGATTCACTTTTTAATCGAAACGCTCATGATTGAAATCATGGGAATTCAATTGTCGACCATGATTGAACTACTTCATCATGGGGATTCAATCGTCGGCCATGATTGAACTACTTCAATCATGGGGATTCAATCGTCGGCCATGATTGAACTACCTTCAATCATGGGGATTCAATCACATTTAGTCGATTGAAGCTCGACTAACCTTGGCAAGCCTCGAGACTCACCAGAACCTTTGATCGATGCCGCCTGAGGCCCGAGCCGAGCGACATTGTATCGTTCACCCGTCTAAACTGGCGCCTGGAGTTGCTCGGCGATGTGTCATCGATTATACGGAAAGTGAATTTCTTTATTTATTGGTGAATTTCATCAATGGATTCCTTGCATTCTCGCGATCAGTTGGACAGAAAATAATTGAAATCGGACTATTTTTAACGAAAAGGGCTTTCAATTCTGCAAATAAATTTCTCACGTAATATCCTTAATTATGGTCCGAATTATATCATTTTTGGGGCCATTTTCATTGGGAACACATGAGGAATCGATTGGTAATACTTTCATCAACACTTATCAAAAACATGAACATTTTATGTGGCCCGTCGGTTTTATTGCTCTCGGCTGTCAGCGGGCGGTCTACTGGCGCCTGAAGGTCCTCGCTCGCAGCGAGAAAGCAAAACAGTGGGGTGGGTAGGTCTTTCCTGATAATCCGAGTCCAAAGGCTTTTCAACAATCGGAAGACTGTATTCTTTTCGCTGATTTCGACGATGCGCGCAACCAGTCCCTCGTTGCGCGTCCACAGTCTACACATTAAAATCGACCCTTTCAAGGGTGTTCTGTAACGCACATTACACACACATAAACATTTATAACCGTGCCTTAGTAGTGGAGCGCGCGGCTCGCTCACCTGCAACGGGGCGAACCGCTATTTTTAACGTTCAATATACAAATTACCAACAATAGATAGACTTATTTTATAGAAAACACTTCTGCGAATATGGTAGTATTTTTTCGGATGTTTAAAGTCGGGACTTTGAATCGGATTGAAAGCCCCGTTTCGTTAAAAGTAGTCCAATTTAAATTATTTTCTGTCCGTTTAAACGGGAGAATGCAAGAAATCCAATGGTATCACTTTCATATTGATACGATGAAAAATAAAGAAATTCACTTTCCGTATAATCGATGACACTTCGCCGAGCAACTCCAGGCGCCAGTTTAGACGGGTGAACGATACAATATCTCCCGGCTCGGGCCTCGCGCGGCATCGATCAAAGGCACTCGCGAGTCTCGAGGCTCGCCAAGGTTAGTCGAGCTTCAATCGACTAAATTACGATTGAATACGAGAACACTATTCATTCAATCATGATTGAATCCCCATGATTGAAGGTAGTTCAATCCTGGTTCGCGATTGAATCCCCATGATTAAGTAGTTCAATCATGGTCGACGATTGAATCGTCGGCAGGGGCGCTTCGATTAAAAATTGAATCGGGTTAGTCTTATTCATGACGAATAAGACTAAAGTCTCTTTTATTTGAGACGTCATTTAAATAATTTATTATTTAATTAATGCCAATCTCTGCCTGCCCGTATATAATAATGTAATAATAATGTAATATGTTTGCGTCACCTGTGACGTGTTTTTTTTCGGAAACTAAGCAGAGGATCCATTTCAAATGTTGAGGGTATTTTCTTACACTTATGAACAAATGAAGAAACAATTAGTGAGCAAAAAATATTAATTCAAATAAATGTTTATACAATTGTTAGGCGCTCCGTATCAAAAATTGCTGTGCAGCATGCAACATAGTATCTGTTCTATTTATCTGAAACAAAAAACGAAAAATATTTCGTTTTTAAACCTTGCAAAATTCACAAAGTGGCGGCAGTTTGAAGACGAGTATCGATTTGGACGAAACGGTACTTTTACGACATTATAAATGGATCCTCTGCTTAGTTTCCGAAAAAATCACTCACAAATTTTCATATGAATTTGCGCTCGTCGATTGGGGTTCCCCCCTTCTACAGCAAGAGCATGGGCAAGATAAGTAAAAATTGTATAATTGGAGCAATAAACCCTCATATTATGTCCCAAATGTAATCTATTGCTCTTAAACACATGCTGATTGTAAACATTCTATTAACTCCAAAATAACAAATGTTCCCTAACCGTGTTGCATATCCTAGCGACAAGTACTTATTAACATCCATTTTACATCATAAAAGAGTGAACAAATAAAAATTTCTATTGAAACTAATATTTTCATTAATATTTTACCCTGTATAATTATTACCGTAAACTGGAGGAACATTGGCAGCACGGAGTAACATTGGCATACGCCGGGGTTACATTGGCAGCTACACGCATGAACATATAAATTCGTATTCGAGAACGAGATTTTATTATAGGTAACTTTGTTACGTTACATATTGTATTATTAATAACTTATCTTACTGACTTCAGATTAGTAAAACTTCACCTGTTAATGTTATTTATATGATGTGCCGGAGTAACATTGGTAGGTTTTTAACATGTATTAAAGAAGGAAAAGGACAAAAACTTTATGCATTTTGACACTTGTAGTACAATCACAAAAGATGCAATGTTATGATAGGATACTTAAAGAAAATGTAAACATGTTAATTTTTACATTATATAACAAAATGTTTCAAAAACCTGCCAATGTTCCCCCAGTTTACGGTATCCATTGAAAAGGAAAATGCCTTACTAATTCATTTTGTTGGAAGTAAACATGCAACTCAATTTGCAATACTGAAATCTTCATCGTTGCATATTTCAAAACTTCCGCCATTTGATGGATATTAAAATTTGATAAACCAATCATTCTTGTTCGACCCAACTCCACTTGTTTTTCCATTGCAGCCCACACTTCTCTATGATTGGTACTTGGATCAATGATAATTTCTCCATGCTCATCAGTCGGGTGTAAATCTTTTCCAACTTCTTTGAAACCGAATGGAGTGTGAATTAAATAGAGATCTAAATACTCTAACTGAAGATCCTCTAAAGACTTGTTAATCCATTTTTTGACACCTTCTGGCCTATTTCCCACTGCAGGAAGCTATAAACATTGTTTTTAAAAATGACACGGCTTTCAAATGTTAACATGGTTTTACAATCTACAGACGTGTCGCGAAATAAGGATAGAGTTTTTGTCTCGAAGTATAGTGATCGCTATCCTCTCCACTTCTTTTGATGTTGCCACAGCAAATGAGACAGACTGCGAATGAGCGAGAAAGACTGAGAAGGGGAGTCTCAGATGTGGTCCTCGCCGATTTCAATGCGTGGGGTCATAGGTCTATATCTACAATAGCCGTAAATGTAGCTGCAGATATTCAGCCAGTTATGAAAGATGTACGTGTAATATTTGGAAAAACCGCATATAGTCAGGTATGTTTGGGTAGTGGAACGTTTGATTCAACGGCGGCGGTGGAGTAGCGGCAAGTGTAGGAGCCTTTAAAGTTTGTTCCGGATTTTTAACCCGTCGCGGGAAATGTTTTTTTTTTAGAAAAACAATTATGAAAATATGGATTATTTTATGCAATTTTTCTTGAACTATTTATTTACTTATTATTAATAAAACAGTTTCATGGTGAGCGTACCTAACACCTCCAAACCATAAACAACTTCAGGTAGAAAAATAAGGTACTGACTATAATTGTCTTTTAAAAAGGAAACGTGTAACGGTGCAAAAAAAATCGTACAGATCGTTGTGATATAAATTTTAAGACTGAAAATATATTTATTTGCGAAACACGTTTATTAACAATTTTTAGTAGAGAATATTTCATTCACTACATTGCCTGAAGATAAAAGTATAGATAATGTTCAGAAGTTTTTCGTAATTTGATACCTACTGTTCACGCAAGCAGCCTTCTTTTGCGAGGTGTTCGTGGTGTAGTATACATTTATGTTTCAATTAATTATTTGTATAATAAGTTTCATCCAATTGTATGTACAGGTATAGAATAAAACTGTATTGCTTACACATATACTTCAAATTATATGTATATGTATATTTTTACGTTCACCATGAAACTGTTTTATTAACAATAAGTACATAAATATAATTCAAGAAACATTGCACAAAATAATCCATATTTCCATAATTACAGCACTGGACGCAATTGTTCTTCAGAAAAAAAGTTCCCGCGACAGGATATGAAACAAGGACCAAAATATTTAGGTCTTCTATACGTGCCGCTACGCCACAGCCAATGTTAAATGAAGCATTCCACTATCCAAATGTACCAAACTACAGTTTGGCCCGACTAAAGTCATGTTCAGATTAGTGCTAGGACTATTCGAATAATTTAATATTCAAATATTTTACTAATATTCGAATGCTACGAATAAACTTCGAATGTTTGAGTATTCGAATGCTGTTATTCGAATACTATTCGAATACCGATGTATTCGAATACTATTCGAATACTGATATATTCGAATACTGATGTATTCGTGTACTATTCGAATACATCAGTGTGAATTATAAATCAAGTTCTTTAGGTTCATTTTTTTACAAGCTTTTATTTAGTTTCAGTTGTGAGTTCGTTAGTTTGTCAGGGTGAAATCTTGTAAGCTAATTTTGACCCACTTCAACATATCCGATCGACTTGAAACTTTGCACACATACATAGTTCTGATGACAATATATTCACTAAAAAGTATGAAATACTTTATAGTGAATTTTTTTTTAAAACAAGCTTTTATTAAAATATACTTAAAAAGGAACCAATAATTTTAATACCGGCCCAAATGACTGTCTGAGAAGAATTCCCTCATATGACTAAAAATAAACGCGTGGGGCGTAAATATTGAAATGTCCTATTTATATAAATATACAAAACTAGCTGACCCGTAACCCGGTTTCACCCGGGAATTTTTTATGATGTTTGAAAAATAAAAAAGCTTAAACAAAAAAAAAATAGCCAATAATGTAATCTAGGGCGTATGTAATGTATATTCAAAATTTCATTGAAATCCGTTCAGCCGTTTAGGCGTGAAAGAAGGACAAACAAACAGACAACGTTTCACATTTATATATTAGTAAGGATGTACGTATTTTGATACATTAGTTTTCGCATTCTGCTAGAGCGTCCTTGTTGCACGAGTTTTTTTCACTTGATTGTGAGCAGTGTAATTCCGCAATTCTAAGTCTGTCCTGAGATCTAACCGGATTAAAAATCAAGAGAAAATCATGCCGTTCAGGAATTAGCTTCACTCCGCAACACATTCCTGACTCGGACGCACTAGTACGCACTCACTCATACTCCAATATTAAGGTAGAACCAGACGGCACGTAAATTGTCGAACCCACGTGTCGTCTGATCGATCATGGATCGCCGAGTCGTGCTCGCCAAGCCAACTTACCGAGCCTGGACGAGCCGAGCAAGCTACGACGGAATATTTAAATTGCACTTGGCTAATTTTCCCACGGAAGGAAATTTATTTTCGTTTAATTTCCACCATTTCAAGGTATCTGCATTGTGCTCTATTTCCAGCTCTTTTCGAAAATTAGCAGACTGTTGTTGAGTACTTGTTTTACCTAAAGATTTTTTTTAAATAAAAAATCGAGGGGATGGATTTTCGTATTCTTGTGTGACGTCCCACTATTTTTCGCGCGGTATTAATTCAAGTCTCCCCCATAATTCACTCCACAACTCCGACAAAATCCCTGAAACTCACCTCTACCCATTTTCCCCAATCGCTGATCACCTTGACGATGTACCTTAGCGGTCCCAATCTCAAGATGGTCAGTACGAAACCTCCTTCGCCTATTCGCCCTACAAGGCACAAATTCCCCCCTCGTACTAAATCCAAACAAGTCCCTCGCCCAAAAAAACCCTTAAATCGAGACCACGTCTCACCCCTCCTCTAAGACCCTCCAAGTCAGGACCACAAGTACCCCTTTCCTATCAAGCCACCCAAAATCCATTCGATGGATTGAGTATCTCCTCTTCACAAGCATAAAAACCCCGGAAGTCTAATTGCGACGAATATTTGGTGTACGTGACATAAATACGTCTAATAATAGACGCACCCGTTGTAAAAACCCCGGAAGTCCTACTGCGACTTATTTCCTAAATGTGTCAAGGTCCATACCGCGCGTACCCCCGCAACATCCCGGCGAATCACATAAATACAAGGACCCCAGAGGCCGGAACACTCTTCTACGCAAAGTCTTCTACGCGAACTCCTAAGAAAAAGCAATTCTAAAAACGATCAGTGTTAATTTCAATATTCAAAAAGTGTTCCACGGACGATTCATCTACGGCACCTACTGTAAGCGATTACTATTAACTATCGTACCAGTGCATATCATCCTCATTTATATTATTTCTTATTGTTTACGGTTTTCATATTTCGCATTATTGACTCACATTATTATTATTGCTAATGCTTATCGCATTTTATATTATTGTCTATTACTAATGCTTATTGCATCATATTATTATCATTGCTAATGCTTATCGCACTTTATATTAGTGTCTATTACTAATGCTTATTGCATCATATTATTATTATTGCTAATGCTTATCGCACTTTATATTATTGTCTATTACTAATACTCATGTATCTCATGTTCATACATATATATATATATATACATACATATATATATATATATATATATATATATATACATCTTACTACTGATTACCATTTATATAAATGTTTACGTGCTAATGCTTAACGTCCAACGCATTATTATATTAACCAACCAGTGCTTTAAAATAAATAACGCTCTTATCTCTAAATAACGTTTCGAGTTATTGTAACGATCCTCCGGCTGCGAAACCTCAGAAACATAACAAACAACTGCAACAGCTGATTTCGGTTCGCGAGCGCCGGGATTTCTTATACAGGATGATTGGCTAGAAACGCCTGATCCGCCTCGCAACCGTGACGAGGTCAACCCCCCGTGGTGTCTCTCCGAAATTATGGCTTTCGACCCTCGAAGGGGTTGGAGTACCTATTAAGAAGTGAGAAATCTTCGAATTCCTCATTTCTCATCAGATCTGTGCGAAAGCGACAGAAATGGATTCCTGGCGTTCCATCGATTAAAATCATACCAAACATCATGCAAATCGGACTACTTTGACACAAGCTATTTGTATTCCTTATGTAAAAGTAGTCCGATTTACACGTCATTTGGCATGATTTTCATCGGAAAACCACAAGGAATCTACCGGCGACACTTCCATGTACATACGATAAAGACTAAAGAATTATTTTATGTCTGAAAAAAAAACAGGGTAATTCTGGAGGTAGGTACGCCCGTCACCCAGTGGCAGGGACAACACCCCGCAGTGCCCATCGAATTTTATGGCTTTTTTTGGAAAAAGGTATGAATCCTGGGTCCAACGTAGCGAATTGAGGTCGGCGCCCCGGGGTGACGGGCGTAAATGCAGAATTACCCTGTATCTGTTTCAGAAATAAAATAATTCTTTATTCTTTATCGTATGGACATGGAAGTGTCGCCGATGGATTCCTTGTGGTTTTCCGATGAAAATCATGCCAAATGTCGTGTAAATCGGACTACTTTTACATAAGGAATACAAATAGCTTGTGTCAAAGTAGTCCGATTTGCATGATGTTTGGTATGATTTTAATCGACGGAACCCCCGGAATCCATTGGCGTCACTTCCCCTTCGATACGACGAAGAAAATAATTTCTTAATACGCTGTAATGGATATGTCACCCCTTGACTGCGAGGCATCGACCTCAATTCGCTACGTTGGACCCAGGATTCATACCTTTTTCCGAAAAAAGCCATAAAATTCGATGGACACTGCGGGGTGTTGTCCCTGCCACTGGGTGACGGGCGTACCTACCTCCAGAATTACCCTGTTTTTGTTTCAGAAATAAAATAATTCTTTATTCTTTATCGTATGGACATGGAAGTGTCGCCGATGGATTCGTTGTGGTTTTCCGATGAAAATCATGCCAAGTGACGTGTAAATCGGACTACTTTTACATAAGTAATACAAATAGCTTGTGTCAAAGTAGTCCGATTTGCATGATGTTTGGTATGATTTTAATCGATGGAACGCCAGGAATCCATTTCTGTCGCTTTCGCACAGATCTGATGAGAAATGAGGAATTCGAAGATTTCTCACTTCGTAATAGGTACTCCAACCCCTTCGAGGGTCGAAAGCCATAACTTCGGAGAGACACCACGGGGGGTTAACCTCGTCACGGTTGCGAGGCGGATCAGGCGTTTCTAGCCAATCACCCTGTAGTGTTTACAAGGCTTACTTTCGCATAGGTCTTGTATGACCATATGGCTAGACATATTTCGCGGAAATATTGCGGGCGGCTTCTTATCATAATGCAGCGGTAAATCCCATTATCAAGCCGTAAATACAAACCGCAAGTGCTCTAACGGGTGTCACCCAAGTGCGCGATTACCTTTTAAACCTTCCCTGGTCGATTAGAGTGTTGGATTTAAGATTCTCGCCTGACTTCCATCAATCCTCAGTGTGCGGAATTTCGCATTCTCGCCTGACTCCCATCAACCCTCAGAGTGCTGGATTTAAGATTCGCGCCTGACTCCCATCTACCCTCAGTGTGCTGGATTTAAGATTTGCGCCTGACTCCCATCAACCCTCAGAGTGCTGGATTTAAGATTCGCGCCTGACTCCCATCTACCCTCAGTGTGCTGGATTTAAGATTCGCGCCTGGCTTTTACCCCACATAGTCATCGTCCTCAACCTCTCCTCCCGGGACGTGACACTTTTTCATTAGAATTCGGATTCTTGTTCATATTCTCGTTGTCCTCGTCAGGGTCATTAATTTGCTTTTGAGAGTAGCCCAAATTTGTTTTCGTGCCTCGTTTTCTTCATGTTTGTGGTCCTTGTATTGAGGATCTAATGCGCTAGCGATGTGCTCATGTTTGACGATACTTTGGCCTTGCTTCCATTCCATTTCAAAGCGTCACGTAACATCTGTTGCCACTAATAATTTTAAAGATAATATAATTGGATCATTCTCGTCCTGCGGTACAAGATGGGCATCAAGTAAACTCCTGACAAGAGGACGTGTCATGGATAGTGTACAACTTTTATCTGAACACATTAACTGAAAAATTATTAATCCTTCAAGTATTTTCCATTCCATATCCGATAGGTGAAGTCGGTCATTTACAGATTGTTTTGTAATTGACTGGTACAGTATTTATGGCAGGTTTATTTTTTACGATGGTCATGGCCATGTAATAGTCCGAGTTCCATCTGGCTGCGCATCTCTACATTAATTTTTGTTCTGGAAGATTCAATTGCCGCTGCCGTACACAAAGTGCATCAGTTGCTATAGCAGAATGGCGAAAGTGTAAAACGGCAGAAGAAGCTTTATCTAATACTTCTTTAACGTCGCTTAGTTTTAGTCCCTTTTGCACACTAATCTGGAGCATATGTGCAAAACAACGCACGCCGCCATCACAAGCTAATGCATCAATTGCACCAGGTATATTACTCGCATTATCTGTAACAATTCCTAAAACTTTTTCCGTTATTTTCCACTTATCCGTAACATTTTTAATTTAGTAATAAGATTTGCGATGGTATGCCGTTCGTTCATTTCCTCCGTGATTAAATTGCATGACTGTTTCTGCCAATCTGAATTTAAGTAGTGGGCATTCACTGTTATGTATGAAGTCATACTTAACGAAGTCCAAGAATCTGTATCTATGGCAATTGATTCAGCTGTGGCGAGCTTCTGTTCAATAAAATTTCTTTTTTCATTATACGACAGATTTATTCGATTTAGAACCGTTCTACATAGAGCGCGGAATTTTGTAGTTTCGTTCCACAACTTTCATGAACAACTCAAAACCTTTCGAGTCTATAAATGATATAGGTAGCTGATTAATTATGATCATTTGTGCTGCAGCTTGTGTGATGAGTTCTATACGTTCTAAACTGACTGGCCTATCTTCAAATGCATTCGAAACCCTCAAACGACGTGCCGATATTCTAGGAAGTGTACTACTACATTGCGTAGAACGAGTTTCTGACATATCTATTTCCATATGTGTGTCTTTATCAGAATCAGAACGGCTAGAAGAAAATAATGAAATTATGTTAATGCAAAATTCATGAAGTACAATATTTTTTTACCGAAAACTGATAGGTGCCCCAGGATTTTATTTAGAAAAAAATATATAAAAAACTTTTTATGTTAAACGATTTTATTAAAAATGCACTAAAAACTAAAAAATAATTCTTTTCTTTTACTACAATTTCGATGGTGATATACCACGAACGCCTGCAAAGTTATAGTTTTACTATTCGTACATACGTGACAGATTATTTCTCGATAAATTGTGTGTTTTCGGTAATAGCAATGCGACTAGCGTCCTGAACGCAGCGGTTTTTTGTCGTTTTCGTAAAGAACGCGAGTGGCTGATTTCAAGTCGTTTGGATTTGTGGTTATGGGTTACATTTATTGATGACTGGCAGACACTGAAAATTATGTACGATTGTACGTAATTACTCACTTCCTCTTACTTCCTCGTTGCATATTTTTTAGTGTTGCTTTTACACCTGCTTCTGCACCATACACGAATCGTAAATGGTTCCATAACGATGTTGTTGTCCCTTTGGATTTGAAAATTACATCACAAATTATGCATTTGCTTTGTAGTCCATCAGAGGACCGTTCAAAATGGTCCGAAATATTGCTTCGCAACTTATTCATTGATATTTACAATATTGCAATTCGAAAGCTTTTCTTAAATCTCACGCTACAGCTGAGCTTGATTGTGTTTCGCCGTAGCTTGAATCACGAAAGTACTATGAAATATGACTTATGAAATATGGGGACTAGCCACGATTTTCCATTATTTCTTTAGAGCCAATCGGCGAGCTTGCTCGGCTCGTCCAGGCTCGGCAAGTTGGCTTGGCGAGCACGACTCGGCGATCCATGACCGATCAAACGGCACGTGGGTTCGGCGACTCACGTGCTGTCTGATTCCACCTTAAGATTGGAGTATGAGTGAGTGCGTACTAGTGCGTCCGAGTCAGGAATGTGTTGCGGAGTGAATGCTAATTCCTGAACGGCATGATTTTCTCTTGATTTTTAATCCGGTTAGATCTCAGGACAGACTTAGAATTGCGGAATTACATTGCTCACAATCAAGTGAAAAAAAACTCGTGCAACAAGGATGCTCTAGCAGAATGCGAAAACAAATGTATCAAAATACGTACATTTTGTATATTTATATAAATAGGACATTTCAATATTTACGCCCCACGCATTTATTTTTAGTCATATGAGGGAATTCTTCTCAGATAGTCATTTGGGCCGGTATCAAAATTATTGGTTCCTTTTTAAGTACATTTTAATAAAAGCTTGTTTTAAAAAAAATTCACTATAAAGTATTTTATGCTTTTTAGTGAAAATATTGTATTGTCATCGGAACTACGTATGTGTGCAAAGTTTCAAGTCGATCGGATATGTTGAAGTGGGTCAAAATTAGCTTACAAGATTTCACCCTGATAAACTAACGAACTCACAACTGAAACTAAATAAAAGCTTGTAAAAAAATGAACCTAAAGAATTTGATTTATAATTCACACCATACTATTCGAATACTTAAATATTCGAATGGTTTTCGAATACTTGGATATTCGAATTATATTTGCCAAATAATTGAGCAACTGAAGTATTCTAATATTCGAATACCGAAAAATTCGACAAATAGTCCCAGCCCTAGTTCAGATACACTCCGCGTCAAAATTAAAGGAACACTATAATTTCCCGAAAATTTTGGTCATTTTCAAGTGGCGGTATCTCTGCGAAAAATGGTCGGAAAAAATATTTAAAATACGCATACTCAAAATTGTTTTTCGTCCATTATGATATTGTTTATCAATATGAAGCGCAGGAAACGATGTATCAGAATTTTTTGCCTAGTGTGAACGTATGCACGGGCCAAAAAATTTTTTTTCCAGTAAATCCAATGAAAAGCTCTTATAGAGCAAACATTTCTCTTTAATTTGGTTTTTTCTTGGTTTTGTTGTATGATTTTTATTGACCGAGTTATTCGCGATCAAAACAAAAAAGGTACTTTTCACTTTGAACATCTATAACTTGCGAACTCATGATCGTAGACAAATTTTCATGATTGTTTTGGAAAGCTACGAAAGCTTCCTTTCAGATCCTTTAGTCGCCAATTTAATGAGATTTTTTTTAATCGTATTAAATCCATTTTAAAATGACCCCAAAATTTGCATATTTACCATTTTTTTTAGAAAACATGATGCCATTTCGGGGAAAATCTTGGAATCATTCAAGTATCCACGTTTCTTGTGAGTTAAAACTACCCTTAAACACTGTGCAAAAGGGCGGACCGATCACATTTTTTCCCGTATGTCCTCGATGGTCAAACATGCGATATCGCCTGTAAAATGGAACAATCATCTGTTTTACGTTATGTTTCTCTTCAAAACCCTTTTTTTGTTGTCGCGGCTTTCGGACGATTGTTGCACGTTTTTCTTGTTAGCTCAATGTCATTTTAGTAAAAAGAAATGATTTAAAAAAATTAAGAAAAACATTCATCCAAACTCTTCACAATGACAAAAACTGTACTTCAGTTACTGCCACCAGCATCACCCAAATGCGCCAACTCGAGTTTTACGAGTCTTTCAACTAAAATGACATTGAACTAACAAAAAAAACGTGCAACAATCGTCCAAAAGCCGCGAAAACAAAAAAAGGGTTTTGAAGAGAAACATAACGTAAAACAGATGATTGTTCCATTTTTGAGGCGATATCGCATGTTTGACCATCGAGGACATATGGAAAAAAAATCTGATCGGTCTGCCCTTTTGCACAGTGTTTAAGGGTAGTTTTAACTCGCAAAAAACGTGGACACTTGAATGATTCCATGATTTTCCTTGAAGTGGCATCATGTTTTCTAAAAAAAGATTTTTTCTAAAAAGATTTATTACGATTAAAAAAATCTCATTAAATTGGCGACTAAAGGATCTGAAAAGAAACTTTCGTAGCTTTCCAAAACAATCATGAAAATGTGTCTATGATCATGAGTTCGCAAGTTATAGATGTTCAAAGTGAAAAGTACCTTTTTTGATTTGATCGCGAATAACTCGGTCAATAAAAATCATACAACCAAACAAAAAAGAAACGAAATTAAAGAGAAATGTTTGCTCTATAAGAGCTTTTCATTGGATTTACTGGAAAAAAAAATTTTTGGCCCGTGCATACGTTCAAACTAGGCAAAAATTCTGGTACTTCGTTTCCTGCGCTTCATATTGATAAACAATATCATAATGGACGAAAAACAATTTTGAGTGCTTGATTCAAAAACTAGAAACATCAAGCGTTAAAATGCGTATTTTAAATATTTTTTTTTTACCATTTTTCGCAGTGATACAGCCATTTGAAAATGACCAAAATTTTCGAAAAATTATAGTGTTCCTTTAATTTTGACGCGGAGTGTATATTGGCCGGTGGATTCGTTTTCGCGAGCAGCGCTCGAGGAGAAATCAGCCACTACCACCTGACGATCGTGGATTGGCAGTTGGAGTTGCAGGGCCCCACAGGTGGGGTAACGGGAACGCTGCCTGGCTCCGCCTGAACGTAGTCGTGTGGATGTTGTTTATTCTAAGCCACCGCGCGACAACCAAGCGTAGCCCGAGAGAGAGAGAGAGTGAGAACGTAGAGAAAAGGAGCACCAAGGCAGGCAAGCGGTGTGGTGGGAGAATACCCCTCACGAAACTCACCGGCCAATATATCTGAACACGAATTTAACTTGATAAATTTACCGCGGTCAGGTTAATACAAAATCATACCCACTACGTTTACGTGAGAACCTACTCATTCGAGCACCGAGCTCTCGAGAATAGAGGCCCGGGAATACAATTTTGCACTAGGCATTAAGAAATGAAAAATCTTCATGAAAGTGATACCAATCGATTCTTTGTGTTTTCCCAATAAAAAAAAGCAGAACAAGAAATAATTCGGGATATAATTAACGAAATTACATAAAAAAGTTCATTTGCAGAATTTAAAACCAACTTCGTTAAGAATAATTCAATTTACATGGTATTTGGCATCTTTTAATCGGGAGAATGCCAAGCATCCATTGATGCCACTTTCCTATCGATACGATGACAAATATAGACGTGGAGCTTTTGTAAAATTGATGGCACATCTACTGAGCAACCCTAGGCACACGTGTAACTGGACATCGCGCTCGACGAAGATCAAAAGGTGCCGCAACCGTGCCTAGGGTCATTCGGGCGATTTTTCCAAAAATAAAATTCTTTATTTTTCATCGTATCGATACGAAAGTAATAACAATGGATTCCCGACATTCTCCCGATTGAAAGCCACCAAGTACCGTGTAAATCGGAATATTTTTAACGAAGATGGTTTTAAATTCTACAAATTAATTCTTTATGTAATTTCGTTAATTGTAGTCCGATTTACACGATATTTGATGGATTTTGATCGCGAATACACATGAAATCGATTAGCGCCCCTTTCCTAAAAGTTGTATCTGATGAGAAATACAGTTCTTGGCATATTTCACTTCTAGCTAGTGCTATCCTTGTCGTCCGGATTAGAGCTGTAATTATTCGAATATTCGAATATTCGAATAATTCGAATAATTTCGAATACGAATAATTTCTTCGAACCTTCGAATATTCGAACTTCGAACCTTCGAATATTCGAATATTCGAACGTTCGAACATTCGGATCTATTGAATTTCTGATTGTACCGACTAGGAATCTGAACGTGAAATATTTGTTCACAGTTTATCGTGAAATTCTTTTCATATTGGCCTTTACAATTATTTGTTTTTCAAACGATAATTTTTTAACTTTATTAATCTTTGGTAAATTTATACATTTTGAAACGAAAACAACCATCAGTTATTATTATTATTATTTTTATAATAATGAGTAGACAATCCCGACGGAATCGGCCAAGGGCCCCTTCCTCTAGGCCCACCCGTGTCCCATCATAAGCGGATGACAAAAAGTATAAGCAGACTTTTTTGTAGGAAGCTAAAACACCATAGAGGAACTATAATATTTTTATTTTTCCCTCGTTATTATAACGTTATTTTTCTAAATTTATAGAGTAGGTATTATTCGCTTCATAGACACCATCTTACTCATTAATAGTAATTTTAACCGACTTCAAAAAGGAGGAGGTTATGTATTCGACCCGTATGTATGATTTTTTATTTTTTTTTTTATGTTTGTCCCCTCATAACTCCTCAGCATATGGACCGATTTATGGATCCTCAGCATATGATCTTTTTTTTATTCGAAAGAGGATGGTGCCCCGTTGGTCCCATCCTACACTGCATCAACATTAACCTAATATTTTGCCAGTTCTGGTTAATAATAAAGACTATTGTCACCTAATTATTATTATTTTATGTACGTACGCGCATATCTCCTCAGCATGTTCTACCAATATATATAAAACTAAAAAGTTAAAAATAAAAAAATTTAAAAAAAAATTAAAACCGACTTCAAAAAAATAAAATTGCATTAAAAAGTAAAAAGTAATTTTTTCCCTTATTTAATCTACGACTCTCATTTTTTTTAAGTCGGCGCCAGATTTACACAGTGCAAATGATGCGGCGCCGACTTAAAAATATGAGAGTCGTAGATTAAATAAGGGAAAAAATTATTTTTTATTTTTTAGTGCAATTTTATTTTTTTGAAGTCGGTTTTAATTTTTTTTTTAAAATTTTTATTCTTTGTTTCTGTAACCTACTCCCACACGCGCGAATGTCTCTCCCTTCTCTCAGGGTTGTAAGGCCCGAGTATCTCTCGTGGTACGCGATGTAAGTGACTTTGTCACTCGACAAATTAATTGTAAGTGAATGATTGAAAATATCATGATGAAAAAGAACTCATTGGCCCGATGGACAACCAAACAAGGAAAAAACGTTGTTGTCCGTATGGTGATTTTAACGAGAATAATGCGTTGACGATGAACGAACACGACTGTGTTTTCGAATAAGGATAAAATGTATGAATGATACAATGTTATCCCGTAAAGGGAAGCAAAAAATAAAATTACTGCTATTGCTATTAATGAGCATTATGATTCAACATTACATATTTTAAATATACTAGGTCCCTAAATTTAAATAGAATTTATACTTTTCGTTGCAAAATTCATAGAACCAAAGATTAATAAAATTCCAAATTTACAGTTTGAAAAACAAATAATTGTAAAGGCCAATATGAAAAGAATTTCACGATAAACTGTGAACAAATATTTCATGTTCAGATTCCTATTCGGTACAATCAGAAATTCAATAGATCCGAATGTTTGAACGTTCGAATATTCGAAGGTTAGAAGTTCGAATATTCGAATATTCGAAGTTCGAAGTTCGAATATTCGAATGTTCGAATATTCGAAGAAATTATTCGAATTCTGTCGTATTCGAATATTCGAATATTCGAGCATTCGTTACAGCCCTAGTCCGGATCCCCTAATCTCGAACGGTGAAAGCCATAAAGCTCGGTGAAGCGTGGAATCGGAGGTAAGTAGGGTGTATAGGGGGATTCTAACCCAAATTTGAGTTTCAAGGTCACGATAATGACCTTGAAATCCAAATTTGAATTTTCGACATTTGTTTTTTGGGGGCGCGGGCGGGCGGCGGGTGACGTCATAGAGATGGCTGAGTGGTGGGGGGTATAATAGCGCGAGAACCTACTCTGGGGAGCGTGGTACAAACTGTCGGTAAGGAAGGAACGTGGTACAAACTGTCGGTAAGGAAGGAACCATTTCATTTTAAGATATTAATATAAATGAAAAAACGGAATTCTCGGGCGACGGGGCTCGAACCCAAGACCTCCGCGGTACGAGTCAGCCGCCTAACCAACTCCCCCAACGCCGGCTCTCCGACATTAGTCATTCCTCAATGGTACATATACCGAGCGTAATAATTTATTTTCATCGGACAATGTCGGACAATGTCGGCTTTTTACGTGCAACCTATTGGAGGAAGGAGGTAAAGCGAAAGCGTTAGACAGAGATAGCGGTACATAGTGGTGCAATCGCATGCATTCTAAAGCTAAAATTTTTCAAAATGTTGTTTTCAATCTTAACGTCGCAGCGTATCGCGCGATCTCGCATAATTTAACTCCCCTGGAGCAGCTGCGCGAGATGATGTCATTCGGCGGCGCGAAAAACGCTCGAATGAAAATTTTTCAGAGGGGGGACTGACCCCCGAAAATCTTTTTCACACCTAACCGAGCGAGGGAATTACCTTGGTCCACCCCCGAAAATTTTTTCACACCTGGCCCACACCGATTTAGCGAATCAATATGCAGCAGAAATTGTTTAATAATTTATCAGAAATTGTTTCGAGCGATGTCGGGAAAGATCGACGTTTTACAAACCATATATTCGGGGACGGGAGAGAGAGAGAGAGAGAGAGAGAGGGGGGGGAGAGGGAGAGGGAGAGGGAGGGAGAGGGAGGGAGAGAGGGAGAGGGAGAGGGAGAGGGAGAGGGAGGGAGAGAGGGAGAGGGTGAGGGTGAGGGAGAGGGAGAGGAAGTGGGAGAGGGAGAGGGAGAGAGAGAGAGAGAGAATTTTCATTCGAGCGTTTTTCGCGCCGCCGAATGACATCATCTCGCGCAGCTGCTCCAGGGGAGTTAAATTATGCGAGATCGCGCGATACGCTGCGACGTTAAGATTGAAAACAACATTTTGAAAAATTTTAGCTTTAGAATGCATGCGATTGCACCACTATGTACCGCTATCTCTGTCTAACGCTTTCGCTTTACCTCCTTCCTCCAATAGGTTGCACGTAAAAAGCCGACATTGTCCGACATTGTCCGATGAAAATAAATTATTACGCTCGGTATATGTACCATTGAGGAATGACTAATGTCGGAGAGCCGGCGTTGGGGGAGTTGGTTAGGCGGCTGACTCGTACCGCGGAGGTCTTGGGTTCGAGCCCCGTCGCCCGAGAATTCCGTTTTTTCATTTATATTAATATCTTAAAATGAAATGGTTCCTTCCTTACCGACAGTTTGTACCACGTTCCTTCCTTACCGACAGTTTGTACCACGCTCCCCAGAGTAGGTTCTCGCGCTATTATACCCCCCACCACTCAGCCATCTCTATGACGTCACCCGCCGCCCGCCCGCGCCCAAAAAAAAACAAATTTCGCATCTCTATGACGTCATTCGCCGCACGCCCGCGCCCCAAAAAATATATTTCGAAAACTCAAATTTGGATTTCAAGGTCATTATCGTGGCCTTGAAACTCAAATTTGGGTTAGAATCCCCCTATACACCCTACTGAGGTATGAAATTAGTTACTGCACCTCTCTGATTGAAACGGGCAGGAACCTGCAACCGTTCAAGTAACCTTCAAGGCACCTCTATACGGCAAGTCGAAAAATTCCGTTTGGAAACAATGTTTAGACGCGACTAACCTACTTTTGAGACAAATCTGTATATGTAATTATTAATACCTCCCTACGTCGATACGAGACCGCATGCGGGCGACAGGAGAAGGGCATCGGGAGTTCGATGAAGTGAGGGGAGGGGTGTAGTGGGAGGGTGGAATTCTAGATGGCGCTGAATGTCATTATCGTATGGGAAGCTTCGTGCACAGTGTGGCACATCAACCACGAAGCCACGGTGTAATAGACAGGTGTTCCGACTCAGTACCTTTACCCCAGCGATTTTGTGTGCCGATTTCTATGTGGTTCCTCTGGCTGTCGCAAGAGGCGTCGTGATAAGAAATCCATGTACGTGTTAGAAAAGACTTTAAAAAGGGTTGTAAGACGCTCGCTCCAGGACGGTTCCGGGGTAAGTGCCGTGGGGTTCATCACAGTCCTCTTACGAAAAGGCATAGCCTTCCCCGCTCCGTGGCCAGATCCTCCAGGAACAGAGTCCCTAGTCATTAGCAATATGGCGTCGGTCCTCTTGCCATTCTCATATTCTCTATCTCACTCTAAATAACCAATCCTTTGACACCCGATAGCTGGTAGACCCAACGTGGTCACCAGCCATCGCCCGTCGCCAGGACTGTTTAGTCTCGCGTACCCTCTACAATCAGGACCGCACACAGGCTAAGTCCCTGCCATAAAATCCTCGAAGTAGGAACAGTACGGGGCCATCCGCTCTCAGCCGCCCCCTTAAATTCGGTGACGCTAACATACGTATGCATTTATGTGATTGTAGCAGTAGAGCTTTTAGTCGTATTATGCGCAAGAAGTCAGCCTTTTCTCCTTGAGCGCCAATCTAGCGGCCGCCAGAAAAAGTAAGACGAAAGAGTCACACATTCTGAACAGGAGTCGGAACACCTGTCTATTACACTGTGGCTTCGTGGTTGATGTGCCAATCTGGCGGATTTAGAACGGTTCGTGGCGTGCATTGGGGACGACGCTTAAGGCGGGCGGTCCCATTGAACTTTAAACAAACGTGGAGAGTGAACAGCAGTGGGAAGAAATAGAGGCGACATCGGTCCGAGGGAAATAGAAGATAAGCGGTGAATCTATCCTTCTTTCTATTATCTCTCTCACTCTGTACTATCTGTGTTATGTATGTATGTATGTTGTGCACGGGTAAGTTCACTCATATGCATTATACATCCATAACCTGTTGTAAGTCAGAGATAGGTTCACGCGTCATCTTCCCTCTTTCTCAGACCGGCCGCCATTGCTCTGTTCACTCTCTAGGTTTTTTTAGAGCTCAATGCGCGATCCAAGAAGAAAAAGAAGATCAATCATCTCGTTAGAGAGTGTGTGCAACGAGTAAGACACGCGCGTTACAGACTCGCTATTTTTATACGTTATAGATTGTTTAACGCTTTAGCGCCCGCACCTAGATCCCGTTGAAGGAAAAATATCCCGTTTTTTATCGTTAAAAATGGCCTGCATTTATATATTTTTATAAAACAAATTTCATTTTTATTATTTTTTTCAGTGGTTAAAATGCATAAAACCAATGAATACAGGGTTCAACTTGGCCCAACTTTCTTCCATGAATAAAACTACGCTAAACATGTACTACTTAAACCATTGCAAATAACGAATTGCGAATGCAACCGGCAAAACGGCAAAAAAAGGAATGTATCATATATGATACATTTGGCGCTAAAGGGTTAAAGATGTAAATTATACAGTATTTTTTCGCTGACAGTTCGCGGCTCGGGACCGACGGTGAGCATTCAGCGTAGAGGGGGTTCTATTCCGAGCGATTGTTTCTTGATCTAAGTGCTCACGACCATCGCGCACGCCCGTTGCGCACACAAACACGGAGTATCAGGTGCCCGAAAGACAGAACGAGAAAAAGTATCAACGCGTCGTCTCTTTCGTATCGTTCCTTGCTCCCTATCAGTTCATTTAACTCGCTATCGCCTTCGCAAGACAAGCGTGAGTCAGAAGTGTCAGGGATAAAGAAAAGCATTCAACGTGTAGGCCAAACTGAGCTTTCAGGACAGAAGTACTGTATTGTGATAGACATAAAGATATACTAGTGTTACGTTAGCGCAGATGTTCAGGCTTATTCGAAACCCCTCAATCGTGGTACTGGAGGGAATTTCAGATGGCGCTGCGAGCACAACTGTTGATCGTGGGGTGTAAGGCGTGCAAACTGTTATCGTGCAAATTCCCTAGGGTCGATGTACTAACGTCATCTGCCAACTTAAATTTCCTAGGGTTTTTGGGCGTGGAAATAGAAGTTCCTAGAACCGCGAAAACTTCCTAGGATCGGTAAATTAGCGTCACCTGCTGGATGGGTAAAGTACTTAGGAGCGTGCGACGCCACCGCGCGGGATTGGGGTGTAGGCGCGATCATGAACGATTCGCGTCGTTTGGATAGAGAGATAGAGGAGATAGAATATGGAAAAAGAGTGAGAACTTTGCTCTGTTCCCGCCATCTCTTTTTTTCTCTCATGATCTCGTTACGTGTCCTTGATCATGTTCGTCATTGCAAAAGATTGCGACGACGATCGCAGGTGAATCACGTTTCGAAGAAAGAGAAGGTTTTCCGTTGTTCTACGGAATTTTATTTCCACGCGCAGAGGGATTGTTTATTCCGATACCGGGGATTGTTACTTCGATTATAGGAAAGTTGCGTCAAACCTAGAGAATTTCCGTCGACAAATGGCGCTAGTACATCGATCCTAGAAAATTTGCACGATAACAGTTGGCACGTCTTACCCCCAACCGCCAACTCTTGCGCTCGCAGTGCCATCTGAAATTACCCCCACCACCACAGGAATGACATGCAGCGCTATCTATATTGCTCAACACTAGTTTTTGCCGAATTATGATTATATATATATTAATTGAAAAATAAATGCCCAAGAAAAAGCATATGCAATCTTCTTAAAAATCATGTAAGAAGGAATTTGAATACACGAAATTTACATACAACTTTAAGAAACTTATAACTGGAACTAATTTATTGACACACATTTTTTTACGATAAAATTTGTCGCTTTGAAAAGTCACTTGTTTACTAATTCTTAAATTTGAAACAATACGCCATCTTCTTCTAACTAATAATTGATAAATAAGTTAAAACAATGTCATCTATGTATCAGATGATACGTCATTTACTTTACACGTAAAAAATAGTGTCCAGCAGTATAGCACTACATCCCATTCCAGTACACCCCTCTCTCCAACGAACTTCCGATAACCTTTCCCCCGCCAGCGGGGACACTCCTTCGCCCTCATTTGGTCTCGTATCGGCATAGACAATCTACTATCTTTAGCAATTTATTAAGCAATACGTTTATAATTTTAGAATATGGTAATACAAACTAATTTATTAATTTATACGTTATTCTATTACTTTTCGAATTTCATGAAATGTATAATTCTCACTTTTTAATCATTTGTAGCAGGCTCGGGCAGATTGTGCCGCTCTTTTGGGAGGTCAGAGCCGCATAGCTATTGGGAACCAGAAACCACGCCTCCGGGAGCCGCGGTCTGTGGTGGGGCAATCCGCGAGTGTAGAGACCACAGATTCTTCACTGATAGTAAGCATGAATCCCCGAAATGATGTAAAGGAGGCTACGAAATTTTAGCCCCCTGGGACCCTCAAGGGTGATAGTTAGTTAAGCCTGGGGATACAAGGCTGCACGCAGTATACTACAGTTTTCCTCACTCGTTGTATTCCCCCCCCCCCCCCCCCCGTAGTATCATCGGCTCCCGTGTGGCTCTGGGAGCCACAAGAAACGCTGCTCGATCCCAAATCGATCTGCTGGCCGAGCCTGATTTGTAGTAACACTTACGTAAAACCAATTACATTTACAAACAGAGCATTTTCATCAATGGGAATTTTGAATATTTAATATACATATATAAACAAATCGTGTAAACTACTACATAGATTGCTTTTATGATATTGTAAAATATTTATACTTTACTTAAAAAATATTTATAAAAACAATAATAATATATGATTTTCAATTTGAAAGTCTTCATTTAACAATCTATTTCAAATGATAATTAAACGGTAAACATTCAAATACTAGAATGTATAGGTAACGCGAGCGGGCCGCAGACTTCTACGGCGTGTGCCCAAAGAAAGAAGTGGGGATACCAGCTGTGTCGAAAAGATATCTATTGGGCCGACAGACCCCTCTTCACGTTTCACTAATGCTGTCCGAGGTGTCATATCTAAAGGTGCGTTCAGAATTGGAAGCATATCTGGCTAGATCAGTGTTTTTCAAACTTTTTTAAGCCACCGCTCCCTTAGTTCTGTCAAATTATTCCAACCGCGCCCTGCTATATACAGGGCGTCCCATTTTAATCGTTCCACGCAGTTATTTCGTAACGTTTACGATCGCATCGCCGCAACGCAACATTGTGTTACGACAGTTCGGACAATTACGAGCATTCTAAAGGTGCAGGGCCTTAAAGGCCCACATTGACAAACTATTTCTTGTGTGCACGGTTCACTCGTGTCGCTGTGAAAGACGCTTTTCGCTTTTGAGCGCCGGCCAGGAGTAATATAGGGGGTACAATCAAAATCAAATTGGGTAGCTGGCAACCAAACATATTTCATGATTTCTGTCTCACCTAAGCGGTCCGCGTCTCGGTTGCGTTACCTATACATTCGTTAACAATACCTTTGTGACAATGAAAAGATCAGATCGTTTAATTCTCCCCGAATTACACCATTTCTTCAGAACTTTACCAATGATTCTCTCATTTTCATATACCGGTGCAGTGTCGATATGTCTATATCCTGTTTCCAATGCAACGTCCAAGGCTTTTTCCAACTCGTCACTGTCAGTAGCCTTAAACAGTACAATTTTTGTAATATTTCCTTCCGTTTTAATTGAACATTTAAAACTGATAAAATTTAGAAAAAGGACATCAGAATATATCATTATCAAGCAACTTTGATAATCATGTAAGATAATCCCGCGCTGAACGGAAGAAGGCTGGTCGAGGCATCGTGTGTTTGTACGCTGCAACGGCTAGGGCGACGACCCCGACACAGCGATGCCTTCGCCGGTCATCAAATGTTTCAAAAAACAGTTGAGCCCGTGACTTGCACAGACGGGCAGTTTATATGGAGTTTCGAAAACGAACGGACATTTTATAGACCTCGATACATTCTACACATCAGCGTGCGTGGGAAATTATTCCGCGGAGGGGGAATAACCAATCAACGCCAAGGTGAGAAACGAAACGGCGTCACCGTTAAGCAAAGTCAAGCTAGCTAAGCGAGGCCAAGCAGCGTCGCCGCGGAATCGATTGTAGACGCTGGTTGGCTGCGGCGTTACTTGGCTTGGCTAGCTTCGCTTGCCTTGGCGCTAGCGTCGGATTGTTTTCCATCTTGGCGTTGATTGGTTTGACGTCCCGACGTGATCACTGGAAATCCAAGCTAGCCAAGGCAAGTAAGGCCGCAGCTAACCAGCGTCGACAACCGATTCCGCGGCGACGCTGCTTGGCCTCGCTTGGCTAGTTTGGCTCGGCTTGACGGTGGCGCCGTTTCGTTTCCCACCTTGGCGTTGATTGGTTATTCTCCTTCCGTGGAATAGTTTGACCATCAAGTCATTTCACACGCACGCTGCTGCACATAATATATCACAATTTTATCAGTATTGGCCTAGATTTTCATTGAATTAAAAATTTTCCTTACAATCACAAACAATAACAATTCTTAGGCAGGTATTCATAGTCGCTGCTTATTCTTAAGCAAATGCTTAAGCATGCGGCATCCTCTGCTAACCTAGTAGCTAGTAAAGGATGCCGAATGCTTAAGCATTTGCTTAAGAAGAAGTAGCGACTATGAATACCGGCCTTAGAATATGTAATGAGTTATCGCGGTAGGACGGTGGTCTTTCCCCCACCACTCGCGCACCGAGTGCAGAGCAGGTCCCGCAATATAATTCAGCTGTGCACCGGGGCCCCACAAGGAAACCGGCCATATATACTTACGTTACGCGCCTACGAGCCCGCACCTACACTACTGCAGTTCTCCTCACTGATTCTACCCTTAGTAACGGCGTACGGCTTGTTGCTCGCCGCTAGGCGCTGAAAAAGGCTCCTTGTGCAGCACTGGCCTAGAGCGTTACCGCAACCGCTTGAAACCCTCCCAAAGATCTCTTGTGCGAAAACCAAGCTGTATCTTTGCGTTATTTTTGGAATCTCCTTCTCCACGGCCCGCAGAAGAACACCGTCTAGTCATCCTCTGAACGCAAGTCGTTATTACTCATCCGCCATCGATCTCCTGGACAGGCTAGTTCCTGTCGCCGAAAGCTCTACTACTTACCTTACTACGTTATGTACAGATCGCGCAATACAACTTTGCCTCCGAGCGGCGGCTAGGTTGGCCGTGACTCGGCCGTGCGCGTGAGAGAATCCAACCGTCGTCAACAGTCGTCACACTCTCTCGCACGCACGGTCGAGTCACGGCCAATACAGCCAGCTCTCGGAGGGAAATTTATATTCCGCGATCTGTACTGTGACGTCCCACTATTTTTCGCGCGCGGTTAATTCAAGTCTCCCCCATAATTCAATCCACAACTCCGACAAAACCCTTCAAACTCAAGTCTTACCCCTTTTCCCAGACCGCCGAGCACCTTGACGATGTACCTTAGCGGTCCCCATCTCCAAATGTTCGGTACGAAACCTCCTTCAACTAATTGCCCCACGAGGCACAAATCCCTCCCACGTACTAAACCTAAACAAGTCCCTCGCCCCAAAAACCCCTTAAATCGAGACCACAGCTCACCCCTTCTCTACGACCCTCCAAGTCAAGACCACAAGTACCCCTTTCCTGTTAAAACACCAAAAATCCATTCGATCGGTTGAGCATCTCCTTTCACAGTCACAAAAACCCCGGAAGCCTAATTGCGACGAAATTTGGCGTACGTGACTTAAAACCATCTAATAATAGACACTCCTTTGTAAAAACCCCGGAAGTCCTACTGCGACTTATTTTCTAAATGGGTCAAGGTCCCTACCGCGCGTACCCCCGCAACTATCCTGTAAAACATATAAATACAAGGACCTCAGAGGCCGGAGGATTATTGTTTTTCCCGACGAGTTAGATAGAGTCATTCATTCAGCCTTGCTATTCAGTCTAAGACAAAGTACAAATATTTCAAAGTGTTAACTTCAGTGCCCCGATAATCCATCTACGGCAGCTACTGTAAGCAACGATTATTAATTACCATACTAAGACATCTCACCGTCATTTATATTATTTATTATTTCTACTGTTTTCATATTGCGCTCATTGCACGTATATTACTGCCTATTGCTAATGCTTATTGCTTTCATATAATAATCTATCGTTAATGCCTATTGCATAGTATTCTTATTATTACTTCTAATGCTTATCGCTTCTTATATTATTATCATTACTAGTACTTATTGCTTTATACTATCATCCTTGCCAATGCTTATTGATTTATATTGTGTTCTTTGCTAATACTTCTTGATTTATATTATTATCGTTTCTAATACCTATCGCTAACACTCAAGTCTCTCATGTTCATATATATATCTATTGTTATTGATTATCGTTTATATACATGTTTATGTGCTAATGCTACTCGTCCAACGCATTATTATACTAATCAAGAAGTGCTTTAAAATAAATAACGCTCTTAACTCTAAATAACGTTTCGAGTTATTGTGACGATCCTCCGGGCCGCGAAACCTCAGAAACGTAACCAGGTAGTGCAACAGCTGATCTCGGTACGCGAACGCAAGTGTCCTTACAGTGTTTACAAACGTTCTTTCGCATAGCCTGCATATAGCCGTGTGTCTAACGGATTTCGCGGAAGTATTCCGGGTAACTTTTACCTTAATGCAACGGTAAATCCAATTATCGAGACAATTCAAAACAAGTGCTCTAACGGGTGTCTCCCCGGTGCGTATTCACTTACTAAACCTTCCCTGGCCGATTAGTGTGCTGAATTTCACATTCTCGCCTGACCTCCCACAAACCCTCAGAGTGCAGAATTTCACATTCTCGCCTGTCTTCCATCAAACCCTCAGAGTGCAGAATTACACATTCTCGCCTGACCCCCCCACAAACCCTCAGAGTGCAGAATTTCACATTCTCGCCTGTCTTCCATCAACCCTCAGAGTGCTGAATTACACATTCTCGCCTGACCTCCCGCAAACCCTCAGAATGCAGAATTTCACATTCTCGCCTGACCTCCCATCTATTCTCAGAGTGCTGGATGCAAAAGTCGCGCCTGAATTCTACCCAACACAGTCATCGTCCCCAAACTCCCCACCCGGGACGTGACAGTACCAAGGGTACGTGTCCTTATTAGGGTTGCCAATCTGAGATCGATTAATCGAAAGATCGATCTTTTGCCCTGTAATTTTCGATTTTTGGATCGATTTTTCAGTGCAGGTTGATTCTATGGAATCGATCCTCGGGAAACAGAAATCGTATTCCGATCCTTTATTATTTATAGGTATACTTTTTTCGCGTATTTCAGCTGAATTTAAAAGTAACCTATTGCCTGCTTCCCACTTCGTGATTATACTGCTATATTTACCGATTTTTATTCTTTATATTATACAGTATTTTTATTTTGTTGAAATGCAAATTGTTGGAAACAGACAATCTCATATTTTATGAGAGGAAGCTTACGCGCAATAGCGAGCGAGCTTATGCGCATGAGCGTTTCCTTTGTTCTACCTACGTACAGTGCGTTGATACGTGGACAAAAATTGAAAAATCAAATATTTTGCAGGGTGATATTTATCATCTAATATTTACATCAAGATGTTCATGAATCGAGTTTGGTTATATTTGTTAGATTACCGTAGTTGTTCACGGTGTTATTTACCATCTTAACCTGGAAACTAATTACTTCAAGCGTCACTCGCAATTCATACGCGGTAGAGTTACTTTCTTTTTTCTATTTAGACCTTAAGAATATTGATTAATCTTGGCTCACTTTATTAACCATGGGTTCTACTATTATGGGTATGTGTGCTTCAAAATTATTGTTAGGTTTATGGCCTCACTGATCATTAGAAAACTTCTTTGTCCCGAGAATGAAAATTTTATTTCAACCGACTTTTTAAAAAATACGTAACAAAACGTATGCGTGATTTTTTTATATTTGGTTCGCCTAACTTTATACTTTATGAAAATGACGCCTTTATCTGCTATTACCTGCGATTATTTGAGAAATAAATTTTTTTAGAAAGAAGTGTGCAGATCTAATATCTTTGAAAACTGGATTTCTTTAGACCAAAGCAAAAAAATTGATGATAATTATGACGACATTTTGGTACTTTTAAATATAAAAGAGTGCCCGGAAATGATTGACAACGATTTGAGGAAAACTTATCATATATTTAAAATATATTTTAATGAAAAAATCTAACTTCAAATGCACGTGATAAAAATAATTTGATAAAAAAATATTTCGAAGAAAAGTTAGTCAGTATTTAGTTGACAACAAATTGCAAAAGTAAATATTGATAAAAAAACTTTTTATTTGATAAAAAATCAAGATCACCTAAATGTTTTTAATGAAACTACAATATATTTTATTATATGCCCACCGATGCATCTTTATATTCTTTCTAAAAAAGTATTAGAGTATTTAGGTCGAAAACTGATTATTTCAGAAGTTATGAGTTTTGTTCCGAACGCCCATATACTTCGACGCACTGTGCTACGGTCAGAAAAACGTGCACTATTTACTTAGTCTTCAATGAATTCAAAAGTTGAATCGGTTTCTTGGAGATCGATTCTTTACAAGGCGATTTGTTCCTGAATCGATTTTTCATCTTCTGATTCGAATCAATATGAAAAATCGATACTTTTGAAAAAATTGGCAACTCTAGTCCCTATTACGGTGCCTTGTCCCTATTACGGTGCCTTTATACCTAAAGAACCTGTACAAAAAAACTTGTATAAATGAATAAGGAAACTATTTTTTTAATTAAGTTAAGCTATTAATGTATGTGTTACAAACGAGAAGCTAGCATTTTTAAACAATTAAAGTATAGTAAAATGTTTTTCAAAAATGCATATGACGATTTCGATGGATTTATACAAATCCTTACCGAAAACGGTAAGGAACACGTACTTCACTAAAGTGAATAAATTGATAATTATCATGATTTGCACTTATGTAAAGTGTTAATTATATCATAAAAGATTCCAATTTTATGAAAAAAGCACAATGAACACTTTTCAAACGTTTTTGTATTTTTTAAAGTGAAGCCAGTAATAGGGATAAGAATTTAACGCTGGTCCTTATTATAGTGCCCCTCAGTGCTCCCTCTGTAACCCTCTGTAACTGCCAAAGCTAACTATATTTTTCTTTCTCAGAAAGAAACGTAACGTTAGGGATTCTCGGGAATGCTATTAAAAAATGGCACCATAATGGGGGGCACGGTAATACGGACAACGCACTTTTCAAGGCACCGTCATTGGGACAAAAACATGTATTTTTCTTTCAATTAAAAAATATGAAAAATTAACACTTACCCGGAAAATGCCTTAATAAAGAGAAAAAGCTCAGGAAACTAATATAAATTTTCGTCAAGAAAAATTAAAGAGAAATCAGTAATTCATTCATTCGTGAGCAAATCGGGGTCAAAGCACTGTAATAGGCACATGTACCCTACACTCGCATCTGGTAAGCCTGATTACGACTTACGTAGGAGCAGTGTGACTACTACTACTTAGTACTTTCGTACTAGGTTTAGTACTTGTTATATATTTTTAGTGTTCTAGTATGTTTACCAACAGATCTAGCACTTTCGTCCTTTCGAACAGAATTGCTGGGGAATTCCTTACGCGTAGTAGAAGGGGAACACCTACAGTAATAACGGTATATTTGTGTTGGTGATTTCCCAACTCGCTGATTCATTGCTCGCAGTCACAGTTTGATTTGAAGCAGGGAGTCGAGACCGAAGCAGAAACCGAAATTCAGACCGGTCACATATCTCTGAAGTGACCAGTACCCGTATCGAAAGAGGAAAGAAATTCTGACCGTAACAGTGAGAGGATATAAAAGGAAACCAAAATTCTTGACCAACTGCATTTCGGTCGGGAATCTCGGACCGTAATTCTGAGACGAACGGCGATTGGTCGGCTGACCGGTCGCCACTTAATGTATGGAGCGATACGCAATACGGTCAACTTAATGTATGGAGCGGTCTGTTGACTGGTCAGGTCTTCGGTTCGATTTGGTTCGGTTGGGTTCGACCTAGCTGAATAAGCCGGGAAGGTATGTATGCTCTTCCTGTCGCTCACATTGTTTGTCTCCCTCGTGACGGGATTTTTGAAAGCAAACTGTTGCAGTTATTTGTTACTCTGACACTGTTGGTGCCAAACTGCGTCGATCTACGGAGACATTGTTGTATTTGAAACACTACATTAAGAAGATGCTCGTCATCTCCCATCGGCCTTAATAGAAAACAATAAAAGTAACTCTTCGTAGTTTACCACACCATTCTTAACATGGAAAATGTAGTCCTAGCTTGTTAAAGATTTCAAATTATTTTCTGTAATTGCTATTTTACTTAGGGCTTTATGGTCGCGATTTAGCCACTCGTAAACTGCACTTTATTGTTATACCTATAGACCCTCATTCGTCAACGAAAGGACGTATCCCAAGATTTTGTGCATGGATCATTCCAAGGCTCCATTTTCTCTAAGGCGAGGACAAAACACCGTGTATTTGCGTTGAACCATAACATTATATGAAACAGGCACTTTTGAGTATACCTAACCTCTATTGAAATTCAAACAAAAGCAGTTAAAGAAACTCTTTCGTAGGCATAAATCACACCATTATGGCGGATACGAGACCAGTCGATTTTATGTTTCGACCTGATTGAAGTGATATGGGTGTGCGATGTAAACCGTCGGGAATAGTGCATCACGCGGCTCGCTTACCTGAAACAGGACGCACCGCTGCCTTCGATGATTGATTGCGACATTAATTTTGAATATACCATCCTAGGAAAAACCTTATTTTGTAGACAGTAGGCTAGAAATATGGCCATATTTATTTAGAATTTAAAAACATGATCTTACAGGCAAAATTGGCAAAATAAAAATTTGCTTATATTTTTTAATGTTACAAAAATGATTTTTCAATTTCATAAAATATTATCTAAATAGGAAAAAATCATCTAAATTAAAAAAGAAAAGAATCAATGTAATACGATAAATAGTTCCAAAGATAAAAATTTATAAGTATAGCCCGGTTTCACGAAAACATGCAAAAAGTAATCAATTCACAGTTGTGTTTCTGAAATAAACTCCCTCTAATTTCACATGGACTGGGTAGAGTAAAGGCAGGTAATATGGAACATCTGATTTCAAAAGCTTGTCAAAAGTAGGGGAATTTTTTTTTAATAAAACTAACACGAGGGGACGAAAGAACTAATGCATAATCATATTTACATAGTGAAATGTAAAAAAATCTAATTGTTTTGCAATTATAATAAAAAAACTGAAATGAGTGAAAATCGGTCGTTCGAAAAATGGGTCCTAATATGGAACACCTAGGAACTTTGTAAAGAAAACTCAACTCTTTACTTTTTTTTTTACTAAAAATGAAGATTTATTAAGTAGAAGATACATATAAATAAATATGCATCATTTTTGGAATTTATTCCTACTTTCTTCGTCTCCTACACGTTGGGCACGTGAATAATACGTCGGAAGACCCACATTCTTCGTGTGCCCACTGAAAGCAGCGAATACATTGGGTTTACTTTTCATTATCATTATTTTTATAATTTCCATCGCAAAATAAGCATTCCGTATCATCGCCGTCATCGTCATTATCAACTTCATTTATGTTACTCGGTATGTTCCATATTACGTACACACATGTTCCGACAAGAAATTAAGAATTATACTAAGAAGAAAGTAACATTATTGGTAAACTATTGCTGAATAATCAAGGACACACATATTTAATGATAAATTATATGAAAATAATACTTTGTAACATACCTTCACTATAATATTTAACTATTTGATGCACTTTTTAGAAACTTTTACACCCCACAAAAATATAAACGTTTCTCTTTCAAAGATGGATGCGCAACTGATGCTCAATTGTCAGTATCATCGTCTATTGCAGGGCTCTCCAGCGTAGGGGCCCCTCACGCGCCTGCTTCCCCTTCCAATCTTCCTCTGGCGTAGCGTGCCTTCCGTTGTCAAGGAGACCGCGCGACGCTACGAAGGCTGCCGTGACGGGCTAGCCGGGCTAGCGTCTTCGCGGTTAGCGTCGCGCGGTATCCCTGACAACGCGGACGAGGGTGGGAGAATCCCGAGCGTACGCGTACGGCACCTTGGAGAGCCCTGGTCTATGGTGTCTAGGGATCTTGTATACACGATTGCCTGAAGCAGGCTTGGGAATTAAGTGAACACGGCGGCCGATTTTCAGAGACAACGCCTCCTTTCTCGTGCCGCGCGTTTTGGCCCCCGCGGCGGCCAAGGTGCTTGGAGCCCTTCAGACCCGTACCATATGAATCGTGTGTGGCGCATTGACAAAACAAAAACGCATCGACAATCGTGCTCTCTGGGTCGATGTGGAAACCTATTGATACAATGTCGCCCCAATGCGCCACGCTCGGTTCATATGGTATGGGCCTGAGGCGCTCCAAGCACCTAGGCCGCCGCGAGGGCCAAGACGCGCGGCGGGAGAACGGAGGCGTTGCCTCTGAAAATCGGCCGCCGCGTTGACTTAATTCCCAAACCTGGCCTGAAGAGTTCGTTATTTCTATATCGACGTTCCATATTACGTGCCGTTCCATATTACCTGCCTTTACCCTACATCATGTTTCATTTTGATCAAAATTCCTGACATCGACGTCAAAAATCGATCGATTTTGGCGTGGAACGACCTTCCTGCTATGTTAGTCTTCGCCACTCGAAAAATAAAAACACACAGTATTGTATTTCTAATATTGAAAAAATCATAAGTGTTTGCAGTTTCATTCATTATATCAATTGGTTAAAAAATCCCATTTCTTGTACAATATTCATACATTATAAATGATGAGAATTTTATTAACATTAACGTTTTACTTTTGAAAAAACTTCGGCATTATCAGCGATTAACAAGTGCAAACTCCTGAAAATTAACTGTTATTCTCTCCAAAACAAATTGTTAATCCTTAAAACTTATCTATCATTAACTTTGTTTATTTATAACTAAATATTTTATTGCTAAAAATATAGATTATTTCTGAAAATTATTTATAAAAATATTTCATTGCGACTATAAAAGTTATATTTCATTTATAAAAATATTTAAAGTAGGTGTTTGTAAAATTATCTATAAAATTTAATAAATTTACAAAAAGAAATAAATGTATTTTTAAGAATTTATATATAAATTAAATTAATTGATTTTATTTATTATTATAAATTTTTTCATTTATACTGTATATTTCGCTGTGGATTGCAAACGATACAAGGTCAGGTTACTAATGCCATAAAAGATAATTAAAATAATCTACTAAATAATTTTAGTCGCGACTTGCGATTCGCAACCGGGATAGTAACAATTTGTTTCACAAATTTTAATCGAACGTATTTCTATTTTCTTCCTATTTCTCATCAGGCAATGAATTTTGGTTGCCCGTATTTCTATCTCCCCCGACTTTGCTTCAACCGTGTTGCAATCGGTCGAGAGTCTCGGTCGACCGTATTGCGAATCTCCCCATACATTAACTCGGACCTCTCCATAAATTAACTCGACCGTATTGCTGACCGGTCAAGACTTTTGGTTGACCATATGTTTGACAAAAATTCTCTCTCGCGTATCAGTCGAGAGAACACTCCGGACCACTCGTCGCTCATCAGTTTTGGTTGACCGGACCGTAAATGCAATGTCAGTCATCACACTGACCGCGACCGTAACCGAATTATATCGGTTTCGACTCCCTGATTTGAAGTACCTAGGTATCTGCTCTTCATCAAAAATATTATTATTTATATTTTCCTTTTAAACATGGACAAAACCACTTCTGATAAAGGTAATTCATATAAAAGAGAAAATGATACTAGTTATGATTCAAATTTAGATTCAGGTTTTGTTAGCAAAGTTATCGGATAGCGCACGTAGCAGGCACTGAATACTCGCCAGGAGGTTTTCGTTTAATTTAAGGTCTTTAGTCTTAAGCACTGATTTTAATCCTAAACACATTATTAACAATTTATACTACAATAAACGAGCAATGAAAGAATACTGTACACTGATTATTAATGTTTTCAATAGCGGCACTAGTTATCCTACACGGTAGGATGTTTCTAGACGTTAGCAAGCGCGATGCATGTGGAATCCGCACGATTCCCGATACAAAGCAAAGCGATACAAAGCAGTTGCGACTTAGTAGACGGCCCGTCGACAAGTAAAGCGTCGTCGCGTACAGAGAGCGAGATCCAGGAAATCGGCCCGATTTCCAGAAGGAAGAGAGTCCCCCTTCCATCGATCGTAAGTTTTCCATCCTCGATATATTCCATTTTTCGGTGCTCACACCGTTGAGTTCGTGATAGAAAATTAATGGATCTATCTGGTTGGCTTATTAATTAATAGTTCAATAATAAGCTAAGAATAAGCCACATTACAATCTGGCTAAGAAACAGTTCCGAATATGCTTTTAACCTTTAGAGGGCTGGCCACTATAGTGGCCACCTAAGAATTTGGATACTTTGCCGGCCATTTTGGTGGCATATATGCATTAATTTGAAGTAAATAAAATTTACAATTTCAATGAAAAAATCCCGCTCCTCTAAAGGTTAACAAATGTGAATTTCGAATGCAAATCTAACTTATATTCATATCATTTTATTTAAAGTTTTAATGTTATAATAATTTATGAGGTCTATACATATACGCATATGCACACATACAGTTTCTTGAATACTATACCATGATGCGTATCTAAGTATATTTATTAATCTTTATTAATTATGAAGAGTTACTATTTTAGTAATATAGATATTTAATGATATTTAATTTGAGTGATAAAGAGGTAAGTATGTGCATCCACCATATTAGGTCCTCTGGAGAGAAAACATTATTGAGTACCCGCCTTTTTCAGTATTGTCAAATTCGCTTTATAAACCAAATATAAACTTAAATGTAATAAAATACTCTAATAATGTGTCGTGCTATCATGCATCAATATCAACAACGCATATTTTGTTTATAAAGTGAATCTGACAATACTCGAAAAGGCGGGTGCTCAATAATCTTCGCTCTCGAGAGGACCCAATATGGCGGATGCGCATACTCACCTCTTTAGTGCTCTAGTAATACCGTGGGTGCATTCCGTTTCGCGCATTGAGCGCACAGACTGCAGGCAATGCACTGCGCGCATTCATACCGTTCTGTTTCGTTAGTGCGGTTCATGCACTGTTGGAAACGGAACGGTTTTCGATGTGTTTGATGCTCGTGAGGCTGCGCGGGAATGTTCAAACTTACTTAGAATTAGCTGTGTAGTCATGGATTACTTTAAATATAATTCGAGACTTTTGTACATTGGTCGAAGCACGCTTCCTAACTACATCGGTTACTTCGTCCTTAAGATCGGGGATCGACTTCTAACGAAATATCCAGAAAGTATCCAGAATCTCAAAGTATCCAGAAAGCTAACGTAATTATGGAACTGAATAATTTCCAATTATCTACGTCGCGGAAATTGAGATTTACATTATCTGCAAAACAGAAAGGTAGGGCTATGCGCGAAGTGCGAATGTTTAGCGTCTTGTTTCGTACCCTGATAACAACCTGCCGGCAGTCTGCCAGCAGATGGACAGCAGGGTCTGCCAGGAGAGCGTAGGTCTGCCGGCAGCTGCGGTGCAGTCTACGTTCGCATTCAGCTACGGTTCTGCCGGCAGAGCCTGCTTGTCAGGGCCTGTCGGCAGATCGACGGCAGATCCTGCTGCCCGTCTGCCACATCCAACAGCGCCATCTGAAGGCCACAATTGCCAAACAATTCCTTACGCGTGACGTCACATGGACCTACGCACCGACACAAATGTGCCGTTATTGCTGTAGGTGTGTCCCTACCATTTTTACTACGCGTGGAGAAGGAGAATTGATAGGCAGTAAAAACGGAGCAGTGGATTCTGCTTACATAACCTGCGAGCAAATTCTGCAGTTTATTACACAATTGTTGTGTTTGCTTTTAAAGGTATGTATTTTGTCTGTAATAATATCCAAATTTGATGCACGTGATTACAATTACAAAATAATATAGTAGTATGCGTTTATTTCATATGCCTTTCGGCCCTTGAAAGGGGGTATACATTTCTCTTTACACACCTACAGCAACAACGGCACATTTGTGTTGTTGCGTAGGTCCATGTGACGTCACGCGAAGGGAATTGATTGGCAATTGTAGCCTTCAGATGGCGCTGTTGGATGTGTCAGACGGGCAGCAGGATCTGCCGTCGATCTGCCGGCAGGCCCTGACAAGCAGGCTCTGCCCAGGGGGACCAAGCCGTCATTGATTGGCCGAAGTTCCCGTTTAGTTAGCACCAAGTAGGTAGGAGGCGCTAGGTACATCACACACACATACCTAGGTGTATCAGTGAGCACGACACACAACCTTTCGACGTTGGTGAAATGTTACCATGACGACCGTCGTCATTTTTAATTGTTTGGCGCAGACACGAGGAAGTGTAACCCACGTGGATCAGTCATCACATAAGATAATATGATCATTGTTATTGTAATAATTGTAATGACTAATATTATTTAAAATTAATAAAGAATTTGTATATCATTTAACATATATTTATGTATCTAATTATACTTTTACTTTTAATTATATTTATATTTTCAGAAGGTAAATCGGAGGAAGTACGGACATGATTCAAAGGACCCCTGTCATTTCTAAAATAAAATTTAAAAGATTAAATTTTGGAATGACCAAAAATCCTTCAAATGGCGTCCTCACTTTCCCTGGTTTACCTTTTCTAAGGCCGTCTAACCATGGTTCGTCGCGTCAGTGACGCGTATGCAGCAGATAGAAGAATATACAAAGAAACTGAATATATTTTCTTTTCCTATGAAAAGAAGAAATATTCAATTTCAATGTTTATCCTTTTATCTGCTGCATACGTGTCGCTGGCGCGACGACCCGTGGACAGGTTTTAAAATAAGCGGTGCATTACACGTATACACATACACATACGTCCCGATTCACACATTCACAGTTTAGTACGCACCTAGTAGGAAGGAGGCGCTACAAACTCTGCTCCAACTTTCGTAAGAGGGAAGCTTGGCCCCCCTGGCTCTGCCGGCAGAACCGTAGCTGAATGCGGACGTAGGCTGCACCGCAGCTGCCGGCAGATCCTGCCGGCAGATCCTGCCGCCCGATTTGGTTATCAGGGATTAACTTTAATTAATATAAACATAGTTGTTACGGTTGTTACTATAGAATTTATTTCTTTTAAATTTAATTTATATATATATATACACGTTTTCTTTTACTTACTATATAATGATTATTTTACTCATACTGTAGGTTATGAATTTTTTTCTTTTAAAATATTATAACATTACTTTCCTTTAAATTTTTCAGATTCACACGTTCTACTGTAACCACATAATAGTAGTATTTATTGCACCATCCGTACATTACTTTATGTTTTTCGGATATATGTATATGTACATTTCCTGTTCTGGAACCATGTATTTCTAACCTTGTTTCTCATCATCTGTCATTTACAATTTCAAGATGGCGACGACAAATTTCAAGTTATTCCATTTGGCGAACATTCCGCTGTACGGAACAGTTTTTCTGACCACACGGAAAGATGTCCGCACCGTCGGGAACGGTGCTGGGCCAACACCAGTAGTAGGTCGGTATTTTTCACCGCGTCGCAAATGCATTAACGACATGTCGCAAATGTACGTATAATATGTTGTTTTTAAGCCCATTTCATACATATCATTTGTCGCAAATGTAGTAAATAGAAATATTCATTATTTTAAGGTTTCAACAATTAAAGTGTTGGAAAAATATAGTTCTTTCTGACTCACTTGTTGATTGCATGCGAATACTATAAAATACTGTAGAATACGTCGAAAACTACATATAATCACCACTTTCTTAACCCCCAAAAAGTATTCAAAAGCGGGGTGTTAATTATTGTTTTGTAATTGTTTAACTAATAACTAATAAAAAAATGAATCGTGAAAGGTAAAGTAATTAGAAATAAATGTACGATAATAAATAAAATTTATTTCAATTGAAAATTATGTAAATAAAAATGTCTGTTTCAGAAAAAATGAAATTGATAAATTATTATCAAATTTCTTTTTTGGGTGAAATATTTCCTTTCAGTGTGGTGGAATCAAGGCACTTTTAAATGTACAATATGAACAATTATACAATTCCATTGGACAAAATGACAGCAAGGTGCTGTACTTTTTAATTGATGGCTTCTTTTCCTAAAATAAAAATAGTATTTTTATTAACATAATTTTTAATTTAAACAAATTATATTTACTATTCTGTTGGGAAACTTAGTGGAGGCGTGGCTGCGATTTCAACGCTCTGGTGGTCAGTTGGCAAACTATTGAAAGTAGGTCCGGATCCCACCAAACATTCCGAATAAGTATGTATTAATCGAATAAGTAAAAATTTAGTGTCCAAAAAAATTTAAGAACTCTCGTTTTTCATAACTGATAATCATATGGACTTCGACGAATTTCAACCTACTCTCAGTAGTTCAATTTTCTGTCACTAGTTGGCGTATCGAAATTCTTGGTTTCCCAATATGCATTTCTTTTACTAACCTATTAATATCCATTTTTCGTCAGTGTAACTTACTTTAATTTAATTTTTTTTAATCAGAATTATAATTATTAATAAATTGGCACTTCTTCATAACCTATACGAAAAATGTTTTATAGGTTAGTTATTTTCATTCCAGATATACGACATTTATAACACATTTACGACATTTACGACATTTAAGACCCGTGTCGTGTATAAAATAAAAAAATCGTATGTTTTTAAATGTCGTAAATGGCGTAAATGTCGCAACTGTGTCTTAAATGTCGTATATCTGGAATGAAAATAACAGTAGACCACCCGTTGACAGCCGAGAGCAATAAAACCGACGGGCCAGATAAAATGTTCATGTTTTTGGTAACTGTTGATGAAAGTATTACCAATGGAGTTTTTAGGGTTTCTCGATGAAAATGATGCCAAACATGGAACAATTCGATCCATTTTTAGTGAACGTAATGTGTGTCCTAAATCATGTATTCATAAAAAAAAATAGACCGAATTGCTTCGCGTCTCGACTCATTTTTGTGGACAAAAATTCACCAATCCATCAGTCGTAACACTCTTATCAAGGTGTAATGAGAAATATGAACATTTACATATTCAGCACTGGATGACTCAAGTCGCCGTCGACCAAGGGTCTCTCGCTGGTGCGCTATTTCACTCGCACTCGGTTTACGTCGTTCAGTCTCCTTGTCATGCGACTTGCTGAGTTTCGTGGGTTTCGACGCTCGAAACCAGCGGGGTATACAATGTTGCACACTAAGCAGTGACGAATCTGAAGTTCTGCAATTTCTAATCAGATCCTTGCGAAAGTGACTGTAAGAATAAATGAAGGTCAATGAAAAGCTAAGCCAATACTGATGGAATTGTCATATATTCTTCACAGAATATAGCTTAGGCCCCAATCGTCTGTCCGTTTCAAAGACTCAGTGGAGACTGCCCGTCTGTTCAAATCACGGGCCCAATTGTTTATAGGAACAGTAGATAACCGGCGAGGGCGTCGCTATTTCGGGGTGGTCGACGTAGCCGTGGCAGCGTAAGCAGATCCACGATGCCTCGACCAGCCTTCTCCGCTCAGCGCCGAATTATCTTACATGACGTCAATCGATTCCTTATGTTTTCTTGATCAAATTGGCCCCATAAATGATATAATTCGGACCATAATTAAAGAAATTACGTGAAAAATTTGTTTGCAGAATTGAAAGCCCGTTTCGTTAAAAATAGTCCGATTCAAATTATTTTCTGTCAATTTAATCGGGAGAATGACAGGAATCCATTTGTGTCACTTTCATATTGATAAGATGAAAAATAAACAAATTCTGTTTCTATATAATCGATGACACATCACCGAGCAACGGCCATCTCGCGCGGACTCGGGCCACAAAGATTCTCGTCGGTTATTCGAGCTTCTAAGGTCGTATTCAGATATATTGGCCAGTGAGTTTCGTAACGCGTATTCTCCCACCATACCGTTTGCCTTCCTCGGTGCTCCTTTTCTCAACGTTTTCTGACTCGCTCTTGTTCCATCTCGCTCTCGCCTTCGCAGAACAAGAGTGAGCCAGAAGTGGCGGGGATAGCGCCAAGCTTCTGGCGTGTATAGGCCAAACTGAGCTGTCATCGTAGAAATACACACATCAGGATAAGTGTAGCTTAGCTCCGAAAAAATTCAGGAGCTTTATTGGTCAGAACATTGATTCTTTCTTGATAGCTTCATCTCGTATTGGTCTACATATAGCTTCGTCACGCACACAACTACTACGCTGACAAGAAGAATAAATAACAGCCACACGGCTATGTTCAGACGGAGCCGAGCAGCATTCCCGTTACCCCACCATACCCTTCGGTAGCCTAGGAACTCCAACTGACAAATCCACGATCGTCAGATGGTGGTGGCTGATTTCTCCTCGATCAGTGTTCGTGAAAACGAATCGACCGGCCAATATATCTGAATACGTCCTTAGGATAAAGAAACAATGAAAGATGAACAATTATGCGAAGCCCAAGATGAAAGGCCTTCAAATAAACAAAGGAAACTAATAAATACCCAAAGCTAAATAGAATTTTAGATTTAGGGTACACACACCCTCCCCCAAACCCCGTGTCGATCGGCCACTGGGACCATTTGGAAGTATATTATTTCATTTAAATAATGTCCATCTCTGCATAGAACTGTAAAGAATTATAAAAAAAATCAAGGAGTCAACTGTTGACCGATTTGGAGAATATATAATAGTCGGAAGAATAATAATAAAAGCAATAATTGAAAATAATTGGTGTAACTTTCACAGTCTGAAAATATGATATCAGTAAATCAATATTTCCAGTATTAGTAAAAAAGTTTCAATCTCACTTTTTTTATTTTAAATAATGTAGCCATATAATTATAACATAAATTTGACAGCGATTTCAAGCGATGTATGTGTTACAGTAAAAACGTTAATTTAGTAAATGTATACAGTTCCCAGCAGTTCATGTATGCCTAAAATGCATATAACCTAACCTACAATCGTCCAAAAATACATACATTGACTGTATCACGCTTTTACTGTGGCACATGTATCCAGCTAACGCTTCAGTTTTGCTATGATTCCACGCTGGCAGTCCTCCCGAGTAGGCGCCATCTCGTATCCACCAGCTGAACTAAATTTGTCACGTGACTTGCTCTGTATTATCGCCAATATGGCGAAACTCGTATTTGGGAATGCAGTCACGGGAATACATTATTTGCCCTTATATGAGCAGATTTTGGGCTGGGTGAGGTCTCATTCGAAAGAGGAAGGTTCAGCGCAGCGCGCTCAAGTCATCGTTTGAGTCACAAAATTCTTTTAGTGACCTAAAAGTACTTGGATTCTTGCGCGTGTATTTTGTCGACTTTTGCTCTACTTTCAACACTCATATTATTAGATATCAACACAATCTCGTCGAACCATGACTTGAGCACGCTGCACTGAACCTTCCTCTTTCGAATCAGACCTCGCCCAGCCCAAAATTATCTCATATAAGGACGAATAATGTATTCTACAAAACCCATGTTTTGGGCCAGATTGTGTCGGTATACAGAGCGCTGCATTACCCGTGTCTACCCCCTTAAGAATAAGTTTTATTAAAATTAATTATTTTATTGGGAGGATATTTAAAATTATTTAACTTTAAAAAATGTATCCAATTATTTTTGTTTCAAAAGATAGTTTATTAAAAATTGTTAGATTTAATTACCTTGGGGATAACAGCGTAATATCTTTGGAGAGATCATATTTATGAAGATGATTGCGACCTCGATATTGAATTAGGATATAATTTAAATGCAGCAGTTTAAATTTTAAGTCTGTTCGACTTTTAATATCTTACATGATTTCAGTTCAGATCGACGTGAGCCAGATCGGTTTCTATCTATATTTATCTAATAAATTTTTGTACGAAAGGATTTAATTTATAAATTATTTTTTGCTATTTTCAATAAAAATTGGAATTTTATATTTATTAAGAATAGGTGTTTACCCTGTGATAATTGTTGATTGGTTGGGCTTCAAATTCTAATTATGCAATATTAGGAGCGATTGGATCAATTTCACAGTCAGTTTCTTATGAAGTCAGTTTATTTTTAACAATATTTTCTGTAATTTTATTAATTGAAAGTTATTCATTATTGGATTTATATAAATTTCAATATTACATTAAATTTATTTTAATTTTAATTTTAATCCCAATACTACGACAAGAAAACCGCGGATAGGTCTTTTAAAATCGGAGACCAAGTGTTACTGCACGACGAGACGTTAAGACGCGGACGGTCACAAAACTAACACCTGCATGGATAGGTCCCTACACGATTCAAAACATGCACGATAACAAAAATTACAGTATAAAAGGCGACGAACAATCCGCGTTCACGCGAACCAACTCAAACCCTTTATAGAATAGGGCAGGAATAGGAAAATGGTCGCAGTTATGAGGGAAAGTAACAGCGCACCAACAACTATGTAGATTTGAAAAAAAGGGGGAAATATATTTATTTAAAAAAAAAATGAGGGAGAGAAGAATTTTTAAATAAGTATTTTAAAATAAGTATTTTAACTAATCAGGATATTCGCCGTTTTTTAGGGCGACCGCGATGGCGGCTTCCCAAAGAGGCCACAGGCGTGGCTGTCGCGCCGGCCCGACCAACTGGTCTCCGTGACGCTCTAGAACAATCACCAGTTGCAAAACAATTAATTTCGAACAACGGAAAATAAACAAAACATAAACAATGGGAAACTCACCGAACAGGGCCCGCACGCCCCACGCGTCCACATCGTCTAACCAGTCGGCGTTCTCAGCCTCAAACCGACGTCGCTCCGTGCGGTACTCCCGCACCGCCCGCCGGTATTGAATGTTCATGTAACCCGACGGGGTCGGAAACTCCAATCTCTAGAAAAAATAACGAACGTTGAACTCATGTACACTTCCACAGAGACACGAAAACACTAACGAACTCGCACTTAAACGCACCAGTAGAAATATCGCCAGCTCCCTCGGGATCGAAAGCAACGTCAACATCGTAACGACTCAGAGCGAAATAAGAAGCGACCAAGAAAATCGAGTCCCATATGCCCTCACTTCTCACTTCTACTCAAGTCCAGACAAAGAAGATGAACTGTCCTACGTTAGCAAAAAAATTTATCTTGCGCTCGCACAAGGAAAGACTTCGCGACCAACAAAACGAAACACCGACTACACCTTGACATTATAATTAACTGGATTTTCGTTCGACTATATGATATGCATGTGCAATGTAAAAAAACCTTCTACCGACAACTTACAAAAATTCTGTAAAACATTCGCCACGAAAATCCAAGACAAGGTAGACCGCGTCGCCAAACTCCTTACCTACGTCCAGCAAACTGAAAGCTCAGCACAAAACAGCGTCGTGGACAAATAGACGGATTAGGTTACATAGGCAAATCACTCTTGGGGCTAATGGATTCGGAAGGTAGAAAGAAAGTCAATGATTAAATAGACCTTTTAAAAAGACAAGATAACAGACTAAAAAATGCAATCAAGTGACAAATGCAAATTGTAAGAGCAAATACCGAACTTCTCAACGAGACTATACATGACATACGAGGCAACGAAAACACCCTCTTAAACGCGACTTGGCAAATTCAATACTTACTCCAACAGACAACCAACATTACTAAATTTCGAGAGACAGTAGACGAACACCTCGTACTAATAAACAGCGTCGCAGAAACACTATTACACAACACGCAAGACTTGTTAGAATTCATTATGGATATAAAGAAAGGAGTCCTAAACCCACGATTAATACCATCGGCACAAATCATAACGTACCTCACTTCCGCACTCGCACATATTCCGAAAGGACTAGACTTCCCAATTGGAATAAAATTTGAAAACTTGCACGTCCTGTACGAAATCCTTACGCTCTCCGCATTTTCGGATACCAAATCAATTACTGTAGTACTAGATATTTCATTGTTAAACGCGAAAAAATTCAAATTGAGCAAGGTACACCCGATACCCACGAAGGTAAACGAATCGTTCTACGCGTATATAGAACCCCTCGACTCATACGTGGTACTTGACACCTCGGTGCAAAATTGCATACAACTAAGCAAACAGGACCTAGCAAAATGTAAGACAATAAAACGATCTGTACCTCTGCACCTCTAATCACCCAATGTTCAAAGCGATACCATACGGACCGTGCGAAGTACAGTTGTACACAAAATTAACAAAAACTCCAAACAATTGTAAAATAGGAATTATGACACTGAATCACACGATCCTGATAGAATTGCAACAACCAGGCACGTGGATTTATGTCGCAATTGTCGCCAAGAAAAATTTCCACAAGCTCTATAGGTCGTACGCTGATTCCGATTTCCAAATATTTACAGGTCGTGGATATTAATGCATATATTCTGACATAGGACATGCAGTCTAAGAGAACAATCAAAGCTATGAAACAAGAGCACAAAAATGTATAGCATTAAGGATTCTGGTATAATAACAATAACAATAAGAAACAAATGTACAATCACTACCGCCGAATTCACAATAGAAACTGGAAAACAATATGTAATAGAAAAACATGGTACTACTTACCTGGCTACAATTTGTCATTAGATGAAATTATACTTCCACAGACCACTGTAAATTCGTACCGAAACACAAATTTCGAGCATAAAAGGGTAATCAAAACACCCGGAAGAATTAAGTAAAGTTAGCAACCAAATTAGAAGACTTACAAAACGATTTAGAAAGAACCCGAAATTATACCAACCGAGTATCACTATAGCTTCTTTACACTATCCACAATAACGGGATTTGTCACATGAGGACCTGTGCCTAAAGTTGCATACGTTGCAAAGTAGGATGCCGTTGTTCTTCACCTTCTTCTTCTTCACTGACCATCCGCTTTCTCCTTGCACTCATCTTCTTCGAATTCTTCACAGATCATCCCCTCCTTCGTATGACTCATCTTTTGACTAGACCATGTCACTTGAATGTGTATCAAACATCTATCGTACCACTCTGAACGTGTATCGAACGTCTATCGTACCACTCTCAACGTGTACCGAACATCTATCGTACCACTCTGAACGTGTATCGAACGTCTATCGTACCACTCTCAACGTGTACCGAACATCTATCGTACCACTCTGAACGTGTATCGAACGTCTATCGTAACACTCTCAACGTGTACCGAACATCTATCGTACCACTCTGAACGTGTATCGAACGTGTATCGTACCACTTTGAACGTGTACCGAACATCTATCGTACCACTATGAACGTGTATCGTACATTTGTTTCTTATTGTTAGTGATTGTACATTTGTTTCTTATTGTTATTGTTATTATACCAGAATCCTTAATGCTATACATTTTTGTGCTCTTGTTTCATAGCTTTGATTGTTCTCTTAGACTGCATGTCCTATGTCAGAATATATGCATTAATATCCACGACCTGTAAATATTTGGAAATCGGAATCAGCGTACGACCTATAGAGCTTGTGGAAATTTTTCTTGGCGACAATTGCGACATAAATCCACGTGCCTGGTTGTTGCAATTCTATCAGGATCGTGTGATTCAGTGTCATAATTCCTATTTTACAATTGTTTGGAGTTTTTGTTAATTTTGTGTACAACTGTACTTCGCACGGTCCGTATGGTATCGCTTTGAACATTGGGTGATTAGAGGTGCAGAGGTACAGATCGTTTTATTGTCTTACATTTTGCTAGGTCCTGTTTGCTTAGTTGTATGCAATTTTGCACCGAGGTGTCAAGTACCACGTATGAGTCGAGGGGTTCTATATACGCGTAGAACGATTCGTTTACCTTCGTGGGTATCGGGTGTACCTTGCTCAATTTGAATTTTTTCGCGTTTAACAATGAAATATCTAGTACTACAGTAATTGATTTGGTATCCGAAAATGCGGAGAGCGTAAGGATTTCGTACAGGACGTGCAAGTTTTCAAATTTTATTCCAATTGGGAAGTCTAGTCCTTTCGGAATATGTGCGAGTGCGGAAGTGAGGTACGTTATGATTTGTGCCGATGGTATTAATCGTGGGTTTAGGACTCCTTTCTTTATATCCATAATGAATTCTAACAAGTCTTGCGTGTTGTGTAATAGTGTTTCTGCGACGCTGTTTATTAGTACGAGGTGTTCGTCTACTGTCTCTCGAAATTTAGTAATGTTGGTTGTCTGTTGGAGTAAGTATTGAATTTGCCAAGTCGCGTTTAAGAGGGTGTTTTCGTTGCCTCGTATGTCATGTATAGTCTCGTTGAGAAGTTCGGTATTTGCTCTTACAATTTGCATTTGTCACTTGATTGCATTTTTTAGTCTGTTATCTTGTCTTTTTAAAAGGTCTATTTAATCATTGACTTTCTTTCTACCTTCCGAATCCATTAGCCCCAAGAGTGATTTGCCTATGTAACCTAATCCGTCTATTTGTCCACGACGCTGTTTTGTGCTGAGCTTTCAGTTTGCTGGACGTAGGTAAGGAGTTTGGCGACGCGGTCTACCTTGTCTTGGATTTTCGTGGCGAATGTTTTACAGAATTTTTGTAAGTTGTCGGTAGAAGGTTTTTTTTACATTGCACATGCATATCATATAGTCGAACGAAAATCCAGTTAATTATAATGTCAAGGTGTAGTCGGTGTTTCGTTTTGTTGGTCGCGAAGTCTTTCCTTGTGCGAGCGCAAGATAAATTTTTTTGCTAACGTAGGACAGTTCATCTTCTTTGTCTGGACTTGAGTAGAAGTGAGAAGTGAGGGCATATGGGACTCGATTTTCTTGGTCGCTTCTTATTTCGCTCTGAGTCGTTACGATGTTGACGTTGCTTTCGATCCCGAGGGAGCTGGCGATATTTCTACTGGTGCGTTTAAGTGCGAGTTCGTTAGTGTTTTCGTGTCTCTGTGGAAGTGTACATGAGTTCAACGTTCGTTATTTTTTCTAGAGATTGGAGTTTCCGACCCCGTCGGGTTACATGAACATTCAATACCGGCGGGCGGTGCGGGAGTACCGCACGGAGCGACGTCGGTTTGAGGCTGAGAACGCCGACTGGTTAGACGATGTGGACGCGTGGGGCGTGCGGGCCCTGTTCGGTGAGTTTCCCATTGTTTATGTTTTGTTTATTTTCCGTTGTTCGAAATTAATTGTTTTGCAACTGGTGATTGTTCTAGAGCGTCACGGAGACCAGTTGGTCGGGCCGGCGCGACAGCCACGCCTGTGGCCTCTTTGGGAAGCCGCCATCGCGGTCGCCCTAAAAACGGCGAATATCCTGATTAGTTAAAATACTTATTTTAAAATACTTATTTAAAAATTCTTCTCTCCCTCATTTTTTTAAATAAATATATTTCCCCCTTTTTTTCAAATCTACATAGTTGTTGGTGCGCTGTTACTTTCCCTCATAACTGCGACCATTTTCCTATTCCTGCCCTATTCTATAAAGGGTTTGAGTTGGTTCGCGTGAACGCGGATTGTTCGTCGCCTTTTATACTGTAATTTTTGTTATCGTGCATGTTTTGAATCGTGTAGGGACCTATCCATGCAGGTGTTAGTTTTGTGACCGTCCGCGTCTTAACGTCTCGTCGTGCAGTAACACTTGGTCTCCGATTTTAAAAGACCTATCCGCGGTTTTCTTGTCGTAGTATTGGGATTAAAATTAAAATTAAAATAAATTTAATGTAATATTGAAATTTATATAAATCCAATAATGAATAACTTTCAATTAATAAAATTACAGAAAATATTGTTAAAAATAAACTGACTTCATAAGAAACTGACTGTGAAATTGATCCAATCGCTCCTAATATTGCATAATTAGAATTTGAAGCCCAACCAATCAACAATTATCACAGGGTAAACACCTATTCTTAATAAATATAAAATTCCAATTTTTATTGAAAATAGCAAAAAATAATTTATAAATTAAATCCTTTCGTACAAAAATTTATTAGATAAATATAGATAGAAACCGATCTGGCTCACGTCGATCTGAACTGAAATCATGTAAGATATTAAAAGTCGAACAGACTTAAAATTTAAACTGCTGCATTTAAATTATATCCTAATTCAATATCGAGGTCGCAATCATCTTCATAAATATGATCTCTCCAAAGATATTACGCTGTTATCCCCAAGGTAATTAAATCTAACAATTTTTAATAAACTATCTTTTGAAACAAAAATAATTGGATACATTTTTTAAAGTTAAATAATTTTAAATATTCTCCCAATAAAATAATTAATTTTAATAAAACTTATTCTTAAGGGGGTAGACACGGGTAATGCAGCGCTCTGTATACCGACACAATCTGGCCCAAAACATGGGTTTTGTAGAATACATTATTCGTCCTTATATGAGATAATTTTGGGCTGGGCGAGGTCTGATTCGAAAGAGGAAGGTTCAGTGTAGCGTGCTCAAGTCATGGTTCGACGAGATTGTGTTGATATCTAATAATATGAGTGTTGAAAGTAGAGCAAAAGTCGACAAAATACACGCGCAAGAATCCAAGTACTTTTAGGTCACTAAAAGAATTTTGTGACTCAAACGATGACTTGAGCGCGCTGCGCTGAACCTTCCTCTTTCGAATGAGACCTCACCCAGCCCAAAATCTGCTCATATAAGGGCAAATAATGTATTCCCGTGACTGCATTCCCAAATACGAGTTTCGCCATATTGGCGATAATACAGAGCAAGTCACGTGACAAATTTAGTTCAGCTGGTGGATACGAGATGGCGCCTACTCGGGAGGACTGCCAGCGTGGAATCATAGCAAAACTGAAGCGTTAGCTGGATACATGTGCCACAGTAAAAGCGTGATACAGTCAATGTATGTATTTTTGGACGATTGTAGGTTAGGTTATATGCATTTTAGGCATACATGAACTGCTGGGAACTGTATACATTTACTAAATTAACGTTTTTACTGTAACACATACATCGCTTGAAATCGCTGTCAAATTTATGTTATAATTATATGGCTACATTATTTAAAATAAAAAAAGTGAGATTGAAACTTTTTACTAATACTGGAAATATTGATTTACTGATATCATATTTTCAGACTGTGAAAGTTACACCAATTATTTTCAATTATTGCTTTTATTATTATTCTTCCGACTATTATATATTCTCCAAATCGGTCAACAGTTGACTCCTTGATTTTTTTATAATTCTTTACAGTTCTATGCAGAGATGGACATTATTTAAATGAAATAATATACTTCCAAATGGTCCCAGTGGCCGATCGACACGGGGTTTGGGGGAGGGTGTGTGTACCCTAAATCTAAAATTCTATTTAGCTTTGGGTATTTATTAGTTTCCTTTGTTTATTTGAAGGCCTTTCATCTTGGGCTTCGCATAATTGTTCATCTTTCATTGTTTCTTTATCCTAAGGACGTATTCAGATATATTGGCCGGTCGATTCGTTTTCACGAACACTGATCGAGGAGAAATCAGCCACCACCATCTGACGATCGTGGATTTGTCAGTTGGAGTTCCTAGGCTACCGAAGGGTATGGTGGGGTAACGGGAATGCTGCTCGGCTCCGTCTGAACATAGCCGTGTGGCTGTTATTTATTCTTCTTGTCAGCGTAGTAGTTGTGTGCGTGACGAAGCTATATGTAGACCAATACGAGATGAAGCTATCAAGAAAGAATCAATGTTCTGACCAATAAAGCTCCTGAATTTTTTCGGAGCTAAGCTACACTTATCCTGATGTGTGTATTTCTACGATGACAGCTCAGTTTGGCCTATACACGCCAGAAGCTTGGCGCTATCCCCGCCACTTCTGGCTCACTCTTGTTCTGCGAAGGCGAGAGCGAGATGGAACAAGAGCGAGTCAGAAAACGTTGAGAAAAGGAGCACCGAGGAAGGCAAACGGTATGGTGGGAGAATACGCGTTACGAAACTCACTGGCCAATATATCTGAATACGACCTTAGAAGCTCGAATAACCGACGAGAATCTTTGTGGCCCGAGTCCGCGCGAGATGGCCGTTGCTCGGTGATGTGTCATCGATTATATAGAAACAGAATTTGTTTATTTTTCATCTTATCAATATGAAAGTGACACAAATGGATTCCTGTCATTCTCCCGATTAAATTGACAGAAAATAATTTGAATCGGACTATTTTTAACGAAACGGGCTTTCAATTCTGCAAACAAATTTTTCACGTAATTTCTTTAATTATGGTCCGAATTATATCATTTATGGGGCCAATTTGATCAAGAAAACATAAGGAATCGATTGACGTCATGTAAGATAATTCGGCGCTGAGCGGAGAAGGCTGGTCGAGGCATCGTGGATCTGCTTACGCTGCCACGGCTACGTCGACCACCCCGAAATAGCGACGCCCTCGCCGGTTATCTACTGTTCCTATAAACAATTGGGCCCGTGATTTGAACAGACGGGCAGTCTCCACTGAGTCTTTGAAACGGACAGACGATTGGGGCCTAAGCTATATTCTGTGAAGAATATATGACAATTCCATCAGTATTGGCTTAGCTTTTCATTGACCTTCATTTATTCTTACAGTCACTTTCGCAAGGATCTGATTAGAAATTGCAGAACTTCAGATTCGTCACTGCTTAGTGTGCAACATTGTATACCCCGCTGGTTTCGAGCGTCGAAACCCACGAAACTCAGCAAGTCGCATGACAAGGAGACTGAACGACGTAAACCGAGTGCGAGTGAAATAGCGCACCAGCGAGAGACCCTTGGTCGACGGCGACTTGAGTCATCCAGTGCTGAATATGTAAATGTTCATATTTCTCATTACACCTTGATAAGAGTGTTACGACTGATGGATTGGTGAATTTTTGTCCACAAAAATGAGTCGAGACGCGAAGCAATTCGGTCAATTTTTTTTTATGAATACATGATTTAGGACACACATTACGTTCACTAAAAATGGATCGAATTGTTCCATGTTTGGCATCATTTTCATCGAGAAACCCTAAAAACTCCATTGGTAATACTTTCATCAACAGTTACCAAAAACATGAACATTTTATCTGGCCCGTCGGTTTTATTGCTCTCGGCTGTCAACGGGTGGTCTACTGGGGCCCGAAGGTCCTCGTTCGCAGCGAGAAAGCAAAACGGTGGGGTGGGTAGGTCTTTCCCGATAATCCAAGCCCAACCATTTGCGTGCGCAGCTTCATGTTACACGTCAAAAAGTATTTTTTTAATTACAATTAGTAATTCAGTTTGGAAGTGCAATTAAATTAGGCGCGATTAAAATCATGCACAGTTCATTTATTTTAACTAATTGACCAATTCATTTATTTTTGAATTCAATAATGCAATGCTCCGCTGAAGAACCACGTAATACGGAGCTAATATTCTAGGCCCTAGAATCTACGATATTGTCAATGTGCAGTTGAAACGCACGCCACTTCACACTATCGTTTCTTAGCATTTATACGGGGTGATTCTCTAGCTAGAGTCTAGCATGTGTCTCGTTGAGTTTCGTGGGCTTCCACGCTCGAAACCAACGGGGCTATACAATGTTGCACACTAAGCAGTGAGGAATCTGAAGTTCTGCAATTTCTAATCAGATCTTCACGAAAGTGACTGCAATTGATTCTTTATGTTTTCTCGATCAAATTGGACCCATAAATGATATAATTCGGACCATAATTGAGGAAATTACGTGAAAAATTTGTTTGCAGAATTGAAAGCCCGTTTCGTTAAAAATAGTCTGATGCAAATTATTTTCTGCCAATTTAATCGGGAGAATGCCAGGAATCCATAGGTGTCACTTTCATATTGATACGATGAAAAATAAACAAATTCTGTTTCTGTATAATCGATGACAACGTCGCAGTAGCACCGGCCAATGCATTAGCGCATATGAAAAGCTATCGAGTAAGCAATTGCAATCTAAAGTCACTATTGCACCAACACAATTTTATGTGTAATGTTTGTTCAATAACTTCTATCTGCATAGGACGTTTAATTATCGTATAATATGTATATAACTTTCAGGTTCTGCTTCAGTGTTTTGCTAATTAAAAAATGCTAAGAAACTTCATTTTCTGGGTGCATCCCCTCATCATCTATTTTTTTCTTTTCACTTATAGTTCCTTACTGCCAACGTAGCATATTGTAGCATAAGCACATTTCAAGTAATTAAAATGTACAATAAATTTTTCTACGTTTGCACTACCAGCGGAATTTCCGTTTAAATTTTTACCAGTACAACGCAAACGCTGAAAATTTCTTTCCACATACAGAATAGAATATGGAAATAGCTAACAGCTCCCTCTCGTGTTCACCAGGCAGCCGCGTATCTATCGGTATTACCATTTCTGTGCAGGAAAAACCTGCTGTAATACCGACCTTCCAAATCGGCCGGGTCACGTGACGTGTCTACCCCCTTAAAATAAATTATAAAATTCTATAGGGTCTTCTCGTCCCATAGAAAAAATCTAAGCATTTTTACTTAATATTTAAATTAACAGTTTAATCTAGAGACAGGAAATATTTCATCAACTCATTCATTCAAGCCTTCAATAAAAAGAATAATTATTATGCTACCTTTGTATGCTACCTTGTAGTCAATATACTGCAGCCACTTAAAAATAATTCATTGGGCAGAGCAGACTTTAAATTATTAAACAAAAAGACATGTTTTTTGATAAAAATGAACTAAAGGAATTCTGCCAATTAAAAATATACTCACTAAATTAGTTATTAATTTTATCATTATACCCTATGCATAATTCATTTATATAATTTATTTAAAAAATTGCACCAAAATTCTTAAATTTTTTATCAATGAAATAAATTATTAAATTATCTTTAATGAAATAAAATTTTAAAATTACAATTCTTAAATACATCAAATCAATAATAATAATAATATAAATGTATAGATAATCCCATAAATATGTTATATTTAACAAAAATAAAAATACTTTTCATAATTAATTAAATATATGAATGAATTCATTTAAACAACTAGATATCAATAAAATCGAATAACATATCACCTCTAATTATAAATTTATAATTATTATTCCACATAAAAAATAATTTATAATTAGCTCTTTTAATTTCGAGATTAATACAATTTATATTAATTATGATAATTGCAGGCGAAATACATACGTCGGATAATGAAATTGGAGAGATCAACACCAACATACTGGCTGTTAAAAGAAACAGGAAGAGATGGCATAGCAATTGAAATGGGAGAATGCGCAATGAAGTTTGAAGAGAGGCTAATAAACTCGGAAGAAGGATCGATAAGACATGAAAGTGGGAGAAGTCTAATGAGAGGAAATGAAGTTTCGAAAAGGGAAAGAATGAGAATCAAATTCTTGGAAGGGAGAGGATAGTCAAATGAAGAATTAGAAAGAAGAAGATTAAATGGGGAAGAAGTGTCGATCAAAATAAAGCAGATAAGTAAAGACATTCACGAACAAGAAAGAGAGACGAAAGTAAAAGAGTCAAAGTTCCTAAGAGAATTAAGAGAGGTGACAAGGAAACCTGGAGATAAGCCGTAATACTATTGGGGGAAGAATCAAAAAAGTAGTGAAACAAGGGGATGCAAATATTGGCTAAAGGAAGAAGAAAGGGTATTTAGGCTTTATAAGAAAGAGGAAGAAACAGTGAAACACGTGATTGAAGCATGTGAAGTAATTGGAGAGAGTGGCAGGAATTGGAAAGAAGAGAAGGAAAAACTTGGCTATTTTACAGGAGATAATAGGGAGAAGGAAAAGATGGAAAGTGATAAAAGAAGATTATACAGCATAGAATAGATTAGGAAACACTTGTAAAATAGAAAAATTGTTAAGACACAGCAGGATACATTAGAAGGGTTGGACACTGACACAATCGCGGGAATGAAATGGAAAGAGTATATGATCGTTAAATTGTAACACGAAAATGAGCAATAAATTAAATTATTATTATTATTATATTTTTTTCTTTTTATATTTTTCTATTTCTCTTTTTATTTTATATTTTTATATTTTACTTGTATTTTATTTATATTCTAGTAGTAAATAGGTTTATTTTTTGCCTTTCGGCCTCAAAATGGGGTTTCATGTGTTATGTGTGTAAGTGTTTCTGGGACTGTTAACTCAAGATTGTGCTTTCGTTTTGACTTCTTCCTTCATCTTGTTCTTCTTTTCTTCTCCTTTTTCCAGAACCATACGCATTTACTTCGCTCCTTCTTCTTCTTCTCCCTTTAGTATCCCTCTGATCGTTGAATTTTCTCTTTTCAGCTCCTTACAGTCTTGTAGCACGTGACCCAGCGTCTCTCTCTAGCCCCATTACATAGTCTGCATACTTGCCGATCACTTGCATGCTTCCAGTACTTGCTTTCCCGCTCTTTGTTCCCACATCCAAACCTTGCAATCATGCTTTGGTCTCTGCCTCTGTAGTTTCCGTTTAGGTAATTTGCTCTCTGGTTATCCCTGATTTCTGTGTAATGTGCGTTGTGTCTGCCTCCTAGTATTCTGTCTCTATTTATATTCTATTTTTATATTTTTTCTTTTTATTTTATATTTTACATTCTATTTATATTGTATTGTAACCTGTCCTCGCGACGGTTACAAAACGGACGAGGGTTCTGAACGGTTGTGTGAGTGAGACAAGGTGAACTGTGCAACGGGTGTTTATTCGTATGACTAGAATACAAGGAAGCCCGGCCAGTTCGATGCTGGCTAACAGCGTGTTCGGAACTTAATCTAACGCGGTGACTAACGGTTAGTCGGCGGCGGAGCGCGGACGGCGCGTCGCGAAATTCGGTGCGTTTCGGCGGTGGGGGTAGGAGTGGGGAGAGTGGTCGTTCTGGCGCCTTGGCTGTTAACTCCACCAATGGCCCTGACTGCGAAACCTTGAGTCTGCTCACGCGGTGGGTAAAACCCGTGGGAGAAACGGAGGCTGTGGGATGTCCTCCGGGACAGACGACGTCTGACCCTAAGATTGACTGGGGATATCGACCTGCGTCCAGAAGTCGGCGATCTCGCGTTCCTCTGGGAGCCGTGGAGGTAGGGAGAAACCAAAAGTACACAGCGATACACCTTGCAAGACAAGAGATCGCCGGGAGAGCTCTGACCGTTCGCCTGTAACGCTCGTGGTAGACTCTGCCTGACGGGCCCGCCGCGCCGGCGGATATGCGTGGCCGCGCGAACTTCGCGAGCGAGAGCGCTGCTCGGCGCGCATCCACCTCGCTGCCCCGCTCGGCAGCGGCGGGCCGCGCCAGGCGCGCGTGGTGGGGGGAAGATTCGCGTCCCATCGATATAACTCGTTACATTATTTTTATATTCTTCTAATTTTAAATTTATATTTTTATATTGTATTTTTATATTTTTTATTTTTAAATAAATTACTTAAAACATATTATTTCTCCATTTACTTATCCGTCTTCCTCCTTTTCTCTTCACCAATTTCTACTGACACCACATAATTCTTTCTACGATTCGCGCGTTCTTCGCGCCGCCAAATGACATCATCTCGCAAGACTGTCCCAGAGGATTCAAGCAACACGAGATCGCGCGATACGCTGCGACGCTAAATCAGAACGTTTCAAAAACTTGATAGCTTTAGAATGCTTGTTACATATTTGTTTGAAAATTATTTCTCTGCGTTGGAAATAAGTGTCTGTTTGCTACATAATGGTTCGCTAGATCGTTTATTCATGAAATTATTATTTCTCTGCGTTGGGGAAAAAGTGTCTGTTGGTTTCGAATAAAATTTCTGTTGACACCGCATAATTATATGAATCGCGCCTTCTTCGCGCCGCCAAATGATGTCATCCCGCACGGCTGCTCCAGAAGACTCAAATTACACACGATCGCGCGATACTCTGCGATATTAAGATTGAAAAACATTTTGAAATACTGTTAGCTTTAGAATGCATGCGATTGTACCACTATGTAGTGCCGTCTCTTTCCTCTCCCGAATTTAGCTTTAAAATAACTGTGCTTGTGCCACTAAGTAATGCTCTGTTTTTCCCGTCCCCGAATATATGGTTTGTAAAACGTCGATCTTTCCCGACATCGCCCGAAATAATTTCTGATAAAAATTTTTATTATTTCTCTGCGCTTGGGAAAAAATTTCTGCTGCCAGGCGGTTCGCTAGATCGGTGTGGGCCAGGTCTGAAAAATTTTCGGCGGTGGGCCAGGTGTGAAAAAGTTTTCGGTGGTGGGCCATGGTCGTTCCCTCCCTCGGTTAGGTATGAAAAAATTTCTGCTGTGGGTCATTCCCTCCCTCTGAATAATTTCTGACGGTGGGCCAAGTCTGGAAAGATCTCCGCGGCCGCTCGGCCTGGACTGATCCCCTCCACGATTATGGCTTCACCCACTCCGCGGCTCGTGCGCGCGCAACCAGTCTTCCGCTCCCCGCGCCTAAAGTTCCTCCCACCGCACTCCCTCGCGCGCCATCACTTCCACCCGCCCCCGCGCTCCCCTCAGAGGACCTGGTCTAGAATCCCCCTTGCTATACTACTATTTATGGTCAAGCGAATTCTCCCATTCCCCGCGAAAAGAAATCGCAAGTTTGAAAAGTAGTTAGGTTAAATTAGCATTAGCATGTCTTCGAAAAAACATTACACAGAAGTTGAAAAACATTTGTTTTTACAATTGTTAACGAAATATGCATATGTAATCTCTACTTCTCTACTGTTATATATAAAAGTGAAACGTTGTCTGTTTGTTTGTCCCTCTTTCACGCTTAAACGACTGGATGGATTTCAATGAAATTTTCAAATACTTTACATACGTCCGAGATTCAATTATTGGCTCCAATAAGCGTTCAATATACTGAGTTTTGTAATATTCATATAGTAATAGTATGTGGAGAAACGTGGGAAACATCATAAAGGATTCCCGGGTGAAACCGGGTAATGGGTCAGCTAGTAGAAAATAAAAAAAGGGCCACCACTTTGAAAGACAAAGAATAATGTATAAGTTTATATGTATGCAATCATAGTAAATATAGTATATCTTAATATTTAAAGCAGAAACTTTATATATATGTTTGTCCGTCGCCTAAAAACTTTCGAACAGTAAATTCTGATACAACATGTACCTCAGCCGATTATCTCTGGCTAATCCAGATGAATGTAAATATTTTCAGCTCGCTACGTCTTTCCCTTTCGCAGTTAAGAATTAAACTAACTAAACTAATAATCTAAATTCCGAGCGAAGCCGGGTAGTAAATGCATTATAAGTACGAAACTGAATCTCTGAACGTAGAAAAGGAATCTGCGAAGATATCAATATTATCGCACTATCTATTTGCTAGCATACACATTCTGTCAATGTAATTGTTAGCAAAGTATGTGAAGGATCGGTGCAGGTAGGCTTTCACGAAGTTAGCGAAACACAGTTTAGACACCGGCGATTAGAGGCGAACGAATATCGTACATTTTAAGAGTTCACAGAATAAAGTCACGGTTACACTAAAGTATATACACACAGTCAATAATTATTTACACAATTATTAAGATAAGAATAGTTAATAAGTACAGTGTTAATTTAAGTGTATAAGACTAGCTTCCGAAGCAGGGTCGCGCAGCTTACGTATCTGAGGCAAGTTCGGAAGCACGCAAGCATAGTGCGTAAGTAAATAGACTACCAGGCAGGTTGGTGGTCCGTAACAGAGTCTAAAAGATCCAGGAAATCGGCAGTGATTTCCTGGAAGGAAGAGTGTCCCCCTTCCATCGATAGCAGGTTGATGGAAGGGGCCATGATAGACGCTCCGCATGAGTCAGCGGGCCGTTACCATTGCCTAATTAGCGCCGCTCGGGGAAGATGGCGCAAGCAGCTCGATTTCTCGAACAGTAATTATGTTTACCATATAGAGTAACACAATATCTTTATTAAAAATTTTTTATTATATCAATTTGTGTTAATAATTCATTTACAAATCAATTATGTATGAAAATTCCGTTACTGGTGAATTAATCGAACAGCCAGGCAATTAGCGGTTCACAAGCAGCAAATCCATTCTCATTTTGTACATTTTGAACTAAAGGCCTGTAACATATATCATAATTAAAAAAATAAAGAGAAAACTTGGAGACTAAAAAATGGAGTGGTATTCGATCACACAATCGATTAACCATAATACTATTTCAATTATGAAATAAAAAAATGAATGAAAACCTACTTGCACGTTAAGTGAAAAATATTCTTTTCGATTCCACAAAATTTCATCAATATTCTGGAATCTCGTGGACACTAATGGGATGTACTGTCAATGGCTCCATCGATACCAGGAGAAATGATTGCTTCGTTTCCTCTCTCAAAATCTTTGTAAAATTGATGTTTCTCCTCGCATGCTTCGAGATCCATTGGTAGTTTTATATAATCCAAAATTAAGCTGGCAAGTAAGCAACTTACACAAAAAATAATTCTGGATCTGCTTCTGCCCAGCATCAGCTGTAAATATTTTTTAAAGAATTTCCTAAATACACACTCTTCAATTATGAATATTTCAGATGTTAAAAATAGAATATTATAATTTTAAATTACCTGAAAACTTGCAGTTGCATATCACAGTAAGCATACAAGTAGTTACAATTGCCGTGAAATGGACAAGCCACGGTTGTCAATTTTTGCAAGTCCTTCGTGGATCGTTCGTAAAATACCATAGAGTACGGGAGTCCTTGACAAATCGATAATGCCTTTTGAATTTATCTTCATCGTAATGTTTAAAAGGATTTTGCCTGTCACGAATATAATCTCTAATAACAGGCCTATTGCCCGCTATACCATCATTTATATCATCGATATCGCTAATATCAATATCCTCAATATCACTAATATTAATATTTTCAATATCAATGTATTCAGGATACATTAAATCTATTTTTCTCTGAAGTTTCACTACACTTGCTTCTTCGCTCACTGTCGGAAATCCTGAGGCGCGTAACGAGCCTGGTTTCAAGTATCGTTTTTTCCTTTTCTAACTACCTTTTCTGTCTCTTATGCAAACTCTTCTGGATTCGAGGTTTGCGCGCGGGCAAGAGCGTGGTGCTTTCTGGCGCGCGGGCAGGACTGTGATGTTTTCTTGCTGCGCGCCACGCAAGAGCGTGGGTGAAAAATTTGACCTGCATCACGAGCAATCAGAAGACTACCCCCCTCCTTCAAAACATCTTGCATATTACATCTCTTCATCATTTATCTTAGATATAACATCACTTGCATACCTATATGTATTTATTGTCTATCAATATTAGTTTTTATATTAAAACAAGCAGTGACATGGTAATTATTGCCGTTGATAGTAATAATTATGATCGTCATAACAGTGAATGTGTTAACTGTAATTTCATTTGCCATCGCATTGCCGGGGAAACATTTGGTCATTTTTTAAAGTACCCTTGTAAAATTTTACAGTCGTTATAACTGAGTCATAAACCATTTCCAGAATTTATAGCACCTTCAGGTCAACCAAATGTAGCTTCCGAAAAACAGATGTTTCAGTGTACCCTACAGTAACAGCATTTATGATATCCTCTATAAGCCTGGTATATCGAGGAATTTGAGATACTTTTCGCGAACGTATATCGCGATCGTGTCTTGCCGATCGTTTCGCAGATCGATGATATACATCGGACAAGTAGTACACAATACACCACTGCGGTGGGTCGTGTAAAAAGCATGTGGAGTTGACGTAGAAATGGGAGCCCGAACTCGCTGTCTCTAAGTAGTGACGGGTACAACCTTCTAGCCCACGCGAAGGAGCGCCACGATCCGGCTTCACGTACTTTTGCGGGCCGCGCGGCGTGTGGCGCGCCGACCCGCGGGCCGGACCGCGCGTAAGACCGACCGTGTAAAGGGCCCTAATGTCGCTCGCTTCGAGGACCCGGCTGTTTCGAGCAAAGGCGCTTGAGGCCCGAGGGCCTCCAAGCCACGCCCAGAGTTATTTATGCTTCTCCGCTACAAATATAAATGAAAGTGAGAAAATTGGCCGAAGCTACGGATGAATTCCTGTCGATTCAAAATTTTATTTATGCACTTCGGATGAATTCCCGTCGATTCAAAATTTTATTTAAGGTTCTTCGGATAAATTCGCGTCGATTGAACATTTTATTTATGGCGCTTCCAATAATAAATAATTCTGGGAATTTTTATTTGTTGAGTTTCGAATAAATTTTCTGCCTTTTATTCGAACACAATTTTTTATTTAAAATAATTTTTTGCCCAACTCTGCTTACGGTGCTGAGCACCGTTGGGAATGGTGCTGACCTTTTTCCGTGTAGACTAGTAAAGGATGCCGAATGCTTAAGACGATCTTAGTCTTAAGCAACGACTATGAATACTGCCCATATTCTGTATTTTAAGCATATATTACAAAATCTTTTTAAAAGGTATAGTGTATACATCCAGGAAACTCTCACACACGCACGCGCGTGCAACACATAAAATTTTAGTTTTTATGTACAGTTGTAGTTTATTTAATTTAAGACATCTGAATTTCATTCTCATTTATAGAGACTAAAAAATAAAAGATTATAATTAGAAAATTCTTAAAAATACAAAGTGTGCATTTAAAAGCTTCCCACACAGCACACGGCGCCTTAAAGGCGCCTGTTTTCGGCCTGTTTTGGGCCTGAACGACTGAGCGTCCGGATTTGTAACAAGGCGCCTCTAAGGCGCCTTAAAGGCGCCTTTTGGGCGTCTTAAAGGCGCCTGAAAGGCGTCTCAAAGACGCCGTGTAACTACACTGGCACCATCTATACAAAGTTTCACAGGCGCCTTATAGGCGTCTATGGCCGGTATTCATAGTCGTTGCTTAAGACTAAGATCGTCTTAAGCATTTGCTTCAGTCCCTGTCTAGTTTCATAGTCGACAAATAAGCATCGTCTTAAGCGTTTACTCAAGTATTTACTTTGTCAAGCAATCCTTATTGAATCATGTTTCATAGTCGGTTCTTAAGATCATCTTAAGAACGTAAGTATTCATAGTCGATTAAGAACTTCTTATTCGAGCATAAAACGGTCTTATTTGAGCAAAGTGAGGTTAGATTTTCAAGTCAACGTTTTAGTTGACTTAAGACCATCTTATACACCATTCAACGCCATTACTTGGTAAAGGAAATGAGTGTAAAGTGAGCGAAGAAGCAAGTGTAGTGAAACTTCAGAGAAAAATAGATTTAATGGATCCTGAATACATTGATATTGAAAATATTAATATTAGTGATATTGAGGATATTGATATTAGCGATATCGATGATATAAATGATGGTATAGCGGGAAATAGGCCTGTTATTAGAGATTATATTCGTGACAGGCAAAATCCTTTTAAACATTACGATGAAGATAAATTCAAAAGGCATTATCGATTTGGCAAGGACTCCCGTACTCTATGGTATTTTACGAACGATCCACGAAGGACTTGCAAAAATTGACAACCGTGGCTTGTCCATTTCACGGCAATTGTAACTACTTGTATGCTTACTGTGATATGCAACTGCAAGTTTTCAGGTAATTTAAAATTATAATATTCTATTTTTAACATCTGAAATATTCATAATTGAAGAGTGTGTATTTAGGAAATTCTTTACAAAATATTTACAGCTGTTGCTGGGCAGAAGCAGATCCAGAATTATTTTTTGGGTAAGTTGCTTACTTGCCAGCTTAATTTTGGATTATATAAAACTACCAATGGATCTCGAAGCATGCGAGGAGAAACATCAATTTTACAAAGATTTTGAGAGAGGAAACGAAGCAATCATTTCTCCTGGTATCGATGGAGCCATTGACAGTACATCCCATTAGTGTCCACGAGATTCCAGAATATTGATGAAATTTTGTGGAATCGAAAAGAATATTTTTCACTTAACGTGCAAGTAGGTTTTCATTCATTTTTTTATTTCATAATTGAAATAGTATTATGGTTAATCGATTGTGTGATCGAATACCACTCCATTTTTTAGTCTCCAAGTTTTCTCTTTATTTTTTTAATTATGATATATGTTACAGGCCTTTAGTTCAAAATGTACAAAATGAGAATGGATTTGCTGCTTGTGAACCGCTATTTGCCTGGCTGTTCGATTAATTCACCAGTAACGGAATTTTCATACATAATTGATTTGTAAATGAATTATTAACACAAATTGATATAATAAAATTTTTTTAATAATGATATTGTGTTACTCTATATGGTAAACATAATTACATTGACTGAATGTGTATGCTAGCAAATAGATAGTGCGATAATATTGATATCTTCGCAGATTCCTTTTCTACGTTCAGAGATTCAGTTTCGTACTTATAATGCATTTACTACCCGGCTTCGCTCGGAATTTAGATTATTAGTTTAGTTAGTTTAATTCTTAACTGCGAAAGGGAAAGACGTAGCGAGCTGAAAATATTTACATTCATCTGGATTAGCCAGAGATAATCGGCTGAGGTACATGTTGTATCAGAATTTACTGTTCGAAAGTTTTTAGGCGACGGACAAACATATATATAAAGTTTCTGCTTTAAATATTAAGATATACTATATTTACTATGATTGCATACATATAAACTTATACATTATTCTTTGTCTTTCAAAGTGGTGGCCCTTTTTTTATTTTCTACTAGCTGACCCATTACCCGGTTTCACCCGGGAATCCTTTATGATGTTTCCCACGTTTCTCCACATACTATTACTATATGAATATTACAAAACTCAGTATATTGAACGCTTATTGGAGCCAATAATTGAATCTCGGACGTATGTAAAGTATTTGAAAATTTCATTGAAATCCATCCAGTCGTTTAAGCGTGAAAGAGGGACAAACAAACAGACAACGTTTCACTTTTATATATAACAGTAGAGAAGTAGAGATTACATATGCATATTTCGTTAACAATTGTAAAAACAAATGTTTTTCAACTTCTGTGTAATGTTTTTTCGAAGACATGCTAATGCTAATTTAACCTAACTACTTTTCAAACTTGCGATTTCTTTTCGCGGGGAATGGGAGAATTCATTTGAACCCAAATGCAGGCGGATTTTGAAAACCATTCCTCATTGGGTACTACGCTAGTAACTTTCCGGAAATTGCCGAACATAATATAAGATTTGCTTAAGCATTTGCTTGGCTAAGCAAGCTTTAAGCACCATATTCTTGACTAAGCAAATCTTAAGTTTGGACTATGAATACATGACGTCTTAAGCTTAGCTTATTCGAATAAGGCCGACTTTGTCAAGAAATTCTTAAGCACATGCTTGAGCAACGACTATGAAAACCGGCCTATGCGTGCATTGGTGGCGTTGGTAGCACATAGGATTCCCTAGAATTCTCCCACTTCTAGCGCATGAAGCGTGCAGTTCATGCGCGCATGCGTATCTGTCTCTTTATGTACGCTTTGAAAAATATACAGCAAATTATGTGGTCCCCTCCTCGAAGTGACAGAAAATATAACCTACATATATGCTACATGACAATAAATGTTTATTGGATATTTTGTTCTTTTACGCTATATTTGTCAACTTCTTATAACTTAACATCCTTCCAAAATATTATTGTTATGCCGCAACGGTATCTTTATGAAATCGGGTATAAAGTCAAGATACTGTTGCGGTATAACAATAATATTTTGGAAGGATGTTAAGTTATAAGAAGTTGACAAATGTAGCGTAAAAGAACGAAATATCCAATAAACATTTATTGTCATGTAGCATGTATGTATGCTATATTTTCTGTCACTTGGAGGAGGGGACCACATAATTTGGTGTATGTTTTTCAAAGCGTACGTAAAGAGACAGATACGCATGCGCGCATGAACTGCACGCTTCATGCGCTAGAAGTGGGAGAATTCTAGGGAATCTTATGTGCCACCAACGCCACCAATGCACGCATATATACTCTATCATATAAGAAGGAGCCTGTGCATAGACTTGTTCTGCGCTACTATTGGCTATACCCCAACCAACGCTTCCTCGGCGCCAATGAGCTCATTCTACATGCGCGAAATGGGTTCCTTCTTATATGACTCTCCATATAGATTGAAACGTAACGGTTTTCTCTGCAGTCTATGCGCATAATGCGTGAATTGAAAGACACCTGTTGCGTGGCCGTCTGGGGAATGTCGTCCTCCCTTGGATAAATCAGGCGTGGGACGATGCCCGTGGAACGCTAAGGCGATCTGCTCACTGGACGCGGATTTTTAGTTGTAGAAATAATATTAACGATAATAATAATGTAATAAAACAATTTAACACAAATAACTAATAACTTTAATGAACTCAATAGACGATTTGAAACAATACAAGTAAGGAATTCACAAGGCTTTTAATTGAACGTTTGTTCGCTTCTGCTCTCGGGGCTCGAGTGTGTCTTACAAAAGGTCCATCGGTTTTACATTGTTTATTCTTTACCAAAATGTTTTAGTTTCTAAGAGCCAATCGCAAATTTCCTAATTAGCTAAATTCCTATTCGTTGATCTGATTCGTCTTGGTTATCGATTTTTGCAAAAAAAAAACGTTTAACAACCCAGATAGCACGGGACGTCTTAAAGACGTCCATTTTACGTCCATTTTAGGTCCGAACGCCTGTCGTCTTGATTTGTGAAAATGGACGTCTTTAAGACGTCTTCTGGACGTTTTCTGGACGTCTTAAAGACGTCCAGAACACGTCTTGGTTAGGTCCGAAACAGGCTTTTTAAGACGTCTTGGTTAGATTTGGAAGAGGCGTTTAAAAGACATTTTTAAGACGTTTGTGTGTTATTTATTTAGAAATGTCGATACACTAGTTAAAGGAAACCAGAGATTGTAACCGCTATCTAAGCTAAACCATTCCCGAAGTATGGATAGATCGAAAAGGTAAAGCCTAATTAGATCTACATACAAATGTTTATGAATGCTCCCAGAACAATGGAAAACAAAAAACACAGATGCATTTGTTTAAATGTTTTTGACCGAATGTTTGCAAACAGGTTTTATACAGTTTTTATATTGTTTACATACATTTTCTATACAGTTTTCATAATGTTTTTGTACAGTTTTTGTATATTTGTTTCAGTATTGGCGGTCAAAAGTGTGTCCTCTTCTCATCAACAGCGTCTAACTCATGAACTATTCTAAAGTGTATGAAATGTTGCATGCGGGCTGCACGCGTTATACTAACAAGGGAACCACGCGGTAGTGGACATCGCTTTTGGAACGACAATATATGGGGGTCGTAGTACTCATGTAGTATGAAAATACCATTTAGGCTTTCCGCATGGTGGGCCTTCGTTTTCGAGATATTTTGATTTAAAGTTTTTAACATAGTTAGTAATCCAGATACATAGCATCTGTACCCAAGAAGGTTTCGTGGCCACAATGGTAGTGCATCAGATTGTTATGCGAACGGTCCCGGTTTCAAGTCTGCAACTCCATAATTTTTTTTCTTTTTTTTTTAACAAGTCTTAGAAACGCCTGTTTCGGACCTAACCAAGACGTCCAGAAGACGTCCTAAAGACGTCTTCAAGACGTACTGTTTTGTGAAAATGGACCTTTTTAGGACCTGTTTAAGGCCTCTTCTGGACGTCTTTAAGCGTCTTTAAGACGTCTTTGTGCAATCTGGGAACATTGCTCTGATTTTACACACTTAGGAGAAGGTATCAAAGTTCATTTATTCAAACACCCGTTTCCAAGTGGGTATTGATTAATTTATAATCCTGAAGATTATTCATTGAAAGAATATCTAACTATTTTCAAACCCCTCAGACTTGTGCAAAGTTCGCTTTGTTTCCCTTTCATATTACATTCGTGTGATCTGATTCGAACTTCACGCTTCTAGAGTTTATACTAAACGCCGCTAGACGGAAGTCGCAACACACCCAAAGAGTTCTCATCTAAAACAGTGAGAATCTTCCTCGGAACAAAATGGCTTGTATTCTGCACAAGCCGCCTATCCTCGTTCACTGTCTAGTAGTATATACAGATTAGTGATATATATATACACACACACACACACACACACACACACACACACACACACACACATTATATCCTTTTGAAAGTGGGATGTCGACAAATAATGAAAATAGTCAAGATTTTGGTGAATTACTGCTATGCCTTAATGTACCGAAGAAAATAATCTATCAATAGGTATTAACATTTCTTTTATATACCAGGTGTCGAAAAAAATATGTATAAATGTCAGTGTAATAACTTCATAACATGAAGTGTTTTGAAAATTGATAATAAATAATGGAAAAAACAGTTTGTTAGAAATCAAATGGAATGTTATATATACGCTAAAAAACAACAAGTATTCCTGTACTATAAGGAAAGCGTGTAATTAGTAATAAATACTTCTAAGAAAGCATAAACCTGTTACTTGACATTAATTATAACCTTACTTTTAAATGTCAAGTACATTCCATGCACTTTATATGTGAAATTAAATGTGAATACATGCATTACCTTATGTTCACAAGATATTTATACACAGAACTGTAATCATTGTGTCTATAAGTACCCTTTTTAACAGTTTTATTTATCATGAATTTTAATACATGTAGCGTGATTGAAAATTAAATGATCAAATTGTACTAACAAGATTCACAAGTACAAAGAAGAAATAAGTGTTATATAAATATACATCTAAAAGTACTTTGGTAACAAACTATATGAGAAGGAAGAAAGTCATATTATTTCATTTTTTATTTCAAAATGCTGATCATTATTGCCAATGCAATGCTGATACAGTTCTGAGCTTAAATGGAGCAGTGTGTGAATTTTGTGAAAATCTGGTTTAATTTCAGTTCTGTAGGCTTTTCTATGATGATGTTGCGTCAATTAGCTATTTATGATTTATGGCCTGGTAATGGCAGCAGACTATAAAATTAGTCCTCACTCTACCTATTTATATTTTAAATATACCTATACTGTTAATGATTTCAGATAGTAAACACATCTCAAATAAACAAATTAGATAAATGTTACTGACTCATTTTAACAGGAAGCCTATCTTTTGCTTCATGTTTAATGTTTTTCTAGTAGTTTTTTAATTAAGATATTTATAACATTTTTTGTTATTCCTATTTACAACATATTGCTACAGATTCATCATTAAATTTGAAAATATCCTATATACTTTTTACAAAATCATAAAAGATATCACTGTTGCATTTGATAACTAAAATTTAAAGCTGAGAACCAAAAGGTTCTGTGCTAAAACAAAAATAAATTTTAGAAAATTTATTTTAAAAGATCATGTTTTAACCATCTGTAAGTCAGTGTCAGACATGAAAAGACATGGTATTATGTCATTGACTTGCAACTACAGGCATAAAAGAAATAAATCATCAACCTAGAATGCATTAAGCTGCTTTTTTCTAAACTTTATACAGAGTAAGAATTGGAATACATATTTACAATATTCCCCCTTTTTGAATAAATAGAAAAAAATATACAAGTCATTTATACATTAATGACTCATTCTTTTTTGTGGAATGGTCTAAAAATATTTCTTATTTCATATATTTTTTAAATGTACAGTGAGATTTATATGTATACTCCAGTTTTAAAATTTCATCACATCTTAATAAATGCTTAACTTAATGCTTGTAAGTTATTTATGACTTTGTTTACATTTGTAATTTCATACCTTGAAACTTATTATAGCTTACTGAAATTGTGTACATACATTTAAGGATTTCTATAGTATTTTATGATACATGTCCATTAAAACACGTTTTGAAATATTATATGTTATAGATTTTTTCTAAAAGTTCTATTGATTCATTATACATATGTAGACAACTATCGCTTGAAAAAGATTTGTGTTACGAAGACGAGGATTAATTATTTAACATAAATGTGAATGATCGTATCATTGGTCTAAGGTGGATTAAATATTATTCATTATAATAATGCAGTGCAGAAAATAATGTTCTATCTTCAATATTACTTCAGGAACTAATTGTTGGCAATATATTTTTAGTTTTCATTTTTCTGTTGTCAAAAAAATATTAGTATGAATTTAAACTTCAAAATAAGCTTTCCAGTATTTAAATAAGAGATTTCCTTTTATTAACTGGGTTATCTTTTAATCACTAAAAACCTTTTGCACAGTTATTTTTACGCAAAATTTACAAAGGGGAACGTGTCGTACTATGATGGTTTATATATTTCCACGTGCCCCTCAGGTGCCTAAAAGTTACACATATACTTTAGTGCACGCGTGTTTAGCTGAAATTCGGACTCAATTTTTAACCGACTTCAAAAAGGAGGAGGTTATAAATTCGACTCGTATGTATTTTTTTTGTTTGTCCCGGCATAACTCCTCAGCATAAGGACCGATTTTGATAATCTTTTTTTATTAGAAAGAGGGCGATACCCCGGTGGTCCCATCCTGCACTGCATCAATATTGACCCAATATTTTGCCAGTTCTGCTTATTAATAATAAAGACCATCGTCACCTAATTCATAAACAAAGCGAGAAGTCTGTTAAAACACGTATTCATTTTCCATAAGTAGAAGTGCATTTTCGTGATAAGTTTAACCTAAATTGGTAACGGAAATAAGTCGCTGTTATAAACTTATATAAAATACGCAGTGTTGGTAAAAATTTTAGTAGCCGATCTCCATTCTGTATCTATGTTACAAGAGTTGCCAGAAGTAGGGACGCGATACGTCCCTGGCAGCGCTATCTATAGATATTGTGCTATACAACTTGCGCACACACTATGTCATAATTCGTCCCTGTTGTCCCTACTTCTGGTATCCCTAATCTATGTATTTGTGTCTTTCAAAATAACTCACATTTTCGAGTAATAAATTCATTTCGGTAAGATGAATTAGTTTTGAAATAGAAAATACTCAACTGATTGATGATAAGACCGTTGTGATATTATCATTGAGGTTACTATAAATGAGGAAAAATGCTTTTTTATTATTTTTACACAAATAAAGTGTAATCTAACTTGGAGTGGTTCATGTTAAACTAGGCACTAGAGTTATTCATGTTATAGCGGTAGGTATTAAATGTGGACAAAATTGAAATTCTACATATGGTACCATTGCATTTAAATAAATGATGATTGTGGCATAAAGTAAATAATTGTAAACAAAAATGAAGCAAAGAAATATGAAGAAAATATTTATTTTCCATAGCATGAATAGAAAACAAATCTTTTGGTTCTTTAAATGAGTGTACTCGTCATGCGTTACGAAAAGTAGCACGTTTTATTTTTCTTACGAAAAACAGCACGTTTCGGTTTTCGCTCACGCGAAAACTAGCACGTTTGGGCGGTTTGCCACGAAAAGCAACATGTTCCGCTTGTAGCGACGAAAAACAGCACATTTGGTTTGGATGGTTGGTTACGAAGAATAGTATGTTTCATTGAAACCTGTATCATGAAGCATGTATCAATGTTTCATACAACATGTATCAGCGTCTGAAGAACCTTTAACACGTTCCAACATATTCCAAGGCCATCGAAATCGTTGAGGACTGCCCGTTTGTAAATAATTACCCGGTAATTTATTAAACATTAAAATACCGTACTTAAATTATGTATATTAAAATTTTCATGTGTTCCCTTTTGGAGATTAGATGGAGTTATTATTTATTAAACAATATTTTCAAAAGGTGAATTCTTCGATGCAAAATGTACTTCAACAATCTAAACTAACGATGCGCCGAAACGTGATAGTTTCTGCCGTATAATCTAAATTGAGCTATTCTTCGTGGCGGAACAGGATAATGTGTTAGTTTTCGCTGCAAATTCCCAAATGTGCTATTCTTCGTGGCGAAGCTGTCAAATATGCTAGTTTTCGCGGCGCACAATGGTACATGACATTTTTTGTTCAAATCACCCTAGAGGTCGTAAATTTTCAGTAAACTTGACGATTTTTTTTAAATCATTCGCAATTAAATTCTCTGTCGATGTGTCCGGCCGGAATTTTAAATTTCGTTGCTGATTTTTTTATATTTAGCGAAATATACAGCACTTTTGGGAGATCAGTATCTGTGGGCTTTTTTGGCCGCCAGTTCTGAATTTAAAGTCAGATTTTCGAAATTGTAGATGGCGAATCCATTATGTTGAATATAGTTGACTTTTCTTATTCAATATTGATAAGCAAGATTTTTAATGTTTCATATTTTTAGACACGTACACAAATATAAAATCAAAGATTTGCTTCCAGAAGCACAAATCTTGCTCCTCAAACAAGATTGTACATAATAAAACCGGATTTCTAAAGGCAACTAGGATAAAACGTTAAGTAACTCAGGTCTTCTAAAGATATCAAACATTAAAAATCTTGCTCATCAATAATGAATCAGAAAAGTTAACTTTAAAAACGGGTATGAACACAACGAACACGCTTAAATATGCAAAATCACGTACACATTTATGAGATGCCTAAAAATTTATAAAAATACGAATGTCAATCCGCCATTTTAAATTTTACAATTTGATCTACAGTATTAGATTTGTGGTACAAATTAAAATTTTGATATCTATAATAATTACCTCATATACGTACTTAGCGTCTCCGAAAATCTATACGCACTAAGTTTCTTTCGAATAACCCCATTTTCTGAAATTTCGCTTCAACATATTTGGATTCGTAATCTTCAGTTTCGAAAATTTGACTTTAAATTCGGAACCAGCGGTCAAAAAGGACCACAGATACTGATCTAAAAGTGCTGTATATTTCACTAAATATAAAAAAGGCAGCAACGAAATTTAAAATTCCGGCCGGACAGATCGACAGAGAATTTAATTGTGAAGAATTTAAAAAAAAATCGTCAAGTTTACTGAAAAATTACGACTTGTAGGGTGATTTGAACAAAAAATGTCATTTTGTACCACTGTGCGGCGGAAGGCCAAACGTGCTAATATTCGTCAGAAACAGTAGAATCTTCTTCTTTACGTGGCAAACTCAAAGGTGTTGTTTTTTTTTAAAAATGAAAGTGCTACTTTTTGTATTGCACGTCGTAATTTATTATATTGTCTTATCGCGACGAGTTAACTTGTACTATAGTCTGATTTTCGAGAGTTGAGACTTGAGGCGGGTTCCTCAGGACATTCGAATATTCGGATCTATCGAATTTATGATTGTAGGGGAAAGTTGGTATAGTTGCTCATCGGGGATACATGATCACATCAGTTCTTAATTAATATATTGGCAATTTGTGCCTGCTGTCACGATATCGTGGTAATGTGTGCATTATCGCAACACTTCACGGTGCAGTTTTCTTTTGGGAGCATAGAATAATATAGTTAGAAGCTTCGATCTTATTTGCAACAAAAAAGTAAATATTTCGGTCACCTTGTTTTTTCTCCTTTACGACTGAACATTGCATTTTGAACTATTTAAAATATATTAAGTAAAAACAGCAATTTCTCGTCTATTAATGCTATTTATTGATTGATTTAAATATTTAAGGTAAGTTTAATTTTTCACCTTTTTCAAATCGAGTGCATTGAGGGATAATTGATCAGTGTGTGAGGTGGGATATTTGAATAGGTGAAAAAGCCCCAGAAAAAAACATAGAACGGCTAATGAAACAGAAAAATACGGCAAAGAAAGTGAGTAGCAAAATCTTTTCTTCATCATCATCTGAATCAGATGATATGTAACTGAGAAATATCTTTTAAAAATGCATTTATGTTGTTTTATGTCATAGAGTTTAATTCTTCGGTTTTATTTTTTCAGTAATCCTTTGAAGTTAGTTATAGTTTACTTTCCTTTTATGATATTCCCTTTCATGTTATTGACTAAGATAATAAATATTTTTTAGAAAATTAATGTGTTATTTACTCTTAAAGTTCACTGATCAAGTCTCCCTAATCTTTTGATCAAGGTCTCCCCTTTAGTGGGGGATACTTGTGCATAACGTCACTGCCGGAAAAAGTTAAAATTCAGTCATTAAAATTAGTCTTCAACTCTCAAATTTATTAATTATTAATTAAGTAATTAAATACAAACAGAGCAAACCATTATTATTATTTTGATAAAATAGCAAAACTGTGATCAACTATCCCACCTTTCCCCTACTGAATAGGAATTTGAACATGAAATATTTGTTCACAGTATCGTGAAATTCTTTTCATATTGGCCTTTACAATTACTTGTTTTTCAAACGATAAATTTGTAACTTTATTAATCTTTGGTAAATTTATACATTTTAAAACGAAAACAACCATAAATTATTAGTATTATTATTTTTATAATAATGAGTGGACAACCCCGACGGAGTCGGCCAAGGGCCCCCTTCTCTAGGCCCACCTGTGTCCCATCATAAGCGGGTGACAAACAGTATAAGCAGACTTTTTTTGTAGGAAGTTAAAACCCCGTAAACGATTTTGAGGAACTATATTTTTATTTTTTCCCTCGTTACTATAACGTTATTTCTCTAAATTTATACAGTATTATTCGCTTTATAGACACGATCTTACTCATTAATAGTAATAGTAGTAATTGTATTCTTGGTTTCTGTAAGCTACCCACACACGCGCGAATGTCTCTCCCTTCTTTCAGGGTTGTAAGGCCCGATTAACTCTCGTGATATGCGATGTAAGTGACTTTATTACTTGGAAAATTAATTTTAAGTGACTGATTGAAAATATCATGACGAAAAAGAACTCATTGGCCCGACTGACGACCAGATGAGGAAAAAACGTTGTTGTCTATATGGTGATTTTAACGAGAATAATGCGTTGGCAATGAACGAACGCGACTGTGTTTTCGAATGATGTCTGCGTCACGAACGTTTGACGAGAAAGGGTGCTGTTGTTTACTTAAACATAAATAGTATATAAATGAATTGGATAATTATTTACTTTAGCGATTCCTCACCGATTTTGATGAAATTTGGATATGTTGTAAAACTCCATATTTTGAACAACTTTTTCCTATACATGTTACCATCGCTCGGCCTTAGTTTCCGAGATATTTGTGTTGATTTATTCCGACACAACGCATTCCACTTTCCAAGTTGTCCCGGATATTAGTACTAATCTAGCCCCCCCCCGCGCCCCCCGTACTAATCTAGCCCCAACCAATACTAATACCTGAGACAAGATGAAAAGTGGAATGCGTTGTGTCGGAATAAGTCAACTGAAGTACCCCAAATTATAACACCAAAGCAAGAAATTTAAAACATATTTTTGCGAATATCTCGGAAACTAAGACCGAGCGACGGTAAGATGTATAAGAAAAAGTTGTTCAGAATCGTGTCCCCGACAACATATCCAAATTTCATCAAAATCAGTTAGGAATCGCTAAAGTAAATAATTACCATAAATTGTATACAGGTATACAAAATTGGTATGATAAAATTAGTAGTTAATTTATTAAATTTATTCTTATTTAATAAATAAATTACAGAAACTCAGGTATGATAAAATTAGTAGTTAATTTATTAAATTTATTCTTATTTAATAAATAAATTACAGAAACTCGCCAAATTTAATATTCACCTGTTTATCAAAAACATGTCCTTTTGTTTATAATTTAAGGTCTGCTCTGCCCAATGAATTATTTTTTAAATGGCTGCAGTATATTGACTGTACAAATGTAGCATAATCATTATAGTCTGATTTTCGAGAGTTGAGACCTGAGGCGGGTTCCTCGGACGGAGCGTGGCTTAAGGAGGAACCAATGGTACGCTACGGATTGCGTGCGGTGTTGCCACGTTTTGCGACAGATCGGCTGTCTTTTTCTATACTGAATCCATCCTAAGAAAAACCTTACCCCCATACTGTTTTGTGACCGATCTGGGCAGCCCTCACTACTGCCTACGGGCTCGACGCAGGCGATTGCTCGTAGCGCTGTACCTGCCGGTTTTCTTGTCCCTCCAAGGGCGGGACGTGACCGATGTCAATGCAGGAGTGCAGCGTATCTACCCGGTAGTTCTTTGGTTCAGAACTGATATAACATCAGTTAAGGAGGTGGTCTAAATAGTCTATTTAGAATGCCATTTATTACGTCTTTTTTTAGGATTTATATTCAAAGGAACGATAAGATTTTTGTACAAGTTTTTTGTACACATATTTATTGATAATTAAAGTATGTAAATTATTTTTTTGAAGTAAAAATAATCAAAATGGGTTATAACGTAATAAAAAAAAAGCTGGCCAGCGATAATGGTTATTCATAGCCAAAAACAAATTGCGTTATCAATAATGGTTATTAGTGACCAAAAAATTTCCGTTGACAATAATAGTTCTTTGCAACTAAAAACGATATCCATCACTGATAATGGTTATTCATAACCAAAATCATTTAATGAAAGATATTAACTTTTATGCCATAATTTTTAAAATTTAAGTTATAACAGTTATGGTGTCTGAAATAAACATAAATTAATTCGAAACAACTGCAAAACAATTTTTATAAAACGCAGGCGGTTGCCGTGCGTATTCGGAAATAATTGTGCCAACGTGTATATGAAGGCGACGCGTGCGGAGCGGTTGACAGAGAGGTAACAGGCGGTAAAAAGGAGAAAAACGTTAGGCGGTTAAGTGGGGAGTTGGACCAATCAGCGCCTTCTCAGAATCATCCCTGCGCAGAACGAGGTTTTTCTTAAGATGGAACGACTATATCTTCAAGCGTACTTGCGTCTCTTGCATCGGCTCGGTGAAAACAGCCCCTGCATCTACCAGCAACGTACCTAAGTGCCTCACCGAATTTTATGGCTTTCGACCCTCGAAGGGGTTTGAATACCATTAAAATGTGAGAATTGTCCAGGATTTCCGTATTTCTCAGCACATGTTTGTGAAAGCGACACCAATCGATTCCTTATGTTTCGCCGATTAACATAACACCAAGAACGACGTAAATCGGACCATAATGAAAGAAATTCCATGGAAAATCGATTTATATCATTTCAAGCTGACTTCGTTCAAAATTGTCCGATTTACATGAAATTTGGTATGATTTTCATCGGAAAAACACAAGGTATCCTTCGGTGTCACTTTCATATCGATACGATAAAGAATAAAGAATTATTTTATTTCTGAAACAGGTATGAATCCTCGGCCGACCCCGGCAAATTGTGGTCGACCCCCCCCCCCCTCCCAAGTCGAGGGTGAAATATCCATTGCAGCGTATTAAGAAATACTTTTCTTCATCGTATCGAAAGGGAAGTGACGCTAATGGATTCCTTATGTTTTTCCGATGAAAATCATACCAAATTTCATGTAAATCGGACTATTTTTAACGAAGTCAGCTTGAAATGATATAAACCGATTTTCCATGGAATTTCTTTCATTATGGTCCGAATTACGTTGTTCTTGGTGTTAGTTTCATCGGCGAAACATAAAGAATCGATTGGTGTCGTTTTCGCAAAGATCTGATACGAAATGCGGAAATCCTGGATATTTCTCACGTTTTAATGGTATTCAAACCCCTTCGAGGGTCGAAAGTAGAGATGTTCGATACAATTCCGATACAAGTAAATATCGATCTATCGGTTCATGAATATCGATATTTTGTATCGATATTGTAGGAAATGATATATCCACGGCTCGATATTACCCCTCGATACGTCGGTTTATTTCTCATAGTTTCCCAGCTTGGCGTTGATTGGTTTGACGTCACCGCGTCATCACGCGCATGCGTGGCGTGTTCCCCCTCCACTTTTATTTTTATCTTCTTTGCCATCAGCGGCCGTGGCCGTGATGGAAAACACTGGTTTTCGTTAGATCACCGGAGTTAAGCATCACGGGGCGGTGTACTGGTGAAAAATGGGAGACCACCTTTCTCCCGGTGCGTTACTGCTGCTGGGACCCGAAGGAGGGAGAGAGAGGAGGGAAAAAAGATGGGACTATAGTGCGTTGGGCAATATAAGCGAATACGCTTGAAACGCCATCCTGTGCAAAAACATAGGAAAAAACAATATACATTCATACATATATCTTCTTTGCCAAAGGAAGATTGACTCTTTAATCATTAAAATTAAATAATTTGTCATTTTTTAATAGATGAAGACGCAGAATAATATTTTGAACAAAAAATATATTGTACTTAATACACTCCTCACATTAATTAAAGGATCATCTCTAGGAGCCCGGTAATTTCAAACTTAAAGGCGACAGGTAAAAAATTATTGCAGCGGGTTGCGGTGGAACTCAAAAGAAGCGGCAGACTCTTCGCTTTAAAATGAGCTTCATCAGACAATGCTGTTCCGGTTATCCCTCGTGGAGATACAGCAAGTTGAAGAGAAAATGGAATTTGTGCAATGTTTAAGCATATGTTGGAAAGGACATCAGAGACCGAAATTTTAACGAGAAAATCTTCTTAAAGAGAAAAGACTGTTCTTTCTATTGCTTTTTTCATGAACGTTCTACGATGATTCCTTCGATTGCTAGAAGGAACTAAAGTAAAAAGAACGGTTTTTACTTCAAAGTTCAACAACTCGGCCAAAAAAATCGCACAAGAAATTTATTACTCTCTTTTTACACAGGAAAGTAGTCGCTTTCGACTGGTGTAAATGGAATTTGTGTAAAAGAATCCATATTCCCCGTGGAACATCGCAAAGTTGAAAATTTTTTTTAAAATTGACCAAGTGCTCTTTATATTGCTATAACTTTGCCGAAAAGCAATGCATCTAATATTGAAAAAAGCAGCTAAAAGTAGAGATTTCACGCTTTGAAACCATATTTTCAAAATATCGATACGACTATTTTTACCGGAGTTATGACCACGTGAACTTGCCCCTATTTTTCGGGCTCTTAGAGGTGATCCTTTAATTAATGTGAGGAGTGTATAAATGATTATATTTCACAATAATGTGTCGTTCATTACGTGTTTTTACGCCCCCCCACCCCCACACACAAACGTAGTATATATAAAAATATAATCCGTCAACGAGTGTTCTACCAGATTTTACATAATTAAAAAAAGGTGATTTTCTGACTGATTTTTTGTTTTTATTATCAATACCGTATCGATACGCATTAATATCGATACTTTCGGTCCCATATATTGTATGTATCGATACTAAAGAAATCAATACGTATCGATACTAAAGAAATCAATACGTATCGATACTAAAGAAATCAATACGTATCGATACTAAAGAAATCAATACGTATCAATACAAAGTATCGATACTTTTGACTGTATCGGGCATCCCTAGTCGAAAGCCATAAAATTCGGTGAGGCACTGCGGGGGGTTGTCCTCGCCACGGAGTACCAGGCCGCATCTTTTGACAGATAGTGTCGGTTTTCATAAGTTCCAACTGACGCGCTGCGCCTCAGAGTCTCCTCCTCTATAGCAGCATTTAAACCTTGCAAGATGGAGTGAGCTTCAATACTTCTAGCAAAAACCACCGTGCAGGCCACAGGGGGGCGGAATAGTCGAGGGAAAGAAGGTGAAGAGACTACGCTTGACTCAATGGGATCACTGTAAGGAATTTTTCTATAGGGTAGGCCTTGAGGTCACGAATTATAATATAACGTTCGGCAACCGTGGGGACCTACCCATATGGTGTACCAGCAGCAAGCGACGCACCGGGAGAAAAACGGTCACCCATCCTTCCCCGATACGCGCCCCGTGGTGATTAACTTCAGTGATCGGACGGGAACCGGGGCTGTCACCACGGCCACTGCCGCTGGCCGTATCCTTTGACAGGCGTAGCTCCAGAATCACCCTGTATAGGAGGGTGTAATCTTGAAGTCGTCCGCCATTAATTCTGTTCGCCGCATACTTTCTGTTCGTCGCATGCCTTCCGCATTCTCCAATAAGATTCGGGTCTCCTATCTGTCACCATACAAACGATGTTGGTTGGGCCCTCTCGAAAAGGATAGCGATTGATGCCCGACAGAGCAAGCAATAGGTAAGGACTCATGACTGAGCAGGCGAAAGTTATTGGTCAAGACGCAGGGAGTAGGGTAAACACCAAGCCAGAGGAACACCCTTAACGAGCCTGAATAAGCCGCAACATCGCAAAGAAGCCAGTCCCGCCCGAGGTCTCAACTCCCGAAAATCAGACTATAGTCTTTTTATTGGAGGCTTCTATGAATGAGTTGATGAAATATTTACTGTCTCTGGTATAAATTATTAATTTATGTAAATATGAGCCGAAACATAAGCTGAACGATGACTTTAGCAAGAGCCTTCGCTAACTTTTCCGGCGTTCGGACAAATTCCAATTGTTTGCACTTTTGAAGAAGAGAAGGGACCTCCCCTCTGTTAATTCGTCGGTGGACGACGTGGACGAAAAGTACTACCAGCTGGTCCCAAAACCTAGCCGAGATGATCGGACAGAGCGTCTCGACAGGGTCGAAGTTTATGACGGAATTGCCCCGAGAATCGGCGGTGGATAACAGTACATATAGGTACCTACGGCTGATTACCAAATGACCACTCGCCGCCAGAGCAATATACGGATTAACTCGAAGCGAAGAAAGTCGAAATTCGTAAAAAAAACGGGACGATGTCGATTGCCCCCTATTCGACATCTGGCAGGCAAATGTTTCCCGATGAATGCTTCGAAAATAAGCATTGCCCAAAGATTAATAAAATTCCAAATTTATCGTTTGAAAAACAGATAATTGTAAGGCCAATATGAAAAGAATTTTAACGATAAAGTATGGAAAAATATTGCATGTTCAGATTCCTATTCGGTACAATCCAAAATTCGATCGCTTCGAATATTCAAATATTCGAAGAAATTATTCGTATTTGAAATTATTCGAATTATTCGAATGGTCGAATAATTACAGCTCTACTCTGAAAGGCGTAGTTCATAAGTTGTAATAATATTTTAACATTCATAAGTCTGTTCTTTTTGCCAACTTTCTCCATTTGGGCTAACTTGTAAAGTATGTACATGTTTTACACACTAGGGGAACGTATGCAGGATGTTTTCGACCTCTTATAAAAATATTTACGAGTGAATTCTGTGGTCGATTCTGAACTAGAAATTTTATATGACTATCCGGTCATAATTTCAATAATTAAAGAGGTATTAAGGGGACCTGCCGGTCTGGAGCCCCCCAAAATAGGTGATATTTAGGAATTAATTAAGGGAAAACTACTATATATAATTTAATGGGACTTTTTGCATTGTATTTGCAATATATTTTTTTAATTAAAATTAATTATTGCAAACGGCACTGGGGAGTCGTTAAAATCAGGGCGTCAAAAAAATTGATCCAAATCGGTGGGAACTGTGTCTCCAAAAGTTATTATTCGATTCGACTGAAACTTTTTTTATTTTGAAGAATACACTTCTGGCTAGGGGGGAAACCAGAAAAATTTCAAAAATGACATTTTTCAGAAAATAACGACACTTTAAGTTTGAAATCACTTTTTCCCTATATTTTTCATCCTTTCAACGCCTTTGAAAATGATAAATTTTCATTTTTTTTTTAATTTTACTGGTATCCCCCCTAGCCAGAATTATATTCTTCACAATAAAAAAAGTTTCAGTCGAATCGGATAATAACTTTTGGAGATACAGGTTCCACCGTTTTGAGAATACTGTTTCGAGAAAACCGCGTTGAAAGTTTTACGTGGGCGCCGAGTGGCCGGTTGTTGCCCATGCATTTGCCGCTACTCAAATGCCTATAACTTCGGGAATTTTACGAATTTCAACAAATCCTTTTAAACACGCATTCCTAAAAGGTTGAACATTCGAAAAATGAAATAAAAAAATCAGCTTTTAGATCGGAAGGTCCCCTTAATCAGAGTTGTTAATTTTGGTTACCTTGGTTATTTCGATGAATTTTTATCTTCGGACCTATTAATTGTATCGACATGCTTTCTTTTATTTTGAACCTAGAAGGTTCGAACCGTATACACTATCTTTTCGTTAATAATGAAGTCATTTTGATAGTGTAAAAATTAGAAATAAATTCTTGCTTTGCAATTTACAGTGTAAAATCCTGCTTATAAAAATCAGAATAAATATAAATGTGTAAATGCGTTAAAGTTTCCTGTATAACATATCCTATTCTTGTGTAGGGTTCATTTGAAAGCGCGCTGGCCTCTTACCTAAATCACACTAACTGCGAGATTTCATGGCTTATATGCACTGACAATAACTTTCCAACGAATTCTATGCAAAACAAATTATATGTAGGGAGAAAACTGTATACAAAGAACATTATAAAACTTTATACGATATTATTCATAAATGTTTATAAAGAGGATTTCGCACTAAAAATTGCAGAATAAGAATTTATTTATAATTTTTGTGTTGTAAAAATGAAATTACACTTTAACAAAAGAATTGTATAGATAGTTTGAACCATCCTTAGGAAAAGTAGAAAAAACATGTCCATACGATTAGCAGTTTTCAGCGATAAAAATTTATGCAGAAAGCTAAGATACATCAAAATCATCTAAAATCTGAAATTTCGATTAAACATTACCCCCTTAAGTATTGAGTTTGCGATCGTATAATCAAATTACATTTCTCGGTTAGAATCACTCCTAGAATAAACTGGTAAATTTTTCTCACAGAAGTCCCCATATATTCCGAAAAAGGGAGTAAATATTACGTTCTAAATTCTAGGATATGAGAAAAACCTTTATCACTGCCCCAAATAGTTTCTCAGCAAAAGTACTTGCTATACTTTATACGGCCTATCATATACATTGTTGAAAATTGATAAAAGTATACTAGTGTTCGATTTAGAAAACTAATAGAAGTACTAATTCTTTTGCCCGCATTATTCACCTAAACATAAACAAGCTAGAACAAAGTGAATTGTGAATCTACTTATATAAAATTATATTACTAGATATCAATAGCACTTCCATATTATTTATCACTGAATTGCATCGACACATGAATATGAATTTAATGCACAGTACAACAATGAAGTTTTTAACGTAAGTTTTATACATGTTGCATTTGCGCCTGTCTCTAATTATTGTAACCGATCGGAAGAAAGAAATTAATAATAATATCGAATACATTTACCTGCCAGGTACCAAAGCCAAGTACAGGCATTGAATGGCCACTTGGAAGTAAAATAGTATTATTCTCCATTGCTTCCGTTTGATAGGAATTCCGTAAGATAACTGCACTGCTGGCTCTCCTCTCTCAGAGCCCAGAGCGAATCCACTTTCACTTTGAGTATTAACTCCTTTCTGACCTCAAGAAAATCTAACTGTTTTGTTCGACACGTTCAGTCTTCCGCATCCTTCAAGGTTTACCGTTTATATAAAAAGAAGACAGAGGCAAATATTTTATTTTGTCCCTCCGTTTCAAGTTGCTCTAGCAAGGTATACTTGGACGAAGTACGTCTTAAGACATTTATTTTACGTATGTCTTTAACCGTTTCTTTTATACCATTACATTTGTTCATATACATAATGTATATGCTTAACAATAACTAGATATTCATTCGCACATTTATTTACTGTGCCCCGGCGAGAAGAAGTCGTCCGAACGGTACAAGGGGCAAGGGGGCTATTGGCTCGCATTGGCTCCCGCCGCCCGTGATCCATTCACTTACTTTCTATTCCCCAAAGTTGTCGCGTCGGCCAATAGCGACAATACGTGGGCCCTAACTCTACGATTGTGTTAGAGAATGTGGGCCCATAGGAATATACCATTCGGATCCTAGAGTTTCTTGCGGCAACTTCTCATCGGAACAAGTACTTACAAGTATCATCTATCACAATCAATTATTTCGTCGTGAATTCACATGAAAATATTATTGAGAAATTTGTGTTAGCGTATCCCGAAATTTAATACAATAATTATTATGAAATTCATTGTTTGACTTTATTGTAGAAATATAGTAATTTCATTAAATAAAATAAAATGTGTTTATTTTCAGGTGATTTCGAAGTATTATAAATAAGAAATGAAGGCATTATATTTATAATGACCATTGGCAAGAAGAAATAAACCAACTGATAATGTATTATTGCGTGAATTGTGGAGCTGAAGTGGCAGAACTCTATACAAGATACTGTCCAAACGTTTTAAAACTTTTAAAATGTGTATGTCATCTGTTGGAATAATCTCTCCGTATCCTTTATAATTATTGATTGATTCGTTGATTAATTGATTGATTGGTTATTTCGTTAATTTAAATAATTTGTTAATTTATATTCACTTACATAGCTGTGTAAAGAGAAATTTAATTTTCTAATGAAATAGTATTTATTTGGCCAAGAAGATCAGTCTAATAGAAATTACGCGTATCATTTTCAAACATATAAAACAATTCTTGCTATTCAAAGTTTGCATATTTATGTTGATCGACGAATTGATATATCTTTTCATTTATTTTGATATAAAGGATGGATAACGTAGCTTGATCACTTTAATTATTTCTGTTAGTACTAAACCAATTCAAATGATTATTTTTAAATACCTTTGTTTAGAGGGACCTACAGGCTCACTGTAGTTTTTTTATAGATCATTTTTTCAAAGTTTTCAAGGTCACCTTCAGTTTCATAAATGGAACCTCATAATTTTTATTTGCTTATCAAAATACATTACATGTTGGGCAGGGCTTCTTAAACTTTTATGGGTCGAGACCCACTTTCGAAAACGCTGATTTTTCGCGACCCGCTCACTTGTAATACATATTTTAAAAGGAAGATGGGTTTGAATAAAAAATATCGCTTTATTACTTTTAAATTTTTTATTGAATACACTAAATTAAAATTTCTTAATCGGATACATAATGAGATGTATATGAAGAATGAGCTTGTTTTCTATTTTTGCTGCTGATGTCGAAGACATCCACACGTACATGTGTTATTTTTAGACGTACGGTGTTTGATAAATAATTGAAGTTTATTTCGAAATTTGTTTTTAATTCCCGTCATTGCCGAAAATCTAATTACAAACATGTACGAAATAGTAAAAGGAACCAACACTCTTAAAGTTGTGGTAGAAACTGTTGGATAGAGGAAGGGCAGTATATTTGGAATATCAGTTTGTTTAAGGCGAATAAAAAATTACGACAGAGGATGGGAACAAATAAAACTGCATAATATCATAGGTAAATTAATAAACTTTTATATTTCAAACTCTCAGTAATAATAAAAAATAAAATGTAACTGAAACTTTGGTGTATATGAAAAGTGACAGGAAGTATCGATTTCGTTAAGGCACAGGTAATTTGGAATACCGGTATTTTAATTTACCTTCACTTTATAAACTTAAAAAAAAACATGTAGATAATAAAATTATTTTCTTTTATGATCTAATCATGCTCAAAAATCACAATATAGGCACAATCTTAGGTAAATATAAATGGACAGCGCTGGCCTAAACCGACGCGGCGGTAGTCGTTACGCTTGAAACAAAAGCATCGGTACGCTTTGGAATATTCCAAATTACCTTCACCTTCGGCATCCGAGATTAGCAACATGGCACTGAAACCTAAAATTTCATGCCACAGTTTGTAATCTCGAAATTATCGCAAAACTGACACGGAACAATAGAAGGAAAATGCAAATGAGTAAATTAAGTGTTTAACTCTAAAGTTTTTACATATTTTAATTATGATTGGAACGATTGAAGTCTTGCTGAAAAAGTTTTGCAGATTGACGTTTTATTACTCTGCAAATTGAGTCGAAAATATCAAAATGGCGGTTTATCTACAAATGTCATTATTTCTATTATCTACGGCAGGCTTGGGAATTAAGGGGTTAGGCTACCTTGGACAGAGCAAAATTGCAGTCATTTTCGGCATTTTATTTAGGAAGATAATGAAATAAACAGAAAATTTAATATGAAGCCTGTTAGTATACAACTCTCGCCGGAAAAAATCGTATTTTTTTTCTTACAAAATGACGGCGGTATAGCCGTGATACGCAAGATCTTGAGGAGCGACGATTTCCACAGTGTTCCATCTCACGGCTATACCGTTTGACTTAGAACAAAAAACCAAAAAGTTGTATTTTCTACATCCCTAAAACTAGAGAAGTACATATCGGTTTTGCGATATCTTGAACATATTCTTTGCAATTGACACTTTTATAAAAAGAAGTTCTTTTTCTCCCCATGTTCACCATTTCGAGGCAAATTAATGTTTCTGGATTTCCATACGTACTTCTCTAGTTTTAGGCATGTAGAAAATACAACTTTTTGGTTTTTTGTTCTAAGTCAAACGGTATAGCCGTGAGATGGAACACCGTGGAAAACGTCGCCCCTCAAGATCTTGCGTATCACGGCTATACCGCCGCCATTTTGTAAGAAAAAAATACGATTTTTTCGGCGAGCGTTGTACAATAACAGGCTTCATATTGAATTTTCTGTTTATTTCATTATCTTCCTAAAAAAAAATGACTGCAATTTTTCTCCGTCCAAGGTGGCCTAACCCTTTAGGTCCTATGCACACGGCGACTTTTTGCAACGATACAGTCGCGTATTTCGCGAACGCGCGACTGCATTGCTGTAGAAGGGCAGATAGTGTCGGTTTTTTACAAGGTCCAACTGACGCGCTGCGCCTCAGAGTCTCCTCTATAGCAGCATTTTAACCTTTCTCAGAGTCTCCTCTATAGCAGCATTTAAACCTTGCAAGATGGAGTGAGCTTCAATACTTCTAGCAAAAACCACCGTGCAGGCCACAGGGGGGCGGAATAGTCGAGGGAAAGAAGGTGAAGACTACGCTTGACTCAATGAGATCACTGTAAGGAATTTTTCTATAGGGTAGGTCTTGAGGTCACGGAATTATATACGTTCGCAACCGTGGGGACCTACCCATATGGTGTGCTAGCAGCAAGCGGTCACCCATCTTTCCCCAATACGCGCCCCGTGGTGTTTAACTTCGGTGATCGGACGGGAACCGATGTTGTCACCACGGCCACCGCCGCTGGCGCTGTAGAAGGGCAACTGAAACAAACGGGCAGCGACTGCATCGCGCTAGTATCGCTAGCGGCCTCTTTGCGAGTGTATCGCGACTGTATTGCTGCAAAAAGTCGCCGTGTGCATATCCGCGCGTCTTGGTCCCCGTGGCGGCAAAGCAGCTTGGAGCGCGTCAGGCCCGTACCATGTGAACCGCGCGTGGCGTATTAGGGTGACATTGTATCAATAGGTTTTGACATCGTCCCAGAGAGCACGATTATCGATGCGTTTTTGTTTCGTCAACGCGCCACGTGCGGTTCATATGGTACGGACCTGAGGCGCTCGTAGCTGCTAGGCCGCCACGGGGGCCAAGACGCGCGTCGGGAGAAAGGAGACGTTGCCTCTGGAAATCGGCCGCGAAGTTCACTTAATTTCCAAGCCTGATCTACGGTGTTACAAATTAGATAGCGTTAGTAGTTTATTAGGTACTTAGGTATTCCAAATTACCAAAAGTATTCCAAATATGCTGTGCTTTCTCTACGTGTTTTAAACTAGGGCTGGGACTATTTGTCGAATTTTTCAGTATTCGAATATTCGAATACATCAGTTGCTCAATTATTTGGCGAATATAATTCGAATATCCAAGTACCCAAATACTATTCGAATATTTAAGTATTCGAATACCGATGTAAGGAATACTGGGAGAAAATATTGTATTGTCATCGGAACTACGTATGTGTGCAAAGTTTCAAGCCGATCGGATATGTTGAAGTGGGTCAAAATTAGCTTACAAGATTTCACAGGGAAGAAATTAACGAACTCACAACTGAAACTAAATAAAAGCTTGTAAAAAAATGAACATAAAGAACTTGATTTATAATTTACCCCATACTATTCGAATACTGAAATATTCGAAATTTATACATAGCATTCGAGTACTTGTAAAATATACGAATATTAAATTATTCGAATAGTCCCAGTCCTATTTTAAACTGTCAACCAAAACTATATAAATTTTTACGATCAAAATATATTATCAACGAAGTGTTTTCGGACAAATCAATTAGTTCTTCGTCTGCCTTCGTAGGTATACCAGTGCAACTATGTATTACAGAAATTAAGGGGGGGGGGGAGGGGGGGGAGCCAGGTGTAACGGGTCGAAAAATCAATTTTTTTCTCGTATAAATCAATAGTTGGAGATCACAAAAATATGCTCCCAAAGCCGCAGAACGAAATTCGAAAAATTAAAGCGGCTATAGCCAGTTTTGCTACGGAGCAGCAGGTGACTCAAAGGTTACCGAAAAACTTTAAACCAGGGCTTGAAACGGTTCCGAAAATAACTGTTTAAAACTCTTATATAAAGGTTTTGATTAAAACGGTTATAGAGAACCTTTATTTGGATTAACTGTTATGAAGAACCGAAATTTCCAACTATTATCTGTTTCGGTTACGGTTCCTATTTCCCTCCTTATATCGGTTCCATAACCGTCATTTTTTCGGTTCTATATCGGTTCCGAAACGGTTCCAGAATCAATTCTTGTATCGACTTTTCCTTAATTCATATCATTCATTATTGTAGCTGCAGATTACTGTATATGTGCATTGTACATCTTTTTTTTTACAAAATTCTTATAGAAACAGGAGAAACTTTTAACTTCCTATTCTGAATAATATAGTGTGTGTGAATGTAAACAATATATAGCTGAATCATTTATTTCAACGCTTTATGAGAAATCACTGATATGTATAAATGTTTTTTCTTTTTTATAAGGATTTTGTAAAAGATATGCACATATACAGTAATCTGCAGCTACAATAATTAATAATATCAGTTAGGGAAAAGTTGATACAAGAATTGATAATAGAACCGTTTCGGAACCGATATCGAACCGAAAAAATAACAGTTATGGACCGATATGAGGATGGAAATAGGAACTGTAACCGAAACTGATAAAAGGTGGAAATTTCGATTCTTCATAACAGTTATTCAGAATAAGGCCCGGTGCAGACAAGCAGTTTGCGACAAATTGCCGCCGCGAGAGGCGCGTGAAATTTTTCTAGCAGTTCACACGAGCGGTTTTGCAACGCCACGATTCGCGTTCTGCGCTTTCTTCTTCTTCTATGTTTATGGATTTGAAAGAGACATTTTCTTGCGTTAAATAAACGCAAAACGCTCGTGTGAATTGCTGCTTGTACGAGGGTCATTCAGAAAGTAAGTTTAACGATGCTAGCGCTGCGCTTGGTGAGAAGGTAGAACTACGAAATTTTAGGGACATGTTCTCTCATCTATTCTGATCAGTTTCGTGGGTCGTAGAGTCTGGTCGGTCGATTGTTGCGTGTTTTATAACATTTTATCATGGAGATTCCGTTAAAATTTGCGTCCAAATGTGAATCGTGAAGTATGATACGTTTTTTTATCGGTAAAAACTTCACTGCCACAGAAATTTATCGAGAATTATGTTCTGTTTACGGCGATAAATGCGTGAGCCTGCAGATGGTTACGCGTTGGCGAACAGCGTTCCTAAATGGCCGCAAAGAGTTGCACGACGAAGAGCGCGAAGGACGACCAGCGCACACAGTCAACGAAGAGAACGTCGCGCTTGTGAAACAGCTGATTGAGGAAGATGGGCGGTATACCCTGGACGAGTTGGCCGAAAAACTCCGAAGTAGAGGCGAATGTAGTCGATCTTCCATTCGAACCATCATTCACGACGAACTTCAACTGAGTAAAGTGAGCGCGCGATGGGTGCCTCGTCTTCTCACTGAACAGCACAAAACACAACACATGAACGCCGCTCGTTCATTTCTTAATGCGTATGAGGAGGAAGGGGAATCACTGCTGCACCGCGTCGTAACTGGAGACGAAACTTGGGTGTACCACTATACGCCTGAATCGAAACGATCGTCGATGAAATGGGTAGAGAAAGGCGGCCGACCCCCCAAAAAATGCAAAACGACATTCTCTTCCTGCAAGGTTCTGGCGACTGTGTTTTGGGATTATCGCGGTGTTTTGTTAATTGATTATCTCGAAAAAAGTAAGACTATCAACGCGGCATACTACTGTGACGTCCTGAATCGCTTGAGAGTCACAATAAAGAACAAAAGGCCAGGTTTATTGAGTCGAAAAGTCTTTTTGATTCACGATAATGCTCGTCCGCATTTGGCTCGTGTGACCCAGGAAAAATTGAAGAAATTTAAATGGGAAATTTTCGGGCATCCCCCCTACTCGCCTGACCTCGCCCCAAGCGACTATCACCCATTCCTCGTGATGAAGGAAGCGTTTGGGGGCTAGCGATTCGATTCGACGCAAGGGATCTCAGACGCCGTGACACAATACTTCAAAAAACTGGAAGAAAATCATTTCGACTTAGGAATTAAAAAACTTGTTACTCGTTATACGAAATGTATCGAAAGATGTGGCGATTATGTCGAAAAATAAAAGATTGTTTGAAAATTTCAAAAATGACCTTGTTTTGTGTTGACTACTCTTTCACAGCGTAATTAGACCGTTAAACTTACTTTCTGAACGACCCTCGTATATAAAACAATGTACTGGTTCGCCGCATCGCGGCAGCGTTCATTCGCGGTAAAGCAGTTCGTGCGCTCATCAAAACGAATGCAAACATGCCGCCTGGTAGTCGCTCAAATTTGCGTCCCGTGTGAGCTGCTTCATATAAATCTATGTTCTGCCAAAACGCGACGGTAAATTGCCGCGGCGACAAACTGCCGCAAACCGCTCGCCTGCACCGGGCCTAAAGGTTCTTTATAACCGTTTAGAGAACTGAAATCGACATTATAACAGTTTTCAAGCCCTGCTTTAAACGCGTTTGTCTCGAAACGACAGTTTTACAATAATTGGCGGACAATGTACACTAGTGGACAAAAAAGTTACCACTTTTTCGATTTGTTCAATTTTTGTTATTTTTTAGCATAAATTTGGAACCGTGGTAAGTTTAATATACATATTCTGATGGAGAATTTAAAGTTGTATAAAACCCAGTTAAAGTTGAATTTATTTAACTGACAAACAAAAGTGTTATATGACATTGATTGGAATAACACATTTTTGGGTCCGACAAAGAAGTTACCACGTTTGGTAACTTTTTAAGTTGTCCTAAAAGCAAAGGGTGCCCCCACAAAATATTAGATGTTTTTATTAATGTTCAAAAGTGGTAACTTTTTGTTGGCTTTAAAAGTGTGTGGTCTTGTTTAATGTTATGTAGGGTTTTTGTTTGTTAGTTAAATAAATTCAACTGTAATTAGGTTTTGTACAGATTTTAATTCTCATTCAGACTATGTATATTAGGCACATACTGCAGTTTTGAGTTGATATTGAAAAGTAATAGAAGTATGGTGGTTCAAAAAAGTGGTAATTCTTTTGTCCGCTACTGTAACTCCAAAAATATTCAACCGATCGACTTGGCCTTGCGCATGGATGTTTGCGAACATTTTCTTCATAGAACTTAGCTATTGGTTTAATGATATTGCCTAAATAAATAGCTGTTTTTGCACATTTAAGGCAAAATTTCGTTCGAAGAAAGTAAATTTTTTATTCAAGACCCACCATTTGTTCAATTTTGTATCATTTAAGTTACGAATGGCTATGATTCGTGCGTGCACTTATAAATTAAACAAAAATTTTTGAATTTTTCGTTTTTGATGAATACAGTAGACGTTGCCCGCCGCGCAACAGTTGCGTCGCCAACGGACTGGGCATAAGCCCTTATAACTCTGTTATTTGCCATCCTTTTTTAATACCAAAAATTGTTATTTATGGAAACAAAATATTAAAGACCGAAAGTAGGTATGATTGTTTTGAGACAACCAGTGAAGTGACATTAGCAGACGACTTAATTTCTGTAATAGTTGCATATCTAGACTCGTTGAAAGAAAGTTTTGATTATTATTTCAGTGAAAAAATGAAAAATTGTGAATAGAACACCTGGATTGTAAATCCATTTCGGAGTGATAATATGGCCGAAAACACTTCGTTCCAAATGTATTTTGATCGTAAAAAATTGATACAGTTAAATTAAACAAACAGGAGCCCTAATGTGTTCTCATCGTTGCAACGCAACATATTCTCATGTGATCTTCAATCCACAAAAATTGTTTATCCAATAATTCTGGACAAATAAAACTCTTCTAATGAACATACAAACTATTCTCATATTTTAATGTTTAACGCGACTCACCCTTTGGGAACCTCTGTGTTAGAGTATAGAAAAGTATTTCTTAAGACATTTAATACTTTTTAATTTATGTTAGTATGTATACAATAGGATTCGGTTTAACTTTAAATCTTTCCGTACATACTATGGAGAAAATAGTATATAGGCTGAGAATACAGCGATTTATTATGTACAATAAATTAAAATCGGTCCATAATGTAACTACTTATAAAGTTTCTTTATGAAAGTGAGTAATTTTGAAAAATGATCAAATATATTTGCACTCAAGTAATATTTAGAGTAGTAATTTCTGGCTAAAAATATAATTGTTTGAATTTGTGTAGTTAAGAGAAAATGTTGCAAGTATTTTAAAAGTATTTTAAAAAATAATTTGCAGATTATAACATATTGTGTACAATAATATTAAAGTATACCCATTTTATCATGTAAATGCAACAAGACCGTAACATGATCAAATTTAAATTCAATTAATATTCTCTACTCCATTACGAATTTCATGATTTCGCATTTATTAATTAGTTTAACGGATTTTGTGAATTCATTAAGCGATTCGTCCACCTTTTCATTTGTAATTCATAAATATTGTATTAATTATTGTAGGACCAATGCAACCATATGGCTGACAAATACATCGAATATGATCCTGTTATAATCCTAGTGGATTTAATCTTACTTGACAAACGAGCATATAGGCATCTTCTTTACAATTGCGATTTGAAGCCTTGGTGGAAATTAGTGATAATTATTTGGCTTGTTGAATCGTTTCGGAATCTTTCTTTATGCAACGACAATGAAAACAACACTGGAACTTCAAAAACATTTCAACAGAACTTTGATGGATACTGCAATCTTTATTTAATTCTGTTTAAAACTGCTTTCTCCCTCGCTGCTTATGTCGTTATTGTGATTATTTTAACCAAAATCAAATGGTTCTTTTATGTGAAGAATCCCAATAAGTATAGTACGACACATCTATCAAAAGCAATAGTAATAGGTGGTTCCGGAAAATTATTAGGACTATTAGAAATTACATGGGGGCATATCTTTTTGGCACCCCATTATCTTCTTATTTCGGGATATACCCTTCTGTGTTGGCTTACCGCTTATTCGGGTAAGTAACTACACAATTACAAAACTATTGTTAAGTGTCTACATATAATTTAATTAGTTGACAAATTCATAAATATCAAGTTACCAAAAAATAATTCGTTATTAACGTTATTCGTTAGTTCAAAGAATATATAACACTGTGTTGAATAAATCTTGATGTAGAACTTGATATAAATACTTGATATACACAGTGCTATAATATCCTTTGATCTAACAATAGGAACTTTTATCCCTCTTCTTATGAACTTTGAGGGGCGGTTTCACCCTCTAAATGTGCAAACGGGTCAAAATAAAAAGATACATATTTGTTATTTCTCGGTTCTCTAAAACATATCCGAAAACCAAAACAATTGGAGGCGGACACCTGAAAACCTCTCCTTGTTACTTATCTGGCTAATAGAACTTGCAAAGCAGAACGTCAAGTTTTAAGGCTGTACTTCCGAATGGCCCCAGTGGCCGATCGTCACGATGTTTGAGGAGAGGTGTGGGGAGGGTGTGTGGACCCTAAATCTAAAATTGTTGCTTCGGGAATTTATTAGTTTTCGAAATATTAATAAAAACTTTTAGTATTTCTGTTGATTTATTCCGACACAACGAATTCCACTTTCCAACTTGTTCCAGGTATTAGTATTGGTTGGGGATATATTAGCGCAGGGGTGCGTAAAGCATGGTAGCGAACCGATATGAGTTTGGGGATTTGAACCATAAATTTCCGGATGCGATCCATCCTATTATACAGGGTGCATACCTATTACTCTATTGATAGTCAATACTCTAGGAAGGTGATTCTACAGGCCATAATAAGACGAAAATATACAATACAATTTTTTAATATCGTGCTTCGTTTTCGAGAAAATTGGCTTTGAATTTCAGCTAAATACGAGTGCCTTTTAGGCGTCTGAGGGGCACCCAAAGGTAAGGCGGACGCGTCCAACTGTTTGTAGAACAGATTGTGGGGGGGGGGGGGGCAGGATGGATCCCCGTTAGACCTACCTGTACGCAGTTCAAAAAAATAATTTGTAAAAAGAAATGAACAATAATTTTTTATTAATATTTCGGAAACTAATAAATACCCGAAGCAGCTACAATTTTAGATGTAGGGCCCACACACTCTCTCCACCCCTTCCCGAAACCTCGTGCCGATTGGCCACAGGGGCCATTCGGAAGTATATCCGTTTTAACAAACATAGATTAACAGACTATGTAGTGTTTTCAAGATACTCAATTTTTTATTTTGTAAACCAAGTTCTTTGTATGATTAAACATACTGTGAAATGACTGATGTGTGTATGGTGTGTCACATCGTGAGTCTGTTGGTAAAGACAGAAAAAAATGGCACAGAAAAAACTGAAATGATATAACAAATTCTATTTTCCTAAAATTTCACTTTTTTCATAAGTATAATAATGCACATGCAGAGTACAGTTACACCTTTGTTTAAAATAGAGCTTTAATAATATTTTCACTTTAATCCGGGGAACAGTGTAATTTGTTAAGAACTTCTCTTGACCTTAATGTCTAATGAGCGGGGCAAACACCGTGTTGATACCACATTCTATGATAAATTTCCAACGGTACTTCTAACAGGAGAACTAACGTTTCTCTGAGAAATTATACGTATTTCTTTACGGTTAACCCTTCGTGGTCACTGTGGGTCGAATAAATCCGCGTTTTAACTTTGGAGCTTGATACCGGTAAGTTCCTGGCTTTGAAATGGCATTGGCCTGACTTTTTACGGAAAGTCTTCCGCTAGAGCCCGCCAGCTTCTGAATCAGAGCGCCAGTTGATGAATGGCAGCCGTTACAAAAGCATCGTTTTCGAGTCCCAAGTGTGACCAGTAGTTAGGCTATGACCGTTCTGGATCAAGTGATGTCGAGAGGTGAGGCGGGGCGGGGGGAGGGTACCGCGCTCTTGAGCAAGGTGGGTGAGGGGTGAGGGGGGGACCGAGTTCGTTAGTGACGGGGATGATGTCACAGGGGAAGGGGGTTTCAAAATTTTCAAAATGGCGTCGTTTGCGCAAGTGGAGTTCGTAGATGAGGGGGATGACGTCACAGGGGAGGGGGTGGATTTTCAAAATTTCAAAATGGCGTGGCGCGAATTTCGTATTGGCGCCACCTATTGGATGCTTAAGGTACTTTGGGCCCGTGTCGGTAAATTCCCTAAGTTTTTCATACATTTTGTATTGGCGCCACCTGGTGGATGTTTAAGGTACTTTGGGCACTCGTCGCCGCCGCGCAATCTCTGTACGCGTGCGGGGATCGGTGCGCAGGCACGACCGCGACCGATTCGTGGAAATTCAAATCGCGTCTTCGATGATGATTTCTGAGAAAAAGGGTGGGCTATGATTTCTGAGAAAAGATAAGGAGTCGTGGCGCGCGACAGAATTGAACGCGTTTTGGTACCTACGTGCACGTTCTTCGTGCTGTGTGTTTATATTTGAATCGTGGGACCGATACAGCGCACGTGCAATGATGTCAACACAGAGCGATAATTATTGTAAATCAATCGTCGCGGTAGCCCATGGAGTAAACACGACATTTCACCGCGCCATGCCGTGTGTTTATATTTGAGCAGGATTGAACGCGTTTTGATATTTGAATCGTGGGACCGATACAGCGCACGTGTAATGAAGAAATGAATTATGCGCTGCGTTCGCACAAGCAACTAAGCGATAATTATTCGGGGTAGAGTTCCGAATATTTTCACGATCGAGAACAGGGTGACGTCTCAAGCATCCTTCTCGAGGGCTGTCAGTCGAGTGTCGTGGGAGCGTGTAAGGGCGAAAACAATTGGTTTATTTCACAGGGAAGGTGGAAGATCGGTGAGTAATTCTGACTTATTAATATTCAGATTTTTAAGATTTTATAATTTATTGAACTTAATTATCCCACTCGACAACATCGTCAGCAAATAGGACACTATCATCGTCGGTAAAAATGGCATTGTCGACAATTTCATTAAATAGATCCTCATCGGTATACAATGAATCATCGCCAACTTGCTCGGGGGCAGTCTGAACTGCAATATCGCAAGCCTGAAGCCCCGATACTGCATTCGCGAAAACAGCGTCAAAGTCAATCAGTTCCGCATTGACACATTTTCGCCAAACCACACTTTTTGGATCCATCAAACTGTTCGGTCGATAAATATTACTGCAGTATTCATCATCATCATCCATCACTAACGTCTAAAAAGAATGTTTTTCGTCGCGCATGTTTATTTAACCAATATTGCTCGTCCCCGTAGTGGTCAACCAGTGCGTCGCCGTATACGCCATCAGCATTGTAAAAAACTTTCAAAAAGATGTCACCATCGTGAACAACTTTCGCCTTATGAAGTTCTTCACCACGAATTTCTCCGGTTTGAACCGCAACATTCCGACACGCAACATATATTTTGAGGTTGGAGTCATGTATAGGTAACACAGCGGGGTTGGAGATCGCAGCGGCACCGGGGCGATTCAATTGCACGGGCAATGACATAATCTGAAACCGATTTTTCTTATGATTCTCAAAGTTGCTAACACAACGATTCACTAAAATATGGTAATGGTAATGGAAACTTAGGCATTAATCGATTGTATTTCCATGTGTTGAACGGCGGACGCTATCCTTCAAAGCGATCTCGCTTACAGCAACAACAACAACAACAATAACAACAACAATACTTTGATGCAACTGCAATCGACTCAGACGCAATTAATTTTTAAACGTTTCTTGCAGTAACGTATGACTGATTTTAACATGGCCGTTCCATGATCATACATACGAAAACATGGAGCGATAATTATTCGGGGCAGAGTATTGAGTATTTTGGTGATCGAGAATAGGACGAGCATCCTTAGCGAGGATGCAGTAAGTTAATCGTCGCGATAGCCCATGTAGTAAACATGACGTTGCACCGCGCAATGTCGTATGTTTATATCTGAATCGTGGGAGTAGTACAGCGACCGTGTAAGGGTGGGAAAAATTTGAAGATACGTTCGAACCGCAACTAACGTAAACATAGTGCGATGGCGTTATAAGGATCTCGGATAGGGTAGGCTACTAGTATATATTAAATTCAGCAGTCGCTCGATGAATATCGTGAAATACGTTACACGTGCATAAGTATCGCGAGACATGGACTTTTTCGTGAAATCATACAAGTCGTTGCGGGGGATGATCCCACTGCTGCGTACCGAAGAAGAGTGCGACGAGTGCTTCATATCATGTGACGAGTGCTTGCGCCTTATCTACGGGTATTTTAAGACCAGAATAATATCAGAATAATATTTCAGTGTTGAAATATTGCGAATGTGTGCCCGAAGTAAAATAGCGTGCATACTCGCTGAACTGGACGCGCGAGACGCATTGCTCGCGTCATCATCTCCCGATGACGTAATCGATGGTGGGGCGAACCATTTACCGACGGTGTTGCAGTTGGATGACGAATCACTGACGATCGAGTGGCATAAGATCCGCGACGCGTTAAGCGCACCGTCATTATCCGAGACGTCGTGGATTGGCATCTTTCGACACGGATTTATGCAATTGCCGCGCGAGCATCGTCAATTACTACGTCATATCGCGCGATACCGTACTGCGGGTAAATGCACATTGTATTGCATCGTTGATGATAAGGACGTGTACCTTAAGCGTACGAAGGACATTACCGCGATCATGTGTACGCCATTGATGCTTCTACACGACATCGAGAACGGCGTGGCCAAAGTACGGGAAGTACTGAGTCCTGATACAACAACAATTACGGTGCATACGTTTTTGTGTCGAGAATTGATACGATTTTTGGACGAGCGTACGAGTCTGCCGCGAAACTCGATGCTCATCCCTACACCACTGAGTTTTCGATTTCCGGATTGGGAGCATGCTTGTATCACCTGGAAAAGTCGCATCATGAAATCAGTTGAAACCGAATGTCTCTGGAAAATTAACTATTTGTGAAGAAGCGAACTCTTTGTGAATAAGTGAACATGGAAGTGTTCATGGACAAGTACAGGGTTTTGTCCCGGATGTCTGTGCTTTTACGCAGTGTTGCAGAATTCCGAGACTGGGTGAATCAGTGAGACACGTGCTCATCGTCGAGTACCAGAGCAGCGGATGAGTGTCCGTGGATGCGAACGCGAACGCCTGGTGTCGCTGACCGTGCGAATAAAGACACTACGCGCGATCGTGCGGGAAAAGTTTTCGCGAGTCAGGTACGGAGTTTCGGGCCGACCGACGGCACCCAAAGTCGTATGGGAAGACGTGGAATCTGCGTTTATAAGTCGTATTTGAACCGGTGTGGTCATCAACGTGGGACACGTCGATCCGTGTCGATTTTTAGAGGGTGCTCGACGAATTGTGATCTCGCGCGTCACGGACGCTATCACCCAACAGAAAAGCGTGGCCATGAATACGAACTTGAACGTGGAGTTTATGTTGGGTGAGAATACGGATATGAAAAGTTTCGGTACGCGAAGTCGCGTACTGTTAATGACTTCGAACGTGCGTGGTACTAGAAGCACGTGGTCGCTCCCACGCTAGTGATGCTCGAGGAGTTTCATGATCGCGACAGTGGATCTACAACGACAACAACATTAATAATAAAAAATAAGAATAAATAATACATCGATCAAAATACCCTATATTTTACTCACCTTTCGAAAACGAATACTTGACCATTATGGCACAGCCTGAGGGCTGTGCTAAATATTCTAGTGAATATAAATAAGCATAATCCACTTCGAGCCGGTTGTGACGTACTGCTCCCGCGCGCCGTCGTCCTGAAAAAAAAAGCGGTGGTGAACGTAAAGATCCGAGACAATGCGTGCTTCTTGTGGTCCGTCGTTGCCAGTTTGTACTCCTGTTTCTACGAATGGGGCTAGGGTCGGATCGTACCCACACTACTCGACGGTGCTTCGCACGGACGATATGACTCTTCCCGTGACGTTGGATCAGCTGGCGAAGTTCGAGAGGTTAAACGACGTGTCGGTGAACGTGTACGCGTGGTCCGACGGAAGCTGTGCGCCTCTGCGTTTGACCAAGGACAAGCGAGAGAGACACGCGAACCTGCTACTGGTGCAGGATCTCAAGGAGCCCCAACGATATCATTTCGCATGCATTCTCAGCATGTCGAGGCTGATTTTGAAGCAGCTCGGTAACCATAATGGTCAAGTATTCGTTTTCGAAAGGTGAGTAAAATATGGGGTATTTTGATCGATGTATTATTTATTCTTATTTTTTATTATTAATGTTGTTATCGTTGTAGATGCCTGAGTTACTTTTACTCGTCCGAGCAATTGACGAAACACACCGTGGACTGCCAGCGTCTGAACGTGTGTGCCGTCGAATTGCCGTCCGCGGAGGATAAATGGTTGCAGTTCAAAAATTTCAAAAACAAGGAACGAGCGCCATTTGTCGTGTACGCGGACTTCGACTGCATGCTGGAGGACGTCGAGCCTGCGGAGCGGAGTCGTACGTACACGTACCAGCATCCCAGAGCGTACAGCGTGGGATACTACGTTCATTGCTCCACCGACGCGTCTCTGTGCCTTTATCGCGCGTATCGTCACGACTCCGAGTGCGTGAAGTGGTTCGTGCAAGAACTGCGTGACTTTGCGAACATTGCGTATTCGGGGTTGAGGAACGCGAAACCATGAACTCGTTGACAAGTCAACAGTGGCGTAGTTTTATCGACGCGATCGTGTGTCACGTGTGCGGACGGCCCTTCATCGACGGGGACAAACAGTGTGCGCTCATTGCCACTCGACGGGCGAGTATCGAGGCGCGGCCCACGTGTCTTGTAACTTGCAATTCCAACGATCGTACACGATACCGGTAGTGTTTCATAATCTATCAGGCTACGACGTGCATTTCGTTATTAAGGAGTTGGCGTCCGCGTTCCAGGGACAGATCGACCTGCTGCCGGTGACGAAGGAGCGGTACATATCGTTCACGAAACACATCCAGGGAATCGACGCCGAAAACAACGATTGGAAGAGGGGATTGAAGTTTCGATTCATCGATTTGCTGTAGTGCTTGGCAGCTCGTCTGCAAAAACTCGCTTCGGACCTTGGCAAAGAACGACTCGTGATTCTACAGCGCGAATTTCAACACCTGCCGGACCATCATTTCAATCTCCTGACTAGGAAGGGCGTCTTCCCGTACGACTACGTGACGTCATACAAGCTGAACGATGCGTGTTTACCGTCCCGCGAAACGTTCTATAACCGGCGGAACGATAGCGTCGCGTCGGAGCCTGATTACGCGCACGCCGTGAACGTGTGGAATAGTTTTCGCGTACAGACCGTGGGCGAGCACAACGATTTGTACTTGAAAACAGATGTGCTGTTACTCGCCGACGTATTCGAAAGTTTCCGCACCGACTGTATCGCGAGTTATGCCTTGGATCCCGCGCATTATATCACACTCCCAAGCTTCACGTGGGACGCGATGCTGAAGTACACCGGCGTACGGTTAGAGCTTCTGACGGACGTGGACATGTTACTGTTCGTGGTGCGTGACATACGCGGCGGTCTGAGTCAGTGCTCGCACAGGCACGCGCGTGCCAACAACAAGCACCTGCCTGCAGGGATGTACGACAAATCGAAGGCCTCGACGTATCTGATGTACTTCGAAGTCAACAACTTGTACGGATGGGCGATGTCGCAAGCTATGCTGCAAGGAGGGTTTCGATGGCTGGACGATGCGACAGTGACCGCGCTCGACGTGTCATCCCTGCCTGACGACAATGGACCCGAGGGATACCTGTTGGATGTCGACATTGAATATCCCAAGGAGATTCACAACACGCACGCCGAGCTTCCATTCTGCCCTGTGCGCGAGCACGCGCCAGAAGGAGAACAGACCAAACTGTTTGCCACGCTCGACGATAAGGAGCGATAGGTCATCCACTATCGCTACCTGAAACAGTGCATGCGACACGGATTACGCGTGACGCGAATTCACCGGGTGTTACGATTCGATCAGTCGCACTGGTTGCGCGACTATATCCAATTGAACACCGGTTTGAGGACGCGAGCCACGAGTGAATTTCCGAAGACTCTTTATAAATTAATGAATAAGGCGGTGTACAGGAAAACAATGGAGAATGTGCGGAATCGCGTAGACGTGCGATTGGTGACGCGGTGGGACGGTCCTTACGGCGCGGAAGCGCTGATCGCGAAGCCGAACTTTCACAGTCGTACGATTTTCTCCGAGAAGTTGGTTGCGATTGAAATGCGCAAACTCAAAGTGAAGTTCGACAAGTCGATATACGTGGGGATGAGTGTACTGGACGTATCGAAAGAATGCCTGTACGAGTTCCATTATGCGTATATTTGTGCGAAGTTCGGTGATCGGTGTAAGGTCGTGTACACCGACACCGATAGTTTAATGTATAGCATGGAATGCGAGGATGCGTATGAAGCGATGAAGTTTGACGTCGCCCGATTCGACACGAGTGATTACGCGATGGACAATCCGTACGGTATGCCCCGCGTAAACAAAAAGGTGCCGGGACTCATGAAAGATGAGAACAACGGCGCCTTGATGACCGAATTAGTCGGATTGAGGTCTAAGATGTACGCGACTAGAACATTTAACGCTGCAGTGGGGGCTACGAGGGAGACTAAAAAAGTGAAGGGTGTGGCGGAGACACGTGGTCGCGAATGATGTACAATTCGACGATTACATTCGTTGCCTTCACGATCTCACTTTGAAAGCGGTTCGGCAGAACAATAAACGATCCAAGCAGGACAAGGAGTATACCGTGAGTCAGAAAAAGAATACTGTTGCGGACACCATATGGATGAGATCCATGGCCCACTGGTGTTCGCAACGAAGACAAGAGACAGCGAGAAGAAGGTGATCGTATCGATCACCTATCAAGCTGTCAATCGGGAGTCAATCGCCATAGCGTGCGGACGTACCGTTATTGCCATCACAAACTATTGAAACTTGTATTCCGTTACCCGTTACCGTATTACTTCTGTTGAATGTTCTGTTGCTCTTGTTACACATTAAATTCCTATTATGCCGACCGCGAAACGTAACAGTGGTGTCAGAAGTGGGATGCCCACTCGCGCGTCCGCGGCCGCCGCGAATCTCCTACCCACAGCGACGGACGATACCTCCATGCAGGAGCTGTTCACCTCCCTACAACTTAGCATCGTGGGCCAAATGCAAGAGCAACGGAGAGAAGACGAGGCCCGCTGGCAGAGGGAGGACCGTCGCCGGGAAGAAAAGGAGACCGCCGACCGACAGGCACAGGCGGCCTTCGAGACCCGGATCACAAAGCTGGAGGAACGGATACAGGTCGTAGCCGCTTCAGTTTTAAACCGGAATGACGCGATGAATAGCGGCGCGAACCCTCGGGGTGGGGAGGCAGTACCCGTTGAAAATAGTGTTGCCCCCGCGATTTACCCCACCCCCGTCGGTGCGTCCGCTGCCGCCCGATCCCCGGAATACCGCGTACTCGACTTGGGATACACGGTGAGGCCGACCATTTTCGACGGCAAAACTTCGTGGGAGGAATATCGAGTACAATTCGAGACCATCGCGCGTGCTAACGGTTGGAATAGCGAAAAAAGGCTACGGCCTTGATCGCTTCTCTCGGGGGCTCAGCGAGGAGCGTCCTCACGACGCTCTCCGCTACCCAGTGCGAAAATTTCACAGATGTGGTTTCGGCGCTCGAATTCCGCTACGGGGCGAAAAATTTGTCGAATCTAAACTATGTGCTCTTTCAGAGCCATAGACAGCGGAGAGATGAGAGCATCTCCTCGCTTGCCGCCACAATCGAGCGATTAGCGCAGTCCGCTTTCGCTGATTGCCCGATAGAAACACGCGACAAGCTCGCCGCGTCTCAGTTCGTGACGGCGTTGTCGAGCTCGACAATGCAGCGGGAACTGCGGCTCGGCGGTTTCACGACTCTGAGAGCTGCTGTGACAAGAGCTCTAGAGATTGAGGCCGTTGAGTCGATGACGCACAGCCCCGCGGTCGAATCGCGAGAACGATATTCCGAGAAACGGAAAGCTAAACCCTCCAATAATTTTGAAAGGTTCCCGACGAAGAAGAGCAGAACAGAGGACCGAGCGAACAACCCGCCGAGAACCTGCTGGCTCTGTGGAAAAATGGGCCACCTTCAGAAGGATTGTTTCAAGGCCAAGAACGGCCAAACCAGGGGAGTCCCCCCGAAGAAGCCGGACCAGGGAAACGGGAAGAGGACGGCGTAAGGGGGAGACGCCGGACCAGAAGGAACAGTCCCCCGGTCGTCAAGAGTGTGGCGATGCAGGAGGCGACTGGGCATCAATGGAATTCGACCGACGAGACCTACGTATGTGGAAAAATCGGTGGAAAACCGTGTAAAATTATCCTAGATACAGGTTCTCCGGTCAACCTTCTGGACAAAGAGCTGTGTGCGTCGAAGGACATCTCTCGGACAAGACTCGACATTCGCTCCACTACCGGAGAGAAAATGAGAGTGTTCGGGAAGAAGAACCTAGAGATCGACGTGGGCGGATTTTCGAGCGTAGAGGAGTTCTACGTCGTCGAAATGGTGGAAAAGTGCATCTTGGGAGCAGCGTTCCTGAAGAAGCATCGTTGCAGCATAGATCTATCCAGGAATGTGCTGTGCCTTCCCGACAAAACAGAGATATGCCTCGGCGTACCGACCGAGGAGAAGAAACAAGAAGAAGAAAGGGAAACGGTCGTCCCACAGCATCTGGAGGAGCTGTACACACGCTGCTCATCAGGTTTGACAGATAGACAGAAAAAGCTATTTGTTGAATTGCTTTACACATTTCAGGACGTTTTCGCCACGGATCCGAGCCAAATTGGGAATTGCGAACGGGTGGAACACACCATCAATACTGGAGATTGCCAGCCCATAAAGCAGGCGCCACGGACACTGCCTCTACACCGTCGAGCAGAAGTGGAAGAGCTGCTCAAGAAGATGTTGGCACAAGGCGTAATCGAAGAATCCCGGAGCCCGTGGTCTTCTCCGATCGTCCTCGTGAAGAAGAAGGATGGAAGCATACGGTTCTGCGTGGATTTCCGTCGCCTGAACGAGATTACCAAGAAGGACTCCTATCCTCTACCCCGGATAGAAGACACCCTGGATGCCCTCACTGGATCATCGTGGTTTTCAACCGTGGATTTGCAGAGCGGATACTGGCAGATCGCGATGGACAAGAAGGACCGGGAGAAAACTGCGTTTTCAGTAGGAACGGGACTATGGCAGTTCAAGGTCATGCCCTTTGGACTTTGCAACGCCCCTGCAACATTCGAGCGACTGATGGAAGACGTACTTCAAGATCTAACCTGGAAGATCTGCCTGGTTTACCTGGACGACATCATCGTCTACGGAAAGGACTTTGAACAGGAGCTCGGACGCCTACGGACAGTGTTTTCACGCTTACGTCAAGCTGGACTACTGATGAGCCCCAAGAAGTGCTCCTTCTTTTGCCGAGAAGTAAAATATCTGGGACACGTCGTAACGAAGACTGGAGTCAAGACAGATCCGGAGAAAATTAAAGCCATTTCGGAATGGCCACAGCCGAAGAACGTCACGGAATTAAGAAGTTTCCTAGGATTGTGCACGTACTACAGAAAATTTGTAAAGGATTTCTCCAGTATCGCCAAACCCCTGCATCGCCTCACCGAGACCAAACAAGAGTACAAATGGACCGAAGAATGCCAAGGAGTTTTCCAAGAGCTGAAGAAGAAACTAACCGGAGCCCCGGTGCTAGCCTACCCAGTGATCAACAAGGATTTCATTCTGGACACGGACGCCTCTAACTTTGCCATAGGCGGCGTCCTCTCACAAGAACACGAAGGACAAGAAAAAGTCGTGGCTTATTTCTCCAAGACCTTGGGAAGAGCGGAAAGGAACTACTGCGTCACCCGAAGAGAACTACTGGCAGTGGTGAAATCTATCGAGCACTTCCATCACTACCTCTACGGAAGAAGATTTCTGATAAGAACGGACCATGCGGCACTTCGCTGGTTGTATGCCTTCAAACGCCCTGAAGGACAGGTCGCCCGTTGGATCGAACGACTTCAGGAATACGACTTCGAGATTCGCCATCGGGAAGGAAGAGCCCATGGAAACGCCGACGGACTTTCAAGAAGACCTTGTGTCGAAGAGAATTGTAGGAACTGCAGTCGACTGGAGAAGAAAGAAGCAGAAGAGGAAGGGCATACCACGAAGAAGATTCACAGGATATTTTCCGAAGAGAAGAAGCATGAGTGGAAACGAAGCCAGGAAGAGGATGAAGAAATCGGCTTCATCCTTAGAAAGAAAGAGGGAGGGGAGAGGCCTGGCTGGCAGGACGTTGCTCGCTTCTCCCCACGGCTGAAATATTACTGGTCTATATGGGAATCGCTGGAAATTCATGAAGGTTTGCTTTTCAGGAAATGGGAGTCCCACGATGGCACAACGACATCGTTGCTTTTGGTGGTGCCACAAGAAAAGGTTGAAGGAGTGCTAAAGGAGTTCCACGATGCGCCAGCAGCTGGACATTTCGGAGTAAACAAGACTTTGGCAAAGATCCGCCAACAGTTCTTCTGGTCTACATGTCGACAAGACGTTCAAGAGTGGTGCCGGCGGTGTGACACCTGTGCGGCGAAGAAGGGACCACGTCAGAGGGGAGCAGGGAACCTGAAAGTGTACAACGTGGGAGCTCCGTTCGAGAGGCTTGCCCTGGACGTTGTGGGTCCGCTCCCGAGGTCTCAGGCCGGAAACAGGTTTGTGCTGGTCGTGGCGGACTACTTCACCCGGTGGCCGGAAGTAATCGCGATGCCAGACCAGCGAGCTGTCACAGTGGCAAGAGCTCTGTTGCACAACGTAGTGTGTCGTCATGGTGTACCGTTGGAGATACACACGGACCAAGGGAGAAACTTCGAATCCTCCGTGTTCAAGGAATTGATGAAGCTGCTGGGGATCAGAAAGACACGGACGACTCCTCTGCATCCTCAATCCGATGGGCTGGTAGAACGTTTGAATAGAACGTTGCTACAATATCTCGCGATGTTTGTTTCAGAACATCAGCGAGATTGGGACGAGTGGATCCCCATGTTCCTCCTAGCCTACAGATCAGCACGACATGAGGCTACCCAATTGACACCAGCGATGATCCTGTATGGCCAAGAACTTCGTTTGCCCCTGCAGTTGTGGAGAGGATTGCCTCCAGAAGTAGAAGAGGACGGAGACATCGAACAAGGATACGCTGAATGGATCCGAGAGAAGATGAAGAAGATCCATGGATTTGTTCGACGTCGTCTGGACCTCTATAGTTCGAAGATGAAGTCGTGGTACGACAGTCGTGTCCACGCGGTGGAGTTCCGGACGGGAGAACGAGTGTGGTTGTTCCAACCAAGAAGAGTCAAAGGAAAATGCCCGAAGCTGCAAACGGAGTGGGAAGGCCCATACACGGTAGTGGACAGGATCAACGACGTCATCTACAGGATCCAGCGTTCGCCTAAGAAGAAGTGCAAGGTGGTACACGTTCGCCGCCTTGCGAAGTACGAAGGACGATTCCAAGAGGAATGAAGACGTCGCGGGACACGTCAAGAAACAAGAGAGAAGATTAGCGAAGCTAATAAGTGGACTGGGCTGCGGAGGCTACCTTCGTAGCCCAGCCCCCCTTTTTTTGAGTTTGTTCCAGGTACACGATACCCCACGACGAGGGACAAGGTGTCGGGGGACTGCTCCCGCGGCTTGAATGCAACCCCAAGGCCCCCGAATGTGCCACAATAGCGTGGTGGTCCGCGGCGGGGTGTGGACATACGTGAAAACACCCCGCTAACTCTCCTGACCCGGATCTTGGTGGCTTCTCTACTCAGATTCTTGTTCTATGGAGGTCCGGGTTGACTGAGGGACAGCAAACGGGAAATGGTGTCCCCAACCACCGGACGGACGGGCGACGCAGTCGCTCGGATCGGTCGGAGGGGACATCGCGGAAACGGGGTCGTTGCCGAGCTGCACCGAGACGGTCCCCTGGTTCAGCACCGGAGGCCAAGAAGAGGAATGGGGCCATCAGGAAGCCAAGGATTGGATAACGGGAGGCGATATCAAGAAAGAAGAGCGAAGATGGGCTGGCGAGTTTGGTGGCTGGGCTGGGGGCTGGGTCGCCCGTACGCTCGCGACTAGCTGCGACCCCCTGCGGGCATGCTCGGCCTCCCTCTCTGGCTCCCCGACTCGTACGGCTCCAACGGATCCCTGAGAAACGAAGAGAAGGCTAATGTCTCTTTGGTTCTTTTACAAGGGAGCTGTCGAAAGGGATAGGAGTCTCGGACCAGACCGTCGGAAGGGCCATCAGGAAGTCAAGGGACTCCGGAGCCATCGATGGATTGGAGTTTCGAGCGGGGACACCGGAAGGACATTGAGAACGAAACCTGGGGGCTGTCCGTGGCTGAGACTTCGGCCGGGAGCCGAGTCCGAGGGGACACAACGTCGGAGCGGTGGATCCGTCGTGGAACGTTCGTGGGGGCGGAGTTCCAGGGACATCGTAGGACAAGGAGCTGGAGCATTTCGTCGAGGAACACGCCCGGAATCCTTCATGGACTTCGTCGCGGGATCCACGGAACCGGACAGGGGCAGAGTTGGAGTCCCGGAGGCTGTGCGAGGGAGGAGCGCGCCGAGACGAGCTGCAAGCCACGTCGCGGGACGATCCGAGCTGCAAGCCACGTCGCGGGACGATCCGAGCTGCAAGCGACGTCGAGGGACACCCGGAGCCGCAGGCGACATCGAGGGATACTCGCTGGCGCGAGTTTCGTCAAGGAACATGCAGAAATCGATACGTCGCGGGATTTCTCGAAACAGGGAAACTGAAGCCGAAGCAGACCGAGAAGTTGATAGTCCCGCTGTACCACGCCTTGCCCCAGGTTTTTTGGGTGGTTTTCCCTCGGGGCGGGAAGGCGAATGCCGAGGCGGCGGTCTGGGGAGGCCACCTAGCCAGCACGACCCCCTCCTCAGACCAGGGTACGAAGACCAAGCGGAAGTGGAAGCGACGCGATCGGGACGACCGCTCTTCGAGGAAGGAGGGCTGTGTTGCGGACACCATATGGATGAGATCCATGGCCCACTGGTGTTCGCAACGAAGACAAGAGACAGCGAGAAGAAGGTGATCGTATCGATCACCTATCAAGCTGTCAATCGGGAGTCAATCGCCATAGCGTGCGGACGTACCGTTATTGCCATCACAAACTATTGAAACTTGTATTCCGTTACCCGTTACTGTATTACTTCTGTTGAATGTTCTGTTGCTCTTGTTACACATTAAATTCCTATTATGCCGACCGCGAAACGTAACAATACTGTCAGTCCGTTCGACGACAAACTGTGTATTTTAGCCGATCGGGTCAGCACCCTTCCGTGGGGGCATTATCGAATCCCTGAGCTCATGAATCACGAGCGCCACTAGCTTGAGCCCGACGTGTCCCTCGAGCCGACGAGTCTTCGATCGGAGGATTTTTATCAGAAATTGTTTCGGGCGATGTCGGGAAAGTTCGACGTTTTACAAACCATATATTCGGGGACGGGGAAAATAGAGTATTACTTAGTGGCACAAGCACAGTTATTTTAAAGCTAAATTCGGTGGAGGGAAAGAGACAGCACTACATAGTGGTACAATCACATGCATTCTAAAGCTAACAGTATTTCAAAAATGTTTTTTCAATCTTAACGTCGCAGCGTATCGCGCGATCGTGTGTAATTTAAGTCCTTTGGAGCAGACGTGCGGGATGATCTCATTTAGCGGCGCGAAAAACGCTCGAATGAAATATAATACTTTGTTGAAGTCAAACGTGCGAGAATCAAAGAAAGAATTTTTTATGAAAATAATAAAAATAGAAAAAGAAAAAGAAATTAAACACTATTGCGGCGATGGGGGCTCCTGTCGCCGTCACCGTCGGCGCGCAGCCGCGGGGGCGACGGCGATGATTGGGGTCGCGGCCGCCGCAGGGGTCCCAAGTGTCGATATAGCACTCACGGCCGTCGCAGCCGCGCGGCCATCCTCGGCCCAATTACTGGCCGCACACGCTAGGGCACGCCGACCTCGAGGCCCGCCAGCCAGGCCCTCAAAATAAGCAGCGGCAAGCCGTAGAACACAGACACAAACGTGGATATAATATTAGCACATCAAACGCACAAAGCAATGTAAAGTATTGCATACCTGCGGAGGCGGCGACGACCAATGGGGCGGTGAGGGAGGCGACCGTGGTGGCGAGTTCTAGAACACACAAACATCGATATAATATTGGCACAATCGCCTGATTTGATCGAACTCGATTTTAAAGGTTAATCACGATAAACATAAAAAACATTGTTGTCTACATACCTCAGGATTGTCTCCACATGGCGATGTGTCGTGCTCGGGGACAATCCGCTCCAATCCCATTGCACGAAGAAAATTGTTGCACAAAAAACTGTTAAGAAGACTGTTGTCTGTCAAGATTTGAAGACGACTGGTCTCGCTGCATCTCCAGGCTTGCGCATGTAAACTCATATCTTGAAATCGAGAAGTGCGTAGCATTACAAAAGTAAGATGCTGTTGTTCTTCATCTTTATTTCGCCACTTATTTTCTTCTTCTTCGCACTAGTCATTTGGCTGAACCGCTTCCCCTTCTTTGGACACATCATTCGACTAGACCATACCACTTTGAACGTGTATCGAACGTCAATCGAACCACTTTGATCATATATTGAACGTCTATCGTACCACTTCGGTCATGTATTGAACGTCTATCGTACCACTCTGAACGTGTATCGAACGTTTATTGTACCACTCTGAACGTGTATCGAACGCCAATCGAACCAGTTTGATCATGTATTGAACGTGTATCGAACGTGTATCGTACCACTTTCAACGTCACTTGAATGTGTATGGTACAACTTTCAATGTCTATCGTACCACTCTGGACATGTATCGAACGTCAATCGAACCACTTTGATCATGTATTGAACGTGTATCGAATGTGTATCGAACGTGTATCGTACCACTTTCAACGTCAATTGAACGTGTATGGTACAACTTTCAACGTCTATCGTACCACTCTGAACGTGTATGGTACACCTTTCAACGTCTGTTGTACGACTCTGAACGTGTATGGCACCACTTTGATCGCGCATCGAACCACTTCTACATAATAATTACAACCATCATCATCATCTTAATCTAGCGTACATCACATGCAGGAGGTTGGAGATGGACGAAGAAAAAACATTTATGCATTAAATATTGATTATATTTATTTATGCATTTCTCTCTGGTGTTTAGACCACCAGTTGAATATTTTAAATACATTTTTCAAGGCACAGTGCTTTGCGTGTCTGCTACATCGCAAAGTATTACCTACATTTAGCTTATTTAGAGATATGATATCTTCGTAGTCAATGTCCAGTGTCTCGATGATCGCGGCCGCTCTCGTATTTTCATCGAGGAAATCCGCAAGCCAGTCGCGTTTCTGCAGCCCTTTAACGTATACGATATGGGATGTGTCATCTTCTTCATCGATCGCATCAGCAACAGCTTTTGTAATTAGCTGTTTAGCCATATTGTATGGAACGTCTCCATCTTCCCACCGTAGTCCATGATGTTTTGCCGCCAGCCACCGGATGCTTGATTTGTCAGATTTCGTAAGAAGATATTGGGGCATCGAACGCCCAAAAATATAGTGTGAGAGAATTGTTCCGTTTCGTAGGACAGCCACTTCCTTGACGACAAATCTTCCATTAACGATGAACCCTTGCAGGTCAACAAATGTCGGTATGGCCATTATTGGTACAATTTAGAGGTCCGCTCGCTTCCAAGACAGACGGGAGAATGCGATCTTTCTCGTAAAGCATCTCGATTTTCACGATGAAATTTTGGCACAGGAGAGGGCGGGCAAGTAGCGCAATTTAAGTAGCAATTTAAATGATTTTTCGCACCATGTTTGTCAGTGGATTGTATTCAACCGACCGATCGTACAGAAGCAGACAGTAGGCTGTAGTATTTGCAGGCACATTCTCTCTACATTCGAATTCTATGCGCACGTCCACGGAACCATTCTTGATCGACTCATTTTGTCGCGAGCAATCATTCACGACGAGGGGGCCAAATTGTAAAAATTCGGTCACGGTGAATAATGCCTCGTTGCAACTATATCCATAATACGATTTACGGAATTGCGTATACATATGAAACAAGTTGGCGTACCTATTCTTGTCAAATTCCAAGTTCAAGTCATCGTACGGATAAAATTCCGAGTTGAGAAAAAGTTTTAGATTAATCATTTTGCAGTTGTCGAGCTCAGTAACATCTTCGCTCATCACATTCTTTCGATTAGTCTGTAGGCCAAAGATAATGCATCGCGGCTTCTCCAGCTGCGCAGATGCCTTCACGGCCCACGAATGCTTGGTCGTGCTCTGCAAGAGAGGATACTCGTACAGATCCCACGATTGAAAACAAATGCTTAGGTTTTGTCCACCTTCCAAAGTATGTAGCAACGATAGCTTATTAACGTCGTTCAGCGTCACATGAGGCATCCGCCATTGCACTTTATGTAATTCAATTTCTGGTTCCAACATGGGCGATCCTATTAGAGAATTGTTGTCGTTGCGCGATCGTATTAAAATCAATTCGTGACGCGCATTAATAATCACGCGTTTGTAGCCCCCGCAAAATCCCAGCCAATATTTGAGCGGGATGCAAAAATTGAAATGATTTTTCAATATTGGCCCATTACGTCGTCTCAAGCCCCATCCTGCATTCTCCAAATTTTTGTCTTCGCCAGATGTCAGCGATACATAGTTTTTAAGTGTGCTAGTTATTCCAACGTTTCTGTTGCGGTCAATCTCCACGCCATTCAGCTTGTATCGAATCTCGTCAAATAAGAACAACACACAATTATTTCCCAACGTCACCGTTAATGCATCATTTGGCTTATTTATCGTCAATTTCCCCTCCACATAGAGAAAACTTTCACACGGCAATGTGTATAAATCCTGATGCTGTATAGGTATTCTTATCTCATCGCTGTATCCAAACGTCGTGTTGACGTACGGGTTGTATGTGTGAGTCTGGAACTTCACGATGCGATTATCAAACGTCGGCTTCCCTCCAATGCTTAGAATGTCAACCATTTTTTCAACTTAAATGCGCACAATGAATCCCAGTGATTTCAAAAATGCAATGTTCGCAGCACTGAGCCTCTTTGTTTTAGCGTGATCAGAGCTGTTGCAGTTGTTGTTGCAAACAATTTCGTTTGGAAGAAACGTATTTCTGGAGTCGTTCAACACAAGCATCTCTTTCGTTCGCACCACACGTGTTATCGTCGTCGTCGCCGTACGTGTAATCTGACGGTAATCTCTTCACCTCGAAAGTCGAGCAACCGTCCTTCTTGATCCACAACGCGTATCGTTAGATCCATAATGACCCGCGCAGTGATCGGAAGGTAAATGATCTGTGCGGGCATTTCCGATATCTTATATCCTGGTTGGACCCTCGGAGAAAATTCGTGTATCGTATGTACGTGCTTCCCATTGTTGTACGCATGTAACGTCCAGTTGCCTGGAGACAACTGAAACGCTTCAGGTTCTCGAGAGGAGAGCGGCGTCCCCTCGAGTATAGGATAGATGGGGATTCGTTCGGTCAGAGTGAAGGATTAGAACCCAAGTTAAAACGTAACAATGATTTTATTCAAACAACACTTAATCCTAAATATTGCTTACGACTACGATTATATATGCATCTTATGTTTTTTGGGGGTTTATCGTTCCTATGCTAATTAATTAGGCTAATTTATTCTTATACGCTGTGAAATATGTTATGAGATATATCTATATATGTATGTGCTTCTGCCGTAAGTTCGGCCGCTGCCGTTTCCAGAGCGGTTCCCGAAACTCTTGACAGAGTTCTATCTAGAGACGCGGTAGCGTCTCGACGCCAAGTACATGAAAAACACCGTGTATATGTCGATTGTCGCTACCGTGTACCTTTACTCGTCGCGGAGCCATTCCATCCTAATTCTGACATTTATACATTAATATCTCATCACGCCTGCAATATTTTGTAAATTTAAAGACATTTTTCTGATGTAAACCGCATATCGGCTTTCGAATAAGACCAATTTCAATAAAATCGGTCCACACATGACAGAGATATCATAATATCGTCTCATGGATCAGTCGGATTATCAAGATTTTTCTCTGTCTCTTGATTCTCCTTCTCCAAGAAATTTTTCGTCAACATAATACGTATACGCGTTACACGCACACCTGCAGCCAAAAAGAAACTAACACATGTTTTGTTCGTCGACTCTCGGTACGCGTTACACGCACACCTTCAGCCAACAGAAACTAACACATGTTTCGTTCCTCAAACGCTATCTTCACTGTGCAACCTATTCAAAATTTTGACAGCTTACAGTCAGGTTATAACCTGGCGAGTGTTAAATAAGGTAAGTTTTCAAAATTTGAGAAGCCACGTGTTTTTATAAATATGTATCGTTGTACCATTGAATTGCAACCAAAATGCAGTCTCAAATACAAGGTAAGTTGCTGAAATTAGAATTGCGACATGTTTCTATATCATCAATCTGTTTTTTATTTGTAACTAAACTCAGGATTTTATTTATGTATATATAGATAATCGAAGCGTAAAATGATGCTGTGATTGAATTTATCCATAATTCTGTCCCGTGATAATTTGTAAATATAATATTAAAAATTATCTGATGTCATTCCCTATTCACAAAAATCAAGGTCTAAGCTTGCAGAATGCTGTCATAGAAGCAGGTAATTCAATATTTACTTGCGGTAACTGCCCGAGATGTTAAAAAAAATCATTTGTATTTCAAGATATAATAAAATACAATTTCACAGGATGGAAAAATCTGAAAGATCCTTGTAATAATTGTGATAATTCAAATTCAAACACAATGAAGAAAATCGATATAACTGTTTCCAAACAAATTCTTATTGCAAAATTACATTTGTTCGATCACGATAGTAGTGGAATAACGAAAGTGGAACATTTTTACATCAAAACAATACCTACTACTAAAATACAATTGGTAGATCACTGTTGTAACGTACCGCTACCTACCACCATAAATTTTTCCTTTTGTTTCCATATATATATTGTCAATTTCGTTTATATTATACCTAGGTTAGTATACCACGCACGCGAGAGCGTATTCAAACAGCGCGCGAATCAAACTAGTGACGGGCAACGCATGCGTTTAGCCGCCTATTCAAATAGTGAACACAGTGGCGCCAGTGAACCAAGCGCGCGTGCGCAGACCGCACGATCAACCGGACGCCGAATAAACCGTGTGTAGTGCGCGAGTGGCGCGAACCGGATGTTAATTCTAATTGGTGCGCGAGATCGCACAGCGAGTGATTGGTGCGGGTCAAGTATCACAAACTGGTATAAATAGAGGCCCGCCAGCAGCAGAGAGCAGACTTGGTTCTGCCACCGAACCAACACCGAGGTCGCTTTCACTAGCCCATCAGTCTAACAGAAGTTTATCTAAAATCATCGTTCTGACTTCCAAACTTCAACCTGCATCCGAGGTCGCTTTAGCTAGCCCCTCAACATCCATACTAGGTCGCTTTAACTAGCCCCTCAAATTCCATAAACGAGGTCGCTTTAACTAGCCCCTCAAATTCCATAAACGAGGTCGCTTTTACTAGCCCCTTAATCCTACTGAGGTCGCTTTAACTAGCCCCTACACCTCATCCTGTAAAGCGTGGTGCCAGCTAATGGGCACCAGAAAACTCACTATCAATCCGAAGGAAGGAAGCCACTGAATCCAACTACCATCCGGGGACGCCCTAACAGGCTACCTGGCTACCATCTGAGATCGCTTTCACTAGCACTCAGCTACCATCCTAGAAAGCGTGGGCAAGCTGATAGGCAACTGGAAGCCACTACAAATCGAAGAGAAGGAATCCTCTCGATCTCTCAACTTAAACATACCAAATAGACCAAGCGTCTTTTCTAGTCTCGCAATCCGACTTAGCGTCGAGATCTTATGTTAAACTAAACGATCTAGAATTGAATCTTAATATTAATTAGCGTAATATTCTTTATTATCGACTTAGCGTCAAAATCATCCTTTATTACCGACCGTGCGTTGAAACCTAAATCACAGCAATATTCTTTAAATACCGACCGATACGTCGTACGCAATTTCTTTACTTTAATTATATTACTAAATCTCACGACTCCGTGTCGTATTATATGTTCAATTTCGACCTAGCGTCAAAACCATTTTTGAATAAATCTATTTTTGTTACCTAACGTAAAAAAGAAGGACTCTAGTTTCGTGAAATTCATTTCTTTGTCGCACGCCACCCGAACCAATCCCACAATTCCACGGGTAAACCGCTCTACTTGTGGAATCTCCTGTAACTAACGGCAACGTCTCGTTCGAGAATGTTACACTGTTGTAAACTTAAGGCAGCGATTTTCCACCACGGTAAAAGTATTGCCGATGGTCATTACACGAGTATGGTAAGGAGTAAGGGCACAACGTGGGTATCCGTTGATGATTTACGAGTAGAAAAATAAGCTTGGCCACGAAATGCTAAAAATGCATACATATTTTTCTTCGAAAGGTATTAATTGTGGTTGTTATTACACTTCAATGTTAAATACGTTCAGTGCCATAAGCTGCATCGCGCACTATGTACTGTACACAAAGTACTATACATATAATACATATAGATCGACAATACGGTGCACATGGTTTCTTTTCGTAGTTGTTAAATTTATGTAGAATGTATCCTTAATTCTGTCTCGTGATAATTTGTAAGTTATAATAATATTAAAAATTATCTGAAGTCATTCCCTAGTATGCAAATTATCTTTGTAAAAAGAAGTGAGATCCCCATAAAAAACTTCAAAAAAGTAAAAAATTTACGCCAAGTACATGAAATCAAATAAATCATAAAAAAAATAAATAGAAGATAATATATAATAATAATTACAATATAAAAAAAATATGTGAAATCAAAATGAGCTGCAAGTACATAAAAGTGATTTGTAATAATCACGGACATTTTAATAATGTGAAGATAAAATTTAACATCTAGACATTTGCCTAGATGTCCGCGGCCTGGAAGTCAAATACTTGGCGTGGCCAGGCAAGGTATTCTCAAATCATCAATACCCATACCTTCCCCCCGCAGGCTTTCAGATAATTTGCCAATTTAAAGCTCTGACAATATGAGTACATTTTCATTATATTACGTTTTAAAATAATTCTAAGATCATTCATCAACACCGATACCTTTCCTCTCACAAGCTTTCAGATAATTTGTCAATTTAAAACTCTGACAAATATGAGTACACTCATCATTTTGCATTTTTAAATAATTCTTATTTATCGACACCTTGACCTTGCCTGGCCACGCCAAGTATTTGACTTCCAGGCCGCGGACATCTAGGCAAATGTCTGATGTTAAATGTTATCTTCACATTATTAAAATGTCCGTGATTATTACAAAACACTTTTATGTACTTGCAGCTCTTTTTGATTTCACATCTTTTTTTTATATTGTAATTATTATTATATATTATCTTCTATTTTTTTTTTATGATTTATTTGATTTCATGTACTTGGCGTAATTTTTTTAATTTTTTGAAGTTTTTTATGGGGTATTCTATACTTCTGCTGTGAGAGCGGCCGCTGCTGTTTCCGGATCGGTTCCCGACACTCTTGGCAGAGTTTGTATTCTAGTGTTCCGTAGCCCTTGCCTTCGCTAAACGGCTAAGCTGCTGCCTACTAATAGGAGCAACGCTTGAAACCTCCGTGAAGACAAAGTTCTCGACCTTTAAATGATAGATCCAAAAAGGAGCAGCAGTACCTTATACACTGAGAACCAGTCGCTGCCGTTTCCGGAGCGTGCTGAAATTCTGCTGGATAGTACTTAAGCTGCCTCCAGGAACTAGCATTCGTTGTTCGCAGGAACGTATTCGTATTTGAATGAGCGCGCTGTGTGCTGCGCATGCTTCCTTTTATACTCAAATTTTAGCGGCCTGGCGCATGCGCAGTGAGTCGTTATTCGTTATTTTGTGTTTTACTTGCTTATTACATTATAATTTGTTTCGCACTTTCGTTAGCATTTATATTAAATTATTCTTAACATTTCTATAATATTTGTCTCTCTAATGTTTGCTTGAATCGTAAATTATATATAAAAGTATGTACAATGAGTCTGCGCGATAATACAGGATAGCCTGGTAATAATGTAGATCGGTTCTTCTTTATCGACGGTCGGTAATTAATTGTTCGAGCCCCGTGGGACGTTACACGCACCAGCGGTCACGCTGCATTCTACGCGAATAATGTTTATGTTCATGATATTAATTGGATCGTCCGATTCGTGCCACCGTCCAGGTCCTAATACTCGATTCGTCGAGAATCCCAGTAGCGATCCAATGTTATTGGAATTTGTAAAGTCTACGGCGAACGAGCTGTACAGCTCGCTTTTCATGGTGTTGTTGTTGGGACGCAACACTATTGGATACACATCGTTGTCACCACCATTGTCTTCATCATTGCCGCTGAGATTTTGAAGATACCGCTCGACTAATCGCTGCTTCAAATACTTGGCAATGGCGTCTAGTTCGTAGGAGCCGTGGGGAATCGCAATGTATTCGCGAGTGATGTCGACGGTGTTGTTATTGTTGTTGATGTCATAGTTTACGGCGAAGTAGAATTTATCGTTACTCGAGTCAATGTTCGGTATTGTATGATAAATTTCAAAGGTTGTTAGACCAAGCTCGTAATCATCATTGCCCAAATCTATGGGTGGAAAGTAGCTTACCGCGAGGGTGCTACTCGTGCCGGTTAGAGTGAATGTTAACGACATATTCCGAGCTGTACTGCTCGACTAGAATTGAATCAGAGTGGTGGGAAGTCAATCCTTGAATTTGGTATCGATCGTCTGTAGAAAGCATAGACATAGTTGTCCACAATTATTCTGACTGTATTGCTGATAAGACGTTCTATTGTATTCAATTTTCACAGCATCTTTATCTAGATATTGCACCAATTCCTTAGGCGGTCGAAGATTGCCAAAGCTGTCGAAATATACAGCTCGACACCCTCTCTTCGCATACGCCACCCAATGAGTCCCCGGCCCCTCGACATTGTCCAAATTTACGACGTAGCATGCTGCCAAACACGTTACGTTGCCTCATTTGCGGTCCATCAAATTTTGGAAAGACCAACGTGCTGCTGAGCTTGTTGGAAAGTCCGCACGGCGTCCGCTTCGAGAACGTGTACGTGTATTCCAAATCGTTACAACAGCCGAAATATCAGTATTGGTAGAATTTATTGACTCCGATAGATGAAATTGGTTGCTTTACATTTTTGAATAACAGTGACGTCATCCCGCCGAGCGAATCGCTTCCGAATTCCATGTTTATCTTTGATGACGTGGCATGCGACAAACAAGATACGATAAGGGAGTACTTTGCAATAGGGTGCCACTCCAACGTTGACTGCTTCTATCTCTGTCAGACATATGCAAAGATTCCCAAACATGTAATACGCGACAATGCGAATCTGTTGATTCTATTTAAGCAGGATTGTACCAACTTGAAACATGTGTACAACGATAATGTAAACATTGATATGTCCTACGAGAATTTCTTCGCTTTGTGTCGTAATTGTTGGCAACGGGAGTATGGTTTCGCGGTAATACACAAGGATAGCGCGATGTCTAATGGACGTTACAGAAAGGGATTTAACGAGTTTGCCGTACCATGAGATCGTCAATCATTGTCAACACGGTGGTGGGAAAGCAACGTCTACAGTACAACAATGATTTATATCGATAGTCTGGAGATTAAGGATCGCGAGAGAATAGCGAAGGAAATTGCAAAAACCAGCGAAGCGATTCGCAAGAAACATCCGGCTTTGAAGACCGGCAAGATGGAAGAAGATATCGCGTTGGAGGGATACTTTGAATCTATTGTCGAACCCTTAAAACATATTGTGGAAAATACCGCAGCAGCAGAAGCTGAAATATCACCGCTAATGAGCACAAGCGTTGAAGGGAATGAAACATTAACGCCTGAAACAAAAATCCGTCCGAAATGGAACATATCGTGTAAGAGATAGAGGAAACCACGCACGTCATCGGATTATTCACTCGTAACCTCTACACCAGTTCAATCGAAGCGAAAACGGCAGAATGTTGCATCAAACGAGTCCCTGGTTCATCCCCCGCCAAAAAATACATTTCCCAGTGTACAATTGCTCACAACTAATGGTGATGATGACGATGATGTTTTTTAAACTACGCCCGACGAGTCGTTTGCAACATCTGTTAGACAGCAATTTCAAACATCCGCGGAACAAGAAACGTTTCGCAGCCATTTGGGACCCCTGGGACAAAAATATATGGATGCAATCATAAGTAGGGATAAGGAAACTGTCACAGACACTGTGTATGGCGTATACTTTGGCGATAGTAGAATGATGCTTGGGGATAAGGTATTCGATATGGACAAGGCTGATAATATCATCATCGATGGTGTAAAATACAGAGGAACGCCCGGCCTTTACGAACTGATTTACAAGAGAATTCCCGACGATGCTGTATACACCATTGCCGATAAACAAAAATACAAAAGTATACTGCTGGCGATGAATGCCTACAGACGCGGTCATTCTGCTCAAAATCCCATATTGGGCAACAAGGGATACAAGTACTAACATGTAATTGCACCGCTACTCCCTCGTGTATCAACCAATAAAGCAGGGAAAGGTCTAACGGCGCCGCGAGTCATGGTGGTAAATGATAACAAGATCGATTACGTGCGCTGGGACGATCCCAACGAGCTTGTGGATCGATACCGTTTGCTGGAAGCGTCGCGTCAGGCGGGCAACAACTCGCATGACCATGAAATTCTGTCGATTATCGAGGAACTCCACGAGGGAGGCTTCATTATAAATAAAACCGCGCACCGGTGATGTGCACTGTATGCATTGAGATGCCGATCAACACATTTGGAGTATCGCTCGAGAAGAGTGGTGCAGGTAGAATGGATTATTGCAAATGGAACGGTTTGCTTCGAAATTATATGCCAGATAACGCTCTTTGCGTGACTGGTGCCGACTTTGATGCAAAATGACGCAAGATACGACGTGTAGCTCAACCGGTGGCTGATAGCGATGCCGTCAATAAACTATACGTGGAAAAGAGCATTAAGCTTTTGAGAGAGCAGCAGGAAGAATTGGAGAGGAAGCTGATCGTATTTGAGAGAGAGATGCTGGCGCTGCAAAACAGCGTTCAAAAGATATCGCAGGCGTCGAATTCTATCCCACAGCAGCGCTGCGAAGGAGAATCATGCGAGACGGTTGAGCTTGTCACCGGACCAATGGGGAGCACATAATGCACGTACACGATAATTATCACATCATTCGTGTCAAAGACACCTCTGCGATCAAACATGCAACCATCATCGAAATCCAAGAGTAAAGAAAACCATAGCCACAAGAAGCGGCAAGTCGTCGAGGAATTGCATGCTCCAGCTCGAAGACATTTCCCGCGGAGGCGAGTCATAGTGCACGGATACGAAGATCTGTGGCAAGCTGACGTTGTAGAAATGCGTCCATACTCGCGATTCAACCAAGGTCACCACTACATACTCACCGTCATCGATGTGCTGAGCAAGTATGCATGGGCGGTACCGCTCAAGACTAAAGGTGGCGCTGAGGTGACTAAAGCGTTTCCAAAGATATTTAGAGATTGATATCCGAAAAATTTGCAAACCGATCAAGGAAAAGAATTTTACAACGCCGATGTGCAGAAACTCTTGACAAAGCATGACATTAATCATTATTCGACGTATTCGGTGATGAAGGCCTCCGTCGTAGAACGTTTCAATCGAACTTTGAAGAACAATATGTGGAAACTGTTTACGCTCAATGGAACCTACAGATGGACTGAAGCGCTACCGCGTCTACTTGCAGAGTATAACCTACGAAAACATAGAACCATCAGAATGCGTCCTTGCGATGTTACCCCAACGATCGCCGATAAGCTGCTGGACACCGTATACAGCAACATAAAAATCGCTGCTCCAGCGAGATTCAAGTTGGGCGAATTTGTGCGCGTGAGCAAATTTAAAACCATCTTCGATAAAGGCTATACGCCGAATTGGACAACGGAGGTGTTCCAGATAGCCAAAGTACAGACAACTAATCCCGCAACGTATCTGCTCCTCGATTCCTGTGGAAAACCTGTTGCCGGAGGATTCTATGAACATGAGCTGCAACGCGTCACCGATCCTGATGTGTATCTAGTGGAAAAAGTATTGCGTAGCAAGGGGGATAAGGTATACATCAAGTGGCTAGGGTTTGATAAATCACACAATTCTTGGATAAGTAAAAATAATGTATTGTAACATAATAATAATAATAATAATAATACATGGTTCAATAAATACAATGATACATATACATGTGAACAATTTTATTTTTATGCATAATTCCACCATTTATAATGCTTTAATAAATATAATAATTTCTATACATGTGCGCAGAATTTTATCTTATGCAATAATTTCTAATTTACAATAGTATATTATAATGTCCCCAGGGCAAAGTGTCGGTCGAATGGGGTACGATATACCGCTTGTCGTCGTGTAGATTTAGAGCGATTTTCGATTCCGAAATGGTGTACACTTTGTGCAATTTCGACCGTAATGATTGCCTGTAAAATATTTCCATCTCCCTGTGCAAACACTGCGCGTAGTCGTCGAATGTTATCGTCCTGGCTATAACGTTGGTCTTGACGCCTTTCGCCTTTTTCGTATCTTTTTTACCGTCTACGCGGAGTGCATACATTTTCGCTCTAAGACCTACGAATTCGGTCATTATCGCACCGTTATTTTCGTCCTTCATCAGCCCCGGAACCTTCTTATTTAAGCGCGGCATATTATATGGATTGTCGATGGGATAATCGGATATATCAAATCTATCGATATTGTGTTTCAAGGACTCGTAGATATCTTCGCATTGGATGTGATAACTGAGGCTGTCAGTGTCTGTATATAGAATTTTACCATTTTGAGCGTGCAGGGGAGACATGTAGTCGTCGTGAAATTCGTACAAACAAATTTTTGATATGTCCAGAATTCACATACCCACATATATCGGTTTGTTGAATTTCACCTCGAGTTTTCGCAATTCAACAACTATTAAATTTTCCGAAAAAACACTTTTGCTGTGGAAATTCGGTTTCGCGATCATTGCCTCCGCGCCGTATCGCCCTTCCCAATGTGCTAAAAGTTTTACATCCACATGATCTCGCACATTTTTCATAGTTTTACCGAATACCGCGTTGTTTATCAATTTGTACAAATTTTTTCAAAATGGTTTGTCGCGCTTGTTCTAAACCGTATATTGAGTTCGATGTAATCGCGGAGCCAGGGGGATTGAGCGAATTGAAGCACGCGGTGTATCTTTGTAATAAAAAGACCGTGACGCGTGCACTGCTGCAGGTTGCGATAATGGATAACGTAACGCTGCTTATCGTATACCGTCGTGACTAACTTGTCCTGTCTGCTGCCAGGTGGTTTGGCACGCGTCGGGCAGAACGGTAGATCAGCATGAGCGTCCTGCAGACGTTGCGGATATTCGAGATCTACCTCGAGAATGTATTCCGTGGGCGAATCGACAGTGATTGAAGACACATCAAAATTTGCAACGTCTTCGACCCATTGAAATTTGGCATATGGCAGGGGTTGATACATTGCCTACCCATTCAAATTGTTTACATCAAAGTACATCAAGTACGATGACTGTTCCGATGCGTCGTAAGATGGCATGTACTTGTTATTGGCATGTGCATATCTTCCGGAACATTGACTTACACCCTCACGTATACCGCGTTCGATAAACATGACCATATCGACGTCTGTGAGTTGGTGTGGTTTAGCATGGCATCCCACGTGAAACCAGGTAAAGTATAATAATGTGCTGAATCTAATCCATAACTCTTGATATAGCTATAGCGAAAATTTTCAGAAATATCTGCCAATAACAAGGCATCTGTTTTCAAATACAAGTCGCTGTATTCGCCCAAGGTACTAATGCCGAAATGCTGCCAGACAGTCTCGGCGTGCGCGTAATCGCTCTCGGATACAGTCTCGTCCGTCAACGAACTGTAGAATGACTCGCGGGGCGGTAAGCATGGGTCCTGCAGCTTGCTCGCGCAATCCAGGTATTCATACGGAAAGGCACCCTTTCGTGTCAATAAATTGAAATCTTCGGCGGATAATGTTTCAAATTGGGATAGTAAAATTTTTAACTTGTCTGCGGTAAGGAAAGATGCTAATTTGTCGAGACTGGTATTGAGAAATTTGTACGAATCGATGAATCGCAATTTAATATAATTTCGCGAGTCTGATTCAGCCGTATCTTCGACATTTTTTGTGAAAGAAATATACTTTTCTTTAGTTATAGGTAATATGTCAACGTGACCTTCGAAAGCGGTAGCTATTTCCTCGATAATGAAATGTGAATCGTAGCCGGATAAATTATGAAATACTATGGGGATGTAAAACGCATTTTTATAATTTAAATTGCACTCTGAATATGCTGAGCCTCTAAACCGTCCGGATAGATGGCAATGATAGCGAACTCGTATATCGCTAGCCTCGAATGATTCTTCGCAAATATGGCAATGTGTTGCATTGCGAAATGCCGTCCACTGTTCGCTAGTTAAATCAAACATTTGAGTATTATTGGCCAGGATGGGCTTAGCACAGTCTGCAAAATTTTTAAGTTCATCGACGAACCAAGAAACACAATCCGCGTCGCGGCGACATCGATACATCGATAGTGATGTTTCGTACGAAAAATGCATATAATAGCCGATACTATGCACCTTATGTTTCTGGTACGTGTGCAATTTGAGATCCTCCTCACCCCTCCGACTGTCCTCCGTTTTCGTCAGGATACACTCAAGATCGGCGCATACCACGAAAGGAAGTCGCTCCTTCCTGCAGTGGTTGCCGAAACTGAGCAGGTTATTGCCTTCACTGGGCAGCAGAATGGCACAGCCATTCATCTGCCCACAGTCCACTGCATGGGCCTCCAACTTCTCGGCGGATCCGAAGTAGTGCATGCATCTGCAAAAAAAAGAAAACAATTTTTATTTAATTTTTTTTCGCCAGACATTTCAGCATTTCATAAGTTTCTGTTCATACCGATCACAGATGAATTTCTTTGCCTCCTTCTTACTCAACTGCGTGCTCACCAGCCGGGACAAGTCCTTGATCATCACAAAGTGCCCTACATCGCCGTGTTCTTTATTCGGCGTGTAGAGCAGGTTGGCGTGCCGATCCCTCTTTTGGCTGGTGAGGCGCAGTGGGAAGACCATTGGCCCTTTCTTCTCCTCCTCGAAGCTGTACACGTTGACGGAGATGCCATTCTGCTCCTCAAACTTCCCCATCTGCGTCAGGGACATTGGAAATTCAACGGCCTTGAGATGTAATATGGAACCATAGTTGGGGTATGAACTTGGGCGGTCAACGTGTCTGTCGGCAGGATGTAGAGCTGCGACCACTGCCCAAGCGAAATAGGCGTTGTCCGGGGATTGCACGTTAATCGTCGCTTTCTTCAGCGATATTTCCCGTGGCAACTTGCAGTGACATTCCGCGCGCAGCGGATTGTACTTGTTGACATTGACGGTCAGATTGAGGATTCTCGTCAATGCCCATCCGCTGTCGCGTTCCTGGAACTCTTCCAACGATGCCAGGGTGGGTTCGATGATACATCGCTGGTACCACTCCTGGAGATCGGATGTACCGAAGAGTTCGCAGTTTCGGTTATTGATGCTTTTACAAGCATGCTTGTCACCTGCCACAAATTCACCGTTAAGCACCGTGTTCACTTTGAGGTTCCGATGTTTCCTCAAAGCGCCCCGTACATGCTCCAACACAATGGTCGCCGCATCCTGGAGGAATTTCCGCGGTTAGATATAGTTCGAATTTAGCACGGTACCAGTTAATACGCGGATATTGAATGCAGTGCCTATTTCGCGCCACAAAGGTCCTGTGCTCAAATGTCCGGTACCTTCATGCACGAAACGTCCGCGCAACGAATATTTCAGTCCTTCGAGCTGTGCGATTCGAGTAACCAACGATTGTCGAACACCGATCGATAATCGAGGACGTTTCACACGGCTGTGTTCTTCCAAAGATTCGATACACTCGTTGCACCGTTCGTCCCACGCGAGGTATTCTTCGCGTGAAATCAATCGTGCAGATTGATCTCGCAGTTGGCGTTCTACTTGTGCGAATTTTTCCATAACCGTAAATGGAATGTAAATTTAGTGTCTTTTTTTACGCAACACGTTGCATCGATTTGAGGCTTCGTTCAGTTTAGAGCGCGCTTTTATACCCATGCCGCGTTTTGGTATCTCTGTCTAACTCTTTCGGTGTACCCCTTCCCTCGGATGCATTGCATGCAAAAACGATGATCCGTCCCAACATTGTTCTATATAGTTTCTATCGGCACGGCATAATTCTTTCCATGATTCACGCGTATGTCGAATTAGCGCGCAAGATCATCCGACAGTTTCTGCTGACACCGCATAATTCTAAGATTCGACGTTTCCAAAAGTATTATATTACATTCAACACGTGTCGAGACTTTTATCCTTGAGGGTGGGTTCAAATTACATGCGATCGTGCGATATGCTACGACGTTAAGATTGAAAAACATTATGGAAAATTGGTGGCTTTAGAATAAAATGTGGCAGTGGGGGAAGCAATTACCCCTCTATTTAAGCCGGCTCCCGGACGTTATTCCATCAATCGCTCAGTAGCTTCAGTGACTTTAATGGACCAGACATCGCTACAAAAATTGTTCAATACCATTGATGAATTACTCGTTGGTTGTGAAGATTATTTCGTTCCAATCATGCGGGATGATGGCATGGCTCCATGTGGGGAGTGTTACATGGGCCCTTCAGACCCATTTCGTGCTTGCTGTCCTCGCGTCGCTTCTCGTCGCATAGGTGATTCAGCGGAATCGCCTCGCGCGTTGTAGTCACATTGCGCTGAGTTGCGTAGCGACAGCCGTAGGGCCAACGTGACTATCGACGGCCCACGCCCGAAAATTTCCGAAGGCGGGATGAGCGACAACTGCCGACGGGGCAGTTTCCCCCGGTTTTGCAAGGATGGTGCGAGACGCAGCTCGCACCGAAGAAACCAAGGATAGGCAGTCATGTTTGAGAGCTCGAGTTAGGAAGTATCGACGGACTGACGTTCCGTCTAGCGAATCGCGATTTCGACGCTGCGTATTTTGGACCGCGAAACGCACTCGGCTGAACGGATTCGCCTAAGTGTAACTCCATCCGATATACCGAGAACGGCACCGCCGGGAGAGCACTTACGCGCCGTTATGAGGCGATCTGCGCCTGGTTCAGCGACACGACGAGCGAGCGGAAGATTGATGGCAAGCGTGCCGTGCGATTATCGGAAGACACCTGCGAGCGACAACTGAGACGGAGCGCCGTCTCGGGGTATGTTAATCTCATTCTACTTTCTTTAAGAATATATTTTACTCTTATTGTTTCTCCTCTAAATCCCATGGAATCTTATTCAACCCCCTGCTACCTTTCCTTTCCCGGGTAAGTATAGTCAAGTTGGGCGTAACCTAACCTAGCCCTTCGATAGAGCAAGAACCCTGTAAATCATCCCAACCGCTCGGGGTGACTTACAGGAATGTCCCATAAGGACGTAACAGGAGAATACATATTTTGACAGGTAAAGCTTAATTTTCACATCTGCTCGAAATTTTTTATGTTTATTCTTGATACGAGTGGACAATTTCATAGCTTTGATTGTTCTCTTAGTCCGCGCCGAGCATCGCGTATCATGGTCAGATGATACGCATTAACATCCATGGGCAGCAAATATTTGGAAATTGGAATCAACGTAGGACCTATGGCAAATGTAGAAGTTCTTCTCGGCGACAATCATGGGAATCATCTCATATTACCATGGCATACATGGGGTGCACTATTCGACAGCCGTACAACCATCGAAGAACGTGCACAATTGCCTGGATCAGACTCGATGCGGATTGATGAATTAACGGTGGAATTTTGTCGGATCTTTGATTCACCGATTGTGAAGATGACAATGGATATTCTGTCGCTGTATTTCAAACCGAATACAGCATCATTTTTATGTAATCTTGAGCCATGTGTAAGCTATGTGTATCTGCGGCTGTATCAAACTGCAGAGGATGTGAGGATAAAATTTGAAACTTTTGTTAACGTGTTGCATCAGAGCGATGTTGCCTGTGAAACATTAGATACGCGTCATGCTGCTAAAATAATACGTGATAGCGAATATTACGACGAGGATTATCTTGTAGATTGCGAACTGTTAGCATGTGCCATCAATGATATTCTAGCTGATGCTCGTAGCAAGAAAAAATGTTAAATTATTATTATTATTGTTAGTTTCGTTTCGTTTGTAACAATATATTATCATTTAAAAAATATAATTTTTACATTTTATTTACCCGCCTTCCACCTTCTCTCCTCACCTCATAATTCTAAGATTTGACGTTTCAAATAGTATTATATTTCGTTCACGCGTTCTTCGCGCCGCCAAATGACGTCATCCCGCACGTCTGCCCCAGAGGACTCAAATTACACACGATCGCGCGATACGCTGCGACGTTAAGATTGAAAAAACATTTTTGAAATACTGTTAGCTTTAGAATGCATGTGATTGTACCACTATGTAGTGCTGTCTCTTTCCCTCCACCGAATTTAGCTTTAAAATAACTGTGCTTGTGCCATGAAGTAATACTCTCTTGTTCCCGTCCCCGAATATATGGTTTGTAAAACGTCGATCTTCCCCGACATCGCCCGAAACAATTTCTGATAAAAATTATTATTTCTCTGCGCTGGGGGAAAAATGTCTGTCTGCTGCCAGGTGGTTTGCTAGATCGGTGTGGGCCAGGTCTGAAAAATTTTCGGGGTTGGGCCAAGGTCATTCCCTCCCTCTAAAAAATTTCCGACGGCAGGCGAGGTCTCCGCCGCTGCTCGGCCTGGACTGATCCCCTCCATGATTAGGGCTTCCCCCACTCCGCGGCTCGTGCGCGCGCAGCCAGTCTTCCACTCTCCGCTGTCCCCGCGCCTAGAGTTCCCCCTACCGCACTCCCTCCCGCGCCCTCACTTCCCCCCGCCCCCGCGCTCCCCTCAGAGGACCAGGGTTAGATCCCGCCTAGACATACTACTGACGGGGTTACGCAGCATATCCAAATCGCGAACCTTTGCTGGCGACTCATCATCCCGAATTTTTTCATCGACGTCGACATCATCAACATCGTTGTTGTCGCTGTCGTTGCCGTCGTCGTTGTCGTCGCTAGAATCTTCAAGATTATTCGGAAGTTCCTTGGATATAGGCAGAGTAGCGGGTTCAAGTCTCTTCGATGATTGTTGTTGTTGTTGTTTGTATTCGTGTTTCCTGTTCACAGACCGCGATTGAGGCGTTGAGCGCGTTTTCAGCGCAGACCCGTTCTCGATCAATCGTTTCAGCGGTTCGACGATGGGGCGCGTGCTTGCCTCAACAGCCGCTTCCGTAGCCATTTTGCCAATTTTCAGGACTAAGCACTTTTTACGTATAACGTCGCTGAATTTGGCAGTTTCTACCTTTGCGTTCACCTTTGCGTCCACGCCCCGGCGTTTCGTTCCTTTTTGGTGTTTCGCGCCTTTTTGTCGATGATGTCGACGATGTTTACGCGTATGCTTCGCGTCGACGTTGCTCGAGGTTATCGTAGTCGTCAGCGTCGTCGTCGGTTCATCAGACATATCGTGTTGATCGATGAACGACTCGCAGTTTACTGATGTCCGCGAGCAACGACGAACTCGTTAAATCCTCTCCGATATCGACCTTCGTACATGGAACTATCCTTATCGATCATCACGAAATCGTATCGTCGACGCCAACATCTCGCGCACAATTCGTTGAACGACTCGAACGTTATGTCTGTGTTCACGTGATCGTTGTACACGCGACGCAAGTTCGTGCCGTCGTGTTTGAACAGCATGAGAAAATTCGCGTTGTCCCTGATCAAATCTTTAGGTATTCTACCGTACGACTGACATAAATAAAAGCAATCCATGTTCGCGTGACGACCCATGGAGAAGTATTCGCGTATCGCGTTCTGTTCGTCGCACGCCACGTCGTCGAACACGAAGATCGAATCGGGCCGAGCGTCTCTCGGTAGAAAGGTCTCAACGTTGTCCGAGTAGGAAAAGTATTCGATTCCGTTGACAAGCGACAACACCTGCTCGAGATATCGATAATTTGGCTGATGCAACGATTTCGAGTATACGTGCACGTTCTTGAAGCGCAAACCGTTCGGGCTCTCTAGCATGCTCAGAAGCATGTTCGTTTTTCCGCACCCGGACGGACCGCAAATCACGCCTCGCACACTGTGCGGCAATAACGGGCCGTGTCTGTTCGATCGACTCGCATCCCTATCATCCTCCAGCATTCTGTTCGCGGTCACGCGAATAACGTCCAACTGTTCCGCGAATCGCATGTTCGTGATTTTTCTCAGGTACTCGCGCGCGTGTGACGAAGGACGACTATTTATATTCGTGGCATGCGTCGCGCAGGTCACTACCACTGTGATCGGCAAAGCGTGCGTATGCGTTTATTACTGTAGTAGCTATCGTGGTTATTTTAACGTAGGTATATGGTTAGATCAACGACCGCGGCGTCTAGTGAAGTAGGGAAGAAGAATCTGAAAAAGAAGTGGATCTGATCGGGTCTCGTTAACAGTATCATAAACCGCTTACTGTTCGAACTACACGTTCCGGGTTATCAGTTCTGCGGACCGGGAACACGGTTGATAAAGCGATTGGTTCGTGGCGACGAAGGTGTGAATCCCCTGGGCGCTGCGAGCCGCGACCACGATATCGCGTACTCCCGTCGAAAGGATTTGGAGGGCTGATCCGTTAACCGGACAAGCGCGAGAACACGTGTTCGCGAACGACGCGACCTTTGGCGAAAAAGCCGCAGTGACTGGAGTGTGGGCAACGATGAAGGCTAAGACTAAACTCGGCATGGGTATGAGAAGGACGAAACGTAAACAGAGAAAGTCTGGAAGGAAACATCCACAACGGCGACGACGACATCGTAATCTACGAGTGGCGAAACGCGGGGGCTTTCTTCAATTTCTTCCGTTCGTGCTGCCTGCTTTATCGGCTATTGGGGCATTGGCCAGTGGAGCGGCTGGTAAAACCAAAGCTGTCGACGATTCGAAGGCCTCTCGAAAACAGTTAGAAGAGACGTTGCGTCATCATCGGGTGATGGAAGGGCGAGGAATGCATCTGACACCATACAAGCGAGGCGCAGGCTTGAATCCTAGACGCCGACGCTAATGACGACTGCGATCAAGGAAAAAAATACGGCGATCAAGTAGGCGCGTGGCGACGGTAGCGGCGATAACGCAACAACCTATAACGAGCCTGCAATTAGAGCGGGAGTGTCCCAGCGTACCGTTCTTTCAAGGGGTGTTTATGCGCGACACACTTCCACGCGCGTACGAACCAACGAATGCAGCATCGCGAATCTGGACAAGAATCGAGGCGCCGGTACGCACTGGATAGCGTACGCGAAACGTGGACCGCGAGTAAAATACTTTTATAGTTTTGGGAATCTGCGACCACCCGTGGAATTGATCTACTATTTCGGACGCGGTACAACGATCACGTACAATCACAATCGTGTTCAACGTTTCGATGAGATGAATTGCGGTCACTTGTGCATGCAATTTTTACAGCAAAAGTCTATGGAATTATGGCCTATATACTAATACTAATAATGATGTATACTAAGATTATGTTGCAATACATCCACGTGTAATGGCAATCTACATCTTCTATAATAAAGACTCATAATATCGATAAATTGCCGAGTATTCGTACGCGCACGTCACTTCCTTTCTCTCCGTCTCGCGAGTGTAATCTATGATATGTCGTCCACGCTCACATTAACGGGTCGCAGTAGCGTGCTCACGGTAAACTATTTCCCTCCGATAGATTTGAGTGATGGTCAATTAGGACTTGCGGACTTGGAGATGTTTCACACGATACCGAACATCGACTCGAGCAGCGATAAATTCTATTTCGTCGTGAACTATGACACCGGCAACGATTCCATCGTCGACGCCGCTCATGAATACATTACGACCCCCCACGGCTCCTACTAATTAGACGCTATCGCCAAGTACCTGAAGCAACGATTACTCGATCGATATCCTTGAAAACTCGATAACAACGAAAACGACGATGAGACAAGTACCCTCTAATGCTACGAGCTAACAACAATACCATGAAAAGCGAGCTGTACTGCTCGTTCTTTGTAGACTTTACGAAATCGAACAATCTGGGCTCATTACTAGGATTTTCCCAGAATCGTGTCTTATAGCCAAGAATCTGATACGATTCCGACGTACCCGTGAATATTATAAACGTTAACGTGATCAGAGTAACGTGCAATGTCACTACTGGCGCGTACAGCAACGATAAACCGGTACACACGATCCACGAATTTTCACCTCGCGTGCCGCCAGGATATAAGATATCGGAAACCCCGCGACACATCATTTACCTGCCGATCGTCGCACGAGCAATACATGATCTAACGTTGTGCATCGTCGATCAATACAATCGATCCTATAGATTTCCGTGGAGAAGAAAGAACGATTCGTTTGCACGTTCAACGACGTCCGCGCGATAGGTAGCGTGACCGTACGTGTATGAGCGCGTGTGTAGTATGTTAGTGTTAGATCACACGTACGAATCATCATTCGTCTCTGTGTCGCGTTATTGGCGCAACCCTTTATCGGAAAGTGTTACGTCCCTACTTCCTATTTAGGGGCGCGATTTTAGGGAGTTTATGTTTCTGATCCGCTTTCGATCTAGTCCAGGGACTTTACGCTCTGGGATAGTTGAGAGCGATATTTGGGTATTTTATAATTCATTTGCATTATAGCATTTACCTTAGTTTTTCTTACGGCGAGGGCAGATCTATGAGGGCCAATTCCCACTCTATGGGAGCTCCTGAGGTCCCGTCGAGCTCGGGCGCTTGGTCTTGTTTATGCGGGGCCCAATCTTCGCACACCACCGCTATTCCGTGGTCGGGCGACGGTTTTTCCTTTTTGCACCAAGGGGTGGTGGGCACGCCTAATAAGGCAGATTGCTCTGCAGGCGCGTCAATGTATTTGGCCGCTAAACGGCGGAGTTGTATACGTCGTCCTGCACGGTGGTTTCGCGGCATTCGTCTTTTGGAATTTCAATAACATTTATTTGTTGGCCGATAAACCACTCTCACCTTCCGCACCAGGCGCTACCGCGGGCAACGTTCTGCTCTTCAGCGGCACCATCGGCGGAGGCGGGCGTGATTTTTCCACATTTCGCAACATTGATTTAGAATTTCATTAGTGTTTAAACAATCGCGTCGTTCACGCTTTACGCTTAATCTCTGGTCAAACCGCGGGCAACGTTCTGCTCATAGGTGAAACCATTAATCAGCGCAACCCGTGAACTGTCAATGCACATCGTCGTATTTTAATTCACTTTTCCCAAAAAAAGACGAACGCTCGATTTATAGGATGGGGAATTGGGGTGGAATCACTTCACTCACTGATGTAACAAAACAATCACCTTTATTTTACCTTTGATGTGATTCTAACACTTTATAATTTCCTTGAAATATTCTAGAGCTAAACACACTGTTTACAATTATTTAGTGAACTTGAACGTGGTAGCAATTATGGTAATGAGCTCCGTGGGTGGTCAGTCCCCTTTTATAGGGCAGTCGGTCACTCCTCTAGGATTTGTCACATGACATATCCTAGGTGGGAGACCCCATCCCACAGTCTCTACCTGGGATCTTTCAGGAAGAATCTTCCCATCGCTCTAATCTGGGAGTTGTTTACTGCTTAGGCACGTTCCATTTTAACTGATTCCCAGCGGCGGCGATAGCAAGATTCTTATTTTAATTCGCATTTGATTTATATATTATTTGTTTACAATATTTTCTGTACGGTCGGTTTCGTACAGCTTATTTACTAAGGGTTGAAGTTAAACATATTATTTTGGTTATTGGTTTTGTGGGAGGGCAAACTTCTGGCGAGGACTAGGGGCACAGCTCCGCGAAGGTGGTGTCGTCTCCACTGGTTGATATGGGCCTCTGTACCACGCTGGATATCGGCTGGTGTTGACTGGGCCTTCTTGGTGTTCGTGCGGTCAGCTACCTAGTATACAGCTGACTGTCCGCCACCTCCTCGATCTGGTTGTCCTGTTTGCTGCTGTCTGTGTATTCTTCGCTCGATCTCCTCTTATCGTTGTTTATGATGATAATGCCTTATCGGCTATTTGTTGCACAATATTTATATGATATTCATATGAGGTGGTTACAATACCTCAGAGTACGAAATAGTAAACATATTGATTAAAAGATTAATTAATATTAGACTCCACGTCGCGGGACGTGACAGAAAGTGAAAGTGGAAGTAGAAGAATAAAGACGGGTGGAGCGATAAGAAGAGGACCGGTAAAAAGCATAAGAAAGTCGTTGACTCGTCGAAACGCGCGTTTCTTACGATCGCTAGGATTCATCGTCGCCTATTAAACAAGCGGAGAGAGCGACGCGATGTCTATTATTCTAGACGTGGCCAATACGCCAACCTTCGACAATCGTATCACGAAGATTGAGTACTACACGTATAATCCGTACGCCAACACGATGTTCGACAATAACGATGAGATGAGAATCCCCATACAGCAGCAAGATCTGTACACGCTCCTGTGCGAAAGTTGTCTCTACATCGAAGGTCGGGGCACGTTGACGGCGCAGGATGCGAAAAGCCCGGCAACGTCCGCGACCGCAGTTCTCGACAACAATTGCATAGCGTTCATGTTCGATGAGATTCGATACGAATTGATAGGTGTTAAGATTGATCATTGCTGAAATCCCGGGACCACTACCACGTTGAAAAATTACGTTTCATTGTCGGTCGATAGAAGCAAAGTGCTTGCGAATGCCGGTTGGAATCATGCCATCGAGTACGATAAAGACATTTTTTATTCGGGCTCTTTCAATTTCTGCGTACCCATGCACGTGTTATTAGGATTCTGCGAGGATTAAAAACACATCGTGATAAACGCGCGGCACGAGCTTATCTTTATTCGATCGCGAGTCGATACGAACGCGATGCACTGTACATCCGCCACTGCGAGACCGAAACTAGAGATACGCAAGGTTCAGTGGCGTATGCGCCACGTCGTTTTGGATGAAGTGAATAAACTATTGATGCTGCGTACCTTGGAAAGCGGTCGGCCGATCGCGATGAGTTTCCGATCGTGGACCATGCACGAATACCCGTTACTGCAAGCGACAACGAAATACACGTGGACCGTGAAAGCTACGTCGTAAATCGAGAAACCTCGATACCTGATGTTCGCCATGCAAACTGATCGACAGGGTCGGTCCGATAGATCCTCGAGCACATTCGATCCGTGTAATCTCACAAACGTTCGATTGTATCTAAATTCCGAGGCGTATCCGTACGACGACTTGAACTTGGATTTCGATAAGTATAAATACGCGATCCTGTACGATATGTACGCGAAATTCCGTTGATCGTACTACGATCACGGAGAACCGTTGCTGAACGCGACCGAATTCTTTCAATACGCGCCTATCGCGGTCATAGATTGTTCTAGGCAAGACGAGTCGTTGACGAGCGCTATGGTACGCGTGCGAATAGATTTCAAATGCAAGGAAAATGTTCCCGCTAATACTACCGCGTACTGTTTGATGATACACGATCGTATAGTCGAATACGGCCCTTTAACCAACGTGGTACGGAAACTAATATAGTGTGCGTGGGTGAACGATTACTACTACTACTTCTACTACTGCGACTACTACTGCTACTACTACTACTACTACTACTACTGCTACTACTACTGCTACTGTGGATACTGCGGATACTGCTACTGTTTTGAAACGATGATGTCGATGTCAAAGTCCTCAGTTGCTGTTCTGACACCGCCGTCGACGCGACGCTGCTACCTAAACGCATATTAATGTTCGCCATTGTCGATCTACAAGGTTTCAATACCGAACGCGAGTTCGTCACCAAAGAGATCGCGATTCGCGCAAACAGTAACAACGATACAACGCCGACGATCAGCCATTGGATTTTCGAACCACCATACTTCTGGAGACATCTGAATTCGTGCGAGAACCGTCAAGCGTCCTGGCTAGCGAAGCATCATCACGGGCTTCGCTGGTCCGACGGCTACGTTCCATACTCCAAACTTCCGGGGCTGCTCACCAGTGTACTCGCGAACAGTGACTTCGTCATTGTGAAAGGTGCGGAAAAGAAAACCTGGATGCTGCAACTGCTACCTGACATAATCGTTGAGGATGTCTGCGATTTGTACGAACTGAAGGAGCGAAAAATCAACAACAACGACAACAATAAAGCTCGAACCGTCGAAGACGACGGCGGCTATGACGTTGACGACAATTATTGTGGGATTATGCCTGAAACCGCGGACCCCGACGTTCCTAACCTGAAGTCTATGTCTTCAATGAATGACCTTCGATGTGCATTTTACAACAACGGCGGTGTTTGCGCGCTGAAGACTGTTTAGAAAATATGGAATTATATACGCAGCGTCGCCTAATGTAAGTCCTACACACGCATTGCATCTACTTTACGCGCCGTACGCAGAGAAACGAATATGTATGTAACAATTTTTTTTTGTTTTCTATAGCGGTGAGCACAACGGCTGCGGTGATGAGCGCAACGACAGCGGCGACTGCTTCCTTTACCCACGAGCAAGAATCCCCCCCCCCCCCCCATACGAACGTCGTTGTTACACAAATAGTGACTTTATAATTTAAGTATGCATGCATGGATGTACGTGAATAAACACACTGGTTTGAATAAAAATTATATTTATTTTTAAAATATATTTTTTTTATTTAATATATTTATTTTTTATTTAATATATATATTTATTTAAAAAGAAAAATTCGGCGTGATGATGATGTTACTTTCTGCAACACACAGAGAAAACACCAAATTATTATTATATAAAACGTTGGTATTAGCGTGCGAAATATCAAACAATTAAAATTAACTTATACGCACTCTTCGAATACTCGCCGCAACCCCCAGAACTCCCCTTCAAACGCTAGAAAGTCTATATCTTCGCGCCACATGTGCCGGGCGAACTGGATTTTTTGCCGCAACTTGCGGCAGATCCGCCCCTCCCTCCTTGTCGGGTATTGGCAATGCGGAAACAAACGCACGACTCGACTAAGATATCGTCGAATGGTGTACGCGCACCAATACAATTTGCTCAAAACATCACTTAGGAGTAGCTGGATTATCGCATTGCGATCCCCATCGCGCGCGTAGGCCTCGATGTCTTCGCGTGTGACTGGATTAAAATATCGTCGCTTGGTGTACGCGCATCAGAATCATTTTTCCGAAACATCACTTACGAGGCGCCCGACCGTCTCAAGATATTCGTCGCTCCATTCCGACATTTCATTTTCACGTTCGTACTGTAACAAACGCACGAATCGATTAAAACACTGTTGACTGGTGTACGCGCACCAATATAATTTTTATGAAACATCACTTACGAGATGTCTAATCACCTTCCGCCGTTCCACGCGCCACGCTCGCATGATATTATAACGCTCGTGCTGTAACAAACGTATAACTTTGTTACAAGACGGCCCAATTGAATGCACGCACCAATTCAATTTACATCAAAAACCATACTTACGATTTTTCGCACCATTTCGTCACGCTCAATGTGCCATGCACGTTCAATTTCCCCCTGCCGTCGCTGTAACAAACGCACAACTTCAATAGAATATCGTTGTATGGAATACGCGTACCAATTCAATTTACACAAACTATACTTACGATGCATCGCTGCATCTCAAAGGTATTCATGCCTCGCGTTACTGGCGTTCGAATTGTGTCAAAGGCGTACATGTTTTTTTTTTGTAAAAATGCTTGTGATAACTGCCCTAGCCCGTGCGGCGGCGGTCGACACCCTTATATACATTTCGTTGCAGGGTAGGGATAGTTTTCAAGTAGGGTAGCCTTGAGGTGTGATGGGGGTGCCAGCGTCACAGTTTCTTCGCATCCTTCTTCTTCTTCTTCTTCCTCGATGATTTTATAACATGAAACTAATTATTTCAGCTTATGGTGTACTTTCATGACTCACACTTTTATGATTCGCACCGTGAATTGCCTCTGACTCTTCTGTGACATGCGTGCTCCTTGAATTTGTCGTGCATGCTATTTGAATTTGCCACGTATTCTCTAACCCTTGTGCGGTATACATACACGCCTTGACCATCACCATCACTGATGTGATATACTTTCACACATTGACGTGTACGTGTGCGTGAATCAGTATAAAATGACGTGGGTCAGTCCTGCGGACTTCACTACACCACGTACGCTCGAGTGCTAACAAGTATCGCTGCGTCATTTTTCCGCCGATGAGAATCATACGTAGTGCATATAAAAATGTACAAACACAGCTGAAACGATTCATCCTGCGCATCCGACAACGATGGTGGCTTTCCAAACAAACGTCAACAACATCAACAGTCCAATATGAGGTACGTACGCGTTACTATACACTTTACACTTACTTCATTCACTTACTTCTTTCACTGTAAACGCAAATGAACAAAGTATTAATTTCGTGTATATGTGACTTACAGTTCGGGATCCGTAACGCTAAAAACGTTAAAAAAAAACCATCATTTACTTCATTTACTGAAACCGCATACGACCGAAGAACTAATTTCATTTACCTGTATCTTACAGTTCTGGATCCGCAACACCAAAAACGTTGAAAACACCAAAACCATCAGTCGTACGGATCCTGGGACGTGATTACCCACTGACTGCAGCAGCTTATAAACGTCTAACTATTGGAATTCGCATTGGCATGGATTCGTGCCACGTCGAGATCGCCATAGCCGACAATAAAGGCAGCGAGTTGACCTTTTCAATGTCGACGTGGAAGCTCTTGGTGCAAAACGAAGTGGACATACTCCAACGATTACGCAGCAACGCAACATCGCCCCAAACTCAGATCGTTATTGATCATTTACGACTAGAATTCATGCGTATGCATGATGATCAACTTATTAAAATCACCGATAACTTATTAAAATCACGCGTTGTCATATATATGACTGAAGCCACGATGCGTAAACTATTTGCGCACAAACATTGCACTGATCATATGTATACCTCGCTACCTGAAAATATGTACTTTATAAGCAGTAAATATGCCACCTTCGTAGAAGTTCTACGTAACGCTTCCGTACCAACGAATTATCTGAAATTAATTTCCGGAAGCGATCACTTTGAACAGCATTCATTGATTGATTGTGAATTGCTAGCGTTAGGACTACAATCCATGCTGCGTGATGTAAACCACGTACCACTGTAGTATATATATATATATATATATATATATATATATATATATGTGTGTGTGTTTTAATAATAAATGTATGACTTTCACATTAATACCTGTAACGTATCATTTATAATATCCTTTCGTACATATTCATATGCATATATTAATTCTTAAGGCAGGGTCCCACTAGTGCAACCGCACGCCGCGCACGTTTTTTTCGACGCGCAAGGCCGATTTGTTGCAGAAAGACGTTCCCACTGGTGCAACTGCGCGCCGCGCACGGGTCAGATTTACGAGTTTCTCGGATTTTCGAGGAGTTTGGAGCACTTGAAAGGGTCGACTTTTACGACGACCCGCGCGTCGAAAGCGTTCGTGTGCGCGCTATGCCGGGATTTCTCTCCCACGCGCGCACGCGAATGCACGCCGCGCATTGTCGAAAAGACTGAAAAAATGTGTGTTTTTCAACGCGAATGTACTCTTTACTCCTACATATCACTTGCATACGTGTGTTTATGGTCTACTATTTAGTTTATATATATTAAAGCAAGCAATGACATGAAAATTATTACTGTAAATAGCAACAATTATACTGCTGCGATAGGTATACTTGTTTCTAGATACATCATAATTGTAATACACTATATATGCAGATATGTGACACTGAATTATAGTTGTCCATCTTTATCACTTTCAAATTATTCTATTTCTCAAAAACAATTAAGTTATTGCTTTGATTCATCCTGCAAGAAAATGCTACTTAGGTGTAAAAATATCATTTTACCGTGACTTTTATGTTCATTCGTTCACGCCAAAGGCTATTCATACGCCTAAAAAAGTAAACTATTTAATAGTACAATGGTGCATTTACTATTTCAGATTACTCGTAATGACATTATGTATCTACTTACTGTCAAAGCGTTCACCGCCGGTGACCGCCTCAGCAGTAAATGTGTTAACTATAATTCCGTTTCCTATCGCATTGCATCTCGACATTTGTACGGAAGTCAAATTTTAATCATTTTCTAAGTCATAAACCATTGTTAGTACCTTCAGGTAAACTAAATGTAGGTACCTAATTACTTAAAAACAAATGTTTCAGTATGCAATAAAGTAACAGCATTTATGACATCCTCTATAAGCCAGATATTTCGGGACTTTAAGTACACACACCAGGATATACTTGCCTACCCATTTCAGAAATGCGAATTAATCAGAGGAAATGATACACGTGTATTTCCTGTGCAGGGGTAGAAAGTTGGCGTCTGGGAGGAATGCTGATCCAATTGGTTATGATATAATCTCCCCTCTACCCTCAATCTCATATCGTGTGAGAATAAAAACAAACAGGACGCTGGGAATACAGAATACCATAATTTTATTTGAAACACACTTTCCAGCAATCTGACCGAGACGTAGTAAACCCCTTCAAACATTTCAAGTAGTATGAAGTGTGAAAGCGTTGTTTCGGCTACTGGCATAAGCCGTCGTTAGCTTTATTTAGATAAAGAAACCAAGATGTAGAAAAGGAGGCTAGTATTTCCACTGTTTTCAACGTGCGCGTCAAGCATTCACGTGCGCGCCTGGCAGAGCGTCGGCCCATTTCGTGCGCGCGGTCTCATAAATTAGACCCTTTCAAGTGGACGAAAACGTCGTGCGCGGCGCGCAGTTGCACTAGTGGGACCTTGCCTTTAGAGGCATGGTCTTAGCGAATGTCAATCGCGTTTCCAGATAAGCAATATGGGTGGTCCTGACACTGGCGATGTACGAATTCTTTTCGCCCTTACACGCTCCCACGACACTCGACTTACAGCCTCTCGAGAAGGATGCTTGAGACGTCGCCCTGTTCTCGATCGTGAAAATACTCGGAACTCTACCCCGAATAATTATCCCTATATGTTTACGTCATTGCACGTGCGCTGTATCGGTCCCGTGATTCAAATATCAAAACTGCGCCGTCTTCTTCTCCCTCTGACACATCTCCAGATTCTAACACGAATCCCATTTATATTAACAATCATAATATAAGTTCACTTTCTATCGACATTAGTGAAGTCTTTACTGAATTAAAAGCTCTTGATGTATCTAAGGGGCCAGGTATCGATGGGATTCCTCCATTATTTTTTAAACATTGCAGCTTTATACTTGCTAGACCTCTATGGAGAATATTCAATTCCTCGTTATCCGCTGGAGTTTTTTCGAAGTGTTGGAAGACTAATCTGGTCACGCCAATTCTTAAATCTGGTGATGTGTCTAATGTTAGGAATTTTCGACCGATTAGTGTCATTGCTGTCTTGCCTAAACTATTCGAGGATATTGTAACAGATAAAATCACTCCCCTTGTTGTGAACAATCTGTGTGGTGAGCAACATGGCTTTGTTCCCAGGCGATCAGCTGTCACCAATTTAGCCGTGTATCGGAACTTTGTCTCTACGGCTCACGAAGACAGATTTTAAGTAGACACAGTTTATACGGACTTCCAGAAAGCATTTGATACCGTTGATCATGGAATCTTACTCTTGAAATTGTCTTCCTGGGGCTTTAGTGGTCCTCTTCTGAGCTGGCTTAAGAACTATCTCACTAACCGTATGCAGATTATCAAAGTATCTGGGCATGCGTCTGGGATCATAAATGTCTCCTCGGGCGTTCCGCAAGGCTCGCACCTTGGCCCGCTACTGTTAAATCTTTTTATTAACGATCTGAGCGTTGTCTTCTCTAATAGTCACTTTCTATTGTATGCTGATGATCTGAAGGTATTCTGTAAGGTCTCGGATTTACGCGATGCTCATAACGTGCAACTTGACCTTATAAAATTTTAACGTTGGTGTGCTATAAATAAGATGAGGCTTAATCTTTCGAAGTGTATGATAATGAGGGCATCCCAATCTTCTGCCTGCATAATGTACCCATATGAATTACATGGCTCGGTCCTAGGCCATGTTACAGAAGTGACTGATCTTGGGGTCTCTATAACCCCATGCTTTGACTTTAGGAATCATTATGCCAACATTATCAGCAAAGCACTTAGAACATTGGGCTTTGTGAAAAGATTCTCGGCACATTTTAAGAACCAGGAAACTCTGAGACTTCTATACACTTCCCTCGTTAGACCGCATGTTGTGTATGCCTTAGTAATTTGGAATCCTGGGCATAAGAAGTATATCAAACTCCTTGAAAGCGTCCAACACAAGTTCTTGAGATTTGCAGCGCGTATTTTAGGGCGTCCTATGAATATTACCGATCACGATTATCGGCCTATTCTTCAAACTCTCAATCTTACAGATTTCTCAGATCGTCGGCTTGTCTCTGATTTAGTTTTTCTTTACAAGATCATTAATAGTCTCATTGACTGTCCGGAGTTGCTTGGATCGCTAGCATTCAAGGCGCTACTAAGCCCACTAAGGACGTGTTCTTTATTGGTGCCGGGACTACATACCCACAAATGTAGCGTTGCGAACCCGATCAACTGATGTGTGTTTGAAGCGAATGTGCATCTTGGGGAATGCGACCTTTTTTCTGGATCGCTTATTACATTCCGTAGTTCTTTATACAGACAATTAAGTGGCCATCTCTGCCCATAGTACTAATTTACATATTACTGTAGTGTGATATTTAACGTATTATTGCCATAATGTATTTCATGTACTAAAGGGTTTTACCCGTTGATTACAATAATAATAATAATAATAATAATAATAATAATAATAATAAAACGCGTTCAATCCTGCTCAAATATAAACACACCGCATGGTGCGGTGCAATGTCGTGTTTACTCGATGGGCTAACCGCGCCGATTGATTTACAATAATTATCGCTCTATGTTTACATCATTGCACGTGCGCTGTATCGGTCCCACGATTCAAATATAAACACACCGCACGAAGAGCGTGCACGTGGGTGCCATGACTCCTTATCTTTTCTCAGAAATCATGGCCCACCCTCTATCTCAGAAATCATCATCGAAGACGCGATTTGAATTTCCATGAATCGGTCGGTCGCGGTCGCGCACCGATCCTCGCACGCGTACAGACATTGCGCACCGATCCCCGCACGCGTACAGACATTGCGCGGCGGCGACGCGTGCCCAAAGTACCTTAAACGTCCACCAGGTGGCGCCAATACGAAATGCGCGCGACCCATTTTGAAAATCCACCCCCTCCCTTGTGACGTCATTCCCCTCACCTACGAACTCGGCTTGCGCGCGCGACACCATTTTGAAAATGTTGAAATCCCCCTTCCCCTGTGTCCTCTCTCCCTCACCTACGAACTCGATCGACGCCATTTTGGAATCCCCCTCCCCTGTGACGTCATCCCCCTCACCATCGAACTCGGTACCCCCTCTCCGCCTCACCCACCTCGCCCAAGAGCGCGGTACCCTCCCCCCCGCCACCCTCGTCTCACCACTCTTCTGCACTTGATCCAGAACTCTCATAGCCTAACTACTGTGACGAACGCGTAAATTTTATCGTACAAATGAAATTTTGTCGTTCTACTCTAATTCGAGAAATTTACTTCAATAAAATGTAATGTCTATGACCGTGTCACAGAACACAGAATGTATATGTGTGCCGAATGCGCGGAAGAAGACTAGATTCAATTCTTTTCATTGTTAAGTTATAGCGTATTCGGACTGGTGCGCACTAAGTATGGACTTTTTGGCTTCCGATTAGTTAAAATTCGCACTCTGCGCACCAGTGCGACCGTCCGCATACGCTATTACTTTCTTATGAATAAAAATAATAATAAAAATCATTTTAATAATAATAAATAGTTATTTCTCTCAATTAAACAGTAGTCTACCACCTTAAGACAATCGTTGTTTGGTTTCGAGTAGCCCATAACGTGATTAATTTTTTTAAATGGAACCATGTATTTTTGAAAAACTACAATTGTAGACCTTCACAAGGGCTTTTCAATGACCATAGTCATTCAAGGCCATTCAGCTTTATTGGCAATATTGTCATCAAGGTTCCTTAAAAAATGTAAAAATATAACTTTTTCCTTTCAATACATATACGTAATTCATCTCGTGTGCTAAGCTCAGCTCTTATTGTTAGCTCGATAAGAGCCAGTGGTACTTACGTATGATGTCAGCGCCTCACATGCTGTATTTATATAGAAATATTCAATATTAGTATTAAAATATGCAAGTATGGTTACTGTATTTGTGATCGTATATGAATATTCGGTATTCATGCAAAATAGTAAAAATTGTTCCGACTTGAGATGGCAAAGTCGCACATGACAAAGCGCACGATTTTATTTTCGGTAAATGTTTACTTTAAGGGAGGATTCCCCGATTTCAATAATCTTGTCATATGTTGTCAAGGTTATCATTCTGAATATTTCCCTCTAAACACAGCCGACGGTATTAGCATTGGTTCTTGACAACAAATGTGAAGCCCAAGGTCATCGGAGATTCCTCCCTTAAAGTAAACATTTACCATACTTGACATATTTGTTAACACATGTTTGTAACACATGTATACCTCATTACATGTATGTAATATAACCCGGTCACGCAGCATAAGCGAAATAGTGGTCTGAGATCATTCCTAGCCACATGATGAGTATGAAAGTCGGGCTTATAGAGAGAAAATATTGTTTACATTCTTTATTATATTTACAATACAATATTTATAATCATAATTCGCTTATCTACATTTTTTATAATTTCAGTGGTATCCAATAGCGGGAAACTGGAATCTATCGTCGTCTTAGGATTTGGCACACTAGTTTACATTTATGCATCCAATTTTTCTGCTACAATGTTCGAATCTTTGGAACTAGTGTACTAATTTGTGTTCCGTAAATAAATAAACTTTTTCCTAAATTTGATTAACTGTATCTTAATCCTAAAAATACGAGACTTAGTGCTACGGATGAACAAAAGTAGCTATAAGGTCGAATGTCTGAACTGTTTTGCGCTCAATGTAAATATATGCTTTCTCTAGACCTATACTGATAAAATTGATTTCTTTCACGGCAAATAGGGCCTCCTATTCGTTAGGGAATTTTTTATGGTAATAGTCAAGGACACAACTGAAGTCGAGTTCCTACGTCATTCTTGGGAAATTAATTTTAAAGTTATAATGTGTATTTGCATTTAAAAGTGGAAAACATTAAAAAAAACCGAGACCATAGGATCTTGAAAAGGGACGTCGCGAGAGAAAGGGTAACATGTTGCATGTGCTGAATGATATGACCCAGTGAGACCTCTATCATTGTTTTTAACTAAATTTAATTTATAATTTTACAAGCGCCGAGTGCCGCACCGATGTAACAGCAGCCTGCGTCACGGGCCCTTGTTAGATAAACGTGGGACTTTAACGCCGATGGAGACCATACGGTGTTTCAACAGTACAGATTACATCTAGCGCTTCCTAAGTTAGTGTTTCCCAACCTTTTTTGAGTCGCGATCCCCTTTTTTAATATTCAAATAACCTGCGACACCCCCTCCCTCTATATAAGGTTAGGTAAATTTAATAAGGTAAATAAAACACATTAAAAATAGGAATTTTAGAATATAATTGTAACTTAATATAAAAGAAAAAACCGTGGCGATCCCCCAGAAAAGACTTCGCGACCCATAGGTTGGGAATCACTGATCTAGTAAATTATAATTTGAAGTTACAATGACGTGTAAATGTATCGCGTAGGCTGATTCATGCCATTTTGAGGAAATGTTAAAATACTATGCATTAGTATATTATACTTATAAAGTATGGTAAGTGATATGAGGAAATAAGAATAGAAAGCACACCAGAATATTCGATTCTTGGTATAGAATGGTCTGAAAAGAAATAGTTGAGAACTAAGCAAGGTCCAAATTGGGAAATGCAATTGTACGAGGGAGGAAAGATATTAGAAAGAATGAGAGAAAAAAGTGTTTAGTGTGTGGCGTTGAAGGCCAGAGACTTGGGAACACATGCTTGAAGAATGCATGGAAAGAGAATTAGGAGAAAAGGGTGTGATACAAAAATGGACAGGAAAATACTAGAGGAAAAGGGAAATTTTGAAATGTGGATAAGATTCAAGAATTGAAGAGAAGGGGCAGTGGAACTGAAAAAGAGAGTGGAAGCTGAAATGAAACAGAACGAAAAAACAGGAATGTATGGGAGGGGCAGGAAGAATAGAGGGAAGGAAAGAGGGAAACGGAAGTGGAAAGACTAAGCTTAGAAATGAAGAGAGGAAAATTGTGCGACGGTATCGGTACAGCGAGGCGATGTAAAATAAACAATTAAGTTAAATCCAATTGCGTTGACCAGGCATGAGTAGGAATACGATAGCGAATCTCAAAATAGCGATAGTTAGAAACAGAAGAATAGAGTAAGAAGCGGTCAGTGAGAGAAGATATGATACACTAGAATGGGAGTAATGAGAATAGGATGTAGACATAGAACTGTGGACTAATTATAACGGAAATGGAAGCCTTGTAACCCGAAAAGGAACTCAATAAACTTACTATTAAATTAGATTTGTAATATTAATATATTTAACATTCCTTAAGAGGTACAATACTCCATCCAAGAACTAATCTGTCGAACCCAGAAGAGAACAAATTGCAGACTCCGCTATCTTCTGCCCAGGCTACTGATGAGACCATTCTTCGGTGACCCTGAAATTAATTTAGAGAATTTAATGTTTAGAAGTTACTGCTAAAGTAATTATTATTACTTTTACATCACAAAACATTAAGGTTAAAGTACTTTTTGGATCTAGAATATATTGTGGGAAAATTTTCTAAATTAAAGATATCGATTAAAAACTGATCTTTTTTTTAGTATATATCCAATAATGAATTATGTAAATTCATAGACGGAGAGTTTCCTAATCTAGGATATGGCCACACTTCTTAAACAAACAGAAAAAGGGTGATATCTAAGAAATATGTACCCTGATAGCAATCTGCCTGCAGTCTGCCAGCAGATTGACATCAGGGTCTGCTAGGAAACGCAGGATCTGCCGGCAGCTGTGGTGCAGCCTAGGGTAAGTGTGGGTATTACTGCGGACTTTTAAGGTAGGTTAACTTTAGAACCCTCGACACGGCGTTCAAATGAATGAAAGTTCCTCCTTCTTTTTTAAAAAGAAAGGTGGGACCTTAATAATTCCATTAAAAAATATGAGGGCGGGGTAATAAGCACAGTTAATTAAAAACACAGAGATTTGTCGATCAATGTCATTACAGGAGTTACTGCGGACATGCATGCATTACTGCGTGCCAGTTACTAACGAAATACCTGTTACTGCGCATGTATTACTGCGGTCAGATGTCAGCCGAAACATAACCTTAGTACAAATATCACGTCAGTGAATACGGTCGGAAGAAAGGTTAGGTTGCGCAGACGTTGGTCCGCAGTAATACATACACATGGTGTAAAGTACTGCACCTAATACCACGCACAGTGGTCTGGATGGTGGCCAAAATTCAATTTCTCAACTTCAACTTTACAATGTCATTTTTTTTATGAATTGACAACCCTCCAGAGCTTCTAAATCCGCATAGCTTTCTCTTTTCAGATGACTCTTTGATTAGATATAATATTACAAAGACAAGATCATCAAATTTTATGTGAATCTAATTGTTTTAATTACTCATTATAGAACATCAAAATACGTGTTTATATCATACAGGTATATAAGTAAGGAAGTATATTTCAGTTATTTATATGTGTCATAGGCATTTTTTAGTCCATGAACAAATAGTGCAATGTTTATATGAATTTAAAGTTTGAGAAGGCTTATAAAAAAAGGATTAAGCCAGATTAACATCGGACTTTTTTTACATGAAAGCTTACACAATTGTTAACAAGAGCATGTAAATTTCAAGTGCAATCTCCTGCAATCTTCAATTTTATGCAGACTTTTAGAAATGACGCTCGAGGTATTGTATATATTTTATATGTATAATAATTTTTAATATTTTTTTTTTAAGTCAAAGATAATGTTAGGTCTGATTCTTTTTTCTCTTTCTTTCTCTAGTACGGCTATGATTTTTAATTTTGACTATAAAATACCGCTTTCCAGATCACAATGCGCACCATATTGAATCCGCCATTTTGATTTTAAATTTTTGGTGCAAATTCGTTATCAGCGACCGCAAAAACCCTTAATCACCAAGTTTCAGAATGATCAGAATTTTGGCCGCTAAATGTAGATATCCCCAGACCACTGTGCCACGGTGAGAAATAAAAATTAAAACTAAAATGTAGACGACTGATTTACTGTTTTTCTGAAAAAATAATTATTATTCTATCCAGCAATAACGCTACATTGCATGTATTACTGTTAATAACAAAAATATAAATGTTTTTCAAGTAGGTGTTCATGATTGCCATATCAGGAATCGACCAAAGTTTCGCCGTGACGAATTTCAAACTACGATAAAAGAATTAATAATAACATTGCTGTACATATTTATTAATAATTATCTGTAATAGAGTTTAAAATAATTTTATCAAAAATTTTCAAGAGATTATGTACTTTCCAACATTAAATATGATCTGTTTTAGAATATCCGCAGTAATCGGGGCATCCGCAGTAATACCCACACGTACCCTCCGTCCGCATTCAGCTAAGGTTCTGACACGTAGGGTCTGCCGGCAGATCGACAGAAGATCCTGCTGCCGCCTGATGTAGGGTTTTAAATGGTGGGAAAGGTAGTGACCTTCCTCCACAGCAGTCCTACTACTGCAATCGTGTCCAAGGGTGGAGAGGCAATAACGTGCAGGTTTAATTGGCAAGACTAGAAACTTTATTGCCCACACGTGCGACGAGTGCTTGGCACGTGAGGGTGTCAGTATTGCACCGCAATCACAATAGTCGCATTGCAATCGACTATAACAATAGCCGAGAATATAGTGGACGTTAGCCAACAGGCTACACGCCACCGATCAAGATACAGAATACACTGTGGAACACGTGGTGCCTAACAGCTAGGACGACTAGCCTACACAGCGTCTTGCCAAGACTCTACTCAACGGACTGGGGCGAGTCAGTACGGCAACGCTCGCACGAGCTCGACCATTCCCCACTCCTGCACAGTCCGCTAGGAGGGGATGGCTCGAACCTTAAAGCTCGATCCCCACACACTCCCCCCCGAGTGCAGACGCAGTTAACTGCACGACTTAATGTTACGATTATAATATAAAAAAAATATATAACATATTTACAAATATATACAGTATGTACATGATACTACGGAGTATAGCGAACGTGGCAGGGAATGCACTTAAGTGGATGGTTCTGTATCGGGTGCGAACGCCACTTTTTTTCGCGCGTATGTTTTCAAAACCGGGCGCTGCAACGCAGTCGCCGGTACGTCGGCAGACGGACCCGCACTATTTGACGACGAATCGTCGCGATCGTCCAACATAAAGAACGCCGGTTTTAACAACTCCGTCGATACGCTACGTGCAGTACCGTTTATGACAATACGGTAGACTGCATCCGACACACGTTCCTCAACCTTGTGAGGGCCTGAATACGGCCGTTCCAAAGCTTTCTTAGCCATATTTCTAAGAAACACATGGGTGCACGTCTTTAAGTCTTTATAAAAGAACGCGCGCTTCTTATAGTTATGCACTACGGGCACCGGCCGAACCAGGCGCATAAACTCTCTAAACTCCTCAATAAATATCTTGGGGTTCGGCGTTAGATCCTCCGGCAAGAAGAACTCCCCGGGCAGGCGAATCACCGTGCCAAACAAGAACTCGGCGGGAGACGCACCTGTATCCGCTCGCACATGCGAGCGTAAGCCTAACAGTACGGTCGATAAAACCCGTGACCAGTCTTGGTCATTGTGGCACATGATTGCCGCCTTTAAGACACGATGCCACCGCTCGATCATTCCGTTCGCAGCGGGGTGATATGGTGTCGTTCGGATACGCTCACACCCGATCAACTCGAGGAGCGCGGCAAATAATCGGGACTCAAATTGAGCACCCTGGTCAGTCGTAATAACCTTGGGAGAGCCGAAACGTGAGATCCACGTATCGTAGAAAGCTCTCGATATCGTCTGAGCCGAGGTTTCCACTAGCGGAACCGCCTCCACCCAGCGCGAAAATCTGTCGACCATCGTAAGACAGTACGAAAATCCATTGCTCACTGGCAATGGTCCCACAATGTCGATGTGCACGTGGTCGAATCGACCATCGGGCGCGACAAAATGTTCGGGCATCCGCTTGACATGTCGCGATACCTTTGACATCTGACAGTCAACACAATTCTTACACCATCGCGTAATATCGCGGTGCATGTTAGGCCACACATAACGCTGGCGTATCGTGCGATCCGTTATTTTAGCACCCGGGTGCGCTGGTTTATGAAATAAATCAAACACTCCTTCGCGTAAAACCTCGGGCACATAAGGACGCAGAGTCTCGCCAGACATCTCGCAAAAAACAGAGGTATGGGTCGGACCCCATTGCAATTTAATAAGCTTCAAACAAGGGTTCGTAGACTTATTCAACTCCAACAACTCAGAATCGACAGACTGTTTCTCGGCCAGCTCATTTAGACTAATCTCGACCGGGAGTCTAAGATCCTCAATCCTCGACAACGGATCAGCAACCACATTACTCGAACCCGCCAAGTACTCGATCGACGTCGTGAATTGAGCAATAAACGACAGTTGACGCACCTGACGCGGCGACGCCTTGTCAGAGCGTTGCAAAAAGGCGTAAACCAATGGTTTATGATCAGTCATGATACTGAATACCCGACCCTCAACAAAATAACGAAAATGTTTTACCGCCTCGAACACCGCGGTCAATTCGCGGTCATACGCACTGTAATTTAATTGCGCCGTTGACAGCTTCCGCGAAAAAAATGCCAAAGGCTCCCAAGAACCCGAAACAGATCGCTGCTCTAGAACCGCGCCTAACGCGAAATCCGACGCGTCCGTCACAATACGCGTCTCCGCGCCATGACGAGGATGAGACAACAAAATGGCTTCCGCCAACTTTGTTTTAATTTTAACAAAAGCGTCCTCCGCTTCTTTTGACCATATAATAGGCCTTTTGTCATTTTTCTTGGAGTCCTTAAGATACACATTTAAAGGGGCCTGCATTTCTGCAGCATGCGGTATGCTAAGTCGATAGAAATTTATCATTCCAAGAAATCGCCTTAATTCAATTACAGTTTTCGGTTTAGGAAAGCCAAGGATCGCTTCTGCTTTAGAAGCAGTCGGGCGAATGCCCCCGCCACTGACAGTATATCCAAGAAATTCAATCTCGGAGGATCCCAGCACACACTTGCTGACGTTCAGGCGTAAATGAAAACGCTTTAATCTTTCAAAAACCGTGCGAAGATGCACGGCATGCTCAGCCTCCGATGAGGATGCTACTAGAATGTCGTCAATATATACGAACACAAAATCCAAGTCACCCAATGCGCGGTCAACGTACCGTTGAAAGGATTGACTGGCATTTCTTAATCCGTACGTCATAAACACGTATTCAAAAAGACCGAATGGCGTGATAACCGCCGTCTTTTCAATATCATCCGGTGCCATGGGAATTTGGTTATACGCTCTGTGAAGATCCAGAGACGAAAAAATTGTTTTGCCGGACAAGTTAGTTGAACAATCGTGCAAGCGTGGGGTGGGGTATCTATCCGGAACGGTTAACGCATTAACCCGACGGTAATCTCCCGCTATTCGCCACGTACCATCCTTTTTCAGCACCATATGTATAGGACTAGACCAGGGGCTGGAAGACGGTCGACAAATACCCGCCTGAACAAGCGCCCCAAACTCTGCCTTAGCGGCTTTAAGTTTGTCCGGGCTTAATCGCCTAGGACGTTCCGATACGGGAGGGCCTGAGGTAATAATATGATGATAAACATCACTCCCGAACGGAGGATCCAAACGCGTCGCGCCGGTTATCTCTGGAAACTCCAGTAAGATCTTTGCGTACGTTGATGAAGGATCAACAGTACTCACCGCGACAAAGTCAACGGCTTTCACCGTAGTGAACACGAACAGCTCGGTCGACGAATCAATCAAGCGCTGATTGCGCAGGTCGACCAGTAGCCCATAGTGCGTTAGTAGATCGGCACCTAATATTGGATACGGAACCGCGGCGATGGTAAAATTCCATTTAATGTCGCGTCTTAGTCCAATATCGATTGTCCGAAATGATTCTCCAAACGTATCGATACGCGTATCATTCGCGGCGAATAGCTTGAACGCGCTCGGCTGACCGCGAATTTTCTCAATTGCCGGAATAAGCGATATATCCGCCCCGGTGTCAACCAAGAACGTTTGCCCTGCGATACGATCTCTAACGTGGAGACGCTTACTTTTATTGTGACCCTCAACGCAAGTCTCCGCAACAGAGGGCCGCTTTATTTTCCCGACGACCAGGACTCAAACTTCGGACACCGCTTGTCGCAAGACAGAGGGTTTGTAGGATACCTTCTGTGGGCGAAACATAATTTTTCCGCCTTCGCGCCGGCCGACGGGGCGCCGTCCCGACTCGAACCCGCCCCGGAACGCGATCCAGAACGCACTTTGGAACGCGATTTATATTGATTAGAGGCACGTTCGACACGCTTCAATCTCACCGACAGAGACTCGACGCTATCCGTAAGACGCTTAATGTCGTCCCGCAAGTCCGACAATGACGAACTCGTCGAGGACGGCGCACTCGCCGTCGACGCAATACGCGTTTCCGCCGCGATGGTATACTCGGCCATCTTATCGGCCATCTCGGCTAATTTGTTTACATCTTCAATACCCGATGCAGCCAACATTGCCCTAATATTTACGGGTAATTGATCTATAAATATCGATTTCATGATGGCTTCGTCGCATTTGCCATCATCTAAATTTCGTAATCTGTTTAGAATTAACGAAGGTTTCCCTTCCGTCATAACTTGACCTTTTAATAGTTTTCGCAGATTCGATTCCGGGGAAACAGCAAACGTCGAAATAATCCGATTTTTTATTTGGACAAATATATTCGCCGGACGCGGAACTATCGTGATTAAGTCTCTAATCGCGCTCACAACCTCGTAGTCCAACGCGGCAATGACCACATCGGCCTTTGTGGACTCCACCGTAATCTGCGCACTGCGTAGAGACGCTTCTACTTGCACGAACCATAACGCCGGATCGGCCTTAAAGAAAATCGGTATCTTAGGTATCCGATAATGATCGACACGCGCCTGACTCGCAGCCGAGCCGTATTGAGACGCGTCTGCCTCGCCCTCGGACACCGACATTTTGCAACAGATTAACCTAAGTATTAAAATATTGTGAGCCTGAACTATTAAAATATGTTAAAAACAAACGACAAAATACTATGTACAGGATTGTATTAAAACGCAATACACATGTTCACAGCGCTCGACCGCCGAAACACCGCGGCGATGAGTCACCGCTTCCCGGAACGCACGCGAACGCGTCCAAACACGAGGGGAGAACAACAAACTTGCCCTTTTGCGACCTACACGTGCCTCAAGGTAACCGCGAACTTCTTGGAATTCGTACGCGACCTGGCAACGTCGCCGCTCCCGAACGCTCAACGCCCGCGTGAAATGCAACAAAGTTGCGGCTCGAACGCAATACCGACCACTAGTACAGAACCATCCAAATGCATAACTAAGGTAAATCTGCCAGTTCGCTTACCGCAAATTCACGTTGCTTCCGTTATTGGCGAATGATGCGTCGATCAACAGAACACCAAGGGAAGACCTCAGGATACGTGCGTGGCTCAGCAATGCAGATTCCACAGCACAGCTCCTTGCAGAATGGCCCAGGCGAGCAGATAGGCTGACGGTTTCCCTCAACGAGGGACAGCCCAAAAACAGCCGCCGTGGCCGAGATGATCCAGAAAGTAGTCACCAGCAAATGTCCAGAGGACCAGATGACTGATGGTGTACAACCTCTCACCCGAAGTCGGGGTCACCAATTGTAGAGTTTTAAATGGTGGGAAAGGTAGTGACCTTCCTCCACAGCAGTCCTACTACTGCAATCGTGTCCAAGGGTGGAGAGGCAATAACGTGCAGGTTTAATTGGCAAGACTAGAAACTTTATTGCCCACACGTGCGACGAGTGCTTGGCACGTGAGGGTGTCAGTATTGCACCGCAATCACAATAGTCGCATTGCAATCGACTATAACAATAGCCGAGAATATAGTGGACGTTAGCCAACAGGCTACACGCCACCGATCAAGATACAGAATACACTGTGGAACACGTGGTGCCTAACAGCTAGGACGACTAGCCTACACAGCGTCTTGCCAAGACTCTACTCAACGGACTGGGGCGAGTCAGTACGGCAACGCTCGCACGAGCTCGACCATTCCCCACTCCTGCACAGTCCGCTAGGAGGGGATGGCTCGAACCTTAAAGCTCGATCCCCACACTGATACCTCCAACAGCGCCATCTGAAGGTCATTATTGCCAAACAATTCCCATCGCGTGACGTAACATGGATCTACGCATCAACGCAAATGTACCATTATTGCTGTAGGTGTATCCCTACCCGTATATAACCTACCAGCCGATTGTGCAGTTCATTAAATAATTAATTCTACTTATTTCAAAAAGTATTTATTCGTTCTTTAATAATATACAGGATTGGTGATAACAATAATATAAGTAGCGAATATAAATCCAAAGAGGAACTTTCAATATTTACATTAACAAATCCATATACAGTACGTCCCGTAACCAGTGGTACCTAGTAGAGGCGATATCAGAACTTTTATTCAATATTTTCGACTTCATTTTTTGTGTAGAATCATCATATTCCCTGTTGTGTTAGCGCTGAAAACAAATACAATATTAGTATAAAATTAAATGTAACGTATGAATAAACAGGATACATGCGATACTTATCTCAGCTCCATCTCCACACAGTACACACCCTAGGCGATCATGCATGCTCCTGCGAACATTAATATTTATAAGAAAATATGTGTTAAATTATTACCTACTAAACAAGACGCTAAACATTTGCACTTCGCGCATAACCCTACTTTTCTGTCTTGCAGATAATGTGAATCTCGATTTCTGCGACGTAGATAATTGGAAATTATTCAATTCCATAATTGCGTTTGCCTTCTGGATACGTCGAGATGATTTATCTGGATATTGATGGATGAAATTACATGGAATATTCTTCCATTTTGCCGGCACTGACTGCCACCTCAGATCTTGAAAACGAACGCAATCTGGAATAGAGTCTTGACCAATCACGAGTTTCGGAACTATGCCACAGCCAATCTGAGCGTCAATTCAAGAGCGTTGGTCAAGTCTCTACGTCCAGTTTGCGTTCATTTTCGAGGTCTGAGGTGGCAGTCAGTACCGGCAAAATCGAAGAATATTCCAAGTAATTTCATCCATCAATGTCCAGACAAATCATCTCGACGTATCCAGAAGGCAAACGCAATTATGGAATTGAATAATTTCCAATTATCTACGTCGCGGAAATCGAGATTCACATTATCTGCAAGACAGAAAAGTAGGGTTATGCGCGAAGTGCGAATGTTTAGCGTCTTGTTTAGTACCCTGATAGCCAGATCTGTGGAGCAAAATCTGACGGCAGAACCGTAGTCGTCTGTGTCCGCATTTGGCTACGTTCTGAGGTGCAGAGCCTGCTTCCAGGTCCTGATGTCAGATCGGCAGCAGATTCTGCTGTCCGTCTGACACATCCAACAGCGCCATCTGAGGGCCAGAATTACCAAACAATTCCCTACGCGTGACGTCACATGGCTGACCCTACACGCCAGCACAAATGTAGCGTTATTGCTGTAGGTGTATGCCTACCCCTATACAGGGTGTCTCAAAAATGTCGGAGTTCCTTGAAAGGGGTGACTCAGGGGGTGATTTGAAACAACTTTATCCTTAGCGAAAATATTGTCCAAAGCTTCGTTAACGAGATATTAACAAAAAACCCGGACCAATCAGAGCGCGCGCCTTCCGCCCGAGCTCCCGCGGTAGCGTTGGCTACGCGGTAGGCGGCTGCGCTTATACTACGCACGTACGAACAAGCAAGTCGGCATGCATCGATGGAAACCGCGTTACACAGTTTTTTTTTCTAAAGCAGAATCTTAAATAATAATTATTTGAAGTGAGAGGACAAGAAATACGTAAATTTCGTTTTCAAATACCGCATAAACGAAAAGGTAATGTAACAGAAAATGTACGACAAGTGATCGTAATTCGTTATTGAGGTAAAAACCCGTAGTTTAATAGCGGTCAACACAACTAAATTTAAAAAATAATATTAGGTGTATAAATAAATTATTTCCGACTTCGGTAGCTTTGTACCGTAATCAGTAATCAGTACAAAGCTACCGAATTTCTATCGCGGTGATATTCGTAAGCTGCCAGAAAAATGGCAAGAGGTAATTAACAATAGTGGAAATTATTTTGTGATTGATTTGTTTTCATATTTTTTAAATCAAACTGTTATTGTACCCTAAAATCGGGAAGAATTTATTTCTACACCTAATAATCAGCAATAAATTAAATAAAACTCACCCATTCGGACATTCCTTTCCTCCCTTTTCGTAAACCTGTGTCACTGGGTCACTGTACCGATCCTGGTCGTCGGTGGACGAAAAGATTTATGGTAGGGTAGCGCCCAGTGCTCAGCTGATCGCAGGTATTCGCAGGACACCACCCGAAGGTCACTTCACTGCACTGCGACTAACACTGATCACTTAATTTATTTTTCATGGAACGTGTTGTTCCTACGTTATAAAAATTGGTGGAAATGAATTTTTACTTGGCGTTCGGAGCCGTGGGTATTCTTGCGTAAATTCTCACACTGCAGCACTTGCGTCCCCCTTGTTCGTGGGGTACACCCAGAATATCGCGTAATACTCTTGAGCAGAGAACATTTCTGCGACGTGATTACTAGCTGACTGACAGGATTTTTCCCAAGCAACTTCCTCTACCCCCAAGTCGTTTCTCTCGTTCCATTATGAGTTAACTCCCACCAGGACAAGAGGCTTTAGGTAAAAAGAAGCCAGCACATTTTCGAAACGCACGTGCTTTGCAGAAGTGCAACGAACGAACCATCCTACACTTTCACAAAAGCTCGCGCTCCGTCCTTTTACTGCCAATGTATCCATTGCTTAGAGATAGACAGCAGACACCACGTGTTTCGATTCAAAAGGGTCCGAAGAGAAGAGAAACAGAAAGTCTTCGAGTTGCCATAAAGAAGGAAAGGCATACCATTCCTGTTTCCGTTTTCCGATACCCTGAGTTCACGTCTGCTACAAGGCGGAACCACCTAATAAGCCATAAATTACCCAAAACTGTGGGAAATCGTACTCGACCGCCGACGCGCGGGGCAATACGGTCATAAACCGCGACCCTGGCGAAATGCTCTGGCCAAATTCGCGCTCGAATTTGGTTAGGTTACGACCAATCGGACTTCAAGCCCGCCTGCTCTCGCGTGTTTTCAAATTGTTTTCAAAGTCGCGCGCGTGTTTATACGACAGATAAGGGATCCGTCTTTAATTTGAAGAAAGGACGAACCAGGGGGGACTACGCGCAGTCATCGAGTTACCCCCTTTCTTCCTGTGTCTCTCCGCGCGGCGTATTTAAAATTAATCAGGCTGATGGGCCAGAGCATTTCGCCAGGGTCGCGGTTTATGACCGTATTGCCCCGCGCGTCGGCGGTAGAGTACGATTTCCTACAGTTTTGGGTAATTTATGGCTTAGGTGGTTCCGCCTCGTAGCAGACGTGAACTCAGGGTATCGGGAAACGGAAACAGGAATGGTATGCCTTTCCTTCTTTATGGCAACTCGAAGACTTTCTGTTTCTCTTCTCTTCGGACCCTTTTGAATCGAAACACGTGTTGTCTCCTGTCTATCTCTAAGCAATGGATACATTGGCAGTAAAAGGACGGAGCGCGAGCTTTTGTGAAAGTGTAGGATGGTTCGTTCGTTGCACTTCTGCAAAGCACGTGCGTTTCGAAAATGTGCTGGCTTCTTTTTACCTAAAGCCTCTTGTCCTGGTGGGAGTTAACTCATAATGGAACGAGAGAAACGACTTGGGGGTAGAGGAAGTTGCTTGGGAAAAATCCTGTCAGTCAGCTAGTAATCACGTCGCAGAAATGTTCTCTGCTCAAGAGTATTACGCGATGTTCTGGGTGTACCCCACGAACAAGGGGGACGCAAGTGCTGCAGTGTGAGAATTTACGCGAGAATACCCACGGCTCCGAACGCCAAGTAAAATTTCATTTCCACCAATTTTTATAACGTAGGAACAACACGTTCCATGAAAAATAAATTAAGTGATCGTGTTAATAGCAGTGCAGTGAAGTGAATATTCGGTACATTAACCCGGACGCACTTGACGTTGCAACCCTTACCTTCGGGTGGTGTCCTGCGAATACCTGCGATCAGCTGAGCACTGGGCGCTACCCTACCATAAATCTTTTCGTCCACCGATGACCAGGATCGGTACAGTGACCCAGTGACACAGGTTTACGAAAAGGAAGGAAAGGAATGTTCGAATGGGTGAGGTTTATTTAATTTATTGCTGATTATTAGGTGTAGAAATAAATTCTTCCCGATTTTAGAGTACAATAACAGTTTGATTTAAAAAATATGAAAACAAATCAATCACAAAATAATTTCCACTATTGTTAATTACCTTTTGCCATTTTTCTGGCAGCTTACGAATATCACCGCGATAGAAATTCGGTAGCTTTGTACTGATTATGTAATCAGTACAAAGCTACCGAAGTCGGAAAGAATTTATTCATACACCTAATATTATTTTTTAAAGTTAGTTGTGTTGGCCGCTATTAAACTACGGGTTTTTATCTCAATAACGAATTACGATCACTTGTCGTACATTTTCTGTTACATTACCTTTTCGTTTATGCGGTATTTGAAAACGAAATTTACGTATTTCTTGTCCTCTCACTTCAAATAATTATTATTTAAGATTCTGCTTTAGAAAAAAAAAACTGTGTAACGCGGTTTCCTTCGATGCATGTCGACTTGCTTGTTCGTACGTGCGTAGTACAAGCGCAGCCGCCTACCGCGTAGCCAACGCTACCGCGGGAGCTCGGGCGGAAGGCGCGCGCTCTGATTGGTCCGGGTTTTTTTGTTAATATCTCGTTAACGAAGCTTCGGACAATATTTTCGCTAAGGAAAAAGTTGTTTCAAATCACCCCCTGAGTCACCCCTTAGAAGGAACTCCGACATTTTTGGGACACCCTGTATAATCTGCCAGCAGATTGTGCAGTTCTTTAAATAATTAATTCTACTAATTTCAAAAAATATTTATTCTTTCTTCACAATTGTTGGAGAATAATATAAGTACCGCATATAAATTCGAAGAAGGACATTCAATATTTACATTTATAAATTCATATACAATACGTCCCGTAACCAGTGGTACCTATTAGGTACGATATCAGAAAATTTTCTATATTTTCGACTTCTTTTTTGTGTAGAATCACCATATTCCGTATTGTGTTAGTGCTGAAAACAAATAGAACATTAGTATAAAATTAAATGTAACGTATGAATAAACAGGATACATGCGATACTTACCTCAGCTCCATCTCCACACAGTACACACCCTAGGTGATCATGAATGCTCCTGCGAACATTAACATTTATAAGAAAATATGTGTTAAATTATTACCTACTAAACAAGAGGCTAAACATTCGCACTTCGCGCATAACCCTACTTTTCTGTCTTTAAGATAATGTGAATAATCTCGATTTCTGCGACGTAGATAATTGGAAATTATTCAATACCATAATGACGTTTGCTTTCTGGATAGTTCGAGATGATTTGTCTGGATATTGATGCTTAGAATCGCGTGGAATATTATTTGGTTTTGTCGGCACTGACTGCCACCGCCACCTCAGATCTCGCAAACGAACGCAAACTAGACGTAGAGTCTTGACCAATCACGAGTTTCGGCACTATGGCGCAGCCAATCCGAGCGTAGCCCATTGTACCGCCACATTGGTACACGTGTTACATCTAGATACCGTTTGTTCAAAGTGGTATCCGTTTTGCTTCAAGACGAACGCTCGAAAAATATTCCACGTGATTCTAAGCATCAATATCTAGATAAATCATCCCGAAGTATCCAGAAAGCAAACATAATTATGGCACTGAATAATTTCCAATTATCTACATCGCGAAAATCAAGATTCACATTATCTGCAAGACAAAAAAATAGGGTTATGCGCTAAGTGCGAATGTTTAGCGTCTTGTTTCGTAAATAATAATTTAACACATGTTTTCTTATAAATGTTAATGTTCGCAGGAGCATGCATGATCGCTTAGGGTGTGTGCTGTGCGGAGATAGAGCTGAAGTAAGTATCGCATGTATCCTGCTTATTCATACGTTATGTTTAATTCTATACTAATGTTCTATTTGTTTTCAGCGCTAACACAATACGGAATATGGTGATTCTACACAAAAAAGAAGTCGAAAATACAGAAAATTTGCCGATATCGCACCTAATAGGTACCACTGGTTACGGGACGTATTGTATATGAATAAATGTAAATATTGAATGATATTGAATGTATATGCGCTACTTATATTATACTCCAATAATTGTAAAGAAAGAATAAATACTTTTGGAAATAAGTAGAATTAATTATTTAATGAACTGCACAATCTGCTCGAATGTTATATAGGGATAGGGATACACCTACAGCAATAGCACTACATTTGTGTTGGTGTGTAGGGACGGCCATGTTACGTCACGCGTAGGGAATTGTTTGGTAATTCTGGCCCTCAGCTGGTGCAGTTGGATGTGTCAGACGGACAGCAGAATCTGCTGCGGATCTGTTGCCGATCTGACATCAGGCCCTGGCAGCAGGCTCTGCATCTCAGAACGTAGACAAATGCAGACAGAGACGACTACGATTCTGACGTCAGACTCTGCGCTCTCATGCCAGACCCCGCTACCAATCTGATGTCAGACTGCAGACAGATGGTTATTTGGGTAGATAATAATTTAACACATATTTTCTTATAAATGTTAATGTTCGCAGGAGCATGCATGATCGCCTAGGGTGTGTACTGTGTGGAGATGGAGCTGAAGTAAGTATTGCATGTATCCTGTTTATTCATACGTTACGTTTAATTTTATACTAATATTGTATTTGTTTTCAGCGCTAACACAACAGGGAATATGATGATTCTACACAAAAAAGAAGTCGAAAATATTGAATAAAAGTTCTGATATCGCCCCTACTATAGTCGAATTAACGAAAGAAGGCGCCGGGGCCAGAATTTGCGACGTTGCCGCTACTCCAGGCTCGCGATTGATGCTTCCCCTACGCTGCTCCTTACGCCTTGGCCAATGACTTTCGACTACTTAGCTGTGGGCCTAGAGTAATCGTTGTCCTTGTCGGGTGTATATTGCTATCGTCTTCCAGAGGGCGAACCCAACGTCCTTCCCATAGAGATTTGACAGACAGTCGAATCTTATTGGATATTGCGGCTCGCGCCATGCAGAATGAATGGCGGACAAGTCGAGGAATACAGGCTCATAGGATTCTTATTCTATTTTGCGTCATTCCACGGCAAATTGATCACATTTTGCACTCGATGTCAGGGATTTCGTTCAAACTAAAATATTATATAGGAAGGGATTGCAGTCATCACTCTGCTGGTTTTGAATTTGTTCAATGTTTGCCTATTTTGATGAAACCAAGCTGTACTTGTGAATTTTTATCTCGGAAACTCTTTATCGTATTGAATTGATTCTTTTTTTCATTTTAATCTAGAAAGTGCGGGCTATTTTAATATTCTTTTTTATATTGAAGAATTAATTTTATAATTTTGAAAATTATAACCAAACTTTTATTTTGCAAATTTCACATACGAAATATTCTGCTTTCCAGCAGAATTTTCATTAACCCACTCTTGGCTAATGACATTCTTTTTATGATGATCAGGTCTATACATACTATCACCTTCTGTAACACGTTAAGTATAAAATACGTTAGGCGCCACGTCACTCACTGACTGAATATAAACGTAAACCATTTCAAAAATGTTTGTATCACTTTGTTGCAACCAACATGGATCTCCGGCCGCCAGCATATCGGTGAAGGCGGAGACAGTGGGCCAAACGGAAAGGAAGGCAAAATCGACGTGGCGCTTAATGTGCTAATTGTTGGATATTTGTGAAAAAAGGTGTCATTGCTCGATGAAAATGTTTAAAAGGGACTGAAGGGACTTTTCAATTATTTACCACGAGCGGTCGAGATGATTTAAAGGGTTCTTGCTTTTATCAAAGGGCTAAAGCCCACCTTAACTATGCTTGCCGGGGAGAGAAAGGTAAGAGGTGTGAATAAAATGGTACTCGAAGGGATTAGGTGGATAACAATAAAATAGAGTATATTCTTAATAAAGCAAATAAATGGTTACATACCCTGGAGACGGCGCTCCGTCTCCGCTGACGCTAGCGGGTTGACGACCCGCGCGCAGGTCGTGGTCGCTCGCTGTGCTCTCGGGTAGCACACAGAAGTCAGCGCACTCGGCGTACGTCGTGTCGCTTTTCTCGTTCCTTCTCACGTCTTCGCGGTCTTACGGCGGCCCGGATCGGCGCGTAAGGGCTCTCCCGGCTAGGCCGTTCTCGGTGCGTCGGATGGAGTTACCCTTGCGCTCCTCCTCCTCGGACGGACGCGCTTCGCGGTATTCACGCGGAGGTGAGGTAGCGAGATCTAGACGGCCCGCTGGCTCGTCGTGACTTCCTAACGCGAGCTCTCAAAATCGAATGCCACTCCGAAGTGTCCCCGTTGCAGGCCGCGCCTCGCGTTTTCGATATCGATTGGGGGAAAAGATCGCCCCGTCGGCACCCGGCGGTCACTGCCTCTTAGGAAATATCCCGGCCCGGGCCGTCAGCAGTCACGTTGTCCTCACGGCTGTCGATATGCAGCTCGGTACAACGTGATTGCCACGCGCGAGGCGATTCCGCTGAATCGCCTATTCGACAAGAAGCGACGCGAGGACAGCAAGCACGAGATGGGCCAGAAGGGCCCATGTAACAAAAACCACGAGAAGGTGGTGGATTTCTTCCATCAGGAAAGGATAATAGCATGCATAGGAGTGCAAATAGTGATCGATTTGCCGTGGAATGGCCTGTAAATTAAATTCATAAGTGTGTACCGAAAATCGTCGTACAACAAAAAGGGGGACGATTTCTTATGCAAAAGTTATTAAGAAATGTAGGATGAAATTTTTCACACGAGGTTGTATTTGTTACGTATGTGGAATTTTCCCATACGCCACTCTCAACTATTTTTCGAGCTCGAGTCTGCGAAGGGAAAACGCCCTAAAATCCTTTCGCTTATCACACACCACTAATGGAAGTCAAGATCCCGACCAGCTGGACCACGACCGTGAGAACGGTAGTGACACGACGATGACCCCGAAGGATTTCCTTATATGGAGATTCCTAACGAATCCCCACTCATTTTTGGGACTATATAAACCCTTTGGTTTCAACCCTCTTTGGTTCAAAGCAGTACAGTCACGCGTAGAGTAACGTCGTGTCACGCTCGTACAGAGTTGGTTAAATCTAGTAAGATCGGGCTCGAGTCCCCTGCCGAATCAATAGTTAACCTCATAGAATCCGCGAGTCCGGTTTATATTCTATTTGACATATTGTAATAGCCACTCTTACGCCTCGCATCGCCAGTGCGTTAACACCGTGCAACTATTGGTAACTACACTATTCAATTATTAAACGCGACACTTACATTTGTACTATAATTGACTATTCAATATACGAATGGTGTTCACGTGTGAATCGAGTAGATTCGTTAAACCCATCTCTTACCCAGCGATCCTTATAATATTAGTAGCACTCACCCACTGAGACAACTTTACCGCTCGAGTTGTATCAAACTTCAATTAAGAGTTACGAGGCATCACTAGCATTTCCCGCGACTCCTTGATCTCGCATCAGGTTCGTTCGCAACCTTTCATCCAAAACAGGGAATCTTTTCCAACCCAGTGGCTCCCCGATTTCGCATCGGGTTCGTCCACGAAACCTCACCCCTCCTACGGCTCCCTGATTTTGCATCAGGTTCGTCCGTATCCTACAGCTCCCTGATTTCGCATTAGGTTCGTCTGTAAGTCTACTAACCTCCGAACAGCTCCCTGGTTTCGCACCAATTTCGTCTGTGAATAATCCAACCTCTTAACAGCTCCCTGGTTTCGCACCAGGTTCGTCTGTGAACTTCATCCTAGTGACTCCCCGATTTCGCATCGGGTTCGTTCACGCCGTTTCACCCTCCTGCGGCTCCCTGATTTCGCATCAGGTTCGTCCGCGTGTGACTCCATCCTAGAGGCTCCCTGATTTCGCACAGGTTTGTCCTCGCTTCCAATAATCCTAGGGGCTCTCTGATTTCGCATCAGGTTCGTCCGCACTCTAACTAACAAACTCATAAACCGTATTCCTTGGGAAATACCCTTTTCGCCGGCCTCTCACGTTGCCGCAGCCCCGGCTCGTAACAGAACTGGTGACAGCGGTGGGATTGCTACTGTTTTAGAATCGCCGTAAAATTTGGGTTTTTAAATACGTTAAAATCACTCGTAATTTAGTAGCGACAATATACTAGTTTTCTCTAGTCAAGTCACTTAGTAATTTCGAAATGACAAGCACACAGGCGAACGTCTCTTCTAACGACATTATGAACCTGACAGTTTCAATTGCAAACTCAATGTCACTCTTGACGCAACGGACATGTATACAGAACATTACAATGTCAATTCCAACCTTCGACGGTGAAAGTCCACCCCTGACGCGCTTTGCACAAAATGTGGAAGACGGGTTAACTTTGATTCCTGAGGGTACGGAAGCTGAGTATCTTGCGATAATTCTGACTAAACTGATCGGTCCAGCACGCAGGTGCACGTTAGAACATAAATTCAACTCTGTTAAGACATTAGTCCAACATTTGAAAAAGAGATTCGCGCCGGGACGAAGTTTTTCATATTTTCAAGTCGAAATCGCGAGACTACGAATTCGCGAAGGAGAAAGTCTGCGACAATACGTCGACAGAACTAGTCATCTCGTTTATTGTGCGCGCGGAGCTATTCGGGAAAGCTATCTGGATCACGCTGAAGATTTCGTCAAAGAAATGGAAAAGGACGTTAAAGAAAACTTCATCGATGGTTTACTGGATCGAATTTCCTGGAAAGTGTCGGCTCAGATTCAAGACATCAAAACACTTGAACAAGCTTGCGACGCCGTGCTACATATAGACAGAAAATTAAAGAATCGGCGTCAGTCGCCCCGTAATGAATCACCCTCCAGGTGGTCTCGCCGAGACCATTACGTTGAAGATTCCCGCCACCACGACCGCGAAGTGTCGTACCCACACTCTCCGAGTAGATACGACCAGAACAGGGATCGGTCTACAAGAACATCTGGTTTTGAAGAGGAACGAAAAGGACGAACACGCACGACGGCCTGGAATTTGCGTCACCGGAGCCCCTCGAAATCCCCTTCTTATCGCTCCGACTCATAGAACGCAGATGATGGAGAAAAACATTATTCCATTCTAAAAAATCCCGATAAAAATCGCAAGCCGAGTTTATATTGTTGGCATTGCGGTATAACCGGACACGACGGAAAATCCTGTAGGAAACATCCGCGTAGTCTGAGATATCAACGAGACTCGCGAGATTCGTCTGTCAAATCAAACAAGTCTTTAAACTTAGATCGCGCTCAACGTATAGGCGACACGATGAGCGGAAACAAAGAAGCTCGCCAAAGGACAGTCCGCTTCGAAGAGGAACCCTCATCAAGGAAGCACCTGCCCCACGCATCGAAATCAAGGTTCCAGAACTGGAGTCAGGAACGGGAGAATTCTTAATCGATGGTGGAGCATCCGGTAATTTAGTAGTCATTAACGCCCTGTGAGAAAAAGCAACAATAAGCTCTCGGTCGAGTTAACCGGAATTACTACTAATTCAATTCATACCTTAGCAACAACAATTCTTCATATCCACGAAGCTCCTGCACTTTTCTATGTGGTAAAAGAGCTTGCAATAGAGGCAGACGGACTTATAGGAAGCCCATTTTTAAAACAGGAGGAAGCCGAAATTTACTATTATCATGGGACTTTGGTGTTAAAGAACAAACCAACCCGACCTCTACGTTTTTCAAATTATTAAGACCTACCTCAAACAAAAGAACTACCAACGTCGACCAAATATCGTATCGAACCTAGGACGTCGCAACAGATTGCTATAACAATAGCAAACCCGAGGATTAAGGAAGAATATTTACCACGTATCAAGACCCTTGAACATTTCTACATAGGGGAAGCAGTTGTGAGGAACAATAAAGGGAAGTGCTACGTTATGGCAACAAATACCAGCGATGTACCCCTAGACGTGGAGATAGAACCACAAACATTGGAGCCGTTCGATATCTTCGGTTCATCAGACGAAGATTTTTACCCAGTTGCAGAACACCTGTCAAAATTCAAAACCAACAAAGATAGAATACAAAAATCTTAGAATCCCTAAACACAAAACATTTGAACAAGGAGGAACTAGATTTCGTTACCAATTTAGTTAGAGATTTTCCCGACCGATTTTATCTTCCTGGAGATAAACTTGGGAAGGCCTTCGACTTTAAACATTCAATCCGTACATCCAACGATATTCCAATCAACACGAGACAATATCACTATCCTCTCATACATCAAAAGGAAATTCAAAAACAAATCAGCGCGTTATTATCAAATGGTATAGTCACACCTTCCAAATCTCCATACAATTCACCTTCATGGATCGTGCCGAAGAAAGAAGATGAAAATGGAGAGAAACGTTGGCGTCTGGTAATAGATTTCCGCGGCCTCAATGAAATAACCATTTCTGATAAGTATCCATTACCTCCAATCACGGAGATTTTAGATCGATTAGGAGGAGCTAAATATTTCTCAGTCTTTGATCTCGCTAGTGGATTTTATCAAATAGAGATGGATCCGGAAGATAAAGCAAAAACAGCATTCACTACTCCAAATGGACATTATGAATTCTCTCGCATGCCTTTCGGATTAAAGAATGCACCACCCACTTTTCAACGGCTGATAGATCAAGCACTCACTGGACTTCAAGGAACGGACCTCTTTGTCTACTTGGACGACATAGTGATCTACATCGTTTCCTGGCGTTCATCGACATCGTTACAGGAACATAATATGAAAGTCAAAAAGTTGTTAAACCGCCTTCGAGAACATGGATTAACCCTCCAGACCAACAAATGCCAATTCCTCAGGAAGGAAGTTGCTTACCTTGGACACATTATTTCAAAGGAAGGAGTAAGACCTGACCCTAGGAAATTAAAAGCTGTTCAAGATTTTCCCACACCCACAACGCAGAAGAACATTCAACAATTCTTGGGACTTGTAGGATATTACCGAAGATTTGTACCTAATTTTAACACAAAAGCAAAACCTTTAATCAACTTATTAGGAAAAGGCATCAAATTTAAATGGACAGAAGAACAAGACCAGAGTTTTAAGCCACTATGTAACGAACTTTGTCAACAGCCCATATTGCAATACCCAGATTTCAGTAAACCTTTCATTGTAACTACAGATGCATCTGATTATGCTACTGGAGCTGTACTTAGCCAAGGGGAGATAGGAAATGACCTGCCGATTGCCTACGCATCCCGCAGCCTAAACAAACCCGAGAAGAACTACTCGGCAACTGAAAAGGAATGTTTGGCCATGGTTTACGCCGTAAGATACTTCAGGCCTTACATCTACGGAACTCCATTCACCCTCGTTACAGATCATAGACAACTGGTCTGGTTACATTCTGTTAAGGACCCAACTTCAAGACTTATGAAATGGAAGCTCCGACTTTTAGAGTACGAGTATCAGGTTGTCCATAAATCCGGAAAGACGAATAAGAACGCAGACGCATTATCGCGCAACCCCACGTCTGCCTGCCTACCACTTATTCCACGAGAGCCTCAGGATCCCGACTTCAAAGTCCAGATACCGAAAACAGACGCTAACTTCGATACAATTGGACACCGCATACGACAGTTACGACGCGATAGGGAAAACCGACCCACGTACCGGGAGACAAGCAGCAGCTCAGATGAAACAGAAGAAACCGCACGTGGGAACGTTCAACATTCACCAATAATATACAAGAACCGATCCTTTCCCAGCCTATCTCAAGAGGTAACTATGTCAGATGAACGCCAGGAAACCATAAAGAGTTTTTCGCCCGCAGCAAATTCCACACACATCGTCCCTTTAGATAAGGACCAGACCTTATTTGACGATCTGATATACTTTGAGGAGCCGCTCGAAAATACTGTAATAGAAAATGCAAGAAAATTTCAACAGGATTTATTCAGTACAGTCATGGATGAACCTTTACAACCCTCAATAAACCAGCTACCTGCAGGAACTACGACCGAAGCAAGTGTGGGACAACCACCTGACAGCAGGTCAACTGAACCTAGGGTCTTTGACCACACGCTTGACCCTTACCCGTTCTTCACTACCGACATCGAGAATTCAAACGACTTTGACGATCTGGAAGAGATCCCGCTAGACCAATCACATAAAATTATTGTTTCTTCAAATACCTTTACTGCTGAAGAAGGACACTACGTACACTTTATCTCTGTCGACTGCAATTTAGTAAACCCCGTTGGAAAATTATTGGTGGACACTGAAATAATTAATAAACCAAATCTTCTAGCAGCGCAACCAAAAAAGGGACAGGTGATAACTACAGACAATGGACTATTTAAAACTTTCAGTATAATAGTCTCAGACAATTTCTTTGATAATATTAAAAGAGTAGATGTGCTCAACGGTTTGAAAATTCTTCGACACACCTTGGATCAAAATCAGATTAAATCATTTCGAATTTCTGCCACGGGGGACCTTCACAAAATACCATTCAACGAATTCTTCAAGATATTAGAAGAGGTTTTCATAGCAACAGGCTTGCAGATTATTCTATGCAACTGTACCATCACAACACCATCCGAAGAGTCCGTCTTCTACGAAAAACTACCTGACATAAGGACCTTCCAATCACAATGGCGCCTAGTCACATCTGTAGATGTTAATCGGTACCTGAGCCATGCACCACACGTGAAGCATCATATCTTAACGATGAATCAACTCTGCAATCGTCATGATTCCATCAACTGTCTCAGCAAAGAATTAGGACCTCGATTAATAAAGAAGGAAGAAAACACCATACATTATAGTAATTTGATACGCACTGAAATAGGTGACACCTCACATTTTAAAACATCTCCACGGCGTAGCGTACCTTTTGGATTCATCGACACTCTCAGTAAAATGTTATTTGGAACCTTATCACAAGCAGATACAGAATACTACAACCGTGAATTAAACAAAATTTACAAGGATCCACGTGAAATTACCGAAATAATAGCAAACCAGACGCATATCATAAAGGGACAATTTTCAATCACGCATGCAAGGTTAGTTAATTTAACTCAAACCATATCTCAACTGCCGAAAACAATAGTCATACACTCTGAAGCATTACAAGAGACGCAGTCAGACATTAGTAAACTACGTTACGAGGCAATCATCAGGGATTCCGTAATTGAAATAGAAAGAGGTTTAGACGATTATAGCACCAACCTACTTTTGTTAATAGACGCAATATTGCTAGCAAAACAGGGAATTTTACACCCCGCTATTCTTTCACCAGAGCAATTATTGAGATCAGCTCAAAAAATTAAGGAAACACTTGCATGTGAATTTCCCTTAACGCCCGAGGAATTGCTCATAGAACAAATTGAAAAAATAACAAATTTAAACGTAATTTTCACCAGAGGAAGGATACTCTTCGAACTCACTATACCTCTTTTAGAGCGAAAAACTTACAGTTTATATAAAATATACCTCTGTCCATCGACACACAACCTCGGAACAGAAACGGTAATTTCTTATATCCAGCCGCAAATCCAGTTTATTGCGGTCTCATCAGATGAACAACAATATTTCTCTCTGACGGAAGAATACTTGAAGACTTGCCGGTTTCACCACAATCAATTTTTGGGACTAGCTACCCTACCAGTATATCAAGCAGATCGACATCCAACCTGCGAATCTACTTTGTTATTGAATCCCACTTCGATAAATTGGAGCACCTGTACCATTAAATTGACCACACAAGTAAAACCATACTGGCAGACCTTAAATGCACCAACTACATGGCTTTACTTCATGCCAGAAAATAAAAAGGCACAAATTTACTGCAAAGGAAAGAAACCTGTAACGCAAAATACCACTGTCATCGGAATCTTTAAATTAAAACACGGTTGTCAAGCAACAATAGACTCGGTACAACTGAAATCATTGGAAACCATCGATACCTCGCAAAACATTGAATACGACCCCTCTAAATCTTATAATTTATCAATAATTATACCTGAAGTTACCGACCATCACTTTGAAGCCTTGAAAGTGAACGAGCAGAGAACTACAAAATAGGAGGATCTTCCGACAGCTTTATCACTTACCGAAATAGAACAACGAGCTAGGAATTTTGCAACCCACCAAACATCCATTAAGCAAGTACAGATCTCGATCTTCTCCTCTATTGGGAGCATAAAAGTAATATTGATCATAGTGAACGCAATATTGGCTATGAAATGCAAAATCCGTCAGACTAACAACAAAGCAGAACCTCCTAAAGAGAACCAGGAAATAACAATAAACGTACTAAGTACATCCGATAACCACAGCCCGAGCGCCACGGTTTTCTAAAGAGATTGAAAACCACTCCCACGAGAATCCCTCCCCTGGGGCACGTATAGTTTCAGGGTGGGGGCACGATAAGGGTTTCTTCCCTATAAAAGCAGGGCATCAGTCCTCTTAACTTAGTACAAACTGAGCTTCCACATGTTCAGAAGCATCGCTACACAGACCTCACCAGACGAGGGTACAAGGACTATCGCACTACAGACAGGACACCAACCACGGTTCTTGGGAAACTTTACCCCGACTGGGCACTATATTCATACCAAGGCCGTATAGCCGCAGCACCGGAGGATTTGTCCGAAAAGGTCGCGGCTGTTCAACCCCCAGGATCACATTTAAGACGTAGCGAACCCAAACAACTATAGGAAGCACCCTAAAGCGCGTTCCGGGTTGGCTGGAAATTAAGGAGGTGACTGACGAAAACATCAAGAGTTGGGCACCGGGGGAGCAGATCGTATTCAAAAACCTAAACATGAGGACCATCTCGATGCGTGACCTCGGGAAGACGTCCCGCTGCCTGGTTAGGTATCTGGAGTACCTCACCACCTTCTGGGTCTCCTTGGATACATACTCGGAGGCAACGAGGATCGTCTATCAAGAATTGAACACCCACATGGCGTCCACACAACACCCGTGTCTACCAACACAGGCATCACCACCAAACCCGGACAACTCGTGGCCGTGAAGTTCGTCCGCAAGGGATGGCTTCGTGCCGAAGTCATCAAGGTAAAGGAAACGACCTGCACCATATTCCTCGGTGACCACGGCATAGCTGTGGATTGCCCTATTGCCATTCTGCGATCCCTACCACCCCGGTTCCATGCCCTGCCATGGCAGACAACGAGGATTCAGCTGAGGGGCGTTAAGCCACGATCCTGCCGACCACCCCAGAGGACAATACACATCGCGAAGATGGTCATGGGGAGAAGGAAGGGCTGCCTCACAAACATCCAGCCGACATTAGACGGTCTCACAGCAACGTTGATGCTGGACCGGCTACCCGGACAACCTCCACTAGACATCGTCGACCACTAGCTGGAGATGGGCTACGTGGTGCCCAGCGACGACTAAACATAAACACCACACAACAGTAGCGATAAGTACACTACACTACACTACACCCGACAATTTTCTTTCACACTTTTGCTTACGAAAAGATTTGGGACGCTTTTCCTTCTTTTGAAAAGCACCACGAGAATCGCGATGTTTTTTCTTAGGGGGGAGATGTTACGTATGTGGAATTTTCCCATACGCCGCTCTCAACTATTTTTCGAGCTCGCGTCTACGAAGGGAAAACGCCCTAAAATCTTTTCGCTTATCACACACCACTAATGGAAGTCAAGATCCCGAGCAGCAGGACCACGACCGTGAGAACGGGAGTGACACGACGACGACCCCGAAGGATTTCCTTATATGGAGATTCCTAACGAATGAATCCCCACTCATTTTTGGGACTATATAAACTCTTTGGTTCAAAGTTATACAGTCACGCGTAGAGTCACGTCGTTGGAAAAGTTGGTTATATTCAGTAAGATCGGGCTCGAGTCCCCTTCAGAATCACAGTTAACCTCTTAGAATCCGCGAGTTCGGTTTATATTCTATTTGGCACATTGTAATAGCCACTCTTACGCCCCGCATCGCCAGTGCGTTAACACCGTGCAACTATTGGTAACTACACTATTCAATTATTAAACGCGACACTTACATTTGTACTATAATTGACTATTCAATATACGAATGGTGTTCACGTGTGAATCGAGTAGATTCGTTAAACCCATCTCTTACCCAGCGATCCTTATAATATTAGTAGCACTCACCCACTGAGACAACTTTACCGCTTGAGTTGTATCAAACTTTAATTAAGAGTTACAAGGCATCACTAACATTTCCCGCGACTCCCTGATCTCGCATCAGGTTCGTTCACAACCTTTCATCCAAAACAAGGAATCTTCTCCAACCCAGTGGCTCCCCGATTTCAGGTTCGTCCACGAAACCTCACCCCTCCTACGGCTCCCTGATTTTGCATCAGGTTCGTTCGTATCTTACAGCTCCCTGATTTCGCATCAGGTTCGTCTGTAAGTCTACCAACCTCAGAACAGATCCCTGGTTTCGCACCAGGTTCGTCTGTGAATAATCCAACCTCCTAACAGCTCCCTGGTTTCGCACCAGGTTCGTCTGTGAACTTCATCCTAGTGACTCCTCGATTTCGCATCGGGTTCGTTCACGCCGTTTCACCCTCCTGCGGCTCCCTGATTTCGCATCAGGTTCGTCCGCGTGTGACTCCATCCTAGAGGCTCCCTGATTTCGCACAGGTTCGTCCTCGCTTCCGATAATCCTAGCGGCTCCCTGATTTCGCATCAGGTTCGTCCGCACTCTAACTAACAAACTCATAAACCGTATTCCTTGGAAAATACCCTTCTCGCCGGCCTCTCGCGTTGCCGCAGCCCCGGCTCGTAACATATTTGTGGGACCACTGAATTTCAATATACAGTTACTTACTTTAATATTCGGACACCACAGTACTTTCAAGTTTATAGATTTATATTTTCGCAAATTATTAAAATATTCGTCCTGCTGCTTTCTATTATGTTAAATTATTTATTGTAGATAATAGAAACATAATCAATTATTTAGTAATGATAATAGTTTATTGTACAAAATAATATTCGGACACCTAATATATTCTTCACTTAACTAATTCCAAGGAATTTCCTAGTCGCATGTTTACGCTTACAATGTAAACACACTAGTAATTTTACGATTCTATGTCAGTCTGAGACAAGAAATTTAGCAATAAATAAATAAATGAATAAACATTGACATTTCCAAATGCCACAAAAAGGAAGCAATACAAGCTTTGATAAACCCCAACTTGTAATTTATAGTTGTGTATTAAAGTTGTTAAATATGAAGAAAAGAATTGTAGCAAACATTGTTAGATTGTTACATTGTAATGTAACAATTTGTTAATACTGCCATCATAGGTTCAATCAGATTTCGATGTTTGTATATAATATCTGTACATACGAGGGTTAGTCAAATATAAACAGGAATTATTTTGTAGTAGCCGAACATGCGAACGTGCTCTGTCGCGACTGTGTAGGGAAGTCAGTGAACATGTTAGACTCGCTCCGCACGGTTCGTCTAGCTGCGCCATTGTCCTATTAGAAGCTAGCACAATGTAGGATCAAGCAGTACATATAGTGCTCGACACTATTTTTTGCAGATTCGTCACGCGAAAAGTTAAAAGAAATTCATGTAAAGTAAATAGTATATCATCTGATACATAGATGGCATTGTTGTAAATTATCAGTTATTAGTTAGAAGAAGATGGCGTATTGTTTCAAATTTAAGAATGAGTAAACAAGTGACTATTCAAAGTGACATATATTTTGGCCGATAATTGCCTGTTTAACAGTCACTTGAACTTGTAACATGCAATAGATTCAGAAAAGTTATTTATAAATTTAATTTCGACCGGAGTTATTAAAAGATATGGTTTCGGCGCACTGGTTCGGTCACTTTAAAACATTATCAATCAAGCTATTTTGCAATTAATTCAATATTTATATAAATTTCCAACGTTTCGGTCTTAATTTAGACCATTATCAAGGAAAGATTCAATATACAAAAACGAATACTGCGAGAGCTATTGAAAATAATAAGTCGTAACGCTCGAAAAAGAACGTGCGACACGCGACCTAAATTAAGACCGAAACGTTGGAAATTTATATAAATATTGAATTAATTGCAAAATAGCTTGATTGATAATGTTTTAAAGTGACCGAACCAGTGCGCCGAAACCATATCTATTCAATAGATTCTTATAGATTTTGGTGCGCTGAAAATGAATCCGCAACGTGTTTGTCGCCATCACCCTCAGTTTTTGAGAAATTCGATTTTAAACTAGGGCTCTTACTATTTCTCGCATTTACGGATATCCGAGTCTTCAGTATCCGAGTACTCGGAAACTCACAAAATTTATATTCAGATACTTATTTAATTTAGATTGGAGTACCCGAGTATCAGGATAGATCCGGGTACTCAAATATACATTATAATGTACAAAATCTGGATCTGTATACAGTTTCGAATATTTTATCATAATGACTCATTAAAGCTCTCTTTATTTGGATTCTAATTAAAGAGAGGAAGTTCAACTAAAGTAATTAAAACAAGAAATGCGAAGAGTATTATATTAATATTTTATTTACCGTTATACATGTACACTAATTGCAAGAAAATAACTTCCTATTTTGATATAAAAAAAACAAGTTTATTTACATCTTGAAAAATTTATTGATATTGTTACGTTTTGGGTTTAACATAACGATAATTTAATGAATAACAACAGAAACGGCACATGAATAAGAACAATAACTATAATGTAATCTCGAATATACAGGGATGGAAGTTTCGATGTCTTTTCGCGATGGCGTCTGACTCTCGAATGACAGATGATCGATTCAATCGCTTTTTCTTCGTTGTCTTCTTGTTTCGGTCGCGAGCACCGGTGGGCCATGGATTCCTATCCATAGGGTGCTCGCAACAATATCATTATTTTCTTCTTGAAATAACAAGAAATGCACCAGTTTTTGCAGATATCTTTCCATTTATTTAAAAAACTAAGGGTCTAGGAGAAAATCTGACTACTCCGCGCGATGCACCAGACATTTTCCCTCCGAAAAACATCAACAGAAATCGTAAGTCACGTTTTGTTTTCAATACAGAAACGAAATAGGCAGTGGTACTCAACGGCGGCGGGCAGGCACTGCCGCTCAGCGTAACAGTCAGCACCGCACGTTTTGCCAAACTATTGAGTCACTTGTTTACTCATTCTTAAATTTGAAACAATATGCCATCTTCTTCTAACTAATAACTGATAATTTACAATGCCATCTATGTATTAGATGATACACTATTTAATTTACATGAATTTCTTTTAACTTTTCCCGTGACGGATCGGCAAAAAATAGTAGGTGGCACTATACACAGCGCCGTTGTACAACGTTGATTTTCTCCATGAACGAAGGACGATTAATCCTCAAACACCACACTGGGTCACCGAGACCCAGGCCGTTTGGAAGATTCGTGATCACTACTAAACGTTAAATGGTGGGGAGCTGTTGTGGTGGGGAAAAAATGTTGGGACCCCTACTACGGATTCCGCACCATGAGACCCCTAATTTACCTGAAGAAGCCGAGTGACATCGTGAAAAAGGCAGTCTATGAGTCGCCCAGACCCAGTGTGGTGTCCACATCAATATTTTCGGAAAATTGGAGTTAACTGTTGCTACAGAACATTATTGTTTGTGCAGTGATTTGTTGTTCCGACAGTATTTCCACGCTGTGTAAAGTAGAACACATACTTTTCAGTGCATACAAAAGTTTTAAAATGCGATCGTCCGATGTGTAGGGAATACAGTAAACCCTCCTATAATGCGGTACTTTCATAACGCGGAGCCAAAATTGCAACAGTCCTCCTATAACGCGATATTCTCATAACGCGGTACTGTTATAACACGATTTCTATATAGTAATACAACTTAATTAGCTTCAGCAGGCTCCCTATAGCATGAATCTTTCTATTACACTTTTACGGTTGAAATTAATAGGGAATTCCCCTGTTTTTTTTATGCACGTACATCATCATTTTTCAATTTCAGTTGTCAGGGAATTCCCCTGTCATTGCCAAAACGATGCAGCATTGCTATTTTTTATGAAAACTAAAGGTACGTCTACACGACGACACTTTTGTGTCTAGATCAAGTATAGACGTACTTTAATGCTTAAAACAGATTGCACAGGCAACGTCAGCGCCAGCGCAAGTCCGACGATATCATTGGCTGTCGAGTGCTCACGTGACTTTCTTTATCCAATAGCGTCGTTGAACCGCTGCCGCCATAGTCCGCGCAATCCGCTTCAAGCGTAGGTAATTCAGTACATACATTGACAATTTGTTTGAAACGAATTCAGACGTATTAAGATTAGTGTTTAATAAAGTGCCTTTTGCTCGCTTAATTTGTGTTATCGCGATTGGACGACATTACACAATACTTTAGGTAATATATTTTATTTGCTGTTATAAAAAAATAGTAACATTTACCTGAAAATAATTTTCAATCCTAGGCTTGCATACTAACTGACGAAAATGAAAAAAAAAACAGTTGAAAAGAAAGTTTATTTCTCTTGAGAACAAAATCCAAATTTTAAATCGTTTAAAAGGGGGAGAAAAAATATCATCCGTTGGAAAATCGTTAAATTTAAATGAATCTACAATTCGAACCTTAAGGAAAAATGAGGCAAAAATAAGGAAAACTATGGCAGATGGCTGCCCATTAGGTGCGAAACGCGTGACCCTCACGCGAAATATTAATATGGTTCAAATGGAACGAGCTCTTATGATTTGGTTGGAAGACTGTATGGCTAAAAATATCCCTGTGAGTGGAAATCTTATCATGCAGAATGCACTTAAAATCCACAAGCATTTACGGAAGATTGGACATTCTTCTGCAGAGAAACAAAATGAGTCATTTACTGCAAGTAATGGCTGGTTAGAAAAACTAAAAAAAGATATTCATTGTACAATATTAAATTTCAAGGAGAGCAGGCCTCGGCAGATGCAGAGGCTGCCCGTAAGTTTATGCTGGAACTATCTGTAATTATAGATGAAAAAGGATACACGGCAGATCAGATTTTTAACGCAGATGAGACAGCATTATATTGGAAAAAAAACTACCATCTCGAACTTACATTTCGAAAAATGAAAGGCGTGCATGAGGGCTCAAAGCCTCTAAAGAACGTGTCACTCTTCAGATGTGTAGCAATCTATCAGGAAATCTGATGATAAAACCAATGTTAATAAATCGTTCTTTAAATCGTCGAGTAATGAAAAACACTGATAAGTCCCAGTTACCTGTATCCTGGCGATCTAATAAAAAAGCTTGGATGACTAAAAATATGTTTAAGGACTGGATTTATAATTGCTTTGTTCCTGCAGCAGAATGCTAATGATGGAAAAAAAATTGTGTTTCAAAGTTTTATTGCTTATTGATAATGCTAGTAGCCATACTAAGGAACTGAATCATCCAAATGTGAAAATTGTTTTTTTCCCTCCTAACTTCACATCATTAATACAACCACTAGACCAAGGAGTCATCTGAATTTTCAAAATGTACTACATACGCCAATTTTTCCAAACGATTTTCGATAGATTGGAAAATGACAAAAACAAAACTCTTATTCAAGTATGGAAAGAATTTTCTATTTTAGATTGTGTTAAAACTGTGTCACCAGCTTGCGCGGAACTTAAACCATCAACACTTAATGCATGTTGGAAAGCCCTTTTGCCTCAAATGGTCCAAAGAGGAAATGATATGTCACCCCCAGATGTAGAAATAGTAAACATTGATTCTCGTTTAAGCGGTGAAGGATTTGAAGATATAAACCATCAAAATGTAGAACAACTACTTCGGGAAGAGCCTTTAGATGAAGCGGAATTGATGGCATTAATTGATCTACCTCAAATGCACTGATGGACGAAAATATGGATAAACAATGGATTGATAATTTCAATTTAAATGATGTGAAAAGGGGACTAGATTTGGGTAAAGAATTAGAACTTTATTTCATTGAAAATGACCCTTCAACAGTGCGCAGTGCAAAGTTTAAAAGAGAATTACAAAATTGCTTAGCTCCTTATAGAGAGATTTTGGTACAATTACAAAATAAAACTACATTTAAAAACGATGATGAAGATATGCAAAGTGAAGAAGACATTCGGCCTATTAAAACAAAAGAGTTAGGCCAGTAATATATGACAGTGATGATGTTAATAGAGCGTTTGATTACAAGTTTAAGTTCCATGTTTTTGTTGGAAAATAGTTTTTTAGTTTATATTTCACTTTGTATTTTTAATTTTTTTTTATATGAAATCTTAAATTCAATAAAAACAATTTGAAATGTGTAAACATATATTTATTGCCTTTTGTACAGTAAACCCTCCTATAACGCGGTTCTCTCATAACGCGGTTTCCATATAACGCGCTACGAATTTAATCTGGTTTGTACTAATTCTGAATTTCTTATAACGCGGTTTCCATATAACACGATACACAGTCTCTATATAACGCGGTACGAATTAATATGATTTGTACTATGTAATTTTGAGTTTCTTATAACACGGTTTCCATATAAGGCGGTACGAATTAATCGCGTTATAGGAGGGTTGACTGTATGTGGCGAAAATATGTTGCGACTGCTCTTAGTGTAAATGAATGATTTCATAGTGATTTATACTGTTTTTATAAAATAAATTATTATTCCAACCATTTCATTGTATAATTTCACAGAGAACATTCGTTCGAAAGAAGTAAAAAGTCACTCGACTTCAGCTCCCGAAATAATTATATTTTTTGGAACCAATCATGACATATATATTATTTTGAAGTATGACTCAAAACCTTTCAATTGATGTATAATAAAATCCTTGTACCTTTTTTTTTTAGAAAAACCTGCGATTAAAAGAAGAAAAAACGGAATTTTCAGAACACGGACGTCTTTTTTTTTCAAAATATCTTGAGCATTAAAAGATTTTTCACCAAACTATCGATATATTCCATTTCCTTATTGTCTGACGAATTGATTAAAAAAAATTGTATAAATCGGTGCAGCAAATCCTGATATATAGTGGAAATAAAATTCTGGGTCGCGTGAACCCAGTGTGGTGGAAGCGTTAGGAGAATATAGTGTGGTGTTTGAGGGTTAATGCTGTGTACTACTGCGAACTGTTAGACAAGGTAAAGGCAGTTTATCGGTCCAAAAGATGTGACATTCTGATCCGCAGTGTGTTGCTTCTTTACGACAACGCTACGCTCTATACTGTCGCCGTAACCCTTACAATTTCGATTTGTCACCAAGTAACTATCATTTATTTGGACTGTTGAAGAAAGCGTTAAGGGATAACGGTTTTCAAATATCGTGCGCAATTGGCTTCGGACACGCCCCACTACTTGTTATGAAACCGGAATCCAAAAACTGCCAAACCGCTGGCAAAGTGTGTAGATATTAATGGAAACTATGTAGAAAAATAACTCGCGCGTACTTTACAAATAAATTAAACGATACATGGGTTTTTGAACAATTCCAGATTATATTTGACTAACCCTCGTTTGATTGGTTGTTTCTGATAGAGACGATGATAGCTCTATAAGAATCAACCAATCAAAGTCATGTACGATAATTTCTAGCACTAGCACAGAGTCAATGCAAGGATACCGAATTCGCTATTATTCTTAGTCCGTCTCACTCATCGCGGCACCTACAAAACACATAGTGGGGATAGCGGATGATCACTCTTGGAACCAGGAGATCCGATCACTTGTGGCAACAGCAGCAATGGTATTTAAAAATAAATATTGAAGAAATAATTTTTCTAACAAATACCAGGTCTTTAAAAATATTAAGAGCTAAATATTCATTTACCTGTCTGCTTGTCCTGGGCAATCTAGCTAATCGTTGTCCGCTGAGGTCAAACAATCTAATCTGTCTGTTATCATGTGGAATTGCGATGATGCCAGTACTAGAAACTGCTAAACGATTCGCAGCACTGTCACCTCGAATTGTAGCTAAAGGGCTTCGTATATTTCGTAATTCCCACACTTTTACGCTTCGGTCATCAGAGCCTGAGACGATTTTATCTTCACGCGTAAAAACAGCTGACGTTACTGTCCTGTGATAGAAGAAGCAAGTGTTAAAAATATTTTATTTGAGAGGAGTATGCATTTTAGCATTAAACCGGTTAAATGCTAAACCTCTCATACCTCTATTCATAATTGTATGTGAAAATTTTCGGATCTACTTCGGGTTAAAATAAATAAAAAGAGAAAAGTAATAGTTTGATCTTACAATATTTGAAGGACAATGTTAAGCTTAGGGAATGATTTTGAACCCAAAGAGACGTGCTCCTTGTGAGTTGTCCATAAACTCGTGCGAGTTTCCTATGTGTGAATACTTCCGTTTCTTCACAAGTATATAATATGAATTAATCAATTTCGTATTCTCTACCATTATTCACAACTTCTTTTCATCGTTCTGGTACTTTTGGGATTCCCCACTTGAAAAATTCCTAAGATTAAGGATATTATTGCCACACCACCTTGACTATACCTCCAAAGTCTTTCCAACCAGATGCCAATTTGATACCGTTTTCTGTGTTGGTTAACTTAAATTTACGTATCTTTAGTGCACTTCTTAAGAAAATGATCGTATCTGATGCTCAGGATAAAATGATATCACTCGATTTCTGCTGAAGAAACCTTTCCGATGTATGCCAATTGTATTCTGCTGTTTAATACACAATCGTTCTATAGGCTTAACATTATCCTTTAATATTCAATGAACACAAGTCGTGTAAAACACATTTTTACAGTTAAATTATAAAGTTATATAAGAACTTTTGCTACTGGAAATATTTGATGAATTATATTTTATAATATTTACATTACTTTAATTTGTTAATGTTTTTATTTAGAAGGAGCATCTACTTTTTGAAGTTAAACATGCAGCACAGTAATATACAGTCTGCAAAACCATCATTTACAATATTTTATTATCTCCCTATTACTCTCAATTTGATGAAATTCATAAAAGCTGGTTTTGAATACATTTTTATCCATATATAAGATGAAAACCATTTAACTTACTCAGTGTGTGCCTGAAAGACGGAAACCGAATGAACGGGTTCTCGAAAATCCCATAATCGAAAAGTACTGTCCTTGCTGGAAGTGACACAAAGTCTTTGTGTATGATGTGTAGAGACATGGGAGAGTTCTTGATCATGTCCGCATAACGTGTGAATAATTTCTCCAGTTTCAACATCATATAGGTTTGCGGTTCTATCCCAAGAAGCAGTCACAACCTGTTCTGCATCGGGTAACCAGTCTGCGGCCATCACTACACCAGTATGACCTAATAATTCTCGCACCGGAGTCCTGTAATATTTCATACAATTGCATGCTTCAGTTTTGCCTTAGAAGGAAACTAATACAAATGGCTGTCGATTCGAATTCAATTTTAAACGCAAATACTAAATGTGGAAGTCCACTACACACACTATTCATGAAATTTGTTTACAAAAATAATAATCTTATTCATTATGTATTACATAAGACACTGCTGCTTTTTGCTTGAAAACTTTCATAGAGTGCAATATACAATTATATGAATCCCAAACCACTATGACGAAAAAAGACATTTTATACTTCTTCATTATAAAAAAAGTTAGTCGGAAGAAGGTTTCGGGTTCAATTTTTATTCATGTAAAACTAACATACCCAGAGGAGAGACGGAGGATTTTTCAGACGCGTTTTAAAATTTACTTAATGCTACTTTTTGATTTGTTAATATTACGGGAAGTTAATTATAAAATAATGTAGGCAAACGTTAATAGAGACAGTATTTACGGAGGTGACAGAGATTTGAAATTAAGGACATTAAAAGGTCAATATACAGATTGAGGCATCTAACATTAGTACATTGATGCTAACCAATCAAGCAGAGCACGTTGATGTAAAACAAAATTTAACATTAATTTTCAATGCTATAAACAATTTTGCGGCAAGTTTTTTTTTTATAAATGTCCAGTGATCCAGACGTCACTCTTGAAAACAACGACAAATAATTTCATTACACCCTATACAGGATTTATAAAAGAGCTTTGCAATGGGCGGGTATATCGCGGGTCAACCCGCCCGTTATCCGGCCGTCTTTCGATTCACCCGAGACGCCCGAGACGCCTGAAACACCCGAAGCAGTCACCAGTCATGACGTCACCACGCGTATCCGACTCGCTCTTGCTCACACTGATACTCGCTCTTACCCGTGACTGGTGACTGTTCGGGCGCCTTGGGCGGATAGAAATCAACGATGACCCGACCCATCCGCCGCGGGTGCGGGCGGGTCGGATAAGCGCTCGGTGGCATCGGGTGGGTATGGGCGGGTTAGCCGCGGGTTAGTGGAAGTTCGGGTCCGGGCGGTTTGGGCGCATCGGGCTTCAGTCGGGTGACGGGCAGATCAAACCCGCCCGTCACAATTACTCTGTTTGTTATCGGGTGACGGGCGGGTTTGATCTGCCCGTCACCCGATAACAAACAGAGTTGGGCAAAATCTTTATCTAAACAAAAATTTTAAATAACGAACAAAAGATTAAAAAAAATGTATTCGTTATTCGAGGCTCGAATAATCAAAGTTATCTTTATTCGAAGAGCAACGAATAAATAAGTTTATTCGATGAGAGTAGTATGTTTAGGCGGGTTCTAACCCATGGGGCCCTGAGGCGGGTGCAGGTGCGGGGGAACTTAGGCGGGGGGGGGTCTCTCCGGGCTGGAGGAGGGGGAACCTGGCTACGCGCGCACGAGCCGCCAAGTGGGGGAAACCGTAATCGTGGAGGGGATCAGTTCTGACCCAGCCGCCGCCGAGAACTCTGCAGAGAGCCCCGAAAATTAGCACACCCCCGAAAATTTTTCAGACCTAGCCGAGGGAGGGGATGACCTTCGGACATGGCTCACCCCCGAAAATTTTTTCAGACCCGATCCGCGGCCGGAAATTTTTCAGACCTAACCGAGGGAGGGGATGACCTTCGGACCTACCCCCCCCCCCCAACGCAGAGAAATAATAATTTTGAATCAATATAACGAATCGATCTACCGAACCAATATGTAGCAAACAGACATTCTAAAGCTAACAATTATTCAAGATGTTTTTATCAATCTTAACGTCGCAGCGTATCGCGCGATCACGTGTAATTTGAATCCCCTGGGACAGCTACGTGAGATGACATCATTTTCACGGCGTAAAGAACGCGTGAACGACATATAATGCATGCAGACACGTCGTACGGGTGAACCATAGAAATAATTATGTGGCGAGGAGTGAAGGAGGAAGACGGGCAAGTAAATAGAGTAATATATGTAAAATATACACACACACACACACACTGTTACAAGGAAAAATTGTTAAAGATGTAAACTATAAAAATACAATATTAAAGAAAAATAATAAAAAAAAATATAAAAGAAAATAGAAAAAATAATAATAAAAATATATATAAATTAATAGAAGGGCGATGGGGGTGATGGCTGCTGCGGGGGCCGCGGCCGTTGCAGGGCCTACGATATTTGGTACGGCGCCTCCTATGGCCGCCGCAGCCATCCTTGGCCCAACTGCCGGTGACGGCTGCTTCTGCTGCCGCATGCGCAAGTGCAGCGGCTCCTCCAAAAGTTGCGCTAGCCTTGTCGGGCGCCGCGACCACGGCTCAACGTGCCGGATGCGAAGTCGCGGCGCCCGTAGCAGTGGCGTAGGGTGTGGCAAGTCCCAGAACACACAACCATCGATATAATATTGACACATTAAATGCAATAAACATTAAACGCACAAAGCAATGCAAAGTATTACATACCTGCGGAGGCGGCGGCGGCGGCGGCGACGGCATACGGAGCGCTGAGGGGGCTGATGGTGATGGCGATTCCTAGAACCCATAATCAGCGATATAATATTGACATGTTTAAAAACGTAATAAACGTCAAAACAATGTACAGTATTATGTACATACCTCCTGATTATTTCGCCATTGTGTGGGGTCGCACTCTGAGACGATTCGCGTTAATCCCATTATTAAAGGAAGAATAAAACAGAAGCAACAAGCACCAGCCACGATTGACAGACAATTGGTCTCGCAGCATCTCCAGGCTCTTGCATGTCACCCTTATCTTGAAAAATGCGTAACTTTGCAAAGTAGGATGCCTTTGTTCTTCACCTTCATCTTCGCTGACCATCCCATTCTTCTTTGCACTCGTCATTTGGTCGAACCGAATCACTTCCCCTTCTTCTTTGGACTCATCATTCGACTAGACAATGTCACTTAAACATCTACCAAACATCTATCGAATCACTTTGAACGTGTACGGAATGTCTCCATCTTCCCATCGTAGTCCGTGATGTTTTGCCACCAACCACCGGATGCATGATTTGTCAGATTTCGTAAGAAGATATTGCGGCATCAAACTTCCAAAAATATAGTGCGAGAGAATTGTTCCCTTTCGTAGGACAGCCACTTCCTTGACGACAAATCTTCCATCAACGATGAACCCTTGCAGGTCAACAAATGTTGGTACGACAATTATCGGTACAATTTAGAGATCCGCTCGCTTCCAAGACAGACAGGAAAATGCAGTCTTTCTCGTAACGCATCTTGATTTTCATGATGAAATTTTGTACGAATTTGGCGCAAGAGAGGGCGGGCAAGTATCGTGGCAATTTAATTAATCTTGCGCACCACGCTTATCAGCGGATTTGTATTCAACCACCTGATCGTGCAGAATGAGACAGTAGCCTGTAGTATTTGCAGGCACATTCTCTTTACAAGCGAATTCTATGCGCATGTACACGGTGCTATTCTTAATCGACTCATTTTGTCGCAAACAATTAATCACCACGAGGGGACCAAATGGCAAAAATTGGGCCACGGTGAATAATGCTTCGTTGCAACTATGTCCGTAATACGATTTACGGAAATGCATATACATGTTAAACAAGACGGCGTGCCTATTCTTGTCAAAGTGCAAGTTCAGTCATCGAACGGGTAAAATTCCGAGTTGAGAATCTAGAGACGCGGCAGCGTCTCGACGCCAAGTACATTAAAGACACCCTGTATGTGTCGACTGTCGCTACCGTGTACCTTTAAGGCAGCCACACACGGTCCAGTCGGCCTGTCAAGTCTGCCTGCGCAGGCAGGCCTGTGCAAGTCGACCTGACGCCCGTACTGCCTCCACACGCTCCGTCCGGCCTGACAGGCGGGCCGGATGGTGCATCCACACGCTCCGGCCGGCCTGACGGTATTTTAAATTTTTAAAATTTTGTTTCCTGCGCTTCATCTTGATAAAACAGTATCATAATGGCTGGAAAAAATTGGTGTCCCTAAATCAAAAACTAGAAAGTTGAAGCGTTAAAATGCTTTTTTAAAATATTTTTTGCGACTCTTTTTTGCGGAGATACAGCCATTTCAAAATGACCAAATTTTTCGGCAAATTATAGTGTTCTTTTAATTTAGTCCACCAGTGTATTTCCATTTTCAGTTTACTTTATAATTATTCACATTATTAACAACCATTATTCACACTCGCGTTTCTTAAAATATTGGAAACATTTCTTAAAATATTGGAAACATTTTCATTGCCCGAAACGTCCAAGCTTCAACCTACTCGACACATTCTGCCCGCTCAATTTTTTCGGACCGCTCGGAAAAATTAAATCCGCTTGGTTCTATCCAATCCACCCGTTTTTTTTTTATCCGTCGGTGATTTTTCGAAGCACCGTCGAAAAGGTGCGGAAATAGTAGGCGCGAAAAGAGAGCGTACCTATACATACTTAAAAATGGTAACTTCCGCGCGCGGAAAAACCAGACCTCAGCGAGTTTGACTGCCAGATACGTAGCTCGGCTATGTCCCAACTCACCCAGGACCTCGGGGAAAAGCCCGAAAGTATACTTATTTCCGAATCATTGTTCGGGAAACATTTGCCTACCTGATGTGGAAATAGGGGGCAATCGACAACGTGCCCTTTTTTTTGGGGGGGGGGGGGGGACTTCGACTTTCCTCGCTTCGGGTTAAGCCGTACATTGATCTGTCGACATTTAGTAACCATTCGTACCCGCGTGTACCGTTGTCCACCACTGACTCACAGGACAATACCGTCATAAACCGCGACCCTGGCGTGACGCTCTGTCCGATCATCGCGGCTATTTTTTGGGACCAGCTGACTGTGCTTTTCCTCCTCGTCGTCAGGACGGTGAGGGTACCTGTTCCATCGACGAATTCACAGACGGAAGACCCTCCTCTTCCTCAAAAGTGCAACCAATTAGAATTGTCAGCTCCCAAAATTATGGAGATCCCGCCTACTCCGAGTTTACCTCCTGGACTAGCTTGTGGCTAGCGATCATTCTCTTGCTCAATATTAATTATGGTGGGTGATAAAATATCGGGCAGCACGCGTACCATCATATTAATTGGGTTTTAAGGTGAAATCAGGCGGCACGTGGATCGGCGAACCGAGACGGCTCGCCCAGGATCGTCCAGGATCGCGAAAAAACATAAGGAATTCATCGGCATCACTTTCATATCGATACGATAAAGAATAAATAATTATTTTTTCCTGAAACAGGTATGAATCCTCGGGTGAACGTAGCGAATGGAGGTCGACATATGAAATATTCATTTCAGCGTAGTAAGAAATTCTTCATTCTTTATCGTATCGATATGAAAGTGGCACCAATGGATTCCTAATGTTTTACTGATGAAAATCATACCAAATTTTATGTAAATCGGACTATTTTTACATAAGGAATACAAATTGCTTGTGTAAAAGTAGTTCGATTTGCATGAAATTTGTTATGATTTTAATCGGGAGAACGTCAGGAATCCATTGGTGCCACTTTCATATCGATACGATAAAGAATGATGAATTTCTTACTACGCTGAAATGGAGAATAGGGAGCCTCAAGTGGCGTTCGGTTCAGATCTGGCAGCGGTTTCAGGCCGACCGAATCATTTTTCGAATTTGCTCCGGCCGGCCTGCACAGTCCTTATTGCGCAGGAAAAATAAACTTTCTCCTACCGAAATCTACTGAATGTATACTACAGGGTGATTCTCCAGTGACGCCTGTCAAAGAGATGCCGCCTAGTACCCCGCGGCGAGAACAGGATCCTCCATTGCTTCACCGAATTTGATGCCTCTCGATCTTCGAAAGTGTTGGAATACCATTAAAAAGTAAGAAATGTCCAGGATTTCCGCATTTCTCATCAGATCTTTGCGAAAACGACGCCTACCGATTCCTTATGTTTCGCCGATGAAACTAACACCAATAACGACGTAATTCGGACCATGATAAAGGAAATTCCATGGATAATCGATTTGTATCATTTCAAGCTGCCTTGACTTGGTTAAAAATAGTCCGATTTACACGAAATTTGGTATGATCGTCATTGGAAAAACATAACGAATCCTTTGGCGTCACATCCTTTTCGATGCGATAAAGAATGAAGAATTTCTTACTACGCTGAAAGGAATATTTCACATTTTCACCCTCGACTGCGGGGAGTCGACCACGATTTTCTGGGGTCGGCCGGGGATTCGTACCTGTTCCAGAAACAAAATAATTCTTTATTTCTTATCGTATCGATATGGAAGTGACACCGAAGGGTGCCTCATATTTTTCCGATGAAAATCATGCCAAATATCGTGTAAATAGGACAACTTTTACAAAAGGAGTACAAATAGCTTGTGCCAAAGTAGTCCGATTTGCATGACATTTGGTATGATTTTCATCAGAAAAACATAAGGAATCGATTGGCGTCACTTCCCTTTCGATGCGATGAAGAAAAGAATTTCTTCATACGCTGTAATGGATATTTCACCCTCGACTGCGGGGGCTCGACCTCAGTTCGCTACGTTCGGCCCAGGATTCATACCTTTTTCCGGAAAAGGCCATAAAATTCGGTGGGGCACTGCTGGGGGGTTGTCCTCGTCACGGGATACCAGGCCGGGCGTAGCTCCAGAATCACCCTGTATCATATGTGCAATGTGTGACTCGAGTACCCTCCGTGTAATCGGTCTGCGCGAAGTAGGGCGCAAGTTCGATCATTATCAGTACTCCTGCCTGAGAGGAATACGATTTACTTTAATATTATAATGCATGTGTGTTTTGTAATAAAGTGTTTCTATCGTCTCCTGAATTCAATAACTGGCATCCAGACATCTACGCTCCTACAATTCACCGTCAATACGCCTCGTGGAGAGACACAAGAAGAAAACGGGTAGCCCGTTGTCGACGCGAGGTCCTCCCTAAAAATTCGCACAGATCCCTTATCTCTCGAGTATAAACACGAGCTCGAATATCAAAACAGAAGCATGCGTTAACGTATTCCGTGTGACAGCAGGTGGGCATTGGGGGGGGGGGAAGGTATTGCTGTGAAGAGGTTCTCTTCAAGAGAGCAGCCGTTTGCGAGGGATGCAAATCCGATTGGTCCTAATACAATCTGCTCCCTATGGCTGAAATTTGGTCTAGCAAGTTTCACACCTCCTAACTCTAACCAATCGAACTTGCATTCCTCCCAAAAGAACCGGCCATCCGAGCGTAGAAGCAAGTGCGAAATAAAAGTAACGGTGCGCTTCTCGATACCGCAGATGTACCTACCTAAGTAGCATTTCTGACGGAAAAAAATTGTCCAGCCTTTGGGCCTGTCATTCCCGGCGTAGACCTTTGGCAGGTAGGTATCTGTTTCAATAGGTAAGGCCACCCGTGGCGCCAGCAAGACCGTCCCCGGTCCTTGCTATTCCAGCGGGTTTTCTTCCAAGGAAAATTAGTAAATTTGCAAGCGCAATATCTTAAAAACCAGTGGAAATAAAGTGTATACATTATAGCTTATTGAATTTGTCTTGAAACGCACTATCAAGTGACCTTTTCAAAAGAAATAGTTCCATTTAAAAAACAGAACTTGACCATCGTATCTTTTAAAATAATAATCGAAGAAAAAATTCGTCTGCGCTAATAAATTGCCCCCCTCGAACCATGCGATTCCATATTTTTTTTATTTTTTTATCTCCAATACATTAGGAGATATCCAGCTGTTCAGTCTTCCCGCGGACACCCTGTATATATAAATAAAAGTATAATTCGTCATGTCTGTAATTAATCGTAGTATTAATATCATACCGTTCAGTGTTAATAATATGCAAATTATCATTAATGGTGAATGGTTAGCAGATGATCATATCGAATATTTTCATAAATTATTAGAAGCTAACTCTAATTATAAACCACGCGAGACGTGGAGAGTTCAATTGTCTGACACAATTCAACCTGTTCATGAAAATCATGATCACATACAGATTTTGCACTAATGCGAAAATTTTAAAACCAATGCAAGGGGACACTGGGTTTGTAGCTTTTATAAATATGCTGACAGAAGACTTTATATTTATGACTCTCTTAATAACAAGAAGATGCATAGTCATGATAAAATTTATCTGGAGAAATTATACCCTTTTTTGAATAAACAAGACGGCAAAATTGACGAAGAATTTATTGAATTTCCGCATGTACAAGCTCAACTTAACAATCGGGATTGCGGAGTTTTTGCGATTGCATTTGCTGTCTCCTTATTATTCAAAATATTACCAGACAAAGTAACGTACCATCATGCATTGATGCGTCAACATTTGATCCAAATGTTCCAAACTAATCGTATAGAACATTTGCCAGTGGTCCAAAATGTACGACTTAGTGACAAAGAAGTCACTACACTTACAAAACATAATTCAGACAGATCCACCATTCGTTTCGAAGTCAAAAATCACCAATGAATGCGTACCATGTAATAGGACAGAATACAAATCTAATTATTATAAAATGCATAAAGAGGAAATTAGTTTAAAAAGAAAAGCTGTTTATAAAGCAAAGAAAGGGGAGTGTAATATGAAAACAGGCAAAGATTGTAAAAAAGGGGAGAAAGACATAAAACTTTCTAATTATGAGTATTATATCGCATACAAAGAAGGTATATTAAAAAATAAAAAAATGCAGTATGACACAAATAAAGAAGTGAAATGCAGTAAGGGGGAAAAAAATTTTTATCAGCTAAATAAAGAAGGTATAATCAAAAAGGCAAAAGTGCAGTATCACGGAAATAAAGAAGTGATATGTGGAAAGCGAAAAAATTTTTATCAGCTAAATAAAGAAGGTATAATTAAAAAGAAAAAAGTGCAGTATGAAGCAAATAAAGAAGTGCAATGCAGAAAGCAAAGAAATTATGATCAGCTAAATAAAGAAGTTATCTCCAAAAAGCGGAAGGTATATTATCATGAAATACGTAAAGGAGATGATTATAATAAAGTAGCAAAACGTCGTGCTGCTCTGCAAATAATAAAAAAGTATCGTTATATTGCTGTAACAAATAACAATATAGCAACCAAAAATAAGAAAGAAATTTATATTATAAAACTTTCAAAAATTATTAGCATGCCGTCCGAAGAAGCAAGTAGATTGGAAGCTGAGCGTATAATAAAATGGTGTTTTCATATTAGGCAAAAGTACATTTTGAAAATGAGGAAACTGTTGAAAGATTGTAAACAAAAAGTGGAAGTTTCCTTAACGCGCGCAGCAGAATGTTTAGAAGTTGAGGACACGATTAATGCTTTGTGTGGAAAGTCCAGATATAGGTCTTCTTCAGAATCATATTATGCGGAAAGTTCGTACCATCCTTTCAGCGGTTCTGAATCAATCATACTGAATTCGGCAGGGAAAGCTATAAACGTTCTACCTGTATTGCAATCAAAGAAAACGACAAAAGCATGGCATTGTAGGTATCTTTGTAAAACAAAAGATGTTGAAATTCTGAATAATTTACAGGATTTCTTCAAACGATTGTTAGAATGCTCATTAAAAAAGGTACATAAGTTGAACAACCATATCAGTAGCTGTTCTAATAAAGTGCATGCTGAAAAAGTTGGCCATTCTCATGGTTGTTACATAAACCCTAAACTATGTAAGTCCAATTTTTTAGCCATTGAGATTTTGTCACCCCACTTTCCGGATTTACGATATTTGAAGAGAATGATATACATAATAGCGTACATTTATAAAAACCTATTACATAATTTAGACAAAGCTTTAAACGATAATGACCTTGAAACACTTGAACGAATAACACTGCAAGCTCGGAAAGAAGCTGAAGCGTTACAAAAAAATAATACTGACATAAGCTTGAACGAAGAAGAGATTATATCTCGATATTATTTTGCATTTAGAGCCTTCACAAAGCGGTCTATGGACACACCACGCATCCCGTGCGTTTCCTGCGAGAAACTCTGTTTTAAAAGAGAGGTTATTAAGTTTGATATTTCTAAAAGAACATATAAGCGAAATGTAATGCAAACATTGTTAAATCATATTGGATACAAAGTTAGTGACATGCATTTTATTTGCCGATATTGTCACAATAAAATTCGTAACGATTCCATACCACCCAAATGTATTTTAAATAAGCTGCATGTACGTTCAGTTCCAGAAATAGCAGTTTTGAACGATTACGAACGAATTCTCATTCAAAGAGCTAAACCGTTTCAAACGATTGTGAGAATGGATACAGTAATGCGTAAAAATATGCCACATAAACATATGTTTCCAAAAGTAAAGGGGAGAACATTTCACCTTCCTTTGCCGTTAGAAGAAAATTTAAAAAGAATTTGTCCTTTGACTGAACCTTTAAATCAAAATCATGAATTATACATATTGGTGCGGGGCGTTCCAACAAAATCTAAAATAGTTTGAGAAAACTTAGTTGACTTTAAGAAAGTATGGAATGCCTTAGTATGGTTGAAAGCCAATAATCCTCTATACTCAGAAATTGTTTTACCACAATCGCACGATTTATTGTTGAGTGCCAAATTACCAGATACAGAATTTCAAGAAGTTGTTGCCAATGATAATAATAACAAATCTATCGAGGACGTTGAAGGTGAAACACGTAATATCGATGAAAACAACAAACGTGCATTATTGACGCAAATGTCACAATCTGATTCATATTATGATCAGTTTACGATTTATCCAATGTATGACAAAAGGGTTAATGAATCTGCTACCGCACTCCATCAAATGCTTAAAGTTCACGACATTCCGTTGGGCCATCGTGCTGAACACTTAGATGTGAAATGTTTCCCAGATTTATATCCTTATGGGGTGAACGGACAGCATGAGGAAAGATTGGTTCGTTTGACTGATCATGAATTCATTAAGTCCAAACTCATGTCCAAGCATTCGCAATTTCGAATGAACATTCAATATATTTTTCATTTATTACACGATACCAATATGCGGCAATTGAACGCTGGAATTTATCACAAAATGAACATCGTAAATCCTCGGGAAAAATACACAGCTGCTGGTTTTCTAGAACAACTCTCTAAAGATCAGCTACAAACGAACTTGAACACTACATTTTCCAGATTACGTAATACAGCACAGAATTGGCGAAAACCAAGAAATGATTTGAATTGTATGATACACCATTATGGACCAGCTACATGGTTCCTCACGCTCAGTCCAAGTGAGTGGCTATGGACAGATTTAATAGAATATCTGCGTGAAGTAAACGGCCCATCGGTAGCTAAAATGTCTCCGAACGAACTCATTGCTTCTGATCCCGTTTCAACTGCTCGATTTATAGATAATACATTTCACGCTATGCTGGATTTCATTTGTTCGCCCGACAATCCGATTGGCAGGGTCACTCATTACTTTTGGCGCAGAGAATATCAGAGTAGGGGATTACAACTTCATCTTTTAATTTGGATTGAAGATGCTCCTATAATCGATAAATCTTCGAAGGAAGATGAAGCACGATTCATTATGAAATACGTCACTTGCAGATTGCCATCACCGCATGTGTCACCAGAATTATATAGCCGTGTAATTGCACATCAAATGCATAAATGCAACAGTTACTGTCTACGCAACAAAAAAACTAAAAATTCCTTCTGTAAAGTATGTAGATTTTCATTTCCACGTCCAGTTACAGATACTTTGATAATAAGGGATGTGGCTGTTTCTATAGGTGCTAGAAAACAATTGAAAGCAAAAGGTAGACTCTATGATCTTCCACGTTCAATAAAGGAAGTCCGTATCAATGATTTTAATGCTGCCGTTCTCATAGTTTGGAGAGGTAACATGGATATACAATATATTGGAGAAAAGACAGAATTGGTAACATGTTACTGTACTAAGTACATGTCAAAACCGGAAAAAAGTTACGCTACGGACACTATGGCAGCAATAAATTCTACTAAGTCATTGGCTAGTCTGCTGTGCAACCTTGGAATGCGTATGCTAAATTATAGAGAATGTGGAGCGCCTGAATGCGCTGATACTCTTTTAGGATTATCATTGCAAGGCACTGACTCCAATACTACTATTAGATGGTTAGATGTAAATATACTGAGAAGTAGGAAATTGAAAACTCGCAAAGAGATTGAGGATCTAGAAGATGAATCCACAGACATATTTTGTCCATCCCTCATAGATGATCACTATCCTAACAGACCTAAGGAATTAGAATCTATGCATCTGTACGATTTTGCTATGTGGTATGACGTTACTAAAATTAGACCGTCTGAAAAAACTGAATATTATGAAATTTGTGCATCTTTGTTTTGAAAAAAAAAAGGCAAAGAGGATATCTTATCAATCATTATAAGTACAATGTTCAAATCCAACCTGAGAATTATTATTTCTCATTATTATTATTATTTCAACCTTGGAGAAATACCGACGAATTGAAAAATGGATTTAACACATATGCGGAAGCTTTTTTGTCGCTACAATCACAATTGACAGAAGCAGTTCAGTATCACGAACGAATAACGGATATCCAAGAAGCGCGTGATCATATAAAGGAAGAAATTGAAAAGAACGTGTTGAATACTGTAGAACAAGAAGAAAATGATCAAGGCGATCACCCAATAGACTGTGTCCCCGTTGAAACTGTTGGTGCCATGAAAGATTTTAAAGACGCGGGAAGCAAATTTGACTGTGGTGATCTTCAAAAAATGATTTCGGAATTGAACCATGATCAGAAGCGGATATTTGATACAGTTACTAAGTCCTTGACGTCTAACGATAACATTCTCAGGCTTTATGTGAGTGGAGAAGGTGGCACTAGGAAAAGTTTTTTAATAAAAACTATCAGACACTGGATCAAGCAGATTATCGGAAAAGACACAGCAGTAACTGCTCCTACTGGAATCGCAGCATTTAATATTGAAGGTCTTACCATACACCGATTATTTCAATTACCCGTAGAACATGGGCATACAGCCCAGTATAGGCAACTTAGCGATGCAGCCCTTCAAATTGTACGAGATCAACTAAAAAATGTTGCTTTAGTAATCATCGATGAAATTTCGATGGTGTCTAACGTAACTTTCCTGTACATTCATCTGCGACTTACAGAAATATTTGATACTACAGATTCCGATGATGCTTGGTTCGGAAAAAAGCCTATGCTGCTATTTGGTGACTTACTACAACTTCCTCCTGTTCACGAAGAACCTGCTTTTATACAATTATCCAATAAGAGTATAGAGAAAAATGTTGGAGGATTAGGTTCTTATAATTTATGGTCTGCCTTGTTTAGCTACGACGAATTGACAATAAACATGCGACAGCAGGGTGATAATGTTTACAAAGAGATCTTGTCGAGAATTCGCACCGGAGTAGTGACCGTTTCGGATACAAAGCTTTTAGAAGCGAGGAAATTAAATTCCAAGGCGACAAATTGTAATGACCGATTAAAGGAATTAAGTGAATACATGCTTAATGTGGGATCTAATACGGTGTGTTTACTTCCCACATGTGTTCAGTGTGATGTTTTGAACGCTCCAATGCTGAGTCGATTTCCATCCGAAGAAATCCATTTGATTGCCCATGATACGACGAATTGTGCACAGTACTTGAAAAAAAAGGTGTCAAAGGTACTAAACAATAATGACGATGATAGCTCCCGAACGGCGGGACTTGCAAGGGTCGTAATTGTTAAAGTAGGAGTACAAATCATGATTAGAAGAAATATTGATATTACGCTAGGTCTTGTCAACGGTACCATTGCTAAACTTGTTTCAGTTACACGAGGTGTTGATAATGACATTGAAAAATTGAAAATTATATTACCCACGGGGCAAGAACATATAATAGAACGTGTATGTGTTAAATTTGAAGTAATGGATAGAGCGTTCGTTATTAGAAAACAATTTCCGATTTGCCTCAGCTATGGTATAACTATTCACAAAAGTCAAGGACTAAGCTTGCAGAATGCTGTTGTAGAAGCAGGTAATTCAATATTTACTTGCGGACAAATTTACGTTGCTCTTTCACGGGTGACCACATTACAAGGACTGCATCTTATCAATTATGATCCATCATCCGTAAAGGCACAAGAATCGGCTATCATAGAGTACAATAGATTGCGAAAAAAATATAGACCTGATCTTATGACTATTTCAATTTCTAAAAAACGCGTCCTCAAAGTTCGTGATGCTGTTTGGGCAGTACCTAATTATAATATATCCGAATGTCAGAATACTAATGATCACATCGTGGATACCACTCAATACTACGTAAGAGGTCTCCCGAATTCTGATGGTGTGTCTTGTTATGCGAATGCCACAATCCAATGCATGTTGTATTGTTCATCCATAAGAGAAAACTTATTAACGACTGAAAAAGCTGATCACATTATAAAAGTCTTTATGGACCAATATAAATCGGATCAAAATCCAAACATAATATCATTACGGCAATTCGCAGGAGAAAAATACGCTTACAATCAGCTGCATGATGCAGCTGAGTTTATTACCTCTCTTTGTGATCATGAGATTCTTATTAAGAATGCAGTACAACATGAAATGACAACAGTATTAAGATGTTTAGCGTGTAATTACACAAGTACTACTATTAGTACAAATTGTGTGGTACATCTTGCACTGCCCAAGATGTTAAAAAAAAAATCATTTGAATTTCAAGATATAATAAAACACAATTTCACTGGATGGAAAAATCTGAAAGATCCGTGCAATAATTGTCATAATTCAAATTCAAACACAATGAAGAAAGTCAATATGACTGCTTCCAAACAAATTCTTATTACAAAATTATATTTGTTCGATCACGATAGTAGTGGAACAACGAAAGTTGAAAATTTTTACATCAAAGCAATACCTACTACTAAAATACAAATGGTAGATCACTGTTACAAACTTAAGGCAGCGATTTTCCACCACGGCAAAAGTATTTCCGATGGTCATTACACGAGTATGGTAAGGGGTAAGGGCACAACGTGGGTATCCATTGATGATTTACGAGTAGAAAAACAAGCTTGGCCACGAAATGCTAAAAATGCATACATATTTTTCTTCGAAAAGTGTTAATTGTGGTTGTTAATACAGTTCAATGTTAAATACGTTCAACGCCAAAGGCTGCTTTCAGCGCCATAAGCTGCTTCGCGCACCATCACTGTACACAAAGTTCTATTTACATTATTCATATAGATCGGCAATGCAGTGCACATGGTTTCTTTTCGTAGTTGTTAAACTTACGTAAAATTTATCCTTAATCAAAAAATAAGTAAAGTAACCTCGCTGAGCTGCTTTGCGCTATTCCGAGTATTCTGAGTAAGCTTTACTGGCTGCATACGCGCCTTATCTTCTAACATCACTCGATAGGCTGCAGTGCGCCGTAAACACGTGGACGTGTGACGAAGATAGATCAGAATTTATAATTTATTGGGATTTCCTTACTTTTTCCTTATTTTTAGCACTCGTGACAGTGATACGAAATGCTAAAAATGCATACATATTTTTCTTCTAAAGGTGTTAATTGTGGTTGTTATTACACTTCGATGTTAAATACGTTCAGCGCCATAAGCTGCTTCGCGCAACATGTATTATACACAAAGTACTATACGTATAATACATATAGATTGGCAATGTGGTGCACATGGTTTCTTTTCGTAGTTGTTAAATTTATGTAGAATGTATCCTTAATTCTGTCCCGTGATAATTTGTAAGTTATAATAATATTAAAAATTATCTGAAGTCATTCCCTAGTATGCAAATTATCTTTGTAAAAAGAAGTGAGATCCCCCAAAAACTTCAAAAAAGTAAAAAATTACGCCAAGTACATGAAATCAAATAAATCACAAAAATAGAAGATAAGAATAATAATTACAAAATAAAAAAAAGATGTGTAATCAGAATGAGCTGCCAGTACATAAAGGTGCTTTCCAACTGCGCTTAAGATGACACAACTACATATACATAGCTAAAATGTTGAGTTCATAAATTCCATTACTCATATCACGGACATTTTAATTAACCCATCAAAAAGAATCCCATTTAAAAACACTGTCGTAAATTAACTAATAGCTTTACAAAATTAATGATATACAAAAATTGCGCCAATTTTAACAATGGTTATTTATACAAAGAAAAAATGTATTAAATAATATTAAGCAGTTATATTTTTATACAAATAAATATTTTAATACGAATAAATATTTTATTCAAAATACTTGGCGCTCCGAAACCGAAAAAATGTTAATTGTCTTAGTATTATTAATAATTTACAATAACTCCCTCTTAATATTATTTAATACAGTTTTTCTTTTTTATAAATAGCCATTGTTAAAATTGGCGCAATTTTTGTATATCATTAATTTTGTAAAGCTATTAGTTAATTTACGACAATGTTTTTAAATGGGATTCTTTTTGATGGGTTAATTAAAATGTCCGTGATATGAGTAATGGAATTTATGAACGCAACATTTTAGCTATGTATATGTAGTTGTGTCATCTTAAGCGCAGTTGGAAAGCACCTTTATGTACTGGCAGCTCATTCTGATTTCACATCTTTTTTTTATTTTGTAATTATTATTCTTATCTTCTATTTTTGTGATTTATTTGATTTCATGTACTTGGCGTAATTTTTTACTTTTTTGAAGTTTTTGGGGGATAAGTTTTACATTGGTCAATTTGCAGTGGTCGAACCGAGTAGCATCTCCGGCCATCACATTCTTTCGATTAGTCTGTAGACCAAAGATAATGCATCGCGGCTTCTCCAGCTGCGCAGATGCCTTCACGGCCCATGAATGCTTGGTCGTGCTCTGTAAGAGAGGATACTGGTACAGATCCCACGATTGAAAACAAATGCTTAGGTTTTGTTCACTTTCCAAAGTATGTAGCAACGATAGCTTATTAACGTCGTTCAGTGTCACATGAGGCATCCGCCATTGCATTTTATGTAATTCAATTTCTGATTCCAACATCGGTGATCCTATTAGAGAATTGTTATCTTTGCGCGATCGTATTAAAATCAATTCGTGACGCGCATTAAGAACCATGCGTTTGTAGCGTCTTGAAATGATTTTTCACTATTAGCTCATCGTGCCGTGTCAAGCCCCATCCAGCATTCTCCATATTTTTGTCTTCGTCAGATGTCAGCGATACATAGTTTTTAAGCGTGCTAGTTATTCCACCTTTCTGTAGCGGCCAATCTCCACGCCATTCAGCTCATATCGAATCTCATCAAATTTTATTTATTTTAGTTTACTTGACTATAGTTTACTTTACTTTATTTTATTTATATATACCCACGGGTCAAAACCTTTTATTACATAGTTGTGATGGAACATAAGTATGTTAGAAAATAGGTAAGAAGTACAAAAAAAGCAATATCAGAAAGTAAAATACATTATATAAAGCGGAGTGAGAAGAAACCAAAGCGTTACATTTTGGAAATCGCTAGGTTAACCGTACGTTTAAAAGAGCATAAAGAATTATTAAAAAAGTCGAGTGTGTTCAAAAAGGGTTCGCGGTTACACAGAGACGGTTGAAACAGTTATTGTGGCGGTAGAGAGTGCGATGCTGTACGAGTGCAAAAAGAGTATGACTTCAGAGATGACGCGAAGGAGTATGAAAATTCAGCATATGTAGGATGTCAGGAGAGGCGATACTATGATTTATTATTCTATATATAAATAGCAGATCGGCTGAAATACGACGGCGTTCAAGGGATAATAACCCGAGACGCGACATAATGGACATGTACAGGGTGATTCTGAAGCTCCGCCCGATAATGGATGCGGCCTGGTACCCCGTGGCGAAGACAAGCCCCCGCAGTGCCTCACCGAATTTTATGGCTTTCGACCCTAGAAGAGGTTGGAGTGCTTAATTAAAAAGTGAGAAATCTTCGACTTCCACATTTCTCATCTGATCTTTGCGAAACTGACGCCAATTGATTCTGTTGCGGCAACGCGCAGCGCGTCGCACCGGCCGAATTTGAATGCGCGCCCGCGGCGGCATCAACACAGTTGTTGAGCCGTTGCGGCGCGTTTGAATTGTTTTTTGACCGCTAACGGGCTCGAGCTGCGCTCGCCCGGCGACGGTTAGTTCTCGGAACATCGCCGAGACACGATCTGTAACTCGCACCTTTTGCAACTTTCGCGCCCAGTGTTGCGCGCTGTAATTTTTGACATTGGCGATCTTTCGTCCTGCACCCACGCGCGTGCATTCTCATTCCCAGTGTACCGTCCATCTCTGTTTGTGGAGTTTATATGTGTACGACGTCTGTCAAGGACCGATGACCAGCCGATTAAAAGGTGTTTCGTCCAACGAACGTGTCGTTCTTTCCACCTGCTCACCTTCCCACCGCTCCGCTGTTCGCGGAAACAGATTCCTTATGTTTCGCCGATGAAACTGACACCAAGAATGACGTAATTCGGAAAATAATGAAGGAAATTCCATGAAAAATTAATTTCCATAACCTCAAGCTATTTTCGTTAATAATAGTCCGATTTACATGAAATTTTGTATGATTTTCATCGGAAAAACATACGGAATCCATCGGCACCACTTCCACAAAGAATAAATCGTTATTTTTTTCTGAAACAGGTACGAATCTTCGGCCGACCGTAGCGAATTGAGGTCGGCGCCCCGCAGTCAAGGGGAGAAAATGTGAAATACCCATTTCAGCTTATTAAGAAATTCTTCATTCTTTATCGTATCGATATGAAAGTGGCACCAATGGATTCCTGGCGTTCTCTCGATTAAAAGCATATCAAATATCATGTAAATCGGACTACTTTTACACAAGCAATACAAATCATAAAAGGAGGTAGGCATTTTTTACCACACTATCTTATTTTAGCGAGCAGGAAAAGAGTTAAATAAACACAAAATTGTTGCGGGGATGATTTTGTTTCATTTATTCAGGCTCCATCCCGTTTCAAGAATTGAACAGCGTCGAAACGGCAAATTCGTGTGCGGCTGCAGCAATTGACCGTCCAACGTTTTCTTTGATTTACTATTGCAATTTTCTCTACGTGCCTAACAGTAACTTTCTTGGATTCCCAGGTAGACCGTTTCAGCTGCATATCTACATGCCAGACCTCCGCCCGTAACGTACGCACCTTAAAGAAACCATAAACTCATAAAATTATAAACGACTTTTCGGTCATTCCTATGCGCGACTTTTCCATCATTTCACTCATTCTCTTTTCCACTTCTCTTCATTCGTTTCTTTAACCCCTCCAACATTTTTAACAAGAAAACTACCACTCATTGAACTTACTCCCTCTCTGACATAAATGACAACGAACGCTAGGATCAGATTCGCATTGGACCCTGAAACGACAATGTGACAAACATTGGGAATATCCCGGAAAAGCTAGAAGTAGACATGTGTACCACTTAACAACGTGTGTTTCTTGTCCGTGCGTATTATTTGGAAGGTTCAGCACCGGATTGCCAAACAGCATTTCGTAAGGCTTTCGCTAGAATAAGAGTGCCGGACACAACAACTTGTAGATTGGTAAAGAAATTTGAGACCACAGGGAGTGTGAAGTATAACCGTAAAGGTGGAAAGAAGATGTCCGATAATACGGTACAGGATGTACGAAGGCGATTAAGGTCGGAGCCAAATATATTGGCCGGTGAATTCGTTTTCGCGAACAGCAATCGAGGAGAAATCAGCCATTTGTCAGTTGGAGTTGCGTGGCCCCCGAAGGGTATGGTGGGATAACGGGAACGATGCTCGGCTCCGCCTGAACCTTTCCGTTTGGCTATTATTTATTCCTAACGTAATAGTTGTGTGCGTTACGAAGCTATGCGTAGACCAATACGAGATAAAGCTATCGAGAAAGAATCAATGTTCTGACCAATAAAGCTCCTGATTTTTTTCGGAGCTAACGCACACCTATTCTGATGTGTGTATTTGTACGCTGACAGCTTGGTTTGGCCTACACGTCAGAAGCTTGGCAGTATCCCCACCACTTCTGGCTCACTCTTGTTCTGCGCAGGCGAGAGCGAGTCAGAAAACATTGAGAAAAGGAGCACCAAGGCAGGCAAACTGTGTGGTGGGAGAATGCCTCTCATGAAACTCACCGGCCAATATATATGGTTTCGACCTTAGTCGCATCACCATCAAAGTCATTAAGACAAGACGACTTCAACAAGAAACCGGACTTCCGTACTCGACGTGTCAGAAAGCTGCAATACGTGCGAAGCTGTACCCCTATCGGGTGTCTAAAGTGCAAGAACTGCTTCCAACGGACTACAGAAGACGTGTGGAATTTTGTGTGTGGTTGCAACGTTTGGTTCAAGAACGCCCAAATATTTTGGATATTACTTGGTTTACTGATGAAGCGTGGTTTCATTTAAGTGGGTACACGAATTCGCAAAACACGCGTATATCGGCAGGAAACAACCTATATGAAATTTTTGCATCGCCGTTACATTTTCAAAAAATTGAAGTGTGGTGTGCCGTGTCCTGCAGACGAATTATCGGCCCCATATTTTTTTAAACAACAGTTAACACAGCAGTATATCTATCACTATTTAATGAGTTCGTCAATGAATTGACAGATGAGGAATTAACAGACGGAGCAACAGCTCATACTTCCGGAGTATCATTACGGACAATTGAAAGTTTCTTCGATGATCGCGTAATTTCCGGAGCTCTTTGGCCACCACGATCTCTAGATTTGATGCCACCAGATTTTTTCTTGTGGGGTTACCTGAAGGGACGAGTGTACAAGTACAATTTTCGTACAATTGACGACCTGAAGAACAACATACGACAGGAGATAGCGGCCATTACCGAGAACACATTACATGAGGTCTCCCAAAATCTGCAGAAGCGTGTTCAGAAATGTTTGGACCACGCAGGGCACCATTTCCAACATCGGATGTAGCAGGAAATTGGTAAATTTTCACATTTTCTCATTTTCGCACTCTCGTCTTCATTTCACATATTGAAAGGGGTCGAACCCCGAATAAATGAAACAGAATCATTCTCACCATAATTTTGTGTTTATTTCAGACTTGGGAAGTAGTACAACCTGTAATCGGTAATGGCAGCTATCTCCTGCCGTATGCAGTTCTTCAAGTCATCAATTGTACGAGATTTGTTCTTGTACCTCGTCCAGTCTGCTGGCGTCAAATCTGGAGATCTTGGAGGCCAAAGATGTTTGGAAACTATCCGATCGTCGATAAACTTTTAATTTCCCTTAATGATGCTCTGAAAGTGTGGCAAATTGCTCCGACTTGTCTGATAATTCGTCATCTGCCAATTCATTGATGAATTCGTTGAATATTAATAGATATACTGTCGTGATACCTGTTGTTTAAAAAAATATCCAATTTTCTGAGAATGTAACGGCGCTTCAAAAATTTCATGTAGGTTTTATTCTGCCCATATACGCGTTTTGCGAATTCATGCACTGACTTAAATGGAACCACGGTTCATCCGTAAACCACGTAATGAAACCACACACAAAATTCAACACGTCTTATGTAATTTATTCGAAGCAGTTCTTGAACTTTAGACACACGATAGGAGTTTAGCTTCGCTCGTTTGGCAGCTTTTTGACACGTCGCACAGTGGCGTGTTTATAGGGAAAAATTGCGAATAAATTATTTTATGCCCTGTTCCTACGTATTTCGACCTGCTGATTTCAAATATATTATTTTTGTTGTAAACTAAAAAGTGGTAAAAATGAAGGTTTTATTTGTTTACAAAAAAATAATTCATAAACTATTTGTATGTATGAAAAGAGGTTATCCAATGGTATTTCTGCATATATTTGCAAAATACAAAAACTGAATTTTAAGGGTTGGTGGTGGGGGTAACTTGAAAGGTACGGATGTTTTGAAAATTAATTATACGCGATTTTGTAGATATATAAAAAAAAAAGATGTAACTTCTGTTTAAACTTCTTTTCGATATCTCTCACTATTCTCGAGATATTCCATGAAAATAAAATTCTGTTTTTTTTTCGAGGGGTAATTTCACCCCCTAAAACCGTACGATGGCACCAACAAAAAATATAGTTGTGTTACGGGTGAATTACTCTACTTGCACACCATGTTTCATCATTTTCTGAACTTCCGGGTTCCTTAACTTTCCTTGATAATCAGCTATTGACCATTCGGACGTTAAGGGGACATTCTACAGCCTTGGCTGAAAGTTTTTATAATGAAATTAACATTTAACGTTTTCAAACTTTTGGGGGTATATTCTACCACTCTTGAAATACAAGAGAAAATCTTTGTTGTTTGTTTAATTCATTTGTTTACATAAATATTTCGCAGTGAGGTTCGCGTCTTTAGAATTGCTGGTGGTTGAAATTTCACTTGAAATAAAATAATTAATATATAATATAAATTAATATATTAAAATAATTCAAATGATCCAGTTGCCCGAAATTTCAACCGCCAGCAATTGTAAAGACGCTGTAACGTCCACTTGCCTTGGAAAAACTGAGCGGCGTCCCCTCGAGCGTAGGATAGGTGGGGGTTCGTTGATAGGGAGCAAAGGATTGAAATCCAACTTTTTCTACGTAATCCCAATAACTAATATTCTTACAGCTATGACTATATATATATTTATGTATTTTGGGTTTTTTTGTATTTCTTTTACACACACACACACACACACACACACGCGCGCGCGCGCGCGCGCGCGTGTTAAATTTAAATGCAATTATGTCGCAGTGTAATGCCGCTTCCGTCTTCGGGGCGAGCTCTTACTCTTGGCAACGTCTGCTGTAAGAACGGTCACTTCCGTCTCCGGGGCGAGCTCGTTTTCTTGGCTATGTCTGCTGCTAGAGCGGCCGTTTCCGTCTCATCCTAAACGTATATTTAACAATCCTCATTTAACAGCAGAAACCACCGGAGTTTATGAAGAATGTGTTACCCAGTTCTATACAATATTAAAAGCTATTAATAGTTCTTATTCAATAAATAAAATACTATTTCACGACTATTGTCGCGAGACTGCCAAACTATACGAGAAACATTATAGTTGGTATTATATGCCAGTTAGTGTTATTACGTATGTGGAATTTTCCCATACGCCGCTCTCGACCGTTTTTTCGAGCTCGCGTCTGCGAAGGGAAAACGCCATAAAATCCTTTCGCTTATCACATACCACTAATGGGGGTCATGATCTCGACCAGCTGGATCACGACCATGGGAATGGGAGTGACGCGATGACGACCCCTACGGATTTCCTTATATGGAAATTTCTAACGAATCCCCACTCATTTTTGGGATTATATAAACTCTTTGGTTTCAAGCCTGTTTGGTTCAAAGCTATACAGTCACGCGTAGAGTCACGTCGTTGGAAGAGTTGGTTATATTCAGTAAGATCGGGCTCGAGTCCCCTTCAGAATCACAGTTAACCTCTTACAATCCGCGAGTTCGGTTCATATTCTATTTGGCACATTGTAATAGCCACTCTTACGCCCCGCATCGCCAGTGCGTTAACACCGTGCAACTATTGGTAACTACACTATTCAATTATTAACCGCGACACTTACATTTGTACTATAATTGACTATTTAATATACGAATGGTGTTCACGTGTAAATCGAGTAGATTCGTTAAACCCATCTCTTACCCAGCGATCCTTATAATATTAGTAGCACTTACCCACTGATACAACTTTACCGCTCGAGTTGTATCAAACTTCAATTAAGAGTTACGAGGCATCACTAACATTTCCCGCGACTCCCTGATCTCGCATCAGGTTCGTTCGCAACCTTTCATCCAAAACAAGGAATCTTCTCCAACCCAGTGGCTCCCCGATTTCGCATCGGGTTCGTCCATGAAACCTCACCCACCTACGGCTCCCCGATTTCGCATCAGGTTCGTCCGCCCTCTAACTAACAAACTCATAAACCGTATTCTTGGGAAATACCCTCCTCGCCGGCCTCTCGCGTTGCCGCAGTCCCGGCTCGAAACAATGTACATAAAATTTTAATCCACGGATCATAAATAGTGGAAAATTTTACTCTGCCAATAGGCGAGATTTCAGAGGAGGCCATAGAATGCCGAAATAAAAATATATGGCAGTATCGAGAGGACCATACACAGAAGAAATCTTTATTACAGGCAAATAAGGATCTTTTTCACCGCCTACTGGCATCGTCCGATCCTTATCTGGTCACAAAATACGGAATTTCAAAAAAAAAAAAGAAGAAAGAAAATATCCCAGAACAAGTTAAGAAATTATTAGTAATTGCAGAAGGGACGGATACGGAACTTGAAGAAGTTACAGACATGGAGCTTCAGGAAGAAGATATATTATTTCTTATGTGAATTCTGTAAATTGTATATTGACATTAGCATTTTTCTAGTTTTAAAATTGAGTATGTTCCTATTGTTACTTTAAAGAATATTATAATATTGTGTTGAATAAAACATGATATAAATTTCATTTGCGTCATAACTTGCTATGTGCATGATATTCTCGCCGTCAGTTACTTTTGTACCTCTTCTTATAACTTTGAGGGGTGGTTTTACTCCCTAAATATGCAAATGGGCCAAAATAAAAAGACACGTATTTCTTATTTTCCGGTCCTCTAAAACATATCCAAAATCCAAAGCAATTGGAGGGAACCTCTCCTTGTAAGTCATAAAAAAGGAGACGGTTTGCTGCCTAGTTACTTTTACTTTACAATGGTTTTCGGCACCTAACACAAAAAGTTAACGTTTCCATTCGATAGTGTACACTTCCGCCTTTCTGATAAAACAACTTTCAGCGTATTACATTGTGGCACATTTTTTATATACTTAAAATTGTCGCAAATAAAATGTGCTTATCTAAGAACGTTACAGAAAACGTGAAAAAAATCGGAAAACGTTGATCTATGGGTCATTTTGTTCGTCTTGAAATATACTATACTGTCAACTATATCACAGATTTGTTGCAATCGTTGATGCGCCGAACACAGAAGAAATAGAACGTTCCGAGCAGTGCCTCAAAAATTTTGTTCAACTTGAACATTTAAACATTAAACATTTATAGAACAGTCGGTAATACTTTTAAAGAAAAAACAAACTTTGGCCATTATACTACTTAGACATATTTAAGAACATTTTCATGTGTTTACATTTTCATTATCTGTCAAATCGGAAATTGAATTTATTCACAATTCCGTAGAAAACACGCCACTGTGCGTCGAGTACGCAAGTTAGATTTCTTGCGAAAGTCGTCTTAATGATTTTGATACGATGTGAGTAGGGCTCTCGTAGATCCTGTACCGTGCGTTGAGACATTTCGCGAAAGTCTCAAATTTATTCACCAATCTAAGAATTTTTGTTATGTTCGGTACTCTTATTCCAGTGTAAGTCTCCCGAAATGCTGCTTGACATTTCGGTGCTGAACCTTTCACATAATATGTACACATAAGAAACACACGTTGTTGAATTGAATACATGTCGAAACGATTTCGAATAATCATAACAATTTTGTGTTTATTGAACCCTTTCCCTGCTCGCTAAAATAAGATAGCGTGGTAAAAAATGCCTACCTCCTTTTATTATTTGTATTGCTTGTGTAAAAATAGGCCGATTTGCATGATATTTGGTATGATTTTAATCGGGAGAACGCCAGGTATCCATTGGTGTCACTTTCATATCGATACGATAAAGAATGAAGAATTTCTTAATAAGCTGAAATGGATATTTCACATTTTCACCCCTTGACTGCGGGGCGCCGACCTCAATTCGCTACAGTCGGCCGACGATTCATATCTGTTTCAGAAAAAAAAAATGATTTATTCTTTATCGTCTCGATATGGAAGTGGTGCCGATGGATTCCTTATGTTTTTTTTTCGATGAAAATCATACAAAATTTCATGTAAATCGGACTATTATTAATGAAAATAGCTTGAGGTTATGGACATTAATTTTTTATGGAATGTCCTTCATTATTTTCCGAATTACGTCGTTCTTGGTGACAGTTTCATCGGCGAAACATAAGGAATCAATTGGCGTCGTTTTCGCAAAGATCTGATGAGAAATGCGGAAGTCGAAGATTTCTCACTTCTTAATTAGGCACTCCAACCCCTTCGAGGGTCGAAAGCCATAAAATTCGGTGAGGCACTGCAGGGGCTTGTCCTCGCAACGGGGTACCAGGCCGCATCCATTGTCGGGCGGAGTTCCAGAATCACCCTGTAGTTGTGGCAATAAACAGACATCGGCATATCAGTATAGCGCGAAACCAGTCTAAGAAACTTGTGTTGTACGCTCTCGATTAACGATATATACATCTCGTAATATGGAGACCAGATTACAGAGCCATACTCTAAGATCGAACGGACTAAAGACTTATAAAGTGTCAAGAGAGTATTTATTTATTTATTTATTTCACTTGTAAGGGCAAAACCCATTTTGAACGAAAAAGAAACAGAATACAATGAACCTCATAGAGACACGTTACAACTAAAACACATACATAAACACAAAAGAGTATACAGACATGGCGATCGAACTATAAGCTATAAAACTATAGCTCTATACACACTTTTCTTAAAAGTAGAAGGAGAACTGTTGAAAAAATCAACATCCCCGCAGTACAAATTAGCCAAGTTACATATCCTGTTCAGGGGGTCAGTGTTACCAAATCTGGAGGTATAGCCTAAAGGTCTAAATAGCAAAGTTTGCCTGATGGCCCGTTCCGGAGCATTAAAATTGATTTGACCAATAAGAGAGGGACTGCATACGAATCCATTAATGATCCTAAACAAGAAGGTTAAATCACTAGCAGTCCTCCTACACTCCAGTGTTTGGATACCCAGCTTTCGCATAATAGGACCATAGTCGTGTTCAAAACGCTGCAGGGTCTGGCCCATCTTGAACACCAGGAAGCGCAAGAATTTATGCTGAACCCTCTCCAACTCCTGTCTATACTTGGCTGTGCTCGAGGACCAAATAACAGACCCATATTCCAGATGCGGCAGCACTAACGCACTATACAAGTAATACAAGGTTTTATAATTTGTAAAATTCGAGCACGATCTACGAATAAAGCCCAAAATCTTATTCGCCGTAGCTGAAACATGGTGAATATTCTCCACGAAAGTTAAACTGGAATCTACAATAACTCCTAGGTCACGGGTTGAACTCAGAGTAACAAGCTCGGTGCCAGAAAGTGAGTAGTTATAGACAAAGGGGTTTCTACTACGGGAAAACCTCAGGCTATGACATTTCTCGATATTCAAGTCCATACAATTACTCACGCACCAGTAATCCAATCTATTCAAATCAGACTGGAGGTCGGTCGCATCTGAACTGTTGGTGATCTTTTTGAAAATCTTAAGGTCATCGGCAAAAAGAAGAAACTCACTATTACGGAAAGAATCCTTTATGTCGTTAACAAATAGCAAAAAAAGCAATGGGCCAAGATGAGATCCCTGCGGTACGCCAGATGTGGCATATATTCCATTCGATACACTATCCCCAACCCTAACTGATTGGGTACGTCCAGTAACGTATGAATGTAACCAGCATAACAAAGTACCACCAAAGCCTATTTGCGCGAGTTTGTCTATCAAGAGACCATGGTTCACCCTGTTGAAAGCCTTCCTGAAGTCCGTATAGACAGCATCAACCTGTAAATTCTTATCGAATGCTCTCGATATACATATAACTGCAAAAAACGGTTAAATTGCTGCACATGGAGCGACCCGTAGAAAAGCCGTGCTGTTCCGTGTTAATATAATTGGATGCCCAAGCATAAATCTTCTTGGTAACAATACCCTCGAAGATCTTGCTCATGACATTGAGCAAGGATATTGGCCTGTAATTGGCAATATCAGATTTGTCGCCAGATTTAAAAATAGGAAAGATGATACCGTCCTTCATCGCTGATGGGAAACGCCCCACTAATAAGGAATGATTAAATATGATCCATAAAGGCCTCGACAGGATGAATTTACACTCCTTGAAAAACACAGCAGGGATCCCATCCACACCTGGGCTCTTGTTTAGGTCTAAGCCATCGATTTCAGAGAGGACCTCCCCGATATCAATGCTCAAACCACACAAGTCCAGCGCTGCTCTAGAAGAGGAGTTTACGGTGTAATCCGTATCAGGAGCAGAATACACAGACTCGAAAATTTTTGCAAATGCGTTAGCAATCTCAGTATTTCCAGCCAACTGGTCGCCTTTAAAGTGCATTGCATTTGGAAGACCACCCGCTGATCGGTTAGTGTTGACAAACTTCCAGAAGGCCTTGATATTCCGTGGAATGCATGATTCAGTGCGAGCTATGTAATTGTCGTAGCAGATAGTAGATACCGATTTGCAAACAGATCTCAAATGGCTAAACGTTACGTAGTCATGATGGTGGTTGTACCTCTTGAAATTACGGTGAGCAGCCCTTTTAGCATTAATCAGGGAAATAAGCTCCCCAGTAAACCAGTAAGGATAATTCGTCGGACGAGTTCTGAGAGGCGGTACAAACGCGTTAATCGCATAGAAGATATGGTCATACAGTACAGAAACGGCGTTATCCAACGTGAGATTCATTAAGTGTGAATCCCAGTCAATCGAGTTCAAATATCTGAGAATAAGGGTAAAGTCTGCCCGTCTAACATCGAACTTCGATAGGCCTGCACCTCCGGACAGCTGAGTATGTTGGGACTTGAAATGCACCAGAAGGCATGGATGGTAGTGGTCAACTGTTACAAGCGCCTCAGGGGACAGTTCAACGTGGATTAATTAATGTTCGAAAAGTGTTTGGAGCAGCAGTAAATGAAGTCGAGAGCTTTGAATGCCGAATTCGCAGTCATCAGATAATGCGCATGAAATGACAAAACGTCAGAAAAAAAATACCGAGATCACGTATGGTGTTGACGGACGATAATGATGAATTGTCCAGAGAGTAAGGGTAAATAATTTTAGTAATACTCCGGCTAAAACGAATAATATGGCACTTAGATACATTAAAATAGAGTTCATTTCTGGAGCATCAAGAGGTAAGCCTTTCGAAGTCTACTGTAACAATACTGCGTCTTCAACACTCGTTACAGGACGATAAATCTTAAGGTCATCAGCATAGAGACAAAACCTACTGCTCATAAAGACATTAGAAATGTCGTTGATGAACAGGATAAATAGAAGTGGACCCAAATGAGATCCCTGAGAGACGCCAGAGCGGACAGAAATTCCCTTAGAGAGGCAATCGTTGACTTTCACGATCTAAGTCTTATCGGTTATGTAACTAGACAACCAATCAAGGAGACTACCATGCACACCGAGTGCGCAAAGGTTAGAAAAAAATATGGGGTGGTTGACGGAATCGAAAGCCTTGCGCAGGTCGGTGTACACCAGAGCCCTGCAACGGGCGAGTATATCGCGGGTCAACCCGCCCGTCTTTCCTTTCACTCGACCCGCCTGTGCCCGCGGCGGATAAGTCGGGTCATCGTTGATTTCTATTCGCCCGAGACGCCCGAAACACCCGAACGCACGAACCGCCCGCAACGCCCGAAGCAGTAACGAGTCATGACGTCACCACGCGTATCCGACTCGCCCGTACTCACACTGTTACACGCTCATACCCGTGACTCGGAACTTTGTCTGCGCATTATCCGCGATTCAATTTGACTCAGAAGCGGTTGGAGAATCTGTATGTGTGCATAATTCCTTCATGTTGGCCTAGTGTATACCCTACTGTTCATTCATAGAACGAAACAAATTCGAGTCTTGTAATAGCGACCAATGAATAAAGTAAAGGCGTGTGTACGAGCGAATCGGATACGCGTCGTGACGTCGTGACTGGTGACTGCTTCGGCCGCCTCGGGCGGATAGAAATCAACGATGACCAGACTCATCCGCCGCGGGTACGGGCGGGTCGGATAAACGCTCGGCTGCGTCGGGCGGGTATGGGCGGGTTAGCTGCGGGTATCACGGGTCAGTGAAAGTTCGGGCGCATTGAGATACAGTCGGGTGACGGGCGGATCAAACCCGCCCGTTGCAGGGCTCTGGTGTACACAGCATCAACCTGTAATCCTTCCTCGACGCGATCAGATAAGAATCATTGGTACGGAAGGAGATTAGTGATGGTAGACCGTCCAGATACAAAACCATGCTGCTAATTGATGATAAGGTTTTTGCAGTAGAACGAAAGTTTAGCAGTAATAATGTTTTCGAGGAGCTTGGGCATAACATTCTGGAAGCTGATCGGTCGGTATGAGTTAGCCAGTGTCTTGATACCACCTTTAAATATAGGGCAGACGAGATAGATTTGTTGAAAAGAATCCAGAGAATACGAGACATGATAAAATTGCAGGATTTAAAGAAAATTGGAGGAATGCCGTCAGGTCCAAAGAATTTGTTACTGTCCAAAGAGTTGATGAGATTAAAGACTTCACTGATATCAATGTGGAGGCTACAGAGGTGAATTGAGTTGTCATAGTTAACAGAGGGAGGAAGATTGGTGTCAGAGGAGTACGTGGATCCGAAAAAGTTGGCAAAGGTGTCGGCAATGGTCATTGTAGGAAATGTAGGCGGGAGAGGATGATTAATTTTTAAGTTTGCGGGGAAAATTCCAGAAAGTTCGTGGTCATGATTGAAGCGTAACTTCAGACTTTGTAACATGAACAGACCAACAGCGTTGGTATAAATATTTGCACTTAGATCTAAGACTGGAAAGAACGAGGTAGTCGGATAGCGACTTTGTGAGTTTAAAGTGGCGGTGAGCAATTTTCTTACGTTTAATCAAAGCTACTAGCTTACGGGAGAACCAAACAGGATAGGAAGAGGTTATGGACGAGGAGCAAGGAACAAAGGAGGATATAACATGATTTAGATGAGAGTACAGAGTATTAAGGGCAGTATCAATCGGTAGTGGGGAGAGGAGATTGTCCCAGTCAATTGAGTTAAGTAAGTTAATTATTTCGGGATAGTCAGCAGAATTGAAGTGTCTTCTGTTGACGCATCTGGGACGAGAAGACGTAATAACGGAAAGAGGGACGTGAAAGAGGATGGCAGGATGGTATGAGTCTTCGGGTAATAAAATGTCAGGCGCGGGAGAGATACGAACATTTGGAAACGAGGAGAAAACAGGATCAAGAAGGGAACCATTAGAATTTCGGACGGAATTATGCTGATAGAAGTTAAAAAAATTAATATATTAGCAGATAACATCGTAAGGAGAAGGTAACGTGCAACAGTTGGCAGAGAGAAAGAGAACTCGCAGAAGGCGTGTACAATAAATGTGCAGGATAACAAAAGTTTGGAAGATTGTAATCGCTCGCAATTATGAACTCCCCGATGGGGAAGGTGGAAGATAATCCTTCAATTGTTTGGCAATGAAGCAGGTAATGAGTGTGAGAGGAGTAGGAGGAATGTAAACAGTGCCAACGATAACAGTTCTAGACCCGAGATACAGCTCTACAAAAAGTTGCTCAACCGAATTAACCGTTAATTCGATTAAACGGCTAACGTAAGAACTTTTAATCGCTATCAAGATCCTGCCGCTTCTAAGGAAACTGCTTGAAACGCTATTTCTGTCGAAACGGTATACATTATATCCAGAAAACCCTAGTTCGGCATTAGAAATCCCGCTATGCAGCCACGTCTCTGTCATAATAATTATATCATACGGGACAGCCAGAGCCGCCAGCGAACAACGAAGTTCGTATAATTTGGAACGCAAACCGCGGACATTTTGGTAATGAAATAAAGCGTTACCAGTTAGTTTTTTTGACTAGATGGACGAAAAACATTAACAATTTTCGTTTTCGGAGTGTCATTAATATAGCGAATAGTTTTATCTGTAACATCCGCGTCGACTAAAGATTTCAGCTCAGTCCTCAAGTTAGACAGATACTGTTGCTGCCTGGGAATCGAATCTTAAAAAATCCTAACCGGACCCTTATATTTGGTTTTATTCTGAAGGATAATCAAGACATCAGACTTCAAGTTCAGCGTAGTCCGCACCAGATGAGGACGGTTATCACTCCTCTTACCCAGTCTAGCAGTTCTAAGGCCAGGGTAGGCAAGCGGCTGGGTGAAAATAAGGAAATCCCTGACACGGTCGGTATCCGAGGATGTGGGCCCGGAAGATGAGGTGGAGGTGGCACGTTCCGCTTTCTCCAGACCAGCCAGGACGATGTTAAAAGATCGGGTCTCACGATCGGCCAGTTCAGCTATGATATCCTCCTCCGCGGACTGGGTGGACGAAAGGTTACTCGACGACTTCTTCTCAAGATCAGAGACTCTCGAAGTTAGCGAGGAGATGTCCGACGTCAACTTCTCCATATCAGATCGAAGGACTTCAATAATTTCAGCCCGGAAACAGTCAAAGTTAGACTGTAGCAGCTCTTGAAATTTATCAATCAGACCTTCATTATCCAACAGTGTTCATTGATTATTAGATGCCTGTGACTGATTATCGGCCGGGAGAAGATGATCCAGAGACGAGCCGTCACAGCAATCGTTCAGTTCCCGTGTGCCCAAGGATGCCCAGATCTCGCCAGACACCTTGGACCAGGATGCGAAACAGTTCCACATGATGTGTACACAATAGGGTTCACCACAATTGCCTTACAGCCTTTACATGCCGTCGATGCTACATTTTTCGACATTTCAGCAAGATTAACGACGTGGAACATCAAAGCGCAAATTTAAAGAGAAAGCGGTTGGCATGCAATCAAAACAACGGAGTTACGGCTGAACACGTCCGACACGCTCGACTGTCAGATGACGCCATGCAATTAATTCCCAACATTACCGTTGATGCATCATTTGGCTTATTTATCGTCAATTTCCCCTCCTCGTAGAGGAAACTTTCACACGGTAATGTGTATAAATCCTGCTGTTGTATAGGTATTCATATCTCATCGCTGTGTCCAAACGTCGTATTGACATATGGGTTGTATATATGAGTCTCAAGCTTGACGATGCGATCATCAAACGTCGCACAGTGGGCTGAACCATTGTTCAAACGCGAAAAAAATAGGGACAAAGGTCTTCGTATATTAATTTTTGGTATTTATTACGGTTGTATAGACCTTAAAGTACTGGAAATCATAAAATATTTTAAGAAATGGCAATCGGGAAATACGTGGAAACCAGATATATTACCGTGCGCCCTCGACTTCGGTTACACATACTCACCAAACGTCTTCACTCTTTAGTGGTGTACAGTCGTGAATTGCAAGCATTTTCCATCTTTTTTTATTTTTCTGTGATGGCTTGTGTTCCTCCAAATATGTAATATGTTTTTGTATTAATTTTTTACACATTACCTAGATAAATTTGTTGAAGTTCTTCTCATACTATTTGTCAGCAGATATCCTAACTTTCTCGAAGTGTACAAAAATTTGCACGTGTTTGCATGTATTGTGTTTTTCGTATATAATAACACATATATTTAAGAAATTATTGGTATAAAAAGAATTTGCATATCTGTGCATTTTCTGGAGTTACGAAACTTTTTATTTCGCGAAAAAGAACAGATTCCTGCAGATATGCTCGATTTATTAGACTTACCAAACAGTTATACAACAATGGATTATCAACAAAAGATAATTCTTGTAGTTATAGATAGCAATTAAAATAAAATTAAAGTTAAAATTACGTTTTGTAAATAAACAAAATTACAACTTGATATTTTTTTTTTGTTCTCCTATGATCGCGTATACATCTATCATTCAAATACAGTAGTATGTATAAGAGAGTTCTAACTCAGGTCCTCTGAGGAACGGGGGCGAGTGGAAGTGAAGGCGCGCGGGGGAGTGCGGTGGGGGGAACTTTACGTGCAGGGGCAGTGGGGAGTGGAAGACTGCTTGCGCGCGCACGAGCCGCGGAGTGGAGGAAGCCATAATCGTGGAGGGGATTAGTCCAGGCCGAGCGGCCGCGGAGACCTCTCCAGACCTGGCCGGCCGTCAGAAATTTTTTCAGAGGGGGGAATGACCTACAGCTGAAATTTTTTCATACCTAACAGAGGGAGGGAACGACCTTGGCTCAACCCCGAAAATTTTTTCACCCCTGGCCCACACCGATCTAGCGAACCAATATGCAGCAGAAATAATAATTTATCAGAAATTGTTTCGAGAGATGTCGGGAAAGATCGACGTTTTACAAATCACATATTCGGGGAGGGAAAGAGATAGCACTAAGACAGCAGTGGTACAATCGCATGCATTCTAAAGCTAAAATTTTTCAAAATGTTTTTTTCAATCTTAACGTCGCAGCGTATGGCGCGATCTCGCGTAATTTGACTCCCCTGGAGTGGCCGTGCGGGATGATGTCATTTGGCGGCGCGAAGAAGGCGCGAGTCATAGAATTATGCGGTGTCAGCAGAAATTTTATTCCAAACCAACAGACACTTTTTCCCCAGCGTAGAGAAATAATAATTTTGAAATGTCGAATCTTAGAATTAGGTAGTGAGGAAAGAAGGGGGGTAAATAAAATGGAGAAATAATATGTTTTAAATGATAATATATTGTTACAAACGAAAAAAATAATATATATACATATGAATAAAAAGAAAAAAGAAAATAAAAGAAAAGCAATAATAATAATAAAAATATAAAAATATAATATAAAAGAAAAATAAATATGAAATAAAAAATAGAAAAATAATAAAAATATAAATTAAATAAAATATATCTTAAGGGGAAGGTGGTGGTGGCGATGGCGATTCCGATGGCGATACATATTCCGCCAACATCCACTCGAAACGCCACGGGGGCGACGGAGGCGGAGGCGGTGATGGCAGCAATGGTGGTGATGGGGGCCGCGGCGACCGCCGCAGCCTAACGTTGATCCAGGGGGGCGATGGCGGCGATGGGGACCGCGGTCGTCGCAGGGGCCCTCCTGGATAAGGCGCCCATGGGCGCCGCAGCCGCGTGGCCATCACCGGCCCTGACCGCCACATGTGTACGGCCTAGTACATTCTCGTCGTCCTCCTGGCCCGCGAACCATGCCTTGAATATATTTAGTGGTATGTCCTAGAACAAAGACACAAATATCGATATAACATGGATACATTAAATGCAATAAACATCGAATGCAAACCAACTCCAAAGTATTGCATACCTGCGGAGGCGGTGGCGGCGATGGCGACAGCTGCGGCGGCGAAGGCGACGGCGACGGTTGCGGCGACGGCAGCGGCCCGCCCCAATCGGGGGACCATTGCGGTGATTCTGGCGGAGAGTTCTACAACAAAGAAACCCGCGATATAATATTTACGACCGCGGGATCGAACTCGATTTTTTAAAGACTAATCGCGATAAATGTAAAAAAATATTGTTAAGTACATACCTCGGGGCCACACTCCGGAGCTATCCGCGTTATTCCCATTTTTTCCACAAAAAAACTGTCACTTCAAAAAATCTGACTGTTGTCTGTAACGATTGACGGTCAACTGGTCTCGCTGCATCTCCAAGCTCCCGCATGTAGATCCATGCCCAAAGTTGCATAGCTTTGCAAAAGTAAGATACCATTGTTCTCCACCTGCATTTTCGCTGACCATCTTCTCCTTCAATGCATCTTCTTCGAATTATTCACTGACCACCCTTTCCTTTTTCTTCTTTGCACTCATCTTCTTCCCCTTCTTCTTAGGACACATCATTCGACTAGACCATACCACTTTGAACGTGTATCGAACATCAATCGAACCACTTTGATCGCGTATCGAACGTGTATCATACCACTTTCAACATCAATCGAACGTGTATGATACTACTTTCAACGTCTATCGAACCACTCTGTACGTGTATCAAACATGTGTGGTACCACTTTCAACATCAATCGAACGTGTATGGTACAACTTTCAACGTCTATCGAACCACTCTGATCGTGTATCGAACGTGTGTCGTACCACTTTCAACGTCTATCGAACGCGTAAGGTACCACATTGATGCAAAAATTGAAATGATTTTTCAATATTGGCCCATTACGTCGTCTCAAGCCCCAGCCTGCATTCTCCAAATTTTTGTCTTCGCCAGATGTCAGCGATACATAGTTTTTAAGCGTGCTAGTTATTCCAACGTTTCTGTTGCGGTCAATCTCCACGCCATTCAGCTCGTATCGAATCTCATCAAATAAGAACGCCACACAGTTATTTCCCAACGTCACCGTTAATGCATCATTTGGCTTATTTATCGTCAATTTCCCCTCCACGTAGAGAAAACTTTCACACGGCAATGTGTATAAATCCTGATGCTGTATAGGTATTCTTATCTCATCACTGTATCCAAACGTCGTGTTGACGTACGGGTTGTATGTGTGAGTCTGGAGCTTGACGATGCGATCATCAAACGTCGGCTTCCCTCCAATGCTTAGAATGTCAACCATTTTTTCAACTTAAATGCGCACAATGAATCCCAGTGATTTCAGAAATGCAATGTTCGCAGCACTGAGCCTCTTCGTTTTAGCGCGATCACAGCTGTTGGAGTTGTTGGTGTTGTTGTTGCAAACAATTTCGTTTGGATGAAACGGGTTTCTGGTGTCGTTCAACACAAGCATCTCTTTCGTTCGCACCACACATATTATCGTCGTCGCCGCCGTACGTGCAGTCTGATGGTAATCTCTTCACCTCGAAAATCGAGCAACCGTCCGTCTTGATGCACAACGCGTATCGTTAGATCCGTAATGACCCGTGCGGTGATCGGAAGGTAAATGCTCTGTGCGGGCGTTTCCGATATCTTATATCCTGGTGGGACCCTCGGAGAAAATTTATGTATCGTATGTACGTGCTTCTCATTGTTGTACGCACCAGCGGTTACGCTACTCGATTCGTCGAGAATCCCAGTAGCGATCCAATGTTATTGGACTTTGTAAAGTCTACAGCAAACGAGCAGTATAGCTAGCTTTTCATGGCGTTGTTGTTGGAACGCAACACTATTGGATATGCATCGTTGTCATCATTGCCATCGAGATTTTGAAGATACCGCTCGAGTAATCGCTGTTTCAAATACTTGGCAATAGCATCTAGTTCGTAGGACCAGTGGGGAATCGCAATGTATTCACGAGTGATGTTGTTGTTGGTGTCATAGTTTACGGCGAAGTAGAATTTATCGTTACTCGAGTCAATGTTCGGTATCGTATGATAAGTTTCAAAGGTTGTTAGACCAAGCTCGTAATCATCGTTGCTCAAATCTATGGGTGGAAAGTAGCTTACCGCGAGGGTGCTACTCTTGCCGGTTAGAGTGAATGTTAACGACATATTCCGAGCTGTACTGCTCGACTAGTACTGAATCAGAGCGGCGGGAAGTCAATCCTTAAATTTGGTGCCGATCGTCTGTAGAAAGCGTAGACATAGTTGTCCACAGTTGCTCTGATTGTACTGCTGATAAGATGTTCGATTGTATTCAATCATCACTGCATCTTTATCCAGATATTGCACCAATTCCTTAGGCGGTCGAAGATTTCCAAAGCTGTCGAAATATACAGCTCGACACCCTCTCTTCGCATACGCCACCCAACGAGTCCCCGGACCCTCGACGTTGTCCAAATTTACGATGCCGCTCTCGTTTCGTCGTACTCCTCCGGCAGGTAGTGCATTACGCATAAAAACACCCCTAACAAATCGAATACGCATACGTTTTGCCAACTCCGCCAATTGCACATCGGTAGTTACGCCCACAGGCATTTTTATTTTCTTTTCGACGTTTTTTTTTTCGTTTCGATATTCCCTGTCCGCGCTTGTATGGCGCGAGATAAAGTCTGCGACATTCCATGGAGTGATTATGACGTTGCATTTCCTGCAGCTGATGTTGCGCCGCCTTATTATCGTTAACGGCCTTGGCGAACCCCGCCACTCCACCAGCTAGTGATCTGAGAACACCTAGCAGCGGAAGAAGTGGTAATATACCACCCCGTTTTGCCACCGGAAGAATCCGCTTTTGCGGTGCTCTCTTTGCAGTCCTTTTGCGAGTTTTTGTTTTCATCCCCATTCCGATTTTCGTCTTGGCCTTCATAGCTGCCCAAACAGCTGTAGCAGAGCCTCTTTCGCCCAGAGTCGAGTCTCGCGCAACGATGCGTTTTCGCGCTTTGTCAGCGAGTACGTTATCTGCCGCGTGCCTTTCGCTGAGGTCGACGCTATATCGTGTTCGCGACACGCTGCGTCCAACGGATTGATACCTTGATCGCCTCTAGCCAATCGTTTTGCTAGACGAGTTCCTGGACCGCAAAACTGATATCCCAGGATATGTAATTCGACAGGTAGCGCGTTTATCGCCCGATTTAACAAACCACAACCTTTCTTTACTCTCGTCGACGACATTCGCTACAGTTTTTAATCAGTGGTGCTGGACCGTCGATATGCTTTCGCTGCCAAGGGCGATTATAATGATCCAGACACCGACGATGCTGCCGAACCTCAGAATCGGCTTTTATATGCTCGGGGAGTCTGTCCCACAACTGATCAATGTGCCTGCCAAACTCGCGCAGTAGTATATCTTTGGTATATATTTCAACTGCTCAGAGGTTAGGTCTCGAATATCGTAATTATCTGACAGAACGAGAAGCATTTCGAATACTGAGCTGTTTTGCTGCGGCGTGCGCCTATAAAGAGGGCGCGTCGCAGCTTCGATATATCAAAAATCATTTTTGCGGTTCGCAGCGAAGATGCAATTCGTGCGGTAAACTGCGACGATACGCGTGACAAATTTTGACGATAAATCGCAAATGATGTCCTCGAAAACAGGACGCAGACATGGTAGCATGCTGCCAAACACCATACGCTGCCTCATTTGCGGCCCATCAAATTGTGGAAAGACAAACGTGTTGGTGAGCTTGTTGGAAAGTCCTCACGGCATCCGCTTCGAGAACGTGTACGTGTATTCCAAATCGTTGCAACAGCCGAAATATCAATATTTGGAGAATTTATTGACTCCGATAGATGAAATTGGCTACTTCACATTTTCGAATAACAGTGACGTCATCCCATCGAGCGAATCGCGCCCGAATTCCATTTTTATCTTTGACGGCGTGGCATGCGACAAACAAGATACGATAAGGGAATACTTTGCAATGGGGCGCCACTCGAACGTTGGCTGCTTCTATCTCTGTCAGTCATATGCAAAGATTCCCAAACATCTTATACGCGACAATGCGAATCTGTTGATTCTGTTTAAGCAGGATGGTACCAGCTTGAAACACGTGTACAACGATCATGTAAACACTGATATGTCTTACGAGGATTTCTGCGCGTTGTGTCGTAATTGTTGGCAGCTGGAGTATGGTTTCATGGTGATGGACAAGGATACCGCGATGTCCAATGGACGTTATGGAAAGGGATTTGAGTTTGCCGTACCGTGAGATGGTCAATCATTGTCAACATGTCGGTGGGAAAGCAACGTCTGCGGTACAACAATGATTGATATCGATAGTCTGGAGATTAACGATCGCGAGAGAATAGCGAAGGAAATTGCAAGAACCAGCGAAGCCATTCGCAAGAAACATCAGGCTTTAAAGACCGGCAAGATGGAGGAAGACATCGCGTTGGAGAGATACTTTAAACCTATTGTCGAACCCTTAAAACATATTGTGGAAAATACCGCAGCGGCAGAAGCTGAAATATCACCGCTGATGAGCACAAGCGTTGAAGGGAATGAAACATTAACGCCGGAAAGAAAAATCCTGCCGAAATGGAACACATCGCGTAAGAGAAAGAGGAAACCACGCACGTCATCGGCATATTCAATCGTAACCTCTACACCAGTTCAATCGAAGCGAAAACGGCAGAATGTTGCATCAAACGAGTCCCTGGTTCCTCCCCCACCAAAAAATACATTTCCCAGTGTACAATTGCTCACAACCAATGATGATGATGATGACGACGATGTTTTTGAAACTACTCCCGATGAGTCGTTTGCAGCATCTATTAGACAGCAACTTCAAACACCCGCGGGACAAGAAACGTTTCGCAGCCATTTGGGTCCCCTGGGACAAAAATATATGGACGTAATCATAAGTAGGGATAAGGAAACTGTCACAGACACTGTGTATGGCGTATACTTTGGCGATAGTAGAATGATGCTTGGGGATAAGGCATTCGATATGGACAAGGCTGATAATATAATCATCGACGGTGTAAAATACAGAGGAACGCCCGGCCTTTACGAACTGATTTTCAAGAGAATTCCCGACGATGCTGTATACACCGATGCCGATAAACAAAAATACAAAAGTATACTGCTGGCGACGAATGCCTACAGACGCGGTCATTTTGCTCAAAATCCCATATTAGGCAACAAGGGATACAAGTACAAACATGTAATTGCACCGCTACTCCCTCGTGTATCAACCAATATAGCAGGGAAAGGTCTAACTGCGCCGCGAGTCATGGTGGTAAATGATAACAAGATCGATTACGTGCGCTGGGACGATCCCAACGAGCTTGTGGATCGATACCGTTTGCTGGAAGCGTCGCGTCAAGCGGGCAACAAGTCGCATGACCATGAAATTCTGTCGATTATCGAGGAACTCCACGAGGGAGGCTTCATTATAAATAAAACCGCGCACCTGTGATGTGAACTGTATGCATAGAGATGCCGATCAACACATTTGGAGTATCGCTCGAGAAGAGTGGCGCAGCTAGAATGGATTATTACAAATGGAACGGTTTGCTTCGAAATTATATGCGAGACAACGCTCTTTGCGTGACCGGTGCCGACTTTGATGCAAAATCACGCAAGATACGACGCGTAGCTCAACCGGTGGCTGATAGCGATGCCGTCAATAAACTATACATGGAAAAGAGCATTAAACTTTTGAGAGAGCAGCAGGAAGAATTAGAGAGGAAGCTGACCGTGTTTCAGAGAGAGATGCTGGCGCTGCAAAACAGCGTTCAAAAGATATCGCATGCGTCGAATTCTATCCCGCAGCAGCGCTGCGAAGGAGAATCATGTGAGACGGTTGAAGTTGTCAACGAGACGGTTGAACTTGTCAAGAATTTCCCCGGACCGATGGGGCGCACATAATGCACCTACACGATAATTTTCGCATCATTCGTGTCAAAGACACCTCTGCGATCAAACATGCAACCATCATCGAAATCCAAGAGTAAAGAAAACCATGGTCACAAGGATACGATGATCTGTGGCAAGCTGACGTTGTAGAAATGCGTCCATACTCCCGATTCAACCAAGGTCACCACATCATACTTACCATCATTGATGTGCTGAGCAAGTATGCATGGGCGGTACCGCTCAAGACTAAAAGTGGCGCTGAGGTGACTAAAGCGTATGCAAAGATATTTAGATATCGATATCCGAAAAATTTGCAAACCGATCAAGGAAAAGAATTTTACAACACCGATGTGCAGAAACTTTTGACAAAGCATAACATTAATTATTATTCGACGTATTTGGTGATGAAGGCCTCCGTCGTAGAACGTTTCAATCGAACTTTGAAGAACAATATGTGGAAACTGTTTACGCTCAATGGAACCTACAGATGGACCGATGCGCTATCGCGTCTACTTGCAGAGTATAATGCGTGAAAACATAGAACCATCAGAATGCGTCCTTGCGATGTTACCCCAGCGATCGCCGATAAGCTGCTGGCCACCGTATACAGCAACATAAAGATCGCTGCTCCAGCGAGATTCAAGTTTGGCGAGTTTGTGCGCGTGAGCAAATTTAAAACCATCTTCGATAAAGGCTATACGCCAAATTGGACAACGGAGGTGTTCGAGATAGCCAAAGTACAGGCAACTAATCCCGCAACGTACCTGCTCCTCGATTCCTGTGGAAAACCTGTTGCCCAAGGATTCTATGAACACGAGCTGCAACGCGTCACCGATCCTGATGTGTATCTAGTGGAAAAAGTATTGCGTAGGAAGGGGGATAAGGTATACGTCAAATGGCTAGGGTTTGATAAATCGCACAAATCTTGGATAAATAAAAATATTGTATTGTAACATAATAATACACGGTTCAATAAATACAATGATACATATACATGGTTCAATTTTATTTTTATGCATAATTCCAGCATTTATAATGCTTTAATAAATATAATAATTTCTATACATGTGCGAAGAATTTTACAATGGTATATTATAATGTCCCCAGGACAGAGTGTCGGTCGAATCGGGTACGATATACCGCTTGTTGTCGTGCGGGCTTAGAGTGATTTTCGATTCCGAAATGGTGTACACTTTGTGCAATTTCGACCGTATGCATGATTGCCTGCGAACCATTGCGATCTCCCTATGCAAACACTGCGCGTAGTCGTCGAAAGTTATCGTCCTGGTTATAACGTTGGTCTTGACGCCTTTCGCCTTTTTCGTATCTTTTTTACCGTCTACGCGGAGTGCATACATTTTCGCTCTAAGACCTACGAATTCGGCCATTATCGCACCGTTATTTTCGTCCTTCATCAGCCCCGGAACCTTCTTATTTAAGCGCGGCATATTATATGGATTGTCGATGGGATAATCGGATGTGTCAAATCTATCGATATTGTATTTCATGGTCTCGTAGATATCTTCGCATTTAATGTGATAAGTGAGACTGTCGGTGTCGGTGTATAGAATTTTACAATTTTGTCCGTGCAGGGGAGACATGTGTTCGTGGTGAAATTCATACAAACAAATTTTTGATATGTCCAGAATGCACATACCCACGTATATCGGTTTGTTGAATTTCACCTCGAGTTTTCGCAATTCAACAACTATTAAATTTTCCGAAAAAACACTTCTGCTGTGGAAATTCGGTTTCTCGATCATCGCCTCCGCGCCATATCGCCCTTCCCAATGTGTTAAAAGTTTTACATCCACATGATTTCGCACATTTTCCATAGTTTTACCGAATACCGCGTTATTCATCCATTTGTACAAATTTTTTTCAAAATCGTTTGTCGCGTTTGTTCTAAACCGTGTATTAAATTCGATGTAATCGCGAAGCCAGGCAAATTGAGCGAATTGAAGCACACGGTGTATGTTTGTAATACGAAGACCGTGACGCGTGCACTGTTGCAGGTTGCGGTAATGGATAACGTAACGCTGTTTATCGTATAACGTCGCGAGTAACTTGTCCTGTCTGCTGCCTGGTGGTTTGGCACGCGTCGGGCAGAACGGTAGATCGGCATGAGCGTCGTGCAGACGTTGCGGATATTCCAGATCTACCTCGAGAATGTATCCCGTGGGTGAATCGACAGCGATCGAAGACACGTCAAAATTTGCAACATCCTCGACCCATTGAAATTTGGCGTATGGCAGGGGTTGACACATTGCCCATCCATACAAATTATTTATGTCAAAGTACATCAAGTACGATGACTGTTCCGATGCGTCGTAAGATAACATGTACTTGTTATTGGCATGTGCGTATCTTCCGAAACATTGACTTAAACCACCGCGTATACCGCGTTCGACAAACATGACCATATCGATGTCTGTGAGCAATTCGAATGTAATTTTGGTATTTTTTAGCATGGTATCCCACGTGAAACCAGGTAAAGTATAATAATGTGCCGAATCTAATCCGTAACTCTTGATGCAACTTTCGCGAAAATTTTCAAAAATATCTGCCAACAACAAGACATCTGTTTTCAAATACAAATTGCTGTATTCGCCCAAGGTTCTAATGTCGAAACGCTGCCAGACAGTCTCGGCGTGCGCGTAATCGCTCTCGGATACTGTCTCGCCCGTTAACGAACTGTGGAATGACTCGCGCGGCGGTAAGCATGGGTCCTGCAGCTTGTTCGCGCAATCAAGGTATTCAAATGGAAAGACACCCTTTCGCGTCAATAAATTGAAGTCTTCGATGGATAATGTTTCAAATTGGGATCGTCAAATTTTTAACTTGTCACTGCTAAGAAAAGATGCTAATTTGTCGAGGCTGGTATTTAAAAATTTGTACGAATCGATGAATCGCAATTTAATACAATTTCGCGTCTTTGATTGTTCAGTCTTCGACATTTTTCGTAAATGAAGTATATTTTTCTTTAGTTATGGGCAATACTCCCTGCCTTCCTGGCCATCCTCCGTTTTCTCTAGAATGCACTCCAGATCGGCGTATACCACGAAGGGAAGTCGTTCCTGCTTGTTATGGCCGTCGAAACTGAGCCATTTGTTGTCTTCGCTGGGCAGCAGAATGGCGCAGTCATTCATCTCACGACAATCAACGACGTGGGCCTCCAACTTCTCGGCAGAACCAAAACAGTGCAAGCACCTATAAAATCAATTTTTTTTATTTAATTTTTTTCGCGAGATATTTTTAATATTTCATAAGTTTATATACGTACCGATCACAGATGAATTTCTTTGTCTTCTTACTCAACTGCACGCCCTCGAGTCGAGACAAGTTCTTGATCAACACAAAGTGTCCCACATTAAAGTCCCCCTGTTCCGGCGTATACAGCAAATTGACATGCCGACCCCTCTTTTGGCTGGTGAGATGTAGCGGAAAGATTGTCGGCCCTTTCTCCGTCTTCTGTTCCTTCTTGAAACTACACTTTCACCGAGATGTTGTTCAGCTGTTCAAACTTCGCAATTTGCTTCATGGACATTGGAAACTGCTTTCTTCAGCAATATTTTCCGCGGCAAGTTGAAGTGGCACCCCGCGCGCAGTGGATTATACTTGTTCACGTTAATCGCTAGATTGGGAATTCGTGACAATGCCCATCCGCTGTCGCGTTCCTGGAATTCTTCCAACGATGCCAGGGTGGGTTCGACGACGCATCGCTGGTACCACTCGTACAGATCGGATGTGTGGAAGAATTCACAGTTGCGGGTGTTGATGCTTTTACTCGCGCCTTTGTCGTCAGCCACACATTCACCATTAAACACCGTGTTCACTTTGAGGTTCAAATGTTTTTCCAAAGCGCTTCGCACATGCTCCAGCACAATGCTCTCCGCATCCTGGAGGAAGTTGCGAGGCTCGATGTAATTCGAATTTAGCACAGCACCGGTTAATATGCGACTATCGAAAGCAGTATCTATTTCGCGCCACAAAAGTCCCGTGCTCGAATGTCCGGCACCTTTATGCACGAAACGTCCGCGCAATGAATATTTTAACCCTTCGAGGACATTTCACTCCATCTATCAGCTATCCGATCGATAATCGAGGACGTTTCACTCGACTGTATTCTTCCAACAATTTGGGACACTCGTTGCATCGTTCCTCCCACACGAGGTATTCTGCTCGCGAAACTCAACGAAAATTTATCTAGTTTTCTATAGATGGCCAAAAGAAATTGAAAGGGGTGGAGGAGGAAGAGAAAAATATAATATAATAAATAAATGGACTCTCGACCGATTCCATGAAGCTCGGCAACAAAAACAGCCTGTAACAACAAGGATGCTGCAGCAATGGGCCACTCAAGCGGTTATGCAATTTGAAAGGGAAAATTTTTGGTTTTTCGCATCGCACGGCTGGGTTAACAAATTTACATTAAATAATTCGATTCTACAGAGGAAAGTGACTCGTTACATTAAATCGCGGAATGCTTTGGATTTGCCCACAATTTTAAAGGAAGTAGAAAAGTTTTAAAAAAATTCAATAATAATTCCACGTTTTAAACCGGATTGTGTGTTAAATACGCACCAAAGTGGCTATGAGTATCGGATGAATATACAGCGAGTTTTGTCGAACAAGGGAGAAAAAGTGACAGAAGTGTTTCTTGAAGATTTCAATAAGGTTACTCATAGTTATACAGTGCAGTACACCATCTCCGCTTCTGGAAAACTACTCCCGAAAGTTTTCTTTTGCTTGCAAGAAGCGAAAAGAACTTTTGGCCCTCGCGTTGCCAATTCCGTTCAAAAGTTAACGGAAACATACAAAAATGTATATTTAACAGTTTCCAAATCTGGAAAATTGACGAAAAGTCACTTTACGACGTTTCTGACTAACGTCCTGAAAGAGTATTGTGGGCAACATAAATTCCTGCTCCTCCACGATTCGTGAGGAAGTCAGACAGATCTGAAAGAAATGAATAGTATTTTCACAAATGAGGAAGGGAACTGCAGCTCCCAAATAGAAGTCATTCCCCCACACTGCACGCGTTTTTGTGAACCGTTGGACGTCTATTTCTTCAGGCAGATGAAAAATTTGATTAAAAGAATACAGAATTTGGCCGAGGTTCTACAAAAGAATGAACATCTATCTTCGAAGGAAGATGCAATTAAAATTCATTCTCTCATACACCACCAACTGTCTGCTCCAATTTTCGGAGATATGATTAAATACACCTGGTTCGCGGCAAAATGAATTCCGTCAAGGTCTGTGTTCGAAAATGTGAATGAAGTTTGCTTTCCAACAGACCTGAGGCGATCGAATTTTATGCTTCGAATGTTTTTATGACCAATATTACCCGGAGAGCTACAAATAATAGAAACGTAAGAACATAAATATATATCTTACTTTGTTACTCGAGTAGGCGAATATGTTCATTGTGTACTGATATTAATTTTGGGATGCTGACTTTTCAAGATTACCGTTCGTTATTACATAATAGTTCTTATATTATAGGTGTATTAATTATTCGGGGGCAGTACTGCCATGTCTTATTCGAAGTGTCCGATGGTTCCCCATCGCGCGATGGTGGCCGTGGGGTTTTAGTGGGTAAAAATCCCACACTATCCTGGCGTCCTCGGAGGATTCTCCTCTGGAGGTGTCGGGGTGTCTTTTGAAGATTTCCCCACGTTAAAAATAACAACAAAAAAACTTGAATTGTATTTATACATTTTAAAGAATTAATAATGAACGTTACTACCGTTACTTTTTTTCTCACTGTTCATACATTGTGGAAAAAATAAAGTATGAAAAAAATATATATAGACACAAGCGGAATCGAACTCACGACCGCAACAACGCCACGCCGACGTCTTACCGAATGCTCCACGACATATTCTTAAGTTGAGGTTATGGCTTTTATGCTTTACACGGGCACTATGAAATGTTTAATAATTTATATGTAAATATCTCTATTATTAAGCTCCATTGGCAGAAACGCCCGGACACCTATTTACTTATTTTAGACATAGATCCATTGTGCCAAGGCTCATCAAAATCGATGTCTATCATATGGTGTCCTGTCCTCCCCTTGTAAGTCGCCGGTCTGACTCTAGCTAAAAAATGTGTGGGATATAAATGAATAGTTTGTTGTGCGTGAGTAGAGAATGCGTGATCGAGATGCAAATTTGTTGTGTAATTGTATTTCAGATGCATGCGTGCGTGTTTTTTCATTGGACCCGTGGTCGGCCCGCGAGGTGACGGAGAGGAACTGACTTCGACACCTGCAGTCCCAAACGGCACGCGTCGAGGCGACCAACTCCGCATGTAAACCGCGAACGCTTCGAGAAGAATCGGGTGTCACCTGGGCAACCGGTAAATAAATTAGTATGGTATATATAGAGCGAAAGTTTTTGAAGCGAAGGAATTTGGAGCGTCAGAGCATGTAACTGTAGAGAGAACATTATAATCTTATTTCTCTAAAGGGCTATTAATATTGACACGGAATTATTAATTAGTGAAGTGGGGAAAAGGGAATTGATATGAGATACCCCGAATGAGGATCGATGTTGTGCCCAGGAAACGCCCAAGCATACGCATTATACACACTACTATACATTATACATATTATACTTATTTCTCAAGAACGTTTTCGAGACGTTTCTAAGCTAAGACATTCGCAAGGTAACCGCAAATCTATGAAATCAGCAAAAATGCGACGGCATTACGCCCAATAGCGAAACAAAAACCAATTTGACTCCGCAAATCGACAGACTCGAGATCCGACCCTCGACCGGGTAACGCGGCTAAAAACCTACTTGTACACCTCAGTCTAGTTTAGTTGTTTTTGAATAAAGACTTAGTTTTGAGTTTAAATAAACTCGATGTAGTTCACCCGGTGGATTCTTATCCTTTAATCACTTCCGGACCCACGATAACGCCAGATCCCGTACCAGCCTTGCGAGCCATCACGCAGGGCACAACATAAGTAGTTAAATTTTCAAGCTGCTTAAATCATTCGAGAAGGTCGATTTTTTTCAAGCTTGCTTGAATAGACTATTTACAATTAGATATTCGAGTACTTGGCTTGGTTCTAATGACCTGAATTCAGCTTGGCTTGAATTTTCAAATTACTTGGACAGCTCTAGTTAATAGTAATTAGTATCTAGTCACAATGTGAACTTCGGTCATCATTGATGAAAAAATTGGAGTCACTTTCACTAACAATATTTTACACATCAACGAAAATGAAAAAGAAACAACTTCAAATCGCTTCGACGGAGACGTAGGAGTCCATTTAAAAAACCTATCTCCAGTACGTAGCATGTAAGAGAGCGGTAGTAAATGTATTTAGGACAGCCGAAAACAATTCTCTTCTCAACAATTTATAACTTATAGCACTGTATGCCATTGTTTATGTATTATTTTGCCTAGGTAGTTCGACTGGGATACTTGTATAATTACCTGAGAGTCGGAGGTTCCTCCTGTTCTTCGGACATAGTAATCACACCACTAACGTTTCTATCGGAATTCAATGCTGAAAGTTCCTCAGTCGAATTCTGCCTTTTCGGAAAGTCCCAGTCAACAGCTGCTTGCCATATATGTGCAGAATTATCTCCGTTGGATGTTAATGCCAATTCTTTGGTTGGATGAAAACGTACTGAGTTTACAGATCCAGAATGTCCTACAAGTTAAATTAGAAGCACTTTATTTAACCCATACGAAACGAGCTCGGGATGGCTATATCCAACTGACTGGTTCAGCTCCGAAATGGTACGACCCAGCCTTCGTAGTACACTTTGAAGTCATTCTGACTTCAAAAATTGCCATAGAAAGGTAGTTCTAAGCGCAGTATACTTAGAATAAGTTATACGTTCATAATCCATTGAACAGAAATAGAAAATGCCATTAAAAAGACAAATGCTTTGTTTTATTGTTATTGGGAAATGGTTATATATAAAATGAGCCTGTGGAATCAGATTTTGACTACAGCCAATCTAATTTTCAAAATCTAAATACAAACAGTATTATTACTGTATTACCAAAACAATGCTAAGGGTTTATATATGCCATCATTATATGAAAAAATGATTTTTCGATTTTTTGGTGCTGTAAAAATGGCGTGTAACCCCTTAAGGCAGATGCGGCCAGACCGGGCCATTTGGGAGCACGGTCTCCATGATGTTTACCATAGCCGCGTAGAAGGGGAGCTCGAAAGCCAATGGTAACGTGGGCGCGCCACGGATAGGGAAAACTGTAGTAGTGTGCGGTGCAACCTCATGCCCGTACGATAGGCTTGAACGACTGGGATTCTTGGGGGTCCCAGCGATCCTCCAGTGGACGGTGTACAAGGGGTCCCGTTGCCTGGGTTTATGACATGGCAATTGATATTGAAATGCAGAAAAAACTCGGACTCGCCTAGGATGTAGTTAGTATTCGGAGGTTTTCCTGCTCATAAATGAATAAAATTGCCGTAACGACTCGGCGACAATACCAATGACAGTTCCCGAAAAAGTGCTAAAAGTCACGTTCGTATCGTAAACCCCAGTTTACAGATAATAGTTAGCTGAATAGAAGACGCTTTCTTTAGCATTGGACTGACGAGACATAAACTTATAAACCTTCATATCCCTGGAGGACGACGTTAAAATTAGTCTGTAGCGATGCTTAAGGAAAAGTATAGGAATATAAAACGTGAAAGACACCCCACTGCTTTATTTCCCTTCATTAGAAACAACGCAGTGAAAGTACATATGTACATTGAGAGGGATAATTCTGAATTACTTTCTGAGAAAACACTGAAAGAAAATATGTTTTGTCATCTATACCAGATTTATTAAAAGTGTACAAATTTCGTAAAAATGTTTCCTACAAAATGATATAGGGGAGAGGTGCTATAAAAGGGACAGGTTTTAAAGGGGACAAATCGAATTGCCAAAATTCTAAACGCATTACACATGCAAGTTATTTTCCTGCTTATGTCAACACTAGGGCCCAGTCATTTGACGTAAAATTCACTGCGGTGTCACTTGCACCACAGTAATAATTCGCGGTTGATGTTTTTCGGCAGTAAAAGAAAACATTTCGTTGGTTTTCTGTGTCGTTTTTCGAGATCAAGGTACATACTAAGTGTTAAAGTGTTGTATCATTAAAATAGCCTGTATCAAACTGAATCTAAAATACTTAACAGGGAAGCTTAATTAATTGTTTTCTTTGTTTTGAGGTTATTTTATATTAAACTCACTTATAGTCTTAAATGGGACAGCATAACAAGTCTTAAATGGGACGACCGTTTCATGGCTGTCCCTCTTATACACATGAGCTGCTGGACACTATATGTATTTTACTTTCCTGTAAAATTATTAGTGTATCATCTGATACATAGATGACATTGTTTTAAATTATCAATTATTAGTTGATGGCGTATTGTTTCAAATTTAAGGATTAACAAAGTGACTATTCAAAGCGACAAACATTATCGTCAAAAATTAATAATAAAATCTTTAATCTGCAATATGAAAACGTATCTGCCTATTTTAGTACGATTGATCTCATTTGTGTTCTAGTAGAATTTAATTCTAAACTATTTTATTATTTAAGTGATTTACGGATTTTTTATATACGTACTTATATTTATCACTCGTGGGTATTACTATGTTGAACTTAGTTTGTAAGACATCAATTTTATAAAAAATATTACTTTATAACTAAAAAAAGCTGTTAAAGCATTAACGATAAGTCACACTCTATGAAGATAATCAAAAATATTGATGATTTATAGTACAGAGTTAATTTTTTCCTAGATTCCATTGTTTTGAATCATTAAAATTCACAATTATAATTGCAATACTTAACAAGTTTATTTTTATTAATGTGTCCCTTTCATGACTTATAATGTCCCATTTAAAACCATCTAGTCGTAAAAGGGACATTTCCCACTTATTTGAAAATCGAAGATTTTGTTAGTTTCTATTATAATGTATGAGTTTGTAACACTTTCTATTAGTGTACTTATTTTTTAAATACCTATAATGACATTGTCAGAAATGGACGCTAAACAAAAGTGTCCCTTTTATAGCACCTCTCCCCTATCCAGTTCGAGGACGTTATGTCAGTCGTAGTTCGAACGACGAATTATATTCGAATGAACGGGTTAAAACGAAGACAATTCCGCACATTTTGCGAAGAGTTAAAATGTGATTATGTTGATTTGCCATTATATACCGAGGTGCGTTGGCTTAGCCGAGCTACACTTTTAGATAGATTTTTCAAACTTCGAAACGAACTGTCACTGTTTACGGACATGGTACATCACCACGTGCCTGAATTGCACGACCATAAGTGGTTATGCAATTTAGCTTTTTTCTCAGACTTAACCGATCATTTGAGTACATTAAATGTAGTTTTACAAGGAAAGGGTAGAACCATAATAGATTACTTGCAATCTATACGCGAATTTCAATTGAAAATTGAGTTATTGGGCACACAGTTGGAAGAAAACGATTTTTCCCACTTTCAAAAATTGATGTCTGTACTCACAGACGAAGTAAATGTTGATCGAAATAGATATAAAAAAATAGTACAAGATTTACGAGAAGATTTTTCATCCAGATTTCAAGATCTATATAAATTAGATGAATATTTTGATATAGTAACATCACCGTTCTCGATAGATGTCACAAAAGTTCCAGAAAATTTACAATTGGAATTAATGAATTTCAAGATAGACCAAGTATTGGAGAGAAAATTTAACGAAGAAAATAATATAATCGAATTTTACAAAAACATTCCGCAATGTAGGTTTCCACACTTGCATAAGTGTTATGCGTCTATATTGGCCATGTTTGGATCTACGTATATATGCGAGCAATTTTTTCTATTATGAAAATAACGAAATCGACAAGGAGAACAACAATGACTAATGAAAATCTCAAAAATTCGTTAATTCTGAGTTCGTGTCAGACAATTGTCCCAAATTTAACAAATTTAGTAATGCAAACGCGGCACCGCGGACTAAGATAAAAAACATAATCACTCCTTCGACTGACGTAACGTTACTAATTGTATGTATAGGGTAGAGTGGTTATCCCAATGTAAATTAATTACATTGTTTTCAAATTAGTGAAAATATGTGTTAGTTAACTATTTTCACTTATACGTATCGATGTGTGCAATTGTGTGGTTGCCTGCACGTGTATAAATATGTACGCATTTTTAGTAGTTAGTGGAATTAAAATGAATTCCTTAAGTGTAAATATTTATTAGCTAAGTACCTATTGTTAGTTATAAGTATCGGTTTGTGGAGAACCACAACAATTACGAACGTTTTGTGTATTTATGTAATTGACAATTATCCTTCTCAATGTATGTATCCGACTGCGTTCTTGAAAGTCTTATTACTTTTATCGATATATGTGTACATAATTTTGAAATGAACAAAATGGAGAAATTAAACGAACTGATTTAAATAAAAATTTATACAAAATGAGATATAGAGTACAGTGCAAAAAATAACAGTTTCATTAACACTTGCAAGTAAAAAAATTAACTGTAACTAAAAAACTGCTAGCCAGAGTAACTCTGGCAGCAAACACTGGGGCCCTCCAAGGAACTCAGTCATTCAAGCCTATCCTACGGGTACGAACCTGCGCCGCACGCTGCTACCTACACACTTACAGTTTTCCCTATCCGTGGTGCGCCCACGTTACCATTGGCTTTCGAGCTCCCCTTCTACGCGGCTATGGTAAACATCATGGAGACCGTGCTCCCAAATGGCCCGGTCTGGCCGCATCTGCCTTAAGGGGTTATGCCTACCTGCAAGGTCTGAAAACGCAAGTATGTTCGGGATTTTTGGGGGAAAAACTTGAAGACTTTTTAAGCAAACCTTTATGTATTAGAAAGTGTACATCTTATATTACTTGTAGTAATTATTCCAATGGAAAATATAAATAAATAAAAGAAATATCAGTGATCTCCCGACAGCGATTTTTTCAGTAGTTTGCGGTGATCACTCTAACTTTGACCAGATTCATCTGAAATGAAAAATTCGAAGGAATTTAGTTAGTATATTAAATTATCTTGTCCTTAATCGTTCATTATCCCGAAAAATTAATTTGCTACAAAATGGCGGCTGTTCAAATTAAAATATCGATTTTCGCCGCAAAAATCGCTCATTTTTCATCTGTAAAAAAAAAACTACGCAACGGAAATGAAAAAGCCACGATTAAGGACAAGATTTTTATATATAGAATAAGCCTACAAAAGTTAAATTCATTCGATGCAGCGGTTCTAGAGATATTTTGCTCACCGTTTCTGAAAATGTAGTTTCGAGGAAAACGCGTTTAAAGTTTTAAGTTAGGTTTACATTCGAATAAATTGCAAATTTTTTAACTTACACAGTGTCGTCAATTCCGGGCCCATATAGTAGACCCTCTGCACTGGTTGAAGCTTCCAAAACATCAATTTGGGCTTGTCTACGAAGCGCTCTTGCCTCCCGAGTGCTCTGTTGTGCGCGGAGGTTTGAAATATTAATGCGCGCAGAGTCTTCTTTTGCAGCATATTCGTGAGCATTCGGACCGCTGTTTACTCCAATAGCGTGAAACATCTTGAGTAATACTTCAGTACCTTCGTTAAATATACCGGCGGCGATGTATGCAGCTAATTCTACCGTAATTTGGCCACTCGGTATAATTTTGGGGCTAATTTTCCAGATGAGTTGATTCAGACTTTCGTTATTATTCTGAGTAAAACCGCCAACGCATCTTTCTAATAATTCGGTTTTACTCAAATCTTGATATATTGGCTTAATTGCCGTCAATACATCTTTGGGTAAAGGCTTGTACTCATGTACAAACGATTTCAGCGTATCTGTCGCGCGAGCACGCTGCCAGGAGCACCAGGATTCAGCTCCAGTCGGGCACTTGCTGTGCTGAGGATTTTTATCCGCTGAGCTGTAGTGATAGAACGTGGACCATATCGCCTTGTTCATATTTTCTGCCGAATCACAATTTCGCCTTATAGCCAAACCGTAATAAACGGTTAATTTATCAATCATTTTGCCCGTTAACTTGCCCTTGCCGCCGAGGCCTTTATTTTTCTTTTTACATTCTCGTAATCTACTGCCCATTCGTTTTTGGACGTGCCCAATGCATTCCTTTTTAGTGACGAGAGTAGTATCGCCATAAGGTGCCGATTTTATAATTCCGGAATAAGTTTTAGAATCCCCATCGCCGATGTAATGTTTATATTTGACGCTGTAATTTTGTTCAGAACGCTTGAACATTTCCACGATGGCGTCGACTTCCATTTTTCCGGATGATCCTGTGTGGTTTGCTGAACAGTTGAGTTTATGCGTTTCCAGCCATTCTATGTACTCGTCAGTACCTTCTTTTTTACCCCAAAAACTCGCACATTTTGCAATATACGCTTTTTATATAAATATCAAGCACTTTACCACTGTAGTATCCGATAATCGAAGAGACACCAAATAAGGAAGTGAAACCTCCCTTCTTTCACATCCCATCTCCAGATACAGTCAATTCCATGTTTTCTACATTTTTTCCCTCCGAGACTGTTGTACTTCTTCTTTAACAGCATTCTCAAACAGTTTTTGAGAAAGTGTTTTTACACAAGCGTGTATATTTTTTAGAATTATGTCATACGTACTATGGCAAAGAAATTGTGGCATATCCATAAGGCCGCAAAACTTTTGTGCACCTTTCAATCCTAGGCCCAACACTCTCAATGTCAATATAAATCGCCTATTTATTGCGTAAGTATTATTAATGAGAGGGCACGAAAGAATATTACGAGGCGGGCACGAAACACACACAACTATTATTTTGAATCCCAGCCCGCGCGTTTTGGCGGTTTGAAATTTTAAATCACCATTACACTTTTTGCAATTTACAATACTGGATAGTGCAGCAAATACAGTTATAAAATTTAAAATTCTATATTCACTGGACGTATGTTCTGGCACAATTATCTCGTCCTTTGTTTTCAGCTTTTTCGCTGATGTACCAAAACTACTCTTATCGCGCTCAATCAGTTTCGGATTCACTGGCTTTCTTTTCACTGCCCTCGATTTTTGCACGTTACTCGATTTTCTTAACGCTCGAGATACTTTATCACGACCCATGATGATTTTAAAAAACAAACACTGTGGTACCAAACGTTCGACTCTATACAATACAAGTCGATGCCTTGGGGGCAACTGCAGTACTGCTAGAGACCCTGGACTTTCTGCATGTTGCTCAAAAACACCGTTATTCATAGTACTACGACTTCATATAGCCTTGGGTATTCCCTAATAAAAGTATAAACTGCAATGGCATAGCATTTCTGAATCACGCATCCCCATAAAAAAAATTCCCGTGGTGCGCGAGTAGCCGCCACTTCATACCTGCTCCGAATCCTCCAGGACATACCTATACTAAAACTCACACAGCTCCGCCAATTTTGGTCGGATCAAATTGAAACTTTCGTACAATACTTTTGAGATGTTGTACGTTAAGAAAATGTCAAAACCTGAAAATCCATTTTTCCGAATTTTGCAGGTAGGCATAATCCCTTAAGGGTACTAGGCAGTCGTTTCTGTCTAAAATGAAGCATTTCTGTTTCAATTAATTACAAAGAAACCAATTGAAACTGAGACTTCCCCTTTTGCATGAAGTTTATTAACATCATGAGCTAAAAAATATTAAGTAAAAAATATTCATTATATATGACGCTACAGATGGATTATTAAAGAGGCTTTTTAAAAAAGGTTTCTTTTATTTTGCAGTGATAACTCAAAAAACGGAGGTTCCAATTGATTCAAAACAAATTCGAGCATCTTCACAAAATGTATAGTTTCGGGCTGGACCTAAATTGAAGTTAAGGAAAACTCTTATTCTTTATCAAAAGAAACTAAAACCCCATTGCTGAGGTTTTACCACGCCCCAAGCCCCAAGAGATGAGATCTTATTCTATTTTCATAAATAAGAGTTTTCATTAACTTCAATTTAGGTCTGGTCCGAAACTACACAGTTTGTGAAGATGCTCGAATTTGTTTTAAATCGTTTGGAACCTCCGTTTTTGAGTTATCACTGCAAAACAATAGAAACATTTTCTAAAAAGCCTCTTTAATGATTCATCTGTAGCATTATATATAATGCATATTTTTAACTAAACAAACATGTTTTTTAAAGCTTATGATGTTATTAAACTTCATGGCAAAGGACAAGTCTCAGTTTCAATTTGCTTCTTTGTAATTAATTGAAACAAAAATGCTTCATTTTAGACAGGAACGACTGCCTAGTACCCTTAAGGGGGGAGCCTGGTGTAGTGGTGCGAACAAACCGAGTTTTTTTTGCATAAATCAATAGTTGAACATCACGATAATATGTTCCCAAAGCCGCAAAACAAAATTCGGAAAATTAAAGCGGATATAGCCAGTTTTGCTACGGAGCACCAGGTTACCAGCAAACTTTAAATTCAATTTTCTCGAAACGATAGTTTTACAATTGGCGGACAATGTAACTCCAAAAATATTCAACCGATGGACTTGTGCACGGATATTTGTGAACATTTTCTTCACAGAGCTTAGCTATTGGTATAATGATATTGTTTAAATGAATAACTTTTTGTACACATTTAAGGCAAAATTTCGTTGGAAAAAGTGAACTTTTTTATCAAGAGGCCGCCATTTCTTCAATTTTGCATCTTTTAAGTTATGAATTTATACGATTTGTGCGTGTACTCATAAACTAAACAAAAATTGTTGAATTTTTGGTTTTGGATGAATATAGCTTCGTTGCCCGCCGCGGAACAATTGCGTCGCCAACGGACTGGGCATAAGCCCTTATAACTCTATTATTTGCCGCTCTTTTTTAATAAATTTTTTTTATCTACCTTAATCTGACAATACAATATCCTGAAAATTTCAGAAAAATCGATTAAATACTTTCTTTAAAAAAAATTAACGAAAAATGTCTCGATTTTCAGCTAGTTACATCAGGCTCCCCCATTAAAGGAGGGACTGCGGCGCCTTGTTGGGCCAAAAACGGTTCGACAAATTAATTTGAGGTTTGACAGGCTGTTTTATTATATCTTGAGCTATTGTGCTGAATTGTTATGTGACAGTGAAAAAAAACATGGCAGATACAGAGTGGTGACTGAAAGCATTGAAAAAAAGTCGAGTGGTCCCAGCGTTGACAGAAAGTACTGTAAGGGTTATCTGAAACACAAAAGGCAAAGAGATTCTTAATCTATATTCTGTATGAATGTGGCTATCTATGTTAGTAGATTTATTCTCGTATCTGGTACCGTTCCTTTTTTATTTAAAGAAGTTTTCCCGATTTTTGGACGAAATCTTTTTCAAATTTAAATCAGGATGATTCCTCTTTTTCAGAAGAATGCCGTTTAACTTTTTTTTTTATTTTCCTGAATGAATCTACTATCACAGAGAGTCACATTCATATATTAGATTAAGAATCTCTCTTCCCTTTTGTGATTCAGATAATCCTTACAGTATTTTCCACCAATGCCAGGACTACTCGATGGTTTTTCAACGTTCTCAGTCAGCACTCTGTATCTGCCATGTTTCCTCCACTGCCACACAAAAATTCAGAACAACAGCTGAAGATACAATAAAACAGCCTGCCAAACCTCAAAGTAATTTGTTGAACCCTTTTTGTACAAAAAAATCACAAAGAATTACGTATTTTTCGGCCCAATAAGGCACAATCCCCCTTACTCATACGAAATGTATTTATACATTGGTCTACAGAATTTAGAACCGATTCAAATTATGTATACTGAAAAATAGCCCATATACAGTGACTCCCGAAAATATTCGGACACTTTTTAAAATCGCATAACTTTTTTAAAATTAATCCAAACGACTTGAGTTTTTTTGGAGAAGCTAGATGGATTAGTTTGCTAAGTGACATGTTTCGTCGTTTTGGAAAAAATTGTAATTGGTCGAAATAGCGAAGAAAATAGTGAAGATCGTTTTTGAAACTTTTTTTTATGAGCCTGCAATGAAAATTCAAAAAACCCGTTTGTAGATTTAAGTAAGATGTTAACGTTGCTCTGAGATACAAACGTTTAAAGATCGCAGAATAAGGTCGAGAATCGCGGAAATTCCCGAAATCAGCGATTTTCGACCTTATTCTGCGATCTTTAAACGTTTGTATCTCAGAGCAACGTTAACCGATTTTGATGAAATTTTCTGCATGTATACAACTTACTTAAATCTACAAACGGGTTTTTTGAATTTTCATTGCAGGCTCATAAAAAAAAGTTTCAAAAACGATCTTCACTATTTTCTTCGCTATTTCGACCAATTACAATTTTTTCCAAAACGACGAAACATGTCACTTAGCAAACTAATCCATCTAGCTTCTCCAAAAAACTCAAGTCGTTTGGATTAATTTTAAAAAAGTTATGCGATTTTAAAAAGTGTCCGAATATTTTCGGGAGTCACTGTAAGTACATATTCGGAGTGATTTTTATTGAGAAAACTGCGCATATCCATTGGTAGTACTGTCATGAAGATCTAATAGAAAATATGAAAAATCTAGATTTTCATTACTGTCGGCATGTAATGAAAGCACAGAATTTCTTGGCAGAAGCAATCGCTCGGAGTGGCCGAACCGACTTGAAGGATTATTTCTCTAAACTTTGCGCCACTCAAAGTGTAAACATCTCGTTGATTGATAGAAACAAAACAAAACAAACCTATATACTGCAACAGACAGCGTCCGCTATCCACAGCCCAGACCCTAGCAGTATGATCAGCAGAGGCTGTAGCAATAATTTGACCAGATCTTCCAACAGAAACTTCCCAAACACCATCTCGATGCCCAGAATATTCCCTTTGCATACTACAATTCATAGTCGGTGTCTTAAAACTGGAAACTATCTTACTTGTCTGGGCTTTCAACTTATTAGAAGCTGTTTTCGGTTTTTGTACTGAATTCCCTGCCATAGCTGCAGAATAAAAAATTCGTATTTTATAGTGCAAATCAAAATGGAAAAACCAAGTACAGTACTGCTCGAATAAGGGCTCGCGTCCGATCTCGATTTTATTAGCAAACCGTTCGACGAGGAAACCAAATCCAGAGTAAGTGAAACAGAGTAACGTACGGCCGGTGACCGAAAGCCGGTAATGATTAACCTCGATGTTTGGAGTGAATCGTGCATATTGATATTTTCAGGTTTTCTATATTTCATTATATATTTATAAAAACATTTCTAATAGATTCATGAGGTTCTTCTGACGATATCGAGCTAAAATCCAATGTTATTCGAATTATTTTTAACAATGCAGTAAACTCTCGCTACGGGCTCGCATTCGGAGCTCGCGGCGAGCGCTTAACGAATAGTGTGGACGAATGTCGGAGTCGCCGATGACGCGAAAGAGAGACAGAGCGTAGGCACGTGAAAGACGAAACGAGACAGAGTATCAGTTTCTCTGTTTCGTAGCAGACGGTACCGTCGCGTCAGCTCATTCGTCGCCTTTCGCTCGCTCTTGGGTTCTCTCACTTTCGACCGAATGATTCCAAAAAGTGTTGGGGATAGCAACAAACGCTTAACGCATAGTTGAGATCATAGCGAGAATTTACTGTACAGCAGTGGAATAATTTCTGCATTTTGCAAATCAAATTTCTTGTTTGCCTGTTTCATTAAACATAGTCCGAACAATGTTGTGTTTAGACTCAGTTTAATCAAGAAAATCGCAGGAATCCATTGGTACCACTTTTATGAAGATGCAATTATAAACAGAAAACTTGAAAATATCAGTAGCCTGCAGAAATGAAACATGTTGGGGAATGATCCGGGAGCTTATACCGTTAACCGGACAGTACTATACATGGTGTTTCACAATTATAGATGAAGACTTAAGTGGGTAAGAGAAATCACAAAAACAACAAGTTTCGATAAATATAATTCATTTAATCAAACTACCAAGGATTTCAACCAAACATTTTGTGATGAGTCTAGAGCGAAACGGAGCATACACACGTCCAAGCGTTTGTGCCAGCGCACATTATTAAATTTATGGAAATACTGAACGTTAAAATTGTATACATTGCAGACACCATATTCGCGACTACCATATGTAAGGTATCGCATATCGTACTCTGAGTCGGCAAAATGAATAGAGTATGAGACTAACAATAACTCATTGTAAGAAAGAAATGGGTAAGATGACAAAACTATGTAGAATTTGTTTATAGATATTATAACTTATAATTATTGCAGAAATTCTTTATTTCCAACATTATCTGAGAAAATACCTGTCACAAATTTAGTTGTAGCAAGGTGTAGTAGGTGAACAAATGTTAGTAAAATATATCTTTAAATAGACTAGTACTCCATTTTCCTATGGTTAAGAAGAAATATGTGCAATTTTAAGAATTCAGATATGCGTTTAGTGAGATGCCGCCATTGTTGATCAGTAGTGTATAATACTGTTCATAAAATTATTATAGTAATTGTAAAAAGGTACCACTTGAAACGAAGGAAAAGAACACACGAACGACATTACCAGTGACTCTGCCAACTCAGAAGACTATATGCGATTGGTTCTTCATTGTTAGGATAGTCGCAAAACGTCTTCAATTGATGCATGACTGGCGTTAAATATCTTTATAAAATATGTTCATTGGTATGACCGCTGGGATGTGTCTGGTTATTTTCGCTCTAGTTTCACTATAAAAACTTTAATTGAATGTTTTCAATACTATCAGTAATTACATAAAGTATAAACTAATAATGACTCGACAAAATAGTAGGTCCATAGTACTTTTTAAATTATTTTAACTTCCTTACATTTGTGTTTCGATAGACTTTTTGCATCTGGGAAGTCTGCCACATCTCCAAGAGGTAAACTCCGTTCTCCAGAACCATAACATTCTTTTTCAAGTTTTTCATTAAGAGCATCTACTTTTTCTTGCACTAGATTATAAGACATTATAATTTTTAATTAGTTGTAATTAAATACTTAAATAAATTTTTATAAAATAGTAAGAAAAGTTCACAATTTGTATCCTTTCGAAACAGGCGTAATTTTTTAATATTATTGGCGAGTTAAGGGGTCATTCTACTTTGAAGTGCCGACAAAGTTAAACTATTTTAAAGATATTTTTCTCAGTAAATGCACATAGGGTCAACCAACCAGTGAATGACCGAATTGTTGAATTCATGGACCTTTAAGATTAATACTTGAATATATTTATGTATAACAACAAAACAACTGTTGACATTGCATTTAAATTTATTTTTCTTGAAATTTCTATAAAAATAATTACTTATTCTTATCGTAATTTAAAAAAAAACAATTATAAACTACAAAACGTGTAGAAGCCCAGTAAATGACTGCATGCACCCATTTAATGACCGGGTATGAGCTAGTGAATGACTGGTCACCTGAAAAAATAAATTAAAGATCAAATAATTACAGAAATGTTTTTAAATTAACATGATAGGTAATTATTAAATGCAACAAAATTTTTTTAAAACTTGACCAAAGTTTTCATTTTATTTTAAGAAAATATTTTTATTTGAACTTTCAAATCATACAATATAAGTCTCGAAATTAAGCAGCTGTAGTACCTACTTAGTATTTATTGCACATTAGTTTAATGTTATTCAGGTATGTAGTATACATGTCTCGAAGTAAACAAATTGCTTTTAAAGGAAGACCACATATTTGAACACATTTAGTATGTGTATTGTTATAAACTTAAATTATTAAATTTAACTTTAATTACAATAATTAATCGCTTCCATATAATCAAAAGTAAACAAAAACAGTTAACGCATTATACCTATATCACATTACTTTTAAATAAACTATTAATACCTAAGGTCGGTATCATATATATTGGCCGATGAATTCGTGAGGGGTATTCTCCCACCACACAGTTTGCCTGCCTCGGTGCTCCTTTTCTCAACGTTTTCTGATTCGCTCTCGCCTTCGCAGAACAAGAGCGAGCCAGAAGTGGTGGGGATGGTGCCAAGCTTCTCGCGTTTAGGCCAAACCGAGCTGTCAGCGTAGAAATACACACATCAGAATAGGTGTGCGTTAGTTCCGAAAAAATTCTGGAGCTTTATTGGTCAGAACATTGAATCTTTCTCGATAGCTTCATCTCGTATTGGTCTACGCATAGCTTCGTTACGCACACAACTATTACGTTAAGAATAAATAACAGCCAAACGGCTAGGTTCAGGCGGAGTCACGCAACGTTCCCGTTACCCCACCATACCCTGCGAGGGCCTCGCAACTCCATTGACAAATCCACGATCGTCAGATGGTGGTGGTTGATTTCTCCTCGATTGCTGCTCGCGAAAAAAAACTCACCGGCCAATATATTTGATACCGACCTTAGTTTAAATTTTTATAATCTCAAATATTATAAATAATAATACTTTTTTAGTCTTTATAAACGATAATGAAAATAAAATTTAATGACTAGAACAGCAAATGCCAGTTGGAGTCATTTGGGAGCCCGGGCTCCATGATGTTTACCAGAACCGCGCGGAAAGGGAGCTCGAAAGCCAATGATAACGTGGGCGCGCAACGGATAGGGAAAACTGTAGTAGTGTGCGGTGCAGCCTCATACCCTTATGATAGGCTTGAATGACTGGGATTCTTGGGGGCCCCTGTGATCGCTGCCACTGGGACTCCTAAGGGGACCAGTTATTTCAGCCTATGGGTACGAGCCTGCACCGCACGCTACTACTCAGGGATCGGCAGACTCCAACTACCACTGATGGAGGGGGAAACATCTACAGGAGCGATGGTAAAGTGTGCGTGACTGACGCAGGCGCAGTCCCCCTCCATCAGTGGTAGCTGGAGTCCGCCGATCCCTGCTACTACTTACCCTCTTAGGGCTAGGCTACACATACGACTGTAAGTCGTACGACAGTCGTGTCGTTTATGCCAGGGCCTACATAACATATGGCGACGCGCACACAGAGACGACAGGACAACGATCAGTCATTCAATCGACGGGAACCTGCGACTGCTTCGGATTTTTAAGTCGGCCGACTGTCGATGGTCAATGCATTGTATATGGGTGTGGACACACAAACGATAAAAGTGTCGTTCTGTCGTTCTGAAAATTAGTAGGTCTGTGACGTTGAAGAGAAGTAGACATGGATTACGTTTCTCTAGCTGCGTTTTGTGCGCTTGCTATTCGACTTAAAATCATAAGGAAGAAAAAAATTAACCGGAGATACTGGATTCATCCATTATATAGCAACAGACTTCAAAAAGGAAAATTGTATACTATGTTTGAAACATTAAAAAAAATCCAGAAAAATTCTTTGCTTATTTTAGAATGAGCGTACAAAGTTACGACGAACTTTTGAGCTTGTTGATGCCCTATATTACTCGCCAAAACACAAAAATGGGACTCTCAATCCCTCCAGAAGAAAGATTAGCGGTAACTTTAAGGTAAGTGACAAAGAAAATACTTAACACCATATTTTATTTTAAATTTTGATTACATTTATTATATTTTGAAACTTATTGCTAGTAACATAAGATATCGTTAACATAATACATAAGACATACAGCGAGTACAAGAAGTATTTGCACACCCTTTAAAACAGAATAACTTCTTTAAAATTGGTCCAAACGACTTGAGTTTCTTTTTAGAAGCTAGAAGGATTAGTTCGCTAGGTGACGTGTTTCGTCGTTTTGAAAAAAGATTGCAATTGGTCGGAATAGCGAAGAAAATAGTGAAGGTCGCTTTTTCAACTTTTTTATCTGAGCCTGCAATGAAAATTTAAAAATCCCGTTTGTAGATTTAAGTAAGTTGTATACATGCTGAAAACTTTATCGAAATTGGTTAGTCTGCGCGCACCCAGCGACAAAACAGTTGAGTCGTAATGTCGGGCCGACTGTTGCAGGATTTGCGCACGACTGTCGTACGACTTACAGTCGTATATGTAGCCTAGCCCTTACAGTTTTCCCTATCCGTTGCGCGCCCACGTTATTATTGGCTTTCGAGCTCCCCTTCCGCGCGGCTCTGGTAAACATCATGGAGCCTGGGCTTCCAAATGACTCCAACTGGCCTTCGCTGGACTAGAGAGACATTGAAAACCGTTATTGCTCAAATCATTTTTTTCATTTAGGTAATAATACTGGGGGTGTAATAATACTGAAGTTTGTAATATTTTTTAATACTCTTTTTCTTTTGGTGTGCAGCATTATTTTGTAAATTCAGAGGGTCAGTCTTCCTCTCTTGAAGCAATTCTCTTTTAGCCTCTTTCTCTCTTTTTTTTTAATTTGCATTTCTGCCTGCTTTTTTAATTCTAATTCTTTTTTAGCTTCTTGGTTTTTTTCTTAGTTTCCTGTTCTTCTTGTTTGACTTTTTTCTTAGTTTCCTGTTCTTCTTGCTTGACTTTTTTCTTAGTTTCTCTTTCCAATTTTTTAAGCTCTTTTTTATTTTGTTGCTCTTCTTCTTCCTTCAGTTTTTCTTCATACTGCTTTTTCCATTCTTCAGATGAAATCGCGTAAACTTTAGGCTTTATATTTCTATGTTTTTGCTTTTTTGAAGTTTCTATACGAGGAAAGTGTAATTCCTGTTCCCAAACTTTGTCTATGTTAACAATTTCTTGTGAATTTTCTTCAACGATTTCGCTTATTATTGACTCTTTTTGCAAAGAAGAATCAACATGTTGGCATATTCGATTTTTAGATTGTGATATATTTAACAATGTACAAAGTAATGGATTCTGAGAACTACTTTCTTCTGGTAATAAATTAACTGGTTCACTATAAGCTGTTTTTACATTTGCATCACAAGTTACCAAATGTTTGTTGTTCTCATTGTTGTTCAATACATCATATTCTTCTTGCGTAAGATCTTATAAAAAAAATTATTATACAATTATTACATTTTTAAGACTATACCTAGAATAATCTCAGAATCAGAACATAGCATACCTAAAACATTCATACTTAATATACCAGCATTGACACAGCCCTCGGAATTTGCAGCTGAACATTCTAATCCAGAAGTAACCATAAGTTCATGATGATCCTCCATCAATAAATTTTTAGATTCAACACTATTCAAAGACGTTGTTCTGATGAGTATTTCTGTTATATTTTGATCACTCGACAAATCTTTTACATCATCGATACTAACATTATTCTCTATCACCAATACATTTTGATTAGATTCGAGGATTGACATTTCAGTATTCAAGGAATGTCCTCTTGATTATCAGAATGGTCCTCTTGATTATCTTTTGAATTGTTATCAATTAGATTTGGCGAAGCATCTTTGAATTCTTTCCATATATTAAATAAAATAATTTCTGTTTTTGGCAGTTCATGTAGTTCATAGGCTATTTCAAATTCATGTAAAATATTTTGGGGTATCCTGGATTCAATATTCAGCAAAGTAACATGCTTGCGAGTTGTATCTTCATTTACTACATCTAAAGAGTTACGTTGATTCATTAGTTTACGTCTATAGGATATGCATTTAGAATAATCTATTTTATCTGGATTAAATGGATATAAACCACAACACTCGAAAGATTTTTTAATAACCTGAAGATCACAAGCTTTAATATAAGCCGCACTGAAGAGTGGTGCAAAATTTGCTTTAGTTATTGCTCTGTTTGATAGTTGAGCATGTTCAGCAACTTGTTTCTGTCAACACTTTTTGAGTGGTCTGAAAATTCTGACGTCACAGGGCTGCATTATATGGATTACATTCGGATAGAGGCAATAGAGCAAAATGCGATTAGCCACACAGAAATCATGCAACTCTAAACTTATGTGGGATTTACGTCCATCAAACAATAAAAGAACTGGAAATTTAATGCCATCCTTAACCTGCCGGCGGGCGCGCCGTGTACTCAGTACACGGGGGTGAGTTTTGGCTGAAAAAAACATTTTACCATGATCTATTCTACCCAGCATCCCTATGTATTCTTCCAGCGGACATTTTTGCATAATGCTACTTACTTGTCAGTTTCAAATTCAGTTTGGAAGTGTCTTTGATTGAATGAAAACGAAAGTATGCCGCATATCCTGCCGGCGAGCGCGCCCGTGTACTCACAAGTTTTCCAGGTGTCCGCCTCCGATTGCTTTGATTTATGGATATGTTTTAGAGCAGGCATGGAACTAAAGTGAACGCAGCGGCCGTTTTTCGGAGGCAACGCCTCCTTTCTCCCGCCGCGCGTCTTGGCCCCCGCGGCGGGCCTAGGAGCTTCGAGCGCCTCAGACCCGTACCATATGAACCGCGCGTGGCGCATTGGGGCGACACCCGTATCAATAGATTTCCACATCACCCATGGGGTACTATTATCGATGCGTTTTTTTTTTTTGTCAAATTCTATGAATTTCCTGTGAGATAGAAATTTATTTCCGCCCTTGATAGAATTGATTAGTTGGTTACGCAACTAATCAATTTTATCAAGGGCGGAAATAAATTTCTTGAAACGCATAACGCTGCTTACACTGATGTCGCTTTGCATTGCGAAGTACGCTGGCTCAGTGCAGCGAAATGTCTAAGTCAATTCTTTGCTATAAGAAATGAGATCTTCCATTTCTTGCAAGAATATCAAGAAAAAAAGGGAGCAGAATATTTCCCCTTATTAACAGATGCGAGTTTCCTTTGTGAACTCTCACTTATAGTAGATCTGAAAAATCATTTAAATACATTAAATTTAAAACTGCAGAAACCCGGTCAAACTATTTCGCAGTTGTGCAGCCACGTCGATTCTTTTCGTAGGAGGCTGGTAGTGTATCAAAATCATCTCCTGTTAGAAGAAAAAAATTTTTTCTTTTTTCCCTCGTGTAGGGAATCCGAGGAATTCGGCAATGAGTGTGATTTTGATAATCATTTACACGTTCTTCAATCGGTGATAGATCAGTTCGATGAGCGTTTCACTGACTTCGATTCGCTCAGAAATGATCTAATTCTCTTTGAGAATCTCCTCACCGTAAAAATTTAAGAACAGGTACTCGAGTAGCAAGAAGAACTGTGCGATCTTCAGCACGACATTTCTTTGAAAACGAGGGAAGAAAAAGGAGCCGAATTCTTTAAAACGCTGGAAGAATCGACATACCCTAAACTTAGAAATTTCGCACTCCGAATTTTTTCCATGTTCGAGTCAACATATTTGTGCGAACGTTCGTTCTCAAAAATGCGTGCCATTAAGACAGAACAGCGCACACGGCTAAGCGATTCCTCGCTTTCAACTTTAATACGTACAACGTCGACCAGCCTCCCCGTTGATATTTTAGATATGCCCAGCATGTCTAAACGTGCGCGAAAATTAAGTTTTCCCAAACGTATTTAAAATTTTGATAGTAAAACGCGTTTTTGCTACCCATTTTTATCGCGTGACACAGTGGAATAGGCCTACAGGGGATACCACTGACAAAAAAAAAACGCATCGATAATAGTACCCCATGAGTAATGCGGAAATCTATTGATACGGGTGTCGCCCCAATGCGCCACGCGCGGTTCATATGGTACGGGTCTGAGGCGCTCGAAGCTCCTGGGCCCGTCGCGGGGACCAAGACGCGCGGCGGGAGAAAGGAGGCGTTGCCTCCGAAAAACGGCCGCTGCGTTCACTTTAGTTCCGTGCCTGTTTTAGAGGACCGAAAAATAAGATATACGTGTTTTTTTATTTTGGCCTGTTTGTGTGTTAGGGGGTAAAACCATCCCTCAAATGTTTTCAGGTGTTCGCCTCCGATTATTCTGGTTTTTGTGTGTTTTAGAGGACCGAAAAATAAGATATACGTGTTTTTTATTTTTTCCTGTTTGCAAATTTCATGAAAATAGGTGGTGCCATCATCCGTTTTCTTTGGTTTTTGGTCGAAGCAATCGGAGACGAACAGCTGAAAATCTTACAACTTTGTGGGGTGGTTTCACCCCCTAAATATGAAAACGGGCCGCTATAAAAAACACGTACCTATTTATTATTTTTTGGTCCTCTAAAACATATATAAATTTCAAAGCAATCGGAGGCGAACTCCTGAAAACTTTTTAGGGGTGGTTTCTCCCCCTAAACATGCAAACAGGCCAAAATAAAAAGCACGTTGTGACGAATGTCACTCCGAGGATAAGGTTTGCAGGAATAACTTCAGTCGGTACGCCAGGGTTTCGTGAAATATCCTCGTGTTTCTAGTCGTGGTTGGTTTATTTCCATTTGTCTTTGAAATGGGGTATGTACATTATTTACATTGGCTTATTCTACGTCGGGTCCGTCCACTGTCGGGCGGCGATGCAGTGGGGCGTCGCTTCGTGACAAGGCGGAGGCCGGGCGTCTCTATAACGGAACGCTGGCGGGGAAAGAGACCGGGCCGCGTTGGTGCGTCTCTATAACGGAACGGTGGAGGGACAGAGACCGGGCAGCTTCCAGGCGTCTCTATATCGGAACGGTGGAGGGACAGAGACCGGGCAGCTTCCAGGCGTCTCTATATCGGAACGGGGGAGGGACAGAGACCGGGCAACGTCCGGGCATCTCTATAACGGAACGGTGGAGGCAAAAGGTAGCCGATCATATGATCGGTGGTTACCGGATTTCGTTTTTGTTTTCTAGTTCGCTTTCACCGGGCAACATCCAGTTAGGCGGTCTAGTTAAGTGGGATCCATAGCCCCACTCGACTTACCGAAACTTCGCTTGCCGGGGCTTATATCTTAGTTCCGGGAATTATTAGCTGCGAGAAATCCACGCGATCTAGCGGTGCGGTGGGGGAGCGAGTGTGTCCTGCTGACGTGCTGCGTCGTGAGGCCGGCGTGGTTCGGTGCTGCTCGGCGCGGATCGGTCGTGGTCGTCCGATTGCTCGTCCTCTCCCTCACTCCCGAGCGCACCGCCGTGCGTTCGACTCCTCGCACTGGGACGCTATGTCACAACGTATATCTTATTTTTCGGTCCTCTAAAACATATCCAAAAATCAAAGCAATCGGAGGCGGACACCTGGAAAACTTGTGAGTACGCGGGCGCGCTCGCCGGCAGGATATGCGGCATACTTTCTTTTTCATTCAATCAAAGACACTTCCAAACTAAATTTAAACCTGACAAGTACGTAGGATTATGCAAAAATGTCCGCTGAAAGAATACATAGGGATGCTGGGTAGAATAGATCACGGTAAAACGGGGTTTTCCGCCAAAAACTGACCTCCGTGTACTGAGTACACGCGAGCGCCCGCCGGCAGGTTAACAAGTTGTCTATGAAAACCATTTTTAATAAAATTATTAAAAGTTTCTCTGGTCATCCAGCCGCTTGGGCTATGTCCAATTATATATCCATCAGGTACTGAGCCTACTACTTCCTTAGGAGGAAATCTTTTGTACGGATAAACTATCATTGGACAAAGGCCTCTCCCGTTAGCACTATAAGTGCAAAGAACTGTAATGTTCTCCTTTTTCTTGCACTGGTGAAAGCAGATACATATTTTTTTCCTTCTTTGGTCCTAATAATTTCCCAGTCTTTGGACATAATTGTACTTCTGTTTCATCCATGTGAAATATGCAAGAAGGGTCATTTAAAATATCACAGGCGTTTTCTTTTTCCAAATAGGCTATTACATCTGCAAACCATTGTCTAATATTTTGTTCCGTAACGGCCGCCCTACTTTTAGAGCCTATGCACACGGCGATTTTTTGCAACGATACAGTCGCGATACACTCGCAAAGAGACCGCGATGCTAGCGCGATGCAGTCGCTGCCCATTTGTTTCAGTTGCCCTTCTGCAGCGATGCATTCGCGCGTTCGCTGCAAAAAGTGGCCGTGTGCATAGGCCCTTAGATAACACTTCTGTGTTTTTCAGAGCTATTTCTGGATGCCTCTTCAGAAATTATTTAAACCATTTTTCTCCAGGCATATTATTTTTAAAGCAGTTAGGAGGTGGAGCTTTGCCTAAGACATTTTTTATTGCATTTTTTACTATATTAGGAGGCATAGGATATCCAACGCGGGCCTTATCTATTATCTATTTTTTTTACTTTATTTTCCTCTTCCGAAGTTAATGTTGTCGGTGGGCTCATTCTTCCTATTATCGATTCATTTTCATCATACAATTTGTTTATTAATGTACTTCCAGGTATTTTGTATTCTATTGAAGCTTTATTAGCACTTAAAACTTTGGTTCTAACTTTGTGAACCGCTTCTTTAAGACTTTCTTCCATATACTGAAATCTTTTATACTTTCTTTTCGTTTTTTATTGGATTACATTTTTTCTGCGTATTCGTATTTTCTACAGGTTTGATATAAATTATAATTTATAAATGTATAACCTTCAAAACGTGCTCAGCAGGCTCCACAGTCATTGACTGGTTGTAATGAATTTCTAACCTGCCAATATTTGACCAGTCGGTCATTTACTGGCAGAATGCTTCTGTTTTTAATAACCAAGAATGACCGACAGAAAGTTTAAAATAATGAAAACTTATAATTATTTTTACTATACATAAAATTAATTTTAATAATTAATGAGTTTTTCTTCTCATTGTCATTTAGTTCATAAATAAAAACAATAAATATTACTAGCATAATACATCATTTTCGAAATTACGCATTTACTGCCTTCTTACTAAAAATTTGGTGATTCTTGAATGAGTTGTTACGTATGTGGAATTTTCCCATACGCCGCTCTCAACCATTTTTCGAGCTCGCGTCTGCGAAAGGAAAACGCCCTAAAAGCCTTTTCGTTTATCACACACCACTAATGGAAGTCAAGATCCCGACCAGCTGGACCACGACCGTGAGAACGGGAGTGACACGACGACGACCCCGAAGGATTTCCTTATATGGAGAATCCTAACGAATCCCCACTCATTTTTGGGACTATATAAACCCTTTGGTTTCAACCCTCTTTGGTTTGAAAGCAGTACAGTCACGCGTAGAGTAACGTCGTGTCACGCTCGTACAGAGTTGGTTAAAATCCAGTAAGATCGGGCTCGAGTCCCCTTCCGAATCAACAGTTAACTTCATAGAATCCGCGAGTCCGGTTTATATTCTATTTGGCACTTTGAAATAGCCACTCTTACGCCCCGCATCGCCAGTGCGTTAACACCGTGCAACTATTGGTAACTTACACATTTTATCTAATTATTTAATGGCGACACTTACATTTGTACAATAATTAGTTATTGAATATACGAATGGTGTTCACGTTATAAATCGAGTAGATTCGTTAAATCCATCTTTTACCCAGCGATCCTTATAATATTAGTAGCACTCGCCCATTGATACAACTTTACCGCTCGAGTTGTATCAACTTTAATTAAGAGTTACGAGGCATCACTAACATTTCCCGTGACTCCCTGATTTCACATCAGGTTCGTTCGCAAACCTTTCACCAAAACAAGGAATCTTCTCCAACCCAGTGGCTCCCCGATTTCGCATCGGGTTCGTCCACGAGACCTCGCCCCTCCTACGGCTCCCTGATTTTGCATCAGGTTCGTCCGTATCCTACAGCTCCCTGATTTCGCATCAGGTTCGTCTGTAAGTCTACTAACCTCCGAACAGCTCCCTGGTTTTGCACCAGGTTCGTCTGTGAATAATCCAACCTCCTACAGCTCCCTGGTTTCGCACCAGGTTCGTCTGTGAACTTCATCCTAGTGACTCCCCGATTTCACATTGGGTTCGTTCACGACGTTTCACCTTCCTGCGGCTCCCTGATTTCGCATCAGGTTCGTCCGCGTGTGACTACATCCTAGAGGCTCCCTGATTTCGCATCAGGTTCGTCCTCGCTTCCGATAATCCTAGCGGCTCCCTGATTTCGCATCAGGTTCGTCCGCACTCAAACCAACAAACTCATAAACCGTATTCCTTGGGAAATACCCTTCTCGCCGGCCTCTCGCGTTGCCGTAGCCCCGGCTCGTAACAGAGTGATCACGGGATACATTTTATAAATACTTTTAATAAGAATTGTACTTATTAATGTTTGCTTAATACGCGTAACTAAAAATATGAGATATTAAAAGTGCATCTACACTCCATTTATAAACATATATTAATTTTTAAATTTATAATTGACATTTCTGTACCTAATGGTCATTCACTGGTATGCGGTCAATTACTGGCCGGTTTACCCTATAATGAAATAATTTTTGCAATTTGTTTTGTTTTTGTACAGTGTCAATATGGCATCTAAAAAAAGAGGTATGGTCACAGCGTAGGTGATTTCCCGGTTCAGGTTTATCCGAAACAAAAAATCCCGAAAGATTCTTAATCTGTATGAGTGTCGCTATAGCCCCTAGCTCAATTAACAATTTTTGTTGAAAAGTAAGAAAATGGCGCCGGTTTGAAAAAAAGTTTGACAAAACAACCAAAAGGATGTATTCTCGGGTGTTCCATGAGAAAAATCTCGGTTATTTCTCAACAAAAATGGTTAATTGAGCTAGGGGCTATACCGACACTCATACAGATTAAGAATCTTTTGGAATTTTTTGTTTCAGATAAGTCTGAGCCGGAAAATTACTTAAGTCGTGAACATACCTTTTTGTTTAGGTGTCATATTGACACTGTAAAAAAAATAAACAAATTGAAAAAATTCTTTTTAATTTTTTTTGTATAATATAAGAGTAGATTAATAAATACCAAAAAGATTTATTTAATATAACTTTATTTCAGCTTAATTTTTAGGCCGATCAAAGTAGAATGACCCCTTAACTTGTGTTCGCCGGTTAGGTAACAGGTTTCATGAAACATTTTTATAAAATACATGATATCATTAATTGATTTGTAACTACTGTGTATGTATGTACAGTACCGTTATCGCGCCGTGGGGTGCATGCTACCCACGCTGCGTAGCGATCTATTCCTTAGATGTTGGTTTTATTTTAAACTTCATATTTCAAGATTTTATTATTCTATTCTGAGTATTATTGTTGACTCAGACTTAAACTTGTTTGTAATCATTGTACTAATACATAATCAAAGACTTATGTAGTATCGGAATGATTTTAATGATGTGTGCCCGCCTGGATATATGTTGAGAACCTGTGAAGAGGCAGGCCCGTCGGGGAAAAACAGGACACGTTAGAGGGCCCAATGATGCGCGCATAGATTTGCCGGGGCGAGAAAGCGTGCGCCGCAGAAATGCCCATATTTGGGCACAAAGGCGAGCAAGGAAAGCGTGCGTGTTGAGAGGGTAGCGTTAAGCAGAGTTGGAGAAACCGCCAGGGAGAGTAGATCGATTGTTCTGTGTTGCGTTGAGTCGGGTTGTTTTGCGTCGCATTCAATTATTGTCGCGACTGCCTTCGATATTTCGGCACAACACGAGATATTTATTTGTTTGCCTGTTCGCGAACGCGCTTGTATGCAATCAAGAGGCTTTAAGTAAATCACACGTATTTTAACCTCGGCTGAGGTAACTATGACTTTTATTCTTTTCTCCCGGGGAGAGTGACTAACGAGGTGTTTCTCATTAGCGCACACAAAGAGCGCTGGCGACCGTTCATCTACATTCGAAAGGAGCGATCGCCTTCCGCATTCCTACGTGACGTGTGATATGTCCCATTGGCAGGCTAAATTTTCGCGTGATCTAGCTTAGCAACAACGCACGACAGCGGTATGCCCGAAAGACAGTAAACACGGCGGTTAACAGGTAGCCGGCGTTACTAGCCAAGGTCTCGCGCGACCTTGAGTAACGCGAATATTGAACAATTATCTTGTATTAGTTTTAATTCCAATCAATCTTGTACATACTTTCCGGTTCTTATTAAATATATTTTATCCCACAATTATATGGTATCTATTCATTCACTGCAAAATATAGAAACTAAATATATTCGGTTTCGAAACTTACCGAAACACAGAAAAATGTATAATAAGAACAGTGATATTAACCCTCAAAAGGCACACTGGGTTAACGCAATCAAGGCCGTCAGAAAAACTCCTGGCATTTCTGAACCGTAAGGTTTGAGGAGTTAGGGCTTTGGGGGAAAAAGTTTGATACTTCTACTAATTGCCCCACAGGGACTTCCGGTTCCGGACGCGAGCGAGAAAGGAGTGTGTGTTTGGTGCTGCGAGTTTGGTGGAGGAAGAGTGAGTGAAGAGGTGGAGGAAAGGATAGGGAGTAAGTGTTGGAGGTGCGGTAGAGGTCGGGAAGTGAGGCGGGTAAAGGGAGTGCAAAGGGAATAGGGGGTGTGGCGAAAAGGAGGCGAGTAAGGGGACCGATTTATAGGTTAGGTGGAAAGAACTGTGCTGAGTGGCGGGAAGTGAGAGAAAGAGGAGCAGGTAGAGGGATCTGTCGGACAGGAGAGGAATTAGGAAGGAGCTGGCAGAAAGGCGGGAGATTTGAAAAGGAGTAGGAAGGAAATAGAATATGAATAGATACCATATAATTGTGGGATAAAATATATTTAATAAGAACCGGAAAGTATGTACAAGATTGATTGGAATTAAAACTAATACAAGATAATTGTTCAATATTCGCGTTACTCAAGATCGCGCGAGACCGGAAATAGAAGAGGAGAGAATTTTCTTCAGAGAGGAGGAAAGTAGTGAGAGGTTAAATGGAGGGGAAGAAGGGAGAGGAGGGAAGGGAAGGAGGGAAGGGAAGTGGAGATGGAATAGGGAAGGAAGCAGGAGGGCTGGCAAGGGAGGAAAGAAGAAGGAAGGAGAGTATAAGTAGTGTGAGCAGCGTGGGGAGTAGTGCAGGAAACCTGGATAGCTACTGGGGGAAAAAGAGGAAGGAGAGGGAGGGGGAGGAAGGATCGGAGGGGGAAGGGAAGAAAATGGGATTTAAAAAAAAGTGTGAAGACGGTGCGATCACCGGAGGAAAGGAGGAAGAGGGGGGGAAGCGAGGGAAAATATGAGATGGGAAAGATGATGGAGATGATGAGGGAACTGATGAAGGAGGTAAGGGTGGAGAAAGAGGAAATGTGGAAGGCGATGAGGGAGATGATAGGGGAAATGAGGAAGGAAGGGGAGGAAAGAAGAAAAGTGATGAAGGAGTGGAGGGAGGAAAGGAGGAGATGGGAGGAGGAGAGAAGAGAGGAAAAAAGGAGGAGGGAAGAGATGGAAGAAAAGTTGCAGAGGATGGAAGAGAGGGAGGGGAGGGTGGAGGAGATGATAAGGAAGGTGGAAAGGTGGGAAGAGGAAAAGGAAGGGAGGGGAAGAAGGGAAAGGGAGGGTGAGGGGGGCGTTGAAGAGTGTAGGTTAAGATTGAGGAGGATGGAACTAAAACAGGACAAAAAGGAGAGGGAAGAGAGAAGGAATAATGTGGTGGTAAGGGGGTGGGGGAAGGGGAAGGGGTGGAAAAAGAGGTGAAGAAGATATGGGCGAGGATGGGAATGGAGGATGAAGGAATAAGGGAAGTGAGAAGGGTAGGGAAAACGGAAAAAGAAGGGAGTGGACTGGTTTTGGTGAAGCTGGCGGGGAGGGAGGAGAAGAGAAAGGTGATGGAGGCGAGAAAAAAACTGAAGGGCAGGAGGGAAAGGATAGACAACGATTTAACGGAGGAAGAAAGGAGGGCGAGGTGGAAGGTGGAGAGAGAGGCGGAGAAGGAAAGGGAGAGGGGAAAGAAGGTACAGGTAGGTTATATGAAAATGTGGGTAAATGGGAAGATGAGAAGGTGGGATGAATTATGGGAAAGGTGGTGTGATGAGCAGGGAAACGAATGCTAAGGGAAAGGGGGAGGTGGAGGGGAGGATGGGGGGGAAGTAAAAGGGGACAAAGGGAGATATAAGGTCGCGTTTTGGAACGTGGCGGGGTTGAAAAATAAAGATGAGGAATTTTGGAAAGGTTTAGAGGAATGGGAGGTAGTTGTGATGAGCGAAACGTGGGTGGAGGAGAGGGAATGGGAGTATGTAAGGGGCAGATTGCCGAAGGGTTATGGGTGGGAAAAACAATGGGCCAGGAGGGAAAACAAGAAGGGAAGAGCGATAGGGGGGATGATAATGGGGGTGAGAAGGGGAATCGAAATAGGGCGGGGGGAAGGGGGAGGGGAAGGGATAATGGTGAGGAAAGTGAAATTGGGGGGGGGGGGAATGGTGGAGAGTTATAGGGATATATGTAAATAAGGACTTGCAAAGGAAGCTGGAGGAGCTGGAGGAGTGGATAGAGGAGAGAGACGAGGGAATGAGAGCGATAATTGGGGGAGATTTTAATGCGAGGACGGGGAGGGAAGGGGGAATGATATGGGGGGAGGGGGAAGAGGAGGGGGGAGGAGAGGGGAGTAGAAGGTCAAAGGATAAAGTGGTAAATGGAGAGGGGAGGAGACTATGCAGATATCTGGGGGAGAGGGGGTGGGGAATTATGAATGGAAATGAAGAGGGGGACGAGGAGGGTGAATGGACGTATACGGGGGGGAGGGGGAATTCTGTGATAGATTATGTAATGGGGAACGAGGAAACAAGGGAGAAGGTAGAGAGGATGGAGGTAGCGGAGAGAGTAGATTCAGACCACCACCCTGTGGTGGTCTCGCTCAGGGGGGAAGTGGGGGAGCAGGGGGAGGGGAGAAAGAAAGGTGGGGGGCGGGGAGGGGGGAGAGGAAACTGGACGGTGGAGGGAAGGGAGGAATTTGCAAGGAAATTTGGGAAAAGAGATAGGGGAGGGAGAGGAATAGAGGAGAAATGGGCGGAACTGAAGAAAAGAGTGAAAGGGGCAATGGGGAATGTGGAGATAGGGGGCAGAGGGGAAAGAAGGGAGGGTGGGGGGACAGAGAGTGCAGGGAGGAGAAGGGGAGGGTGAGGAGAGAGCTAAGGAGATGGAGAAGGGAAGGGGGGGATGGGAAGGAGTATAGGGAAAGGAAAAAGGAGTATAGGAGGATATGCGAAGAAAAGAAGAAAAAGGAGGTGGATAGGTGGGAGAAGGAGATAGAGGGGATAAGAACAGAGGGGCAGGTATGGAAGGTAGTAAATAGGGAGAGAAAGAGGAGAAGGAGGGTAAATGAGGAGATAAAAATAGAGGAATGGGACGAGTACTTCAGGGAGTTACTAGGGGGGGGGGGGTGGAGTGGAGGGTAAGAAAAGGGGCAGAAAAAAGGAGGGGCGAGGACGGAGAGGGGGATATAGAAAAGGAGGAGATAAGAAGGGTGGTGAGGGGGCTAAAGGACGGAAAGGTGATGGGAGGGGACGGAATACCGAATGAAGTTTGGAAGTATGGGGGGTGGAGGTGGAGGAATGGCTGGGGGAGGTGTGTAATAGGGTATGGAAGGGGGAGGGTAGGAGTGTTAGTACCGGTGGTGAAAAAAGGGGTGGGAAAAAGGGTAGAGGAGTACAGAGGAGTAACGCTGACACAGACAGCATATAAGGTGTATGCGTCTGTGTTAGCGGAAAGGTTGAGAAAGGAGGTAGAGGAAAAGGGGATATTGCCACCGAGTCAGGCGGGGTTCAGGAGGGGATGGGGTGCATGGACGGGGTGTATGTGCTAAATTACTTAATTAAGAAGCAGGTGGAAAGGAAAGGGGGGAGACTGGTAGTGCTGTTCCTCGACATGAAGGCAGCATTCGACTCAGTTGACCGGGAGGTGTTAGTGAGGACCATGAGGGAGAGAGGAGTGAGGGAGCGGTTAGTGGAGAGGTGTGAGGAGGTGTTGAAGGAGACAGTAAGTAGGGTAAGGGTGGGAGAAGAGGTAGGGAAGGACTTCTGGACGGCTAGGGGGGTGAAGCAGGGGTGCCCGTTGAGCCCCAGCTTGTTCACGTTGTTGTTGGCAGATATGGACGAGGAGTTGGAGAAAGGGGGGGGAGGGGCGAAGGTGGGGGGAAGGAAGGTGTATACGTTGGCATACGCGGATGACATTGCGGTGCTGACGGAAGACGAGGAGGGGATGAAAGGGATGATGGGGAAGATGGAGAGATATCTGGATAAGAAGGGGCTGCAGGTGAACGTGGGGAAGACAAAGGTAATGAGGTGTAGAAAGGGGGGAGGGAGGTGGAAGGGAAAGGTGGTGGAGGAGGTAAAGGAATTCAAGTACCTGGGGTACACGCTGATGAGGAGCGGGGGGCAGGAGGCACACGTAGGAGAAAGGGTAAGGAAGGGGGCAGCAGTGATGGGGCAGGTGTGGGGGATAGGGAAGAGGAGGTTTGGGAAGGATTGGGGAAAAAGGGTGTGGTTGTTTGAAAAGTTAGTATGGGCTACGGTGAGCTATGGGGCTGAGGTGTGGGGGTGGAAGTGTAGGGACAGAATTGAGGGGTTGCAGGAAAGGTTCTTGAAGTGGGTGTTGGGTGTGGAAAGGTGTACACCAGGATACATGGTGAGGGAGGAGATGCAGAGGGAGATGTTGAGAGGGAAGGCGGGGATGAGGGCATGGGGATATGAAAGGAAGTTGGAGCAGGGGGTGGGGGGAGCTGGCAAGGAGATGTTGGGAGGAGATTAAGGGAAGGGCAAAGAGGGGGAAAGTGCTGGGAGGGTGGGAAAAGGAAAGGAAGGAATACTATGAGGAGAGGGGGTGGACAATAGAGGGGATAGAAAGAATGAGGGGGGAGCTGAGGGGGGAAGAATTGGTGGGTAGGGAAAGAAGAATACAGGAGGAGGAAAGATGGAACAGGATTAGAGAGTCAGGATATAATAGGTGGTATAGGGTGGTGAAAGGGGAAGGGGTGCCTGGATACTTGAGGAAGGGTTGGGGGGAAAGCAGGTGGCAAAGGGTGGCGAAATTTAGGCTGGGGAATGGGATGAGAGGGGGGATTTATTGGGAGGAGGAAGAAAAGAGGAAATGCAGAGTATGCGGTTGGGGAGAGGAAACATGGGAGCATGTGTGGGAGGAATGTATGGGGTGGGAGGAAGGAGGGTGGCAGGAGAGGGTAGGGGAGGTATTGGATGACGAGGGCGGGGGGGAGAAGTGGATGAGGAAAGTGGAGGAAAGGAGAGGAGAAGGAGTGGGGGAATGAGAGAGGAAGGAATGAGAGTGAGTGGTGGCGTGCGGAAGCGGAGGTCAAAGGATAGGGAGGGGGGGGAAGGCGGCGTGCGAGACGGGGGAGAGCGGGCGAGGGGGCGAGCGAGGGTTATGAGCGTGTAGGTTTAAGGAATAGGTTTAAGGAGTAGATTAAGGCATAGGTTAAGGATTAGGTTAAGGCGAATGTATGGAAGAGCGGAGATGGAAAAGGATTGTAATCCCCAAGGGGAAACAAATAAACGATACTACTACTAATTCCCCCACAGGATCGCTAGTATGCCGGAACCAACCGAGTAATATCATTGCAAATGTAGTCCGTGGGTTACGTTCACCCAGTATGACTGTAACATTAGGAAATCCATTAAAACTGAAGGTCGATTTAGTAGTGAATATATTTTCTTCTTCTACAATTTATAACATGTACAGAATTTTTAAGTTACCAAAAATAAAACACATGCTTCTCGAAAAATCGAAACGTAGATGTAAATAAATAATTGAATACATTTTGTCAATTTCACTACATTTGTGGAATAAATTATTATTTCAACCATTTCATCGTTTTATTTGACATTTTTGTATCCGATTTTCATTAAATACATGCAATTTTTTCGAGATATTCATTTCAGCTCTATGCGACCGCTATTTCTGAACTGTCAACTTTTACTAACTTTATCTCTTTATTTTCGAGATATCTCAAGTACCAAACGATTTACGACTAAAGCAGCCCTTAGACATTCAATATTATTGCACAATATTTAATATTGCACAATATTATTGATCGTCTGTGGATGATATTGGAAGATTGCACAGTAAAATTGAAAGGTTGCGCAGTAATATTGAAAGTACAAAGCACAATATTATTGTACAATATGGAATAGACAGCATCGTCTGTGGGCAGTATTGCGGAATATTAGTTCAATTTTGACCAGAGTTGCCAGGCAATTCCCTACGCGTGGAGAAGAAGTGACGTGAGATAGACCTATTAAGATCGTACCGTAGATGATTAAGTGCCTTCTGCGACATATATTTTATATTTTATTTCATTACACAGGGTGTCCGCGGGAACAGTAAAGAGCAGTATATTTCCTAACGTATTGAAGATTAAAACAAATTGATTATATGCAATTTTATGGTTCGAGGGGGCAACTTTATTAGCGCAGACGGATTTTTTCTTCGATTATTATTTTAAGAGATACGATGATCAAGTTCGGTTTTTTAAATGGAACTATTTTTTTTAGATATCACTTGATAGTGCGTTTCGAGACAAATTCAATAACCTATACTGTATATTTCAACCGGTTTTTGAGATATTGCGCTTGCAAATTTACTGATTTCACAGGAAGAAAATCGAATAAAAAGCACCGGGGGTGGTCTTGTTCCGCACTACCAAGATAAGGCCCACCTTCTCTTGCATGGAATACGTCAACGCGTGCTTTTGGTATTAAATTCAGGCGCGTGTTTATACTCGAGAGATAAGGGATCCGTCTCAATTTGAAGAAAGGACGACGCAGGGGGAACCACGGGCAATCAACGGACTACTCCTTTTCTTCCTGTGTCTCTCCACGAGGCATATTGATGTGGATAATACTTTTTAATAACTATATTGCGTCGGGACAAAAGCAGGATCAGAGCCAGGCGAAAATTCATTCGATCTTTACGATCGATAATTTATTATTTTTCTAAGAACGTTTCGACAACATCTGTTTGCCAAATTTCTAAAGACCAATAAAAAGCGTGGTGACATTGTTCAGCCTGAGATAATCCGCATATTGCCCTGTTAGTGGGTAGTGCGTACGATGATTTCGGACGCGCAGATACCGTCGTCAACCGCCAACTCGCGGGACAAAATTGTCATAAACCGGGACCATGGCGAGACGCTCTGGCCGATCAGCCTGTTTAATTTTTAGGAACTAGATGTGGCATTTTCCTCCTTTACTAGCTAATCTCTCTATGTTCGGCAGACAATAAACCACCGCTACAGTATAAATAAATTATAATGATGTTCTGACCGCTGACTGTGACGAAAATTATAGTCGAATTAACGAAAGACGGCGCCTGGGCGATCCGTAGGCCGGAGCGAGTGGCTCGGGAGAGACCCAATGCCTGCTCCATACTTCGTGCGACGTTGCCACGTTGTGTGGCAGATCGGACGTCTCTTTCTATCTTCAAGCGCAACTGTGTCTCTCTCACTCGCTCGATAAAACAGATTCCTTCATCTACAAGTCACTCCGCGCCAAATCGATCACATTTTTAGAGACTTTAATCAGAATGCAATATGTATTTTGTGAATCACGTGAAATTATGGAAAGGTATGAAGGATATTCTTCCGAATGGCCCCAGTGGCCGATCGAGATGAGGTTTGGAGGGAGGAGTGGGGAGGGGGTGTGGACCCTAAATCTAAAATTGTAGCTTCGGGTATTTATTAGTTTCCAAAATATTAATAAAAAATTATTGTTAATTTTTTTTTGAAATTTTTTTTGGACGTAGGTGCGGGTACTCCTACCCGGCGACCCTCCCGTCACCCCAAACTGTTTTACGAACTGCTGGACGCGTTCCCCTTACCTCCGCGTGCTCCACAGGCGTCGGAAAGGCACGCGTATTTAGCTGAAATTCAAAGTCAATTCTCTCAAAAACGAAGCGCGATATTAAAAAATTGTATTCTAGATTTTCGTCTTATTTTGGCCTGTAGAATCACCTACAGAATATTGACAATCAGTAGAATACCACTCTATATAGCAGGATGGGTCGCATTCGCAAGTAGCTGGTTCAAATCTCCAAACTCACATCGGTTCGCTACCATCTTGCGCGCGCGCGTCCCCCGCACTAATCTAGCCCCAACCAATACTAATACCCGGGACATGGTGGAAAGTGGAATGCGTTGTGTCGGAATAAATCAATAGAAAAACTAAAAGTTTTTTATTAATATCTCGAAAACTAATAAATTTCTGAAGTAACAATTTTAGATTTAGGGTCCACACACCCTCCCCACCCCTCCCCTCAAACCTCGTGTCGATCGGTCACTGGGGCCATTCGGAAGTACAGCCGGTTTGAATCATTGCTTAAGGGGGGAACCTGGTGTAACTAGCTGAAAATCGAGGCATTTTTCCGGAATTTTTTTTAAAGAAAGTACTTAATCGATCTTTCTGAAACTTTCGGGATATTGTATTAACAGGTTAAGGTAGATAAAAAAAAATTTATTAAAAACGAGCTACAAATAACAAAGTTATAAGGACTTATGCCCAGTCCGTTGGCGACGCAATTGGTCCACTGCGGGCAACGTAGCGTCTTTTGGTTTCATTTGAAACCAAAAATCGAACAATTTTCATTTAGTTTATGAGTGTACGGATGAATCGTATCAATTTATTTCCTAAAAGATGCAAAATTGAACAAATGGCGGCCTCTTGAAAAAAAAGGTCCCTCTTTCCAACGAAATTTTGCCTTAAATGTGTAAAAAAAGTTATTTATTTAAACAATATCATTATACCCATAGCTTAGATCTGTGCAGAAAATGTTCACAAATATCCGTGCACAAGGCCAAGTCGATCGGTTGAATATTTTTGGAGTTACGTTGCCCGCAAATTGTAAAACTGTCGTTTCAAGAAAAACGCGTTTCAAGTTTTCTGGTAACCTGGCGCTCCGTAGCAAAACCGGCTATAGCAGCTTTAATTTTTCGAATTTCGTTTTGCGGCTTTGGGAGCATATTATCGTGATGTTTAACTATTGATTTATGCAAAAAAAAATCGATTTCTTCAACCCACTACACCAGGTTCCCCCCTTAGCAGGTTTTGAACTTGGTTACAAAATATAGGACTTTGAATTGTGCAATTTCTGCCTATGTTCATGAAAAGATGCTGTACTTACGAATTTCTATCTCGAAAACTATCAACAGCATTGCGTTAATTTTCTTTTATTTTAATCGAGAAGAATTAATCTTTCAGAATAAAATTTCGAAATTGTAAAACTATTTTTCATTTCATTTCCGACAGGAATTTGATCCTTTAAACATGGCTTAAAAGTAATTCGTTCCTTTAAAGATGGCTTAAAAGTATTACTCTAGGATAACACCATTAAAATTAATGCCGCAGTTATATAGTCGTCTCTTGCTCAGTTATTACGGGTAGCTGACCATATAATTCGCATTAGGGATGTGCGGGTAATCAAATGTGTCGGGTACCCGAGCGGTCGGATCGGGTCGGGTAAAGTCGGTCGGGCTTGGACGGGGGCCCGGGACAGACGGGCCTACGGATTGTCCGACTGTGTCGTGTAACCCGATTACTTCGGGTAGCACAATTGTGTCGGGTGGCTCGAGTATTTCGTGTAATGCGGTGCTTGATAGGTTGATATACATACTCAGTTTTTTTAAACAACCGAGTACTCGGCAAACATGTACAAAATCTTTACCTATATGTAACTTTAGAATAAGATAATTTTCACGTGAAAAATAATGCTTCTAACAGATTTATTCAAAATGACCTTCATTCAATACCTACAACCTGTATATTAATTTTGTATGTAAGGTGCATAAGTTGAATACGTATATCAACTTATCAAGCAAGGCATTACCCGAAATAATCGGGCTACACGACACACCATACAGTCGGACTACCCGTAGGCTCGTCTGTCCCGGGCCCCCGTCCGAGCCCGCCCGACTTTACCCGAGCCGACCCGAGCCCGAAAAGTCGGGTACCCGCACACCCCTAATTCGCATCCCATATTATTTCAATAAAGTCTACAAACAATGTCGACAGAGCAAAATATTTTTACCCGAAACGGGGCTTGCGGCGTTAATTTGTATGGTCCCATCCTATTTAGAGCAATACTTTAAGCCATCCATAAACGTACGAGTTGAAGTCGAAATTTATGAAAGCAAATGACACGGAAAAACCTCGCTACTTTAGAATAACAATGCCCTACATATTCATAAAATACCGAAATTGCCGATGCTGGTACCGTAGGCGAGGTGAACAGCGATGGCTGACTCGTAAGGCAATATAGCCATAAACCGACGTATCCGCGAGTTACTTGCGGGGCAACCTGGTTAATCCCCGAGACAGTTTTTCAACCATCTTTACCGCGTATGCTTTATGGGTCCTCCTCCACCGGGATGGTTAATTAAAGAAAAGTCCCTCCACCCCTCAGGAAAATTCAGGTAAAATTCTGCTCGAAGTCGGATTTGGACCTTGCGAAATTAACTAAATAAATAGGTAGGTGTCCGACCCAAGACAGTCAGAAGCACTCGATAGTTCTTCAGAGCACATTCGAGTCGTTTGAGTTCATATTTCCTGAAAAGTCCGTGCGATAGTTCGCGACACAATGTCTGTTCGACAAGGAAGGCCCAGGATTCGTCCTATTCAATATCATTCGCGTTCGGGTCGAGGAGCAACACTCCATAGCCAACTCGACAATTTTTTCAAGAGGAGGATGAAAGGCTACGATCTACGAATACACCGTTGGTACCTTTCGCCTCCGTTGCAAAAAGGACAGCGGTTGCATTCAATATTTCCAAGCGTACGGTGACTCGGATTGCTGCAGAACAGAATAAGGCTGGTCCATCAGGGCTTCGAACACCAGGGAAAAAGAGACCGAGAAAGTCCGCAGTTTGCGACTTAGATCCAAGTAAGGGGAAACTAATGAGGGAGAAAATATATGATTTTTATATTCGGCGCGAACATCCAACCGTAAAGAAAATTTTAGCATTCTTAGTAGAATCAGATTTATTTAATGGTAGTTTATCCTCTACGCGCAAAGTCGTCCATAATTTAGGTTTTCAATATAAAAAGGTTAATGGTAGAAAGTTAATGTTAGAGTAAGAGGATATAGTTAGATTTTAGTTCCTAGAAAAAATTGTTACTTGCGACATCAATAATGTAGTATGGTTTGAAACATGGGTTGAATGAAACATGGGTTAACGCGGGTCATAGTGTTAAAAGAGGGTGGACGGACAATACTGTGGAGGGTACTGCCCGAACACCCATAGGTAAGGAGGGGAGATTAATTTTATTGCATGCGGGGAGAACCCAGGGGTTTGTAAAAAACGGCCTTCTTCTTTTTCGAAGTAGAAAAACTGGTGATTACCACGAAGAGATGGACGACACTAGCTTTCTCAAATGGTTTCAAGACCAATTACTGCCAAATATCAGAGTAGGAAGCACTATTCGTTATGGATAATGCCCCATATCATTCTTTTCAAATAGACAAAGCCCCAACTTCGGCATCTAGAAAAGACGAAATTTTAGACTGGTTATTTTGTCACGATATTGATGCAGACGTGACAATGAACAAAAGTTCCTTATTGGAGCTTGTTCGTCAGCACAAGCCGTGTTTCATCACATATGAAATTGACGATCTGGCTAAACAACATGGCCACCAGATAATTCGTCTTCCCTCATACCACTGCCATTTCAACCCAATAGAGCTCATATGGGCACAAATAAAAAATTACGTTGCACAACACAATAAATTATTTACAATGATAGAAGTAGAGTCACTAACCCGTTTAGCCATTAGCAAGGTAACTACTGAGAATTGGGGGAAGGTCGTCAAGTATGTGCACGAGGAACTCAAAAATGTCGTTCGGAAAGAAGGACTTGACGATGGTGTAGATGAGAACATTGGAAATTTAGCTGTTGGTGGTGGTGTTGATGATGGTGATGATAGTAGTATTAGTAGTAGCAGTAGTTGCAGTGGCATTAGTAACAGTAATAATGACCGCATGAGTAGTGTAGATTTTTTAGATTAACATGAATTTAATTTACAGGCCATTCCGCGGCAAATCGATCACTTTTTGCACTCCTGTGCATGCTATTCATCCCGACCCATACTTATCCTTTCCTGATGGAAGAAACCCACCACCTTCTCGTGGTTTGCATCGAGCAATGATATCTTTTTCACAAATAATCATCAATTAAAGAAGGTAATAGTATGTATAGACCTGATCATTATTAAAAGAATGTCAGGCCAAGAATGGGTTAATGAAAATTCTGCTCGAAAGCAGAATATTTCGTACGTGAAATTTGCAAAAATTTGGTTATAGTTTTCAAAATTATAAAATTAATTTTTCAATATAAAAAAGAGTATTAAAATAGCCCGCACTTTCTAGATTAAAATGAAAAAAGAATGAATTAAATACGATAAAAAGTTTCCGAGATAAAAATTCACAAGAACAGCTTGGTTTCATCAAAATAGGCAAAAATTGAACAAATTCAAAACCAGCAAAGTGATGACTGAAACCCCTTCCTATATGCTATTTCAGTTTGAACAAAATCCCTGACATCGAGTGCAAAAAGTGATCGATATGCCGTGGAATGACGCTAAATAGAACAAGAATCCTATGAGCCTGTATTCCTCGACTTGTCCGCCATTCATTCTGCATGGCGCGTGCCGCAATATCCAATAAGATTCGACTGTCTGTCAAATCTCTATGGGAAGGACGTTGGGTTCGCCCTCTGGAAGAGGATAGCAATGTACACCCGACAAGGACAACGATTACTCTAGGCCCACAGCTAAGTAGTCGAAAGTCATTGGCCAAGGCGTAAGGAGCCGCGTAGGGGAAGCATCAATCGCGAGCCTGGAGTAGCGGCAACGTCGCAAATTCTGGCCCCGGTTCCAAGGCGTCTCCTTTCGTTAATTCGACTATAATCTTGTGGTCCGCACGATGACCAAAAGGAGATGTTGTTATCATAGATTAAAGAATGTTTCCCTGGCAATGGGGTAGGAAACGAAATTACTCTGAAGAAGTACGAGTACACCCCGCGATGAGACACAAGAAGAAAAGAGATAGCCCTCTGACTGCGCGATATTCACCGTAAGCGGCCCCTAGACAGTCAATATATTGTGTAATATTCAATATAGCACAATATATTGACAGTCTAGGAGCATCCAACATAAATAGCGTGCAATATATTGCGCAATAATATTGAGCGTCTACAGGCCGCTTAAAGGCCATCGCCCATTACGCCGAAGCGAAGCGTGGCGACAAAGCGAAATGTTCGTCGCCGCTGTTCTGTCAAATGGGCGATGCGTGGTCGCTGTTGTTCTGTCCTATGAGCGATGAGTGGTCGCCGCGCTATATACTCTTTTTCCTTAGTGTCTTACGAATCGATCAAAAGAAAATACATTAAGAACTGTGCAGTACATCCAGAGATATAGGCAAAAGAACGCTCTTGGTTACGTTAACCCATGTGTGCCTGCAGCGAGAGTAATTTATAGTGTGATCTTTGAGTATTAACAGCATGAGAAGTATAAATATTTATTAATTAAACTCCTCCTCTGTGTTAGACAAAATTCGTGTAAACACAGCGACACTTTATTGAAAATAAAATTTTTGTTATTGTTCTATAGTGGGTTTTGAACATTATACCTTTTTCTTAATAATAATGATTTCTGTGGTCGAGTAAATATTATAACACAAATGTTAGCAACAAAAATAATAGTTTCGGCAACGGGAAGTGCATGCGACCCACGTGGCGTCAGTGGAAGGTCATCGATATTTCGCCCGACATGGAACAGGCTGCTTTTATAAAATATTATTTGAAATTTTTTTGTCCAAAGTACATGATAATTTATAAACGAAAAGCAGTGAAATTATTAAATTATTCCAAATAAAATAATCAATTAAAAGAAGTAACATATTATCCAAAGTACAGGATGGAGACAAGGAACGATTCTTTATACATAAATAAGTCGGAAACGTAGAATTTTTCTTGCCTAAAACTTTATTTTCGAGAAAATGATAAGTTTGAAGATACACGAAAGAAGCCTGCTCTATACATATTCGACTCATTTGTGCATACATAATCGTCCCTTGCCCGATTGTATTTCAATTTTGTCCATACTCTATTTATACACTACCACTACCTTAAAAAGTAGGTATCCGGACACTTGATAGATGTGTAGTAACAGTATGTCATAAATGTTACCGAATTGTGTAAAATATCGCCTAAAAGAAATTTTTATCACTCTGTTATGAAAGAAACAAGTTATAAATTAAAAATTCCCGATTTCAATGGCGCATTAAAATTAAAAACGTAATTTGTCAATGTATTTCTATACGCAGTTTGTATGCACTTGATCAAGAGTTTATAAACACAATACGTTCAGAAGAACTGTTTCTATTTGTCCAGAGCTCAGAAATTAAACGACCTGAAGATAACGAGCTCTTTAATTAACAAGATAGTTTCATTAGGTTTGGCATTTATGGACACGAATTTTGTTGTTGCATTTTAGTTATATAATTTATACACAAAAATCAATTTTATTGTAACATGATACTTTACTATAGCTACATATAATAACAGCCAATGATGAAATCATTGTAAGTACTCTCATTCGTAATTTAAACTACATTCTATTAACAATAAGCAAGTGCCCGGATACTTTTGAACGGTCGGATACAGGGTCAGCATTTTATCTTGCAACCCGCGCTCGCACGAACAGGTAAAATGGCAACAGCGCCTCACGGACGCATTCCACTACAACCATGCATCGGCCCGAGGTTCGGAGAGCTGCCAGCGACCGCTAGACAACAGTGATGCCCAAGCGTCGAGAATTTTAGAATGGTCTCTTTCAAATTAACGTCGCAAAGAGCTATTAGGAATTTCCCGACCCAGGTAAGCGAGCCGTGCGCTCCGCTTTTATGATCGGTTTACTACTCGCACCCCACATTACTGTAATGAGGTTTGAAAACAATATCGACTGGTCTCGTACCCGTCTCAATTTAAAAAATTTTAGCTACGACAGGGTTGACCGCGGCGCTATACCCCTGTACGGAGATTTTTCGCCATCTGCGTGTAAAAGTCACAATAATGGTGCATCGTTCCAAAAAATGACTAACGGAAGCCGGTATAGGCGTGGCGTTGAGCAGCTAAAAGGTTCAAACATTCAAACACAATTCTAGAAAAAAAATTAAACCCGCTACAATCAAAGACACGTCCCATTAGTTACCCCTTACGTCCGATCTATGCATGCACTGCATTAAGAGGTTTGCCTACTGTGACAGATAAAAATCGAAGGCGTTTTTCGGACACAGATTGTGAGAAAAGTAAAAATTCAATCAATTTGCGGTTTGGTACTTTATATGAGCATATTATAAAGTACTAAAATCCATTCAAAAAACATTAAAAAGTTCAATGGTTACATGGTTGTAGTGGAATGTGTCCGTGTTGTCAATTTACCTGTTTGCGCGAGCGCGGGTTGCAAGATAAAATGCTGACCCCGTATATGTTACTGTAAAAGCCCAAATATCGATAAATCTTAGCCCCGTTACGCACTTGCGACAAGTTTCCGGGAACCAGGTCGCCGACGACCATGAGGTACACTGGGATATATGAGTTCGTACGCATTTGGTCGCAGCGAAAAACAAAGGTTTCTGGTCTCTTGTCGATCAAGTTGCCGGCAACTTGTCGCAAGTGCGTACCAGTTAGGCGCGTGAGCAAGATGCAAGTTTCATGAAACCTGTATCATGAAGCATGTATCAATGTTTCACGAAGACCACGAAACTCAGCGAGGCGCATAATTGCTGGCTGGCGAATGGCGAAATCGCTTTTGACGACCCTTCGCAACTAAGCGCTCGACACCTGAGAACCATAGGGCCATACAATGTTGCGCACTAAAACACGTTAAGCAATGACGAATCTGAAGTTCTGCATTTCTAATCAGATCTTGGCGAAAATGACGTCAATCGATTCCTTATGTCTTCCTGATGAAATTGGCCTAAAAAATGACGTAATTCGGACCATATTAACGAAAGTACATGAGAAATTGATTTGCACAATGTAAAATTAGCTGGAGAATGACAGGAATCCATTGATGTCACTTTAATATTGATAAGATAAAAAATAAAGAAATTCAGATTTTGTATAAGTGATGACACATCGCCGAACAACGGCGACCTCGCTCGGTACGGGCCACAAAAGCTCTCGCTTAAGTTATTTGAGCTTCAAATCATTCTGGAATAAAGATACAAATAAAGATGAAAAATTATTTGAAGCTCAAGATGAAAGGCCTTCGAATAAACAAAGTATCTGTGGCCGTCGGATGAATTCCCGTCAAATAAACTGATTCATCCATGGCGCTCCAAATAAAGATAACCAATATCCGTCAAATGAAGATAAAGTATTAGTTGATGCGTTATTTAAATAATTTTATTTAGATAATGCCCAACTCTGATGTAGATCCGGCATTGACGCACTCTTATCTAACCCTATTCCACTCCGACAGCTGATGCAAAGAGAACCTCAGAAAATTCTGGAAAATCCACTCGTTCGCATCGACCGTCGGAGTTGGTTGGGGTTAGATTTGAGGGTTAACTCTCCAGTGGGAACATTACTTTGGGTTTTTACCAACGTTGGGTGGTAAATCTTAGGTTTCGCCGGTAATTCTTAAGATTTACCGTATTCGGGCTTTTATAGTAACATGTACATAATTATTATACCAACTGATTATGAAATATATTATTGACATAAAAAAGGGTCATACATCCTAAATTTTCTGTATAAAGAATTTCGAACTCCTTTTCTATCTGCTGAAATAACTCAAACAGTCGACATCGCAAAGCTGGGGGTAGTACACTGTCATCGAGGTCCGTACGAAAAGCAGCATAGTGGAGACCAGTTGGTTGCAACGGTGTAGATCCACTTTGCGACTGCAGTTCTGTATCTGTACTACTTTGTACTCTTGGAATAGAAATACGCTTGATTTTTCCCGAAGTCTTATTTCCACTAGCTATGGATGGTTCTCCCGGCATGTTTCACTCTGAAAATTTCATAATCACATAAAGGAATGGTATCACGGAATTGCATTGGATTATACATCATACACAGGGTGTTTCACTACAGGTGGCGAAGCTTATAGGGGGTGATTCTACAGGCCAAAATAACAGGAAAATATTGAATAAAAAATTTTAATATCGCGCCTTCAAGAAAAGTTGACTCTGCATTTTAACCTAGCACGCGTGCACCTAAATACAGTTTCTTACGCCTAAGGGGCATGCGGAGGTCAGCGGAACAGCCTACGGAAAGCGCACCGTGTTCCCCTTATCTGTGTGTGCACCTCAGGCGCCACAACTATACTTATATATGTAGGTGCACGCGTATTCAGATAAAAGTCAAAGTCAATTTTCTCAAAAACGAAGCGCGATATTAAAAAAATGTATTCTATATTTTTGTCTTATTTTGGTCTGTACACTCTCTCCCTAAATGGATGTCCACCTGTAATGAAACATCGTGTACAGGATTATCCATTTAAGACTGGCGGCGCTCGCGCGAGTACAAATGAGAACGGCAACAGTGTCACACGTATACTTACTACTGCAATCATAGGGTAAACGATACAGTAGTTGACCACCTAAGAGCTTAAGTTTAAGTAAACGTTATGGAATAAGGGTCATTCCATGCGAACTCGGACAGATTTCGGAGTAAGTTTTCGTAAATTGCTGAAATTTGATTATGTTGTAATCTTTAGTGACATTTAAACGTACCTGAAAGGACTTTTCAAAATTTTGAAAAAACGTCGATTTCACAGCTGTTTGAACATAAGTGCTAACTTTTTTCAATACGTTATAGCTATGGAAGTAGTAAACGGATGGAGATGAGCTTTACGGTGCTTATAGAGAAGACATTGAAGTTTTAAGAAAAAATTATTTCAGTTTAAAAAAAAATTTGAACCATTTTTGCGCAATTATTTCAAACAAATGCAGGTTTTTAACATCGGGCGCGATTTTAAAAATCTGAAAAAAGGAGAATATACTTCTATCATTCCCCTTGATGGACTAATTTTCAAAAATATGGACACTTTAAAATTGGCGAAATGAAAATTACTTGAATGTAACGCTGCGTCAAACCACACCGGCTCGATTGGCTGAGCCGTGCTGTACTCGCAGTGGCCAAGCGGCTATATCTGCTATTCTTATACAGTGTTCTCTAATGTGGTAAGTATTTGTAAAAAACTGAAGAAGGAAAACTTTTACTGTTTTTATACACAACATAATACGATATCTTAATTTTTGGTGTTCGCAATATTTTCCTTGAAACGAGGGTGACCTTCAGTTTTTTAAATGGAATGCTATATATTTGATTATCCAATATGAAAGCGACTGTCAAGACAAATTCAACCATATGCTATACTATGACCTTCAAGGCTACACAAGGTTTGGAATGAAATAAATATATCAAACTATCTATCTAGTAGATTGAATTTCTTCTTTCATTCCTAACCATGTGTGGTCTTGAAGGTCATAGTATACTATATGGTTGACATTGTCTTGACAGTCGCTTTTATATTGGGTAATCAAATATATAGCATTCCATTTAAAAAACTGAAGGTCACCCTCGTTTCAAGGAAAATATTGCAAACACCAAAAATTAAGATATCGTATTATGTTGTGTATAAAAAACAGTAAAAATTATCCTTCTTCAGTTTTTTTACGAATATTTACCATATTAGAGAACACTATAAGAATAGCAGATATAGCCGCTTAGCCGCTGCGAGTACCGCACGTCTCAGCCAGTCGAGCCGGTGTGATTTGACGCAGTGTTACATTCAAGTAATTTTCATTTCGCCAATTTTAAAGTGTCCATATTTTTGAAAATTTGTCCATCAAGAGGAAGAATAGAACTATATTCTCCTTTTTCAGATTTTTAAAATCGTGCCCGGTGTTACAAACCTGCATTTGTTTAAAATAATTGCACAAAAATGGTTCAAATTTTTTTTAAACTGAAATAATTTTTTTTTAAAACTTTAATACTTCCATTGCTAAAATGGATTGAAACAAAGTTAGCACTTAATTTTAAACAGCTGTAAAATCGATATTTTTCAAAATTTTGAAAAATCCTTTGAGGTACGTTTAAATATCACTAAAGACTACATATTCAAATTTCAGCAATCTACGAAAACTTACTCCGAAATCTGTCCGAGTTCGCATGGAATGTCCCATAAGTAACCCTAATTTTATAAATGAAGTTTTCTTATAAGGAAAGAGAAGTATCGAAGATGATTATAACACCAAAGAAACATAAAGAAATCAGTAGTTTCGATGTTATGCTATTATAAAGAAACATAACTCAAAATTGTAGCTATTGACATAGTTGTTAACCGATTCAGATACAGTTGTTGACCACTTGCTGAATATAAAAGAAAATAGCATATTTTTTACTTTAAAATCACTTTTAATAAAACCATCTGTCAACATATCAAAATCAAAGACATATTGTCTTGGGGCAGGGTGAGTTTCATGTGCACCCTTCACAACGCACAGTGATGGGAAATCCCGAAAACCTAACCAAAATGGCATTTTATGAATTTCAGAATCCAATGTTAGAATAGCATAATTTCATTAATAAGAGTCATGGCTATCGCGTACTATCACTTTTGATACTTATTTTTCGTTATTTCTATCATTATATTGCTTTTAAAGTCAAGGGTTTGAGTACGACATTCTTACGTCACTGTTTCATACGCATATTCAGGCTGCTGTTATCTATAGTACAATTATTGAAATGATTATATTAATAGCATTTACAGATTTAGGGAAGCCTAGACTATCAGAAAAGTGTTGATATTTTTTTTTTTAATTTGGAAATTAGCTATTATAGAGAATTTCTGAAACTCGTGTACAGGAAGACGACAATGAAAATGAAATAGACTTACATTACGAATACCGCAAATTGCCGTGGTGATATTAGACTCAATTTAAAGCATGGACCATACAGAACAGAGGTAAATAAAAATTGGTTGCAATAAATTGCAACTTTCAGCGGAAGAACATATTTAGTAATGCCATGCACACATGCGCGCAGTGATCGGAAATCGAAAAAACATGGCCAAAAGATGACAGGGACCTTTCATTTGTACAAAAACGAGTATACTAAGGATTTCGAGGTCGCTCATTATGAAACTCAAATCAACATTGCAAAAAAACAAACTGGTGGAACCAATATAACGGACGCGTATATCAGAAAAAATCAGATTTGGTCTAAACTTAGTATTCTGGAGTTTTCGAGGCCGCTCATTACGAATCTTAAGACAAAATTGCAAAAAACAAAATGGCGGTTCCAATATGACGGACGCGTATATCAGAAAAAACATCAGATTTGGTCTAAGCTTGGTATTCTGGAGTTTTCGAAAAATAGTTTTGTCTTTGACGATTACAAATACTTTTTTTGCAATTTTGACTTAAGATTCGTAATGAGCGACCTCGAAAACTCCAGAATACCAAGTTTAGACCAAATCTGATGTTTTCTGATGTTGGATCCGCCATTTTGTTTTTTGCAATTTTCACTTAAGATTCGTAATGAGTGACCTCGAAAACCTTAGTATACTCATTTTTGTACAAATCAAAGGTCTTAGTTATATTTTGGCCAGGTTTTCGGGATTTCCCACCACTGTGCGACGTGTGCCGTGCACTTCGCCGCGGTCTCATTGCCTTCTCATTAGTTTTTTTTGGCTTCTTAGATTTCTCTCTCATCTACTCTTTCTTTTCTTCTTCTTCTTCGCCTCTTTGCACGTCTTTGATCTCTGAATTATCATACCGACCTCCAGACCAATGAAAAAACAGAAGTCATCGGAGGTGCACACCCAAAACCATATAAAAGTAGGGCGCATTGCCCCGTGCCTCCAAAGATCTAAATCAATTTGTATGGCGGTTTTTCAGCACGAAAATTACGAGTGGTCAATAACTGTATTACTGTGCATTCGCCGAACCAGTTATTGAACACCCCCCAAGATATAACATAATCACATCCGACACGACTAGACGTATGACGAATGTTAAGATTGGGCTCTTGTTACCTATTATGATCAATAGCATTCACGGCAAACAAATTTGAACAATGATTATACAGTCATTACAGAAGTTGCCGCTCTAAAGATGCCCGCTAAGTCCTTACCTTCTTTGAGAGTTGAAATTACGCGTTTTCCTTTCCGACGATCTCACGGCGAAACGCTTGTACTGAAGTCATCGATTGTTGGTTGAAACGAAAGGTAGGACTGTCTTTTCTGATCAAAGTGCATCATTGATGCAGAAACGCGCAGGTTCATTAGACTATGACGGCAGAAATTTGACGTGGTCAACTTCTGTACCTTAATCAATAACTGTATCGTTTACCCTATGTGGGGAGCGCGTTAGCGGCTTCTCTCTCTTTCTTCCCCCATCTCTCCGGAGTGTGGAGAGTGGGGAGGTCTCCTGGCGTGGAGACAAGAGGACAAAGCAGTGATGCCAGAACACTGATATATATACTATGGATTGGAGATGCTTGAAGCGATTTGAAGGGTTTTTTACATGATGCGCCACCATCGTTCGACCGATGTACTTTGCTTCCCTTTGCCCCGCGATCACCCGCAGTGCTCCACACTTTACCACACTTTACCTAATAGAGGATCCCTACTTCGCCCAATGTTGCCACCATTTACCACGCCAATCAACGCCGAAATGAGTGTACTTAGCTGAGTAAGTATATAAAAAGTGTTTCTTGGCAAAAATAGTTAAATTGTGCAGTGTGTTGTGTTTATGCAAGTAAAGTTCCAAAATGGGCAAATGCGTATTTGGTGGGAAACAACAAAACTGTTTACAAATATATCAAATTCACTTTTTGCGAACTTCATTAATCATTACTTCAGTTCTTTATATTATATTTATAAATTTATTTCACTATTTTCATGAATTTCATTTGCTCTGATTAACTTTTCTGAATTTCAATCATCATACAAGCAATTCGTATTATATGATTATACTACATTATGTACATAATATAATAATATATTATGGATCCATATTTTTACGAATACATATAATAATATATTATATTACACTATTCTTTTAGTCTTTTATAAACCACATTTTTCAAACTTCGCGCTATTTCCTTTAATACATCGGTCGAACAGTAGCGGTGCTGGCATGTAAAGTCACTTTCAATTCGCTTCAACCGCTGTACGGCCGGCTTATGGGAATCTCGTATCCATAGTATATAAGGTAAACGTACCTGTTATGAAACACCTTCTCAAACATGTCCCCTTTTTGAAACAGCATCACAAATAACGATATAAGAACTAGTTACGGCATATATAAGCAACTGCAAACATTCTATCGATATTTATAAATTCTTTTCTGTACAAATTCACCAACATAAGTATTGTTATACAATAATCTATTACAAAAAAAATGTTTTAAATGGAAGGTGTCTGTAAACTCGCAAAAATTAACTGCTACGTGTGTAAAAACGGCGAACATCCACGACTAATTCTTTCGAAGATTTTTACGAACTTAAATTGTTTTCGAATATGTGCATTAGCATATACAATAGCCTGTAAATCCTAGATTTGATTTTTCTACAAGTTTTCTGAATTTTAACATCTTTTAATTGATAAAAATAACTGTTTCATATTGTGTACTTCAATTTTTTTAATGTCCCGATTTATGGAACGGTTCGAAAGCGTGTTCCAAGACCACGGACCCGTGTTCATATGGTTGTACCAGTTTATGAAACACATGCCTCATCTTTGTTAATTAGATATTTTCAGTGCCAAAGAGAAATATTTCATTATTTCAACTGCTCTAGAGCAATTGATATAATATATTAAATTCACGTTCTCATCGTAAATACGAGTAAGTATGCGTAATTCAAACTTTTTAATAAATATCAAAAACCTAACCTATAAAACCTTTTGTGCTGAATTGAACATAATTTAAGGTAATATTTACTTACATTTAAACGTTTTTCAACAGACAAATCATTTTATACTGTCTGGAAGGGTAAACAAAGTGAAAACTATTGCAAAAAGTAAGAACACGAGACAAGCGGTCAAAAGTGTTTTGAAGAAAAGTGGAACAAAACGTAATGCAGTTTACAGAAAAGAAAACCTTCCGAGAAACTTAAACAAAAAAAGGGATACAAGGAAAAATTACGCTCCTGACAAATTACAGCAAGCTGTGGAAGCAGTTGGCAAGGGCATTTCTTTAAGGAAAGCAGCGAATATGTATGGGGTCCCTCTAACATCCGTATATAGAAGAGTGAAGGCGCCTGAAAAAGTAGAGTCCACATCTGGTCCACCTACTGTTTTAAGTAAAGAAGAAGAAGAAGAAATTGTTCAATGGATTTTATATAGAGCAGTAAGGGGCTATCCAGTAACAAAAACTGAGTTATTGGATAGTGTGCAATCTTATGTAACAAAATTAGGGAAGAAAACTCCATTCACAGAAGGGAGACCAGGACGTCACTGGTGTGAAGGGTTTTATAAACGCCATCCAAATGTGACTGTCAGGACAGCACAATATTTAAATCTTAATCGCGCTTCTGTAACAGAAGAAAATTTAAGAGGCTGGTTTAATGAAATTCAAAGTTATTTGGAGAGCAAGAATCTACTCACTATCCAGCCATCGAGAGTCTTTAATTGCGATGAAACTAATATTCAATTATTACCAAAACCAGAAAAGGTTTTGACACAAACAGGAGCCCGCTCTGTTTATAAAGTTGTAGATGCCATAGAAAAAGAGAGCTTAACATCATTGTTTATGTATAGTGCAGATGATACACGAGCTCCTCCAATGATCATGTATAAGTATAAAGAGGGTATACCCAAAAAAATTTTAGAAAGCTGTCCAAGTGTTTGGGGTATTGGAATTTCAGAGAATGGTTGGATGACCACCGAGACCTTTTATGAGTATATTACTCGTATTTTTTATCCATGGTTATTAACAGAAAATGTCGAATTTCCTGTACTAATATATTTAGATGGGCATTCATCACATGTCACTATTCCACTGGTGTCATTTTGCTTGGAGAAAGAAATAGAATTGATTGCCTTATTTCCAAATGCCACACATATTATACAGCCACTTGATATTGCGGTATTCCATCCCTTTAAGGATATTTGGAGGAAAACAGTTCCCAAATGGAAAGTGGAGAATAATATGACAAAGCTGCGAAAGGAACAATTTCCAGAAGTCTTAAAAAAGTGTTTTGAATTATTTACGGAGGAAAAGAAAATTTGTACAAAGTGGATTTAAGGCTAGTGGATTAATGTCATTCAATCCTAACGCAGTGGAATACAATGTCCTATGCAAAAAAAGAAAAAATTGTATTATAGACAATGATGGACAACGTGAGGAAGAAATCAAAATTCAAGAAATGGTGACAAATCATAATGTGCTGGAAGATAAAAATCAACACCTAAGAACATTTGAAAATAATATATCAAATGAATTATTACAAGATTTCATAAATGCAGAATCTAATGGATCATGCATTAGCAATCTTGAGAAGAAGGGGCTGTATGAATACTGGCTTCAGATAAAACAAGCAACATTTGGTATATAAATCATTTAATTTTAAAATAATTTGAATAATTTTTTATTTTGCAATAGATTTATTTTTCCTAATTTAATAACGTATTCAATTACGTATTTACAATTATAATTTTTTTTAAATATTTTTTAAACATATAATACATTTTTATATTTTATATGACTATTTATTTTAATTAAATCTTGTTTTCTACACATAGAGAATAATGTTGAACAAAAAATAGCAATTAGGTATATAGATAGGTTGCTGAACCATAAAGTTATTGTACTATCTCATCCTGCAACTGAAAATATGATTGGTGAGAGTAGCAAGGACAATTTGATTGTAGAGAGTAGGAATAACAATGATGCAAATTCGAGTAATATAATATGTACAGAATTACAAAGTAATGTACAGGAGAATATGTCAGTAGCCCATATAGATGAATATAGTGTGCCCTTAGATATTATAACTTTAGAAAACTGTACAAATGAACATATATTACGTAATGAAAATATTAGTGAAAGGGATATATTAGCATATAACACTTCTATAAATGACGGAAGTTTATTATCACCTACAGTTACCACGAATAGTGTAATCCCTATTCATTTGAATAATGAAATCAATCGAGCAGGTTTATATAAATTTATTTGAAAATTTTCCCGCTATTGCTACATATACACATTGTTTAGTTTTTAATCATTCTTTTTTAGAAAATAAATGTAGTACACAATTGGGTGAAATTGACAGTCACATAAACAGTGCTTGTCCAATTTCACAAGAACAAATCGTATCACATTCTGTTAGAGGTCAAAGTTTTAATGAAGCTTTTACTTTACCTCCACAATATCTGCCAAAAAAGAAACAAAATAAATTAAAAGCAACTGGAAAACCGAAATTACCTGCAGTGGGGACTTCAGATGATTGGTGGAGAATTCAAATGGAGAAGGAACAGCAACAGAAGATGAAAGAAGAAAAAGCTGAGAAGAAAAGGATTTTACAGGATGAGAAAAAAAAGTTAGCAGAGGAGAAAAAAAAATTACAAAAAAAAATTAATGAAATCCAACAAAAAATGAAAAGTGAAAAAATATAATTCAGACATTGTCCCTGTAATATTTTAATTTTATTATATGATAATAAAAGATATTAAAACAGGAAATTGATTATTTATTTTGACCCATTCCTTACAATTTTCCATAGATATCAGGATACTTCGGGCGAATCACATTGCGTTTTTTCTTTCCTTTTTGATCTGTTTTTATGTTTCTCATACTTATAAAGTATTTTCCTGCTCATTTGAAACGAACAGATTTGGCTGACGGGGCGTTTCATAATAGGGACACTGAATATGAAACACCGGGTTCTGGTACGAAAACAGTGTTTCATAATACGTACAGGTCCTTCATTTAGTTTTTTAGTCATATTATTTTTTGTTTATAATAAATATACATTTTATGGCTCATTATATAATCACAAAGCAATGGCCTATCGAATGGTACGTCAATTTTCAATGTTAACACACTAAATTTGATAAATTAGATGATAATTGCATAACCCCATTGAATAGCGTTTCATAATAGGTACGTTTACCTTATATATCAGTGTGCCAGAATCGTGGGACGCGGGACAAACGCCTTACCCCCACTATGACCTACCGTCGTCTCCCACTACGGCCTACCGTCGTCCCCCACTTTCTTCCACCGCACTGCACACAAGCATATCCCTACTCCCGTGCGTGTGCTCGGCTGCCGACAGGCAGCTCTTCGTAGTGGGAGACGACGGTAGGTCATAGTGGGGGTAAGACGTTTGTCCCGCGTCCCACGATTCTGGCATCACTGGGACAAAGTTTGGCTAGGGGATTCGCCTAGCAACTCTTGTGGCGTTCAGTCGCGAGACAAAATACATTTGGTTGTTGAGTTTAAATAAGCGTTATCATTCATAGTCCAACCAGTCCTTACTCTACGGAGATATTAGTGCCCCTCCCCCTGTGTGGGTCCTACACCTATATCGATGCATCCACCATCGATGGGCTGTTGCTAAAATCGTGTAGATAATCTATGCGTGTGATGCTGTTGCCATTCTCATTTGCACTCGCCCAAGCGCCGCCAGTCTTAAATGGATAACCCTATATAAGTAGGGTTATCATACGTCCCGGTTTTCAATCCTTGTCCCAGGTATCCCGGTTAGTTTACAAATACGTGTCAGTTTTCTTATTTCTTCATTTTTTATAGAATTCCAGGAAGAAATTAAAAATAAAACATTTCTGAAGAAAGATTGATGTACAGAAACATATGACTGGATTCCCAAATAAATTGTTGTTGTACTTGTAATTACTATTGTGTTTTTCATTGTGTCATTTTTGACTACTACAATAAAAGTACTCTTTCAAAAAATTCGTTCTGTTCGAAGCTCTCATATCAATCACCACAATACTTACACGCTACTCACAATCAGTTATAAAAAACTGCATACACACCCAAAATTTTACATATTTATAATAATACGAAGATTGCAATAATTTCAAGGACATTAAATCATTTATTAGTTAAAATTGTGCATATTTTAACAAAATGGCGATGTTACATTTCTTTAGAAGAAAATGTACATATGTAAACCGAAAATACGATCTGCCGAAAGTCTACGTACTATTAGCCGGTGAAAAGAAGACTCCTGGCAGGCGGTCTCGGGCGGTGCAGTCCGCAGCTGTGACGATTGGTCGAGTCACCTATTTGGGCACACTTATAAAAACGGGGCACACGTATTTTGGTTATTGGCTGAAGTAGCCACATACATTGTCGCACCGCGCAACGAAGAGAGCGAACGAAACACATCGAGATCGAGTGGGATACAGCGATCTGACCGACGAACGCCAAAGCAATAGCGTAGGAATCTCAGTCGGTTAACCATTAATATATCTACCCTATAACTATAAAATCATAATGTGACGATTTCAATTGTTTTTTATCGATTATGTCACGTTTTCTGTAACGCTTTAAATGTCACGTTTTTTTTTTTTAAAATCAATCGGATGTGTCACGATTTGTAAAAACGTTTTTTTGTAACGCTACAAAGTGGAGATATTATTAATAATACAGAAGAGGTTACTGTAAACCATTCAGGTGCGGTAAAGGTTTACTGTAAACCATTCAGATGCGGTAAAGGTCACGGTTAGGAATGCGGCCATGAAGTGAACTTTTTGTATTGTATTCGACTTAGTTTCGTGAGTACATATTGAACTTGATCCCATCCCTATTGTTTAATAAAAGACTTTGTATGTTTGCCACCTTTTTGTTACAAACAAATCTGAGTTAATAACCTGCAATTCAACGTGAGGTGTACATGTGAATGATATGCGTTCGGTGTTCTTTGTACAAAATATTCATCCAGCGTTGTAGCATTTACACGTTCGCGGAATCATAAGAAAGAATTAGAAGACGGTTATTTCAATAACAATTTGTGCTTTAGATAGCACTAAATAAGAGATTACTGTTCCTTTGTATATATTTGTAGAATTTAAAGTAAGACACCCGCCTCAAAAACAGGAAAATGAGAGAAAATAATGGTAATGACGAGGAGGGCAGTTGTTCGGTAGCTAAACAGGCAGCGAAAAATTCTGCAGGAGGCGTTAGAGAATTTAAGAAGCCACAACGACACCAGCATGATGAACATGGAACTTTTACATTTAAACAGCCGGCGAAAACAGCTTTGCAATATAAAAAAGAAAGTAGGGAACGATAATGATATTTCGCGATTAAATTATCCAAGATTTATTGTAATAGAGCCTCATTTGGCACATTTGTAGATTTGAACGTAGGTATAACTGATTACGAAGAAAGTGGCTCGGTGTCGCATACGTCTTTGAAAAAAACTGCTCAACGTGTCAGAGAATTTCGGGAACGACAACGACAGCTACACGAAGAACAGGGAACTTCGTTATCTAAGCAGACAGCGAAAACACCAGCTGAACGAAAAAGAGAAAGTAGGAAACGGCTTTGAGATTTGCGAGCGGAACGGGTTGCATCGCCATTAGAACCGCAAACAACAACATCTACAGAATGTATGAGAAAATTTAGGGAACGACGATAGACTTTACACATTTCCTTTGATAAAGCCATCTGAGAAGCTCCCTTTGTACGTTTGTAGATTTCACTGTGTTAATGCCTCTTGGAAAAAGAACAATAAGTGATAACGAAGAAAGTGGCTCGGTATCCGATACTCCTTTAAAAAAATCCGCTCGGTGTACTGGAGAATTTCGGGAACGGCAAGGACAGCTACACGAAGAACGGGGAACTTCGTCTTCTCAGAAGAGAGCGAAAACTCCTGCCGAACGAAAAAGAGAAAGTAGGATACGGCAACGAAATTTGCAAGCAGAACAGTTTGCGTCGTCATTCGAACAGCAAACAACATCCACAGAACGTATGAGATAATTCAGGAAACGACGATGAACTTTACACATTTCCTTTGATAAAGCCATCTTAGATCCACCCATTGCAAATTTGTAGATTTTACTGCAATAATGCCACTTCGAGAAGGAAAAATAGCCGATAGTACAAAAAGTGGCTCGGTATCGCATACTCCTTTGAAAATAACTGCTCAACGTGTCTAACAATTCGTCGTCTAACCGGCCAACGGAAACATCTGCTGAATGTAACAGTGCAAGTAGGGAACGACAATGACAATTCACGAATAAATTACAATAAATTTTCGGTATTTGAAACTCCTTTTGTGAATTTCTAGATATGAACAAAATATTACTGTCTCGACCAAAAAAATTAAGTAACGATGAAGACAGTTGTTCGGTGCCGATTCAACAGGGGAAGAAATCGGTTGAATCTGGTAGAGAATTTAGCGATCCACAACAATTACTACAGGATCAGGGACCTCATTATCCAAAGAGCCAGTTAAAACAACCGATGAACGTAAAAGGGAAATTAGGGAGCGACAACAACTGCAGGAGGAACAGAGAGCCTCGACATTCATAAAGCCAGCCACAACATCTACTGCACGTATGAAAGAATCAAGGGAACAGCCAAGAGAGTCTTCAGGTGGAGCAATTAACGTTGATTTAGTAACAGTCCACGATGTCCGAGAAATGAACGAAAAATGCCGGCATTGTAACGCAATTTTTTGGAAAAATGAATTTTGCAAAAAGAGTTGCTGTCATAACGGTAAAGTTAGATTATCAGATTTATCTCCATTCCCAAATGGTTTACTACAAATTTTCTGTGATAGAACATTTAAAAAAGATATCGGAATGTTTAAATCGATGTTTGCTTTTGCAACATTCCAAGCAGATATAACGACAGATAAACGTCTTCCGGTTCTGAAAGTACAGGGACAGGTTCATCATATTGCTCCAACATCTCTTTAGGGGTCTACTAGTAGTAGTAGTAGTATCGTTTATTTGTTTCCCCTTGGGGATTACAATCCTTTTCCATCTCCGCTCTTCCATACATTCGCCTTAACCTAATCCTTAACCTATGCCTTAATATACTCCTTAAACCTATTCCTTAAACCTACACGCTCATAACCCTCGCTCGCCCCCTCGCCCGCTCTCCCCCGTCTCGCACGCCGCCTTCCCCCCCTTCCCTATCCTTTGACCTCCGCTTCCGCACGCCACCACTCACTCTCATTCCTTCCTCTCTCATTCCCCCACTCCTTCTCCTCTCCTTTCCTCCACTTTCCTCATCCACTTCTCCCCCCCGCCCTCGTCATCCAATACCTCCCCTACCCTCTCCTGCCACCCTCCTTCCTCCCACCCCATACATTCCTCCCACACATGCTCCCATGTTTCCTCTCCCCAACCGCATACTCTGCATTTCCTCTTTTCTTCCTCCTCCCAATAAATCCCCCCTCTCATCCCATTCCCCAGCCTAAATTTCGCCACCCTTTGCCACCTGCTTTCCCCCATCCCTTCCTCAAGTATCCAGGCACCCCTTCCCCTTTCACCACCCTATACCACCTATTATATCCTGAATCTCTAATCCTGTTCCATCTTTCCTCCTCCTGTATTCTTCTTTCCCTACCCACCAATTCTTCCCCCTCAGCTCCCCCCTCATTCTTTCTATCCCCTCTATTGTTCACCCCCTCTCCTCATAGTATTCCTTCCTTTCCTTTTCCCACCCTCCCAGCACTTTCCCCCTCTTTGCCCTTCCCTTAATCTCCTCCCAACATCTCCTTGCCAGCTCCCCCCACCCCCTCCTCCAACTTCCTTTCATATCCCCACGCCCTCATCCCCGCCTTCCCTCTCAACATCTCCCTCTGCATCTCCTCCCTCACCATGTATCCTGGTGTACACCTTTCCACACCCAACACCCACTTCAAGAACCTTTCCTGCAACCCCTCAATTCTGTCCCTACACTTCCACCCCCACACCTCAGCCCCATAGCTCACCGTAGCCCATACTAACTTTTCAAACAACCACACCCTTTTTCCCCAAACCTTCCCAAACCTCCTCTTCCCTATCCCCCACACCTGCCCCATCACTGCTGCCCCCTTCCTTACCCTTTCTCCTACGTGTGCCTCCTGCCCCCCGCTCCTCATCAGCGTGTACCCCAGGTACTTGAATTCCTTTACCTCCTCCACCACCTTTCCCTTCCACCTCCACGTCACCTTCTTCCACCTCCCTCCCCCCTTTCTACACCTTTGTCTTCCCCACGTTCACCTGCAGCCCCTTCTTATCCAGATATCTCTCCATCTTCCCCATCATCCCTTTCATCCCCTCCTCGTCTTCCGCCAGCACCGCAATATCATCCGCGTATGCCAACGTATACACCTTCCTTCCCCCCACCTTCGCCCCTCCCCACCCCCCTTTCTCCAACTCCTCGTCCATATCTGCCAACAACAACGTGAACAAGCTGGGGCTCAACGGGCACCCCTGCTTCACCCCCCTAGCCGTCCAGAAGTCCTTCCCTACCTCTTCTCCCACCCTTACCCTACTTACTGTCTCCTTCAACACCTCCTCACACCTCTCCACTAACCGCTCCCTCACTCCTCTCTCCCTCATGGTCCTCACTAACACCTCCCGGTCAACTGAGTCGAATGCTGCCTTCATGTCGAGGAACAGCACTACCAGTCTCCCCCCTTTCCTTTCCACCTGCTTCTTAATTAAGTAATTTAGCACATACACCCCGTCCATGCACCCCATCCCCCTCCTGAACCCCGCCTGACTCGGTGGCAATATCCCCTTTTCCTCTACCTCCTTTCTCAACCTTTCCGCTAACACAGACGCATACACCTTATATGCTGTCTGTGTCAGCGTTACTCCTCTGTACTCCTCTACCCTTTTTCCCACCCCTTTTTTCACCACCGGTACTAACACTCCTACCCTCCACTCTTCTAACCACCCCTCCCCCTTCCATACCCTATTACACACCTCCCCCAGCCATTCCTCCACCTCCACCCCCCCATACTTCCAAACTTCATTCGGTATTCCGTCCCCTCCCATCACCTTTCCGTCCTTTAGCCCCCTCACCACCCTTCTTATCTCCTCCTTTTCTATATCCCCCTCTCCGTCCTCGCCCCTCCTTTTTTCTGCCCCTTTTCTTACCCTCCACTCCACCCCCCTAGTAACTCCCTGAAGTACTCGTCCCATTCCTCTATTTTTATCTCCTCATTTACCCTCCTTCTCCTCTTTCTCTCCCTATTTACTACCTTCCATACCTGCCCCTCTGTTCTTATCCCCTCTAACTCCTTCTCCCACCTATCCACCTCCTTTTTCTTCTTTTCTTCGCATATCCTCCTATACTCCTTTTTCCTTTCCCTATACTCCTTCCCATCGCCCCCTTCCCTTCTCCATCCCCTTAGCTCTCTCCTCACCCTCCCCTTCTCCTCCCTGCACTCTCTGTCCCACCACCCACCCTTCTTTCCCCTCTGCCCCCCTATCTCCACATTCCCCATTGCCCCTTTCACTCTTTTCTTCAGTTCCGCCCATTTCTCCTCTATTCCTCTCCCTCCCCTATCTCTTTTCCCAAATTTCCTTGCAAATTCCTCCCTTCCCTCCACCGTCCAATTTCCTCTCCCCCTCCCCGCCCCCCACCTTTCTTTCTCCCCTCCCCCTGCTCCCCCACTTCCCCCTGAGCGAGAACACCACAGGGTGGTGGTCTGAATCTACTCTCTCCGCTACCTCCATCCTCTCTACCTTCTCCCTTGTTTCCTCGTTCCCCATTACATAATCTATCACAGAATTCCCCCTCCCCCCGTATACGTCCATTCACCCTCCTCGTCCCCCTCTTCATTTCCATTCATAATTCCCCACCCCCTCTCGCCCAGATATCTGCATAGTCTCCTCCCCTCTCCATTTACCACTTTATCCTTTGACCTTCTACTCCCCTCTCCTCCCCCTCCTCTTCCCCCTCCCCCCATATCATTCCCCCTTCCCTCCCCGTCCTCGCATTAAAATCTCCCCCAATTATCGCTCTCATTCCCTCGTCTCTCTCCTCCATCCACTCCCCCAGCTCCTCCAGCTTCCTTTGCAAGTCCTTATTTACATATATCCCTATAACTCTCCACGATCCCCCCCCAATTTCACTTTCCTCACCATTATCCCTTCCCCTCCCCCTTCTTCCCCCGCCCTATTTCGATTCCCCTTCTCACCCCCATTATCATCCCCCCTATCATCATTTTTGGTCATTTTTTGAATAGATTGAATTTTGTTACATTTTAGCCACTCTATTAAATCGCCCTTCCTACTGCTTTTTGTCGGTGGTTTATTTTCTTGCACAGAGTCGTACGGGACATTGTCCATAACTATTACTGAATTCTTAGGAATGTTCGGTAATAATTTTTGCTCTACCCATTTGTCAAAATTTTCTGCGTTCATTTGACCATGGTAGTCTCCTGTAGTGGTACCGGATTTGAAAATGAGGTCCGCACCATTTACAAAACCATTTTTCCCACCAGCATGGACAATTATCAGCCGCTGGGAAGAACTATTATTTTTTAATACCCCTGGCATATCCTCGCTGTGCCAACACTTGGTAATACACAAGGTGTTGTCGACCCATGTTTCGTCCATACGGTATTGTCTCCCTGAGGGCTCGGTTTGGTGTACACGATACGGACTTTTCGCTATCCCTACCACTTCTGTCTCACTCTTGTCCGGCGAAGGCGAGAGCGAGCGAGAGGCACTGAAAGCGAGCGAGAGGCACTGAAAGCGAGCGAGAGGCACTGAAAGCGAGCGAGAGGCACTGAAAGCGAGCGAGGGCGGTACGAGACAGACGACGCGTGGATGTTTTGTCTCGCTCCGTCTTTCGGACGCTGTGACATTCCGTCCTTTGCGTGCGCGATGGTCGCAAGCGCTTACGGTGAGCACGGGAACCGCTTCGCAAAATCTTGACACAGACCCAGCTCAAGTCTTTTTTGCGCCCTAGGCGAACTTAAATTGCGCCCTTTATTATATTACATTTATTTGAGATTATTTATGACTTTACTCTACAAAATTAGGCATCTGCTAGGGCGTATGGTTGACAAGAGGCGCAAAATGGCCTTTTCATTGTTGGCATTGTTGAAAATAAATTTTTAAATGAAATACTACAAATTGTACTGCAACTGTTTTAAACAATGAATAAAAAATCAGAGTAAGGTCATCAATAATCTCAAATAAATGTATTATAATATAGGGCTCAATTGGACAAGTTCGCCTAGGGCGCAAAAAAGACTCATGCCGTGCCTGGCTATCTGACCATCGCGCGCATGCGTCGAACAGTCACGATTCCATCTGAGCGCTCGCGACCGTCGCGTACGCAGAGAGTTCCATCTCACTCCCCCTTCAGCCAGAAAGAAGCGAGAAACGAACACTCGGAATTAGGGCTCTGTCTACGATACGGGCTCAACGCCGGTCCCGACCAGCGAGCCCTCAGGGAGACAATACTGTATATATAATGTTCCTGTTTTGTCTTCTACAATATCGTAATGCTTTTAAATACTTTTGCCTCCAAATCACAATATTCGGTCTTTCAATTAGAACCTTCCGAATACTATTGCTCTTGCTCCATTTAAATTCCATAGACTTTAATAATTTATAAAGACAATCTATTTTCCACGGAAAATCTATCCTTTCGCGTATCGCAGCCAACAATTTTGGAGCACTTGGCACAATTGTTTTTTCCACATAAAATTCATAAATAACATTTTGTATGACAGTCTTATCTTCATTAGCGCAGTGAAACTTTTTTAGGATGCCCCGTGGACGTTTTTTATCTAGTGACAATAATGGTGTCTCTTCTGAAATTTTTGTAGTTTCTTTTCGAATTCTCTGAATCGTTTTCTGTGATAAGCCAGTATAATCCATGACACGAATAATAGCTTGGCGCATTGGATAGAAAGGCCTATCTGCATCACGCTCGTCTTCACATTTTTTTATAATCCTCCTCACCATATTCCGTGCATCACTACGAACTGTCTGTCCTTTCTTCTGTGGCCGCATAATGTATAACGTTGCAGTGCACTTACTCTTACTTTAACACTACACCTAACAATGAACTGAACTGGACTGAACTAAACGCAAGAGGTCTTTTATTTTTCACCAAAAACTGTGGCTGTGTAACCACGGTAACGTGGACGAGAAACAAAATCAAACGGTCTCATCCACTTCAGTTCATTGTTAGGTGTAATGTTAAAGTAAGAGTAAGTGAATAATAGAAGATATGGAATTCATTTTTGGAAACAGCGAATCGGATGACAGCGGCGGCAGCAGTAGCAGCTCAGAAGATTTATAGGGTAAGAAGGCATGAAAATTATATTAATATTTAATTTTAAAATTATACTTGTTTTTAGGAACTGTATTTATGTACTTAGAGTTTGTGCTGATAAAAATGAGCCTGAATGAAATATGATAAAATATTAAATGTTTTTAATAATACGATTTTAAACTTAATTTTTTTATCATGATGTCAATTAAAAACAATCTGTCCGAGATTGCGTTTGGACTCATTTTAATTAGACGAATCTCACCAAGCCAATGATAATACTTTCCTGAACATATTGTGAAAAATAAGGAAATTTTTATGTTATTATATACTAATGGTTAACCGTCTGAGATGCCTACGCTATTGCTTTGGCGTTCGTCGGTCAGATCGCTCTATCCCACTCGATCTCGATGTATTTCGTTCGCTCTCTTCGTCGTGCAGTGCGACAATGTATGTGGCTACTTCAGCCAATAACCAAAATACGTGTGCCCTGTCTTTAGAAGTGTGCCCAAATAGGTGACTCGACCAATCGTCACAGCCCCGGACTGCACCGTCCGAGACCGCCTGCCAGGAGCGGTATTTAATGAAAAATAAAGAAAAAATTGTTTTATAATTTTTTAATGGCGTTTTATTAAAAAAAAAACTACATGTTGCAAATATACAACACTATGCATTTACTAGACATCAATATCTATTACTAGACATTACAATTTACCTATGAAAACTTCTGAAACAATACTTGGCTTTAGTAAGGCAAAGGGATACTTCACACTTTTCACACTTTGTTTAGAAAATCAGTTTATTACACAGCAAAACAAAACCGCAATTCTGACCGTCTAACAAATTTCCGAGAATCTTCACTTCGTCAAAGCAAAAGTGACATTTGATATTCGCGAAAGAAAAAAAGGTGTTACCACTCGATAAAATATATTACCGTGAACGTTATAATTCGACAACGGCATGCATTGAGCACATACCGATGAGTTTGAGGTGGTTTGAACGGTATGTTGCAGTTTTACAGCGACATGCATTTAAGGGTTAAAAGTCAACACAGTATATCAAGGCAATCGCTTGAGAAACAATATAAATTTTATGTGAACTTTTCCTCTGGGAAACCCTTCTTTGGAGGTCGAAACTTATATTTATGGAAAATACTTGTTGTATAGAGTTTAACGATACCAATTTTGAGTTTAGGAATGTATTCGTTGAAAAGTTATGAGATAAAAAAGTTGCGAAATTTTGACATATTTTCTAACCTTTATTGTAACAGTTACAGTGGTTGTCGCATATGATTCGTTGTTGAAGGTTAGAGGGGTAGAAGTATGTAGTTTCTTTGTTTTTGGGAACGGTTACCTTTTGCTTGTGTATTTTATAGAGCTGTTCAAGTACCCGGAAAAAGCAAGCCGAGCCTACCTCGGCTTGAACGACCGAGTCGAGCCGAGTACCCGAATGAACCGAGCGGTTTGAAGGAACCGGGCGGCTTGAATAGAACCAAGTAGCTTGAATTTTTCAAGCGGCCCGAAGGAAACGGGCAGTTCGAACAGAACCAAGCGGATTGAATTATTTCAGGAGGGCCGAAAGAACCCAGGCGGCTCGAAAGAACCGAGGCAGCTCGAAAGAACTGCGGCGGCCCGAATGTATGTATGTACATTGTACGTCGAGCAGATAGGTTAGGAAATATGTTAGATATAGGGTAAAGAGTAGAATGGTTGGCCACTTAAGGCTGCCGTCTCAAGTTTGTTATGGTCCGAATCGATCGAAGCGTCCTCAGTAAACAGACGGACCGTAATGAAACTACTGCGGTCGATAAAAAGAACTTATACAGAGGTGACATCTCCAGGTACTCTATGTAGACGAATTTTTGACGCATAGTTGCCACATATTCTGTTCTCCCGTCTCTGCCGCGCTGTTGCCACAGCTCTTTCTATCGAGAAGTCTTGAAGGAATACGGCACGAGAGCTGCGTCTAGCGTCAGAGCCTCACTGAACGTAAAGGAGGATAACAATAATGATAGATAAAGAGGTCCGAGAGTGTAAGAAGGAAACCTGACACAATTTGAACTGTCATTATTAACGACATTACAGATAACATTTATTTGCAGAATTGAAAGCCCATTTCGTTCAAAGTAGTCCGATTTAAATTATTTCCTCGCTGAACGTAAAAGAGGATAGCAATAATGAAAGATAGAGGGTTGGGTAGTGAAGTTAGGAAACATGTCAATGAAACAATATTAATTTGCGATGTAATATTTTGTATAATCAATGTGCAATTTCAAAGCATACAATTTGAATAAGGGACATCACCGAAGTGTAACACGCCGATCGTAATGAAATCTATAAATGCTATAGTTCTTTTAAAAACATATGACGCTCTCCTTCTTATCTAACTATACATCAAATGATCACTTTTATCAACAAGAATTTGTCTGTTGTTTAAACACAAATTTAATAACGTCATCATTTTTTTAAAACATCAATTTGGACAAAAGTATATTTCAATTTAATACTTTTGTACATGGTTTTCTTCGGAATTGTTATTCCACGATTGTAAAAATTTATCAATATAAACTAGAGATCAGTACTAACAATACGTATATTTTGGAATGTATCATTAAAAGATTTTATTCAGCTACGATGCCCTGTTTGTTTGTATGTTTGATTCAAATCTGGAAACTCAATTTTAATCCACTTCCAACCATCCAATTGTCTTGAAACTTTGCAGGGGTGCGTAGCTTGGATGACAGTACAAAATTGTGGAAAAAACCTCCAAGGGGGTGAAAAAATTACCCAGTCACCAATAAATAATAACCCATAACCACAAATCCAATCGACTTAAAATCAACCACTCGCGTTCTTTACGAACTTTTAGCACTGTAGGGTTCAAGCAAACTGTTAAACTGCATACAGCAATAAAAGATATTTGTAAAGAAGTTTGAGCTGGGAAATGTGAATTCACGAAAACTAAAAACTTGAAAATAAAAAAATTCATAATAAACGATTTTATTAAAAATGCATTAAAAACTAAAAAAATAATCATTTTCTTATACTACAATGAAAATGAATTTAAACACGGTATAAATCGGATTATTTTTAGCATTTTTAGATTAGAATTGTTACATGTATAGTTAATTATCTAGTACAGTTCTAGAAATAATCCGATTTATACCGTATTTGAATTCATTTTAATGTGGAAAATCTCAGCAGTATGTTACTGAATACTGAAAACGTGACGTTTTACATTTTATCAACACTGTATGCCTCTCCAACCGAGATTAAAAGCCGCCGCCGAACAGCCCAAGTCCTCGCTGGTCGGGACCGGCGCGTCGTTGAGCCTGTATCGCGAACAGAGCCCTAATTCCCAGTGTTCGTTTCTCGCTTCTTTCTGGCCGAAGGGGGGAGCGAGATGGAACGCCTTGCCTGCGCGACGGCCGCGAACGCAAAGGACGGAGTGTCAGGCGTCCGAAAGACGGAGCGAGACAAAACAGCATTCCATCGTCTATCTCGTACTGCCCTCGCTCGCTTTCAGTGCCTTTCGCTCGCTCTCGTTCCATTTCGCTCTCGCCTTTGCCGGACAAGAGTGAGACAGAAGTGATGGGAATAGCTAAAAGTCCACATCGTGTACACCTAACCGAGCCCGTAATGAGACAATACTGTAGTATCTTTTATTTGAGTTTATCCAGATAATATCTTTGCCCATCTCTGTTCTCCAACCGCTTCGCCGTGATTCATTCAAGCTTCCTTGATGGCAAAATAGTGATAGGGGAAATGCGACAACAGCGCGAGATTCGACCCTCGATACGTCTCGGCAACTATGTCTTTCCTACATTTATCGGCTAGTTTGGTCTTCCACCGGTTCTGATGGTACATGGCGCGAATATACCATCAACGCCGGTGACGGAGAATCCTGGAAGCTTCATTCTGTCATTTCTCGAGTCTGTCTCAGTACACGATTCATAAATTGAGTATTATTTCAACGTACGGTGGTTATTAGCGTTCAAACACACCAGACCACCCTGCACGGATATCTACTGAAGGCAACTGTACCCGCAAAAACTTCCTTCTGGCCGATTCCAGGGAGAAAGTTGTAATTTACGGTTTGTTTACTACACGCGTATACGTACACGCTTTTCCTAGCTTGTGTGAGCGTACGCACACATTCAAGGAAGAGTGTCACATAAATAACGAATTATAAATGTGAATTTAGTAAATTTGAAATGGGAATCAATATAAATAAGTACGAAAAACCCCTAATAATCTAAAAATAAATAGTTTATAAAAAAATCAAGAAAGTATAAAAATATACAAAAAATGTGTTGACTACGAAGAAATATAGTTATTGGCATGGTCACGACAGTAGTTGTCCGATCGGTTCGACAGTGATTGGCCGCTATTTGACACATAATATAACCTAAAAGAAAATGTTATATGATTTGAGGATAGAAATGGGATTAAAATTATTCAATAAAAATGGATATATCTTATGTATGTATGTGTTTATTAAACATAAATAAATATATTTATTCTTTTACATCTTATATTTTATCAGTTATTATCTCTGACAAGGTATACTTTCTTTGGGCATCTTTCATTGCTTATAATTATTGGTTTTGTTCTTTTATTTTGAATAGTATTCTCCTTGTTATTGATTTTCTCTTTTTTAATGTTTTTCTCTTGCGGCTTTGGCAGCTTTGCTAATTTTTTTGTTTCTTTCTCTTTTTCTGCTGCTTGTTTCTTTTTTAAAATTTTACATTTTTTAGCATCTTTCTTATTTCTTTCCATTTTTTGTTGCGCAAATTTCTTTTCTTCATTTAATTTCCATGCTAGCGATGATATTGCATAAGATTTTCTATGTGTAATATTTTTTCGTTTACGTTTGGGTGTTGGTGGTCGCTGTAAGAAATTAGTTAATCTTTTAGAGCAATCACTGTGATGACTTAAAGATAAATCCAGTGCTTCGTCATTAGTATTAGTAGTTACATCTAAGTCATTTATTTCATTATTTTCAGTCTTATTCATTAGCTTATCAATACCCTCATCACTAATCTCATAAATAATATTATTTACATTCAAGTCATCGACTTGATTATTTTCAGTCTTTGTATTCATTATCACAGAATTATCTAAGTGAACACACATACTATTAGTAACAGTTACTGCATTTTTATCATTTACTATGATTCCATTCACATCAGCAGTCATACTGTCTTTAACATTATAATTTTCAATATCATAAATATTATTTTCTATATCATTTAGTATTGGACCCATTTCACCTTCTGTTTGATCATTTAGTATAATTATGAGTAGGATGGCATCTGCAAGATCTGGAAGCTCTTCCTCTAGAATCATTGCTGGTTGTAGGGGAGAGTTGCCAATATCATACTGGTCACCTAAATCGTACCTCATCAATTTCTCAGCGATTAATGAATATAAGTGACATCTGATGGTAAAAATGTCAAGTAAATGCGAAATGAGAAATATAAAAAAAAACCGTTTGAGCTTACACCCCATATTCTGCGTGCAATAAATATTTAAGGAAATCAAGTATGATTGATGTAACTTTTTACCAGTTTATCTTAGCTGATAATAAGCAAACAATGCAATTTTCTCCTGTATTTTTGTATTTTTCTGAAAGCGGGTTTAATGTAGAATACTTTACATTCATTTTATGTACGTATTACATTCATTATAAAGTCTAAATTGATATTTATAAATAAATTGATCATGTTTCCTAAATCGTACCACTACAAAGTTTCTTAAATCGTACCAGTACGATTTGAGAACTCATTTAATACGTTCGCTCCACGCTTGGTACAAACAGGTTATGTGCATATGTCATATATGTAGGTTATGTACATATATAATATAGGTTATTGCCAAAAATTAGATATTATAAGAAAAACTGTAAACAAAATTTCATTACTTTTAGCATGGAAAAAAGAAATTACTACCAGTGGAGTAAGGAACACATGGAAAAGGCGATTGAGTCATATCAGAAAAAGATTTGTGGATTCAATGAGTGCTGTAGACGATATGGAATACCAAAACCAACATTTCAAAGGCATCTTCAAGATAAACTAAAAAGGCCTTTATCTGTAATGAAAAATGGTACATTACAAACATTACCAGAACATGTAGAAAAAGAACTTGCTCAGCATATATTGAATTTGGAGGAATCTTTTTTCGGACTGAACATTACCGATGTACGGCGATTAGCCTTTCAAATTGCAGAGAAAAATGGCATTCCGCACAAATTTAATCGAAATACTGAGCTCGCAGGAAAGAAATGGTTTTATTGCTTTATGAAGAAGCAACCTAACCTCTCGATACGTCTTCCTGAAAACACTTCTATTGCGCGGGCCAAAGGATTTAATAGAGAAGCCGTAAATCATTTTTTTGACATTTTGCAACAAAAAGTCAGAGAAAATGGAATAAATTCTACTACAATATTTAATGTAGATGAAAGTGGATTTTCAACGGTACAAAAAAGATGTTCAAAGATAGTTGGAGAAAAAGGGAAAAAAAGAATTGGAAGAATTGTAAGTGGAGAAAGGGGAACAACAAACACAACGGTTGTTTGCTGTGCTAATGCAGTGGGAGTATTTGTTCCACCAATGTTTATTTATAAAAGAAAACGTATAGCTCCGCAATTAGGTAACGGAGCACCAGCAGGCAGCATAATTGAAATCTCAGACCATGGTTTTATAACTAGTGAACTATTTGTTAAATGGCTACAGCATTTTATTGATTTTATAAAACCTAGTACAGACAACAAAGTTCTGTTGTTGCTCGATGGCCATACCACTCATACCAAAAATTTAGATGCATTACAATTGGCACGTGCCAATGGAATAATTCTAGTGCAACTCCCAGCACATACGACCCATAGATTGCAACCCCTTGATGTCGGGGTTTTTGGCCCCATGCAACAGTATTATGATCAAGCACTAGATCAGTGGATGGCATCTAATGCTGGTCAATGTGTAACACAATTTAATGTAGCGTCTATAATCACAATTGCTTATTATAAAGCTGCATCTATTAGCAATGCAGTGAATGCTTTTCACAATACTGGATGTTGGCCAGTAAATAGATTTGTCTTCAAGGATGCAGATTTTGCCCCTAGTGATCTTTTAGTCACTGATAATAATAACGATACTAACACTACTGATACTAATACTACTAATATTAATAATGATTCTAACAGTACTGATACTAATACTACTAATAATAATCATGATACTAACACTACTGATACTAATACTACTAATAATAATCATGATAGTAACACTACTGATACCAATAATAATAATGATAGAAATACTACTCATAATGAATTACACATTCCTGCAAGAAACATTTCAATGAAAAACTCAATAACAGTATTATCACCATTCCCTAAGCCTATTGGTAACCGAAAAAGAACAGCTCAAAAAGCTGTAGAGCTCACTAGTGAGACGTACATGGGCACAGTAGCAAATTCAAAAAAGAAAAAAAAAACATTACAGAAGACTGGTAAAACTACAAAAACAAAACAGCTTAAAAAAAAAAAACAAGAAGATATTCCTACTACATCAAGCCAAATATTTTTGAATACTCCGTCCACAACAGTGGAACAAAATGTAATAACTATTTGTACTAAGGAAGAAGAATGGTTTTGCTTCGTATGTAACGAATCACATATAGAAAACATGATTCAATGCATAAAATGCACATTGTGGGTGCACGATAGTTGTGCAGGAGTATTAAAAAAAAAAAAAAAATTTATTATTGCCCAAATTGTTTTGTTTAATGTGTCATTTTCATTTATTTGCTATGCATAAAATATGACTAGTTATATGACCACCAATGTCAATATAAATATATAATTTTATAATTATTATACCTTGTATGTTTCTTTATTTGTTCTTAATATCTGTATATAAAAGATTCCGTTTCTCGCCCATATATTTATTATTATTTTCATTCAAAAATTTACTGTTTTTAGAAGAGGTACGATTTTGGAAACCAAGAGGTACGATTTAGGAGACCGGTTGCCTAAATGGTACCTTTTACAGTATGTGACAAAAAAATTAATAACAACTTAATTTGTTCTGAACAAAAGGTTAAACATATAATAGTAGGTGCCTAAAAGATCAAGCTACAATATCCAATAGTCATTTGCGTTCAAATTAGTATCAAATATGAAATACAACGTAAAATGTCTTAAGTGGTACGATATAGGCAACCCTCCCCTACTTCTTGATTCTGTGTAGGATTTTATGCCTTTTTATATTCTTCTAATAATCTATGAAGAACGGTGAATTCTTCTGACCTCACTTCTGGTGCAGCATTTTGAGGAGAAAAGGATTCTAGTTGGTCTAATAAATTGTCCCCTACTACATTCTCAAAAGTTTCAAATGAAACTGCTGCTTCATTGGGTGGACGACTATTGTGGGTAACTCCAGCTTTTTTTGTACCAAGACACATAGTATAATTTACTGCATTTGGGTCCCAAGGATATAGACCACAGGCTTTAAAACCATTTCTTGCAGTAGTACCATCAGGCGAAAAGTTATGAATGGCATCTTTCAAACTTGGAGCCATTCTGTCTAAAGTTAACATTTGTGCTGGGTTTTTTTTTGTCTCCATTCTAAAACACTTTTTTCCAGAGATTTTTTAAAGGCTTAAATGCTGCAACATCAGCAGGTTGTAATATTCCTGTCGAATTGGGATACAGACAAATCAGAATAATCTCCAACTCACTGCAGAGATTGCTAATTTCTAAAGTCACATGGCTGCTGTGACCGTCAATAAATAAAATTACGGAGAATGTCATTTTCAACTTTAATAGATAGGGGTAAAATATATTTTTTATATAATCAAAAAATAAGCCGTCATTCATCCAGCCACTTGGTGTCACATCAATTCCCCAATCGTTAAGTACTGACCGCCCAACTAAGCCAGGCAACCTTGTATACGGATATACGAGTGTAGGTGGACACGTAACTCCACTTGCACTAAATGTAAATAATACCGTTAAATTCAGCTTAGCATTGCCTTTGTGTATTTCATACACATTACGTGCTCCACGAGGAGCTATAACAGTTTTCATTTTTGGACATACCATGAAGTATGTCTCGTCACTATTGAATATACGTGATGGATCTTCCAAACTATGTATATAGTTTTCTTCCACTAGGTAATTATGAATATGTACAAATCAGTTGCGTATGTCACTTTCGCTAATACATGAGCTAGCACTGGTAACTCCTTCAGGATATCTTTCAGAAAGAATGGCATTTCTTTTTAGGAAACTCTTATACCATCCACTTCCTTGGTACGTTACATTTTTCAAGCCACTGTGGTCTAAAAATTTTTTTACACTAGCCTGTACGTTTTCCTTTTTTCTAGGAAATCTTTTCCGACTGCAATTAATGATCCAATTTACTAGGTCATCTTCTGCACTATGACCTAATACAGGAGGTGGACCTAGCGATGATTTAGAAAAAGCAGGACTCATTCTAAATTGTATGGTAGATCGTGGTACCCCATATTTTTTGGAAGCTGTACGCTGTGACATTCCTTTTTGCACAGCATCTACAGCTTGTATGATTTGTTCATCTGTATATTTTTTCCCATATTTATCACTTTTTTTTACTTTTGACATTTTTTACTGTAGGGTAATTCAGTTCTACTAAAAAATTCAAAATTTCTACAATTTATCTACTAGGTAATCACAATTTAATTTTTAACTTCAATTTAATTAAATAAATTCAGTAATCAAATTAAATTTCAATAATCCAATTAATTCAATCAAATTTCATTTTTAATTCCAATTTAATTAAATAAATTTAATCATCAAATTGAATTTGAATACACCAATTAAAATTCAAATCACAAGAAACTTAAAATATAACTATACAATGTAACATACCTAATAGTACTTCTTCCTTTTATTTAATTGTACTCTAATTATGTAAATGTTGAATCTTTTTTAAAAATGACCGTTTCAATACCGTTAATGCATAGGGGGCCAATAACTGTTTTATCGTTATCATAGTTATAAAATAGTTGCCGGCTGCCCGGCCAATTATTGCTATTGAACATTATTCATATGACAGTTGTTGGCCCCCTGTAATTTTCATAATATATGTATAATTTTAACAAATAAATAATTTTTTTATAAAGTTTTGACCTTTATTTATCAATATATACAGAATATGAGAGATATAGATATCACAAATACATTAAAATATTCGAAAACTTTCAACTGTACTCTTATGATGTTTTGATTGAATCGCTGTAATTTTCAAGCTACTAAGCCGAATCTCCTATCTGCTTTTAAATATAATCACAGTATATAATGGGTGGAGAAATATTGATTACATCCAAAGCGATAAAAGTACAAGGAATATGAATATGTTCATTAAAAAAGGCATAACATTGGTATTTCTTTATATTTTTTCATTTCTCAAAATGGGGCCAATCACTGTCAGGTGGCCAAACACTGTACTCTTTACCCCTACCTAACACAATTATAATATAGACTGCGGAAGTTTATAGAAATGCATGTTTTTATTGAAATGACTTAAGCAAGCGGGACTTTGACAGAGCTATGTTTTATTATTAAGAGGATGTTAAAATAATTTTTCGATTTTACACATTTTGTATATTCTGGATATACGTTGCACATTCTGCATATTTTTCATATTTGTTTGCAAATACGGAATTTGTTTACAAATTAGCTTGGTGAACCTCACCATTAAAACTGAATACTTTCATATGTTAAAAAGTTTAATAGTGTAATAGTTACATATATATTCAAAAGCTTAATAATTAGCTACAGTTTTATAAACGAGGTTAAATATATGCCCCCCCCCCCCCCCCACCCTGTTACCTTTTTCAGCATATTTGCATATTCGCGGCATATCATACTTGCATAAACTTTCGCAGACTAGGTATAAATAAATAAATAGACGAATAATTTTAAAACAACAAACAATATAAATACACACATCATTTCAGAATGAGGTGTATCGTCAGCCGGTGGATACCCGTGAAGAAGCAGTTGCGCTGATTCACGCAGCGGTGGCGAACAATTACAAAATTGTTCGTAACAATTTTGCTTACGAACATGATTTCAAACATCTTTCTTTTATTGCTTAATGGCTTAATATTTAATTTATTAAGAATTATATCATAGTTGTGAGAATCAAATGGCATGGGATGCCCACTATGTTTAGCCGCAAGTCCTAAGAATTTATGTTGAACACTCTCAATATTGTTGATATAAGATTTCCAGTATGGAGACCAGATTATACTACCGTATTCCAAAATAGGCCTGTTCAGTTGACAGTATAGTATTTTGAGAGTGTTGGTATTGTTAAGGAATTTCGAGATCCTATGGGTAAGACCCAAAGACCTAAGACTACGAGAAATGATGTTTTTGTAATGTGCCGCGAATGATAGATCAGACGAAAAGGTTATACCTAAATCTTTGACACTGTTAAGGGGATAGACACGTCACGCGACCTGGCCGATTTGGCAGGTCGGTATTACAGCAGATTTTTTCTGCACAGAAATGGTAATACCCATAGATACGCGGCTGCCTGGTGCACGCAAGAGGGAGCTGTTCACTATTTCCGTATTTTATTCTGAATAAGGATAGAAATTCTCAGCTGTTACGTTGTACTTGTAAATATTTAAACGAAAAATCCGCTGGTACTGCAAACGTAGAAAATTCATTGTACATTTTAATGACTTGAAATGTGCTTATGCTACAATATTCTACGTTGGCAGTAAGGAATTATAAGTGAAAAGGAAAAATAGATGAGGAGATGTTCCCAGAAAATGAAGTTTGTTAGGTTAGACATTTTTTAATTAGCAAAACGCTGAAACAGGACATGAAATACACTTATTACAGCAGAAAGCAGTTATGAACAAACATTATATATAAAATTGTGCTGGTGTTGAATAGGGCTAGTGAATGAAAATAAGCAGGCTGGATGCGCGTGATTATTATGTGGTCCCCTCCTCGAAGTGACAGAAAATATAACCTATGTATATGCTATATGAAAATAAATGTTTAGCGGCTATTTCGTTCTTTTGCGCTACATTTGTGAACTTTTTGTCATCCTTCCGAAACATTATTATTACGCCGCAACAGTATCTTTAGGAAATCGGGTATAGCATATAGGTTATGTTTTCTGCCACTTCGAGGACAGAAAGTTCGCTCCTCCAAGTGACAGAAAATCCGCTCCTCGTAGCCCGATCGGCGTCATGGAAAGGGTACCTCCTCCACCCTGCATTTGTGGTAGTTGCAACCATATTCCTGAGCCCAGTATACATACGTACACTCTGGTTTGATCTGCAAAAATAAATTTAATAAAAATTATTTTTTGTGTTTATACCACTTGAATGTAAAAACTGATACTTACACTTCCTAAAGAATCCATTATTATTATTATTTGCTATTTCTCGTAAATATTTTCTTGTAATGGCACTAACCCCTTTCGATTACAGGTAGTTGTCATAGAACCTGCAATAAAAAGTTAGAACGAGTTGTAATTGATCTAAACGCAGTAAAAATGTAAATGTATGTATGTTATACACTTATCTTTAAGTTTGCGGAGAAGACTGCCTTCCTTTCCTCGCTTCATAGAGCATGATTTTCCTTTCATACTGGTTGCTCGAAATATCTAAAGCAAATTCATATATGAGAGAAACATTCATGATGATTTCCAATTAATCCAATTATTTGCATAACAAAAGTATGTGTCATACTTACGCTTTTATACATGTCATTTCCACTTGATATGAAAGAATAGCTACAGGTACTTATTATTATTAGGAGAGTGTGAAAAGGCCCACCACCACCCCCGTCATAGACGGTCCTATTCACTCTCCGTATGTATCTTCTACATACTTTCTTACTTACATTTTGGACAGCTCTTCATATGCGCTGAATGCACTCGCCGGTGCATTAGTCACTTTGGATTGCAATTACTTATTCGACAGCTCTTCATATGCGCTGGATGCACTCGCCGGTGCATTAGTGACTTTGAATTGCAATTGCTTATTCGACAGCTCTTAATATGCGCTGGTTGCACTCGCCGGTGCTATCGCGATGTTGTCATCCATCGTTTTATGTACTTTTTTGTGTACTCGTACCTGCTCCTCCTTTTTGTATGTACGAAGGTTCTCTAATCGGCTGTTGTCGATTGTATCTACTATCTATAATTTCTGGCAACATGCAGTCCTTATAGAACTTGCTCAGGTTTTCTTCCATCTCTGTTGCCCAGAATCGATCATCTCTCGATACTGTTGTAACCTTCATTCCTTTCGGCGTCCATAAACAAAAATAGGCCCGTTGCCTTTTCGTTATGTGCAATTGTCCTTGCACTTGATAATAGTAATGATGATTTTTATTCATTTCATCACCCCGGAAAATATGCCCTATTGCAGGAAGTTGCTTTATTGCTTCAGCAGGCGATAAATCCTTCGCCGATTCAGGACATTTTACTTCGACGATGGCATCTTCATCCTTTACGAGGCCGTCAGGAGTTGCACCTAAGTGAGGCACAGTGTCATCGATGAAGAGGCCGCACGGTAGAATTTTCATTTTGTATTCTTCTTCCATGTGTCTCAAGGCGTTTGCCTCATTTTCCCTTCCGTATTCGAGAGTACATCAATTTTGAAGTTGCGGGTATATTATACTCTTCACAGTCTTTGCCCGTGGTATAGTCTTTTGTAATCGGTATACCGTGCCGAAATTGGACGCAGTTAATAATTTTTTCCTATAACAAATCCACTTTTCACTATTCGTCTGATTGCGAGTTTCCTCTTCGATCTCGCCTCGCTTCCTTTGCCACTCCTCGAGTAGAGCCGCATGCCTTTCACATTCGGAAAAGTATACTGTCTCTTCCATATCTGGTTTTTCTGCGCTGGGGCCGTAATCGTGGTCGCACGATTGTTTTTTATTTCGAAAGGAGGATACTTTCGCTTCTTTTTTATATTCCAGTGCTTTTTCTGCTGTACGTTTCCGACGTCCTTCCAGCTTTCTTACCATGGTTGGCGGCTCTTTATTCATTGCCGTACTCAATCTGCTAAACACCTCTTTTGTGTTATATTGGACGACTGCAGCGGAGACTCTACCCTGATACGAGCCCCCTCGTCCAAAGTTTATCCTTTTGCCTCCGATGAATTTAGCAATGATATTATTAAAACTTTCAACAGCATTGTTATTTAGACCGTGCAGCAAACTGTCAGCTTTAGCGAAAAGTGGCTGCATCGCTTCTTCGATACTTTGATAAATACCAGCATTTCTCAGTCGTGGAACGTAGTCTTCTCTGTTGGGATCAGAGTATTTATTACAGAAGTATGCTAACTTCTGACACTCCTTGTGTTCACCGAAAACGTGACTCGGTACATTTGTCAAGTCTTCCTTCAAATTTTGTATTCGTTCCTCGAGTGTTATTTCTTCTTTGAGCCGGTATTCTGCAGCTTTCTTTATACCAGTACGCAGGCGGAGAGCATTATTCTGTACGACAGCACTTAGATCTTTATTGCGGCCGTTTGCTACGATTTCGGTTATTTTTCTACTGAAATTGCGTAACAGGTGATTGGTGCATTCTATTTTTTGTACTTGCACCATGTACTTTTCATATGGATTATTGTCCAATATCTTCTTGTACACACTACTGTCGCCATCGGCAACTAATATAGAGTATATTAGGCCGTGCATATCTATGCTGCAATTGAAGCCTTCGACAATGGCAACACTCTCCATGCCAGTTGAACTCTGATTACGACCCCAGTTCTTGAAGCACCGATGCTCGCGCGGTTCTTTCTTCGTCGTAGATGCTATTTGGCAAGTCATGCAGAATTTATTCTTCACGCTGATGTACAGCACTTTCTTCGTGTGGTATCCCACGATGGCTCCTACGCCAGAAAGAGAATTGTAATCTCCTCCGCGGTAGGACCTTTTCATCCAGCTGCCATCCGCGACAACTGGGATAAACGGTAGATTGGATTCTGCATGAACGTCGCCTCTTGCTATAGGTAATGCTTTTTCCTCCTTTCCAGCATCTTCCATTTCGCTTTGTGCGGCCACTTCGAGGGCATCGATTAGGTCATTCTGACAGTCCTCGTAGATCCTTTTCGTCATACAGGACACGTTCACGGCAGTCAGTATGTCCTCCAGTTGATTATATCCGCCGCCTGTCATCATTGTTGCGGCGACAGCGGTGCGGTTGATATCCATAGTGGCATCACTCTTCCGAAGACAGGATATGCGCTCTGTGCGTTCGCACATTTTGCATTCTACATAATACACATTTTCTAGCCCATTCCGTTGACATCTAATTATTTCAAAATGTTCGATGCCACAGCCAATAGTCGAATGTTTTCGAAGAGTTTTTATTTGTTCGAAAACATACGGAAAATCAACGAAGTCTATTCCTTCTGAAATTGGATTTTCCGGCTGTTCTGGTTGTATATTTTCCACCACCCAGTAATCATCGGCATCACTTCCAACATCTTCATTCGTTTCTTCATTGATGTCTCTTACGGAATGTATCTCATCCCTGTCTGTGTCGAAATGCACTTGTTCTACAATTTCCTCTTCGTCCGCATTGAAATGTATTTCTTCTAAAATATCTTCCGCGTCCGTATCGGAATGTACTTGTTCTATGAATCCTTCGATAATTGGGAAGTCTTGAAAATTTCCTACGTCTTCTTTGCGTATTCTGTCCGTAGGAAAATCGTACGCAGCAGATGTGCTTGGAAGTGTTTCGTCGTACGAGGTACCTGCACGCGTACCTGCTTCCGCCACGGTGCCCTGACCTACCGTGAGGCACGCTGCTGTTTTCAATCGTTGCCTGCACCTAAAGAGTCAATAATCAGTAACACGTGGTACATGCATAGAAATAAGAAAAACATACATTAGAAAAAAAAGCAGGCATAGTAAAAGAAGATATAGTACAGTAAAGCCTCGATGTAAGCGAAAGCCTCGGAACGAAGTAAGTTTAAATACCCGTGTGCGTGTGAGACAATACTAACGCAATCAAAATTTAAAATTAAAACTTGTAGAGTGTGTTTGTATGAATGCCGCGAAAATGGAGAGAGAGAGAGAGAGAGAGAGAGAGAGAGAGAGAGAGAATGGAGAGCGAATGATAAGGCGTGGTAGAGAAAGAGAGGGAGCAGAAGGATTGTACGAACGAGAGAGACACAGAGCAGTCGAACAATAGAGGTGTACCTGACAATTTATATACTCGTTATGTGCAGTCTAATAAAGTTATATATTTGTTCGCAAAAAGACACGAAAAACTTTTTTATTTTTGGTTCCATTTTCATGAAACTTCTACCAACATATTTGTTAGAATGTCCTGATTAAAAAATGATACCAAACACGACATAAAACGGACAACTTTTACTCATCGTAGATACGAATCATATATATTTATATAATTGTCCAAATCATATCGTGTTTGGTGTAATTTTAATCAGAAAATCCTCACAAATGTGTTGGTAAAATATTTATAACAAAATGACCAAAAATAAAATACTTTTAGTTGTGAACCCCGTTTGCATCGGTATTGTCTCTCACAGATTTCGATTTCGGATCGGGTTACACGATAGGCGTTCGTGTCATATTACACGCTTCACTGGTTCCAAAGGGGGCCACTCCAACTAGGAGTGATAGAAATTAACACTAATGATACATAGTCACAATTTTGAACCCTAATCGAGATTTTACTGTAGTTCCTATATTTTTAGAAGTTTGTCGATAGCTTCGAACGTAGGAGAAGAGAGCGAGGGAAAAAAAGGACTGCCGATTGTTCCCATCTTTTTTATTCGCTGTCCTTCTCTGCAGCCGATACGTATTACCACTAAATATGTATTAGCCAAATTATACCGTGTTTGGTGTCATTTATCATTAGGGAAACATCACAAATGTTGCGATGCTTTATTTATGAAAATATTATTATTATTATTATTACATTACTGTGAATATCATTCTAATATATCTTCGTGATACGGGACGTAGCGAGATACAAATGTTCTTCTTAGACAACGTGATTCCCTCGCTACGCAACCGAATGCACTTTTGGCCCGTTTTCTTTCCACACGCATACATCTGCTCAACCGTCTCCGCTACTCGCAAGCGAAGGCAGCCACAAGCAGACATGTCTGCGCTGCGATACGCGGCTGTGTGTGTATGCAGGCACGCGTGCACTTGACCGCGTGTGAAAAGAATACTTTTCACATTTCAATTCTGGGTCATTCTACGCGAAATCGGACACTTTTCTGAGTACCATTTGGGATTTTGGTAAAACTTGGATATGTTGTAGTCTTTAGTAATATATAATCGTATTTTGAAGGATTTTTCAAAATTTTCAAGATTGTGGAAATTGACTTTTTTTCATTAAATTATAACTGTTGAACTAAAAGAAAGGTAAGAATGAGCTTTTGGGTGCTTACACTGGGGAAGTAAGAGTACCTAATAAAAATTGTCTCTTAAAAAAAAATTTGACCATTTATTCTGCAATTGTTTTAAACAAATGCAATTTTATACTAGCAGGGCACTATTTAAAAATTTGAAAAAGAAATGAGGATGCAGGCTAGATTAGGAATGAAAGACATAAATGGTTTAATATTGAAGCACGCACGGCTCAGCCAGTCGAACCGGTGCTGGGTGACGCAGCGTCACATTCAATTAATTTTCATGCGACCAATTTTAAAGTGTCCGCGTTTCTGAAAACGTGTCCGCAAAGAGCACAAGTAGGCCTGCATCCTCATTTATTTCAAATGTGTAAATAGTGCCCTGCTAGTATAAAATTGCATTTGTTTGAAACAATTACAGCATAAATGGTCTAAATTTTTTTTTTAAATGACAATTTTTATTAGGTACTTTTACTTTCCCAGTGTAAGCATCCAAATGCTCATTCTGATCTGTCTCTTAGTTCAACAGGTATAATTTACTGAAAGAAAGTCAATTTCCCCAATTTTGAAAATTTTTAAAAATCCTTTGAAATACATTTATATATCACTAAAGACTACAATATATCTAAGTTTCACAAAAATCCAAAATGTTACTCCGCAAAGTATCCGATTTCGCGTGGAATGACACTGCTTGAAAGTTCAGAATACTGTAGAGAGAGAGTTGGTAATAATATAATTGAAATGGTACAACATTATATGCGACACACAGGACCACACATCTAATAAATTATAACCTGAAGGAATAAAAATATTGCTGAACAATCATTTTGTCTTATTGCGCTTTCAGACATTAGTTTCCGTGATATTAATAAAAAACTTTTAGTATTTCGGTTGACTTTATGGAACGTTGTAAAATAACGAAGAAACGAAGGGTCTGATAAATACGTGTCGTGTGCCTTTCGTGAAGTAAACCCTATTTGACCGTGCCGGTGACAAAAATCAGACCCATTCCATTGTTAGAAACATTTTCTGCAAGCAGTTTTTCGAACTGTTCACAATTGTGTAAAGAAGTCATAACGCCCAATGCGGGAATATTGAAAACAACACTGGGTACCGCTCGCCGTCTTGGAAGGCAAGGTCCAGGAGGATGCATAAGGTATACAATGTCGTTTCGACGCACAAGGAAGGCCGACAACGTCAGGGTCATCGACGAGGGTTTGAGAGGGATTCGTTTCAACGACTCTGCGTAGCACGCATCGGAAGTCAGAGCCATTGCTTACAATCAGAGTTTGGTGTTATACGAATAAAATATCGAATAAATTTTTTCGAACAAATTCTGCTTCGAATAATATGGAAATAAAAGTTACGAATAACATGAAGTTATTCGAGAAAAACGAATAAAAGTTTATTCTAATAAGAATTTATTGGAATAAATCGTCGAATAAAAGATAGCCGTTAAACAGGCAATCTGCTAACATATTAATTAAAAAACTAGGGGTTTCTTAGAATGCAGTAAGCGAATATGAACTGTGTTTTGTAGAGAAAAATTATTTACAACCATGTTATTTAGAATGAATTACACATATTAGCTCCTAACATCATCATTTTTGGAGATGGAATTATTTTAATTATGTATAAAAATTATGAAGAGTTGCAAATATTTGCCGCTATAACTTTTGAATATGTACTCTATATAGCAAATAGAACAAATAGCATAAAAATTTTCAAGTTCCATGAAGTTCCTGGATATCTAGAGCTTTTCCAACGAAAGTTATTGAAAAATTCCATCATTTTTATGATTATATTTTAATTCTGTTCGTTGGAAATTAAAATACTCATGGCTGAAGCTTGATTTACCACTTATTTGTACCTCTCCAATCCATTATTCAAAATACTATCGCGATACAATTGAGCACTTTTGATATATATGTAGCTGATACTGACTCATTCTAAGAATCGGGGTTACTATGTAAGCGGCCGACTCGCCGAGCCTGGGCGAGCCGAGCCGACTCGCCGTCTGACTTCACCTGAAGACTGGGCTTTTCAATGAGACAATTTCGCTAAAGTTACACATATGGACGTACATATTCCGGTCAAAAATCCATAAAAGAAGAAGCAATGTGTACATATTTCGTATTCAACAAGTAACTACATATGTTCAACATCGAATCGCAAAGCATCGATGACTGTTGCTAATTTTAAACTTTATCTTCTACATCACAGAAATAAAATCTGAATTACATTTTTATTCATTGAAAACTACGTACAACGATTGAAATAATCACAACTGCATTATAAAGGAAGCATATCTAACGAAACGCGTATACTGGTTTAAACGTTTGATACTAACAAAACGCATATAGTCTGTATAACATATAACGAAATTTAAAATTACTACATTTCGTCTCATCGGCACAAAAGTTGCAGGAACGTGCTGCTGACATTTTTCACATGAAAATGAATCCAAACACGGTATACATCGGATTATTAATTAATTAAATAATAATGAACATACGAATTAGAAAAGAATGAGTGGGACAAGAGGGGTAAAGTAATGACATGCGTCGCGGTGCGCATAGCATCGAATATGTGTACGTAAAGTGTGAATGATAGTTGTATATATACGTATTTGAAGAATATGAATAATACTGTATTATATACATTAAAATATCGTGCTACTACTACTATATCACAAACTGTGACTTCATACAAATCTGTACCATAAAACGTAACTTACCTTTCTATATGCTTTTTATTTTTTCTGGACAAACGCCTTACAGATAACATAAGGCGCTTCCTTTTTATATCACCCTTCGAATAGCGCTGGTTTCTTGCATCTGCGGGGTCCTTCTTTGATTCCATAGCAATGGAATGATCACACACACTTATCAACACTACAGTAATGAACCACGCAGGAATGGAATAATTCACAAATTATGAATATTCCATATGTATCAATATCTGCGCAGTAAACAAAAACCCGATTGCTTTCTGCGTCTTCACCGTAGTGCAAACGACAGAAAACTGATCAGCTAGTGTTGTCGCTGCATTAGTTACAGATGCTGAGAAGCAGAACAAAAGATAGTGGAAAAAGTACGGATATATCCGTTTACATAAAGTATGTACTTCCGGGAATACTTTTTGGTGCAGAAATGCACAGAGGAAAGGATTTTTGATTATCCTGTGCATATAATTTTGACGTATCATCTTTGCGCGTTTGAATCTTTACGCGAGCCGAGACGTGTCGCTCGGTCCTTGGTGCAAGTGAAATATAAAATATTGAGTGAGTGAGAAAGACAGTTTAGTTTGGGCCCTGTCCAGCGGTTTCAGGAAAGAATCGCAAGTTGTGTAGTAGGATCACCTACAGGAGTGGTGGTAATGTGTGCGTGAACCGACGCCGGCGATTGTTTTTTGGCAACGCTGGCCCTTGAAGCTAGCAAAGGCTCGATCGTCAGAAATACAAGCTATTGCCGAACAGTAAAGATCGTAAGTACCTTCACGCTTACTATTCCTGCTTTTTCACTATATGTGCCGATTATTATGAAAGTGGTCTAAGTCCAAATTTTCCGTTTGTTACATTTTACTTATTTTTCACGTATTATATCAACGTGATACCTACATAATAAACGTAAAGTTCAATTTCTTTTTTTGAAATTTCGACCGACGCCACTTTCATAATAACTGACATACTTTTACATTTTATTTCCAACCTAAGACTGTATTTAGACATATTCCGGGTAAAGTTTCATTACCGTCATAGTATTGCTGTAATTTTTTGTGCAAAATCTATCGTGTGAGCTGTGATTGTTTGAGTGTCCGCATGTTTCTCAAGCTGCGTATCGCCATTGCGAGGCTGCCTCGCGTGGCACACTTCGCGGAGTGGAGAGTCTGAAGACTACCTCGACCATGATTACTTTACGAGGCAGGCTCGCGCTATCTCGAGCATAATATTTGCATCGCACGAGCCATCAGTCGTCGGTTTTTCGACGTGGTGAAAGGTGCCTCGCGGCTTCTAGAGTAAAAATCGTATGGCTCGGGCGACGCAAATATCATGCTGGAGGTACCGCGAGACTGCCGCACGAGCCTGCCTTGCAATGTGAACATGATCGAGGTAGTCTTCAAACTCTCCACTCCGCGAGGCAGCTTCGCAATGTCGATACGCAGCTTCACGCTTAGAGATTCGTGTATTCATTCGCACGGAGACTAAGAAAGTTATGTTATAATTTACCCGCGAAATGTCTAGAAAAGGTATATACATTCGAGTGCAATATAGGCTTCCTTTAGTTGAAACTGAAGGCAAGTGATGAAAATTAAAGAGTTTCTAAACATCAGATGTGGAAAAATCGAAAATTTTAAAATTACAAATGTTAGACATTTGAAAATACAGATATTTTGAAACTAAACCTCATAATTACAAATTTTGGAAATGTTTGAATTTCAACGCTTTCGAACTTGGAAATTCCATCATTTAGAAATGTGAAGATTCCCCTCCTGCGCTAAATCTTAGCTAAAGAAAGCCTATATTGTACGCGAATGTACCAAATTGATAAACATGTACTCTTCTACTGCACTTTCAAATCCATTTTAATTACGTTCAATAGTTTCAATGTTTCTTCGACTTGGTTTTAGATGTCCGGCAAAGAAGGCAAAGTAGAAATGGAAGTGACTCCGTCTGGGGGACGGAGTCCAAACAGCAAGGAACCTCCGTCCCCAAGACGGAGTCGAACGACTAGTCGGACTCCGTCGCGAAGACGGAGTCCGCGCAGGGAGCATACTCCGTCCTCGCGACGGAGTCGAAGCAGCAGGCGGATTCCGTCCCGAAGACGGAGTCCGCGCAGGGAGCAGACTCCGTCTTCAACGCATAAATGGATGGAGATGGCTGTTCATTATAGAAAGCAGGTATGTAGATACGTGGGCGATCTCACGCAAACATTTCTTAAATTCTCGTGAAAGTGTGAAAACTTCTAGCCATTATTGCAGTAATTAACATAAGATTTATGTTTATTTTTCATGTTACAGTACAGTGAGCTCAAAAAGGAGCTACGGAACATATCGTACGGAGGTCGAAGAGAAGGAAGAGGAGGGAGTGGAGGGAGTGGAGGGAGAGGAGGGAGAGGAGGGATAGTTAATAATTTTTTTTATTTATAAAAATTTAATGAAATAAATATATTTATACCCATCTCTGATATTTTGTGATATAATTGAGGCAGTGGGAGCAACAACGGACTAACCCACATTTTTTCGAAATTGAGTTAGTAGCAATAACATATTCCAATAGGCTCTAATAATCATATAAAATAGGAAGAAAAAAATATTAATTTGCGTTAGTCCGTTGTTGCTCTAAAGGTGCCATTCCCAATGCGCGACTCGCCGCGGCGGCCGGCGACGGTCCCACTAGTGCAAAGGAGAAGTATGCATCTGTTTCTCCCTTGCACTAGTGTGACCGCCGCACAGTGGGACAAACTGCTCCTTTTTGTGTCAAAATCGTAGAACTTTTGATAGGAATAAGATAGAGGGATGAATATTTTTCGAGGTTAAAGCTAAGATGTTACAGAATAAGAGAAAAATATTTAGAATGTATGACAAACAAATTTTGACCTTGAAAATGTACGTCAAATTTGACATTTTCGAAGAAAATTTCGGTTTTTCCGTTATAGCGTGAAATTGAAGTTTTTCCTTGACTTGTTATACATCACTTCCTATAGATTTTGACGCGCTCAATTAAACTCTGTTCGCAGAATTTGTCTAGCCCTTCAGGATTCGAAGAAAAATACGATTTAATGGGTTATGCTCACAACGGACGTTCGGCAAGCCGGAAATTCAGAAAATTATGAAACTCGGTGTGGAAGTAGAGTAGTTCATCCGTAACGCAACGCTATTTTTGTTGGTGCCATAATGCAGTTTTTGGGGGTGAAATCACCCATTGAAAAAAATGCAGAGTTTTCTTTTCCATGGAATATCTCGAGAACGGTGAGAGATGTCGAAAAGAAGTTTAAACAGAAGGTACATCGTTTTCTTATATCTACAAAACCGCGTAAAAATAATTTTCGAAAAGTCCATATTTTTCAACTTACCCCCACCACGAACCCTTAGAATTAAGTTTTTGTATTTTGTAAATATATGCTGAAATATTTCTGGATAATCGCTTTTCATACATATAAATAGTTTGTGTTATATCTTTTTTTGCAAACAAATAAAAGCTCTATTGCCGAATTTGAAGTCCATTTTAACAGTTTCCATTAATAAAATGGTTTCTTAAATCCATATTTAAATTCTTGTTTATATAAAGTTTAGACAGCTTTCAATTATTTAAGCAAGACTCAGCTCTTTTTGTACACCCTGTATTGTTTGATTATACATTGACAGAATTATACTAATAGAAAACGATAGATACTTTGAAAATAACGGTTTGTAATTGGTACAATAATGATATTCTTCATAGAAATGATTAAAACAATAATACTTGCCACACCATCCACATCGCATAAAAGCCGGCTCCCCACAAACACTACATTTGGGTATAAGCTTTTCATTCCTGAAGTAACAGAAATCTACAGGATTTGAAATTCGCTGGGATGCGTTTCTAGATGCGTCTCTTGCTTAAATAATTCAAAGGTGCCTAAACTTTATATAAATAATAATTTAAATATGGCTTTAAGAAAACATTTTATTAATGGAAACTGCTAAAATTTACTTCAAATTCGGTAATAGAGGTTTTATTTGTTTGCAAAAAATATATAATATATAAACATATCCCTATATGGTAGGGATAACTTGAAAAATATGGATTTTTCGAAAATTATTTTCACGCGGTTTTGTAGATATAAGAAAACGATGTACCTTCTGTTTAAACTTCTTTTCGACATCTCACACCGTTCTCGAGATATTCCACGGAATAGAAAATTCTGCATTTTTTCAAGGGGTGATTCCCCCCCCCCCCCCCCTCAAATAGCATTATGGCACCAACATAGGATTGTATTACGGATGAACTATTCTACTTGCATATCGAGTTTCATAATTTTCTGGCTTGCCGAACGTCCCTTGTGAGCGTAACCCATTAAATCGCATTTCTCTTCGAATCCTGAACGGCTAAACAAATTCTGTGGACAGATTTGAATTCAGGGCGTTAAAATCTATAGGAATAGATGCATAACAAGTCAAGGAAAACCTTCAACCACACGTTATAACGGAAAACCCCAAATTTTCTTCGATAATGTCAACTTTGACGTACATTTTCAAGGTCAAAATTTGTTTTTCATACATTCTCAATATTTTTCCCTTATTCTGCAACATCTTAGCTTTAACCTCGAAAAAGATTCATCCCTCTATCTTATTTCTATCAAAAGTTCTACGATTTTGACACAGAAAGGAGCAGTTTGTCCCACTGTGCGCCGCCGGCCGCCGCGGCGAGCCACGCATTGGAAATGGCACCTTGACTGTCTCAATTACTATAACATAAATTTTACAGCAATTTCAAGTGATGTATGTGTTACGGTAAAAGCGTTAATTTAGTAAATGTATACAGTTCGTAACAGTTCCTAGTCCATGTATGCCTAAAATGCATATAACCTAACCTACAATCGTACGAAAATACATGCATTGACTGCATCACGCTTTTACCGTGGCACATGTATCCAGCTAACGCTTCAGTTTTGCTATGATCCCACGTTGGCAGTCCTCCCATGTAGGCGCCATCTCGTATCCACTAGCTGGACTAAATTTGTCACGTGACTTGCTCTGTATTATCGCTAATGTGGTGGAACTCGTATTTGGGAAGGCAGTCACGATTTTTCATTTGTCGTCCTTATATGAGCAGATTTTGGACTGGGTTAGGACTCATTCGAAAGAGGAAGGTTCAATGCGAAGCGCTTGGCTCACCGTTTGAGTCACAAAACTCTTTTAGTGACATAAAAATACTTGGATCCGGCGCTGTGTATTTTGTCGACTTTTGCTCTACTTTGGACACTCATATTATTAGATATCAACACAATCTTGTTAAACCATGAGCCAAGCGCTCCGCATTGAACCTTCCTCTTTCGAATGAGTCCTAATTCAGTCCCAAGGACGACAAATGAAAAATCCCAAACCCATGTTTCGGGCCAAATTGTGTCGGTATGCAGCGCGCTGCATTACTCGTGTCTACCCCCTTAAGCGTAGAGAGCGGTGTCCCATTTATGGCATAATTAAAAACAAGGTTATTTTTCTTATGACTAAACCTGACAATATGACATTTATTTAAATTCAGAGCTAACTTATTGAAAATACACCAATCGTAAAGTCTATTGAGGTCATTCTGGATTAATTGTGCACATTGCGGATTACTAATACAGTGATAAAATTTGAGATCATCCGCATACAAACTAAATGAAAATTTCTGAGATATCATTGATAAAAAGTATAAAAAGTAGTGGACCCAAGTGCGAACCTTGCGGGACACCCGAAGTGACTTTGATCTCTCTCGAGCAAGAGCCTTTAAAGTTAACAATTTGTATCCTGTTCGATAAAAAACTAGTAATTCCCAAAGACTTCAACTTTGCAATTAAAACAGAATGACTTATAGAATCGAAGGCTTTGCGAAAATCAGTATACACCACACCAACTTGAAGACCTTCTTCAATACAACACGATAGATAATGATGACAAGATTGGTGATGGTAGATTGACTATTCAAGACCTATCAAGATTTTCAAGAAATTTTTTATTCGAATAATAGTCGAAGCGATTCGAAGCTTTCGAAGCTATTCGAAGCGATTCCAAACTTTCGCCCGGGATTCGAAGCGATTCGATAACTCTGGGTTATTTTTATTCGACAACAAATAAAGATAAAGTCTCTTTAATTTGATAGGTTATTCCAATAATATATAATGCCCATCTCTGGATGAAACGATACTTATTTGCGTATCAATATCCCTTCTAAACTTCGCAATTCCTATTATCTTCTCTCATTCTGTATAATTCCTCTTCTTCATTGACGGTCTTCCTACAATTTTACCAGATCGCTCGTAATGAAATCGCTCATTTGCTGCAACAACAACACCACTCAAAATTTGCAGTTTTAGAGTTATTAGTATAGAATACCGGTTGTTGTCTAACAAAACTTTTCCCGTTAACAAAACCCGTTTCCCCAAAAATCATGAATTTTGAGTTATACATATATGTCGTTGTTGCAACAAATGAGCCAAATGTAACATATGCAGTGAGGGCAATATTTATATTTTTTTGTGAAAAAATATAGTGGTATGATTGTTTATTTTGTTTTAATAGAATATAATAGAATGTATTTTCTATCGTATCGACATGAACGTTTTCAGTAACACACTGCTGAGATTTTCCAGATTAAAATGAATTTAAACACGGTATAAATCGGATTATTTGTAGCATTATTAGATTAGAAATGTTACACTTATATTTAATTACACTAGTTTACAAAATCCAACAAATTATTTTTGATCGAGACTCCACTATGAAATTCTTATGTAAGGAGGTCCCCAAAACTCACAAATCGACCTGAGACGAAATCCTATGGATACATTTTTGAGATATTGCTCAATGAATATATTGGTAATTTTTTAAGAGGACGACCCGATGTTTTTGGCCATATCTCACGTTAGAGTTGACCGATTTGATCGCGATGACTCTTAAATTAAAGGTCCTTAAATTGCACACAATTATTTCCTACAGTGAAACCGAAACTTAAGAAAAATGTAATGTTTTAGGGCCGAAATTGAAATCGAAAATTCACTACATAGCGTGGAAGACATAGAAATTATCATGTAACGTCCAGTTTTTCATTTTTACGTAAAGTGCGCATCTTTACGAAAAAAACAAGCCCAACCTGAGCAAAATCTATGCACAAATAAGGAAGTTATGGGCGATAGAGTAGGAGTGTCTATTTTCAACTTTTTCCCTATTTTTACATTTCTTCCTGTTTCTTAACGAATTACGTATTTGTCTTCAATGAAATAAAATTTTTATTTATTTTATTTTATTTTATTTTTGAAAAGCAATTCTGACTTCTTCTGTTTCTTTTGCCCGCATTCAGATGAGTTTCTCTTACAAGGAACCAGTCGTAGTCACCCATCATTGACTCATTCCAGAATCCTTGGTAGCGTCTCTCAATACTTTTCAACTGCTGATGAAATCTCTCGCCATGTTCATCGCTTACAACACCAAGATTTGGTGGGAAGAAATCCAAATGCGTATGGAGGAAATGGATCTTCAAAGACATGTTACCGCCTATATTGAGAGAATAAAAAAGTAAAAAGCATGTTACAGCAGAAGATCGAACGTCGGGCAGTCTTCTTAAAAAATGACCCAAATATTCATCGAGCTATAGCTCAAAAACGTATCCATAGGATTTCGTCTCATATCGATTTTTGAGTTTAGAGGACCACCTTACATAAGAATTTCATAGCGGAGTCTACGTCAAGAAATGACTGTAAACTAGTGTCATCTAGTACTGTTCTAGAAATAATCCGATTTATACTGTGTTTGAAATCATTTTAATCTGGAAAATCTCAGCAGTATGTTACTGAAACTTTACATTTTATTAATACATAATCCATCGCAAGCAACACTGTATGCCTTTCGAGCCGAGGCTAGAACCGAATTCAGAAGCCGCCGCCGAACAGCCCAAGTCCTCAGCACGAAGTGAGATCGCACCGGTTCGGGTAAACACGCTGCCGAAAGTTATTTGAAATTTTAAAGCTTTCGAATAAAAGCCAAATAAACCGCCAACGCCGGTGACGGAGAATTCTTGAAGCTTCATGCTGTCAGTTGTGGAGGCCAGCGGCAGTGGCCGTGGTGACAACACCGGTTCCCGTCCCATCATCGAAGTTAAACACCACGGGGCGCGTATCGGGGAAAGATGGGTGACCGTTTTTCTCCCGGTGCGTCGCTTGCTGCTGGCACACCATATGGTTTAGGTCCTCACGGTTGCGAACGTATATAAAATTCGTGACCTCACAAGGCCCTTACCCTATAGAAAAATTCCTTACAGTGATCCCATTGAGTCAAGCGTGGTCTTCACCTTCCCACGATTGTTCCACCCCCCCCCCCCCCTGTGGCCTGCACGGTTGTCTCGCTAGTAGTATTGTAGTACTTCCAATTAACATCGATCGTATAGGTTTCAAATAAGAAACCTAGGTAGACAGAGCAAGCTTTAGGCTCGTAGCGCTCATCGACATTAAATGTCAGTTGTGGAGTCATAAATTCATTATTATTTCAACGTACGGTACGTATTAGCGTTCAAACGCGCACCAGACCCGTCTGCACGGATGTCTACTAGAGGCAACTATACCCGCAAAAACTTCCTTCTTGCCGATTCCAGGACGAAAGTTGTAATTTACGGTTTGTTTACTACACGCGTATACGTACACGCTTAACTTAGCTTGTGTGAGCGTACGAACACATTCAAGGCCCGGTGAGACGGCCCCCTTAAACGACTACAGAATGAAGTCGTCGCTTTATCGTTTTTTGCGGCGTTGCCGCGTCAAACCTTTCAGTCACTTAAGGGGGAACACCACTGTGAAAGTTGAAAAAATTTCGATTTTTTTTTTCTTCACTTTCTTAATGTTTAACTCTTCAAAAATACTCTCTGAAAATTTCAAGTTGATATTCGAAGAATTTACGAAGATACAGTGCATTTTGTGAGACGCGTCACGATGCCGTTCCGAGCGCGCTATGTAGGTGGCAAATAGCGCGCCGACATTTTTCTTACCTACTGTTCCCCCACATTGTTAAAGGTTGTAAATTTTGGGTTTTTCCCGTTTTTACGCACGGTACGCTGTTCGTTCGAGAATCGAAGAAATGCAACCGTTGATCGGGCATTCGAGTGACAGTGAACATCACGAACGGAAGTGTGATTTTTCCCGCGCAAGATTCTCTCGCAGAAGGTTGCGTGTTACATCTTTTCAATAAATATTGTTTTTGTTGAGTTTACTTTGACGTCGTGTTTATTATCAACCTCACGTCTCCCACCTCACTGTGATGGACCGAAAAAGCACAAGGGTTTCGGAGAAAAAGCCTGCTCGAGATGGAAGAAAATGTAGGATGCGCCCGTTGAATCGCTTTGAGATTGAACGAGGCACAGCAAATGTGAGCAGTTCTGCCAAAAAACTTCAAAGTGAGAGAATAAATATAGTAACATATAGTACGATAGGATACAGATTTATAAACTTTTTAAGCATTTTTCTTCCTTTATGTGAGTATCTGTGTTGCAAAGAATGTGGAAGCAAAATTACCTTTGGGGAAACGAGCAAAAGAGGCCTTGGATTCAAGTTAGTTATTATTTGCAAAATGTGCGGAGAAAAATATATTGATTCGTGTCCTCTTATTTCAAATGCATACGAGGTGAATAGACGATTCATATTTGCTATGCGCATAGTAGGAATCGGGCTCAATGGAGCCGAAAAGTTTTGCGGTTTGATGGACTTGCCTCGACCGATTTTTCAAAGTTTTTATGACCGCGTCGTGTCAAACATATGTTGTGCTGCAAAATTTGTGTGTGATGCATCACTAATAAAAAGCGGCCAAGAGGAAAAACTTGCAACGGCAAAAGAAACAGGAGAATGTGCAGGATTGACAATTTTTGGAGATGGGAGCTGGAAGAAAAGAGGCTTCAATTCATTGTATGGCGTGTCGTCTCTTATCGGCTATTATACAAATAGAGTTGTTGATATAATAGTCAAATCTTCCTACTGTAAAGCCTGCAGTGTATGGGAAACCCGTAAAGAGACTGGGGAATACCAGGACTGGCTAAAAACTCACAATCCTACCTGTGTGGCAAATCACGAAGGCTCGGCGGGAAAGATGGAAGTCGCCGGGGTACAAGAAATGTTTGAAAGGTCTGAAGACTTTCACGATGTTCAATATATTAACTATATTGGTGACGGTGATACCAGGACGTATAAAGCAATAGTCGAAACAATGACACACGAAGTCACAAAAAAAATGTATAAATCACGTTCAAAAACGAATGGGCGCCCGGCTACGTCAATGTAAGAAAGATAATAAAGGACTTGGCGGTAAAGGTAAACTCACCGGCAAATTAATGGATGAACTGTCGAATTATTACGGTTTGGCAATTCGTAGAAATGTAAATAGTGTAGAAAATATGTATAAAGAGATATGGGCCACGTTATACCACAAGAGTTCGAGCGACGAATCTCCGCAGCATCATTTCTGCCCGGAAGGAGTAAACTCTTGGTGCCTTTGGCAAAAGGCAAAAGCTGCAGGGGCATTAGACACTTACAAACATAAAAACCCCTTTCACTTGAGGTAATTAATGCTATCACGCCAATTTATACAGCCATAAGTGACAAGCAGCTTCTAGAAAAATGTTTAGGTGAATTCACACAAAATATTAACGAAAACCATTGTGCAAATTGCTGCTTATTTAGCCGTAATTATTTTTAATGAAGGCTATAAAGGAATATTGAAAGTTATGGAGGAGCTTCAAATAAAAATTGGACCGATATCCGAGCAATATGCAGAGAACGAAGATACACGCCGTATTGCCGCTGCCGAACTTGAAGCACACGAGGCGACACGTGAGGGAAAAATTGCAAGAAAGAAGTCGAGAATAATGATGGCGGAAGATGCTGATACTGAAGCAGGTCACTCATATGGCCCAGGAATAGATGCGCTATGGTTAGTTCACAAATCCCATTTCTACTGCATAAATAATTACAAGTCAAACTTTAAACGCGATTTTCTCAAAACGACATTTTTCTAACTGATCGAATCAATAGCTCTGTCAATTTTTATCCGATCGACTTGAAATGTTGACAGGATCTTTAAAACAAAAGTATCTTCAGTTGTACGTACCGATTTTTTGATCGAAAACATATTTTTTTAAATACGCTCGAAATACTATCCATTTTTTTGCGGATTTTCGAAACTTTTTCTTCCCAAGCGCACCATTTTTACAAAAATAATTTTTTTTAAAAATCGGTACGTACAACGGAAACTACACTCATACCGATTATATTAAAAAATATATATTTGATTTCAGAGTTGCCGTTCCAAAGATATCGTTTCGATAAGCGACCTATGTTTTCTTGTGAGGGGTGTAGGAGATTAACTGTATATAGAAATCTATGCATGTTTTTCTATTACTTTTTTTTTATAGTCTCTTAAGGCATTGTACTAAAGATAGGTAATAACAATTTTATAATAAAACTGTAAGTTATTCCTTAAAAAAATCTTAAAAATGGGCTCATTTTTCCGGCCGCCACAGTGGTGTTCCCCCTTAACCATAGGATCCAATAGCGCGAAGAAACATGCGCGACAGTTAACTACCACCTAGCATCTAACTGGCAACTGACTGATCGGGACTGTAGTCAAAGGTGAAGAAATCGGGGCCGTTAATGATGAAACATAGTTCTGTCAAAGTCCCGCTTGTTTAAGTTATTCCAATAAAAACGCATTTACATAAACTTCCGCAGTCTATATTATAATTGTGTTAGGTATATCTAACCTATTTCCTAACCTATCTGCTCGACGTACAATGTACACACATACATTTGGGCCGCCGCAGTTCTTTCGGGCTGCCTCGGTTCTTTCGGGCCGCTTGAACAATTCAAGCTACTTGGTTCTATCCAAGCCGCCCGGTTCCTTCAAACCGCTCGGTTCAAGGTTCATTTATACATATCCGTTCCGGGTCCGTTCAGTGCCGGCATGCCATTGATAAGAATAAAAGGGGCGCAGAGGACCTCTTCTTCTTACCAATGGCATGCCGGCACTGAATGGGCCCAGAACGGATATGTATAAATGGACCTTCATTCGGGTACTCGGCTCGGCTCGGAAACCGGGTTTCAGCTTGATTCAGATTTCAAGCTACCCGAATATTCAAGTACATGAACAGCTCTACTATTTTGAGGGATTTCGACAGCATAAAATACGTAGGGTGTTTCTAAAAAAGAGGGTGTAAGAAGAGTATGTGTTTAGTATTTAGTTTGTATTTTATACATAGTTTGTATGTTTTATTGTATATAGTTTCCAATTGGACAGGGTAATAAATAGGAAGTGTACTTATCAAGTGTATTTATTTTTGCAGAAATAAAATAATTATATTTAAAATGGTAACGTGGAACATGTGTTCTTTACCACAATCTGAAAAAAGTGTTGTAGTATGGTTGTTGTGTGAGCAAGGGCTGCTGAGAATTAGTAAAAATTGTGGTGTTCATCGAAAACCGATTAAGTTATTTGAAATAAGTCAACATAGTGCTGGACGTTTTATTTGTATAAGAGGGAAAAGTAAATGTCGTCAGTTTGCTGCAACTGTAGATTCTTTCTTTGAAGATGCTCAATTACCGTATGACAACTATTACATTATGTTGTGCAGTGATAATTAATGTATTTATGTATATTATTTATATACATTTATTTTTTGGAGGGTGCTTTATAAGAGATATGTCTTATGAAAACACAATGCATGAAGTGTGCAATATGACTGGTGAAAGTGTAGAAGAATGCAGCATGTTATCATCTGCTACTATTAATGCATGGTTTCGGTATCATAGGGAGATGATCATAGATCATTTTCAGGATATACAAATAGGGAAACCTAAATTACAATGAAAAACTGAATGTGGTTTGGCTATTGTTGTTGAAGTAATTTAATATTTATAGTTCAACTTTTGCTTACTTCATTATTTATTTTTATTCTTTTTTCTCTTCTTTTTTCGTTACTCCTTTTCCCCCCTTTTTATTTATATTTTCCCTGTCCTTTTAGATTGATGAAGCTAAGTTTGATAAGAGGAAGTACAATCGGGGGAGGATACTTGATGGTCATTGGGCATTAAGTTTAATTGATACTCATACATGCAGTAGTCGAATGATGGTTGTACCAAACTGAGAAACATCAACGCTTATTTCTATTATTAAGGAACATGTTCATATAGGTTCAGAAATACATACTGATAGTTTTAAAAGTTATAGCAGTTTAGCAGAAGAAGAATACATACATAAAACTATTAACCATAATATGGCATTTAAGGCACCAGATGGGACGCATACTTAAAATATTGAATCAGCTTGGTGTCCAGCAAAGGATTGGTTTAGAGGGAGAGCACGTTATGATGATGAAGAGTTTGGAGAGCAATTGTGTGAATATTTGTGGCATCAATTTTTTTCTTACAATAAGTTAGACATCAAAATTTCACAGTCCTTTTTACTTAATAACTTTTCAACGAATAGATTCCTAAACTCAAAATTGTTATTTTTGCATGTTATTTCATACGTGCTTTTGTCAATATAAATTTCCCATGAAAAAAAAGGTTTCCCAGAGGAAAAGTTTACCCCTTGAATAGAAGATTTAAAGGAAAAAATCCGCGTAGCACATAAAGAAGTCCACTATGAGAGTATCATAGCAGGAACAAATGCAAATTTGCCTCGCAGAACAGAACTATGTTTACAACAAGATGCACTGCAACTTTAACACATATGGTAATCGAATACTTAACGGTACCGCAACATCACACAACTATGGTAGACTTTTTATATATTATTTATGTTTCACTTATAACTTATGTATGGTCGTTAAATTTGTGATGATTCGTTCTAATGAAAACCATTTAAAGTACGCTATAGTTTCATTTAAAAAACAGAAGGCAACATCAGTATCACCATAAAAATTGCAGATAAAGAAACTCTGGTTTATAGAAATTATGCACAATTAAATTAAATATAGTTCAACTTTTGTCTAAAACAATTTCTTGTAAAGTTCAAGGAAAGTCTTGAAGTTTTGTGGCGACACTTGTGTGGGGGGACACCTTGTATATATGTAGAGGTATATAAGAACAGAATACTGAAAATTGTAGTACAATAATTTCTAAAAAGATACTACATTTACATAATTAACACCATTAACAAAAAAAATGAAATTGGAGAATGCTTCTGAAATTAATAATTTTCAGATTTTTCTTTTATTAACAAGATAGGAAATGGAATGCACAGTACAAAATAATAAAATATACACGATGATAATTTGAACTGCCAACCTCATTATTATGAAATATGTGTCATGATCCACTTTGTCAGAATGCTGTTATGCTTAAAAGTTAACTTTACCGATTATAATACGCTTAGTAATTTTGTTTCTTGTTTCTCTGAGAAACAAAAGTCCTTGAGAGACTTAGTAAAAAAGTTCTATTTAATCTGACATCCGTTTGACATCTGATTGTTAAAGTACTTTGGGACGACAATAAACAATTAATAAAACTACAATCTATGATGACATTTAAAACTGGTTATTATAATTGTAACTTTTTAACTGTATATAAAGAACACAATTTACTCAAATTTTATAATGCGTAAATTTACACATGACAATCTTCAATTTCGTAAGAGAAATCAGTATCGAAAAATAAAATTTACTGTAGTTCAGTTCCTGTTCGCAATAGTCATGGTAATAGAAAAATATTTCAAAATATGTATCCGATTAACTGGTTATACTTGCCTTACCATTCCTATTGCGTAGATACGAAGTTTTTCTATTATCTTTCACCACATAACCGCAGTTTCGATACACTAAGAAGGGAAATGTACGAGGTTCAAATAACTGATCTTGTGTAAATGATAAACTATAGAGATCACTGGTAACTTTGATCACTGATACAGAATTAAGGAATGTACTCAGAAAAGAGATGGATGTGGTTCTACTAAACAAAAATACATTTAACTAGTAACAGCAGGTATGATATAACAAAAATTAGTCTGACGCGTGACAGGGAGAACTTCTTGTATCACTATGAAGAAGGACGCTATAGGTTTTTTTGAAACCTCTCCTCATTGGTCCTTCGTTTGGCGCTGTTGTATTTAAGGTTCGTTTTCACGCGACAGTAAATCATGACTTTTACGGTCCTTGAGAGAATTAGTAAAAAAAGTTCCATCTAATCTGCGACATCCATTTGACATCTGATTGTTAAGGTACACACGGCTCAAACGATTGTGGCCGATCGAGATTCGATTGTATCCGAGCTTACTAGGGCCGGTTTTTTTACATCGCTATCATTCTACAGTATTTCATGAACATGGTGAAGGCACTGCCAAGTCACATGTTCCCATCTAGAATACTTCTAATTCATGTTAAAACACCACTGTGGCACCATCTGCCTATGATTGTCATAATTATATAAATCCATCAGTATTTTTATTTTTCATAAATTCTCACCCGAACCATTTCCTACTTATTTTGTATGTTACTTCATAATTTATTTTTGACAGATATAGCGTGAAGTAAACGGATGATGTTTAATATGTGACACGTTCACGTGGTCCTGTCACAAAATTTAATTTACATTGCTTCGGTTATGTTTACTTTCCCGTTATTGACATGAAATAACGGATAGTAGTGTTACGGTCTCATGTGGTAACACATGAATATAGCTTCATGCTAGACGACGAGTCGCGCCAAATTTGAAATGTCGAGTGAAGCAATCGAAATTAGGAACAAAAGCTTTGCAATGGCTATCACTTGGAAACACTCGGTTAATACATGTTGATTTCGGTTGCTGTCCAAATTAAACAACGCTACCTTGTAAAGCGCTCGATCTTAATTAGTTGATAAGCAATTATATAATTCGTTATGTCATAAATTAAGAAACAAGTTGTATGATTGGATAATTTTATTAACAAAAGATGTTACATTTCTGGAATCTTGAAGAACAGGATCGTTGTACATGACTCAAAAAGAACTTGATCGCTAGCGTCTAACGAACTCAGTCGTGAACTTTATAATTCAATTCCCAATTTATAATTGAAAGTAAAAGCCATTCAAACAAGTTAGTCTTTCTTTCCCTTATTTCTAATCCTTAACAAATTATAAGTAGAATCTGGAAGCAAATTCCTTGAGTGACCGTGAGCAGAGCGGATTAGCGCTCCACGGGCAGCGAACCCATTCATCAGGAAATCAAGACCCCTGTTACATCTCGTAACAGTAGATTTTGAAATAAATGCGTATTTCATTGCTCTACATATTTCCACTAATAATGAGCGTCTTAGATTTTAATCTATGAAGATTGCTACGAATAAAATACCACAAGACTTTATTCCTCTCAGTATTCTGGTTTCCTGACCCTTGCTATCTCTACAAAGTACATAACATTCGTTTCCATTATTTTCCTTATTATCTCACCATCCCCCTTTATTTATTTGTGTCTTCCATTATAAATCCGTTGATTTATTTACTTTGGACATTACAAGTTTATCGTTTATAGAATCAAAATTATTATGATTTTTTGAGGTTCATTGCAATAAAAGTCATTTGACATTTATTCTTAGTGTCATTTACGCCGATCGCGCCGATCGCGCAGATTAATATAATTATGACAGTCATAGGCAGATGGTGCCACAATGGTGTTTCAACATGAATTAGAAGTGTTCTAGACGGGAACATGTGGCTTGGCAGTGCCTTCACCATGTTCATGAAATACTGTAGAATGATAGCGATGTAAAAAAACCGGCCCTAGTATGCTCGAATACAATCGAATCTCGATCGGCCACAATCGTTTGAGCCGAGTGTACTTTAGGACGACAATAAACAATAAATGGCAGAGTAAATGGCGTTACCCAGATAGCACACAGGCGTCTAAAGACGCCCAAAAGACATCCTAAAGCCGTCTAGACCTAAAACGGACGTATGTACAGTTGACGTCTTTAAGACGTCTGTGCTACGTAATTGTAAATGCCATGACTATTGGGAATAGAATGTTACGCTATCGCTTGAACGTGGCTGGAAATTGTACGTAATCGATAAGTAAATCAGGAGCGAAATTTGAAAGCAGATGTTTGCGTGCGATTGAAGAAATATTGTTAGGGATGCGCGATGCGGGTGGCATACGTGGGAAAGATCTTGGGCAGAGCTCGAAAACAGGAAGAGGCACCAATTAACAGGCCCTGAAACGAATTGTGTTTTTTTTCCTAAGTCACGTAATCTTTTGAGAAGGCCTTGTCCTTTGTTAGTCTTTAGGAGTGTTGATTGACTCCAGAAGTATTGGCGTCGCTAAGGAAGTCATAAATTTCCTTCAAGCGTTGTTTTCTCGATCCTCGGAGTAGAGCCTACTTTCTCTTCCCACGTGGGCACCCCTCTGTGTAACGGAAAAGCGCGCCTCCACCGAGTTTTCCACCACCACCCGAAGACGGAGGAAAAGATGGACGCCGATCCGCGGGGGCGTACGGACATCCGAAGGACGGCCTACCGCTTGGATCTGTTGCATCCTGCATCCTGATTGGACTACGAGGATCTATGGGAGGACTAGGAGGATTTAGCCAACGACTTCGACGAGGACCTCGGAGGAGATTTTGAAACGCTAGTCAGTCTGTCGATAACCAGCTTGCCGAGCAGTTTAATAAATTCCAGTATTTAATTCACAAATAGTTTCCTTGTGTCTAATTTTATTTTGAACTTCCCACACTCCGACGAGCAGAGCGGTTCAGCGCTCCACGGGCGCCAACCCGCGTTCTCATTCCAATTTCCCCGCTAAAATACGTAACAAGAACATTAATATGCGACACTAGCGGTCGGTACCCGAACTAGTAGTATTGGCCGACGCTGGTATACAATTTATTGCGGTCTACCAATTTTCACAGTATCGACGAACTGTATGCAGAAAAAAATGTGTAACAAATTGTAACGCTACAATGAATAATAATCTCAATTTAAGTTTTCATAAAAGTGCCAAAAAGTGGAGCAACTAAAATTGTCCACATTACATAGTTTTACATATTCCAAAATTGTGTCTAAATGTATTGTCAACATTTTTACTGTAAGAAATAACTTTTAAATAAACTTTTATACTACTGGATCCATATAAACATATAGGCCGGTATTCATAGTCGTCGCTTAAGACTAAGATCGTCCTAAGCATTTGCTAAGGGCTGTGTTTCAATTCACGCATTATGCGCTGTTGCGGATTCCGCTGGTGTGTTGCGTGGCCGTCTGGGAAATATAGTCTTCCCCTGGGGAATTCAGGCGCGGCTCGATGCCCGTGGAACGCTAAAGCGTTCGGCTCACTGGACGCGGATTTTTCAGCCCTGATAACAACCTGCCGGCAGTCTGCCAGCAGATGGACAGCAGGTCTGCCAGGAGAGCGCAGGTCTGCCGGTAGCTGCGGTGCAGTCTACATCCGCATTCAGCTACGGTTCTGCCGGCAGAGCCTGCTTGTCAGGGCCGGCAGATCGACGGCAGATCGACGGCAGATCCTGCTGCCTGTCTGCCATGTGTTGTGTCAAGGGTCGAGATTCTGGCAGCGAATCTTGGGGTGCTCCGGGTCGTTCTTCACGGTCGTCGTCCAACGGGCTCCGAAGGTTCGGGTGAGAATGCCGTGACGGAAGGATTCGGTTCGGAAACCGAAGGTAGGGGATCGTTGCTGATTAAAGAGTTGGAACTCACCGTAAGGTTTAAACAAGTTTATTCCGTCCCGATCTGGGTGACACTGGTACTATGCCTGTATCAGGCGTGGATCTTGTACAGCGTCTGTATCAAGTCTCCGTGTTGTCTCAATCAAGTCTGAATATAGTCTGAGCTCGCATTGCTCGTACATCATTCTTATACTGTAATCGGGGCGAAGCGGGGACCATCGGGGTGTCCGTCTTTGGCCCGCTTTTGGGTGTTTCACCATGTGCTGATGGTCTCGGAATGTTTCCGGGGATGCTTACGCGGTTGTGCCCGATTTCGGCCGTTCGATTGTGGCAATCGGAATGCCGCGGTGTCGTTACGCTTGGGGTGTCGGATGGGACACAATATCCCCCCCCCCCCCCTTGAGGGAAGGGTGCTTAGGGGAATTTTTCACAAGATGGTTTACAAAATTTCCCGGTACCCTACATCGTAAGAGCCTCGGTGTATTCGCTGTCCGTGGCGGTTGTTGTAGTAATCCCTGCGCGAAAGTTGGATGCTAATTTTTTCGGCTCCTGCGCTTTCGCTGATGTAGGGATTTGTATTTTTCGGCGCATTTGGTAATCGCGTTTTAACAAATACATGACGAGAATGGTAAGTATTACTAGTACGATAGTCGTCGATGTTGGGTGCACAATTTGCCAGGTCGCTAGTCCTGGTTGGTAGTCATTATTGGTTAGATCGCCTTCCACCTGATTGAGTTGATTATACAGAATTCAGATGGGTTTTTTTAGTAGCTTATCTAACTGGAAACGCGTGAGGGGGTGCGCTGGTTCGCCCCGTCGTGTCGCGTTCATCGCTGCCGTTATGTCGTATCGTGGTGCCGTCGGCAGTTTGAAATCCTGACTATACGTTGTTTGTCGTTTCTTTAGTACTACGTCCTTACTTCGGATGTTACAATTTCCCGCAATCCTAAGGATTCCTGTCTTATCTATATCGACGTGTTCGGGCTGTCGCTCATTACATTGTATAGTCAGTGTTTCGGGTTGGTGTGTCGCGAAAATCCACGTGTCGGCGCGCGGGGTGCCTATCCACATCGTGTGGTTTACCGCGATGTTTTTTATTTCGCAATTTTTTGGGAACTCGTCCGAGGGTTGCAGCCACAGGCTTGCTTCGCACTCGAGATCGCCATTTACGTTGTGCGCTAGCATTGGTCGTTCGCAATAATACTGTGCTGCTACTTGTTTGCATCCCTTTAGCTCGGCATGCTCTGTGAGTACGTACTGATTGGTGCTTGCGTCTATGACGAGTATCGGGGTTCTTATGACTAACAACGCGTATATGTTGTTGTGGACGTGAATCGGTGCTGGAGTTGCGTCGATCACTGTGAACGTTTGAGAAGAAATTAGGGGGACGGTTATTACTGCTATTAACGTAGTCCTATCGAAATACGCGGTGACTGATAACAATTTCTCAATCACGTTAGTATTTTCTACGTTTGGTGCTATCGGAAATGTAAGTCCGCTTGGGAGGTGTTGTACGGCGGTTTGTAATAGCTTGGTAATTTGTGCGCTTGCTATTACGTTCGTGCTGATTATGCCTCTTTTCACGCTGGTGTAATATTGCAACACGTCGTCTACGTCCTGAGTTAAGTCGGTCAGTAGGGCATTTAATGTAATGAAATGTTCTACTACGTCAGCTCTTCGTGTTTGTTGTAGTAAGGCCGTTTCGATCCGTGCACGTAATAGTCTCGTCTGTTTTGCTAATATTTCTTCGTTGTGCTGTATCCTTCTTTCCGCGTCATGTAAGTGGTGTAACGTATTATTTGTTATTTGAATTTGATTTTTCATGGCGGTCATTAATATATTTTGTGATCCGTCCAGTCGCGATAAGTGGTTGTTAATCTGTTCGGCGTCGTCGGCGGCCATAGTCCCGAATATGGTTTTGGCTAAGGTCCCTATTCCGTTGATTAACCCCCGTCGCCTATCTGGTACGTAAGTCGGCATTTCCGCCACCTGATCTATTCTTTTATACAATTTTTCCGCTCTTCTACGTAGTGGGTCTAGATGATCCGTACACGTTTGTTGGATTGCGACTTCGTTTTCGCACCGGCGCTGTATCTCGTTTACGTAGGAGGCCAGCTGCCGATTTCTCTCGAGGAGAGTATCCATTTTTAAATGGGTTACGATTTTCCATGAATCGATTACCATGTGTAGTTCTCCGATGTGCGTAAAGTGGATTCCTGCTTTATGCTTGATCGGTGATATCGTATATGAAGCCTGGCCGCCAGTCGGCGCCACTTTGGTTGGGTCACCCACTAATACGGCCATTCTGCAACAATGAAGTCGGATTCTATCCCCTCCTACTTGACTAATTTGCGCCTACTATATATTAGGTTGTTTGCGCATTTGATTATCATAATTGTTTTCGAGCCTATACAATTTTCCTTCGTTTTGTGTGTTACCATGTACTCCGAGGACCTTCGCGCCGTAAGTACACTTCTTGTTTGTAAAAATTTATAAAAATTTTCCCTTTTCTTTTTTTTGTTTTCGTTTATTGACTGCCATCTTCCTATTTTTATTGGCAGATGTTTAATGAACGACGGATCCCGGGTTTTATCTGCATTCGGGAGATGTGCTCGCTGCGGCAGGAGCGGCGGTTACACAGGTATCATCTAGATTGCCTGTGAGAGGAGGGTTTCCCTTCGTGGGCCCTAACCTGCGACACCTTTGGCCTGCGGCGGCTGTTTGGGCTACCTAGGATTGATGAGGAAGTAAGTGATAGTCCCGTTAGCCTTTCCTCCTCTCCCTTTTTGCTATGTTTCGCTTTTAACATGTTTTCCTTTTTTGTTATAGGGCGAAAACTGGGGTCAATACTCCAGAAAAAATGTTCACGTATAATACAACCCCACACACCGCGACGGGTTTCACACCATACGAACTGGTCTATGGGAAAACGGCATTAATACCGACCGCGTTAAAAAGCCCGCCTAGACAAACGCCCAGACCTTTTCGGCATCCCCCCCCCCCCTGCTTAATTTATTATCGGTATTTTTATAGAATATAGTTAATTTTACCTATTTGATGTGTCTTCCTCATTATTTTCCTGTCACGTCCGTCTCCTATTCCTCCTTTTAGTACTTAAGATTCGCCGCGCTATATACTTTAATTGTCCGAGTTCTCTTTTTTCTTCTATTCGATGAGGTGTTTTAGTCAATTCGCGTGCGTGCGTAGGGTTTTCTTCTCCTTTTTTATCGTTACGTTGACTTTCGAGTTTTTTTCCGTTATTATGTAAGCACCTACCCACTTGTTTTCTAGTTTTTTCGATCTTCCTCGACGTACGGACTCGTCGTAAAGCCAAACTTTGTCGCCGACTTTAAATTCTATTTCGCGCGTTTTCTTATCGTAATCCTTCTTTGCTTTTTCTTTGGATTGTTGGAGTCGCTCTCTTGCGACTTCATTTGTTGTCCTTATGCGTTCTCTCGTTTGTTGCGCGTAGTCCTCCTAGTTATATGTTTGTCTAGGCGGGCTTTTTAACGCGGTCGGTATTAATGCCGTTTTCCCATAGACCAGTTCGTATGGTGTGAAACCCGTCGCGGTGTGTGGGGTTGTATTATACGTGAACATCGCGTAGGGTAGCCACCGATCCCAGTCCATCTGGTCGTTATCAATGTAATGTCGGAGGTATTCTATTAGGGTTCTGTGTGACCTTTCTAACGCTCCGTTTGACTCTGGATGATACGCGGTTGTTTGAATTTTAGTAATCCGAAGTAATTTACAAATATTCTTAAACATTTCACTTAGAAAATTTGTTCCTTGGTCTGTTAGTATTTTTTCGGGTATGCCGTATTCGCAGATGATTTTTTCGACGACTGCCTCGGCTACCGTGGCTGCTTCTTGGTTCGGCAAGGGAATTCTTTCACGGCTTTGGTTTTTTCGGGATTTGGTTTAATCCCGTCGGGTCTAATTATATGTCCCAGAAATCCTACTTCTTTTCTTAGAAACGCGCATTTTTCCGGTTGTAGTTTTAAATTGTATTTGCGAAGGGTGTCCAGAATTTTCCTCAGTCGCGTGTTATGTTCTTTTAGACTTGCTCCGTAGACGATGATGTCGTCTAGGTAAACGAAACAGTCAATTCCCTGTAATCCGATGAGTGCGGCGTTCATGGCTCGCTGGAACGTCGCGGGTGCGTTTTTTAATCCGAAAGGCATGCGATTGAATTCGTAGTGGCCTTGTGGCGTTGAAAATGCTGTCTTGCACTTTTCCCGTTCTTCCATCGGAATTTGATGGTATCCGGACGCCAAATCGAGGGTGGTAAAATATTGCGCTTTTCCCAACTGGTCTAATATATCGACGATATTGGGCAGTGGGAATGAGTCGCCTATGGTGACTTCATTGAGTTTCCTGTAATCGACTACTACGCGATATCTAATGTTTCCCTCGGGGTCCGGTTTTTTTGGGTACCACCAGCAAGGGTGCGTTCCACGGGCTGGAGCTGTGTCGGATGATGCCATCCTGTATCATCTGTTCCACCTGTTTCTTTACCTCTCGCTTGTGGAGGTCTGGTAGCCTATATGGCTTGACGTTACAGGGTGCCGTGTCGCTTTTTATGGGGATCCGGTGGCCAATTACGGTGGCTGTCGTCAGTCGGTCTCCCGGTAGATGAAACGTGTCACGATACTCTTTGCAAATTTCATTCATTGATTTTTTTTCTTCTTCGTTCATGTGCTCGCGGTCTACCTGCTCGATGACTCGAGCAATGCGCATGGTCAGCGATTCTTTCGCGGTTAACGCCCGAACAGCCGCGGCGCTATCGCTGCAGTGAATTATTTCGTTATCCGGTATTTCGCTTAATTGAATTCGCGGCACTATTATTGTCTTCGTTTCTGCGGTTGTATTCATAATACAGGCTACGCATTTTCCTTTTTCGGGTCTCGTTAACCCTTCTCCTAGGTATACGCCTTCCGCTAGCTGCTGCTTTTCTATTATCCCCTCTAGAATGCTATCCGTTGGGACTGTTACTATTTTTTGTGCGCGGGCGGGAACGGTTATCTCCATATTTCTGTTTAACGTTTTCCATGGTTTTTCGTTTACTAATAAGCTCTGCTTGGGGTAACTTATGGTTATTCCGTTATCTTTCAGAAAATCTATTCCTAGTATCCCGTCTGCATTTGTTAAGGTGTTTCCTTCTACTACGTACAAGGGATGTATTATTTCTTTCCCATTTATGTTGAACGTGGCATCTATTTGTCCTAACGTTTCTGTTTTTTCTCCCGAGAATGACATGAGAAGGACGTCGCTTTTTCTCATGCTGACGCCGTCCGGGAGGGCTCTCTTAGCGATTGGAGAGACTTCTGCCCCGTTATCTATTAGCATTACGGTTTGTCCGTTTTTGCTATCTTCTATTTCTACCTCCATCCTATCCGATGTGTGTCCGCCTTTGGAGAGGGATCCCACTTTGATCGTACGGAAGGGTTTCTCAGTTTCTATCGTTGGTGAGTCGCGTTTCGGCGACCCGGAGCTATCGCGGCTGCCTTTCGCAGAATGTGCGCGATCAGCGTTTTTGCTTCGCGATTGTCGTTTTTCCTCCGAGGCTGGTCGGCGACCCTCTGCCTTATTGCTTGCCGATTTCTCGTTAGCTGCTATGGATTGTACTCGCCGGCTGTTTTCCGAAGAAAAAATTTTTTTCGGGGGCTTATCCCTATCTTTGTTGTTCCAACACTCCTTAGTGTCGTGCCCCGATCGCTTATAATTGTTGCAGTACCGTGGTCCTGTCTTGTTTTTATTTTGATAGTTATTCGGAGAGGCGTTTGTCGCGCGCGTTCCTCCCGACGTCGTCGGCCGTCTCGTGATCGACCGTTCTTCGTCTATGGTTATCGTAATTGCTTCTTGCAGGTCGGCGGGTTTCTGCGATTTGACTAAAATCTTCAGGTCGTCGCGGAGCCCGTCCTCGAATATCGTTAGTGCCTGCTTTTTGTATACTTTCGCGGTCAAGTTTCTTTCTACCTGGCTAACCTTATCGTCGATTCCGGTCGCGATTAATTCCCTTAGCAATTTTGATACTCGATGCCCGTAGTGATGCGCGTATTCGTGAGTGCCCTGCCTACTATATAGCAGTTCCCGTTGTACGGTCGCAGCTGTACGCGGCGGCTTGTATACAGAAGTCAGTACGTCCTCTAAATCTTGTACGGATATTATTTGGCGCGTCTGTACTTCGTCTAGGGCGTCACCTTCAATTCGCATCGATATTATTCCTTTTAGAATTTGGGCCATTTCCTCCGCCGTTCGATAAGCGTAGTACACGTATTTGCAGGCGGTCAGGAAAGCGTGTAATCGCTTGGGGTCCTTCCCATCGAATATGGGTATGCCTTTTATCGAGTTAATTAATTGTTGGGTGTTTACTCCCGTCGGTGCATCGTATCGGTCAGCTGGCTCGTAATTACGAGGAACGAAAAGGCTCGTGCGCCTGGGTTCTTCCTCTTGATCGCGGTGGTTGTCGAAGTGTACCATTGTTCTGTCCAGAGGGCGAGGCGTTGCGCGCGGGGTATTCATTGTTTCCCTTAATCGCTCTATTTCTCGGTCTACCGAGTCCTGCAGCGGACCTTCCCTCGCCTCTACTGTACCTAACCTATCATTCATAGCTAACATTCTTTCGTCTGTTTCCCTCATTCTATCGTTAATGCTAGTTAGAGTGGTGGTTAATCCCGCGAGTAGTCTTTCTAGGTTCGCTAGCCGGTCTCCGCTTACTGCGGGATCCTGGACTGCCTGCTCGCTCGCGGTTGCCGTAGCAGTGATTGGCATATTGTTGTCGGTCTCTAAATCTTCGCTCGGAATTAAACTATAATCTAATTCGTCAAACGGATAGAGTCTCCTAGCGGTTAAGTGTCCGGCGTGACTCGACGCAGTCGGAAGTACGGTCGCAACGCTACGATCTTCGCTGGTTTCTACGTCTAAAGCAATCCGCGCACGTTCTCCGATTTCACCAAGGGCTTCGAATGTCACGTCGAAGAGAGATTCGTCGGAGGGTCGTGGCGTACGGACTTTACAGAATCTACGCGGAGCACTTCGGCGAAGGGCTCTAGGCGAAAGAATTTTTCGCTCGTCTGTGTGGATTGTAGACTTGGCTGGCGGCATCCTCTGTAGACGTCCGTCTATACTGCGAAGTGGATTGTCCTACTGTGGAGTGGGTCGTTGTCTCCGCTAACTCCTGGTGTCCCCGTCGGTCAGGCTTGTTTCTTACGTTGGCAGGGATCCCACCGCTGCCACCAATTGTTGTGTCAAGGCGACTGGGGTCGAGATTCTGGCAGCGAATCTCGGCGTGCTCCGGGTCATCCTTCACGGTCGTCGTCCAACGGGCTCCGAAGGTTCGGGTGAGAATGCCGGGACGGAAGGATTCGGTTCGGAAACCGAAGGTAGGGGATCGTTGCTGATTAAAGAGTTGGAACTCACCGTAAGGTTTAAACAAGTTTATTCTGTCCCGATCTGGGTGACACTGGTACTATGCCTTTATCAGGCGTGGATCTTGTACAGCGTCTGTATCAAATCTCCATGTTGTCTCAATCAAGTCTGAATATAGTCTGAGCTCGCATTGCTCGTACATCATTCTTATACTGTAATCGGAGCGAAGCGGGGACCATCGGGGTCTCCGTCTTTGGCCCGCTTTTGGGTGTTTCACCATGTGCTGATGGTTTCGGAATGTTTCCGGGAATGCTTACGCGGTTGTGCCCGATTTCGGCCGTTCGATTGTGGCAATCGGAATGCCGCGGTGTCGTTACATTTGGGGTGTCGGTTGGGACACAACACATGTTACGCTATCGCTTGAACGTGGCTGGAAATTGTACGTAATCGATAAGTAAATCAGGAGCGAAATTTGAAAGCAGATGTTTGCGTGCGATTGAAGAAATATTGTTAAGGATACGCGATGCGTGTGGCATACGTGGGAAAGATCTTGGGCAGAGCTCGAAAACAGGAAGAGGACACCAATTAACAGGGCCCGAAACGAATCGTGTTTTTTTTCCTAAGTCACGTAATCTTTTGAGAAGGCCTTGTCTTTTGTTAGTCTTTAGGAGTGTTGATTGACTCCAGAAGTATTGGCGTCGCTAAGGAAGTCATAAATTTCCTTCAAGCGTTGTTTTCTCGATCCTCGGAGTAGAGCCTACTTTCTCTTCCCACGTGGGCACCCCGCTGTGTAACGGAAAAGCGCGCTTCCACCGAGTTTTCCACCACCACCCGAAGACGGAGGAAAAGATGGACGCCAATTCGCGGGGGCGTACGGACATCCGAAGGACGGCCTACCGCTTGGATCTGCTGCATCCTTCATCCTGATTGGATTAGAAGGATCTATGGTAGGACTACGAGGATTCGGCCAACGACTTCGACGAGGACCTCGGAGGAGATTTTGAAACACTACATGCATTCTGTCTGATACTTTTGACTGACCAGTTTCTTACAGAGATAAAACATATCTTAAAGTTTAGCTTGCAAATAGTTCCGTGTACTTTGTTTTATTTGAAACACCCGCACTCCGACGAGCAGAGCGGTTGAGCGCTCCACGGGCACCAACCCGCGTTCTCATCCCAATTTCCCCGCTAAAATACGTAACAGCCACATCTAACAGCGCCATCTGAAGGCCACAATTGCCAAACATTTCCTTACGCGTGACGTCACATGGACCTACGCACCAACACAAATGTGCCGTTATTGCTGTATGACACCTTGTATTGCGATATATCAGGTGACGACGTACGTCTATATATTCCACAAGTTTTGCGACGAAGGATTTTCGGTACAGTTCACAACTTAATCACACCCGAGTGGACGTAGTACATTAAAAACTATCGCAAGGAAATTCGTGTGGCCCAAGATGAGGAAGGATGTCAGTGACTGGGCCAAGACATGCCTCTCGTGTCAGAGGAGTAAGATACACCGGCATACGAAGAACCCACCGTTGCATATAACAATTCCAAACTCCAGATTCCAGCACATTCACATGGATATGGTAGGACTGTTACCGGAAAGCCAAGGGTACAGATATTGCCTAACGATGATGGATCGATTCACCCGTTGGCCAGAAGCCATGCCAATAAAGGATATGACAGCAGAGACTGTCGTGAGGGCATTTTACAATGGCTGGATAGCGCGTTTCGGAGCACCCGTCACAATCACCACAGATAGAGGTACGCAATTTGAATCACAGTTATTTCAAAATCTAACGCAACTTTTAGGCACGAAAAGACTGCGTACCACGGCGTATCATCCACAAGGAAACGGCATGGTAGAGAGGTGGCATCGATCGCTGAAGAGTGCGATCATCTGCCATGGAGTACAAGATTGGGTCAGCGTTTTACCAACGGTATTATTAGGCCTTAGAACGTGTTACAAAGAGGACATCAAATCTACAGCCGCAGAAATAGTATACGGAACTACCCTCAGAATACCCGGAGAATTTTTCCTAGATGCAGAAGCGCAACCTATAGTTCATGTATTTGTGGAGAGGTTTAGAGAGTACATGAGGGCGGTGAGGCCAACACCAACATCACACCACAGGAAAGTAAAAACATTTAATTACACCGCATTGCAATCATGTTCACATGCGTTCGTACGAATCGATGCAACTAAGAGGCCGTTAGAACCACCGTATGAAGGACCTTATGAGATAGTGAAACGTATGTCGGACCAAGTTTTCAAAATGAAAATCAAAGGACAAGAGGTAACAATGTCAACGGAGAGACTGAAATCGGCATATTTTGAAACGAACCTAGACTATAATAACATAAGTACCTGTTACAAGACTGATATCAATAAGGAAAACGAATCTACACAATCCTGTAGGAAGAGAGGAACGTTGCAATTTCGCGCCTTGTCCAAGTCGCTGGAAGGGGAGTGATGTAGCGACCGCTACTTACGAGGCCAACTTCAGTGTGTAGGCAGCGCTTCTAGACCGACGCACGTTGGCGGCACGAGTCCTTCTTTTGTTCTGTCTCCTGCGTTATATTGAGGCATCGAGCAGACAGCGTTAGATGTACAGGAGTAATTAGCATTCGCAATATTGTGTTTGATACAAAATATATTTTTATTGTTATTGTTACAATTACGTGGAGTTTGTCACCCTTACGAGTTTTCTGTTAGCAAAATTTCCCCAGAGATCCGCTACACATTTAAGAAGGAACCCACCGACAGACAAGTTCAGACCTATTCTGCGCATGTTGGTACTCATTGGTGCCGAAACAAGTTACTATTGGCTATAACCCAACCAACGCTGCCTCGGAGCCAATGAGCTCATTCTACATGCGCGAAGCGGGTTCCTTCTAAAATGACAGGGACTATATTTAATTTCTGTTTTAGAAGACATTCAATGAAATCCCAACTAACAGGCTCGATATTATTATCATATTCAGAGATGCTGACTGCTTGGACATCCAAAGTATCTATAAGGTATTTGAAGGAAATTACCGAAAATTTAAGATGGTTCTGGACTTATTGATTCTGCTGGACATAACTTTACAAAAGATGAAGGTAAGAGATTTCATGTTGAGAAAGACCATTGCTCCTCTGACATTGGTGTTATATTATTTAATCTGTTTGAGTGAAAATTCATTATAGATTAACAAATCTTTAATGGCTTGAGATGACTTCATAATCAAGGGAGAGGAGGGAAAAAATGAATAAATTTATCCTTGCACATATGGATGTAATCCCTAAAGTAAATAACATTAATAAGAAAAGACCGATGAATGATTGGCATTAATGAAGTAGTCTTTGTCATTAAAACTCTACTATTACTTTGTTCATTTAGGTCACCGTTTCCTGAGGTCATTTTAACGGAGGATCGTGTCTCATCATCTACGCACTTAGTCTCACATAAAAGCCGGCATCTTTCAGCCTCTAAATTTGGCTCTTCAGCCCCTAACCAGACACAAGCCGTGGGTGCCAAGCCGGAGACCTAGGCGGGGTGCTTAAAGCCTATCCGATATCCCAGGTCGAACATAATCTGCTCACCCTGAGATCCGTGGACTAGAGCTCTTACTTTTTGACCCGTCGGGTACCCGTCTACCCGAAACAACTTCATGCCATTGAGTGTTGTATTGTTCGATCATTTTTGGCTAACATCAAACAATACCACAGACAATACAACATTCAATAGCTTGAAGTTGTTCCGGGTAGCCGGGTACCCGACGGGTCAAAAAGTAAGAGCTCTACCGTGGACAGCCCTTAGCGGTGTCTGAGGCGGGGTCCCTTCAAAGTCGGCCTTTCCGATGTTCAACAGGCTCCGGGGTCGAAGCATATCCACACAACCTCTCAAGAACGATCCTGCAACCACTACATACTTAATCTCTTTCTAGGTATTTCTACCACAAAGGAAAATGAAATTTTTCCTGCCGTAAAGTAAGCGTCACTGTCAATCGAACTGTCGTCGGAGTACTCAATCTCAATGAAGACCACGGGTGGACCGTTAAAATTTGTTTCATGGGCAAGGAAAATGGTAGCTATTACTTTTCCATTATTTTCCCATATTCCATTACAGTTTGTATTCTCTACTTTTCAGAATTTGCAAGTGGCAAATCGTCGGCGCCTACGACAACCCTTTGCAGACGCTTAGAAGAAGAGATGTCTGTATAGTCCGTCTTAGTACAGTTAGATGTGCGATTTATGGGTGTTAAGTCTGCTCAAAATACTTTACATCTGTGACAAAAGATTTTGAAGATGAAGGGGCCTTGAATAGTCAACCAGTCCTGACTCTGATTCTATCTTCCTGGCAATAGTAATGGCAGTTTCGCGATCAGGTAAATTTGTGCTATCTTTCTGTCTGTTCAAATAGAATCGCGCGTTTTCCTTCCAAAGGCCCTTAATAAAACTAATTATTGCCGTGTTCCTTAATAATTCGTTAACACCAACTACTTGTTCTAGACTATACGCGTCCCTGGCGGTCTCTAATCCACTATCTAATACTTCATTTACTCGGGCCCCAAAAACCACTACCGTTTCATTTTTATCCTGATGCAAATTCATCAGTTCAGCATTCAAACTATGGACATTAAATGACTGCGCGAAAATCTTTTTTAGAAGATCAATCAATTCGCTTAAAGTTTTAGACTCTCGTCGATTTGACAACACTAAATTGGCGTGTCCCTCGATCCTACCCCGAATTAGGAAAAGAAGATTCTTCCCATCATTAGGCCTTACTTTCGAATTAATTAATTTGCATTGTTTGATGAACTTGATCAACAAGTCGGATTTCCGTCAAACTTTGGAATTGAATCCTTCACCAATTTTAAGGAGAGATAAGATTTAGGAACAGAATTCGCTAATTCCGATGATTTTTGTGCAGGAACTACACTCGAACAAGGCGACTTACTACTTAGTTCGGACAAATTGACGACGGGTGGATCTAGTCGTGTCGGCAAAAAGTTTAGTTCGCACAACTGTGACTCATCACCAGGAATTTCTAAATTAGTAGCAACAACCGTGGCTGGGCAGGGCTAACTATCCCTTAACTTGGGTGGATCGTCGACAGAATTTCTTATTTGTGTCGGCAAAATAACCAGTGCCCGAGGCTGTGACATGGTAATGGGGGACTCTACTCGTGTAGGCTCAACGGATATATCCTCGACCTCAAAGTCCTGTAGACTAACCGGCCGAAATTGATGTTTCTTCCCACGTCTTAACGAACTCTTATTGATACGCCACATTTTTGTAACGTAAATATGAACTAATTTAACGGAAACAATAACTGTCTTAATCTAGTGGTAAATTACAGAACTGCGAACTCAACAATCAAATTTAAACAAACTAATATCTTTTACAACTACGGTGATTGACGTCAGCTACGTTATCCAGGTTGGCCTCGACAATGGTAAACCTCCGTTCGGGTGCGTGTGGCTTCAGGAGAACTGGTACGGTCGTCTGAAGTCACTTCCCTCTGGCATTCACCCGTGTTCCGAGGGAAACCGTCCAAAAACCCAGGAAAGAGGGACTGCACGAACTGGCTGATGGCTGCACTTCGAATCCTTCGTCCACGAGTCGGCGAATTTGAAGAATCCCACCGCTGTCACCAAAAATGTTGCGTGGCCGTCTGGGAAATGTAGTCTTCTGGGGAATTCAGGTGCGGGACGATGCCCGTGGAACGCTAAGGCGTTCTGCTCACTGGACACGGATTTTTCAGGATAATTATAATAATAAAGATGATAATAATTTAATAAAACGCTTTGAACACAAATAGCTGATAACTTTACTGAACTCAATAAGCTATTTAAAATGATACGAATAAGTATTGGTCAATGATTTATTATCACACGTCCGTTCAGTTCAGCTCTCGGGGCTCGAGTGTCCTTTCAAAGGCAAACGCTTTTACATCTTTTGTTAATTATAAAATGTCCTTAAAATCTAAAAGCCAATCAAATATATATTAACTAAATTCTTATTGGTCAATCTATTTCCTTTCGGTTATCCATTTTTAGAAAAAGCGTTTAACAACATTGCGCTGATTTTACACACTTAGGAGAAGGGATCAAAGTGGAGTTCATTTATTCAAACACCCGTGTCTAAGTGGGTATTGATTAATTTATAATCTTGAAGTTTACTAATTAAAAGAATCTCTAACTATTTTCAAACCCCTCGGGCTTGTGCGAACTTCGCTTTGTTTCCCTTTCCTATTACATTCCTGTGATCCGTTTCGAACTTCGCGCCTCTGAAGTTTATACTACATGCCGCAGACGGGAGTGGCAACAGGTGTAAATATGTATGATTGCGTGAAGTTAGCTATAAGACATAGGGATATCAAGGTTTGTTGTGAGAGCGTTAATTTAAAATCCTTTGTAGCGGGATGCTTAAACTCAGAAGGCGTACGAGAGCTTGGGATTGCATTCATTAGCTTTCAAAACTAATGAATGAAACTAATGAATCAAAACTAAATAGCTTAACTTTTCCTTCCATATTTGCGTGCCAAACTTCGTGAAGCGGGCAGCGGCTCGTCTCGTAAAACCACTTAAAATTCTGTCCTCCCTTTCAATAATTGCCGATGTCCTGTAAGGGTAAAAACTCAGATCGGAAGAGCCCGAAACTCATAAAGTTATAAATCTTGTTCGGACGACGACTTCTTGACCCTGAGGGTTGCGCTGCCCTACCTGGTAGATGTGTATGTAATGTATGTAGCCTATGTAAACTATGTAATCGGAAAGCGTGCTTCGACCACCAGCCAAGAGTGGAGGGAAGCGCGAAGGAAGGGGCAAGGACGGAGAGACGGCTAGAGGAAAACCCACTGATGAAGCTTGAGGGATGTCATCGTCCTGATTGGACAACAAGGATCTATGGGAGGACCAAAGGGTCTTGTCGTCGACTTCGTCGACGAGGTCGGAGCTGTTCCTTCAAAACTACTCGCATTCTATCCCTGACCAGCTTTCTGAACAGTCCTAAATATACTTTGGAGTTTAACTTGAAATAGTTGGGATACGTTGTTTTATTTGAAACACCCGCACTCCAACGAGCTGAGTGCGCTAGCGTTCCACGGGCATGAACAGGCGTTTCATTTAAATTCACTGAAGAATCGCGCAACAGCGCATAGACCGCAGCGCAGTCGTTGCGCGCATTCATACCGTTCCGTTTCCAACAGCGCGTGAACCGCAGTAACGAAACGGAACAGTTTTTGATGCGTTTGATGCTCGTGAGGTTGCGCGGGAATGTTCAAACTTACATACAATTAGCCATGCAGTTGGATGGATTACGTTAAATTTAATTCGTGACTTTTGGACGGTGGTCGAAGCATACTTCCTAACTACATCGGTTACTTCGTTCTAAGGATCGGGGACCGACTCCTAACGAAATTTGATGGCTTTATTGGTTCCTGGATTTTCTCAACCCGAGTTTTTCTATTCATCTTGAACAGCGGCAATTATTGAAAGCGAAGACCATATTTTATGATTTTTACAGGACGAAATGTTGCTTACCCAGCGTAATTTGGTAAGCAGATGTGTAAAGGAAAAATGAAGTTATTTATTATCCGCGCCCGGGGTAAGTTGAAGGTTTTGAAGTCTATTGAATACAATCGCAGGCTCTCGTACACTCGGCTGAAACGATTGTGGCCGATCGAGATTCGATTGTATTGGAGCTTACTAGGGTCGGTTTTTTTTACATCGCTATCATTCTACAGTATTTCATGAACATGGTGAAGGCACTGCTAAGCCACATGTTCCCGTCTAGAACACTTCTAATTCATGTTGAAACACTACTGTGGCACCATCTGCCTATGATTGTCATAATTATTGCGGGTCCTTAAAGGGGGTGATTCGGGGGGTGATTGCAAACAACTTTTTCCTTTGCGAAAATGCTCTCCGAGGTGTCGTTAACTTTTTATTAAAAAAGCACCGACCAATCCGAACGCGAGTCTGACGGCCGAGTTCCCGCGGCAGCGTGGCTATGAGCCGCGCTACGACTGCGAACAAACAACTCGGCATGCATCGAAGAAAATTGCATAGAATAGCAAATGAAAAAGACGGAACAAATAAAATCGAACATGTTGTCATAGTTTGTTCGTCATTTAAAGTGAATAATGAATAAAGGATAAATGGATGAAAATCACGTGTAACGTAAAAAGACAAATACGCAGTTTTTTTTTAGAAGATTCGAAAATAATAATTATTTGAAGTGGGAGGATAAGGAATACGTAAATTTCCTTGTGTTAATAACATAGCCACGAAAAGGTAATGTAACAGGAAATTAACGAAAAGTGATAGTAGTTCGTTATTGTGATAAAAATCCGTAATTCAATAACGGCCAGCACTGTTGGTGATAACGAATAAGTCTGTTTAAAAAGCCCGAATAAATATTTTGGTACGGGAATTTTGAGAATTATCGCCGGAAATAAGTCATCGCTTGCGTTAAATTTAAAAATGAATGATCACCAATAAAGTAACTAAAACTCACCCTTGTTGGAAATTCACCAGCAGCTTGAAAATCTGTGTCACAGGGTCACTGAACCAATCCTAGTCATCGATGGACGAACTCAGTGCACAGCTGGTCCCAGGTATACGACACTACCCAAAGTTAAGGGTCACAATGTCAGGTGCGTCCAGGTCAACGTACCGGATATTCACTTCACTGCACGGCTACTAACACTGATCAATTTATTTACTTTTCATAGAACGTGTTGCTCCTACGTTTTAAAAATTGGTGGCTCCGAAAGGGGCCGATTGTTATCAGTTGAAGAATTACTCCACATGGCGACCGTCATTGTCCACGCATGCTTCAGCGCGGAGAATTATTTGTCTTTGGACGCCGTGTAATGTTTGCGGCGTTACGTTTGCCACCGCTGCGTGAATAAGCGCAATTGCTTCTTCAGGGGTGTCCACCGGCTGACGATACACCTCATTCTGAAATGATTGTTGTACAACAAATACAAAACGTAAGTAAAAAAAAGAATAACTACAACAGGAATAAGTAAAGAGTAACAGCAATAATCAAATTACCTTCAGGTAGCCCCAGAAGAAAAAATCCAGCGGATTCATATCCGGTGACCGTGGGGACCACGCAACGTGGGCCTCTCGCCCGCCGCGGCCGATCCACCTGTCCTGAAAGGAAGCTAGCAATCGCGTTGCAGAAATGTTCACGGCCCAAGAATACTACAGGATGTTCTGGGTGTACGCCCGGAACAACGGGGACGCAAGTGCTGCTGCGCGAGCATTTGCGCTAGAATATCATCAGATCCGAACGCCAAGCGAGCATACATTTCGCCGGTTAGCGTCGAGGTTATTCTCGACGGGGTCCATGATGCCGCGAGGCAGCGAGGTGGGCAGACCCGCAGCAGCGCGAAATCTGGGCACCATCGAGAGAATCCTCGACGCCGTTGAAACCGACCCAACGATCAGTTTGCGCATCTTGAGCGTCGCCTAAAATAAGTCACAGTTCAAGATAACTGCAGCAATTATTAATTAAGAAAAAAAATGTTATCTAATAGTGGATGTTTTTGCATTTTGTTCTAGTGTCAGCAGGACGACGATACAACGAATCCTCAGGGATCGCAGGTTGCATCCGTACAAATATGTACGGGTGCAACATTTGCACGCCGGGGATTACATCCAGCGGGTTCAATACTGCACGTGGCTGTTGGGAGAAGTGCGAAGGAATCCGTCGTTCGCCAAATACATATTGTGGACGGATGAAGCACTTTTCAACAGGGAAGGATGCTTCAATTCCCACAATATGCATGTGTGGAGCGACGAAAATCCCCTAGCGCTTCGTCCACGTGCAGCACAAGTCCGTTGGTCGATCAACCTATGGGCCGGTATTTGTGGCGAATTTATCGTTGGACCGTACATTCTGCCAGACAGGCTGGACGGCCCAGCGTATAAATATTTTTTAGAACATGTTCTGCCGGATCTTATGGACAATATTCCATATGAGATCCGACAGAACATGTACTACCAGCATGACGGAGCTGGGCCACATTACATCGCGAATGTCCGCGCTTATTTAGGTGAAACCTTTCAGGACAGGTGGATCGGCCGCGGCGGGCGAGAGGCCCACGTTGCGTGGTCCCCACGGTCACCGGATATGAATCCGCTGGATTTTTTCTTCTGGGGCTACCTGAAGGTAATTTGATTATTGCTGTTACTCTTTACTTATTCCTGTTGTAGTTATTCTTTTTTTTACTTACGTTTTGTATTTGTTGTACAACAATCATTTCAGAATGAGGTGTATCGTCAGCCGGTGGACACCCCTGAAGAAGCAATTGCGCTTATTCACGCAGCGGTGGCAAACGTAACGCCGCAAACATTACACGGCGTCCAAAGACAAATAATTCTCCGCGCTGAAGCATGCGTGGACAATGACGGTCGCCATGTGGAGTAATTCTTCAACTGATAACAATCGGCCCCTTTCGGAGCCACCAATTTTTAAAACGTAGGAGCAACACGTTCTATGAAAAGTAAATAAATTGATCAGTGTTAGTAGCCGTGCAGTGAAGTGAATATCCGGTACGTTGACCTGGACGCACCTGACATTGTGACCCTTAACTTTGGGTAGTGTCGTATACCTGGGACCAGCTGTGCACTGAGTTCGTCCATCGATAACTAGGATTGGTTCAGTGACCCTGTGACACAGATTTTCAAGCTGCTGGTGAATTTCCAACAAGGGTGAGTTTTAGTTACTTTATTGGTGATCATTCATTTTTAAATTTAACGCAAGCGATGACTTATTTCCGGCGATAATTCTCAAAATTCCCGTACCAAAATATTTATTCGGGCTTTTTAAACAGACTTATTCGTTATCACCAACAGTGCTGGCCGTTATTGAATTACGGATTTTTATCACAATAACGAACTACTATCACTTTTCGTTAATTTCCTGTTACATTACCTTTTCGTGGCTATGTTATTAACACAAGGAAATTTACGTATTCCTTATCCTCCCACTTCAAATAATTATTATTTTCGAATCTTCTAAAAAAAAACTGCGTATTTGTCTTTTTACGTTACACGTGATTTTCATCCATTTATCCTTTATTCATTATTCACTTTAAATGACGAACAAACTATGACAACATGTTCGATTTTATTTGTTCCGTCTTTTTCATTTGCTATTCTATGCAATTTTCTTCGATGCATGCCGAGTTGTTTGTTCGCAGTCGTAGCGCGGCTCATAGCCACGCTGCCGCGGGAACTCGGCCGTCAGACTCGCGTTCGGATTGGTCGGTGCTTTTTTAATAAAAAGTTAACGACACCTCGGAGAGCATTTTCGCAAAGGAAAAAGTTGTTTGCAATCACCCCCCGAATCACCCCCTTTAAGGACCCGCAGCATTTTTGGGACACCCTGTATATTACAAAAGGATGAATAGTTACTTGTTGATGACTCCAATGGTAATTCTGGATTTCATCTTGCACTACGAAACTGTAATTTTCAGCAAAATCGCCAATGACTACGAATTCGCCATTATCTATCGAATCTTTAATTTTATTTAAATACAAACTCTGCATTTTAGCAATGTAATCGTGTGTCTGCAAAATGACAATCTTTTCGCTCAAGCGTTGTAGGAATTCGTCACAAGAAGGTAAGTAATGAAGATCTATCAGTGTGGGTTCAACTTTTAAAAGTGATATTTGTTATGTAATTACTATCAAAAAAGGTTTCAAATTCTGCATAAATATTATTAAACCCGGGACAAGAACTACACTTTCGAAAATGACACGGAGTTGGTAATTCATATATAATTGATTTCAAAATATCTTTATAATTTGTTAAAACGTTATTTGATTCGGTGCGATGTATACCTACCGCTGTTTTAATCGCAGATAACATTAATTTCACATTCTGATGGATTATGCAAACACAAATGGAGTGCGTACCACTAGCCCCAGCTAAAATGCACTCCTGCGGACGTAAACTCGCAAATGTACTAAAACCTACATTTTCTATGGGATATGTTTCTTTAAAAGATAAATAAATTTCTCTAAGATTACCTAAAACTATTCGTTTTTGAATATTTGTTCTCAACCCATTTCTTATTACAGAAACAACATCTATTTTCCGGGCATTGCTCTACTTATATCATCACTACGGTAAAAATCTTCTATTAGTGACTTCGTACTTTCTGGTAACTGACGACCATATTTGGGGTTTGGAGTTGACATCGCTCCGTGCTCAACTTACAATCGTTTTGCTTGTCTTGCCATGTGGTATGAACTCTTAAATTCTCTGCAAATTTTTCTAATGCTCCACGATTTCGGTAAAATTGTAAGAATACGAATTTTTCACTGTTATAAGGTTCTCTACTAAATTTATGTTTTAACTGTTCAATTATCTCGTTATTATTTTCCGCAACACTACTTGAACTACTTTCTGCATCTACTAAACTTGATTTTATGATATTATGGACACGATCTAATTTTTCTAATGTTTTTCTATGGGACCTTAAAGTTGTACTTGTTAACGGAGACTCTCCTACAGATGACATTAATATATTGGTGGAACTCACCACATCAGATGGATCAAGTACACAAAAATTGGTACTTGAACTGTGACCACTCTGCATACGCTATAGTCCAGAAGGCCCTGGTTCAGCAAATGCAGTTTCGGCCTGTTCCTTACTTTTTTCTCGATACAACCCTACACGACAAGTTGTACAAATGAAAATTCCTTCAGTAACAATTGGATATGAACGAACCCACTCCCAATGATACTTTTCCGACTCCTTTCGTACAACGAGAGTAGTATAGCTAGGAGAGAGTACTAACCCAAATTTGAGTTTCGGGGTCGTGATAAGGATTTCCCCTGACCTTGAAATCCAAATTTGAGTTTGAAATTTTTTTCGAAATTTGTTTTTTGGGGGCGGGCGGCGGACGACGTCATAGAGATGGCGGAGTGGTGGGGGTATAGCTCGAGAACTGATATTATCGAATCAATACCGAATTGATATCGAACCGATACCAAAGAAGTGCATCGAGGAGGAGGAGGAACCGCGGGTGAAGAAGTACTACTCTGGAGCGTGGTACAACTGTCGGTAAGGAAGGAGCGTGGTACAAACTGTCGGTAAGGAAGGAAACATTTCATTGTAAGATATTAATATAAATGAAAAAACGGAATCTTGGGCGACGGGGCTCGAACCCAAGACCTCCGCGGTACGAGTCAGCCGCGTAACCAACTCCCTCAACGCCGGCTCTCTGACATTAGTCTTTCCTCAATGGTACATATACCGAGCGTAATCATTTATTTTCATCGGATGATGTCGGGCAATGTCGGCTTTTTACATGCAATCTATTGGAGGAAGGAGGTACATCGAAAGAGTTAGACAGAGATAGCACTACTTAGTGCTACAATCATATGCATTCTAAAGCTAAATTCTGAGAGAGAGGGAAAGAGACAGCAGTGGTACAATCGCATGCATTCTAAAGCTAAATTCTGAGAGAGAGGGAAAGAGACAGCAGTGGTGCAATCGCATGCATTCTAAAGCTAAAATTTTTCAAAATGTTTTTGATCTTAACGTCGCAGCGTATCGCGCGATCTCGCGTAATTTGACTCCCCTGGAGCAGCTGCGCGAGATGACGTCATTTGGCAGCGCGAAGAAGGCTCAAATGAAAATTTTTCAGAGAGGGGACTGACCCCCGAAAATCTTTTTCACACTTAACCGAGCAAGGAAATGACTTTGGCCCACCCCCGAAAATTTTTTCACACCTGTTCCACCTCCGAAAATTTTTCAGACCTGGCCCAGACCGATCTAGCGAACCATTATGTAGCAAACAGACATTTATTTCCAACGCAGAGAAATAATAATTTTTATCAGAAATTGTTTCGAGCGATGTCGGGAAAGATCGACGTTTTACAAACCGCATATTCGGGGACGGGAAAAAGAGAGCATTACTTAGTTGTAAAGCTAAATTCGGTGGAGGGAAAGAGACGGCACTACATAGTGGTACAATCGCATGCATTCTAAAGCTAACAGTATTTCAAAATGTTTTTCAATCTTAATATCGCAGCGTATCGCGCGATCATGTGTAATTTGAGTCTTCTAAAGCAGCCGCGAGGGATGACGTCATTTGGCGGCATGAAGAAAGCGCGAATCATAGAATTATGCGGTGTCAGCTGAAATTTTTTTTCCAAACCAACAGACACTTTTTCCCCAACACAGAGAAATAAGAATAATTTCATGAATAAACGATCTAGCTAACCATTCTGTAGCAAACAGACATATTTTTTCCATCGCAGAGAAATAATTTTCAAACAAATATGTAACAAGCATTCTAAAGCTAGCATATTTTCAAAGCGTTCGGATTTAGCGTCGCAACGTATCGCGCGATGACACGACGCGAAGAACGCTTGAACGAAATATAATAATATTTGAAACGTCGAATGTTAGAATTAGGTGGTGAGGAAAGAAGGAGGAAGGTGGGTTAATAAAATGGAAAAATAATATGTTTTAAATGATAATATATTGTTACAGTCAAAGATTATGAAAATAGAATAATGATAATAATTTAACATTTTTTCTTCCTACGAGCATCAGGTAGAATATCATTGATGGCACATGCTAACAGTTCGCAATCTACGAGATAATCCTCGTCGTAATATTCACTATCACGTATGATTTTAGCAACACGACGCGTATCTAATGATTCGCAGGCAACATCGCTCTATTGTAGCACGTTAACAAAATTTAAAAAATTTCATCCGCACATCTTGTGCAGTTTCATACAACCGCAGATACACATAGGCTATACACAGATCAAGATTAAATAAAAATGTTACAGTATTCAGTTTGAAATACAGCGACTTAGTATCTAGTGTTATCTTTACAATCAGAGAATCATAGAAAGAATTATGCGGAGTCGATAGAAATTGGTGAGGAGAGAAGGTCTATTGCTACTGCATAAAAACTTAATTCTAGCTAAATAAAAAATCATAAACATTAATGAAATTAAATATCTTATAAAAATAATTCTTAAATACCCAGCTATAACAATTAATGTAAATCTACCTCTAAAATACTCAGTATTAAACCCAGACACCAATTCTGATTCCCCCTCCACTAAATCGAACACCTTTTGATTTGTCTCAATTAATAATCTAATTAAAAACATTAAATAAATTAAAATTAAAATTAAAATAAAATTAATGTAATATTGAAATTTATATAAATCCAATAATGAATAACTTTCAATTAATAAAATTACAGAAAATATTGTTAAAAATAAACTTACTTCATAAGAAACTGACTGTGAAATTGACCCAATCGCTCCTAATATTGAATAATTAGAATTTGAAGCCCGACCAACAATTACCACAGGATAAACACCTATTCTTAATAAATATAAAATTCTAATTTTTATTGAATATAGCAAAAAATAATTTATAAATTAAGTCCTTTCGTACAAAATTTATTAGATAAATATAGATAGAAACCGATCTGGCTCACGTCGATCTGAACTCAAATCATGTAAGATATTAAAAGTCGAACAGGCTTAAAATTTAAACTCCGGCATTTAAATTATATCTTAATTCAACATCGAGGTCGCAATCATCTTCATAAATATGATCTCTCCAAAGATCTTACGCTGTTATCCCCAAGGTAATTAAATCTAACAATTTTTAATAAACTATCTTTTGAAACAAAAATAATTGGATAAATTTTTTAAAGTTAAATAATTTTGAATATTCTCCCAATAAAATAATTAATTTTATTAAAACTTATTCTTAAAATAAATTATAAAATTCTATAGTCTTCTCGTCCCATAGAAAAAATCTAAGCATTTTTACTTAAAATTTAAATTAACAGTTTAATCTAGAGACAGGAAATATTTCATCAACTCATTCATTCAAGCCTTTAATAAAAAGACTAATTATTATTATTTAAAAAAATTGCACCAAAATTCTTAATTTTTATCAGTGAAATAAATTATTAAATTATCTTAAATAAAATTAAATTTTAAAATTAAAATTCTTAAATACATCAAATCAATAATAATAATATAAATGTATAGATAATCCCATAAATTTGTTATATTTAACAAAAATAAAAATACTTTTCATAATTAATTAAATATATGAATAAATTCATTTAAAAAACTAGATATCAATAAAATCGAATAACATATTGTCACGTCCCGGGTGAGATATTTAAGACGATGGCATAGACGGGGTAATATTGGAGGGAACGCGGGCGCGAATGCCAGGTTCGTGGCCCTGCGAAGAGTTGGGATTTAGGCGCGAATGCTAGATTCGTGGCCCTGAGGGATGATGGGAAGTTCAAGCGCGAATGCCAGTTTCGTAGCACCGAACTTTGAGGTAGTGCGTGCGCGAATACCAGATTCGTGGCACAGCGGAGTGTAGAAATTTAGGTGCGGATGCAGGATTCGTGGCACTGACCGTCAAGGGGAACAGGCGCGAATGCCAGATTCGTGGCCCCGAGGGATGATGGAAAGTTCAGTCGCGAATGCCAGATTCCTACCACCGAACCTTTGTGGAAATGCGTGCGCGAATGCCAGATTCGTGGCACAGCGGAGAGTCGAGATTCAGGCGCGAATGCCAGATTCGTAGCACCGATCAACTGTGGAAGGGTTGTTTGGTAATCACTTTGGTTTGGGGACACCCGTTAAACCACTCTGTTTTGGTTGGACTAATTGGATTTACCGTTGCATTCGTATAAGAAACGGCACGCATTACTTCTGCGAAATCCGTCTAGACATATGGCTGTACGCGAGCCATGCAAAAGTACGTTAGTAAACACCGTAAGAAGTTGCGCGTTCACGGACTGCAATCAGCTGTTGCGGTAGCCTGTATGAGTTTGGAGCCTTCGTAGCCGAAGAATAGGCACAATAATTCGAAGCTTGATTTAACGTGAGACTGTTTATTGGTTTGATGCACGGTTATGTGCACTGTGATAGCATTAGGTTATGGTAATGCGTATGGCTATGAGTATTAGCATATTACATTTGTATAAAGCAGTATGAAACATAAAATATATGTATGGACATGAATAACAGGCGTATAAATCGGAGAAAGAAAGGCATTAGCAATAACGTCAATAATACATAGAATATGAATACAATACGCGTTACTGAAATAATATGAAAAACGATAACTGCTCGAAATACAATATATATATATATATGTGTGTGTGTGTGTGTACGCAATAAGCGTTAGTAAACGAAGTAATAATAAATGGTATGGAGATGATATAAGTATAATAATATGAAATAATAATGGCTTACGCTATTTGCCGTAGAGCACTGAATTTAGGTGATATGATACGTGATGTTCTAACACTTGGAGTTTAAATGTTTCAAAGTACGCGTTACTGTTTTGCAGGTTTTCCGTAGAAGAGAGTCCTCTCGGCATCTGGGTCCTTGTATTTATGTGATTTACAGGATTGTTGCGGGGTTACGCGCGGTAGGGACCTTGACACATTCAGAAATTAAGTCGTAGTAGGACTTCCGGAGTTTTTACACAGGAGCGTCTATTATTAGACGGTTTTAAGTCACGTACGCCAAATTTCGTCGCATTAGGCTTCCGGGGTTTTTATACGTAGGCTTTTGAAAAGGGAACATTCAACCTATATGATGGAGTTTAAGAGGTTCGATTGGAAAGGGGTAAATGGGGTATTGACTTCTTTGGTCATAGAGAGGGTGTGAGACGTGGTCTCAATTTAGGAGGGGTTTTTAGGGACGAGGGACTTGTTTAAATTAGATAGGAGGGAAGTGGTCATGCCACGAAAGGCAAAGAGGGGATATGGAGGTCATAGTTGACCATCTTGAGATGGGGACCGCTAAGGTACATCGCCAAGGTGATCAGTGATTTGGGGAAAAGGGGTAAGACTTGAGTTCGATGGATTTTGATGGAGTTATGTTGAGATTTATGAGGGAGATGTTATAATAATACCGTGCGAAAAATAGTGGGACGTCACAATATCACCTCTAATTATAAATTTATAATTATTATTCCACATAAAAAATAACTTATAATTAGCTCTTTTAATTTCAAGATTAATACAATTTATATTAATTATAATAATTGCAGGCGAAATACATACGGTGGATAATGAAATTGGAAAGATCAACACCAATATACTGGCTGTTAAAAGAAACAGGTAGAGATGGCATAGCAAGTGAAATGGGAGAATGAGCAATGAAGTTTGAAGAGAGGCTAATAAACTCGGAAGAAAGATCGATAAGATATGAAAGTGGGAGAAGTCTAATGAGAGGAAATAAAGTTACGAAAAGGGAACGAATGAGAATCAAATTCTTGGAAGGGAGAGGATGGTCAAATGAAGAATTGGAGAGAAGAAGAAGATTAAATGGGGAAGAAGTGTCGATCAAAATAGAGCAGATAAGTAAAGACATCCAAGAACAAGAAAGAGAGACGAAAGTAAAAGAGTCAAAGTTCCTAAGAGAATTAAGAGAGGTGGCAAGGAAACCAGGAGATAAGCCGGAATACTCATGGGGGAAAAAGAAAAAAAGGAGTGGAGAATTAGAAAGGATAGGAAGATTCATACAGGGTAGTGAAACAAAGGCATGTAAATATTGGCTAAAGAAAGAAGAAAGGGTATTTAGGCTTTATAAGAAAGAGGAAGAAGCAGTGAAACACCTGATTGAAGCATGTGAAGTAAATGCAGAGAGTGGCAGGAATTGGAAAGAAGTAATTAGAGGAGAAGGGAAAACTTGACTATTCTACAGGAGATAATAAGGAGAATGAAAAGATGGGAAGAAGAGGAAAGTGATAAAAGATTATACAACATAGAATAGATTAGGAGACACTTGTAAAATAGAAAAAATTGTTAAGACACAACAGGATACATTAGAAGGGTGGGACTTACACTGACACAATCACGGGAATGAAATGGAAAGAGTATATGATCGTTAAATTGTAACACGAAAGTGGGCAATAAATTAAATTAAATTATTATATTTTTTCTTTTTATATTTTATTTTTATATTTTTCTTTTTACTTTATATTTTTATATTCTATTCTATTTATATTCTATTTATATATTTTATTTTTATATTTTTCTTTTTATTTTATATTTGTAGATTCTATTTGTATAGGGAGAAATCAAAAATGTTGAGAATAGTGCGGTTTATTTAGAGATAGAGAATTGAGGCGATACAGTAGATACGTAACAGTTTCGGTGAATATTGTCAAGATACTACTGCTCTGTATAACCGAGGACTCGGATCGGTCACGAGAGCATGAGTGTCTGCATGAGTGTATGCGAGGTGTTGTGTGGAAGAGTATGTATGTATGATGTCGCGTAAGTAAATAGGAAGTCCATCAGCTGTTCGAGAATGTTCTAGTTGTCTTGCGACTGATGTGAAGAAGAGAAAAAGAGAGAGAGAGAAAGAGAGAGAGAGAGAGAGAGAGAGAGAGAGAGAGAGAGAGAGAGAGAGAGAGAGAGAGAGAGAGAGAGAAGGTTTGCACCCTATAACATTTTCTTACTAAACCTGCAGGAGTTCCCTTAAAGAATTTAATATTAAAACTCGTTTATTCCAATGACCTACTCATTCGCAACACCCTTCACCGCCATTAACTCCTCGATGGATGGATGGCTCGTGCACGCGCAACAGTGCCAATCGTGGAAAAAATTGAGTCATCCCGCGCTGGGGACGCTATCGCAACTTCGAATAGGGGATCAATCCAGGCCGAGCGGTCACGGAGACCTCTCCAGACCTGGCCCACCGTCAGAAATTTTTCAGAGGGAGGGAAATGACCCACAGCTGAAATTTTTTCATACCTAATCGAGGGAGGGAACGACCTTGGCCCACCCCCCGAAAATTTTTTTACCCCTGATCCACCGCCGAAAATTTTTCAGACCATGCCCACACCGATCTAGCGAACCGCCAGACAGCAGAAATAATAATTTTTATCAGAAATTTTTTCGGGCGATGTCGGGAAAGATCGACGTTTTACAAATCGCATATTCGGGGAGGGAAAGAGACGACACTACATAGTTGTAAAGCTAAATTCTGAGAGAGGGAAAGAGACAGCAGTGGTACAATCGCATGCATTCTAAAGCTAAAATTTTTCAAAATGTTTTTGAGCTTAACGTCGCAGCGTATCGCGCGATCGTGTGTAATTTGACTCCTCTGGAGCAGCCATGCGGGATGATGTCATTTTCACGGCGCGAAGAAGACGCGGATCATAGAATTATGTGGCGTAGCAGAAATTTTATTCCAAACCGACAGACACTTTTTTCCAACGCAAAGAAATAATAATTTTGAAACGTCGAATCTTAAAGGTATGTGGTGAGGAGAGAAGGAGGGTAAATAAAATAGCGACATAATATACGTTTAAGAAATATATGTATATATTGTTTCATAAAATAAGAAAGATAATAATAATAAACTAAAGAAATATAAAAATAGAATATAGTAAAATAAAAAAAGAATGTAAACAGAGTTTAAGTAATATATATATATATATATATATATATATATATATATATGAAAATATAATAATAAAATAAAAGAATATAAATAAAAGAAAAATAGAAAATATATATATATATATATATTGTTGCGGCCGCAAGCAACGCGTCGCGCCGCGCGATTCGAATCTGTGCCCGCTACGCATCACAACAGCTGATGAGTCAGCCGTGGCGGCTTTGTAACGCTTTTGACCGCTAACGATCTTCGCGGAATGCTCGCCCGGCGACCGGGAGTTCCAAGAATCTCGTTGCTCTGACAACAACGAAACGTAACTTGCTCTCTGGCGCCCATTGCGCCACGGCAGAAGTCGATCGTTTTAGACGACCATTTTCGCTACGCGCCCACGCGCTACTGTATATATTTCGTGTTCAGTGTATTGTACGAGTGTTTTGACGGTCAGTGGTCAAGTTGGGCCACTGCAAATAAAGACGTGTCGTCCCTAACCGCTCGAGTGCGCAATCGTCATTCTTCCCTCAAGTCCACCAGAACCGGCAAATTAAAAACGCGATTGGCGTAAACATATATAAATTAAAGTGACGGGGGCGGCGGTGGTGGTGACGGTGACGGTGAAGGCGGTGGCGATGGCGTCGACGGCGGCCACCACGGTGGTGACGTCGATGATGACATTGCCGTCGACGCCGGCGATGAGGGCCCCGGGGGCGTCATTACCCACTCGAGGTGCGACGACGACGACGGCAACGGTTGCTGCCTCCCGACGTCTATCCACGGCGGCGACGGCGGCTATGGAGGCCGCGGCCGTCGCAGGGGCCCCATCTGCTGATACGGCACCCATGGTTGCCGACGTCGCGCGTCCATGATAGGCCCCGACCGCCGCATCAGGATTTCAATATATCCAGCGCGGGGCACATCCCCCGCCTGGATGTGCGCCAACAATGCCATTATAATCATTTGCACTGTTGGTCGCTGATCCTAGAACACATACACAAACGTCGATATAATATTATCACATCAAACGCACAAAACAATGCAAAGTATTGCATACCTGCGGAGGCAGCGAAGGCGGCGGCGGCGATGGCGGTGCACCCCAATGGGGCGGTGAGGGAGGTTAGTGGTCTAACCACTAACCACCAGAGAGAAATGCATAAATAAATATAATCAATTTTTTAATGCATAAATGTTCTTTTCTTCACCCATCCCCAACCGCCTGCATGTGGTGTACGCTAGATTAAGATGGTCGAAGTAAATATTATGTAGAAGTGGTTCGATGCGCGATCAATGTGGTACCATACACGTTCAGAGTGGTACGATAGACATCCAGCGAATATTACGACGAGGAGTATCACGTAGATTGCGAACTGGTAGCATGTGCCATCAGTGATATTCTGGCTGATGCTCACAGGAAGAAAAAATATTCTTTTAATTTTAAAATAAATTTCTTAAACGTATATTATTTCTCCATTTTATTTACCCTCCTTCTCTCCTCACCACCTAATTCTAAGATTCGACGTTTCAGAATTATTATTATTTCTCTGCGCTGGGGAAAAAGTGTCTGTCGGTTTGGAATAAAATTTCTGCTACGCCACATAATTCTATGATCCGCGCCTTCTTCGCGCCGTGAAAATGACATCATCCCGCATGGCTGCTCCAGAGGAGTCAAATTACACACGATCGCGCGATACGCTGCGACGTTAAGCTCAAAAACATTTTGAAAAATTTTAGCTTTAGAATGCATGCGATTGTACCACTGCTGTCTCTTTCCCTCTCTCAGAATTTAGCTTTACAACTATGTAGTGTCGTCTCTTTCCCTCCCCGAATATGCGATTTGTAAAACGTCGATCTTTCCCGACATCGCCCGAAAAAATTTCTGATAAAAATTATTATTTCTGCTGTCTGGCGGTTCGCTAGATCGGTGTGGGCATGGTCTGAAAAATTTTCGGCGGTGGATCAGGGGTAAAAAAATTTTCGGGGGGTGGGCCAAGGTCGTTCCCTCCCTCGATTAGGTATGAAAAAATTTCAGCTGTGGGTCATTTCCCTCCCTCTGAAAAATTTCTGACGGTGGGCCAGGTCTGGAGAGGTCTCCGTGACCGCTCGGCCTGGATTGATCCCCTATTCGAAGTTGCGATAGCGTCCCCAGCGCGGGATGACTCAATTTTTTCCACGATTGGCACTGTTGCGCGTGCACGAGCCATCCATCCATCGAGGAGTTAATGGCGGTGAAGGGTGTTGCGAATGAGTAGGTCATTGGAATAAACGAGTTTTAATATTAAATTCTTTAAGGGAACTCCTGCAGGTTTAGTAAGAAAATGTTAAAGGGTGCAAACCTTCTCTCTCTCTCTCTCTCTCTCTCTCTCTCTCTCTCTCTCTCTCTCTCTCTTCTTCACATCATCTTCGCTGACGCTGCACCTCGCACGCCTGGATTAACCGGATATCACAGAAGGTTTATCCCAGAATCTTCTAGAACGACTCGTCCATTGACCTCACCATTGAAGAAAGCTGCACCATTTGACTGTGGACCGTCCCAACAAAACGCTTCTGACCAATTAAAATCAGCATTGCAGAAGGAACCCAACCTGCAATATCCGAATTTTGAGCCAGAAATTCCACTACGATCCTCCCCAGAAAACATACGTGAACGACTGCCTACAACAAGAGCAGGCAACACCTACATGTTACCCATGCAGGGTTTGTTCATAAAATATTTTGTGTGCGTGCTTCTCAGCCTATGCACATCCATTAAGATAGCTGACGAATTCATTAAAAGATTCATTTGCCACTTCGGAGCTCTTGGAGCCATCCTCACTTGCCAAGCAACAAATTTTACTGGCGCTTTCTCGAAAGCAGTACCGCGGGAATGTAAAATCCAACAATTCAGAACCACAGCCTTTCACCCACAAACTAACGGCTCTCTAGAGCGATCGCACCTCGTTTTAACGGAATATTTAAAGATGTTTATCGGTTGATATAGCGACTGGGACGAATGGACCGACTTAGCCGCGTTTTCTTATAATACTAGCGTCCACGAGGGCACTGGTTACACTCCATACGAGTTAGTATTCGGGAAAATAGCCGCATATTTTGAAAATGAAACCTATAACCATTATCTCTCAAACTTAAATACGAGGGTGCAAGAACCACAAACCGCGGCAGCGGAAAAACCAAACCAATCCAAACTCCGTTATCAAAAGTATTATGATCGACACATAAATGAAGAGACCTTCAAACCGGGGGACCCAGTCTTCGTCCTAATAGAACCGCGAAAAGGGAAATTTGGAGACCAGTACTCTGGTCCGCACACCATATTGGAAGTGATCCCTTCACAGAATCTAAAGATATCGTGGAAGGACAAAACAAGAATAATACACGCGAACAAAGCGCGTCTTGGTCGCATGCCCGAGAATCCCGGCTGACCACCCCCCAACGAAACAATGTACTAACAATTTAAATCTTAGGTCGTTATATAAACGCAACATGCCACATCGAAGGGCCCCCAACAGCACCAAACCACGGCAAAATGGGGGAGGCCTTAAGAGAAGGCTCTCCCGCACGCGGTGGCTACGCCGACAGGCTGAGAGGGAAGGAAGGAGCGTGTCGCCCCTCCTCCCAAGGATTGTCTCCACGACCACCATCAGGGAAGCAGTCAACGCACCCGAAGTGATCACCCTGGATGACTCCCCACCGCCAACACACATGGACTGGGAACCACCGCAGGAAGCGGTGACCTCGACGCCCCCGAACCGCTCTTCCCACAAATGTGGTCAACCATGGAGGAAAAGCTCGACCATCCAACCCCAACTCCAGACCATCCTCCAGAAATCCCTGCCCCTTCCACCATCCCTCCCTGTCCAGGTGTGGTGGAAATCCTGGACACGGGGTCAGCTACGAAGATCCCAGACCACAGGGAGCTGACACCCGAGTTCCTGCGATGGTTCGATGACTGGTACCAATGCAGTCAGGACCTCACCATCATCCTGGACGACCCCACCTTGCAAGACCTCTCCTATTCCTATTCCCCATAAATATTTCCCTATCCCTCCTGCCTTCCTACCATCCCTATCCCTGTAAATAGTTCCCTGTAAATAACCCCTTATTCCCTTTAGAATTAATTAGGTTACGTTTAGAAGGCCCTTTTAACCACACGATTTCGATTTTTCGTTTTTTCCCCTTATGAACAACGACTCTTTTGGTTTTCCTTTTTCGAGCAATGACTCTGGTTTCCTTTTGTTTCTCACAACCAACCATTTTCTTTTCTTCGGTCCTTTTCATTTCAAACCTCGCTTACGACAAAATGCTACCAATCACAAGGAGAGAGAGGAGGTCACGGTTCATAATCAAATCCACCCCATCTCACAGTTAAACAATTCCGCCCCGCTCCTTAGTGTTAAGAAATGCACGCATTTCTTCATATAAGGGGGGAGGTGTGACGACCCACTGCTTTTCGCGCGCGGTTAATTCAAATCTCCCCCACAATTCAATCCACGACTCCGACAAAACTCTTCGACTCAAGTCTTACCCCTTTTCCCAGACCGCCGAGCACCTTGATCATGTACCTTAGCGGTCCCCATCTCCAGATGTTCGGTACGAAACCTCCTTCAACTAATCGCCCGACGAGGCAGAAATCCCTCCCACCTACCAAACCTAAACAAGTCCCTCGCCCCAAAAAACCATTAAATGGAGACCACAGCTCACCCCTTCTCTACGACCCTTCAAGTCAAAACCACAAGTACCCCTTTCCCGTTAAAACACCAAAAATCAATTCGATCGGTTGAGCATCTCCTTCCACAGTCACAAAAACCCCGGCAGCCTAATTGCGACGAAATTTGGCCTACGTGACTTAAAACCATCTAATAATAGACACTCCTTTATAAAAACCCCGGAAGTCCTACTGCGACTTAACTTCTAAATAGGTCAAGGCCCCTACCGCGCGTACCCTCGCACCATTCCTGTAAAACATAAATACAAGGACCTCAGAGGCCGGATTCATTATGATTACTATTGTTCTTCCCGATCCGTCGTCTAGACCAGTCTTTTTCTACACAAAGTGTTAAACTTTCAACTAAATTCCCACGCGCTAAATTCAGTGCTCTACGATAAACCATCTACGGCAGCCACTGTAAGCAACGATTATTAATTACCATACTAAGATATCTCACCGTCATTTATATCATTTCTTGTTTCTACTGTTTTCATATTGCGCTCATCGCACGTATATTACTGTCTATTGCTAATGCTTATTGATCTCATATAATTGTCTATCGTTAATGCTTATTACATATTATTCTTATTCTTACGTCTAATGCTTATCGCTTCTTATATTATTATCATTACTAGTACTTATTGCTTTATGTTATCATCCTTGCCAATGCTTATTGATTTATATTGTGTTCTTTGCTAATACTTCTTGATTTATATTATCGTCGTTTCTAATACCTATCGCTAACACTCAAGTCTCTCATGTTCATATATATATATATATATATATATATATATATATATTGTTATTGATTATCGCTTATATACATGTTTATGTGCTAATGCTACTCGTCCAACGCATTATTATACTAATCAAGCAGTGCTTTAAAATAAATAACGCTCTTAACTCTAAATAACGTTTCGTGTTATTGTGACGATCCTCCGGGCCGCTAAACCTCAGAAACGTAACAAGCTAGTGCAACAGCTGATTTCGGTTCGCGAACGCCGGGTTTTCTTATAGTGTTTACAAGGCTTACTTTCGCATAGGCCTTTAAGGACCATATAGCTAGACATATTTCGCGGAAATATTGCGGACGGATTCTTATAACAATGCAGCAGTAAATCCAATTATCAAGCCGTAAATACAAGCCGCAACTGCTCTAACGGGTGTCTCCCAAGTGCGCGATTACCTTTTAAACCTTCCCTGGTCGATTAGTGTGCTGAATTTCACATTCTCGCCTGACCGCCCAGAAACCCTCAGAGGGCAGAATTTCACATTCTCGCCTATCTTCCGTCAAACCCACAGAGTGCAGAATTTCACATTCTCGCCTGACCTCCCACAAACCCTCAGAGTGCCGAATTTCACATTCTCGCCTGTCTCCCATCAAACCCTCAGAGTGCAGAATTACACATTCTCGCCTGACCTCCCACAAACGCTCAGAGTGCAGAATTTCACATTCTCGCCTGACCTCCCATATATCCTCAGAGTACTGGATGCAAGAGTCGCGCCTGAATTCTACCCAACACAATCATCGTCCCAAACTCCCCTCCCGGGACGTGACAATTCTTTCTATGATTCTCTGATTGTAAAGATAACACTAGATAAGTCGCTGTATTTCAAACTGACTACTGTAACATTTTTATTTAATCTTGATCTGTGTATAGCCTATGTGTATCTGCGGTTGTATGAAACTGCACAAGATGTGCGGATGAAATTTTGTAATTTTGTTAACGTGCTACAATAGAGCGATGTTGCCTGAGAATCATTAGATACGCGTCGTGTTGCTAAAATCATACGTGATAGTGAATATTACGACGAGGATTATCTCGTAGATTGCGAACTGTTAGCATGTGCCATCAATGTAATTCTACCTGATGCTCGTAGGAAGAAAAAATGTTAAATTATTATTATTATTCTATTTTCATAATCTTTGACTGTAACAATATATTATCATTTAAAACATATTATTTTTCCATTTTATTTACCCACCTTCCTCCTTCTTTCCTCACCACCTAATTCTAAGATTCGACGTTTCAAATATTATTATATTTCGTTCACGCGTTCTTCGCGTCGTGTCATCGCGCGATACGTTGCGACGCTAAATCTGAACGCTTTAAAAACATGCTAACTTTAGAATGCTTGTTACATATTTGTTTGAAAATTATTTCTCTGCGATGGAAAAAATATGTCTGTTTGCTACAGAAGGGTTCGCTAGATCGTTTATTCATGAAATTATTATTATTTCTCTGCGTTGGGGAAAAAGTGTCTGTTGGTTTGGAAAAAAATTTTCAGCTGACACCGCATAATTCTACGATTCGCGCCTTCTTCGTGCCGCCAAATGACGTCATCCCTCACGGCTGCTTTAGAAGACTCAAATTACACATGATCGCGCGATACGCTGCGATATTAAGATTGAAAAACATTTTGAAATACTGTTAGCTTTAGAATGCATGCGATTGTACCACTGCTGTCTCTTTCCCTCTCTCTCAGAATTTAGCTTTAGAATGCATATGATTGTAGCACTAAGTAGTGCTATCTCTGTCTAACTCTTTCGATGTACCTCCTTCCTCCAATAGATTGCAGGTAAAAAGCCGACATTGCCCGACATCATCCGATGAAAATAAATGATTACGCTCGGTATATGTACCATTGAGGAAAGACTAATGTCAGAGAGCCGGCGTTGAGGGAGTTGGTTACGCGGCTGACTCGTACCGCGGAGGTCTTGGGTTCGAGCCCCGTCGCCCAAGATTCCGTTTTTTCATTTATATTAATATCTTACAATGAAATGTTTCCTTCCTTACCGACAGTTTGTACCACGCTCCTTCCTTACCGACAGTTGTACCACGCTCCAGAGTAGTACTTCTTCACCCGCGGTTCCTCCTCCTCCTCGATGCACTTCTTTGGTATCGGTTCGATATCAATTCGGTATTGATTCGATAATATCAGTTCTCGAGCTATACCCCCACCACTCCGCCATCTCTATGACGTCGTCCGCCGCCCGCCCCCAAAAAACAAATTTCGAAAAAAATTTCAAACTCAAATTTGGATTTCAAGGTCAGGGGAAATCCTTATCACGACCCCGAAACTCAAATTTGGGTTAGTACTCTCTCCTAGCTATACTACTCTCGTTGTACGAAAGGAGTCGGAAAAGTATCATTGGGAGTGGGTTCGTTCATATCCAATTGTTACTGAAGGAATTTTCATTTGTACAACTTGTCGTGTAGGGTTGTATCGAGAAAAAAGTAAGGAACAGGCCGAAACTGCATTTGCTGAACCAGGGCCTTCTGGACTATAGCGTATGCAGAGTGGTCACAGTTCAAGTACCAATTTTTGTGTACTTGATCCATCTGATGTGGTGAGTTCCACCAATATATTAATGTCATCTGTAGGAGAGTCTCCGTTAACAAGTACAACTTTAAGGTCCCATAGAAAAACATTAGAAAAATTAGATCGTGTCCATAATATCATAAAATCAAGTTTAGTAGATGCAGAAAGTAGTTCAAGTAGTGTTGCGGAAAATAATAACGAGATAATTGAACAGTTAAAACATAAATTTAGTAGAGAACCTTATAACAGTGAAAAATTCGTATTCTTACAATTTTACCGAAATCGTGGAGCATTAGAAAAATTTGCAGAGAATTTAAGAGTTCATACCACATGGCAAGACAAGCAAAACGATTGTAAGTTGAGCACGGAGCGATGTCAACTCCAAACCCCAAATATGGTCGTCAGTTACCAGAAAGTACGAAGTCACTAATAGAAGATTTTTACCGTAGTGATGATATAAGTAGAGCAATGCCCGGAAAATAGATGTTGTTTCTGTAATAAGAAATGGGTTGAGAACAAATATTCAAAAACGAATAGTTTTAGGTAATCTTAGAGAAATTTATTTATCTTTTAAAGAAACATATCCCATAGAAAATGTAGGTTTTAGTACATTTGCGAGTTTACGTCCGCAGGAGTGCATTTTAGCTGGGGCTAGTGGTACGCACTCCATTTGTGTTTGCATAATCCATCAGAATGTGAAATTAATGTTATCTGCGATTAAAACAGCGGTAGGTATACATCGCACCGAATCAAATAACGTTTTAACAAATTATAAAGATATTTTGAAATCAATTATATATGAATTACCAACTCCGTGTCATTTTCGAAAGTGTAGTTCTTGTCCCGGGTTTAATAATATTTATGCAGAATTTGAAACCTTTTTTGATAGTAATTACATAACAAATATCACTTTTAAAAGTTGAACCCACACTGATAGATCTTCATTACTTACCTTCTTGTGACGAATTCCTACAACGCTTGAGCGAAAAGATTGTCATTTTGCAGACACACGATTACATTGCTAAAATGCAGAGTTTGTATTTAAATAAAATTAAAGATTCGATAGATAATGGCGAATTCGTAGTCATTGGCGATTTTGCTGAAAATTACAGTTTCGTAGTGCAAGATGAAATCCAGAATTACCATTGGAGTCATCAACAAGTAACTATTCATCCTTTTGTAATATACAGGGTGTCCCAAAAATGCTGCGGGTCCTTAAAGGGGGTGATTCGGGGGGTGATTGCAAACAACTTTTTCCTTTGCGAAAATGCTCTCCGAGGTGTCGTTAACTTTTTATTAAAAAAGCACCGACCAATCCGAACGCGAGTCTGACGGCCGAGTTCCCGCGGCAGCGTGGCTATGAGCCGCGCTACGACTGCGAACAAACAACTCGGCATGCATCGAAGAAAATTGCATAGAATAGCAAATGAAAAAGACGGAACAAATAAAATCGAACATGTTGTCATAGTTTGTTCGTCATTTAAAGTGAATAATGAATAAAGGATAAATGGATGAAAATCACGTGTAACGTAAAAAGACAAATACGCAGTTTTTTTAGAAGATTCGAAAATAATAATTATTTGAAGTGGGAGGATAAGGAATACGTAAATTTCCTTGTGTTAATAACATAGGGACGAAAAGGTAATGTAACAGGAAATTAACGAAAAGTGATAGTAGTTCGTTATTGTGATCCGTCGTCTAGACCAGTCTTTTTCTACACAAAGTGTTAAACTTTCAACTAAATTCCCACGCGCTAAATTCAGTGCTCTACGATAAACCATCTACGGCAGCCACTGTAAGCAACGATTATTAATTACCATACTAAGATATCTCACCGTCATTTATATCATTTCTTGTTTCTACTGTTTTCATATTGCGCTCATCGCACGTATATTACTGTCTATTGCTAATGCTTATTGATCTCATATAATTGTCTATCGTTAATGCTTATTACATATTATTCTTATTCTTACGTCTAATGCTTATCGCTTCTTATATTATTATCATTACTAGTACTTATTGCTTTATGTTATCATCCTTGCCAATGCTTATTGATTTATATTGTGTTCTTTGCTAATACTTCTTGATTTATATTATCGTCGTTTCTAATACCTATCGCTAACACTCAAGTCTCTCATGTTCATATATATATATATATATATATATATATATATATATATATATATATTGTTATTGATTATCGCTTATATACATGTTTATGTGCTAATGCTACTCGTCCAACGCATTATTATACTAATCAAGCAGTGCTTTAAAATAAATAACGCTCTTAACTCTAAATAACGTTTCGTGTTATTGTGACGATCCTCCGGGCCGCTAAACCTCAGAAACGTAACAAGCTAGTGCAACAGCTGATTTCGGTTCGCGAACGCCGGGTTTTCTTATAGTGTTTACAAGGCTTACTTTCGCATAGGCCTTTAAGGACCATATAGCTAGACATATTTCGCGGAAATATTGCGGACGGATTCTTATAACAATGCAGCAGTAAATCCAATTATCAAGCCGTAAATACAAGCCGCAACTGCTCTAACGGGTGTCTCCCAAGTGCGCGATTACCTTTTAAACCTTCCCTGGTCGATTAGTGTGCTGAATTTCACATTCTCGCCTGACCGCCCAGAAACCCTCAGAGGGCAGAATTTCACATTCTCGCCTATCTTCCGTCAAACCCACAGAGTGCAGAATTTCACATTCTCGCCTGACCTCCCACAAACCCTCAGAGTGCCGAATTTCACATTCTCGCCTGTCTCCCATCAAACCCTCAGAGTGCAGAATTACACATTCTCGCCTGACCTCCCACAAACGCTCAGAGTGCAGAATTTCACATTCTCGCCTGACCTCCCATATATCCTCAGAGTACTGGATGCAAGAGTCGCGCCTGAATTCTACCCAACACAATCATCGTCCCAAACTCCCCTCCCGGGACGTGACAATTCTTTCTATGATTCTCTGATTGTAAAGATAACACTAGATAAGTCGCTGTATTTCAAACTGACTACTGTAACATTTTTATTTAATCTTGATCTGTGTATAGCCTATGTGTATCTGCGGTTGTATGAAACTGCACAAGATGTGCGGATGAAATTTTGTAATTTTGTTAACGTGCTACAATAGAGCGATGTTGCCTGAGAATCATTAGATACGCGTCGTGTTGCTAAAATCATACGTGATAGTGAATATTACGACGAGGATTATCTCGTAGATTGCGAACTGTTAGCATGTGCCATCAATGTAATTCTACCTGATGCTCGTAGGAAGAAAAAATGTTAAATTATTATTATTATTCTATTTTCATAATCTTTGACTGTAACAATATATTATCATTTAAAACATATTATTTTTCCATTTTATTTACCCACCTTCCTCCTTCTTTCCTCACCACCTAATTCTAAGATTCGACGTTTCAAATATTATTATATTTCGTTCACGCGTTCTTCGCGTCGTGTCATCGCGCGATACGTTGCGACGCTAAATCTGAACGCTTTAAAAACATGCTAACTTTAGAATGCTTGTTACATATTTGTTTGAAAATTATTTCTCTGCGATGGAAAAAATATGTCTGTTTGCTACAGAAGGGTTCGCTAGATCGTTTATTCATGAAATTATTATTATTTCTCTGCGTTGGGGAAAAAGTGTCTGTTGGTTTGGAAAAAAATTTTCAGCTGACACCGCATAATTCTACGATTCGCGCCTTCTTCGTGCCGCCAAATGACGTCATCCCTCACGGCTGCTTTAGAAGACTCAAATTACACATGATCGCGCGATACGCTGCGATATTAAGATTGAAAAACATTTTGAAATACTGTTAGCTTTAGAATGCATGCGATTGTACCACTGCTGTCTCTTTCCCTCTCTCTCAGAATTTAGCTTTAGAATGCATATGATTGTAGCACTAAGTAGTGCTATCTCTGTCTAACTCTTTCGATGTACCTCCTTCCTCCAATAGATTGCAGGTAAAAAGCCGACATTGCCCGACATCATCCGATGAAAATAAATTATTACGCTCGGTATATGTACCATTGAGGAAAGACTAATGTCAGAGAGCCGGCGTTGAGGGAGTTGGTTAGGCGGCTGACTCGTACCGCGGAGGTCTTGGGTTCGAGCGCCGTCGCCCGAGATTCTGTTTTTTCATTTATATTTATATCTTAAAATGAAATGTTTCCTTCCTTACCGACAGTTGGTACCACGCTCCTTCCTTACCGACAGTTTGTACCACGCTCCAGAGTAGCACTTTTCCACCCGCGGTTCCTCCTCCTCCTCGATACACTTCTTCGGTATCGGTTCGATATCAATTCGGTATTGATTCGATAATATCAGTCCTCGCGTTATACCCCCACAGTAGGGTGTATAAGAGAGTTCTAACTCAGGTCCTCTGAGGGGAGCGCGGGGGCGAGTGGAAGTGTGGGCGCGCGGGGGAGTGAGAGAAATTGTTTCGAGCGATGTCGGCAAAGATCGACGTTTTACAAATCACATATTCGGGGAGGGAAAGAGATAGCACTAAGACAGCAGTGGTACAATCGCATGCATTTTAAAGCTAAAATTTTTCAAAATGTTTTTTTCAATCTTAACGTCGCAGCGTATCGCGCGATCTCGCGTAATTTGACTCCCCTGGAGCAGCCGTGCGGGATGATGTCATTTGACGGCGCGAAGAAGGCGCGAGTCATAGAATTATGCGGTGTCAGCAGAAATTTTATTCCAAACCAACAGACACTTTTTCCCCAGCGCAGAGAAATAATAATAATTCTGAAACGTCGAATCTTAGAATTAGGTGGTGAGGAGAGAAGGAGGGTAAATAAAATGGAGAAATAATATACGTTTAAGAAATTTATTTTAAAATTAAAAGAATATTTTTTCTTCCTGCGAGCATCAGCCAGAATATCACTGATGGCACATGCTACCAGTTCGCAATCTACGAGATACTCCTCGTCGTAATATTCGCTATCGCGTATGATTTTAGCAGCACTGCGCGTATATAATGTTTCGCAGGCAACACCGCTCTGTTGCAACACGTTAACAAAGCATTCAAATTTTACTCTCACATCTTCCGCAGTTTGATGCAGTCGCGGATACACATAGCTTACACATGGCTCAAGATTACATAAAAATGATACGGTATTCGGTTTGAAATACAGTGTAATATCGCATAGCGTCATCTTTACAATCGGTGAATCAAAGATCCGAACAAATTCCAATATTAACTCATCAATCTGCATCGAGTCAGGTTCAGGCAATTGTGCATGTTCTTCGATGGATGAATGGCTGTCGAATAGCAGATTCCATGTATGCCATGGTAATATGAGATGATTCCCATGATTGTCACCGATAAGAACTTCTCCATCGGCCATAGGTCCTACGTTGATTCCAATTTCCAAATACTTACTACCCACGGATGTTAATGCATATCTTCTGACCATGATACGCGATGCTCGGCGCGGACTAAGAGAACAATTAAAGCTATGAAATTGTCCGCTCATATCAGGAATAAACATAAAAATTGTGGGAATATGTGAAAATAAGCCTTACCTGTCATAATAAATATTCTCCCCACATGGAGCTATGCCATCATCTCGCATGATTGGAACGAAATAATCTGGGCTCCCAGCGAATATTGCATTAATGCTATTGGTCAATTTTTGTAGCGCTGTCTGGTCCATCAAAGTCACTGAGGCTACTGAGCGATTGATGGAATAACGTTCGGGAGCCGGCTGAAATAGAGGCTAGTTGCCCCCCCCCCCACCACCACAACATTTTATTCTAAAGCTGTCAATTTTCCAGAATGTTTTTCAATCTTAATGTGGCAGCATATCGCGCGATTGCATGTAATTTAATCCCCATTCTCAAGGATAAAAGTCTCGACTCGTGTTGAATGTAATATAATACATTTGGAAGCATCGAATCCTAGAATTATGCTGTGTTGGCAGAAACTGTGCCGGGTGATCTTGCGCGCTAATTCGTCATATGCGTGAATCATGGAAAGAATTATGCGATATCAGCAGAAACTGTATAGAACAGTGTTAGGACGGATCATCGTTTTTGCATGCGATGCATTCGAGGGAGGGGGTACACCGAAAGAGTTAGATAGAGACGCCAAGTCGTGGTACCAACCATAAAAGTGTCACGTCCCGGGTGGGGAGTTTGAGGACGATGACTGTGCGGGGTAAATTCAGGCGCGCCTCTTGCATCCAGCACTCTGAGGATTGGTGGGAGGTCAGGCGAGAATGTGTAATTCTGCACTCTGAGGGTTTGTGGGAAGTCAGGCGAGAATGTGTAATTCTGCACTCTGAGGGTTGGTGGGAGGTCAGGCGAGAATGTGTAATTCTGCACTCTGAGGGTTTGAGGGAAGTCAGGCGAGAATGTGTAATTCTGCACTCTGAGGGTTGGTGGGAGGTCAGGCGAGAATGTGTAATTCTACACTCTGAGGGTTTGAGGGAAGTCAGGCGAGAATGTGTAATTCTGCATTCTGAGGGTTGGTGGGAGGTCAGGCGAGAATGTGTAATTCTACACTCTGAGGGTTTGAGGGAAGTCAGGCGAGAATGTGTAATTCTGCACTCTGAGGGTTGGTGGGAGGTCAGGCGAGAATGTGTAATTCAGCACGCTGATCGACCAGGGAAGGTTTAAAGGGTAATCGCGCACTTGAGTGACACCCGTTAGACCACTTGCGGTTTGTATTTATGGCTGGTTAATTGGATTTACTGCTGCAGTAATATAAAAAGGCCACTCGTAATAATTCCGCGAAATACGTCTAGCCGTATGGCTTGTGCGAGGCCCATACGAAAGTAAGTCTTGTAAACACTATAAGAAATCCCCGCGTTCGCGAACCGGAATCAGCTGTTGCACTAGCTAGTTACGTTTCCGATGCTTCGCGGCCCGGAGGATCGTCACAATAACTCGAAACTTTATTTAGAGTTAAGAGCGTTATTTATTTTGAAGCACTTCGGTGATTAGTATAAAAATGCGTTAGATGAGTAGCATTAGCACATGAACATGTATATAAGGATAAACAGTAGCAATATATATATATATAGATGAACATGAGATACGTTAGAAGAGCAATAAGTAGCAATAATATAAATCGATAAGCATTAGCAATGGACACATAATATAAAGCGATAAGTTGGTAAAATAATAATATAAAGCAATTAGTACTAGTTATGATAATAATATAAGAGCGATAAGCGTTAGACGTAAGAATAAGAATAATATGTAATAAGCTTTAACGCTAGATAATTTTGAGAGAGCAATAAACATTAGCGATAGGCAATAGTATACGTGCGATGAGCGCAATATGGAAACAGTAGAAACACGAAATTACTTAAATGACGGTGAGATGTTTTAGTATGATAATATAATGATCGTTGCTTACAGTGATTTCCGTAGGTGGTTTATCGTAGCACTGAAGTTTACACTTTAGGTATAGGAAGGACTGGTCTATCCGAAGAATAATTGTAATCGTAGTGAAATCGTAATTGTAATCGTAATGGTAATCGTAATTGTAATCGTAATGGTAATCGTAATGGTAATGAATTGTACTCGTAATGGTAATCGTAATGATAATGATCCGGCTTCTGAGGTCCTTGTATTTATATGTTTCCCTGGAGTGGTGCGGGGGGGTACGCGCGGTAAGGACCTTGACACATTTAGAGAAATAAGTCGTAGTAGGGCTTCCGGGGTTTTTATGGCTGTGAAAGCAGGGTACTCAACCCATCGGATGGATTTTGGGCGTTTTAATAGGAAAAGGGTTAGAATGGCTTGGACTCGTTGAGTCGTAAAGGGGGGGAATCGAGACGTGGTCTCGATTTAAGAGGGTTTTGGAACGAAGGACTTGTTTGAATTCAAGAATGAATGAGGGATTGGTGCCTCGTAGGGCGAATAGGCGAAGGGGTTTTCGTACCGAACATCTGGAGATGGGGACCGCTAACTTACATCGTCCCGGTGATCGGCGATTGGGAAAAGGGGTAAGACTTGAGTTGAAGAGTTTTGTCGGAGTTGTGGGTTGAATTGTGGGGGGAACTTGAATTAACCGCGCGCGAAAAGTAGTGGGACGTCACAAAAGCATGCTCTAAACTGCACAAAGCGTCAAACCCGTTGTAACACATTGCGCGGATAATACATTACATTTACATTCCATTTACGATCATGGAAAAATTCGCACAAGTGGAACACCAACTGCGGGATGAATCTACACGATTGATTTCACGCGAAGAATACCTCGCGTGGGAAGAACGGTGCAACGAGTGTATCGAATCTTTGGAAGAACACAGCCGAGTGAAGCGTCCTCGATTATCGATCGGTGTTCGACAATCGCTGGTTGCTCGAATCGCGCAACTCGAAGGACTGAAATATTCGTTGCGCGGACGTTTCGTGCGCGAAGGTGCCGGACATTCGAGCACGGGACTTTTGTGGCGCGAAATAGACACTGCGTTCGATAGCCGCGTATTAACTGGTGCCGTGCTAAATTCGAATTACATCGAACCGCGCAACTTCCTCCAGGATGCGGCGGCCATTGTGTTGGAGCATGTACGGGGTCCTTTGAGGAAACATCGAAACCTCAAAGTGAACACGGTGTTCAACGGTGAATTTGTGGCAGGTGACAAGCATGCTTGTAAAAGCATCAATACCCGAAAATGTGAACTCTTCGGTACATCCGATCTGCAGGAGTGGTACCAACGATGCGCCATCGAACCAACCCTGGCATCGCTGGAAGAGTTCCAGGAACGCGACAGTGGATGGGCGTTGACGAGAATCCTGAATCTGACCGTTAATGTTAACAAGTACAATCCGCAGCGCGCAGGGTGTCACTACAAGTTGCCATGGAAAATATCGCTGAAGAAAGCGACGATTAGCGTGCAATCCCCGGACAACGCCTGTTTCGCACGATCAGTGGTCGCCGCTCTTCATCCCGCGAAAAGAAATGCCGATCGTCCAAGTTCATACCCCGAATATGTTTCAGTACTAAATCTCCAGGGCATTGAATTTCCAATGTCTCTGGAGCAGATTGGGAAGTTTGAACGGCTGAACAACGTCTCCATCAACGTGTACGGCTTCGAAGAGAAGAAAGGGTCAACAGTATTCCCACTGCGCCTCACCAGCCAAAAGAGGGATCGGCACGTCAACCTGCTCTACACGCCGAATCAAGAGCACAGCGATGTGGGGCACGTTGTGCTGATCAAGGACTTGTCCAGGCTGGTGAGCACCCAGCTGAGCAGAAACAATGGAAAGAAATTCATCCGTGATCGGTACGTATATAAACTTATGAAATGTTGAAATGTCTCGCGCAACAAATTAAATAAAAAAATTTGGGGTTTACAGATGCATGCATTACTTCGGATCCATCGAGAAGTTGGAGGCCCATGCAGTGGACTGTGGGAAGATGAACGACTGCGCCATTCTGCTGCCCAGCGAAGGCAACAATCTGCTCAGCTTCAACAACAACTGCAGAAAGGAGCGACTTCCTTTCGTGGTGTACGCAGATCTCGAATGCATCATTGAGAAAACGGTGGACAATCGAATAGGTGATAGTAAATTGTGTAAATATCAGCACCACAAAGTGCATAGCATAGTATATTATATGCATTGTTCGTACGATACATCGCTATCGATGTATCGATGTCGCCGCGACGCGGATTGTGTTTCATGGTTCGTCGAACTGAAAAATTTTGCAGACTTTGCCAAACCCGTCCTGACCAGTAATGTTCCCATGCTGGATTTAACTAGCGAACAGTGGACGACATTTCGCAACACAGCAGATTGCCATATTTGCGAATAGCCATTCGAGGCTAGCGATATACGAGTTCGCGATCATTGCCATCTATCCGGACGGTTTAGAGGTCCAGCACATTTGGAGTGCAATTTAAATTATAAAAATGCATTTTACATCCCCATCGTTTTTCATAATTTATCCGGCTACGATTCACATTTTATTATCGAGGAAATATCTACCGCTTTCGAAGGTCATGTTGATGTATTACCCATTACTAAAGAAAAATATATTTCATTCACAAAAAATGTCGAAGATACGGCTGAATCAGACTCGCGAAATTGTATTAAATTGCGATTCATCGATTCGTACAAAATTCTCAATACCAGTCTCGACAAATTAGCATCTTTTCTTAGCGCAGATAAATTAAAAATTTTACGATTCCAATTTGAAACATTATCCGCCGAGGATTTCAATTTATTGACGCGAAAGGGTGTCTTACCGTATGAATACCTTGATTGCGCGAACAAGCTGCAGGACCCATGCTTTCCGCCGCACGAGTCATTCTACAGTTCGTTAACGGGCGAGACAGTGTCCGAGAGCGATTACGCGCATGCCGAGACTGTCTAGCAGCGTCTCGACATTAGAACCTTGGGCGAATACAGCGATTTATATTTGAAAACAGATGTCTTGTTGTTGGCAAATATTTTTGAAAATTTTCGCGATAGCTGTATCAAGAGTTATGGATTAGATTCAGCACATTATTATACTTTACCTAGTTTCACGTGGGATGTTATGCTAAGACACACCAAAATTACATTCGAATTGCTCACAGACGTCGATATGATCATGTTTATCGAACGCGGTATACGTGGGGGTTTAAGTCAATGTTCCGGAAGATATGCACATGCCAATAACAAGTACATGCCATCTTACAACGCATTGGAACAGTCGTCGTACTTGATGAACTTTGATGTAAACAAGTTGTATGGATGGGCAATGTGTCAGCCCCTGCCATACGCCAAATTTCAATGGGTCGAAGATGTTGCAAATTTTTACGTGTCTTCAATCGCTGTCGATTCGCCCACGGGATACATTCTCGAGGTAGATCTTGAATATCCGCAACGTCTGCACGACGCTCATGCTGATCTACCGTTCTGCCCGACGCGTGCCAAACCACCTGGCAGCAGACAGGACAAGTTACTCGCGAGGGTATACGCTAAGCAGCGTTACGTTATCCATTATCGCAACCTGCAGCAGTGAATGCGTCACGGTCTTCTTATTACAAAGATACACCGCGTGCTTCAATTCGCTCAATCCCCCTGGCTCCGCGATTACATCGAACTCATTACACGGTTTAGAACAAGCGCGACAAACGATTTTGAAAAAAATTTGTACAAATTGATGAACAACGCGGTATTCGGTAAAACTATGGAAAATGTGCGAAATCATGTGGATGTAAAACTTTTAACACATTGGGAAGGGCGATATGGCGCGGAGGCAATGATCGCGAAACCGAATTTCCACAGCAGAAGTGTTTTTTCAGAAAATTTAATAGTTGTTGAATTGCGAAAACTCGAGGTGAAATTCAACAATCCGATTTACGTGGGTATGTGCATTGTGGACGTATAAAAAATTTGTTTGTACGAATTTCACGACGACTACATGTCTCCCCTGCACGCTCAAAATTGTAAAATTCTATATACAGACACTGACAGCCTCAGTTATCACATTCAATGCGAAGATATCTACGAGACCATGAAACACAATATCGATAGATTTGACACAAGCGATTATCCCATCGACAATACATATAATATGCCGCGCGTAAATAAGAAGGTTCTGGGGCTGATGAAGGATGAAAATGACGGTGCGATAATGACCGAATTCGTACGTCTTAGATCGAAAATGTATGCACTCCGCGTAGACGGTAAAAAAGATACGAAAAAGGCGAAAGGCGTCAAGACCAACGTCATAGCCAGGACAATAACTTTCGACGACTACGCGCAGTGTTTGCACAGGGAGATCGCAATGGTTCGCAGGCAATCATGCATACGGTCGAAATTGCACAAAGTGTACACCATTTCGGAATCGAAAATCGCTCTAAGCCCATACGACGACAAGCGGTATATCGTACCCGATTTGACCGACACTCTGCCCTGGGGACATTATAATATACCATTGTAAAATAGAAATTATTGTAAAATATAAAATTCTTCGCACATGTATAGAAATTATTATATATATTAAAGCATTATAAATGGTGGAATTATGCATAAAAATAAAATTGTTCACATGTATATGTATCATTGTATTTATTGAACCATGTATTATTATTATTATGTTACAATACATTATTTTTATTTATCCAAGAATTGTGTGATTTATCAAACCCTAGCCACGTGACGTATACGTTATCCCCCTTCCTACGCAATACTTTTTCCACTATACTCCAAGTCATTTAAGAAGGAACCCACCGACAGACAAGTTCAGACCTGTTCTGCGCATGTTAGCGCTCATTGGTGCCGAAACAAGTTACTATTGGCTATAACCCAACCAACGCTCCCTCGGAGCCAATGAGCTCATTCTACATGCGCGAAACGGGTTCCTTCTATAATGACTTGGAGAGTAGATACACATCAGTATCGATGACGTGTTGCAGCTCGTGTTCATAGAATCCTCCGGCAACAGGTTTTCCACAGGAATCAAGGAGCAGATACGGTGCGGGATAAGTTGCCTGTACTTTGGCTATCTCGAACACCTCCGTTGTCCAATACGATGTATAGCCTTTATCGAAGATGGTTTTAAATTTGCTCACGCGCACAAACTCGCCCAACTTGAATCTCGCTGGAGCAGCGATATTTATGTTGCTGTATACGGTGGCCAGCAGCTTATCGGCGATCGCTGGGGTAACATCGCAAGGACGCATTCTGATGGTTCTATGTTTTCACGCGTTATACTCTGCAAGTAGACGCGATAGCGCATCGGTCCATCTGTAGGTTCCATTGAGCGTAAACAGTTTCCACATATTGTTCTTCAAAGTTCGATTGAAACGTTCTACGACGGAGGCCTTCATCACCGAAAACGTCGAATAATGATTAATGTCATGCTTTGTCAAGAGTTTCTGCACATCGGCGTTGTAAAATTCTTTTCCTTGATCGGTTTGCAAATTTTTCGGATATCGATCTCTAAATATCTTTGCAAACGCTTTAGTCACCTCAGCGCCACTTTTAGTCTTGAGCGGTACCGCCCATGCATACTTGCTTAGCACATCAATGACGGTGAGTATGTAGTGGTGACCTTGGTTGAATCGCGAGTATGGACGCATTTCTACAAGGTCAGCTTGCCACAAATCATCGTATCCGTGCACTATGACTCGCATCCGCGGGAAATGTCTTTGAGCTGGAGCATGCAATTCCTCGACGAGTTGCCGCTTCTTGTAGCTATGGTTTTTATTGAAAACTTTATCGATTAATATCTCAACGATCCACAGACTTATAAGTGAGATATGATACGTGGTAACAGGAATAAACAATTGACACACTTCTATTGATATAGCTAAACACAATTTCACTTTGTTTATTGTTTCATAATACTTTTGTAACATAAATGCTAAGAGCACGTGTGTGAACCATACAAGAGGCAAGACGCTGCGCAGACAGCCGTTATAGATCGATAGATCTATAACCTCTCAACAGATGTCGCTCACATCAACACTCCCCCTCGACATCTGAACCCGTGCATGATTGTATAGAATAGGAACTCAAAATAAACTTTTATGATAACTGAAACATAAAATTCATAAACGAAACGTAAAGTATAAAATAAAATAATGTTCTTTGGTTTACTCAGTCCAGTCTCTTAGCCCTATTGCTTCTCTTAATTTGATTAATTTGAAACGTCCCAGTGGCTTTGTCATTATGTCGGCTTTCATCTCTTCAGTCGCACAGTAATGGAATGTGGCTTCTTCTTTTTCGTATACGTCTTTGACAAAGTGATATTTTGTGTCTATGTGTCTCATCCGGTTTGACAACTTTGAATTGTTTAATAGATTCAAACAAATTTTATTGTCTTCAAACACCTGTGTACGGTTTTTTACGTCCTCATCCAAGTCTGCTAGTAAACGCAGAGTCCACCTCATTTCTGTGCACGCTTCGGTTAGTGCAACATACTCGGCTTCGGTTGTCGATAGTGCGACACAAGTTTGCTTTTTTCATCCCCAGGCAATTGTTGAGCCATATAATTGAATGATGTATCCGCTTACTGATTTCCGATCCAAAGGGCTCTGTGCCCAATTCGCGTCCGAATATACAGCTAGTCCACCATAGCCCGTTTCATCAGTCCCCAGCTTGAGTTGTAAATTAAACGTACCCTTTAAATATCTAATGATTCGTTTTGCTTCGTTCCAATCATATTGTCTTGGCTTTGAGTTACGTTGACTCAATATACACACGCTTGCCAATATGTCCGGTCGAGCGTGGACACCCAGGTAAAGTAATTTTCCAATTAGACTTTGGTATTTTTGCTTGTCTTCGAAGCAGTGATCATCATCAATTACCTTTTCATAGCCAAGGTCGATTGGTACATTCGACGTCTTTGTATCTTCCATATTCGTTTCTTTTATTAACCTTTTAATGTGAGATCGCTGATCTATATAAAACGTTCCATTCTCATCCCGTGTAATGGTAAATCCTAGATAAGTCTTTGGTTCCCCAAGGGCAACGATTCTGAATGACTGTGTAAGCACTTGTTCTGCTTGATCCATCATTACTTGACTGTTTCCAGTCGTCTACATATACGATGAGAAATACTCTCCCGTCCCCGTGCATGGTGTAAAGACATGGATTCACTTTGCTTTGTGTAAAGTATCTTGTACGCGAAAGGAGCATCCTAACGCCATCTCCTAACGATTACTAATATCGATATTGCGGGTAGTGGCGCGCTTACTCATGTGGAGCGGCTATCGCGATCCCTTCCATCGACTTGCGGTCGATGGAAGGGGGAGAATCCTCGTTCCAGGAAATCTCCGCTGATTTCCTGGATCTGGCACTCTCTAAGTGACACGGCTACGAAAACCACGCACTTTGAATTCGCTTACGCGCATCTTCTGCTCGCGCTTCGCCTTCGAAATTACTCACCTGCAGAGTAACGTGCGTTCACCCAAGTTACCCACCTGCTTGGTAACTTGGTTAGTTAATTGGGATTCATTGTTCATTGTTCATTTAAAACATTCTTAGTGTAAATACTGTATATATTTCTGTGACCGTTGTACATAAATTCAAAATCGTAACTGTAATTGTCCGTCAGAGTCTAAAATATATCTATCCTTGTGCTCCGTCTAAGTCTAGCAGCTTTTCAGTGCTTACTCATTATTAATCGCTTCCTTGCACCGCTTCCAAACACTTTACTAACATATCTCTTTTCGAGTACTCGTTTCAGTTCGTCGTACCATGCTTTTGCTGCTTGCTTTAAACCGTAAATGCTTTTGTTCAGTTTACATACCTTATCTGCCTTTTTTTGCTGCACGTAGTAATCGGGTTGTGACATATATATTGTCTCCTTCAGCTTCCCATTCAAAAAGGCGGTTTTGGCATCAAATTGCCGCATGTGATATTTTTTCTTTTTGGCCAGTGTGAGCAGTATTCTAATTGTTGGGTATCTCACCACTAGAGCGAATATCTCGCAGTAGTCTTCCCCATACTTTTGCGAAAAACCTCGAGCAACTAAGCGAGCTTTGTATTTTGTACTTCCAGAATTATCTTGCTTTATTTTAAAAACCCATATACTGCCTACGGCTTTCCTATCGTCGGGCAGGTCAACTAGTTCCCAGGTATTATTTGCCCGTAACGATTCCATCTCGTCGTCCATCGCTTTCTTCCATTGGTCGCCATCAGGTCCAGACAGAGCTTCTTTTGCTGTCCGTGGTTCCGTGTTTTACAGTTTCCCCGTATCTATCTGGTTGTTTCTTTTTTCGTTGCGATGATCTTAATAGCTGTCCTGTATTTATATCAGCGGCAATATGTATTATATATCAGCGGCAATATGTTTTAAGGTTTCGACAATAGGTTTAAAGTATCTCTCCAACGCGATAACTTACTCCATCTTGCCGGACTTCAAATCTTGATGTTTCTTGCGAATGGCTTCGCTGGTTTTTGCAATTTCCTTCGCTATTCTCTCGCGATGCTTAATCACCAGCCTATCGATATCAATCATTGTTGTACCGTAGACGTTGCTTTCCCACCGACTTGTTGATAATGATTGACCATCTCACGGTACGGCAAATTCGTTAAATCCCTTTCTATAACATCCATTGGGCCTTGCGCTATCCTGGTCTATCACCACGAAACCATATTCCCGTTGCCAACAATTACGACACAACGCGCAGAAATCCTCGTAAGGCATGTCAGTGTTTACATGATCGTTGTACACGTGTTTCAAGTTGGTACCATCCTGCTTAAACAGAATCATCAGATTCGCATTGTCGCGTATAAGATGTTTGGGAATCTTTGCATATGTCTGACAGAGATAGAAGCAGTCAACGTTCGAGTGGCGCCACATTGCAAAGTATTCCCTTATCGTATCTTGCTTGTCGCATGCCACGTCATCAAAGATAAAAATGGAATTCGGAAGCGATTCGCTCGTTGGTATGACGTTATCCCACTCTTATTCGAAAATGTAAAGTAGCCAATTTCATCTATCGGAGTCAATAAATTCTCCAAATACTGATATTTCGGCTGTTGCAACTACTTGGAATACATGTACACGTTCTCGAAGCGGACGCCGTGAGGACTTTCCAACAAGCTCACCAGCACGTTGGTCTTCCCACAATTTGATGGGCCGCAAATGAGGCAGCGTATGGTGTTTGGCAGCATGCTACCATGTCTGCGTCTTGTTTTCGAGGACATCATTTGCGATTTATCGTCAAAATTTGTCACGCGTATCGTCGCAGGTTGCCACACGAATCGGGTCCTCGCTGCGAACCGCGAAAATGATTTTTGATACAGCGAAGCGGCGACGCGCCCTATTTATAAGCCCGCGCCGAAGCAAAACATCTCAGTATTCGAAATGCTTCTCGTTCTGTCGGATAATTACGATATTCGAGACCTAACCTCTGAGCAGTTGAAATATATACCAAAGAATATTCTACTACACGAGTTTGGCAGACACAGTGATCAGTTGTGGGACAGACTCCCCGAGCATATAAAAGCCGATTCTGAGGTTCGGCAGTATCATCGGTGTCTGGAACATTATAATCGCCCTTGGCAGCGAACGCATATCGACGGTCCAGCACCACTGATTAAAAACTGTGGCGAATGTCGCCGACGAGAGTAAGGAAAGGTTGCGGTTTGTTAAATCGGGCGATAAACGCGCTACCTGTCGAATTACATATCCCGGGATACCAGTTTTGTGGTCCAGGAACTCGTCTGGCAAAACGATTGGCTAGAGGCGATCAAGGTATCAATCCGTTGGATGCAGCGTGTCGCGAACACGATATTGCGTATTCGCGTAGCAACGACCTCAGCGAAAGGCACGCGACAGATAACGTACTCGCTGACAAAGCGCGAAAACGCATCGTTGCGCGAGACTCGACTCTGGGCGAAAGGGGCGCTGCTACAGCTGTTTGGGCAGCTATGAAGGCCAAGACGAAAATCGGAATGGGGATGAAAACAAAAACTCGCAAAAGGACAGCAAAGAGAGCACCGCAAAGGCGGATTCTTCCGGTGGCAAAACGGGGTGGTATATTACCACTTCTCCCGCTGCTAGGTGTTCTCGGATCATTAGCTGGTGGAGCGGCGGGGATCGCCAAGGCCGTAAACGATAATAAGGCGGCGCAACATCAGCTGCAAGAAATGCGACGTCATAATCGCTCTATGGAAGGTCGCAGACTTTATCTCGCGCCATACAAGCGTGGACAGGGAATATCGGAACGAAAAAAAACGCCGAAAAGAAAATAAAAATGCCTGTGGGCGTAACTACCGATGCGGAATTGGTGGAGTTGGCAAAACGTATGTGTATTCCATTGTTTAGGGGTGTTTTTAAGCGCAATGCGCTACCAGCCGGAGAAGTACGTTGAAACGAGAGCGGTGTCGTGAATTTTGACAATGTCGAGGGACCGGGGACTCATTGGGTGGCGTATGCGAAGAGAGGGCGTCGAGCTGTATAATTCAACAGCTTTGGCAATCTTCGACCGCCTAAGGAATTGGTACAATATCTGGATAAAGATGCCGTGAAAATCAAATACAATCGTACGCCTTATCAGCAGTACGATCAGAGTAATTGGTGACAACGATGTCCACGTTTTCTACAAACGATCGACACCAAATTTAAGGATTGTCTTCCCACCACCCTGATTTAGTACTAGTCGAGCAGTTTCTCGGATTATGTCTTTAACATTCATTCTAACCGGCAAGAGTAGCACCCTCGCGATAAGCTATTTTGCGCCCATAGATTTGAGCGATGATGATTACGACCTTGGTCTAACAACCTTTGAAACTTATCATACAATACCCAATATCGACTCGAGCAACGATAAATTCTTCTTCACCACAAACTATGACACCAACAACAACAGCGGGGACACCGGCCATGAATACATTACGATTCCCCACGGCTCCTACGAACTAGACGCCATCGCCAAGTATTTGAAGCAGCGATTACTCGAGCGGTATCCTCAAAATCTCGGCAGCAAAGATGAAGACAATGGTGGTGACAACGATGTGTATCCAATAGTGTTGCGCCCCAAAAACAACACCATGAAAAGCGAGCTGTACTGTTCGTTCGCCGTAGACTTTACGAAGTCCAATAACATTGGATCGCTACTGGGATTCTCGACGACTCGGGTATTAGAACCTGGACGGTGGCACGAATCGGACGATCCAATTAATATCATGAACGTCAACATTATTCGCGTAGAATGTAACGTGACCGCTGGTGCGTGCAACAATGGAAAGCACGTACATACGATACATGAATTTTCTCCGAGGGTCCCACCAGGATATAAGATATCGGAAACGCCCGCACAGATCATTTACCTTCCGATCACCGCACGGGTCATTACGGATTTAACGATACGCGTTGTGGATCAAGACGGACGGTTGCTCGATTTTCGAGGTGAAGAGATTACCATCAGACTACACGTACGACGACGACGATAATACGTGTGGTGGTATCGAAAGAGATGCTTGTGTTGAACGGCTCTAAAAATACGTTTCTTCCAAACGAAATTGTTTCCAACAACAACAATAACAACAACTGCAACAGCTCTGATCACGCTAAAAAGAAGAGGCTCAGTGCTGCGAACATTGCATTTTTGGAATCACTGGGATTCATTGTGCGCATTTAAGTTGAAAAATGGCTGCCATTGTAAGCATTGGAGGGAAGCCGACGTTTGATAATCGCATCGCCAAGCTCGAGACTCACAAATACAACCCATACGTCAACACGACGTTTGGATACAGCGATGAGATAAGAATACCCATACAGCAGTCAGTCGTCTGTTGGAGTAGGTATTGAACTTGCCAAGTCGCGTTTAAAAGGGTTTTTTTCATTCTCTCGTGCGTTGTGTATAGTTTTGTTGAAAAGCTCGGCGTTGGCTCTTACAATTTGCACTTGTCCCTTGATTGCATTTTTTAATCTACTGTCGTGTCTTTTTAGGAAGTCTATTTGGTGATTGATTTTCTTTCTATCTTCGGAATCCATTAGCCCGAACAGTGATTTGCCTATGTAGCCTAATCCGTCTATTAGTCCGCGGCGCAGTTTTGGTGCGGAGCTTATGGTTTGCTGGACGTAAGTAAGGAGCTTGGCGACGCGGTCTACTTTGCCTTGAATTTTCGTGCCGAACGTTTTACAGAATTTTCGTAAGTTATCGGTAGAAGGTGTTTTACACTGACCGAGTATGTCATATAGTGCTGCATGAAGACTTGTAGTATGTCTACGTGTAGTATTAATTTCCAACTATCTCGGTCAATCTGTAGGTCGCCTAGGTTTTCGAAATAAATGCCGGGGTGATCTTGAAATTCTTTTATAGCGAAGTCTGTGTCGGGGGGTGTTCCTCCTATGAGTAGTATCGTCAGGACAGGAATCCTGTAAAATATATAAGGTTGATGGTAAGTCAACGTTTCGTTTCGTCATTTGCTAAATCTTTCTCGTGCGTGCGCGAGATAAATTTTTGCTGCGTGGACAATTTGTCCTTTTTATCTGGACTTAGGTTGAAGTGGGAGGCGAGGCTGGGACTCGATTTTCTCGGTCGCTTCTTATTTCGTTGTAGTCGCCGACATGCTGTCGATTATGGATATTCCTGATGAGGTCGTGCTGTTTTTATTGGTGGGTTTAGTAATGTTTTGTGTCTTCGTGACGTGCGTGGGGATGTGAAGTTTGTGTTTTTCAAGAAGAATAAATTTTTTTTTCTTTTAGGGCTTGGAATATTCGGCCCCGCCGGGGTTTATTAACATCGCTTACCGACGCGCGGTACGCGAGTACCGCGCGCATCGGCGGCGATATTGGGGAGAGAATGAGGCGTGGTTGGAAGTGGAGGATTCGTGGGGGATACGGGCCTTGTTTGGTAAGTTTCTGGTGTTCTCGTTGCTTGGTGTTGTTTGTCCCTAATTGAGTTCTCTATTTTAATTCTTTCGCGTCTGGTTATTGTTCCAGAACGCTACGGAGATTAATTTATAGGGCCTCTCTCGTCACGTATTTTGGACCCTCTTCGAGGAGGCATACGAAGAATTTTAATCCCATGTTATTTATCTTATTAAAACTATATTCTCTCGCTTATATTCATGTATATATATATATATATATATATATATATTGTATATAAATGAAAATTTTTTTGTATTTCTAATATATTCCATTTTTCATATTTTATCTCTACACCTGTGTAATGTTTAGTGTAGTTTTATTTCCTTTATTTCCGTCCTATTCTATTAAATGTTTAAGCCGGTTTGCGTGTACGCGAAGTGTTCGTCGCCCTTTATTTATGGTGTAATTATTATTATCATGCATGTTTTGGATCGTGTAGCGGCCTATCCATGCGGGTGTTAATTTCTTTGACCGTCCGGGTCTCACTGTCTCGTCGTGCAGTAGTACTTGGTCCCGGAAAGGATCTTGAAAGATCTGTTTGCTGCCTTTTTGTCGTATTGCGTCTTTGATTTGTCTTTATTGATCCTTATAGTCTCTCGTGCAATGCTATTGGTAGACCGCAGTCTCTCTCGCAACTCTTCAGCGTATTTGTCATCAGTATATGTTAATTGCGGTGTCTGGTTTAGTGAGGTCGGCAGGGTAGCTTGCCTCCCGAAAACGAGTTCGTAGGGCGTGTAGCTAGTGGACGTGTGCGGGGTGGTATTGTACGTAAACATCGCGTACTGTAGCCATTCATCCCAATCAGTCTGGTCTTCCGCGATAAAGTTCTTTAGGTATTCGGCTAGTGTACGATGGCTTCTTTCTAGAGCTCCGTTTGATTGTGGGTGGTAGGCTGTGGTTTGAATTTGTCCGATCTTGAGCAATTTGCAGACGTTTTTGAATACCTGACTCAGGAAATTAGTTCCTTGATCGGTTAGCACTCGTCGTGGTATACCGTATTCGCAAATTATCTTAGTGACGAATTCCTTTGCTACAGTGTTTGCTTCTTGATTCTCGACGGGTATGGCTTTATTGAATTAGGTCAATAGGTCTTGAAAGGTTAATACGTATTTGTTTCGTCTGTCTGTCTCGGTTAAGGGTCCTATTATGTCTAATGCTCATTTCTCGAATGATTCCGTGGGGGTGTCTGTAATTACCATGGGCGCTTTGGTTATTCTCGTTAGTTTATTTTTCTGACATTTTTCGCATCTGGAGATGTACTTTTGCACGTCTTGACGCATACCTGACCACGAATGGTTTAATTTTATACGTTCCAGGGTCCGTTTTAACCCTAAATGTCCACCCAAGGGAGTGCCATGAAATTCGCGCAGTATTTGGTTTTTAATTCCCTCCGTATATGTCGTATCGTCCGTTTCGTCTTCTGGTCGGGATTCTTCTTCTTCGTTGGTGCTTTCACTGGCGACGGCTAGTGTTTCGGTGCTCAGCTGTCGCTTCGTTCCTCGCGTAATCGCGAACATTCAACTGAGGGCGTCCGCGATCTTATTTGTCTTTCCCGTTATATATTCTATGCTATAATCGTACTCTGCTAATTTCAACTTCCACCTCATTAATCTACAGCCGGGGTCCTTTAGGTTAAAAAGCCAAGTGAGCGGCTTATGGTCTGTCACGATTTTGAATTTAGTGCCGTATACATATGGTCTGAAATGTTGTGTCGCCCATACGATGGCCAACAATTCCTTTTCTATTGTACTATAGTTCTCTTCCGCTTTGTTTAGCACCCTACTTGCGTACGCTATTGGCAGATCTAGCCCTATCTTTCCCTGCGATAATACTGCTTCTATTGCTTTTGCGGAAGCGTCTGTTGTCAGAACGAATGGTTTCGAGAAATCTGGGTATTGTAGTATCGGTGCCGTTGTTAATTTTTCTTTCAGTATCTCGAAGGCTTCCTGCTCCTGTGCGGTCCATCTGAATGCTTGGTCTTTCTTTAATAGTTGCGTCAAAGGCTTCGCGATTTGTGAAAAATGGTCTATGAATCTCCTATAATATCCAGCTAAGCCTAAGAAGAATTGTACGTCTTTGACTCCTCTAGGTATCGGAAAGTTTCGGACAGCGTCGAGCTTCTAAGGATCCGGCTTGATGCCGTTTTCGGTTATCACGTGACCTAGGTACACGGTTTCCTTGCGTAGAAATTCACATTTGTTAGGTTGAAGGTTTAGGCCACTGTCGCGTATGCGTTCAAATACCAGTTCTAAACGATCCTGGTATTCTTTCAACGAGCGTCCGTAGACGACTATATCATCCAAATACACGAAACATTTTATTCCCTGTAGGCCTGACAGTACGGTGTTCATTAATCTTTGGAACGTCGCGGGAGCGTTTTCAAGCCCAAACGGCATTCTATTATACTCGAAATGGCCGTATGGTGTCGAAAATGCCGTTTTCCCACGATCTTCCTCTTTCATAGCTATTTGGTGGAATCCAGACGCTAGATCTAAGGTTGAAAAATATTTTGCTCCGCATAATTGGTCTAAAATATCTGTTATATACGGTAAGGGGTACGAGTCGCCTATCGTCGCGTCGTTCACTTGCCTAAAATCTGCCACCAGTCTGAGTCTGCGTTTTCCTGAAGCGTCGGGTTTTTTCGGAACTACTAGCAAAGGAGCGTTCCATTGACTGGCGCTTGGTCTAATTATTCCCTCCTTTACCATTTCCTGAACTTGTCTATTTACTTCTTCCTAATGCGCTTGTGGCAATCTATACGGCTTTACGTATATAGGTTTAGTACCTGGGATTAGGGTAATTGAATGCTCCGCCTTCGTGGAGTACCCTAACTTGTCTCCTTCTAAACCGAATATTTCATTATACTTCTCACACAGCCCGCGTAGGCTGGCCTCTTCTTCTTTATTTAGGTGGTCCGTTCTAAGGTTTTCATGCAAGACTTGCATTCTATTTCTCCCGTGTACGGCGTGTACCACGTACGTCGGTGTGTCGCGCTCCTCGTCGCAAGTCGCGTCCGTCGGGTCAATGTCATCGCTCGTCAGGGTTTGTAACGTCACGGTTGGCGTGTTGATAAGGACTTCGTCCGTTGTAGTGTTCATTACGCTTAACACGCATCTCTCATTCCGGCCTACTGTTAGCGAATTCCCTATGAACACTCCTGGCTTAATAGATCGTCCTTCTACTATACCTTCGCCTTTACCAGTCGTTCTAGCTAGTAGGATGGTTTCTGATCGCGGTTTTAATGTTACGTTTCCTGCTCCTGAGTAGGGGAATTGTATTCCGTACAACTCTATTCCTAGGTTCGTCCGGATGCAGACGTCGTGTTTAGCCATGAAATCCTGTCCTAGAATTCCGTCTGCTTCTAAGGGGAAGTCGTCTCTGACTAACTGGCAAGGGTGCGTTACCGTTTTATTTCCGACTTTTATGTTTAATTGTACTAGACACAGCGTTTTAATTTCCATTGGTGCTATGCCTCGCAAGGAGACTACTTCGTCCTCGGCGCGGACACCATCCTGCACCTTTCCTATCTTTATTAACGTAATATCGGCACCGGTGTCTATTAACATATTCGCCTTTTCCTTTATTAACTCCGGCGCCATAATTTCGACTGTGTTTTCGAGCTGGGATGTCACTACCATGTTCGCTCGGTATGACTCTACTCTAGGTCCTGTGTTTGTTTGCCTATCGTCGGTTGTTCCGCGGCTCGCGGTAGGGGAATCTTGATTTTCGCTAGATTGTTCTCGATCCGGGGTTCTGCTAGAATTCTGTCCGAAATATTCGCGTCTGTAGTCCGTGTTCGTATAGCGCGGTCTATATTCTCGTCCGTTTGCTCTTTCTCTAGCCCTGCATTCTCTGATTTGGTGTCCCGTTTTTTTACGTTAGTGGCAAACCACTGTAACGCGCTGAATTTCCCTTTTTACGGTCGTTCGTTGCGTCGGATAGTTTTCTCGCGGCATGCTTAACCGCGTATAGCAATTCCTTGCTAAATGTCCTAATTTATTACAGCGTTCGCAGCGTGGTACGTTTGATCCTTCCCCTCCTTTGAGCTGATTACCGAATTTCCTGAAATTTCGCGAGGTGTTTAGACCCATCGCTTGTTCCTCCTCTATTGCTGCGGCTATAGCTGCATTTAACGTGGTATAGTTTCGAGACCTTATGATCGTTCTCAGTTTTATATTCAATCCTAGGGTGAAAACATCTAGGGCACGTTCTTGTACTGATTCTGTTAACGCGTTGTTTATTTCGTCGCTGTTCGCTGGTTTTACCGATAGTTCAGATAATTCCCCAGCTAATTCTTCTACTCTACACGCGAATAGTTTTACGCTCTCGCCTAGTTCCTCTCGTACGAAGATTAGTTTTTTAAATCGAAAAATGATTTTGCATTTTCCCGTCTGTCTTGGAAGCGAGTAGACCTCTAAATTGTACCGATAATGGCCATACCAACATTTGTTGACCTGCAAGGGTTCATCGTTGATGGAAGATTTTTCGTCAAGGAAGTGGCTGTCCTACGAAGGGGAACAATTCTCTTGCATTATATTTTTGGCAGTTCGATGCCGCAATATCTTCTTACGAAATTTGACAAATCAAGCATCCAGTGGTTGGTGGCAAAACATCATGGACTACGGTGGGAAGATGGATACGTTCCATACAGTATGGCTAACTATTGCTGATGCGATCAATGAAGAAGATGAGGCATCCCATATCGTATACGTTAAAGGGATGCAGATACGCAACTGGCTTGCGGATTTCGTCGAAGAAAATACGAGAGCGGACGTGATCATTGAGACACTAGACATTAACTACGAGGTTATCAAATCACTAAATAAGCTAACTGTAGTTAATACTCTGCGATGTGGGAGACACGCAAAGCACTGTGCCATGCAAAATGTATTTAAAATATTCAGCTGATGGTCTAAACACCAGAGAGAAATGCATAAATAAATATAATCAATTTTTAATGCATAAATGTTTTTTCTTCACCCATCCCCAACCCAACCTTCTGCATGTGATGTACGCTAGATTAAGATAATGCTTGCAATTATTATGTAGAAGTTGTTCGATGCGCGATCAAAGTGGTACCATACACGTTCAGAGTGCTACGATAGACGTTGAAAGTGGTACAATAAACGTCCAATACACGTTCAAAGTGGTTCGATAGACGTTCGATACACGTTCGATACGTGGTACGATAGATGTTCAATACATGTGCAGAGTGGTACGATTGATGTTTAATACGTGATCATAGTTGTTGAACACACGTTCGATACACGTTCAAAGTGGTATGGTCTAGTCGACTGATGTGTCCAAAGAAGAAGGGGAAGAAGATTAGTGCGAAGAAGGAAAAAGGAGAGGGTGGTCAGCGAAGAAGAAGGTGAAGAGCAACGGCATCTTACTTTGCAAATCTACGCACTTCTCGGTTTCAAGATAAGCACCTACATGCGTGGAATTTCATGGACGTTGCGAGATCAGTTGCCTGTCAACCGTTTTGTTAAGTGTACCACAGCCATAATGAGAGTTTGGAGGATTGTCCCGAAGAATGACTCCACACAATGTTGCAATAATCAGGAGGCTATCAATACTCTGCAATGTTTTGCACGTTTTTACGTTTATGTTTTTAAATGTTGCAATGTTATAACAAGGTTTCTATGTTCTAGGATTTGCAGGGTGTAGTCGGTGGTGGTGGCGACACTGCCGACGATACCGTCGACGAGACCGAGGATTCCGCCGACGACACCGCCAGTGATGCCGATGATGACGCCGACACCGGCGATGACGGTGACAGCATCGCCGCAGCCATTGATGGATTGCTGGTAAGTGATATTGTGAAAGGATATTGTGTGGAATGTATCAATATTATATTTGGGTTTACGTGTTTTAGAAACTGTCACCGCTGCCACCACCGCCCCAGATAGAGCGTTTGAGGGACATGCACCCTGCCCTCGCTCGCTCCACCGCGAACGCCGCCCGCGCTGTCGCTGCCCGAAGGGGATGATTTATATAGATTTATATAGACTTTAATTTTTATTTAATTTCATTTGTATATATTTTTTCTATTTCCATTTCTATTTTTCTTTTATATTTTATTTGTATTCTATTTTATATTCTTTTAATTTTAAAATAAATTTCTTAAACGTATATTATTTCTCAATTTTATTTACCCGCCATCTTCCTCCTCTCCGCATAATTCTAAGATTCGACGTTTCCAAAAGTATTATATTACATTCAATACGTGTCGAGACTTTTATCCTTGAGGGTGGGGTTCAAATTACATGCAATCGTGCGAGATACTGCGACGTTGAATCTGAACGCTTTAAAACTTGGTAGCTTTAGAATGCTTGCTGCACATTGGTTCGCTAGATCGTTGATTAAAAAGTTATTATTTCTCTGGGGGTCAGGATTGGAACGGAATTTTTATATATTCTAACGGGAGGGTCTATGATCACCGGCGAGAAAGTCTCGAGCCGCATGGCCCTCTGGTGGAGCGTCGGTAACCTGCTACGGGATCTCCTACGATTGTACCACTATGTAGTGCTATCTCTTTCCCTCTCCCGAATTTAGCTTTACAACTAAGAATTGCTCTCTCTTTCCCGTCCCCGAAGACGTGGTTTCCAAAACGCCGATCTTTTCCGACATTGCCCGACATCATCCGATAATTATTATGCGTTGACGTTTGGCAACGGCTCATGGTGTGTGTGTGCGCGCGCGCGTGACGCTTGTTATATGTACCATTGAGGAAAGAGTAATTTCAGAGAGCTGGCGTTGGGGGAGTTGGTTAGGCGGCTGACTCGTACCGTGGCGGTCTTGCGTTCGAGCCCCGTCGTCCGAGATTTCAGTCTTTCGAATATTATTATCGTAAATATAAAATTTTCTTCCTTACCGACAGTCGGTATTACGCCCGAGAGAGTATAAGCACATTACCTGCGATTCCTCCTCGATGCACTTCGATATCGGTTCGATATCGATTCGGTATCGATTGATTCGATATCTGCTCTCGCACTAATCCCCCACCACTCCGCCATCTCTTTGACGTCATCCGCCGCCGCCTGCGCCACCCGCTCGCCTGCCCGCCTCGTTGGATTTACTTTAACCGTGAAACTCAAATTTGAGTTTCATGGTCGGGGGTGGAGGGGGGGGGGGGGGATAGCCATGAAACTCAAATTTTGGTTAGAACGGTCATAGCCCTACTACTGTTTCGTTTGAACAGCATGAGAAAACTCGCGTTGTCCCTGATCAATTGTTTAGGTATTCTAGCGTACGACTGACACAAATAAAAGCAATCCACGTTGGCGTGACGGCCCATGGAGAAGTATTGGCGTATCGCGTTCTGTTCATTGTACGCCACGTCGTCGAACACGAAGATCGAATCGGGGTGAGTGTCTCTCGGTGGAACGATTTCAGCGTTGTCCGAGTAGGGAAAATATTCGATTCCGTCGCCGAGCGACAGCACCTGTTCGAGCTATCGATACTTTGGCTGGTGCAACGATTTCGAGTATACATACACCGTCTCGAACCGCAAACCGTTCGGGCTCTCTAGCATGCTCAGAAGCACGATCGTTTTCCCGCACCCGGACGGACCGCAACTCACGCCTCACACGCTGTTCGGCAACAGCGGGCCGTGTCTGTTCTATCGACTCGAGTAGTGTGTCTAGGCGAGTTCTGGACCAGGTCCTCTAAGGGGAGCGCGGGGGCGGGTGGAAGTGAGGGCGCGCGGGGGACTGCGGTGGGGGGAACTTAAGCGCGGGGACAGCAGGGAGTGGAAGACTGGTTGCGCGCGCACGAGCCGCGGAGTGGGGGAACCCATAATCGTGGAGGGATCAGTCCAGGCCGAGCGGCAGAAATTTTTTAGAGGGAGGGGGACTGACCCACAGCAGAAATTTTTTCATACCTAACCGAGGGAGGGAACGACCTTGGCCCACTCCCGCAATTTTTTCACACCTGACCCACCACCGAAAATTTTTTCACACCTGGCCCACCCCCAAAATTTTTCAGACCTGGCCCACACCGATCTAGCGAACCGCCTAGCTGCAGAATTTTTTTCCAAGCGCAGAGAAATAATAATAATTTTAATCAGAAATTGTTTCGGGCGATGTCGGGAAAGATCGACGTTTTACAAACCATATATTCGGGGACGGGAAACAGAGAACATTACTTAGTGGCACAAGCACAGTTATTTTACAGCTAAATTCTGAGAGAGGGAAAGAGACAGCAGTGGTACAATCGCATGCATTCTAAAGCTAACAGTATTTAAAAATGTTTTTCAATCTTAATATCGCAGCGTATCGCGCGATCGTGTGTAATTTGAGTCTTCTGGAGCAGTCGTGTGGGATGACATCAGTTGGCGGCGCGAAGAAGGCGCGAATCATAGAATTATGCGGTGTCAGCAGAAATTTTATTCCAAACCAACAGACACTTTTTCCCCAACGCACAGAAATAATAATTTCATGAATAAACAATCTAGCGAACCATTATGTAGCAAACAGACATTTATTTCCAACGCAGAGAAATAATTTTCAAATATGTAACAAGCATTCTAAAGCTAGCAAGTTTTTAAAGCGTTCTGATTTAGCGTCGCAGCGTATCGCGCGATCTCGTGTAATTTGAATCCTCTGGGACAGCCTTGCGAGATGATGTCATTTGGCGGCGTGAAGAACGCGCGTATCATAGAAAGAATTATGTCGTGTCAGTAGAAATTGGTGAAAAGAGAAGGAGAAAGACGGATAAGTAAATGGAGAAATAATATGTTTTAAGTAATTTATTTAAAAATAAAAAATATAAAAATACAATATAAAAATATAAATTTAAAATTAGAAGAATATAAAAATACAATATAAATTGAATATAAAAATATAAAATAAAAAGAAAAAATATAAAAATAGAATATAAATAGAGACAGAATACTAGGAGGCAGACACAACGCACATTACACAGAAATCAGGGATAACCAGAGAGCAAATTACCTAAACGGAAACTACAGAGGCAGAGACCAAACCATGATTGCAAGGTTTGGATGTGGGAACAAAGAGCGGGAAAGCAAGTACTGGAAGCATGCAAGTGATCGGCAAGTATGCAGACTATGTAATGGGGCTAGAGAGAGACGCTTCACGTGCTACAAGACTGTAAGGAGCTGAAAAGAGAAAATTCAACGATCAGAGGGATACTAAAGGGAGAAGAAGAAGAAGGAGCGAAGTAGATGCGTATGGTTCTGGAAAAAGGAGAAGAATAGAAGAACAAGATGAAGGAAGAAGTCAAAACGAAAGCACAATCTTGAGTTAACAGTCCCAGAAACACTTACACACATAACACATGTAACCCCATTTTGAGGCCGAAAGGCAAAAAATAAACCTATTTACTACTAGAATATAAATAAAATACAAGTAAAATATAAAAATATAAAATAAAAAGAGAAATAGAAAAATATAAAAAGAAAAAAATATAATAATAATAATAATTTAATTTATTGCTCATTTTCGTGTTACAATTTAACGATCATATACTCTTTCCATTTCATTCCCGCGATTGTGTCAGTGTCCAACCCTTCTAATGTATCCTGCTGTGTCTTAACAATTTTTCTATTTTACAAGTGTTTCCTAATCTATTCTATGCTGCATAATCTTCTTTTATCACTTTCCAGTTCTGTCCATCTTTTCCTTCTCCCTATTATCTCCTGTAAAATAGCCAAGTTTTTCCTTCTCTTCTTTCCAATTCCTGCCACTCTCTCCAATTACTTCACATGCTTCAATCACGTGTTTCACTGTTTCTTCCTCTTTCTTATAAAGACTAAATACCCTTTCTTCTTTCTTTAGCCAATATTTGCATGCCCTTGTTTCACTACTTTTTTTATTTTTCCCCCCAATAGTATTTCGGCTTATCTCCAGGTTTCCTTGCCACCTCTCTTAATTCTCTTAGGAACTTTGACTCTTTTACTTTCGTCTCTCTTTCTTGTTCTTGGATGTTTTTACTTATCTACTGTATTTTGATCACCACTTCTTCTCCATTTAATCTTCTTCTTTCCAATTCTTCATTTGTCCATCCTCTCCCTTCCGAGAATTTGATTCTAATTATTTCCCTTTTCGTAACTTCATTTCCTCTCATTATCCACCGTATGTATTTCGCCTGCAATTATCATAATTAATATAAATTGTATTAATCTCGAAATTAAAAGAGCTAATTATAAATTTTTATGTGGAATAATAATTATAAATTTATAATTAGACTTGATATGTTATTCGATTTTATTGATATCTAGTTGTTTAAATGAATTTATTCATATATTTAATTAATTATGAAAAGTATTTTTATTTTTGTTAAATATAACATATTTATGGGATTATCTATACATTTATATTATTATTATTATTGATTTGATGTATTTAAGAATTGTAATTTTAAAATTTAATTTCATTTAAGATAATTTAATAATTTATTTCATTGATAAAAAATTTAAGAATTTTGGTGAATTTTTTAAATAAATTATATAAATGAATTATGCGTAGGGTATAATGTTAAAATTAATAACTAATTTAGTGAATATATTTTTAATGTGCAGAATTCCTTTAGTTCGTTTTTATCAAAAAACATGTCTTTTTGTTTAATAATTTAAAGTCTGCTCTGCCCAATGAATTATTTTTAAGTGGCTGCAGTATATTGACTACAAGGTAACATACAAAGGTAGCATAATAATTAGTCTTTTTATTGAAGGCTTGAATGAGTGAGTTGATGAAATATTTCCTGTCTCTAGATTAAACTGTTAATTTAAATTTTAAGTAAAAAGGCTTAGATTTTTTCTATGAGACGAGAAGACCCTATAGAATTTTTTAATTTATTTTAAGTATAAGTTTTAATAAAATTAATTATTTTATTGGGAGGATATTTAAAATTACTTAACATTAAAAAATTTATCCAATTATTTTTGTTTCAAAGATAGTTTATTAAAAATTGTTAGATTTAATTACCTTGGGGATAACAGCGTAATATCTTTGGAGAGATCATATTTATGAAGATGATTGCAATCTCGATGTTGAATTAGGATATAATTTAAATGCAGCAGTTTAAATTTTAAGTCTGTTCGACTTTTAATATCTTACATGATTTCAGTTCAGATCGACGTGAGCCAGATCGGTTTCTATCTATATTTATCTAATAAATTTTTGTACGAAAGGATTTAATTTATAAATTATTTTTTGCTATTTTCAATAAAAATTGGAATTTTATATTTATTAAGAATAGGTGTTTACCCTGTGCTAAATGTTGGTTGTTTGGGCTTCAATTTCTAATTATTCAATATTAAGAGCGATTGGATCAATTTCACAGTCAGTTTCTTATGAAGTAAGTTTATTTTTAACAATATTTTCTGTAATTTTATTAATTGAAAGTTATTTATTATTGGATTTATATAAATTTCAATATTACATTAAATTTATTTTAATTTTAATCCCAATACTACGACAAGAAAACCGCGGATAGGTGTTTTAAAATCGGAGACCTAGTGTTACTGCTCGACGAGACGTTACGACGCGGACGGTCACAAAACTAACACCTGCATGGATAGGTCCCTACACGATTCAAAACATGCACGATAACAAAAATTACAGTATAAAGGGCGACGAACAATCCGCGTTCACGCGAACCGACTCAAACACTTTATAGAATAGGGCTGGAATAGGAAAATGGTCGCAGTTATGAGGGGAAGTAACAGCGCACCAACAACTATGTAGATTTGAAAAAAGGGGGAAATATATTTATTAAAAAAAATGAGGGAGAGAAGAATTTTTAAATAACTATTTTAAAATAAGTAATTTAACTAATCAGGATATTCGCAGTTTTTGAGCGCGACCGCGATGGCGTCTTCCCAAAGAGACCACAGGCGTGGCCGTCGCGCGGGCCCGACGAACTGGTCTCCGTGACGCTCTAGAACAATCACCAGTTGCAAAACAATTAATTTCGAACAACGGAAATTAAACAAAACATAAACAATGGGAAACTCACCGAACAGGGCCCGCACGCCCCACGCGTCCACATCGTCTAACCAGTCGGCGTTCTCAGCCACAAACCGACGTCGCTCCGTGCGGTACTCCCGCACCGCCCGCCGGTATTGAATGTTCATGTAACCACAGACCAGGTATAGGATAGACCTATCACGCAATGTAATTTTGTGCCACATGCTCGGGGGGCTCGCGAGCCCCCTTACCATTTTCGTGTCACACCCAACGTTATCGATTCAGTCTAAAATAAGATTACAATGCTAGGAGTGGTAGGAATTAAAATTAAATCTTATCGGAAACATTTAAAATCTAAAAGGGCCTGAGCGTTATGACTAATTTCAAGAAACATGTTGAATAATTCCGTTTACTAATATATTTTGATAGAAGCATAATTTGCACTTATTTCCATAAATTTCGATTATATATTATATATAAATACAACCGCGTAATAAATATTTGTACAGTCTCTTAGGTTATATTTTCTGTCACTTCGAGGAGCGGATTTTCTGTGGCCTCGAAGTGACAGAAAATATACTTAACCTATATGCTACATGATAATAAATGTTTATTGGATATTTCGTTCTTTTACGCTACATTTGTGAACTTTTTATTACTTAACATCCTTCCCAAATATTATTATTACGCCACAACGGTATATTTATGAAGTCGATGAGCGTAATTATTCGTGGTTAAGAAATCAAAATTTCCATTCATAACGTCATTTTCTGAGTACATTTCATCGAAATAGTAAATTTTAGCTTAATTTGTTTATGTTTGCTAAGTTCATGCGTTTTATTAGACTCTAATTGATTTTAGCATCAATTTTCATGTTTACAGATTTCTATGCTTAATGAAGTTTTGGCATCAATTTTCACATTTGCAATGTCATGGAATTGTTCGAGATTGTAACTAATTTTAGCTTCTATTCTTAAATTCACATCTCTGTGCATGGAAAAAGGTTAGCACCGTTAGGAACGGTGCTCGAAAAGTGAGCACCGTCGGCGACGGTGCCAACACCGTAAAAACCAGTGATTCGCGGCTCTGTTCAGTAGGGAAGGGAGATTCTCCTCGATTCTTCTAGAATCGATCGATCTGAAGAATCGATTATTTTACCGATTATTCTCGAAATCGATTCCCGATAACTCGATTATTTTCTAACCAAGAATCGAGAAAAATTAACATTTTCATCTATATCTCATTCATCTTTTGAATCTGCCAGGCAAGTTGCTAATTATTAATCACTATGAATATGTATAATTAATTTTGTTTATCAAATAACTTTCAACTTTATTCTTAATACAAGTTTTGATTTAATAAAAAGAGAGCATGATATAATTAAGCTTTTAAATGCACACTTTGTATTTTTAAGAATTTTCTAATTATAATCTTTTATTTTTTAGTCTCTACAAATGAAAATGAAATTCAGATGTCTTAAATTAAATAAACTACAACTGTATATAAAAACTAAAATTTTATGTGTTGCAGGAGCGCGCGTGTGTGAGAGTTCGTGGATGTATACACTATACCTTTTAAAAAGATTTTGTAATATATGCTTAAAATACAGAATATGGGTGGTATTAATAGTCGTTGCTTAAGACTAAGATCGTCTTAAGCATTCGGCATCCTTTACTAGTCTACACGGAAAAAGGTCAGCACCGTTAGGACCGATGAAAGGCCAGCACCGTAAAAACCGGTGCTGGGCAGTGATGCCAGAATGAGGACGGGTTCCCTCGAGAATTTCCCCCACCACGCGCGCACACTACGCCGGAGCTGCGTGTCCGTGAGCTCGGCGCTTCGGACATTGTCGGGAAGACGAGAGAGAAAACGAATGTGTGTCTTTCTCTCTCGCTCTTGAAACGCTGTGATCCAAAGTGAGGCGCAAGCGACACGCGCCCGGCCGCGATCTTCTTGAGTGCCTCGAGATACACTTTTCACTTTCTGACATATGTATAATACTCTTGTAATGAAAAAAAATGTGCAAAAAGTTTTGTTACGGAAATCACGTTATAAGACCTCCTGATCACGTTTTGACTATTTAGAAAAGAGCTTTTTTTAAATATCTCATATATTTGTTAACACGATTACGTTTAAACGGCAAAATGGATTTCAATGAAACTTTATATTTAAATTTTATATTCTTGTCTTAATATTCTTGATCCGATTATATCGCGAAAAATGATAATTACCCGTTATGGTTCTTCGATTTTTCAGATATACGATCTAAATTCTACATAAAAAAAAAGTTAATAAAAATTCTTCTGTAACTTCTTTAACAAAGAAAAATGTACATTCATAATTTCTTGTTTTCATTTTACATTTTCGTACATTTTATTTGAACTATTCCTATTTTTCAAACCTAAAAATGAATTTTTTTAGTAAAAGATGAATATTTTGATACTGTACATTGGTGAACTTTCTTAAAATTAGAATCCACTCTTGGCCAGTACCGTGGACGCTGTAGCAACCTTCGATAAAATATATTTTTTCAGAGTATGATCTAAAAATCTAAAATCTAAACGTAATCACATTTCTCGCTAGATTTTTCGATAATTATATCAAATTGCGACAAAGAATCACGCACTATTTACACATTAATTACGCGCAGCGTGCACGCTACTGCTCGATGGAAACTACGGAAAACTGGTGGTCTCTTCCATCGGGAGGGAATTGTAAACAATTGGTTATGCAAAGCTAACATCGCGATACATGTTGTACACTAAAATGTGTAAATTGGTACAAAGGAATTGTACAAGAATAGGAGGGAATGGTAACTGGTAAATGCATCTGTGGCAGTCCGGTACTGTCACCATTGCTTTGCTGTTATTTCTTTTAGCCTTTTCTTCGACTTTTCTCCTTTCTGAATTTTTCTTACTATTTTACGATTTCCTATCTATTTTTTTCGTTTCTGGTTTCCAGGGTTCGCTCGGGCCTGGTTTTCGTCAAGTAGGTACATTTGACGGTCAGATCCGCACGAACCCAAGCGATTCGCGATCTGTGGTCGCGTTTACTTTGTTTACGTGTCGATGCGTTTAGTGGGGGGTCGCGCAGTTGGGCTTCGCGCATTTAATCGTCATTTCAGTAGAAATAGAGATCAGGTGGTGAGTACTAGTTATTTGTTTTGCTCTGTCTGCATGTTTTTGGTGAATTCGGGTCTGTCTGGTTAGAAGTGTAGTCTGTAATTAGCAGGCCCGGATTAAAGGGGGGGCTGCAGCCACGGGTCCCACTTTTCGAGGGGGCCCCATTCATTTTAACTAAAAGTTAATTGTACAATATCTTTTTTACCCCCCCCCCCCCCCCCGCTGTTCAACCACGGGGGGCCGTCGAAGGTTTCATAGCCCCGGGCCCCAAAAATCTTAATCCGGGCCTGGTAATTAGTTGCCCCCTATATCTCCCCTTTTCTATACGCTAGCATTTGCTTGTTGCTTTGTATATAATATTTTTCCTACACATTTCATTTTTTTTCGTGGTTACGATGGAAACGTTTGAGAAAACAGGTGAAAAGGCTACTCCTGTTTATCGGTCGTTGTGGGAAACGAATGAGAAGTTCCGATCGTGGATTCGCGAAGTCCCTAATGATAAAAGCCTTTTCTACTGTTCTGGATGCGAGAAAACTTTTTCTTGCGGCTTGTCAAGCGTTAAAAGGCATGCGGAATCAGCGAGACATAAATATTTATTATCTAAAAAAATTCCGCGATTAACTATGCATGCTAAGGTCTTGAGACAGATTTTTATGCCTCAATGGCTTGAGGATTTCAAGCCCTGGTTGCATAAGGTCGCCGATGATCCTTTTTCGTGTTTCTGTTCGGTTTGTAAAAAATCATTTCCTTGCGGCCTGTCGCAAATCCAACGTCACGCAGATTCCAAGTGCCACATCAAAAACTGCGAAAAAAATGGAATGGATGTGAGGAAATCGAAAGATTTCAGATCGCAATGCGAGGAATCGCCTTTGTCATTTGATGAACGAAAAAAAGTCGCGGAAATTCGTTTTGCTGCATTAGTAGCCGAGAAAAATATTTCGCATCAATCCGCAGAGGCGATTTTTACATTTTTCCAAGACGTTGGGAAAAATCCTGATGTTTTGAAACATATGACATGTGGTCGAACAAAGTGTTCTAGTATTATATCGAACGTTCTGTGTCCTCGGGAAACAGAGCGTCTTGGTCATGTTTTACAGAATTCTAAGTTTTCAGTATTTATTGATGAGACTCCGAATTTACCAATGAGAAATGGATGTCGTTTATTGTTCGGTATGTCGCACCCGAGACTTTGGATGTTAGAACGGAATTAGTAGAATTAATTAATCTTGACGCGCGAGAATGTACTGCCGATAAAATATTTACCTCATTTAGGAACTCCATATGGAAAAAGCAAATTCCGTTCGAAAACATTCTTGCTTTGTCGTGTGATAACGCTTCTGTCATGACAGGGCGTTACTCGTCATTCAAGACCAAACTTGCAGAAATTCGCGGTGAAAAATTTTTGACCATGCCGTGTCCATGTCACTCCTCTGCATTGGTAGTGCATGCAGCATGCGCTACCATTCCCGAGGTCTGCGAGGAATTATTACGGAAAGTCACAACATTCATTTATAGCAGTCCCAAACGCTCGGCCATTTTTCGCGAATTTCAGCAATGTTTTCAATCTACTGACCGCAAAATTTTAAAACTGTGTACTACGCGATGGTTATCGCGTTACTCATCCGTAGTTACACTTTTAGAACATTGGGACAGTGTGTTGCACTTTCTGCAAGAATTGGTCGTAAGTGAGAAGACAAAGTCTGGGGAAGATCTGCTTATCATTGTGCAAAATCCAGAAGCGAAAGCATATCTTCTGTTTTTGAAATACGTTCTAGAGTATTTTAATGAGTTTAATTTATTCTTTCAGTCGCAACAAACAAGAATCCATTTGCTTCAAAATACTGCCAAAACTCTTTTGTACAATATTTTACGTAATTTTTTGAAACCGCAGCTTTTGAAGCACATGGATTCAGTAAAATTAATAGATTTTTCAAGAGGCGATAATCAAATCGCATTTAATAGTATTCATTTAGGTCCGGATTGTGACACATTTCTTTTATCAGTTAGTTGCAGAAGGCAAACCCGATGTTGTCCAAACCGTTCGAGAAAATTGTATTAAGTTTTACATAACGGCTGCAAACGAAATTCGTAATCGATTGCCAATCGATGACGAATTTCTGAGCAAGTTATGTGTTTTTGAGCCTCGTTTGGCATTAGTTGATAATGACAGAGACACTTCCTTCGAAAGTGTTCTCTTTATTGCTCAGAATTTGGCCGGTTTCGACGAAGACGGTTTGCAAAAAGAATGGTCGACATTGCACCTGAATTTTTCAAATAGAGACAAGCAGATGCTTTGTACATTAGCTTTTGATGATGTTTGGAAAACGGTGTTGTTAACGCGAAATGATCAGGGCTCATTTAAATATCCATTTTTGCAGGAATTATTAAATTCCATTAGAAGTCACAACGGTGTTTTTCGGTGTTGAACAGCGCTGTGAATGGGGCCCAGCACCGGGTTTTACGGTGCTCAGCATCGTTGGGAATGGTGCTGGCTTTTCATCGTTCGTTACGGTGCTGACCTTTTTCGCTTAAGACGATCTTACTAAGTATGCGACTATGAATACCGGCCTATATGTATATTACATATTGTATTTTCCAATATAATGATTCAAAAAAAATTCTTTTTATCTTACAGTTAATTGATTCTATTCCCAGATAACACACGACGTCTATAAGCCGTTTTTAAGACGTCTTGAAAGTCTAAAAGACGTCTTAAAGACGGTTTGTAGACGTTGTGTGCTATCTGGGTCCTTTCATCGATTCTTCGATTCTTTTTGGAAATAATCGATTCTTAAGCATCGATGTTTCATTACAATGGATTCTTAAGTATCGATTCTTTTGAACGGAATCGCCCTTCCCTAATTATCTGTCACTTCGAGGACAGAAAATCAGCTCCTCGAAGTGACAGAAAATATAACCTATATGCTATACCCAATTTCATAAATATACCGTTGCGGCGTAACAATAATATTTTGGAAGGATGTTACGTTATGAAAAGTTCACAAATGTAGCGTAAAAGAACGAAATAGTCAATAAACATTTATTGTCATGTAGCATATAGGTTATATTTTCTGCCACTTCGAGGAGGGGGCCACATAATAATCACGCGCATCCAGCCTGCGCATTTTCCTTAGCCTGGGCGACCGCACGAAAGGATTACTTTCCCCGCCCCACATTAGTTGTAGTTGGAACGATATTTTTGAGCCTGGGTACGCGGAAAATTGACTTGTGGTCCCAAGCGGGAGAAAAGTTATTTCATTAAATTCTTTATATTTAGTGGGATTATTACTAGGGACTGTAGCCATAATTAATTCTTTTATATTTCGAAGAACTTTGAGTTGGTCTTATAAACGTTTTACAATATTTACGCTTGAGACAACGCAATACAGTATTTTCTCTAGTTCCTATCACTCTTATAAATATGGAAACATAGGTATCAGGTTTACATAGGTTTCTAAAATTGTTCAGAAGCTGCCGCCTCTTTATAACAACATGTTGGTCGGTTCCTGGAAGGAATATAGGGGCATTAATATGCAGTATCCTCTAATGGAAAAATAATTTTTTAATATTTTTATCATTATGCAAACATCTGTATTGTATGTCAAATTTTTCTACTAAAATGAAACCAATTACGACGCAGTTTGGTATGAGGAAGGTACGGCAAAAGATTGGTACAGAATATTTTTTTTAAAGCCCAACAAATAATACGATAGCGAACGTTTAGTAGATGTGCGGCCTTTTTCTAATCGATTGTTGAGGTCAAGGCCCCCGAAAAATTCGTCTTTTTTTAAAACAGATACCGTTTCCAGAAACGCGATGCACCTGAAGGCAAAAATCGATGCGACTTGAAATGTCTTGCAAGCAGAGCTCGCTAAATCAGGCGTTTGCTCTTAATGAATCTTTACCAGTTCGTAGCACTTGTCAAGCCAAATACAGTATTGTCTCCTTGAGGGGTCGCTGGTCGGGACCGGCGTTGAGACCGTATCGTAGACAGAGCCCTAATTCCGAGTGTTTGTTTCTCGCTTCTTTCTGGCCGAAGGGGGGAGCGAGATGGAACGCTCTGCGTGCGCGACGGGCGCGAGCGCTCAGATGGAATCGTGACTCCTCGACGCATGCGCGCGACGGTCAGATAGCCAGGCACGGCATGAGTCTTTTTTGCGCCTTAGGCGAACTTGTCCAATTGAGCCCTATATTATAATACATTTATTTGAGATTATTGATGACCTTACTCTGAATTTTTATTCGTAGTTTCAAACAGTTGCAGTACAATTTGTAGTATTTCACTTAAAAATTTATTTTCAACAATGCCACAATGAAAAAGCCATTTTGTGTCTCTTGTCAACCTTACGCCCTAGTAGTTGCCTAATTTTGTAGAGTAAAGTCATAAATAATCTCAAATAAATGTAATATAATAAAGGGCGCAATTTGACAAGTTCGCCTAGGGCGCAAAAAAGATTAGAGCTGGGCCTGTGTCAAAATTTTGCGAAGCGGTTCCCTTGCTCGCCGTAAGCGCTTGCGACCATCGCGCACGCCCGTTGCGCACGCAAAGGACGGAGTGTCACGGTGTCCGAAAGACGAAGCGAGACAAAACATCAACGCGTCGTCTGTCTCGTAACTCCCTCGCTCGCTTTCAGTGCCTCTCGCTCGCTTTCGTTCCATTTCGCTCTCGCCTTCGCCAGACAAGAGTGAGACAGAAGTGGTGGGGATAGCGAAAAGTCCGTATCTTGTACACCAAACCGAGCCCTCAGGGAGACAATACTGTAATGCTGAGTTTGGTGCATCGGTTGAGTACTGACAGACGTGAAACAGACGATGCGTTGATACTTTGTCTCGCTCCGTCTTTCAGACATCTGATATTGCATCCTTCACGTGCGCGGCGGCGGGCCTGATCGCTTATTTAATCGAAAAAAATTATTCGTGCCACAGCTCGCTCGTGCGGCCAGGTAGCGATCAGTAACCAAAGGCGGGAACGCGTGTTAGACGAAATCATCTATACTATTGAAAAATGAAATTGTTATATTTTTTGTTTTATTTTCATCACGATATTTGTAACATATTATATGAAATTTTCCGGATGAAAGAAAAGCCAAACACGACGCCCTTCCTACAATTACTCCAATTGCGCATGAATCCGTTTCTTATACTTCCTCCTCCTCTTTGTCCTATAAAGTGATAATGTAAAAATTTATTTAAATAACTTACAATTTGGAATTCAAAGTAGGGTAGACCGGGGGCGATAGTAACAGGAGGACGATTGTAGCACGTTAAATATCTTAGAAAATATGATAGATATTAACACAAATTTTGTATATATGATGAAGAATGACATTTGGAATACACACATCCATGTCCTAGCAGTATAGATACACAATAGACATGTATAGTGAAGAAAATAACTTTTCGATACCCTAAAGTAACTTTTTCTTACCGATTTAAAATTTTAATATAAATACTCCCTCTGCAAGTACGTGTTTATTCTCTTTTTTTAAATATTTAATGTAGCCATTTTTAAAGTAATAGTGATCGTTAGTTATCACTTTTAAGTGTCTCGTTAATCAAAATTTATAATTTAAGTTCAAAAGCCTGGCTGGGGCGATTGTAACATCGGCAGTCGGGGTCGGTTGTACCGGGACAGAACCGAATAGTGACAAAGAAAATGAATAATATTGCCTTGTTTGCATGGAATAATATAGCACAGCACAAGCAAACATATGAAAAATGGGTGCAATGTACTGAATGTAAGGATTGATCACAGGAAGAATGTACCAGCCAAAACGTTTTCTATTTCTGCCACAATTGCGATACCGCATAATTGGTTATAAATTTTACTTTTTTTCATTTACTATTATAATTAAAATCAATAAATATTTTAATTTTGTAAAGTTAAATTTGTGCTACTATCGACTTCATGCAGTGTTACAACCGACCCAGGGTCAGGGACGGTTGTAAGACTTTGTCCGCTTCTCATTTTTTATTAATAACCTGGATATTACTTGACAAATAGCAAAGCTGTTGTGGCTCAATAAGTGTCAGATAAGTAAGTAACATTTTCGTATAAAAACTTTTGTTGTAACTTGAATAGTTTTTGCATAATCGTATTCCAAAGTCAAAGTGTTACTACCGCCCCCGGTCTACCCTATATTTGGAGACTAGTAAGAACGGTATCTCAAGAATACATTTTTGCTTTGATTGCATGTTTTTTGTTGATATAGGTATATTGAAAAAAAACAATTAAACCGTAAAAAATTAGTTTAAAGAGTAAAACCAATGAAAAAATTAAACCGTGCAACATGGACTTGAAACTCACACCCCAGGAAAACGAAGTTAGAATTTTTTTAGAACTTACACTCATATCGAAGCCCAGCTATATTTCTGCGGATCACTATATGGATTACCACTTCGCCTTTGTTTTTGTAAAGGCGAGAAGAAAACGATACACGCACTTTAGTTTTTGCGTAAACTTTAACAATATCATCCGTCGCAACGGATGATATCGGCACATGGTTTTTTAAAACTTTTTTCTCTTATTGAGTGGAGCATGTTGATGTAAAAAGAATTCAACATTAATTGTCAATGTCGTAACCAATTCTGCGGCAATTTTTTTACAAATGTCCACAGCACCAGAAGTGTACATTTATTCCCGAAAGCAGTGTTTATTAGATATTCTACAATATGAACGAATAGAAACATTCGTATCTCAAGGTGCGTCCTCACTAGCGAACAGTTCGCGAACACTGTTCGCAAACAATGCTCTTAAGTTGTTCGCAAACTTTTTATAACCACTGCTCGTGTAAAGGTGCGTCCTCACTAGCGAACAGTTCGCGAACAGACGATTCCTAGGAAATTCAATTCCCATACTGTTCGTGAACAGTTCGCGAACGCTGGTGGAGACGCACCTTCACATATTTCTTGTAAATATTACAATACACTGACATTCCCGTAACAGGGTATTTGCTAATACAGTCGAACCTCGATAACTCGAACCTCGACACCTCGAAAACCTCTATAAGACGAAAATTTTCTTCATTCCCTTCCGGTCCGCTGTAAACACCTCTACAACTCGAAATAAAATTTCCTTAACTCGGACTTTTGCTTGTTAAATTATGTATTTCACCTCTACAACTCGAATTTAGAAGAATTCCGACCTCTACAAGTCGAAGTTTACTTCTACATATATATAACGAAATTTCGTACAAAGATCTTAAACTATTGAGGGCAATGTTTTCTTTGCATTATTCACGATTAAAAATGCTATTGATTTATAATACACTGACTGTACAAAGCAAATACACAGCTAATACACAGACTGGCACAAAGCAAAATCACAATTTTTTTAATATGTAATAAAGAGTAATATTTCGAGCATAAAATGTGTCTTATAATTATTTTTATATATGTAGGTATATATGTAGTACATAAGTTTTAGGTATATTTGATTATAGGTATGCAATAAACAATTGACCTTTAAAACTTGAATTTGTCTTGCTTTATTGCTTCACAAGTCGAAAAATTAACAATCGTACAAAGCCTGTATAAGTCGAATTTTCGTTTGTTGAATCTCCGTTACTCGAAAACTCGATAAGCTGAAACCTCTATAATTCGAAGATTTTTTCCCTTCCCTTGAGATTCGAGTTATCGAGGTTTGACTGTATGAAGTAACATGACAAAATATTTTTTCTACTATGAGTAAATGTTAGGCCACTGTGATATGATTGCGTTTCACTGTGTGAAGAATGATTTAAAGCAGTGTAAGAATATGTTAAATTCGACGGTGGTGCTTCTCGCGTGTGAGTGCGCGTACGTGCGGCCGCGCGCTCAGTTGACTGGGATTTAAAGTTTAAATAGAGCGCCACAGAAGTCGGATCTCCCTGAATTTCGACAGCCGATATCTCGAAAATGAATCTCCAGAAAAGAGCGTTTGTTTGTTTCTTTCCTCGCAACGCGTTTCTTTTGTTCGGTGAGCGGCTATGGGCGATACCGTTCAACGATCATCAGTCGAAACAAAGTCAGTTTCCAACAAGCCATCTTGAAGATTGGTGCTCGGAGCAGTCTTGCAAATAATATCCAAGTAAGTATTAAGTAAAACTTCTCTACGCTTTATCATTTGCTTCTTTTCTTCATTCATTAATTTGCATATTTATCAGTAATGGAGAATCAGGCCCGTAAAACACATTATAAAAAATGTGTATATCCCTATTGCGATTTAATAAACCGTAATGTAACGGACGGTACTAGATTCCACTCATTCCCGGTAAATGACAATGATAGATGCATAACGTGGCTGGTTAACCGTGGCTTAGATGATTGGGTGGAAATGACTAACGCGGAATTGAGAAAAAAGTATATATGTAGCCGGCATTTTTTGAAAAGTAGTTTTTACGTGTCCGGGCAATTACGGAAAGATGCCGTGCCTAAAATGTGTTTTAACGATACCGATAGCGACTTAAGTATGGAAATTGAAACCAGTTCATCATCAGAAGAACGCAATAATTTGGAGGAACGGTTGATGGAAATGGAAAAACAGTTCAAGCAAGAGAAGAATAAATCTGATATTCTTCGCTTGCAAGTACGGGCGAAGTGTAGAGTAATCAATCGTTTAAAAGATAAACTTTCTTCAGGTAGTATAAATGATACATGCTTGAAGAAAGCGATCGCGAAGAAAGCTTCTGGGTTTATTGTAACTTTTATATATTTACTATTATTTAAGTCCAAAAAACAAATTTATACCCGTAGAGAACAGCAGATTTGCATGACAATGCACTACACTTCTCCAGCTTTGTATAATAAGATGCGCGAAGTTTTCGGTTTTCATCTTCCGAGTCCAGTTACAATTATTCGGTGGTTCGGGAAAATAGATATTTGGCCTGGCATATGCCAACCTTTGTTTACCGCGCTCAAAATTAAAGCTGCATATATGGAAGCCGCAGATCGTAATTGCGTACTCTTGTTTGATGAAATGGCAATCAAAAAATGTTTAGACTTCCATCCAACTAAATAAATCATTGAAGGTTTCGAAGATTTGGGATCTTTGGGTAGAAATTTAGCGGTGGGTACACAGGTTCTTGTTTTTATGCTGCGCGGGCTATTCACAAATTGGAAACAACCACTGGCTTTCTTTGTTTCAAAATCAGGAGTCAAAAGAGACGCTTTGTCTACAATTTTAGATGAGATTTTAGATGCTTTGCATGCAACCGGTTTAAATGTCAGAGCGGTTGTTTCCGATCAGGGAAGCAGTAATCAGAGCATAGCAGACGACCGATCATCTATACAAAATCCGTATTTTGAACGAAATGGCCAAAAAAAATTTTTTTTGTTGGATTTTTTACATTTGTTTAAAAGTATTAGAAACAATTTATTAAAGCATGATTTTTTAATTAATGGATCTATTGTTTCGTGGTCCAATGTAATATCTTTGTGGAATTTAGAAAAGGACAAAAATACTCGAGCAGCTTACAAATTGTCCGAGAAGCATGTAAGGCCAAATTCTTTCGATAAAATGAAATGTAAGCTTGCTCTCCAAGTTTTCAGCAAAAGGGTATCGTCTGCTCTGTTCACCGCTTCATTAACAGGTAGCATAAAAACAACAACCGTTCAACACACGGCTAGTTTCTTTGAAACCTTAAATGATTTGTTTGATAATTTAAATAGTAGATCAGCCCGTGATTCCAACCCAAACAAGTGTGCTCTTTCGCGACTTTATGACAATGTTCAAAATAATTTAATTTCACAATTAAATGAAATTAACAATTGGTATACAATAACTCCTAATGGTTTGAAAGCACCTCCATGTTTCTTGGGGTTACGGCAATCTATAAATGCCACTCTGCAACTGTGGAATGATTTAAGAGAAGAAGGCGACTTAATACGGATCCAATAGAAAACTTCTTCTCTGTTCTGCGGATGCATGGTGGCACTCACAACCATAATCCCTCAGTAAACGCGGTGCGTCTTGCGATCAAAAAGAATATTTTATTAAGTTTAGATCATACTTTAGATACTGGAAATTGCATGCGAGATTACGACGCAACGTTATTACCGGGAGATTCTCTATCACAATGTGAACCAGCCACGTTGCCACCTGATGCTGCATTACATGATATTGAAGAGCACACCGATGATGACAGTATTAGTACAGATGTAGACATTGATATTAATATTGATGAACTATCAACATCGGTGTGCTCCTTAGAATCATGTGCGCTTGAATATTTTGCTGGGTACATTGCTAAAAAAAGTGTCGAAAAGTCGCGGTGTGATATATGTTATGCCACATTCATTGATAATAATAGTAGCTTTTGTCGCAACGAGCAAATACTAATATCTTTTCGTGCATATATTGTTGCAGATAATGTTGATTTTGGACACCTTTGCGTTCCAACGCAACATTTTTCGTTTATTTTTCGTATAATATCTAAAGTTTTTGACGTTCATTATCCCGCGTTACGCAGCGAAGCATTCATATTGGACAAACTATTTTCGATTATTTCCCGTGTAGTGGAGGAAAAATATCCAAATTGGTTTACTCAAGATGAATGCGCTGCTCATCGTAAAGAAATGGTATATATAGCTTTAACGGTAAAAGTACATAAAGATACAGTATGGCTCGGCGAGCAATTAAGATGTGTGGGAGCATCGTTAAGTAAAAACTATTCAAAATTATCGACATTAAAGCATGTTTGAAAACTTTGTCTTTTTTTAACAAGTCCCTGCCCTACCTTTTTGCTTCTATCTTCATTCATGCTCATCTTTCCACCTTATGCTTTTGCTGTATATTTTGGCTTATGCTGTATATTTTGGCTTATGCTGTATATTTTGGCTTGTGTATGATTTCGAGTATTTTCAGTGTTATATTATTCGGTGGAAGGCTTTATTTCTAAAAATAAGGTATTTTTTTCCTTGTATTTTCCTTTTTTTCGATGAATGGTTTGGATTTGTACTAACATTGAACATACTCTGGGATGGCGAAGACCTTCTTTCACGCCTTCGCGTGGCCCATCCCGTTAACTCTATTGCTTTATTTTTTGAAATCTGTATTAACATGACAGACTATAAAGCGATAGAGGAACTAAGATGAAAGAAAGGCAGTGCTTTTGTGAAGATTGAGCTCCTCGCCTGGAATTTAAATTCTGATTTTCTAAAAAAAATTTTTAAATTTTTTTGTGAAAATAGTTACATGCATTTGGATTAGCCAGGCACAATGAGCGGAGGCACATTTTGTGTTGCAAGAGTTTACCGTTCGAAAGTTTTTAGGCGACAGACAAACACACAAACATAAACTTGCTGCTTTATATATTTATTAAAATACATTATATCTAAAAGTATAATAGTCCAAATGGATAATTTTAACTAACGCTATTAATATTGTTATTTAAAAGATCTCTTTCCTAATACTTTATACATTTTATTCTTTTTACAGTCTAGGATGTTATATAAGTAAGAAATTATGACCGTAAGAAGAAAAGGAGTTCACAAATATTATACAATTATATTATTTTTGTCTTTTGTATGACAGCTTTTAATAAATAAATAAAAAGGCCATATTTCATATATAAAACAGTTCGTTTCTTTCACCACCATCTCATATGTACATATCTACTTGCCCGAATGACGTCGTGTTTGATTTTCCTTTTATTAAAAAAATCTCACTAATTTGCTACAAATGCTCGAATAAAGACAATACAGAGAATGGAAAAATTTCATCTTACAATTAGCTTAGCATGTGTATATACATGTTTCCGCTTTTAGCTACTGCATATGGCTTTTGCAGAATTTATAGAAGTGAAATCTCCTTCAATACGGGCATTTGTGCATAGTTCGTCCGTGGGCTGACATCACATGCGAAAATCAGGCGCACGGAGAATGCAAGAAGACAGTGTAGGTATCATACTTTGTTGCCGCTGCCAGAATGATCGTTTGTCGCGTAAAGGACCTACGTGCCGTTTCCCTCCCATTTTATCTCACTCGCGAGTCGCGACGTCCGTAAAACAGAACCTTTTTTTTACTTGTGCTTTAAAAAATACCATAACTGTTTTCTCATATGTACTCTAGGAATAATGAAAACAGACCTTAACGCAAGCGATACACTCGGGTACTTACATCGTAGATGTTTTTACAAATTTTAAATCCATACAATAGTTAATAAGGAAAGGGCCAATCAATTTGTAACGAAACGTAGAGTTTTAACTACTAATCTACCGTTCCCAAGTAATAAAGAAACTTATTGCAAAATGTCCTCGGATCCCGAAAACTACGAATATAGATTTTACAAAAACGCTTGGATTCCTTGTTCTCAATGATTTATACATGTCGGAGGATGGGCACCGTCTATTTAGACATGCGCGGAGTGCAGAGATTTGCGGAAATGTCAGTAACAGCGTCAATTTTTAATATTTTTTGACGTACGACACGCGAAAATGCTAGTTAAGTGTTCAACTACACGTAAAGCACTAAAAATCAATGTCATCTTGCAATTTATAGCTTGTATAAGCTTTCAAGAAGAGCCATATTTCGGCGCTATATAGTCTCCAGATCACCGAAATAGATCTTCGGAGAAAAATCTACGCGAATCCACGTGAGTCGCTGACAAACCGAGCCAAAGCGTAACGTAACGAAAGCCTGCCCTCTATGTCAAACTCTCGCTCTAGACACAAGTCACACGTATACAAGCACGCACACACCTTTCAGCATTTCAACACATTTCAGAGTAGTTCCGGAATTGGACGCTGTTCATGAACAGAGGCCGCTAAATTCAGTCCTCGAGTTATGGGTCGGTAATACAGTTTGGGTGGTGACACGAAGTCCCATAAGATGATAGGTCTATCCTATACTTCGTCGATGATGTAACCCGACGGGATCGGAAACTCCAAACTCCAGAAAAAATAACGAACGTTGAACCCATGCATACTTCCACAGATACACGAAAACACTAACGAACTCGCACTTAAACGCACCTTTCTGCGCTCGACAGAACCGTCGGCATTATATTTAGTTTTCAAAACCCACTTGCAACCCACTACATTTTTATTTTTTGGTCTTCTCACCAAAGTCCAGACGTCTTGCTTTGTCAGACCTTCAAATTCAGTTTTCATGGCTTTTCTCCATTCCTTTTCATGCGGTCCACTTAAGGCTTCTTCTAATGTTGGGTCAACCTCATGATGCACTGTATCAACTTCTACAGATTGGTTAACTGCATAATGGTAAATCTTCCTTGGCCGACCTCTTTGCCCAGTTCTCAATAGACTTGGCCTACCTCCTATGCGCCTCTGATTTTCTTCAGATACATTTGGTTCTACGTAATCTTCCTCTTCTTCCGATTCTACAGTATCTGACCCTCTAGACCTTGTGTCTTCTTCGTTTCTTGTTAATTGTATATCTATTAATCGTTCACGCTCTGGATTTTCGATTTCAGTAAGTGAGTCATTCAAAACAACTTGTTCATTACTGGTATTTTGCATTTTAAAGCAGTTTTCTGAGAATCTCACATCTCGAGCAGTAATTACTCTTCTTCTTTCAATATCCCACAACCTATAGGCTTTAGATTCGCGTGAGTAGCCTATAAATAAACATTCGCTTGCTTTTGGTTCTTTGCCTCTTCGAGGCTTCTTATGCAACACAAACGCTTTACAACCGAATGTCTTAAAGTAAGCTATACTTGACTTATAACCATGCCAAAGTTCGAAAGGGGTTTTATCTTCCAATTTCCTCGAAGGACAGCAATTTCTAATATAAGCGGCTGTAATTATCGCTTCTGCCCAAAAAACTCGGGATAGACCGGATTGACACAACATATTACGAGCCATTTCAACGAGCGTACGGTTCATTCTCTCCGCAGTTCCATTTTGCTGGGGAGAATACGGTGTGGACAACTCTCTTCTTATACCACTTTCCTCCAATATTTTGTTAAATTCAGCAGAGCAATACTCAAGACCGTTATCGGTTCTCAAACATTTTATTTTACGATTTGTTTGATTTTCAACCATGATTTTCAGCCTTATATTTCTTAAATGCAGTAATTGCTTCGTTTTTCTGCTTCAAAAAAATGTCGGGCATGAAGTATTGAGAGTTGATTCAACTGATTGCTAAGTATGCTGTTCTTGGTTTTATGAATATAGGGGTAGAGACATTGGTCGATATAGTTTGAAACGAAGGGCACGGTTGGAGGTAATAAAGGTCGAAGGGAGTTTGGTCGAGTAAAGGGATGTCGAGAGACAAGATGATTGGGCCCTGTGAATAAGCTACGTTCAATTTGGTCACCCCTTGTAATTGTTCGGAATTCAATTCTTCCGGAGTCAGCGGAAATTCGTATGGTGTCGTTTCGCGAATTCCTTCGCACGTTTGCGCAAGCTGACTGGGGGACAATACGGCCGGATGTAGGATACCGAGTTTCGTGAACGTGAGCGCATCGGTAATTACAATTAACGCGGTTACATATTCGTCTACGTGTCTGGTCATTAAGAACGTCCATGATGAAAAAGCTAATTCTAATTCTACTTTTGTTTCGCGTTCGTCTAATTGACGGTTACCCGACGCTATTTCCTTAATTCTATCGCCCATATTTCGCACGGAACTCGTTACAGATTTCAGTGTGTCATGTATGTTCTGAAATTCTGATCTTATAATATGTGTTTGATTTCCTAATAATTCGGCGAGGTGATTTTGATCTTTATAAAGTTTATCTATTTCTTTATTATAATATTGCGCGTCGTCGTTGTCCAGGGTTCCGAATAGGGCCTTACTCAACGATCCGATGAATCCCAGCGGTACCGATCGCTTGGTACGATGGAGTGTTGGTTTTCCCAATATGCTGAGACGCAATTCCTCGTATTGTTTGCCGTCGAGGAGTTTTCGTCGTAGGGCCGCGTTTAGGGCGTCGGCCGGGCAAGACGTCCAGTTATATGTCTTACATAATATTTTCATCCGGTCGATCTGGGGTTGGATTTGTGGTCGCGATGACAATACTTCCGCGACTCCAATACCCGTGACCAGTCTCCATTGGGTATGAAAGACTCGAAGAGGTCGGATCCTTTCGTAACACAAGCCCGCGTTATGGGTCAATTGCGATATCCGGTAGTCTCCGTCGATGATGTTATTATTAACGATTGTGCATAGGAGTATAAACAAGGGGAGGCCACGTCCATCCATGGTGGTCGTGGTACACTAGCCCGATGGCTTTCCAAGAAGGTCTTTGACGAGTGTATTCTTCAGTTTTAAGTAAATGACTACTGCAAATACGAAAAACAAGTGAGATTAAGGAGAGGGGTAAAGGAATTAAATTTACGGAATGTGGGACATTGGTTTGGCTAAATGAGCCTTGTCACCAGTCCGTTGTAAGCTGAAACCGTTGAATACGCTGCGCGGGCGTCATGGTGGTTTATCTTTAATATAAGCATGTTTCAGTTTATCGAAATGTTTAATAATCTGTTGACCTTCGTCCAAAATTAATATTGAATTGTTTTGTTCGGTAATTGCTTTTATTTTGTAAGGGCCTATGTAATGCGGATCGAATTTGTGGAGCCGAGGCTCTTTTTGTACTTAAACAAGGTCGTTAATCGCGAATGTTACCTGATTACTTTTTTGGTCATAAATGTTCTTCGAACGCGATTTGCTAGTGTCTAAATTTGATCGCGTGGTCCTTCGGATTTCGTCTAAGCGCTCTACCAAATCCTGCACGTATCCCGGGTACGTTACTAATTCCTCGCGGGACATAGGCGTAAATGGGTCTCGAGCAAACTGTCCGAAAACCACCTCGTATGGAGTGAACTTTGTCGCTTCGTGTACCGAAGTGTTGTATGAGTACATAGCGAACGGGAGGAGCACGTCCCAGGCCTCGTACCTTTCTAGATAATGTTTCAGATATTCTGTTAATACGATGTGACTTCTTTCGAGGGAACCGTTGGTCTGTGGTCGGTATCCCGATGTGGTTAAGTGTTTAATTTTGAAGGTGTGGGCTATTCCTTGTATTATATTATTAATGAAACTAGTTCCGCGGTCCGTAAGTATTGCGCGCGGCGCGCCGAAGGTTGCGATAAAGTAGCGCGATAGCGCGTCTGCTACGGTGACGGCGCGTATGTCCGGTAAAGGCACGGCCATACAGAATTTTGATAATTCACATTGCATAGTAAGCACGTGACGGTTTCCGCTGGGGGTAGGGGGAAGTGGTCCTACCGTGTCCAGGGCCACTTTATCGAAAGGCCGGGCGGGTGTATCGGTGATTAACATTGGTTCCCGAGTTTTGATGCGTACGAGCTTTTGTTCTTGGCAGCTCTGGCAACTTCGTACGAAATCCTCCACGTCTCGGCGTAAGCGTGGCCAATCGAATAAGCAGCGTATTCGTCGATACGTCTTTGTCACGCCCTTATGTCCTCCTATTAGGCTTTCATGATAATAAGGAATAATGTCCTTTCTTTCCTTTTCTGGCGGCAACTGAACTTCGCCCGTGCAAATCGTGATTGTAATGGGTGTGAGATCGAAAATAACTCGGAGGTAATTTCGGAGCGTCTCAGCGTCATATCGGTGTAGAGTTTCGCCATGTGCCGCTATTCGAATAGAGCGAACGTGCTCATCCTCCGTGGCTGTTCTGAGTGCTGTTAGTGCTATCGCTGGCTCGTCTTCTCCCATTTCATGGTAGAAGCTTCCAGCTCCGACGATGCTGAATATTTTCCCCTCGTCATTATGGGTGATTATTACGCGGTGTCTGGGTAATTCCTCGGATAATATTTTCGTTTCGTTAAGAAGTCCAAGCGTGGTTTTTACTATTTTAATTTCGCACCGCGATGGCTGGACCTTGCGTTTTGGGGGTATCCAATGCGTCTCTCCGGCATCCAGATGATTCCGGCGTGAATGTTGGAGGTTAAAGTGGGTCCGTAAACGGCCCAATGGCGTACCATTCCGGTGAGTCGCGAGCTTTGGGTTTTGGACTCACACTTGCCTGTTTCTTAGGAAATGGTTGGTCTGTTAATTCCTCCGGGGTTTCGCCCTCCGGGCAAATCATAGTTGACTGCGGAAGATTCAGGGCTTCCGCGTGCAGGGGTATTCCCCATGACACCCGTTTCTTTGGGCCTGATCGTATGTCTATCTTCTGAGGGCTGTCACCCTCGTAGCGTGGTGGCTCTTCCAGGCTCTTCAAATAGGCGAGTTGTTCCTGCGTATATTGACCGGCATCTTTGCCAACCTTTACCAAAGGGCAGCCCTGCTTTTCTAGCCATTTTATATAGTCTTGCCGAGCCGCTTCGGTCAACGGCGGGAGGGGGGGGGGTCTTCTTCCTCCGAATCGTCGTCTTCCGCCCCCAGGTCCATCTCTTGGGGACTGATGTTTTCCAGGGGGATCAATGTTCCCTCCCTTTTCTTGTAGGGGGAGGCTTCTTCGAGACTCTTTAAGATGGTGATTTCTTCCTGTGTGATCGGGCCTTGGCAGGAGTCATCACTTAGGATGATAGAGTCCTCGTTGACCTCTTCCGGGTCCTCGTCTTCTTCCAAGAATTCGGGCATTCCCGCTTGCCCCTGCGATGTGTCCAGGGCGGTGGAGTTGGCTCTACTCCCTCTACCGTCTGTGTTGTCTCCTGTTGTTGGGTGCGGTTCCTGATCGAATTCATGATTTTCTAGCGTGGAATCGTCTACGAACGATGGTGGTTCTTCGTAATTTGGTCTGGGCATTCCTTGACGTCGCGCTCCACCGCGCGTTCCTATACCTTCATCGACGCCCTTGGCTGGGGTTTCCTCCGGGGTTGCGGGGAACGCGTGGGAGACCGGATTTCGAGAGAGGGCGTCTGCATTTGCGTTTACTCGGCCGGGTTTATACACGATTTCATAGTCATAATCGACGAGCGTAATTCTCCATCGAGCGAGTCGCGACACCGGATCTTTTACTGAGAATAACCACTGGAGTGGCCGGTGGTCGGTTACCAAGAAAAATTTACGTCCATAAATGTACGTTCGAAATTGTTTTACGGCATAAATTATCGCGAGACATTCCTTCTCTGTTGTTGAGTAATTTCCCTCGCAGGATGTCAATACCTGCAATGCATACGCTATTGGCGGATCCTCGCCTATTTTTCCTTGGCTCAAAATCGCGCCGACAGCTACGTCTGACGCGTCGGTTGTAATGATAAACGGTTCGTCGAAATTTGGATAATGTAAAACCGGCTCTGTGCAGAGTGCTTGCCGTAGGTCTTCAAAACTTTCCTGTTGCTTTTCGGTCCAAGAGAATGGAATTTTTGTGCTCGTCAAATTTGTAAGTTGTCTGGCGCGTTTCGCCATTTCCGGAATAAAGCGCCGATAGTAATTCACGAGACCGAAGAATTGTTTTAGATTTTTTCGGGTTTTTGGTACGGGGAAGGCAGCGACGGCTTTTATCTTCTCGGGGTTGGGCCTGACGCCGTCAGCCGCTATGATATGACCTAAATATATGACCCTGTCCTTCAGAAACTTGGCCTTCTCCGTCTGCAGTGTTAGGTTATGCTCGCATAAGCGTTCGAAGAATCTCTCGAGTCGGTATTCATGCTCCGCGAGTGTACGCGAATATACTACCACGTCGTCTAGATAAACGAATAACTCTTTACCGATGAGCCCGCGCAGCACCTGGTTCATTAACCTCTGGAAGGTGGCCGGGGCGTTCTTTAATCCGAACGGCATGCGGAGGTATTCGAAGTGTCCGTCGGGGGTGGTAAACGCAGTTTTGGCTCGATATTCGGGGGCCATGGGTATTTGATGGAAACCATTCGCTAGGTCGAAAACTGAAAAATATTTGGCTCCCCCTAGGCGATCGAGAATATCGGTAATTCGCGGTAAGGGGAAACGGTCGTCGATCGTTTTTGCGTTCAAAATTCTAAAGTCTGCAACCACCCTCCATCGTTTCTTTCCATCTAGGTCCTCCTTTTTCGGAACAACATGTAGCGGTGAATTATGTGGCGACGATGAGGGAGCGATTATTCCCAAGTCTTCTAGGTTATGCATTTGTTGGGCGATTTCCTGATCCATCAATGGGGAGTGCGGGTATTGTCTAGTGAATACAGGCGTTGAATCGGTCAACGGAATAGTATGTTCTATCGTCGTCGTTCCCTCAAGTGGGTCTTCGGGTACGAAGAAACGGTCGGAATGCCTTATGACTAAATCCTCGATCGCTCGACGCGGTACAGGGTCTAGTTCTTCTAGATTCAGGGTTTTTACTATATGCTGTAATCGTTCTTCAGGGGGTTTACATTCGACCCGATAATTCCCGAAATCCGGAGCTTCGAGGGCACCGTATTCCTCCACAAAAGAGGGGGAGGGGCAATTCCGTTCTTCGTCCAGGTGATCGTCGTGGTTTTCGGGGTAGCAGACATTTACTTTGTTCCCGTTTGATTCTGCTTCTGGTTGTTCTTTTATGTAAGCATGGAAGTCCCTATGGCTGCTTTTGCATGCCTCCAGCGTACTTGCGAGTTGCTGGGCATTTGAAAAAATGACGGGCTGCATCGGGCGGTTCGCGGTTACCATAGTTCGTTGGTGATAAGAAACAATAGCTTCCTCCTGAAGCAAGTACGGACTCCCGATCAGGCCCGCAATACCGTCGGGTAAGTAGGGCATATTCATTACATGGAAGAACGTCCAACGGCCATTTACATTCAAGCGAGTTGTCCCTAAAGTCAGGACCTTTCCGTTCAGACCCGTGATTTCGATGGGGTCCCTACTCAAGATCTGAGCGTACGAACTCGCAGACCCGATTTCTAATATGTTCAGCGCGGAGCCAGTGTCTATGATAATTTCGCCCTCTCCGTTCTCCAGTTGTTCGGCCCTGATTCGGACGCGGGGGGAGTGCGCGCGTCCGAGTACCGTCACGAGGTCTGGCGTTGTGATGATCTTTGGGCCGGCGAGGAGGACCCGCCCGCCGCGTTCCGGTTGGACGGGCGGGCGCGCTGGTAGTTTAAATGATAGCGGTTTTCCGAAGATGATTCACGCTCCGTTGGTCCCCTCGATTCGCGGGTTTCATATCTTCCCGGTTCGCGGGATTCGTATGTTCTAGACTCGAGATTGTCGTGCCCATTAGACTCGCGAGGTTCATATATGCTGAAAACGCGAGGTCCATACGTACGTCCGCGAGGTCGCGGCTGTCCATTATTTCGAGGACATTCCTATCCAGATCCTCGCGAGGGAGCGGGCGGTCTACGTTCGTAGTCCAGCGAACGCTCGCCTTGCCTCGTCAGCAAGGTCGTTGGCCGACGTGGCGGCGACGGGTCGCGATAATACGCCTCGCGGCGGTACACATCGTCGAGGTACGGATCGCGGCAGTATGAATCGCGATAGTATTCATCTCGATAGCAAGGGTAACTATAAGCAGAGTACGAGGAATGGGGCTCTTCATAGGCGCCCTCCTCGATTGGCTGTCTCCATTCGGTCCATCTTCGCTGGGGATCGTAAGGTGACGGGGGACGAACACTCCGGGCATACCCGTACGTATCGTTTCGCGGTAAGCCGTACAATTCCTGTTCTCGCCTTTGTATGTGTAACGCTAAATCGAACGCGTCGTCTAGCGATTCTGGGTTTAATAGAGCTAGTTTAGTCGAAATCCTTTGGGGTAGTCCCGTGATAAAAGAGGAACGAGCCAAACGCTCCACGTCTCTAACGGTTCTCTCATTATTTTCTCCGATCAATTCTTTCGCTTTTACGGTCACCTGTCGGTACAGGCGAGCCACGCGGTGGATAAAGTCTATTACCCGTTCTCTAGGAAACATGCTTATACGTTCTAACTCCAATCGTAACTCCTCATAACCGCGGCATGGGGAGTATCGGACCCTTAGAAGGGAGAGCAGATCGGCTATGCTTTGACAACCCTTCCCTTCGACATAGTACCTGATAGGATCGGCCAATTTATATATCAGTTCGGTCAGAAGTCTCTCTTCCTGACCGGGCGGTACACGCCTTGTAGCGCGCTGTATCGAGGCAGCGAATTCCTCCAAAGATACAAAATCAGGGTCGAAGCGGGGAATGCTGTCAAGCGCCCGGTACACTCTCTCCTCATCCTCGCGGGAACGCCATACGTCTATTGCAGACATTTCAAGGTCGTTCGATCGCGAGCTAAAGGATGGTCCAGCTCTCAAGGTCGGCGATCCGGGAGGGGGAATAGTAGGAGCCCCAGAAACAGGGGTTTGTGAAGTGGATAATGTTTGCAGTGGGGGTGATCTCAGTATACCACCCGGCATTGCTATGCAATGCTCGACCAAAGCGTTGAGTAGTAGGAAGCGTAGTCAAGTTACAAGCAGATAAGATTGCGGCAGGTCGCAGTATGTAGCGACGGCGCGCTCTCTTCTACAAAGGAAATGATTAGAAGAATCAAATCCCACTTCTGACACCAATTTGTTACGTCCTGAAGGGACTTTTCGATATGTCACCCTGAGCGGTTAGGGTGATTCGTGGGGTTCTTGCTTGGTTAAGGTGCTAACGCACGCCTTGACTATACTTACCAGGGATCGGGAAGGTAATCGGGGTTAAATGATTGGTGACTCGGAATTTGAGGAGAACCAATAAAGATATATATATATATATATATATATATATATATATATATATTCTACTGTGTAGGTCAAGTACACATACCCTTGGGACGGGCGTCGTCCCTGCTGTTGGTCGGGGCGTCCTTTGATAACGCTGCGGCACGCTTGCCGTTTATCTCTTCGCTCGCTCGTAGGTCGCCGGACCAAGTCGTGGTCGTCCGAGCAGTCAGCTGGCGCTCAGGAGTCGGTGAACTCGCGTATCGGTCTTATCGCATTCGCTCGTTCCACCCCACGTCTTCGCGGTGTTACGGCGGCCCGAATCGGCGCGTAAGGGTTCTCCCGACTAGGCCGTTCTCGGTGCGTCGGATGGAGTTACCCGTGCGCTTCTCCTCCTCGGACCCACGCGCTTCGCGGTGTCAACGCGGAGGTGAGGTCGCGATCTCTACACGGCCCGCTGGCTCGTCGTGACTTCCTAACGCGAGCTCTCGAAATCGAATTCTCCTCCCGCGGCTCTCGATCGCGGGCCGCGCCTCGCACGATCCGCGCACATGGGGGAAACTGCCCCGTCGGCAATCGTCCCCTTCCCGAAGGTTCCGGGGCCCGGGCCGGCGACGGTCACGTTGTCCCTACGGCTGTCGTTTCACGTTTTCGGACAACGTGACTGCACGCGCGAGGCGATTCCGCTGAATCGCCGTTGGTAAAACACGCGAGGACAGCGAGCACGGAATGGACCTGAAGGGCCCATGTAACAGGTCCACAAATATCTGAATGAACCAAGTTTAATAAACCTGAGCTGCTTCTGTTCGAGCTCTTTGAGACCGGTGTAGCTGCTTGTTTACTTTCTGCACAAATATCACAAAAGGGCATTTTTTCTTGTTTAAAATGCAAGCCTCTTACCATCTCCTTTGACGCCAGTCTCTTCAAATCATTCTCGTTTAGATGTCCACAGCGCATGTGCCACAACATTAATTTACTTGTGATTGGTGCAACCACCTGGGCTGTATTTATATCTTCTTCTATGAAATTTAAGTTACCCTCCTTTCTAGCTTTGAGTATCATCTTACCATAGTCGTTAATTATTCTTGCACCATAGCTATTAAAAATCACTTTTCTTCCATTTTTGGTAGCTTTCAACATGGACAGCAAGTTTGCTCTCAACTCTGGAACATACAAAGTATCTTCAAGCCTTACCTTAGACTCATTTAGGTTCAAGCATACTGTTCCTGACCCAAGTACGTCAATCGCTTTATTTGCAGCCAATTTAACTTGTACTCCTGATACTGGTGTCAATTCAACAAATAAGGATTTGTCGTAACACATGTGAGCTTTGGCCCCGCTATCCACACACCAACGAGAATCCTTATCCTTTGAGAAATCTGAAATTCCTAAGCCTAAAGCAAACTCTTTATTTTGATTCAATTGCAGGTTTACTTGCGATTCCACTCTAGTGGTCAATAAGGTTTCTTCTCCTTGAGCTGCGCTTTGCGTTTTATTCACTGATTTCGTATAACATTTGTATAAGTTTGTGGCACTTAAAACACTTATATTTGGCCATATCATTGTTGTTCGGTTTTTGTGAATTCGACTTATTATGATTGTTTGTTTTTGCTTTATTTTTGTGATGTACACCTTTCGTATATAAAGCACTACCTTGATACTTTAAAACCGTGTTCTCCTTTCTTGCCTGTGCGTCTTCGATTAACTTAATTTTCAACGTTTCTGGTTCGGGCAACTGGTCTCTAGCTTCTATGGCACATCTAAAAGAACTATAACTATCTGAGATACTATATAATAATAAAATAACCAGTAAGTCCTTCGACACTTGAATGTCCATTTCTGAAAGTCTGTCTATAATACCAAAGAACATATTCAAGTGTTCAATCATACTCTATTCTTCTTTTAATTTTGTAAATAATAGCTGTTTTAAGAGAGTCGCCTTTCGTGCAGGTCCTTTCGATTGGTAAACATCCTGTAATTTTAACCAAACTTCCCTTGCCGTTGCACAGTGTTTTACATAACACAATTCTGATGGATTCATAGAGAGAATTATACTCGACTTATCTTTTTGGTAACTTTTATTATACGCTATGAGTTCATTCGCATTTTCTGGTGGCTGTTTTGAACCATCCACGTATTCCCAGAAATCATTTTGTATTAAAATTGCTTTCATTTGAAGCTTCCACGTTTCATAGTTTTTCTTACTTAACTTTTCTATGTGTACGTTATGCAGAGACATATTTATCATCACGTACCTTCAATCTTTACCGGTACTGCCACGTGCTTTTGTAGGTTAAGTTTTTTCCTTCCCTAGTTTTATAGTACAATACACTTAATTTTGTCTTATCTATTTAGCGCAGTGGAATTGCCATTTGGGCCCATAACCTGATGGTTTTATTATAAAAATAAGATACAATAATATTGTGAAATAAGACATTATATTACTTGTGCATTTTTCGCACCGCTCAGCACATGGCTTAACACACACACACACACACACACACACATATATATATATATATATATATATATATATATCAAAAGAACAAAGGAATGCACGGAGTCCACATCGAGGCGGGAACGAGCGCTGATTTGAAACTTCTATTCGCAATAATAATAATATAAATGTATAGATAATCCCATAATCCCATAAATTTGTTATATTTAACAAAAATAAAAATACTTTTCATAATTAATTAAATATATGAATAAATTCATTTAAAAAACTAGATATAAATAAAATCGAATAACATATCACCTTTAATTATAAATTTATACTTATTATTCCACATAAAAAATAATTTATAATTAGCTCTTTTAATTTCGAGATTAATACAATTTATATTAATTATGATAATTGCAGGCGAAATACATACGGTGGATAATGAAATTGGAGAGATCAACACCAACATACTGGCTGTTAAAAGAAACAGGAAGAGATGGCATAGCAATTGAAATGGGAGAAGGAGCAATGAAGTTTGAAGAGAGGCTAATAAACTCGGAAGAAGGATCGATAAGATATGAATGTGGGAGAAGTCTAATGAGAGGAAATGAAGTTACGAAAAGGGAAAGAATGAGAATCAAATTCTTGGAAGGGAGAGGATGGACAAACGAAGAATTGGAAAGAAGAAGATTAAATGGGGAAGAAGTGTTGATGAAAATAAAGCAGATAAGTAAAAACATCCAAGAACAAGAAAGAGAGACGAAAGTAAAAGAGTCAAAGTTCCTAAGAGAATTAAGAGAGGTGGCAAGGAAACCTGGAGATAAGCCGAAATACTATTGGGGGGAAAAATAAAAAAAATAGTGAAACAAGGGCATGCAAATATTGGCTAAAGAAAGAAGAAAGGGTATTTAGGCTTTATAAGAAAGAGGAAGAAACAGTGAAACACGTGATTGAAGCATGTGAAGTAAGTGGAGAGAGTGGCAGGAATTGGAAAGAAAAGAAGGAAAAACTTGGCTATTTTACAGGAGATAATAGGGAGAAGGAAAAGATGGAAAGAACTGGAAAGTGATAAAAGAAGATTATACAGCATAGAATAGATTAGGAAACACTTGTAAAATAGAAAAATTGTTAAGACACAGCAGGATACATTAGAAGGGTTGGACACTGACACAATCGCGGGAATGAAATGGAAAGAGTATATGATCGTTAAATTGTAACACGAAAATGAGCAATAAATTGAATTATTATTATTATTATTATATTTTGTCTTTTTATATTTTTCTATTTCTCTTTTTCTTTTATATTTTTATATTCTACTTATATTTTATTTATATTCTAGTAGTAAATAGGTTTATTTTTTGCCTTTCGGCCTCAAAATGGGGTTACATGTGTTATGTGTGTAAGTGTTTCTGGGACTGTTAACTCAAGATTGTGCTTTCGTTTTGACTTCTTCCTTCATCTTGTTCTTCTTTTCTTCTCCTTTTTCCAGAACCATACGCATCTACTTCGCTCCTTCTTCTTCTTCTCCCTTTAGTATCCCTCTGATCGTTGAATTTTCTCTTTTCAGCTCCTTACAGTCTTGTAGCACGTGACCCAGCGTCTCTCTCTAGCCCCATTACATAGTCTGCATATTTGCCGATCACTTGCATGCTTCCAGTACTTGCTTTCCCGCTCTTTGTTCCCACATCCAAACCTTGCAATCATGCTTTGGTCTCTGCCTCTGTAGTTTCCGTTTAGGTAATTTACTCTCTGGTTATCCCTGATTTCTGTGTAATGTGCGTTGTGTATGCCTCCTAGTATTCTGTCTCTATTTATATTCTATTTTTATATTTTTTCTTTTTATTTTATATTTTTATATTCTATTTATATTGTATTTTTATATTCTTCTAATTTTAAATTTATATTTTTATATTGTATTTTTATATTTTTTAATTTTAAATAAATTACTTAAAGCATATTATTTCTCCAATTTACTTATCCGTCTTCCTCCTTCATTCCTCACCACCTAATTCTAAGATTCGACGTTTCAAATAGTATTATATTTCGTTCACGCGTTCTTCGCGTCGTGTTATCGCGCGATACGCTGTGACGCTAAATCTGAACGCTTTAAAAATATGCTAACATTAGAATGCTTGTTACATATTTGTTTGAAAATTATTTCTCTGCGTTGGAAAAAATATGTCTGTTTGCTACAGAATGGTCCGCTAGATCGTTTATTCATGAAATTATTATTCCTCTGCGGTGGGGAAAAAGTGTCTGTTGGTTTGGAAAAAACTTTCTGCTGACACCACATAATTCTATGATTCGCGCCTTCTTCGCGCCGCCAAATGACGTCATCCCGCACGGCTGCTCCGGAGGACTCAAATTACGCGTGATTGCGCGATACGCTGCAACATTAAGATCAAAAACATTTTGAAAAATTTTAGCTTTAGAAGAACTGTGATTATACCACTGCTGTCTCTTTCCCTCTCTCAGAATTTAGCTTCACAACTAAGTATTGCTCTCTCTTTCCCGTCCCCGAAGAGGTGGTTTGTAAAACGCCGATCTTTCCCGACATTGCTTGACATCATCCGATAATTATTATGCGCTGTCGTTTGGCAACGGCTTATGATGTGTGTGTGTGTGTGTGTGTGCGCGCGCGCGCGCGCGCGTGTGACACATTGTATATGTACCATTGAGGAAAGTCTAATGTCAGAGAGCTGGCGTTGCGGGAATTGGTTAGGCGGCTGACTCGTACCGCGGAGATCTTGGGTTCGAGTCCCGTCGCCCGAGATTCCGTTTTTCATTTATATTAATATCTTAAAATTAAAAATTTCCTTCCTTACCGACAGTTTGTTGTACTACGCTCCAGACTAGCACTTCCCCGCGGTTCTTCTCCTCGATGCACTTCTTCGGTATCGTTTCGATATCAATTCGGTATCGATTAGATAATATCAGTTCTCGCGCTATACCCCCACCACTCCGCCATCTCTATGACGTCATCCGCCGCCTGCCCGCGCCGCCGCGCCCGCAGCCCGCCCCGAAAAAAAATTTCGAAACTTTTCAAACTCAAATTTGGATTTCAAGGTCAGGGGAAATCCTTATCATGACCTTGAAACTCAAATTTGGGTTAGAATCCCCCTAGTCCTACTACTGACGACGGCCTCAAACTTTAAAATATTCGAGAGGATATCCGAATAATTATCGCTCTACGTTTTCGTTGGCGCATGTTTCCGTTGGCGGATGTTTATACGAGCGCGACGTTGCATTCTTTCACGAGACGCTGTCTTGAAATCCCCCTCCCCTGTGACGTCATCCCCCTCACCGACGAGCTCGGTACCCCCCTCCCCGTCTAACCCCTCGCCAAGCTCGGCCGAGAGCGCGGTGCCTCCTCCACGCCTCGCCCCGCGCCTGTGGTACCCCCGCCCCGCCTCACCCCTCGCCAACCGGTCCCAGAATCGGCATAGCCTAACTACATTCCTTCTTCAGTTTTTTTTTACAAATACTTACCATATTAGAGAACACTGTATAAGAATAGCAGATATAGCCGCTTGGCCGCTGCAAGTACCGCACGGCTCAGCCAGTCGAGCCAGTGTGATTGGACGCAGCCTTACATTCAAGTAATTTTCATTTCGCCAATTTTAAAGTGTCCATATTTTTGAAAATTTGTCCATCAAGGGGAAGGATAGAACTATATTCTCCCTTTTTCAGATTTTTAAAATCGCGCTCGATGTTAAAAACCTGCATTTGTTTAAAATAATTGCACAAAAATGGTTCAAATTTTTATTTTTTTAAACTGAAATAATTTTTTCATAAAACTTCAATGTCTTCTCTATAAACACCGTAAAGCTCATCTCCATCCGTTTACTACTTCCATAGCTGTAATGTATTGAAAAAAAGTTAGCACTTAACTTCAAACAGCTTTGAAATCGACGTTTTTTCAAAATTTTGAAAAGTCCTTTCAGGTACGTTTAAATATCACTAAAGATTACAACATATTCAAATTTCAGCAATCTACGAAAACTTACTCCGCAATCTGTCCGAGTTCGCATGGAATGACCCCCTTGTCTCCGGTCCCGCAAAATTTTCAATCTAGCAGATTATAAAAACATTACTACCTACCTAAACAATATTAACTGGCATAGTCTTCTAGCTACTATTTGTACTGATAATGTTGTAAATGTTGTTTACTCTCATCTTCATATCCGCCTTGGTTTTTTCAGAACTGATGGCCTTAATAAAAAGTAAAAGGCCGGCACACTATCATTACAAATGTAAGTATGTCTGAATATTCTGATTAAGGCTGATTGCGCTTTGTTGGGCCGCAAAATAGGTAATCATTTTTTAATTTTTTGTACAAAGACGGTTCAACAAATCAATTTGAGGTTTGACAGGCTGTTTTATTGTATCTTGAGCTGTTGTTCTGAATTTTTGTGTGACAGTGAAAAAAAACATGCCCGATACAGAGTGCTGACTGAGAGCGTTGGAAAAAATCGGGTGGTCCTGGCGTTGACGGAAAGTACTGTAAGGGTTATCTGAAACACAAAAAGGAAAAGAGATTCTTAATCTATATGAATGTGGCTAATCACGGTCGTCTTCTCAGACTGGGTAGGAAGGTTTCAGAAAGCGCAGACCGGTGAGGGTCACACTGTCTTTCCCATTGGAAGAGAGGCAGATTCTGAAGAAGCACTCGAGTTTGGGTCCGGTTAAGATTAGACAGGATCTCATCAGGATGCAAAGGCAGCATTTGGTGGATCTTACACACGAACTAAATCATCGCGTTGTTGTGAGGAGGGTGAAAACTTGACAATTAAATATGATCACGGAGTCCCTGCCGTTATATCTTCCAGTGTGCCACGCCATTCAAAAAACCGAATCTAAAACCGGAGACTCTCAAAATTTATTATCAAAATGTGCGCGAACTTCGTACGAAATTGCTTGCCTTAGCTCATGCTATCTCATGCTCTTCAGTGGATCTGGACGTAATTATTCTGACCGAAACATAGATCATGGAAAGTATTCTTACCTCAGAACTTGGTCCACATATCTTTAACACATATCGCATGGACCGAAATTCGGAGACCAGCCTGTTTGCTTAAGGTGGTGGAGTCTTGATCGCCGTGCGCAGGTCAATATGCAGTTCACGTTGGACATTCCAGGCGGGCAGAGTGGAGCAACTACTAGTCAGAATGATGTTGCAATCGCAAGTTTTTTACTTTCGTGCCTGTTATATTCCGCCCGACGCGAATTTAGTTTTTTACGTAAGTCATTGCGAGTCCATGTCCACAGAGCTGCGGGGAGTCACAGAGAGTAGCGCCATTTATCTTTTCGAAGACTATAATCTGCCACATGCGGTTTGAAATACTTATCCATCATATAGCCTTCAAAGAAACCGGTTTACTCCAGAGAAATAACACTTGCAACGCCATGGGCATCATGTTGGATCTAGTTTTCTCTAACGACACATTTATCTGCATGGAGGCCGACCCTGAAGCTCCTAGTGGATGCAGATCTACATTGTGTATGTCTTATTTTTTCAGTTCATACGATTATGACGCCTTTAGGATGGACGCACAGTGGTCACAAATCGCCAAAAGCTAGCCAAAACCCCAAAAATAAAGTTTCAAATTAAAGGTTTTGAATCGTTCGGTTGGGTACACTGATAGTTGGGGCATTAAATGGCAGAGGGCATAGGAATCAACCGCGTTTACCTGGTGTGCATAACTCAGTGCCAAAAGTATCCATCTTACGAATAGTAGATAGCGTGAAAATGCAGTTGGAAAGTATCGCCCGCTTCGAAAGCTTATAACTTTGTGTAATGTGCATCAATTTCAATTGTGCAAAATGAAGGTCACTCTTGAAAGTAAGTAGAATTTCTATATGTATTAAATAAACAACAATTACAATATACAGGGTGTCCCAAAACTGCTGCGGGTCCTTAAAGGGGGTGATTCGGGGGGTGATTGCAAACAACTTTTTCCTTTGCGAAAATGCTCTCCGAGGTTTCGTTAACGAGATATTAATAAAAAGCACCGACCAATCAGAGCGCGAGTCTCACGGCCGAGTTCCCGCGCCAGCGTGGCTACGAGCCGCGCTACGACTGCGAACAAACAACTCGGCATGCATCGAAGAAAATTGCATAGAATGGCAAATGAAAAAGACGGAACAAATAAAATCGAACATGTTGTCATGGTTTGTTCGTCATTTAAAGTGAATAATGAATAAAGGATAAATGGATGAAAATCACGTGTAACGTAAAAAGACAAATACGTAGTTTTTTTTTAGAAGATTCGAAAATAATAATTATTTGAAGTGGGAGGATAAGGAATACATAAATTTCCTTGTGTTGATAACGTAGCCACGACAAGGTAATGTAACAGGAAATTAACGAAAAGTGATAGTAGTTCATTATTGTGATAAAAATCCATAATTCAATAACGGCCAGCACTGTTGGTGATAACGAATAAGTCTGTTTAAAAAGCCCGAATAAATATTTTCGTACGGGAATTTTGAGAATTATCGCCGGAAATAAGTCATCGCTTGCGTTAAATTTAAAAATGAATGATCACCAATAAAGTAACTAAAACTCACCCTTGTTGGAAATTCACCTGCAGCTTGAAAATCTGTGTCACAGGGTCGCTGAACCGATCCTGATCATCGATGGACGAACTCAGTGCACAGCTGGTCGCAGGTATACGACACTACCCAAAGTTAAAGGTCACAATGTCAGGTGCGTCCAGGTCAACGTACCGAATATTCACTTCACTACACGGCTACTAACACTGATCACTTTATTCGTCCTACCTTCAAATTAAAGACGGAACCCTTATCTCTCGAGTATAAACACGTGGTCGAATTTCAAAACAAAAGCACGCGTCGACGTATTCCGTGTGAGAGATGGTGCGCTTGAAGTCCGGTTGGCCCTAATCTATCCAATCTGTCCTGCAGCCCTCCCAAACGGCCACTGTCCTGAAGAGGCCCTCTTCACAGCAATATCTCCTCCCCAAGGTCCACCTTCTCTCGCACGGAATACGTCGACACGTGCTTTTGTTTTGAAATTCGAGCACGTGTTTATACTCGAGAGATAAGGGTTCCGTCTTTAATTTGAAGGCAGGACGAAGCAGGCGGGACTACGCGCAGTCAGCGGACTACCCCTTCTCTTCCTGTGTCCTTCCGCGAGGCGTATTGATGTTGGATAATACTCTGTAATTTCTAGTTCTCCAAAATTAATCAGGCTGATCAGCCAGAGCATTTCACCAGGGTCGCGGTTTATGACCGTATTGTACCGCCAGTCGGCGGTAGACCGATACGAAAATATTTATTCGGGCTTTTTAAACAGACTTATTCGTTATCACCAACAGTGCTGGCCGTTATTGAATTATGGATTTTTATCACAATAACGAACTACTATCACTTTTCGTTAATTTCCTGTTACATTACCTTGTCGTGGCTACGTTATCAACACAAGGAAATTTATGTATTCCTTATCCTCCCACTTCAAATAATTATTATTTTCGAATCTTCTAAAAAAAAACTACGTATTTGTCTTTTTACGTTACACGTGATTTTCATCCATTTATCCTTTATTCATTATTCACTTTAAATGACGAACAAACCATGACAACATGTTCGATTTTATTTGTTCCGTCTTTTTCATTTGCCATTCTATGCAATTTTCTTCGATGCATGCCGAGTTGTTTGTTCGCAGTCGTAGCGCGGCTCGTAGCCACGCTGGCGCGGGAACTCGGCCGTGAGACTCGCGCTCTGATTGGTCGGTGCTTTTTATTAATATCTCGTTAACGAAACCTCGGAGAGCATTTTCGCAAAGGAAAAAGTTGTTTGCAATCACCCCCCGAATCACCCCCTTTAAGGACCCGCAGCAGTTTTGGGACACCCTGTATAGTTAGCAATATATGTACTCACATTTTTCGTGAAAACAAGTAAAAAATGTAATGTCAGGATAGTAAATACCTATTGAAATAGTTATGATTTACGTACATTTAAGGTAAAACACCTATTGGGACATGTAGTTTATATTAATATCTAATGAAATGAACAAGAATTAGCTGCCACTAGGTACCACTCTGGTTTGTATGCCCATTTGAAAGTACCGACTTTCGTACAAATCCAACAATTTTTTAATATGCATGTCCGCCATATTGGATTCGCCATTTTGTTTTTAAAAATTTTAAGTTCAGATTCATAATCAGCGACCACAAAACCCTCCGAGTACAGATTTCCGACTAATTTGATGTATGTTTTGAGGTATTGACCAGCTTTTAGCGATTTGGGCCCACTGTGGGATGATTGCCCAACCAAAAAGTTACTAGAAGTTATCTGTTTTTTCCTTTGTAAAAATACTTCAATACCTTGAATTCTCATTGCAAAAAAGTTGTTTTTGAAAAAAGAATGATTTCCGAAAATTACTATTTCTACCTCCCTTCTGGAAACAAAACATTCATTCTAGACCTTCAAGAGGAGTTCCTAAGGCACTAAAAATGGCTGTACTTCCGCATGGCCTCAGTGGCCGATCGACACGAGGTTCGAGGGGAGAGGTAGGGACGGTGTGTGGACCCTAAATCTAAATTTGTTGCTTCGGGAATTTATTAGTTTCCGAGATATTAATGATAAACTTTTAGTATTTCTTTTGACTTATTCCGACATGACGCATGCCACTTTCCAACTTGTTCTGGATATTAGTATTGGTTGCGGATAGATTAGTGCGGGGGGCGCGTAAAGCATGGTAGCGAACCGATGTGAGTTTGGAGATTTGAACCAGAAACTTGGAGATGCGATCCATCCTATTACACAGGGTGGATACCTATTACTGTTGGGTTATTAATTTTACTGTTCCCACAGTGGCGTGGAATAAAGAAAGTCTGCCTTAATATACATGTGGCTTTATTTAATACAATCCACTTTACTGAAGTGAAATAACGAAAAATTATAGTTTTCATTCAAACACTCTGTTTTCGGCACGCTTCTATCACATCGGTCTATCTTAGACGGACTCTAACCGGAAACTCTTCCTTACCACGAAAAGACTATCGCGCGACTCGCACGCACTCTCGCTACTCTCATACGCGCTATATTTGAACTTAGATTGCATATTCTAATTACTCTATTGATAGTCAATACTCTAGGGGGGGGGGGGGTGATTCTACAGGCCAAAATAAGACGAAAATATAGAATAAAATTTTTTAATATCGCGCTTCGTTTTCTAGGAAATTAGCTTTGAATTTCAACTAAATACGCGTGTCATTTAGGCGCCTGCGGGGCACGCGGATGTAAGGGGAACCCGTTCAGGAGAACGTATAACAAATGGGGGGGGGGGGCAGGATAAAACCCCGTTAGGGCTACGTGTATGCAAATAAAAAAAATTTGAAAAAAATTAACAATAATTTTTTATTAATATTTCGGAAACTAATAAATACCCGAAGCTACAATTTCAGATTTAGGGTCCATACTCCCTCCTCACCCGTCCCTCCCCCCAAACCTCGTGTCGATCGGTCACTGGGGCCATTCGGAAGTATATCCCCAAAAATTCCCTTATCACTTTCCCGAAAAACGATGGGAAAACGACAAAAATAACTTCGATCACTTTCATCTTTTCATATTTGCACTCACTTTTGACATCTTTTCCCTCGTTTTTTGCGAAAATGATAACGATATTTTTTGTTCCTTAAAAGGTATACTAATAGGTTCCTCATGAATTTTTCGTTTCCAGGAGTGAGCTAGAAATGATCATTTTCGCATATTCGCCCTTTTACCCCTTCAACTTCCCCATTATCAGCTGGTAGTAGCTAATTTTTGTTTCACGTAAACGCTAAGGCCTCATGCTTTAAAATGCAACTAGAAAGATCACTGAGAAATACTAAGAACTTTTTGTAACAAAGAATGAAAACGGCAAAGTTTCAAAACGCCATAAGTCCGAAATGGTCAGAGGTATCAAAGTGTAATTTGGCAAAATTCAAATATGTACCTGGTTCACTTAATTCCATCACATATCATTTAATTAAAAAAAAACAATGAAACCACAAATGATATTCTTATTTTTCGATGATTTTGTGGTTGATGGTTTCGAAAGCGTATAGCCGCGTTGTACATTAACGAATGGTAAAAAAAAACCATACTTAGTTAATAGCCCATATGTTCAAATATAATTAGATCCCAAAATTTTTTGATTCGGCGATACTTTTACAAAATGAGTTTTTTCCGCATTTGAGGTACAAACGCCCCACGCGGCGTTCTTTTATTTCGATTCGTGAAACATACGATCGCACACGGATGAATATCACACTAACCTGTTACTTTGTATGATACTCGTCGGTGCGTGATCGCATGTTTTTCGAAACGAATTAAAAGAATGCCGACCGGTTACATAAAAAGTTTAATTACAATTCTTTGCTTAAAATTCCGGCCACACATATTTCCGCCAAATTTTCACACAAATTACTTCTTCCAAAGCGCACAGTTTACGTGAAACTAAACCGATCACAACAAAATTAGAAGCGAACTGTTACGAAACATATGAACTACAAAATGATATGAATATTGTTAACATGCGAAGTAGGAAGGGCACCATATGTAACATTTTTCGTTTTTTGGTAGCCACACCTTATATAGTCTGTTCAACAAGAAAGGAACCGGCACGTTTCCGAGAAAAATAAAAGATATCTTTCTCTCTCTTCCTCGGCGCTATTGCATCATCGATGGGCTACGTCGCCAGTACCCATTCACTTTAGTATCGCTCGAAATTATATTATACCGACGTGCATCATAATGAGCACTGCGTACGCGAAGCGATGTGAGGCCGTCTTCCTGTGCACGCAACCGAAAGGACCAAAATTATTTTATGCCGCTGTCGCTAAAGTCATTAAAAAGTCAAAGAAATTCGTTGTAAAATAGGTGGCACAGCACAAATCATTGAAGAACGTCAATGACTGTCCAAACCGAGGGAAAACGAGATCGATGACAAACACACAGGACAAAACGATTGTGCGGCTGTTTGAGAGAAACCCCACTCTCCGACTGCGCGAAGCCAAGGTTAAACTGTCTAAAAACGGAATTATCAGCATAAACACGATCAGGCAGGGTTTACACGAGGCCAAAGTGTTGTACCGTTCTACAAGCTCAAAACCCTTGCTTTCAGAAGCCCACATTCAAAAACACATGAGCTAGGCATCCGAAAATATCGATCGTGATTGATCGAAAGTAATTTACTCTGATGAAGCGACTTTCTGGGCGTGGGTTCGGGTGAAGCGTGCTTGGTCTGTCCGCGGTAGAAATTTTATGCAGCGCACTGACAGACATCCAGTGAAAGTGAATGGCTGGGGATGCTCCTCGAAACGCGGATTCGGCTGCTTAGAGCTTTTCACCGAGAATTTGAATGCAGCGTAGATGGTGAACATTTACAAGCATGGCCCCATTAGATCAGTCAACAAGATGTTTGGTGTCACTAACGAAGATTGGGTCTTACTAGAAGATAATGACCCGAAACATCGTAGCAAACTCTGCAAAGCCTGGAAGGAGGAAAATGGCATCATTACGATGGATGGCCCTCCCCCCAATCTCCCGATGCCAATCCTAACGAAAATGTCTGGGGCATTATGAAGGCCAATCTTGCAGGAAAGTCTGTGTACAATTTGATGCAGCTTACAAAAGCCATTCGCAAAATTTGGAGTTCTCTTCCGACGGATTACGCTAAAAAACTGGTTGAAAGTATGCCCAAACGATGCCAGGGCATATTCGACAACGGTGGCAACTTTACTGTCTATTAATTATAAGCGCCTTAGCACTTTTAATGTGCTTTCATGTAAAACAAATCAGAAATTAATATCTTTTGCACTTTTAAAAAAATCGCAGTTCTTTTCTTGTTGAACAGACTGTACGTGCATGCCAATTTTATGTCACAATATGTACTTGCATGTGGTAAAGACATAGTAAATAAGCATACATGGAGAGTATTCAGTAGATGAAATATAAAACATGGAATTCAATGAACGGAGGGAAAAGATTAAAAAACATGAACATCGTAAGAAACACACGCATTTTTATTAAAAATAAATACATCTTATCCTCCTATTAAGCTATAAACAGTGAATAATATATGTGTATGGGGAAAAGTAATTGGACTTCTTATTGCAAATTACAATCTATATTTGTCTTTTACGAAGAATAAATTTTTATTCGAATAATTGCTTGCTTTCATAGAGAGGTCAATTTCTTCTGCATACTTTATTCGCCATTATAAACTGGAAAATGAGTGACTGATTCTTTAAAATAGAAACATTTTGTTTTCCAACTTTTAGAATTTATCTTTGCTGTCTTTTAAACTGTTTAAAAAACAATCTTAACCTTGCTGGAATGCCTGAAAAGTTAAAAAAAGTTATTTTTCTTACTTACAACTGTACTAAGGTCGGGATCATATATACTGGCCAGGCAGTTCGTTTTCGTGAACAGCGATCGAGGAGAAATTAGCTACCACCATCTGACGATCGTGGATTGATTAGTTCGAGTTGCAAGGCCCCCAAAGGGAATGGTGGGGTAACGGAATCGCTTCTCGGCTTCGCCTGAACGTAGCCCTGAGGTTGTTATTTATTCTCAGCGTAATAGTTGTGTGCGGTACGAACCTATGCGTAGACCAATACGAGATGAAGCTACAGTATTGTCTCGCTACGGGCTCGGTTTGGTGTACACGATGTGGACTATTCGGTATCCCCACCACTTCTGTCTCACTCTTGTCTGACGAAGGCGAGAGCGAGATGAAACGAGAGCAAGCATGAGGCACTAAAAGCGAGCGAGGACGGTACGAGACGGACTACGCGTTGATGTTTTGTCTCGCTCCGTCTTTCGAACGCCTGACACTCCGTACTTTGCGTGCGCGATGGTCGCAAGCACTTAAGCCTCGTTCACATTAGTCAAGTTTACTGGCTTCAAGTCCCTTCGTGACTTTCGTAAGTTTACACTTGTACGTACGTTCACACTATTCAAGTTGTATTATTTCAAGGCAAGCAAAGTTAGAACACTCTCTGCTTCGCTTGAAACTTGAAAGGATAATTCAAGTGAAGTGAATAATAGGTTCACATTAGTCGAGTTTAGTGGTTTCACGCGACTTGAAGTCAGTAAACTTGACTAATGTGAACGAGGCTTTACTGTGAGCACGAAAACCGCTTCGCCAAATCTTGACGCAGGCCCGGCTCAAGTCTTTTTGCGCCCTAAGCGAACTTGTCAAATTGCGCCCTTTATTATAATACATTTATTTCAGATTATTTATGACTTTACTTTGAAAAATTAGGCAACTGTCTAGGGCGTAAAGTTGACAAGGGGCGCAAAATGGTCTTTTCATTGTTGGTATTGTTGTAAATAAACTTTCAAATGAAATACTACAAATTGAATTGCATCTGTTTTAAACTACGAATAAAAATTCAGAGTAAGGTCATCAATAATCTCAAATAAAGGTATTATAATAAAGGGCGCAATTACACAAGTTCGCCTAGGGCGCAAAAAAGGCTCTTGGTTTGCCTAGCTATCTGAACGTGGCGCCCATGCGTCGAGCAATCACGATTTCATCTGAAAGCTCGCGCCCGTCGCGCATGCCCGCCGCGCACGCAAAGCGTTCCATCTCGCTCCCCCTTTCGGCCAGAAAGAAGCGAGAAACGATCGCTCGGAATTAGGGCTCCGTTCACGATACGGGCTCAACGCCGGTCCTGACCAGCGAGCCACTAGCGAGGAAATACTGTATTGAAAAAGAATCAATGTTCTGACCAATAAAACTCCTGAATTTTTTCGGACTTAACCCACACCTATTCTGATGTATGTATTTCTACGCTAAGAGCTAGGTTTGGCTTTCACATTAGGAGTTTGACGCTATCCCCAATATTTCTGGCTCACTCTTGTTCCCCGAAGGCGAGAGTGAGTCAGAAAACGTTGAAAAAGGAGCATCGAGGCAGGCAAGCGGTATAGTGGGAAAATACCCCCCACGCGACTCACCGGCTAATATATCTGATCCCGACCTTCGTTGTTTGTAATTTTATGTCTTAAAAGACGCCATGTAAGAACTGTAGGATTGTTAAAGTTGAATTTCTTGCTAAACTTGTCAATCAGTACATTTTTAGCGTGTACAAAGACATAAAACACACAAAATATTATAGACATAATAACAGTAATGTAAGTTCACATAAACATATGTCCAATTTCGATTCATTTCTGTTATAGCGAACTTTGTGTTGCAAAATTATTTTAAGTATCCTAATTCCTTTCAATTGTTTATAAGTAATGCTTAACATCACATGCACGACTTTCTTCACTATTCTATAAAATCTATGTTATAACCTTCTACTATGCAGTGTGTTTCAGGAGGAATAGTAAATATTTTACGAGGTGGTAATATGGACTATTTCGAGTAAGAAAGTTCATATAAACATGTGTCCAATTTGTAATGGATGTGGAGATACAGTCATGAACATGGGCGCTTAACACGAAATAGATTCAAATCTGAAAGACAGAGGAAAATTGATTCCAGAAATTCTGTTAAAATATTATTCCGCATAATTAATCAAGGAATACTGCCTCTAATAGATATCAGTAATATTCTTTCGTATTTTCTAAATAATTATGAACTTTAATGAATGAGAACCCAAATAATTTAGCGAGATTTCGGCTACCAGCAACTACCCCCTCGTAGTCGAACACCTTGTCGTGGTGAGAAGGGTTTGGGGGAGCAGTTGGTCCGACTGTAAAAGTTAAGGTGGGGTCTTGCCCCTGCCCTATCAGATGTAGTGTAGGTAATCTTGTCAGGCCTGGGGACGCAAAACTGCAGTGTCTAATCGTTCCCCCGTGGTATCGGCCGCCATCCCAGAGTAGACCAGCGTCCCTTCGGGGCCCTATGTTTCAGGTTTACCCGGAAAGCAGCACTGCCGAGGTGGGCCCTCTATTTGCCAGATTTTTCGTGGGATTGACATGAAGATAAGTAAAATAAAAAATAAATCAGGACGGCAAATCATTGAAGATGTCACAGTTACCGACAAGGCCGACGGGAATGAAACGAACGAGGCACGCAGTGACAGCGAGCCCAACACCAGTGAGAGGGAGGAGGGGAGGGAGGCATCCAATGTGGACGTGCTCACCACCACTGATATGGTGGAAGACAGGGCGGCACGTTGTGGGCCCACAATCAGGAGAAAAGAGTGATTGATCCTACCCATGCGGTGCATGTTAAAGCAACAGGTCTTCCTCGCCCCAGTGTTGAAGAAGGCGGACGCCGGGCGATAAGCCTGTCCTGATCGCTGCCCCGGCGGCGGCCGGACTGGTGATGAAGAGGATAACGGAATCCGTAAGTAAGCGGGTGGCCCTGGCTGTGTCTCCCAAAGCTGTTTATAGCCGATGTCGATGTCTCTGGTTATCTGCAGTGGAGGAGAGGCCGACTTTCAGCCCTTCTCTGATTACGATGGGGAGCAGCAGCTGCCAGGAGTCAGGGAGAAGAGAAACAGGGAGAGGCCCAAAGGAATTTTCACGGACCTCCCGAAAATGAGCCCGGGGATATTGATCCTTCCTCGGCGGGTACAGCTTCGAAAGGAGGCAGAGAAACTGCGGACCGTCCAGCGCCCCGTCCCGCGTGAGGTCGCTGGGATGAAGCCGGCCGAAAGGGACAGATGGAGGAGGTGAGGCGCGCTCAGGTAGGGTGCGCTTCCCACGCCCCTCAAAGACGGCTGCAGTCGTGGTGACCGTCCAGCCAGCAAGAGGAGGAGTTGAGTCCTCTGCTGGCCCGGGTGGTGTCCATCATCGACGTAGGTGCGATGGACAATACCCGAATGCGGTCGAAAAAGGCGGTGAGGGCCAGACTAAGGTCGAAGCCAAATATATTGGCCGCTGAATTCGTTTTCGCGAAAAGTGATCGAGGAGAAATCAGCTACCACCATCTGACGATCGTGGATTTGTCAGTTGGAGTTGCTTGACCCCCGAAGGGTATGGTGGGGTAACGGGAACGCTGCTCAGCTCCGCCTGAACCCAGCCGTTTCGCTGTTATTTATTCTTAACGTAATAGTTGTGTGCGTTACGAAGCTATGCGTAGATCAATACGAGATGAAGCTATCGAGAAAGAATCAATGTTCTGACCAATAAAGCTCCTGATTTTTTTCGGAGCTAACGCACACCTATTCTGATCTGTGGTATTTCTACGCTGACAGCTTGGTTTAGCCTACACGCTAGAAGCTTGGCACTATCCCCACCACTTCTGGCTCACTCTTGTTCTGTGAAGGCGAGAGCGAGATGGAACAAGAGCGAGTCAGAAAACGTTGAGAAAAGGAGCACCGAGGCAGGCAAACTGTGTGGTGGGAGAATGCCCCTCACGAAACTCACCAGCCAATATATATGGTTTCGACGTTAGAGGGGGCTCTGGAAGAAACCGGCGTTCGGGTGTTGTGCCTCCAGAGATGCTCAGAGCTCACGGAGATGGTCACTCCGGACGCTGGGAAGGGTGCCGTGACCGCCGCCGGCGGCTGCGACAGGGGCGACGCACAGTGGTCCCAAATCGCCAAAAGCTGGCCAAAATTCAATTTTCGAAGTATATAGTAGCTTTTTGCTATTATAGCAGATTTGATGTATATATATATCAATGCCTCAAATGCCGCTTGAATTTCTTAAATATATTGATTGGTTATTGAGATATAGGCCGTCAAAATTGACGAAATTTCATGCTCCTTAATGTCTTGAAAATGGGAGCATGTTTAATGTGTCAGAGAATGTTTATCTGAAAAGATCCATATGTGAAACATTATAAACATAAACTTTCCGCAGAAACAAAGTAAAATATCTTTGAATTTACCCTTGTAATTCCCTTTTCAATGTGTCATAAATCGAAGTCATGTTTTAATAAAATGGAAGGAAAACAAAGACGAGTGTCACCGAGTGCCACTCTGTAACAAGTTTCTTGATATACAGGGTGTCCGCGGAAAGACTGGACAGCTGGATATCTTCTAAAGTATTGGAGACAAAAAAATAAAAAAAATATGGAATCGCATGGTTCGAGGGGTCCAATTTACTAGCGTAGACGAATTTTTTCTTTGATTATTATTTTAAAAGATACGATGGTCAAGTTCGGTTTTTTAAATGGAACCATTTTTTTGAAGAGGTCACTTGATAGTGCGTTCCAAGACAAATTCAATAAGCTATAATGTATAAACTTTATTTCCACTGGTTTTTAAGATATTGCGCTTGCAAATTTACTGATTTTCCTTGGAAGAAAACCCGCTGGAATAGCAAGCACCGGGGACGGTCTTGCTGGCGCCACGGGTGGCCTTGCCTATTGAAACAGATACCTACCTGCCAAAGGTCTACGCCGGGAATGGCAGGCCTAAAGGCTGGACAATTCTTTTCCGTCAGAATGTTACTTAGGTATGTACTTCTGCGGTATCGAGAAGCGCACCGTTACATTTATTTCGCACTTGCTTCTACGCTCGGATGGCCGGTTCTTTTGGGAGGGATGCAAGTTCGATTGGTTAGAGTTAGGAGGTGTGAAAGTTGCTAGACCAAATTTCAACCATAGGGAGCAGATTGTATTAGGACCCCCCGCAGTCGAGGGTGAAAATGTGAAATATTCATTTCAACGTATTAAGAAAGTCTTTATTCTTTATATTCTTTTTAGTTCATAATTATTTAGAAAATACGAAAGAATATTACTGATATCTATTAGAGGCAGTATTCCTTGATTAATTATGCGGAATAATATTTTAACAGAATTTCTGGAATCAATAAAGATATGAAAGTGGCACCGGTGGGTTCCTTATGTTTTTCCGATGACGATCATACCAAATTTCATGTAAATTGGCCTATTTTGAACCAAGTCAAGTCAACTTGAAATGATATAAATCGATTTTCCATGAAGTTTCCTTTATCAAGGTCCGAATTACGTCGTTCTTGGTGTTAGTTTCATCGGCGAAACATGAGGAATCGATGGATGTCGTTTTCGCAAAGATCTGATAAGAAATGCGCAAGTCAAAGATTGCTCACTTCTTAATAGGCACTCGAACCCCTTTGAAGGTCGAAAGCCATAAAATCGGGTGAGGCACTGCGAAGGGCTGTCCTCGCCACGGGGTACCAGGCCGCATCTCCTTGACGGGCGTTGCTCTAGATTTACCCTGTGTCTGTTTCAGCAATAAAATAATTCTTTACTCTTTATCGTATGGATATGGAAGTGTGGCCGATCGATTCCTTTGGGTTATCCGATGAAAATCATGCCAAATGTCGTGTAAATCGGACAACTTTTACATAAGGAATACAAATAGCTTGTGTCAAAGTAGTCCGATTTGCATGACATTTGGTATGATTTTCATCAGAAAAACATAAGAAATCCATTGGCGTCACGCCCCTTTCGATACGATGAAGAAAAGAATTTCTTAATACGCTGTAATGGATATTTCACCCTCGACTGAAGGGGCTCGACCTCAATTCGCTACGTTCGGCCCAGGATTCATACCTTTTTCCGGAAAAGGCCATAAAATTCGGTGGGGCACTGCTGGGGGGTTGTCCTCGTCACGGGGTACCAGGCCGCATCCTTCGACGGGCGTAGCTCCAGAATCACCCTGTATCACATGTGCAGTGTGTGACTCGAGTACCCTCTGTGTAATCGGTCTGTGCGAAGTAGGGCACACGTTCGATCATTATCAGTACTCCTTCCCGAGAGGAATACGATTTACTTTAATATTATAGTGCATGTGTGTTTTGTAATAAAGTGTTTCTATCGTCTCCTGAATTCAATAACTGGCATCCAGACATCTACGCTCTTACAATCCACCGTCAATACGCCTTCGTGGAGAGACGCAAGAAGCAAACGGGTAACCCGCTGTCGACGCGAGGTCCTCCCTAAAAATTCGCACAGATCCCTTATCTCTCGAGTATAAACACGAGCTCCAATATCAAAACAGAAGCATGCGTTGACGTATTCCGTGTGAGAGAAGGTGGGCATTGGGGAGGAGGTATTGCTGTGAAGAGGCTCTCCTCAAGAGAGCAGCCGTTTGCGAGGGACGCAAATCCGATTGGTCCTAATACAATCTGCTCCCTATGGTTGAAATTTGATCTAGCAACTTTCACACCTCCTAACTCTAACCAATCGAACTTGCATCCCTCCCAAAAGAACCGGCCATCCGAGCGTAGAAGCAAGTGCGAAATAAAAATAACGGTGCGCTTCTCGATACCGCAGAAGTACATACCTAAGTAACATTCTGACAGAAAAGAATTGTCCAGCCTTTGGGCCTGCCATTCCCGGCGTAGACCTTTGGCAGGTAGGTATCTGTTTCAATAGGCAAGGCCACCCGTGGCGCCAGCAAGACCGTCCCCGGTGCTTGCTATTCCAGCGGATTTTCTTCCAAGGAAAATCAGTAAATTTGCAAGCGCAATATCTTAAAAACCAGTGGAAATAAAGTTTATACATTATAGCTTATTGAATTTGTCTTGGAACGCACTATCAAGTGACCTCTTCAAAAAAATGGTTCCATTTAAAAAACGGAACTTGACCATCGTATCTGTTAAAATAATAATCGAAGAAAAAATTCGTCTGCGCTAGAAAATTGGACCCCTTGAACCATGCGATTCCATATTTTTTTTATTTTTTGTCTCCAATACTTTAGAAGATATCCAGCTGTCCAGTCTTTCCGCGGACACCCTGTAGAGTAACATGTCAAGTATGATATCCAATTGAGAAAATTTGCGGAAATTTGTGGTTTTTAAAATATTTAAATTTAAAGTGCCAAGTGTATTTATTATATGAATAAAATAGCATTCGTTATTTCAAACAACATTTATAATCGATACTTTTCTTTTATTATTTTCGAGAATATGCATGAACTATGTTACCTACTAATCGCAGAAATGTTGAGTTTCCTCACTGGAATCGGAAAAAATAAAATTTTCAAAATAATTTTTAAAAAAGTTTTGAAATTAAAGTCGTCATATTAAATTCGACATTCTAATTACATCGTTTTAATAAAAAATCGGAAAATAATAAATTTTCACAAAAATTAACTTGAAAACAACGTTTATTCCAGTGATATTAGATCCGCCATTTGGTATTTTTGCAATTTTGACTTCAGATTCATAATCATTGACCTCGAAAACTGTAGGATACCAAGTTTAGACCAAACATGATATGTTTCTAATATACGCGTCTGCCATATTCAATTCGCCATTTTGTTTTAAAAATGTTGAATTTCAGATTCGTAATCAGCGACCCCAAAATCCCCCGAGTACCGATTTCTGACTAAATTGAAGCGTGCGACTTCTTCATCGGTAACATGCGGCGCGATGCGCAGGGCATATTCTTGGTGCGGGTGCATTGCCTTCTGAGGGCAGTCGTCAGGCTCTAGAAGGCTTTATCGTTCGGCTGGATTACCGTTCGGTTCTTCGAGGCAAGAGTGGCGGTCCTGGTGCAGAGGCCGCTGCCTCGAGTTCGGCCACGTTAGGCAACGATGCTCGAGTGCGGTGGTGACCTCAGGGTGCCCCCCCCCCCTCTATGGGGGCCGTGACGGTCGACGTGATGGTTGTACACGCACCTGATGATGCGCCCGATCGAATGGAAGTGTAAATGGGAGGGGATACCCCAAGCGCACCTCTCCCCCCCCCCCTGAGACCCGGGAGAATAGTGACCTCTCGGGACCCCGCCTCGCCGGAGACGCAGGGGGCAGAGGGCATGCCTATGTTCGCTGCGGCCGGTGCGATCCCGCGGAGTGTCCCCGCCCACCGGTATTACCGTTGCGGCCAAGCCGAAGCCCACCGAGATGGAGTTGGAGGTGGGCGCGGTCCTCGTCCCCGCCGTCAACCTGGAGTGGCGAGGCATCCGGGTTCGGTACTATAACCACTTAAGATGCGGGGGGGGGGGAGAAGTTTACTATCCTGATGGCTCAGACGATCGGGAAGATGAACTTCAAGGGGCTCAGTATCGGGCTGGTACGGTCCGCGGTGATGATGACCAGGAAACTCACAGTGGAGCTTCGCGGCGCCGGAGACCACCCTTCGGGCAATCCTTTTGCCGGTCAGACTTAGGGCGGTCCTGTTGAGCACCGGCTTCCGGGCGTGGTGAACAGTGGATTCACCTGCCATTTGTACCGCGGAACAGGATACACCACAGAAAGCGGCAGTGAGGAAGGCATTGAGGCGGCACAGAGTTCAGGGGTGGGGTGGACACAGAAGCTAGATGGCTCCGTAGTTTCCCTTAACTATCCGACGGACCTGTTGAAAGGTCGAAGAGAAAATAAGAAGTCGGGGATGGCGGAATTAACCATCAGAGACCACACTATCAGTTTCTCCTGATTTGGCGACACAAGGGTTAGCGTAACCCACAGACTACATTTGCAATGGTTTTACTGGGCTGCTTCAGGCACACTAATGATCCTGAAAGGGGGGAGGGGGGATTTGTGGAAAAGGTATCAAACTTTTTTCCCCCAAACCCTAACTCTCCACACTTTACCGTTCAGAAATGCTACGTACTTTCCGGACCGGATGGGTTACTGTAACCCAGTCGCTGAGGGTTAAGTCGCTTAGGGCGCAACTGCCATAGGTAGAAGCGGACCCTCTGTAGTAGAGGCGCTGCGTGCGGGCGGCCTCGGGGAGGGGGGACCCCACCTTCTCCGGTTGCCACATGCCACCACCTCTCCTCCCTGCTAGAAGGGGTGGGGGAACTTGATGATGGTAGCCGTTTTAAGGTGCCATTTCTAATGCGCGGGTAGACTGGTACAATGGAAAAGCATTCATCTGTTCTCCTATCTGCGACTTCGACCGCGCGCGGCTGCGGCAGATTGCTACAGTGTATGCAAGTCTGCTCCAGGAGCAGCCTAGGCTACTGGAGAAGCAACACAATGGGATGAGTGTCTGTTTTCCGCCATTATGGCAGAATCTACTAGCCGCGCGGCGGCCCATCGCCACAATGGGACAGAATCCCCAGAAATAAGGAAACAAGGCAAAATTCAAAAGTTATGGAATTATGTTTTTATATATTTTTGTAACCTAATAATATGAGGTCTTAAAAAAGTAAAAATATCATGGCAGCTACTTCTGCTGTATGTGTAAACATGTGTCAAAGTTTGTATGTTTTTTATGCAGAATTTTAAATCGAGTCGTTTAAATTTCGGTGATATAAAAGGAAAATATTTTTGGGGGACCAAAATTTGTAGTACCTATCGATTCTGCAAAGTAATAGCGAATAATTAGTTCTATATAGTTCTTTTTCCATAAGAAACCCATTGAAAAAGTATCAGTATTCGCTGTTTAGTTACTTTTCGGGAACTTTCGAGAAAATTACTTTTCTGTTGTATAATTAATATCTATTTGTCCTTGTATTTGGAAATATTTGCCAATAATGAAGCAATTACCTGTATTCTATATCGCACAGTGATAGGGGAAAAATGCAACATCCCATTTTTCGCACTGAAATGCCGAATATTATTAAGGCTGCCGTCTCTTTCGGCCTTGAATGTGTGCGTACGCTCACACAAGCTAGGAAAAGCGTGTACGTATACACGAAACCGTTTCAACCAACTTACGTCGTGGAATCGTCAAGAAGGAAACTTTTGCGGGTATAGTTGCCTTCAGTAGACATCCGTGCAGACGGGTCTGGTGCGTTTGAACGCTAATAAGCACCGTCCGTTGAAATAATAATGAATTTATGACTCGAAAACTGACAGAATGAAGCTTCAAGGCTTCGCCGTCACCAGCGCTGGTGGTATATTCAAGCCACGTAGCATCAGCTTTATACGTATACGCGATGTAGTAAACAAACCGTTTCAACCAACTTACGTCGTGGAATCGTCAAGAAGGAAGCTTTTGCGGGTATAGTTGCCTTCAGTAGACATCCGTGCAGACGGGTCTGGTGCGTTTGAACGCTAATAAGCACCGTCCGTTGAAATAATAATGAATTTATAACTCGTGTACTGAGACAGACTCGAGAAATGACAGAATTATGCTTCAAGGATTCTCCGTCACCAGCGCTAATGGTATATTCGCGCCATGTACCATTAGAACCGGTGGAAGTCCAAGTTAGCCGATAAATGTAGGAAAGACATAGTTGCCGATACGTATCGAGAGTCCTATCGCGTTGTTGCCGCATTTCCCCTATTTCTATTTTGTCGTCAGAAAGGCTTGAATGAATCACGGCGAAGCGGCTGGAGAACAAAGATGGGCAAAGATAATATCTTATTTATTATGTGCTAATAAAATGTAAAACGTAATGTTTTTACCCGACTGCGGCACGTAAAGGAGAGTATTGTGTTTATCAGGCTATGTTTGTGTGCCCAGATGTTACGCTCTAGAGCCTGTACGGATACACCGATTTGGACAAATGAGGTGTCTTTAGAAATGTCCTACGATATATAATTTTCAAAATTGTAAGATAGAAATAAAAAAATCTTTTATCGTATGTATATATAAATTCCGCGCGGCACTGACAGTCAACGCGAGTGCTAAAACTACTAACAAGGAGAGTATTTTAGGTGTCCGCCTCCGATCATTTTGATTTTTGGATATGTTATAGAGGACCAAAAAATAAGAAATCCGTGTTTTTTTATTTTTCCCCGTTTTCATATTTGGGGGGTGAAAACTGCGTTCAAAGTTAGGGTTGAAAAATCATTTTTGTGGAATATCTCGAGAACTATTAGAGATAGGGGAATTGTGTCAATGGACGAATTTTGTGTCTTTGAATGAGAAATATGACTGACTCCCCAGATTTTCAAAAAGTCCATTTGTTTAAATAATACATAAAAATTGTTATTTTTTGTTAATAAAATTCTTGTAAATCTTCATCTATATTCATGCAAATTTTTTTTCTCATACTTCACAGCCGAACCGAAATACGGATAAATCAGAATTTGTATTTCCTATAAATTAACAAATGTAATTATTATTGAAGTTTACTTATAATAAGCTGTCCTCTTACAGGGAAGCACAAGTTCTCAAATTATCTAGAAATCAAATTCTAAACAAAACATATCTAATACGCATATGATTTCCTTTTGTATGCTAGATATTACTTTTAGCGTGAAGGAAATTGCCATTTCGAGTACGAGGTGTCTGTAGCGCTACGTTCTATTGCAAGCGGCGCACTGCGCCCGTAACGTGATTGGCTATCGTAATTATTTAAACAAATGGACTTTTTGAAAATCTGGTGAGTCAGTCATATTTCGCATTCAAAGACACAAAATTCGTCCATTGACACTATTCCCCTATCTCTAATAGTTCTCGAGATATTCCACAAAAATGATTTTTCAACCCTAATTTTGAACGCAGTTTTCACCCCCCAAATATGAAAACGGGGAAAAATAAAAAAACACGTATTTCTTATTTTTCGGTCCTCTATAACATATCCAAAAATCAAAATGATCGGAGGCGGACACCTAAAATACTCTCCTTGTAAGTAGCGCATTATACGCGGCTGCTGACTGTTGGTGGCGCGCGAGATTTATATATATCATATCTTCTGCAAGTATTTATTAATCAGGGTGAAAATTGGTGAAAATCTTCCTTGTATATTAAGGAAAAACTTTGTCGCTGCAAGTTATATGTACCTCAAAATTGCCTCGATACTTTTTAACGGTGAACGTTGTAAAACATGGGTTATGTTCAGTATTACTTTTTAATAAATATTATTACATTTTTTAACATAAGGGTTTTGTGCATACATTTTACGGCTTCGCTAGAGTTTTCTGAAGTTATGTTTTAAGTCTCATAACGATCCCTTAATATTTACTCAAGTTATCGCAATTTATGTTTAAAGAAATAATGATTTTGGACGATGAAAAATTTTTGGTTTATAAGTTTTAGCTCGAATAGTAATGATTCGATAAACAAACTGTAAATAGAAAAAATGTGTCCTGACAAGCTTTACAACACTATATTTTTAAAATTCAATTTAATAACATTTAATTGTCCAATGCTTTCTTAGCATTTGGACAATAATTTTTCCCATTCTCGAGCGCTAATCCCCTTATTGCATTAGACTCTTCAATTGCACATTGATTATACAAAATATTACATCCTTCTACGTATAAAGAAAAAATATTGATTCGCAAATTAGTATTGTTTCATTGACATGTTTCCTAACTTCACTACCCAACCCTCTATCTTTCATTATTGCTATCCTCTTTTACGTTCAGCGAGGCTCTGACGCTAGACGCAGCTCTCGTGCCGTATTCCTTCTAGCTTCTCGATAGAAAGAGCTGTGGCAACAGCGCGGCAGAGACAGAGAGAACAGAAAATGTGGCAACTATGCGTCAAAAATTCGTCTACATAGAGTACCGGGAGATGTCACCTTTGTACAACTTCTTTTTATCGACCGCAGTAATTTCATTAGGGACCGTTTGTTTACAAGGGACGCTTCGGTCGATTCGGACCATAACAAAAAGGAGACGGCAGCCTTAAGGAAATTCATAAAAAGAGCGTTAATATGCAACTCACACAAAGGTTTGACGTTATATAAAAAAAACAACATAATTTCAATAAAACAAAAACAATTTGATAAATATACGTATATACTATGGAAAGTGCAGAAATATTTGTAAACCTGTATTCATGTTATTCCGGTACCAATATACTAAATGGGTACGGTCCACAAAGTGTTTATACATTCTAACGAAATTATACAATATTTGCGCAAATTTCCAATCAGCTAATTGGGTGAAGTGACTCAAGGAGCCAGAAATAAATATTTTAAAAAGTATGGGAGACCGGGGATAGTTAAGTAATTCTATTTAATTGCTGTATTATGGAATAAATTATGTTGCGATTCACGATATTGAAGCATATGAATGACCAGCTTGTCTTTTACTTTGTCACCGTGACAAAAACTTGCGTATTCTGTCAGTGAGAATGAAAAATCTAAAAAGATCGACGGGAAGTAAATATTTTTGTTTCGACTATTCATGAATTTTTGTCCACTAACAAGGGAAGATCCCAAACCCGAAAATTCAAAAAATTCTGAGACTTTGTGGATATGTAGGGGATTTCCTTCTGATTACAACGCATTTTTTTTGCTGCCCAAAATCACTGTAAGGGGGTGAAATTAACCCCTGAATATTCGGCTATTTTTCGATTTTATTTTGTAACACACAATCTGTAAGAGATAGAAATAAAGTTTCAAGACAAAAGTTACTTCTGTTAATTAGATCTATCAAATCGTAAAGGTTTTATCAATTGTTTAAACAATTAGAAAAAAGTTATAAACAAAAATATGAATAATGTTTTCTAAAATTCGGGTTTTCACGTGAAATCTGAACTGGGTGTTTAAATAATTATGAAACAGCATAATCCATATTTTTTTTCCATACAATTTCAACTATTGTTGTATCGCGGAACTGTGCTCCGCGACAATCGAAAAACTTTTGGATCCCATTGTAACGTACCACAAGCTGCACGACGAGCAATGTTTTTCTAACTTTTATTAGGAAATAATACGCGACGCGTAGTAAGAAAGTAATATAATTTATATACTTTTGTCTCCAATTACACATGGGGAAATTATATCAGGTGGAAATAGAGGAGAAGAAGGGGACTGTTAGATATAACTTATCCTTATTAGAACTTTTTATTTTTAACATAATTATCGAACTTTTCTCTTATTTGCTTACCAAACAAGCGAGACAATGCAGGCGCTTAATAAGCGATTTAAGTATAGTTAGGTAATCTTGAAAACACTTGTGTGATTATGAATTATTCTTCATGGTGATGAAACTCTTCAAAAAAATGTTGAAAACATAAATATTGCTTACACCACGCACATCGTATGATAGCATAATTGCCGCGTATGGAACAACGAGGTAGATGTATGAAATCTTGTAGTGAAAAAGCGAAATCTACTGGATTTTCAAACTGATTTGGTTTCTCAACAATATATCCACTTTTATACCATGCGTAAGCAAACACATCGTGATACTTTGGTGATGAAAGTTGATTATGAATAAGAGACTGTAATTTAATGACATTATTCCTTGCATTTAGCTGCACATCGTAATTAAACAATAATACAAGGTCGGAAAATTTTCGTACAAAGCTTTTCCATATCCGGAAACCATATACATGAAGCGGTTGTATCATTCCTGTATTTTTTTTCGGTATTGTGAATATTTCCACATGTTGATTAGCTGGTATACCGTTTCGTAATGTAGATGGACAGTGACCAGTCCACGAATCCAATAACAAAACGCTTCGAGATCCCGCATGTGGTAGATATACGTTTGTTAACCATTCCATAACCAGTTCACCTGTTAACTTTCCAGATGTGGACGCCTGTATATAAACATTCCACGGTCGAAACAAAGATTGTTGTACACGTGGACCAAAATTACCATCCTTTTCCTGCAGAACAATAAATAGCGGAGAGAGTAGTTTCCCAGAAGCTGATATTGTGGGGAATATAGTATAGCTATGTGTAGTAGCGGATATAGATTGTACGAGTGCTGTAACACTTTTGGTTCCTTGTTCAGCTAAAGTACGGCCCGAATGTAATTCTAGATTGAATCCGCTTTCATCAGCATTGAATGTATTGTTTGTTCCGATATCTCTAATACGAGGTTTTACATTATTCACAAAAGTCGAAGCAATTTCATTTAATTGCGTGGTATCTGTACCGTATGATCTGGTAATAAATTTGTTCACTTTTCTTGAAACTATTTTATACGTTCTCTTAAAATTCCAGATCCAATGTCGAGATGCTTTAAAATTTTCCAACCCTGTCTCTTCATTAGCTTGTAAGGCCCATCTTCGAAGGTCCAAATCATGAATAATGGTATGAGTTTCAATCACGTCAACAAACTTATTATACACATATTCAGAAATTTGTAACAATTTTTCCCGACGTGTCCCTCCCCTGTTCACCGTTTCTTCCCATCTAATGAAAACAAGGCAATTTTGCATAGATATGAAACAAATAGATACGAAGCACCTTAACATAACAGTACATCCTTTACCACTCACCTATACAATTGATATACGGATGAAACTTTTCGAAATTTATGTTGGACAGATTGTAAAGAAAGCCGTCTCTTCTTACCACTTTTCCAAAATGCAACAGCCTCTGTTTTATATTCTAAAGTCACAATTCCTCCTTCTTCTGGTATACACTGCTCTTCTTCGAACTCTATCGGTTCTAAAAGTTCTTCGCGTGTAGGTACATATATATCATCCACAAATTCTACAGAATGTGGGCTAAACGGTTCCAAAAATTCTAATGTAACATCAGCTTCCATTGAAAATGATGTGTCTTCTTGCGATTTAATAAGCATGTCTTTTATTATGTCGTGTAACTCCATTTCTCTATTATTAATAGGCGTCTCATTATTATTCTCAATTAGGAATGTTGTCATAAATAAACGAATTACATTTGCAGGATGTATGGGAACCATTTTCAACACTACACGTTTGTTACACAGAATCAACGTACATTTACTGTTAACATCTATACTTAAACTACAATTAACTAGTATTTCTTATTGTTAATGAGTCTTTACTCTTCAAATGCCTTCAATACTACTGACAATAATAACGAGTCGAAGCATTTATTACTTTTGTCGTCAGGACAAACCTATAGAACTGATAATACCTATCTTATACGTATACATATGGCATATGTGTATGCATCTTACTTTATCACGTCTGAAGAAAACATGTTTTGACAGTGATATGTCTTACTAAATTTGATCATCTTTATTTTCCTTGTAAATAATGTATCATTCGATAAGAATACTAATATATGTATTCTCATTATTAATGCTCGAGAGAACAATAGACATGAGATAATACTTTGATGGGAGACAAAAGTAGGTATATATTCACATCACACAAGTGTTTTCAAGGTTACCTAACTATACTTAAATCGCTTATTAAACGCCTGCATTGTCTCGCTTGTTTGGTAAGCAAATAAGAGAAAAGTTCGATAATTATGTTAAAAATAAAAAGTTCTAATAAGGATAAGTTATAACTAACAGTTCCCTTCTTCTCCTCTATTTCCACCTGATATAATTTCCCCATGTGTAATTGGAGACAAAAGTATATAAATTATATTACTTTCTTACTACGCGTCGCGTATTATTTCCTAATAAAAGTTAGAAAAACATTGCTCGTCGTGCAGCTTAAGGTAAGTTACAATGGGATCCAAAAGTTTTTCGATTGTCGCGGAGCACAGTTCCGCGATACAAAAATAGTTGAAATTTTATGGAAAAAAAATATGGATTATGCTGTTTCATAATTACTTAAACACCCAGTTTAGATTTCCGTGAAAACCCGAATTTTAGAAAACATTATTCATATTTTTGTTTATAACTTTTTTCTAATTGTTTAAACAATTGATAAAACCTTTACAATTTGATAGATCTAATTAAAAGAAGTAACTTTTATCTTGAAACTTTATTTCTATCTCTTACAGATTGTGTGTTACAAAATAAAATCGAAAAATAGCCGAATCTTCAAGGGTTAATTTCACCCTCTTACAGTGATTTTGGGCAGCAAAAAAATTGCGTTGTAATCAGAAGGAAATCCCCTACATATCCACAAAGTTTCAGAATTTTTTGAATTTTCGGGTTCGGGATCTTCCCTTGTAAGCACTGCTTGATGTTTTCTCATTTGTGGAAACGCGATACCTTGACTAAAAATTTACGGTATTTTATATTATCCTGTGCGTGGAGGTTTTGTACGTACGGTATCTACTTAAAGCCGGATCCAGACCTGAATGAGTATACGCTCAGCAAGGCCGAACGCGTACGAATATTCTGATGTGGACGGCAGAAACGGTAGCCAGGGCCGCATGCTTCTACGTCAGAAAGGATGAGCGCGAACGCATATTGTAGTGTGGACTAGAGATCCCGACGTAGAACGTGTATTGAAGATACACGTGTAGTAAAAATATCCGTGTTCTAATCCGTGTTCTTCTTAATACACGGATACACGGGTATTGAAATACACGTGTACACGTGTATCGAAATTCACGGATCGTAGTATCCGTGTACCCGTGTACTCGTGTACTGAAATTCACGGGTACACGTGTATCGACATATACGGTTCACGTGTATTAAGATATCCATATTTAATTTTTTAACTAAATATCCGAATGTTTAGATTTTACGCAAATAGTTTGCGATAGGTAGGTATAGACATAATTTACTAGGTTGTAGATGAAAGTAAAAAATATAATGATTTTGGCTAATAAAGTTTAATCTATTAATCTTTTATTTTGGTGTAAGAATACTAACGTGTTAACATTTTCTGGCAGTAAACGGTTTCTTTTTTTGGTTACAATGCTTCCAGTAGACGAAAAACATCTTTCCGACATCACCGAGGTTGATGGAATAGTTAAATATTTTTTGGCAACATGGGAAATCGCTGGGTATTTATTTGCCCTAGCCTTCCACCAGTCAAATGGATCCAAGTCGAAGCGTAATTGTGGCTCGGCCATATACGTTTCAAATTGAATATTTGTATCATTATTATCGGTAATTTCGTCATATAAAAACTGAAGAGCACTTCTCCCGCGTGACTTTTTTGCTAACTGTACGGACAGGTGACTCTTGAAGCAAACGTTGTACTTCTGTACGAATCACTTGTCTCACGTGGATTGATTCATGCTTCTGATTTTTATATCGCGGATCAAAGAAGCAGGATACATGACTTAATGAAAGAGTATCACCTTCGTTCCAGTCGAGTTTAAAACATTTTGTAATATCCGAAATCAAAGTCTCCTTTAATTTACACAAAACCATGTTATCATCACCCCTTAAAATAATATGCTTCTCGAACGCTTTTTTTGTTAGTGGTCTCACCACTGATATAGGAGAATGACTATCTCCACAAAAAAATATTGTCATCAGTTGCAGCGGTTTTAAAATATTCAACAGAGATTCTATCGTTCTCCATTGTCTCTCAGCAATTTCCAGAGATTCTGCTACGGTGGCAGTAGTAATGACTCTGTCTGCGATGACGTTTGATATTGGGAGCTTGTTTTCATGTAATGTGTTCAACATGAAGTACGTTGAGTTCCACCGCGTAGAGCAACTTTGTAATAATGTGGTTTTTGGGACAGAAAGCTGGTCTTGCATTCGCTTCAGTGCCTGGGTTGCAACACTGGAATGCTTAAAGTGCCGAACTATTTTACTGCAATACTGGATAATATGTTGTACATTTTCTTTTTTTAATGCTTTATTTATAGCTAATTGCAGGGTATGTGCTGCACATCCCATGCTGGAGATATTTGTATGATTTGGCGTACGTGACTGAAAGCCCTCTAATAATAGACACAATCCTGTAAAAACCCCGGAAGATCTACTACGACTTATTTTTCTAAATGTGTCAAGGTCCTTACCGCGCGTACCGCCCGCAACGATCCTGTAAAGTATATAAATACCAGGACCTCAGAGGCCTGATCATCATTGTTCTTCGAAGAGTCAGAGATTATAAACCTGTTCAGTCTAAAACTTAAATAAGTAACATTTAAGGTGTTAAATTCAGTGCTCCAAAACCACACGGCAGCCACTGTAAGTGCCGACCACTAATTATAATACTAAAGCATATTGTCATCTTTTATACTATATCATATTACTACTGTTCCATAATTCTCTATGCTATTATCATAACTAGTACTTATCGCTTTATATTATTATTGTTGCCAACTTATCGCTTTATATTGTGTTCATTACTAATACTTATCGATTTATATTATTGTTACTAATACTTATTGCTCTTCTAACGTATCTCATGTTCACATATATATATATTGCTATGACTTATCGTTATATACATGTTTGTGTGCCAATGTTCAACGTCTAACGCATTTTTATATTAACCACAAAGTGCTTTAAAATAAATAACGCTCTTATCTCCAAATAACCTTTCGAGTTATTGCGACGATCCTCCGGCCGCGAAGCATCGGAAACGTAACAAGCTAGTGCAACAGCTGATTCCGGTCCGCGAACAAGGCTTACTTTCGTATGGGTCTCGCACAAGCCATACGGCTAGACGTATTTCGCGGAATTATTACGAATGGCCTTTTTATATTACTGCAGCAGTAAATCCAATTAGCCAGCCATAAATACAAACCGCAAGTAGTCTAACGGGTGTCGCCCGGGTGTGTATTCGCCTAAATAAGCCTTCCCTGGACGATTAGAGTGCAGAATTTCACATTCTCGCCTGACCTCCCATCAAACACTCAGAGTGCAGAATTACACATTCTCGCCTAACCTCTCACAACGATCAGAGTGCAGAATTTCACATTCTCGTCTGACTTCCCACAAACCCTCAGAGTGTAGAATTACACATTCTCGCCTGACCTCCCACAAACCCTCAGAGTGCAGAATTACACATTCTCGCCTGACCTCCCATCCAATCCTCAGAGTGCTGGATGCAAGAGTCGCGCCTGAATTTACCCCACACAGTCATCGTCCTCAAACTCTCCACCCGGGACGTGACAATGTCTTGAGATTTATGTGGGAAAGTAGTTCTCCAGAACAGTCCTCAACATTATTATACAATTTTTTGCACATATCTGCCCTCTTTTTAGTTGTAGCCAGTTTCTTAGAAACACTTCAACGAGGACAAATCAAGAAAATTTTGAAAAGTGGTTTTGTTCTGCATCAAGAAAAAAAAATGGAAGTTCCAAACGATCTACTTTTCCCATTTATTCATACCATATCTACCATGACGTATCTATCCTAGATGCTGTCTTCAGTTTTAAAATAGCAGTCAGACGCGATACGTGATAAAAATAGTTTGATAAAGAAATGTTGCGTACAGAAGTAAGCCAGTATTCAGTTGACAACAAATTGCAAAAGTAAATATTAATAAGAAATTTTTTATTCAATAAAAAATCAAGATCATCTCATTTTTTGTAATAGAATTGTATATTTTTTATACACCAATTGTTGCATCTTGTTATTGACGTAAAAAAACGATTAAGGTACTTAGATCGATAACTATTCAGAAGTTGAGTTTTGCCCTGAACGTCGGGCAGCAGCCCTTTTGAATCGAGTCGTGGGAAGACCACCTTGTGTATATCATCCACAATTAAACGCCGTAGAATAATATCTGATAACGAAAGCGATTGCGAAACTGAAAGAAGTAATAATGATGGTAAAAGAAGAATGACGAGGTGCGGTTCTATCCAATTAGCAATCAACCCATTATCATACCTTTTGCGAGCCCCCGTGGTATCAATTTATTTCTTACTAAAGTTTTGAAATGTAATGAACCAATGGATTTCTACTGGTTATGTTTAAATGAAGAGATAACTCATCTCCTAGTACGCGGAACTAATTTATATGCAAATCAAACAATGAGAAACAATCATTCTAACGTTTGAATGCGTGGATTCCCATTGATGTACATGAAATTAAAAACTTTTTGATTTAGTTATGTAGATGGGAGTAGTAAAGCTCCCGAGCATAGAATTGTATTGATAGAAATATTTTGTGTCTGATCAAAATTTTGGGGAACAGCTTAGTAGGTACAGATTTGCGCAGAGTATAGGTCAAGGGGTGTCAATGAGAGGGATGGGGGCAAGGGATATAGAGAAGGGTTGTCGTGAAGAAAAAGAGGAAAAGGAGAAAGGATAGGGAGTAGAAGCTCGGTGCGGGTGTATGGATAGACTCAAGAGGGTAACAATCCGTTTCAGCCAGCGGTACATTTGAGTCGGAAGGATCACTCGACAGCCGGCCGAGGAATATAGTTTCGGGGATTGTTCAGGAGGTCTTGGAGGCGAATCACGGATAACTGGGCGTCATCGAGGTAAATAACTAGGCTGTATTTCTGAATGGCCCCAATGGCCGATCGACATGAGGTTTGAAGCGTGTGATAGGAAGGGTGTAGACCCTATCTAAAATTCAAGCTTAGAGATTTATTAGTTTCCGAGATATTAATAAAAAGTTTTCAATATTTGCGTTGACTTATTCCGACACAGCGCATTCCACTTTCCAACTTGTCCAGCTTATTAATATTGGTTGAAGGTAGGTTAATGCAAGGGGCGCGCGACCGCTTAAAGCGTGGAGGCGTAAAGTATGGTGGCGAACCAATGTGAGTTAGGAGATTTGAACCAGCAACTTGCGGATGCGGCAAATCCTATTATACAGGGATGATACCTATTACTATTGATAGTCAATACTCTAGGGAGGTCATCTACAGGCCAAAATAAGACGAAAATATAGAATACAATTTTTGAATATCGCGCTTCGTTTTGGAGAAGCTTGTGTATGCAGTTCAAAAAAATAATTTGTAAAAAAAATTAACAATAATTTGTTATTGATATTGTGGAAACTTGTGACTGTCTCCGGTGTGATATGGTCATCGGTGGGACTGAGAAGGGATATGTTGCAGACTCAGTCGGGTGTTAAAATCCTTAGCTGTTTTATTAGCAGTGGTTGGTTATTGTACAGGTGCGCGGTGAACGCGTGTGTTCGTTTGCGGTGCGGTGGGGAGCTACGGTGCTCGTTTGCGACTGTCCGTCCGAGCGGTATAACCGCGTGTCGTTGTCTCGCGGCGGCTTCGGTGAGTTCGGGTGAATGAGGATAGCGCATAATAGCAACTGCCTTTGGGCGGTCGAAATCGGCGCACCCAGTAGGGAGTCATAGCGAGAATGCCTGGTGCAATGCGGGTTCTGGTATATAGTCGCAGAGATTCCATTGAGGCTTTGTTGAGGACGCAAGATTTCTCTCGGTCTATACCGGATAGAGGCTGGTAATAGCGCAGTAGTAGCAATGGCTGACAGAGTCACAAACCTCGTGTCGATCGGCCACTGGGACCATTCAGAAGAATATCCAAAAATTATCGCAACAGGTAAGGTACACAATCGAATTGGTCGACTCGCCGCTTTGAAATGAGCTTAAAATCATAATGTTGCGGTCGTCCCTTGCCGGGATACAGCGAGTTAAAGAAAAAATGGAATTTGTACAATTTGAAGCATATTTTCGAAAGGAAATCGTACACCGAAATGTTAACTGTCACGTCCCGGGAGGAGGGCTTGACGACGATGACTATGTGGGGTAAAAGTCAGGCGCGAATCTTAAATCCAGCACACTGAGGGTAGCTGGGAGTTAGGCGCGAATCTTAAATCCAGCACTCTGAGGGTTGATGGGAGTCAGGCGAGAATGCGAAATTCCGCACACTGAGGATTGATGGAAGTTAGGCGAGAATCTTAAATCCAACATTCTAATTGACCAGGGAAGGTTTAAAAGGTAATTGCGCACTTGGGTGACACCCGTTAGAGCACTTCGTGCTTAAATACGGTTTGTATTTACGGCTTGATAATTGGATTTACCGCTGCATTATTATAAGAAGCCGCCCGCAATATTTCCGCGAAATATGGCTAGCCATATGGTCATACAAGACCTATGCGAAAGTAAGCCTTGTAAACACTATAAAAAATCCCGGCGTTCGCGAACCGAAATCAGCTGTTGCAGTTATTTGTTATGTTTCTGAGGTTTCGCAGCCGGAGGATCGTTACAATAACTCGAAACGTTATTTAGAGATAAGATCGTTATTTATTTTAAAGCACTGGTTGGTTAATATAATAATGCGTTGGACGTTAAGCATTAGCACGTAAACATTTATATAAATGGTAATCAGTAGTAAGATATATATATATATATATATATATATATATATATATACAGGGTGTCCGCGGGAAGACTGAACAGCTGGATATCTCCTAAAGTATTGGAGATAAAAAAATTAAAAAAATACGGAATCGCATGGTTCGAGGGGGCCAATTTATTAGCGCAGACGAATTTCTTCTTCGATTATTATTTTAAAAGATACGATGGTCAAGTTCGGTTTTTTAAATGGAACTATTTTTTTGAAGAGGTCACTTGATAGTGCGTTCCAAGACAAATTCAATAAGCTATAATGTATAAACTTTATTTCCACTGGTTTTTAAGATATTGCGCTTGCAAATTTACTGACTTTCCTTGGAAGAAAACCCGCTGGAATAGCAAGGACCGAGGACGGTCTTGCTGGCGCCACGGGTGGCCTTGCCTATTGAAACAGATACCTACCTGCCAAAGATCTACGCCGGGAATGGCAGACCCAAAGGCTGGACAATTCTTTTCCGTCAGAAATGATACTTAGGTAGGTACATCTGCGGTATCGAGAAGCGCACCGTTACTTTTATTTTTCACTTGCTCCTACGCTCGGATGGTCGGTTCTTTTGGGAGGGATGCAAGTTCGATTGGTTAGAGTTAGGAGGTGTGAAAGTTGCTAGACCAAATTTCAGCCATAGGGGGCAGATTGTATTAGGACCAATCGGATTTGCATCCCTCGCAAACGGCTGCTCTCTTGAGGAGAGCCTCTTCACAGCAAAACCTCCCCCCCCCCCAATGCCCACCTGCTCTCGAACGGAATACGTCATCGCATGCTTCTGTTTTGATATTGGAGCTGGTGTTTATACTCGAGAGATAAAGGATCCGTGTGAATTTTTAGGGAGGACCTCGCGTCGACAGCGGGCTACCCGTTTTCTTCTTGTGTCTCTCCACGAGGCGTATTGACGGTGGATTGTAGGAGCGTAGATGTCTGGATACCAGTTATTAAATTCAGGAGACAATAGAAACACTTTATTACAAAACACACATGCACTATAATATTAAAGTAAATCGTATTCCTCTCGGGCAGGAGTACTGATAATGATCGAACTTGCGCCCAACTTCGCGCAGACCGATTACACGGAGGATACTCGAGTCACACACTGCACATATGATACAGGGGGAATCTGGAGCTACACCCGTTGAAGGATGCGGCCTGGTACCCCGTGACGAGGACAACCCCCCAGCCGAATTTTATGGCTTTTTCCGGAAAAAGGTATGAATCCTGAGCCGAACGTAGCGAATTGAGGTCGAGCCCCCACAGTCGAGGGTGAAATATCCATTACAGCGTATTAAGAAATTCTTTTCTTCATCGCATCGAAAGGGACGTGACGCCAATGGATTCCTTATGTTTTTCTGATGAAAATCGTACCAAATGTCATGCAAATCGGACTACTTTGACACAAGCTATTTGTACTCCTTATGTAAATGTTGTCCTATTTACACGATATTTGGCATGATTTTCATCGGAAAAATATGAGGCATTCTTCGGTGTCACTTCCATATCGATACGATAAGAAATAAAGAATTATTTTATTTCTGGAACAGGTATGAATCCTCGGCCGAACCCGGAAAATTGTGGTCGACACCCCGCAGTCGAGGGTGAAAATGTGAAATATTCCTTTCAGCGTAGTAAGAAATTCTTCATTCTTTATCGCATCGAAAAGGCTGTGACGCCAAAGGATTCGTTATGTTTTTCCGATGATGATCATACCAAATTTCGTGTAAATCGGACTATTTTTAACCAAGTCAAATCAGCTTGAAATGATACAAATCGATTTTCCATGAAGTTTCCATTATCAAGGTCCGAATTACGTCGTTCTTGGTGTTAGTTTCATCGGCGAAACGTGATGAATCGATGGGTGTCGTTTTCGCAAAGATCTGATAAGAAATGCGCTAGTCGAAGATTGCTCACTTCTTAATAGGCACTCGAACCCCTTTGAGGGTCGAAGGCCATAAAATCAGGTGAGGCACTGCGAAGGGCTGTTCTCGCCATGAGGTACAAGGCCGCATCTCCTTGACGGACGTCGCTCCACATTTACCCTGTGTCTGTTTCAGCAATAAAATAATCCTTTACTCTTTATTGTACGTCCATATGAACGTGTGGCCGATGGATTCCTTGAGGTTTTCCGATGAAAATCATGCCAAATGTCGAGTAAATCGGACAATTTTTACATAAGGAGTACAAATAGCTTGTGTCAAAGTAGTCCGATTTGCATGACATTTGGTATGATTTTCATCAGAAAAACATAAGGAATCCATTGGCGTCACGTCCCTTTCGATACTTGCATCCCTCCCAAAAGAACCGGCCATCCGAGCGTAGAAGCAAGTACGAAATAAAAATAACGGTGCGCTTCTCGATACCGCAGAAGTACATACCTAAGTAACATTCTGACGGAAAAGAATTGTCCAGCCTTTGGGCCTGCCATTCCCGGCGTAGATCTTTGGCAGGTAGGTATCTGTTTCAATAGGCAAGGCCACCCGTGGCGCCAGCAAGACCGTCCCCGGTCCTTGCTATTCCAGCGGGTTTTCTTCCAAGGAAAGTCAGTAAATTTGCAAGCGCAATATCTTAAAAACCAGTGGAAATAAAGTGTATACATTATAGCTTATTGAATTTGTCTTGGAACGCACTATCAAGTGACCTCTTCAAAAAAAAATAGTTCCATTTAAAAAACCGAACTTGACCATCGTATCTTTTAAAATAATAATCGAAGAAATTCGTCTGCGCTAATAAATTGGCCCCCTCGAACCATGCGATTCCATATTTTTTTTATTTTTTTATCTCCAATACTTTAGGAGATATCCAGCTGTTCAATCTTCCCGCGGACACCCTGTATATATTGAAGTAGGATAACTAAGAGAGTTCTGGACCAATGCCTGACGAGGGATGAGGCGGGGCGAGTGGTACCGCAGCGGAGGCGAGGAGGGGGCGGGTGGGGGGAACGTGACCCATCGAAGTGGGAATGAACCGTGGAGAGGGAACCCCGCTGGAGAGGGAACGCGCGCGAGCACACACACACACACACAGACGGGGGGGGGGGGATGGTACCGCCGATGACTGATCCTCTCGGCCCGTGGTCAAAACATGCGGAGGTATTACGCGTAGAAGATGTAAGTCGAAACCTGCATGGCTAGTGCGTAATAACCGCGTCAAAAATATATAATGCTCGAAGGTCAACTTCCGAGAATAATGAGGTACGGTTCGAACCACGTGTGCGAGAGAAAGAGAAAGGTACGATATTTTCGTATATCTCTCTGTCTCTATTCCTCTCTCGGTCGGCGATCGAAAAACATACGGTGGTATGACGCGTAGAAGAAGCAAGTCGAAACCTGCATTTCGGTATCGCTCCAAGGTCAGATCGCTCCCGCGAACAAGAAGTGTGAGAGAGAGGTACGATATGAATCTATCATCCTCTCTCTAGGGACATAGTCGAAACTAGAGCTCTTACTTTTTGACCCGTCGTGTACCCGGCTACCCGGAACAACTTCAAGCTATTGAATGTTGTATTGTCTGTGGTATTGTTTGATGTTAGCCAAAAATGATCGAACAATACAGCACTCAATGGCATCAAGTTGTTTCGGGTAGACGAGTCAAAAAGTAAGAGCTCTAGTCGAAACATACGGTGGTACGAGGCGTAGAAGATGATGCAAGTCGAAAACATACCATTTCTTATCGCATAATCCGAGAATAATACGCAGCATCGGTGCGCGAGAAGTTCGCGATAATGTTTTGAAGGTAAACTTTCGAGAATGAATAATGCGCATATGCTTAACAGCGCAATATGACTTAAGGTATGATTGTAGGTGTTATTCCATTGGTTTGTAAATGTAGGGGTAGGGAGATGTTAGGTAGGGATGGTAGTATATTTAAGGCAGCTCGCATCTTCGACAGGACAAAATCGTGAATGGTAACGCGTCGAAAGACTTCTTTGACACAGTCGTTGCGAGTATCATGTTTTACGAAAAAGTATCTAGTTAGTTTTTACATACGTTGACGATAATAATAATAATAATAAAAGTGACCGACAGCCTGACGCGAATTTAACTGCGTTGCGGAACGGTATAGAGTCTTTTATAGCAAGTGATAACATACGTGCAAACAACATGGATACGTTCAAGAACGCGTGTGTGACGTTGTCTCGAATGTCCGAACTTTTGAGGACCACCGCGGAATTTCGCGATTGGATGGACAGGTGCGACGAGACGATACGTTACATGGTCGCGTATCAACGAGGCGAACGCGTACCGGTGTGGGAGAAGCAGCGAATGGTGTCGTTGCTCGCGCGAACGCAAACATTGCGCGCGGTAGTGCGAGGACGGTTATCGCGAGTAGGGTGCGGGGTCGCTGTTCGAGCTACGGCACCCAAGATCGTGTGGGAGGAACTCGAAACCGCGTTCGAGAAACGTTTGTCGACCGGGGCCGTGATAAACGTGGGGGCCGTTGATCCACGCAAATTCTTCGAGAATGCCCGTCGAGTGGTGATTTTGCGCGTTACGAACGCTATTACGGAGCATCGCAGCGTTTCAGTGAACACTGTGCTAAACACGGAATTCATGTTGCTGGATGCGACGGACGTAAAGAGTTTCGCGACACGTAATCACGTACTTTTCGTGTCGTCGAACGTTCGCGAGTGGTACGCGACGCAAGTGGTAGCTCCGACGTTGATCGCGATGGAGCAGTTTCAGGAGCGCGAGAGTGGCTGGACATTACGGGCGGTACAAAATCTCCTGATAAACGTAAACCAGCATAATCCATTGCGCGCCGGGTGCGACGTGCCGCTTCCGCGAGCGGTTATGTTGGAAAAAGCGGTGGTAAACGTGCAGTGTAAAGAGAACACGTGCTTTTTGTGGTCGGTCGTTGCCAGACTGTTTCCTGCTGATACACACGGCGACAGGATAACGTCGTATCCACATTATTCGACGGTGCTCCGTACGGATGGCGTGAGACTCCCCATGTCCATGGACCAGGTACGGAAATTCGAAGTGGCCAACGACGTTTCTGTGAATGTGTATCTATGGTCCAACGAGGATAGATGCGTACCTCTACGCGTGTCCAGTAACAAGCGGGAAGGGAGACACGTGAACGTGCTGCTGGTACAAGATCCCAAGGATTCGCAGCGGTACCATTTCGCGTGCATCCGCAATCTCTCCCGCTTGCTATCCAGCCAACTCAGCAACCATTATGGCAGAGTGTTCGTTTGCGATAGGTATGCAAATAAGAGTAATAATTACAAAAAAAAATATTCGAGCGGTACGTGACGATGAAGAAGCGTTTACATTGTTTTCTCGTATACGTTTCAGGTGCCTCAACTTTTTCTCCTCGGTGGAGCGATTGCAGCGGCACAGTGCAGATTGCATGCGATTGAACGAGTGCGCGGTGCAATTGCCGTCCGAAGAGGAGAAAATTTTGAGGTTCCAGCATCACGAACGCAAGGAACGCGTGCCCTTTGTGATCTACGCGGACTTAGAGTGTTTGTTGGAGGAACTGGAGCGGTCAGCGATGGAACGTCGTCGCACGTACGAGTATCAACGGCACAGAGCGCACAGCGTGGGATACTACGTGTAGTGTTCCGACGACCCGGCTCTGTGCGGATATCGAGCGTATCGCAGTGACACCAACTGTGTACAGTGGTTTGTGCGGGAAGTGCGGGAATTCATGAACGTTGCCTACTCGTGGTTGTGCGTCAAGAAACCGATGACACCGTTAACGCAGCAATAGTGGACGAGTTTTCACAGGGCTACCGCGTGTCACGTGTGCGGAGGACCCTTCGACCGAGGTGAGGACGATGCGAAAGTGCGCGATCATTGCCACTCGACGGGCAAGTACAGGGGTGCGGCGCACAAATCGTGCAACTTGCGCTATTAACGTTCGTGCACGATACCTGTGGTGTTCCACAACCTGTCCGGCTACGACGCGCACTTCGGTATCAAGGAGTTGGCAGTCGCGTTCAAGGGACAGATCAACCTCCTACCGATAACGAAAGAACGTTACATATCCTTTACGAAGAACGTCGAGGACCTCAGGGGCGAATGCAAGGACTGGCGAAAAATGTTGACGTTTCGATTCGTCGATTCGTTCAAGTTCATGGCCACGAGTCTGCAGAAACTCGCGTCGGATCTCGGGAAAGACAAACTAACGATTCTAAGACGCGAGTTCAAACATCTCCCTGACGAACAATTCGATCTCCTCTCCAGAAAGAGGGTCTTCCCGTACGATTACGTGGCGTCGTACGACAAGCTGAACGATACGCAACTGCCGCCTCGTGACGCGTTCTATAATCGTCTGAACGATAGCGATGTGTCGGAGTCTGTTTACGTGCACGCAACCATCGTGTGGAACAGTTTTCGTATACAAACATTAGGTGAGTACAGTGATTTGTATTTAAAGACGGACGTGTTGTTGCCCGCCGACGTGTTCGACAATTTTCGTATCGACTCTATCGCGAGCTACGAACTGGACCCCGCACATTACTGTACGTTACCGGCGTTCACGTAGGACGCGATGTTGAAATACACGCGCGTCGAATTTGAACTGCTCACCGACGTGCACATGCTGTTGTTCACGGAGCGAGGTATACGCGGTGGCCTGAGCCAGTGCTCGCACAGGTACGCTCGCGCCAACAAGTACCTGCCGACGTCGATGTACGACGCGTCGTAACCATCCACGTACTTGATGTACTTCGACGTGAACAACCTGTACGGATGGGCGATGTAACAGGCGATGCTGTACGGTGGATTTCGATGGCTGGACGAGGACGCGGTTGCCGCTTTGGACACGAACTGCTTGCCGGAGGACAACGGACCGGAGGGATACCTGCTGGAAGTTGATCTGGAGTATCCGCGGGACATTCGCGACGGGCACGCGGACCTTCCGTTCTGTCCTGTGCGCGAGCACGCGCCCATCGATAAGGAAAGCAAGCTGATCGCCACGCTCCGCGACAAGGAACGGTACGTTATCCACTATCGGTACTTGAAGCAGTGTATTCGACACGGACTTCGCGTATCGCGAATACATCGCGTTCTACGGTTCGATTAATCGCGTTGGTTGCGCGACTACATCACGCTGAACACTGAGTTGAGGACGCGAGCAACCAGTGATTCCCAGAAAACACTGTACAAGCTAATGAACAGTGCCGTGTACGGTAAAACGATGGAAAACGTTCGAAATCGAGTGGACGTGCAACTGGTGACGCGGTGGGACGGACGTTACGGCGCCGAATCGTTGATCGCGAAACCAAATTTCCACGGTCGTGCGATATTTTCCGAACACTTGGTCGCTATCGAGATGCGTAAACTAAAAGTGAAATTCGATAAACCTATATACGTGGGTATGAGCGTGTTGGATGTGTCCAAGGTGTGCTTGTACGAATTTCACTATGACTACATGCGCGCCAAGTTCGGTGATGGGTGCAAAGTGTTGTACACGGACACCGACAGTCTCATGTATCTGCTGCGGTGCGAGGACGCTTACAAGCAGCTGAAAAGTGACGTGAGTGCGCGATTCGATACGAGCGATTACGTGGTGGACAACCCGTACGGTATGCCGCGCGTAAACAAGAAGGTGCCGGCACTCATGAAGGACTAGAACAACGGTGCCTTGATGACGGAGTTCGTGGGACTTCGATCTAAGATGTACGCGAGTCGAGTGCGTGACGCGTCGTCGGCGGGAACGTCCGAGACGAAAAAAGTGAAGGGGGTGAAGAGAAGTGTCGTAGCGAATGAAATACGTTTCGAGGACTACGTGCGGTGTCTTCTCGAGCACGCGGAAACTACGGTACGACAGAACCATGTTCGTGCGCGATTACACTACCTTTATTCCGTGAACGAACTGAAGACCGCGCTCAGTCCGTACGACGATAAGCGTTACGTTCTAGCCGACCAGATCGAAACCCTTCCGTGGGGACACTATCGGATTCCCGAGTGCGACAATAACGATAGTGATAGTGATACGTATATGGGTAAATAGATACAATAGTTATATGTATATGTAGATACGTAGTAATGTCGCGTACGATGTATTTTGTTATGTATACAAGTATGATACACTGTATGAACGTAGAGGGGGTTTTTAGCGGGTAGGCCAGAAATGGAGAGTCCCACATAACCCCGACATAACGGTTGTCGGGGTATGCGTAATGCATTTTCCCCCTTTTTAAAAAAAAAAGTATGCAATGGATGGACATAAATTTTTTTCTTAATATACCTATGTATAATATTACACACATTTACGTAAATAATGTACAAGTATCGTGAGATATATATATATATATATATATATTGTGCTTTATTTTTTTGTTAAATACAAAGAATGAAATAAACGATATAAATGTATACGTATATGTATTTAAGTAATATTAATAAAGAGTCGCTGTTGCGTCACAGAACATCCTTTTCCCGTATCCACGAGTTCTTGGACGAGTCGAATCCCAACCATTTCACGTACACCTGGTTCCCCTTGCAACGAATAATCTTCTCGATCTGATATATGTCCGGATTCGCGACCGAATGCAGTTCGTGCTCGTAGAATCCGCCCGAGATCGCCTCTCCCGCGGAATCGCGTAGAATATACGTGACAGGACGCGTTCGTTGTACAGCGGTGATTTCGAACACCTCGGTCGACCAGTTCGGCGTGTATCCCTTCTCGAAGATCGTCTTGAATTTGCTCACGCGTACTTTATCGCCGATGCGGAATTTGGCGCGTCGTCGTAGTCGTTGCTCGACACCCGACGATACGAGGAACGGTAAACGAGTGGCGGAGGTCACGTCGACGGGTCGCGCGTTGATCGTGCGATGTTTACGATGATTGTAGGTGTGCACGAGCGTCGGTAGCAGATCCAACCAGCGATAAGAGGCGTTCAAGGAGAATTGTTTCCACATCAGATTCTTCAGCGTGCGATTGAAACGCTCGACGATCGACGCTTTCATCACGCTGAACGTAGAGTAGTGGTTGATTCCACGAGACGCAACGCGTCGTTGAAACTCCGCGTTGTAGAACTCCTTTCCCATGTCGGGTTGTAGGTTTCGCGGACATCTGTCGCTTCGTCGCAACACGGTCGCGAACGCCTCGGTAAGGTCGCGTCTGCTTTTCGTTTTCACAGGCACGGCCCACGCGTACTTGCTGAACGTAACGATGATGGTGAGTATGTAGTTGTAGCCGCGATTCTTGGCAGCTTACGAGCGCATTTCCACCAAATCCGCCTGCCACAGATCGTCGTAGCCTCGAGTAACTACGCGTCTCCGTGGGAAATTTCGTCTCGCTGGAGCATGCAGTTTGTCGACCAATTGTAATCGCTCCTTACTCGCGCCCATAGCGACGATAGTGACGGTAACGTTCCACGACCAACAACAGATACTGTAACAGGCACTCGAAGCACGTACGGTGTTGACGGGGTTTGTTGTCGTCGTCGCTCATCGTCGCGCTTACTTGCGTTTCTGCGCTTCCGCGATCGGTGTTGCAAGGTCGTCGAGTCTAACCTTCAAGTGATCGAAGCGTCGTTGCAGCGTGGTATTTATCGAATTCTCCGAATCACGGATGCGTCCTTCCACCGCGGTATTTATCGCGGTCGTCAAAGCGTCCAGTCGTTTCGTCGTCGATTCATTCATGTCTTCCTCCATAGTGTCGAGAGCACGTCCGACGGTACGTTCCATGTCGTCCACGTATCGTTTCGTCGCAGCATCGGTATCCTCCTCCGGATGCGCCACGCGAAGTATCTTGCGTTCCATCGCGTCGAACGTTGACCGATCGGTGCCCAGACACAGCGCGTTCACTCGCACGTGATTCGTGACGTACAGATTCCGCGAGCGAATCGTCTCCGTGCGTTGATCGTTGTCGCCGGTACTACCGTGCAAAGATGCGCCAAACTTGTTTACCGACATATTGGGTGGACGGTGATCTCGAACGAGACTGACGCGTCGTCGATCCGACCGATCAATTTACGATGAAACCGGCTTCGCGAAGTTCCTCCAAGATGGACGCGATTTCGTTATCGTGTCCGGTGTGTCCGTCCTCGCGCGACGCCAAGAGCAATCGCAGTCTATCGATCAATTCGTTCGGATTGTCCCAGTACACGTAATCGATCGCGTTAGCGGTAACCGTCATCGCGTCGCCGATGGGTAATCCTCGACCTTCGTGCGTGACGCTGTCACCAGACGCGCGGTCTCCACTACGCAACAACACCGACACGATCTTCCTGTACTTTTAGCCCTTGTTGCCTAGCGTAGGTTAACAAGATGTCGCGGTACGCCTCGAGATCAACATTTGTGTACGCTTGCTCGTTAGGCACTCGCATGAACAGCAGTTCGTATAAGCCTCGCGTACCCGCGTTTCGCTTGCTTTTCCCGCTAACATCGTCGTCGTCGTCGTTCACGCCGATAGTGAGCACGGAATCACCGATCATCAGCTTTTCGTCATCGTGTAGGTACACGCCGTACACGTTGTCGATCAGTTTCTTAGTGTCGGTGAAGAACAAGCGTAGATATTCGTGCGATAGCGGCCCACTAACGTTTCGAGTGTACGCGTCGAGGTTTTCGACGGTGGTGGTGGTGGGGGTTTTTGGATCGAGAACTTCTCGAATCGTTTCATTCGTCTCGCCATGGTCCGGCTCATGTTCCTCGGTTGTTTCGTAGAAGGTGCTGTCGTCGTCGTCTTCGTCGTTCGAATCCGGAAGTGGAGTCGTTTCGGGTCGTATCGTCGCTTCGACCGTGGACGGAGTAAAGGATAATCGTTTCTTCAAACATTGTTGTTGATGCTTCCGCTTGACGAGCGATGACGTCGCTGGAATCGTTTTCCACGTCGCGGTGTTCTCGACCAAATGTTTCAACGGTTCGACGATCGGACGCGCGCTCTCCTCCGCAGCAGCTTTCGTCGCCATTTTACCGAGTTTCAGGTTCATGTACTTCCGTTGTATAGCGTCGCTGATTTTAACAATTTTCTTCTTCGTCTCAACCTCTCGCGGTTGTTGTCGTTGTTGTTGTCTACGATACCGTTTCTATTTCCATTCTTGTTGTTGTTGTTGTTGCGCGATCTCAATGTTGACACCGCAGGTAGCTGCTTCGTTAGACATCCTCGCGTGTTCCTCGACGAAGGACTCGCGATCTACTGAGGTTTGCGAGCTACCACGAACTCGTTAAATCCTCGTCGATACCGACCATCGTACATGGCACGGTCATTGTCGATGACCACGAAGTCGTACCGTCGTTTCCAACATCTGGCGCATAGGTCGGTGAACGCCTCGAACGTCATGTCCGTGTTCACGTGATCGTTGTACACGCGACTCAAGTTCGTCCCGTCCTGTTTGAACAGCACGATAAAATTCACGTTGTCTCTGATCAAGTGTTTCGGTATTCGCGCGTACGATTGACACAGGTATAAGCAATCCACGTTCGCGTGCCTGCCCATGGAGAAGTATTCGCGGATCGCGTTCTGTTCGTCGCACACCACGTCGTCGAACATAAAGATCGAATCGGGCAGAGCGTCTCTCGGCGGGACGATCTCAGCGGTGTCCGAGTAGGGAAAGTATCCGAGGCCTCCGATGCGCGACAACACTCGCTCCAGATACCGATACTTTGGCTGTCGCAACGATTTCGAGTACACGTACACGTTCTCGAAGCGCAATCCGTTCGTACTCTCCAGCAGGCTGAGAAGCACGTTCGTTTCCCCGCATCCGGACGGACCGCAGATCACGGCTCGCACGCTGTTCGGCAACAACGAACCGTGCCTGCGCGAACGACTCTCGTCGTCCCACGTCTGATCCTCCAACGTCCTGTTCGCGGTCACGCGAATAGCGTTCGGTTGTTCGCCAAGCACTTGAGGCGTCAACTGCTGGATCGATATCTTCGAAGACGCGGTGACAACGTCGACCGACGACGACGACAAGTATCCGCTAGTGCTACGAGCTAACAACAACACCATGAAAAGCGAACTGTACTGCTCGTTCTTCGTGGACTTTACGCAACCGAACAACGTGGGATCGTTGCTGGGATTTTCACCGACGCGTGTCTTATTGCCGAGAATCTGGCACGAGTCCGACGAACCCGTGAACATTATAAACGTTAACGTGATCAGAGTAACGTGTAACGTCACTGCCGGTGCGTACAGCAACGACAAACCCGTACACACGATTCACGAATTTTCACCTCGCGTGCCACCGGGATATAAGATATCGGAAACTCCGCAACACGTCATTTACCTGCCGATCGTTTGCACGAGCGATACACGATCTAACGGTACGCATCGTCGATCAATACGATCGCCCTATAGATTTTCGCGGAGAGGAAATAACGATTCGCCTGCACGTACAACGACGTTCGCGCGATAAGATAACGTGAACGCGCGCGAGTTTGTAGCATGTTGGTGTGCGATCACACGTACGACTCATCATCATCGCTCACCGCTCCTACTCCGGTCTCTGCCACGCATTATCGTCGAAACGAAACACCTTCACCGCCACCGGCAACGTTGATAAAGACAGGAAGCGGAACAAGAGGAAGAAAAAGAAGAAGAAGCTTCAAATCGTTGACGCATCGAAACGCGCGTTTCCTACGATCACTGGGATTCGTCGTAACGTACTAACATACCACTTATATACATACACGTCTAACACGATGTATACTATACTGGACGTGACGAGTACACCGACGTTCGACGATCGTATCACGAAGATCGAGGTGCACGGCTACAATCCGTACGCCAACACGACGTACGACAATAACGATGAGATACGAATACCTATTCAACAACAAGATCTGTACACGCTCCCGTGCGAAAATTATCTCTACGTCGAAGGACGTCTCTCTTTGATGACCGCCCCGACGACTACCGCGGACGTGAAAGCTGCTGTGCGAGTTTTTCTGGACAACAATTGCATCGCGTTCATGTTCGACGAGATTCGATACGAATTGAGATCGATCGTTGCAGTAATCCGGGAATCACGACCACGCTGAAACATTACGCGTCATTGTCCGTCGAGACGAGCAAAGCACTGATGAACGCCGGTTAGGACCATACCATCGCACACGGCCGCGACATTTTTAATAGCCCGGCGTTCAATTTCTGCGTGCCCACGAACGCGCTACTAGGATTCTGCGAAGATTACAAGCGTATCGTGATGAACGCGCGACACGAGTTGATCCTGATTCGCGCGCGAGTCGATACGAACGCGATGTACGCGCCCTTTCTATCCTCCGCGATAATACCGAAACTGGAGATACGCATGATACATTGGCGTATGCCGCACGTCGTGCTAGAAGACACTCAAAAACTGTCGATGCTACGTCTCCTGCAGAGCGATCTATCGATCGCTATGAGTTTTCGATCGTGGGAACTGCAAGAGTATCCTGCAAACGACTACCAAACACACGTGGGCCGTGAAAGCCTCGTCACAGAGCGAGAAACCGCGATACGTGATATTCGCTACGCAAAACGATCGAAAGTATAATTTCCAGAAAAGCGCGAGCAGAATCGACGCGTGCAAACTCACGAACGTACGATTGTTTCTGAATTCCGAGACGTATCCGTACGACGACCTGAACCTGGATTTCGATAAATCAAAATACGCGCTCCTGTACGCGAAATTTACCCGTTCCTACTACGGTCACGGCAAACCTTTGCTGACCACGACCGAATTTTTGCGATACGCCCCTATCGCGATCATAGATTGTTCTCGACAGAACGAGTCCATGAAGAGCGCCACGGTGGACGTGCGAATCGACTTCGAGTGCAGAGAGAACGTACCCGCTAATACAACCGCCTACTGTCTCATTATATACGAGTGTATGATCCAATACAATCCTTTGACGAACGTAGTGCGAAAAATCACGCGATTCCAACGACTACGACTACTATACCGATGAGGATAATCGCGAAATATTCAGTAGCTCGTCTGCAGCCGTCGGTGATACTACATATTACTACATATTACTACATATTACTACCTAACAATGTTATCCGTCGTGGTCGACCTGCAAGGCTTTAAACCGAACGCTAAGGAAATTGCGATTCTCGCGAACAATCGCGACACGGAAACGACCATTTGTCATTGGATTTTCGAACCACCGCACACCTACGTTCGCCTGTCATCGTTCGAGAAGCGTCAAGCGACCTGACTCACGACGCATCTTCACGGACTTCGCTGGTCCGACGGCTGGGTGCCGTACCACAGGCTTTCAGAAATGCTCGCTCGCGAGCTCGCAACCGTCGACGTGGTGTTCGTGAAAGGACTGGAGAAAAAGACCTGATTATCGCAACTGCTCCTACGAACAGATCCACACATCGTAGATATCGTTGAGATGTACGAGAAGAAGAAGAATAACAACAACGACGATGACCCCTGCGACTCCGACTATTCCGACGACGACGAGGATACGGATGGCTCCGACGTTAACGACGATTATTATGGAATCGTACCTCCTGCCACGGTCGTTCCTAACCTGAAAACAATGCCCGCAAAAAACACGTTACGATGCGCTTTCCACAACGGCGGCTGCGGCGACGGTTGTATGTGCGCGTTAGAAAACGTTCAGAAAATATGGAATTATATGCACTGTGGAATCTAACGCTACACTTTCTTTTATCTTCTATATTATATATAGTATATTCCTTATATTTTACATATTTTATGCACATTTATTGCATAAATAAACGCAATAATTTTTATGAAAATATGTTAAGGCTTTTATTTTAACACTCCTCCTCCTCCTCCTCATCCTCATCCTACTACTCTTCCTCCTCCTCCTCCTCATCCTACTACTCTTCCTCCTCCTCCTCTTGCAACGACGATGGCTACCACCCCCACCACCAACATACTGTACATGTATGATTGCAACCCGCTATAAAAGAGGTACCGATCGGTCTTGCGGACCACATTACATCGTGTACGTTCGCGCTTACACAGTTAGTATCCATAACCGTTCAGTAGACTCAGCTGTAGTGCGTATTCAAAATTTTTAACCGACATTGCAATAACGCTTCGTACATGAGCGAAAACCACCTCAACCGCTGCAACGCTACGGATTTTCCTGCTAAACAGCGTCGTCCGAATCTAAGGTATATTATATACGTCCGTATACTTTTCGATTTTACACGAAAACGTTCGATTCGTTAACTCTGCGTGTGTGTTTCTTACAGCGATACATCTGCTCCATCGCCCAAGAAGACCGTCATACGAATCATGGGACGCGATTACCCATTAACATTGACCACGTACAAATGCATCGCAATTGGAATCCGTATCGACGAGGATTCGTGTCGCGTTGAAATCGCGATAGTCGACAACAAATCCAACGAACTGTGTTTCCCCATGTTTACGTGGAAACTTCTGCTGCAGCAAGAACCGGAGATACTTCGACGTCTCCGTAACGATGCAACTCCATCTAATCAAAACCCTATCGTCGTCGATCATTTACGCATCGACTTTACGCGAATCAACAATCAACAAATTGCCAAAATATCGGATGGTAGTTCAACCATATACATGGCCGAAGCTACGATACGGCAAATGTTTAAATATGATCGTTGCATCGATCACACGTTTTCGTGGTTGTCGGAAATTCTAGACTCCGTAAGCAGCAAATACGCGTCCTTTGTCGCCATTATACGTGCCGCTACGACACCGACCGCGGACTATGAAAAACTCATTTTCGAAAGCGAATACTTCGAACCACATTCTGTGTTAGATTGTGAATTATTAGCGTTATGCTTGGATTCCATTATACGTGATGCTCGCAACGTATCCCAATAATGTATACATGTCTACATATATATATATATATATATATATATATATATATATATATATGCTTTACCAATAAATAAAACACTTTATCGCACGAATATCTGTATTGTCTGATACCTTAAACGATCCTTTCCTATCCTCGCAGGATATCACTTATCCCAAAAACTAGTGTTCTTTCAATCTTCGTTTCTTACACTAGGTATGTTACGAGATCTAGAAACATCCATACCTCTTATTACGCATTTCGAATAACATATATTCTATTGTATAGTCTCCTGCGAAGTAACTGTACTCGCGCGCACCAATGCTGCGCAATATTCTCGGAAATCAACCTCCTATCGTTACAGTGATATATTTTTGGCTCGATTATCGCACCATAACAAACTATAAGATTCACCTTACATCTCCTACGCGTCGTACCGCCGTATGTTTTGCCTGTGCCCCTAGAGAGAGAGAGAAGGATAGATTCATATCGTACCTCTCTCACACTCCTTGTTCGCGGGCGCGATCTGACCTTGAGGCGATGCCGAAATGCAGGTTTCGACTTGCATCTTCTACGCGACATACCTCGGTATGTTGTTGTTTCCGACCTCCGACAACGAGAGAGATGTACAATAATATCGTACCTCTCTCTCACACTCGATTCCACCGTCGCAGATATCGGGGGCGCGATCTGGCCTTAGGGAGATATGAGGGTTGCGGATCGGATTGCGCGCACCAATGCTGCGCATTATTCTCGGAAGTTGACCTTCGAGCACTATATGTTTTTGGCGCTGTTATTACGCGATAACAAAATGCAGGTTTCAACTTGCATCTTCTACGCATCATACCTCCGCATGTTTTGACCACGAGCCGAGAGGATGAGTCATCGGCGGTACCATCCCCCTTCCCCCCGTGTGTGTGTGTGAGCGAGTGGAGAGAGTGCTCGCGCGCGCTCGTTCCCCCTCCACCGGGTTCCCCCTCCACGGTTCATTCCCACTTCGATGGGTTGCGTTCCCCCCATCCGTCTCCCCCTCGCCATCGCTGCGGTACCCCTCGCCCCGCTTCACCCCTCGCCGCCAATTGATCCAGAACTCTCTTAGTTATCCTACTTATATATATATATATATGTATGAACATGAGATACATGGGGATTAGTAATAGACAATAATATAAAGTGCGATAAGCATTAGCAATAATAATAATATGATGCAATAAGCATTAGTAATAGACACTAATATAAAGTGCGATAAGCATTAGTAATGATAATAATATGATGCAATAAGCATTCGTAATAGATAATAATATAAAATGCGATAAGCATTAGCAATAATAATAATCTGAATCAATAATGCGAAATATGAAAACCGTAAACAATAAGAAATAATATAAATGAGGATGATATGCACTGGTACGATAGTTAATAGTAATCGCTTACAGTAGGTGCCGTAGATGAATCTTCCGTGGAACACATTTTGAATATTGAAATTAACACTGATCATTTTTAGAATTGCTTTCTCTTAGGAGTTCGCATAGAAGACTTTGCGTAGAAGAGTGTTCCGGCCTCTGGGGTCCTTTTATGTGATTCGCCAGGATGTTGCGGGGGTACGCGCGGTATGGACCTTGACACATTTGGGAAATAAGTCGCAGTAGGACTTCCGGGGTTTTTACACCGGGTGCGTATATTATTAGACGTATTTATGTCACGTACACCAAATATTCGTCGCAATTAGACTTCCGGGGTTTTTATGCTTGTGAAGAGGAGATACTCAATCCATCGAATGGATTTTGGGTGGTTTGATAGGAAAGGGGTACTTGTGGTCCTGACTTGGAGGGTCTTAGAGGAGGGGTGAGACGTGGTCTCGATTTAAGGGTTTTTTTGGGCGAGGGACTTGTTTGGATTTAGTACGAGGGGGGAATTTGTGCCTTGTAGGGCGAATAGGCGAAGGAGGCTTCGTACCGACCATCTTGAGATGGGGACCGCTAAGGTACATCGTCAAGGTGATCAGCGATTGGGGAAAAGGGGTAGAGTTGAGTTTTAGGGATTTTTTCGGAGTTGTGGAGTGAATTATGGGGGAGACTTGAATTAATACCGCGCGAAAAATAGTGGGACGTCACATAACCAAATCGAAAACGCTAAAGATGCGTTTTAAAGAAGAAAGACTGATCTTTCTATTGTGTTTTTGTTGAACGTTCTACGACGAATCCTTCGCTTTCTACAAGCTATTAACGTCAGAAGGACGATTTTTGCTTCAAAGTTGAATAATAAGACCAAACAAATTGTACGGCAACCAATGAGCACTGATTTTACACAGGAGAGTAGTCGTTTTCCACTGGTATAAATTTAACCTATCTATAAAAGTTTATTCGCTCCATATGTAGGAGATCCGCAGGTTAGAAAACATGGGCGAGATATCCCGCGACACGGGATCTGTCGTACGATGATACGGACGAGTTATCCTGCAACTAGAACTCCTAACTTGGTAAATAAACACGCGGGATATCTCGTCCGTGGCGTCGTGCGAACCATATTGTGTCGCGGGATAACTCGTCCGTTGCATCGTACGAACGGCATAATGTCGCGGGATAACTCGTCCGTAGTCGCGAAGCGGTTAAGAGGAGTTCACAGAACAGAAACCTCGGGAAGTCGCCGTGGGGGAATTGGTTAGGCGGCTGGCCAGCACGCTTCTGGCCCGCAGCACCTGCGACCTTACTAAAGCAAGCCTATCGGAAAATACCTACACTTTCACTGCCCTCACCGATAAATTAAACATCATAGGAGCTTTCTACGAATCCATCAACTCACCTCGTTACTTGAATTCTGGCACGCGCCTAAAGGAGATTGCAGACGAGACTTGGTGAAGATCCTCAAACTAGACTTGGCACTCCAGAGGGAACAGGGTGCAACTATCACCATCTTCAACGCAAACAATCCTGCTACCAACCCGGCCCCTTTAAACAAACTCATACACCCTATCTGCGATGATCCCCAAAAGACTACAAAACAAGACCTCCAGCAGCTTAGACGGTATCCCTCCGATTTTAAATAAATACCTCCCTCCTAAGATTATAATCGACCTAACCGTCATATTCAATAACGCGATCAACCACAGTCACTTCTATGATATATGGAAAAACGCTAAAATCCTTCCCATTCTGAAGAAAGACAACTGTCCCACCGATCCGTCTAGCTACCGGCCTATAAGCTTGATTCCCAGCCGAAGCAACATTTTTGAGTCAGTTATCAATAATAAACTGTCAGACCACTGCGTAGACAACATTATCCCTAATCACCAATACGGATATAGACATCGCCACTCAACAACGCATGCGATTCATAGGTTCCTCTTCGACGTAAACTCGGAGGTTGGGGCCAGTCGGCTGGTAGGCGCGGCCTTCGTGGACATCGAGAAGGCGTTCGACTCAATGTGGTTGAATGGCCTAATTTACAAATTGCAAAGGAAAGGTTTGTAGAGATGGCTGACGTCACTTATCTTGAGCATGATTACTGGCACGTCCTTCGTCACGTGGGATGGCAATCTGACCTCCCCTCTGAACTTCATTGTCAGCGAAGGTCTCCAGCAGGGCACCGTTAACTCGCCGATCATAGATCCTGTTCAATATCTTTCTAAGTGATCTCCCAGGCCTTTTTGGCTTCAATGAAGTAGGCAACGCAGGCCTTTTAGCCTTCGCCGTTGACCCAGTGATATACGTGGCTGGCAACAGAGTTGACGTTGTCCAAAATAAGCTGGACACCCTGGTTGACAACATCAATAGATACTATGCTACATGGAATCTCCGGTTGAACCCAAAGAAATGTGAAACCATATTCTTCCGAAAGCCTCTCGTCAACCTGACGTCTAAAGCCAAATCGGGAGCCAAATACTTCCAAATTTCAGCCACAGTCCAGGGTCGCTTGCTCACGAGAGCTGAGTTCAGCGGACTTGCTTTAGGCAATTATCACATTTTTCGTACTTATTTTGTAAATAAATAATTTTTTAGAAACTTTGTACCTACAGTTTGTCAATTTTTAGTACCAAATTTTATTCTGCGCAGGGAGATTCATAAATGCACAGCAATATTTCAGGGAATGAATTTATACGTTAGAATAAGTAAAATATATTATATGGACAAGTAGTAGGACTATGGGGATTCTAACTCAGGTCCTTTGAGGGGAGCGCGGGGGCGGGTGGAAGTACGGGCGCGCGGGGGAGTGCGGTGGGGGGAACTTTAGGCGCGGGGATAGCGGGGAGTGGAAGACTGGTTCCGCGCGCAGGAGCCGCGGAGTGGGGGAAGCCGTAATCGTGGAGGGGATCAGTCCAGGCCGAGCGGCCCCGGAGACCTCTCCAGACTTGGCCCACCGTCAGAAATTTTGCAGAGGGAGGGAATGACCCACGGCAGAAAATTTTTCATACCTAACCGAGGGAGGGAATGACCCACCCCCGAAAATTTTTTCACACCTGGCCCACCGCCGAAAATTTTTCAGACCTGGTCCACACCGATCTAGCGTACCAATATGCAGCAGAAATTTTTCCCAAGCGCAGAGAAATAATAATTTTTATCAGAAATTGTTTCGAGCGATGTCGGGAAAGATCGACGTTTTACAAACCGCATATTCAGGGGACGGGAAAGAGAGAGACGGCACTACATAGTTGTAAAGCTAAATTCGGGAAGGGAAAGAGACGGCTGTTACATGGGCCCTTCAGGTCCATTCCCTGCTCGCTGTCCTCGCGTGTTTTACCAACGGCGATTCAGCGGAATCGCCTCGCGCGTGGCAATCACGTTGTACCGAGCTGCATATCGACAGCCGTGAGGTCAACGTGACTGCTGACGGCCCGGGCCGGCATATTTCCTAAGAGGCAGTGACCGCCAAGTGCCGACGGGGCGATCTTTTCCCCCTATCGATATCGAAAACGCAAGGCGCGGCCTGCAACAGGGACACTTGGTAGATTCATTCGATTTTGAGAGCGGGCGTTAGGAAGTCACGACGATCCAGCGGGCCGCCCAGATCTCGCTACCTCACCTCCGCGTGAATACCGCGAAGAGCGTCCGTCCGAGGAGGAGGAGCGCAAGGGTAACTCCATCCGACACACCGAGAACGGCCTAGCCGGGAGAGCCCTTGCGCGCCGATCCAGGCCGCCGTAAGACCGCGAAGACGCGAGAAGGAACGAGAAAAGCGATACGACGTACGCCGAGTGCGCTGACTTCTGTGTGCTACCCGAGAGCACAGCGAACGACCACGACCTGCGCGCGGGTCATCAACCCGCTAGCGTCAGCGGAGACGGAGCGCCGTCTCCAGGGTATGTAACGATTCATTTGCTTTATTAAGAATATACTCTATTTTATTGTTATCCACCTAATCCCTCCGAGTACCATTTTATTCACAGCTCTTACCTTTCTCTCCCCGGCAAGCATAGTCAAGGTGGGCTTTAGCCCTTTGACAAAAGCAAGAACCCTTTAAATCATCTCAACCGCTTGTGGTGAATTATTGAAAAGTCCCTTCAGGACGTAACACGGCACTACATAGTGGTACAATCGCATGCATTCTAAAGCTAACAGTATTTCAAAAATGTTTTTTCAATCTTAACGTCGCAGCGTATCGCGCGATCGTGTGTAATTTGAGTACTCTGGAGCAGCCGTGTGGGATGACGTCATTCGGCGGTGCGAAGAAGGCGCGAATCATAGAATAATGCGGTGTCAGCAGAAATTGAATTCCAAACCAACAGACACTTTTTTCCCCAGCGCAGAGGAATAATAATAATTTTGAAACGTCGAATCTTAGAATTAAGTGGTGAGGAGAGAAGGAGGGTAAATAAAATGGAGAAATAATATACGTTTAAGAAATTTATTTAAAATTAAAATAATATAAAATAGAATAATATAAAAAAAAATATAAAAACGAATAATATAGAATAATATAAAAATAGAATATAATAAAATAAGGAATATAAAAAAGAATATAATAAAATAAGAAAGATAAAAATATAAATATAAAACGATAAAAATATAAAAATACAATAAAAAGATAAAAGATAAAAATATACATAGAAAAATAGAAAAATACAATATAAATATAAAAATACAAAATAAAAGAATATAAAATATATAATAAAAAAGAAAAAATATAAAAATAATAAAAAAAGATGAAATAAAAATAATAAAAAATATAAAATAAAAAAATAAAAAATAAAAAAATAAAAAATAAAAACTAAGAAGGCGGGGACGGCGACGGCGATGGGGGTGATGGCGGTGTACGGGGTGATGGGGGCCGCGGTGACCACCGCAGCCTGACGTTGATCCAGGGGGGCGATGGCGGCGATGGAGGCCGCGGTCGTTGCAGGGGCCCCCCTGGATAAGGCACCAATGGGCGCCGCAGCCGCGCGACCATCACGGGGCCAATCACGGGCCCCGACCACCGCATGTGCATGTCGTTCACACCCGCCAAACATGCCCTCAAAATATTTAGCGGTATGTCCGAGAACAAAGACACAAATATCGATATAACACGGATACATTAAACACAATAAACATAAAATGTACAAAAGCAATACAAAGTATTACATACCACTGGAGGCGGTAGCGGCGATGGCGACAGCTGCGGCGGCGGCGAAGGCGGCGGCGACGGCTGCGGCAACGGTTGCGGCGACGGCAGCGGCCCGCCCGAATCGGGGGATCATTGCGGTGATTCTGGCGGAGAGTTCTACAACATAGAAATCCGCGATATAATATTTATGGTCGCGGGATCGAAAACGATTTCACCGGTTACACGTGATAAATGTAAAAAAAATATTATTGTGTACATACCTCGGGGCCACACTCCGGCGCTATCCGCAATAATCCCATTATTTGCACAAAATGTTTCACTTCAAAAGTTGTCGACTGTCGTGATGTTGTCGGCAACGATTTGAATGCAACTGGTCTCGCTGCATCTCCAAGCTCCCGCATGTAGATCCATGCCCAAAGTTGCATAGCTTTGCAAAGTAAGATGTCTTTGTGCTCCACCTGCATTTTTCGCTGACCATTCTCTCCTGCAATGCATCTTCTTCGAATTGTTCACTGACCACCCTTTCCTTTTTCTTCTTCGCACTTATCTTCTCCCCCTTCTTCTTTGGACACATCATTCGACTAGACAATACTACTTTGAACGTGTATCGAACATGTATTGCACCACTTTCAACATCAATCGAATGTGTATGGTACCACTTTCAACGTCAATCGAACGTGTGCGGTACCACTTTAATCATGTATCGAACGTGTATCGAACATCAATCGAACCACTTTGATCGCGTATTGAACGTGTATGGTACAACTTTCAACATCTATCGTACCACACTGGACATGTATCGAACGTCAATCGAACCACTTTGATCGTGTAGGGCACCACTCCGAACGCATATGGTACCACTTTGATCGCGCATGGAACAACTTCTACATAACTATAACCATCATCATCTTAATCTAGCGTACATCACATGCAGGAGGTAGGGGATGGGTGGAGAAAAAAACATTTATTCATTAAAAATTGAATATATTTATTTATGCATTTCTCTCTGATGTTTAGACCACCAGTTGAATATTTTAAATACATTTTGCAAGGCACAGTGCTTTGCGTGTCTGCCACATCGCAGAGTATTAACTACATTTAGCTTATTTAGAGATATGATATCCTCGTAATCAATGTCCAATGTCTCGATTATCACGTCCGCTCTCGTATTTTCATCGAGGAAATCCGCAAGCCAGTCGCGTTTCTGCAGCCCTTTAACGTATACGATATGGGGTGTGTCATCTTCTTCATCGAACGCATCAGCAACAGCTTTCGTAATTAGCAGTTTAGCCATACTGTATGGAACGTCTCCATCTTCCCACCGTAGTCCATGATGTTTTGCCGCCAACCACCGGATGCTTGATTTGTCAGATTTCGTAAGAAGATATTGGGGCATCGAACTCCCAAAAATATAGTGCGAGAGAATTGTTCCCTTTCGCAGGACAGCCACTTCCTTGACAACAAATCTTCCATCAACGATGAACCCTTGCAGGTCAACAAATGTCGGTATAGCCATTATCGGTACAATTTAGAGGTCCGTTCGCTTCCAAGACAGATGGGGGAATGCGATCTTCCTCGTAAAGCATCACGATTTACACGATGAAATTTTGGCACAGGAGAGGGCGGGCAAGTAGCGCCGCAATTTAAATGATATTTCGCACCATGTTTGTCAGTGGATAGTATTCAACCAACCGAACGTACAGAACCAGACAGTAGGCTGTAGTATTTGCAGGCACATTCTCTCTACATTCGAATTCTATGCGCACGTCCACGGAACCATTCTTGATCGACTCATTTTGTCGCGAGCAATCAATCACGACGAGGGGGCCAAATTGTAAAAATGCGGCCACGGTGAATAATGCCTCGTTGCAACTATATCCATAATACGATTTACGGAATTGCGTATACATATAAAACAAGATGGCGTGCCTATTCTTGTCAAAGTCCAAGTTCAAGTCATCGTACGGGTAAAATTCCGAGTTGAGAAAATGTTTTAGATTGATCATTTTGCAGTTGTCGAGCTCAGTAACATCTTCGCTCATCACATTCTTTCGATTAGTCTGTAGACAAAAGATAACGCATCGCGGCTTCTGCGCAGATGCCTTCACGGCCCACGAATGCTTGGTCGTGCTCTGCAAGAGAGGATACTCGTACAAATCCCACGATTGAAAACAAATGCTTAGGTTTTGTCCACTTTCCAAAGTATGTAGCAACGATAGCTTATTAACGTCGTTCAGTGTTATATGAGGCATCCGCCATTGCACTTTATGTAATTCAATTTCTGGTTCCAACATCGGCGATCCTATTAGAGAATTGTTGTCGTCGCGCGATCGTATTAAAATCAATTCATGACGCGCATTAATAATCACGCGTTTGTAGCCCTCGCAAAATCCCAGCCAATATTTGAGCGGGATGCAAAAATTGAAATGATTTTTAAATATTGGCCCATTACGCCGTCTCAAGCCCCATCCTGCATTCTCCAAATTTTTGTCTTCGCCAGATGTCAGCGATACATAGTTTTTAAGCGTGCTAGTTATTCCAACGTTTCTGTTGCGGTCAATCTTCATACCATTCAGCTCGTATCGAATCTCGTCAAATAAGAACGCCACACAATTATTTCCCAACGCCACCGTTAATGCATCATTTGGCTTATTTATCGTCAATTTCCCCTCCACGTAGAGAAAACTTTCACACTGCAATGTGTATAAATCCTGATGCTGTAAAGGTATTCTTATCTCATCGCTGTATCTAAACGTCGTGTTGACGTATGGGTTGTATGTGTGAGTCTCTAGCTTGGCGATGCGATTATCAAACGTCGGCTTCCCTCCAATGCTTAGAATGTCAACCATTTTTTCAACTTAAACGCGCAGAATGAATCTCAGTGATTTCAAAAATGCAATGTTCGCAGCACTGAGCCTCTTCGTTTTACCGCGATCACAGCTGTTGTTGTTGTTGTTGCTGTTGTTGCTGCTGCTGCTGCTGTTATTGTTGTTGTTGTTATTGTTGCAAACAATTTCGTTTGGATGAAACGGGTTTCTGGTGTCGTTCAACACAAGTATCTCTTGCGTTCGCACCACACGTATTATCGTCGTCGCCGCCGTACGTGTAGTCTGATGGTAATCTCTTCACCTCAAAAATCGAGCAACCTGCCGTCTTGATCCACAACGCGTATCCTTAGATCCGTAATGACCCGTGCGGTGATCGGAAGGTAAATGATCTGTGCGGGCGTTTCCGATATCTTATATCCTGGTGGGTCCCTCGGAAAAAATTCATGTATTGTATGTACGTGCTTCTCATTGTTGTACGCACCAGTGGTCACGCTACATTCTACGCGAATAATGTTTACGTCCATGATATTAATTGAATCATCCGATTCGTGCCACCGTCCAGGTTCTCATACTTGACTCGTCGAGAATCCCAGTAGCGATCCAATGTTATTGGACATTGTAAAGTCTACGGCAAATGAGCAGTATAGCTCGCTTTTCATGGTGTTGTTGTTGGAACACAACACTATTGGATACGCATCGTTGTCACCACCACCATTGTCGTCATCATTGCCACCGAGATTTTGAGGATACCGCTCGAGTAATCGCTGTTTCAAATACTTGGCAATAGCATCTAGTTCGTAGGACCCAAGTGGAATCGCAATGTATTCACGAGTGATGTTGTTGTTGGTGTCATAGTTTACGGCGAAGTAGAATTTATCATTACTTGAGTCAATGTTCGGTATCGTATGATAAGTTTCAAAGGTTGTTCGACCAAGCTCGTAATCATCGTTGCTCAAATCTATGGGTGGAAAGTAGCTTACCGCGAGGGTGCTACTCTTGCCGGTTAGAGTGAATGTTAACGACATATTCCGAGCTGTACTGCTCGACTAGTACTGAATCAGAGCGGCGGGAAGTCAATCCTTAAATTTGGTGCCAATCGTCTGTAGAAAGTGTAGACACAGTTGTCCACAGTTGCTCTGATTGTACTGCTGATAAGACGTTCTGTTGTATTCAATCATCACAGCATCTTTATCCAGATATTGCACCAATTCCTTAGGCGGTCGAAGATTTCCAAAGCTGTCGAAATATACAGCTCGACACCCCCTCTTCGCATACGCCACCAAATGAGTCCCCGGCCCTTCGACGTTGTCCAAATTTACGATGCCGCTCTCGTTTCGTCGTACTCCTCCGGCAGGTAGCGCATTACGCACAAAAACAACCCTAAAAAATGGAATACGCATACGTTTTGCCAACTCCGCCAATTGCACATCGGTAGTTACGCCCACAGGCATTTTTATTTTCTTTTCGACGTTTTTTTTTCGTTTCGATATTCCCTGTCCGCGCTTGTATGGCGCGAGATAAGGTCTGCGACCTTCCATGGAGCGATTATGACGTTGCATTTCCTGCAGCTGATGTTGCGCCGCCTTATTATCGTTTACGGCCTTGGCGATCCCCGCCGCTCCACCAGCTAGTGATCCGAGAACACCTAGCAGTGGGAGAAGTGGTAATATACCACCCCGTTTTGCCACCGGAAGAATCCTCTTTTGCGGTGCTCTCTTTGCAGTCTTTTGAGAGTTTTTGTTTTCATCTCGATTCCGATTTTCGTCTTGGCCTTCATAGCTGCCCAAACAGCTGTAGCAGCGCCTCTTTCGCCCAGAGTCGAGTCTCGCACAACGATGCGTTTTCCCGCTTTGTCAGCGAGTACGTTATCTGTCGCGTGCCTTTCGCTGAGGTCGTTGCTACGCGAATACGCAATATCGTGTTCGCGACACGCTGCATCCAACGGATTGATACCTTGATCGCCTCTAGTCAATCGTTTTTCCAGATGAGTTCCTGGACCACAAAACTGGTATCCCGCGATATGTAATTCGACAGGTAGCGCGTTTATCGCCCGATTTAACAAACCACAACCTTTCCTTAATCTCGTCGACGACATTCGCCACAGTTTTTAATCAGTGGTGCTGGACCGTCGATATACGTTCGCTGTCAAGGGCGATTATAATGATCCAGACACCAACGATGCTGCTGAACCTCAGAATCGGCTTTTATATGCTCGGGGAGTCAGTCCCACAACTGATCACTGTACCTGCCAAACTCGCGCAGTAGAATAATCTTTGGTATATATTTCAACTGCTCAGAGGTTAGGTCTCGAATATCGCAATTATCCGACAGAACGAGAAGCATTTCGAATACTGAGCTGTTTTGCTTCGGCTCGGGCCTATAAATAGGGCGCGTAGCCGCTTCGATGTATCAAAATCATTTTCGCGGTTCGCAGCCAGGATGCGATTCCTGCGACAGGCTGTGACGATACGCGTGACAAATTTTGACGATAAATCGCAAATGATGTCCTCGAAAACAAGACGCAGACATGGTAGCATGCTGCCAAACACCATACGCTGCCTCATTTGCGGTCCATCAAATTGTGGAAAGACCAACGTGCTGGTGAGCTTGTTCGAAAGTCCTCACGGCGTCCGCTTCGAGAACGTGTACGCGTATTCCAAATCGTTGCAACAGCCGAAATATCAGTATTTGGAGAATTTATTGACTTCGATACATGAAATTGGCTACTTCACATTTTCGAATAACAGTGACGTCATCCCACCGAGCGAATCGCTTCCGAATTCGATTTTTATCTTTGATGACGTGACATGCGACAAGCAAGATACGATAAAGGAATTCTTTGCAATGGGGCGCCACTCGTACGTTGACTGCTTCTATCTCTGTCAGACATATGCAAAGATTCCCATACATCTTATACGCGACAATGCGAATCTGTTGAATCTGTTTAAGCAGGAACGTACCAACTTGAAACACGTGTACAACGATCATGTAAACACTGATATGTCTTACGAGGATTTCTGCGCGTTGTGTCGTAATTGTTGGCAGCTGAAGTATGGTTTCGTGGTGATAGACAAGGATAGCGCGATGTCCAATGGACGTTACAGAAAGGGATTTAACGAGTTTGCCGTACCGTGAGATGGTCAATCATTATTAACACGTCGGTGGTAAAGCAACGTCTGCGGTGCAGCAGTGATTGATATCGATAGTCTGGAGATTAAGGATCGCGAGAGAATAGCGAAGGAAATTGCAAGAACCAGCGAAGCCATTCGCAAGAAACAGCAGGCCTTGAAGACCGGCAAGATGGAGGAAGATATCGCGTTGGAGAGATACTTTAAACCTATTGTCGAACCCTTAAAACATATTGTGGAAAATACCGCAGCGGCAGAAGCTGAAATATCACCGCTGATGAGCACAAGCGTTGAAGGGAATGAAACATTAACGCCGGAAAGAAAAATCCTGCCGAAATCGAACACATCGCGTAAGAGAAAGAGGAAACCACGCACGTCATCGGATTATTCACTCGTAACCTCTACACCAGTTCAATCGAAGCGAAAACGGCAGAATGTTGCATCAAATGAGTCCGTGGTTCCTCCCGCACCAAAAAATACATTTCCCAGTGTACAATTGCTCACAACCAATGACGATGATGATGATGATGATCATGGTGGTAAATGATAATAAGATCGATTACGTGCGCTGGGACGATCCCAACGAGCTTGTGGATCGATACCATTTGCTGGAAGCGTCGCGTCAGGCGGGCAACAACTCGCATGACAATGAAATTCTGCCGATTGTGGAGGAACTCCACGAGGGAGGCTTCATTATAAATAAAACCGCGCACCCATGATGCGCACTGTATGCATTGAGGTGCCGATCAACAAATTTGGAGTATCGCTCGAGAAGAGTGGCGTAGATAGAATGGATTATTACAAAGGGAACGGTTTGCTTCGAAATTATATGCGAGACAACGCTCTTTGCGTGACCGGTGCCGACTTTGATGCAAAATCACTCAAGAAACGACGCGTAGCTCAACCGGTGGCTGATAGCGATGCCGTCAATAAACTATATGTGGAAAAGAGCATTAAACTTTTGAGAGAGCAGCAGGAAGAATTAGAGAGAAAGCTGATCGTGTTTCAGAGAGAGATGCTGGCGCTGCAAAACAGCGTTCAAAAGATATCGCCGGCGTCGAATTCTATCCCGTAGCAGCGCTGCGAAGGACAATCATGCGAGACGGTTGAAGTTGTCAACGAGACGGTTCAACTTGTCAAGAATTTCCCCGGACCGATGGGGCGCACATAATGCACGTACACGATAATTATCGCATCATTCGTATCAAAGACACCTCTGCGATCAAACATGCAACCATCATCGAAATCCAAGAGTAAAGAAAACTATGGTCACAAGAGCGGCAACTCCTCCAGGAATTGCATGCTCCAGCTCGAAGATATTTCCCGCGGAGACGAGTCATAGTGCACGGATACGATGATCTGTGGCAAGCTGACGTTGTAGAAATGCGCCCATACACCCGATTCAAACAAGGTCACCACTACATACTCACCGTCATTGATGTGCTGAGCAAGTATGCATGGGCGGTACCGCTCAAGACTAAAAGTGGCGCTGAGATGACTAAAGCGTTTGCAAAGATATTTAGAGATCGATATCCGAAAAATTTGCAAATTGATCAAGGAAAAGAATTTTACAACACGGATGTGCAGAAACTTGTGACAAAGCATAACATTAATCATTATTCGACGTATTTGGTGATGAAGGCCTCCGTCGTAGAACGTTTCAATCGAACTTTGAAGAACAATATGTGGGAACTGTTTACGCTCAATGGAACCTACAGATGGATACATGCGCTATCGTGTCTACTTGGAGAGTATAACGCGCGAAAACATAGAACCATCAGAATGCGTCCTTGTGATGTTACCCCAGCGATCGCCGATAAGCTGCTGGCCACCGTATAAAGCAACATAAAGATCGCTGCTCCAGCGAGTTTCAAGTTGGGCGAGTTTGTGCGTGTGAGCAAATTTAAAACCATCTTCGATAAAGGCTACACGCCGAATTGGACAACGGAGGTGTTCGAGATAGCCAAAGTACAGGCAACTAATACCGCAACGTACCTGCTCCTCGATTCCTGTGGAAAACCTGTTGCCCAAGGATTCTATGAACACGAGCTGCAACGCGTCACCGATCCTGATGTGTATCTAGTGGAAAAAGTATTGCGTAGAAAGGGGGATAAGGTATACGTCAAGTGGCTAGGGTTTGATAAATGGCACAATTCTTGGATAAATAAAAATAATGTATTGTAACATAATAGTACATGGTTCAATAAATACAATGATACATATACATGGTACAATTATATTTTTATGCATAATTCCAGCATTTATAATGCTTTAATAAATATAATTTCTATACATGTGCGAAGAATTTTATATTTTACAGTAATTTCTATTTTACAATGATATATTATAATATCCCCAGGGCAGAGTGTCGGTCGAATCGGGTACGATATATCGTTTGTCGTCGTGTGGGCTTAGAGCGATTTTCGATTCCGAAATGTTGTACACTTTGTGCAATTTCGACCGTATGCATGATTGCCTGCGAACCATTTCGATCTCCCTGTGCAAACACTGCGCGTAGTCGTCGAAAGTTATCGTCCTGGCTATGACGTTGGTCTTGACGCCTTTCGCCTTTTTCGTATCTTTTTTACCGTCTACGCGGAGTGCATACATTTTCGCTCTAAGACCTACGAATTCGGCCATTATCGCACCGTTATTTTCGTCCTTCATCAGCCCCGGAACTTTCTTACTTAAGCGCGGCATATTATATGGATTGTTGATGGGATAATCGGATGTGTCGAATCTACCGATATTGTGTTTCATGGTCTCGTAGATATCTTCGCATTTAATGTGATAAATGAGACTGTCGGTGTCTGTGTATAGAATTTTACAATTTTGTCCGTGCAGGGGAGACATGTGTTCGTGGTGAAATTCATACAAACAAATTTTTGGTATGTCCAGAATGCACATACCCACGTATATCGGTTTGTTGAATTTCACCTCGAGTTTTCGCAATTCAACAGCTATTAAATTTTCCGAAAAAACACTTCTGCTGTGGACATTGGGTTTCACGATCATTGTCTCCGCGCCATATCGCGCATACCCCTGCGTCAAAAGTTTTACATCCACATGATTTCTTACATTTTCCATAGTTTAACCGAGTACCGTGTTGTTCATCAATTTATACAAATTTTTTCAAAATCGTTTGTCGCCCTTGTTCTAAACCGTGTATTGAGTTCGATGTAATCGCGGAGCCAGGGGGATTGAGCGAATTGAAGCACGCGGTGTATCTTTGTAATACCAAGACCGTGACGCGTGCACTGCTGCAGGTTGCGATAATGGATAACCTAACGCTGCTTATCGTATACCGTCGCGAGTAACTTGTCCTGTCTGATGCCAGGTGGTTTGGCACGCGTCGAGCAGAACGGTAGATCAGCATGAGCGTCGTGCAGACGTTGCGGATATTCCAGATCTACCTCGAGAATGTATAACGTGGGCGAATCGACAGCGATCGAAGACATTAAAATTTGTAACATCTTCGACCCATTGAAATTTGGTATGTGGCAGGGGTTGACACATTGCCCATCCATACAAATTATTTACGTCAAAGTACATCAAGCACGATGACTGTTCCGATGCGTCGTAAGATGACATGTACTTGTTATTGGCATGTGCGTATCTTCCGGAACATGGACTTAAACCCCCACGTATACCGCGTTCGATAAACATGACCATATCGACGTCTGTGAGCAATTGGAATGTAGTTTTGATATGTTTTAACATGGCATCCCACGTGAAACCAGGTAATGTATAATAATGCGCTGAATCTAATCCGTAACTCTTGATGCAACTTTCGCGAAAACTTTCAAAAATATCTGCCAACAACAAGACATCTGTTTTCAAATACAAAGCGCTGTATTCGCCCAAGGTTCTAATGCCGAAACGCTGCCAGACAGTCTCGCCGTGCGCGTAATCACTGTCGGACACTGTCTCGCCCGTTAAGGAACTGTGGAATGACTCACGCGGCGGTAAGCATGGGTCCTGCAGCTTGTTCGCGCAATCAAGGTGTTCATACGGAAATACACCCTTTCGCGTCAATAAATTGAAATCCTCGGTGGATAATGTTTCAAATTTGGAACGTAAAATTTTTAATTTATCTGTGCTAAGAAAAGATGCTAATTTGTCGAGACTGGTATTGAGAAATTTGTACGAATCGATGAATCGCAATTTAATACAATTTCGCGAGTCTGATTCAGCCGTATCTTCGACATTTTTTGTGAATGAAATATATTTTTCTTTAGTAATGGGTAATACATCAACGTGACCTTCGAAAGCGGTAGCTATTTCCTCGATAATAAAATGTGAATCGTAGCCGGATAAATTATGAAAAACGATGGGGATGTAAAACGCAGTTTTATAATTTAAATTGCACTCCGAATGTGCTGGATCTCTAAACCGTCCGGATAGATGGCAATGATCGCGAACTCGTATATCGCTAGCCTCGAATAGCTCTTCGCAAATATGGCAATCTATTGTATTGCGAAATGTCGTCCACTGTTCGCTAGTTAAATCCAGCATGGGAACATTACTAGTCAGGACGGGTTTGGCAATGTCTGCAAAATTTTTCAGTTCTTCGACGAACCATGAAACACAATCCGCGTCGCGGCGACATCGATACATCGATAGCGATGTATCGTACGAACAATGCATATAATATGCTATGCTGTGCACTTTGTGGTGCTGATATTTACACAATTTACTATCACCTATTCGATTGTCCACCGTTTTCTCGATGATGCACTCGAGATCTGCGTACACCACGGAAGGAAGTCGCTCCTTTCTGCAGTGGTTGTTGAAGCTGAGCAGATTGTTGCCTTCGCTGGGCAGCAGAATGGCGCAGTCGTTCATCTTCACACAGTCCACTGCATGGGCCTCCAACTTCTCGATGGATCCGAAGTAATGCACGCATCTGTAAACCCAAAAAAATTATTTAATTGTTTCGCGAGACATTTCAACATTTCATAAGTTTATATACGTACCGATCACAGATAAGTTTCTTTGCCTTGTGCTTGCTCAGCTGCATGCCCACCAGCCTGGACAAGTCCTTGATCAGCACAAAGTGCCCTACATCGTCGTGCTCTTGATTCGGCGTGTAGAGCAGGTTGACTTGCCGATCCCTCTTTTGGCTGGTGAGGCGCAGTGGGAAGACTGTTGGCCCTTTCTTCTCCTCGCAGCTGTACACGTTGATGGAGACGTTGTTCAGCCGTTCAAACTTCCCAACCTGCTCCAGAGACATTGGAAAATCAATGCTCTGCAGATTTAATACGGAAGCATATTCGGGGTATGAACTTGGACGATCGGCGTGTCTGCCGGCGGGATGAAGAGCGGCGACCACTGAACGTGCGAAACAGGCGTTGTCCGGGGATTGCACGCTAATCGTCGCTTTCTTCAGCGATATTTCCCGTGGCAACTTGTAGTGACACCCCGCGCGCAGCGTATTGTACTTGTTGACATTGACGGTCAGATTCAGGATTCTCGTCAATACCTATCCGCTGTCGCGTTTCTGGAACTCTTCCAGCGATTCCAGGGTTGGTTCGATGACGCATCGTTGGTACCACTCCTGCAGATCGGATGTACCGAAGAGTTCGCAGTTTCGGATATTGATGCTTTTACAAGTATTCTTGTCACCTGCCACAAATTCGCCGTTGAACACCGTGTTCACTTTGAGGTTTCGATGTTTCCTCAAAGGACCCCGCACATGATCCAACACAATGGCCACCGCATCCTGGAGGAAGTTGCGCGGTTCGATGTAATTCGAATTTAGCACGGCACCAGTTAATACGCGGCTATCGAACGCAGTGTCTATTTCGCGCGACAAAAGTCCCGTGCTCGAATGTCCGGCACCTTCGCGCACGAAACGTCCGCGCAACGAATATTTCAATCCTTCGAGCTACGCGATTCGGGCAACCAGCAATTGTCGAACACCGATCGATAATCGAGGACGTTTCACTCGGCTGTGTACTTCCAAAGATTCGATACACTCGTTGCACCGTTCTTCCCAGGCGAGGTATTCTTCGCGTGAAATCATTCGTGCAGATTAATCCCGCAGTTGGCGTTCAGCTTGTGCGAATTTTTCCATGATCGTAAATGGGATGTAAATGTAATGTATTATCCGCGCAATGTGTTACAACGTGTTTGACGCTTTGTGCAGTTTAGAGCATGCTTTTATGGTTGGTACCACGACTTGGTGTCTCTGTCTAACTCTTTTGGTGTTCCCCCACCCTCGAATGCATCGCATGCAAAAACGATGATCCGTCCCAACACTGTTCTATATAGTTTCTGCTGATATCGCATAATTCTTTCCATGATTCACGCGTATGACGAATTAGCGCGCAAGATCACCCGGCACAGTTTCTGCCAACACCACATAATTCTAGGATTCGACGCTTCCAAAAGTATTATATTACATTCAACACGTGTCGAGACTTTTATCCTTGAGAATGGGGATTAAATTACATGCAATCGCGCGATATGCTGCGACATTAAGATGGAAAGACATTCTGGAAAATTGACAGCTTTAGAATAAAATGTGGTGGGGGGGAGCAACTAGCCTATATTTAAGCCGGCTCCCGGACGTTATTCCATCAATCGCTCAGTAGCCTCAGTGACTTTGATGGACCAGACAGCGCTACAAAAATTGACCAATAGCATTAATGCAATATTCGCTGGGAGCCGAGATTATTTCGTTCCAATCATGCGAAATGATGGCATAGCTCCATGTGGGGAGAATGTTTATTATGACAGGTAAGGCTTATTTTCACATATTCCCACAATTTTTATGTTTATTCCTGATATGAGCGGACAATTTCATAGCTTTAATTGTTCTCTTAGTCCGCGCCGAGCATCGCGTATCATGGTCAGAAGATACGCATTAACATCCGTGGGTAGCAAGTATTTGGAAATTGGAATCAACGTAGGACCTATGGCCGATGTAGAAGTTCTTATCGGTGACAAGCATGGGAATCATCTCATATTACCATGGCATACATGGAATCTGCTATTCGATAGCTATTCATCCATCGAAGAACATGCACAATTGCCTGAACCTGACTCGATGCAGATTGATGAGTTAATATTGGAATTTGTTCGGATCTTTGATTCACCGATTGTAAAGATGACGCTATGCAATATTACACTGTATTTCGAACCGAATACAGTATCATTTTTATGTAATCTTGAGCCATGTGTAAGGTATGTGTATCCGCGGCTGCATCAAACTGCGGAAGATGTGAGAGTAAAATTTGAATGTTTTGTTAACGTGTTGCAACAGCGCGGTGTTGCCTGCGAAACATTAGATACGCGCAGTGCTGCTAAAATCATACGCGATAGCGAATATTACGACGAGGATTATCTCGTAGATTGCGAACTGGTAACATGTGCTATCAGTGGTATTCTGGCTGATGCTCGTAGGAAGAAAAAATGTTAAATTATTATTCTATTTTATGTAACAATATATTATCATTTAAAACATATATTATTTCTCCATTTTATTTAACCTCCTTCTCTCCTCACCGCATACTTTTAAGATTCGACGTTTCTGCTGACACTGCATAATTCTATGACTCGCGCCTTCTTCGCGCCGTCAAATGATGTCATCCCGCACGGCTGCTCCAGGGGAGTCAAATTACGCGAGATCGCGCGATACGCTGTGACGTTAAGATTGAAAAAAACATTTTGAAAAATTTTAGCTTTAAAATGCATGCGATTGTACCACTGCTGCCTCTTTCCCTCTCAGAATTTAGTTTGTACCACTATGTAGTGCTATCTCTTTCCCTCTCCGAATATGCGGTTTGTAAAACGTCGATCTTTCTCGACATCGCCCGATACAATTTCAGATAAAAATTATTATTATTTCTCTACGCTTGGCGGTTCGCTAGATCGGTGTGGGCCAGGGGTGAAAAAATGTTCGGGGGTGGGCCAAGGTCGTTCCCTCTCTCAGTTAGGTATGAAAAAATTTCTGCTGTGGGTCATTCCCTCCCTCTGAAAAATTTCTGACGGTGGGCCAGGTCTGGAGAGGTCTCCGCGGCCGCTCGACCTGGACTGATCGCCTCCACGATTACGGCTTCCCGCACTCCGCGGCTCGTGCGCGCGGAACCAGTCTTCCATTCCCCGCTGTCCCCGTGCCTAAAGTTCCCCCCACCGCACTCCCCCGCGCGGCCACGCTTCCACCCGCCCCCTCGCTCCCCTCAGAGGACCTGTGTTAGAATCCCCATAGTCTTACTACTTGGACATAATTTGTACATACCATAGTTTATATGTCATAGAAGAACTGAGGGAAATGAGCAATGTGTCCGCATCCTGACTTAACACACTTTACAGCCCGTCTTGAGCCTTCCAGAATTATTAGAGGATGTACCCCTGAATAACAGGCTGCATTTATGGTTCATACATGATGGTGCTACAGCTCATTTCCTTATTCTATTTGAAACAATTTTAAACAATGTTTTCCAAGGTCGCTGGGCAGGCCGATGTGGAACCGGAGCATGGCTGAAAAAATACGAAATGGATTCGGAACTATTTGAACGACACTTGCTATGTTCCAGCGAGTGCGACATTCAATGTTAAAACATGTGGCAGCATGTGTTAAAGTAGGAGGTGGACACTTTGAGCATTTCATTTAGTGTCCTACAATTGAGAAATTATGGTATGTACGATCTATGTTCATATAATACTTTGACTTATTTTAATGTGTAAATTCCCTCTCTGAAATATTGCCATTCATTTCTAAATCCAAAGGTTGGGAAGCACTGCTATAGAGGATTCTACGTTCCGTACACATTTGTCACACTCGGTTACTGATTGCAAGCCGCGAAACGAATTACGAAGCGCAAGGTGCGATGCGAACCGATATCGAATACAAAGCGCTACATTGTAATGGAGTAAGCCCGCACGCGGGTCGAGCCCGAAGAGGCAGAGCACGAGCACGTGAAAGACGAAACAAGACAAAGTATCATGCTTTCCCTCTTTCGTAGGCGACGGTAACGTCATATCGACTCTTTCGTCCCCTTTCGCTCGCTCTCGGGTTCTCGCACTATCGACCAAAAGATTACAAGAATTGGTGGAGATAGAGATGAACGTTTAACGCAGCGCTGTCCAAAGTCGTGTACGTATATGCTCGAGGTTCTCCTAAGTCTCGTCCACGTTGTCAGGGATACCGCGCGACGCTAAAGAGGCAACCATGACAGACCACCTGCTAGCCCGGCTGGTACCGTCATGGGAGTCTTCATAACTTTGCACGGTCTCCTTGACAACGGAAGGCACGCTGCGCGAAAGAAAGATTGGAAGGGGAAGCAGGCACGTGAGGGGCCCCTACGCTAGACAGCACTGGTTTAACGCATAATTGAGATGAGCCCATAGCGAGAGCTTCTGTATGTGGTCCCGCTAATTATGTATGGCCGAAACATCTTCCAAGCTGTTGAAAATATAAAAAGATGATTAAACAAACGCTGCATGGTTCAAAGAAAAAAATGTGATGGTACTGAAAAGAATGCTTTTTTATGTAATACTATCTACAGTACTCTCTGCAAAATAACTCGCGTCTTCTGTCTCGTAAAGAATCCGCCGCTATTCCGGCTACTTCTTTTATAGTTACGGCGGGAAGTGACAGGTGTTAGAGAGGTGTCAGATTCCGTCTTTTTTTCGTTAAACGACGCCGCAGCAGTGCCGACCGTATTTTATGGCTTGTCGTTGATCATGTGCTCTCATTTATTCTCAGTTCCTCTTACTCGCCGCGACAGAGAGCAAAAGCTAGCCGCATTGACTATGTATGTGTTCGTAAAAGCTCGTGCTCGATCCCGAGGTGCGGGTTCCTTTTAAGACAAAGATGTCTTTTTTATAAACATTGTTGTCGCAGCCAGTGCCCCTTTAGTCATGGTCAACGACCTGTGACAGCTAGAGCTGTTCAAGTACCCGGAAAAAGTAAGCCAAGCCTAACTCGGCTTGAACGACTAAGCTGAGCCGAGTACCCGAAAGAACTGAGCGGCTTAAAAGAATCGAGCGGCTTGAATAGAACCAAGTAGCTTGAATTTCTCAAGTGGCCCGAAAAAAACGGGAGGGCGAAAAGAACCGAGAGGGCCAAGTGTATGTATTGTAAGTGCTTCGAGCAAATAGGTTAGGAAATAGGTTAGGTATAGCTAACCTAATTATAATATAGACTGCGGAAGTATATGTAAATGCATGTTTTTATAGGAATGACTTAAACAAGCGGGAATTTGACAGAACTATGTTTTATTCTTAGGGAGATGTTAAAAATATATTGTTGATGTTACACATTTTGCATATTCTGGATATGCGTTTCCACAAAAAATTCCCGAAAATCACGTTCTTTTTCGCCTGCCAACTAGGCATGACTCCTTAAACAAGACGCGAACATTATTTGGCCGGGTTTCGTTTGATTTATCACAGGTAAACTAAATTTTGTGTGGAATTTTCAAAGTAATGGTCTATAATGATATACAGTAATTATTAGATATACGAAACACAGTTTCTGTTTAGTATTACAAAATGTGTACCCTTTCCAACTAGGGATCCCTCCCCCTTGGTACCATGAACGTCAACCAAGAAATTTTAGGTACTGCCGCTTATAAATTGACGATCCGGCGACTGACATTTAAGAACCGAAGTAAGCGGCAACGAAGAGTCATCCACTAATAAATTTAAATTTCTCATATTTTTGGTTTTTTTTTCTTATAAAAATATTTTTAACATACTAACGAGATTTTGCTGATGAAAATAAAACTAAAGACGACGCGATTTCGATAATTTTTAGCTACTTTCGTACGAAAAATCGTAACATCTGACCACAACTTTTTGTGCAAGTGGAGTAGTTCATCCGTAACACAAGCCTACTTTTTGTTGGTGCCATAGTGCAGTTTTAAGGGGTTAAAATAATCTCTTGAAATAATGCAAAATTTTCTATTTCGTGGAATATCTCAAGAACTTTGAAAAAATTGCATTTTTTTTATATGTACAAGACTGAATTACAAGATAATTATCGAATTAAGGATTGGTGGTGGGAGTAACTTGAAAAGTATGGATTTTTTGATAATTATTTTTACGCACTTCTGTAGATATAAAAAAAGGTGCAACTTTTGTTTAAATTTCTTTTCAATATTTTTCATCGTTCTCGAGATATTCCACGAAAAAGAAAATTCTGCATTTTTTCAAGGGATGGTTTCACCCCCCAAAACCGCCCTATGGCACCAAAAAATAATAGGTTCATGTTATGGACGAACAACTCTACTTTCATGCAAAGTTGCATAATTTTTTTAATTTCTGGGTTGCCTAACTTCCTTTGTCAGTAAATATAATAAATTTCAAATAATACCTATAGTTCTTTGATTTTGTTATCGTTGTAGAATGGATACTTACTTATTTCATTATTGAGGATGCATTTTTAAAACAGCAACACAGATTTCTATTGGATCTGTCGCATATGGATGAATTAACATGGCAGCTCTCACACGTTCTTCAGGAAATATATTTGCCAAATGATAGTGTATCTTTGTTCTGGTGTCTAGAAATTCGCGTAACATGTCTGAAGACATACCAGAGTACACAGCAGATGCATCGAGATTTAATTGCGGATCTGAAGCACCCAGTCGTTGGTTTGATTCTGACGCTAAGCCAATGTTTGAATTATTCAGAAGCCATGTTTGATAGGAAATTGGCGCCGAAGCAATACGTGTCACATGTTGGTGACAATGTCTTTTTTCAGAGTGATCCCACCTGAATAATCATAAGATTTCTTTTAGATTTCGGATACTTCTTAACATTTAAAGTGTTTCAAACATTTTGTTATATTCCGCATACTATTCACTTAAGGGGGGAACCCAGGGTGAAATTTTTTCCTGATTTTTTTTGTCCATTTCCATAATGTTTGGAGTCTCAAAAATATACCTGCACAGTTTCAAAGTGGTTCTCGCAAAATTCTTGGAGCTATGTAAGGTTCTGTATAGGTAGCACTCAGAATCGAGTGCACGCATAGATACTATTAGTCGGCGAAAAGAAGACTCCTAGCAGGCGGTCTCGGGCGGTGCAGTCCGCAGCTGTGACGATTGGTCGAGTCACCTATTTGAGCACACTTATAAAAACGGGGCACACGTATTTTGGTTATTGGCTGAAGTAGCAACATACATTGTCGCACCGCGCAACGAAGAAAGCGAACGAAACACATCAAGATCGAGTGGGATAGAGCGATCTGACCGACGAACGCCAAAGCAATAGCGTAGGCATCTCAGACGGTTAACCATTAGTATATAATAACATAAAAATTTCCTTATTTTTCACAATATGTTCAGGAAAGTATTATCATTGGTTTGGTGAGATTCTTCTGATTAAAATGAGTCCAAACGAAATATCGGACAGATTGTTTTTAATTGACATCATGATAAAAAAATTAAGTTTAAAATCGTATTATTAAAAACATTTAATATTTTATCATATTTCATTCAGGCTCATTTTTATCAGCATAAACTCTAAGTACATAATTACAGCTCCTAAAAACAAATTTAATTTTAAAATTAAAAATGAATATAATTTTCATGCTTTCTTACCCTATAAATCTTCTGAGCTGCTGCTGCTGCCGCCGCTGTCATCCGACTCGCTGTTTTCGAAATTGAATTCCGTATCCTCTATTATTCGGTCGTTCCTCCAATATTCCTGTTCTATTTTCTCCACATGACTATCAAAGTTCTCCCACTGGCTCTGTGTAATTTCACTCAGAGCTTCTCGGGTAAATGTTTCTAAATCATCCCTTGAAATTGTCGACGATGGATTCCTTTCTCTAATCTTTCTCTTCAATTGCGCCCAGGCCAATTCTGTTGGGTTTAGATCGTACATATACGATGGCAGTCTCAATACGTTGTGGCCGTGTGATTTTATTAGCTCGTCTACTTTATATGTTTTTTCGGCATTTTTATTTGTTTGTACCAGATGCATTAATTCAAATTTGGTCATTTTTTTAATAGATTGAATTTTTGTTACATTTTAGCCACTCTATTAAATCGCCCTTCCTACTGCTTTTTGTCGGTGGTTTATTTTCTTGCACAGAGTTGTACGAGACATTGTCCATAACTATTACCGAATTCTTAGGAATGTTCGGTAATAATTTTTGCTTTACCCATTTGTCAAAATTTTCTGTGTTCATTTGACCATGGTAGTCTCCTGTAGTGGTACCGGATTTGAAAATGAGGTCCGCACCATTTACAAAACCATTTGTCCCACCGGCATGGACAATTATCAGCCGATGGGAAGAACTATTATTTTTTAATACCCCTGGCATATCCTCGCTGTGTCAACTCTTGCTAAAACACAAGGTGTTGTCGACCCATGTTTCGTCCATATATATAATGTTCTTGTTTTGTCTTCCATAATGTCGTAATGCTTTTAAATACTTTCCCCTCCAAATCACAATATTCGGTCTTTCAATTAGAACCTTCCGAATACTACTGCTCTTGCTCCATTTAAATTCCATAGACTTTAATAATTTACAAAGACAATCTATTTTCCATGGAAAATCTATCCTTTCGCATATCGCAGCCAACAGTTTTGGAGCACTTGGCACAATTGTTTTTTCCACATAAAATTCATAAATAACATTTTTTATGATAGTCCATTAGAGCAGTGAAACTTTTTTAGAATGCCCCGTGGACGTTTTTTATCTGGTGACGATAATGATGTCTCTTCTGAAATTTTTGAAGTTTCTTTTCGAATTCTCTGAATCGTTTTCTGTGATAAGCCAGTATAATCCATGACACGAATAATAGCTTGGCGCATTGGATGAAGTGGCGTATCTGCATCACGCTCCGCTTCGCATTTTTTTATAATCCTCCTCACCATATTTCGTGCATCACTACGAACTGTCTGTCCTTTCTTATGTGGCCGCATAGTATATAACGCTGCAGTGCACTTACTCTTACTTTAACACTACACCTAACAATGAACTGAACTGGACTGAACTAAACGCAAGAAGTCTTTTATTTTTCGCCAAAGCTGTGGCTGTGTAACCACGGTAACGTGGACGAGAAACAAAATCAAACGGTCTCGTCCAGTTCAGTTCATTGTTAGGTGTAGTATTAAAGTAAGAGTAAGTGAATAATAGAAGATACAGAATTCAATTTTGGAAACAGCGAGTCGGATTACAGCGGCGGCAGCAGCAGCAGCTCAGAAGATTTGAGGCAGTGACAGCAAAAACGGACTAACCCACATTTTTTTCGAAATTGAGTTAATAGTAATAATGTATTCCAATTAGCTCTACTAATCATATAAACTCGGAAAATTTTTTGTTCAATGTGGGTTAGTCCGTTTTTGCTCCCAGTGCCTCATTTATAGGGTATGAAAGCATGAAAATTATATTCATTTTTAATTTTAGCTTTATACTTGTTTTTAAGAACTCTGATTATGTACTTAGAGTTTTTGCTAATAAAAATAAGCCTCAATGAAATATGCTAAAATATTAAATGTTTTTAATAATACGATGTCAAACTTAATTTTTTTTATCATGATGTCAATTAAAAACAATCTGTGCGAGATTGCGTTTGGACTCATTTTAATTAGAAGAATCTCACCAAACTAATGCTAATACTTTCCTGAACATATTGTGAAACATAAGGAAATGTTTATAATATTATATATTAATGGTTAACCGTCTGAGATGCCTACGCTATTGCTTTGGCGTTTGTCGGTCAGATCGCTCTATCCCACTCGATCTCGATGTGTTTCGTTCGCTCTCTTCGTCGCGTGGCGCGACAATGTATGTGGCTACTTTAGCCAATAACCAAAATACGTGTGCTCCGTCTTTAGAACTGTGTCCAAATAGGTGAGGTTGCCATAATTGCCAAGCATGGATACGGGACGTTTAAGTGCTAAATAAATAAAACATGAAAAAAGTGGGTAGGTAATGATTTATTTTTAGGGTTGCCATAATTGTCAAGCACTGGGCCGACGCCCACCCCCCCCTCGGTGGCAGAGGGGGTGGAGTCACGTCGGCAGGGAAGGAGGGCGGGTGGCCCCGCTACAGAGCGGGGCCACCTCCGCCGAGGTAGCGGCCACCGGGCCCGCGTCGTGGCGCATGGGCGCGGCGCCGCGGTGGCGGAGGTACGGCAGGGTGCTCTCGTATCGAGGGCACCCCGCGGGAGGGGGGCAGCGATATCTCGCCGTTAAGGCGATCGACGCAGCGCAGGGCGGGTTGGCGAATGCATCGCCCGTTCCCCGCGCCCCGGCCACCGTTCTGTCGGCATGGAAAACGTCGATCACGGGGCCGCGGGGTGGGGGTGTCTGGGGGCACCTCCCGCCCTAGCAGCAGCGGCCCCGTGGGGCGTCGCGACGCGTGGTCCGTCGCGGCGCCCGGAGCCCGATTGGGTGGCTGGGGGAGGTGTTTCGCTCCCCCAGGGAAGACCCCGTATCGGGGACGTCGGGTGCGGAGTGTCGCATATGCGCAGGAGGGGGGGGGGGGCAGCGGACGTATCGCTAGTTTGCTCCCGCGCAAACCCCCCCCCCCCCTCAGGCGCGCAGCTCCGCACCGGAGAACGACCACCTTGGAAGTTTTAGTGGGTTCGAGTCCCACACAACCCCTGACCCTCCCCCGAGGGTTGGGGGTATCCGTGGGGATTTCCTCCAAGTCAAAAAAAAAAATTGTCAAACACTGAAACGGAACGTTCAAGAGCTACATAAATAAAACATGAAAAAAGTGGATATGTAATGGTTTATTTTACTCTGTAAAATATTTCACGGGAACAGTAAAATACGGGACGTATGGCTACTCTACAAATAGGTGACTCGACCAATGATCACAGCGACGGACTGCACCGCCTGAAGCCGCCTGCCAGAAGTCTTCTTTCCGCCGGCTAATAGTAATTTGGTGGTAATCGCCCGGAATGTTTATATCCATGGATCCAAATGTATGTAATAAGAGGGATTATGAGTATATATATATATATTGTTTAGAACTAGGTACAGAGTCACTGACCACGACGAGAGCGTATATATCTGCGATCTTTGAGTTGCAGAAAATAACTTCTGTCAAAACTTTAAACGCGATTATCTCGAAACGGCGTTTTTCAAACTGGGCGGATTAATAACTCAGTCAATCTTTATTGGATTCACTTGAAATTTTCAGGGAATTTTTGCAATAAAATTAGGTATCTTCAGTTAAGCGTGCAAATGTTTTGGTTGAATGATTCATCTAATCGCAAAATTGAAAAAACATTTTGATTTTTGATACCTTTTCTGCCAAAGTCTGCAATTTCTTCAAAAATTAATATTTTTTAAATGTGTACGCTTAACCCTTTCGACTCGATTTTTTTCTATTTGGATTTTATTATATTTTCTTGCAGAAATCGATTGCACTTGGCTAGGTATAGATCAATTTGACAGTTGTAGGTCAATTTAAAAAATTGGGACATATGTGTCCCAGCAGTTTTGTTGAGTGGAACACATGTGATCCGGAAAAGTTAAACAGTGTTAAACATTTCCCACCTTCTGTCGGTATGTTGTACGTGTTTTTTTTTATGATATTCCTCCCAATGAATATCAGTTGTGTTTAGTGACGCAGAAATCATTCAACCCACAATGAATACATTGTAACTAGGTCCAATTCTGCATATTTTAGAGGGGTGAAGAAGAAGCGTCGTTTTGACCGTATGTAACATTTCACGGGCGATAAGGCATTTCTGTATGCTCACTAAGATAAATAGAAACAATAATATAAAAACTATTTAAGCCAAACAGTTATATCATACTATAAATTGAAAGGCTACGATAAAAAATTTCAGAGAATTGTCCCAATTATAAGAATTCACTGGGACATATGTGTCTCAACAGGGCCGAAAGGGTTAACTGAAGCTACTGTAATATACTTTAAGAAAAGGTTCGAATTTATCAATTCAGAGTACACGTTGGAAAGTTACACGACCGCCTGTTTTATAAATTTTTGTTACAGAGCCTGACGTCATCGTTTGCTGTGGCGATACCAGGGTTCGGCAGGCTTAGGCTACGCTGGTGGAGGGGGCAACACCTACAGGAGCGGTGGTAATGCGTGCGTGAACTCACGCCAGCGCCAAGCCAGCCAAGTGGCGCAAACGCGAAGCCAACCACGGCCAACCAGCGTCACCAGGAAATAGATTGTCGACGCTGGTTGGCCGTGGTTGGCTTCGCGTTGGCGCCACTTGGCTAGCTTGGCGCTGGCGTCAGTTCACGCACGCATTACCACCGCTCCTGTAAGTGTTTCCCCCTCCATCAGCGTAGCTTAAGCCCGCCGAACCCTGGGTGATACTATATAAAAAAAATTAAATCTGAGAGCATAAAATATTAGTTAAATATATGTATTTTTAGATGGTAATAAATATTTTTTGTAGAAAGTTACATTTCATTATAAAAGAATGCCTTGAAAGTAGTCTTTATTTTCGACTGTCACATTGGCTTCCCCCTTTAAGTGATATTTAAAAGAATAAGCAAACTGGACACTTACTTCATGCCTGCCCTATGAGGTGATTCGTTACTGGAATGTCTAGCTAACGGCCGATGCTGGGCCCCAGAAGATGTGACTGCAGACTGTTGGGATACTGAACTCGTGTGTGATTTTAGTTGATATTGCCTCAACTGACAAAGTCGAGGATCAGAGACTGGGTTCAAAGTCAACTGCCTCTGAAGTTTTCTATGCATATTAGATGGTTCTACATCCGGTTTATTCAATCTTCCTGTTGTCCACATAGAAGTGTTATAACCTATTAATAACAGTGAAAGTAACTAGCAGAAATATTTATTCCAATACAATTAAGAAATTAACATATCGTGTTCTTTTACTGTTAAAAAGCAATATGTAAATGGGTGTATTATACCGTTCCGGGGCCAAATTGTGGCGACGAGGCCCCGCGCGGGTGTGACGCTAACGGGGAGGGGCGCGTTCTGTTCGTAGGAGAGGGGCTGTAGTGAGAGGAGAGGAGTCGTACATGGGGTTTCGCGCGTAAGGGTTGGTGGTGCGGGTAATTGCAGATGGAGCTGTACGTTATTTTTGTGGTGGTGGGGGTAATTGTAGATGGCACTGAACGGCATTTTGTGGTGGTGGGTGTAATGCGTGCCAATTGTTGTCGCGAAAAGTCCTTAGAATCCATGTACTGGCTTCAACTGTCGACGTAAATTCCCTACAATTGTTGTAAAAATCTCTGTGGTCAACGTAAATTCACTATACGAATGGAAAGAAGAGTTCCTAGAACAGCAAAAATTCGCTAGGATTGGCGTATTACCACCACCTGTTCGATGCTTAACAGACTTGGGAACGTGTCGCTGCCGCGCAATCTTCGTAAGCATGTGGGGATTTTGGCGCATCGTTTGGATAGCGATTAATTACTGTTTTCAAAGTGCAATAAATGAGAAAGAAAGCAACTCCGAACCTTCTGCCACATCTGGGGTTATTAAGTCATTTGGGCCTACCTGCTCGCGGCACAGCTCGTTTAGGTTAGCCACGCTGTACTTCATAAACGCGCATTTCGTTTTGGTGCTTCTCATAGTCAACATAGATCTGTCGATGTTAAATTCTCGGAACGAGCATTGCCCCATCGAGAAGTAGACAAACATTCAGTTATCCCGCGAATTTACGCCGAAAAACTTACTTCAAGTTTATTTATTAAGTGTTATTAGTTTAAATTGCTGAATGCGTGTGAATCTGTTTTTTTTTCGTGACAAGTTTTGAAATTTCTCTGCGTGTTTCAGTGCGGGTAAATTTGTGTTCTTTGTTAAATATATTCAATTGTTATGTTGAGGCTCGGGAATTCTGAGTCTCTTCTGCAAAGCAACTACGAGCGGCTCACTTTTCTAATCCACGCCACGAGGGCGCTTAGGGCAATCGATATGCGGATCGATCGTCGATGCGTGTCCAGTTCCGTTTTCTTCTTCCTTATCCAGTACGCCGATAAGCGAGTTTGAAAAATCGAGAGTGCGAGTATTACACCGACCATTTTTTTCTTTTGTACCTTATCCATTCTTTTCTTTTACGTTATTTTGCATAGTGTTTAATTATACAATTTATCTAACCGTTAAAATTGTTGGTAGTGTTTCTTTTCACGTATTTTGGCACCGTGTGCGAGGATAGCTACGATCCTTACTTGACATGCCCCGGGTTCACTGCTGTACGCAGGTTGCCTGCTTTTAGACATAGGGTAAACTTGCCTAATTCGTACTTGCGCCTAAATCGTACCCCCGCTGTTTCTTTTAACATAAGACAGTCGCAATCGCCCCTAGAGGTAAAAAATGTAAACAACAGTTAGCCATACGCCATTAACAAGCCGAGTCACCATGTTGTCACTCCACAAAACAATATAAAGCAGGTAAGTTTTTCGAGTACTTTTCATTAAAATTTTGCCATGATTCTTCAGGATTTTGTAAAATTACTATTTGTGAGAATCCGAGAAACAAATTTCTGTGTGAAAATACGTCTATTTTCAAGTTTATTTCTTGTTTTGACATCAACGAACAGCGTCCTATATTTTAGCGCCATAGATTTGAATTCAAATTTACCTATGTGTCTATTTCATACCACCGCGTGTAAGCTTAAATCGTAATGGTACGAACATACAAAGCAATGTAGAAAAAAAATGGATGAGACTAAAAAAACTCATAACCAGAAAAACCAGAACAGCAAACAAAACTCGCAAGAGGAAGAACACCGCCAAAACCAATACACAAAACAAATAAAAGAAGAAGAAAGGCGATGAAAATGAAAGCTGGTTTTGTAAATTGTGTCACGAAACTAGACAGGAAAATATGATACAATGCACGCAGTGCAAAATGTGGGAACATGAGCTTTGTGCGGAAATAGATAGAATTACTTTTGAATATGTATGTGATAATTGTAGTAATTAAATTTGAAAGTACAAATAAGGATAAGTATGGTACGATTTAGGAACATTAATTTTAAATCGTACTTTTCCATATTAAAAATAAATCGTTTTTATGAAGAGTAGTTGATTATTTTTTGTTATTTGAGTTTATAAAACTGTTTATTCTATTAATAAGAGTTGATTACCACTAATTTTGTTTCATTTTCCCTGTAATTTTTCATATAATAAGCATTTGATCTTAAATATATTTCTTCCTAAGTATAACGTTGAATTCAAACTTAAAGGCCATAGGTGAAAAATTATCACAGCGGGTTAAGATAGAACTAAAAAAATCGGCAGATTCTCAGCCCCATCGGCAATTACCCCCACCACCAACTCTTGCGCGCGAAGCGCCATGTACGACTCGTTTGCTCTCACTACAGCCCCTCTCCGACGAGCTGGAACCCCCCCCCCCCATGTAACGTCATCCCACACGCCACCACTGGCTCTCTGAACAGCATAATGTACCAACTTATGTACAACAATAAATTCGACTTTGAACAGTTTTTATTAGTTTAACCCTCAAACAAAGAATACATTTGTATTTATAAAACTGCAGTAATAGCAGAAGTTTTATAAAATTCTGTAGCATGAGTAAATATTTAGGTAAGAACATTAATAACAAAAAATTCTGTTACCTTGAGAAGTCGTCGTTGGAGGTATTTGCGATCCATGTGCACCTAAATTTATTGGTTCTTCAATTGTAATGTTTTCTACAGATCTACTTTTTGTAACTGGGAGTAATGACTGAACCCTAGTAATTACTGTTGATTTGGTTTTGCACAATGGTTGATGCTGAGATATACTGGCAGATACATTACTTGGTAAAAGACGGTTTGGACTTGATACTCTTGCATGCAAGTGTTTATTCACATGGTCTACTAATTTTTCTGTAACTGACTTTTGAGAATGGGCACCTCTTTCTGGATGCCGAAATTTGCATTTATTTCCATATGTACATTTCTGTAATGACGAAATCAACATATGGTGCTGTGTTTGTATTTTCTTAATTATTAATATAGGTTACAATTTATATTTATTAGCCATTTTGAACAGTTTATTTCAAAAGAAATTTCATTAATGAACTAATGGAAGTGAATTCTTTTATAAATTAAAATTTCTATAAGGAACAGTTATGGACTTCATTACGTATAAAGAATTCACTACATGTCCTTCAATACAAGAAACTTAAATGAAAAAAATTCTGGTTGGACACTAAATTACTCATGAACCTAATTATAAAGAGTAACTGTGAGGTTTCCAGCCATGATTCTATTGTCGTTCACTGACTTCTACACCTAAACGATAAGAAACACAAAAAGCGATAAGTATCGAACGTATTGATGAGAAGCGTTAAATATCGAACGTATTGAAAATAATATGGTGTCAAGATATTGACGATAACGTTAAGCAGAAATTATTTATATAGTTGATTTACTCGTCCAATAACGCAAAAGATACACGATAAAGAAGGGTGTCTCCCTCTCCCTCTCCCTCTCCCTCTCCCTCTCCCTCTTCATATTTTTTTAGAGAGGGGGAAAATGCTTTATGCATACCCCGGCATTCATAGCCGGGGTTATGTGGGACTCCCCGCCACATGGCGGGATACCCACTAAACACGCCCTCTAGGTTGACGCCTTGCGGCCGGGGGGGGGGGGGAACTTTATGTTAGTACTTCTGCCCCCGTCCCCCCGAAGGTGGCGGCTCTCCTTTACGCTCACCACCGATGTATCCGATGAGCTCCACGTACTCCTCTATCAGCACCACCTTACGCAGGTGATGCCCATTTATTTATATATCTATATATTATTTGCTGGACTATACAGACTAGCACGGTTAAATACGCGGTTACATAGATATTTACATGGATAAATAAATAAATAAATAACATTAAGTATGTACAATTGTCCAGTGTGCTAGGTGGGGACATGCCACCCGCTCCTTAATCTAAGACAATAACATTAACCCCGGAGGGGCCTGCCTGAACCTGGGCCACAGTTCCTACCGCTAGTGAAGTGACTGGGGGGAGGTCCTCTTCGCCTTGCTAGGGCGGGCATCCCTTGCACTTCCCACGGGAATGGTCTTTCTCTTTCTGCCCCTCCTCCTAATCTGAAGTGCCATCCTGGCTGCTGCCTCCTTCGCGATTCTAACCCTCTCAGCCAATGCCACGTTTTCCTTCGCAACTTTCTTATAACCCCTATCCTTCATCACCACAGAGGCGAAGGTCTGTGGTGTATTGCAAAGATATAAGAGTTAATAATTAATAGAGACACGGTTTATAATATATTTGGAGATAGTTCAAATAGTGTTCAAAGTACAGAGAGTAAGTAACCGATACGCGCGTCCGGGGTCGTTGCTCACGGATCTCTAGCGCCTATAGTGCGGCGTATGTCTCGCGACTTGCTGTGTCGGTAATGTTGGTATTTTCTAATATACCACAAGGTTCTGGGGTGGTTCCATGTTTTCTCTGACCTCGTGGCCAGGCCGATCAGGGTCTCCGGGACCACGGGAGTACCCAGGGCCACAACCAGGGACCTGCGTTCCTCGTCGTAGGACGGGCACGCTGTCAGCACATGTTCCGCATTATCAGTAGGGGCACCGCAGTCTTCACACCTGCTGCAAGCCGACTTCCCAATCTTGACCCGAAAGGCCGCGAACGATCCGTGGGACGTGAGCAGTTGCATCGTTCAATAATCCAACTGGATTAACGCATCTGCCCTATCAAGAAACGTCTACACGGATTCGACCAACCTCCTTGTCCAATTCCCAGGGTCAAGGACATCCCAGAAAACCTGCCACTTCCTAATCGCCTCGGCGAGGGCACTCTTTCTGAGCTCGTTCGTCCTGGCGGCTAACACTGCAGGTTTGTTGCGCAGTAAGGGATTAGCTCTATCCCCAGCCCTTGCGAGAAATACCTCTCTCCACATCCAGGCCTTGATGCGGATGGGCATTTTTCCCGGCAGCACACACAGCGCCTGGTAGGCCACGGTCCTATATGCCGTGGTGGTCCTTACCAGGGCCGACTTCTACGCCCTCCTCAGGGTCGTCCGGTTCGCGCCCGATTCAACCGCCGCTGCCCACACCGGTGATGCGTACATCATTAGTGATTCCCATACCGAGTAATATAGGCGTCTTGCGTGCACCGATGGGCCCCTAGCGTTTCGGAGAAGCGCGGACAGGGTACCCACCACCTTATCACCTCGGAGCCTGACGTTCTTCAGGTGGGGCTTGAAATTTCTCCTGCAGTCCATGGTAACCCCCAGATACCGGACCACCTCCGAGGATGTGATGGCCGTTCCCATTATCGAAAATATCTGGATTTTGTTCCTCTTTTGCCCCGTCAGGATGATGACCTCGGTTTTATCCGAGGTCACCTCCAGGCCTGTCTCCCGGAACCAGCGCTGCACCCTGGTCATGATCGCCACCCTCTCCCTCTTCCTCTCCCTCTCCCTCTCCCTCTCCCTCTCTCTTTCCCTCACCCTCGCCCTCTTCCTTTTCCTCTTCTTCTCCCTCTCCCTTATGAACTCTTGTTCATGTATGCGCCGTCGGATCGGTTTTATGTTTCGCCGACAGTGGCAGCCGAAGCAAAGTATGGGGAGTGAGAAATAATCTAAAATAATTATCAAAATCTCGTTGTGGTTGGTCTTAGTTGCATCAGTGAAATCTTATTGGTATGTTAAGAATATTTTCATAAGACTAAAACCACATGTTAGGTTACTAAAATAGTAACAACAGCATATTTCACTTAGGTAACGTTTCTATTCGTTCTACTCTTTTTACATTACTGCCATTTATTGGCGTTATAAAAAACTATATAAAATAGATTTTTAAGTTAAACGCTTTTATTTAAAATGCACTAAAAACTAAAAATTAATTCTTTTCTTGTACTACAATTTCGATGGTGATATGTCACTTTAGATAAAATCGTGGGGCAGGATATTTTTCATAACAGGATATGAATCATTTTAATACAGAAGCAAACGTCGAAATGAATTTAATGCGAGAGAGTTTTCATTTGCATTAATGAAACAAAATATTTTAATTGTGGGATAGAGATTATAATGTGACAGAAAATTGATACAACTATAGTTGATGATGTTTCACTTGCTACCCGATACTTCAACTGCTGATTGCACATGGTGCCCTATTATTTGATTACTAATCTACTAGACTATGTAGTAGAAGATGCCTAATGCTTAAGGTGATCTTAAGCTTAAAAAGCGACTGTGAATACCGCCCTTAAACTTCTTTTTTTACAAATATCTTTTATTGTTATATTCAATTTAACAGTTTGCTTAAACGTTATAGTGCTAAGTAATTATATTAATTACTTATATCACATTGCTCACGTACATATATATTCCCTCGTACGTGATCTCCATGTATACTGAGCGAATTCACTTACAGATCGCGCAATATAAATTTACCTCCAAGAGGTCACTAAGTAGACCGTGAGTCAGCCGTGCGTGTGAGAGAGTCCGACAGTCGGCGTTCTAATTTGAATCGAAAGACATACGATCGCACACGCATGAGTATTGCGCTAACCTGTTACTTTGTATGATACACGTCCGTGTACGATCGCATGTTTTTCGAATCGAATTAAAGGAACGCCGACGGTTAGACTCTCTCAGACGTACGGCCTACTCAGTGGCCGCGCGGAGGCAAAGTCATATTGCCTGATCTGTACGCCCAAATCGCCCGCAACGCCCGTGGTTTGCGTTCCACCTAACGACCGCGATCATCGTGATCGCGCTGCAGACGTCATGGATGACGTTATTGACGCGATCGCATCGCCCAAACAATGCCGACGATCTAAAGTGATCTGATTGGCCCAGACTTCCTAGCAGCGTCAAACGCATGCTTCTAGACGTAGCTTTCGGCTAACTTATCTCTTTTATTATTTAAAACTTGTAATATTTATGAACATAAATATAAGTAAACAATACTTTACTGGTTGTTTTTAATTTATTTTATATTTCCGCACATTTTCTTCAACTACATAATTTTTTAATCGTTGTTACTAATACCATAAAGTAAGTACAGGGTAATTTGCGATATTTTCTATGAATCTTTTGTCACACATTATCGAAATTGATCGTAGACGATTAAAAATTGGTCGCTATGTGGAATGAAAACCACCGGCATTTCCGACCCCGTTCCACTACACTTTTCGCCCGCGACGCTCATAACAGCTTATAAGCAAGTGGAACGGGAAATTTCCTGCCGTCGCGTCGTGGGCGCGGGTGATTTGGGGGTAAATGGAATCCGTCCACTATACATCGTCGACCGATTTCGTCCCAAGACAAGAGCCAACGAGTTCTATATACAACATAAAGGGTACTTGACTTATTATTATCGTAATTATCATAATTACTATTACTATTAATATTATTTTTGCTTTTCTGTATCTTTTGCTCTGTCTTTCAGCTAGGCTAAGTTGTTTTGATTTGTGGTTATAGGCTGATTTCATGTCGTTTGAAGTGATTGGATTTATGGTTATAGGATGATTTCAAGTCAATTGGATTCGTGGTTATGAGTTAAAATTATTGGTGACTGGGTAATTTTTCCACCCCACCTCCCTGTTTTTTTCGCATAATTTTGCATTGTTGTCAGAACTACGCACGCCTGCAAATTTTCATGTCCATTGGATTGGCGGCAATGGGTTAAAATTGAGTTTCAAGATTTGAACCAAATAAACAGAGGATTGAAGCTGAATAAAATTGTTTAAAAATAGAATACTAATATCAAACATGTCAAATATTTTTCCCCAGGTTTCCCAGTCGGCTGCTTGATTTGAAATCGGTAGCTCATAATGTTTCTCAGTTGATCGGTACCGGTACCAAGGGGGATCCCCCTACTTACAATTAGAGGATATAAACATTTTTCATAATTATTTATAAAAGGGCAGTCCTCACCGATTTCGATGACCTTGAAATACGTTGTCACATGTTAACATTTTGAACAACGTCTTCCTATACATGTTACCATCACTCGGCTTTAGTTTTCAAGATAATTGCAAAAAACTGTGATCAGTAGTTGGTTGGGGCTAGATTTGCGAAGCGATCCCCGTGAGAGGAGTGGGCAGGGGGCGTTAATTGATTTAAGAAAAAAATATGATGTTTCAAAAATGGATGGTCATGGGGCTCGTGAATGGTGCGCATCCGCAAGTTGCTGGTGTGCTGTTTACCTACTTACCGCTATCGAAGGAGTATGTTGCTTGTTGGGATATTATTCTGCAGGTAGAGTATGTTTTTGAAACACATTTTTTTTATCTTAAATCATTTCAAAACTCGATGGCCCCCCTGATGGGGGGACGCTAAACAGCACTAGCCCCAACCAATTATCGATCACAGTTTTTTGCGAATATCTCGAAAATTAAAGCCGAGAGACGGTTACATGTATAATGAAAAGTTGACAATATATGTCCAAGGTCAACGTCATTAGGGCTTGTTGGAGAAGGAAAAATACAACAATGGGCACTTCCATCTAGTGGCACTGCCATCGAACTGCATGAATGCGTGTGGTTTACGGTTTGAGGTATAGGGTGAACGTACTGTGTGTAAAGTAGTATAGTTCACGATACGACACGAATAACATGCGTGATTTTTATTTGATACCTTTATTTAACATTTAACCATGCGTATTATTAACTATATACCTTTTCTTAAATGTATATCTAACCTTTAACTGGGTATGGGCCCAGGCCACGCTGAAGCGTGAAAAGTGGTAGTTAAAAATTGTTTCGCTGCAAAGATTATTATGCATTCTGTGACGTGCGAAAACACGTGCTTAAGAACAAAGAAGAATATGGCGCCATCGGTGGAATATAAAGCACCCGTCGAAAAACTTGAAGGTCCTGACGACTGGGCGAAATGGAAATGACACATGAAGATGGTATTTGGCTCGTACGGACTAGACACCATCGTCGATGGCTCACGTGTGTGTGTCTAGCATTGCCAGCGGAAGCAAACAATCAATAGAAAAAAGAGTTGATCGAATGGTAAAAAGACAACGCAAAAGCTGCAAGTTTCATAACAGGAGCATCGAATAGACCGATAGCAGAGCTAGTGCTAACGTGTGTGCATGCAAAACAAATATGGGATAAATGATGTGCCCGTTTCGAGCACAGTAGTACACAACGTTTGAATATGCTCATCGAATCGTTCTTCCGAGTCAATCGTGATGAAAAAGAAGATGTCAGCACACACGTCGCAAAATTGCAGAAGTTATTCGTCGATCTGAATAGTGAACTAGAGAAGCATAACGAAAACATTCTCTCAGAGCGAATGTTGAACGGTCGTATCTTGTCAACACTGGGCAAAGAATACGACAACTTTAAAGATTTATGGGGTACAATCCCTACTGATAAACAAAAATTGAACCTTTTGAACTGCGTGAAATGGGTATGGAAGGCACAGTGTCAGGTAACGCTACATTTCTAGTGTCCAAAAATAATGGTAAGAAGAAACATTTTGACTGTGGAAAGGAAAATTCTGGAAAAAATGACCGTGCAAGGAAGAAATTTCCATGTAATATGTGTAAGTGTAAACAGATCGGTCCTTGGGTTGCCGAATATCCTCAGAAGAAAAATGCAGAAGGTGTGAGCACATAAAGAGGAAAATATGCAGTCAGCGATTTTTTGGCGCACATTATGGAAGCATCTACAAGTGAAACTATCGATATGGACAGCTGGCGCTGTGATAGTGGTGTTTTACGCCAGATAACACTGTGTAAGCAAAACTTTGTATCATATGCAGAATTTGGGGATTCTGAAATTGTCTCCCTAGGTAAACGTAAAGTGACAATGCAATCGCATAGACAAGGAACAATTAATATACAATCACTTAAACAGTTTTTGAACGAGGCGATCAGAAATATACATACTATAAAGCGCTTTCGTTGCGATGGCGGAAAAGAATTCGACAACAAAGAAGTTGCCAAAGTACGCGTAGAAAAAGGAATTGAATATCTGATGACTCCACTATATACATCTCAACAAAATGGCGCTGCGGAACGGGAGAACCGTACGATCGTTAAAATAGCTCATTCCATGTTTCTTCCAGCCAAGCTTCCCAAGTCACTGTGGGCTGACGTGTGCAATACAGCAGCGTATATCTTAAACCGATCTAGAAAAACAGCAATTAGTGACAAAGCAGCATATGAATTGTGGGTACAATCGAGATGTGGGAAAGCTGGGTCATTTGCGGATTTCCGGAACTGCCTGCTATGTGCATATACAGAAACAATTCCGGTTGAAGTTCAGTGACAAATCAGTATTTGGATACATGGTCGGATATGTCAATGACAAAAATGGATACAGAGTCTGGATTCCATCCAGGAATAAGGTAGTCTGCAGTCATGCTGTACATGTAGTATTTCAAAACGAGGTTGCATGTAATTTGCCAACAGAATATATACGCATTGAAAATGAAGATAAAGCAAATGTAAAAAGCAGCAACGAAAATGTAAATAGCAGCAAGAAAAATGTAAATAACAACAATATAGATGTAAATAACAGCAATGAAGATGCAAATAACAGCAATTAAGATGAAGCAGACGAATCCTCCAGAAGCCTGAAGGATAAGAACGGAGAAGAAGAAAGTGAATCGGTTCAAGAGGAATCTGGTAACCGCAGAGTACACACAGCAATTACATTCCAACCTGGATGAGCAACGGGGAATTTGCTTGGCTAGTAGAAACAAGCAGAAATATTCAGTATTCAAGTCCAGGCTCACATGCTGAAGCGATGAAATCAGCTGATCGCAAGGAATGGCATGAAGCAATGCTGGAAGATTTGTCATCGTTAAGGTAGTTCCTAACCAACTATGTTAGTCAAATTAGAGTTAGGTAATAAACGATAAATTTAAAGTAGTATGATACTATAGAAATAATAATAATAATTTTTAACATGTATATATATTTTAAAAAGTTCAATGTTAATATAAATAATTGTAATACGAAAATAGAATATTAAATTGGTTAGCGTAGTGAATTTGAGCAGCAGGTCTGACAACGTCGCATTCATTTTATAACCAAAATGTCAGAAAAGATGTTCATATGAATTTAAATCGTCATTCACTATTTAAATGTCTAAACATATCGATTGTGCGACATTTCCACGTTGACAGCTCTATGTAGTTTCTAAAAAAATTGCACGTAAACCTATTTTTTATGGGCATTTACGAAGAAACCATGTGGACAGTTTTGCAAAAATTAATAAATTCATTTCGTGACATTTCGATGTACTTTTGTGCCAATTTTGGTACACTTCTTGAATATAGTTGTTCTGTTTCAGAAGAACAACTGAAACTATAACCCTCTTTTTTCGACTCTGCCATATGCCACTATGTTAAACTGCATCCATTTTAATTAACAATTTCTCGATAACTATGCGGTAAATCGATTTTAAATTTTGTACAAGGGTTTCTTGTATTCGAAATTAGTTTCGAACGAAATTTGAAAGAATTCTTGAATTTAGTATTATTCAGGAACTACCTTAAAAGAAAACGAGGCACGTCTCTTAGCTGATGCTTGCCTTTTCTACTGAAACAGCGGAAGTAGCTTCCTGTACGCTGTGATCTATGTTGATGATGGGTTGATAGTTGGAAATAATGAAGCGGAAATTGAAGGTTTCCTGAAGCTGCTGAGAGGGGAATTTAAAATAACAATAGGATTACTGAAGAATTTCTTTGGTATGCAAATAAATTGCATGAAAAATAGCTCAATCACAATTACTCAAAATGAGTATACGGACAAAATATGAAGACAATTCAGAATGGATGAATCAAATCCCGTGTCCACGTCTGCAAGTAGTGAAGAAAACTCGAATTTTCAAAAACTTGAAGGGAATGTTCCCTATCGAGAGCCCATTGGAAGTTTAATATACCTGGTAACTGCTGTCGGTAAAGCTGCTCATGTCATGGATAAACCGGAGAGAAGAAATTGTAATGACGTGAAACCGATCTTTAAGTATATACGGAGGATCAGTGGTTTTGGAAGCGTACAAATGAAACAGTGAAGAACTGAATACGTTCAGCGACACTGATTACGCCAGCGACCTTGCGACTTGAAGATCCAAAACCGGTGTTCTGGCGATGCTCGCTGTGGGCCCAGTAACCTGGACGAGTCAGCTGCAGAAGTCGGCAGCTCTGTCTTCAATGGAGGCTGAGGCTTTGTTGCCACAAATGAGGGTGCAAAGGAGCTAGCGTGGCTCAAATGTTTAATTTCGAAACTATTAGGACTAAAGAACTGAACGCCAAGGTCGTACGTTGACAGTGTCAGCGCGGTAAAATTAGCAAAGAATCCGGAATTTCACCAACGGACAAAACATATCAATATTCGATATTTTCATATACGAGAGCGGGTCATGGATCGTGATATTGCGTTGCACCACATTGAGGAGACGAGACAGCTGGCAGATGTTCTCATAAAGCTACTTGAGCGCACTCGGTTTGAATCGTTGTGTGGTCAGATCGAGGTGCATGATCTTGTATGATAGAGTCGTGCTTGCGGTGTTTTAGAGGAAGTGTTGGAGAAGGACAAACACAGCAATAGGCACGGCCATCGAACTGTATGAATGCGCGTGGTTCACGGTTTGAGGTATAGGGTGATCGTACTGTGTGTAAAGTAGTATAGTTTACGACACGACACAAATAACATGCGTGATTTTTATTTGATATCTTTATTTAAAAGGTCCTCCAGACGTTGATACATGTTGCAGTGAAACGTTGATACATGCATCGACTTCATGATACATGTTACTAGGTCTGTAGATTGGTTTCCGCGTTTCAGCATCAGAAGCAGAACTGGCATCTTGCTCACCAGCTAGGCACATGAGCAAGATGCAAGTTTCGTGAAATCTGTATCATGAAGCATGTATCAATGTTTCACTGCAACATATATCAGCGTCTGGAGGCCTCTTAACAATTAACCATGTGTATTAAACTGTACACTTTTTCTTAAATATACATCTAGTTTTTAACAGGGCTGGATCACCTTTTGTCAATATTTACCCAAATCAGTTAAAATACTTCGCTAGAATTTGCTGATTCGATAAATTGCAATCTACGCATGTCGAATTTGATGCAACATAATCTTCAGCACGATGAGAAAATTTAGAATTTTCGAAAGAAAATGCCTTAGCATCTGCGTAAATAAATATAGATCTCCGGAATCGAATTTCTCAAAACAAATCAATAGCTACAAACCTTATGAAGAAGTGAAAATCGTCCGAATAGTCTTATTCATACCAAAGTTAATAAAAAACATATTGGGTTACACTCGCAACTTCAAAACGAATAGCATCATCTTATATAATAAGACGCTTAAGGCGGATGTTCGTTTGTTAGAAAAATCTGTCCAGAGGCTTTTTTCGTACTTCCCGATGACCTACAAAGTTCAGATTCAGACATGAAGTTTCCTCGGCACCCAAAGGTGTCGTAAAAAATTTAAAACATGGAAAAGTCGAAAATTTGTAGTATCTTTGGCTTAAAACAGGTATTATGTACAATGTAGTGGCCACTATTACATTGTATGTAGGCCCGCACGCGCATCAAGCTCGAGCTCGAGCTGAAAGATGAAGGAAGACAAAGTATCATGTTTTCTCTTTTTCGTAGCCGACGGCAACTTCCTGTAGATTCGTTCGTCCTTTGTCGTTCGCTCACGAAGTCTCTCACTCTCGACCGGTTTCCAAGAAGTGGTAGGGATCAACGCATAATCGAAATGCGTCCTCTAATTGGGCTCCCATGGAGGCAAACAAAAATGCGCTGTTATAAGTGCGAATATGCTCCATAAATTTCTTTGATTCGGGGTCTTTGTTACATATTAGTTGTAATAACATCGGAAATTATTTGTTTTCAGGGGGGGTGCAAATGTCGCCCGGAAGTGAGGCCGGGCACGTATGTAACTTAGGCCCCTAGAAATGCCCTTCAGGTGACTATTTAGATAGGTACCCGTCTGGTACCCAAAAGTTGTAAAATTTTGTATTTTATAGGATGAACCTATAAATTGTTACTACCTAAGATATTTAAATGAATCAAAAGCAACAAAATAGTTACATATTAGCTGTAATTCGTATATTTTTTCCGAATTGTAAAACAATTATTACGGGTAGAAAAAATAATTTACTTTTTGGGGGTAGTTTTTGCAAACAACCCTATGGGCGACAACATAATGATGTTTCAGGCTAGGAGCACTGTTTAAAAATAACAACTCTAGGAATCGGCGTGGGGGCCGTTTATCCATGCTTAGCCTGCTAGACTCTTTATTAGCACAGACGAATTTTTTCATCGATTATTATTTTAAGAGATACGACGGCCAAGTTCGGTTTTTTAAATGGAACGATTTTTTCTTAGATATCACTTGATAGTACGTTTCAAGACAAATTCAATAACCTATAATGTATATACCTTATTTCAACTGGCTTTCGAGATATTGCGCTTGCAAATTTACTAATTTTCACTGGAAGAAAACCCGCTCGAATAGGAAGCACCGGGAGTGGTCTTATTCGCGCCACGTGCTTGTTTTGAAATTCGGGCGAGTGCTTATACACGAGAGATACGGGATTCGTCTTTAATTTGAAGGGAGGACGACGCAGGCGAAACCACGGACTGTCAGCGGACTACCTCTTTTCTTCCTGTGTCTCTCAGAGCCAGGTGAAAATTAATTCGTTCTTTACGATCGATAATTTATTATTTTCCTAAGAACGTTTCGACCACATATGTTTGCCAAATTTCTAAAGGCCAATAAAAAACTTGGTGACATTGTTCAGTCTGAGTTAATCCGTATATTGCTCTGTCGGTGGGTAGTGCATATGATGACTTCGGACGCGCAGGTATCGTCGTTAACCACCAACTCGTGGGACAAAACGGTCATAAACCGCGACCCTTGCGAGACGCTCTGGCCAATCACCGTGATTAATTTTTGGGAATCAGATGTGGCATTTTCCTCCTCTACTAGCTAATCAGCTCTATGTTCGGCAGGCAATAAACCTCCGCTACAGTATAAATAAATTATAATGATGTTCTGAGCGTTGACCGTGACGAAAATTAATCTTGTGGTCCGCGCGATGACCAAAAGATGTTCTTATCATAGATTGAGGAATGTTTCCCTGGCAATTGGGTAAGAAACGAAATTACTCTAAACAAGTACCAGTACGCCTCGCGATGAGACACAGGAAGAAAACAGGTAGTCTGCTGATTGCGCGATATTGACCGTAAGCGGCCCCTAGACGGCCAATATATTGTGCAATATTCAATATAACACAATATATTGACAGTCTAGGGGCATTCAACATAAATATTGTGCAATATATTGCACAATAATATTGAGCGTTGCAGGCTGGTTTACGGTCACGGTCCGGTCTCGATCAAAATCACATCCGTGAGCGCCCACACTATCAAGCCGGGCAGTTTGGACATTCAGGGATGTGAATTTGATCGAGACCGGACCGTGACCGGACCGATAGTGTGGATCTGGCCTTAGAGCCTCCGGCTCATCCGCGGGCTATGCCTACTGGGTGAACGTGCTCAAGGCTATCCGACCAGGGTCATTGGCAGGGTTGGCCCGCTAGGATACCGAACCGTCAAATCGTCTTTCCCCTATCACTCCGCCGAACCGCACCAGACACCCACGATACGCGCCGTGATAGCGACCGGAGTAGACTAATGTTTAGATTAAGCCGCTATAACATTGTTTGCAGCATAAACCTGGCCGGGACACTCTGTACGTAATTCTAGACCTAAATAAACCCTCTACACCAGATCACTCAGGTACTCGGCGGCCCTGGACCACCGCCCTGAGCTGGCGACACGGTTCCTTCACCGTTCTACCGGAACCCACCGCGATAATCGGTTATAAGACTATTTGCCACCATTTTGCAAGAATTATCGTGTGGTTACAACATTAACAGTAATGTTGTCAAAAGCCAGTACATACTAGTACAAGACATTTTATTAATTTGTATTCTTGGTACTACATGCCAGCATCAGTCCATAAAATTTTAATACATGAAGCAATAGTTATTTTTGCAGTACTTTTGCTAATAGGACAGATCGTCAGAAGAAGTACAAGAAGCTCGGAATAAACACATAGTCTTTCCGCGAATAACATGCGAGAAAAATATCCAGCGCAATGACGAACAAGGATATATTTTTAAGATTTTTCATTACATCTGATCCAATTATAATACCTATTCGAAAACTACCAAAAATACCTCAAGGGTCTTTGCCCAGGGGTATAATTTGCCTACTTTAAGTCCCACAACATCTTCGACAAACATCCGAAGAACAAACAGCTTCGTCGGAAAATGAACTTGCAACTGATAATTCCTTCGATGCATCGCGATGTTAGCAGTGCAAACGATTATGAAAGCTACGAATCCGAGTAGTGCAGTGTATTCTTACGATAAATAAATATGTTTTTTTATATTAACAAAAATATTCTTTCTGTATAACACAATCAGGGCACAGTGTACAAAAATGGTTGAAAACAGGTATTTTTTACTTCAAAATATATACAAAACAGATTAAAAATATAACAATATGTTTTTATCTATCGGTTCCGGAGGAAATAATGCGTTATCAAAATTTCGTCGACTTTTTCAGGTTTTTTAACCACTGTGCTACGCTGCACGAGGATATTCTTTTCGAGAAACTGAATCAACCCACGGTTACCCCGCAACACTTGAAACATTAAAAGTGAAAATAAAGCTCCTTCGCAATTTCGTTATTCCTGACTTTCTTGTTATCTCGTCACGTAGAGTCATCCATTTCATGTTCTACCATCTATTGCCGAACAAACTTTATATTCTTGCGAGCACCATATGGATAAGAATCCATAGCCCGCTGGTGCTCGCAACCGAGGTAAGAAGACAAGCGAGAAGAAGGCGATCGGATGGATCGCCTGTCATGCTGTCATTCGAGAGTCAGACGCCATCGCGAAAAAACGTATCGAGATTACTATTGCTGTATATTAGATATTACATTCCATTTACTGTTATTGTTCATGTTCCCTTCCATCTGTTTTACATTAAACTATCGTTATGCCAAATCAAAAATATAACAATATTTATTAATAGATATGTACAATGTACATCATATATCATTCTAGATAAAAATGATCATTGTACCAATACAATGACAGTTTCTAAAAACTACGATGCTTAGGAGCATCTTATTACCATATGTATTCTATGTATCTTTTCTAGGCACTATTGAATGAGGGAGTCAAAATACAGGGTGTCACCTAAGACAAGCCACTTGAATAACTTCTACAGTTTTTGAGATAGAAATGTTTGAGACAAACGTTCGTTGGTTCCAAGGGGCCCAGTACGTGGCGGACTGAACTTGTTCTCAGATGGAGGTGCTTAGGAGATTTGAAGGTCAACTTAATTTTTTTTTAAATAGAACCATGTATTTTAGAACACTTTAGATTGTAGCCCTTCTCAAGGACTTTTCAATGATCATATATATTTAAGGTCATTCGGTGTTATTAACGGAATCGAATAATTATTATGCATTCAATATGCACGTAGAGTCATTGACATTTTGTGCAGAATATTTCGAAAGCGTTGGATTGGGCGATCTGGACATCGAAAACGGCCACCGCAGTCACCAGACTTAACACAATTGGTTTTTTTTTTTGGGAGACATTAACCCTAGGATACATGACTATGGCGTTCATCAAATTTACATACCGTGGGTGAAGAAGACCCACAGAAGCTTACACAGTATAAAACAAATTTTTTTATTCATTAATTAGCACTATTATAAAAATACATATAATATTAATATGAAAACTTACTCACTACATTTCGGACACATATAAATAGTATGTTCTTTACATATTGCATTATTACATTTTACACAACTCTCTCACATTTTCTGTTTTTTTTTTGGTTGGAAATATAAAGCAACGTTTTTTTCGAAATTTTCGTGGGTATATCTTCTTTTTTTTGTACATCGATGAATTTCCTAATATTTTCCACAATACTTCTTTGTAAATTAATATTCCTCAATCTCCTGTTCATATATGGCATAATGAGCTGCGTAGCCAACGCTTTCAAAAATAGTCTTCTTTGGTCACTTCTTTCTTTCTTATAATCAGAATTTTTGTTCATAAATAAAGTAAAAGCATTTAATGCAGCTACATCCATTATATTACTCCAAATTACGAACGGCCATCTTTTTGTTTGTCTCTTGCAAGTATAATTTATTATCTTTTGATCCATTATATCCACGCCTCCTTTCGTCTTATTGTAAAAATTTATAATATCAGGTTTTGTTTTGCTAGTGCTGTTATCGACTTCATCGTTATTATGCAGTGTACTCAAGAGTATTACAGCTTTCTTTTTTTTAGGTAAATAACTAACGAGTGTCATATTATTATGAAATCCAAAACATGATGAATATATTGCTCTTTCTTTATTAGCTTGCATTTCTTTTGGTATGTCTTGTTTATTTTTCCGAATTGTCCCCACTGCACTAATCTTCATCGTTAATAATTTTTCAAAAAGTTCAGTACTTGTAAAGAAATTATCAACTGTAACGTTTCTTGAGGAATTCTGAATTGATCTTACTAGCGATAGTACAGTGTTCATTCCCAAATTTCGTTGCACTTCGCCTCCAGGTTGCTTTCCAACATAAATTTGACCATCTATTGCATATCCTGTATCAGATTCACACAGCCAGAAGAACTTTATACCATACTTCGCCGGTTTGCTTGGCATATACTGGATAAATCCACATCTTCCTCGAAAACTAACTAATTGTTCATCGATTGTGACCACGATTTTTGGTACCATTACTGTCTGACACTGTTTCAAAAACAAAGTCCATACATAAGAAATAGGAGCCAATTTATCTGACTTTAATCTTTCATCTCGTGTTCTTTTGTTATCAAATCTCAAAAATCTTTTGATATCTTCAAATCTGTTGACAGACATACACGCTCTAAAAATTGGGTTTGAATGTTTATCTAAAAAAAGTTCACTGACTGGTACGTCCCAACTTTTTAGAACACCTGCCATAAGTAATAGCCCAAAAAATGCATCCATCTCATCTTTCTCAAGAGATTGCCATATTTTTTTTTATGGAACACACACGAGTTGCTTCGGCATTAGTGCAAATAACCATTTCGTCAGTAATATTCGAAATTATGAATGATTTCCAAGCATTCAAAGGCGTGAATATCTCACATTGTCTTTTTGGCCCTAGAGTAAAACGTATTATATTGTGTGGCGGAAATTTTGAACTATTCTTTGGCTTCTTCGACCATTCTTTACCATTTCGTGTAATCATAAAATTTTCGTTTTGAATAAATGGAACCACATCGCTGTCGCTGGAATGAGCACTATCGCTTTAAGATATTGCTATGTAATCGGGGTCATGTTGAGCATCAATATCAATATCACTATCACAAATATCTGAAACATTCGAATTGTCACTTGATTATGATCCAGCATACGAAGATTCATCAAGCCATTTATCAACAATATTTTCGACATCAGGATCACTACGAACTCTTTTCTTACGAGTAGAAGCCATCTGCCTATTAAAAAATCGTTACAAAGAAAGAACAAACCACGTACCAAGATGTAAAAGAAATACAGGAGATAAAAAACGTACCTAGTAGCGATTCAATTTCCAAATTGTTTCTCCAAAATATTGAAAAAAAAAAATAATTTTCACGTTTCAACTGTAATGTCTCCATACATATAGGCACAATTGAATCCTGAATCGTTGACAACAATACAAACTAACGCACGGAGTGCGCCGAGACGCGGGGCAGATATAATCGTAACATTCTGAATATGTTTGGTCTACTTGAAATCCCATCACTATAAATTACACAATGTCAAATAATAAACACTAGAGTCCACTGGATGTGTAAACCAAATCTGTAGAAGTTTATGTGTGTATATCTAATTAATGGATATAAAACACCCACCTTATGAAAATTGCGATAAAATTGGAATTTCTACATTTTTTTTCTTAATTATTCTGTTAATAAGCTTAAGAAGTCATTGTTACGTACATGAAATCGCAAGGAAGGAATACAAAGCCACATGAAATTATTTCATTATACAAGTAGGTGGGTGGGTGGTTAAATATTCATGTGGGTATAAAATACCCACATTATGCATCCTAGGGTTAAAATAAAATGTTTATCGCGACCAACCCACTACGGTAAATATTGACAAAAGGAGACTCAGCCCCAATGATGTTGACCTTGACATATGTTATCAAAGTGAATATCCTGAACAACGTTTCCCTATACCTACATGTAACCGTCGCTCGGCTTTAGTTTTCGAGATATTTGCAAAATCTCATCAGCAGCTTGATGGAATTAGATTGGTTTAGCGCCCCCACCCCCGCACAAAGGGCCGCTAACTTCTGAGAGATTTAAGATAAAATAATGTGTACATTTCGCAAAAGTTGGCGCCCCCCACGGGAAGTTGCAAAACCAATCTAACCCCAACCAACTACCGATCAGAATTTTTTTGGAGTATTCCGAAAACTTCATGAGCTTCATCATTGGTTTTATCTTGGACCGTCGGCGTCGCGATGTATTTATGTTTAGGGTAATCATTTACTTTAGGCGTTCATTACCGATTTCATTGACCTGGAAATATGTTGTTAGAGGGATGATTCTGAATAACTTTTTCCTATACATGTTACTGCTATTCGGCTTTAATTTTCGAGATATTCACAAAACTATTTGGTATTTATTCGGAATCAGGTTCCCCTGTGTTCGTCGTTTCCGAGATATCGGTATAGGTATGGAGCTAGATTTGTGTTAGATTTGAGGGGAGGGAGGGCTATCCATACTTATACCGATGTTTTGTGACATACTGACAACTTGTGAGCCATAATAATAAAATCCCGCGACGCTACGCCGGTTGTAAACAGCCACACACGAGATATTTCACGAGTCTACTCTGTATTTGCAGTGCCAGAAGCTAGCATAGGATCGGAGCCGCCGGGAAACTAGGAATTTTCAAATTAGGCGAACGTTTAATGTATCACTGCTCACTAATATATTTACAATATGTATAATGTCTATTATTTAAGTTATCATACAGCGTAGGTTTTATATTAGTCCCTTAAAGCAGGTCAAAGGCCTTTAACTATTATCGCGACAGCAAGCGCGATAAGCGGAATTAAGCAATAATTATTAAGCGAAGCAGATTCGCGAAGCAGGCTAACGTTCGAGGCACGATCGAAAGTTCTAGCGCGGCGCAAGCAAGGTGCGTAAGCAAAGCGAGATTTAACAGTTACCTATATGGTCGCGAGCAGAGTGATCCAGGAAATGGGCAGTGATTTCCTAGAAGGAAGAGAGTCCCCCTTTCATCGATCGCAGGATGATGGAAGGGGCAGAGATCGACGCTCCACATCAGTCAGCGTGCCGTTGCCATTGCCTAATTACTGGTGGGCCTGAGAGATGGCGTAAGACTGCAGAATTTCCTTAACAGCAGTTATGTCTAACAACATAGCAAATTATAAAACCAAAACAAGAAATTTAAAAAGTATTTTCGCAAATATCTCAGAAATTATGGCCGAGGACCGGTAACGTATATAGGAAACAGTTCAGGATGGGAAGTTTAACAATATACCTTACTTTCATCAAAATGGGTGATGAAAACCTAAAGTAAATAATTACCTTCATTGTAATAGTAGCAGCAGTTTTTTGCGAATATCTTGAAATCCCAGGCCGAGCCTCATGTTGACATTGAGAACATATGTAAAAACCAACGTAATTGGGGCTGGGTCCCCTTCTATCAGCATTTACCACAGATTATTTCAGTTGTAACAAACCCCAAATTTTTACCACCATTTTTGGTTCTATTTTTGTACGTTTAACTATAATTATTCTTCTTATTATTAAAGTACTATTATTATTATAGCTATTGTGGTTGTGTTAGTATCAGATTAGTGTACCGAGTGACTAGTGATGAATGGGAGAGCCAAGCGCATGCGCGATCGTCAGTCGCAGCGTTGCCGGGAAGTGGGTTTTTGAAAACTATTCGCAGTGGAGGGGGAACACCTACGGGCAGTAAGCGGTCCCCCTTTACTACGAATAGTTTGCAGGAACCCACTTCCCGGCAACGCTGGTGGATAGATTTGAGTGAGGATCGAGCGCATCGACGTATAACTGGTGATGAGTGGGGGGACCGAGAGTCCCACGAGCACATGCGCGATCGTCAGTCGATCAGTGCATCACTGGAGAGCGGATCAGACATACCAGCGCGAGCGTGTATGAACGATCAAACGCAATTGTGACGTTAATGCATCGCGACCGGTGTAGATTCTGATGGGCGCGCGTATAAGGCTGCGGTTATACTGGATGCGTAGTCGTACGACTAGCCCGTCATCCGTACTGCCGGAGCAATGCGGAGTGTATAGGAAAGAAAATTCGGACGACGAGCTAGTCGCACGACTACCCATCCAGTATAACCGCAACCTGAGACAGCGAATATGTATAAATACGGGCACGTCAGCCAAATGAAATCAGTTCTCTGAAATCCAGAGAGCATCCCTCTTAAGGTTCCCTCAATGCTACAAAACCATGGCAGCATAATCAGCTCCTATGCCACATGAATCTACAACTGAGGTTGCTTTAACCTTCTCCACTTCCATCTGAGATAGCTCTAACCAGCTTATCGTCTACCATCTCAGGTTGCTTTAACTAGCTCCTGGGAAACGTGGAAGCTATATCTTGGGTATCTTTAATCAGCTCCCGGACAATGTGAAAGCTACCATCCTGCACGGTTTTAACTAGCCGCTAGGCATCAGGAAGCTATCAATCTGGACTGATGGGACCAGTCCAAGGCCAAGGTTCAAGAGTCATTCAAATTTTGAAGGAATGACCTCTCACTTAAACATACATAAATATGTTTTCAACACCCTTTCTAAATCCTACGTCAATAGTCATATCGTCAACATTTATATTAGTGCTGTTTAAAGGCTGGCGTTCCAATGTGCGGCCGGCAACTGGGGCCGGCGACGATCCCACTAGTGCAAGGGACATGCATCTGTTTCTCCCTTGCACTATTGGGACCATCGCCGGTCGCACATTGGAACGGTAGCCTTAAGGTCGAGTACGTGTGTTCCAGGGGTTTTCCCACACTACCGCGCGACGCTGACCGCAAAGACGCTAGACCGGCTAGCCCTTTATGGCAGCCTTCGTAACGTCGCGCGGTCTCCTTGACAACGGAAGGCACGCTGCGCAAAAGAAAGATTGAAAGGGAAAGCGAGCGCGTGAGGGGCCACCGCGCTGGACAGCGCTGATTAATATTCTATATTCTTTTCTATCGATTACAGCATTATTATTTTGTTATTAAGTTTATGTTCTACTATATCGACAAAGTGTCATATTCTAGATCGATCAAATCCATATTCTTTTGTACCAACCAAGTGTCGTAATCTAGATCGATAAAATGTATATTCTTTTGTACCGACCGACCGAGTGTCGTACTCTAGATCGATCAAACCTTTGTTCTTTTAAATCGACCAAAGATGTCACCGTCATAATTTATATTGTATATCTTTTTATATCGATTTATCGATCATTTATGTTCAAATAGTTTTATATCTAAAGTGTTTCTTTTGAATAAACACTGTTAATGAGAATTCGTGTTCGTGAATTTCACTTCTTTATCGCACGCTACCCGAAACAATTCCACAATCCACGGGTAAACCTCTCTATCAGTGGAACTGCCTGTAACCCGCGACAACGCCTCGCGTAGAAACGTTACACAGTCTTAAGCGTCTTGGCGAAATCATTTTTCATTGATTCAGTTTGATTCCGCAAATCTGAATGACCTTGTATGACTATGGTGATTGAAAAGCCCTGGAGAAGAGCTAGAATTGTAGGTATTCAAAAATACGTGGTTCCATTTAAAAAGATTAAGTTGATCTTCAAATCTCATTAACACCTCCATCTAAGAAAAAGTTCTGTCCACCACGCAGGGCCCCTTGGGAATCAAACAACTTTCGTCTCAAACATTTCTTCCTATCTCAAAACCTGTAGAAGTTATTCAGGTGGCTTGTCTTAGGTGACTCACCCTGTATATATATACATTTCAATTGAAATAAATAATACCGTTATGGCCCATATCTTGACAATAGGTTATTTTTAAGATCATCCAAGCTCATCACACGATCGACCATTTTCTCTTCAACAAATTTGATGCATTTTTTAACGTTTTCAAATAAAGTACAGTGAACGCCACCAGAGGATCACCCTGCGATTTTTTATACAATTAATTTTACACGGAAAATACATTAATTTTTTGGGGGTGAAGAAATAAAATAATTCGACATACTTTTGCATACGGGCAAGGTGGAGTTGGATCACAAACTTTTGGAACAATTCTCAAAAAATTTTCCAAAGTTGGTCCACCTCTACCTAGTGGATCATCTGGCGGCATAAATCGATCATTTACAAAAGTGTACATTAAAATCCTCTCTTCTACGACCTTCCGATATTCTGGATTTTCCTGTGCCAAATCTCTGTAATTATCATTGCTGACAACAATCCCATCAATTTCTGCGGCTAACTTTATAATATAACGGTCATCGTAACAAACCATTCTTTTACCACCAACTAATCTGAAATAAAAAATTGGGAATTATATAAAATAAATATATTTTACATTTAAGAATATTTTATATTCTAATTTATTTAAGTAAATTGAAAGTACATTAAGAAATTTTTAATGCCAATTTTATAGAGCCCCACTGTCCAAGCTAAGATACGCGTACCCTGTGGAGGTCTCCCACTTCCGTCCGCGTTGTCAGGGATACCACATGCCGCTAAAGTGGCAACCCTAATGCCGGGGATTCACTGTTCCATCTTATGGAACAAAAGCAGACTCGGAGCGAAGCGAATATTCATTGTTGTTTACAGCCGGAAATTTCATATTTTTCGAAGCGAAATTCATTGATTCGTTTGGAATTACACAACTGCTTGGTTTTTAAGCGCCTATCGGGAAACAGTTATATGCCAGATGTCGAAAAGAGGCAACCGACACCGTGCCGGTATTTCAGGCGGGTGGTACATCTGACAATCATCCGTACCCACACGTATCGTTGTCCACTGCTGACTCGCGGGGCAATACCGTCCTAAAACGCGACCCTGGCGAGAGGGTATGTCTGATCACCCTGGCTAGTTTTTGGGACCAGGTGGTTGCGCGTTTCATCCACTTTGTGAAGACGATGAGGGTACCTTCTCCACCGACGAATTCACAGAGGGGAGGTCCTTCCTCCTCCACAGCGCTGTTCAGCGTAAGGGCCCCTTACGCGCCTGCTTCCCCTTCCAATTTTTCTTTCACGCAGCGTGCCTTCCGTTGTCAAGGAGACCGTGCGACGCTACACGGCTGGTATGTCATGGTCGCCACTTTAGCGTCGTGCGGTATCCCTGACAATGCGGATGAGAGTGAGAGAACCTCGAGTGTACGCATACACAACCTTGGACAGCGCTGCCATAGACCGTTTCCAAATGCCAACGCCTACATTAATAATTTATTGTTTATCAATTATTAGCTACGTCACTCTATCGTAAAACTTTAACAAAATTTTAAAACTTCGTATTCACCATCCATCGAGATAATTAATATATGTACATATGAATGTGTATAAAAGGATATTATAAATGATGCATTACAGGTATTAATGTAAAAACTCGTACGTTTATATATTAAAACATATATACACATATTATGTACTTACTATAGCGGTACGCGTTTTGCATTACGAAAAATCGAGGAATCAATTCCGCGTAGTTCGTGGACGTGTTAGCGGTACGTAGAATGTGTACAAAGGTCTCATACTTATTTTTACAATTGCATTTATTCTTCAGTTAAAAAAATTTTTCAAACGTTTTTGTTGTTAACGTCATGGCGTATCGCACGATCGCATGTAATTGCGCATTTTTGGCGGTGTGACGAATGCTCGAATGAAATCGGGTGTCCTTTTATTTTGGCCTGTTTGCATGTTTAGGGAGTGAAACCACCCCTCAAATTTCATGAGAATAGGTGGTGCCCGCCTCCGATTGCTTTGGCTTTTGGCCAAACACGAACAGCGGAAAATTTTATAACTTTGAGGGGTGGTTTCACCCCCTGAATATGCAAGTAGGCCAAAATAAAAGGACTCCTGTTTCTTATTTTTCGGTCCTCTGAAACATATCCAAAAATCAAAGCAATCGGAGGCGGACACCTGGGATACTTTCCTTATTAGACAAAGGCGCGTGGCCGCGTGGCAATAGGGGTCGCTGACGAACAGGCATTTTAGACTGAGCGCAATGGGCGCAAAAGAATACATAAATGTCGTTGAACGTTATCGTCACGGCGGTGTTGTTCTCGGAACTAACGGTCGCCGGGTGAGTGGTCAGCGATGATCGTGAGCGGTAAAAACATTACAAACGCGCCGCAGCTGACTCATCAGCTGTTGTGATGAGTGAATAAGTTCAATGGCTAAACAATATATCTGTGAACGTGTACAGTTTCGAGGAGGAGGAGTAGAAGGGGAAAAAAGGACAACAATCTTTCCGCTACGTCTCACCAGCTGTTCCGTCTTACAAGACAAAAGCGGGCTCAGGGCGAGGCGAAAATTCAATGTCTTTTACGGTGGGCAATTGCTTATTCTCGAAGCGTTCGTTGGGAACCATTTGCCTGCCAGATGACCAAGAGGCAATCGACATCGTGCCGTTTTTCTTTTCTTTTGGTAATTTCTACTGTTTTCGCTCTGAGATAATCCGTTAAATTGCTCTGTCGGCGGGTGGTTTACGGTAACCTCGGACCGGCAACTACCGTAGTCCACCGCTGACTCGCGGGACAATACAGTCATAAACCGTGACCCTGGCGAGACGCTTCGACCGAACAACCTAGCTAGGTTTGCTAGCCAGATGTCTGGTTTTCCTCCGCTACGTCACCAAGAAGGAGAGGCCTCTTCCTCCACCACCGAAATCGCGGAAAGAGGGTTCCTCCTCTTCGAGAAAAAGCCAGCCAATCAGCAATTTTGGCACCTCCCGAAATTCTGATGTCTTGTCTATCTTCGACGTCGAAAAGATGGACGAGGCAGAATTCAATCGTCTCTCGAGCGAACGATACAATCAACGACTCAGTCGACTTCACGCGATCTTGTCAAGCATTCGTGACAAAGATTCTCAGTCGAACAGCCCTCTTATTCTAGTCGTCGTACGGACTAGCGCGCTGATCTTGTCAAGCATTCGTGACAAGGACTCTCAATCGAACAGTCCTCTTATTCTAGTCGTCGTACGGACTAGCGCGCTGATCTAGTCAAGCATTCGTGACTCTTGTCTGATCATCATACGGATCAGCAAGTTCATTTATCGCGTCGATTAAAAATAATCACTCAAAATTAATTTGGCGAGTGATAGCTATCAGCACCGCGTACCACGGAGTCACTTGGGCCTTACAACCCCAAGAGAAAGAATAATCTTTCGCGCGTGTGTCGGTAGCTAACACCAGCCACGAGGGATCAGCACGTCAACCTACTCTACATATCAGACCATGGAGGCAGTAATGTTAGACACTTTGCGTGGATCAAGAACTTGCCTCGGCTCGTGAGCGCGCACTTGAGTAAACACAATGGAAAAAAAATTCATCTGTGACCGGTACGTATGAACATACTAAACATTAAAATATCTTATGGAAAAATATTAAATAAAAATTTGGTTTTGCAGGTGCATCCACTACTTAAGTTCCACCGAGAAGTTGGGGGCCCACGCAATTGATTGCCGAGAGATGAGCGACTGCGTCATCTTTCTGCCCAGCGAGGACAACAAATTGCTCAGTTTCGACAACCATAACAAGAAGGAGCGACTTCCATTCATGGTGTACGCCGATCTCGAGTGCATCCTGGAGAAAGCGGTGGATAGTCAGAAGGATGAGGAGAATAAATTGCACACGTACCAGCATCATAAAGTGGCCCACTAATGGGCCGTGTCTTTGTTTGTAGCAGTGTGTGAATTTTTTTCTACAATTTTTGTGTCTGAATGTTTTAACCTTTTAGCTACTCAACGCCACGCCTATATCGGCTTCCGTTTATGTCATTTTTGGGGACGATGCGTCATTATTGTGGCTTTTACACGCAGGTGGAGAAAAATCTGTCCGTACAGGGATATAGTTAACCATTCCACGCCAAATCGCTTACGATTTGCCACATAGTCGCCATTAACCGTAAAATTCAAAATTTTTTAAAAGTAGTACATCGTTGGGAAGCGTAGATAAACCAGCTACAAGCAATACATATATTTTCAATTAAACGATGCATCGTTGGAAACATCGACGAAAAACTGATCAAAGTTGAAATGCTAATCTTTTGCGAACTTGCATTTTGTTACAGATCGCGCATTATAACTTTGCTTCCGAGCGGCCACTGAGTAGGCCGTGCGTCTGAGAGAGTCTAACCGTCGGCGTTTCTTTAATTCGATTCGAAAAACATGCGATCGCACACGGACGTGTATCATACAAAGTAACAGGTTAGCGCGATACTCATGCGTGTGCGATCGTATGTTTATCGATTCAAATTAAAAGAACGCCGACGGTCGGACTCTCCACACGCACGGCTGACTCACGGCCTACTCAGTGGCCGCTCGGAGGCAAAGTTATAATGCGCGATCTGTAACTACAGTTAGCAAAGGATTGCTGCCTCATTTTAATTAATAAATGTTAGAATTTTGGAAGGATATGGAATACAATTTTAGTCTTAGCGGCCGAGGACTTGACCGAGCGTTGAGCTATCGGGCGGTTTGTAGCACTCGGTCACCGGAGGCTCTCTGTAGCTTCGGGACGGGTTGGAAAAATTCGGAGGGGATCGGGCGAGATCTCGACACTCTCGAGGTTCTCTTCGAATTCCGGACGAAAGTTTCGAATTCGCTTCGATTGTTATTCGAATTACGATGTTCTGAGAAGTCTTAGACATCCTTTAAAAGTTGTAAAACTTGCAATTACTTTTAAAACAAAAATATTAATTGCTGAGTAAAAAATAGACGGTTTTGAAATAATAATCCAGAACTACCTCATTCGAATAACAGTCGAAGCGATTCGAAACGTTCATTACCGAAAACTGCTGCAGCTGGTTGATGCACGATGTTAGTATTCTGCAGTTTTTATACAAAAGCTGAAACAATTCCTCCAAATTCTACCTACAAAATAAGCTGAATTCTAGGATGGTCCCTTTCAACTTAATGTCGGAAACAGATATTAGTGATTTGGAGGCCCCCGCCTCAAGTAAGCGAGTCACGCGCTCCGCTTTTATGATCGATTTACCACTCGCACCCCAGATTACTGTAATAAAATTTGAAAATAATATCAACTGGTCTCGTACCGGTCTAAATTTCAAATTTTTGGCTACGACAGGATAGACCGCGGCCTTATACCCATGTAAACGGAAACCGCTATAGGCGTGGCTTAGAGTAGCTAAAAGTTTAAGACATTCAGATACAAAAATTACAGAAACAGAGTCTCAAACATAAATGTATTATGCTGCACATTTCACGTAGAACTACGGTTGCCGCTCTGACGCCATCTGACAAGGCAAGTTCGGTTACCCGAACATTCTGATTTTTTTTTTAAACTGTGCAGATTTGTAGAGGAACTCAATAGAAGTATCAGGAAAATTTTTGTTTGTGTCCATTTTCGGGTTTTCAGGATGGAAACACCCCCTAAAGGTTAATGAGCGTGTTCCTTTTTTTTTCAGTATATCTTGGAAACGACATATAAAAAATATGTTGTAAGTAAATACAATTTTGTTCTAGGGCTTGATAACAGTTCCTCAGTACAATCATTTGCAAAATGTCAAACAATCACGACTCAAAATACAGGGTGATTCTCTAGTCAGCGTTGTCAAAGGTAATACCGCCAGCAATCACGCGCCTCGCTGAATACCGTGGTCAATACAGTAATTCCTCGTAATAAACTCGACGAACGGGGCTGGCGGCGGGCGAACGACGTGATGCAGACACTATTCCCTTAGAGTAGTATATGCTCTAAGACTATTCCGTGCGGCCGATGCCGCAAGTGAGAAAACCCAACAGCCGAGCGAGAGGGAACGAAACAGTTGACACGAAGTTGCCGTCGACTCTTTCATTCTCTCACTCTCGACCGAAGGATTCCAAGAAATGGTGGGGATAGTCACCGGGCGTACTACGCATGCTATAAACGGGACTATAATGAGGCATTACTGTACTCCGATACTCGAAACAAGCGGGTCCATACAATGTTGCGCACTAAGCTGCGGCGAATTTTGAATTCTGCATTTCTAATCAGATCTTTGCGAAAGTAACGCCATTCAATTCCTTATGTTTTCCCGAGGAAATTGGCCGCAAGAACGACATAATTCGGACCATAATTAAGGAAATCACGTGAAAAATTGATTTGGATAATGTAAAATTAGCTTCGTTAAAAATAGTTTCTTTTTACATAACATTTGGTATGATTTTCATCGGAAGAACATAAGAAATCCATTGGTATCACTGCCATATTGATTCGATGAAGAAAATAAAGAACTTCATTTTTTGAATAATCTGTGATTCATCGCATGAGTGACCGGTGAAACCTGTCGAAGATGAAACGGCACCATGCGGTCGAACGAGAAATACATATACTTATACACTACATTCTGTCGGGCCGTGCTCGCTGCGTCGAGCTGAAATCAAACCAAATCTCGTTCATTTTCGCGACGCTGTCAGCTCGCTCAGAGTCAACTGATAATAACGGTTCATACAGTTTTAGGTGCTGTGTTCTTTGCACTATCTAACGCTATAAAAATCATCTCTCTATCTCTTTCCGCTTGCGAGCAGTAACGGCGCAACCGGATTGCATATTTCGTGACATCCAAGTCTTAATTTGGGTCCCCATAGCCATTGCATACCTGTATAGTGCGGGAAAAGACGTAGTTCTACGTAAAAAATTCAAAGACCGCTACAAACAAAGGCACATTCTATCAGTTACCCATTACGTCCGATCTACGCATATCTACATTAAGGATAATATCATAAAAAAGAAAACCAGAACATTAGATTTTGAGGCCTGCAGAACTAATATATAATTGAATAAAAATTTAATTTCTCAATTTATGAAAATAATGATACAGAAACAACTAGCTTATTGTTTATCAACACCATGAATTTTAAGAGTTTGCAAAAGCTTTTCACAATAATTATGGTTAAAAAATTGATAAATATAAAATTAAGTAAACGTAAAATATGTTAAATTATCCATCCATTAAGAGGAAATAATTTTTCCTCATTTTTTGGCGCAAATTGCATTCCGAAATCATTTATAGTTCAAAAGTTATACGAAATAGGCCCCAAATTCTTCAACCCGGGCCGGGAAATTCCGAATAGCTCTTTGCAACGTTAATTTGAAAGAGACCATCCTAAAATTTTCGAAGCTCGGACATCACTGCGGTCGCTGGCAGCTCTCCGAACGCCGGGCCGGTGCATGTTTGTACTGGAATGCGTCCGTGAGGCGCTGTTGCCATTTTACCTGTTCGCGCGAGCGCGTGGTTGCAAGATTAAATGATGACCCTGTACGGTAGAATGTTAACGACGGAAAAGGGCTAACTATGGTAAGCTATCCCACAATCGAATCTCGATCGGCCACAATCGTTTGAACCGTGTGTACATCCCAAGGTGCTTTTGTATTTCCACATTTCACCCGCAGGTTGCAAGGCAAGATGCTTTTCAAGTGTTTATAGTTTATATTATAATACATATTAAATATATCGCGAAGAGCAATTGTGTTTTACGACTCGGTAAAGGCATCTATTTAAAGTATTGCTTGTGAGTGACAGGGCCCCCGGCGAGTTCCGGCTGTTGTTTGTGCGATCGCCGGCAGCGAGAAGTCCTAGTAGGCGATGCTCTCCTTCTGCGAGCAGATAATATCCCACAAGGACGAAGCGAAGCGGGATCGAGACAGGATAGGTGATCCCGCCCGCCATGGTCGGAGGCGGAGGAAGCGGGACGTGCGCAAAGCAAGTCCATCGGACCTCGCTCCCCCAGGAGCTAACAGCATCTATTTAGTCTCCAAGTCGGCGACTGCCGATGTGGAGAGCGGGCGCATTCTTCTCCTTCACGCGATGGCAGTTGTGACCGCGAGCGGCCCGGATGAAAACTTGGTCCGTCGCTTAACGTGACCCGGTGTGGGCCGGCACTGCATTGCGACCAGGGTTGCCGGGAAAGATCCTGCAGGCCAGTGATGCCAGAATCGTGGGACGTGGGACAAATAGTTACCCCCACTATGACCTACCGGCATCCCCCATTTTCTTCCCATCACACTGAACACAAGCATTTCTACTCCTGTCCGTGTAATCTGCCTGTTGGGCTGCCGAGCACGCGGACTGGAGGAGGGATATGGTTGTGTGTAGTGCGATGTGAAGAAAGTGGGGGACGACGGTAGGTCATAGGGGGGGGGGGCAAGCATTTGTCCCACGTCCCACGATTCTGGCATCACTGCCTGCAGCAGCGGCGTGACAGCATACGCGTAGTGGAGGGGGAACACCTACAGCAGTGACGGTATATGTGTGCGTGAAACGTCATGAAGGGAAACAATGGGAAAAGAACCGACGCCAGTGCCAAGTCAAATGTCGTCGGGAAATAAATTGTCGACGCTGGTTGACCGTGACGTCACTTGGCTTGACGCTGGCGTCGGTTCGTTTTCCACTATCGCGTCTCATGCACATATATACTTTCCCGGCAATCCTGGTTGCGATGCGCAGGAGAGAACGCGTGTGCTGTACTCGGCGTCAGGGGAGTGGGAGTAGTATTTTCTTTAGAGCTTCCTGCCGTCCCTCCTAAGCAGCCGTGGGGTTTCAGTGAGTAAGAATCCCACACTACATCGACGCCTACTTGGGAGGGCCGAACGAGCGCCCTCCCGAGGAGATGCTGCGGTGTCTTTTAAAGATTTACCCATGTAAAAAACGGATCACCAGCGGCAGGACACGAGTACATTAGTCGAGTAAATCTGGACATTCATTTTCTAATAATCATCGTACAGAGAACGGGAAGTTACAGTGAAAATCGTTGATACAATTGATAATATCTTTCCCGAATTTTTTAAGATCACTGTCCTAAATTTAAGATAAGAACTTATTTATACCATGTGAGTCTTGTTTTAGGTTCCGGATGCTTCGGAGCTGTAGCACAGTGTCGCAGTGAGACGCTAACTTCCTGACGTCAACGTCAACGAAGGTTGTAAGATTTCACACGTTGCTGAACGACAACGCGAGACTCGTGCTCCTTTATGACGGGTTGACATGGTAAAGGGTAGTAAATTGATACAGGTATATAACAATAACAATGACTATAATATGGTTGCAACGGAGAGTTCTCTCGGCGGGCATTATAACACATCCGTAGAAAAATAAGGGTTACAAATAGAACAGGAGAACACAATAATCGAAAGAACTGTATTGAATATAAGGAACTATAAAGAACTATAAAGTAGTGAACAGTAATTATGGTTTCGGCCCTTCTGTACAGCAATGGCGTCTGAGTTTGGAGTGAAACCTTGACAGGAGATTGATCCGATCGCCTTCTTCTCGGTCGTCTTCTTATCACTTTCGCGAGCATCAGCAGGCCATGGATTCCCATTCATAGGGTGCTCGCAACAATATGACCAAATCAAAGAGTGATACAGTTGCTGTAGGTCGGGCAGAGGTGTAAATTCATGCCGTGACCGTGTATGACCGTAATGAACTTGTGAATCCTTTCTGACGCTCCGGAGAAGATTCCACCTCACAGTGGGGTAGGGTAAACGATACAATCACATTGACCACGCACAGAAGTTGACCACTTCAAATTTCTGCCGCCATAGTCTAATAAACTTGCACGTTTCTGCATCAATGGTGCACTTTGATCGGAAAAGTCAGTCCTACCTTATTGTTTTAACCAGCAATCGATGATTTCAGTACAAGCGTTCCGCCGTGAAATCATCGGAAAGGAAAACGCGTAATTTCAACTCTCAAAGAAGGTAAGGGCTTAGCAGCCACCTTTAAAGGGGCAACTTCTTTAATGACTGTATAATAGGGCGGAGCGAAACTATACAGGCGAAAATTTAAATTTGAATTTTCAGTTGGCCTGCGTGCGGGATAGTTGTCTTTTCATTAACCAAACACAGCTGTAAAAAATTTTGAAAAAATATTTATGTCTGCAGGTTTTCTCTTAAAAATGTAAAAAATAAGATTCACAATGTGATTTTTTACATTTTTAAGAGAAATAGGAACCTGCAGACATGAATATTTTTCCAACTTTTTTTTACAGCTGTGTTTGGTTAATCAAAAGACAACTATCCCGCACCCATGCCAACTGAAAATTCGAATTTAAATTTTCGCCTATATAGTTTCGCTCCGCCCTACTGTATAATCATTGTTCAATTTTGTTTGCCGTGAATGCCATTGATCCAAATAGGTGACAAGGGCTCAATGTTAAGATTCGTCATACGTCCAGTTGTGTCGAACGTGATTATATTGTGTTTCGGGGGGTGTTGAATAACTGGTTCGGCGAATGCACAGTAATACAGTTATTGACCACTCGTAATTTCTGTGATGAAAGACCGCGATGAAAATTGATTTAGATCTTTGGAGGCACGGAGAAATGACCTGTTTTTATATGGTTTTGGGTACCGTTAACTGGGGGAACATTGGCAGTAGGTACGGGGTAACATTGACATTTACTTAACATCTATTAAAAAGGAAAAAGAAAAAATTTTGATGCATTTTCACATTTGTAGTACAATCACAAACGATGCACTGTTATAATAGGATACCTAAACCAAATTTAAAAATGTTAATTAAAAAAAGAAATAAAAAAATATAAAATAACGTGCATTGAACATAAAAAGAAACAAATTCAAGTGTTAGTGTAAGTTCGGATGTAGTAAAATTTTAACTTTTTAGTGCTATTTATACACGATTTGCCAATGTTACCCGGTTACGGGGTAACATTAACAGATATTTAATATGTATTAAAGAAGGAAAGGGACAAAATTTTTATGCATTTTGATACTTGTAGCACATTCACAAAAGATGCTATGTTATGATAGGATACTTAAAGCAAATGTAAAAATGTTAATTTTTATTATATAGCTAATTGATATTATATAGCAAAATGATCCAAAAACGTGCTAACGTTCCTCCAGTGTACGGTATGCACCTCTGATGACTTCTGATTTTTCATTGGTCCGGAGGTGGGTACGATAATTCGGAAATCAAAGGCGCTTGACGAAAGAAAAAAAAGAAAAGAAAAAAGTAAAACAAGAAAAGAAAGTGGCAAACAGATGTAAAGAGGAGAAGAAGAAGAAAAGAAAGAGCAGATGAGAGAGAAATCTGAGTAGCCAAAAAAAGACGAATGAGAAGCCAATAAGACCGCGGCGAAGTGCACGGCATACGTCGTGGAGGGTACACATGAAACTCATCCTGCCCCAACACAATATGTCTTTGATTTTAATATGTTGACAGATGGTTTTAATAAAAGTGATTTTAAAGTAAAAAATATGTCATTTTCTTTTATATTCAGCAAGTGGTCAACAAATTATACTGGTACAGACCTGGACCGGTCAACAACTATGCCACGACCGGTCAATAACTACAATTTTGAGTTATGTTTCTTTGTATTAGCATAACATCGAAACTACTGATTTCTGAAAGTTTCTTTGGTGTTATAATCATCTTCGATACTTCTCTTTCCGTCTGGTATAACGAAACTTCATTTATAAAATTTAAGTTACTTATTCCATAGCGTTTACCTAAACTGAAGCTCTTAGGTGGTCAACTACTGTATCGTTTACCCTATTTAGCCTCAAAATTTGGCCAAAAGTCGATTTAAAAAATTTCGCGTAAGTCGTAAAATTTTTGCTGCTCAAGGCAGTTGAATATGTGAGGAACAATGTAGCAATTGTTTTTTTCATTTGTGCACTCATAAAGCAACGGGCTTCGTCGAAAGTTAGGAGATTTTAGAGCACGCATTTCTTTCTTAACCATCTTCTGAAACATGGTTGACTTATTAGTGATTTTTACATGTTGTAAGGAAATTGTGTGAATTCTTCTATTATGGAAGCTTTGCAGGTAAGTATATACTGTACTGTTGTGCCCTGCGTGGTGGCTCGCAAGGCTGGTACGGGATCTGGCGTAATCGTGGGTTCGGGAGTGATTAAAGGATGAGAATCCACCGGGTGAACTACACCATATGTGTTTAAACTCAAAGACTAAGTCTTTATTCAGAAACAACTAAAACTAGACTGAGGTGTACAAGTAGGTTTTTAGCCGTGTTGCCCGGTCGAGGGTCGGATCTCGAGTCTGTCGATTAGCGGAGTCGGATTGGTTTTATATCCCTCTTGGGCGTGGTACGCGTTCGCATTTTGCTGATTTTGTAGATTTGGTTGCTTAGCGGCTGTCTTAGCTTGGAAACGTCTCGAGCGTTTCATAACGAACGTAATATAATATGTATAATGTATGATACGCGTGCTTGGGCGTTGCCTGGGCACAACATCCCTCCCCCCTTGGGGAGGAAAAGCCATAGCTTTTCCAGCGGCTTACATGTGGTTTTTCTTAACTAGATTATATGGTAATTCGGTAAGTATGATTTCAGACTGTCTTATACATTTGACAGTGAAGGATTATGATATTTGTATAATATAGTAATAATAGTTTGTTTATAACGAATATAATATTTCAAAGAGAATTAGTGGAAGTCATTTCTTCCTTACTAATTATTTTGATTATCGCTTCAGGTTTTTGTGTTGTTTTGTCGCGATTCGTATTGTCTGTGGTACAATGTCGTGGTGTTCTTGCTTTACAGCGTACAATGCATTTGTAAAGTGTGAAGATACACAATGTAATTGTTATTAATCCCGTCACAGAGGATAGTGTAAAGAAACTATAGTGGTATTCAGTTGGTATGATCTCGGGTTTTTCTAAATCGTTTTGTAAGTCCTCTAATTTTTTGCTAACTTTATTTAATTCTTCCGGGTGTTTGATTATTCTTTTAAGTTCAAAGTTGGTATGTCGATACGAATTTACAGTGGTCTGTGGAAACGTAATTTCGTCTAGTGACAAATTGTAACCAGGTAAGTAGTTCCATGTTTTTTCTATTCCGTATTGCTTACCAGTTTCTATTGTGAATTCGGCGGTGGTGATAGTACATTTATTTCTTATCGTTATTGTACCAGAGTCCTTAATGCTATACATGTTTGTGCCTTTGTCGTCGCAGGTTGCTGCTAGTTGTATCGGTTTCGGCGCGATATAAATCCACGTGCCCGGTTGTTGTAATTCTATCAGGATCGTGTGATTTAGTGTCATGATTCGTATTTTACAATTGTTTGGTTTTTGTGTCAATTTTGTGTATAACTGTACTTCGCAAGGTCCGTATGGTATCGCTTTGAACATCGGGTGATTAGATGTGCAGAGGTATAGATCGTTTATAGTTTTACATTCTGCTAGGTCTTGTTTACTTAGTTGTATGTAATCTTGCACCGAGGTGTCAAGTACCACGTATGGGTCGAGGGGTTCTATATACGCGTAGAATGATTCGTTCACTTTCGTGGGTACCGGGTGTACTTTACTTAATTTAAATTTCTTTGCGCTCAACAATGGGATGTCTAATACTACAGTAATTGATTTGGTATCCGAAAATGCGGAGAGTGTTAGTATCTCGTACAGGACGTGCATGTTTTCCAACTTTATTCCGATAGGGAAGTCTAGTCCCTTTGGAATGTAGGGGAGTGCTGAAGTGAGGTACGTTATGATTTGCGCTGGTGGTATTAACCGTGGGTTAAGGACTCCCTTTTTTATATCCATTATGAATTCTAGCAAGTCTTGTGTGTCGCGCAATAGTGTTTCTGCGACGCTGTTTATTAGTATGAGATGTTCGTCTACTGTCTTTCGGAATTTAATAATGTCGGTCGACTGTTGTAGTAAGTATTGAATTTGCCAAGTCGCGTTTAAGAGTGTTTTTTCGTTGTCTTGTGTTATGTATAGTCTCATTGAGAAATTCGGTGTTGGCTCTTACAATTTGCATTTGTCCTTTGATTGTATTTTTTAATCTACTGTCCTGTCTCTTTAAAAAGTCTATTTGGTCGTTGATTTTCTTTCTGTCCTCGGAATCCATTAGTCCGAAAAGTGATTTGCCTATGTAGCCTAATCCGTCTATTAGTCCGCGGCGCTGTTTTTGTGCTGAGCTAATAGTTTGCTGGACGTAAGTAAGGAGTTTGGTGATGCGGTCTATCTTGTCTTGGATTTTTGCGGCGAATGTTTTGCGGAACTTTTGTAAGTTATCGGTAGAAGGTTTTTTACATTGCGCTAGTATGTCATATAGTGTAGCTTGGAGATTCGCTTCGCGTCGGTAGATGTAAGATATGTCTACGTGTAATACTAACTTCCAACTATCTCGGTAAATTTGTAGATCGCCTAGGTTCTCGAAGTAAATGCCGGGGTGGTCTTGGAATTCTTTTATAGCGAAATCTGTATCGGGGGGTGTTCCTCCTATGAGTAGTATCGTCGTTTGTAGGACGGTAATCCTGCAAAATATAATGTCTAGGTGTAGTCGGCGCTTCGTTCCGTTCGTCGCGAAGTCTCTGGTCTTGCGTATGCTGTGCATGAGATAAAATTTTGCTAACGTAAGATGGTTCGTCTTCGCGGGGCTCGATTGTCTCGTCGCTTCTCGTTTCGTTTCAGTTTTCACCATGCTTTCGCTGCTAGACGTCCCGCGCGAAATTGCGCTTTTCCTATTGGTGGGTTTATCTATGTTTTGTATCCTTGCGACGTGTGCGTTAGTGTGGGGTTTGTGTGTTTTCTAAAGGAATTTTTCTTTTAGTATTTGGAATACCCGGCCCCGCCGGGATATGTCAATATCGCATACAGGCGCGCGGTGCGCGAATATCGCGCTAATTATCGGCAGTATCGGCGTGAGGCTGTGGAGTGGCTTGACTCCGACGACTCGTGGGGGATACGGGCCCTATTTGGTGAGTCTTCTACGTTCTGTTGCTTATGTTGTTTGTCCCTAGTGGGAATATTTTTTATTTTAATTCCTTCGTGTCTGGTTATTGTTCCAGAACGCTATGGGGATGTATTCATCGAGTCCTTCCCGCGTCCCATTTACTGGGCCTATTCTGGGGACTTATAATCATTTATCGATCATTTATCCATTTATAATCATAATCAAATACTTTTCTCATTTTTTTTCCCTTTGTATTCGTCGTTTTATCATTTGTTCTTAATATATTTACTTATCTTTAATTAATTTATTTAAGTTTTCGTGTATCGTCATTTTCCTTCACTACTGCGACCGTTTCCCTATTCCTGTCCTATTCTATATAATGTTTAAGTCTATTAGAGTGTACGCGGCACGTTTTTCGTCCTCTTTTTATAGTGTAGTTTTTATTGTCGTGCGTATTTTGAATCGAGTAGGGACCTATCCACGCGGGTGTTAATTTTTTTGATCGTCCGCGTCTTACTGTCTCGTCGTGTAACAGTACTTGGTCTCCGACTTTGAAAGATTTGGTAGCTGTCTTTTTGTCGTATTGCGTTTTTGATTTGTCTTTACTGATCCCTATAGTCTCGCGTGCTATGGTATTTGTAGACCGTAGTCTCTCTCGCAACTCTTCAGCATATTTGTCATAAGTATATGTTAACTGCGGTGTCTGGTTTAATGAGGTCGGCAAGGTAGCTTGCCTCCCGAAAACGAGTTCGTAGGGCGTATAGTTAGTGGACGTGTGCGGGGTGGTATTATACGTAAACATCGCGTAAGGCAACCACTCGTCCCAATCAGTCTGGTCTTCCGCGATAAAATTCTTTAAGTATTCGGCTAGTGTACGATGGCTTCTTTCTAGAGCTCCGTTTGATTGCGGGTGGTAGGCTGTGGTTTGAATTTTTTCGATTTTGAGCAATTTGCAGACGTTTTTGAACACTTGGCTTAGGAAATTGGTTCCTTGATCGGTCAATACTCGTTGTGGTATACCGTATTCGCAAATTATTTTAGTGACGAATTCTTTTGCTACTGTGTTTGCTTCCTGGTTCTCAAGGGGTATGGCTTTACTAAATTTGGTTAGTAAGTCTTGAAAGGTTAGCACGTATTTGTTCCGCCTGCTTGTCTCGGGTAAGTGTCCTACTATGTCTAGTGCACATTTCTCAAATGGTTCCGTGGGAGTGTCTGTAATTACCATAGGAGCTTTGGTTATTCTTGATAGTTTATTTTTTTGACATTTTTCGCATCTGGAGATGTACTTTTCTATGTCTTGCCGCATTCCTGGCCATGAATGTTTTAATTTTATACGTTCCAGGGTCCGTTTTACCCCTAAGTGTCCTCCTAAGGGAGTATCATGAAATTCGCGCAGTATTTGATTTTTAGCGTCCTCCGTATATGTATTATCGCTCGTTTCTTCTTCTAACCGGGGCTCCCTTTCTTTGCTGGCGCCTTCGTTGGCGCCTTCACTGGCGTCGGCTACTATTCCGTTGCTGATCTTTTGTTTCGTTCCTCGCGTTATCGCGAACATTCTGCTGAGGGCGTCCGCGTTTTTATTCGTTTTTCCTGCTTTATACTCGATGCTATAATCGTATTCTGCTAATTTCAACTTCCATCTCATTAATCTAGAACCGGGGTCCTTTACGTTAAAAAGCCAAGTAAGTGGCTTGTGGTCCGTCACGATTTTGAATTTGGTGCCGTATACGTATGGTCTGAAATGTTGCGACGCCCATACGATAGCTAGCAGTTCTTTTTCGATTGTGCTGTAATTCTCTTCCGCCTTGTTTAATACCCTGCTCGCGTATGCTATCGGCAAATCTTGTCCTATTTTTCCTTGCGATAGTACCGCTCCTATCGCTTTCCCGGAAGCGTCCGTTGTTAAAACAAACGGTTTCGAAAAATCTGGATATTGTAGTATCGGTGCCGTTGTTAATTTTTCTTTCAGTATCTCGAAGGCTTCCTGCTCCTGTGCGGTCCACCTGAATGCTTGGTCTTTCTTTAATAGTTGCGTCAAAGGTTTCGCGATTTGTGAAAAATGATCTATGAATCTCCTGTAATATCCAGCTAAGCCTAGGAAGGATTGTATATCTTTGACTCCTCTAGGTATCGGAAAGTTTCGGACAGCGTCGAGCTTCGAAGGGTCCGGCTTGATGCCGTTTTCGGTTATTATGTGTCCTAAGTATATTGTTTCCTTGCGTAGAAATTCGCACTTATTAGGTTGAAGCTTTAGGCCACTCTCGCGTATACGTTCAAATACCAGTTCTAGTCGCTCTTGGTGCTCCTTTAACGAGCGTCCGTAGACGACTATGTCATCTAAATATACGAAACATTTTATTCCTTGTAGGCCTGACAGCACGGTATTCATTAATCTTTGAAACGTCGCGGGGGCGTTTTTCAGCCCGAACGGCATTCTATTATACTCAAAATGGCCGTATGGCGTCGAGAATGCGGTTTTTTCGCGATCTTCCTTTTTCATTGCTATTTGATGGTATCCTGACGCTAAATCTAGGGTTGAAAAGTATTTCGCTCCGCCTAATTGGTCTAGAATATCTGTTATGTTGGGCAAGGGATATGAATCGCCGATTGTCGCCTCGTTTACTTTTCTAAAATCTACCACTACTCTTAGCCTGCGTTTACCCGTAGCATCTGGTTTCTTCGGGACTACTAGCAAGGGAGCGTTCCATTGGCTGGCGCTTGGTCCAATTATTCCTTCCTTTACCATCTCTTGGACTTGTCTATCCACTTCATCCGTATGCGCCTGAGGCAATCTATACGGTTTCACGAATATAGGTTTGGTGCCTTGCGTTAGGGTAATTGAATGTTCTGCTTTTGTGGAGTATCCGAGTTTGTCTCCCTCTAATCCGAATATTTCGTTGTATTTTTCGCAAAGTTCAAGTAAGCTTGTTTCTTCTTCGCCATTTAGGTGGTTGGTCCTGAGGCTTTCGCGCAAGATTTGCATTCTATTCTTTCCGTGCACGGCGTGTACCACGTACGTCGGTGTGTCGCGCTCCTCGTCGCAAGTCGCGTCCGTCGGGTCAATGTCATCGCTCGTCAGCGTTTGTAACGTCACGGTTGGCGTGTTGACAAGGACTTCGTCCGTCGTAGTGTTCATTACGCTTATTACGCATCTCTTGTTCCGGCTTACTGTTAGCGAATTCCCTATGAACACTCCTGGCTTAATAGATCGTCCTTCTACTATACCTTCGCCTTTATCCGTCGTTCTAGCTAGTAGGATGGTTTCTGATCGCGGTTTTAATGTTACGTTTCCTCCTCCTGAGTAGGGGAATTGTATTCCATACAACTCTATTCCTAGGTTCGCCCGGATGCAGACGTCGTGTTTAGCCATGAAATCCTGTCCTAGGATTCCGTCTGCTTCTAACGGGAAGTCGTCTCTGACTAACCGGCAAGGGTGCGTTACCGTTTTATTTCCGACTTTTATGTTTAATTGTACTAGACACAGCTTCTTGATTTCAACTGGAGCTATTCCTCGCAGGGACACTACTTCGTCTTGGGCGTGGACGTCGCCCAACACCTTTCCTATCTTTATTAACGTGATATCGGCACCGGTGTCTATTAACATATTCGCTTTTTCCTTTACTAATTCCGGCGCCCTAATTTCGACTGTGTTTTCGAGCTGAGATGTCACTACCATGTTCGCTCGGTATGCCTCTACTCTAGGTCCTGTGTTTGTTTGCCTATCGTCGGTTGTTCCGCGGCTCGCGGTAGGGGAATCTTGATTTTCGCTAGATTGTTCTCGACTCGGGTTTCTATTGAAATTCTGTCTAAAATCGTTGCGTCTATTATTCGTATTTGTATCGCGCGGTCCGTACCCTCGTTCATTTGCTCTTTCTCTGGCCCTACATTCTCTGATATGGTGTCCCGGTTTTTTACAATAGTGACAGACTACTGTAACGCGCTGAACTTCCCTTTTTACGGTCGTTTTTTGAGTCGGATAGTTCTCTCGCGGCATGCTTAACCGTGTATAGCAATTCCTTGCTAAATGTCCTAATTTATTACAGCGTTCGCATCGCGGTACGTTTGATCCTTCCCTTCCTTTGGGCTGATTACCGAATTTCGTAAAATTTCGCGAGGTGTTTAGACCCATCGCTTGTTCCTCCTCTATTGCTGCGGCTATAGTTGCATTTAACGTTGTATAGTTTCGAGACCTTATAATCGTTCTCAGTTTCATATTCAATCCGAGGGTGAAAACATCTAGGGCGCGTTCTTGTACTGATCCTACCAACGCGTCATTTACCTCGTTGCTGTTTCCTGGCTTTACCGATAGTTCGGATAATTCTCCGGCTCATTCTTCTACTCTACACGCGAATTGTTTTACGCTCTCGTTTTCTCTTTGGTGGCAGGCATGGAACTCTGCTCCAACTGCTCCTATTGACCTTTTGTCCACGAATAAGGATGTTAAGATGTCCTTTAATTTTTCGAAACTATCCACTTCCTTGTATTCTAATACCCTGGCTGCTTTGCCTTTTATTTTCGTTCCTATCACTGTTTTCAAGAATCGCGGTATCTCTGTTGCGGGGACAAACTCTGAGGCGCTCGCATAAGACTTAAAAAATTCTGCAAGCTCGTCGGATGACTTTCCTACGAATTTATCGACTAGCGACAATGCCGTAGACAATTTTTTTACGTCCGGTAGTCCGCGGGGGTTATCACCGTCAAGCAACGACATTTCTTGTCCTCCCGAATTTACTCCGTCCAACAAACTAAAGTCCGCTAGCAAAATCGGATATTCTCTATTCGGTGTCACAAAATTTTCCGGGGACGATTCTACGCTTGAATCGTCGTTCTTCTTAACGTTTAGTTTTAGCGGTGGCGGTCGAAGTGTTTGGCGGGACGGTCTTGGATGGTCTATAGAAGGTAAAAGGTCTAGTTCCTCTCGTACAAAGATTAGTTTTTTATCGAAAAACGACTCGAATGATCGCGACAAGCTTCTTTGACCCGGGAGTTTGATATGATTCGCGCGTTTGTCTTCTATAGACATGCATGTACCGTCTCTGAATTTCTTTAGGACTCTGGTTTACAATATTTACGCTCGCGTTTTCTGTTTCGGACTCGGTATACGCTTCATTTACTTACAATGCTGCTCGCAACCACATGTCGTCGGCTCGGTCGGACGTCCTCTCGTACGTGAACCAACGGCGGCGATAAGATGAATTTGGACCCAGCAGAGTCGATCCGTACAGCTGTTCGCTGCGTGCCCCGACGGCTGCTTCCCTCGTACGGTTCTCCGTCCGTCCTTCGGGTGCGGTTTCCACTCGTTCCTCAGTCCCCAAGTCCTCTCGCGCGTCCTGGTCCTCGGATCAGTGACGTCCTTGTAGATGGAATTGGTGTTAGGTAATTGGTTGTTTCACCCGTTCACTCGCAGGCCGTTTTACTCGTCACCAGGCTCGTCGTCGTTCGGACTGTGTCGAACGTCTTCTCAAAGGCCGTTCCTCGGTCCTCTGTGCTACCTCGGTAGCTACGACAACCTGTTTCAGCCTATGCGACTGCGATGATCCAATAATCTTGTCTGAGAGAGTTCAATCTCAGACGGTGTCGATCAATCGGTTGCGTTAAGGCTCGGTAAGATTTTTACGATGCAGATCCCACCGCTGCCACCAATTTTGTTGTGCCCTGCGTGGTGGCTCGCAAGGCTGGTACGGGATCTGGCGTAATCGTGGGTTCGGGAGTGATTAAAGGATGAGAATCCACCGGGTGAACTACACCATATGTGTTTAAACTCAAAGACTAAGTCTTTATTCAGAAACAACTAAAACTAGACTGAGGTGTACAAGTAGGTTTTTAGCCGTGTTGCCCGGTCGAGGGTCGGATCTCGAGTCTGTCGATTAGCGGAGTCGGATTGGTTTTATATCCCTCTTGGGCGTGGTACGCGTTCGCATTTTGCTGATTTTGTAGATTTGGTTGCTTAGCGGCTGTCTTAGCTTGGAAACGTCTCGAGCGTTTCATAACGAACGTAATATAATATGTATAATGTATGATACGCGTGCTTGGGCGTTGCCTGGGCACAACAGTACTTCCGAACAGGTTTTAATTTTTCATCATATATATTTGTATAATTATTAAGGTTTCAAAATAATCAAGAATTCAGTAAATTTTCCTTACGATTATAAGATTTCATTAACGATTTTGCTATACTTCCAGGTGATTCCGGATGCTTTTCCTGGTGTCATTACATTTGATAAAGATTTGTGATCACAATACAAAAAAAATTGGTTCCGAATTCGTCTGGATGGAAGTTTTATAGTTAATTTAGCTAGAAATGACAATCGAGAGTTGCAGCGTTTCACGTACGCCTGTTCCTCAAAGAAACCATAGAAATGCTTCTTCCTGGTGACTAGGACACATCCTTGGACACACAAGATTCATGTTCTCATGATGAAGAGGACGTAGTTGAAGTGTCTTCTGACGCGACGAGGAACCGTGGACATCATCATTTGATTGATCATCCATTTATTTTCTTGTGACACAAATATATTTTTTAAGATCAATAAAGTATTTTTGTTTTTCATTAAACAACAAAAAATAATTTTGGCCAATTTTCTGCAATTATTGATGCTATATTGGAGCTGTCATTTTGAATTTTGAAGTTTTGACATCAGATTCAAAATCAGCGACCCCAAAAACCCTTATATACCCAGTTTGAACAAATTCTAAAACATCTCGAATTTTGGCCAGCTTTTCAGGCCAAATACCCCGCTGTGCGCCTGGAGGAACATAGAAATTCCCCTCCTAAGGTCGAAGCCAAATATATTGGCTGGTGAATTCGTTTTCGCGAACAGCGATCGAGGAGAAATCAGCCACCACCATCTGACGATCGTGGATTTGCCAGTTGGAGTTGCATGGCCCTCGCAGGGTATGGTGAGGTAACCGAAACGCTGCTCGGCTTCGCCTGAACCTAGCAGTTTGGCTGTTATTTATTCTTAACGTAATAGTTGTGTGCGTTACGAAGCTATGCGTAGACTAATACGAGATGAAGCTATCGAGAAAGAATCAATGTTCTGACCAATAAAGCTCCTGAATTTCTTCGGAGCTAACGCACACCTATTCTGATGTGTGTATTTCTACGCTGACAGCTTGGTTTGGCCTACACGCCAAAAGCTTGGCACTATCCCCACCACTTCTGGTTCACTCTTGTTCTGCGAAGGCGAGAGCGAGATGGAATGAGAGCGAGATGGAATGAGAGCGAGTCAGAAAACGTTGAGAAAAGGAGCACCGAGGCAGGCAAACTGTGTGGTGGGAGAATACCCCTCATGAAACGCACCGGCCAATATATCTGGCTTCGACCTTAGGCGAATGCGTTGGCGGAGCCGATTTTATTCTCAACGTCTGATTGGTTATCGTAATTCCAAAGAACGGCCCACTCAGCCCCAAAGGAAGGGAAATTATCGAAAACCCTCATCCGATAACAGTGACCCGAACGTAAACAGGATGTCGCTTAACCGCGCATGAAAATGTCTGGAACGGTAAGCCTGGCCAATGCCACCAAGTCTCGGGATTTCTGGAGGCGACCACCCTGATTGAGGGTCAATACGGCGCGAACTCACTCATCACCCTCCAACAGTCCCAAGTTTACAGCGAGCACAGGCGACACATCCCAGGCCCAAGGGCAACCTCATAAATTATCTGACTGTTTTTCCCTCGGAATCTTCCCGAACCGTTTACCCACCAACCCGGAGGTACCGAATATTTATTGCCCATGATTCGAACGAGCTTATCGCTTTATTACTACGTTGACAGAGACCTTCGGGTATCGGCCATAATTGTAATGAGAAACAAGTCATAGTATATTCTTTGGAAATATAGACCCTTCATAATTGTAACAACAAAAAATGCAACTATGTACCCATGAATAGCTCCAGAGCAAAAAATTTGTTTACGGGAGACACTACCGCGAAAATCACCGAGAACCAACCGCTTTGATTTGATCTATCTGAGTAAATCTTCAGAATCGGCTTTTTGTTTAAATGACATTTCTTGCCCAAAATGAAATTCCCGATCATCTGTTAAACTTTTTTATACTCGTCATGAAGCACAGCTCTATTACTGCGCGAGACACTGTGAATATGACAAATTTTGGAAAAGCGTATGTTTAGATAGAACTGTTCAAGGAGTTTGAAAATTCAAGCTATGCGGAACTCAAGTCAAATCATTCGAGCCAAGCCAAGTACTCGAATGTGTAAGTAGCTTAATTATTCGACCATCGTCTGGAATGATTTGAGCAGTTTGAACGGTTTAACTACTTACAATTACACATTCAAGCTACTCGAATTGAAATAGTTACTCAAATTCCTTTGAGCTACTTGGAAAATAACTATTCGATTCAAACTATTCGATTAGTCGAGGACCTTACTAGGCTAAAATGAATAGAGAGAAAAACAGGTTATTGGGGGGGGGCAGAATTTTTGCTGCATCTTATGAATAAAAAAATGTGAAATATGTACCTATAGGGTTTATTATGCGTGGAAGTTATTTTCTGTGATTCATATAATATTCATATAATTTTGCATTTAATTGTATATCATTACTAATGTACATACCATATGACAGTATAAGTTGAAAAATTAATAATGATTTTAGATTCCGTGAATAAAATTAGTGGGTATCAATTATGAACAGTGAGTGCTACTCTTCGGTAATTTGAGCTGTTCAGAATAATATATACTTATATTGAATATGAGGCTAAAATCAAATATCCATCCTTATTAAGTGATAATTGATATTATTGGTTCGAATTTTCGAGTAGTATTATACTTTTCGAGTAACCCGAAATCGATCAAGTAGCTCGAAAGATTGAAGTTATTCATTTGAAATGAAGTAGCGTGTATGCAAGCAAGCTGTTCGAACATTCAAACCACTCAAATCATTCAAAAAGATCGAATTTTATCAAGCTTATTCGAATATTCAAGCTATTTGAAGTATTACTTGGATAATCGAATACCTACTTGGCTCGGTTAAAAAGACGAGTTTTACTCGGTTTGAATTTCAAGTATTTAGCACAGTGTAATAAGCAGGTGTTTCGACTCATTACTTTTACCCCAGCGATTTTGTGTGCCGATTTCTGTGTGATCTCTCTGGCCGTCGCGAGAGGCGTCGTGATAAGAAATCCATGTACGCATGCATCTATGTGATTGTAGTAGTAGAGCTTTCAGTCGTATTCTGCGCAAAAAGTCAACCTTTGTAGGGAGCGGCGGTTTCCCCTCTCCGTGGACTGTTCAGGAATGGGGAGAGACCGAGAGCCGGCGAGCGTTGCCATGCAGCAAGCAAGGACTTCTTGAACAGAGTTATCCATTTAAGACTGGCAACGCTCGCGCGAGTACAAATGAGAACGGCAACAGCGTAACAGGCATACTTACTACTACAATCATATGTCGATACATCCGCCATCTATAGGCTGTTGCTAAAAGTATAGGTTCGTGTAGATGCCAGTAGAGCAAACCTGTCCAACATTTGCTCTTGTCCTCGAAGAGCAGCTGCGGGTGGTTGCGAGCGAAGGCAAGAGCGACGGCAAAAGCGACAGCCGTAAAAAAGTGGGGATAGGTAGCGTTCACAGATTCCCCCACCAAGAAGACCTTTCGCTCTTGGGCCTGGCTCCGTGCCTCCGAGAGCGAAGAGCAATTCGCGGCTGCTCGTGCGAACAAATCCCTGGACAGGCCTGCAGTAGAGAGCACAAGGAGCTTTTGGCTGTCTCCCCAGATAACTTTACATTTGACGTAACCGACGGGGAAGAAAACAACAGCCGTTTTACCACTGTTCCGTCGTGGTAATACTCACTGACGCGCGCGGATTTTATCGTAGCGCACCATTAATGCTGTAACTTAAAGCGTAGGTTTTCCCAGCAGGAAAAAAGTGGTAATCCTACCGGGTACGGGAGAATTGAGAAACTTCTCTCTGAATGCGGCTTGGCATGTAGAAAATGACCCAGAGAAAGAAAAATAATTCTCCGCCAAAAATATACGTTCTTGAACGGGGCGCATGGCTGTTCGATACTATTGTAACGCGGTTAGCAGGTAGGCGTTGGATGGCGGGTAAACGATGTTTAAAAGGTCGGTCTCGTTGAAAAAGGCTGCGCACGTTACAGTACAAAAATTTAGAAATGGGTAAATAATTTTGATTATTTTCGTGGGTTAAAGATCTAGTCCTGTACAGGCCTCGCAATGAGTGATTATTAGGAAGCAGGAAGCTTCATGGTGAATTAAATGAGCTTGAGTGTGAGATTCAAATGTGCAAGGATGTCTTTATTCTTTTGCTTTAAATACGTTAAAGGTTAAGAACTCAAGGGTTAAAACCCAAAATATTGGCTATCGTCCAATATTGAATCTCCGTTACCTCGAGATATATAGCGAAGGAGAAAGGAAAACTAGTAGCGCTGTTTGTCGACTTCAAGGCAGCGTTCGATTCGGTGGGCAGGGGGATACTGAGAAAGACAATGACAGAGAGAGGGGTAAGGGAAGGACTCAGGGAAAGGGTAGGGGGAATATACAGAGAAACAAGGAGCAAAGTAAAGATTGGGGGAGAGGAGGGGGAAGAATTTTGGACGGCGAGGGGAGTGAGGCAGGGATGCCCACTCAGTCCCCTGCTATTTAATATTCTGACGTCAGATTTGGAGGAAGCGTTAAGTAGGGGAGTAGAAGGGGGAGTGAGGATAGCAGGGAGGTGGATTTACTCCCTCATGTACGCGGATGATGTGGTGGTGTTGGCGGAAGACGAAAGAAATATGAGGGCAATGTTGAGGAAATTGGAAGGATACGCGGAGAAAAAAGGGATTGACGATCAACACGGAGAAGACAAAAATTATGAGGTTCAGGGCAGCAGGGGGAAGGAAAAGTGAAGAGAAATGGGAATGGAAGAGGAAAAGGATGGAAGAGGTAAAGGAAATGACGTATCTGGGCTTCAAGTTGAAATGCAATGGAGGGATGGAAGCTCACGTAGAGGAGAGATTAAGGAAGGCAGGGAGAGTAATGAGGCAAGTGTGGGGAATGGGAAAGAGGGTGTTCGGAGGAGAATGGGAAAGAAGGATATGGTTGTTTGACGCGTAGGTATGGACAGTAGGGTCATACGGAGTGTAGATTTTTGGGTGGGAGGAAAGGGAGAAGATGGAGAGGACGCAGGAGAGATTTTTAAGATGGACGATGGGGGTGGACTGGAGGACGCCAGGGTACATAATCAGGGATGAAGTTAAGAGGAGCAAGCTGAGAACGAAGGCGGCGAAAAGAGCGTGGAGTTTCGAGGAGAGGTTAAGGGAAGGAAAAGGCGGGGAGTTGGCCAGGGTTTGCTGGAAGGAAGTAACGAGAAGAGCGGAGGGGGGAGGGAGAGTGTCGAGATGGGAGGAAGGCAGAAGGAAGTTCTTCGAGGAAAGGGGATGGGAGCAAAGTATGGTGGAAAGGGGAAGGAGAGAAGGAAAAATGGAATGGAGGGAAGTGGAAAGAAAAGATAAGGAGAAGCAAGAAGGAGAAATGGAAGAGAGGTGGAGAGAGGCCAGGTACAACAAGGTGTACAAGGAGGTGAGAGTGGAAGGAATTCCAAAGTACCTGAGGAAAGGATGGAAAGAAGAGAGATGGAAGAGGATTGCGAGATGGAGGGTGGGAAACGAATTGAGGGAAGCGAGGTACTAGGAAGAAGAAGAGGAAAGGATCTGTAGGGTATGCGGGGACGGGGGGGGGGAAGAGGAAACGTGGGAGCACGTTTTGGAAAGGTGAAGTGGTGAGGAGGAAAGGGGCGGGGGAAGACAGGGAAAGATAAGAATATTAGGGGAAGGGGGGAAGGGGAAGAGTGGATGAAAAAGATGGAGGAAAGAAGACAAAGGAGCACGGAGGAAAATCGGAAGGGGGGAGGAGGGGGGAAAGTAAGAAGTAGAAGGTATTCGGATAAGAAATAGAGTAAGGATAGGGTAAGGAACGAGAGGGAGGAAAGATAAGTGCGAAGGAGGGGGAATTAGGTTAAGTTAAGTTAAGTTAGGTTAAGATTTATATAAACGGAAGCCATTGTAACCCTAAGGGGAACAATTAAATAAATACAATACAATACAATTTAACATTTGTTCTTCCTACGAGCATCAGCTAGAATATCATTGATAGCACATGCTAACAGTTCGCAATCTACAAGATAATCCTCGTCGTAATATTCGCTATCACGTATTATTTTAGCAGCACTGCGCGTATCTAATGTTTCACAGGCAACACCGCTCTGTTGCAACACGTTAACAAAAGAATTTTTAATAAACTAAATTTCGACCGTAAAACTTAATCAGGTTAATTAACCTGACCGATCCAGTGCGCCGATATCATTGTATTCACGTTAACAAAAGTTTCAAATTTTGGCTCAATTAATAATCTAATTAAAAACATTAAATAAATTGGAATTAAAATTAAAATAATTTAATATAATGTTGAAATTTATATAAATCCAATAACGAATAACTTTCAATTAATAAAATTACCAACAATTACCACAGGGTAAACACCTATTCTTAATAAATATAAAATTCTAATTTTTATTGAATATAGCAAAAAATAATTTATAAATTAAGTCCTTTCGTACAAAATTTATTAGATAAATATAGATAGAAACCGATCTGGCTCACGTCGATCTGAACCCAAATCATGTAAGATGTTAAAAGTCGAACAGGCTTAAAATTTAAACTCCGGCATTTAAATTATATCTTAATTCAACATCGGGGTCGTAATCATCTTCATAAATATAAGTAATCTAACAAAGGTGATAAACAGAACATGGAAGAAAGGGGACTTTCCGGAAGAATGGAAAGAAGGAATAGTAAGTCCGATGTTCAAATAAAGGAGAAAAGGAAATGGTTAAGAACTATAGGGGCATAACTTTGATGGATACGAGTTATAAGATATACGCGGAAATTCTAAGGAGAAGATTATAAGAACAAATGGAAAATGGGATATTAAACGATATGCAGATGGGATTCGGGAGAAGGAGAGGAACAGTAGACGCAATAGTGATAGTTAAAACGGCTATAGATATAGAAACCTCAAAAGAAAGAGGGAAGCTATACCTGTTTTTCGCAGATACGAAGGATGCATTTGATAGATTGAAAAGGGAAGAAATTTGGAAAAGACTTTAAGAAGAAGGAGTAGACGAAAAAACTAAGAATAAGGATACGGGAAATGTACGACAGAACTATATGCACTTTAAGAGTGAAAAAGGAACTGATAGGAAAGTTTTTAACAGGAAAGGGTGTTAGACAAGGGTCCGACACATTTCAATGTCGCATTTGCAGACCTGGAAAAAAGAAATGGGCAAAGAACAGGAAGGAGAGGTCGTAATAGATAGAAGGAAAATTTGGACGTTAATGGTAAATAATGCATAGGGACTGAAGACTATGATAAGGAGATTCGAGAGATACATAAAGAAGAAAGGCTTAGAGTTAAATGTGCAAAAGTCTAAGATAATGATATGCAGGAAAGCAGGAGGAAGAATAAAAGAGGAAAGATTCCGTTGGAATGAAGAAGAAATAGAAAGAGTAAGCGAACTGGAATATTTAGGTTATACAGTGAGAGAGAACAACGAGGATAAACACCATATTAAGGGGGGAACCTTGTGTAAAATGAAATTTTTGAACATTTTTTTTTGTTTAAATCGATAGGAAATTTCCTCAGGAATACGGTAGAAAAGTTAGAAAGTGATCAGAGATGTTCTTGTACGTTATTTTCAAAATAAAGTGAACGGTTGTATTGGGCGGAGCGGCTCAGGTAGTCGGCCTTCGTCGGGCGCTCGGCCTTTCTGTCCCTTCTAACTGTGTTAAAACCTATACTAATGTACACCAGTTGTTAGACCCACCATAGCACTGCCTTTTTCGGCGTCTATACGTGTACATTTGTGTGTATAACGGTTTTGAAAAAGATGCCCCTTCGGCGAGGGGTCCTCGCTCATTGTCAGTTCAGCAGCGTCTCTTGAGTGAAATCGGTCGTTTACAGAGCCTTATACGAATATATACGAATAAATTGAAAATGAGTCGAAAGCTGCAAGATAATAATCCAAATTATCGTCCGAATCGTCCCAGACGGCGAAAAGCTCCTAAAAAATTCGAATTTAAGAGTGCTGAGATAGAAAGTGAAAAGACGAGCGGAGGCGAAGGAACGAGCTCTTCTGCTAAGAAAATAAAAGCTACGTCGGCAGATGTAATTATTAATTTTACACATTGTTACCGAATTATAGAATTCATAAGTGTTTTTAGTGCAATATCAGATATTTCTGTGTGCAAAACGTGTAAACAAAAACAAACATTTGGAGAAACAGGCAGCCGTGGATTAGGTTTTAAAATCGCCGTTACATGTGCGTGTGGAACTGTTTTAATCAATTCGGGACCATTTGTAAATAATAGTTTCGAAATTAACCGCAGAATTGTGTTTGTGATGCGTTTACTAGGCGTGGCACGTAAAGGAATAAATATATTTTGCGGCATGATGGATTTAGGCTGTGAATTGAGTGTAAGTGCTTATGACGGCATTATACAGCATATACATACCGCAGCGCAAAAAATGTATAATGACACGTGTCACAAAGCTGTTGAACAAGAAAAACAATTGAATGAAAAAAAGGAACAACCCTTGACAAGACTCAAAGTATCTGGAGACGGCTCTTGGAAAAAGCGAGGATTTTCTTCACACTACGGTGTAACGACGCTCATCGGTTATAACACGGGGAAAGTCATCGATTTATTGGTGAAAAGTAACTACTGCCAAATATGTACGTTTTATAAAAACGATAAAAAGAATCCCGAATATTTAGAGCACAAAGAAGATGGGCATTGTGCAGTAAATCACAGTGGGTCTTCGGGTAAGATGGAAGTAGATGCTGTAGTTGAAATGTTTCTTCGCTCTGAAGAATTACACGGAGTACGCTACAGTAATTATATAGGAGACGGTGACGCTAAGACGTTCAAGGCTATACTCGATATTGAACCGTATGGTCATAATTTCAAAATTAAAAAGAACGAGTGCATTGGACATGTGGAAAAGAGGATGGGCAGTCGGTTGCGCAATGTAAAAAAGAGTGCAAAATTAGGAGGAAAAGGAAAACTGACAGACGTGTTAATAAAAAAATTAACAAAATACTACGGTCTCGCTATTAGGCGTAACAGTGATTCTGTGATTGAGATGAGAAAGGCGATAATGGCAACATTTCATCACCTATCTTCGACAAATAAAAAACCGCAGCACGACGATTGTCCCCCCGGCGCCGATTCGTGGTGTAAGTGGCGCGTCGCACAAGCCTCGGGGCAAGAATTTGATCATCCACCTCCATTACACGAAGATGTACAAAAACATATTCGCCCAATTTATGAAGACTTGTCACGGGATGATTTGTTAGAGAGATGTTTAGGTGGACATACGCAAAATGCTAACGAGAGCTTTAACGCTATCGTTTGGCGTTTAGCACCTAAACATCTCAACTGCGGTATTAAAATTGTTGAAATAGCTGCTTTTTTGGCTGCCGGCCTGTTTAACGAAGGATTTTCGTTTGTCCTTCAAACAATGCAACAACTTAGCATAGTAATTGGACAGCAGAGCAAAAGGTTTGCCGAAAATGAGGACAAACGCCGTATTAAAGAGCAGGAGCGCCGCAGCCTTCCTTGCGCAAAAGAGGCTTGTGCTTCTCGAAAAGAAGAAAAAACGGCTGAGTTACAACTTTTTGAAGAAGAGGAAGATCTATTTTATGGCCCTGGAATCGCAGATTAACAAAAAACTGCGGTAAGTCAAAATGAATTACGATTTTTCTGTTACTCAAATTTTAAACGCATTTTTCTCGAAACGCAAAATTTCGCATGCCGTGCAACGTAGCTCAAAAACTAATTACTCGATTTTTATGAAACTTGGCATATATATTCTATAAATAATTGGCCTCAGCATGACGAGCTCCGATTTCTTTATTTTTTATGTAAAATATTGTTATTAACAATTGTTCATAACCGAAAATCCGTTTCTTTCTTCAAAACTTCGCCATTTTTGCAATTTTGAAAATTTTAATAAAAGAAAAATGTCATGCTGAGCGTTTTTGCATAAAGTAACTATTCCATTTTGATTTTTTTGTTTCAGATCATTTTTGTGCATTGTACACTGCACGGCGAATTTACAGGATGCCATTTTCAAGCCGCCATTGCACCATTATTATTAACAATTAAAATTTATAAAAAATATATTTTTTTACATTATAACGTTAATAAATGGTATTTCAAATTTTAAATCAATCTGCGCATTACATTTTCCAAAAAAAAATTCTTGAAAAACAGACCATTTACATAAGGTTCCCCCTTAAGAAGGTAGTTAGGGAAGCGAATATGATACTAGGAAAAGTATGGGGTATTGGAGAAAGATTATTCAGAGATGACTTTGAAAGAAGAATGAAACTGTTTGATGCGCTAGTTAGAAGCACCGTGGCGTATGGAGCAGAGATATGAGGATGAAGAAGAGATATCGGGATAGAGAAGGTATGAGGAAATAGAAAAATTGCAGGCGAAATACATACGGTGGATAATGCAATTAGAGAGATGAACACCAACATACTGGCTGTTAAAAGAAACAGGAAGAGATGATACAGCAATTAAAATGGGAGTAAGGGCAATGAAGTTTGAAGAGAGACTAATAGACTCGGAAGAAAGATCGATAAGATATGAAAGTGGGAGAAGTCTAATGAGAGGAAATGAAGTTACGAAAAGGGAACGAATGAGAATCAAATTCTTGGAAGGGAGAGGATGGTCAAATGAAGAATTGGAGAGAAGAAGAAGATTAAATGGGGAAGAAGTGTCGATCAAAATAGAGCAGATAAGTAAAGACATCCAAGAACAAGAAAGAGAGGCGAAAGTAAAAGAGTCAAAGTTCCTAAGAGAATTAAGAGAGGTGGCAAGGAAACCAGGAGATAAGCCGGAATACTGATGGGGGAAAAAGAAAAAAAGGAGTGGAGAATTAGAAAGGATAGGAAGATTCATACTGGGTAGTGAAACAAAGGCATGTAAATATTGGCTAAAGAAAGAAGAAAGGGTATTTAGGCTTTATAAGAAAGAGGAAGAAGCAGTGAAACACCTGATTGAAGCATGTGAAGTAAATGGAGAGAGTGGCAGGAATTGGAAAGAAGTAATTAGAGGAGAAGGGAAAACTTGACTATTCTACAGGAGATAATAAGGAGAATGAAAAGATGGGAAGAAGAGGAAAGTGATAAAAGATTATACAACATAGAATAGATTAGGAAACACTTGTAAAATAGAAAAAATTGTTAAGACACAGCAGGATACATTAGAAGGGTGGGACTTACACTGACACAATCACGGGAATGAAATGGAAAGAGTATATGATCGTTAAATTGTAACACGAAAGTGGGCAATAAATTAAATTAAATTATTATATTTTTTCTATTTATATTGTATTTTTATATTTTACTTTTTATTTTATATTTTTATATTCTATATTGTATTTTTATATTTTTCTTTTTCTTTTATATTTGTAGATTCTATTTATATAGAGATGAATCAAAATGTTGAGAATAGTGCGGTTTATTTATGTATGTATGATGTTGCGAAAAGTCCATCAGCTTTTCGAGAATGTTATAGTCGTCTTGCGACAGATGTGAGAAAGAAAGAGAGAGAGAGAGAGAGAGAGAGAGAGAGAGAGAGACGCGGAAGGTCATAAAAACTAACACCTGCGTGGATAGGCCCCTACACGATTCAATACACGCATGACAACAATAATTACAGTATAAAGGCCGACGAACGCTCCGCGTACACGCGAACACGCGATAATATAAAATAATGTAAAATAATGTAAAAAAGCACCCTATGGATGGGAATCCATGGCCCGCTAGTGCTCGCGACCAAGACAAGAAGACAAACGAGAAGAAGGCGATCGGATCGATCGCCTGTCAAGCTGTAACTCGAAAGTCGGACGCCATCGCGAACAGACGCATCGAGATTACCACATTGCTGCTTATTAGAGATTACGTTCAGTTTATTGTTAATGTTGATGTTGTATTCCTTCCGTCTTATATTAAACTCTTGTTATGGCAAACCGAGCCGACCCCGTTACCTAAAAATATAACAGTGGTGTCAGAAGTGGGATGTCCACTCGCGCATCCGCGGCTGCTGCGAAACCTTCCACTGGAGCGACGGGCGACGCGTCCCTACAGGACTTGTTCATGAGTCTACAACTAAGCATCGTGGGACAGATGCGGGAACAACGGAGGGACGACGATGCCCGCTGGGAGAGAGAGGAGCTCCGCAGGAGAGAGAAAGAAACCGCCGACCGAAGAACACAGGCGGCTTTCCAGGCGCGCATGTCTAACTTGAAGAAACGCATCCAGGTCATAACCGCCTCATTACAAAGTGCCCATGGCTCGGTTAGCAGCGGCGCGAATCCTCGGGGTGGGGAGATAGTGTCCAATGTAAATAGTGTTCCCCCGGCGGATGTACGTGCCCCCGTCGGTACGCCTGCCGCTGCCCCTTTACCGGGACCAACTTCGCTTCCTCGGAATACCCGGCAGGAACAGCGCGTACTTAGTCTGGGATATACCGTAAAACCGACAATTTTCGATGGGGAAGACTCGTGGGAAGAGTATAAAGTACAATTCGAGATTATCGCGCGCGCTCACAACTCTCTCCGCTGTACAATGCGACAGTTTCGCAGATCTAGTTTCGGCACTCGAAATCCGCTACGGGGCGAAGAACCTATCGAACCTGAATTATGTGCTCTTCCAGAGCCGTAGGCAACGGAGAGACGATAGCATTTCCTCGCTCGCCACCAATATCGAGCGATTGGCGCAGGTTGCTTTCGCCGACTGTCCGGCGAAAACCCGAGACACACTTTCGGCGTTTTAGTTCGTTACGGCATTGTTTAGCTCTGTCATGCAGCGGGAACTGCAACTCGACGGATTCACGTCTCTGAGAGCCGTAGTTACCAGGGCTTGAGAGATAGAAGCCGTCGAGACGATGTCTCGCGGCCTCGCGGTAGAGTCGTGAGATCGGGATAGGAAAAACGGAGGACTAAATCTTCGTACACTTTCGAGAGGCCCGCGAAGAAACGGAGGTTCGAGAAGCCCGACGACCGAACGGACAAACCGCCGAGGACCTGCTGGCTCTGCGGGAAGACTGGTCATATACAGAGGGACTGCTAGGAATTCCCAGCCGAAAGCAGCCCCTTCCAAGCCCTACGCGGGAAACGTGAAGAGGACGGCGTAAGGGGGAGACGCCGGACCACTAGGGGCAGTCCCCCGATCGGCAAGAGTGTGGCGATGCAGGAGGCGACTGGAGGTCCACGAAATTCGTGGGAGGAACTCTGCGTATGTAGGAAAATCGGTGGGAACCCCTGTAGGATTATCTTAGACACAGTTTCCCCTATCAACCTTCAGGAGAAAGAACTCTGTCCGACGAAGGACATCGACCGGACGGAGCTCGACATTCGCTCCACTACCGGAGAGAAAATCAAGGTTTGCGGTAAGAAGAGCTTGGAAGCCGACATGGGAGGACTTTCGAGCGTAGAAGACTTCTACATTGTCGACATGGTGGAGAAGTGCATCCTGGAAGCAGCGTTCCTGAAGAAACACCGTTGCAGCATCGACTTGTCCCGGAATGTACTGTGCCTTCCCGGCAAGCCGGAGATTCGCCTTGGCGAGCCGACCGCCGAGAAGAAGAAGCAGAAAGAAGAGAAAGAAACGGTCGTCCCGCAGCATTTGGAAGAACTGTACACGCGCTGTTCGGCAGGTTTGTCGGATAGGCAGAAGCAGCTATTTGCTGAGCTTCTCTACGAATTTCAGGATGTTTTCGTTACGGATTCGAGTGGGATCGGGAACTGCGACTGGGTTAAACACTCCGTCAACACTAGGGATTGCCCGCCCACAAAACAGGCGCCGCGGAGGTTGCCGCTACACCGTCGAGCAGAATTCGAAGACCTGCTCAGGAAGATGAAGGCTCAGGGCGTGATCGAAGAATCGCGGAGCCCGTGGTCTTTCCCGATCGTCCTCGTGAAGAAGAAGGATGGAACCATAAGGTTTTGCGTGGACTTCCGACGCCAAAGGTATTCTCTGCCCCGTATTGAGGATATCCTGAACGCCCTCGCCGGTTCGTCGTGGTTCTCGATGTGGATTTGCAGAGCGGATACTAGCAGATCGCTATGGACGAGATAGAGCGGGAGAAAACTGCATTTTCAGTGAGAACAGGACTATGGCAGTTTAAAGTAATGCTCTTTGGACTGTGCAATGCCCCTGCGACCTTCGAACGTCTGATGGAGGACGCACTTCAAGACTTAACCTGAAAGATCTGCCTGGTTTACTTTGACGACATCGTCATCTTCGGAAATGATTTTGAGCAGGAGCTCGAACGCCTTCGAAGTGTTTTCGCGTCTACGCCAAGCTGGACTATTGATTAGCCCCAAGAAATGCTCCTTCTCCTGCCGGGAAGTGAAATATCTGGGTCACATCGTCACCGAGAGCGGAGTCAAGACAGATCCGGCGAAAATCAAAGCAATTTCGGAATGGCCGCAGCCGAAGAATGTCACGGAGTTGAAAAGATTCCTTGGATTATGTACTTGTGCAGCGAAGAAGGGACCACGTCAGAGGGGAGCGGGGAACCCGAGGGTTTACAACGTTGGAGCTCCGTTCGAGAGGCTCGCGCTGGACGTTGTGGGTTCGATTCCGAGGTCCCATTCCGGGAACAGGTTTATGCTGGTTGTGGCGGATTACTTCACTTGGTGGCCGGAAGTGATCGTAATGCCAATCCAGCGAGCTGTCACAGTAGCTAGGGCTTTTCTACAACACGTGGTGTGTTGACATGGGATACCGTTGGAGATTCAATCGGACCAAGGGAGGAACTTCAAATCCTCCGTATTCAGAGAATCACTGAAGCTGCTCGGGATCAGGAAATCACGAACAACTCCCCTACATCCCCAATCCGACGGACTGGTAGAACGCTTGAACAGGACATTGCTCCAATACCTTGCAATGTTTGTTTCAGAGCACCAGCGGGATTGGGACGAATGGATCCCTCTGTTCCTTCTCTTATACAGGTCCGCACGGCATGAGGCCACTCAACTTACCCCAGCGATGATCCTGTACGGCCAGGAACTACGTCTACCCCTACAATTATGGAGAGGACTGCCTCCATAAATGGAGGAAGAAGAGAACCCCAAACATGGATATGCCGAATGGATGCGAGGAAGAATGAAGAGGATTCATGTTCGGCGCCGTGTAGACATCTACAGTTCGAAGATGAAGACCTGGTACGATGGCCCTGTCCACGCGGTGAAGTTCCAGCCCGGAGAACAAGTGTGGTTGTTCCAACCACGAAGAGTTACAGGAAAGTGTCCGAAACTGCAAGCCGATTGGGATTGCCTGTACACGGTAGTGGACCAGATCAACGACGTCGTCTACAGGATTCAACATTCGCCTAGGGAGAAGTGCAAGGTGGTCCACGTGCGCCGCCTTGCGAAATACGAGCGACGATTCCAAGAGGAATGAAGACGTCGAGGGATACCACTGTCAAGACTCAACAGAGAAGATTAGTTGTAAGCTAATCAGTAGACTGGGCTGCGGAGGCTACCTTCGAAGCCCGGCCCTCTTTTCTTGAGTTGTTTCAGGAAACACGATACCCCACGACGAGGGACAAGGTGTTGGGGGATTGCCATCGCGGCGCGGATGCGACCCCGAATTCCCCGAATGTGCCACAACTGCGTGGTGGTCCGCAGCGGGGCGCGGATATGCGTGAAACCGCTCCGCTAGCCCTCCTGGAGGTGATCCTGGCAGCGCCCCCGGTACGATGGATACCGTGGGGTCCGCCGGAGGGTGGACAGCAAACGGGAAATGGCGTCCGCATTCATCGGACGGACGTGCGACGTAGTTGCACGGACAGGCGGGGGAGGGGGGGGGGGCATCGCGAAGACGGGGTCGTTGACGAGCTGCACAGTACGGTCCCCTGGGTTAGCACCAGATGCCACGAAGAGGAATGGGGCCATCAGGAAGCCAAGACTTGAGGGATAGAGGGAGAACAGAAGACTAGCATATGAAGATGAGCTGGGGGTTCCGGAGGGACTCCGCATCAGGGACTGATCGAGGGGTGGGCCGGTAACATGCTCATGATTAGTCATGACCCCCTGTTTGCGCGCCCGCGTCTCCTTTCCGTCTCCCGGTTCCCTCCGGCTCCGACGATCCCAGCCAATTGTGATTCTGGGTAAAGTGTTGCTATCTTTTTACTAGGAAAACCGGAAACATCGGAAGAAGGAAAACTCCAGTCCGCAGGATCCAGTTCGCGAGGTCGAAGGATCCAGTACGCGAGGTGGCAGAATCCAGTTCGCGAGGTCGCAGGACGGGGATAGACGAGAAACTGCGGCTGCTTCGACGCGTCCAGCTAGACCGAACGTTCGTCGAGGGAACAGGAAGACTCGCCGACGGGAAGAGGATTTCGGGTCTAGCGGTAAGGAAGAAGAATGAAGAACGTAGCGAAAAAAAAATAAAAATATTTTTAATCCTCGTGTATCCAGGCGAGACACATGACACACTGTCGCATATCACTCTTGAATGCAGTTCTGCATAATTTGCAAAACCAATTGTCTGCAGAGTTGTCGTCCACGTTTTCTCTGGAGGTGGATGGCATGGGGTCTTGATCACGCAACCTTGTCTTTTTTCTTCTGGTTGAAGTGACACGTGCTTTGGAGCTCTTTTCACTATCGTTCCTGCTTTGGAAGGGGTCTCTGGTAAATTCCTAAACTTTAAAGCCCACTTAATATTTCGGTGGGCCTTATTATCTGTTTTGTGACTTCCTCATTGCCGAGGTTATATGTTACGCACGCACTTTACAAAATCACCAATTTTCTGGGAATATGTTGCCAACATATGTACTTATACATATCTATAGTTGTACAGTAATTGGATAATGAGTACTCCCAATACAAAGCCAAGAAACTGACGTAATTCTTATAACTGTAGCAACGTTAATTGCCGGCGAAACATTTCTTGAATTTACAGGCGACAAATGTTATATTATTCGCGCGGAAACTGTTCGAATGACATTTTGTATGTAATAACAGCAATAAATGACACTACCAGTATTGTAGATCAACCTACCAAGGATAAATGATAGGTGGGCCTCATTACCGGCACTTACCTTATACATAAAGATAGGAGTCTCATTAGCTATACTGGCGTCACCTATGATTTCTCAGAAATTTCGCTCACATCACAATATTCAGCCTTGGAACAAAATTTTTACAGGTCATAGTTTTTCGTTATTAACCTTTTTTTTAGGCGTAAAATTAGTCCATTTTCGCATGTGTGTGTTCAAACATGCACCAAACATCGCCATTTTTCTTTATTTGCCTTCTTAAAGGCTGCTACGATAGCGATTGATATAACTTATAAGAATACCTCCGTTTTTTTTTATTTTGAACAATCTTACGTGGAGTTTTACTGTCTACCGTTTACGCCTCTTTTGTTATAGTAGTGCACTGAGTGACACGTAAAATTTGAACGATTACAGGAAAATGAGAAAAAGTTTTCATATCCTTAAAGAACGAATAAATAAAAATCATACATTTTTTTGCTGGAAGTTGTATATTTTTTTAAAAAAATCTTAAGGTTCACAATTTTTTAGCGATTTTAAGAAAATGTCACCTTAAAAGAACAAGCAATTTTTGTCTTTAATATTTTTTTTATCTCCCTTTGTTTTCGCAGAATTTCACAAAACAGGATTTCCACCTTCAAATTCGAGGGCAATTTTCTCCTCCTAAATATGCACTTCGAATATTTTCAGATCCTTTAGCCCTATGCAAAATTTGATCACAATTAGAAATTTTGAGTTGGATAATGTTACTTGTCATTGGTTTCGTATTTTTGAATATTTTAAAGTATAAGAAGAGGCATTTTTATCATATTATTAGCCCCTTCGAATAATATATGTATGTCTTATGGCAAACATTTTTTATACCGTTAGATATCATGGTAACATTTTGGATTTCAATCTTACGTCATTTACGGTGTGCACATTGAATTGTAAAAATTATACTATACATATAATAATAACCCATATACTGATATACTAACCTAGATGGAGTGAAAACCAACAACCGGTCCTTTTCTAACTCTCTCAGAATTTCCTGGTCAGCAATCGGATTATCAATTTTAGATGCTTCTTTCCTCCATTTCGGTACAAATACCGTAATTTCTTTATGCCCTCTTGCTGTAAACCAATCTACACAAATTTTGATTCCCCTGCAAGAAAAAACCTGTTTGTTTCCATGACTCATCGCTACATTACTTCCATCGATTACGATAGGTCTGAGACTAGTAGAGCATCTACTATCATTTGTCAGTAAATCAGTATTTAAAATACTATCTGATTCTTCTGAGGTATCGACTGATCTTTGTGAACTAGCACCGAGTTTTATCAACTCAGCTAAAAGCTCGTTTTGTCCGGGATCTGGACCTAATTTTTGTAATGCTGTTTGGACTAAACGTTCACTATAACCAAGTTTGAGTCCAAATTCTACTCTGGCTGTGTAACCTAAAAAATAAAAGGTTTGTTTCTGAAAATTATAAACATTCTGTTGATATTATACAAAAATATTATTAAAAACGTTTTATGCATGTTGTATATGTAGTTTTGGAATATATTTAAAGTCGTGTTCAGATATATTGGCCAGTGAGTTTCGTGAGGGATATTCTCTCGCCACACCGCTTGCCTGCATCAGTGCTCCTTTTCTCTACGTTCTCACTCTCTCTCTCTCGGGCTACGCCTGGTCGTCGCGCGGTGGATTAGAATAAACAACAGCCACACGGCTACGTTCAGGCTGAGCCGGGCAGCGTTCCCGTTACCCCACCATACCCTTGGGGGGCCCTGCAACTCCAACTGCCAATCCACGATCGTCAGGTGGTGGTGGCTGAGTTCTCCTCGAGCACTGCTCGCGAAAACGAATCCACCGACCAATATATCTAAACACGACTTTAGTAATGTGTGTGCGCCTGAGAAGTTGAGAACCTCTGAAGGCTGCCGTTCCAATGTGCGGCCGGATGCAAGGGAGAAGTATGCATCAGTTTCTCCCTTGCACTAATGGAACCGTCGCCGGCCCCACATTGGAACGCCAGCCTTGAGGAGACAGGCCCGTTGGGGAAACCCAACACGTCACCGGGCCCATTGACGCGCGCAAGGGTTTGTCGGGGCGAGAAAGCGCGCGGCGAAGGAATGCCCATATTTGGGTATGAAGGCGACTAGGAAAGCGTGCGTGGTGGGAGAGTAGCGTCCTTTCGGAAAGGCAAGCTTTCCGGAAGAAGGGCAGAGTTGGAACAACCGGCAGAGTGTGTAGATGGACTGAGTCATTCTGTTGAGTCGAGTTGTTTTGTGTTGTATTCGGTTACCCTGTATTAGTTTTAATTTCATACAATCTTGTATATATATCTTTCTTGTTTTTATTAAATATATTTTATATCCCACATATAATATATTAAATGGTACGAAAGTATAAAATATTGATGTTTAGCATAACTATGTATATATGTAGATAAGGAAATAAGAGATTTGCTAATCCGCTAAAATGAAAGTTTTACACTTGTAAATCTATACATATACGAGCACAGAAATACTAACCGCATCAGACTGATTACTACATATGTAGACTGTGGACATTTACCTATGGAAATGCATATTTTTATAGAAATGAATTAAAGAAGTGGGGCTTTGACAGAAATACGTTTCATCATTAGAGGCAGCAATTTTGGAGAAATCGGGCTTCCGGAGAAATCGAGAAATTGTATCGTTCATAAAATTTTGTAGTATGAAAACGAAAGGAACTTTTGGGTCAACCTAATACAAAACGTTTCCGGTAAAAGCGGTCGCTTGGACAAGCCTGACAAACTTACAGGGGCATTTTTCAAAACTTTGTGCCAGTCCAAATGTTAATGTAAAATTTGATTGGTTTTGATTGGATTCTTTACAAAATAGAGGTAAACGTTTGTTAAGCTCCAAACAGAGCGACGTTTTAAACTCGCTGGTGTAAGTTGCGCAACGAGTTAGGGCAGACGTGTTAACTCGTTGCCCGTCGAGCTAAATTTTCAAGAACGAGAGCAAGAGCAAAGAGCGTCGAAGAACACTAATCCAGGCCCTCAAGACCAAAAGTACTGTGGTAGGGAACGTTCGTCAGTGAGGAGCATCAGGCCCCACCCTCAGACTTCCTCCTCAGTAAGGAGCGCCTACGGCCCCACCCTCAGGCTTCCTCTTCAGTGAGGAATCTCAGGCGAGCATTTTGTTAGTGTGTGGGATCGACAAATCGCTAAAATGCTCTGCTCGCTGGAAATTGCCTTAGAGCCGAGCGGCGAGCCGAATATGCTCGGTACAACTGAGGCATATCGAGCATGTTTGTATAGTCTGTAGGCAATCGCGGGCATGTCGATAAGCTTCACGCCAACTTCATGTAAGCTTCATGCAGGCACACTCAGCGAGCATGTTCGCTAGCCTTTAAATCTAGCAACGAGCTAGCCCCTGACCATCATCAGTCCCGCCCTATAAAACATAGTCACACTAAGGCACCTAGTGTCCACAGGGTAGGGTGTCTCTTAAAATGAGTTTTTTTTTTAATTTAAGAATTCGGTCCGAGACGCGCCCTGATTTTTTTTCTTTTGGTGTGGTAAATAAATGTGAAAAATGTCAACTTGATCAAACAACTCTAAACCCTGCCTTAAGAGGCTCAAAGTTTCGAATGAAGTTGCGCTGTGGCAAACAGCTTTGTTCTTAATATGCAATCCTGTGACACATTAGGGATGTGTGTAACCACATGTATGATGTAACTAGAGTTGGAACTATCGATTATCGATATCTTATTGATAACTTATTGATACTTAACCGGGGAGTAGGCGCGCCAAATAACTTACGTTAGTAGGCGCATAGGTCATTTCGGCCAATACATAATATAATGGGAAATAACTTAATAATATTACTAAAATAGTATAAATAATGCATTATAATCTTATCCTTACAACATTCTTTGCATAAGAAATCTCGATATTCATCATAGTCACCCATACAGTCTTTCGCAATACGCTTCACACACGGCAGCGAAAACGTTACTAGGCGCGTTGTGGTCGAAACGACCGACATTGTCTTTTACAAACAATTGCAAAATCATTACAGAAGCGTCACTACTGCGATGATTATCGAAAATTGCTCGACCTTGTTTGCATTTATGTGGGTGGAACACCCCCAAGAGGAGTGAAATTTACTACTTGTAGTTGCATTCAAGAAGCCCGCTTCATGTATCGGGCGCTCTATTCTTTGATAATTCTATTGTTTAAGGGACAAATAACACGTTATGAGGAAGCACAAACTATCGCCATTCAGGCTCCATACCACGACTTTCAGCTTTTGAAAATATTGAGTGACAATGCCACTGTCAATAAAAAAATTTCGGACGTAGCCGTGAAAAAGTTTTGTGGTCATCTGTGGTACGTGACACCTTAGTGGTCCGTGTTGGCCCTACTAGATGATGCTGTTCCTCTGGAACATTGACGCAAAATGGCCGCAGTCATACGTTCTGAGATGGCTGATGGCGATAGCTCCTTCCACGGTGTAATAGACAGGTGTTCCGATTCCTGTTCAGATTGTGTGACTTTTTCGTCCTAGTTCGTCTGGCGGCTGCTAGATTGGCGCTCAAGGAGAAAAGGCCGACTTTTTGCGCATAATATGACAAACAGCTCTACTACTACAATCAAATAAATGCATGCGTACATGGATTTCTTATCACGACGCCTCCCGCGACGGACAGAAGAATCACACAGAAACATCCTAGTCTGCGCAGTTTTATCCGGTCTCTATTCTCGTGTATTTCGTCATCGTATTCGTTACCGTGTATAAACTGTATAACAAAGTTATTATTATTATTATTATTATTATTATTATTATTATTTATTTCCACGGATAATGACCCTTTAGTTTACATTGAACAGTTCATAAAGTTAACAAATAAACAATGTACATACATAAACAAACAATAGTACAAGAAAATAATGAAAATAATCAACTAATACAATCCAAGTTAGAATAATAATTAACGGGCATGTACATAGACGTTCCTGCGAGCCGAAGTCCGCAAACGATATTTAAAAGTGGCCAATGTACCGCTAAAGAAATCGACATGTGCGCTATACAGATTCACTAATTTACGCATTCTATTAATGGAGCTATTCAGCCCATACAAGTGTAAGTCCTTAAGGAAAAATTGGTTAGAATATGTACATAGATTCGAAGGGATGACTTCAACTAACATCAAAAGTTTTTTGGGAATTTATTAATTCGAAAAATAGAGATCTTTCTCTTCCGCAATCGATGCACCTTGACGGTCATTATTTTCACAACAGTTTGGATATTACTAATAGCTTTGCGTCTTTCTTTCAATCGGTATATGTTCGCGATACTCCATGCACTCAATCCTTCAATTCTAACCACGATATTGATGTCTCTGACTTATCCATTAGTATTGGTGAAGTTATTCATAAAATGTCATCTCTTGATGTCAACAAAGTACCGGGTGATAACACTATTCCACCTATCTTATTTAAATCATGTAAATACATCTTACAAGGGAGGATCCCGAACCCGAAAATTCAAAAAATTCTGAAACTTTGTGGATATGTAGGGAATTTCCTTCTGATTAAAACGCATTTTTTTTTGCTGCCCAAAATCACTGTAAGGGGGTGAAATTAACCCCTGAAGATTCGGCTATTTTTCGATTTTATTTTGTAACACACAATCTGTAAGAGATAGAAATAAAGTTTCAAGACAAAAGTTACTTCTTTTAATTAGATCTATCAAATCGTAAAGGTTTTATCAATTGTTTAAAAAATTAGAAAAAAGTTATAAACAAAGATATGAATAATGTTTTCTACAATTCGGGTTTTCACGTGAAATTTGAACTGGGTGTTTAAATAATTATGAAACAGCATAATCCATATTTTTTATCCATACAATTTCAACTATTGTTGTATCGCGGAACTGTGCTCCGCGACAATCGAAAAACTTTTGGATCCCATTGTAACGTACCTTAAGCTGCACGACGAGCAATGTTTTTCTAACTTTTATTAGAAAATAATACGCGACGCGTAGTAAGAAAGTAATATAATTTATATACTTTTGTCTCCAATTACACATGGGGAAATTATATCAGGTGGAAATAGAGGAGAAGAAGGGAACTGTTAGATATAACTTATCCTTATTAGAACTTTTTATTTTTAACATAATTATCGAACTTTTCTCTTATTTGCTTACCAAACAAGCGAGACAATGCAGGCGTTTAATAAGCGATTTAAGTATAGTTAGGTAACCTTGAAAACACTTGTGTGATTATGAATTATTCTTCATGGTGATGAAACTCTTCAAAAAAATGTTGAAAACATAAATATTGCTTACACCACGCATATCGTACGATAGCATAATTGCCGCATATGGAACAACGAGGTGGATGTATGAAATCTTGCAGTGAAAAAGCGAAATCTACTGGATTTTCAAACTGATTTGGTTTCTCAACAATATATCCACTTTTATACCATGCGTAAGCAAACACATCGTGATACTTTGGTGATGAAAGTTGATTATGAATAAGAGACTGTAATTTAATGACATTATTCCTAGCATTTAGCTGCACATCGTAATTAAACAATAATACAAGGTCGGAAAATTTTCGTACAAAGCTTTTTCATATCCGGAAACCATATACATCAAGCGGTTGTATCATTCCTGTTGTTCAGTCTTACAAGACAAAAGCGGACTCAGGGTGAGGCGAAAATTCAACGTCTTTTACGGTGGGCAATTGCTTATTATCAAAACGTTCGTTGGGAACCATTTGCCAGCCAGATGACCAAGAGGCAATCGACATCGTGCCGTTTTTCCTTTCCTTTGGTAATTTCTAATGCTTTCGCTCTGAGATAGTCCGTTAAATTGCTCTGTCAGCGGGTGGTACGGTAACCTCGGACCGGCACTTACCATGGTCCACCGCTGACTCACGGAACAATACAGTCATAAACCGTGACCCTGGCGAGACACTCCAACCGAACAACCTAGCTAGGTTTGCTAGCCAGATGTCTGGTTTTTCCTCCGCTACGTCACAAAGAGGGAGAGGCCTCTTCCTCCACCACCGAAATCGCGGAAAGAGGGTTCCCCCTCTTGAGAAAAGCCAGCCAATCAGCAATTTTGGCACCTCCTGAAATTCTGATGTCTTTCTTACTTTTCGACGTTGGAAAGATAGATGGACAGAATCGAATCGTCTCTCGAGCGAACGATCCAAAAAACGGAAGTCGACTTCATGCGATATATAAAAACGTTCGTGACAACGCGCTCCTAAAACAACCATCTTTCTAGTCGTCGTACGGACTAGCGCACTGATCTAATCAAGCGTTCGTGATTAAGATCATCGATAAAAACAACCATCTTGCTAGTCGTCGTACGGACTAGCGCATTGATCTAATCAAGCGTTCGTGATTAAGATCATCGATAAAAACAACCATCTTTCTAGTCGTCGTTACGGACTAGCGCACTGATCTAATCAAGCGTTCGTGATTAAGATCATCGATAAAAACAACCATCTTTCTAGTCGTCGTTACGGACTAGCGCACTGATCTAGTCAAGCGTTCGTGACTAAGATCATCGATGAAAAGCAATCGTGCTCTTGTCTGATCATCGTACGGATCAGCAAGTTCCTTTATCGCGTCAATCAAAATAATCACTCAAAATTAATTTGGCGAGTGATAGTTATCAGCACCGCGTACCACGGAGTCACTTGGGCCTTACAACCCCAAGAGAAAGAACAAACTTTCGCGCGTGTGTCGGTAGCTAACACCTGTAGTTTTTTTCGGTATTGTGAATATTTCCACATGTTGATTAGCTGGTATACTGTTTCGTAATGTAGATGGACAGTGACCAGTCCACGAATCCAATAACAAAACGCTTCGAGATCCCGCATGTGGTAGATATACGTTTGTTAACCATTCCATAAACAGTTCACCTGTTAACTTTCCAGATGTGGACGCCTGTATATAAACATTCCACGGTCGAAACAAAGATTGTTGTACACGTGGACCAAAATTACCATCCTTTTCCTGCAGAACAATAAATAGCGGAGAGAGTAGTTTCCCAGAAGCTGATATTGTGGGGAATATAGTATAGCTATGTGTAGTAGCGGATATAGATTGTACGAGTGCTGTAACACTTTTGGTTCCTTGTTCAGCTAAAGTACGGCCCGAATGTAATTCTAGATTGAATCCGCTTTCATCAGCATTGAATGTATTGTTTGTTCCGATATCTCTAATACGAGGTTTTACATTATTCACAAAAGTCGAAGCAATTTCATTTAATTGCGTGGTATCTGTACCGTATGATCTGGTAATAAATTTGTTCACTTTTCTTGAAACTATTTTATACGTTCTCTTAAAATTCCAGATCCAATGTCGAGATGCTTTAAAATTTTCCAACCCTGTCTCTTCATTAGCTTGTAAGGCCCATCTTCGAAGGTCCAAATCATGAATAATGGCATGAGTTTCAATCCCGTCAACAAAATTATTATTCACATATTCAGAAATTTGTAACAATTTTTCCCGACGTGTCCCTCCCCTATTCACCGTTTCTTCCCATCTAATGAAAACAAGGCAATTTTGCATAGATATGAAACAAATAGATACGAAGCACCTTAACATAACAGTACATCCTTTACCACTCACCTATACAATTGATATACGGATGAAACTTTTCGAAATTTATGTTGGACAGATTGTAAAGAAAGCCGTCTCTTCTTACCACTTTTCCAAAATGCAACAGCTTCTGTTTTATATACTAAAGTCACAATACCTCCTTCTTCTGGTATATACTGCTCTTCTTCGAACTCTATCGGTTTTAAAAGTTCTTCGCGTGTAGGTACATATATATCATCCACAAATTCTACAGAATGTGGTCTAAACGGTTCCAAAAATTCTAATGTAACATCAGCTTCCATTGAAAATGATGTGTCTTCTTGCGATTTAATAAGCATGTCTTTTATTATGTCGTGTAACTCCATTTCTCTATTATTAATAGGCGTCTCATTATTATTCTCAATTAGGAATGTTGTCATAAATAAACGAATTACATTTGCAGGATGTATGGGAACCATTTTCAACACTACACATTTGTTACACAGAATCAACGTACATTTACTGTTAACATCTATACTTAAACTACAATTAACTAGTATTTCTTATTGTTAATGAGTCTTTACTCTTCAAATGCCTTCGATACTACTGACAATAATAACGAGTCGAAGCATTTATTACTTTTGTCGTCAGGACAAACCTATAGAACTGATAATACCTATCTTATACGTATACATATGGCATATGTGTATGTATCTTACTTTATCACGTCTGAAGAAAACATGTTTTGACAGTGATATGTCTTACTAAAATTGATCATCTTTATTTTCCTTGCAAATAATGTATCATCCGATAAGAATACTAATATATGTATTCTCATTATTAATGCTCGAGAGAACAATAGACATGAGATAATACTTTGATGGGAGACAAAAGTAGGTATATATTCACATCACACAAGTGTTTTCAAGGTTACCTAACTATACTTAAATCGCTTATTAAACGCCTGCATTGTCTCGCTTGTTTGGTAAGCAAATAAGAGAAAAGTTCGATAATTATGTTAAAAATAAAAAGTTCTAATAAGGATAAGTTATATCTAACAGTTCCCTTCTTCTCCTCTATTTCCACCTGATATAATTTCCCCATGTGTAATTGGAGACAAAAGTATATAAATTATATTACTTTCTTACTACGCGTCGCGTATTATTTCCTAATAAAAGTTAGAAAAACATTGCTCGTCGTGCTGCTTAAGGTACGTTACAATGGGATCCAAAAGTTTTTCGATTGTCGCGGAGCACAGTTCCGCGATACAACAATAGTTGAAATTGTATGGAAAAAAAATATGGATTATGCTGTTTCATAATTACTTAAACACCCAGTTCAGATTTCCGTGAAAACCCGAATTTTAGAAAACATTATTCATATTTTTGTTTATAACTTTTTTCTAATTCTTTAAACAATTGATAAAACCTTTACGATTTGATAGATCTAATTAAAAGAAGTAACTTTTGTCTTGAAACTTTATTTCTCTCTTTTACAGATTGTGTGTTACAAAATAAAATCGAAAAATAGCCGAATCTTCAGGGGTTAATTTCACCCCCTTACAGTGATTTTGGGCAGCAAAAAAAATTGCGTTGTAATCAGAAGGAAATCCCCTACCTATCCACAAAGTTTCAGAATTTTTTGAATTTTCGGGTTCGGGATCTTCCCTTGTTAGCCAGGATCTTGTGCATTATTTTCAACATATCATAGAGATCTGGAATTTTTCCGTCAAAGTGGAAAGGCAGTATCGTATCATCTATTCTCAAGGCAAACGATAAGTCTGATATTACGAAATACAGGCCCGTTAGTATCTTAAATGTCATGCCTCGTGTTTTCGAGAGTATTATTAAGGATAAGCTGTCAGCTCTCACTAAGAATGTCATTATTAAAGAGCAGCATGGTTTTGTTCTGGGTCGCTCAACTACCACGAATCTTCTATTGTACCATCACTATATTGTAAATGAACTTGAGCGTGGTTATCAAGTTGACTCTATTTATACTGACTTTCGTAAAGCCTTTGATACTGTCAAACACTCGGTCCTTTTACGAAAACTAAATGCTATTGGTATTCGAGGCAATTTACTTGGATGGTTATCGAGTTACTTAACAAATAGATATCAAAAGGTCAAATTTAAAGGCAGCTTTTCGAGGACTTATCAAGTCACTTCTGGCGTACCACAAGGATCGCACCTCGGTCCTCTCCCTAGTAGCATGTTTGGTTGGCCAACAGTTGCCAACAGTTGGGAATTAGTTGGGATATAGTTAGTGTTTTTGCCTACAAATTTCCAACATAGGGCCTACGGCAAAAAAGTTACGACAGTTTGCTAACGCATATTCAATGTTGGGCCTACAATTATTATGGTTGGATAATTAATAAAAAGTTACGACAGTTTGCCAACGCATATTCAATGTTGGGCCAACAATTACTATGGTTGGTTAATTAACAAAAAATATACGACAGTTTGCCAAAGCTAGTTTCAATGTTGGGCCAACAATTACTATGGTTGGTTAATTAACACAAAAGTTACGACAGTTTGCCAACGCATATTCAATGTTGGGCCTACAATTATTATGGTTGGATAATTAACAAAAAGTTACGACAGTTTGCCTACGAGTATTCAATGTTGGGCCAACAATTACTATGGTTGGTTAATTAACAAAAAAGATACGACAGTTTGTCAACGCTATTTTCAATGTTGGGCCTACAATTATTATGGTTGGATATTTAACAAAAAGTTACGACAGTTTGCCAACGTATATTCAATGTTGGGCCTACAATTATTATGGTTGGTTAATTAACAAAAAATTTACAACGATGATTAAATGTCGTCTTACAAATGTCAGAAAATTTGCTACATCAAAAAATTTGTTATTATGTTCCAAGTTCAGTTTTTTCTTTTCTTATTTATAAATACGTACATATGTACCTAAACTGAAATCCACTTAAGAGTAGACTCGTTCCGCGCAACGATGTCTCTGAGGAGGCTGTTGATTGGTTGACTGGACAGTATCGGTGGGGGCGTACATCTACTCTTATATGGAATGGTATATACATACAACGCAGTTTGTTAATGTCGGGCCATAGTTGGCCCACTAAGGTTTTGTTGTATGTAGTCTTGGAATTTATTTATTCCTTTAATAATTTCCACTTTAGTTTAAGGAAGTGAAAATAATATCAATTCAAAAAAAGGTGTTTTTTGAAATCGATTCTGATATACTTTGGTCTCGCCACCGTCGCTTCGTCATTGAGCTTTTTTAAATTAAATCTTCAATCCTGTGCGTTTTCTATGTTACGGTTATTTCAACCTATTAGTCATTAATATTAAATTAAAACACGTATGTATATTGTAAGATATTTTTGTGGTTGTATAAGCGATCTGAATTGTTTGCATTGCCATATTGCGTTGCCTTGACAACGTTCGAATGGTCGAGATGAGAGCCGTCGATTGTATGCGTCACATCGCCACGAGGCACGACGCGTTATTCGGTAGCATTCGATAGCGTGGCTGGTGGCTGGCGAAGACGAATCCGCGAGACAGGCGAAAAGAATATCATTCGTTCCTTTTCTGATTGTGATTGTTGGTGATTTGTTGCGTTTCATCTCGCGGTTCATCAGATCAGGTAAATATTATATTCTAAAAATTATTCATATTTTCAGAAACCTAATCTTCCTAGGTTGATTGAACTAGTCTTTCTTTCTTTTAAAGATTCCATAACTACCTTACAATTTTGTTATGGCTACATATAAGTATATATGTCTGTCAGTATGTTAACTACTACAATTTACAACCAGTCAATACGAAATTCGTAAAATAATACTGGTTTTAACCTCAAAGACAGCTATAAATATACACAATATGAAAAAAATACTTGACCAGTTTTATTTTACGCTTTAATTATTATTTGTTTCAATGTGTAAAATGCCCTTACAATTAAAACCTATGTATAGGAAAGCAATATTGCTTGTTGTAGGTGCTGTACGTAATCATGTGGCAGAAACTGCCATAGATGTTGAAATCATTGTCATCTTAACTAATTGGTTCAGATTTACAAAGTTTAGAGATTAAATCATCGCAGCGAACTTTAGTTGTTTACAACGGCATGTGGTTGCAAAAGAAATAAAATCGAAGATAGTGTACGAATAAGTGTTGTTTCAGAAGCACATTTTAATAAATATCTCTAATAGCGATTCCAATCAGAGTCTATCATCTTTTCATAATTCTACCAATTTATATGTACCCTGTAATCGTGATGATGTATTGTGTGGTCTCTTTATTATTATAATGTACGTAAGAAATGTTTACTTTTACTTAACTATGTATTCTGAAAGTAATACTTTTATTTGTATTCCTTTTACTAATATGGAAAAGGTATCATTAAAGATCCGTTGTATGTAAACAAATAAAGTTTTCAGAAAACTGTACTTTGTAGTTACTTTTTTTTTTAGAGATTAATAAGGCTTTTATTGAAGCGTAGTATAACCAAATGTTTTCCTACTGTTGGTTTATTGTAGAGGCTCGACTGTTGGGCCTATGGAAAGATACCTTCAGTTGGGCCTATGGAAGGAAACCTACAGTTGGGCCTATGGAAGGAAACCATCAGTTAGGCTTATGGAAGGAAACCTTCAGTTGGGCGTATGGAAGGAAATCTTCATTTGGGCCTATGGAAAGAAACCTTCAGTTGAGCCTGCGTTGGTTACAATCGTTGGCCCATTTAAAAATAGCGCGACATTTCAAAAGTTGGCCAACGGATTCATTGGGCCAACACGTCATTGGCCCAACAAATAAATGCTACTTGGGTTATTGTTTAATATTTTCGTTAACGATGTTTCCAATGTTTTCCAGCATTGCCTTTGCCTGCTTTACGCTGATGACCTGAAGATATTTAAAAGAATTGCGATTGACGAGGATGTAAATCTTGTACAGGATGATCTCAATAGGCTTTGCGACTGGTGCGGGGTTAATGAAATGACGTTGAATGTCTCCAAGTGTCACGTCTTACATTCTTGCCTTAAAAAATGTTTGCACCATACTGAGTATATACTTAATAGTGCCTTAGTGGACTCTATCGTTAGTATTTGGGACCTTGGAGTTACCTTCAATTTTTCATTATCTTTTTCTCAGCACTACAGTAGTGTGTCTAGGCCGATTCTAGACCAGGTCCTCTGAGGGGAGCGCCGGGGCGGGTGGAAGTGATGGCGCGCGGGGGAGTGCGCTGGGTGGAACTTTGGGCGCGGGGACAGCGGGGAGTGGATGACCGGTTGCGTGCGCACGAGCCGCGGAGTGGGGGAAGCCGTAATCGTGGAGGGAATCAGTCCAGGCCGAGCCGCCGCGGAGACCTCTCCAGACCTGGCCCACCGTCAGAAATTTTTCAGAGGGGGGACTGCCCCCGAAAATTTTTTCACACCTGACCCACCCTAGAAAATTTTTCAGACCTGGCCCACACCGATCTAGCGAACCGCCTGGCAGCAGAAATTTTTGCCAAGCGCAGAGAAATAATAATTTTTATCAGAAATTGTTTCGGGCGATGTCGGGAAAGATCGACGTTTTACAAACCACATATTCCGGGACGGGAAAAAGAGCGCATTACTTAGTGGCACAATCACAGTTATTTTAAAGCTAAATTCGGTGGAAGGAAAGAGACGGCACTACATAGTGGTACAATCGCATGCATTCTGAAGCGAACAGTATTTCAAAAATGTTTTTTCAATCTTAACGTCGCAGCGTATCGCGCGATCGTGTGTAATTTGAGTACTGTGGAGCAGCCGTGCGGGATGACGTCATTCGGCGGCGCGAAGAAGGCGCAAATCATAGAATTATGCGGTGTCAGCTGAAATTTTTTTTCCAAACCAACAGACACATTTTCCCCAACGCAGAGAAATAATAATAATTTCATGAATAAACGATCTAACGAACCATTCTGTAGCAAACAGACATTTATTTCCAACGCAGAGAAATAATTTTCAAACAAATATGTAACAAGCATTCTAAAGCTAGCATGTTTTTAAAGCGTTCAGATTTAGCGTCGCAGCGTATCGCGCGATGACACGACGTGAAGAACGCGTGAACGAAATATAATACTATTTGGAACGTCAAATCTTAGAATTAGGTGGTGAGGAAAGAAGGAGGAAGATGGGTAAATAAAATGGAAAAATGATATGTTTTAAATGATAATATATTGTTACAGTCAAAGAATATGAAAATAGAATAATAATAATAATTTAACATTTTTTCTTCCTACGAGCATCAGCTAGAATATCATTGATGGCACATGCTAACAGTTCGTAATCTACAAGATAATCCTCGTCGTAATATTCACTATCACGTATGATTTTAGCAGCACTACGCGTATCTAATGTTTCGCAGGCAACATCGCTCTGTTGTAGCACGTTAACAAAATTTAGAAAATTTCATCCGCACATCTTGTGCAGTTTCATACAACCGCAGATACACATAGGGTATACACAGATCAAGATTAAATAAAAATGTTACAGTATTCAGTTTGAAATACAGCGACTTAGTATCTAGTGTTATCTTTACAATCAGAGAATCATAGAAAGAATTATGCGGAGTCGATAGAAATTGGTGAGGAGAGAAGGTCTTATGCTACTGCATAAAAATTTAATTCTAGCTAAATAAAAAATCATAAACATTAATGAAATTAAAAATCTTATAAAAATAATTCTTAAATACCCAGCTATAACAATTAATGAAAATCTACCTCTAAAATACTCAGTATTAAACCCAGACACCAATTCTGATTCCCCCTCCACTAAATCGAACACCTTTTGATTTGGCTCAATTAATAATCTAATTAAAAACATTAAATAAATTGGAATTAAAATTAAAATAATTTAATATAATATCAAAATTTATATAAATCCCATAATGAATAACTTTCAATTAATAAAGTTACGGAAAATATTGTTAAAAATAAACTTACTTCATAAGAAACTGACTGTGAAATTGACCCAATCGCTCCTAATATTGAATAATTAGAATTTGAAGCCCAACCAATAATTACTACAGTGTAAACACCTATTCTTAATAAATATAAAATTCTAATTTTTATTGAATATAGGAAAAAATAATTTATAAATTAAATCCTTTCGTACAAAATTTATTAGATAAATATAGATAGAAACCGATCTGGCTCACGTCGATCTGAACCCAAATCATGTAAGATGTTAAAACTCGAACAGGCTTAAAATTTAAACTCCGGCATTTAAAATATATCTTAATTCAACATCGAGGTCGCAATCATCTTCATAAATATGATCTCTCCAAAGATATTACGCTGTTATCCCGAAGGTAATTAAATCTAACAATTTTTAATAAACTATCTTTTGAAACCAAAGTAATTGGATAAATTTTTTAAAGTTAAATAATTTTAAATATCCTCCAATAAAATAATTAATTTTATTAAAACTTATTCTTAAAATAAGTTATAAAATTCTATAGGGTCTTCTCGTCCCATAGAAAAAATCTAAGCATTTTTAGGTAAAATTTATTGTAAATTAACAGTTTAATCGAGAGACAGGAAATATTTTATCAACTCATTCATTCAAGCCTTCAATAAAAAGACTAATTATTATTATTTAAAAAATTGCACCAAAATTCTTAAATTTTTTATCAATGAAATAAATTATTAAATTATCTTAAATGAAATTAAATTTTAAAATTACAATTCTGAAATACATCAAATCAATAATAATAATATAAATGTATAGATTGTCACGTTCCAGGTGGGGAGTTTGGGGACGATGACTGTGTTGGGTAAAATTCGGCGCGACTCTTGTATCCGACACTCTGAGGTCCTTGTATTTATATGTTTTACAGGAATGGTGCGGGGGTATGCGCGGTAGGGGTCTTGACCCATTTAGAAGTTAAGTCGCAGTAGGACTTCCGGGGTTTTTATAAAGGAGTGTCTATTATTAGATGGTTTTAAGTCACGTAGGCCAAATTTCGTCGCAATTAGGCTTCCGGGGTTTTTGTGACTGTGGAAGGAGATGCTCAACCGATCGAATGGATTTTTGGTGTTTTAACAGGAAAGGGGTACTTGTAGTTTTGACTTGAAGGGTCGTAGAGAAGGGGTGAGCTGTGGTCTCCATTTAAGGGGTTTTTGGGGCGAGGGACTTGTTTAGGTTTGGTAGGTGGGAGTGATTTGTGCCTCGTGGGGCGATTAATTGAAGGGGGTTTCGTACCGAACAACTGGAGATGGTGACCGCTAAGGTAAATCGTCCAGGTGCTCGGCGGTCTGGGAAAAGGGGTAAGACTTGAGTCGAAGAGTTTTGTCGGAGTCGTGGATTGAATTGTGGGGCAGACTTGAATTAACCGCGCGCGAAAAATAGTGGGACGTCACAAGATAATCCCATAAATTTGTTATGTTTAACAAAAATAAAAATACTTTTCATAATTAATTAAATATATAAATAAATTCATTTAAAAACTAGATATCAATAAAATCGAATAACATATCACCTCTAATTATAAATGTATAATTATTATTCCACATAAAATATAATTTATAATTAGCTCTTTTAATTTCGAGATTAATACAATTTATATTAATTATGATAATTGCAGGCGAAATACATACGGTGGATAATGAAATTGGAGAGATGAACACCAACATACTGGCTGTTAAAAGAAACAGGAAGAGATGACACAGCAATTAAAATGGGAGTAAGGGCAATGAAGTTTGAAGAGAGGCTAATAGACTCGGAAGAAGGATCGATAAGATATGAATGTGGGAGAAGACTAATGAGAGGAAATGAAGTAACGAAAAGGGAAAGAATGGGAATCAAATTCTTGGAAGGGAGAGGGATGGTCAAATGAAGAATGGAAAAGAAGAAGATTAAATGAGGAAGAAGTGTGGACCAAAATAGAGCAGCTATGTAAAGACATCCAAGAACAAGAAAGGGAGATGAAAGTAAAACAGTCAAAGTTCCTAAGACAATTAAGAGAGGTGGCAAGGAAACCAGGAGATAAGCCGAAATACTCATGGGGGAAAAAGAAAAAAAGGAGAGGAGAATTAGAAAGAATAGGAAGATTCATACAGGGTAGTGACACAAGGGCATGCAAACATTGGCTGAAGAAAGAAGAAGAAAGGATATGTAGGCTTTGTAAGAAAGAGGAAGAAGCAGCGAAACACATGATTGAAGCATGTGAAGCAAGTGGAGAGAGTAGCAGTAATTGGAAAGAAGTAGGAGATTAGAGGAGAAGGGAAAAACTTGACTATTCTACAGGAGATAATAAGGAGAATTAGAAGATGGGAAGAAGAGGAAAGCGATAAAAGAAGATTATACAACATAGAATAGATTAGGAGACACTTCTAAAATAGAAAAAATTGTTAAGACACAGCAGGATACATTAGAAGGGTGGGACTTACACTGACACAATCAGGGGAATGAAATGGAAAGAGTATATGATCGTTAAATTGTAACACGAAAGTGGGCAATAAATGAAATTAAATTATTATATTTTTTCTTTTTACTTTATATTTTTATATTCTTTTCTATTTATATTATATTTATATATTTTATTTTTATATTGTATTTTTATCTTTTTCTTTTTATTTTATATTTGTAGATTCTATCCCCCCAAAAAACTTCAAAAAAGTAAAAAAATTACGCCAAGTAAATGAAATCAAATAAATCACAAAAAATAGAAGATAAGAATAATAATTACAAAATAAAAAAAAGATGTGAAATCAGAATGAGCTGCAAGTATATAAAGGTGCTTTCCCGCTGCGTGCAAAGACGACACTGTGTAACGCAATGTAAGATTCGGTGCTTTCCAACTGCGCTTAATAATATTAAGGAGATATATTTTTATACAAATAAATATTTTAATCGGAATAAATATTTTATTCAAAATACTTATACAAAATCCGATTCGTGCCACCGTCCAGGTACTAATACTCGATTCGTCGAGAATCCCTGTAGCGATTCAATGTTATTGGACTTTGTAAAGTCTACGGCGAACGAGCAGTACAGCTCGCTTTTCATGGTGTTGTTTTTGGAGCGCAACACTATTGGATACACATCGTTGTCACCACCACCATTGTCGTCATCATTGCCACCGAGATTTTGAGGATACCGCTCGAGTAATCGCTGTTTCAAATACTTGGCAATAGCATCTAGTTCGTAGGACCCGTGGGGAATCGCAATGTATTCATGAGTGATGTCGACGGTGTTGTTGTTGGTGTCATAGTTTCGGCGAAATAGAATTTAGCATTACTCAAGTCGATGTTCGGTATTGTATGAAAAGTTTCAAAGGTTGTTAGACCAAGCTCGTAATCATCCTTGCCCAAATCTATGGGTGGAAAGTAGCTTACCGCGAGGGTGCTACTCGTGCCGGAGAGAGTGAATGTTAACGACATATTCCGAGCTGTACTGCTCGACTAGAATTGAATCAGAGTGGTGGGAAGTCAATCCTTAAATTTGGTGCCGATCATCTGTAGAAAGTGTAGACATAGTTGTCCACAATTGCTCTTATTGTACTGCTCATAAGACGTTCTATTGTATTCAATCTTCACAGCATCTTTATCCAGATATTGCACCAATTCCTTAGACGGTCGAAGATTGCCAAAGCTATCGAAATATACAGCTCGACACCCTCTCTTCGCATACGCCACCCAATGAGTCCCGGGCCCCTCAACGTTGTCCAAATTTACAATGCCGCTCTCGTTTCGACGTACTCCTCCGACAGGTAGCGCATTGCGCATAAAAACACCCCTATAAAATGGAATACGCATACGTTTTGCCAACTCCACCAATTGCGCATCGGTAGTTACGCCCACAGGCATTTTTATTTTATTTTCGGCGCTTTTTTTCCGTTTCGATATTCCCTCTCCGCGCTTGTATGGCGCGAGATAAAGTCCGCGACCTTCCATGGAGCGATTATGACGTTGCATTTTCTGCAGCTGATGTTGCGCCCCATTATTATCGTTTACGGCCTTGGCGATCCCCGCCGCTCCACCAGCTAATGATCCGAGAACACCTAGCAGCGGGAGAAGTGGTAATATACCACCCCGTTTTGCCACCGGAAGAATCCGCCTTTGCGGTGCTCTCTTTGCTGTCCTTTTGCGAGTTTTTGTTTTCATCCCCATTCCGATTTTCGTCTTCGCCTTCATAGCTGCCCAAACAACTGTAGCAGCGCCTCTTTCGCCCAGAGTCGAGTCTCGCGCAACGATGCGTTTTCGCGATTTGTCAACGAGTACGTTATCTGCCGCGTGCCTTTCGCTGAGGTCGTTGCTACGCGAATACGCAATATCGTGTTCGCGATACGCTGCATCCAACGGATTGATACCTTGGTCGCCTCTAGCCAATCGTTTTGCCAGACGAGTTCCTGGACCACAAAACTGGTATCCCAGAATATGTAATTAGATAGGTAGCGCGTTTATCGCCCGATTTAATAAACCACAGCCTTTCTTTACTCTCGTCGGCGACATTCGCCACAGTTTTTAATCAGTGGTGCTGGACCGTCGATATGCGTTCGCTGCCAAGGGCGATTATAATGTTCCAGACACCGATAATACTGCCGAACCTCAGAATCGGCTTTTATATGCTCGGGGAGTCTGTCCCACAACTGATCACTGTGTCTGCCAAACTCGTGTAGTAGAATATTCTTTGGTATATATTTCAACTGCTCAGAGGTTAGGTCTCGAATATCGTAATTATCCGACAGAACGAGAAGCATTTCGAATACTGAGATGTTTTGCGGGCCTATAAATAGGGCGCGTCGCCGCTTCGCTGTATCAAAAATCATTTTCGCGGTTCGCAGCGAGGACACGATTCGTGTGGCAACCTGCGACGAAACGCGTGACAAATTTTGACGATAAATCGCAAATGATGTCCTCGAAAACAATACGCAGACATGGTAGCATGCTGCCAAACACCATACGCTGCCTCATTTGCGGCCTATCAAATTGTGGAAAGACCAACGTGCTGGTGAGCTTGTTGGAAAGTCCTCACGGCGTCCGCTTCGAGAACGTGTACGTGTAATCTAAACCGTTGCAACAGCCGAAATATCAGTATTTGGAAAATTTATTGACACCGATATATGAATTGGGCTACTTCACATTTGCGAATAACAGTGACGTCATCCCACCGAGCGAATCGCTTCCGAATTCCATTTTTATCTTTGATGACGTGGCATGCGACAAGCAAGATACGCTAAGGGAATACTTTGCAATGGGGCGCCACTCGAACGTTGACTGCTTCTATCTCTGTCAGACATATGCAAAGATTCCCAAACATCTTATACGCGACAATGCGAATCTGATGATTCTGTTTAAGCAGGATGGTACCAACTTGAAACATGTGTACAACGATCATGTAAACACTGATATGTCTTACGAGGATTACTGCGCTTTGTGTCGTAATTGTTGGCAGCTGGAGTATGGTTTCGTGGTAATAGACAAGGATAGCGCGATGTCCAATGGACGTTATAGAAAGGGATTTAACGAATTTGCCGTACCGTGAGTTGGTCAATCATTGTCAACACGTCGGTGGGAAATCAGCGTCTACGGTACAACAATGATTGATATCGATAGTCTGGAGATTAAGGATCGCGAGAGAATAGCGAAGGAAATTACAAAAACCAGCGCAAAAGCCATTCGCAAGAAACATCAGGCTATGAAGACCGGCAAGATGGAGGAAGATATCGCGTTGGAGAGATACTTTAAACCTGTTATCGAACCCTTAAAACATATTGTGGAAAATACCGCAGCGGCAGAAGCTGACATGTCACCGCTGATGAGCACAAGCGTTGAAGGGAATGAAACATTAACGCCTGAAACAAAAATCCGGCCGAAATGGAACACATCGTGTAAGAGATAGAGGAAACCACGCACGTCATCGGATTATTCACTCGTAACCTCTACACCAGTTCAATCGAAGCGAAAACGGCAGAATGATGCATCAAACGAGTCCCCGGTTCCTCCCCCGCCAAAAAATACATTTCCCAGTGTACAATTGCTCACAACCAATGATGATGATGATGATGATGTTTTTGAAACTAGTCCCGATAAGTTGTTTGCAACATCTATTAGACAGCAACTTCAAACATCCGCGGGACAAGAAATGTTTCGCAGCCATTTGGGCCCCCTGGCACAAAAATATATGGATGCAATCATAAGTAGGGATAAGGAACCTGTCACGGACACTGTGTATGACGTATACTTTGACAACAGTAGAATGATGCTTGGTTGTAAAGCATTCGATATGGACAAGGCTGATAATATAATCATCGACGGTGTAAAATACAGAGGAAGTAATTTACGAACTAATTTTCAAGAGCATACCTGACGATGCTGTATACACCGATGCCGATAAACAAAAATATAAAAGTATACTGCTGGCGACGAATGCCTACAGCCACGGTCATTCTGCTCAAAATCCGATATTGGGCAACAAGGGATACAAGTACAAACATGTAATTGCACCGCTACTCCCTCGTGTATCAACCAATAAAGCAGGGAAAGGTCTAACGGCGCCGCGAGTCATGGTGGTAAATGATAACAAGATCGATTACGTACGCTGGGACGATCCCAACGAGCTTGTGGATCGATACCGTTTGCTGGAAGCGTCGCGTCAGGCGGGCAACAACTCGCATGACCATGAAATTCTGTCGATTATGGAGGAACTCCATGAGGGAGGCTTCATTATAAATAAAACCGCCCACCGATGATGTGCACTGTATGCATTGAGATGCCGATCAACAAATTTGGAGTAACGCTCGAGAAGAGTAGCGCATCTAGAATGGATTATTACAAATGGAACGGTTTGTTTCGAAATTATTTGCGAGATAATGCTCTTTGCGTAACTGGTGCCGACTTTGATACAAAATCACGTAAGATACAACGCGTAGCTCAACCGGTGGCTGATAGTGATGCCGTCAATAAACTATACGTGGAAAAGAGCATTAAACTTTTGAGAGAGCAGCAGGTAGAATTAGAGAGGAAGCTGATCGTGTTTCAGAGACAGATGCTGGCGCTGCAAAACAGGGTTCAAAAGATATCGCAGGCTTCGAATTCTATCCCACTGCAGCGCTGCGAAGGAGAATCATGCGAGACGGTTGAACTTGTCACCGGACCGATGGGGCGCACATAATGCACATACGCGATAATTATCAAATCATTTGTGTCAAAGACACCTCTGCGATCCAACATGCAGCCATCATCGAAATCCAAGAGTAAAGAAAACCATGGCCACAAAAAGCGGCAACTCGTCGAGGAATTGCATGCTCCAGCTCGAAGACATTTCCCGCGGAGGCGAGTCATAGTACACGGATACTATGATCTGTGGCAAGCTGACGTTGTAGAAATGCGTCCATACTCGCGATTCAACCATGGTCACCACTACATACTCACCGTCATCGATGTGCTGAGCAACTATGCATGGGCGGTACCGCTCAAGACTAAAAGTGGCGCTGAGGTGACTAAAGCGTTTCCAAAGATATTTAGAGATCGATATCCGAAAAATTTGCAAACCGATCAAGGAAAAGAATTTTACAACGCCGATGTGCAGAAACTCTTGACAAAGCATGACATTAATCATTATTCGACGTATTCGGTGATGAAGGCCTCTGTCGTAGAACGTTTCAATCGAACTTTGAAGAACACTATTTGGAAACTGTTTACGCTCAATGGAACCTACAGATGGACAGTTGCGCCATCGCGTCTACTTGCAGAGTATAACGCGCGAAAACATAGAACCAACAGAATGCGTCCTTGCGATATTACCCCAGCGATCGCCGATAAGCTGCTGGCCACCGTATACAGCAACATAAAGATCGCTGCTCCAGCGAGATTCAAGTTGGGCGAGTTTGTGCGCGTGAGCAAATTTAAAACCATCTTCGATAAAGGCTACACGCCGAATTGGACAACGGAGGTGTTCGAGATAGCCAAAGTACAGGCAACTAATCCCGGAACGTATCTGCTCCTCGATTCCTATGGAAAACCTGTTGCCGGAGGATTCTATAAACACGAGCTGCAACGCATCACCGATCCTGATGTGTATCTAGTGGAAACAGTATTGCGTAGGAAAGGGGATAAGGTATACGTCAAGTGGCTAGGGTTTGATAAATCGCATAATTCTTGGATAAATAAAAATAATGTATTGTAACATAATAATAATACATGGTTCAATAAATACATATACATGTGAACAATTTTATTTTTATGCATAATTCCACCATTTATAATGCTTTAATAAATATAATATTTTCTATACATGTGCGAAGAATTTTATATTTTACAATAATTTCTATTTTACAATGGTATATTATAATGTCCCCAGGGCAGAGTGTCGGTCGAATCGGGTACGATATACCGCTTGTCGTCGTGTGGGCTTAGAGCGATTTTCGATTCCGAAATGGTGTACACTTTGTGCAATTTCGACCGTATGCAGGATTGTCTGCGAACCATTTCGATCTCCCTGTGCAAACACTGCGCGTAGTCGTCGAAAGTTATCATCCTGGCTATGACGTTGGTCTTGACGCCTTTCGCCTTTTTCGTATCTTTTTTACCGTCTGCGTGGAGTGCATACATTTTCGATCTAAGACGTACGAATTCGGTCATTATCGCACCGTCATTTTCATCCTTCATCAGCCTCAGAACCTTCTTATTTACGCGCGGCATATTATATGTATTGTCGATGGGATAATCGCTTGTGTCAAATCTATCGATATTGTGTTTCATGGTCTCATAGATATCTTCGCATTGAATGTGATAACTGAGGCTGTCAGTGTCTGTATATAGAATTTTACAATTTTGAGCGTGCAGGGGAGACATGTAGTCGTCGTGAAATCCGTACAAACAAATTTTTGATATGTCCAGAATGCACATACCCACGTATATCGGTTTGTTGAATTTCACCTCGAGTTTTCGCAATTCAACAGCTATTAAATTTTCCGAAAAAACACTTCTGCTGTGGAAATTCGGTTTCGCGATCATTGTCTCCGCGCCATATCGCCCTTCCCAATATGTTAAAAGTTTTACATCCACATGATTTCGCACATTTTCCATAGTTTTACCGAATACCGCGTTGTTCATCATTTGTATAAATTTTTTTCAAAATCATTTGTTGCGCTTGATCTAAACCGTGTATTGAGTTCGATGTAATCGCGGAGCCAGGGGGATTGAGCGAATTGAAGCACGCGGTGTATCTTTGTAATACGAAGACCGTGACGCGTGCACTGCTGCAGATTGTGATAATGGATAACGCTGCTTATCGTATACCGTCGCGAGTAATTTGTCCTGTCTGCTGACAGGTGGTTTGGCACGCGTCGGGCAGAACGGTAGATCAGCATGAGCGTCGTGCAGACGTTGCGGATATTCCAGATCTACCTCGAGAATGTATCCCGTGGCCCAATCGACAGCGATTTAAGATACATCAAAATTTGCAATATCTTCGGCCCATTGAAATTTGGCGTATGGCAGGGGTTGACACATTGCCCACCCATACAAATTGTTTATATCAAAGTACATCAAGTACGATGACTGTTCCGATGCGTCGTAAGATGACATATACTTGTTATTGGCATGTGCGTATCTTCCGGAACATTGACTTAAACCCCCACGTATACCGCGTTCGATAAATATGACCATATCGACGTCTGTGAGCAATTCGAATGTAATTTTGGTATGTTTCAGCATGGCATCCCACGTGAAACCAGGTAAAGTATAATAATGTGCTGAATCTAATCCATAACTCTTGATGCAATTTTCGCGAAAATTTTCAAAAATATCTGCCAATAACAAGACATCTGTTTTCAAATACAAGTCGCTGTATTCGCCCAAGGTTCTAATGCCTAAACGCTACCAGACAGTCTCGGCGTGCGCGTAATAGCTCTCGGATACAGTCTCGCCCGTTAAAGAACTGTAGAATGACTCGCGCGGCGGTAAGCATGGGTCCTGCAGCTTGTTCGCGCAATCAAGGTATTCATACGGGAAGACACCCTTTCGCGTCAATAAATTCAAATCTTCGACGGATAATGTTTCAAATTTGGATCGTAAAATTTTTAATTTATCTGCGCTAAGAAAAGATGCTAATTTGTCGAGACTGGTGTTTAGAAATTTGTACGAATCGATGAATCGCAATTTAATATAATTTCGCGAGTCTGATTCAGCCGTATCTTCAACATTTTTTGTGAAAGAAATATACTTTTCTTTAGTTATGGGTAATACATCAACGCTGCCTTCGAAAGTGGTAGCTATTTTCTCGATAATAAAATGTGAATCGTAGCTAGATAAATTATGAAAAACTATGGGGATGTAAAACGCATTTTTATAATTTAAATTACACTCCGAATGTGCTGGGCCTCTAAACCGTCCGGATAGATGGCAATGATCGCGAATTCGTATATCACTAGGCTCGAATGGTTCTTCGCAAATATGGCAGTGTGTTGCATTGCTAAATGCCGTCCACTGTTCGCTAATTAAATCCAACATTTGAGTATTATTGGTCAGGATGGGCCTGGCGAAGTCTGCAAAATTTTTCAGTTCTTCGACGAACCATGAAACACAATCCGCGTCGTGGCGACATCGATACATCGATAGTGATGTATCGTACGAACAATGCATATAAAAGCCGATACTATGCACCTTATGTTTCTGGTACGTGTGCAATTTGCGATCCTCCTCACCCCTCCGACTGTCCTCCGTTTTCTCGATGATGCACTCGAGATCTGCGTACACCACGAAAGGAAGTCGCTCCTTCCTGCAGTGGTTGTTGAAGCTGAGCAGATTGTTGCCTTCGCTGGGCAGCAGAATGGCACAGTCGTTCATCTTCCCGCAGTCCAGCGAATGAACCTCCAACTTCTCGGCAGATCCAAAATAGTGCATGCATCTGTAAACCCAAAAATTTTTTATTTAATTTTTTTCATGAGACATTTCAACATTTCATAAGTTTATATACGTACCGATCACTGATAAATTTCTTTATCCCATGCCTGCTCAACTGCATGCTCACCAGCCTGTACAAGTCCTTGATCAGCACGAAGTGCTCTACAGCGCCGTGCTCTTGATTCGGCGTTTAGAGCAGATTGACGTGCCGATCCCTCTTTTGGTTGGTGAGATGCAGTGGGAAGACTGTTGGCCCTTTCTTCTCCTCGAAAATGTATACATTGATGGAGATACCATTCTGCCGCTTAAACTTCCCAATCTGCGTCAGGGACATCCGCGAAACGTCCGCGCAACGAATATATCAGTCCTTCGAGCTGCGCGATTCGAGCAACCAACGATTGTCGAACACCGATCGATAATCGAGGACGTTTGAATCAGCTGTGTTCTTCCAAAAATTCGATACACTCGTTGCACCGTTCTTCCCACGCGAGGTATTCCTCGCGTAAAATCAATCGTGCAGATTGATCTCGCAGTTTGCGTTCTACTTGTGCGAATTTTTCCATGACCGTAAATGGAATATAAATGTAATGTCTTTTTTTTACGCAGCACAGTTTAGAGCGCTTTTATACCCATGCCACGATTTGGTATCTCTGTCTAACTCTTTCATTGTACCTCCTCCCTCGGATGCATTGCATGCAAAAACGATGATCCGTCCCAACACTGATCTATACGGTTTCTATCGACACGATATAATTCTTTCCATGATTTACGCGTATGACGAATTAGCGCGCAAGATCATCCGACACAGTTTCTGCTGACACCGCATAATTCTAAGATTCGATGATCCCAAAATTATTATATTATATTCAACACGTGTCGAGACTTTTATTCCGTTAAGATTGAAAAACATTCTGGAAAATTGGTGGCTTTAGAATAAAATGTGGCAGTGGGGGAAGCAATTACACCTCTAGTAAAACCGGCTCCCGGACATTATTCCATCAATCGCTCAGTAGCCTCAGTGACTTTGATGGACCAGACAGCGCTACAAAAATTGTTCAATACCATTAATGAATTACTCGTTGGGTGTGAGGATTATTTCGTTCCAATCATACGGGATGATGGCATAGCTCCATGTGGGGAGAATACATCTTTTGACAGGTAAGGCTTAATTTTCACATCTTCTCGAAATTCTTTATGTTTATTCTTGATACGAGTGGACAATTTCATAGCTTTGATTGTTTTCTTAGTCCGCGCCGAGCACCGCGTATCATGGTCAGAAGATACGCATTAACATCCATGGGCAGCAAATACTTGGAAATTGGAATCAACGTAGGACCTATGGCAAATGTAGAAGTTCTTCTCGGCGACAATCATGGGAATCATCTCATATTACCATGGCAGACATGGGGTGCATTATTCGATAGCCGTACAACCATTTAAGAACGTGCACAATTGCCTGAATCAGACTCGATGCGGATTGATGAATTAACGGTGGAATTTTGTCGGATCTTTGATTCACCAATTGTAAAGATGACAATGGATATTCAGTAGCTGTAGTTCAAACCGAATACAGTATCATTTTTATGTAATCTTGAGCCATGTGTAAGCTATGTGTATCCGCGGCTGCATCAAACTGCAGAGGATGTGAGGATAAAATTTGAAACTTTTGTTAACGTGTTGCAACAGAGCGGTGTTGTCTGTGAAACATTAGATACGCGCAGTGCTGCTAAAATAATACGTGATAGCGAATATTACGACGAGGATTATCTTGTAGATTGCGAACTGTTAGCATGCGCCATCAATGATATTCTAGCTGATGCTCGTAGGAAGAAAAAATGTTAAATTATTATTATTATTATTAATATTCCATTTCCATATTCTTTGACTGCAAGAATATATTATCATTTAAAACATATTATTTTTTCCATTTTATTTACCCACCTTTCTCCTTCTTTCCTCACCACCTAATTCTAAGATTTGACGTTTCAAATAGTATTAGATTTCGTTCACGCGTTCTTCGCGTCATGTCACCGCGCGATACGCTGCGCCGCTAAATCTGAACGCTTTAAAAACATGCTAGCTTTAGAATGCTTGTTCCATATTTGTTTGAAAATTATTTCTCTGCGTTGGAAATAAATGTCTGTTTGCCACATAATGATTCGCTAGATTGTTTATTCAGGAAATTATTATTTCTCTGCGTTGGGGAAAAAATATGTCTGTTGGTATGGAATAAAATTTCTGCTGACACCGCATAATTCTATGATCCGCGCCTTCTTCGCGCTGCCAAATGACGTCATCTCGCATGGCTGTCCCAGAGGATTCAAATTACGCGTGATCGCGCGATACGTTGCAATGTTAAGATTGAAAAAACATTTTTGAAATACTGTTAGCTTTAGAATGCATGCGATTGTACCACTATGTAGTGCTGTCTCTTTCCCTCTCCCGAATTTAGCTTTACAACTAAGTATTGCTCTCTCTTTCCCGCCCCCGAATATATGGTTTGTAAAACGTCGATCTTTCCCGACATCGCCCGAAACAATTTCTGATAAAAATTACTATTTCTCTGCGTTGGAAATAAATGTCTGCTTGCTACATATTGGTTCGCTAGATCGGTGTGGGCCAGCTCTGAAAAATTTTCGGGGGTGGGTCAGGTGTGAAAAAATTTTCGGGGGTGGGCGAAGGTCATTCCCTCCATCGGTTAGGTATGAAAAAATTTCTGCTGTGGGTCATTCCCTCCCTCTGAAAAATTTCTGACGGTGGGCCAGGTCTGGAGAGGTCTCCGCGGCCGCTCGGCCTGGATTGATCCCCTCCACGATTACGGCTTCCCCCACTCCGCGGCTCGTGCGCGCGCAGCCAGTCGTCCACTCTCCGCTGTACCCGCGCCTAAAGTTCCCCACACCGCACTCCCCCGCGCGCCGTCGCTTTCCACCCGCCCCCGTGCTTCCCTCAGAGGACCTGAGTTAGAATCGGCATATACATACTACTACAAATAAAGTCGCTGATGCTGAAGTGCTTTTACATAGAAAATGAGGTTCGTCTTTTTGGTTTAGGGATAAACGCTTGCAACCAGTAGAGAAGGAGCCACGGTGTAATAGATAGCTTTTCCGCCTTAACACCTTTACCCCAGCGATTCTGTGTGCCGAATTCTGTGTGGTTCTTCTGTCCGTCGCGATAGGCGTCGTAATAAGAAATCCGTGTACGCATGCATTTATCTGATTGTAGTAGTAGAGCCATTTGTCGTATGATGCGCAAAACGTCAGCCTTTTCTCCTTGAGCGCCAATCTAGCAGCCGCCAGAAGAACTAGGACGAAAAAGTCACACAATCTGAACAGGAGTCGGAACACCTGTCTATTACACCGTGGAAAGAGCTATCGCCATCAGCCATCTTAGAGCGTATGACAGCGGCGATTTTGCGTCAATGTTCCAGAGGAACAGCATCATCTAGTAGGGCCAACACGGATCACTAATGTGTCAGGTACCACAGATGACCACAAAACTTTTTCACGGCTACGTACGAGATTTTTCTATTGACAGTGGCATTGTCACTCAATATTTTCAAAAGCTGAAAGTCGTGGTATGGAGCCTCAATGGCGATAGTTTGTGCTTCTTCATGACGTGTTATTTAACCCTTATTTGTCCCTTAAACAATAGAATTATTAGAGAATAGAGCAACCGATACATGAAGCGGGCGTCTTGAATTCAAACACAAGTCGCAAATTTGACTTCTCTTGGGGGTGTTCCATCCACATAAATGCAAACAAGTTCGAGCAATTCTCGATAATCATCGCGGTAGTGACGCTTCTGTAATGATTTTGCAATTGTTTGTAAAAGACAATGTCGGTCGTTTCGACCACAACGCGCCTAGTAACGTTCTCCTTGCCGTGTGTGAAGCTTATTGCGAAAAAATTATGGGTGACTATGATGAATATCGAGATTTATTATTCAAAGAAAGTTGTAAGGATAACATTATAATGCATTATTTATACTATTTTAGTAATATTATTAAGTTATTTCCCATTATATTAAATATTGGCCGAAATGACTGACACGCCTAGTAACGTAAGTTATTGGGCACGCCTACTCCCGGATTAAGAGTAGATATATAAGGGACGTTCTGGACCAAGTGCAGGCGAAGGGGTGAAGCAGATCGAGGGGCGAGGTGGGGGAGCGCGATCCGTCGAAGTGGGAGGGGGTACCGCCGATGACTCATCACGTGCTGTCGGAGGCGCGAAAATTCAAAGCGATCCGCAACCCTCTTATCGCCCCACGGCCAGATCGCGTTCCGATAGCAGCGACGTTCGAACAAGGTGTGCGAGAGAGAGAGAGAGAGAGAGAGAGAGAGAGAGAGAGAGAGAGAGCGAGAGAGAGTTACGATATTTACGTATATCTCTCTGTCTCTATTCCTCTCTCGGTCGGTGCTCTAAAGACATACTGCGATATGAACCGTAGAAGATGTAATTCGAAACCTGAGCGATAACAGCGCGATAACGGCGCCAAAAACACATAACGATGGAAGGTCCACTTCCGAGAATAATGCGCTGCATCTTTGCGCGCGATATCTGAAACGCAAAAATTTGAAACGGACTGGTATGCTTCCATCACCCGATACCTCCATTGCGCCCGCGATAACAGCAGCGTTCGAACAAGGAGTGTGAGGGAGACACGATATGCGTCTATTCCTCTCACGGTCGGTGATCAAAACATACGGCGGTATAATGCGTAGAAGATGCAATTCGAAACCTGTGCAATAACCGCGCCAAAAACACATAACGACGGATGGTATTGTGACGTCCCACTATTTTTCGCGCGCTCTTAATTAGCATCTTCCCTATAAATCACTCCACAACTCCGCCACTACCTCTAAACTTCAACCCTTTCCCCCTTTCCCCAACCATCGGGCCATCTAGACGATGTACCTTAGCGGTCCCCATCTCGAAATGGCCAGGTACGAAATCCCCTTCACCTTTTCACCCTATGCGGCACGATCTCCTCCCTTACATTTAAAATCAAAACAAGTCCCTCGTCCCAAAAACTTACTTAACTCGATACCACGTCTCACTCCTCTCTACGACAAATTAAATGCAAGCCACTCTCAAACCTCCCCAATCAAAAAACCCCAAAATCCATCCAATGGATCAACTACCCCTTTCCAAAGCCCCAAAAGACCCTCATTTATGCTATTGCGACGCATATTTCGCGCATGAGTCACCAATACGCGTCAATTACGTAACACATATTTTAAGCATGAGTCATCGCGCATACAACATATTCCCCGCATACCTGACATTCCATCGTACCGTATAAATACCAGCGCCACATGGACCGCGCGCAGCTAGTTCGGTAATACCCGCTACGCGAATCACTTCGGTACGCACCTAAATTCTTGAAACATTATAGTAATCAGTGTTGATACTAAAATCAGTGAGACTTCACCCAAGAGGATTGTTAATCTACGACATCGACTGTAAGCGACCATTACTACTTATTTTACGAGTGCATATCGCCCACATTTATATTCATTTATATTATTTTCATTGCTAACGCTTATCCATTTATGTTGTTTACTTTTGCTTATACTTATATTTATTTATATTATTTTCATTGCTAACGCTTATCCATTTATATTGTTTACTTTTGCTTATGCTTATTGCGCTCGTTGCATTTATGTTAACCTTGTTTATTGCTAAATCTCACGCATCTCATGCTCATATATACATATATTACTATTGAACACCGTTTATATAAATGTTATGTGCTAATACTTAACGTCTCACGCATTATTATAATACTTCTACCGCTATCGCATGAGTAGTGCATGGCTTAATCTTATGCGTTCAAATAAATAACGCTTTTGTTTTAAACGACGTTTCGAATTATTGCATCGATCCTTCGGATTCCCCAAATCATAACAAGCCGTCGTAACTGCTGTTCTCGCTTCGCGAACGCCGGGAGTTTTTTTAGTGTTTACAAGCTGTCTTTCGCCTAAAGTCCAGCATGCCCATAAAACTACACCCATTGTAAAGAAATACAACGTGTCTTCTTATTGCAATGCAGCGGTAAATCCAATTACCATGCCTTAAATACCAACCACCAGCGCTCTAAGGGGTGTCATTCTGGTGCGAGATTACTGCTTAACCTTCCCTGGTTGCCTTGTGCTATGAAGCAGGTCTTTGTGCCTAAACTTCCCATCTTTCTTAGTGCTACGAAGCTGGTCTTCGTGCCTAACCCTCCCATCTCTCCTTGCGCTACGAAGCTGGTCTTTGTGCCTTAACGCCAATCTCTCCTTGTGCTACGAAGCTGGTCTATGTGCCTTAACGTCAATCTCTCCTTGTGCTACGAAGCTGGTCTTTGTGCCTAAACTCCAATCTCCCCTTGTGCTACGAAGCTTGCCTTCGTGCCTAACCTATCCCATACTACCCCATTATGTCACAGTCCTAAAGACCGCCACCCAAGACGTGACAGTACACTTCCGAAAATAATGCGCGTTATCTCTGAACCGCGAAATTCGAAGCCGAAATGTATGCGATAATGATTGAAGGTAAAATTTCGAGAATAATACGCATATGCTTCAGCGATCACGTATCATCAGAATATTATGTGTACAAGATTAAAGCGATGTAATCTAATACCTTTGTCGGCATTCCATTGGACGAGAGATGAATTCAGCGCGATAATTAGGATTATCAAAAACATATTCGGTGCGAGAGATATGATACTGCGTGAAGGTTGGGTTCTGAGAAATATATGCAGATATTTCGACATTACGTAGGACATGCGATTTATGGATACACGTGTACAGTTATAGTGTAGAAGACTATACAATATATATTATTCGAAATGCATAATAAGAGGTATAGATGTTTCGAGATCATAACATACCTAGTGTAAGAAATGAAGATCGAAAGAACACTAGATAGTTTTTGGGATAAGTGATATCCTCTACGGATAGGAAAGGATCCTGTAAGGTATCAGACAATACAGGTATTCGTATTAAGAAGTGTTGTATTTATTGGGAAAGTATATAAACAGGTGTACATTATTGTGTTACGTTGCGAGCATCGTCTATCATCGAATCCAAGCTTAACGCTAATAATTCACAATCTAACAAAGAATGCGGTTCGAAGTATTCGTTTTCAGAAATAAGTTTTTCATAGTCCGCGGTCGGTACCGTAGCGGTGCGCATAATGTCGATAAAGGACGTGTATTTGCTGCTTACGGAGTTCAGAATTTCCGACAACCATGAGAACATATGATCGATGCAGCGATCGTATTTGAATATTTGGTGTATCGTAGCTTCGGCCATGTATATGATGGAACTACCATCCGATATGTTGGCAATTCGTTGACTGTTGATTCGTGCGAAGTCGATGCGTAAATGATCAATGATGATAGGGTCTTGATGTGATGGAGTTGTGTCGCTACGGAAACGTTGAAGTATCTCAGGTTCTTGTTGCAACAGAAGTTCCCCCTCAGACATGGGGAAACACAGTTTGTTGAATTTGCTATCAACTATTGCGATTTCAACGCGACAGAAATCCCGTTTAACGCAAATTCCAATTGCGATGCGTTTGTATGTGCTCAAGGTCAATGGGTAATCACGTCCCATGATTCACATCTTAGATTTCTTAGGCAATGTTACAGATTTATCGCTGTAAGAAACACGCACAGAGTTAATGATTCGATCGGTTTCGCGTAAATCAGAAAGTATACAGACGTATATGTACCTTATATTCGGACGACGCTGTTTAGCAGGAAAATCCGTATCGCTGCAGTAAGACAAGTATTCCATACTTGTGGCTGGTGAATATGTGCGGGTAACTGACACAGTACACGAGCGCCGTAGCACTACTGACAATTAAGTTATAATGATTCCGTAGTCGACGACTGTTTCATTATGATTATCGACGAGGACATTGTTAGCACTGACGGCCGAACCGCACATACATATGTCTGTCGTTGTCCAATAACGTGTATTTCAGTGTTAATGGCTTACGAACGACGTACGTGTTGGCGGTAAATTTATATGTATATGAATTGTGAACTCCGCATCGCTAGCGATAGCAATAAGTGTATGTAGTGTAAAGAATTGTATGTAGTAATACCAATGTGTGTCGATAAGAATGAAAAAATCTCGCGTTATTCCTATACAAGTGTTTGTGTCATAGTTAGTATATTTAGAGTGTATGTATATTGTGAGAGAGAGAGAGAGAGAGAGAGAGAGAGAGAGAGAGAGAGAGAGAGAGAGAGAGAGCGAGGGAGAGAGAGGGAGGGAGGGAGGGATTTCTTATAAGGAGGAGAATGAATGGTAAAAAGATGTCCTTCGTTTCTGAACAATAACTTTTTTCCATACAAATAATTTTACATGTTACACTTTTTTGAACAATGGTAATATCAAGAAGATTATGAGGTACGATGAGGAAAAAATACTGCAAACGCTCCGTAGAACAATATCAAGGCGTCTATGATGTTCGATGAGGAAAAAATGCAGCACACGCTCCGTAGAACCTGGAATCAACAACAGAAAGAAATGGTTATGTAGAATGCAGGATTGTTTCTTTTCTTTTTGTCACATTCAATATATGAAATCGCTACTCATATTAAATTTCAGAACGCATGTAGTGTTGAATTTTCTGAACGTTTTCCAGTGCGCACACATAACGGACCCCGTAGACATTGATTTCAGGTTAGGAACAACTGTGTCATGCATTATTCCGCAATAATCATCATCAACGTCGGAGCCGTCGTTGTACTTGTCGGTGTCGTCGTTGTCATCGTCGTTGTCATCCTTCTTCTCGTACATCTCAGCGATTTCCACGATGTTTATGTCGGTCCGTAGGAGCAGTTGTAGTAGCCAAGCTTCTTTCTCCACTCCCTTCACGAACACCACGTCGACGGTTGCGAGCTCGCGGGCGAGCTTTTCTGGAAGCCTATGGTACGGTACGCAGCCCTCGGACCAGTGAAGCCCGTGATGATGCGCTGTGAGCCAGGTCGCTAGACGCTTTTCGAACGGTGACAGGCGAGCGTCGGACTACGGTGGTTCAAAAAGCCACTGACAGATCTTCGTTTCTGTGTCACGATTGTTTGCAAGAATCGCAATTTCCTTAGCGACGAAAGTATTACGTTCATTTTTAAAGCCTTGTAGGTCGACCACGACGGATAACATTATTAGGCAGTAGTATGTAATAGTATGTAGTAGCAGCGACGGTGTGAAAATAGCGACTGACGTTTTTGAGATCATCATGGTCCTAGTAGTTGCCGTTTGCATCACGTGATTTTTCGCACCACGTTTGTCAAAGGGCTGTATTGGACTGTACAATCGTATATGAGCAAACAATATGCGATGGTATTAGCGGGCACATTATCTCTACACTCGAAGTCGATTCACACGTCCACCGTTGTACTCTTCACCGACTCGTTCTGTCGAGAGAAATCTATGATCGCGATAGGGGCGTATCGTAAGAATTCGACCGTATTCAGCAACGATTCGCCGTGACCGTAGTGCGAACGGGTAAATTTCGCGTACATATCGTACAGGAGCACGTACTTAGATTTATCGAAATCCAGGTTCAGGTCGTCGTACAGATACGTCTCGGAATTCCGATAGAATCGTACAGTCGTGAGATTGCACGGGTCGAATCTGTCCATGTGTGTTTCGCAGTCGTTTGCAGCAACGGATACACTTACAGTTCACACGATCGGAAACTCATCGCGATCGGTAGATCACTTTGCAGGAGATGTAGCATCGACAGTTTGTTCGTGTCTTCTAACACGACGTGGGGCATACGCCATTGTATCTTGTTGATCTGGTGTTTCGCTATTATCGCAGGGTTTAGGGACGCTGCGTATATCGCGTTCGTATCAACTCTCGCGCGAATCAGGATCAACGCGTGTCGCGCGTTCATCACGATACGCCTGTAATCTTCGCAGAATCTCAGTAACGCGTACATGGGCATGCAAAAATTGAACGCCGCGCTATTAAAAATGTCTTTATCGTGTGCGATGGTATGATCCCAACCGGCGTTCATCAGCGCTTTGCTCCTGTTAACGGACAACGACGCGTAATGTTTCAGCGTGGTGGTGATTCCCGGATTTCTGCAACGATCGATCTCCACTCCGTCCAGTTCGTATCGAACCTCGTCGAACATGAACGCGACGCAGTTGTTGTCCAGAAGAACTCTGGCAGCAGCCAGAGGACTTTCACGTCCGAGGCAGTCGCCGGGACGGTCATCAAAGAGACGCGTCCTTCGACATAGAGATAACTTTCACACGGGAGTGTGTACAGATCTTGCTGCTGAATGGGTATTCTTATCTTGTCGTTATTGTCGAACGTCGTGTTAGCGTACGGATTGTAAGCGTGCACCTCGATCTCGTACTCGTCACGTCCAGTATGGTAGACATTGTGTTAGACGTGTATGTATATAAGTGATATGTTAGTGTGTTACGATGAATCCCAGAGATCGAAGGAAACGCGCGCTCCGATGAGTCAACGACTTTCTTCTTCTTCTTCTTCCCGTTCCGCTCCCCGTCTTTATTCGTACGCTTGTTGTCGTTGGCGGTCGTGGCAGGGATGTTTTGTTTTGACGATAATACGTTGCTGAGATCAGAGGAGCAGCGACGACAGTGAACGAAGAGTCGTACGTGTGATCGAACACCAACATGTTATACACTCACGTGCGCGCGTTCACGTTATCTTATCGCGCGAACGCCGTTGCACGTGCAAGCGAATCGTTATTTCCTCTCCGCGAAAATCTATGGGACGATCGTATTGATTAACGATGCGTACCATTAGATCGTGTATCGCTCGTGCAACGATCGGCAGGTAAATGACGTGTCGCGGAGTTTCCGATATCTTATATCCCGGGGGCACGCGAGGCGAAAATTCATGAATCGTATGTACCAGTTTGTCGTTGCTGTACGCACCGGTAGTGACGTTGCACGTTACTCTGATCACGTTAACGGTTATAATGTTCATGGGTACGTTGGACTGGTGCAAGATTCTCAGCAATAAGACACGATTCGGGGAAAATCCGAGCAACGAGCCCACATTGTTCGGTTTTGTAAAGTCCACAATGAACCAGCAGTACAGTTCGCTTTCCACGGTATTGTTGTTTGCTCGTAGCATTAGTGGATACTTGTCGTCATCGTCGTTCTCGTTGTTATCACGTCTTTGAGGATATCGATCGAGTAATCGTTGCTTCAGGTACTTGGCGATAGCGTCTAATTTGTAGGAACCGTGGGGGGTCGTAATGTATACACGAGCAATGTCGACGATGGAGTCGTGGCCGGAATCATAGTTCACGAAGAAGTAGAATATATCGTTGCCCGAGTCGATGTTCGGTATGGTTTGAAACGTCTCCAAGTAGGCGATTCCTAGTTCGTACTGCCTGTCGCTCAAATCTATCGGTGGAAAATAATTGACCGTCAGCACGCTGCTCCGACCTGTTAACGTGAGTGCGAGCGACATTGTACTACCACCATCACCACCACTGTAGGTTACGCTAGTGAGACAGAGAGAGTGAAAGTGACTCGAACGTACGATCGCATATCAATTTATCTTGGGTAGTGTCGAGGCCAAAATTCCAGAGCTTTTTGTTGCAGAAATTGTTCGCACAAGTGACCGCAAGTTGAAAGCGGTCGTGATTGTACTTGATCGTGGTCGTAGTTGTCGTTCCCCGTTCGAAATAATCGATCGGTTCCGCGGGCGGTCGCAAATTCCCAAAACATGAATTTTCTCGTGCTGTTCAAACAGGACGGGACGAACTTGCGTCGCGTGTACAACGATCACGTGAACACGGACATGACGTTCGAGGCGTTCAACGACCTTTGCGCGAGATGTTGGTGACGACGATACGACTTCGTAGTCATCGATAAGGATAGTTCCATGTACGATGGTCGATATCGACGAGGATTTAACGAGTTCATGGTAGCGCACGGACCTCAGTAGACCAAGAGTCCTTCATCGAGCAAGACGCGGATGTCTAACGGACCAGCGACTAGTGGCGTCAACACAGAGATCACGCAACAACAGCATCAACAAGAAATAAAACAGAAACGGCATCGTAGGCAACAGCCGCGAGACGTCGAGACGCAGGAGAAAACTGTTAAAATCAGCGACGCTATACGAAAGAAATATATGAGCCTGAAACTCGGTAAAATGACGACGAAAGCTGCTGCGGAGGAGAGCGTGCGTCCGATTGTTGAACCGTTGAAACATTTGGTTGAGAACACTGCGGTGTTGCAAACGAGCCCAGCGACGTCACCGAAGCTACGACCATGGCTCATCAATAGGAAAAATCAGCAACAACATCGTTTGAAGAAACGATTATCCTTTACTCAGCCCACAGCCAAAGCGCCGATACGGCCAGAACCGGCTCCACTCCCGGATTCGAACGATGATGATGACGACGACGACACCGACGAGGACGACTACGAAACAACCGTGGAACACGATCTGGACCAGTGTGAGATGGACGAAACGATTCGGGACGTGCTCGGTCCAAAAACCACCGTCGCAAACCTCGACGTGTACACCCGGAACGCCACCGGGCCGCTGTCGCGTGAATATCTGCAACTGTTATTCACCGAGACCAAGAAACTGATGGATCGCGTGTACGGCGTGTACCTAAGCGACGACGAATAGAGCTGATGATCGGTAATGCCGTGTTCATCATCGGCGCGAACAACGACGACGTTATCGTGAAGGGCAAGCGATACGCGGGTACTCCAGTCTTGTATAAACTGCTGTTCATGCAAACACCGGACAATCGTGCGTACACGAATGCTGATCTCGAAGCGTACCGAGATATCTTGTTGTCGACAAACGCACATAAGCGAGGCCATTCGGCTAGCAAGCTGACGCTAGGCAATATGGGTCACAAGTACAAGAAGATCGTATCGTTGTTGATTCGCGGAGGCCGCGATGCTGGCGGCGTGGTGACGCTCAAAGGTCGAGGATTACCCACCGATAACGCGATGACGGTCATCAATAACGCGATCGATTATGTGTACTGGGACGATCCGAACGAATTGGTCGGTAGACTATGATTGCTCTTGGCGTTGCGCTACGCCGGACACGCCGGACACGATAACGAAATTGCCTCCATCGTGGAGGAACTTCGCGAAGCGGGTTTCGTCGTAAATTGATCGTTCGGATCGATGATGTGTCAGTCTCGTTCGCGATCACCGCCGTCAGCATGTCGGTGAACAAGTTTGGCACAGCTTTGCACAGTATCGCCGATGCTGCTGCTACTATCAGCGACAACGATTGACGCATGGAGATGATTCGCTCGCAGAATCCTTACGTCGCGAATTACGTTCGGGAGAACGCGCTGTGTCTGGCCACCGATAGGTCTACGTTAGACGCGATGGAACGCAAGATGCGTCGCGTGGCACATCCGGAGGAGGATACCGACGCTGCGACGATACGATACGTTGACGACACGGAACATACCATCAGGCGTGGCCTCGACACTATGAAGGAAGACATGTATGAATCGGCGACGAGGCGTCTGGACGCTTTGACGACTGTGATAAATACTACGATGGAAGGACGTCTCCGTGACTTGGAGAATTTGATAAATACTGCGATGCAACGACGCTTCGATCACCTGAAGGATAGACTCGACGAGCTTGCGACGCCAACCGCGGAAGTACAGAAACGTAAGGAAGCGCGGCGATGAGCGACGACTACGACTACGACAACAACAAACCCCGCCAACACCGTACATGTTTCGAGTGCCTGGTGCAGTATCTGCTGCTGGTCGTGGAACGTTATCGCAATCACCGCTATGGGCACGAGTAAGGAGCGAATACAATTGTTTGACGAACTGCACGCTCCCGCGAGACGAAATTTCCTGCGGCGACGCGTAGTGATTCGACGCTACGATGATCTGTGGCAAGCATATTTGGTGGAAATGCGCGCGTACGCTACCCACAATCGTGGTCACAATTACATCCTCACGATCATCGATACGTTCAACAAGTACGCGCTGGCCGTGCCCGTGAAAACGAAAAGCGGGCGCGACGTTACCGAGGCGTTCGCGACTATGTTGCGACGACGCGGCAGACGCCCACGAAATCTACAAACCGACATGGGAAAGGAGTTCTACAACACGGAGCTTCAACGATGCGTTACGTCTCGCGAAATCAACCACTACTCTACGTACAGAGTGATGAAGGCGTCGATCGTCGAGCGTTTCAATCGCACATTGAGAAACCTGATGTGGAAACAATTCTCCTCGAACGCCTCCTATCGCTGGTTGGAGCTGCTACCTACGCCCGTGCACATCTACAATCATCGTAAACATCGTACGATCAATGCGCGACCCGCCGACGTGACCTCCGCCACTCGTTTGCCGTTCATCGTTTCGTCAGGTGTCGAGCAACGACAACGACGCGGAAAATTCCACGTCCGTGACAAAGTACGCGTGAGCAAAATCAAGACGATCTTCGAGAATGGATACACGCCAAACTGGTCGACTGAGGTGTTCGAAATCACCGCGGTACAACGAACGCACCCTGTAACGTACATTTTACGCGATTCCACGGGGGAGCCGATCTCGGGTGGATTCTACGAGCACGAACTGCATTCCGTCGCTGATCCAGACATCTATCTGGTCGAGAACATTATTTGTCCGAAGGGGAATCGAGTGTAGGTGAAATGGTTGGGTTTCGACTCGTCCAAGAACTCGTTGATATAGGAAAAGAATGTTCTGTGACGCAACAGTAGCTCCTTATTATTAATTAAATAAATATATATCCATTACACACAGTTTACATTTATATCGTTATTCTTTTATTCGATTCTTTATATTTAAAAAATAAGGAATAATATATGTCGATACATTTACAATATGTTTGTCATTACCTACGCCATGTCCATACATTGCATACTTGTATATGTGAAAAAACATCGTACGTGGGACTTACGTGTGGCTGTCGTTATCGTTGTTATCATCATCGCACTCGGGAATTCGATAGTGGCCCCAAGAAAGGGTGCTGACCTGGTCGGCTAGTACATATCGTTTATCGTCGTACGGGCTGAGCGCGGTCTTCAGATCGTTCACGGAATAAACGTCGTGTAATCGCGTACGGATATGGTTCTGTCGCACCGTAGTTTCCGCGTGCTTGCGAAGACACCGAACGTAGTCTTCGAAACGAATCTCGTTCGCGACCACGCTCCTCTTCACACCCTTCACTTTTTTCGTCTCAGTCGTTCCCGCTACCGTCGCCGCGTTACATACTCGACTCGCGTACATCTTGGATCGTAGTCCCACGAACTTTGTCATTAAGGCGCAGTTATTGTCATCTTTCACGAGTCCCGGCACCTTCTTGTTTACACGCGGCATACCATATGGATTGTTCGTCGCGTAATCACTCGTGTCGAATCGCGCGGTGACGTCACTTTTTATCTCCTCGTACGCATCATCGCACTGCAGCTGATACAGGAGGCTGTCGGTGTCCGTATACAAAACCTTACATCCATCGCCAAACTTGGAACACATATACGCATAATCAAATTCATGCAGGCACACCTTAGACACATCCAACACACTCATACCCACGTATATGGGTTTATCGAATTTTACTTTCAATTTTCGCATCTCAATAGCAACTAAGTGTTTCGAAAATATCGCTCGACTGTGGAAATTTGGTTTCGCGATCAACGTTTCGACACCGTAACGACCATCCCACCGCGTCACCAGTCGCACGTCCACGCGATTCCGAATGTTTTCCATCGTATTTCCGTACACCGCATTGTTCATGAGCTTGTATAATGTATTCTGAAAATCGCTGCTAGCTCGCGTTCTCAACTCCGTATTCAGGGTGATGTAGTCGCGCAACCAATGCTATTGATCGAATCGTAGATCGCGGTGAATTCGCGATATGCGGAGTCCATACCCAGTACACTGCTTCAGGTAGCGATAGTGTATTACGTATCGTTCCTTATCGCGGAGCGTGGCGATTAACTTGGTTTGTTTATCGGTGGGTGCGTGCTCGCGCACAGGCCAGAATGGGAGAACTCGTTGCGTGTCGTGAATCTCCCGCGGATTCTCCAGATCCACTTACAGCAGGTAGACCGCGGGTCCATTGTCTTCCGGCAAGGAGTTGATGTCCAAATCGGCCACCGCCGCCTCGTCCATCTATCGAAATACTCCGTGCGGCATCGCTTGAGACATCGCCCATCCGTACAGGTAGTTCACGTCGAAGTACATCAAGTACGTGGATGGTTGCGACGCGTCGTACATCGACATCGGCAGGGATTTGTTGTTTGCGCGCGCGTACCTGTGCGAGTACTGACTCGAGCCACCGCGTATACCACGCTCCACGAAAAATAGCATCTCCACGTCGTTGAGCAGTTCCAATTCAACGCCCGTGTATTTAAACAACACATCGCACGTGAACGCCGATAGCGTACAGTAATGTGCGGGGTCCAGTTCGTAGCTCGCGATAGAGTCACTGCGAAAGTTCTCGAACACATCCGCTAGCAACAACACGTCCGTCTTCAGGTACAAATCACTGTACTCGCCTAATGTCTGTGTACGAAAACTGGTCCACACGTTCGTTGCGCGCGCGTAATCAGCCTCCGACGCGCTGCTATTGTTCAGTTGATTCTAGAATGCGTCACGAGGCGGTAGACGCGTGTCGTTCAACTTGTCATACGACGCCACGTAATCGTACGTGAAGACTCCCTTTCTGGTCAGGAGATCGAATTTCTCGTCCGGCAGATCTTGAAACTCACGTCTTAGAATCGTCAGTCTAGCTTTGCCGAGATCCGATGCGAGTTTCTGCAGACTCGTGGCCAAGAACTTGAAGGAATCGATGAATCGAAACTGCACCATCCTTCGCCAATCCTTGCGTTCACCCGTGAGGTCCTCTACGTCCTTCGTAAACGAGATGTAACGTTCTTTCATTATCGGTAGGAGGCTGATCTTTCCCTTGAACGCGTCTGCCAACTCCTTAATTACGAAGTGCGCGTCGTAGCCGGACCAGTTGTGGAATGCCACAGGTATCGTGCACGAACGTTGATATCGCAAGTTGCACGATCTATGCGCCGCGCCCCTGTACGCACCCGTCCAGTGACAATGATCGCGCACTCTCATGTCATCCTCACCTCGGTCGAAGGGTCCTCCGCACACGTGGCACGCGGTCGCCCCGTGAAAACTCTTCCACTGTTGCGCCGTTAACGACTTCATAGGCTTCTTGATGCATAACCGCGAGTATGCAGCGTACACGAATTCGCGCAGTTCACGAGCGAATCACAGCACGCATTCGGTATCGCTACGTTACGCTCGATATCCGCACAGAGACTCGTCGTCAGAACAATACACGTAATATCCTACACTATACGCTCTGTGACGTTGATATTCGTACGTGCGACGACGCTCCATCTATGGCTGTTCGATGTCCTCCAACAAACATTCTAACTCAGCGTAAATGACGAACGGCACGCGTTCCTTGCATTCGTGATGCTGGAACCGTAACATTTTCTCCTCTTCGGACGGCAATTGCACTGCAAACTCGTTTAATCGTAGACAATCCACGGCGTGTTGTTGTAATCGCTCCGTCGACGAGAAAACGTTCAGGCACCTGAAACGTATACGGAAAAAAACAATGTAAACGCTTCTTCTTCGTCTGTCGTGTATCGCTCGAACTTTTTTCTTTTTTTGATTTATTATTATTTTTATTTGCTTACCTATCGCAAACGAACAGTCTGCTATGATGGTTACGCAATTGTTTAGAAATCAGGCGAGATAGACTGCGAATACATATGAAATGATAACGTTGCGAATCCTTGGGACCTTGGACCAGTAGCACGTTCGCGTATCTCCCTTCTCGCTTGTTGCCGGACACGCGTAGCGGCACGCAACCATCGTCGTCGGACCATAAGTATACGTTCACGGATATGTCGTGCATCCCCTCAAACTTCTGTATCTGGTTCAGCGACATGGGAAATCTCATCATCCGTACGGAGCATTGTTGAATAATGCGGATACGACGCAATCCTGTCCCCGTGTGTAGTAGCCGGAAACATACCGGCAAAGACCGACCACAAAAAACACGTGTTCTCATTACAGTGAACGTTCACAACCGTTTTTTTTTCGCCAAGACCGCTCACGGAAGCGGCACGTCGTAACCGGCAGGCAATGGATTATGTTTGTTTATGTTTATCAGGAGATTCTGTACTGCCTGTAAGATCCATCTGCTCTTGCGTTCCTGAAACTCCTCCATCGCGACCAACGTCGGAACGATCACTTGCTTCACGTACCACTCGCGAACATTCGACGACATAAAAAGTACTTGGTTACGCGTTGCGAAACTCTTCACGTCCGTCTCGTCCCGCAACATGAATTCAGCGTTGAGTACAGTGATCACGGATACGCTGCGATTTTCCGTAATGGCGTTCGTAACGCACGAAATCACCACTCGACGGGCATTATGAAAGAATCGGCGTGGATCGGTTGCCTCCACGTTCATAACAGCCCCACACCCTACGCGCGATCAACGTCCTCGCACTATCGCACTCAATGTTTTTGTTCGCGCGAGCAACGACACCATCCGCTGTTTCTCCCACACCGGCACGCGTGCGCCATGCTGATACGCAACGATGTGTCGTATGGACTCGTCGCATCTGTTCATCCAATCGCGAAATTCCGCGGTGGTCCTCAATAGTTCAGACATCCGAACCAACAGCACAAACGCGTTCTTGAACGTCTCCATGTTCTTGTTACTTACACGTACGCAATTACTCGCTATAAAAGACTCTATTCCGCAGCACGTTTCCGCCACGTAGTTAAATTCGCGTCAGGATATCGGACACGTATCGCCAACATTACCGGTTGGCGGAAGGATCATGTAACTCGTCTCGGACGTTTATGAACATAACGCTGTAATTGGCCGAAGGACCATTCAACTCGTCTCCGACACTCACGAACATAACGTTGTAATTCGTTGTCTAGAAACAGATCTACAGGCATTATGGCTGTAGGATACAATATCCCGTACACTTCCGTCGAGTTGTTCTCAATATCGCGTAAAAGCATCAATGGTGTACATGCAATCGCGGTAATGTATATCTCTTTATGCCTCAAAATATCCTTGTCCCCCACAATGCAAGACACCGTATATTCGCGAGCACTGCTGTATCGTGCAATATGTTGCATTCACATCACATAAATATACTGGTCCACGCGGCCTCGCACAATGATTGAATGCTCCGGCATCACGAATTTTAAGCCTTACTAGCACCACTGTTTCAGCATCCAGCTCACGGATCCGGATTGAAGTATCACCAATTCCAAAAATCTCCTCGTCCGACAATGACGATGAAAACAATAACTCTTGTCGTAGCACTCTCTCCTTATTTAGCTCTAGTGCTTTCTGTCGTACATCAATCCGTAATACCTTGAGACGTAGGATGATCAATAGTAAACGATGACGTTTGCTATTCCCCAGTAGCAGGTTTTTGCGTCGAAACTCTATGACTGCTCTTATGCATTCGTTGCACCTATCTGTCCAATCTCGACATTCCGCGATCGTGTGTAAGAGCATGCAGCTGGTCGATAATGTTTTAATAGCATCAATATACACTTTCATTTTAAACCATGGACCAACGCTTAATGTATATGTACTACGCCTCACGGTTCCCTCTGATCTTCTTCCGCCCGTTCGAACACTTTCGAAAACACGGATACGTGCGTTTCTCTCAAACGTAACATCAATATTTGTAGACGTCATTTACTATTTTCCAGCACTATGTTTTCGCATCGAAACTCCGCGGCGAGTTGTAAAAACGCGTCGCACCGTTCAAGCCACTTAGAACATTGTTCATATGTACGTGAAAGCGGTATCGCCTGGGCTAACACTATAACCGCCTGTTCAAACGTATCCATTACTATTATGGTGAACGTATGTAAAAGCTGGATACTTTTCGTAAAAATACGGTACTCGCAACGATTGTATTAAAAAAGTCTTCTGACGCGTTACCATACAAGATTTTGTCCTGTCGAAGATGCGAGCTGCTTTAAATATACGAACATCCCTATCTAAAATCTTCCCATCCCCTTACACTTGCACCCCAATGGGATATAGAATTCTACCATAAGTCGTGTCACGCTTTTACTCATCCTATTATCTCGGTAGCGTATGCGTATTATTCTCGGGAGTAGGCCTTCTATCGTTACAGTTATATGTTTTTGGCGCGGTTATCGCGCGATTACCACGCAGGTTTTAACTTGCATCTTCTACGCGTAATCATTACCGCATACATTTCGGCTTCCAATTTTCGCGGTTCAGATACCGCGCGCAAAGATGCAGCGCATTATTCTCGGAAGTGGATCTTCCATCGTTATGTGTTTTTGGCGCCGTTATCGCGCTGTTAGCGCGCAGGTTTCGAATTGCATCTTCTACGCGTCATACCGCAGTATGTTTTTTGATCACCGACCGAGAGAGGAATAGAGACAAAGAGGTATACATAAATATCGTACCTCTCTCTCTCTCTCTCTCTCTCTCTCTCTCTCTCTCTCTCTCTTTCTCTCTCTCTCTCTCTCTCTCTCTCTCTCTCTCTCTCTCTCTCTCTCTCTCTCTCTCCCTCGTACACCTTGTTCGAACGTCGCTGCTATCGGGACGCGATCTGGCCTTGGGGCGATAAGAGGGTTGCGGATCGCTTTGAATTTTCGTGCCTCCGACAGCGCGTGATGAGTCATCGGCGGTACCCTCTCCCACTTCGACGTGTCGCATTCCCCCACCCGCCTCCCCCTACCTCGCCCCTCGCCATAGGTGCGGTACTCCTCACCCCACTACACCCCCCGCCGCCAGTTGGTCCAAAACGCCTCTTGTATATCTACTATTAAGTATCAATAATTTATTGATAAGATATCGAAAATCAATAGTTCCAACTCTAGTTACATCATACATGTGGTTACGCACATACCTTATGTATCACAGGATTGCATATGAAAAAAAGCTGTTCGCCAAAGCGCAGTGTAATTCGAAACTTTGAGCCTCTTGAGGCAAGATTGAGAGTTCTTTGATCAAGCCTAAATTTTGCACACTTATTTATCACACCAAAAGGAGAAAAATGACGGCGCGTCTCGGACCAAATACTTAAATTTAAAAAAAAAGGCATTTTAGGGAACACCCTAGCGCAGGCGCACGCTAATCTGCACAAGAATATCCCTAAGAGCGCAACATTTGAATGCTAACGTGGTCGCTAGGGTGACGAGCAAATTCTTTTCGTCTGAGCAGGCGGAGCAGTTCAAAATAACTGACAGTGAATGTTCGACAACATGAAAATTCAAAAAAGTGATGCTGATAATGTAATCATTTTTTGTTTCGCGAACGAAATGGTGCTGGGGGTGATAACACCTCCTCAAAGAAATTGTAAGTTTTCATATTGTCGTAAATATCTGTGAAACCGTAAAAGATATCGAAAAAAGCTGAATTCAAAGTTTTATGGTTTTTGATATCGTACAATTTGGCGGTAACGAATTTTCGAAAAAAAATCATTTTTTCAACATTTATCCCCACCACCCATCAGAGGTTTTGTTAGATTTCGATGTTTGTATGTAGACACTTTGTGTCACATTGGAGCGTCTGTATGCACTTTGGAACGAAAAATTAGAAGTTTTCTGCAAAAACAGGCAAGTTTCGTCTAACAGAATTATGATGGATATTATGGTCCTTCGGATTTGCTTTACATTACCTTTCTAATACATTCACCTGCAAACTCCATTAACGATTATTTTACTAAAAAACCATCATATGAAGATGTGTAAAACGAAACATCACAATTCTGTTTCGCATTCAACACATTAGGTTTGGTTTTACATGTAAATAAGGTTTATAATTATAAACATATTTTCGCAAATATCTCTACTACTAATTTAACGTTTTCTATGGCTTTTAATGAACCTTTTTCACCTTACTGTTTTCCATACAGTGAAAATATCCAGTTCTATCTACAAAATAGCATTCGAATGGTTGCACTTTATTCATTCGTTTCGATGTTATCACCATTTGAAGTTAACAACTTCGTACTTTTTGATCGATGTATCTTCCTCTTTATCTGCATTTTTTACAACTTTTCTATCAGATTACGGATGTATAATTATGCTTTGCGGAATTCCTGGAATTTATAGATATATAATATGCAAACATTTTACGTTGGCAGCAAGGGCCAAAATTGGTCATTTTATATCCGTGTCATTTGAACTGTCGCAATTGCGCAATGACGAAAATGTAAGGAAAACGAAACAAAATAAAAAGCACCCCGTTGCACGATTCGAGCCATACCTATCGACCTAAGAAATAAATGGACGGAGCACAAAGTTGCGGGGCCTACGCTCGTGTATAAGGTTAGGAATGAAAAAAGAAATTCAATCTACTACTTAGATAGATAGTTTGATATATTTATTTCATTCCTAACCTTGTGTAGCCTTGAAGGTCATAATATACCATATGGTTGAATTTGTCTTGACAGTCGCTTTCATATTGGATAATCAAATATATATAGCATTCCATTTAAAAAACTGAAGGTCACTCTCGTTTCAAGGAAAATATTGCGAACACCAAAAATTAAGATACCGTATTATGTTGTGTATAAAAAACAGTAAAAGTTTTCGTTCTTCAGTTTTTTACAAATACTTACCATATTAGAGAAGACTGTATAAGAATAGCAGATAATAGCCACTTGGCCGCTGCGAGTACCGCACGGCTCAACCAGTCGAGCCGGTGTGATTTGATGCAGCGTTACATTCAAGTAATTTTCATTTCGCCAATTTTAAAGTGTCGATATTTTTGAAAATTTGTCCATCAAGGGGACGGATAGAACTATATTCTCCTTTTTTTCTGATTTTTAAAATCGCGCCCAATGTTAAAAACCCGCATTTGCTTAAAATAATTGCACAAAAATGGTTCAAATTTTTTTTTAACAGAAATAATTTTTTCATAAAACTTCAATGTCTTCTCTATAAGCACCGTAAAGCTCATCTCCATCCGTTTACTACTTCCATAGCTATAATGTATTCGAAAAAGATAGCACTTAACTTCAAACAGCTGTAAAATCGACATTTTCCAAAATTTTGAAAAATCCTTCGAGATATGTTTATATATCCCTAAAGACTATAACATATCCAAGTTGCACCAAAATTCGAAATGTTACTCCGGAAAGGGTCTGCTTTCGCATGGAATGTCCCGGGGAGAATAGAGAGTGTAAAGAGGGAGTGCAGGTAGAAGGGGAGCAGGAGGTGAAGGGAGAGAAAGGGCGAGGTAAAGGGGAGTGAGAAAGAAATGAAACGCATGCAGGAGGCGTGGAGTTTTGAGGTTAGGACAAGGCGGGAGAGGTTTTGAGCGGGAGTGGAAAAGGCGGCTGAGCAGAGAGCAAGAGGAAGGTAGCGACATCGGGCGGTGAAGGAAGGAAGTACGGAGGTAGTAGAGCGGCTGGTAAAGAAGGGAGCGGTGGAAGAGAAAGTGGGCGAGAGGGTGAGGAAGAAAGGATGGGAGGGAATGAGGGTGAAAAGGGACAGGAAAAGGGGAAGGAAGGGGGAGGGGAGAAGAGCGTGGTAAAAAAGGGGAAAGAGGAGGTGAAGGCAGGAGGGAGAAAAATGAGCGTAGAGAAGATAGTGAGAGAAAGGAGCATGAGTAGAGGAAGTACAATGGGGATAGCGGAGATGTGGAAGAGGAAGAGAGAAAATGAGGGAAAGCAAGGTGAACGGAGCGAGGAGGAAGGGGCGTTTATGAATAGCAGGAGGGTGTTGAGAACGCCGGAGCAGAAGGGGGTAGGAGAAGGAGGATCGCTGGAGGAGTTGATAAGGGGAATGGGGGAAGAGGTAAGGAAAGACCTAAAGGAGGTAAAACAGCAGGGGAGGAAAGCCAGGGAGGAGATGGGAAAGCTAAGAGGGAAGATGGAGGAGTTGGAGGAAAGGTGGAGAAGAGAGAAGGAGGAGATGGAGGCTAGAATGACAGGGATGGAAAGAAGGATGGTGGAGGCGGAGAGGGAGGAGGGAAGGCTAAAGGAGGTGGAGGAGAGACTAAAGGACATGGAGATTTGGAGGGTGAGGGAGGCGGATAGGGGAAAAGGAGGGGGAAGAGCGGGAATCAGAACGGGAGAACGGGAGAGCGGAGGGGGCGAGTGGGAAACAAGGGTGCAGGAGGTGGAAAGAAAACTGGAAATGAAGGAGAGAGAAGGCAGAAAAAAGAACGTGATCATGAAAGGGGTAGGCAGGGAGGGAACGGCGCTACAGAGAGCAAGAGAGGTGCCAGAGATAATAGTGCAGTGGGGGGGGGGGGGGGGTAGACGGAGTAAAGGAGCTGGGAGGAGGGAGGAGATGAGGATGGAGGTGAGGATGGAGAGTATGGAGCTTGAAAGAGGGGTAGTGAGGAGTAAAGGAAAGCCAAGGGAGAGGAAGGAGAGGATAGAAGACGATTTGACATGGAAGGAAGGAAATAAGCAATGGTCGATAAGGAAGATAGGAGAGGAGGAGGAAAGGAAAGGGAAAAGAGTGAGAGTAAGCTATGGGAAGATAGCGATAGATGGGAAAATGTGGTGTTGGGATGAGCGGATGGAGGTCCTAAGAGCCTGGAGAGGGAGGGAAAAAGTAAGGTAAGACAGAGAGGGAGGGGAGGGGGTGAAAGAAGTACGGAGGAAGGAGGAGAGGGCTACGGAAAGAAAGAGACAGGAAAGAGGAGGGACAAAAAACTAAGAAGGAAGGAGGAGGGGGAGGGGAGGAAGAAGAAGGTGGAGGAAAAGAAAAGCTGGAGGATAGCGTTCTGGAACGTAGCGGCGGTTTCAAATAAGGAGAAGGAATCTTGGAAGGGGATAGAGGAATGGGAGGTGATAGTCATGATGGAAACGTGGGTGGAAGAGAAAGGGAGTAATAGCATCAAACGCAGGCTGCCTGCGGGATACAGGTCAAGGGCGCAATGGGCGAAGAGAAAGAACAGAAAGGGGAGAGCGATGGGAGGCATGGTGGTAGGAATGAGGGAAGAAATGTTGGGAAAAGAGGAGCAGGGACGGGGAGAGGAAGAAGGATTAATGGTGGAGAGAGTAAAGGTGGGGAAGAAGGAATGGACAGTAGTGGCAGTTTACGTGAGCGAGGACATGGAGGGGAAGCTGGGAAAGATCAAAGGGTGGATGGAGGGATAGAATGAGGGAGAGAGGGTGATAATAGGGGGGGATTTCAACGCGAGAGCAGGAGAGCAGGGGGGCAGGATAGAGTGAGGAGAAGAAGAGGAAGGAGGGGAAAGAAGGTCAAAGGACAGAAAAGTGAATGGGGATGGGAGAAAGCTAGTAAAACTCATAGAAGAGACGGGGTGGGAAATTTTGAACGGGAGCATAGAAGAGGACGAAGAGGGGCAATACTCGTATACGGGGGAAGAGGGGAAACGGTGATTGCTTATGTATTGGGGGATGAAAGAACGAGAATGGGGATAGAAAGGATGGAGGTAGGAGATACGGTGGAGACGGACCACCACCCGTTGGTGGTGACGGTCAGTGAGGGAGAAATGGGGGAGAGAAGTGGGAAAGCAAAAAGGAAGGTAGGAGGAGGACGGTGGTCGGGAAGGATGAAGGAAGAGTTCGAGAAAGGGTTGGAAGGAGTGCGAGTAGGGGGGGAAGAGATTCAGGAGACGGTGAGCAAGATGGTAGAAAAGATAAAGGAGGCGATGGGGAAAGGGGAGGAGGCGGGGGGAAAGGAGACGAGGCGGAAGGAGGAAGGGTGGTGGGACAGAGAATGTAGGGAGAGGAAGGAAGAGGTGAGAAAGGACTTAAGGAAGTGGAGAAGTGGGGACAGAAGGAGGGAACATTACAAGAGGAGGAGGAGGGACTATAAAGAGCTATGCGAGAGAAAGAAAGAAGAGGAGAGGGAGAGGCTGATAAGGGAGGTGGCAGAAGCGAAAACCGAAAGGAAGGTGTGGGAGATAGTAAACAGAGGAAGGAAAAGAAGGATGGGGGTTGACGAAAGGATAAAGAAGAAGGAGTGGAAGGAGTACGTTATGGGACTGTTAGGAGGAGTGGAAAATAGGGTAAGGATGAGAGGGGAGGGGGATAGGAGAAGGGGAGAAGAAGAGGAGATAAGGAGGGTAGTGAGGAGACTGAAGGAGGGGAAGGCGATGGGAGGGAATGATATACCGAATGAGGCGTGGAAGTATGGAGGAGAGAAGTGGTTAGAGTTAGCGTGGGAGGTATGTAGAAGAGTATTGGAGGGGGAAGGATGGCCACATGGTTGGAAGGAGGGAATTATAGTGCCTCTGGTGAAGAAAGGAGGGGGGTCGTGTGTGCAGGAGTATAGGGGAGTGACGCTGATGCCGAGCCTGTACAAGCAGGAGGAGGAGAGAAGAAGGAAAATTGGGGAATCAAGGTACAACACCTGGTATAGGGAGACTAGGACGAGACAGCTGCCGAGTTACCTAACAGCAGGCTGGAGTGAAGAGAGGTACGGGAAGATTGCGATGAAAGTACGTTGAAAACACATGTCCTTCATTCTTTTCAATCTTTTGACAACGACATTCACAATACTTTAAAATCCACAGTAATTGCCACACAATTCATTAATTTTATTAGTTTCCCATTAACAATATTTCAATTCACCAATAAACATACTAAATTAATTTTATTCCAATACATTGTGCGTTAAAAATATTGGATCACTTCGTTCATTTTCGCTGAATTACCATTAGCATCTAAATTTCCTGCAACAAGACTTTCTGCCATACGCTCTCACCTCCTTCGGACACATTTTATAGTCTCTACACTTACTATAGCAAAATGCCACTCTATTTCTATATAAGTTCTACGTTAAATTGTAACTAAAATAAATAAAATGTGGATTTTATACACTCCTCACATTAATTAAAGGATCACCTCTAGGAGCCCGAAAAATAGGGGCAAGTTCACATGATCATAACTTCGGCAAAAATAGTCGTATCGACATTTCGAAAATATGGTTTCAAAGCGTGGAATCTCTACTTTTAGCTGCTTTTTCCAAATTTTAGATGCATTGCTTTTCGGCAAAGTTATATCAATATAAAGAGCACTTGGTCAATTTTAAAAAAATTTCTTCAACTTTGCGATGTTCCACGGGGTGTATGGATTTTTTACACAAATTCCATTCACACTAGTCAAAAGCTATTCAACTTTGAAGTAAAAACCGTTTTTTTTTATTTCAGTTCCTTCTAGCAATCGAAGGAATCATCGTAGAACGTTCATGAAAAAAGCAATAGGAAGATCAGTCTTTTCTCTTTAAGATGCATCTTCGACTTTTTCGATTCGGTTAAAATTTCGGTCTCTGATGTCCTTTCCAAAATATGCTTAAAAATTGCACAAATTCCATTTTCCCTTCAACTTGCTGTATCTCTTCTCTCCTCCATACTTCCACGCCTCATTCGGTATATCATCCCCTCCCATCGCCTTCCCCTCCTTCAGTCTCCTCACTACCCTCCACGAGGGATAACCGGAACATCATTGTCTTAAGCTCATTCTAAAGCAGAAAATCTGCCGATTCTTTTGAGTTCCACCGACACCTGCTGCGATAATTTCTTACATGTGACCTTTAAGTTTGAAGTTACCGATTCGGAAAAACTTACGCGGTGGCGTCAGCGGCCGCGTGGCTGCCGTACCGCATGCCGGCACCACCGATGGCATATCGCGTGCAGATATGTGTCATATGTGTGTGCACACACAGGAACCTTCGGTAGCGTTGGGGTAACTCGGCTTACTTTCGGCTACTATCGTCACTTATGTCCACGGGTGGGGATACGAACAAGAGCGCTCGCTTCCGCGGGAACGACCGACAGTGCGACACATTTTGTAGCCTTATTTTTCCGGAACGGTAAATTCAAACTTAAAAGCCACAGGTAAGAAATTATCGCAGCATATTGTGGTGGAACTCAGAAGAAGCGGCAGACTCTCCGCTTTAAAATGAGCTTAATAAAATGGTGCCCCGATTATCCCTCGCGGAGATACAGCGAGTTGAAGAAAAAATGAAATGTGTGAAATTTTTAAGCATATTTTGGAAAGGACATCACAGACCGAAATTTTAACCGAATCGAAAAAGTCGAAGATGCGTCTTAAAGAGAAAAGACTGATCTTTCTATTGCTTTTTTCATGAATGTTCTACAATGATTCCTTCGATTGCTAGAAGGAACTAAATTAAGAAAAAACGGTTTTTACTTCAAAGTTGAATAACTCGGCAAAAAAAAATCGCACAAAAAATTTATTACTCTCTTTTTACACAGGAAAGTAGTCGCTTTCGGTTACTGTAAATGGAATTTGTGTAAAAAATCCATACACCCCGTGGAACATCGCAAAGTTGAAGAAATTTTTTTAAAATTGACCAAGTGCTCTTTATATTGCTATAACCTTGCCGAAAAGCAATGCATCTAAAATTGGGAAAAAGCAGCTAAAAGTAGAGATTCCACGCCTTCAAACCATATTTTCAAAATATCGATATGACTATTTTTACCGGAGTTATGACCATGTGAACTTGCCCCTATTATTCGGGCTTCTGGAGGTGATCCTTTAATTAATGTGAGGAGTGTATATTTACAGATAATCGAAGCAGAAGATGATGCAGTGTAATCTACGTCAGAGAAGAAAATTTATTGGAACATTGTATTATTATTATTATATTAATTAAACGATTTTATTCAGCATCGATCCTCTGTTTCCTTCTAGTATGCTTCCTTTATATCTGAAAATTCAAATTTAAACCATTCCACCAATCCAAATGTCTTGAACCTTTGCAGGCGTGCGTAGTTGGGATGCCAATATAATATATTTAAAAAAAAAATAATTTCGAGAGGATGAAAATATTATCCTGTCATCAATTAATAATATACCGAGATTGCTAACGCATTTGCAAAATTTTTTGAGTCTGTGTATTCTGATCCTGATACGGATTACACCGTAAACTCCTCTTCTGGAGCAGCGCTGGACTTGTGTGGTTTGAGCATTGATATTGGGGAGGTCCTCTCTGAAATTGATGGCTTAGACCCAAACAAGAGCCCAGGTGTGGATGGGATCCCTGCTGTGTTTTTCAAGGAGTGTAAATTCATCCTGTCGAGGCCTTTATGGATCATATTTAATCATTCCTTATTAGTGGGGCGTTTCCCATCAGCGATGAAGAACGGTATCATCTCTCCTATTTTTAAATCTGGTGACAAATCTGATATTGCCAATTACAGGCCAACATCCTTGCTCAATGTCATGAGCAAGATCTTCGAGGGTATTGTTACCAAGAAGATTTATGCTCGGGCATCCAATTATATTAACACGGAACGGCACGGTTTTTCTACGGGTCGCTCCACGTGCAGCAATTTAACCGTTTTTTGCAGTTATATATCAAGAGCATTGGATAAGAATTTACAGGTTGATGCTGTCTATACGGACTTCAGGAAGGCTTTCGACAGGGTGAACCATGGTCTCTTGATAGACAAACTCGCGCAAATAGGCTTTGGTGGTACTTTGTTATGCTGGTTACATTCATACGTTACTGGACGTACCCAATCAGTTAGGGTTGGGGATAGTGTATCGAATGGAATGTATGCCACATCTGGCGTACTGCAGGGATCTCATCTTGGCCCATTGCTTTTTTTGCTATTTGTTAACGACATAAAGGATTCTTTCCGTAATAGTGAGTTTCTTCTTTTTGCCGATGACCTTAAGATTTTCAAAAAGATCACCAACAGTTCAGATGCGACCGACCTCCAGTCTGATTTGAATAGATTGGATTACTGGTGCGTGAGTAATTGTATGGACTTGAATATCGGAAAATGTCATATCCTGAGGTTTTCCCGTAGTAGAAACCCCTTTGTCTTTAACTACTCACTTTCCGGCACCGAGCTTGTTACTCTGAGTTTAACCCGTGACCTAGGAATTATTGTAGATACCAGTTTAACTTTCGTGGAGCATATTCACCATGTTTCAGCAACGGCGAATAAGATTTTGAGCTTTATTCGTAGATCGTGCTCGAATTTTACAAATTATAAAACCTTGTATTACTTGTATAGTGCGTTAGTGTTGCCGCATCTGGAATATGGGTCTGTTATTTGGTCCCCGAGCACAGCCAAGTATAGGCAGGAGTTGGAGAGGGTTCAGCATAACTTCTTGCGCTTCCTGGCGTTCAAGATGGGCCAGCCCCTGAAGCGTTTTGAACACGACTATGATCCTATTATGCGAAAGCTGGGTATCCAAACACTGGAGTGTAGGAGGACTGCTAGTGATTTAACCTTCTTGTTTAGGATCATTAATGGATTCGTATGCAGTCCCTCTGTTATTGGTCAAATCAATTTTAATGCTCCGGAACGGGCCATCAGGCAAACTTTGCTATTTAGACCTTTAGGCTATACCTCCAGATTTGGTAACACTGACCCCCTGAACAGGATATGTAACTTGGCTAATTTGTACTGCGGGGATGTTGATTTATTCAACAGTTCTCCTTCTACTTTTAAGAAAATTGTGTATAGAGCTATAGTTTTATAGCTTATAGTTCGATCGCCATGTCTGTATACTCTTTTGTGTTTATGTATGTGTTTTAGTTGTAACGTGTATCTATGAGGTTCATTCTATTCTTCTTCCTTTTCGTTCAAAATGGGTTTTGCCCGTACAAGTGAAATAAATAAATAAATAAATATAATAATAATTTTATAATATTAAAAATTATCTGAAGTCATTCCCTATGCAAATTATCTTTGTAAAAAGAAGTGAGATCCCCATAAAAAACTTCAAAAAGTAAAAAAATTACGCCAAGTACATGAAAAATCAAATAAATCACAAAAAATAGAAGATAATAATAATTACAAAATAGAAAAAAGATGTGAAATCAAAATGAGCTGCAAGTACATAAAGGTGCTTTCCAACTGCGCTTAAGATGACACAATTACATATACACAGCTAAAATGCTGTTTTCATACATTTCATTACTCATATCGTGGACATTTTAATTAACCCATCATAAAGAATCTCATTTAAAAACATTGTCGTAAATAATTAATAGCTTTAAAAAATTAATGATATGTGACGTCCCACTATTTTTCGCGCGCGGTTAATTCAAATCTCCCCATAATTCACTCCACTACTCCGACAACAAACCCCTCAGACTCAAATCTTACCCCTTTTCCCCGATCGCCGATCACCTTGACGATGTACCTTAGCGGTCCCCATCTCCAGATGTTCGGTATGAAACCTCCTTCAACTATTTGCCCCACGAGGCACAAATCCCTCCCACCTACTAAATCTAAACAAGTCCCTCGCCCAAAAACCCCTTAAATCGAGACCACGTCTCACCCCTTCTTTAAGACCCTCCAAATCAAGATCACAAGTACCCCTTTCCAACCAACCACCAAAAATCCATTCGATGGGTTGAGCATCCCCTTTCACAGTCATAAAAACCCCGGAAGCCTAATTGCGACGAAATTTAGCGTACGTGACTTAAAACCGTCTAATAATAGACGCTCCTGTGTAAAAACACCGGAAGTCCTACTGCGACTTAATTTTTAAATGTGTCAAGGTCCCTACCGCGTGTACCCCCGCAACAATCCTGTAAATCACATAAATACAAGGATCCCAGCGGCCGGAGGACACTTCTGAGGAAAGTCTCCCGCGACGAGTGCGCGTTTATTCAAAATAAATAACCCAGTGTTAAATACCATAAAATCTATCGACTACGAATCCTACTACAGCAACTACTGTAAGCAATTATATTTACCATTATTAATACGGCATATCTCCCTCATCTATATTACTTTATATTAATGACGCTTATTGTCATACCATTTACTTGTATTAATGCTTAGTGAATATCATATCACTATTTTGTAGTAATAACGTTCATTGCTTTTATCATTTTCTTGTGTTAACACTTAGCGTATTTCATATTACAACCTTTACTAGAACTTATTGCATTTCATATACTGCTATCGGCTTATTCTCATGTATCGCATATTCATATTCATCTTACTATTAACCATCGCTTATATAAATGTTATGTACTAATGTTGAACGCTTAAAGCATTATCTTGTTAACCACTCTATCACTTTGCCAGTGCATTTACTCATGCTTAAACGAATAAACCGCTTTGTTTAAATCACGCTTCGAGTTATTGTGTCAATCATTCGACTACGAGGATCCCTAAATCAAAACAGACTGCAGCAACAGCTGATCTCGGTACGCGAACGCAAGAGTTCTTACAGTGTTTACAAACGTCCTTTCGCATAGCCCGCGTATAGCCGTATGTCTAGACAGATTTCGCGGAACTATTACAGGTAACTTTTACCTTAATGCAACGGTAAATCCAATTATCGAGACAAATCAAAACAAGTGCTCTAACGGGTGCCTCCTGGGTGTGTATTCACTTACTAAGCCTTCCCTGGCCGATTAGTGTGCTGAATTTCACATTCGCGCCTGTCTTCCATGAACCCTCAGTGTGCTGAATTTCACATTCTCGCCTGACGTCCACCAAATACTCAGAGTGCTGAATTTCACATTCTCGCCTGTCTTCCATCAACCCTCAGAGTGCTGAATTACACATTCTCGCCTGAAATTCATCAAACCCTTAGAGTGCAGAATTACACATTCTCGCCTGACCTCCATCAAACCATCAGAGTGCAGAATTTCACATTCTCGCCTGACCTCCCATATATCCTCAGAGTCCCGGTTGCAAGAGTGGCGCCAAATTCTACCCAGCACAATCATCGTCCCCAAACTCCCCACCCGGGACGTAACATACGTATTGAAATGTTGCTTCAAGTCATCGGGCAATTACATTGCTTTTTCTCGTACATACAGTGAGTAACGAAAATATTCGCACATTTTTTAAAATCGCATAACATTTTTAAAATTAATCCAATCGACTTGAGTTTTTTTTTTAGAAGCTAGAACTATTAGTTTGCTAAGTGACGTGATTCGTCATTTTGAAAAAATGCACTTGGTCGGAATAGCTAAAAAAATAGTAAAGGTCGTTTTTTTAAACTTTTTTGTGAGCCTGAAATGAAAATGAAAAAAAAAACGTTTGTAGATTTAACTAATTATAAGTTGTATACATGCCTAAAACATCAAAATCGGTTAACGCTTCTCTGAGCTATAAACGCTTAAAGATCACAGAATAAGGTCGAAAATCGCGAAATTCCCTGAATCAACGATTATGTTGACGATAAAAACAATTTAAAAAAAAATAAAAACCAACTTCAAAAAAATGCACTGAAAAGTAAAAAATAATTTTTTTCATTTATTTAATCTACGATTCTCAATTTTTATGTCGGCGCCCCATCATTTGCACTGTGTAAATTTGGCGCTGACTTAAAATTGAGAATCGTAGATTAAATGAAGGAAAAAATTATTTTTTACTTTTCATTACATTTTTATTATCATTTTTTTTTGAAGTCGGTTTTTATTTATTTAAATTTTTTATTTTTACTTTTTGGGTATTTAAGTTGTATGTTGTATGTTACGAGATGTATTATTTATATATATAAAATTAATTTTCTGTTTGTTTGTTTGTTCGTAATACAAATTTATAAGGCTGCGCGGATTTCGTTCAAATTTGACACATACGTTCTACACGTCCGAGTGGAGGTCACTGTATAGGTTTCATTGACCTCGCTCACTTTTAAGGTGTGTTATTTAATGAGAAATTAATACTCGTGTGACGTTCCGATACCGGCGTGGCGAGTTACGGTAGACGTTGGTTAAAGATCACGTGGGTCCGTCCTCGCGCGTAGCAGTACCGCCATGTCACCACCAGGTGGCGAAGTTTCTCGCGCGCTTTCTCGCGAGAGAACTGGATTACCGCGGATATATATGTTAGAATGATCCTTGGGGTACTCCTGCCAATATTTGGAAATTTTGAAATTAACCCGAATAATATCGGGTATTTCATAACAATTAATTATAATACGTTGATTTTTTAACTGAAGGTATAGTAGGGACTCCGAGGAAAATTTTGTTTTATATAGGATAGTAAATACTTGTATATACAATTTTCCTTTATTTTTCAGACTTAATAAAATTAAATAATAAAAATGAATAAATACATGTTTTCTTTGTGTCTTGTTTCTTTTATTTATTAATTATTTTATTTGCACATTTTTTTATTACTTGATTGACTATGAAAGTAAGTACAATGAGTAGATCTTTGAAAAAAGGTGCTGCGAGAAAGAGAAATGATTTGTGAACGAAATTTCACGTGAATGTGAAAGTAGCGCAGAGAGGGATATAAGAATGTTGAAGGAACGTGAGAGATTGCATAAATCTCGGGCGACAGAAATGCAACTCAGGACCACGAGTAAATATGCGCGCGATCCCTGAGTCTGAAGAAAAATTTCATCGTCTCAGTAAAGTGAGCGAGAACATGCGCAACATTCGCGCTCTTGAGATCGCAGAAGAAAGATTCCACCGACTTAGGAGCATGAATGAACAGGCGCGCAATATGCGTGCTCTTGAGTCTGAAAAAGAAAGATCTCAACGACTTAGGAGCATGAATGAACAGGCGCGGAATATGCGTGCTCTTGAGTCTGAAGAAGAAATGTCCCAGCGATTTAGGAGCACGAGTGAGCATGCTCGAGACGTTCGTAGAATGGAAAGTGACGCATGCAGACGAGTTCGTCTGCAAACAGTCCGCGAAATTACTCAGAACAGACGGCAAATAGTTGGTGAAGACGACTTTTTTAATGACATCAAAGATTTTGCAGATGTTCCTTGCTCAGTATGGCGCAAATTATTATTCAGCAAGCAGCATCATAATTTAAATACCCTAAATCCGAGAGTCTATCCACACTTATCCCCTGAACTTGAAGGTAAAGGTTCTGTTGTGGCTTGCGAAAGGTGTATCAATAATTTAAACAAAGGCAACGTACCCCCGCAAGCGTTCTAGAACAAAATGACATTAGTACCTGTTCCTTCGTATCTTGAAAATTTGTCAGATGTGGAAAAAAGACTCCTTTCACATATAGTACCCTTTTTGCAGATAATTAAAATGAATAACCGTTTCAGCCAACAATGGCTTAAAGCTCAACTACCCAAAACATAGCAGAAGTCGCCGAAGGGCTACCACTCCCTTTGAACAAACCTGGTCTCATCATGGTCACGGAGAGTCTTGAAAATATCCGTCGACAACGACATTTTCAGATAGATCCTAGTAAACTTCAGACAGCTCTAGAGTGGTTGTTATCGAATAATCCTCTTTACAGAGATGTTTAGTTTGTATTTCCACCAGAATATAATATTGAGAATATTGTTCAAATTGTAGAAACTCCATCTGATGCAAATATTCCGAAAATAGAATTTACTAAGATTAATGACACATCAGCGATATTAAGAGGTACTATGAATCAGAATAACGTTCGTTTTGATCCAAGTTCACGAGCTAAGCAGTGTACAGCAATGGTAGGTGTTGCTATCATTGCTGTGAATATAACAGACATAAGCACGTAGACGAGTGGAGAAATTGATTTTATCATTTTAGCTAGCGACAGATATTATCTACAAAGTAAAGAGGCATACAGGGTTCAACGCGACTACCTCGCTGCAATAAAACTATGCCGAACATTTCAATTTAATAATACATCTGGATATATCGATATTTTAGACGATGCCGCAATAAGCGGCCACATGATAAATGACAATTCCGATAAAGGTTTTCTAAATTTATTAAATGCGTTGAATACTTTTATCAATCATTCACAGGTGGCATACACACATCTAATTTAAAGTCAATTGCAATTATGAAAACTACAGCCAATGACTCTGTTTCTACCTGGCTATTTAATTCTCATGTACGTGGAGCAAAGGGATATATGGCTCCTTCTCGAGGAACAGCTTGTTGCATGAGATTTGCAAATGTTGAGTCCCTGCATTCTGTAATTAAGGCTGCCGTCTCCCTGGGCGTTGAATGTGTGCGTACGCTCACACAAGCTAGGAAAAGCGTGTACGTATACGCGGTGTAGTAAGCAATCCGTTTCAACCAACTTACGTCGTGGAATCGGCAAGAAGGAAGCTTTTGCGGGTATAGTTGCCTTCAGTAGACATCCGTGCAGACGGGTCTGGTGCGTGTGAACGCTAATAAGCACCGTACGTTGAAATAATAACGAATTTATGACTCGAAAACTGACAGAATGAAGCTTCAAGGTTTCGCCGTCACCAGCGCTGGTGGTATATTCGAGCCACGTAGCATCAGCTTTATACGTATACGCGATGTAGTAAACAACCCGTTTCAACCAACTTACGTCGTGTAATCGGCAAGAAGGAAGCTTTTGCGAGTATAGTTGCCTCCAGTAGACTTCCGTGCAGGCGGGTCTGGTGCGTTTGAACGCTAATAAGCACCGTACGTTGAAATAATAATGAATTTATGAATCGTGTACTGAGACAGACTCGAGAAATGACAGAATGAAGCTTCATGGATTCTCCGTCACCGGCGCTGATGGTATATTCGCGCCATGTACCATCAGAACTGTTGGAAGTCCAAGCTAGCCGATAAGTGTAGGAAAGATATAGTTGCCGAGACGTATCGAGGGTCGTATCGCGCTGTTGCCGCATTTCTCCTATCACTATTTTGCTATCAGGGAGGCTCGAATGAATCACGGCGAAGCGGCTGGAGAACAGAGATGGGCAAAGATAATATCTGGATAAACTCAAATAAAAGATACTTTATGTTTATCCGTTATTCGAAGCTTCGAATAGCACGAGTTATGTTTATTCCAAACACCACGGATAAATAAATTTATTTGAAGTGAATTTATTTGACGGCGAAAGATAATTTTTTTATTCGAAGTGCATTCATTCGACGGCGAAAGGTAAATTTTTTTATTCGAAGAAAGTTTATTGGAACCATCGAATAAGATTTTCATCTCTATCCCTAGTTTTTTGGCTTTTATTCGAAGGCTTTGAAATTTTAAATAACTTTCGGCAGTGTGTTTACCCGAACCGGCGCGATCTCACTTTGTGCTGAGGACTTAGGCTGTTCGGCGGTGGCTTCTGATCTCGGTTCGAGCCTCGGCTTGAAAGGCATACAGTGTTGCTTGCGACAGATTATGTATTAATAGAATGTAAAACGTAACGTTTTCAGTAACATACTGCTGAGATGTTCCAGATTAAAATGAGTACAAACACAGTATAAATCGGATTATTTCTAGAACAGTACTAGATAACATTAGATTACAGTCATTCCTCGACGTAGACTCCGCTATGAAATTTTTATATAAGGTGGTCCCCTAAACTCATAAATCGACATGAGACGAAATTCTATGGTTACGTTTTTGAAATATCGCTGGATGAATATTTTGGTCATTTTTTAAGAAGAAGACCCGACGTTCAATCTTCTGCTCTAACATGCTTTTTACTTCTTTATTCTCTCAATATGGGCATTAACATGCCTTTGAAGATCCATTTCCTCCATTCGCATTTGGATTTCTTCCCACCAAATCTTGGTGTTGTAAATGATGAACATGGCGAGAGATTTCATCAGCAGATGAAAAGTATTGAGAGACGCTACCAAGGATTCTGGGATGAGTCAATGATGGGTGACTACGACTGGTTCCTTATAAGAGAAACTGATCCCAATGCGGGCAAAAGAAACAGAAAAAGCCAGAATTGATTTTCATAAATAAAATAAAATACATAAAAATTTGTTTTCATTGAAGACAAATACATAATTCGTCAAGAAACAGGAAGAAATGCAAAAATAGGGAAAAAGTTGAAAATAGGCACTCCCACTCTATCGCCCATAAATTCCTTATTTGTGCATGGATTTTGCTCAGATTTGGCTTGTTTTCTTCGTAAAGGTGCACACTCTACGTAAAAAATAAGAAACTGGACGTTACATGATAATTTCTATGTCTTCCAGGCTATGTATTTCAATTTCTGCCCTAAAACATTACATTTTTCTTAAGTTTTGGTCGATTCCGCCTAAACTATTGGTCCGATTGGAAAACACTGTAGGAAATAATTGTATGCAATTTAATTACCTCTAATTTAAGGCTGCCGTCTCCCTGGGCGTTGAATATGTGCGTACGCTCACACAAGCTAGGAAAAGCGTGTACGTATACGCGGTGTAGTAAGCAATCCGTTTCAACCAATTTACGTCGTGGAATCGGCAAGAAGGAAGCTTTTGTGGGTATAGAGAGGTTGAGTAGTGAAGTTAGAAAACATGTCAATGAAACAATACTAATTTGCGTATCAATATTTGTTATTTATACGTAGAAGGCTGTAATATTATGTATAATCAATGTGCAATTGAAGGGTCGGATGCAATAAGGGAATTTGCGCTCGAAAATAAGAAAAATTATTGTCCAAACGTTAAGAAAGATTGGAAAATTAAATGTTATTCAACTGAATTGTAAAAAATATAGTGTTGTAAAGCTCGTCAGAACACATTTTTTCTATTTACAGTTTGTTTATCCAATCATTAGTATTCGAGCTAAAAATTATAAACAAAAAAGTTTTCATCGTCTAAAATCATTATAAACATAAATTGCGATAACTTGACTAAATATTAAGGGATCGTTATGAGACTTAAATCATAACTTGAGAAAACTCTAGCGAAGCCGTAGAATGTATGCACAAAACCCTTATGTTAAAAAATGTAATAATATTTAATTGAAAAGAAATACTGGACATAACCCATGTTTTTCAACGTTCGCCGTTAAAAGTATCGAGGCAATTTTGAGGTACATATCATTTGCAGCGACGAAGTTTTTCCTTAATATACAAGCAAGATTTTCAACAATTCTCACACTGATTAATAAATAATTGTAGAAGATACGGCAATATATATAAATTCCGCGCAGAATCAACAGTCAACGCGAGTGCTAAAATTGCTAACAATAACTAGCGCATTATACGCGGCTGCTGACTGTTGGTGACGCGCGAGATTTATATATATATATATCATCATATCTTCTACAATTATTTATTAATCAGTGTGGAAATTAGTGAAAATCTTCCTTGTACATTAACGAAAAACTTCGTCGCTGCAAGTAATACGTACCTCAAAATTGCCTCGATACTTTTTAACGGCGAACGTTGAAAAACATGGGTTATGTCCAGTATTACTTTTTAATGAAATATTATTACATTTTTTATCATAAGGGTTTTATGCATACATTTTACGGCTTCGCTAGAGTTTTCTGAAGTTATTTTTTAAGTCTCATAACGATCCCTTAATATTTACTCAAGTTATCGCATTTTATGTTTATAATCATTTTGGACGATGAAAAATTTTTTGTTTATAAGTTTTAGCTCGAATAGTAATGATTGAATAAACAAATTGCACATAGAAAAAATATGTGTCCTGACGAGCTTTACAACACTATATTTTTTAAAATACAGTTTAACAACATTTAATTTTCCAATCTGTCTTAGCGTTTGGACAATAATTTTTTTCCATTTTTGAGCGCTAGTCCCCTTATTGCATCCGACCCTTCAATTTCGAAGCATACAATTTGATGAGGTACATCACCGAAGTGTAACAGGCCAATCGTAATGAAATTTACGAATGCTATAATGCTCCTAAAAACATATGACGCTTTCTTTTTTATCAAGCTATACATTAAATTATCTTTTCTATAAAAAAACTCTCCTCGGATCCAAATTATTACTTGAGAGTCCTACCAATTTTTTTATTTCTATCTCACAATTTTGATAATTGTGTATCTTAGGACATTTCTAAAGACACCTCATTTGTCCAAATCGATGTATCAGTACAGGCTCTAGAGCGTAACATCTGGACATACAACCATAGTCTGATAAACACAATACTCTCCTTTACTTGTCACAGTCGGGTAAAAACGTCACGTTTCATATTTTATTAATATACATAATCCACCGCACGCAACACTATATGCCTCTCAAATTGAGATTAGAAACCGCCGAATACCCCAAATCCTCAGTTCGAAGAGTTTATCCAGATATATATTATCTTTGCCCATCTTTGTTCTCCAGCCGCTTCGCCGTGATTCATTCAAGTCTTCCTGGCGACAAATAGTAATAGGGGAAATACGGCAACAACGCGATACGACTCTCCATACGTATCGGCAACTATGTCTTTACTACATTTATTGGGTAGCTTGGACTTCTACCGATTCTGATGGTACATGGCGCGAATATACCATCAGCGCCGGTGACGGAGAATCCTTGAAGCATAATTCTGTCATTTCTCGAGTCTGTCTCAGTACATGAGTTATAAATTCATTATTATTTCAACTGACGGTGCTTATTAGCGTTCAAACGCACCAGACCCGCCTGCACGGAAGTGCAAAAAAACTATACCCGCAAAAGCTTCCTTCTTGCCGATTACACGACGTAAGTTGGTTGAAACGGATTGCTTACTACACCGCGTATACGTACACGCTTTTCCTAGCTTGTGTGAGCGTACGCACACATTCAACGCCCAGGGAGACGGCAGCCTTATTGCTATCCTCCTTTACGTTCAGCGAGGCTCTGACGCTAGATGCAGCTCTCGTGCCGTATTCTTTCAAGACTTCTCGATAAGAAAGAGCTGTGGCAACAGCGCGGCAGAGACAGAGAGAACAGAAAATGTGGCAACTATGCGTGAAAAATTCGTCTACATAGAGTACCTGGAGATGTCACCTCTGTACAACTTCTTTTTATCGACCGCAGTAGTTTCATTAGGGTCCGTCTGTTTACAAGGGACGTTTCGATCGATTCGGACCATAACAAAAAGGAGACGGCAACCTTAAACGAAGTCTTTTTGTTCGACGGGAAGATATTGATGATGTTGAACGTAGTAATTTGTATTCAATTACTCCATTAAATGTCCATTGCAATCGAACTCGAGAATCAAGTCAAAATGGTGAAGGTGTTTTGACCAATACATGTTACAATATAATTACCGATTCTGAAAATCATGACGTGATTGAAAGTACGGATGTCCAAAACTGTGGAAATGATAATGATCCAAAATGTCAAGAGACTGATCGACAATGCATCATATCGACAGCTATGTTGTTACGTATGTGGAATTTTCCCATACGCCGCTCTTAACCATTTTTCGAGCTCGCGTCTGCGAAGGGAAACCGCCCTAAAAGCCTTTTCGTTTATCACACACCACTAATGGAAGTCAAGATCCCGACCAGCTGAACCACGACCGTGAGAACGGGAGTGACACGACGACGACCCCGAAGGATTTCCTTATATGGAGATTCCTAACGAATCCCCACTCATTTTTGAGACTATATAAACCCTTTGGTTCCAACCCTCGTTGGTTCAAAGCAGTACAGTCACGCGTAGAGTAACGTCGTGTCACGCTCGTACAGAGTTGGTTAAAATACAGTAAGATCGGGCTCAAGTCCCCTTCCGATTCAAAAGTTAACCTCATAGAATCCGCGAGTCCGGTTTATATTCTATTTGGCACTTTGAAATAGCCACTCTTACGCCCCGCATCGCCAGTGCGTTAACACCGTGCAACTATTGGTAATTACACACTATTTAATTATTTAATCGCGACACTTACATTTGTATAATAAATAGTTATTGAATATACGAATGGTGTACACGTTGTAAATCGTGTAGTTTCGTTAAATCCATCTTTTACCCAGCGATCCTTATAATATTAGTAGCACTCACCCACTGATACAACTTTACCGCTCGAGTTGTATCAAACTTTAATTAAGAATTACGAGGCATCACTAACATTTCCCGCGACTCCATGATTTCACATCAAGTTCGTTCGCAAACCTTTCACCAAAACAAGGAATCTTCTCCAACCCAGTGGCTCCCCGATTTCGCATCGGGTTTGTCCACGAAACCTCACCCCTCCTACGGCTCCCTGATTTCGCATCAGGTTCTTCCGTATCCTACAGCTCCCTGATTTCGCATCAGGTTCGTCTGTAAGTCTACCAACCTCCGAACAGCTCCCTGGTTTCGCACCAGGTTCGTCTGTGAACTTCATCCTAGTGACTCCCCGATTTCGCATCGGGTTCGTTCACGCCGTTTCACCCTCCTGCGGCTCCCTGATTTCGCATCAGGTTCGTCCTCGCTTCCAATAATCCTAGCGGCTCCCTGATTTCGCATCAGGTTCGTCCGCACTCTAACTAACAAATTCATAAACCGTATTCCTTGGGAAATACCCTTCTCGCCGGCCTCTCGCGTTGCCGCAGCCCCGGCTCGTAACACCAGACATAAATACAGTTATAAATATTGATAACGAGGAGTGCACAACAATCGCCAACATTAAAAGGAAAACAGCACTTCCGCTTAATTTAGATACAGAGAGAAGAATAGAGGAATGGGCTTGGTTTTATCATTTTCCAGGCGGTCAGAATGGCTTCGGAGAGAATCGCGAATTTCCTATAACAGCACTAGACTACTACGAAGCCAGAATTATGGGTAATGATCAGCGATTTAACAGAAATGATTACTTGTTTTTTGCCCTCTATGTTGTTGAATAGTACAAGGTAAAATCAAGCGTTGGTGTATGTTGTCATATACGATAAGGTAACAATACACCGAAGAATCTGATCGACAACATACATTTGGCGATGAGAAATATTCCTGGTTCAGCGGCATATGAACTTGCTCGGAGCTAATTGCTATGATCAAAAGTTTAGGTCCTCCTGCCTGGTTCGTTACATTTAGTTGTAATGACTTAAACTGGCCCGATATATTGGAAGCATTGACTTGTGCTGACGGGCAACAAAATATTATTGTCGACGAACTCACTTTTCAAGAGCGATTAGATCTAGGTGAGCAATATCCTGTCACTCTGACAAGACAATTTATGGCCAGGGTACATACCCTATTGAGCTTTTTAAAAAGCAATAACGATGTTCTTGGTGGTCAAATGATAGACTGGTGGATAAGAGTCGAGTTCCAAAACAAAGGAAGTGTGGTGTGAAGGAGTTCCCGATTTTTACACTTCACAAGGAATTGAGGTTATTGACCAAGTAGTTTCACGTGTCTTTCCCGAAAATGACTCCGAATTTATTTAAAAAGTAAAAAAACTCCAAACGCACAAGCATACCACTACTTGTTTTAAAAATAGTTCCTGTATGTCGGTGCGGTTTTCCTCCGCCGGTAAGTGAGAGGGCAGTATCTTTAGAAGATGAGGAGGCGCAGCAAAATAAAGGAAGATTTTGCAATCTCAAAAGAACTGTTGATGAGACGATGATAAACAACTATAACAGAAATCTTTTAAGGTTATGGGATGGTAACGTGGATATCCAGCCGTGTGGCACAATCTCTTCCGTAGCGAAATACACCAGTAAAAGTGAGTCTCTGGGTTGCGGAGACGCGATCAAAGCAGCCATTAGAAGTGCAAAGAGAAGCGATGGTGACACATGGCATAAATTGTTCTCTGTATCCATGGCGGTACTTTCTCAGAGGCTTGTTAGTGCCCCGGGATGCTCCTTTCGTCTTTGTCATTTACCACTAAAACTAAGCTCTCGTAAATGTGTGTTCATAAACAGCTGTAGACCAGAGCAAAGGTTTCGTGCTTCATCTTAAGGGCGATGAAGGCTCTATCTATAGTAATATAATTGATCACTATTAGAACAGATCAGATCATTTAAATGAACTAAGTCTAGCTGAGTTTGCAGTTCGTTATGAGACTGTTTCAGGAAGAATTTTTGATGAAGAGAATGGGGATGAAGAGATACAACTGAATGAAAACGCTTTGAGATCGAGATACGTCACTTTGAAAGATGGAAAACGTATGCGTGAGAGGGCAAAAGCTGCAGTCTTATGGCACAGATACTATACCCTTGATAGAGACCGTGAAGGGTTTTATTACAGCCTTATATTATGCCACATTCCATTTAGAGAGGAATCAGAGCTTATGCAAGACGATGAGTGCTTTTTGCAACGTCAGTGTGAGTTTAAACCGCATTTACAAAACATGTCAGCAGAGACATTTGCACATGCTGAACAAGTAATTTAACAAGCCTTAGTTCAAGCAGCAGCTTTGAGAGCAATTGACCGGGCTAACCCGGAAGCAGAGGAAGATCTGTTGCAATAGATGCACGGTGACAATATGGTCATAAGTGAGAATGCCGATTTTGATGAGGAACATGTGGAAATGACTGCAATGCCTGATGATCTATTTCAAAACAATGTGAAGAGACTAAATTTAGAACAAAGACAACTTTTAAAAAAAAATGGTAATGTGATTGAAAAAGAAATTAAAAAGGAGTCAACAGATCAAACATTGTTATTCACCACAGGTAGTGCAGGAAGTGGCAAGGCATTCGTATTGAAGTTACTTGTAGAGCTTATACGGCGATGTTATGCACCTACTGCAGATGTGATTAAAAAAAATTTACCGTCGAGGAAACATATATTACCGATGTTGCCGCACAACAGATATCGGGCCGTACCTTACCCTCTGTATTTAATCTACCGGTACAAAAAGGTCGAACAGGCACTTACAAAACTATGTCAGGTCATTGTTTGGAACAAGAAGGTAGGAAATGGAGAAATATTAAGTGGCTTATAATTGATGAGGTACCTATGTTGTCCTACGAGCTATTACGAATTATCCACCTACATTTACAGGAATTTACTCTTTCGACTGCATTATTTGGCGGAGTACATGTTTGGTGTTTGGAGATCTCATGCAGTTGCCACCGGTTAATGGCCATTAGTGCTACTTGAAACAGGCATGGTGAGACGCCGAAATTCACCATTGGCAATAATTTTCAATGTGTGAGCTGACAACAATAATGCGACAGAGAAACAACATTGAGTTTATAGATTTATTAAATAATTTGCGATTTGGTCAACTCACAACTTTACAGTTGGAGTTGTTGTTTGAGAGGAGCCGGGTCCCTCAAACCGGTAACTTTAAAGATGGCGCTGCTGTAAGAATTCTCCCGACAATAAAGCAAGTAGATGCTTATAATACCAAAATGATACAGCAATGTACAGAAAAGGTATACACCTTGTTTGCAGTTGATGAGTCTCGGGAAGCAGCAACTTGCGGCTGAAAGCCGCTAGGTAACGTAATATCCACAGACCCAAGTAAATGCGGTGGTCTGCTTCCTAAACTAGAATTATCTGTTGGATCAAGGGTAATGCTCCAAAGAAACTTATCAGTGTCGGAAGTATGGACGTTGTCGAAGGATTTCGATGGCCCGCATTTACGCGCGATCAGATTGAAGATGGGGAATTACCTAACACTGTTTTTATGCACTTTGACGATTCAACAATTGGCCATAAATCTAAAGATGACAACGATTGTGTGGGTACTGCTCCAGTTACTGTAATGTTCCAAGCCAGTCAGAGTTACAGTGACGTGGAACGCCGTATGTTGACGCTTATACTAAGCTCGGCCGTCACAGTACACAAATTGCAGGGCACGACCATGGAAACAGCTATTGTCAATCTCGAAAAAGCACTATTTGCAAAGGGTCGAGCGTACGATGCCTTAAGTAGGGTAAATACCCTAGATGGCGTGGTTATCAGCGAACTTGATCCACCCAAACTTATAAAACAACCACATGACCCTCAAGCAAGTACTTAGGCTATGCCGATTCTGGGACCGGTAGGCGAGGGGTGAGGCGGGGCGGGGGGTATCGCGGTCGCGGGGCGAGGCGTGGAGGGGGTACCGCGCACTCGGACTAGGTGGGAGAGGGACGAGACGGGGAGGGGGGTACCGAGATCGTTGATGAGGGGGATGACGTCACAGGGGCGGCGGATTTCAGGATGGCGTCGCGCGCGCAACCGTTTGCCGCGGAATGTCCCGCGACCAAATTTTTTCAGAACCAACCCGCGACCAAATTTTTTTTCGGAACTAACCCGCAAATGTTAACCTGGGTCCCTCCTAACACAACCAACAACAACATCGACAACAACAACACCAACAACAACACATCGACAACAACAATACTAACAACAACAACATTGACAACGCCAACATCAACGCCGACGCCGACAATATCAACATGAACAACAACAGCAACGTCAACTCACGATTATCGGTATGTTCAGCAAGTACACGTGGGCCGTATCCGTAAACGAAAAGCGAGTGCGATGTGGCAGCGGCGTTCGCAACCGTGTTGCGGCGGAGCGATAGATGCTAGCGAAATTTACAAACCGACATGGGAAAGGAGTTTTACAACGCGGAGTTCCAAAGATGCGCGAAGACACGCGGGATGAACCACTACTCCACGTACAGCGTGATGAAAGCGTCGATCGTCGAACGTTTCAATCGCACGCTGAAAAATCTCATGTGGAAACAATTCTCCTTGAACGCGTCCTATCGCTGGTTGGATCTGTTACCTGCACTCGTATGCACCTACAATCATCGCAAGCATCGAACGATCAACGCCCGACCTGTTGACGTGACCCCCGCGACACGTTTGTCGTTCGCCGCGAATGAGCCCCTCTCCCCTTCCGCATCGAAAGGGGTTCGACGGCGCGCGAAATTCAACGTCGGTGACAAGGTACGCGTGAGCAATGTCAAGACCCTCTTCGAGAAGGGTTACACTTCGAATTGGTCGACCGAGGTATTCGAAATCATAACCGTACAACGAACGTGTCCGGTGACGTACAATCTGCGCGATTCCGTGGGAGAACCGATCTCGGGTGGATTCTACGAGTACGAACTGCATTCGGTCGCGAATCCGGACGTCTATCTGGTTGAGAAGATTATTCGTCGCAAAGGAAACCAGGTGTACGTTAAGTTGCTCGGATTCGATTCGTCGCGGAACTCGTGGATACGCGACAAGGATATTCTATGATTCGCGATCATAAACGCGATCTATGTTACTGAAATAAATCAATACATATAAATATATACATTGTCCGTTTATTCAATTATTCTCCTTTTTCTCGTATATATGCATACAATTAATCTTAATAAAATAAGGAAAAAATATATACATATATACTAACACGTATAAAATACAAATTTTATCCATTCTACGCTATATACATATATTAGATATTCATAAATAAATAAATGACATGTACAAAAAGAAAGAAACGCTTACAACGCAACGTATATACATATGTACATGTAAACATACAAACATACTATACAATGGGATTCTCGTGGGGCTCGAGGGACTCGTCGGGCTCAAGCTCGAGGCGCTCGGGGATTCCATAATGCCCCCACGGAAGGGTGCTGACCCGATCGGCTAAAATATACCGCTTGTCGTCGAATGGACTGAGAGCGTTCTTTTCCCCACTCAGGGAAAAGACCTCGTGCCGGCTGGAGCGAATACTGTTCTGCCGAACCGCTTTCTCGGCGAGATCGTTAAGACAACGAATGTAATCGTCGAATAGTATATCGTTCGCAACCACATGTCTCCGCACACCTTTCACTTTTTTAGTCTCACTCGTAGACCCCACTGCACCGTTAAACGTTCTAGTCGCGTACATCTTAGATCTCAATCCAACGAACTCGGTCATCAAGGCGCCGTTGTTCTCATCTTTCATGAGTTCTGGCACCTTTTTGTTTACGCGGGGCATACTGTACGAATTGTCCACCGCGTAATCACTCGTGTCGAATCGGTCGACGTCGCATTTCATCGTTTCATATACATCATCGCATTCCAGACTATACATTAAACTATCGGCGTCGGTGTACAGGACCTTATACCGATCGCCGAACTTCGCACGCATATATGCATAATGAAATTCATACAAGCATTTTTTCGATACGTCGAGCACTCTCATTCCCACGTATATCGGCTTGTCAAACTTCACTTTCAAATTTCGCATTCCGATGGCCACCAACTGTTCCGAGAAGATCGTACGCCTATGATAGTTCGGCTTCGCGATCAGCGCTTCCGCGCCGTAATGACCGTCCCACTGAGTCAGCAGTCGCAAGTCTATGTGATTCCGCACGTTCTCCATTGTTTTACCGTACACCGTATTGTTCATTAATTTATAAAGATTCTTCTGAAATTCACTCGTGGTGCGCGTCGTCAAATCGGTGTTCAATTGAATGTAGTCGCACAACCAAGGCGACTGATCGAATCGTAAAAACCGATGAATTCGCGTCACGCGTAAACCGTGTCACACGCACTGTTTCAGGTAGCAATAGTGGATTACGTATCGCTCCTTATCGTCGAGCGTAGCAAGCAGCTTGGTCTGTTTACCGTGTGGCGCGTGCTCGCGCACCGGGCAGAATGGTAGGTCGAAGTGCGCGTCATGAATCTCTCTGGGGTATTCGATGTCCACCTCCAACAGGTATCCCTTGGGTCCCTCGTCGTCAGGCAGGGATGACATGTCGAGTGCGGCCACTGTCGCATCGTCTAGCCATCGAACCCTCCTTGCGGCATAGCCTGCGACATCGCCCATCCGTACAAGTTGTTGACATCGAACTACATCAGATACGTCGACACCTTCGACTTGTCGTATATCCCTGCAGACAGGTACTTGTTGTTGGCACGCGCGTACCTGTGCGAGGACTGACTCAGACCACCGCGTATGCCACGCTGCACGAACAGTAACATGTCCACGTCCGTCAGAAGCTCTAACCGTACGCCGGTGTACTTTAGCATCGCGTCCAACGTGAAACTTGGGATTGTGAAATAATGCGCGGGATCCAAGTCATAACTCGCGATACAGTCGGTGCGGAAACTTTCGAATATATTGGCGAATACAATCGCTGTACTCGCCCAATGTCTGTACGCGAAAAGAGTTCCACACGTTCGCGGCGTGTGCGTAATCATGCTCCGACGCGACGCTATCGTTCAGCCGGTTATAGAACGCTTCGCGGGACGGTAAACGCGTATCGTTTAGCTTGGCGTACGACGATACATGGCCGTATGGGAAGACGCCCTTCCTTGTTAGGAGATTGAATTGATCATCCGACAGGTGTTGAAACTCGCGTCCTAGAATTGCGAGTCGTTCTTTACCAAGATGCGAAGCGAGTTTCTCCAGACTAGCGGCTAAGAACTTCAACGAATCTACGAAGCGAAACTTCAACCCGCTCTGCCAATCGTTGCTCTCGGCGTCGATTCCCTTTGCATGCTTCGTGAACGATATGTACCGCTCCTTCGTCACCGGTAGCATGTTGATCTGTCCCTCGAACGCTGACGCCAACTCCTTAATCAGGAAATGCGCGTCGTATCCGGACAGATTATGGAATACGACCGGTATCGTGTATGATCGCTGAAACTGCAAGTTGCAAGTCACGTGAGCCGCGCCTCGGTACTCGCCCGTCGAGTGGCAATGGTCGCGCACTTTTTTGTCCGCGTCAACGAAAGGTTGTCCGCACACGTGACACACGCTCACGTCGTTAAAACTACGCAATTGTTGATTCGTCAACGGGTTCATCCGTTTCGCGTCCCGCAACCACGAATACATGATGTCCGCAAAGTCTCGAAGTTCCTGCACGAACCATTTCACGCACTCGGTTTCGTGTCGATATGCGCGATAAGGACACAGATACGCGTCGGTGGAACAATGTATATAATATCCCACGCTGTACGCTCTGTGCTGCTAGTACGTATACGTCCGACTCCGTTCCGCAGGATCGACGTCCTCCAGCATGCACTCGAAGTCCGCGTACACGATCAATGGTGCTCGTTCCTTATTCTTGAAATTTTTGAACTGCAACCATCTATCCTTCGCGGGCGGCAATTCGATGGCGCACTCGTTCATACGTTGACAGTCCACGGTGTGTTTCGTTAATCGCTCGGACGAATGGAAGAAGCTGAGACACCTGCAACGATAATAGCATTATTAATGAACATAAGAATAAATAATACATCAATCGATATATTTCATATTTTATTCACCTTTCGCAAACGAATACTTGATGCCGAGTTGCTTCGATATGAGCCTCGACATGCTTCGAATGCACGCGAAATGGTATCGTTGAGGATCCTTGGAGTCCTGTACCAGTAACACGTTCCCGTGTTTCTCCCGCTTAACCTCGGTCAAACGCAGAGGCATGCAGCTTTTGTCGGTCCACGCGCACATGTTCACCGACACATCGTTCAACCTCTTGAACTTTGCAAGCTGGTTAAACGTCACAGGAAGAGTCATATCGTCCGCGCGAAGCACCGTCGAGTAGTGTGGGTACGATGAGTCCCTACTCACGTTCGCAGCAGGGTCATTCCACGCCAAATCGATCACTTTTTTCCCTCGATGTCTCGGATTTTTTTTAAACTTGAATATGTTGTAGTCCTCGTGGAATTAGGGAGGGTTTAAGTCATCATTGTGTCGATTTCGAGTCTGTTTAAAAAATACAGGGCCTTGAATTTTGCGATTTTTGCCTATTTTCGTGAAAATGGGTTGTACTTATGAATTTTTATCATGGAAACTATTTGTCGGATTTAGTTGATTCTTACGGCATTTTAATGTGGAAGGATCGGCCTTCCTGAATACATTTTGTCCAGATTGAAAAATTAATTTTGCAACATTGAAAATTATAAACAAATTTTTATTTTGCAAATTCGGGCTCGAGATCGCGATTTTAAAAATCCGAAAAAAATACTATCATTTTTCTTGAAGTCTTTTCTACAAAATAATCCTATCCCCAGGGTGGTGCGGCTCCTGCTAACATCGCAGTGGTGTGGTAAATACGGCGGTTCGCGCCGAATCAGGTAAGTGGACCGGGTATCGCCGCCGTTCGGGGATCGAATATCGGCCGCGCTCGGCCGCCTTCGTGCCTTGCCGTCGCGCGACTCACGCCTGAGGCCTCGGTCGGGCTCGGCCGTTTCCGCCTTCTTACGGCGTAAAGGTGTCCCGCTTGCTCGCGAGTGCTACCGCTACATAGGTATTGGCATTCCAAGTTTTCAAATCTCTTTCCAAGCCTGAAAATCTGTTAGTAGAATTCCGAAAATGTGGCGTCAGTGGTGTTGCAATCCCTTCAACCGAACGGGACATACTCCTTGTACAAAAGGACTCCGAAAAGTATCATTGGGAGTGGTTCGTTCATATCCAATTGTTACTGAAAGAATGTTCATTTGTACAACTTGTCGTGTACGGTTGTATCGGGGGAAAAAGTAAGGAACAGGCCGAAACTGTATTTGCTGAACCAGGGCCTTCTGGACTGTCGCGTATGCAGAGTGGTCACAGTTCAAGTACCAATTTTTGTGTACCTGATCCATCTGATGTGGTGAGTTCCACCAATATATTAATGTCATCTGTAGGAGAGTCTCCGTTAACAAGTAGAACTTTAAGGTCCCATAGAAAAACATTAGAAAAATTAGATCGTGTCCATAATATCATAAAATCAAGTTTAGTAGATGCAGAAAGTAGTTCAAGTAGTGTTGGCGAAAATAATAACGAGATAATTGAACAGTTAAAACATAAATTTAGTACAGAACCTGATAACAGTGAAAAATTCGTATTCTTACAATTTTACCGAAATCGTGGAACATTAGAAAAATTTGCAGAGAATTTAAGAGTTCATACCACATGGCAAGACAAGCAAAGCCATTGTAAGTTGAGCACGGAGCGATGTCAACTCCAAATCCCAAAGATGGTCGTCAGTTACCAGAAAGTACGAAGCCACTAATAGAAGATTTTCACCGTAGTGATGATATAAGTAGGGTAATGCCCGGGAAAAAAGATGTTTCTGTAATAAGAAATGGGTCCAGAACAAATTTTCAAAAACGATTAGTGTTGTTGCAGAGCGTCGCTTTCTCTGAAGGTTGTAAATCTTCACGATTCTCTGACCACTTCTCCTGCACTACGATATCGTGCAAGAGCCCAAAAATTTGAAACTTATGTTCCAAAATGAGAAGCAAGTGATTGGGGTGATTGAGGAAAATACCGCACACAATTTAAACACAATACTTAGTCTATATTTGGAATAAGAAACACAGTAACAGAAATATGATCGGAGATGTTCACATATCATCACGACGTACAAGTGTTACTAAAAGTCTTCTGCTCGCAAGCAGAGCTCGATGGATCTTAGTGTGACTCTATTTTGATTCTTCCTCGACGGCACCTTCGTTCGCGATCGATGACTCCAGCATCCCCTCCAGGGGTGGAGTCGCAAGGCTACAATGATAACAAAACTAAAATATTGGTGGAGGCGTGTCACTATAGACGATGGTTGTGAAGCGGAAGAAAGGGAACTTTCCAAATCTCGGAACTGCTCCGGAAAAGAGTTTTTGAAACATCAGTATCTAATTTATGGTGTCAAGATGTTGCATTGGCGACAGTCCAAACAACTCGACGCGAGGCCACCCGAGTGGAAACCTTAACTCTTGGGACCTCGGTTCTGGCTTAGGCGATGACTCGAACCTCGATAATTAATGGCTCGACAACAGCCCTACGCTTGATCTGACGAAAACGGACGCGTGTCCTCTCACCTAAACATTACAATACGCCGATGGCCCGTTCTGGCCCCGCTGGTTTGACGCCTCACACTTTCTCTTCACAACAATTAGTTTTAGGTAATCTTAGAGAAACATATCCCACAGAAAATGTAGGCTTTAGTACATTTGCGAGTTTACGTCCACAGGAGTGCATTTTAGCTGGAGCTAGTGGTACGCACTCCGTTTGTGTTTGCATAATCCATCAGAATGTGAAATTAATGTTATCTGCGATTAAAACAGCGGTAGGTACACATCGCACCGAATCAAATAACGTTTTAAGAAATTATAAAGATATTTTGAAATCAATTATATGTGAATTACCAACTCCTTCGTGTCATTTTCGAAAGTGTAGTTCTTGTCCCGGGTTTGATAATATTTATTCAGAATTTGAAACCTTTTTTGATAATAATTACATAACAAATATCACTTTTAAAAGTTGGACCCACACTGATAGATCTTCATTACTTACGGTTACATCTTCTTGTGACGAATTCCTACAACGCTTGAGCGAAAAGATTGTCATTTTGCAGACACACGATTACGTTGCTAAAATGCAGAGTTTGTATTAAATAAAATTAAATATTCGATAGATAATGGCGAATTCGTAGTCATTGGCGATTTTGCTAAAAATTACAGTTTCGTAGTGCAAGATGAAATCCAGAATTACCATTGGAGTCATCAACAAGTAACTATTCATCCTTTTGTAATATATAGTAAGGATAGAGCTCATCACAATTTTGTTATAATTTCTGAAAGTTTAGGTCATAATACAGCTGCTGTTCACCTATTTTAAAAACGATTACTAAAATACCTTGTAGATCAATTTGTAGGAAACGTAAAAAAAATAATATATTTTTCCGATGGAGCGGCTGCACAGTATAAAAATAGAAAAAATTTCATAAATTTAACACATCATATTAGCGATTTCGGTGTTGCTGCTGAATGGCATTTTTTGCAATGGCACACGGTAAAGGACCATGTGACGGGATTGGAGGTGCCGTGAAAAGACTTGCAATGCGCACTAGCTTACAAAGACCAGTGGATACTCAAATTCTTACACCCGTAGCTTTATATGAATGGGCAAGAACATCTTTTCCAAACATTACCTTTGATTACGTAAAATAGGATGAACAGAAAAACCATGCTGCTAGCTTAGAAGCTCGCTTTGCTGCAGCACTTGCTATCACTGGCACCAGAAGCTTCCATAGCTTTACGCCAATATCACAAAACAAAATTTTATGTAAAACTTTTTCATCTGATGAAAATGGTACTGTGTTTAGCACAATGAAACAGTTTCGGCCAATTTCTTATTCGCAACCCTTAACCCCCCAGCCCATCTCCTTCGAAATGATCCTTATCCATGCCATCATTCTTGACCCATCCTTATCCCCTTCCCTGATGGAAGCAGCCCACCACCTTCCCGTGGTTTCCATCGAGCAATGACAATTTTTTAACAAATAATCAACGATAGGACAAGTTGATACTTAGAAATCTGATTATTATAAAAAAAGTCATTGGCCAAAAGTGGGTTAGTAAAGTTTTTCTGCAGGTATAAATTGCACCATTCCAACGAGTACGGGATCCATCAATATTGTTTTTAAACCTCATTGAAGTAATATGGCATAGTAGCGGTACGGTCAGTCGACCGTAATAGCGCAGCGTCCGCGCGACGCCCGGTCCGCTTACCTGATTCGGCGCGAACCGCCGTATTTACCACCCCATTGCGATGTTAATAGGAGCCGCACCATCCTGGGGATAGGTTTATTTTGTAGAAAAAACTTCAAGAAATATGATAATATTTTTTTCGGATTTTTAAAATCGCGAACTCGAGCCTGAATTTGCAAAATAAAAATTTGTTTATAATTTTCAATGTTGCAAAATTAATTTTTCGTTGTGGAAAAAAAATTATTCAGAAAGGCCGATCCTTCCACATTAAAATGCCGTAATAATCAACTAAATCCGACAAATAGTTTACGAGATAACAATTCATAAGTACAACCCATTTTCACGAAAATAGGCAAAAATCGCAAAGGACCTGTATTTTTTAAACAGACTCGAAATCGACAAAATGATGACTTAAACCCTCCTTAATTCCACGAGGACTACAACATATTTAAGTTTAAAAAAAATCCGAGACATCGATGGAGAAAAGTGATCGAATTGGCGTGGAATGACCCAGCAGCAGCAGGATACAAACTAGCGACGACGGACGACAAGAAGCACGCGTTATCACATCTCTTTACGTTCACCACTGCCCTTTTAAGAGCGACCTCGCGTGGAAGTGGCACGTCGGAGCCGGCGCGAAGAGGGTTATGCTTATTAATGTTTACTATGAGATTTAGCACAGCCCTCAGAGCGCATCCACTATCGCGATCTTGGAACTCTTCGATCGCCACTAACGTGGGAGCGACCACGCACTTCGAATACCACTCGCGCATGCTCGATATCCTGAACAGTGCGCGATTTCGCGTACCGAAACTTTTCATGCCCATATTCTCGTTCAACATAAACTCAGCGTTCAGGACTGCATTCACAGACAGACCAGAATGTTCCCTGATAGCGTCTGTCACGCGCGAGAGTACCATTCGTTGGGCGCCCTCCAAAAATCTACGCAAATCGATGTAACCCACGTTAATTACAGCACCAATCGAAATACGATTCTGAAACGCGGTTTCCACATCCTCCCATACGACCTTAGGTGTCGTCGATCGAGCCGACACCCCGAGCCCTATTCGCGAAAACCGTGCCTGCACGATCGTACGTAATGTCTTCGTACGTGCGATTAGCGATGCCAGACGCTGTTTCGATGCCACCGACACTCCTTCGCCGCACTGATACTCGACGATGAGTCGCAAGCATGCGTCGCACCGATCCATCCAGTCCCTGAATTCCACAATGGTGCGCAAAAGCGTTGCCATTTGGTAAAGTACATTGAACGTGTTCATGAATACATCCATGTTTACTTCTCTTTTCTTCTTCTTCAATATTCAATTAAAAGGCACGTACGATCGGGCACGAGTGGTTGATGCGACTCTTCCACGTGATGCGATTATGATCCAGATATCGAAAACTCAGAGGAAGAATGATGCGTGACAAGTGTCGCGGAGATCTTTACCGAACGACTACGCGGCTCTAAAGTGGTCGGCTTGGATTTTAATGAGCTTTTGTAAAATGATAGGATGCAGGTCCCTGATGATATGTATGGAATACTAGCCGTAGTTACTTGGCGGTTTTAAAGTTATTAACAATTAAAGTTATGTACCTCTGTACATACTATGGATATAAACCATATTACATAAGCTGCGGCGGCGAAGTGGGTTGGTGCGTGGATTGTGAATACCATGGTCCTGCGATCGATTCCTCCATTAGCCGAATTTTTTTGCATTTTTTTTATGGTGCTGACATCGTGCACGATGCAGAGTGATAATTATCATACATGCAGGAAAAGCATAATACAGCCCGACACCATGAACACATAATAAAAACTTGTTTCTTGCACTGACATTTTTTAGTTTTCACTGCGTCCGGAAAAGCAACTTGATTTACGTTAAGAAATATTTCCCTTGAGGATGTTAATTTGGATGTAAACCATGCGCATCTAATCATTTTTTAATAAATCGGTGCTTGTAATTGTTGATGTACAAGTGCATGAATTTTAATGCAATCAGATCTTGTTGTAATGTCGCGACCGGTTTTGAAAAGTTCATTTGCCTATAGAAGTATACATCACAGGGTTGACAAAGTGGTGTGCATTTTGGAGGTATGATTTTTAATGTACACGTGGATAAATTATTTTCGTCAATAAATTTTTGAAGAATCAACAATCATTAAAAATTTGTTATTATTCACATATGGATGAATTATGTGATTTAAAAACAATTCATATGTGTCTTTCTGCAATTTACCTGATTTTGTGGCGATTATATAAACATTATTAAATTTGGTGCTTAACCGTTGGACTTCTTTGACAACCTTTGGTCCAAACGTTCCATTTTTTCTTGCAGGCATATAAAAACTTTTGGTAGCAGTTTCCTGGATGCTGTTATAGAATACTGTGCAGCATAGGAATGCGTTGCTTTATTTATGTTTTTAATATAGACTTCCGTTGATTTTTCGCCTTTGTGAGATAATGTACGATTTATGTTTATACGGTATTCGCAACCGGTTTGATCTGTATTAATTACAAAATCTGGGTCATATTTTTTAATAATGTCTGATGTTTGTTCTTGGAAAAGTTCTGCTGCTTTGGAGGTATTTTCGAAAGAGTCGCGGTCACTATTGCTTACATATTTTATAACATGCCTGTGTCTTACTCTGTGTTCTTTTTTAAATCTTGTTACCCAATGTTTGGATGCCATAAATGAAAATTCAGGTGATATAAATTGAAATGCTGCTGCCATGGCCCACTGTTGTAGTGTTCGTGTGGTAACAAGATGTTTCGCTGCACGAGCTTCAACAAATCTGTCGTACACCCATGAATTAATAAATTCATACTTGGCAATTCGGCTTCCACCTTGCTTGACTTGATCCGTCCATCGTATCAATTGCCGCTTATTAGACAGAGCTTTTGTTGTCTTACTTTGTAATGTAGATAACGACCACTTCGGATGTAACTCTGCTAACGCAACCACTTTTTTCCTCATTTCGAAGGGCACTTTACTTCTTGCTACTGATTCCTGGGGAGATGGTGATCGAGATCGTGATTCTTCTGGAGAAGTTGTTATTTCATCACTACTTGTGCCAACATATTCTTCGTGCGTTTCATCTTGAAATTCATGTTCCGGTACCAATTCTTCGTCAGTGACCAATTCATAATCGGAAATAATTGAAATGAGGACTTCTACTATTTCATTTCCCATTACTTTAGAACGGTCCGATGGATTTGTACTTTTTTCGTTATTAATAACTGCTTGTGAACGCAACAAATCCATTGCATAGTATAATGCATCGGCCACTTCCTGCATTTTTGCACAATTTTTTCACTTAAAAAGTAAATTCACTTTGAAACAAGACCGAACGAGAAAAATTAAACACTGTATCGCTTCGTTCGACTGCTTGAAATTAACTAAACTCTGTTATACGGGTAGCTATGCATCTTGGACTATCTTCGAGAATACCGATGCATAAACATCGTACGTGCGACGTTTGTTGGTCTACGGGTGAAAGATAAACCATCAATCCTGCTATCTGCATTTCGACGGAATCTATTCTGGACCGTATCGAATAGAAAATACTATAAAGGAATACTGTATCGAAATTGTTAATAAGTGAAAGAAAATTCAATACTATACTAATAGTATCTTTTTCAAACCATTATCTAAAAAAATGAGAAGTATTTTTATTGTTATTGGTTATTATTTTTTATTTGCGCTTTTCCTGCATGTATGATAATTATCACCCTGCATCGTGCACGATGTCAGTACCATAAAAAAAAAATGCAAAAAAAATTCGGCTAATGGAGGAATCGATCGCAGGACCATGGCATTCACAATCCACGCACCAAACCACTTCGCCGCCGCAGCTTCTGTAATATGGTTTATATCCATAGTATGTAAACAGGTACATAACTTTAATTGTTAATAACTTTAAAATCGCCAAGTAACTACGGCTAGTATTCCATACATATCATCAGGGACCTGCATCCTATCATTTTACAAAAGCTCATTAAAATCCAAGCCGACCACTTGGGGTCCTTCCCTTGTGAGCGTTCAGCGAGGCAACAGTGAAATATCGTAGTGAAAGTGAAAGTGAAATGGAAGGTACAAGGAAAAAATTATAATTACTCGATCATGACGAAAGTCAAATTATCGGTGCAAAATTGCCATCTAACGGGCAAGTCTTAAGAGTCCTATTTCACAATCTACGGAATGTGCAATTAAATCTTAAGTCTAATGCTTCTTTAGTTATTAAGGAAGTTCAAATATTTTGGGAGAACGCGCGAATTCCAATGAAAAGACCACAGCATTGCATTAACAAGCTAGATGCGTTGTATAAGGAATGGGTGGTGTTGGGGGTTTGAATACCGCGCGCTGCGATGTCAGCGCCGCCCCGGACGGAACGGCGGAGCGGCAGTATATATTCCTTGTGTTCTTATAAAGTAGTTAGTTATCGCATAACCAGGATTGTATCTTTACTAACATTTCTGCCACCGATCCCAACAGGTGGCTTTGCATAAAAGTTGCAACTGGAGTACTGAAACCCAAAAAAATCGGGAGAAGGAGTTTGTAGACAAGCTAGATGACCTTTTTGACATTGCACCCGCCGATGCTTTAGAAACTATTAAAATAGAGGAAGACAAACTTTTACTGTTAAGTCAACCAAAAAAAAGGACGTCCTGGTTCTATGATTGGAACGGATCACCAAGAGACACGGTAGTGTCTCGCGCCAAGTATATATAGATATATGCGCAGCGCGAGGCACAGAGTGTCTATATTACGCCACGACCCGCTATCAAGAACCCTGAGATTATCGAATCTCAATAACGGCTGATCCGATTAGATTTTGAATGGTTTTAATAGAGAGCTTGGGTTTGATTTACATAAGAAACGAGTCTTCGTTTTGTTCCTACGTGCCTTATGAGCTGAGATATTTCGATGTAAAGTTGCAATTTGCCGAATTTTATGTTCTCAAGATTAAGAATCGTCATCGTCCTACACTTCTAGGCAAGAGAAAAACATGAAAGGGTGAGGAAATGTCTCTCAGGGACGTCGTTCATTGGATGATGGTTTCGGCCAATCGCGTAACAAATTGTTATCACGTGACAGCCAGACAGAGAGCACATCTGTCGAGGTAAACGTAATCTAGCTAGTGTCAAACAATCATAACCTCCCAAGTGACAAATAAGGAAACTTGTCAAAATTTTTTAAATGTCACGAATTTTTCCACCATATAGGACACTGAATTATTGTCTCAATTAACAAGGTAAGTCGCCAAAATTTTTTAAAAGAATATTTATGTAGAGCTTATAGAAACGGAGGGGACGCACAGAATTGGAAGTTGTCCGGAGAAGGTTCGACTGAGAAGCATCTTCTTTCGCACAAGTTTCTACAAAATAATATATTGTTATTATACCAGCAAACTATTTTTACATTAGAATTTTTATGTAAAGCTTATAGAAATAAAGGGGACGCAAGGCTCGGATAAAAATGAACGGGACGCACAGGCTTGGATAGAAATGAAGGGAACGCACAACCTTGGATAGAAATGAAGGGGACACACAAACTTGGATAGAAATGAAGGGGATGCACAGGCTTGGAGGTTGTCCGGAGAAGGTTAGATAGACAGAGAAGCATCTTGTTTCGCACAAGTTTCCGGAAATTTGTGAAATAAGGTAAATAGACAAAACTTTTCAAATTAGCGTAGCATTAAGGCTGCCGTCTCAAGTTTGCCATGGTCGGAATCGATCGAAGCGTCCTCAGTAAACAGACGGACCGTAATGAAACTACTGCGGTCGATAAAAAGAACTTATACAGAGGTGACATCTCTAGGTACTCTATGTAGACGAATTTTTGACGCATAGTTGCCACATTTTCTGTTCTCCCGTCTCTCGCGCTGTTGCCACAGCTCTTTCTATCGAGAAGTCTTGAAGGAATACGGCACGAGAGCTGCGTCTAGCGTCAGAGCCTCACTGAACGTAAAGGAGGATAGCAATAATGATAGATAAAGAGGTCCGAGAGTGTAAGAAGGAAAGATGGAAAGATACCAAACCTGACAAAATTTGAACTGTCATTATTAACGACATTACAGATAACATTTATTCGCAGAATTGAAAGCCCGTTTCGTTCAAAGTAGTCCGATTTAAATTATTTCCTCGCTGAACGTAAAAGAGGATAGCAATAATGAAAGACAGAGAGGTTGGGTAGTGAAGTTAGGAAACATGTCAATGAAACAATACTAATTTGCGATTTAATATTTTGTATAATCAATGTGCAATTTCAAAGCATATAATTTGAATAAGGTACATCACCTAAGTGTAACACGCCGATCGTAATGAAATCTATAAATGCTATAGTTCTTTTAAAAACATATGACGCTCTCCTTCTTATCTAACTATACATCAAATGATCACTTTTATCAACAAGAATTTGTCTGTTGTTTAAACACAAATTTAATAACGTAATCATTTTTTTAAAACATCAATTTGGACAAAAGTATATTTCAATTTAATACTTTTGTACATGGTTTTCCTCGGAATTGTTATTCCACGATTGTAAAAATTTATCAATATAAACTAGAGATCAGTACTAACAATACGTATATTTTGGAATGTCTCATTAAAAGATTTTATTCAGCTACGATCCCCTGTTTGTTTGTATGTTTGATTCAAATCTGGAAACTCAATTTTAATCCACTTCCAACCATCCAATTGTCTTGAAACTTTGCAGGGGTGCGTAGCTTGGATGACAGTACAAAATTGTGAAAAAAAACTCCAAGGGGGTGATTGTCCATTTTGTTTGTTTTAATGGAATGTAAAACTTTCGCATTTTCTATCGTATCGGCATGAACGTTTCAGTAACATACTGCTGAGATTTTCCAGATGAAAATGAATTTAAACACGGTATAAATCGGATTATTTTTAGCATTTTTAGATTAGAATTGTTACACTTCTACTTAATTATCTAGTACAGTTCTAGAAATAATCCGATTTATACCGTATTTGAATTCATTTTAATGTGGAAAATCTCAGCAGTATGTTACTGAATACTGAAAACGTGACGTTTTACATTTTATCAACACTGTATGCCTTTCGAACCGAGATTACAAGCCGCCGCCGAACAGCCCAAGTCCTCGCTGGTCGGGACCGGCGCGGCGTTGAGCCTGTATCGCGAACAGAGCCCTAATTCCCAGTGTTCGTTTCTCGCTTCTTTCTGGCCGAAGGGGGGAGCGAGATGGAACGCCTTGCCTGCGCGACGGCCGCGAACGCGAAGGACGGAGTGTCAGGCGTCCGAAAGACGGAGCGAGACAAAACATCATCCCGTCGTCTATCTCGTACTGCCCTCGCTCGCTTTCAGTGCCTCTCGCTCGCTCTCGTTCCATTTCGCTCTCGCCTTCGCCGGACACGAGTGAGACAGAAGTGATGGAAATAACGAAAAATCCACATCGTGTAAACCTAACCGAGCCCGTAATGAGACAATACTGTAGTATCTTTTATTTGAGTTTATCCAGATAATATCTTTGCCCATCTCTGTTCTCCAACCACTTCGCCGTGATTCATTCAAGCTTCCTTGATGGCAAAATAGTGATAGGGGAAATGCGATAACAGCGCGATTCGACCCTCGATACGTCTCGGCAACTATGTCTTTCCTACATTTATTGGCTAGTTTGGTCTTCCACCGGTTCTGATGGTACATGGCGCGAATATACCTTCAACGCCGGTGACGGAGAATCCTTGAAGCTTTATTCTGTCATTTTTCGAGTCTGTCTCAGTACACGATTCATAAATTCAGTATTATTTCAACGTACGGTGGTTATTAACGCTCAAACGCACCAGACCACCCTGCACGGATGTCTACTGGAGGCAACTATACCCGCAAAAACTTCCTTCTTGCCGATTCCAGGGCGAAAGTTGTAATTTACGATTTGTTTACTACATCGCGTATACGCAGGGCCGACGGAACCATTATGCAAGTTATGCGCTGCATAAGGGCGCCAGTCGAATGGGACGCTAAAAAACTATATCGCACGCTTAATAATAAAGGAATCCAACCCCTACATAAACGAAATGTAAACCCCGTAAAGACAATTTACTACACGCGTATACATACACGCTTTTTCTAGCTTGTGTGAGCGTATGCACACATTCAAGGCCCGATAAACGGCAGCCTTAAGGGGGCCGTTTCAGTAGTAAACAAACCGTAAATTGAATGAATCACGGCGAAGTGGTTGGAGAACAGAGATGGGCAAAGATATTATCTGGATAAACTCAAATAAAAGATACTACAGTATTGTCTCATTACGGGCTCGGTTAGGTTTACACGATGTGGATTTTTCGTTATTTCCATCACTTCTGTCTCACTCGTGTCCGGCGAAGGCGAGAGCGAAATGGAACGAGAGCGAGCGAGAGGCACTGAAAGCGAGCGAGGGCAGTACGAGATAGACGACGGGATGATGTTTTGTCTCGCTCCGTCTTTCGGACGCCTGACACTCCGTCCTTCGCGTTCGCGGCCGTCGCGCAGGCAAGGCGTTCCATCTCGCTCCCCCCTTCGGCCAGAAAGAAGCGAGAAACGAACACTGGGAATTAGGGCTCTGTTCGCGATACAGGCTCAACGCCGCGCCGGTCCCGACCAGCGAGGACTTGGGCTGTTCGGCGGCGGCTTGTAATCTCGGTTCGAAAGGCATACAGTGTTGATAAAATGTAAAACGTCACGTTTTCAGTATTCAGTAACATACTGCTTGAGATTTCCCACATTAAAATGAATTCAAATACGGTATAAATCGGATTATTTCTAGAACTGTACTAGATAATTAAATATAAATGTAACAATTCTAATCTAAAAATGCTAAAAATAATCCGATTTATACTGTGTTTAAATTCGTTTTCATTGTAGTATAAGAAAATAATTATTTTTTTAGTTTTTAATGCATTTTTAATAAAATCGTTTATTATAAATTTTTTTATTTTCAAGTTTTTAGTTTTCGTGGATTTACATTTCACAGCTCAAACTTCTTTACAAATATATTTTATTGCTGTATGTAGTTTAACAGTTTGCTTGAACCCTACAGTGCTAAAAGTTCGTAAAGAACGCGAGTGATTGATTTTAAGTCGATTGGATTTATGGTGGTTAATGGTTATTATTTATTGGTGACTGGGTAATTTTTTCACCCTCTTGGAGGTTTTTTCCAGAATTTTGTACTGTCATCCAAGCTACGCACCCCTGCAAAGTTTCAAGACAATTGGATGGTTGGAAGTGGATTAAAATTGAGTTTCCAGATTTGAATCAAACACAAACAAACAGGGGATCGTAGCTGAATAAAATCTTCTAATGAGACATTCCAAAATATACGTATTGTTAGTACTGATCTCTAGTTTATATTGATAAATTTTTACAATCGTGGAATAACAATTCCGAAGAAAACCATGTACAAAAGTATTAAATTGAAATATACTTTTGTCCAAATTGATGTTTTAAAAAAATGATTACGTTATTAAATTTGTGTTTAAACAACAGACAATTCTTGTTGATAAAAAAAGATCATTTGATGTATAGTTAGATAAGAAAGAGAGCGTCATATGTGTTTAAAAGAACTATAGATTTCATTACGATCGGCGTGTTACACTTCGGTGATGTCCCTTATTCAAATTGTATGCTTTGAAATTGCACATTGATTATACAAAATATTACATCGCAAATTAGTATTGTTTCATTGACATGTTTCCTAACTTCACTACCCAACCTCTCTATCTTTCATTATTGCTATCCTCTTTTACGTTCAACGAGGAAATAATTTAAATCGGACTACTTTGAACGAAACGGGCTTTCAATTCTGCAAATAAATGTTATCTGTAATGTCGTTAATAATGACAGTTCAAATTGTGTCAGGTTTGGTATCTTTCCATCTTTCCTTCTTACACTCTCGGACCTCTTTATCTATCATTATTGCTATCCTCCTTTACGTTCAGTGAGGCTCTGACGCTAGACGCAGCTCTCGTGCCGTATTCCTTCAAGACTTCTCGATAGAAAGAGCTGTGGCAACAGCGCGGCAGAGACGGGAGAACAGAAAATGTGGCAACTATGCGTCAAAAATTCGTCTACATAGAGTACCTGGAGATATCACCTCTCTATAAGTTCTTTTTATCGACCGCAGTAGTTTCATTACGGTCCGTCTGTTTACTGAGGACGCTTCGATCGATTCGGACCATAACAAACTTGAGACGGCAGCCTTAAGAAGTAAGAAAATTATGGCGTACTGCTTGCAGTATAGAGTAAGTTACATTATTGAAGAAAGTACGCTGAAAACGCATCTCCCTTGACACTTTCCAATCTTTTATGAAAGATATTCGCAATACTTTATTAAAATTCACAGTAGTTCCCACGCTATTCATTAATTTTATTAGTTTCCCACTAAAAATATTTCAATTCACCAATAAACATACTAAATTAATTTTATTCTAACACCAATAAATAGTGCGTTAAAAATATTGGATCTCTTTGTTCACTTTCGCTAAATTACCATTAGCATTTAAATTTCCTCCAACAAGACTTTTTGCCATACGCTCTCACCTCCTTCGGACACATTATGTAGTCTCTACACTTACTATAGCAAAAGTCCACTCTTTTTCTATAAGTTCTACGTTATGTTGTAACTAAAATATGTGGCTTTTATATATTTACAGATAATCGAAGCAGAAGCGAAAGAGAAAGTAACCCAAATCAGTTAACATTTTTTCGGTTTCGCAGCGCCAAGTATTTTGAATAAAATATTTATTCGTATTAAAATATTTATTTGTATAAAAATATATCTGCTTAATATTATTTAATACATGTTTTCTTTGTATAAATAGCCATTATGATAATTGGCGCAATTTTTGTATATCATTACTTTTGTAAAGTTAAATATAGCACATTAATAAATTTATATTAATTTACTACAATGTTTTTAAATAGGATTCTTTTTGATGAGATTATATACTTAGCGCTCTTTTTTGTACCTTTTTTTCAAAAAGGTAATTTTGTGGGAATATATTATACCGGAAAGAACAGAAAAAAGTGTTCCGGAACGAGCAAGAAGAATCGAGACAGGCGCAGTGTGAAGTAGAAGCTGTGCAAGGTAAATATTCTTTATTCAATTCATTTTTAAAACTCAAAATATTCATCGTTATCTTAGATATATATTATAAGATATATTGGTCTTTACTGACACTTGTATATCGTTTAAATCAAGACGAAACAATGGAGAAAGTAGCATCATCCAGCGAAGAAGATGGTCACCTATCAAGTGAGGGTAAAAATATTGAATTTATTATTCCCGTGGATGAAGCTGGTCCAAGCAACCCTAAAAAAAGACGTGCTCAAATCGATATAATTACGCCAAAACTTGTTGCAACCCTTGACAAGTGCAAAGTAAGCGATCGTGATGCTGTTCATATAATAACAGCGACAGCTCAAGCTCTTGGTCATGACCTAGACGACTTAATTATCAATCGAACCTCTATACGGCGTCATCGCACGGATCTTCGAGCACAACTTGCAGATAAATATCGTGTAGCGTTCAAAGACTGTGAGCTTGGTGCTATTACACTACATTGGGACGGAAAGCTGTTGCCAGCTTTAATAGGCAATGCTAAAATTGATCGTTTACCTGTACTAATAACTTGCAGAGGTATTGAGCAGCTGCTTGGAATCCCTGCAATTCTATTGGGTACTGGGGACAAACAAGCCTCTGCGGTATACGATTTAGTGGAGTAATGGGATTTAGGTGGCAAAGTGCAAGCACTTTGCTGTGACACAACGTCATCGAACATGGGACGTTTCCAAGGCGCACGTATCTGGCTCGATCAAAAATTTGAAAGAGATTTGCTATATTTTCCTTGCCGACATCACATATGTGAAATTATTTTACGGATTGTTTTTGATGTAAAGTTAGAGAAATCATCGGGTCCAAATATTCCACTTTTTAAACAATTTCAGCAGGCTTGGCCCGAGATCAATAAATCGAATTTTGTGGCAGGAATTGAAGACGAGTACGTTCACCAATCTACAATTGTAAATATTACAGAAGTGCTGGAGTTTGCAATGCAAACTTTGAAAAACATCAAACAACCGCGAGAAGATTATAGAGAATTCTTGGAACTTACAGTTCTTTTTTTAGGCGGAACTCCTAGAGAAAATTATACATTTCGAGTTCCAGGAGCTTTTCATCACGCTCGATGGATGGCCAAGACGATATATTGTATGAAAATATATTTATTTCGGACAGAATTTATCTTGACTAGCGAAAAGGCCACTGAAATTCGCGACATTTGTATTTTCCTCGCCAATTTGTATTTAAAAGCGTGGATACAAGCTCCAGTTGCAATAGAAGCCCCGCGACAAGATTTAGAATTTTTAAACAATTTGTCCTCTTATCGTCAAATTGACGATACAATAAGCCGCACTGCAATAAATAAAATGATCAATCATTTGTGGTATTTGGTACCATAAACTGCCGCATTATCATTTTTCGATAGTGCCATTGGCAATGACATTAAAATAAAAATGATAGAGGCAATTATTGCCAGTGTAGGCAGTGACGACAACGAATGCCTTAAAAAATATAAAATCCTTCCAAAGGATGTGGAACAATTGGTCAACAAAAAAAAATGGAACATTTTATTTCTCCTGATTCCAAAAGATTCTTTGAAAGGTTTTTAATGCCAACCACATTTTTTGTAAAAGACCCTTCTACATGGAATGATGACGAGGCTTTCCAAATTTGGCGAAACATCGTGAACGGATTAAAAGTGGTAAATGACACCGCTGAGCGTGGCGTTAAACTTATAGAAGAATATAACAAAATATTATCATAAAATGAAGAGGAGAAACAATTTATACTGCAGAATGTGATGGAATATAGAAAGCAGTATCCTGACGTCACAAAAGAGAACTTATCAAAGGATTTTTAAAGCATTTTTAATATAAAGAAACCCCTAATTAATACCTCCGTGGCTATTTGAATTTTTGAGACACATTTAAGACTGTGTTTGTTAACACAGTCGCGTCTAGGACAAGATCTGCTCGGTCTTATTGAACGTCCACGAGCAGGTCTGGGACGAAACGCTTAGGGTTTCCATAATTTAGAAATTTACATGACAGCTTAAACTCAAGGTGAGCGTATTAAGACATTGTATCGGGAATTGAGACAGGATCTGCTGGGCCCTACTGACGAGTCCACGAGCAGATCTGGGACGCAATACTCTGATGACATTTCTATTCGTAATTTACATAATAGCTATAATAACTTATTTTCAGTCACAGAACTGCTTTCCTTCTGTATAATGGAGCGTTATAATGAAAATAAAAAATGTTTAATATCTTCATCGTTTATGGATATATGAAAAAACTCTTCAGACAAAAGTTGTAGTATATAAAGAGGCGAATATAATGGAAAGAAATTTTTTTCAAGGCCATTCTTTCGAGTTTTCAAGGTCAGGGACATTTTTTTGTTAACAATCGTATATACTGTGTATGGATTCTTAAACAGAAAAAAAATACAAATTCAACGATATATCATAATGTATATTTATATCAAGGTTTAAGAAGTTCAAAATTTTCAAATTCGTGGCGCTCCGTTTTCCCGTGGTCCAATCGGGCTGAAATTTTTTCCATATCAATTTCCCAAAAAGTGTCACATTTCTGGGGGGGGGGGGGTGGAACCAAAAAAAATCTGATGGTCGAAAAATAAGGTGCACCCTAATACACACACGCGCGCGCGCGCGCACACACACGCACGCACACGCGCACGCGCACACACACACACACACACACACACACACACACGCACACACACGCACGCACGCACGCACACATACAAACATACAAATACCTCGAACTGAGAACCTCTTTCTTTTTGAAGTCGGTTAAAAATGAGTGGAGACACGAGCTAATTCGGTCTATTTTTTCTTATGAATATATGATTAGGATACACACTACGTTCACTAAAAATGGACCGAATTGTTCCATGTTTGACATCATTTTCATCAGGAAACCCTAAAAACACCATTTCATCAAGACTAAACTTATCAAAAACATGAACATTTTATTTTTCTATACTAGGTATTTTTAAACAAATAATTTTTGTAAGAATGGTGCACTTTAAAAGAAATAGTTTCGAAAATGCACGAATCAGATCGATAGTTTTTCGAGCGTCTTTAAACAAATTTGTTTCCGATCAAAACATCCGTACGTGCAACGGAAACTACACTCATATAGTTTATAAAAAAGGAATGAAATTTGATTTCGGACCTTCTGTTCCATAGTTACACATTCTGCTGGCGCGCGTGAGGGGTCTACAAGATTAATTAATATATTAAAATTTATACATGCTTTTCTACTGATCCTTTTTATAGTCTCGTAAAACATTGTACTAAAGGTACGTAATAAAGATATTATATGACAACTGTAAATTATTCTTGACATTTTTTTTACAAATGGCTTACTTTTCCGGCTGTCACAGTGGTGTTCCCCCTTAAATTTACCATATTTTGCGAGGGAATGTAAATTAAAAATAAATTTTATTCATAGTGAACATGCTAGATGCATTAAATTATTAATTTTTTAGACCTAATCTATTCCTTTAGATATTATTCCTATAATTCCTATATTAATTGTTTTCAATTTCTTGTTTCACAAGATGCCGACCATATACATCCGAAAATCAGGATCAGTTAGAGGACAATGGACGGTACAAAATTTAACGGATGCCATTAGAAGAATTGAAAACGGAGAACTTCGAGCCAGTGAAGCTTCTTGACATTATGGGATACCTCCCACAAGTCTCCGGCGAAGGAGGCTGTCAAATAATTTTGATAAAGTATCGCTTGGCCCCAAAGGAATTCTGGGACGTAACAACGAAAAAAGACTAGTTGCACACATTCAACGTCTTCAGGAAGCTGGTTCTGCTCCCGATAGGACAACAGTCAGGCGTACAGCATTTGAATTCGCTGAAATATTAGGGCTCCAGCATAAATTCAATAGGGAATCTAGATTAGCAGGGTATGATTGGCTCACTTCCTTTTTGAACAGGAATAAGGAACTATCCATCAGACAGGCCGAAGGCTTGTCGCTAGCTCGAGCTACGGACATGAATAAGAAAGAAGTAGGTGATTTTTTCAAATTGCTCACGAAAATATATGATGAGCATGATTTTTACACGAAACCAGGAAACATATTCAATGTCGACGAAACCGGTTGCCAATTAAATAACAATCCTGGAAAAGTATTAGCTATCAAAGGGTCAAAAGATGTACATTGTTTGACTGCAGGTGAAAGAGGGGGAAACGTCTATCATAGCATGTTGCAATGCTGAGGGCGTTTTCCTTCCCCCTTCACTGATAGTAACAGGGGTTAGAGAAGTTTCTGGAATAAAGATTGGGCTTCCTTCAGGTTCAAAAGTGTACATGAATCGAAAGTCGTCCTACATATCTTAGAAATATTTTACCAGTGGTTGGTAGAGCATTTCACACCACGGAAACCACCGGGCAAAGTACTCCTTATAATGGATGGGCATTCTTTCCATCAAAGTTTTATCGAAATGCTCGATTTTGCTGCTGCCCATGACATAATTTTAGTGTGCTTACCTAGTCATACGACACAAGCTCTCCAGCCTCTGGACAGATCTTTTTTCAAGCCTTTTAAGACTTTTTATAAAAAAACAAACACAAGCGTGGATGAATCATCATCAAAAACAAATTAAAAAAGTACATGCTGGCACTCTCATCGGAAATGCATGGGCAAAAAGTGCTACATTAGACAATGCTGTCAATGGCTTCAAAGCAACAGGAATATTCCCTCTGAATGAAACTATGATTCCAGAGCATTTCTTTAACATATCAAATACCTCTTCATTTACTACTGAAGCCACAGATACCAGCAGAACAGTAAATTTGTCTAATCATGTCCCGTAGATTGCACAGTCATCTGCAGTTACAGCTTCTTCTCAACCAGAAGCAGTAAATGTATCAGTAAGCCAGACACTTATTCAACAAATAGCTAGCATTGAAATTCCTTCATGCAGCAAACATTTTGTAAGTACTAAAACATCTCATAATACGAGCCCCTCAAGACATCTGCACAAAATCAGCATTGGAACAGCAAGGGAAAAATCGACGAAAGCAATCTGGTAGGATTCTTGATAAAGAATTTATACAAAAGAAGAAACAAGCAATTAAAGAAAATCGATCGAGGGTGAAAATAAAATTAAAGCCACAAAAAAATCAACGAAGAAGAAACAGAAAATACAAATAAAAGTTGAAAATCAAGTAGATGATCTTCGAGTGAATCCTCTTAAACCCTCATTACAAAACGAAGAAGATTATTGCAAAGAATGTTTTAAAAATTATTTCAAAACAACTAAAAAGGTTGACTGGCTAAGATGCATTATCTGCAATAATTGGATGCACGAAACATGTACAATGTATAGTGATAGTTGTAATAGTTGCGGTCGAATAGAAAACTTCCATGCTTACAATAAAGGGAAGAAATGAGTGTTTGTCTATTTTTTGTACAATTATTAAAATAAAGTTTTTGTTCATTTATTTTATTTGTTCACTTTTGTATTCATTTGCTTTGTTAATCGCCAGTAAGTAGTTTGCTTTTTGTTTGATCTGTTCTTTCAATAAAAAAATATATAAAAAAACTTTTTACGTTAAACAATTTTGTTTAAAGTGTAAAAACACCATCGAAATTGTAGTACAAGAAAATAATTATTTTTTACTTTTTTGTGCATTTTAAATAAAATCGTTTAACTGAAAAAGTTTTTTTTATATATTTTTCATTTTTTACTTTTTAGTGTTTTTGTTTTACTATTCGTACGAGTCTGATCTTATCTCGATCAATTTTTGTATTTACGGAAATCTTGATGCGACTAACGACCTGAATTTGTCGTTTTGGAGAAGATCACGAGTGGCTGATTTCAAGTCGTTTGGATTTGTGATTAGAGGTTATATTTATTGATGACTGGGTAATTTTTTAAACGCCTCGAGGGTTTTTTTCTTCATAATTTTGTATTGTCATCCAAACTATGCACTGCAATGTTTCAAGTCTATTGGATAGTTGGAAGTGGGTTAAAATTGAGTTACAAGATTTGAATCACCTCTCCTAACGACGAAAACCATTTCTCCCGGCACCTCGGGAGAGGTGGTCAAATGCTATGACTTCAGTTTTCAACCCGATTTTCAGCAAATATTGTCTTAAAGCAAATATCGACCAGTTTTTCAGAATCAGCATAACATTCTGAACATATTAGGTGCATTCTGATGAAATAAATAATATCAGTATTAGTTTAATAGCCATTTTAAATTAGGTCGACCGCGTCTCCCGGATTTACCCTATCTTGTAATAAGTGTATAACTTTCATGTTCTGCTTCAATGTTTTGCTAATAAAAAAATGTCTAACCTAACCTAATAAACTTCATTTTCTGAGAACATCCCCCCATCTATTTTCTCTTTTCACTTATAATTCCTTACTGCCAACGTAACATATTGTAGCATAAACACATTTCAAGTAATTAAAATGTAAATGAATTTTCTACGTTTGCACTACCAGCAGACTTTCCGTTTATATTTTGTCAAGTACAATGCAACAGCTGAGAATTTCTTTCCACATTCAGGATATAATATGGAAATAGCAAACAGCTCCCTCTCGCGTTCACCAGGTAGCCGCGTATCTATTGGTATTACCATTTCTGTGCAGAAAAATCTGCTATAATACCGACCTGCCAAATCGGCCAGGTCACGTGACGTGTCTACCTCCTTAAGCGACCATACTACGACCACGGACATAGGAATATAGGGACGGACTAATAGTTGCGACTTTGGGCGAGGAGAGTGAAGCAGCTTTGGGGAGCGGGGGACACGGTCACGTGGTACTCTGGTGCCGAATTGGTTCTAGCTTAAATGCGCGAAATTTCAAAATGGAACCTTTAGTTTCATTATATTTATAAATGTACGATAGAATATATTCAGTAAAACAGAGAAACAAAATATTTTGTTTATAAATTAACCTACTGAAATGTTAATGGTGATTGGGATATCAGAATTAAATGGTTAAAAGTTCAATTCTATAGATATGAAAAATCATTATTGTTTTCGTTTGATATTTAATTTTGCAACTACACAATGAATTCAGTACGGTTTGCATTATTATTTGATGAGATCTGTAAATAAATAAATCATGACTATTTAGGAATAGGTAGATATAACTACAAGGTTATCTTTCACTTTTCTGGACTTAAAATGTGATTTAACGAATTTTGCAACAACATATAACTTGCCATCGTAGAGTTAAATCTTGGTCATAGTTTTATAATGCAATATTAAAATTTTCATAATATTCTTTCTTTTCTTTTGTCCCAAAACGGGATGACTTGCCGTACGAATTTCACAACTTTTTACAATGCACAGTGGCATTGTAAAAACAAATATATATATATATATATATATATCTTTTTTTCTCAAATATGCTATAATCCACTGACGCTCCTGCTAATCACAGTATTCACAGTCTACTCTTTCACTGCCTTTCACACTGCGTCTGACTCACTCTTACTCGATGAGAATAAGAATGCGCTTGCGCTATCACAACCAATCGCCAATGCGGCACCAGAGTACCAAGTGACCATGGTTACCCCCTGAACTGCTTCACTCCCCTCAAACATTGTTACGTCCGTATATTCCTATGTCCATGACTACGACAGACAACTTGCATTTCCTGGTTAACTTATTGATCCTATAGCAAATACGCATAAAACTTTTGTATTTCTTTCATCAAGGTCTATGCACTATCTAAAACAAGAACGAAGTCAATCCGACGACTTCAAAATATACAATTTTGAAACATACAATTTCACATAATTGAAATGGCCATTCCCAGCTATTATTCTAGAATTTGTTTGTACATATGGGCCTCAACATTTTCTGCTCGGTTTCGTTGAAAAATCGCTCGTCCCGATGGTTGCCTTCTCTCATTAGGAGCTATCTTACATATCAGCGTATTAAAACTTTCATTATTATTTGGCGTGTAACCTTCTACGGATTTAACACATATTTCAAAAAGTTTATTATTACTTAATTTCTGATCGATGGTTCGTATAGTATTCAATACCGGTGTGTAAAACCAGTTTGTCATTGTATCAGACGTATTGTCCTACAGCTTTCTCGCAGATGCGTCTGCACTTCAAATATGATTTTCTACCTTAAAGCCTTTTCTTGTGGTATGTTTTCTTCCCTTTAGATCTACACTTCGGTGTTCTAAGTTGCAAAATTAATGTGGCTTTGCTGAAAAATGTAGCTAATACGCTAATGTGACTTCTACGAATGCTTTAGCTCTACAGAATATTATACGACTAGAAAGATACCGAGTGTGAAAAATATTTTCAGCTATTAGCCCATGCACAGCTTTCAAATAAACTCAATCCCTGTACACACTGTATTGTCTTAAGGGATCGAAAAAGAAGAGCACAGGTCAAGGGCGTAAGAATTCACTCTCATTCGCGTTTAGACTCTATAACTTTGTTATTATTGCGCTTTTTTGCGCAATTGTTTCACACTATCATTTTATGAAGAAAAAATTTCGATTTTTTCAAGGTTCAAAGGTGGCGTAATCCCTTAAGACAGGCTGATAGGAAGATAAGGGAGGCAGGAAGAAACTCGTAAAAAATGTAAGAAAGTATAGAAAAGTGAAAGTTCAGACACAGCTGAAAAACGAAATGCAATAAAATAGCAAGGGCGTGTTGGCAGGGCCGCAGCTGTCACGGAAGCATAAATCCCTTATTTATGAAACAATTTTTATATATAAAATTATTTAGTATAAATAGATAAGTTTAGTCTGTGTTCAGAACATTTTGTACCTGGACTATCAGTAGGCGGACTTCCCTGAATTGTGACATACTCAGCGAATTCAGCAGACAAGGTATCTGAGATGGTCCTAGACACGCCTGAATGGCCTGAGGTTGATTCCTGTAATGTTAAGCCAAAGTATTGATCATTATCAATAACAACCACACCAATAACTCTGAAAAATGAGGATTGTTAGATAATATTCAAAAAAAGATGACCAAAAGTGGAAACACGTATGCAGGGTGTTCTATTTGAAGTTTCTCACGCAATTATCTCATAAAGTATTCGTTATTGGAAAAAAATGTTTCAAATAAAACTTACATTGTTTCGAGGGGGACATCTTACGATGATCACAAATCTTATCTAAGTGGACGTGACTTCGAAAGTTCAAGGTGACCTTTGTTTCTTTAAATGGAACTATATGTTTTTATTCAGATGAAAGTACAGTCCATGCTGTGATGAATTCATCGACCTGTAATATATTAGTGTTCAAAGGTCATTCAAGGTCATTTATTGCTGTCTGACACTTGCCTTCGTCGAACATCCGCCTAGATAAAATTTGTGATCATCACAAGATATCCGCCTCGTAACACAGTAAGTTTTACTTGAAACATTTTTACATAACGAATACTTTAGGAGATAATTGCGTGCGAAACTTCAACTAGGACACCCTGTTGTATGCTTTAGTGCATTATGATTTACAATATTGGTGGAAAAATATCGACGAAAATATCGACCAAGAAACACGCTGAAGTCATGCATAGCATACAAATCCCGCGGCGAGAAAACAAGCCGAGACTACTCACAATGCTAATGAAAATTTAAGCATCCGTATTTTCTGTCAGATCTTCATAAGAATACTATCAATGGATAGACAAGGTTTTTCTGATGAAAATTATTCCAAATACGATCTTATTCAGGCTATTTTTAATTCTACATAATTTGAATTGTTTCGGAATAGATAAAATACCTAAAATGTAGTATACAATTTTTTTTATGCGATCACCCATTTGTTTATTTATATATATGTACTTCATTTGCATCCCCTAGGGGTTTACAATCCGCGCATACAATTTCTTCTCTTAAATCTATTTCCTACATCTTTTTGCCTCCTCTAACCTCCTTCCCCTCTTTATCAGCTCCTCTCCCCTCAACTCTCCCCTTTCCCCCTCACCATTTACAACCCTTCCGCTGTCCATCCTCTCTCCTCAAAGAACCCCTTCCTTTCCTCCTCCCACCCCCCAGCACCTTTCCCCTTCTTGCCGTACCTTTTATCTCTTACCAGCACTCCCTCGCCAATTCCCCTCCTTGTCCCTCATCCAACTTCCCCTCATATGCCCATACCCTCATTCCTGCTCTTCCCTTCAACATGCCCCGCTGCAACTCCTCTTTCACTATATATCCCGGCGTGCACCAATCCACCCCTAACAACCATCTCAAATACCATCTCCACCTCCAAATCTCCACTCCATATCCCATCGGCGCCCACACCAACCTATCAAACAGCCACACCCTTTCTGCCCAATCCTTCTCAAACCTCCTCTTACCAATACCCCAAACCTGCCCCATCACCGCCGCCGCTTTCCTCACCCTGTCCTCCACATGGGCCTCTTGCCCCCGTTCGCCATCAACGTATACCCCAGATACTTAAAAGACCTCACCTCCTCCACCTCCTTTCCATTCCACCTCCATACCATCTTCTTCCATCTCCCTCCCCCGTTCCTACACCTCATTACCTTCGACTTCCCCACATTTGACTGCCGCCCCTTTCTGTCCATATACCTTTCTTAGCTTAGACATCACTCCCTTTAACCCCTCCTCATCTTCCGCCACCACCGCCACATCATCCGCATACGCTAACGTAAATACTTTGCGCTCCCCCAATCTCACCCCTCCCCACCCAACCCTCTCCAGCTCCTCATCCATATCCGCCAACAGCAGAGAAAACAAACTCGGGCTCAGTGGACAGCCCTGCCTTACTCCCCTAGCTGTCCAAAATTCCCTCCCTACCTCCTCCCCCACTCTCACCCTACACACCGTTTCCTTTAATACCTCTTCACACCTTTCCACTAGCCCCTCTCTCACCCCCCTCTTCCTCATCTCCTTCACCAGCACCTCCCTGTCTACCGAGTCAAAGGCCGCCTTTAGATCTACAAAGAATACCACCATTCTTCTCTCCTTCCTAGTCACCTGTCTGTTTATAAGGTGATTCAGCACATAGATGTTATCAATACATCCCATCCCTCTCCTAAAGCCGGCCTGACTCGGTGGCAGCAGCCGCTTACCCTCCACCTCCTTTCTCAATCTCTCCGCCAGCACCGACGCGAATACTTTGTATGCCGTCTGTGTTAGCGTGACACCCCGGTAGTCATCCACCCTTTTCCCGACCCCTTTCTTAACCACCATGGAAGGAGCACTACTACTCCTTCCCTCCAGTCTTCCGCCCATCCTTCCCCCTTCCATACCCTATTCCAAATCTCCCATAACCAATCCTCCACCTCTACACTTCCATACCTCCTCCCTCCTTTCTTCCCCCTTCTCACCCTCCACTCTACTCCTAATAGCCCCCTAAAATACTCCTCCCAATCCTCCATTTTTATCCCCTCCTCCACACTCCTTCTTCTCCTCCGCTCTCTATTTACTACTTTCCACACCTGTCCTTCCGTCTTCACCCCCTCCACCTCCTTCTCCCACCTTTCTACCTCCTCCCTCTTCTTCTCCTCACACATTAGCCTATATTTCTTCTTCCTATCCCCATACTCTTTCCCATCGCCACCCTCCCTCCTCCATCGTCTCAACTCCCTTCTTAGCTTATCTTTCTTCTCCCTACACTCCTTATCCCACCATCCTCCCTTTCCTCTCCTCTTTTCTCCTTGCCCCACCTTTCCTATCGCCCCTTTTATCCTATCCGTCAACTCCGTCCAATCTTCCTGTATTCCTCTGCCCCCTCCCTCTCTCTCTTACCAATGATCCTTACAAACTCCTCTCTCCCCTTTACTGTCCAATTCCCCCTCACTGCCCCTTTTCCCTCCCCCTTTCTACCCCCTCCCTGCATTCCCCCTTCAGCCATACTACCACCGGGTGATGATTCGAGTCTACCCTTTCACCCACTTCCATTCTCTCCATTCTCTCCCTTGTATCCTCATTCCCTAACACATAGTCAATGACCGAATTCCCTCTTCCTCCTGTGTATGTCCACTTCCCCTCCTCGTCCCCTTTCACATTTCCGTTCATTAGCTCCCACCCCCTCTCACCCAAATAACTGCATAACCTCCTTCCCTCCCCATTCACCTCTCTGTCCTTCGATCTCCTACTTTCTAGTCCCCTATCTTCGTCATCTCCCCCCATGTATCCCCCCTTCACCACCGGTCTTTGCGTCAAATTTGTAACCTGATCCCGTGATGGTTACCTAACGGACGGGGGTCCTGAACGGTTGAGTGAGTGAGGCAAGGTGAACTGTTTAACGGGTGATTATTCTTATGACTAGAATACAAGGAAGCCCGGCCAGGTCTGGGCTGGCTAACAGTGTATTCGGAACTTAACCTAACGTGGTGACTAGCGGCTTGTCGGCGGCGGAACGCGGACCGCGCGTCGCGGTCGCGGCGCGAGATTCGGTGCGCTTCGGTGGTATGGATAGGAGTGTGGTAGTGGTCGTTTTGGTGCCCTGGCTGTTATCTTCACCAATGGCCCTGACCGTGAAACCTTGAGTCCGCTCGCCCGGTGGGTAAAACCCGTGGGAGAAACGGAGGCTGTGGGATGTCCTCCGGGACAGACTAAGTCTGACCCTAAGATTGACAGCGGATATCGACCTGCGTCCAGAGGTTGGCGAACTCGCGTTCCTCTGGGAGCCGTGTAGGTAGGGGGATTCCAAAAAATACACAGTGATACACCTTGTGACACAAGAGATCGCTGGGAGAGCACTGACCGTTCGCCTGTAACGCTCATGGTAGACTCTGCTTGACGGGCCCGTCGCGCTCGCTTATATGCGGGGCCGCGCGAACCTCGCGAGCGAGAGCGCCGCTCGGCGCGCAGCCATCTTGCGGCCGCGTTCGGTAGCGGCGGCCGCGCCAGGCGCGCGTGGTGGGGGGAAGATTCGCGTCCCACCGATATAACTCGTTACAAAGTCTCACCCTATAACCACCCATACTCCCTCCTCTCTCCCCTCCATCCACTCCTTCAACTCTTCCAGCTTCCTCTGCAAATCCTTATTCACGTATACTCCCACCACCCTCCACCACTCTCCCCCATTTGTTTATAATAAATGTTTTACTTTCACCTTGTCACGTAAAAAATAATACTAATTTTCATCTTGCTCTCATTTGTACAATACATTTTTTTTCCTCAAACCGGTATGCTACATCGTACATATTTTATCAATAGATCATGGTCTGTCTAATTTCAGAAAAACGTGGGCGTCATAATTTGATTTACCGCTCATGTGCGTAACGGCGGAGCTTCGCGGGACAACACATAACTCGGCCATTTTTTAATATTTCTGTACAATATTTATAAAATATATTCATTAATATAAGCCCTAAACATAAGAAGTATAGAAATAATTTTCAACCGCATAGTATCATAAAAAAAAATCGTGAAATTTGGTGCTATTTTGAGCGTCTCTATCCCACGACCAAAATCTATCTCATCTTTATCTCATCCTGTATGCTCTATCACAGGATCAAAAGACCATTTTTCCGCGACGTGTAATTTGTACTTAAACGAAATAACTTTTTAAGTATTTTACATACAGAGTGTGGAAGAATGGATGGTATAAGCGGGCAGGAGGTGATTTCTTATGCAAAAATAAGTCAAAAGTATAGAATGAAAGTTTTCATCCGTGATTTAGTTTTCGAGAAAATCGATTTTTAAATTTTGTTGGGCACGAATGTGCCTGACTAAAATCATGTTCAGATATATTGGCCGGAGAGTTTCGTGAGGGGTATTCTCCCACCACACGGCTTGCCTGCCTCGGTGCTCCTTTCCTCTACGTTCTCACTCTCTCTCTCTCTCGGGCTACTCCTGGTCGTCGCGCGGTGGGTTAGAATAAACAACAGCCACACGGCTACGTTCAAGCGGAGCCAGGCAGCGTTCCCGTTACCCTACCATACCCTTGAGGGGCCCTTTAACTCCAACTGCCAATCCACGATCGTTAGGTGGTGGTGGCTGATTTCTCCTCGAGCACTGCTCGCGAAAACGAATTCACCGGCCAATATATTTGAACACGACTTTAAGTCTTGTTGGAATGGAACAGTAAATATGGCACAAGTGCTGATGAATCGTTGGGAAGAAATACATTGATATTGTAGAATAGCTGTTTTCGAATAAGGCTTTGTTATCAGGAAAATTGAATTTGAAGATCTAAAAACAGGTTCCACCTTCAAATTGATTTTTTCGGGGTTCAAATCCCATTTGAAGAAAGTTATTCAATAATTTCGACTTATTTGGACACGCAGATTCATTCCATTCTCAGTTGTACCATATTTACTGATAAATTCTGTTCCTTTCTAGTCGGGTGCATGCGTGCTGTGCTATGTTTGAAAATCAATTTTCTCGAAAATTAAACCTCCGATGAAAAACTTTTATGCTACACTACTGATTTATTTTTACATAAGGAATCACCACCGCTTGCTTGTACCATGCTGCCCGCCCCCACCCTATATAAATTCCTGTGTCATTTTGTGTAAAAGTTGGGGAAGAAATAAAGAAGCACGAAAAGATTACTGTTCACAAATTTATTTATCTACCGACCCTCATTAACCCGTATCCTTAACCGCACACTCATCCGACCCTTCCCGTATAGCAGGCCTGCACAAATCGTAGCTCCGACAGCCGCGTTCTGGGAGGTCGGGGCGGATTATTAGCAGGAGTCAAAAAACCACGGTGCTGTGGTGGGGTAATCCGTGAGTGTTCATCCCACAGGTCTCGTAACACAATTCATGATGGTCATGCAATTTTCAAAACGTTTGCTACTGCCGGCATTTGTTATGACTTGCCGGCTTGATTTTATTGACAATGAAACCTTTATTGCTAATAGTACTTATCTTTCCATCATGCGGTGGTTCAAACTGGCAAATAAAAGAATCATCCAAAGAACTATCGGTAAATTATACCGTACTGACAAGGGAAGATCCCGAACCTGAAAATTCAAAAAATTCTGAAACTGTGGATATGTGGGGGATTCCCCCCTGATTACAACGCAATTTTTTTTGCTGCCCAAATTCACTCTAAGGGGGTGAAATTAACCACTTCGTCTAATTTTCGATTTTATTTTGCAATACGCAATCTGTAAGAGATAGAAAAAAAGTTTCTATACAAACATTACTTCTTTTAATTAGATCTATCAAATCGTAAAAGTTTTATCATTTGTTTAAACAATTGGAAAAAAGTTATAAACAAAAATATTAATAAGGATTTCTAAAATTTGTTTTCTCAAGTGAAATCTGCATTAGGTGTTTAAATAATTGTGAAACAGTATAATCAATATTTTTTTTCCATACCATTTCAACTTTTGTTATTTTGTGGAATTGTATTCCTCGACAATCGGAGAACTTTTGGATCCCATTTTAACAACTTTAAGTTGCACGACGACAATGTTCATCTAACATTTATAAGGAAATAACGCGTAACTTGGGACAGTCTTCATTTTTTTATTTTTTGTAGTACCATCGGGAAAAATGTTTTTTTCAAAAGGAGGGGCTATTTTTAAAATTGGTTTTCTCAATTTTTCGAAAACGGTATCGAATTTTTGGAAACTGTCGACGGTACAATGCTCGGTAAAACTAGTACACAATGCAGTACACTTCAGAAAAACTATGTTTTTCAAGTGCGGGGGGGGGGAGGGGGAGCTACCTTAAAAACTCAACGGTACAACGCAGTACAAAACTCGTACAAACTAGTACAACAATGATTTTTTAATTTTTCACAAAATGGGGGGTTAACTTCACACACATGAACGCTTGTTGTAAAAAAGTGAAATCTACTGGATTTTCAAAATTATTTGGTTTCTCAACAATATATCAATTTCTATACCATGCGTAAGCGAATACATCGTATTACGTCACTGATAAAAGTTATTCTCATTATCAATGCTCCACATAACAATAGACATAAGATAACACTTTGATGGGAGACAAAAATAGGAATAGTACATATAAATTATCTTACTTTCTTACTACGTATCACGTCTTATTTCCTAATAAATGTTAGAAGAACATTGCTCATCGTGCAGATTAAGGTAGTTACAATGGGCTCCAAGAGTTCTTCGATTGTCGAGGAGCACAGTTCCGCAATACAACAAAAGTTGAAATTGTATGGAAAAAAATATGGATTATGCTGTTTCATAATTATTTAAACATGTAATTCAGATGTCACGTGAAAAAAAACGAATTTTAGAAAACATTATTAATATTTTTGTTTATAATTTTTTCCAATTGTTGACAAAACAGTTGATAAAACTTTTACGATTTAATAGATCTAATTAAAACAAGTAACTTTTGTCTTGAACCTTTTTTTCTATCTCTTATAGATTGCGTGTTACAAAATAAAATCGAAAAATAACCGAATCTTGAGGGGTTAATTTCACCCCTTTAGAGTGAATTTGGGCAGCAAAAAAAATGACGTTGTAATCAGGAGGAAATCCCCTATATATCCACAAAGTTTCAGAATGTTTTGAATTTTCGAGTTCGGGATCTTCCCTTGTGAGTATGTTAATCATATCCAGGAGCCTCAAATGTATAATGTTTTAGAAGTGACATAAGTACATAGAAATGTATTTTTAAATTTTACCAACGTCCAACATATAATATAATTAGTCAGTTGCCAGGTCCATCCATTTTATGACTTTATAAACTAGCGACACCGTTGCAAAAAGTGCATGGAACACCTTAAGTGTATCATTTGAAGGATTTGTTCCGCATTAGGGCCCACCAAGAACCCAGTTATATAGACTCGTGGTACGAGCCTGTACACATGCTACTGTAGTTCCCTCCCACCTATTCTATGGTTAGCAACGTAAGTCGCTCCGCGCTTCCAATTCCGACAGTTACGCAGGCCAGTTATACAAGGAAACGACCGAACGTAGACAGCAATAAAGAAATATGGAAAATAGAAACAATGACTCAATTCATTCCCCAAAATTATGGAACAATCCTGAACATGCAATATCCTGTTGCAAACAGACATCGAAAAGTCCTTTACCGTTTTGGGATCCGAAGCTTCGTTCTCCAGATATTAACAGACGAAGATTAGCGGTTAAAGTTCCGGGGCGCGCAGTTTAAAGCCGCGTCAGCTGAGTACGCGGTAGCGTACGCTCGCACGCACACGCAAGAGGCGTGCGTAGATACAGGTGCGCACACACAGTAGAGCCAAACGCGCTAACCCATTTTCAAAATTTGAACCAGCGTGGTCGGCTCTATTGTGTCTGTGGGTCTGTATCTACGCTTGCCTCCCGCGTGTGCGTGCGAGCGGTCACTGCTCCGCACTCAGCCATTTCGGTTTTAAACGCCGTATCCGATACAAAAATGAAGAATAGGAAGTACAAATGGGAAGAGAGGGAAGGAATGGGAAACAGAGAAAGGAAGAAGTTGACACAAAAGAATACAGGACAAGGACCACACACATGGAAAGCAGTAGATAGTATAAAAAGCACTAACAATGTTACAGGATGGCGCTGCGGATGATTTAAATTAACCTGCACCACAACGTGGAAGTTTCAGCCGTCATGGTTAATTTAATGAAGAAAGGGGACCTGGAAATGGCTCTGATCCAGGAGTCATGGGTGACGCATGGAACTGGCAGGGGCTTGGGATTGGTCGAAAAGACATACGTGGCCAGGACCGAAGAACGAACAAGAGCGTGCATATTAGCCAAACGAGGGGTCGAGGTCACATCCCTACCGCAACGAAGCAACAAAGATGTGGCTACGGCCAAAATACAGTGTAAGAACGATTTGGATGACATGACTCATGAAATACCGTAATGTCTCCACAAGTGATATATTTCGTGATTCCACGAATGATGGACCACCCCCACTACTTGTTTTGTAGTTGTCGCGGCGAGTGACAGGGCACTGTAATTTATTGCTTGTCGCTGTTTCGTATCCTCTCACGAAAGCAGGGGGGTCACAACTCATGAGCGTGCTATCGGCCCGCTCCCCGATCAATCCGCCCAGAACTCCCAACTCATCTCCAATCTTCTTTCTTTACGTCTGCGTCCGTCCTCCAGACCTTGACTTCTTGATGCCCCAATCCTCTTCGTGGCTTCTGGTGTTGACCCAGGGAACCGTCTCGGTGCAGCTCGTCAGCGGACCCGTCCCCGCAATGTCCCCCCCGACCGATCCGTGCAACCGTGTCGCACGTCCGTCCGGTGATTGGGGACACCATTCCCCGTCTGCTGTCCACCCTCCCCGGAGACCCCATGGTCTCCATCGTACCGGGGCCGCGTCCTATAGGCACGGCCAGGATCCCTCTCGGAAGGGCTTAGCGGGACGTTTTCGCGTATGTCCGCGCCCCGCCGCGGACCACCACGCTATTGTGGCACATTCGGGAGGTTCAGGACCGTATCCAAGCCGTGGCAGCAGTCTCCCGACACCTTGTCCCACGTCGTGGGGTATCGTGTACCTGTAACAACTCAAGAAAGGGGGGCCGGGCTACGAACGTAGCCTCCGCAGCCCAGTCCACTGGTTAGCTTACAACTAATTTCCAGACTCTTCGTTCAAATCTTCCTTAGCCATTTTTGTTCGCAGGGGTCTTGACGTCCGCAAGAAACACTTCTCGAGCAAGAGACTTCCTTCAGTCGACGAACGGCCCATCTCGACTACACGGCTCCACTCTTCGGGGCTTTCTCTCTCGGGGTTTTAGGCGATTCTGCGACGGTATTCGCCCTCGAACTCCCTCCGTCGCGACTTCGCACTTGGCCATTCTGCGACGATGGTCGCCCTCGAACTCCCCTCGTCGCAGCTCAGCAACTTCGCGCACTTCAGGCGCCTTCATGTTGCTTCGGTGGTGCCCGCGCTCCTGGGGGCGCCGCTCGCCAGCAACTCAACTACATGGATCCCTGACTGTCGCCCAGAGCCGTACACCCACCCTTGGTGTGGTCCGTGCACTCCCACACTCGGCCACCAACACTCCGACGCTTCCCTCCATAGCGTCCTAATTCGGCCTCTTCTGGTGACGATTCCCCGAATCTGACGAGCCCCTCGATTTTTCTTGCAGCTCCAAGTCGAATCGGCATTGTTGACCGTGGTATCTGGATGGCGTTCAGTGACTCGTGCTGTCCTCACGGAAAACCGCTCTCCTCGTTTCGGGAGAAGTCGAAACATCAATGTCAAAACATCAATCTTGCTCGTTACCCGCGAAAGAGCCAACTTCAGTGCGTACTCCTTTCCATGGGTTACACGTGCATACTACTTCTAACGACAACAGTTTCTTGCCGTTTGTCTACATGCTTTACTGGAAATAGGGGGGGGGGGACGGATTACATATGGGGACAGATTACATACGGGGACAGATTACATGTGGAAACGGATTACATATGGGGACACGTTGCATATGGGGACAGATTACATGTGGGAACAGATTACATATGAGGACATATTGCATATGGGGACAGATTACATGTGGGACCAGATTACATATGGGGACATACTGGACAGTGGGGGGAACATATGGGGATCGCACTTCAAGAAAAGTACTACTGGGACTCGGTCTTATTGCCGACCAATCCACTCAAATCACCGTCTCTCAACTTCTAGATTTTAAAAAACTAAAAGACGTAGGTAACAAGAAGGGTAAACTAGCCTGAAACCGCGTTTATACCAGAAGGGATAGCAATCAGGAGATGTGCGGCCAACCTCAGGAGACGTCAAAACGTCAATGCTTGCTCGTCGCCGCCAGTGACTCGACAAGGAGCCAACTTCAGGGCGCGTTTCTGTCCTCGCCGAACGCGCGTCTCTGTTTACCGATACTGGGGACCTTTCTATGTTACCCCATGAGACCGATACAACCAGAATTCGGGTCTCTCGTCGCAGGTCGGCTTCCCGGGTCTCCCGAGCCGACCCGGCAATGGCCTCCTGGTTCCTCTCTCCGGCAGCTTCCTCGCCGCAGCATCGAAACCGCTCCGGTGTCGGTGGTTCCGACCGCCGTCGTCGCTCTCGCTGTTCCTTTGTCCATCCCTCGATGTCGGCGACCCTCGACTGCCGTCACCGCTCCTGCTGTTTCCGCGGCTGTCCCTCGATATCGGCGGGCCTCGACTGCCGTTGCTGCTCCTGCTGTTTCCGTAGCTGTCCCTCGATGTCGGCGGGCCTTGACCACCGTTGTCGCTCCTGCTGTTCCTGCGGCTGTCCCTCGATGTCGGTGGGCCTCGACCGCCGTTTTCGTTCCCGCTGTTTCTGCGGCTCGTCTTGTTCCGTCTTCGAAGAGGGAGTTGCGTATCGCACGCAACGGCTCCCTGCGTCTCGACGCAACGGCTCCTTGCGTATCGCACGCAACAGCTCCTTGCGTTTCTTCGGGATCCGTGACCACGGATCCCACTTCTGACACCATTGTTGCGCCGGGGTGTTTCGACGCAGGCCATTCTGACGCAAAGGGAGCAGAATAATACGCGGGTGTACACACGACTCAACTATATTTCCGTACACAGAGCAAGAGAACGGTTTACAACAGTACAACCCGCGCGTCCGAAGGCCACGGCGTTCGGTAAAAGACCGTCTTCTTTCCATTTCTCGATCTTCTTCTCGAAGGGGGTTGACCCTCTTCTGCCTTCAGCTGCGAGCACCAGCAGGCTATGCACGGGTCTGTACCCGGTGCTCGCAACAATATTATGTTTCGGCAAGAGCTTTGAAATTTCGAAATTTGGGTAAAAAGTATAGAAATGGCTTGCAGCCCTTCGCCCACCCTATGCCATCAGAATGACTTCTGAGTTCTGACTCACTATGTGACGGTGGCTGCATGTGGAGTTCCTTCCTAGCCCACCCCAACCACCCTACCTTGTGGACTAGAAGGCAAAATTTTATAAAAATGTCCTAATCGCGAAAAGAGACTTCGAAGTCGGGTTTATAGACTTGATGAATTGGAAACATGAGATTTGTACTCAAAGGCAGGCATATGACTGCGCGACTCAAGGGTGGCCCAAATGAAACCATCCCCTGCATCGACTCCAATTACTTTGCTGGATGCCTCTTGTTGTGCCAAGGCGCCTGGTGTCGAGATTCTGGTTGAGAATCTCAGGGTGCTCCGGGTAGTCCTTCACGGTCGTCGTCCAACGGTCTCCGAAGGTTCGGGTGAGAATGCCGGGACGGAAGATTCGGTTGGAAACCGAGGGTAGGGGATCATTGCGGGTTAAAGAGTTGGAACTTACCGTAAGGTTAAACAAGTTTATTGTCCCGATCTGGGTGAGGTATTGCGCATACTGTATCGGTTGTGTGCTGATTACAAAGGCTTGTGTCTCGTAGCTTGTAGAAGTTCTAATAGCTAATTCGGGGCGAAGCGGGGACCAGAGGGGCCGTCGCCTTCGGCTCGCTCTTCAGCGTTTTCGTCGAAACGCTGACGGTGTTCGCGGGTTACTGCCCGTGCTTTGGCGCTCGCGCGTGACATCGGAATGCGCGGTGGTTGTAACTTTCGGTCGTTGGCTGAGTTACAACATTCCTCCCCCCCCCCCTGAGGAAAGGGTGCTTAGGGGAAATTTTTACAATCATCGGATTTCCCCTGCGCCCTAATTCGTCACAATTTCTGCGTAATCACATTCTTGGTTGGTTGGTTCGCTTGCCGTTGGTTCGTGTATGGTAGCTGGGTTTTGTGTCATCGGATTTTTGGCCGACTTGGGTATTTGCATTTTTCGCCGCAGTTCGTGAGAGAGGGGATGACGTCACAGGGGCGGGGAATTTCAAGATAGCGTCTCGCGAAAGAATGCAACGTCGCGCTCGTATAAACATCCGCCAACGAAAACATGCCCCAACGAAACCGTAGAACGATAATTATTCGGATATCGTCTCGAATATTTTTTTAAAGTTTGGGACCGCCGTCTTATCACAAACGCTGTAATTCGATACACGTGGTAACGCAACGGACGCAGGCGACGTTAGACGCGTGTATAGAAGGAAGGACAAGCTACAGCGTAAGAGAGAGAGAGAGCGCGCGCGAGGGAAAGAAAGAGAGAGAGAGAGAGAGAGAGAGAGAGAGGGGGAGAGAGAGAGACCGCGCGAGAATAACATTCGAGGCGAAAAGTCTTGAATTTTCCCAGACGTCGAGTAACCGCCAACTCGTACTTAATCCGATAGCGAACTCTAAGGAAACCCTACACCCAAGGCGTCTGACTTACAGCAGACCGGTGTCAGGACCGCCCATACTGCCTATCCTAAAACACAATTGTCATTCGCTAAGTCTATACCTCTAAGGATGACATAGCGAGGAAAAAACCAGACATCTGGCTAGCAAACCTATCCAGATTGCTCGGTCGGATCGTCTCACCAGGATTACGGTTTATGACTGCATTGTTCCACGAGTCAGCGGCACGTGCCGGTTCGCGGTTACCACTTACCACCCGCTGACAGAGCAATTCTACGGTTTATCTCATAGTCGAAATTCCCAAAGAAAACGGTACGATGTCGATTGCCTCTTGGTCATCTGGCAGACAAGTAATTGCCCACCGTATTAGTAGGAAAGGATATTATAAATGAGTCGTTACAGGTATTAATATGAAAATCGTCCATTTATTAAAATGTATATACGCGTACTATAGTGGTACGTGATTTAAATCGCGCAACATGGATTGCATTCCTAACGCTAACAATTCACAATCGATCAAAGAATGCCGTTCGAAGTATTCGCTTTCGGAAATTAATTTTACATGAACCGTTGGCGCGGTAGCGCTACGTAGAACGTCTACGAAGGCGATATATTTACTGCTTACGGAGTATATATTTTCGGTCAACCAGGTGAACATATGATCGATGCAATGTTCATACGCGAATAGTTTACGCATTTGGACTTCTGCCATGTATAAGGTAACGCGATTATCGGTCATTTTGACGAGTTGATCATTATGCATGCGCGTGAATTCGATTCGCAAATGATCAATTACGATGTGGGTTTGGGACGACGTTGCGTTGTCGCGTAATATTTGAAGTATGTCAGCCCCATTTTGCAGCAGGAGCTTCCACGTTGACATTGAAAAGCACAAATCGCCGCCTTTATTGTCGACTATGGTGATCTCGACACGGCACGAACCCATGCCAATGCTAATTCCAATGGTTAGCCTTTTATAGGCTGTCGAGGTTAAAGGGTAATCGCGCCCCGGGATCCGTACGTTTAATGGTTTTGGCGTTTTCGATGTTTTTGGCGTTGCGGATTCAGAACTGTAAGAAACGTGTACACGGAATTAATGATTTGTTCGTTTACAGTGAAAGAAGTAAGCCAACGAAGTAAGTGAAAAGTGTATAGTAATATGTACGTACCTCATATCGGATTGTTGGTGTTGTTTATTGGAGGAACCGCCATCGTTGCCGGATGCACAGGACGAATCGTTGAAGCTGCGTTTGTACATTTTGATATGCACTATACAATTATACTGATCGACGGAGAAAATTGACGCGAACGATACTTGTTAGCACTCGAGCGTAGGTGACGTTATGAAGTCCGCAAGACTGACCAACGTCGCTTTTATACAGATTCATGCACACGTACACACCAATGTGCAAGAGTATATTGTATCAATGATGGTGATGATCATGGTTGTGTTATGGCACAAACATTAATATGAAATGTGAATAGCGCGCGATAAATTCAAATGGTATGCGCGGCAGATTCAAATAGCGTACGCGCCAAATTTAAGGTACACACGTGTCGCAGAAGAGTCGGAGACGATTCGCGGTGCGAACCATAAAAGTGCAAACCATAAAAGTGCGCTATAAGCTGGAATAATTAATATCGAATCATCGAAGAAGAAACTGTGATACGGACACCCCCACCACGCATACTCCACGACTACCCCTACCCTGCGACGCGCAGGGCTAGAGAACCGAAATACATATAAGGACGTCGACCACCGCCACACGGGTCAGTGCAGTTATCACCAGCATTTTTTTTCTACAAACTATGGACGCGTTTGAAGTATATTTATCCGAAGCGGGGCAAGGCGTGAATGCATTTGAGATGCAGCGATGTATCGTAAGTGTAGTTTTGTGTAAATTGAATTGGTACGCGTATTCCATTTGGCGATATTCTAATGAATTTGTACGTTTGTTACAGCAACGACATGGTGAAATCGAACGTGCGTGGCACGACGAGCGAGATCAGTTGGTGCGAAAAATCGTAAGTATTGTTTTTTTTTATGTAAATTGAATTGGTGTGTTCATTCAATTGGATAGCCTTCCAAAAAAGTTATACGTTTGTTTCAACAATCGTTCGATAATCTGGTTAGGGCGTGTCGCGTGGAGCGGAGGGATTGCATTTGATATCTCGTAAGTGATGTTTCGAAAAAATTATATTGGTGCGCGTACACCATTTAACAGTGTTTTAATAGAATCGCGTGTTTGTTACAGCACAAACGAGAGATCGAAATGTGGCAACGGAGCATCGAATATCTAGAGACGGTCGGGCGCCTCGTAAGTGACGTTTCGGAAAAATTATTCTGATGCGCGCACACCAATCGACGATGATTTAATTGTTTCACACGTTTGTTTCATTCAGCGTCGAGCTGACATCGAGGCCCATGCGCGTGATGGTGATCGGGACATCATAATTCAGTTACTCGTAAGTGATGTTTTGTGTATATCGTATTGATGCGCGTACAGTATTCGACGATGATTTAATCGAGTCATGGGTTTGTTTCAGCATCGCCAATACTCGACGAGGAGGGATGGGCGCATTTGCGCAGAGTTACGGGAGAGGATCCGCTTCGAACGGCGCATGTGGCGTGATTACACCACGCAGGCGGATTTTCTCGCGTTCGAGGGAGAATTTTGGGGACTGCGGCGATTATTCGAAGAGTGAGTATAAGTGAATTTTAATTGTTTAGTGTTTCGCGTGCTAATGCCAACGTTTTATATAATAATAATAATCATTTAGTGTTTTCTCTGTGTCTTGTAGGACGTAACATCACATCGCATTTTTTTCTTTTTTAAAATAATTTTTAAACATATAAAGATTCAACAATTTTTTTAAATAAATATATATATTTTTATTCAAAACAGCGTATAATTATTAATGTACATCCGTGCATGCATACTTAAATTATAGAAACAGTATTTGCGTAAAAATGACGTTCATATGGGAGGGATATTCTCGCTCGCGGGTGAATAAATCAGTCATTGTCGTCGTTGCGCTCACCGCCACTGTCGCCGTTGTACTCATCTTCGCCGTTGTGCTCGTCGTCGCTATGGTCCTCATCGCTATAGAAACAAAAAATAATTCATACATATTCGTTTCTTTACATATGACGCGTAAAGTAGATGCAATGCGTGTATAGGACTTACATTAGGCGAAGCTACGTATATAATTCCATATCTTATGGACGTTCTCTAGCGCGCAAACGCCATCGCTGTCGTGAAACGCGCATCGTGGAGCATTCGTTGAAGACATAGACTTCAGGTTAGGAACGTCGGTATCATCGTAGTCGTCCACGGTGTTAGGCGTGATCCCGCAATAATCATCGTCAACGTCATAGCCGCCGTCGTCCTCAACGGTTCGAGCGTTGTTGATTCTTTTTCCCTTCAGCTTGTACAGATCACAGATATCCTCGACGATTATGTCCGGTAGTAGGGACAGCATCCAGGTTTTCTTTTCCGCACCTTTCACGATGGCGAAATTGATGTTCGCGAGTGCGCCGGCGAGCAGTCCCGGAAGTTTCCAGTATGGAACGCAGCCATCCGACCAGCGGAGCCCGTGATGATGCTTCGCGAGCCAGAACGCTTGACATTTCTCGAACAAATTCAGGTGATTCCAGAAGTATGGTGGTTCGAAGATCCAGTGGCTGATCGTCGGCGTTTCATCGTTATTGCTGCTGTCGTTGTTGCTGTTTGTGCGAATCGCGATCTCTTTCACGACGAAGTCACGTTCGGTTTTGAAACCTTGCATGTCGACAACGGCGAACATCGTTACTCGTATAAGTAGTAGCGTCGGTAGCGAAACAGTAACTGAGGACTTTGACATCGACATCATCGCTTTAAAACAGTAGTAGTATTCGTAGTAGTAGTATTAGTATTAGTAGTAGTAATCGTTCACGTACGCACACTATATTAGTTTGCGTACTACGTTGGTTAAAGGGTTGTATTCGAAATCTATTCGCACGTCCACCGTAGCGCTCTTCAACGACTCGTTTTGCCTAGAACAATCTATAACCGCGATAGGCGCGTATCGAAAGAATTCGATCGCGTTCAGCAACGGTTCTCCGTGACCGTAGTACGATCGACGGAATTTCGCGTACATATCGTACAGGATCGCGTATTTATACTTATCAAAATCCAAGTTCATGTCGTCGTACGGATACGCCTCGGAATTTAGGTACAATCGAACGTTTGTGAGATTACACGGATCGAATGTGCTCGAGGATCTATCGGAGCAACGCAGTCGATCAGTTTGTATAGCGAATATCACGTATCGAGGTTTCTCGATTTGTGACGTAGCTTTCACGGTCCACGTGTGCTTCGTTGTCGCTTGCAGTAACGGGTACTCGTTCATGGCCCACGATCGGAAACTCATCGCGATCGGCCGACCGCTTTCCAGGATACGCAGCATTCATAGTTTATTCACTTCATCCAGAACGACGTGGGGCATACACCACTGAACCTTGCGTATCTCTAGTTTCGGTCTCGCAGTGGCGAATGCACAGTGCATCACGTTCGTATCGAATCGCGAACGAATAAGGAGCAGCTTGTGCCGCACGTTCATCACGATTTGTTTGTAATTCTCGCAGAATCCTAATAACATGCTTACGGGTACGCAGAAATTGAAAGAGCCCAAATGAAAAATATCTTTATCGTAGTCGATGGTATGATTCCAACCGGCATTCACGAGCGCTTTGCTTCTATCGACCGACAATAAAACGTAATTTTTCAACGTGGTAGTGATCCCGGGATTTCGGCAATGATCGATCTCGACACCGTTCAATTCGTATCGAATCTCATCGAACATGAACGCTACGCAATTGTTGTCGAGAACCGCGGTCGCGGACGTTGCCGGGCTTTTCGCATCCTGCGCCGTCAACGTGCCACGACCTTCGATGTAGAGAAAACTTTCACACGGGAGCGTGTACAGATCTTGCTGCTGTATGGGGATTCTCATCTCATCGTTATTGTCGAACATCGTGTTGGCGTACGGATTATACGTGTAGTACTCAATCTTCGTGATACGATTGTCGAAGGTTGGCGTATTGGCCACGTCCAGAATAATAGACATCGCGTCGCTCTCTCCGCTTGTTTAATAGGCGACGATGAATCCTAGCGATCGTAAAAAACGCGCGTTTCGACGAGTCAACGGCTTTCTTATGCTTCTTATCGGTCCTCTTCTTATCGCTCCACCCGTCTTTATTCTACTTCCACTTTCACTTTCCGATGAAGGGTTGCGCCGATGACGCGAGATAGAGACGGCAGGAGTAGCAGCGGCAGCGACGATTGATGATTCGTACGTGTGATCTAACACTAACATACTACACACACGCGCGTACACGTGCGGTCACGCTACCTATCGCGCGAACGTCGTTGAAAGTGCAAGCGAATCGTTATTTCTTCCCCACGGAAATCTATAGGACGAGCATATTGATCGACGATGCACAACGTTAGATCGCGTATTACTCGTGCGACGATCGGCAGGTAAATGACGTGTCGCGGAGTTTCCGATATCTTATATCCCGGCGGCACGCGAGGCGAAAATTCATGGATCGTGTGTACCAGTTTATCGTTACTGTACGCGCCGGCGTTGCACGTTACTCTGATCACGTTAACGTTTATAATATTCACGGGTACGTCTGACTCGTGCCAGATTCTCGGCAATAAGACGCGATTCGGGGAAAATCCTAGCAGCGAGCCCACGTTGTCTGGTTTCGTAAAGTCTACAAAGAACGAGCAGTATAGCTCGCTTGTCATGGTGTTGTTGTTAGCTCGCAGCATTATAGGGTACTTGTCGTCATCGCCGTTCTCGTTGTTACCGAGTCTTCGAGTATATCGATCGAGCAATCGTTGCTTCAGATACTCAGCGATAGCGTCTAATTCGTAGGAGCCGTGGGGGATCGTAATGCGTTCGTAAGCGGCGTCGACGATGGAGTCGTTGCCGGTCTCATAGTTCACCATGAAATAGAATTTATCGTTGCTCGAGTCGATGTTCGGAATCGTGTGAAACGTCTCCAAGTCCGGGAGTCCTAATTCGTATTGACCGTCGCTCAAATCTATCGGCGGGAAATAATTTACCGTGAGCACGCTGCTGCGACTCGTTAACGTGAGCGTGAACGACATATCATAGATTACACTCGCGAGACGGAGAGAGAGGAAGTGACGCGCGCGTACGAATACTCGGCAATTTATCGATATTACGAGCCTTTATTATAGAAAATGTGGATTGCCATTACGCATGGATACATTGCAGCATAATCTTAGTATACATCATTATTAGTATTAGTATTAGTATTAGTATATAGGCCATAATTCCATAGACTTTTGCTGTAAAAATTGCATGCATAAGCGACCGCAATTCATCTCGTCGAAACGTTGAAGACGATCGTGATTGTACGTGATCGTTGTACCGCGTCCGAAATAGTAGATCAATTCCGCGGGTGGTCGCCGATTCCCACAACTATCAAAGTATTGTACTCGCGGCCCCCGTTTCGCGTACGCTACCCAGTGCGTACCGGCGCCTCGGTTCTCGTCCAGATTCGCGATGCCGCATTCGTTGGTTCGTACGGACGTGGGAAGCGTGTCGCGCATAAACACCCCTCGAAAGAACGGTACGCTGGCGCACTCGCGCTCTAGTTGCAGGTTCGTCATAGGTTGTTGCGTTATCGCTGCCACCGTCGTCACGTGCCTACTCGATCGACGTTTTTTTTTTCTTTGATCGCAGTCGTCGTTGGCGTCGACGTCTAGGATTCAAACCCGCGCCTCGCTTGTACGGTGTCAGATGGATTCCTCACCCTTCCATCGCCCGATGATGACGCAACGTTTCTTCCAGCTGTTTTCGAGAGGCCTTCGAATCGTTGACCGCTTTGGCTATACCAGCCATTCCACCGGCCAATGCCCCGATAGCCGATAAAGCAGGCAGCACGAACGGAAGAAATTGAAGAAAGCCCCCGCGTTTCGCCACTCGTAGATTGCGATGTCGTCGTTGCGGATGTTTCTTTCCAGACTTTCTCTGTTTACGTTTCGTTCTTCTCATACCCATGCCGAGTTTAGTTTTAGCCTTCATTGTTGCCTACACTCCAGTCGCTGCGGCTTTTTCGCCAAAGGTCACGTCGTTCGCGAACACGCGTTCTCGCGCTCGTTCGGCTAACGCACGATCCGCCTTGTGTCGTCCCTCCAAATCCTTTCGACGAGAGTACGCTATATCGTGGTCGCGGCACGCGGCGTCCAGGGGATTCACACCTTCGTCGCCACGAGCCAATCGCTTTAGCAAACGCGTTCCCGGTCCGCAGAACTGATACCCCGGAACGTGTAGTTCGAACGGTAAGCGGTTTATGATACCGTTCACGAGACCCGATCCAGTCTTCTCCTTCTTATTCTTCTTCTTCTTCAGATTCCTCTTCCCTACTTCGCGAGACGCCGCGGTCGTTGATGCGACCATACACCTACGTTATAATAACCACGATAGCTACTGCAATAATAAACGCGTACGCGCGCTCCACCGATCACAATGATAGTGACCTGCGCGACACGTGCCATGAATATAAATAGTCGTCCCTCGTCATAGACGTGCGCGTGAACAGCGATTTTCGAAACAGTTGGACGTTATTCGCGTGACCGCGAACAGAATGCTCGAGGATGATAGGGATTCGAGTCGATCGAACAGACACGGTCCGTTGTTGCCGAACAGCGTGTGAGGCGTGATTTGCGGTCCGTCCGGGTGCGGAAAAACGAACGTGCTTCTGAGCATGCTAGATAGTCCGAACGGTTTGCGCTTCGAGAACGTGTACGTGTACTCGAAATCGTTGCATCAGACAAAGTATCGATATCTCGAGCAGGTATTGTCGCTCGTCGACGGAATCGAATACCTTCCCTACTCGGACAACGCTGAGATCGTTCCACCGAGAGACGCTCGGCTCGATTCGTGTTCGACGACGTGGCGTGCGACGAATTGAACGCGATACGCGAATACTTCTCCATGGGCCGTCACGCCAACGTGGATTGCTTTTATTTGTGTCAGTCGTACGCTAGAATACCTAAACATTTGATCAGGGACAACGCAAATTTTCTCATGCTGTTCAGACAAGACTGCACGAACTTGCGTCGCGTGTACAACGATCACGTGAACACAGACATGACGTTCGAGTCGTTCAACCAATTGTGCGCGAGATGTTGGCGTCGACGATACGATTTCGTGGTGATCGATAAGGATAGTTCCATGTACGAAGGTCGATATCGGAGAGGATTTAACGAGTTCGTCGTAGCTGGCGGACCTCAGTAAACCGCGAGTCGTTCATCGATCAACACGATATGTCTAACGAATCCACAACGACGACGCCGATGACTACGATAACCTCGAGCAACGCCGACGCGAAGCATACGCGTAAATATCGTCGACGTCATCAACAGAAAGGGGCGAAACACCAAAAAGAAACGAAACGCCAGGGTGGGGACGCAAAGGTGAATGCAAAGGTAGAAATTGCCAAAGTCAGCAACGTTATACGTAAAAAGTGCTTAGCCTTGAAAATTGATCAAATGGCTACGAAAGCGGCTGTGGAGATGAGCACGCGTCCCATCGTCGAACCGCTGAAACGATTGATCGAGAACGGGTCCGCGTTGAAAACGCGCTCAACGCCTCGATCGCGGTCTGTGAATAGGAAACACGAATACGATCAACAACAACAACAACAACAACAATCGTTGAAGAGTCTCCGAACCGCCACTGCGGATACATCCAAGGAACTTTCGAATAACTTGAATGTGGGGCCCGAAATCCTCCTATTCATCAGTTGGTACCGCAGATCACTGACACAGATTCTGCTTCGAACAACGATATCCTTGTGGATGCTTTCCAGCAAATCCTTAAACGTGAACTTTCAAATCTTCGGGAGGAGATGAAGCGTGAATATAAGGCTGAAATGGACAGACTTTCCACGACATTGACTGGACTTGCTAATAGGATGGATGAATTCGAGGCTAGATTAGATCATCTGGATTGCACGAATGCTACCACGAATGAGGAGTCTGTCATCGCCGAGATAGAGGAAAGGCGCAGGAGATCAAGCAATTTAATATTACGTGGACTGGATGAAGCTGGTACCGAAGCTATCACTTCTAACTCCGTTGGTCAACAACCTGTTGGTGATACTGTGCAAATTAAACGGATTCTCCATTCCATTACCGCATCAAATCCCAATATAATTCGTTTGTACAGACTTGGGAAGAGAGCGAGCGGGAGGATCAGACCTATCTGTGTAGTACTGTCTTCTCCAGAGGAAGTTCGCCAAGTGCTTCGAAACAAGTCCAAGGCTGTCGATCCTGTCCGTATTTATTCCGACTTGACTACTAAACAACGCGATTACTTGCTTAACTTGAGAAATCAATTAAAAATCCTGCACGAAAAAGGTGAAACGGAATGGACCATCAGATACTTAAATGGTGCCCCAAAAATTGTTAAACGTCAAGTTACGTCCCCAAAAAACTCGTCGTGAAGCCTTTAGTATATTATCAAAATGTTCGTGGCCTACGAACCAAGCTACTTGATCTCTCGCGCTCTGTTGTATGTGCCGCGCTACATTATGATATTATCGTTTTAACTGAAACGTGGTTAAATGTGAATTTCTCATCGTCTGAGTTGGGACTCTCTGGATACGCAGTCTATTGTTTGGATCGGAACATTGATACGAGTGCACACTCGCGTGGAGGAGGCGTCTTGGTGGCTGTCAAGGACACGCTTCCCTGCTCGCTCCTTGAAACGACAGCGACCAACGTCGAACATCTATTTGTTAAAATTGGCCTAGGATCATCGAATCTTATTGTTGGAGCTGCTTATATTCCACCTTCCTCAAATGCCTCCATATATCGGGATCATTGCCACGCTGTTGATGACATCGTTACCAAAAATCCACGCAGCCTACTCTTACTCTTCGGTGATTACAACCTTCCTCATTGTGATTGGTTCCTCGACTCCTCTAGCATCATCAAGACAACTACAGCCTCTAACGCACTTCGTAAGGAAATTGAAGGTGCCGAGTACTTAACTGAGCTCCTTAACTTTCATGGTCTGCGCCAATTTAATCGAGTCACAAATTTTCTAAATGCTCGGCTAGACTTGTGCTTCAGCAACATAAAAAACTTGTATATTGTTAAGTCTGTAGACGCGTTTATTCCGGTTGACCCTTATCATCCTGCTTTATACACTCAAATTGTTCCGCATGTCTTAATTCCGGCGCCCACCCTCGGTGGTTTTAGATACAACTACAAATTAAGCAACTATGTCTCGATAAACAACTTCCTGGGTTGTGTTAATTGGGATGAGGCTTTGCGAGATCTATCTGTTGACGACTCCGTTGAGTTTCTCTATCACCAGCTTTATACCGCTATCGATTCTTTCGTGCCTAAATATGTAAAAAGTCACTTTACCAATACTTATCCAGAGTGGTTTACCTTAGATTTAAAGCAGCTGGTTCGCAACGAAAAAGCCGCGCATTTAAGATATAAAAAATCAAATCTTCCCTGCGACTATATCCACTTTTCCTATCTCCGATCTGAATGCAAGCGAGCGTCCGCTATATGCTATCAGCAATATTGTAAGCGCCTTGAGAGTAACATCAACAATGATGTCAAAGCCTTCTGGAACTTTGTTAATAGAAGCTCCCGTTCAAGTACCATCCCTACTGTTATGAAGTACGGTAATGAATTTGCAAACTCTAATGAGCACATCGCAAATTTATTTGCCGGTTATTTTGAATCGGTTTACACTACTCCAGTTGCTTCTTATTCTTCCGCTCAGCAATGCGGCTCCGTTAACATCAATTCAATCTCGATAAAAATTAGCGAGGTACTTGACAAACTCAATAGCTTGAATATAAACAAGGGTCCAGGCGAAGATGGCATTCCGTCGGTTTTCCTAAAAAATCGCCCCTATGTTATATCTCGTCCACTTTGGATAATATTCAACAAATCGCTATCTGCCGGTTATTTTCCGTTGCTTTGGAAATGCAGTTTATTAACGCCGATTTACAAATCCGACGACGGTTCCGTTGTAACAAATTATAGGCCTATCTCCGTTTTAAACGTCATGGCAAAGATTTTTGAAAGTATCATTACTGACAAGCTATCTTCATTGGTGTCCTCGGCTATCTCCGATGAACAGCATGGCTTCATTGCAGGAAGATCTACTGTCACTAATCTGGAGATATTCTGCAGTTTCATAGCATCATCGTTAGATGGAGGTTACCAAGTGGATGCGGTATACACCGATTTTAGTAAAGCGTTCGATACAGTCGACCATAATATATTGGTCTCTAAACTGTCTTCTATTGGATTTCGTGGAACCATACTCAGTTGGCTTAGGAGTTACCTGTGCGATCGAACGCAGATTGTAAAAGTCAAGGATGCATATTCCAAACCTGTTGATGTCACTTCTGGTGTCCCGCAAGGTTCGCATCTTGGCCCTTTATTGTTCACCCTCTTTATTAATGACATAGTTAGTGAATTCAGTAATAGTAAGTTCTTGTTGTTTGCCGATGATCTAAAGAACTTTAAATTAGTATCTTCTGAATCTGATGCGCTAGGCTTACAATCCGACCTACGCAAGGTTGAAGACTGGTGCCGACGCAATAATCTCCGTATCAATGCTGATAAATGTCATGTAATAAGTTTTTCTCGTGGTAAGTGCGCCATTACCTATGATTACTCCCTTAACGATACTGCTTTTGTGCCTGTTAATACCGTTCGTGATCTCGGTGTCATCATAGACTCGAGCTTGACCTTCTCTGAACACGTAGATCATATTTTCCACTCTGCTATGAAGAAGGTTGGTTTCCTGCAGAGATTTTCCACAAATTTTTCCAATCCTTATACGCTCAGAACGCTGTACTTCTCTCTCGTAATACCCCTTCTTGAACACGCACTGGTAATATGGTATCCTAACCTTGTCAAGCACAGGACATTGCTCGAAATGGTTCAACATAAATTTCTCCGATATGCGGCATACAAAACTGGATGTTCTATGTCCTACACTAATCATGACTACAATCAAATAATGGGCAGGCTTAAAATAGACTCACTCCACAAAAGAAGAGTAGTGGCTGATCTGACTTTTCTTTACAAAATTTTTGACGGCCACATTTGCTGTCCCGAAATCCATGGCAAAATGTGTCTAAATGCGCCTGAACGAAAGATAAGATCTTTTCCCTTCCTCAAACCCACGCTCTTGAAGACTAGTGTAGCACATGCCGACCCCATAAACAGGATATCCAACCTTGCGAACAAATATTGTTCCGAGTTGCACTTTTTCAGTAAGACTCTAGCGCCCTTTCTAACAGCGGTGCGAAAAATTATTCCTGTAGAATAGCAATAATCGGTTACGTCGTAAACATTGTAATTTTATTATCTATGTAATACCTCACAAAGCATTTTTTCTTATTAACTGTATAGTGTATCCTAGGGCTTGTCCCGTTTAAATAAATAATAATAATAACCTTCCAGATTCTAGTGGCGACGGCGACGACGACGACGACGATGAAAAAATTCGGGATGATGAGTCGCCAGCAAAGTTTCGCGATTTGGATACGCTGTGTAGCCCCGTCGATGATATCGAAGTGTATATACGGAACGCCAAAGAACCCTTATCGCGAGAATACCTGCGACTATTCTTCACCGATACTAAGAAACGAATTGACAACGTGTACGGCGTATATTTAGGGCCCGACGACGACCTAATGATCGGCGATTCCGTGCTCACCATTGACGGTGACGGCGATGACTTTCGCGTGAACGGAACGCGATACTCGGGGACTCGGGGTTTGTACGAATTGCTTTTCATGCAAATACCCAACGATCGGACGTGCACGGACACGGATCTCCACTCGTACCGACGCATCTTGTTGTCGACGAACGCGCATAAGCGAAACCATTCGCCGAGAAAGCACACGCTGGGTAACAGGTGAAGGGGGGGGGTACAAGTATAAGAAAATCATATCCGCGGTGATCGGCGGGGTGCGGACATCGGGTATCAGACGCGTTAGGGGCAATGGTAGGGGCGGCGGCGGCGGGCGCGGCACGCGACATGGTCTAGGATTACCCATCGACGAATCGATGACGGTCACCGATAACGCGATCGATTACGTGTACTGAGACGATCCGAACGAATTGGTCGATAGACTTGGGTTGCTCGTGGCATCGCGCGCGGCAGGTCACACGGGTCACGATAACGAAATCGCATCGATCCTGGAGGAACTTCGCGAGGACAAATATATATCTTAAATCGAGCGATCCGGTGATCGTCTCGTCAGTAGTGTTCGCACGCACGCATTGTCATGTCGGTGAACAAGTTTGGTACCTCGTTACGCAATGACAACAACAACAACAACAACAACGATGATTATTGATCCTGACCCCGACGATAGTGGCTATGACTCCGGATCGTCGAACGAAGACGGTCGTTTGCGAAAGAAGCGTACCGATTGCATTTTACGAACGCTCGAGGAACTCATACTACTTCTAACGCCCTTGGAACGTCGCGGCAATCCCCCGCCCACCCGCAAAGTATGTGCAAGGAGCGAGTACAATTAGTGAACGAATTACACGCTCCCGCGAGACGAAATTTCCCACGGCGTAGCGTTGCGATTCGCGGTTACGATGATTTATGGCAGGCCGTCTTGGTAGAGATGCGTCCGTACGCGAAGCAAAATCGAGGATATCACTACGTACTAACGATCATCGATGCGTTCAGCAAGTATGTGTGGGCCGTACCCGTGAAAACGAAAACTGGACGCGACGTGACCGAGGCGTTCGCGACCGTGTGGCGGCAGAGCGACAGATGCCCGCGAAATTTACAAACCGACATGGGAAAAGAGTTTTACAACGCGGAGTTCGAACGATTCGCGAAGAGACGCGGGATCAACTACTACTCCATGTACAGCGTGATGAAAGCGTCGATTGTAGAACGTTTCAATCCCACGCTGAAAAACGTCATGTGGAAATAATTCTCCTTGAACGCGTCCTATCGCTGGTTCGACCTGTTACCTGCACTCGTACGCACCTACAATCATCGCAAGCATCGAACGATCAACACCCGACCCGTTGACGTGACCCCCGCGACGTGTTTGTCGTTCGCCGCGAATGAGCCCCTAACCTCCGCATCGAAAGGTGTTCGACGGCGCGCGAAATTCAACGTCGGTGACAAGGTACGCGTGAGCAAGTTCAAGACCCTCTTCGAGAAGGGGTACACTCCGGACTGGTCAACGGAGGTGTTCGAAATCGTAACCGTACAACGAACGTACCCGGTGACGTACATTCTACGCGATTCCGCGGGAGAGCCGATCTCGGGTGGATTCTACGAGTACGAACTGCATTCGATTGCGAATCCGGACGTTTATCTGGTCGAGAAGATGATTCGTTGCAAAGGAAACCAGGTGTAAGTTAAGTGGCTCGGATTCGATTCATCGCGGAACTCGTGGATACGCGAGAAGGATATTCTATGATTCGCGATTATAAACGCGCGCTATGTTACTGAAATAAATAAATAAATAAATACATATAAATATATATATATATATACATTGTCCGTTTATTCAATTATTCTCCTCGTATATGCATACAATTAATCTTAATAGAGGAAGGAAAATATATATTAACACGAATAGAAAATACTTTTTTTTAAATATTCCACGCTATATACATATATCAGATATTCGTAAATAGATAAATGGTATGAACAAAAGAAAGTAACGCTTACAACGAAACGTATATACATACGTATATGCAAACATACAATCATACAAACATACTATACAACGGGATTCTCGAGGGACTCGTCGGGCTCAAGCTCGATGCGTTCGTGGGCCTTGAGCTGGGGGATTCGATAATGTCCCCACGGAAGGGTGCTGACCCGATCGGCTAAAATACACCGCTTATCGTCGAACGGGCTGAGAGCGTTCTTTCCCCACTCAAGGAAAACACATCGTGCCAGTTTGATCGAATGTTGTTCTGCCGAACCGCTTTCTCGGCGAGATCGTGCAGGCAACGAATGTAATCGTCGAATAGTATATCGTTCGCAACCACGTGTCTCCGCACACCCTTCACTTTTTTAGTCTCACTCGTAGACCCCACTGCAGCGTTAAACGTTCTAGTCGCGTACATCTTAGATCTCAATCCAACGAACTCGGTCATCAAGGCGCCGTTGTTCTCATCTTTCATGAGTCCTGGCACCTTTTTGTTTACGCGGGGCATACTGTACGGATTGTCCACCGCGTAATCACTCGTGTCGAATCGGTCGACGTTGCGCTTCATCCTTTCGTATACATCATCGCATTCCACGCTATACATTAAACTGTCGGTGTTGGTGTACGGGACCTTACACCGATCACCGAGCTTCGCACGCATATACGCATAATGGAACTCGTACAGGCATTCGTTCGATACGTCCAGTACAATCATCCCCACGTATATCGGCTTATCGAACTTCACTTGGAGTTTTCACATTTCGATCGCAACCAACGCCTCGGAGAAAATCGTACGACTGTGAAAGTTCGGCTTCACGATCAGCGCTTCCGCGCCGTAACGACCATCCCACCGCGTCACCAGTCGCACGTTTACGCGATTCCGCACATTCTCCATTGTTTTCCCGCACACCGCGTTGTTCATTAATTTATATAGAGTCTTCTGAAATTCACTCGTGGCTCGCGTCCTCAAATCGGTGTTCAATTGAATGTAGTCGCGCAACCAAGGCGACTGATCGAATCGCAACACTCGATGAATTCGCGCCACGCGTAAACCCTGTCGCACGCACTGTTTCAGGTAGCGATAGCGGATGACGTATCGCTCCTTATCGTCGAGCGTGGCAAGCAGGTTGGTCTGTTTACCGCGTGGCGCGTGCTCGCGCACCGGGCAGAATGGTAGGTCGGCGTGCACGTCATGAATCTCTTCGGGGTATTCGATGTCCACCTCCAACAGGTATCCCTCGGAGTCCTCGTCATCGGGCAGGAATGACACGTCTAGCGCGGCCACTGTCGCATCGTCCAGCCATCGAAACCCTCCTTGCGGCATAGCCTGCGACATCGCCCATCCGTACAAGTTGTCGACGTCGCAGTACATCAGATACGTTGACGCTTTCGACTTGTCGTACATCCCTGCAGGCAGGTGTTTGTTGTTGGCGTTCGCGTACCTGTGCGAGCTCTGACTCAAACCACCGCGTATGCCACGCTCCACAAACAGTAACATATCCACGTCCCTCAGAAGCTCCAACCGTACGCACGTGTACTTCAGCATCGCGTCCCACGTGAAACTTGGAAGTGTGAAATAATGCGCAGGATCCAAGTCATAACTCGCGATACAGTCGGTGCGGAAACTTTCGAATACATCGGCGAGTAACAATACGTACGTTTTTAAATACAAATCGCTGTACTCGCCCAATGTCTGTACGCGGAAAGAGATCCACACGTTCGCGGCGTGCGCGAAATCAGTCTCCGACGCGGCGCTGTCGTTCAGCCGGTTATAGAACGCTTCGCGGGAGGGTAAACACGCATCGTTCAGCTTGGCGTATGACGTCACGTAGTCGTACGGGAAGACGCCCTTCCTGGTCAGGAGATTGAAACGATGATCGGGCAGGTGTTGGAACTCGCGTCGTAGAATCGCGAGTCGTTCTCTGCCAAGGTCGGAAACGAGTTTCTCCAGACTCGCAGCCAAGAACTTCAGCGAATCGATGAAACGAAACCTCAACCCCCTCTGCCAATCGTTGTTCTCGGCGTCGATTCCCTTTACATGCTTGGTGAACGATATGTACCGCTCCTTCGTCACCGGCAGCAAGTCGATCTGTCCCTCGAACGCGGACGCCAACTCCTTAATCACGAAATGCGCGTCGTATCCGGACAGATTATGGAATACGACCGGTATCGTGTACGATCGCTGAAACTGCAAGTTGCAAGTCACGTGAGCCGCGCCTCGGTACTCGCCCGTCGAGTGGCAATGGTCGCGCACTTTTTTGTCCGCGTCGACGAAAGGTTGCTCGCACACGTGACACACGATCGCGTCGTTAAAACTACGCCACCGTTCACTCGTCAACGAGTTCATTGGTTTCGCGTTCTGTAACCACGAATACGCAGTGTCGGCAAAGTCTCGAAGTTCCTGCACGAACCATTTCACGCACTCGGTTTCGTGACGATACGCGCGATAACGACACAGAGACGCGTCGGTGGAACAATGAATGTAGTATCTTACGCTGTACGCTCTGTGCTGCTGGTACGTGTACGTACGAATCCGCTCCGCAGGCTCGACATCCTTCAGCATGCACTCGAAGTCCGTGTACACGACGAATGGCGCTCGTTCCTTGTTCTTGAAATTCTTGAACTGCAACCATCTTTCGTCCGCGGACGGCAATTCGATGGTGCACTCGTTCATACGTTGACAGTCCACGCTGTGTTTCGTCAATTGCTCGGACGAGTAGAATAACTCAGGCATCTACAACGATAACAACGTCAATAATAAACATAAGAATAAATAATACATCGATCGAAATATTCCGTATTCGACTCACCTTTCGCAAACGAATACTTGATGTCCGTGATTGCCGAGCTGCTTCGAAATCAGCCCCGACATGCTTTTAATGCACGCGAAATGATATCGTTGTGGCTCCTTGTGATCCTGCACCAGTAGCAGGTTCGCGTGTCTCTCTCGCTTGTCCTTGGTCAAACGCAGAGGCGCGCAGCTTCCGTCGGACCACGCGTACACGTTCACCGACACGTCGTTCAACCTGTCGAACTTCGCCAGCTGATCCAACGTCACGGGAAGAGTCATATCATCCGTGCGAAGCACCGCTGAGTAGTGTGGGTACGATGAGTCCCAACGCACGTTCCTAGTAAAAGCAGCATGGAATAAACTGGCGACAACGGACCACAAGAAGCACGCATTGTCTCTGTTCTTTACGTTCACCACCGCTTTTTTCAGGACGACAGCGCGCGGAAGCGGTACGTCGCAACCGGCGCGAAAAGGGTTATGCTTATTAATGTTTATTAGGAGGATTAGCACAGCCCTCAGAGCACATCCACTATCGCGATCTTGGAACACCTCGATCGCCACTAACGTGGGAGCCACAACGCACTTGGAATACCACTCGCGCACGTTCGATGTCCTGAACAGTACGCTATTTCGCGTACCGAAACTTTTCATATCCATATTCTCGTTCAACATAAACTCCGCGTTCAGGACCGTATTCACGGACACACCAGAATGTTCCCTGATAGCGTCCGTGACGCGCGAGAGTACCATTCGTTGGGCGCCCTCCAAAAATCTACGCAAATCGATGTAACCCACGTTAATTACAGCACCAATCGAAATACGATTCTGAAACGCGGTTTCCACGTCTTCCCATGCGACTTTAGGTGTCGTCGATCGAGCCGACACCCCAAGCCCTACTCGCGAAAACCGTGCCCGCACGATCGTACGTAATGTCTTTATTCGCACGATTAGCGACACCAGACGCTTCTTCGATGTCACCGACACTCCTTCGCCGCACTGATACTCGACGATGAGTCGCAAGCACGTGTCGCACCGATCCATCCAGTCCCTGAATTCCACAATGGTGCGTAAAAGCGCTGCCATTTGGTAAAGAACATTGAACGCGTGCATGAATACATCCATGTTTACTTCTCTTTTCTTCTACTTCAATATTCAATTAAAAGGCACGAGTGGTTGATGCGACTCTTCCACGTGATGCGATTATGATCCGGATATTGAAAACCCAGGGGAAGAATGATGCCTGACAAGTGTTTTCGCGAAGATTTTTACCGAACGACTGCGCGGCTCTGATTGAATATCTAACCATCTACCCTAGCCGAGATTCATGAGTCGTTATCGCTCCGAATTATTTTCATCGCTCTCGCGTTCTTTCTCTCTCATCCTCAACGACTCCATTAGGTGACGTGATGCCGCGCTGGCTCGATGCGTTACCAGGCGTATCGAATTCGCGCGCTCGTGATAAGGGTGTTTACACCCGTCACGGTTGTCTCTCGATCATCAAAATACGTTGGGCAATACTCGAATAATTATCGCTCTACGTTTTCGTTGGCGCATGTTTTTGTTGGCGGATGTTTATACGAGCGGGAACAATTGTGTTTTAGGATAGGCAGTATGGGCGGTCCTGAAATGCGTTACCACGTGTGTCGAATTACAGCGTTGATGATAAGACGACGGCCCCAAACTTTTAATACTATTCGAGACGATATCCGCATAATTATCGCTCTACGTTTTCGTTGGCGCATGTTTTCGTTGGCGGATGTTTATACGGGCGCGACGTTGCATTCTTTCGCGAGACGCTATCTTGAAATCCCCCACCCCTGTGACGTCATCCCCTCACCCACGAACTCGGTACCCCCTCCCCGCCTCGCCCCTCGCCCATCGCGCCCGAGAGCGCGGTACCCCCTCCACGCCTCGACCCGCGCCCGCGGTACCCCCCGCCCCGCCGCACCCCACGCCGCCTGGTCACAGAACTCTCATACCCTACCTACTGTTGTCGCTTCTTGGTTAGGCAGAGGTATGCCTTGCTAAATTTTGTGAGGAGGTCCTGGAACGTTAATATGTAGATATTTCCCTGTTCGCTTTCCAGGAGGAGCCCTACTATTTCTAACGCTACCTTTTCGAAGGGTTCTTGCGGTGTATAAGCGATCTCTATTAGAGCCCTAGATTTCGAACTAATTTATTCTTCTGGCAAAGGCTACATTTCTGTATGTACTCTTCGATATCCTTATTCATCCCTGGCCATTTGTATTTTCCCTTTATTCTCTTCGTGGTCCTCTAGATACCTTGATGTCCTCCTGTGGGCGTGCAATGATATTCGTAGAGAATTTGTCGTTTTGTTTCCTCGTCGTGAACCTCGGTTGGCTTTGCTTCTACAGATTTCCTGTTCTGTCTTTCTTCTTCCTGGTTGTTTCGCAACGCGTGCACATTCCTGTTTAGCACGTCCGCGTTGGTATTATTCTTTCCTGACTTGTGAATGATTTCGTAGGCGTATTCGGCTAGTAGGGTTCTCCATATTATTAATCTGGATCCTGGGTCCTGTACTTTAAATAGCTATAGTAGCGCTTAATGGTCGATAACTACCTGGAATGAGGTACCATAGACGTACGGTCGAAAGAGTTTGACTGCCCACACGATGGCTAACAGTTCCTTTTCCGTTGGACTGTAATTCCATTCTGCTTTGTTTAGTACTCGGCTTGCGTATGTTATTGGTTTGTCTTCGCCTATCTTCCCTTGTGATAATATTGCAGCTATTGCTACGTCGGATGCGTCTGTCGTTACTATGAATTCTTTTGTAAAATCTGGATAGATCAAAACGGGTGCCGTTGTTAATGCTCCTTTTAATGTATCGAACACGTTTTGCTGCTCGGCTGTCCAGGTGAATTCGACTTTGCTACTCGTAATGCTGGATAGGGGTTTAGCAATTTTTTAATAGTCTGGGATGAATCTGCGATAATATCCCGCTAACCACAGAAATGCTTGTAATTCCTTTAGTTTTGTTGGGGCAGGGAATTCCCTTATGGCCTTAGTTTTTTCGGGATTTGGTTTGATCCCGTCGGGCGTAATTATGTGTCCCGTAAATCATATTTCTTTTCGCAAGAACGCGCATTTTTCTGGTTGCAATTTTAAATTATATTTGCGAAGAGTGTCGAGAACTTTCTGTATTCGTGTCTTATGTTCTTTTTAACTCGCTCGGTAGATGACAATGTCGTCGAGGTAGACGAAACAGTCTATTCCTTGTAATCCGATAAGCGCGGCGTTCATGGCTTGCTGAAACGTCGCGGGCGCGTTTTTCAGTCCGAAAGGCATGCGATTGAATTCGTTGTGGCCTTGTGGTGTTGAAAATACTGTCTTGCACTTATCGCGCTTGTCCATCAGAATCTGGTGATATCCGGACGCCAAATCGAAGGTGGTAAAATACTGCGCTTTTACCAATTGGTCTAGTATGTCCGTGATATTGGGTAATGGGAATGAATCGCCTATGGTGACTTCATTGAGCTTTCTGTAATCGACTACTACGCGATATATGATTTTCCCTCGGGGTCGGGGTTTTTAGGTACCACCAGTAAGGGTGCGTTCCACGGACTGGAGCTATGGCGGATGATGCCGTCCTTTAGCATCTGTTCCACTTATTTTTGTACTTCCCGCTTGTGCATGTCGGATAAGCTATACGGTTTGACGTTACAGGGTGCCGCGTTCCCCCTGACGTCGCCGGTCGTTTCGAGATCGATCGCTCTTCATCTATAGCTATCGTGATTGCCTCTTGCAAGTCAGCGGGTTTCTGTGATTTGACTAGGACCTTCAGGTCGTCGCGAAGCCCGTCCCCGAATATGGTCAGAGTCTGTTTTTTTAACACTTTCACGGTTGTGGTCTTTTCTATCAGACTGGCTTTATCGTTGATTCCGGTCGCTATTAATTCCCTTAACGATTTGGATACTCGATTCCTGTATGGATGCGCGTCTTCGTGGGTGCCATGCCTACTATATAGCAGTTCCCTTTGTACAGTCGAGGCCGTATGGGGAGGCTTGTATACTAAAGTTAGTACGTCCTCGAGGTCTTGTATGGACACTATGTGGCGCGTCTGTACTTCGTCTAGGGCGTCGCGTTCAATCCGCATCGTTATTATTCCTCTTAAAATCTGGGCCTTTTCCTCCGCCGTTCGGTATGTGTGGTACACGTACTTGCAGGCGGTCAGGAAGCCGGGTAATCGTTTGGGGTCCGTTCCGTCGAACGAGGGAATGGCTTTTATCGTGTGAAATAATTCTCGGTTGCCCGTTCCCGTCGGTGCGTCGGATCGATCGTTTGGCTCGAAATTAGTAGGAACGCAAAGACTGGCGCGCCTAGGTTCTTCCTCTTGTTCGCGGTAGTTGTTGAAACGTACCGCTGCCCCGCCCGAGGGGCCGGGAGTTGCGCGTGGGGTATTGATAGTTTCCCTTAATCTACAGGGTGCGCCATCTTTTATGTCGGTATGTAAACATTGAATAACTTTAACATTTATCAACCGATTGACTTGAGTAAACATGTTTTTGAAACGTCAATTCAGTACAATTTTAACCATGAATCGCTTTACACCGAAACAACGCGCTGAAATAGTGACGCTGTACATTGAAAATAGTCGTTCAGTTGTGTTAACTCAACGTGCATATCGTCGAAAATATCGTGGCCAAGAAGCACCGTCTGACAACACTATTCGTCGTTTGGTGTCGAATTTGTTGAACACGGGACAGTGGGAGATCGTCGACATGCCGTTCATCAACGCCCAAGACGTTCCAATGAACTGGTTGAAGCGGTAAGAGAGAGTGTTGCTGAGAACCCACATGTGTCGTATCGTCACCGCGCTCAGCATTTTGGCGTCAGTGGAACAACCTTGCGGCGCATTTTGAAGAATGATTTGCATTTGTTTCCGTATAAAGTGCAATTGACTCAAAGAATATTGCCGACAGACCGTCCACGTCGCTTGGAATACGGCCAAACAGTCGCCCGAATGGTTCAAGCTGAACCTGATTTTTGGAAACAAATTTTGATGACCGACAAGGCCCATTTCACTCTCTGGCGTCGTTAATAAACAAAATTGCCGCATTTGGGCAATGGAGAATCCACACGAGATTCATGAAACACCATTGCATGACCAAAAAGTGACTGCTTGGGCCGGCGTTTGCGCCAAAACCATCATTGGGCCATATTTCTTCAAAGAAGGCCAAACAGTCGATGGGAATCGATATTGGTGGATGTTCGCTCATTATGTCTGCCCACAAATGCGTGAAAAAGGTCTGGACGGTTACTGGTTTCAACAAGACGGTGCGCCATGCCACACTGCAAAGCAAACAATGCAGTTTCTGCAACGAAAATTCCCTGGACGTGTGGTGTCAAAAAAAGGCGACATTGAGTGGCCACTCAGATCTCCTGATTTGACCCCTCCGGACTTCTTTTTGTGGGGTTATTTGAAAAGCAAAGTGTACGCCAGCAAGCCTCAGACCATTGACGAGCTCAAGGCAAACATTCGTGCCGAAATCATCGCTGTACCGCCCGAGATGCTCGAAAAAGTGATGGAAAACGCAACAAAAAGGGCACATTTTACTATAGCCAATAGAGGCGGCCACTTGATTGATGTTGTATTTAAAAACTAGTCCAAATAAATTGTAAAGGACCAAATTAAATAAAAATACCTCGTATATGGTAATCGGTTGTTTTTTGTAAAAGTTATTCAATATTCACATACCGACATAAAAGATGGCGCACCCTGTATCTATTTCTCGATCTATCGAGTCCTGTGGCGGGTCTTCCCTCGCCTCTACTGTTCCCAACCTGTCATTCATTGCTAACATTCTATAGTCTGTTTCCCTCATTTTGTCGTGTATGCTAGCTAAAGAAGAGGTTAGTCCTGCGAGTAATCTTTCTATGTTCGCTAGTCGGTCTCCGCTTCCTGCGGGGCTCTGGGCTACGTTCTCGCTCGCGGTGGCCGTGGAAATGGCCGGCATATTGGTGTCTGTCTCTAGTTCTCCGCTCAGAATTAAACTATAATCTAATTCGTCAAACGGATAGAGTCTCCTGGTGGTTAAGTGTCCGGCGTGGCTTGACGCAGTCGGTAACACGGTTGGAACGCTACGTTCTTCGCTGCTTTCTACGGCTAGAGCAAGTCGCGTACGTTCTCCGATTTCACGAAAGGCCTCGAATGTCGCGTCGATGAGAGGTTCGTCGGAGGGTTGTCGCGGATGTACTCTACAGAATCTACGCGGAGTACTTCGGCAAATTGCTCTAGGCGAAACAATTTCTTTTCGCTCGGTAAATTCTAAATCGCGCTCGATATTCGCATCTAATGATTTCGCTCGGCACATGGGAATAACGGCATGCGGCCTGAATTCGCTGAGAGTGGTATTTCGCACTTACAGCACGTAGAACAGGCATCACTCGTCTCTGCGTGGATGGTAGACTTTCCTGGCGGCGTCATTTGCAGACGTCCGCTAAAACTGCGAAGTGGATTGCCCTACTGGTAAGTGGGTCGTTGTCTCCGCTAAGTTCTGCTGTCCCCATCGGTCAAGCTGTAACCTCGCTCCGTGGAGGTTATCTCGCGGGTCGAGAGAAAGAGGCAAGGTGAACTGTTTAACGGGTGTTTATTCGTATGACTAGAGTACAAGGGAGCCCGGCCAGGTCTGTGCTGGCTAACAGTGTTTTCGGAGCTTAGTCTAACGCGGGGACTAGCGGCTAGTCGACGGCGGAACGCGGGCAGCGCGTCGCGGTCGCGGCGCGAGATTCGGTACGAGTCGGCGGCTGCGAAAGGAGTGGAGGGTAATGGTCGTTTTGGTGCCCTGGCTGTGGTCTCTACCAATGGCCCTGACCGGGAAACCTTGAGCCCGCTCGCCCGGTGGGTAAAACCCGTGGGAGAAACGGAGTCTGTAGGATGTCCTCCGGGACAGACTAAGTCTGACCCTAAGATTGACAGGGGATATCGACCTGCGTCCAGAGGTTAGCGAACTCGCGTTCCTCTGGGAGCCGTGGAGGTAGGGGAAACCAAAAGTACGCAGTGATACACCTTGTGATACAAGAGATCGCTGGGAGAGCACTGACCGTTCGCCTGTAACGCTCGTGGTAGACTCTGCTGATGGGCCCGTTGCGCTGGCCTATATGTGCGGCCGTGCGTACTTTGCGAGCGAGAGCGCTGCTCGGTGCGCAGCCATCTCGCGGCCCCGCTCGGTAGCGGCGGGCCGCACCAGGCGCGCGTGGTGGGGGAGGGAAGATTCACGTCCCACCGATATAACTCGTTACGAAGCTTGTTCCCTACGTTGGCAGGATCCCACCGCTGCCACCAATTTTGTTGTACCATGACGCCTGGGGTCGAGATTCTGGCAGAGAATCTCGGGGTGCTCCGGGTCGTCCTTCACGGTCGTCGTCCAACGGGCTCCGAAGGTTCGGGTGAGAATGCCGGAACGCAAGGATTCGGTTGCGAACCAAAGGTAGGGGATCGTTGCTGGTTAAAGAGTTGGAACTCACTGTAAGGTTTAAACAAGTTTATTCTGTCCCGATCTTGGTGACACTGGTACTATGCCTAATCAGGCGTGGATCTTGTATAAAGTCTGTATCAACTGAGCTCGCATTGCTCGTACATCATAGTTATACTTTAATTGGGGCGAAGCGGGGACCATCGGGATCTCCGTCTTTGACTCGCTTTCGGGTGTTTCGCCGAATGCTTATGGATCTCGGTGCGTTTCCGAGAATCTTTACGCGGTTGTGTCGGATTTCGGCCGTTCGATTGTGGCAATCGGAATGCCGCGGTGTTGTTACGCTTGGGCGTCGGTTAGGCTACAACATGCTATTGAAGCACGACTGGGTGCACTAGAGACCAACTGGTCCAATTTCCAAGAGCAACATGCTCAGCTCTCGGACATCGCGGAGGATAAGGATAAATCTCTTCCATACTTTACGGATGATTGGTTTGCCGCGACAGAGGAGGAACATTTGAGGCAGAGGGATCTGCTACTAGACGTCATTGACAAACATTCGCCATCCACCTTCAAGGAAACGGTGAGACCTCCGTCAGATCAGGTGACTCCTCAGACTTCTCAATACTTTCATCCATTACCTAAAATAAGTCTACCAAGGATCTCTGGAAATTATGCTCAATGGCAGAGCTTTAGAGATTTAGTTAAATCATTGGTGATCAATAATTCATCTATCTCCACTGTTAACCGTCTACATTATCTTAAAACGAGCCTGAGTGGTGAACCGCTGCAACTTTTGGATACCGTCGAAATCACGAAGGAAAACTTCGCGAGAGCATGGGACATGTTGAGGGAGTTCTGTGAAAATGAGCGCCGTTTAGTAAGCGAGCGTCTGTGCGCACTGGGTCCTTGCCAATAGTGAAACATTGGGAAGACTAGTTTGTGCACAACACGGTAGAATGGTTGAATGCACGTTCCAGACCGAGACTGGGAAACTACATCGGAGCATCTACAATTCCCCTAACCATCAAGGAGCTGAAGACGTTATTGTCAGGTCGCGTACATGCCTTAAGCCGGATCCAGACCTGAATGAATATACGTTGAGTAAGGCTGAGCACGCATGAATATTCTACTGTGGACGGGTGAAACGGTACCCACACCCATATGCTTCTGCATTAAAAAGGGTGAGCGTGAACGCATATGCTAGTGTGGACGTGTCATTCGTGGTGACTCGACGCATACGACCGGACTCACGAATGCCGGCGAAGGCACATGGCCTGAGCCGACCGTTGTCGGTTGTCTTGCACACATCAAAGGGAGTTTGGAGTGCATTGCGCTCAGCGTGGAAGATAGAAGCAGATGAGATACTTTCTGATATTCTCGATGTCTGGCATTTTCATGATACTATTGAAATATATTGTAAGTAGGTATATAAGGCCGATTCTGAATCAACGCAGGACAAGGGGGTGAAGCGGGATGATGGTTACCGAACCGATGCCGAGGGGCGAGGCGGGGGAGAGGGGTAACGCGCCTAGGGCGAGAGGTGAGGTGGGGAGGAGGGTACAGCACCGGCGACGAGGGGGAGGCGGTTGGGGGAACGCGATCCGTCGAAGTGGGAGGGGGAACCGACGATGACTCATCACGTGTTGTCGGAGGCGCGAAAATTCGAAGCGATTCGCAACCCTCTTATCGCGTCAACGCCAGATCGCGCCCTGATAGCAGCAACGTTTGAACAAGGTGTGCGAGAGACAGAGAGAGAGGTACGATATATACGTATATCACTCTGTGTCTATTCCTCTTACAGTCGGTGATCAAAAAACATACGGCGGTATTACGCGTAGAAGATGCAAGTCAAAACCTGCATGGTAATCGCGCGATAACCGCGCCAAAAACATATAACTGTAACGATAGAAGGCCCCCTCCCGAGAATAATATGCAAACGCTACCGAGATAATAGGATGAGTAAAAGCGTGACACGACTTATGGTAGAAATCTATTTCACATTGGAGTGCAAGTGTAAGGGGGTGGGGAGATTAAGGGGTGGGGGATACGGATGTTTGTATATTTAAAGCAACTCGCATCTTCTGCAGGACAAAATCTTGTATGGTAACGCGTCAGAAGACTTTTTTGATACAATCGTTGCGAGCGACGTGTTTTTACGAAAAGTATCTAGTTTTTACATACGTTCACCATAATAGTAATGGATACGTTTGAACAGACGGTTACAGTGTTAGCCCAGGCGATACCGCTTCTACGTACATATGAACAATGTTCTAAGTTGCTTCAACGGTGCGACGCGTTTTTACAACTCGCCGCGGAGTTTCGATGCGAAAACATAGTGCTGGAAAATAGTAAATGGCGTCTACAAGTATTGATGTTACGTTTGAGAGAAATGCACATATCCGTGTTTTCGGAAATGTTCGAACAGGCGGAAGAAGATCAGAGGGAACCGTGAGGCGTAGTACATATACATTAAGCGTTGGTCCATGGCTTAAAATGAAAGTGTATATTGATGCTTTTAAAACATTATCGACCAGCTGCATGCTCTTACACACGATCACGGAATGTCGAGATTGGACAGATAGGTGCAACGAATGCATAAGAGCAGTCATAGAGTTTCAACGCAAAAATCTGCTACTGGGGAATAGCAAACGTCATCGTTTACTATTGATCATCCTACGTCTCAAGGTATTACGGATTGGTGTACGACAGAAAGAACTAGAGCTAGATAAAGGGAGAGTGCTACGACAAGAGTTATTGTTTTCATCATCATTGTCGGACGAGGAGATTTTTGGAATTCGTGATACTTCAACCCGGGCCCGTGAGCTGTATGCTGAAATAGTGGTGCTAGAAAAGCTTAAAATTTGTGATACCGGAGCATTCAATCATTGTGCGAGGCCGCGTGGACCAGTATATTTATGTGATGTGATGCAACATATTGCACGATACAGCAGTGCTCGTGAGTGTACGGTGTCTTGCATTGTGGGGGACAAGGATATTTTGAGGCATAAAGAGATATACATTACCGCGATTGCATGTACACCATTGATGCTTTTACGCGATATTGAGAACAACTCGACGGAAGTATACTGGAAATTGTATCCTACAGCGGAAATGCCTGTAGATGTGTTTCTAGACAACGAATTACAACGTTATGTTCGTGAGTGTCGGAGACGAGTTGAATGGTCCTTCGGCCAATTACAGCGTTATATTCATAAACGTCCGAGACGAGTTACATGATCCTTCCGCCAACCGGTAATGTTGGCGATACGTGTCCGATATCCTGACGCGAATTTAACTACGTGGCGGAAACGTGCTGCGGAATAGAGTCTTTTATAGCGAGTAATTGCGTACATGTAAGTAACAAGAACATGGAGACGTTCAAGAACGCGTTTGTGCTGTTGGTTCGGATGTCTGAACTATTAAGGACCACCGCGGAATTTCGCGATTGGATGGACAGATGCGACGAGTCCATACGACACATCTTTGCGTATCAGCATGGCGGACGCGTGCCGGTGTGGGAGAAACAGCGGATGGTGTCGTTGCTCGCGCGAACAAAAACATTAAGTGCGATAGTGCGAGGACGTTTATCGCGCGTAGAGTGTGGGGCTGTTATGAACGTGGAGGCAACCGATCCACGCCGATTCTTTCATAATGCCCGTCGAGTGGTGATTTCGTGCGTTACGAACGCCATTACGGAAAATCGCAGCGTATCCGTGATCACTGTACTCAACGCTGAATTCATGTTGCGGGACGAGACGGACGTGAAGAGTTTCGCAACGCGTAACCAAGTACTTTTTATGTCGTCGAATGTTCGCGAGTGGTACGTGAAGCAAGTGATCGTTCCGACGTTGGTCGCGATGGAGGAGTTTCAGGAACGCAAGAGCAGATGGATCTTACAGACAGTACAGAATCTCCTGATAAACATAAACAAACATAATCCATTGCCTGCCGGTTACGACGTGCCGCTTCCGCGAGCGGTCTTGGCGAAAAAAGCGGTGGTGAACGTTCACTGTAATGAGAACACGTGTTTTTTGTGGTCGGTCTTCGCCGGTATGTTTCCAGCTACTACACACGGGGACAGGATTGCGTCGTATCCGCATTATTCAGCAATGCTCCGTACGGATGATATGAGATTTCCCATGTCACTGAACCAGATACAGAAGTTTGAGGGGATGCACGACATATCTGTGAATGTCTACTTATGGTCCGACGACGATGGTTGCGTGCCGCTACGCGTGTCCGGCAACAAGCGAGAAGGGAGATACGCGAACGTACTATTAGTCCAAGATCCCAAGGATTCGCAACGTTATCATTTCATATGTATTCGCAGTCTATCTCGCCTGATTTCTAAACAATTGCGTAACCATCATAGCAGACTGTTCGTTTGCGATAGGTAAGCAAATAAATATAATAATAAATCAAAAGAAGAAAAAAGTTCGAGCGATACACGACGGACGAAGAAGAAGCGTTTACATTGTTTTTTTTCCGTATACGTTTCAGGTGCCTGAACGTTTTCTCGTCGACGGAGCGATTACAACAGCACGCCGTGGATTGTCTACGATTAAACGAGTTTGCAGTGCAATTGCCGTCCGAAGAGGAGAAAATGTTACGGTTCCAGCATCACGAATGCAAGGAACGCGTGCCGTTCGTCATTTACGCGGAGTTAGAATGTTTGTTGGAGGACATCGAACAGCCATCGATGGAGCGTCGTCGCACGTACGAATATCAGCGTCACAGAGCGTATAGTGTAGGATATTACGTGTATTGTTCTGACGACGAGTCTCTGTGCGGATACTCGCGGTTATGCATCAAGAAGCCTATGAAGTCGTTAACGGCGCAACAGTGGAAGAGTTTTCACGGGGCGACCGCGTGCCACGTGTGCGGAGGACCATTCGACCGAGGTGAGGATGACATGAGAGTGCGCAATCATTGTCACTGGACGGGTGCGTACAGGGGCGCGGCGCATAGATCGTGCAACTTGCGATATCAACGTTCGTGCACGATACCTGTGGCATTCCACAACTGGTCCGGCTACGACGCGCACTTCGTAATCAAGGAGTTGGCAGACGCGTTCAAGGGAAAGATCAGCCTCCTACCGATAATGAAAGAACGTTACATCTCGTTTACGAAGGGCGTGGAGGAGCTCACGGGTGAACGCAATGATTGGCGAAGGATGGTGCAGTTTCGATTCATCGATTCCTTCAAGTTATTGGCCACGAGTCTGCAGAAACTCGCATCGGATCTCGGGAAAGCTAGACTGACGATTCTAAGACGTGAGTTTCAACATCTGCCGGACGAGAAATTCGATCTCCTGACCAGAAAGGGAGTCTTCACGTACGATTACGTGGCGTCGTATGACAAGTTGAACGACACGCGTCTACCGCCTCGTGACGCATTCTAGAATCAACTGAACAATAGCAGCGCGTCGGAGGCTGATTACGCGCGCGCAACGAACGTGTGGACCAGTTTTCGTACACAGACATTAGGCGAGTACAGTGATTTGTACCTGAAGACGGACGTGTTGTTGCTAGCGGATGTGTTCGAGAACTTTCGCAGTGACTCTATCGCGAGCTACGAACTGGACCCCGCGCATTACTGTACGCTATCGGCGTTCACGTGCGATGTGTTGTTTAAATACACGGGCGTTGAATTGGAACTGCTCAACGACGTGGAGATGCTATTTTTCGTGGAGCGTGGTATACGCGGTGGCTCGAGTCAGTACTCGCACAGGTACGCGCGCGCAAACAACAAATCCCTGCCGATGTCGATGTACGACGCGTCGCAACCATCCACGTACTTGATGTACTTCGACGTGAACTACCTGTACGGATGGGCGATGTCTCAGGCGATGCCGCACGGAGGATTTCGATAGATGGACGAGGCGGCGGTGGCCGATTTGGACATCAACTCCTTGCCGGAGGACAATGGACCCGCGGGCTACCTGCTGTAAGTGGATCTGGAGAATCCGCGGGAGATTCACGACACGCAACGAGTTCTCCCATTCTGGCCTGTGTGCGAGCACGCGCCCATCGATAAACAAACCAAGTTAATCGCCACGCTCCGCGATAAGGAACGATACGTAATACACTATCGCTACCTGAAGCAGTGTACTGGGTATGGACTCCGCATATCGCGAATTCACCGCGATCTACGATTCGATCAATAGCATTGGTTGCGCGACTAAATCACCCTGAATACGGAGTTGAGAACGCGAGCTACCAGCGATTTTCAGAAAACATTATAAGTAGGTATTATAAGAGAGTTCTAATCGAACGCAGGGCGAGGGGTGAAGCGGGGCGAGGGGAACCGCAGCGATGGCGAGGGGGCAGGCGGGTGGGGGGACCGCGACTCGTGGAGGTGGGGGCCGGGACCCAGGATCACGGGCGGTAGAGGGGGGGGGGGGTACCTCGAGGTCACGTAACGCGTTTCTCACCGATGACACGTCATGCGTTGCAGGAGGAAGCGATCCGCAACCCTCTTATCTCCCCGAGCCCAGATCGCGCCCCGATATTCGCTACTTTGGAATCGAGTGTAAGAGAGAGGTACGATATTAATCTATCCTCCTCTCTCTCGTTGCAGCGGGTCGGAAACATACCGAGGTACGTCGCGTAGAAGATGCGAGTCGACACCTGCACGGCTGTTGCGTAATAGCCGAGCCAAAAAACATATAATAGGCGAAGGTCAACTTCCGAGAATACTTCAAAGCGATTCGCAACCCTCTTATCTCCCCAAGACCAGATCGCGCCCCGATATTCGCTACTTTGGAATCGAGTGTACGAGAAAGAGAGAGAGGTATGATATGAATTTATCCACCTCTCTCTCGTTGCAGGGGGTCGGAAACATACGGCGGTACGACGCGTAGGAGATGATGCGAGTCGAAACGTACCGTTTCGTATCGAGTAGTCCGAGAATAATAATAATACGCAGCATCTTTGCGCGAGCAATCGCCAGACCACGAAAATTCAAAGCGAGCCGCGTTTGAACGAGGAGCGTGAGAGCGGTATGACATTTTTGTACATCTCTCTCTATCTATCCCTCTCGGTGTCGGAGGTAAGAAAACACAATACTGTTACGCCGGGGCGTCTCGACGCAGGCCACCCCGACGCAAAGGGAGTTAAATAATACGCGGGCGTACACACGACTCAACTATATTTTGATACACAGAGCAATAATGGATTACAGCATTACAACCCGCACGTCTGAACGCCGTGGCATTCGGTACAAGACAGCTTCTTCACGTTTCTCGATCCTCTTTTGTCTTCAGCTGCGAGCACTAGCAGGCTATGCATAGGCCTATACCCGGTGCTCGCAACAATACGGTGTTACGACGCGTAGGGGCCGCAAGCCGAATCTTATAGTTTGTTATGGCGCGATAATCGAGCCAAAAGCGTATCACTGTAACGATAGAAGGTTGATTTCCGAGAATAGTACGCGGCATCGGTGCGCGATAATTTTGGACGGTAAACTTTCGAGAAGGAATAATGAGCATATGACTTAAAAGATCTCATGTAACATCAGAATATGATGTGCACAAGAATAAAGCGATATAATCGAATAATGTTTTCGGTGGTCCATTAGGCTAGAGATGACTATCAAGAGCATATTCGGTGGGAGAGATGCGATATTATTCGAAATGCGTAATAAGAGGTATAGATGTTTCTAGATCTCGTAATATACCTAGCGTAAGAAACGAAGATTCAAAGAACACCAGTTTTTAGGATAAACGATATTCTGCGAGGATAGGAAAGAATCGTTTAAGGTATCAAACAATACAGATATTCGTGCGATAAAGTGTTGTATTTATTGGTAAAGCATATATATATATATATATATATATAGATGTATACATTATTGGGATACGTTGTGAGCATCACGTATAATGGAGTCCAAGCATAACGCTAATAATTCGCAATCTAACAAAGAATGTGGTTCGAAGTATTCGCTTTCGGAAATGAGTTTTTCATAGTCCGCGATCGGTGTCGTAGCGGCGCGTATAATGGCTACGAAGGAAGCGTATTTGAGACTTACGGAGTCTAGAATTTCCGACAACCACGAGAACGTGTGATCGATGCAGCGATCGTATTTAAACATTTGCTGTATCGTAGCTTCGACCATGTATATGGACGAACTATCATCCGATATTTTGACAATTCGTTGACTGATGATTCGCGTAAATGATCGACGACGATAGAGTCTCGATGCGATGGAGTTGCGTCGTTACGGAGACGTTGAAGTATCTCCGGTTCTTGCTGCAGCAGAAGTTTCCACGTAGACATGGGGAAACACAGTTCGTTGGATTTGTTGTCGACTATCGCGATTTCAACGCGACACGAATCCTGGTCGATATGGACTCCAATTGCGATGCGTTTGTACGTGGTCAATGTTAATGGGTAATCGCGTCCCATGATTCGTATGACGGTCTTCTTGGGCGATGGAGCAGATGTATCGCTGTAAGAAACACACACGCAGAGTTAACGCATCGAACGTTTTCGTGTAAAATCGAAAAGTATACGGACGTATATAATGTACCTTAGATTCGGACGACGCTGTTTAGCAGGAAAATCCGTAGCGTTGCAACGGTTGAGGTGGTTTTCGGCCATGTAGGAAGCGTTGTTGAAATGTTGGTTAAACATTTTGAATACGCACTACAGCTAACTGCACTGAACGGTTACTACGAACGTACGCGATGTAATGTGGTCCGCAAGACCGATCGGTACCATTTTTATAGTGGTTTGCACTCACACATATGCAAAGTGTAGGTTGTTGGTGGTGGGGAATAGTGTAGTTGTACACAGTATGGAAAAGGAAAAAGGCAAAGGTGAAAAAAACGTGATGATAGGGGAAAAACAGTGTAGGAAGAAGTGTACAGTGAGAAGTATATAATGAGAAGAATATAAATGGAAGAAGCAAGTATCGATGTATGAAGTATTCGCGTAAAAGAAAAAATATACATCGTGGGAACCTATCGATAGTAACATGGTAGGTATATATATATGTTGGCTCGAGGGTGTGGAAGCATACGTGAGCACAGTTCTGAAGCAACGATGAAGAAGAAGGATAGCGAGAAGAAGAAGAAAGAGAAGAACAATGCCTGTAGAGTGAACAAGGATCGAGATATCGAAATGACCACTGACGACTGGGACGCAAGTATACCCCTACTCGCGAACCACCCCTACTATGCGCGCTGCTTATCAAAGTCTTTAAAAACGTGAGCGGGTCACCGCGACGACTCATTAGAAGTGTTAATCAGGAAGCTGTTTGCCGACAGGAACGAGTTGAAGAAAGATATATACGGCAAGTATTAGTTTTTTCCTATCTCGTACAAAGTGTAACGTAAGATGTATAGTGAGAAAGAGAGAATAGTAGAAATAAGTATGATGTACGGTGTTGTCATTCTGGTTTTTTCCATTGCATATGCTGTTTGAACATCGTCGATGGAGATCATCCTTCCCGAGGAAGCTGACGTCTCTCATCGCTGAAGCTGACGTCCCTCGCCGAAGAAGCTGGTATCCCTCCCGAGGATGCTGGTATCCCTCGCCGAAAAAGCTGGCGTCCCTCCCGAGGAAGCTGGTATCCCTTATCGCCGAAGCTGGTGTCCCTCATCGCCGAAAAAGCTGGTGGCCCTCCAGAGGAAGCTGGTGTCCCTCATCGCCGAAAAAGCTGGTGGCCCTCCAGAGGAAGCTGGCGTCCCTCATCGCTGAAGCTGTCGTCCCTCATCGCGGAAGCTGACGTTCCGAGGAAGCTGCCGTCCCTCATCGCGGAAGATGCCATTCCCCCAAAGTGTGTGTGTGTGTGTTTGTGGGTATGTTTACGTCGATGCGAGTAGTGCTACGAACACCCGTATGTATCACACTCCTGGCGTCAAACACATATATGTACATGTCTTTGCACCATGAGTGAAGTACGTATTGGGGGGTATATGTCCAACAACACACATGACAGTAGTGACAATCGTTTTCCGTGTAAGTACTATCCAGCCATACATACATATATCCATTTTGGCACAGTAACATATATATTAAAGTGTTTCTGGCTCAAAATGGATGAATGTATGTGTGTAATACTCGACAAGCACACGGAAACAATGCTATGGTGTGAGAACTTTACATCGATAGTGACGTGGATTGTTTTATCGCAAGCGAGATGTAGCTATAATCATAACGTGTGCGTTTAAACCAACCCTGCTACTATCACACACGCACGCACACCCAACACAGAACAGTGTCGTAACAAACAGTAGAGACAATAGTTTTCGCGATCGAGGATTACAAGAATCATGTACGTGAACCAACGACCCGCGCATACATATATCGAGTGCAATTCAACGACATATATTGAGTTGTGTTTGGATCGCACTGAATGGATGTGTGTGTGGTTATGATACTTCACGCACACCCAACACAGAACAGTAGAGACAATAGTTTTCGTGATCGAGGATTACAAGAATCATGTACGTGAACCAACGACCCGCGCATACATATATGGAGCGTGATTCAACGACATATATTGAATTGTCCTTGGCTCTCGGTCTATGTATGTGTGTGTGTATGATACTTCACAACAACACCATGACACTTTTGGACTATGCGAAGTATGCATTAATAGCGATCGGGTGAAACACTATATGGACACTCCGAGTGTATAGAATCACATACTCTGAGTGCACATAGTGTTTTACTTCGTTACTATTAGTATTCTGCGAAAACATCGACGGACAGAACGAGAGAGAATATAGAGACAGTAAGAAGCGTAGATAGAAAATAATTTCGCGTGTGATTGTATCACAATTAGTATTTAAAGTTAGAGTATAAGAATACTTATGTGACGCATCGTTGTAAGAGGAGGAGGAGAAAGAAGAAAATAAAAATTTTTGTTTTTATACGTATATAAAGTGTGTCTGAATTCTTTTTTACATCTACCTTAACAGTTTATATTCCAGGAAAAAATACGTATCATCGACGATGTATGCTGTGGAGGAGGACGAGAATAGAGGGTAAGAAAGATGTACACTTCTTCTATGAATAGTAATTGTTTTATTCATATAAAGCAGTTTTTGTTATACGTTTATAAAGAATAGTATGAGATACGATTAGAAGAATAAAGACTGTATACGCGTCGTAGAAGAATAACAATCGCGACACGGAAACGACCATTTGTCATTGGATTTTCGAACCACCGTACTCCTACGCTCGCCTGTCATCGTTCGAGAAGCGTCAAGCGACCTGGCTCACGACGAATCATCACGGACTTCGCTGGTCCGACGGCTGGGTGCCGTACCACAGGCTATCAGAAATGCTCGCTTGCGAGCTCGCAACCGTCGACGTGATGTTCGTGAAGGGAGCGGAGAAGAAGACCGGTTACCGCAACTGCTCCTACGAACAGATCCAAGCATCGTAGACATCGTTGACATGTACGAGAAGAAGAAGAACAACAACGACGATGACACCTGCGACTCCGACTCCGACTCCGACGACTACGAGGATACCGACGAGGACAACGACGGCTCCGACGATTATCGTGGAATCATACCTCCTGCCACGGTCGTTCCTAACCTGAAAGCAATGCCAGCAAAGAACACCATCCAATGCGCTTTCCACAACGGCGGCGGTTGTATGTGCGCGCTGGAAAACGTTCAAAAAATTTGGACGTACATGCGATCTGAAATTTAAGGTGAGTGGTGTCTTCCTAGATTACATGTGAAAACAATCCTACAATCTGCCTAACCGTTTCTTTCTTTTGCTGTTTCCAGATTTTACGGACCACCTGCTGTATGGTTTTGTCCTCTTCGCACATCATAGACGTTGCGATATTATTCTTCTACGACGCGTATACAGTCTTTATTCTTCTAATCGTATCTCATACTATTCTTTATAAACGTATAACAAAAACTGCTTTATATGAATAAAACAATTACTATTCATAGAAGAAGTGTACATCTTTCTTACCCTCTATTCTCGTCCTCCTCCACAGCATACATCGTCGATGATACGTATTTTTTCCTGGAATATAAACTGTTAAGGTAGATGTAAAAAAGAATTCAGACACACTTTATATACGTATAAAAACAAAAATTTTTATTTTCTTCTTTCTCCTCCTCCTCTTACAACGATGCGTCACATAAGTATTCTTATACTCTAACTTTAAATACTAATTGTGATACAATCACACGCGAAATTATTTTCTATCTACGCTTCTTACTGTCTCTATATTCTCTCTCGTTCTGTCCGTCGATGTTTTCGCAGAATACTAATAGTAACGAAGTAAAACACTATGTGCACTCAGAGTATGTGATTCTATACACTCGGAGTGTCCATATAGTGTTTCACCCGATCGCTATTAATGCATACTTCGCATAGTCCAAAAGTGTCATGGTGTTGTTGTGAAGTATCATACACACACACATACATAGACCGAGAGCCAAGGACAATTCAATATATGTCGTTGAATCACGCTCCATATATGTATGCGCGGGTCGTTGGTTCACGTACATGATTCTTGTAATCCTCGATCACGAAAACTATTGTCTCTACTGTTCTGTGTTGGGTGTGCGTGAAGTATCATAACCACACACACATCCATTCAGTGCGATCCAAACACAACTCAATATATGTCGTTGAATTGCACTCGATATATGTATGCGCGGGTCGTTGGTTCACGTACATGATTCTTGTAATCCTCGATCGCGAAAACTATTGTCTCTACTGTTTGTTACGACACTGTTCTGTGTTGGGTGTGCGTGCGTGTGTGATAGTAGCAGGGTTGGTTTAAACGCACACGTTATGATTATAGCTACATCTCGCTTGCGATAAAACAATCCACGTCACTATCGATGTAAAGTTCTCACACCATAGCATTGTTTCCGTGTGCTTGTCGAGTATTACACACATACATTCATCCATTTTGAGCCAGAAACACTTTAATATATATGTTACTGTGCCAAAATGGATATATGTATGTATGGCTGGATAGTACTTACACGGAAAACGATTGTCACTACTGTCATGTGTGTTGTTGGACATATACCCCCCAATACGTACTTCACTCATGGTGCAAAGACATGTACATATATGTGTTTGACGCCAGGAGTGTGATACATACGGGTGTTCGTAGCACTACTCGCATCGACGTAAACATACCCACAAACACACACACACACACTTTGGGGGAATGGCATCTTCCGCGATGAGGGACGGCAGCTTCCTCGGAACGTCAGCTTCCGCGATGAGGGACGACAGCTTCAGCGATGAGGGACGCCAGCTTCCTCTGGAGGGCCACCAGCTTTTTCGGCGATGAGGGACACCAGCTTCCTCTGGAGGGCCACCAGCTTTTTCGGCGATGAGGGACACCAGCTTCGGCGATAAGGGATACCAGCTTCCTCGGGAGGGACGCCAGCTTTTTCGGCGAGGGATACCAGCATCCTCGGGAGGGATACCAGCTTCTTCGGCGAGGGACGTCAGCTTCAGCGATGAGAGACGTCAGCTTCCTCGGGAAGGATGATCTCCATCGACGATGTTCAAACAGCATATGCAATGGAAAAAACCAGAATGACAACACCGTACATCATACTTATTTCTACTATTCTCTCTTTCTCACTATACATCTTACGTTACACTTTGTACGAGATAGGAAAAAAACTAATACTTGCCGTATATATCTTTCTTCAACTCGTTCCTGTCGGCAAACAGCTTCCTGATTAACACTTCTAATGAGTCGTCGCGGTGACCCGCTCACGTTTTTAAAGACTTTGATAAGCAGCGCGCATAGTAGGGGTGGTTCGCGAGTAGGGGTATACTTGCGTCCCAGTCGTCAGTGGTCATTTCGATATCTCGATCCTTGTTCACTCTACAGGCATTGTTCTTCTCTTTCTTCTTCTTCTCGCTATCCTTCTTCTTCATCGTTGCTTCAGAACTGTGCTCACGTATGCTTCCACACCCTCGAGCCAACATATATATATACCTACCATGTTACTATCGATAGGTTCCCACGATGTATATTTTTTCTTTTTACGCGAATACTTCATACATCGATACTTGCTTCTTCCATTTATATTCTTCTCATTATATACTTCTCACTGTACACTTCTTCCTACACTGTTTTTCCCCTATCATCACGTTTTTTTCACCTTTGCCTTTTTCCTTTTCCATACTGTGTACAACTACACTATTCCCCACCACCAACAACCTACACTTTGCATATGTGTGAGTGCAAACCACTATAAAAATGGTACCGATCGGTCTTGCGGACCACATTACATCGCGTACGTTCGTAGTAACCGTTCAGTGCAGTTAGCTGTAGTGCGTATTCAAAATGTTTAACCAACATTTCAACAACGCTTCCTACATGGCCGAAAACCACCTCAACCGTTGCAACGCTACGGATTTTCCTGCTAAACAGCGTCGTCCGAATCTAAGGTACATTATATACGTCCGTATACTTTTCGATTTTACACGAAAACGTTCGATGCGTTAACTCTGCGTGTGTGTTTCTTACAGCGATACATCTGCTCCATCGCCCAAGAAGACCGTCATACGAATCATGGGACGCGATTACCCATTAAAATTGACCACGTACAAACGCATCGCAATTGGAGTCCATATCGACCAGGATTCGTGTCGCGTTGAAATCGCGATAGTCGACAACAAATCCAACGAACTGTGTTTCCCCATGTCTACGTGGAAACTTCTGCTGCAGCAAGAACCGGAGATACTTCAACGTCTCCGTAACGACGCAACTCCATCGCATCGAGACTCTATCGTCGTCGATCATTTACGCATCGACTTTACGCGAATCATCAGTCAACGAATTGTCAAAATATCGGATGATAGTTCGTCCATATACATGGTCGAAGCTACGATACAGCAAATGTTTAAATACGATCGCTGCATCGATCACACGTTCTCGTGGTTGTCGGAAATTCTAGACTCCGTAAGTCTCAAATACGCTTCCTTCGTAGCCATTATACGCGCCGCTACGACACCGATCGCGGACTATGAAAAACTCATTTCCGAAAGCGAATACTTCGAACCACATTCTTTGTTAGATTGCGAATTATTAGCGTTATGCTTGGACTCCATTATACGTGATGCTCACAACGTATCCCAATAATGTATACATCTATATATATATATATATATATATATGCTTTACCAATAAATACAACACTTTATCGCACGAATATCTGTATTGTTTGATACCTTAAACGATTCTTTCCTATCCTCGCAGAATATCGTTTATCCTAAAAACTGGTGTTCTTTGAATCTTCGTTTCTTACGCTAGGTATATTACGAGATCTAGAAACATCTATACCTCTTATTACGCATTTCGAATAATATCGCATCTCTCCCACCGAATATGCTCTTGATAGTCATCTCTAGCCTAATGGACCACCGAAAACATTATTCGATTATATCGCTTTATTCTTGTGCACATCATATTCTGATGTTACATGAGATCTTTTAAGTCATATGCTCATTATTCCTTCTCGAAAGTTTACCGTCCAAAATTATCGCGCACCGATGCCGCGTACTATTCTCGGAAATCAACCTTCTATCGTTACAGTGATACGCTTTTGGCTCGATTATCGCGCCATAACAAACTATAAGATTCGGCTTGCGGCCCCTACGCGTCGTAACACCGTATTGTTGCGAGCACCGGGTATAGGCCTATGCATAGCCTGCTAGTGCTCGCAGCTGAAGACAAAAGAGGATCGAGAAACGTGAAGAAGCTGTCTTGTACCGAATGCCACGGCGTTCAGACGTGCGGGTTGTAATGCTGTAATCCATTATTGCTCTGTGTATCAAAATATAGTTGAGTCGTGTGTACGCCCGCGTATTATTTAACTCCCTTTGCGTCGGGGTGGCCTGCGTCGAGACGCCCCGGCGTAACAGTATTGTGTTTTCTTACCTCCGACACCGAGAGGGATAGATAGAGAGAGATGTACAAAAATGTCATACCGCTCTCACGCTCCTCGTTCAAACGCGGCTCGCTTTGAATTTTCGTGGTCTGGCGATTGCTCGCGCAAAGATGCTGCGTATTATTATTATTCTCGGACTACTCGATACGAAACGGTACGTTTCGACTCGCATCATCTCCTACGCGTCGTACCGCCGTATGTTTCCGACCCCCTGCAACGAGAGAGAGGTGGATAAATTCATATCGTACCTCTCTCTCTCTCTCGTACACTCGATTCCAAAGTAGCGAATATCAGGGCGCGATCTGGTCTTGGGGAGATAAGAGGGTTGCGAATCGCTTTGAAGTATTCTCGGAAGTTGACCTTCGCCTATTATATGTTTTTTGGCTCGGCTATTACGCAACAGCCGTGCAGGTGTCGACTCGCATCTTCTACGCGACGTACCTCGGTATGTTTCCGACCCGCTGCAACGAGAGAGAGGAGGATAGATTAATATCGTACCTCTCTCTTACACTCGATTCCAAAGTAGCGAATATCGGGGCGCGATCTGGCCTCGGGGAGATAAGAGGGTTGCGGATCGCTTCCTCCTGCAACGCGTGACGTGTCATCGGTGAGAAACGCGTTACGTGACCTCGAGGTACCCCCCCCCCCCCTCTACCGCCAGTGATCCTGGGTCCCGGCCCCCACCTCCACGAGTCGCGGTCCCCCCACCCGCCTGCCCCCTCGCCATCGCTGCGGTTCCCCTCGCCCCGCTTCACCCCTCGCCCTACGGTGGCTTAGAACTCTCTTATAATACCTACTATTATACAAGCTCATGAACAATGCGGTGGTCGGAAATACGATGGAAAACGTTCGGAATCGCGTGGACGTGCGACTGGTGACGCGGTGGGACGGTCGTTACGGTGTCGAAACGTTGATCGCGAAACCAAATTTCCACAGTCGAGCGATATTTTCGAAACACTTAGTCGCTATTGAGATGAGAAAATTGAAAGTAAAATTCCATAAACCCATATACGTGGGTATGAGTGTGTTGGATGCGTCTAAGGTGTGCCTGCATGAATTTGATTATGCGTATATGCGTTCCAAGTTTGGCGCTGGATGTAAGGTTTGGTATACGGACACCGACAGCCTCCTATATCAGCTGCAGTGCGATGATGCGTACGAGGAGATAAAAAATGACGTCATCGCGCGATTCGACACGAGTGATTACGCGACGAACAATCCATATGGTATGCCGCGTGTAAACAAGAAGGTGCTGGGACTCGTGAAAGATGACAATAACTGCGCCTTAATGACAAAGTTCGTGGGACTACGGTCCAAGATGTACGCGAGTCGAGTATGTAACGCGGCGACGGTAGCGGGAACGACTGAGACGAAAAAAGTGAAGGGTGTGAAGAGGAGCGTGGTCGCGAACGAGATTCGTTTCGAAGACTACGTTCGGTGTCTTCGCAATCACGCGGAAACTACGGTGCGACAGAACCATATCCGTACGCGATTACACGACGTTTAGACCGTGAACGAGCTGAAGACCGCGCTCAGCCCGTACGACGATAAACGATATATACTAGCCGACCAGGTCAGCACCCTTTCGTGGGGCCACTATCGAATTCCCGAGTGCGATGATGATAACAACGATAACGACAGCCACACGTAACTCCCACGTACGATGTTTTTTCCCATATACAAGTATGCAATGTATGGACATGGCGTAGGTAATGAAAAACATATTGTAAATGTATCGACATATATTATTCCTTATTTTTTAAATATAAAGAATCGAATAAAAGAATAACGATATAAATGTAAACTGTGTGTAATGTATATATATTTATTTAATTAATAATAAGGAGCTACTGTTGCGTCACAGAACATCCTTTTCCTGTATCAACGAGTTCTTGGACGAGTCGAAACCCAACCATTTCACCTACACTCGATTCCCCTTCGGACAAATAATGTTCTCGACCAGATAGATGTCCGGATCAGCGACGGAATGCAGTTCGTGCTCGTAGAATCCACCCGAGATCGGCTCCCCCGGGGAATCGCGTAAAATGTACGTTACAGGGTGCGTTCGTTGTACCGCGGTGATTTCGATCACCTCGGTCGACCAGTTTGGCGTGTATCCATTCTCGAAGATCGTCTTGATTTTGTTCACGCGTACTTTGTCACGGACGTGGAATTTTCCGCGTCGTTGTCGTTGCTCGACACCTGACGAAACGATGAACGGCAAACGAGTGGCGGAGGTCACGTCGGCGGGTCGCGCGTTGATCGTACGAGGTTTACGATGATTGTAGATGTGCACGGGCGTAGGTAGCAGCTCCAACAAGCGATAGGAGGCGTTCGAGGAGAATTGTTTCCACATCAGGTTTCTCAACGTGCGATTTAAACGCTTGACGATCGACGCCTTCAACATGCTGTACGTAGAGTAGTGGTTGATTTCGCGAGACGTAACGCATCGTTGAAGCTCCGTGTTGTAGAACTCCTTTCCCATGTCGGTTTGTAGATTTCGTGGGCGCCTGCCGCATCGTCGCAACACAGTCGCGAACGCCTCGGTAACGTCGCGCCCGCTTTTCGTTTTCACGGGCACGACCAACGCGTACTTGCTGAACGTATCGATGATCGTGAGGATGTAATTGTGACTACGATTGTGGGTAGCGTACGCGCGCATTTCCACCAAATATGCTTGCCACAGATCATCGTAGCGTCGAATCACTACGCGTCGCCGCAGGAAATTTCGTCTCGCGGGAGCGTACAGTTCGTCACACAATTGTATTCGCTCCTTACTCGTGCCCATAGCGGTGATTGCGATAACGTTCCACGACCAGCAGCAGATACTGCACCAGGCACTCGAAACATGTACGGTGTTGGCGGGGTTTGTTGTTGTCGTAGTCGTAGTCGTCGCTCATCGCCGCGCTTCCTTACGTTTCTGTACTTCCGCGGTTAGCGTCGCAAGCTCGTCGAGCCTATCCTTCAGGTGATCGAAGCGTCGTTGCATCGCAGTATTTATCAAATTCTCCAAGTCACGGAGACGTCCTTCTATCGCAGTATTTATCACAGTCGTCAAAGCGTCCAGACGCCTCGTCGCCGATTCATACATGTCTTCCTTCATAGCGTCGAGGCCACGCCCGATGGTATGTTCCGTGTAGTCAACGTATCGTTTCGTCGCAGCGTCGGTATCCTCCTCCGGATGTGCCACGCGACGCATCTTGCGTTCCATCGCGTCTAACGTAGACCTATCGGTAGCCAGACACAGCGCGTTCTCCCGAACGTAATTCGCGACGTAACGATTCTGCGAGCGAATCATCTCCATGCGACAATCGTTGTCGCTGATAGTAGCAGCAGCATCGGCGATACTGTGCAAAGATGCGTCAAACTTGTTCAGCGACATGCTGACGGCGGTGATCGCGAACGAGACTGACACATCATCGATCCGAACGATCAATTTACGACGAAACCCGCTTCGCGAAGTTCCTCCATGATGGAGGCAATTTCGTCATCGTGTCCGGCGTGTCCGGCGTAGCGCAACGCCAAGAGCAATCATAGTCTACCGACCAATTCGTTCGGATCGTCCCAGTACACATAATCGATCGCGTTATTGATGACCGTCATCGCGTTATCTGTGGGTAATCCTCAACAACGATACGATCTTCTTGTACTTGTGACCCATATTGCCTAGCGTCAGCTTGCTAGCCGAATGGCCTCGTTTATGTGCGTTTGTCGACAACAAGATATCTCGGTACGCTTCGAGATCAGCATTCGTGTACGCACGATTGTCCGGTGTTTGCATGAACAGCAGTTTATACAAGACTCGAGTACCCGCGTATCGCTTGCCCTTCACGATAACGTCGTCGTTGTTCGCGCCGATGATGAACACGGCATTACCGATCATCAACTCTATTCGTCGTCGCTTAGGTACACGCCGTACACGCGATCCATCAGTTTCTTGGTGTCGGTGAATAACAGTTGCAGATATTCACGCGACAGCGGCCCACGCTTACAATCCGTACGCTAACACGACGTTCGACAATAACGACAAGATAAGAATACCCATTCAGCAGCAAGGTCTGTACACACTCCCGTGTGAAAGTTATCTCTATGTCGAAGGACGCGTCTCTTTGATGACCGTCCCGGCGACTGCCTCGGACGTGAAAGTCCTCTGGCTGCTGCCAGAGTTCTTCTGGACAACAACTGCGTCGCGTTCATGTTCGACGAGGTTCGATACGAACTGGACGGAGTGGAGATCGATCGTTGCAGAAATCCGGGAATCACCACCACGCTGAAACATTACGCGTCGTTGTCCGTTAACAGGAGCAAAGCGCTGATGAACGCCGGTTGGGATCATACCATCGCACACGATAAAGACATTTTTAATAGCGCGGCGTTCAATTTTTGCATGCCCATGTACGCGTTACTGAGATTCTGCGAAGATTACAGGCGTATCGTGATGAACGCGCGACACGCGTTGATCCTGATTCGCGCGAGAGTTGATACGAATGCGATATACGCAGCGTCCCTAAACCCTGCGATAATAGCGAAACACCAGATCAACAAGATACAATGGCGTATGCCCTACGTCGTGTTAGAAGACACGAACAAACTGTCGATGCTACATCTCCTGCAAAGTGATCTACCGATCGCGATGAGTTTCCGATCGTGTGAACTGTAAGTGTATCCGTTGCTGCAAACGACTGCGAAACACACATGGACAGATTCGACCCGTGCAATCTCACGACCGTACGATTCTTTCTGAATTCCGAGACGTATCTGTACGACGACCTGAACCTGGATTTCGATAAATATAAATACGTGCTCTTGTACGATATGTACGCGAAATTTACCCGTTCGTACTACGGTCACGGCGAACCGTTGCTGAACACGGTCGAATTCTTACGATACGCCCCTATCGCGATCATAGATTGCTCTCGACAGAACGAGTCGGTGAAGAGTACAACGGTGAATCGACTTCGAGTGTAGAGATAACGTGCCCGCTAATACCATCGCATATTGTTTGCTCATACACGATTTTACAGTCCAATACAGCCGTTTGACGAACGTGGTGCGAAAAATCACGTGATGCAAACGGCAACTACTAGGACCATGATGATCTCAAAAACGTCAGTCGCTATTTTCACACCGTCGCTGCTACTACATACTATTACATACTACTGCCTAATAATGTTATCCGTCGTGGTCGACCTACATGGCTTTAAAAATGAACGTAATACATTCGTCGCTAAGGAAATTGCGATTCTTACAAACAATCGCGGCACAGAAACGAAGATTTGTCATAGGCTTTTTGAACCACCGTAGTCCTACGCTCGCCTGTCACCGTTCGAAAAGCGTCTAGCGACCTGGCTCACAGCGCATCATCACGGGCTTCGCTGGTCCGAAGGCTGCGTACCGTACCATAGGCTTCCAGAAAAGCTCGCCCGCGAGCTCGCAACCGTCGACGTGGTGTTCGTGAAGGGAGTGGAGAAAAAGGCTTGGCTCCTACAACTGCTTCTACGAAGAGACATAAACATCGTAGATATCGCTGAGATGTACGAGAAGAAGAAGAACGACAACGACGATGACGACGACGACACCGACGAAGACAACGACGGCTGAAATCAATGCCTACAACGAACACTGTACGATGTGCTTTCTACAACCGTTGCGGTTGTGTGCGCACTGGAAAACGTTCAGAAAAGGGTATAGCCGGTTAAGATGGTCAAATGTGCCCCTGAACCAAATTCAACTCACGATGAATCATTCGAAAGCTTAGAAAAAAAGAAACATTTGTGCCAAGTTTCAACTTTGTATCTCGACCCGGGGGTAGTAAAGGGTAAAAATAGAAAATCAAATTTTTGCCGAATTTTTCCTATACTAGGGGAAGAAAAATTTTGAAAAAAATCAGAGGCATTTCTGTTATCGGGGCACATATTTGATAAGCCAGATTTTTAAATTGAAAAACCAAGCTGTGGAAAATAAAATACGCCAAAAAATGATGAAAAATGCCAGTTTCATATCGAAGTAGTCTTAGTACTATAATTTTATATTTACTGTAAGTACGTATCCTTGTTACTATTGTACAGAATTTTTTTCAGATTTTTCAATTTGGTGCGCCGCAGTTAAAAAAATTAAAAACTGATTTAATTCGTCGTTCTTTCCGTGGCAGAGTAACTTATACGTCGAACTGCTTGATGAAATAAGTGTTTTATGTGATCTTTAATGTTTCTACATACAGCAAAGCAATATAGGAATTAGAGAAACTGAAAAACCCGAATCATTTGAAACTACGCTATGCGCCTTACATTGTAAAGTATCTACCATATTTTCTAATGGCGTCGATGGCGCAGCGGTAAAGTGTCGCACTGCTAAACCGCTGCCTACTTTTTGAACGTAGGTTCGAGCCTCCAACTTACAAATACCCCTTAGGCTAAGTTTCTTTTTTCATTAATTATATATATTTCCTAATTATATGACACAATAATCAATATTCATTTTCAGATGTTTTAAGATTATTTTGAAAACATTTTAAATTTAAAATATACGTAAATATGAGTTTGGACTACTTTTTATGCCATCGTTCTCTTGTCAAGTACCTAACCGGTCAATTACGGTATTGTTTAACATTTTCTACACTCTATTAATATGTGAAAGTGGATTTCAAATCTCTTACCTTTAACAATTATGGATGGATAGCAACAAAAGTCGTGTGTGATGTATTCAGTCGTCATCGCTGTCTTCATTAATTACTGGTGTCATGTGTTCACTGTTGAATATTTTGCTAAGAATTTCTGCAGGTCTTACAATTTTTGAAAGGTACCGAGCATGCGATAAGTAATCAATTATTGCAGCTATGTGTGAATAGCACCCGACGGTACGGTTACCATTTGCACATTCACAACAATATCGTTTAATTCCGGAATAGCTTATTGAGTTTGGTGCATAATCAATATAACATCTGTAGGTTTTACTGTTAATATGTCGTGATCTTACTTCTAATTTAATAATATTCTTTCTCAGTTGTGCCAAGGGAATGCCAATAGTGCAGAACACGCTCCTCGGTTGGATCGTGGGAAGAGAGCTCATCGAGGCAACGAAGAAAGGCTCTCCGCAGTTTTGCGGAATAGTGACGAACACGATGTTGCAGACGCAGCTCGAGCGATTTTGGCATCAAGAGGAGACCCGCGAGACTCGTCGTTGGACCAAGGAAGAAGCAGAAGCTGAGCAGAAGTTCTGCGAGGCGGTGAAACGACAAACAGATGGGAGGTCCATCGTGGCCTTACGACAGAAATCCGACGTGATACTGGGAGAGTCGGAAACTCAGGCGAGGAGAAGGCTCTTGGCGCTGGAAAGGAGGTTCAAGACAAACCCCGAAATCAAATCCCAGTATGTAGAGTTCATGAATGACTACGAGCGGCAGGGACATATGTCGCTTGTACCAGATGGCGCTCAGCCGACACCGGGAGACACATACGTGTTGCCGCATCAGCCGGTGATTCGTCTCGAGAGCATTACGACGAAGCTGTGCGTCGTCTTTGATGCATCAGCAAAGACTTCGCTCGGCACAGCGCTGAACGACAGGCTGTCGATTGGACCAAATCTTCAGAAAGAGCTCTTCGGAATCCTCCTACGGTTTAGGGTGCACGAGTACGTCATCATCGCGGACATAGCGGCCATGTTTCGTCAGATCCTGGTAAGGGAGGAGGACCGCGACCTCCAGAGGATCCTCTGGAGACCGGACTCAGCGCGGCTCATTCGGCAATATCGGCTAAATACGGGCACGTACGGGACGGCACCGGTGCCGCATCTGGCGATCCGGTGTCTGCGGCAGTTGGCAGCTGAGGCTTCCTCGTTTCCGGAAGCGGTAAGGGCGCTCGAACAGGATTTCTATATGGACGATGTACTGACGGGCGCGAGCACCGTGGAGAAAGCGACCCCGTTGCAAGAGCAACTGTCGCAGGTTCTTCAGCAAGGCCAGTTCCAGTTGCGCAAATGGCGCTCGAATGACTGCAGGATTTTGGAAACTTAGCACAGAACCAGGAGCCGGACAGTCTCCTGATCATCGACAAGGAGGGAGCGCTGAAGACCTTGGGTCTTCTGTGGGATGCTAGGTCAGACACTATGCAGTACCGCGTAACCATTGAGGAGTCGCCCAGGAGAACGAAAAGGATCGTGCTATCTACGATAGTGCAGATCTTCGATTCGTTGGCACTCTTGGGACCAGTGATTGTCAACGCAAAATGCATTATGCAGCGAATGTGGCAGCTGCAGACGGGATGGGATGAGAGTCTGCCGCAGGAGCTGCAGGAACTTTGGGACCAGTTCTATGGCTCGTTAACAAGGGTCAACGAGATGAGAATACCGCGAAACATTAATTCAGGAAACTTCGAAGAAGGTTTCGACCTCATCGGATTTGGAGATGCGTCCAAAAGGGCGTACGGGGCATGTCTGTACGCGGTCTCCCCGACCTCGAAGGACGAGAAGAATGCACAGCTAATTTGCTCCAAGAGCAGAGTGGCACCGCTCAGGACGATTTCGCTGCCGAGGATGGAATTAAATGCAGTGCTGTTACTAGCCAGGCTGTGTAATACAGCAAGAGAGGATTTCGGGGTAAAGATCCGGCGCATTTTCCTGTGGAGTGACTCGACCATTGTGTTGAGCTGGATAGCTTCATCGCCGAACATTCGGAAGACTTACGTAGCAAATAGAGTGACCATGATCCAGGAGTTGACGAGAGCCGCGACTTGGCTGCACGTGCCGTCGAAGGACAATCCCGCGGACTTAATATCCGGAGGGATGTCGGTGGAGGACTGGATGAACAGCGAGCTATGGTGGCACGGTCGTGCGTGGCTCGCAACAGGAAAATGACCAGAATGCAGGACGATCGACTTGGACATCTCGGAGATGAGGGCGTCGACGGTCCTCGCATTGACGAGACCGGAGAACAGCACCTGGAGGGAATTCTCGTCCTTTGACCTAATGCGGCGCGTTATCGCGCACTGCCTAAGGTTTAAAGCGAACGCATTGGGGGAACGAAGAAGCGGCGCATTGTCGGTGCGAGATATCGAGCAGGCGGAAATGGCGATTGCAAGAACGACGCAGAGGGAGTCGTTCGAACCGGAGTGGCTCGCGTTGGAGAAAAAGAAGCAGCGCCAAGAGGAAGCAAGCTCGCCGCACTCAACCCCTTCCTGGATGAGAATGGGCTTATCAGAGTGGGTGGAAGACTGTCGAGGGCCGGTATTCCGGAAGCTCAGAAGCATCCGATCGTTCTTCCGGATAGACACCACGTAACCAAGATAATAATGAGGGGCGAGCATAAAAGTTTGCACCACTGCGGACCGGAGCAGTTATTACATTCGGTCCGACAACAATATTGGATTTTGAGCGGACGAAAGGCACGAAAGGTGTCAATAAGTAGCCTGGAGTGTGTCCGCCGCAAACCAGGGACCCTGGAAGTGCCAATGAGCGACTTGCCGCGGGAAAGGGTACATGGAACATTGAAGCCGTTTACGACTGTGGAGGTCGATTACGCGGGGCCGCTCCGGGTCCGGGAGAGCCGCAGGCGGGGGAGAGTCCACCATCTGAAGGCCTGGATCGCGGTCTTCACATGCTTTGCAACCAAGGCCACGCACTTGGAGCTGGTCACGGAACTGTCGACGCAGGCGCTTCTGGCGGCTCTGCGAAGATTCGTGGCAAGGAGAGGAATCTGTTCAGAAATTGTCTCTGACAATGGGACCAACTTCGTGGGAGCAACGCGAGAGTTGAAAGAGGTTTACGAATTCCTGGAGAGGGAACAGCGAACGATAACGGCTCACCTGGCTCGATAAAAAACGCATCATTCATTCCACCCAGAGCACTACATTTCGGTAGACTTTGGGAGGCGGCCGTGAAGGCTGTCAAGCGCCATCTCTACACGGTCACCAAGGGCCTCGTCCTGACGTTTGAGGAGTATTATACCTTGTTGACTGAAATCGAGTCTATCCTAAACTCCCGACCTCTTACTCCTTTATCCAGCAATCCAAATGACACAGTAGCTTTGATCCCAGCCCAATTCCTAGTAGGGAACTCACTTTTACTGCCTGTAGAACGCGATTATCTGGGCGTTCCTGACAACAGCCTCTCGCAGTGGCAGCACCTCCAGGAGGTGCGACAGCACTTTTGGAAGAGATGGCACGTTGAGTATTTGCAGGAGTTGCAGAGACGGCAGAAGTGGCACACCAGGGTCAGCAACCTTGAGATTGGCGCCTTGGTGCTAGTCAAGGAGGACAACGTGCCCTCGCTCCAGTGGATCCTCGGGCGAGTGGTCGAGGTAAATCTTGGAGCCGATGACGTCGTGAGGGTAGCGACCGTCCGAACATGCGGTGGACTGTTCAAGCGGGCCGTAAAGAAACTCTGCCCATTGCCCAAAGAAGAAGAGGATGAGAATTGCGCAAGAGTTTGTCCCTCCGCCTAGCTTATAGATTTGGTTATAGATTATAGTTGCATTGGAACATTACTAATTGTCAAAAAAAACAATAGATTCATTAGCCATAAGAAGTTCATTGAAAGGGAGTCTTTCAAGGGGGCGGGATGTTCCCGATAGTAGCGCCTCTGTAAACAAAGGGGGAGTTGATGGCAATATGGCATCAGAGCCACATGTAAGCAATAAAGCAGATCAGTTTAATCGTTAAAAAAAAGTGCATCATTCATTCACAAACAATAATAATTCATACATGTCTATATGCTTTACCAATAAATACAACATTTTTTCACACGAAACCTGTATTGTCTGATACCTTATATGATCCTTTCCTATCCGCACAGGATATAACTTATCCCAAAATTAGCGCTCTTTTTATCTTCGTTCCTTACTAGATACATTCTCCTGCAATGTAACTGTACTCGTGTACCCATAAATCACATGAGCTACGTAACGTCAATACATCTGTATTTACACTCGCATAGCGTATGCGTATTATTCTCGGGAGTGGACCTTCCATCGTTACAGTTATATGTTTTTGGCGCAGTTATCGCGCGATAACCATGCAGGTTTCGACTCGCATCTTCTACGCATCATAACTCCGTGTGTTTTGTTTACATACCGAGTGAGAGATAGATACATATCGTGTCTCTCTCACACTCCTTGTTCGAACGTCGCTGCTATCGCGAACGCAATCGAGCCTTCGGGCGTTAGAAGCGCGCCGGTCTGCTTCGAATTTTCACGCCTCCGACAACGCGTGATGAGTCATCGGCGGTACCCCCTCCCACTTCGACGGGTCGCGTTCCCTCCCACCCGCCTCTCCTCGCCGCCAGTGCGGTACCCCCCTCCCCTGCCTCACCCCTCACCCTAGGTGCGGTACCCCTCGCCCTGCGTTGATTCAGAACCGGCCTTATATACCTACTATTGTAGCCCATATGAAAGTAGATAGGGTTAAGTCCTCATATTTCCAGATACGAATCTGTATAAAAAAATACAAATCATCAAAGTTCCCTGTTTTCGATGATTTTTACGAAACGGCTTCACAAATAAATTTTAATCTCCTAATTTATTGAAGGTACGGACTTGTGTCTTTTTCTTCTAATCACGAAGGATGGATCTCTGTGAATGAATTGTTTTTGTATTCCGAGAGAGGTGTTTGCAACATAAACTTAATAGAAATGTTTTTCTTTTGCAAATTTAATGTCCGGTTAAAATGTAAAAGAATTTGAAAAAAATATGTCTTCATTCTTACTCTGTGGTCTATTCCCTATCCATTAAGCTTCTTTAATTGGCGGAGATTGAAAAACTGTATGTAGTTGGGGCACGGTGACAAGCGTTAAGTGATACGCCTGGTTCCAGGTAGGTGGGAGCGCTTGGTCAACTAGTGGTGCAATAAAATCCCTAATGTTCTGTCCACAATAATCTGTATTGACACTGTCGAACTATATTATATTCCATAGAATGGGATTATTGGGTTCTGCGTCAGGTCTGAACAATAAGGTGAATACCGTTCTTGTTATCGCTGCTGTATTAAAAAATAACATAAGATTACTCGCGGAGCGCGGCAATACGCTCCGTGGAGGGACACAGGAAGAAAAAGGGTAGTTCGCTCACTGTGAATGACTCCGCCTGCGTCGTCTTCCCTTCAAATTGGAGACGGAGCCCTTATTGCTTCGGTATATACACGCGCTCCAATATCAAAACAGAAGCACGCATTGACGTATCCTGTGCGAGAGAAGGTAGGCTTGATGTCCGAATGGTTCTAACCTATCTAATCTGCCCTGTATCCCTCCCAAACGGCCACTCTCTTGTAGAGCTGTTCGGGTACTATTACTGCGCGGAAAGAAGATTCTTGGCGGGCGGTCACGGGCAATGCAGTCCGTCGTTGTGACCATTGGTTTTTGTCACCGATTGGTACACACTCATACAGATAGAGCATACGTATTGTTGTTAGTGGCGGAATCGGCCACATCTACTTACTACAATGTAACAGACGGAGGTTCAGGTAGAACTAGCAGCGGACTACACCGCCCGCCAGGAGTCTTCTTTACGCGCAGTAATAGTACTTGAATATTCGGGTAGCTTGAAATCTGAACTAAGCTGAAACCCGGTTTTCGAACCGAGCCGAGTAGCCGAAAGAACTGAGATGCTTAAAAGAATCGGGCGGCTTGGATAGAACCAAGGAGCTTGAATGTTTCAAGCAGCCCGAAGGAACCGGGCGGCTTGGATAGAACCAAGGAGCTTGAATGTTTCAAGCAGCCCGAAGGAACCGGGCGGCTCGAACAGAACCAAGCGGATTGAATTATTCCAAGCGGGCCGAAAGAACCTAGGCGGCCCGAATGTATGTCTGTACATTATACGTCGAGCAGATAGGTTAGGAAATAGGTTAGGTATACCTAACCCAATTACAGTATAGACTGCGGAAGTTTATGTAAATTCATGTTTTTATAGGAATGGCTTAAACAAACGAGACTTTAACAGAACTATGTTTCATTGTTAAGAGGATATTAAAAATATATTTTTGATATTGCACATTTTGCATATTCTTGATATACGTTACACATGCTGCATATTTTTCATATTTTTTGCGTATACGGAATTTGTTTACAAATTAGCTTGCTGAATCTCGCCTTTAAAATTTAATAGTTTTATTTCACCAACGAAATATTAGTGTTCCCCTTCTCCTAGACCGTACGACCAAAGAAAAGATATGTACAACGGCATATGGGCCAGCACAACGCCATTTATCCAGTACGCCAGGCAACCCTGGCTAAGCTAAGCACAGAAGTTGGTGAAGAAAGAACACATGGCACTTTCGATCCCTCCGCATGCGTCATTAGTGCGCGCTCAGCCTGCTCAGCGTATACGCATTCAGGTCTGGACCCGGCTTTACAGGCTCTCGAGAAGGCCTTCGCTCGTTCTGAGCTTAAATCCAAAACTGGATCTGTACAATCTAATAAATTATCGAAATTACCAGTTACAGGAACATCTTCTTTCAGTGTGAAAGCCCATGTGATGACGAAGGATGAAGCAAGACAAAATCGCTGCTCATTGTGTTGTCGCAATCATTTTATTCTGCATTGCAGCAGCTATTAGGAGCGCAGTCCTCAAGAGAGGAAAAGGGTGGTGATGCAGCACAATCTGTGCATAAATTTCCTTGGCCCGCATTTTGTGCGCGATTGTGAGTCACTTAAGGTGTATGAAAGATGCAGTGAAAGGCATCACTCGTCAATTTATGATGTCGCAGCAGAGACAAATGCAGCACCAACGGCTACACCAGACACAGCTGATGAGAGCGACGCTCAACAAGTCAATAGTGTTTTTACAAATGTTGCAGCATGCAAATCAGGTGAGCTCTCATACGTACTACTAATGTCACCGGCGAATCGCATTCTTGCCATCGCTCTGGTACGAGCATGCGCTGCCTCTGGTGATTATGTGACAGTAAGAGAACTGGTGGGCCCTTGCTCCGAAGTGTCGTTCATCTCAGAGCGGGAAATGCAAAAACTGCGTCTCTCACGTAAAGCTGTTCAGGTGCCAGTGGATGGAATTGGAGCCAAAACTCGGAGTCGCTCTCGAAGTGTGACAACCGTGTTGATAACGCCTTATTTTGAATCCGACTATCGCTTGCAAGTTCTTGCCCTCAAACTGCCGAAGGTTACTACAATATAACCAGCTGGGGCCACTTGGTGGGCCTGCAGCTCGCCGATTCACATCTCAGCTCCACTGAGTCAATAGACCTACTAGTAGGAGCAGACATTTATTCCCTCATCATACGTGCAAGGTTGTGCTGTGGGCCTTTAGGTGCACTAATTGCTCAGAAAATTGCCTTGGACTGGATCGTTACTGGACCAGAAGAAAGCTCACCTCCAATTAACAACGGAGTTACAACACTTCATTGTAATACTGATCTATCACCTTGTGATGTTTTGCAACGTTTTCGGACGCACGAAGAAATTGTGCCACGTTTCTTTTAACTGCAAAGGAACAACAATGTGACGAGCACTTTTCGGAAACTCATTCTGGGAGCGAAGAAAGAAAGTACATTGTTCAGCTACCAACCAAATCATGCATGTCTGACCTGGGTGATTTATATGGAACGGCCCCCAAGATGCTGAAAAGGATGGAGCGCAGATTTGAGAGAGAGAGAGAGAGAGAGAGAGAGAGAGAACCACTTCTTCGCTCCCAAAGAGGCTTCATGCAAGAATATCTGGAAATGGAACACATGACTCGTATTCTCAACAAGTCACGAAAGCAACAGGTGTTTCTCCCTCATCATGGAGTCTTCAAGCAATCAGGTGAGAACTCCAAAATTCGAGTTGTCTTTAATTGTTTAAAACCAATACATTCTGGTGTTTCGTTGAATGAGTGTCTTATGGTCGGACTAAATCTGCTGCCTGATCTATCGTCAATTCTGCTTCGCTGGCGACGTCGCGCCGTAGTCTTTTCAAGCGACATCAAAAAAATGTACAGGCAAATTTGGGTACATGAGGAAGACAGACATCTTCAGTGCATCCACTGGAAAGCCAGTAAGGACCCTGTTCGTCCTTACTCTCTGAACACGGTAACTTATGGGCTCGCCTGTGCCCCGTTTTAGGCAGTTCGTGCTTTGAAACAATTGGTCAAGGACAAAGGTAAGATTTACCCCATCGGTGCGGAGGCAGTGCTGCATGACTCTTACGGCGATGATATACTTTCGGGTGCAGATAACGAAGAGGACGCAATAATCAAGCAACAACAACTAACAGATCTTCTCAAGGCAGGCGGATTCCCCTTGAATCGAAGGAATTCTAATTCAAGAGAATTACTAGCTCAATCAAGTCGTAACTGTCAGCCTTCAGTAACTGGAGCCTCCACGGATATCTCTTGGAACTCAGATCTGAAGTCTCTTGGGCTTTACCTGGCAACAATCTTCAGACTTGTTCTTGTTACAGATGAAATTGGACCGAGCTTCAGAGCACACTCTACGATCCTTTGGATTGGTTGGCTCCTTACATTATCACTGCAAAAATCTTAATTGAGCGCTTTGACTCTTGCAGGTGGGATGGGATGATACCCTGCCATCAGAAATAATTTCATATTGGGTCGGATTCTACTCAGAACTTCCACTTCCCACCTTTGTGGGGATTTCTCGCTGTTTGGGCATGTCCACACACTCGCAGTTGTGTAAAATTCATGGCTTTGGAGACGCATCAGAAAAGGCGTATGCAGCAGTAATTTACATGCGCACAATAGCATCTGATGGTGGCATTCAGATATCCTTCGTAACTGCTAAAACGAGAGTAGCACCTTTTAAGCAAATCTCCCTACCCAGGTCAGAGCTGTTTGCGGCAGATTTGGTGGCCTCTCTGGCCAGCCACGTGAGATCCGTTCTCGGCCCTGAGACATCAACTGTGCACCTGTGGTCTGATTCGTCTGTTAAGTTGGCTACAGACCCATCCAACCAAGTGGAAGACATATGTAGCAAACTGAGTGTCACGAATTCAAACGCTTGTTCCAGATGCCCACTAGCACCATGCCACTTCGTGTAATAACCCAGATCATCATTCATCAACTTTGATGGAATGGACCTGAGTTTTTACAATCTGCAGACATGATCACATGGCCGATTGACATTTGCAAGAGGCAGACGGCTCTTGAGAAAAGAACCGACTCTCTGATTACTACAGCAGAACAACAGCCATGGGGTCTCGTAGAGCGTTACTCCTCACTGTCTAAGCTCCTTCGAGTAACCGCCTGGTGCCTGAGATTTGTAGCCAAGGTCAGGAGCTGGAGAAGGCGCTGCTAGTTTGGATACGCCAAGTGCAACGTTGTGCCTTTGCACAGGACATTGCAGTTTTAAACTCCACGAAGGGGCTTCAAAGAAGCAAATTTATTCGACTCACACCATTCATGGACGAAACAGGACTGCTACGAGTCAGTAGAAGGTTGAAACACTTTGTTTTGGATTACGATGAGAAGCATCCTCTCATTCTACCACAAAGTTCCACATTTACTCACCTTCTCGTTGAAAGTTATCACCGGCGCACTTTGCACGGAGGTGTGCAGTTAGTCCCGTCGTCGTTACAACGTCGTTTTGGATAATCGGAGCACGAAATGCTGTACGAGCAGTCTTTCTTCGCTGTGTTCCATGCATCAGATGGAGAGCGAAGAACGCATCTCAACTGATGGGAGATCTACCAACTACTCGTGTGATGCCCACACGCCAGAGTTGGGCATAATCAATTACATTTCTAATTGATTATGTAATCGATTACTTTCATTACAAGTACAGAGTAATTCCGAATAAAAAGTAATTATAATTACATGTAATCGATTTAGCAATTACATTATAATTTGCAATTACATGTAATTTTAATTACAAACTCATTGCTCTGCACAATTACAATTGTAATTGCTAAATGTAATTGCAGGGTAATGGCAATTACAATTGTAATTGTGCAGAGCAATTACAATTACAATTACAATTGTAATTTTGTAGAGCAATTACAGTGTAATCCCAATTACAATTGTAATTGTGCAGTGCAATTACATTCTAATCACAATTACAACTGTAATTGTGCAGAGCAATCACATTGTAATTGTCAGATGTAACTGTGGGGCAATTACAATTACAATTACAATTGCAATTGTGCAAAACAATAACAATTACAATCATGATTACAATTAGCAAATAGTTGTTGCTGCGAAAACAATAGCATTTTTTAAAGTTTTGTTATGATGCCAAATACTTAGTCAGTCATGACTTCGTCAAACTGGTGTAAAAATATTAATTTCAGTAAAGGATCATAAATTGTAAACAAATTAAAAGCATTTATGGTACCGCCTATAATAATAAATTAATAACAAGAAATGAGAAACAGAACTATTTCTTTAGAAAGAAATATTAAATCTTGTATTTGTTAATATTTTGCTCTTAAAAATAATAATATACCTACTTTATATCATTCGAGGAAATTTCTTTCATTCTATTCAAACTTCATACTGAATGAACGCACGACCGGATACGGTTAACCGGTCCCTACAAATACTATTTTGATGGTACGTGATTTTTGTTGAGAATAGCAAAGCACGTGACTTGTCGGTTGGTGTTTTTCAAATCTGCGGTAACGAGTCTGCCTCGCATGACGTGTAAACACGAGTCAGTCTCGAGCCACCGTTCGCGGATAGCATTCCTATAATCATACATTTACAATAGGTTATGGGCCCAGAGCTACTAATAGTGTAATTCGCAAGTGAAAAGTAAGCGCGTTGCAAGTAATTGAGCGGGAGGACCGTTAAGAATTATATGGTTACTCGAAGTGAAGAAATTTCAAGAACATGGCCGTAACAATCAAAATTGATCGACTCACCGGCGAAAACTACGACACATGGAAGATCCATATGAGAGCAATCTTGAATAAGAATGACCTATGGGATTATGTGTCGGGTGCGATACCGAAACCAGCATCCACCGACGCAAAGTATGCGGAGTGGGTCAAAATGGACGGAAAAGCCGAGTCGGACATTCTGTTGGCGGTGAGTCCAAGCGAATTGGTAGCCTTAGATGGTCTGGAAACTTCTAGAGCAATATGGGAAAAGTTGCAGTCTCTGTATCAGTCCAGTGGACCGGCGCGGAAAGCGTCTTTACTGAAGAAATTAGTGTTAACGCGCATGCAGGAAGAAGGCGACCTGCGGAAACACATCGCGGATTTGTTCCACGCAGTAAAAAAACTCAAGGAGATTGGGTTGGTGGTAATAGACGAATTACTCGCCATCTTTCTGCTGTATAGTCTACCCGATTCCTTCTCGATGTTTCGAACAGCAATGGAATCACGTGACGATTTGCCATCAACAGAGATTTTAAAGGTCAAAATCATCGAGGACTACGAGGGAAGGAAATCGAAGGAAGTTGACCAAGGGGCGATGTTTGTGAAACGAGATAATCGATACACAGAGAAGAAACAAGAGAATGCAGGCCAAAAGATTAGAAACAAAATTGAGTGCTACAGGTGCGGCCGCTATGGGCACATGGCAAAGGAATGTAAAACCAAGTTTGCAGAGAAACCAAAACTGAACGCGCAACGGCTGGAAGGTCGAAACGAGGACCCAAAACAAAAGCATCTGAGTAACATGTCGACAATGCTGAGTACCACCGAAGAGGCGATGTTCAGTCAAGGGAAGTCGTCAGTGTGGTGCATCGATAGTGGGTGCACGGGGCACATGTGTAATGAGAGGAATATGATCACGGGGTTCACGAGGTTGGAAAGTGAATTGAACCTAGCAAACAGTAGGAGTACTAGGATCACTGGAATGGGGAAAGTGAGTATTTCAGTGGACACGGGCAGCGAAGAGCGCCAAATAAACATTGAAAAGGTACTCTACGTATCGGATTTACGAACAAACCTATTGTCGGTGTCGAAGATGACGGACCGTGGGTATGAAGTGAGATTCCGGAAGCACGACGCAATAGTGATCGACAAAGAGAATAAGGTGCACATACGTGCGGATCGTGTGGGTAACTTGTACCATGTAAGAATGTGCAAGGATAAAGTTAAAAATGTCGAAATGAAGAAGAATTCAATCGACGAGTGGCATCAACGGTTAGGACATCTGAACGAGCGCGATTTAAAGTCAATGGCCAAGAGTGGACTGGTGTACGGTTTGAGCATCAAAGACAACGAAAAATTGTCAGAGTGCGAGACCTGCGTACGTGAGAAACAAACTTGCCAGCCTTTCCCGAGAAGCAGTGAAAACCGCACGCGAGACTTATTAGAAATAGTGCACACGGACGTTTGTGGCCCGATGAGACACCCGTCGTTTTCGGGCAAACGATACTTCATAACTTTCATCAACGATAACTCGCGTTGGTGTGAGGTGCGCTTTGTGAAGAACAAAAGTGACATCCTCAGCGTGTTCAAGGATTACAAAGCGGAAGTGGAAAACTTCACGGGCAATAAGATTAAAGCTTTGCAATCCGATAATGGAGGTGAATATGCCAACAGTGAATTTGATGCGTTTCTGAAGGAGAACGGGATCCAGAGGAGGTTAACTGTACCGCATACTCCCCAGCAGAATAGGATTGCTGAGAGGAAGAATAGGACGCTCGTCGAAATGGCGCAATGCATGATGCGTCAAGCCGAAAGTCCCCCAACATTATGGGCCGAGGCGGACAACACCGCGTGTTACATCCGTAACCGATGTCCAACGGCAGCGTTGAAGGGGTAGATACCGTTCACGGTGTGGAAGGGGAAGACCCCTACAATCAGCTATATGCGAGAGTTCGGATCCAAAGTATATGTAAAGGACAAAAGTGCAAATAAAGGAAAATTTTACTCGCGTTCCGAAGAGGGCATCTTCGTGGGCTATGACATGAAATCGAAAGCGTATCGCGTTCACAACCCGGGCACCAATAAAATAGTCGTGAGTCGCGACGTCAAGTTTATGAACGAGTCGGCCTTCAGACACGAGTACAAGGAGATACTCGATGAAGAAGAACGGGCTAATGATAGCAACGTGCCAGTTGAAATCAATGCCCCAAATACTAGGGACGAAAAATGCTGGAAGGAAGAAACGCACGAAGTACCCCAGCACACAAATGGAGAAGACAGAGAAAAAGAAGCACCCACAACGAAAGAGAGAATTGTGTCAGTCCCGTGGCATGAGTTATTAGTACCCCGTGGTAAAAGAGGAAGGAGACGCCCGAGAATATTGCGTAGCGGATCAGTTGGGAGACCACGTAAGGTATACAGGCCTGCTACTAAGAAAATAAACAACAGCGAACACAGCGGTGAAGATAGTGAAGGCGATATAAGGACGCCAATAGAATCGGAAGACGACGATGTGTTCACCGCGAATTACGCGGCAATAGAGCCAAGTACATGGGAACAAGCGAGACGAACAAGTGACGCTGACGCCTGGAGATTTGCTATGGAAGATGAATACTTAGCGCAAGTGAAGAACGGCACATGGGAAATAGTCCCGAGACCCCAAGATCGAAAAGTGATTGGGAGTCGGTTCGTGTTTTGCATGAAGAGCAATGGCGCCCAAGAACGCAAGAAAGTCAGACTCGTCGCGACGGGCTGTTCACAACGGCCAGGGGAGGATTTTCACGAAACATATTCCCCCGTCGTGAGATCAACATCAATAAGATTGGTAGCAGCATACACAGCGGAACTGGGACTGGAGATCCACCAGATGGACGTCGTCACCGCGTACCTAAACGGCGAATTAGAAGAGGAAGTGGTCATGGAAGTGCCGAATCAGCTGCGCGAAGTGTTGGAGAAAGTGATCGCCTCCGAAAAGGTTGGTGCGGGCGGTAATGTTATTCGCGAAAATAAAATGATGACAACGGCTAAGCGCTGGAATCACGAGTTAAACGCTAGAGAAGACAGTGTGTGCGTGCTAAAGAAATCCTTGTATGGTTTGCGCCAATCGGGTTTACAGTGGCATAAAAAACTAGTGAAAAAATTAAAGAAATTAGGGTTTGAGACGGTACCACAAGACCCGTGTGTGTTTGTGGCATGGAAGAATGAGCAAATAATGTTAATCATGATCTACGTGGACAACATGATAATCGCCACTGACAACAATGTGTGGTTGTGTGAGGTTAAGCGTGAATTGTGAAGTGAGTTTGAAATGAAAGACCTAGGTAATATAAACCGTTGCTTAGGTATCGAATTTTCGCGAGATAAAGAGAACCGGGTATATCTCAACCGAAACTCGTACGTAGAAAGGGTATTAGAGCGGTTTGGTATGAGCGAGTGTAAAACAGTACGAACTCCAATTGATGTAAATATTAGACTAATCAAGCCTGAGTGTGTGAATAGTAACGCGATGAATCTATACCCGTATCAAATGTTGATTGGTGCCTTAATGTTTTTGGCAGTATCTACGAGGCCAGATATCGCGTACGCGGTTAATTACCTGAGCCAGTTTAGCACTAACTATAACAGTGAGCATTGGAACGCTTCGAAAAGAGTGCTGCAATATCTAAAAGGGACAGCTAATTATGGACTGACGTACGCGCGAACTGGCCTACCATTATTTGGAGTAGTAGACGCGGATTGGGGCGCGTGCGTTATAGACTCGTTATAGAATCGTACTCTGGCTTCGCATTTATTTTAACAGGGGCACCGATAAGTTGTGAAGCGCGGAAACAAAGAACTGTGGCGTTATCGAGCACCGAGGCCGAATACATGGCTCTATCCGAGGTGACTAGAGAGGCCATATTTACGCGGTATCTTGGAGTATGTTGGTATGGAGTGCAAACGTGTAACCCTATTTAACGACAATCAGGGCGCAATGAAACTCGTGCAAAGTAGGGGTCACCATTCCAGAACCAAACATATCGATGTGAGACATCATTTTATCCGCGACGTTTACGAAAGACGTATAATTGATTTGAAATACTTGTGTACAGAGAAAATGCCCGCCGACGTACTAACGAAGGGTTTGAGTGGTGTGAAACACCATAGATGTCTGTGTAATCTTGGTATGAGTGCGTGATCGTATGAGTGTTCTAGCGACTTGTCACGGCTTCGAGGGGAGGTGTTGAGAATAGCAAAGCCCGTGACTTGTCGGTTGGTGTTTTTCAAATCTGCGGTAACGAGTCTGCCTCGCATGACCTGTAAACACGAGTCAGTCTCGAGCCACCATTCGCGGATAGCATTCCTATAATCATACATGTACAACAATTTTCGGCAACAGGGGTACTGAAAGATGCGCTAAACACCATTAAATACCCCCCCCCCCCCCCAAAAAGAGAACAATTACATAGATAGCTGGCTAAGTTTGCAAGAGGACTTGAATTAGCGTTGGAACTGCAGGTACAGGATTTGTAGTGCACTTGGGGCACGTTTTCCCGGTATCCCATCGAGTCACATCTTTTACAATTTACACATATGTTTTTATGGATTGGCAAGTACAGGTAAGGTAACCCTAGTATAAAGCGAATATTCCGATCCATTAAAATGCCGCGTTAAATCACGTTATGTGAGACTCACAGTCAGATCTAATAGGAAAAACGGGGTTAGGTTCCAATTTTCCCATTGTATGTACGCCGCAATGTATTTTAAAAAATGTACTATAAAGTGAATGGATAAAATTTTAAAAAATTCAAGACCGCGTTATATCAAAACAGTGTGCATTATGCGAGGGTTATTACTTCAATTTCCTAACAGCGTTATATTGTAACCGCATTGTTTAACGCTGTCCTCCCATCAAATCACTCCAAAAATAGGTAATTTTTAGTATTTTATTTAAAAAAAAACGTAAACTTCATAGGGTTAAAAAACTTTTTAGGCTATATTTGTATATCATTTAAGATAATAAAAAAATTGCATATTTTATCTAATATGTATTCTTGTCTATTGGTGGCTGTGACTGTCCTGGGTGTCACAAAAAAGTTCCGCGTTTGCGAAATTTATAACTCCTTGTAGAATTATTTGAAATCAACAAACCAAGAAAATTCTCAAGGTTTATAAGATTGTACATAGAATCATCTACCATAACTTTTCGACTAATCTTCTTTTTATAAAAATTTCGTACGTACAATTACCCGTTTTTTTCGAAGTTTGTGCTTCAAACGTCTGCTAAAATATGAGATTATAATATTTTACCATGATTATAGGTGATTCCATGACAATCTCACAAACTTCCAGAATTTTTGTTAGTTGATTCCAAATAATACTACAAGGCGTTATAAATTTCGCAGATGAACTTTTTATGACACCAGGACAGTCAAGCCACCAAGAGACAGCAACACATATTTGATAAAATATGAAATTCTTTTATTATCTTAAATGATGTACAAACACAGACTAAACAGTTTTTTAACATTGCGACGTTTACTTTTTTTTAAATAAAATCATAAAATTGACCTATTTTTCCAGTGATTTGATGGGAGGGAAAGTACCGTTAAGTACCGCGTTATATATATGTACGACGGTTACCCGTATTCTAGGAAAGGTAAGCAAAATAATTGGGAAGCAAATTTTTCTTCGTCTGTAACTAAGAATTACACTAACTTTTATTCAACAGTTAAATAAACATCAATAAATTGTGTAAAAAATTCTATGACCAATGTTCGAAAAACTAAGTATTAAATTACAATGCAATAATCACAGTGAATATTGTTTCTTGAATAATTTTATTTTGCAATTACAAAAAAGGGATGAAATTGCCATAAAAAAAGTAATAGTCCTAGTTTTTCCTGTATTGTTATGTAACAAAAATATATCTATGTCACATTTTAGACATCATATCCTTATTATCACCCCTTATTAATATTGTACCGCAAATATATTTGAACAATAGGACCCCCAAAATAGAGGGGGAGAGGGGGAGAGGGGGAGAGGGGGAGAGGGGGAGAGGGGGAGAGGGGGAGAGGGGGAGAGGGGGAGAGGGGGAGAGGGGGAGAGGGGAGAGGGGAGAGGGGGAGAGGGGGAGAGGGGGAGAGGGGGAGAGGGGGAGAGGGGAGAGGGGGAGAGGGGGAGAGGGGGAGAGGGGGAGAGGGGGAGAGGGGGAGAGGGGGAGAGGGGGAGAGGGGGAGAGGGGGAGAGGGGGAGAGGGGGAGAGGGGGAGAGGGGGAGAGGGGGAGAGGGGGAGAGGGGGAGAGGGAGAGGGGGAGAGGGGGAGAGGGGGAGAGGGGGAGAGGGGGAGAGGGGGAGAGGGGGAGAGGGGGAGAGGGGGAGAGGGGGAGAGGGGGAGAGGGGGAGAGGGGGAGAGGGGGAGAGGGGGAGAGGGGGAGAGGGGGAGAGGGGGAGAGGGGGAGAGGGGGAGAGGGGGAGAGGGGGAGAGGGGGAGAGGGGGAGAGGGGGAGAGGGGGAGAGGGGGAGAGGGGGAGAGGGGGAGAGGGGGAGAGGGGGAGAGGGGGAGAGGGGGAGAGGGGTTATTATTACTTTCTTTTTATTATTAATCGTCTTTGTAAACCAAGTCAGATTCTTGGCAATGAAGTTGAATAAAACATATGTACATATTAATATTGTACCGTGGAATATACAAAAATTAATTGTAAATATGAACGAAGATATAAACTACAATATAAACTAAGATATAAACTAGAATATAAACTAAAATATAAAATAAAATATAAAATAAAATATAAAATAAAATATAAAATAAAATATAAAATAAAATATAAAATAAAATATAGAATAAAATATAGAATAAAATATGAACCAAAAATAAATGATGATATGTAAGCTAAACATAAAATATACGATTTAATTATATAAAAGGAAACAATATAGATATATAAGTAGTTGTTTGTTTATTAATTTTGATAATAATTTCAATTCGCTTTTAATATCACTCTTTTCTCAAACATTGAGTCTGATAGCCTATTGGCCTTAGGAGTATTTATTATAGTCGCAAATGAAAAAAGTCTTTCCACTAGAGCCGAGGAAGGTAGAGGCGTGTTATATTTTATGAAGATACTTTTTAGTTGTGGCCATCTTTTAAGTAATTCTTCATTTCGACTTTCCTCGGCAAAATAGTGGGCAATCAAAAGTTCGGCTTTGGATCTTGGATGATTGTGTTCGAAAACATTATCGAAATCTGACTCGAAATTATAAAAGTCATCTTCCTTCGACATCCTTTGGGCGTTTCTTATAGTAATAATTGGTTCCTGATTAAATTCTTTTGCTACAGCTGTGATAAATAAATTTTTAAACATTTCCTGATTAATTGGATCTACACACGCAAACTATTTGCTTTTGAATCTTGGGTATGACACCGCAGCTATTACTGCATTCTCCGTTTGCGGGCTTGAAACTTTGAAAAAATTAATAAAACGTGTTTCGACATTTTCCAAGAAAAGTGCGCAAAGTTATTTACAGAATACGAAGTTTGTTAGCGGAATATGGGAATGCATATAAACGTTTATTGAACACAAAACAATACTGAGGTAATAAAAGTAGATAACGTAGAAATAAAATTGCAACTGTAGGCGAACAAAAGAAAGATCTTATCTATAATACGGTGTAACGTTTATTTTAACGATACTTGCGCGACGCCGGCCATAAAGCAAGAAGAAGGTAAAACTCGCGACGTGCGACGATCATGTATCCGCGATCGATCAAGATCCATGGCGCGGTAACAGAAATTCTACTTCGCTACGCCATCCCGCGACCGACCACAAAACTAACTGCCGAGCGCGAATTATAAACTCTCTACAATAAAGTTATTTTCATTCAATTTTTGTAAATTTTTTCTCAGGGCTAATAAAGTCGGTAACAAAATACCATAATATGTATTATTTTCAATTTGAAGAATATCTAATGCGTCTGCTACAGGTTCCGCACACGACAGATATTCCTCAATGTAATTAAATTCTTGGTCTTTTATATTATTTTTTAAGCCCAAACCTTTGTGGAGTGTACCAGATTTGTCCTTAATGCTTAAAATTTGTCTTCAGTAATCGTATAAACTATTCCAGCGAGTATCACCAGGTTTACTGACAATGATTGCATGCTCGAGAATGTCCTGAATTATTTCAGCAGACTTGGGTTGACTTCCTTTTTTCCAAAAACTGTTGAATTTCTTCAAAACCTGATCATGCATACTCGATAGTGATGAATCGTTTGCTGCCAATACTTTGTTGGCGTCAACAGTTGCAATTAAACTGAGTGTATGCGAACAGCATCGGAAATGTAAACGTAAATTTTTTTCTGGAGAATTCGGAATAATATATTCTTCGTCTCTGCGTGTACTAACAATATCCTGCTCTGTAGTTTCATGATCCGAACTAGCAGTATCACTATCATCCAAATCAAAGCCATCTTCTTGGTCAATGCAGTCAGGATGGACACCAAATATCCTAAACGCTTTAACGAAATTGCTTCCATTATCGCTTGTAGTATCAACTATTTCGCAGGTATCTGCAATATACTCGGCATGTATTTTCTGCAATAATTCGGTTATATGTTGATTGTCGTGGAACCCCATAAATCTGCGATATGCCAATACTCTAGATTTTCTTTCGAAATTTACAAAATCAATCCAATGAACTGTTATTCCTATAAAACTTCGCCTGCGGCTGGACTAAATGTCTACTGTTGTGGATACATATTTCACCTCTTCTAAGTCTCGTTTTATTTCCTCCGCTTGAGTCGTATAACATTCACATTAAAGACGTCTTAGCGTTCTACGACTTATCATTTTCAACCCATGCTTTTCAATATTTAACTTTTCAAATATTTTAATAAAATAGGGATTTTCGATACATCGTAAGAGTATCATCGAATGCGAGAAATATTGTGCCAAATCTTTGTCAAAACTTTCTTGAGTGTATGAACATGATACTGACTTACGACATGCTTGTTTTGATGTCGATGGCCTTGCTACACAAGTTTTCTTATTTTTTATGTAAGTGCTATACCCTTCAACTACGTCATTTCCGTGTTTTCTTTTTAAATGCGTTACAAAATTGGACGTGCAGTTTCTAAATCCCTTGATCTCAATGTTGTTTGGCAACCATTTTGTACATACCGCAACAATCCTTTGGCCGGCTGATTTTTTCGAGACTTGTTGAAAAAAGGTTCCATTCAGGAAAGTCATTGTATTCGTTTCATCTATATTGTTGAATTCACTTTCAACTCTTGTGGATGCACTGTCATTTAAATTAATTTCTTCTGACGTTGAACCCATGATGGATCAATTATAACACACAAAAGTAACGACGTTAAAACACTACGAAATGTATGGAGCCAAAAATGCAATGTACTTTCTAGCTTAAACAATCTGACTCGCTCTGATGTGCGGACACAAATGGTCCTGCATGCCTCGCCACGTTTTCAACTGTTTTTTGAACATCCAATCAGATTGGTGCTATTGGGCTCGTGAGTATAAATTTGAGCACGAACGTGAACGAGGCAAGCCGAGGCAAAATGAGCAACGTTGGTGAAGTGCCTCGGCCCCCGGGGCCGTTTGCCGCATGCCTCGGGCCGTTTGCGTATAGACATGAAAAATTTAGATTTCTCGTCCTGCGCGCCCCGCACGAGGCAAGCTGAGGCTTGTACAAATTTCCGATATTCTTATAAAATTTCTAAAAATGTAATTTTCTGTTTAATTAACATGCCATTAAATGAAAAGGTGTTGTTCATGCTGCTTAACTGTCTCCTGTTCAAATACAACTGTGATGATTTCCTATTCTTCTTCGACAAACTGTACGAGATAATTAAATTTGTACAAGCTTCAGCTTGCCTCGGCTTGCCTCGTGCGGAGCGCACGAGACGAAAAATCTCCATTTTTTCAACGCGGGGCATTCGGGTCTGCCTCGGCTTGCCTCATTTGCGTTCGTGCTCAAGTCTATACTTACTCTAGCAAGTGAAAAAATGTAAAAACACGCTAAGACCGTCTCTTGTTTGATTGTTACGCGATTGAAGCGTTTGTAACGAGTTATACCGATGGGACGCGAATCTTCCCCCCACCACGCGCGCCTGGCGCGGCCTGCCGCTACCGAGCGGGGCCGCGAGGTGGATGTGCGCCGAGCAGCGCTCTCGCTCGCAAAGTACGCACGGCCACGCATATCAGCCAGCGCGGCGGGCCCGTCAGGCAGAGTCTACCACGAGCGTTAAGGCAAACAGTCAGTGCTCTCCCAGCGATCTCTTGTATCACAAGGTGTATCACTGCGTACTGTTGGTTTCCCCCTACCTCCACGGGTCCCAGAGGAACGCGAGTTCGCCGACTTCTGGACGCAGGTCGATATCCACCGTCAATCTTAGGGTCAGACTTCGTCTGTCCCGGAGGACATCCCATAGCCTCCGTTTCGCCCACGGGTTTTACTCACCGGGCGAGCGGACTCAAGGTTTCACGGTCAGGGCCATTGGTGGAGTTAACAGCCAGGGCACCAGAACGACCACTCTCCCCATTCCTACCCCCACCGCCGAAACGTGCCGAATTTCGCGCCGCGATCGCGACGCGCCGTCCGCGTTCCGCCGCCGACTAACCGTTAGTCCCCGCGTTAGACTAAGTTCCGAAAACACTGTTAGCCAGCACCGATCTGGCCGGGCTTCCGTGTACTCTAGCCGTAAGACTAAATACCCGTTAACCACTTTGTTTCACTCGCTCAACAGTTCAGGATCCCCGTCCGTTTGGTAACCGTCACGAGGACAGGTTACACGTTATAAATCAAACGTTGGATAAAACAGATAAAATACATCTGCAGAACGCCAACGGCAGCTTTTTGGTCCGGTTGCATGTGATGTTTCTTCAACAGTTCATTGGATTGATTTTGTAAATTTTAAAAGATGATCTAGGGCATTAGTAAGTCGCAGATTTATGGATGTGCACGATAATGAACGTATAACTCAATTATTGTAGAAAATACATGTTGAGTATATTGTAGATACCTGCAAAACAGTTACTACAACAACCGATAATATAATGGAAGTCATTTCATTAAAGCCTTTAGGAGATTTGCCGTTCATCCTGATTGCATTGAAGAAGAAGACTACTTTGATTTGAATGATAGTGATGCTGACAGTTCCGATAATGAAAGTATAGAGCAGGGCATTTTTAGTACAGACAGTGAAGAAGAGTTTATTGTTTCGAATTCCCCAAAAGTAAGATTACATTTGCATTTGCGTTTCTGTGCCCATACAGTTGCACTAAGCAAAGGGGGCACACCACCTTGTAGGCCTAAAAGAATGGGTAAATTTAAAATTTGTTTTCTCAGGTAATGGTACAGCGAAATATCTGGATCCTGTTAGGAGATGTTAAGCAACATTTTAACTATATTTTCAGTCATCATTTTTTACTTGAAGTTTTAAAATGGCGGAGTTATACAACATTATCTACCGTCATGTCTTGTCAGTTGGCCCCCAGCACCAAAAGCGATTGGAACATAAAAAATAAAAAGTTCTTATTTCAACAAAAAGAAAAATATATTTTTTTTAATTTAACGTACGATTTTGTAACAACGATAGCGTAATTTGTTAAAATTTTATAAGTCTCCAAAGTTCACATTTTGTGGAGAAAAGGAAATCGACCGAAATTTGCGGAAATAGTCGAAGATAGATTGGGACATGTATTGTATAAACTTGGTGAAATCTGCTGGACCAGTTTGTACAAATCATATTTCTAATAGTAAATCATTACACGAAAGTTTAGGTCTAAAAAATCTTAATGGCGATCACGAATTTGATTACGTTGGCGAATATTTGTCATAACTAAAACTAATAGCACAAGCGTCGGATGTTTCCAGGGTGAAAATAGTACATACGATGGTATTTTGTTACTAACATCCTCGGCATTATAAAAAAATTTACAAAAATTAATGAAGAAGGATGTCATATATTGTAAATGGCTCTGTGAAATCATTCTTCAAATCATTGCAAAATGTGTCGAGAATTTATTGACTCAAGACAGCGTTCCAAGTTTAAAAATTTATTTGCAATAATTGTGTCGAAGCAGTTTAATTCACAAATAATTTATTAGTAATAAAATCTATAATAAATCAAATGAAGACAGTTTTCATGATTTCGAGCAGATCCCAAAAATGAATAGCAATCTAATCACTCACTTTCAACAGTCGAACATGGAATTGCACTTCATTTTGTAAAAATTAAATGAATTAAGTATAATTGTGAGGGTGTCCATGTTTCTAGAATAGATTTTCGGCAAGCCTAAGTGACGCATGACGTAGGGATGTAAAGGCAAGGTCCCACTAGTGCAACTGCGCGCCGCGCACGACGTTTTCGTCCACTTGAAAGGGTCTAATTTATGAGACCCCGCGCACGAAATGGGCCAATGCTCTGCCAGGCGCGCACGTGAATGCTTGGCGCGCACGTTGAAGACAGTGGAAATACTAGCCTCCTTTTCTACATCTTGGTTTCTTTATCTAAATAAAGCTAACGACGGCGGTTATGCCAGTAGCCGAAACAACGCCTTCACACTTCATACTACTTGAAATGTTTGAAGGGGTTTACTACGTCTCGGTCAGATTGCTGGAAAGTGTGTTTCAAATAAAATTATGGTACTCTGTATTCCCGGCGTCCTGTTTGTTTTTATTCTCACACGATATGAGATTGAGGGTAGAGGGGAGATTATATCATAACCAATTGGATCAGCATTCCTCCCAGACGCGAACTTTTTACCCCTGCACAGGAAATACACGTGTATCATTTCCTCTGATTAATTCGCATTTCTGAAATGGGTAGGCAAGTATATCCTGGTGTGTGTACTTAAAGTCCCGAAATATCTGGCTTATAGAGGATGTCATAAATTCTGTTACTTCATTGCATACTGAAACATTTGTTTTTAAGTAATTAGGTACCTACATTTAGTTTACCTGAAGGTACTAACAATGGTTTATGACTTAGAAAATGATTAAAATTTGACTTCCGTACATCCACAAATGTCGAGATGCAATGCGATAGGAAACGGAATTACAGTTAACACATTTACTGCTGAGGCGGTCACCGGTGGTGAACGCTTTGACAGTAAGTAGATACATAATGTCATTACGAGTAATCTGAAATAGTAAATGCACCATTGTACTATTAAATAGTTTACTTTTTTAGGCGTATGAATAGCCTCTGGCGTGAACGAATGAACATAGAAGTCACGGTAAAATGATATTTTTTACACCTAAGTAGCATTTTCTTGCAGGATGAATCAAAGCAATAACTTAATTGTTTTTGAGAAATAGAATAATTTGAAAGTGATAAAGATGGACAACTATAATTCAGTATCACATATCTGCATATATAGTGTATTACAATTATGATGTATCTAGAAACAAGTATATCTATCGCAACAGCATAATTGTTGCTATTTACAGTAATAATTTTCATGCCATTGCTTGCTTTAATATATAAACTAAATAGTAGACCATAAACACACGTATGCAAGTGATATGTAGGAGTAAAGAGTAGGTACATTTGCGTTGAAAAACACATTTTTTCAGTCTTTTCGACAATGCGCGGCGTGCATTCGCGTGCGCGCGTGGCAGAGAAATCCCGGCATAGCGCGCACACGAACGCTTTCGACGCGCGGGTCGTCGTAAAAGTCGACCCTTTCAAGTGCTCCAAACTCCTCAAAAACCCGAGAAACTCGTAAATCTGACCCGTGCGCGGCGCGCAGTTGAACCAGTGGGAACGTCTTTCTGCAACAAATCGGCCTTGCGCGTCGAAAAAAACGTGCGCGGCGCGCGGTTGCACTAGTGGGACCCTGCCTTAAGGTTATCTGTTTTCAATAATATCGACTTTGGCCCCGAGCCCCGCAAACTTTAAGGGCGTCTCTGACTTTAAATTTATTCTAAGTCGAATAATTTTCTGGCGCGTGTTTGAGCCCCAGAGAACCGGAGAGTTGAGGCCTGGCGCGCGCGTTACGATGTAGTAACAGTCTAGGGTTGCCATCTCTCCAGCTTTTGTCCGGTGCATTCGGGTTTTGAACCAAATCTCTAGGCTCCGATTTTACTGGAAAAATCTCAAAATTTTAACCGTTCGTCGATCCCACACACTAGCTAACATGATCGCCGAGCCTCCAGTATGGAGGGTGTCCAGCGTGAATGTACGCTGGTGTATGGAGGCCTCAAGGGGGTTCTCTAGTGTAACTGCCCGGGTTTCAACGTCATCTTCGGGAATTTATTTAACAAAAACTATAAATTTATACTATCTGGTGCTTTGCCTGCATATTAAGTTAGGTTTGAAGTAATACTCAGAATTCTTTTGATCTAGTTTATTGCACATATGTATACATAGATACAGTCGGTGGCACAAACCTCTTCAAAAAAATTCTTTTCCAACAAGCGTGGGTATGGGAACTGTTCTAGTCATCCAAAATGGAAAAACTAAGATTTATTTTCTTTATTATGTTTATCGCTATGGTTGCATCCACGGACGAATCTCTATACCTATTGTATAAAATCAATCCTACAGAGCGGAAACAGCTAAATTTATCAGCAAAAATTGAACATTTTTTTCAAACTGCTGTCATTACGCAAATTTTTATTGTTAGGGGGCCTCTGTGGTTCCAACCATAGCGACAAACATAATAATGAAGATAAACGTTAGTTTTTCCATTTTGGAGGACTAGAACAGTTCCTACACCAATGCTCGTCGAAAAAGAATTTTTTGAAGAAACTTGCGCCACCGGCTATATCTATGTATATGTGCGATAAAAAAGATCAAAAACTTTTGAGTATTACTTCAAACATACCTTAATATGCAGGCAAAACGCCAGATAGTATAACCTCATAGTTTTTATTAAATAAAATCTCAAAGATGGCGTTGAAAAATGGGCAGCTACACTGGAGTACCTCCTTAACTTACATATGTTTGGCCCGTTGATCGCACGTTGCATGTACTGCATACATACATATATCGGCAGTGCAGTCGTCCCGTGTTCATCCCGCGCTCGGCCCGTACATATACGGGTGTTTATAAATATGTGAGGCAATTTTTCAGGATGGGTTCTACTCATCGAGATAATAAGACAAGTTGGTATACGAAAATGTCGGAAAGTGCATACTTTCACAGATATAAGCATTTTCATATTCCGTAAAATACGGGTCCGAAATGCCTATTTCAGAAAGCAATCAGCTGACAGACGCGTTCGCCTGTTCATACATCAGCATTTGGCACTGTCCCCTTTGAGGTTGAATAACCGGGAATTGTAACTTTCCGTTCTAACAGGATTATTGTTGCTATTAGAATTATTATTGGTTATTATTACTATTACTATTACTGTTACTATGAACATTTATTACTATTGAAACAATATTTACGGAATAAATTGTAATAAATGGCAATTGAACAGGGTTAGTCATAATTTAACGTTTTGATATTTATTGGTTGAAAGTAACACATTGAATCCCGACCATGGTTACGCTAGTCGGTCCATTCGTGAAGTTACAGCCGGGGAAGCTGTCTCTACCGATTCAAGAATTGATCCAAATTATGTAGAGTACGGCGGGGTATTCTGGGACACACTTTTATTTTGGCTAAAAAGTCACATAAAGATCATTTTTTCTTGAAATTTCAACGCATGGTTTTGTAGTACGGAGAATAACTTTTCTTTTGATACCAGTGGCTTGATCCAATTCCATCAAATTGTACAAATTATATCAGTTGGCGCAAAAAACTAATTTGCGCGATTTTGAATAATCTCGGGGAATTGTGGGACATCCTTTAAATCGAATAAAAAATGAAAGTTATCGAAGGAAAACGCGTATTTATTATTGTAAACGAAATAATAATTCATAATTGATATAAAAAAAAGAAAAATGGCGAACAGAATCATTCCGAATCGCAGTGAACACACGTGTAAGTGTTTGGGTTGAGACCGGCGCATCTTATGTGGACGCCACGATCACAAACGGTGCAATATGCAGTGTTCCGGCGGTTCTGTTTCTTCGGCATATTTTTTTGCACATTGTACAAAAGTCTAGGTCCTCCTCCACGTCAGTTTCAGTCGGAGACGGAATATGCTTCCGCTTCTTTGCCGCTGGTGCGTCGCCTTTCTTCGCCAATCGTGCCGCTTCTTCTCGGCCTTATCACGCAGGTCAACAACAACTTCTGGCGATGTCAAAACGGCCGTTTTCATTGGCTTCCGACCATGATTCGACTTTTTGGCTGGCGTGCCCATTTTCAATGGTCCAACCGTTTTCAGTGCGTCCCGCAGCTGTTTGGCCGAAACGTGAGAGCTCAACGAAGCAGTTCCGCTTGTCGACGGTTCTGATGTCAACACTTCTTCGTGTGCTGCGGTTGAAATATCATCGCCAGACACAATAATTGGACGCTGGGTATCAGCATTTTCTTCTTCTTCATCATCATCATCATCATCACCGCACAAATTTCGCTGCTCAATTTTGAAGCGGTGAAGTCGACTTCGGAGAAGATTTGTGCATCGAACGGAAAGATGCCAGTCGCACGAAAGCCGGATTTGATGATCTTCGGCGTTAACATAGCATCGAGGCATTGATAAACAATGAGCGGCACATGATGAAGGTCGAATGAAACACCGATGTTTGATTTTTTCCATGCGTCGTGTTTTGCAGAAAACATGGTCTTAAAAGAACTGAAGACCGACACATCAAAAGGCTGCATTCGGTGTGTGCAATGCGGTGGAAAAGACAGCATGGTGATGCCATGATGTAGCGCCAAATCTATCGCCTCGATCGTCAGATGCGCCACAAAATTGTCCAGCAGCAGTAGAGTTGGCACATCAGCATTCGCACCGGTGTGCTTGATGAAATGGCGCATGAATGTCGGAAATTCGTCGGATGTCATGTATCCAGATTTGTTTGCTAGGCCAACGGAACCATGACCCGCGTGAGTCATGTATGACTCTTTCCAGTTTTTGCGGGGTAAGATATAAAATGGCGGTATTGATTGTCCTATCGCGGTGACGGCCCAAGCTACAGACACATTGGTGCCTCTTTCAGCTGATGTTGATGAGCCGACACGCTTTTGTCCCTTTCGAGCAACGATTTTGACAGGTTTCGATGGCACAGTCGGGCATCCAGTTTCATCCATATTCCAAATGCGATGCGCTTCGACCGGTGTGGCACTCAACACAGACGACAAATTGGCGAAGAAGGCATCGACATTCTCTTTGCAGAAGGCATTCGCTCGTTTTTGGCTGGTTTGCTGTGGTTTCTGCAAAGACAAATTGCTATGCCGCTTCATGAAATTTAGCTGCCAATCTGAACTTGCCTCTTGGTTTTCGTCTCATGAATTCAGATACGAAATACCGATCTTTTTAGCATATTCGTATGCAAGTGCCCGCAGCTCCTTCAAACTCAAACCATTGTTGATATCGCTGGCCTTGAGCACGTATTTCATGAGCGCCGCTTCTTGTGCTGAATTGAAAATCTGAAATAAAAATTATTCATTTGTTAATGAATGAACAAAATGAATGAAATCAACACAACTCACTGTGTTCGCGAAATCGAGCCGCTTGCGCCATCTCTCCAGATCTGCGCTAATTAGATCAGGTAACGGCTGCCTACTCGCTCATGTGGAGCGCTGATCACTACTCCTTCCATCGACTTGCGATCGATGGAAGAGGGAAGCTCTGCCTTCCAGGAAATCGCGCTTGATTTCCTGGATCGCTCTCTCTGCTACGGAACTCCGAACTGCTTGGTAATTACTCTCTTGCTTACGATTATTGCTTGCGCGCTTCCCAACCTGCATCGGATACTTGAGCTTCGCGACCCTGCTTCGCAAGCTAGTCTTTATACGCTTCGCTTACTACTGTGCTTAAGCTAATACTGAACTCATTAACTGTTCCTCCAGTGTGTGTATTAATTGTTGATTAGTTGTATTTGACATCGTGTATATATTTAATTATAACTTTGACTTTATTCGCGAACGCTTCAAATATACATAATCCGTGCGCCTTTAATCGTCGTTATTTAAATTCGCTCTTCGTCGCCTTCGGGAAGACTTACTCACGCCGATCCTTAATACACTTTGCAACACACTGTTTTTGGACCGCTCGTCAAACATTCCATCAGCAAACTCTTCATCACATCAACATCAGCTGTGGCAACGTCAATTTTCGCCTTGTCAAAACTTGCAACATAGCGCGCCAAATTACTATTCGGAATGTTGTACGTTGTTGCAGATTCACGAATCGAAGCGTTGTGGATTTGAATTTGTTTGATCGCCTCCAAAATAGAGGCGACATTCACCGATTTTTCTTTTTTAGCGCAATAACGCGGCATAATAAGGCTGAAAAATATTTCTGAAACCAAAAAGCAATAGAAATTTGCCAAAATAATAATGCAGTGTTGAAATAATGCATGGAAAATCACTTATACGCATCAAAAACACGAGTTTAGCTTGTCAAACGTAAAAAACTGACTGTCCCGTAATTCCCCGAACAAAGCGTCCCACAATTCCCCAGACGCTTATCTTTACAATATTGCGGCGTATAAGTTGAGACCGGCTAACACAATGCAAACTTCATGCAAAATTTCGTTTGTGATTCGAAGGTTTAAGGTTACACGAATATTATAAACATATTTACCTGAATTGGTTTGCGGGAAAACACAAAAATAAATGAACCAAACGCACACTGGCAATAAAATTTTGAGAGGTATAACAATTAACTCGATATCAGAGTGAGGTAACGGAGCGTGTGAACAAGTCGAGTGCTCAATAGAAAACGAGTTTAGCATGAGACGAAGCGATGATAGCCGTTTGCAGCTGTCAAGTATTACTAGGGATAAGAATATTGCGCTGTCCCACAATTGTCCGTGTCCCAGAATACCCCGCCGTACTCTATCTCGCACTTCGGCCGATCGTCGCTGAAACCATTCGACAAGAAGAGCAAACTGGATATATCGAGACAGAGAGAGAAAGAAAGACAGAGAGATAGCCGATAGCGAGAAGGCAAGTGATCAAAATGAGACACACTCACTTATTGTTAGAATGACAATATCCATCCTTATACCCTTCTTCAAATCTTCGTAAGGACGTTACAATAAAAATGAGTGCAAACACGACATCACTCGGACTATACTCACTTAAACACAATTGGAATCATTTCTGAATTTGACAAATCAATCGCACGTCACGTACACTTTCAAATAGTTCAAATGTAGTAGTGTCTCGACTCGCTTCTATCGAAAAAATGTTGCCAATTAATTGCTAACGTTCTCATGAAGGTTAAATAAAAAACATACAAATATTAATTGTTGTTGGTGGATGCCTCTTATCGACCAATTGCTTTTCCGCTCTCATAATAATCAGTTGTCGACCCGCCGGCTGATCGCTCGCGCGGAGTAGCCAAAAAAAAATATAGGAGTCACTCGGATAGCTACGATCGGGGCGACGAACGTAACAATGTATCTTACCTTCTGGTTATATGTAGCAAATGTTGGAAATGACCGCCTTCTTGCCCTATGCTATGCACGTCTCCAATCTTCAGTTAAATGATCCTCGTATTCTTCGGAATAAATCCGGTTCATCAGAAATTTCGGTGTATCCATCGAAGATTCGTTGGCGGAGATTAACCGTACCGAACAAGTCAAAGGATGCAAGACCGGGAATCATACCTCGCGTTTTTCATTACCGTTCATAATTCAGTAATGCAATCTTTTCATAATTATTCAACACGCGAAAGCCGGGAGTATGCATTTTCCGACATTTTCGTATACCAACTGGTCTTATTACCTCGATGAGTAGAACCCATTTTGAAAAATTGCCTCACGTACTTATAAACACCCTGTATGTATAAATGGACCTGAAAGGTCAATACGATTTTCTCGTCGACCACAAATCGTTGAGCACGCGTCCCACGATTTCCCAACGATTTCTGGCCAACGCGAGGAAACCGTTAAGTTAGCTCTATACATTTTTTGGCACGCGTTCGCCCCCGAGGATCGGGGACCCGGGGACTAGGGGACTGCCGCGCGCGATACAATATAGTATCGCCCAATGACGAAAATTTCAATAAACTGTGGAATGAAGATACTGTTACGTATGTGGAATTTTCCCATACGCCACTCTCAACTATGTTTCGAGCTCGCGTCTGCGAAGGGAAAACGCCCTAAAATCTTTTCGCTTATCACACACCACTAATGGAAGTCAAGATCCCGACCAGCTGGACCACGACCGTCAGAACAGGAGTGACACGACGATGACCCCGAAGGATTTCCTTATATGGAGATTCCTAACGAATCCCCACTCATTTTTGGGACTATATAAACCCTTTGGTTACAATCCTCTTCGGTTCAAAGCAGTACAGTCACGTGTAGAGTAACGTCGTGTCACGGTCGTACAGAGTTGGTTAAAATCTAGTAAGATCGGGCTTGAGTCCCCTTCCGAATCAATAGTTAACCTCATAGAATCCGCGAGTCCGGTTTATATTCTATTTGACATATTGTAATAGCCACTCTTACGCCCCGCATCGCCAGTGCGTTAACACCGTGCAACTATTGGTAACTACACTATTTAATTATTAAACGCGATACTTACATTTGTACTATAATTGACTATTCAATATACGAATGGTGTTCACGTGTAAATCGAGTAGATTCGTTAAACCCATCTCTTACCCAGCAATCCTTATAATGTTAGTAGCACTCACCCACTGATACAACTTTACCGCTCGAGTTGTATCAAACTTTAATTAAGAGTTACGAGGTATCACTAACATTTCCCGCGACTCCCTGATCTCGCATCAGGTTCGTTCGCAACCTTTCATCCAAAACAAGGAATCTTCTCCAACCCACGGTTCGTCCACGAAACCTCACCCCTCCTACGGCTCCCTGATTTCGCATCAGGTTCGTCCGTATCCTACAGCTCCCTGATTTCGCATCAAGTTCGTCCGTATCCTACAGCTCCCTGATTTCGCACCAGGTTCGTCTGTGAGTCTACTAACCTCCGAACAGCTTCCTGGTTTCGCACCAGGTTCGTCTGTAAATAATCCAACCTCCTAACAGCTCCCTGGTTTCGCACCAGGTTCGTCTGTGAACTTCATCCTAGTGACTCCCCGATTTCGCATCGGGTTCGTTCACGACGTTTCGCCCTTCTGCGGCTCCCTGATTTCGCATCAGGTTCGTCCGCGTGTGACTCCATCCTAGAGGCTCCCTGATTTCGCATCAGGTTCTTCCTCACTTCCAATAATCCTAGCGGCTCCCTGATTTCGCATCAGGTTCGTCCGCCCTCTAACTAACAAACTCATAAACCGTATTCCTTGGGAAATACCCTTCACGCCGGCCTCTCGCGTTGCCGCAGCCCCGGCTCGTAACAATACATATAGTAGTACAAATGAAAACTATTCGAGGCTGAAGATGAAACGCACCACGAATAAAACCATTCATCTGGTGCTTGTCGAATGAAGATAAATTAAATAAAGTTAAGGAAGTTAAATTATTTTTTATTTGGATAATGGCCAATTTTGGGGGAAAGGCTTTTCCATAAGCTACAATAACTACCTGTCCTAAAGCAAATAGACTGTCTGATAGGTACAATGTTTGAAAAACGTGTCGTTTTGAAATCCAATTTAAATTACGACGAAAACAAATAAACAAACAACAACTGAACGACTTGAAATTGAAAGTATTTTATAAAGTCATTTCCCTTCTCTTTTAAACTATATTCTACATTTTAAGTTTAGTTTACATGTAATTTATATTTAGCTTATACTGTAGTTTATATCTTATATTTAATTTATATGTACAGTTTAGTTTTGTATATTCCACAGTATAATAAGGTATAATAATATCGATGTGATATTTAAATGTAAGATACTGTTTTTATTATTTGATAATACACAAGAAAATAATATTGTCACTATAATTATTTCAATTTCTTCAAATTGTTGTAGTAACTGCAATGTAAAAATATTGAAGAAAAACTTGTTTTTTGTGATTATTGGAACGTAAGTAGCTCTGTAACATTTCCTGGTAAACTTATCGAAGAGCTACCTGTACACAGAGTTGGGCATAATCAATTACATTTGTAATTGATTATGTAATCAATTACTTTCATTACAATTACAGAGTAATTCCGATTAAAAAGTAATTACAATTACATGTAATCGATTTAGCAATTACACTATAATTTGCAATTACACTATAATTTGCAATTACATGTAATTTTAATTATAATTACAACTAAAATTATAATTTTGTAAAGCAATTACAGTGTAATCCCAATTACAATTGTAATTGTGCAGAGCTATTACATTGTAATCACAATTACAATTGTAATTGTGCAGAGCTATTACATTGTAATCACAATTACAATTGTAATTGTCAGATGTAACTGTGGGGCAATTATAATAACAATTACAATGCAATTGTCTTGCACAATTACAATTACGAACTATGTAATTGTAATTGATCAAGACAATTACATGTGGCAATGACAACTGTAATTGTGGTCAACAAAATTAGCGATTACAGAAAGCAATCTGTAATTGAATTACACAATTCCTTTCCAGCGTAATTTGTAATTTGTAATTAGATTACATTTTGCCCAACTCTGCCACACGCCGCTTTCATCACTCAGGTGTTGATTACGCAGGTCCATAGTTCATTCGCACCTCGAAGGGTTGAGGGTACAAGTAGTACAAGGCTTACTTGGCTATCTTTGTTTGTTTCTCCACTCGTGCCGTCCACACAGAACTTGTTTCAGACTACACCGCAGAAGCCTTTCTGGCTGTCTTCAAGTGATTTACAGCGAGGCGGGGAATCGAGCAGATCGAAAGCTGCGCAGGATGTTTGCTGCAACCAGCAATGCACAACGGGCTCTCGCCAGCTATTTCGCCAATGATAGCACGCAGTGGAAATTTCATCCTCCTGCTGCTCCTCATTTTAGAGGCCTATGGGAGGCCGCAATCAAGGCGACCAAGCATCAACTTCGACGAAACGTGGGAGACTCGCTGTTAACTTTCGAAGAAATGTCAACGTTACTCACTCAGGTCGAGGCCTGTTCGAATTCCATGCCTATACAGCCGATGTTGGTAACAATAAAGGAACTCGTTCCTTAATTCCTCCGAGCAGAAAGGAGGAATAAGAAGATAAGGGAAAGAAAAGTAGGAGGAGGGCGATGGACAGGAAAAATGAAGGCGGAATATAAAAAGGGAATGGAAGTTGTGAACATAGAGGGGGAAGGGATACAAGAAGCAGTGAAGAAGGTAACAAGAAAGATAAAGGAGATGAAGACAGGAGACGAAGCAGGAGGAAACGGAGCGAGGAAGAGGAGGGAGGGGTGGTGGGATCAAGAATGCAGATAGAAAAAAATGAGCTAAGAAAAGAGCTGAGGAATTGGAGAGGAGGTAAGGACAAGCAGGAGGAATATAAGAATAGGAAAACGGAATATAAAGAGATGTATCAAAGAAAGGAGGAAGAGAGAGACAGGATGATAGAGGAAGGGGCAGAAGCCAGAACGGAAGTTAAAGTGTGAGAGATACTAAATAGAGGAAGAGGGAAAAGGAGTAGTATTAATGAAAAGATAAACAAAGAAGAATGGAAAGAGTACTTTATGGGATTGCTAGGAGGCGTGGAAAGTAGAGTTAGGGCAGGGTTTAAAGGAAACAACATACGGACAAGAAAGGGGAATAGAAAAGGAAGAAATAAGAAAGGTAGTAAAGAAGTTGAAGGAAGGAAAGGCGATGCAAGAAGGCGAGGCGCCGAACGAGGCCTGGAAGTACAGGGTCAGCGTTTTATCCTGCAACCCGCGCTCGCACGAATTTGTAAAATGGCAACAGCGCCTCACGGATGCATTCCACTACATCATGCACCGGCCCAGCGGAGAGCTGCCAGCGACCGCTGGACAGCAGTGATGCCAGAACTTCGAAAATTTTAGGATGGTCTCTTTCAAATTAACGTCGCAAAGAGCTATTGGGAATTTCCCGGCCCAGGTAATCGAGCTGCACGCTCCGCTTTTATGATCAGTTTACCACTCGCACCCCAAATTACTGTAATGAGGTTTGAAAATAATGTCGACTGATATCGTACCAGTCTCAATTTCAAAATTTTTAGCTACGACGGGGTTGACCGCGGCGCTATACCCTTATACGGAGAGATTTTTCGCCACCTGCGTGTAAAAGCCATAATAATGGCGCATCGTTCCAAAAAATGGCATTAACGGAAGCCGGTATAGGCGTGGCGTTGAGTAGCTAAAACATTCAGACACAAAAATTCTAGAAAAAAATTCAAACACCGCTACAATAAAAGACACGTCCCATTAGTTACCCCTTACGTCTGATCTAGGTATGCACTGCATTAAGGATAAAGTCATAATTGAATAAAAATTTAATTTCTCAATTTATAAAAGTAATGATACAGAAACAACTAGCCTATTGTTAATCAACACCGCGAATTTTAAAAACAGCATTAAATACATTATCATATAAACAGTTTGCAAAAGCTTTTTACAACAATTATGGTTAAAAAATTGATAGAAGAAAAATTAAGTAAACGTAAAATATGTTAAATTATTCATCATTAAGAGGGAATAATTTTCCCCCATTTTTCGGCGCAAATTGCATTCCAATATCTTTTATAGTTCAAAAGTTATACGAAAAAGGCCCGAAATTTTTCAACCCGGGACGGGAAATTCTGAATAGCTCTTTGCGACGTTAATTTGAAAGAGACCATTCCAAAATTCTCGAAGCTCGGACATCACTGCTGTCCAGCTGGCAGCTCTCCGAACACCGGGACAGTGCATGGTTGTAGTGGAATGCGTCCGTTCGGCGCTATTCCCATTTTACCTGTTCGCGCGAGCGCGGATTGCAGGATAAAACGCTGACCCTGTATGTGGGGGACAGAATGATAGAGAGCAGCGTGGGAAATTTGTGGAAGGGTGTGGGAGGGAGAAGGATGGCCACAGTGTTGGAAAGAAGGAATAATAGTATGACTGGCCAACAAAGGAGAAGAAACGAGAGACTAAGAATACAGAGGAGTGACGTTAATGCCGGCGGTGTACAAAATATACACAACGGTACTAACAGGGAGTCTGGAGCAGGAAAGGGATCATGGACAATATTTATGTATTGAATGACATATTAGGAAGGCAGACGAAAAAGGAAAAGGGCAAGCTAGTGGCATTATTCATAAATATGAAGGTGACCTTCGATTTGTGGGACAGAAGGGTACTGTGGGGAGTGTTGGGGAGAAGAAGCGTAAGGGCAGGATTAAGGGAACGAGTTAAGGCAGCACATGGGGAAACGATAAGCAATGTGAAAGAAGGGGAGGGGGGTAGGAGCGGGCTTTGGACGGCGAAGGGAGTGAGGCAGGGATGTCCAGTGTACACACAGCTCAAACGATTGTGGCGGATCGAGATTCGATTCTGGGATAACTTGTCACATTGGTTTTTTTTGTCACTACTATTCTACAGTATTTCATGAGCATGCTTTAGGGTACTGCCAAGTCGCAGCTTCCTGTCTAGAACACTTCTATTTCGTGAGGGAAACATCACTGTGACGCTATACGCATTTCAGCTGCTATAATTAGATTTCTTATATCGATAATTAGTAAATGTGATATTTTCGCTATCTCTGAGATTATTATTTCATATTGGTGTTATCATTGAGACTATAATTTTATATTTTCATTATCGCTTTCTCTTTCTCTAGCTCTGTTATCCCCTAACAGTAGAAAAAACATAAAAAAACATAAAATATATGACAAAATAAAATAATTTCTGAAACAACACAAGAATACCAAAAATAATAAATAAAAACATGAAAAAAAGAAGAAAAACACAAAATAAGACTTTAAAAGAAAAGGTGATACAAAAACTTTCTGCTTCTTCGTCGTTAGCTCTGGGTAACGCTAAAAGAAACTTCTCTGAATTTTGGTAAGTGTTCATTCGTTTAGGTCAGTAACACTGCCATGTAGGTCAAACATTTTTACAACCCGACTACAGATTTGTAATCAGCTGTATCAAAACTCCCAGACATACTGTATTTTTTAAATTAAAGAATGTTAAAAATTTTATTACCCTTCTGGACCGCCAAAGCCTCCTGTGGGGGCTCTGTGCAAGTCCTCTAATTCTGCACAACATATACGTTATATATATATAAATAAATAATATATAATATATAATATATAAAATAATATATATATAATTTTTTGGAAACTGGAAACCATTATTTTTTCCAAAAAAGCCTGTTTTCTAAAGGTTAAGGGTATCCGCTGGTCAAAAAATCGAAAAATTTTAATTTGCATATTTTCATTCAACAACATCTAAAAAACGTTCAGTTAAAATTTTGGATCGAAATTCCTAACGGTACAAATTTTATAATCAGTTCAAGGGGATCACCAGTATGACGGCCTTCAACACTAGAACTACCACGCCAGTCAAAATGACTGGTTTTACAATTTCATTTTAAAATTCCTACTTCATGTTACATTTTTTTCCCGCGATGATGTTATGACTTTTGCAGCGATAACTAAAGAAGTAATAAAATCAATATTTTTTTTTATGTATTCAAAATCAAAATAATTTTGTGTCGTGCTACTTCTACCAATACCAGTCAAAATGGCTGGCACTTGTCAAAGTGTAAAAGGGTTCCACAATCCGGTTACCGAACATGAATTACCCAGTTTCCTCGTTTTGTACAACTTTCCACACGTTTTTAAAATGTTCAATGCGTATCATTCAATATGATGGTGATAATTATCAGGAAAATTCCGGATCGATTATGACGCTAATGCAAAAATAATGCATTCATTCGAAAATATCTTTAGTTGTTCATTTAGATCTGGAGACATAGAATGTGAATTGATGTTTTTGTTATGAATGTTGTTATGAATGTTTTGTGAATAAAATTTTATCTCGCGCCACATAGTAAGCAAAGCCATCAGGTGGAGCTGCAGTCGAGCTTGCCGTCGTAGCCGTTCCCAGCGTAGCAGGGAAATTGGTTACCGTGTGTCGGTATATGTGTGCGTAGCCTATACGTAGTGGAGGGGAAGCATGCCACGCATGCGCGTGATGACGCCGTGACGTCCAACCAATCAACGCCAAGATTATCTCAACCGTTGAATTAGAACCGCCCCATTGATCATACAATATATTCAATAAACGACATATTATTTCAATTAGTGTGAGGTGAGAAAAATGAATACAAATATAACTTTTTTATAATCACTAGTTTTATTTTACGAGTCCTTTTTATTTTAGTTTTATTTTATAAGTCCTGAAAGTGGCAAAACGATTGAAAACCTCGGAAGTATTGCAAAAACTGAACAACATTCCAATGGAATGCTCTGATATCGAGGATGATGAACTCTATGACTGTGAAGGAGAATCAGAAGAAATTGAAATTGAACTATGGGATAGTGACGATGAACTTTTTGATAGTGAGAATAGTGATAATGAGGTTTTAGACGAAGAAAATGTTCAGGAGTCCTCAGAAAGTGATTGAAAATATTTTGAATTTACATAAAGGAAGACGTGCTCGAGTGCCTTCAAGTTCTGAAGATGAAAATGAAAGTATTCTACAAGATTATCAAAATGAAAGTAGCGCAGACGGAACCAATTGGGAAAAATACAAGAAGGGTCTACTCCTGGAAGATTACCACTTCGTAATATTTTCAAAGACGTATCCGGTCCCACAGGATATGCCAAAAGAAACATCATGAAAAATGAAGTAAATAGCGCATTTTCTTTACTAATTGACGACCATATGCTTCAATGTATAATATCTTGCACGGAATTAGAAGCTTCTCGAGTTTTGGGTAAAAAATGGACCCTAACAAAAACAAATTTGAAAGCTTTCATTGAAATGTTGTATGCGCGGGGAGCATACGAGATAAAAAATTTGAAACTTTCATATTTATGGGGACTACACTTCTTTTCCAACACCATGATTAGAAATGATTTTACTGAAATATTGAGAATTATTCGCTTTGATAAAAAAAAGTGATAGAAGTCAACGTTTACAAAGTGATACATTTACTTTGATATCAGCTGTATGGGATAGGTTTATTGAAAGTAGTCAGAATTGCTACAAACCAGGAGCAAATATTACAATTGACGAACAACTCTTTCCATCTAAAGCCAGATGCAGATTTACTCAATATTTGCCGAATAAACCCGACAAATTCAGTATTAAATTTTGGCTGGCATCTGATGTGCAAACTAAATATATTGTAAATGGGTTTCCTTATTTAGGAAAGGATGAGACATGAGTAAAGTCACAACCTCTAGGTGAATTTGTCGTACTCAAACTTATCGAACCGTATACTATGAAGAGAAAAACCATAACAACTGACAATTTTTTTACAAGCTTACCACTGGCATCTAAATTACTATCAAAAAAAACCACATTGGTTGGCACCAGAGATGGGTAAAGATAACATCTACATAATATCTAGATAAAAGGAACTTTACGTTTATCCATTATTCGAAGATCGAATAAGTTGATTTATTGAAAGGCCTTTCAATTTGGATTTCGAATAACGGTTCAACGTTCATTCGATCTTTATACTAGAAGGTCGAATAACCGACGTGAGCCTTTGCGGCCCGACCCGCGCGCGGTCGCCTACCGGTCAGATTCTACAGAATCTGAATTTGTTTATTTTTCATCGTATCAATATGAAAGTGACACCAATAGATTCCTGGCGTTCTCCCGATTAATTGGACAGAAAATAATCTAATCGGACTATTTTTAACGAAACGGGCTTTGAATCCTGCAATTAAATTTCTCACGTAATATCATTAATTATGGTCCGAATTATATCATTTTGGGGCCATTTTCATCGGGAAGACACGAGGAATCGATTGGTAATACTTCCATCAACACTTATCAAAAACATGAAGATTTTATGTGGCCCGTCGCTTTTATTGCTCTCGGCTGTCAACGGGCGGTCTATTGTGCCCCGAAGGTCCACACTCGCAACGAGAAAGCAAAACAGTGGGGTGGGTAGGTCTTTCCCGATAATCCGAGCCCAAAGGCTTCGCAACAATCGAAAGATTGTACATACATATTCTTTCTGATGCTTTCGCCTACAATTATAATGGTGGGTTAATTAACAAAAAACGACAGTTTGCCAACGAATATTCAATGTTGGGCCTACAATTATTATGATTGGTTAATTAACAAAAAGTTACGACAGTTTGCCTACGAATATTCAATGTTGGGCCTACAATTACTATCGTTGTTTAATTAACAGAAAATTTACAACGATGATTAAATGTCGTCTTACAAACATCAGAAAATTTGCTACATCCAGAAACGTGTTATTATATTCCAAGTTGTGATTTTTCTTTTCTTATTTATAAATACGTAAGGAGGACGTCTTTCTTAAGACGAATGTGAAATTTTTAAAGAATAAGTCTAAAGGTCGAATGTTTTTATAAACAATTAGTATTAGATATGTAACTAGAAATTACAAGTGTTTTCGATGAAGTGTGTTGGGTAGTTGCGAACAGCGGCTGATTCGTGAGCGGAAAGACCTACCCACCCCACTGTTTTGCTTCCTCGTTGCGAACGAGGACCTTCGGGCCACAGTAGACTGCCCGTTGACAGCCAAGAGCAATAAAACCGACGGGCCACATAAAATCTTCATGTTTTTGATAAATGTTGATATCAATCGATTCCCCATGTCTTCCCGATGAAAATGGCCCCAAAAATGATATAATTCGGACCATAATTAATGATATTACGTGAGAAATTTATTTGCAGAATTGAAAGCCCGTTTCGTTAAAAATAGTCCGATTTAAATTACTTTCTGTCCAATTAATCGGCAGAACGCCAGGAATCCATTGGTGTCACTTTCATATTGATATGATGAAAAATAAACCAATTCAGATTCTGCAGAATCTGACCGGTAGGCGACCGCGCGCGGGTCAGGCCGCAAAGGCTCACGCCGGTTATTCGACCTTCGAATAAACTAGCTTCATCCGTGGCGCTCCGAATAAATTTAACTTTATTTGAAAACTTATGTCATTCGATTTTTATCTAGATCATGCCCATCTCTGGTTAGCACTATACACGGAAACAAAAGGGAACTACCAAAAATTTATAAAACAAACAAGGATACTATGGCTCGTTCTTCATCATTACTTTATAGATCAAATGGGTGTGTTCTTACAATTTACAGAAGTAAGCCGAAGAAGAAAGTTTCTGTATTGAGTTCGAAACATAAATCCGTCAGAATTGGAAAAAGTAAGAAGCGCTTACCTGAAACGGTTGAATTTTATAACAAAACTAAATTTGGCGTAGACATTGCAGACCAAATGGCAAAGAAATATAGCGTCAAATAAGGATCAAGAAGATGGCCACTTCAAGTCTTCTTTAACATTTTAGATTTAGCTGACATAAATGCCTGGATCTGATATAAGGAAACAACAGTTGAAAAAATATCCAGAAAAGATTTTATGTTTCAACTAGTAGATGAACTTGTCGCTGAACATATAAAAGCAAGAATGGAATCACGAAAAGCTAATGTCCAAAGAACACATTGTTCACGCAAATGGTGTCAAATAGGGTATTGTAATAATAATAGGACTACCAACACTTGCAATAACTGTAACAAATATGTATGCGGAAAATGTACTCAAAAGAAAAACTACGTTTGTAAGAAATGTGACAAATATAATTATAACTTTTTATACCTAGTAATTTACTTTATACTAGAAAAATAATTCCCAGATGGGATAATACCCCAAAAATGCACTACATAACATGAAATTCCTTTTGTAAGAAAGTAATAAATCAATAAATTTGAAAATATTCTATTATTGCGTATTTTTTAAAGACCAGTCATTTTGACTGGTTTTGGTAGAAATAGCTTCGTTCAAACGTCGGTAGTTCTAGTGTTAAGCCTGTCGTCTCATCGGACCTTGAATGTGTGCGTACGCTCACACAAGCTACGTTAAGTGTGTACGTATATGCGTGTAGTAAACAAACCGTATATTACAACTTCCGTCCTGGAATCGGCCAGAAGGAAGTTTTTCCGGGTTTAGTTGCCTTTAGTAGACATTCGTGCAGGGTGGTCTGGTGCGTTTGAACGCTAATAAGCACCATACGTTGAAATAATAATGAATTTATGAATCGTGTACTCAGGACAGCCCGAAAAATGACAGAATGAAGCTTCAAGGCTTCTCCGTCAGAGGCGTTGATGGAATATTCGAGCCACGTAGCACCAGCATTGGCTCAAATTCAAGCTAGCCGATAAATGTAGGAAAGACAGTTGCCGATACGTATCGAAAGTCGGATCGCGCTGTTGCCGCATTTCCCCTATTACTATTTTATCGTCAGGGAGGCTTGAATGAATCACGACGAAGCGGCTGGAGAACAGAGGTGGGCAAAGATAATATCTGGATAAACTCAAATAAAAGATACTTTATGTTTATCCGTTATGAGCCGAAGTGAATTCATTCGACGGCGAAAGATAATTTTTTTATTCGAATAAGAATAATTTCTTTATTCGAACCGTCGAGTAAGGTTTTCATCTTTATCCGTAGTTTATTCGGCTTTTATTCGAAGGCTGCGAAATTTTAAATAACTTTCGGCAGCGTGTTTTATCCGAACCGGCGCGATCTCTCTTCGAGCTGAAGACTTGGGCTGTTCCGCGGCGGCTTCTGATTTCGGTTTGAGAGGCATACAGTGTTGCTTGCGGTGGATTATGTATTAATAAAATGTAAAATGTGACGTTTTCAGTATTCAGTAACTGCTGAGATTATCCAGATTAAAATGAGTTCAAACACGGTATAAATCGGATTATTTCTAGAACTGCACTTCGTAATTAAATATAAATGTAACATTTCTAATCTAAAAATGCTAAAAATAATCCGATTTATACTGTGTTTAAATTTATTTTCATCTGAAAAATCTCAGGAGTATGTTATTGAAACGTTTATGCCAATACGATAGCGAATGTGGAAGTTTTACATTCTATCAAAACAAACAACATAAACAATTATTAAACAATCATTTTAATATATATTTTATGAGTAAATATAAATATTGTTCCCCCACGGCTATTTCCACCCCGTCGTCCTATGGATTTTGTTCAAATTGAAATATGTTAGAGCCCATGTGAAAATAAGGAGGATTTAAATAATCATTTTGCCAAATTCGAAAGGTAATTTTCAAAAAATCGATGAAAGTTGTGTACATTGAGGATCTGTATTTATAAAACAATTTTGAATGTGTCAAAATGTAACAACTTGAACCCCTCTTATTTTCACATGCACTATAACGTGTTTCAATTTGAACAAAATCTCAGACATTGAGTGTTCAAAGTGATCCGCTTGGTATGGAATGAACCGTATATACGACGACATTGTCCATTCTGACCGAAATGGATCCTAATCCACTTCCAACTATCGCGTTCTTTACGAAAACGGCAAACAGTTTCTGCGTTCGGGACGCTAGTCGCATCACGATTGCCGAAAATACACAATTTATCGAGAAATGATCCGTCACGTATGTACGAGCAGTAAAACTAAAACTTTGCAGGCATTCGTAGTATATCACCATCGAAATTGTAGTACAAGAAAAGAATTATTTTTTAGTGACTTTAGCACTATAGCGTTTAAGCAAACTGTTAAAGTATATACAGCAAAAAAAGATATTTCTAAAAAAATCTAAGCTGTGAAATGTAAATTCACAAACACTAAAAACTAGAAAATAAAAAATATATAAAAAAGAAGGATTTTATTAAAAATGCACTAAAATATAAAAAATAATTCTTTCCTTGTACTGCAATTTCGATGGTGATATACTAGAAACACCTGCAAAGTTTTAGTTTTACTATTCGTACATACCTAACGGATGATTTCTCGATAATTTGTGTATTTTCGGTAATCGCGATGCGACTAGCGTCCCGAACGTAGCTGCTTTGTGTCGTTTTGGTAAAGAACGCGAGTGGCTGATTTCAAGTCTTTTGAATTTGTGGTTATGGGTTATATTTATTGATGATTGGGTTATTTTCTCAATCCCTCAGGGTTAATTTTTTTAAAAATATTGTATTATCATCCAATCTATGCACGCCTGTAAAGTTTCAAGACAATTGGATAGTTGGAAGTGGTGTTAGATTTGAGTTGCCAGATTTGAACCCTACAAACATACAAATAAACAGACAGAGGATTGAAGCTGAATAATGATTACGTTATTAAAATTGTATTTCAACAACAGACAATTCTTGTTGATAAAAAAGATAATTTGATGTGTAGCTAGATAAAAAAGAAAGTGTCATGTTTTTCGAAGAATTATACCTAGCATTCATAAATTTCATTACGATCAGCGTGTTACACTTCGGTGATGTACCTTATTCAAATTGTATGCTTTGAAATTGCACATTGATTATACAAAATATTGCATCCTTCTACGTATAAATAAAATAATAATGATTCGCAAATTAGTATTGTTTCATTGACGTGTTTCCTAACTTCACTACCGAACCTCTCTATTTTTCATTATTGCTATCCTCTTTTACGTTCAGCGAGGCTCCGACGTTAGACGCAGCTCTCGTGCCGTATTCTTTCAAGACTTCTCGATAAGAAAGAGCTGTGGCAACAGCGCGGCAGAGACAGAGAGAACAGAAAATGTGGCAACTATGCATAAAAAATTCGTCTACATATAGTACCTGAAGATGTCACCGCTGCACAACTTCTTTTTGTGGACTGCAGTAGTTTTATTAGTGTCCGTTTGTTTACTGGGGACGCTTCGATCGATTCGGACCATAACAAAAATGAGACGGCAGCCTTAAATAGGTATTTTTTGAAGATGGATTGTGAAGCAGGTATAATAGACAGAAATATGATTTATCTTTTAATTAATAATACATTTATTGATCTAAAAGAAGAACCAATTTTTTTAATCGAATAAACGGATGGAAAATAGGGCGCTCACAGGCAAGTCCCCGTCACTATAGACGAACGTCCAACTTTAAGTACGTTTTTTTCGAAACAATTTTTCACGCACTGTCGCCACGATAAAAAATGTAATTCTTGACCTAATCTAAACATTCAAACGGGATTCTACTCGTAATTACACTGGCTTCGCGCTACCCTCTATTGCGATTTTTCATACACTCAATTTTTTTTACGAAATCTTTTTGTGCGAAAAAACCCATGATTCGGAGACCCTATCATTCAACCATTTGGCAATCATCGCCCAGTTGTTTCTTAACACTGTCTGAAGGTAGCGCGTTAACGACACATGTGTAATTAACTCTTTGCGGACGAGTGTCGGCAAATAGCCGCCCAAGTCTTCTTACCGTTGCGGACGAGTGTCGGCATATAGCCGCACAAGTCTTTTTACCGTTGCGGACGAGTGTCGGCATATAGCCGCTCAATTCTCGCGCTGCGGCTGGCGTATGTTTATCGTTCTGAACGATAAAATACGCATGGGTATCCCTTTGCGAACGAGTGTCGGCCTATAGTCTTTGTATCGATAAGATCTTGTCTTCCGTATAGTGTAAACTTACGATGCGAGACCATGGTAGGTTCAGAACGAATTCAGTCTGCCGAGTCAGTCTTTCAGTGTCACTACCAGAGAAACCAGCAAAGTTTTCATACATTTTATACATTTTCACATATTTTTTCACATATTTTACATCTTATAACATCCTACACACGATGGCTAAAAGATTCAGAGACGATACGTTCAATAATGACAGTAGTGATGAGTTCCAATTTGAATCTGACAACACAGAAGATGACGACATTGCTTTATCGAGTGGAAGTGAAATCCTTGCCACAAGGAATGCACTCAGGCGTTTCAATGTGGGCAGTGATAGTAGTAGTGATGAAGAAATGAATATTCAGGAAAGTGATAGCAGTAGTGATAACGAATGGACGAATGTCACAAATCACGACATCGTTCCACAAAAAGAATACAATTTAGTTCTGGATCACGAACCCCTGGTTCACAACTAAATTCAACTCACACAGAACCATTAGATTTCTTCAACTCGTTCTTTACCGATGAGTTGATCAGAAAAATAGTTGAGGAGACTAATCGGTACGCAAATCATATGATACAAGGAAAACATCTAGAAAAGCGGTCCACATGGCATACATGGACTAATGTCACACCAAAAGAAATGCGAGCATTTCTCGGCATAATATTGCTTATGGGGACAATGCCACTTCCGAGCTTGAAAGATTATTGGACCACTGACAAGAAATGTAGGATCCCATACTTTGCCGAAATATTCAGGAGAGACCGATTCTTACAAGTATTTTGGATGCTGCACACAAATGAAAATATTGTAGGTACGCGAAACATGGCAACAAGGACGCAAAAAATTAGCAATTTTTTAGATTACATTGATAATAAATGTCGTGAAAAATTTGTACCCGGAGCGGAGTTATCAGCGGATGAATCAATCGTCAAATTCAAAGGGCGAATAAGTTTTATTACGTACAACCCACAGAAACCAACCAAGTGGGGTATCCGTATTTATGTTCTTGCAGACGCCAATATTGGTTATATACAAACTATTTTACCATATTATGGCAGTTTTACTACGGAGAAATTAGTTAGACCAGATCTGCCAATAACCACGAGAATAGTCTTACAACTATATCACAATTTATTGCAATCCAATCCTGGCGCTGTAGGATACCATATCTTCAATGACCGGTACTTCACAAGCATTCCTTTGGCAGATGCACTACTGAAAATGAAATGTAATCTAACTGGAACTATCCAGACGAATAGGAAATTTATTCCACGTGAAATAAAAAATCCAAAGATTGCAAAAAATGAAATCGTTGCATACAGACGGAACAATTTACTATTATTGGCTTGGAGAGACAAGCGTATTGTGACCATGCTCAGCACCTGTGCTACCTCATCTTCGACAACCGTTACTAAAAGGTCACGCAAAGAAGGAAGAACACATATTGTGAAGCCAGACGTGGTTATAAATTATAATAAATATATGGGTGGGGTAGATAAAGCAGATCAGTACACAGGCACGTACTGTTTCATGAGGAAGTCTCAAAAATGGTGGCGAAAATTTTTTTGTTGGGGATTGGAAGTTTCAGTGATAAATTCCTACCTATTATATCAAGAACATCACAAGACATACAATATAAAAAAGTTATCCCATTTACAATTTGTACGTCACTTGGTAGGTCAATTGATTGGAGATTTTCGAGACGCTAATCCCAAGGCTCCTGCGACTTCTGGAACAGCAGAAAGGCTCAACGGCCTTCTACATATTATTAGGCGAGATGAGACAGGAAGAAGTAAAGATTGCCTCGTCTGCTCTAATCGAAAAATAAAACACGGAAGGAAAGAGTCGAGGTACTATTATGCTACTTGTTCGGCTAAGCCGGCCTTGCACATAGGTGATTGTTTCGAACTATATTACACAAAGCATGAATATAAAACATCTCCTATGTAAAGACGACTAAATTTGTTTCTTTATGATTTTATTGGATTTTATAAAAATGTTATTTGAATAAAGCTTTAGATTTTATAACGCAAACGTGCGACGTGAACATTTTCTTTACTGCGCGCTCCAATACCTGTCGTTCACAGCGACGCTCGCTCGTCGAGCGCCTCCGTCCGCAAAGGGTTAAGGAATATATTTGGTTTTCTTATTTTGGATGATCTTGTCCTAAAGTTATCGTGGCGCCAATGCAGACCAGTTTTTTTACAACTATGCAGCACGCAATGCATATCAGAAGCATGGGTGGGCAAAAATGAAATAAAAAAATTGTTTTATACTCTACATTTGTAGCAGAATAAAGTGCAAAAAATTTTAGACCCATACATTGTATACTTTTTTCTAGAAGAAAGTATAAATGTCACCTATGTTTTCGCGCTATTTGACCGGCGGATGGCCTTAAGGAAAAAGGCCCTGGTGGCAAATGTCCTGAGGGCCCATTTTTCGGGCAAATGAAGAAGTAGTTTACAAAAAACGGGCTAAGTGTAATAGTACAGATGTGATTATATTACTATGTAATTTTATACATGTTTATTAGAATGGCTCTTATTCACTCTTCACGCCCCACCTCCCCAGAATAGTTCCAAATAATAAAAAAAAATCTGTGTAAAGTATGAGCTAGATCGGATAACGAGAAAAGGTGCCCCTGGACCCTGGAACATTTAAATATTTATTTAACAGCTCACAAAGTCGATTTTATATAATATTCTCCAAGTTATGGATTACATCAAAGCATATGTCAAACAAAAGTTGTAGATCCAGACAAGGAGCATCTTCTGTGCTCTATTACTTTTTCTCGTGCGACAAACGGTTTTCGAAAAATGTCCGAAAAAGTAAAAAAATATTTTTATTCTTCAAATTTTGAATTCGATCGAATTTAGCGGCATAGGTGAACGGGAGGGGGTACCCAGAAAACACGAACGAATGTGTAACCGCGAGCGGACGGATCGCTAACGAGAGCGGCGGACATTCCTGTTCAGGTGGTTGAAAGATCGATAAGATATTCCTAGTGTATATCGCAGTATCATTTAATAAACTTATTATATTTAGTTCCTCACACTATTCATTTAGTCCGATTTAAATTATTTTCTGTCAATTTAATCGGGAGAATGCCAAGAATCCATTGGTGTCACTTTCATATTGATACGATGAAAAATAAACAAATTCAGTTTCTGTCACGTGTAACGTTCTCGAACGAGACGTTGCCGTTAATTACAGGAGATTCCACAAGTAGAGCAGTTTACTCGTGGAACTGTGGGTTTGGTTCGGGTGGCGTGCGATAAAGAAATGAATTTAACGAAACGAGACTCCTACTTTTAACAATAAATAACAAAATAGTTTATTTAAAAAAAAGGTTTTGACACTAGCTCGAAATGAAACATATAATACGACACGGAGTCGTGTAAACTATGATGATAAATTAATAGAACATAAAGTAATTACGTAACGACGTATCAGTCGGTAATAAAGAATATCGTTTGATTTCGGTATAGAATAGTTTGAACAGAGGCGTTAATTAATACAGAAGATATAGTTTAAAGGTAGGATACTAAATCGCTAATTGAACATAAAGTCTCGACACGAAGTCGGAATAATGTATAATACAAGAAATGACGCTTTGGTCGATTTAGAATGTTAAGTTGAGAATTTGAGAGGATTCCTTCTCTCGGACTTGTAGTGGCTTCCTGTTGCCTATCAGCTGGCCCACGCTTTCTAGGCTGGAGGCTGAGGGGCTAATTAATGCGGCCTCAGTTGTAGATACCACGTTGCTCTGGGGCTAATTAAAGCAGCCAGAGATGGAAGCCGAGAGGCTAATTAAAGCAGCCTCAGATGGTAGCCAGGTAACCGGTTAGGGTGTCCCCAGATGGAAGCTGAGGGGCTAACTAAAGCGGCCTCAGATGGAAGCTGAGGGGCTAATGAAAGCGGCCTCAGATGGAGGTTGAGGGTCTAATGAAAGCGGCCTCGGATGGAAGTCAGGATGTTAGTTTAAAGTAAATTTGGCTTGTGGACTTCGCGAGACCCAGGGGCTAATGAAAGCGTCCTGGGATGGGAGATGAGGGGCTAACTAAAGCAGCCTCAGTATGCTGCTGGTTCGGTGACAGAACCAAGTCTGCTTCTTCTCTCTGCTGGCGGCCCTATATTTATACTCCTTGCTGGTACTTGGCCCGCGCCAATCACTAGTTGCGCGATTACGCGCACCAATTGGATTTTACATCCGGTTCGCGCCACTCGTGTACTACACTCTGTTTATTCGGCGTCCGGTTGATCGTATATTTCGCGCATGCGCGCTCGATCCGCTCCTGATCCGCACTCGATTCACTTGTCGAGTGAATGGCACTGCGCATGTGTTCGCGTCACTAGGTTCTTTCGCCGTTCGTACACGTTCTCGCATGCGTGGCATAATAACTTATTGCTAACAGTGAAAGACTTAAGTAGAATGTGGTAAAGAAAAAGGAAAAATTTACGGCGGTTCGTAGCGGTACGTTACACACGGTGTAACACCGTGGTTAGTTGACATTCCACTATACCTAACTATAAATAACTATTGTTTTACTCCATACTTCTTCATACAGATTTAAGTTAACGGTACAGTAAACATTAAATGCTCCATTTAGTAAAAAGAACTTAAACTCGTATCTCAGTAAAAAAAAAACGGGATAACATAAAAAATAATTATTGTATTACATGTTCCTCTGAATACCATTAACTATTTTGTTGGAACGCATTTCCACAGGATGAATAATTCATGAATCAAGTTAAATGATTGATCTTGTATGCTAAAAAATGATATTTTAATACATCTATAGTTTTATATTGAACAGAAGTGACACCCCCGGACCGAGCTCAAGCTCTTTCCAAGGCAGGTAGTCTATTCGGCTTGCTTTTGCTCTCTGCTGCGGCGAGTGAGAGAGGCTGAGGACGAAGGAGAGGGTCCGCGACAGCGATAAGTCATAAATTACAGTCTGCATTACCGTGAATATGTCTCTCCGGGACCTCTCACTCGCTACGGCAACTACAAAAGAAGTAGCGGGGGATACGGCGATTTCTCATCTGCTTCTTTTCGAAGCAGCACTGTATTTAATAAAAATCATTACCTGTGTGTCCACTTGTGAATGCACACTCGTAGCTGTAATTAAATCCTCAGTTTCGTAATCGCTATCGTAAGAAGAATCTTCTGCATCTGCAGTATTTCCAGTTTCCAAAACGGTAATTTCTACGTATCTCTGAAAGTAAAGCCAAAAAATAGATTACATAGGTACAACTGGCTAAAATAGTTTCATATGTTTCCAACATGTAAAGTTTCATCATTGTTTTCAATGTCTAATGCGAATGTAAGTAACATTATATGCTTTATATCAGGCTTGGGAATTAAGTGAACTTCTCGGCCGATTTTCAGAGGCAATGCCTCCTTTCTCCCGCCGCGCATCTTGGCCCCCGCGGCGGTCTAGCAGCTTGAAGCGCCTCAGGCCCGTGCCATATGAACCGCGCGTGGCGCGTTGACAAAACAAAAACGCATCGACAATCGTACTTTCTGGGACGATGTGGAAACCTATTGATACAGTGTCGCCCTAATACGTCGCGCGCGGTATACGTGATACGGGCCTGAGGCGCTTCAAGTTGCTCGGCCGCCGCGGGGGCCAAGACGCGCGGCTGCAGAAAGGAGGCGTTACCTCTGAAAATCGGCCGAGAAGTTCATTTAATTCCCAAGCCTCCTTTATATGATATGCACTCATGTATTTTTTTACATCTTTTGCCATTGTATATCACTGTATATTTGTGCAATTATACAAAGTATTATAAACTCAATACTTTTTTTCGGAGTAATACGATGTCTTTGCTATTATTATACATACATGTAACCACAAATATAATATCCTTGGAAAAAATAAGTGTAAAAAACGAAATTAATATAAAATTGCACTAAATAACATTCATTTAAGGAAAATTAAATTTTAGGTTAAATATTTTGTAACAAGTTGTATCAATAGGGCGGTGATCTTTCCCCCACCACTCGCGTTCACCACGGGCCGCGCACCGAGCGGCGCTCCCGCTGATGGAGTTAACACGGCACCGCGTATAAGACGGCACGACGGACTGATTGAGAGGGACCGCCTCGAGCGATACGGCTGAACGGTTGTGACTCTCCCAGAGCTATCTTGTGTAAACAAGCTGCATATCTGCGTCTTTTTGGTTTCTGCCTCCTCCACGGCTCCTGTCATCCACGGAGGACAACGAGATCACCATCCTCTAGAAGTAAGTCGATATCCCCCGTCGATTTCAGGGACAAGGCTACCTGTTCTCAGAGGACATCCCACAGCCTCCGACTCTCCAGCGGGCACAGTCGCCCTTAGCATCGGGCAGGCAGAGCCCTTGCCCCGGGTCCCGTGCTTAGGGACTTCATTGTGTAAAAATTAAATAAATTACGTATAATTGTCCAAGGTATTCATTTTTTAGAATAAGGATTTTCGGCAAGCCAAAGTAACATATGAAGTAGAGACATCAGGTTATCTGTTTTCAATTAGATGTTTTCAATAATATCGACTTTTGCCTCGGACTCTGCAAATTCTAGGGACGGCTCTGCCCGCGGGTTATAGCCACATGGTGAATGGACCCAAGGTTTCCCCGGTCAGGGCCATTGATGGAGATATAACAACAAGGGCTCCGAAAAGACTTCTACCCCTACACCTCTCTCTTCACCGCCGACTCGCTCCGAACCATCGCGTTCGCGTCCGCGTCACCCGCTGCGACCGCGCGCCATTCTCAGAAACTCTAGGTCAAGACATAGACTAACGGTTTAGGTTTGACCGCGCCGACATTGTTAGCCAGCACGGACCTGCCCGGGCTACTTTGTACATCAAGTTATTAAATAAATCTCAGTACCCCAGCTTACCACGGCGTTCGATCATTCAGACGGTGACTTTGGCCACCGCCCTCAGTTGGCTATACGGTTACCTCTACCCTAACCCCGTGTTGAACGGTTACAATTTAACCAAATAATAATACAATGCATTTTATTTTTATGCATTCGGACTTGCTTCCTTGATTCAAAATTTTTTCAATAAGATCAACAGTTATCTTAAATAGGATGCAGTTCTTTGAAACCGACGGGTATGACTGTTAGCAGAGACCTAGCTGTAAGTGACAGAAAATAAATATGGCGAGTACTGTCATCGGGCTCCATGTAAATACTACACACTACGCAAAATATAGTACACATACAACTTAGAACACATGCAGTTTAACGCACATTTTTTTAGTGCACATCAAGATAGCGCACAGCAAGATTTCAAGCCCAAGATAGTACGGTAAACTTGCCGATGAACTAGACTCTCGCCGATTTCGATGACCGTCACATATGTTGTCAAAGTCGTCATTCTGAACAACATTTCCCTTTAAACTTTTTGGCGGTCGCCTTTGGTTTACGAGATATTCGCAAAAAACTTTACTTAACACTAGAACTACCCAGTTTAAGACATACATTTTCTAAGGTGTGCCTACACGACAAATTTTTCAACAACTACATGATTCAGGACAATAAAATATATTTATACAGTGCAGATAAATATGTCTTCTAAGAATAGATCGTAGAGAAGAAACAAATGCATGGGTGATGTTGACAGTGGACACAACTTCGGACGACAGAAGCATCACACGGTGACGTGTAACATTTGTTCATCTTTCGATAAAGAAGAAAATATAAACAAATACAGTAATGCGCGGGGGGGGGGGGGGGAGGAGGACCTCTTATATCAAATTTTAGCTTCAGATATTTGTTAGTTTCAGAGATATTAATAAAAACTTTCGGCATAATACATTGAAATCTACCTATACAGACCTTATTAACACAATCATCTTCTCGTCGCCGTCGACTGTTTCACAGCCGATGGTATCAGTATTAGTTGGGGCTAGATCAGAGCGTGGGGCGCGCGCCCGCTCGCGGGCGCGTAAAGCATGGTAGCGAACCGATGTGAGTTGGGGGATGTTCAAAATGCGACTGCGGTTACAAGTATCGCGCGATGAGGTCAATATTGCTATTGTTGTTAAGGTCATCATTCTGAACATTTCCCTTTAAACTTTTTGGCGGTTGGCTTTGGTTTGCGAGATATTCGCAAAAAAATTATTTAACACTAGAATTAACGAGTTCAACACATACTCACATCGGTTCGCTACCATGCTTTACGCGGCCGCGCGCTCCCCGCTCCATCTAGCCCCAACCAATACTAATACCGTCAGCTGTGAAACAGATTTCAATATATTATGCCCAAAGGTTTTCATATGTTTATGACAACATATGTCAAGGTCATTGATATCGGTGAGGAGGTAGCTTTCAATATATTATACTGAAAGTTTTTTATTAATATCTCCGAAACGGCCGACCGACAAAATGTTTACAGGGAAATGTTGTTCATAATGACGACCTTGACAACAGATGTGAAGGTCATCGAATTCGGAGAGGGCCCAGTTCATCGAAAAGTTTATCGTGCTATCCTGTTGTACACTAAATAAAATATGTGTTAAGCTGCATGTGTTCTAAATTATATGTGCACTATCTTGTGTGTACTGTCGTGTGCGCGAAATCTTGTTGTGCGCTATCCTGATAGCACTAAAAAAATGTGCGTTAAACTGCATGTGTTCTAAAGTGTATGTACACTATATTCTGTGCCCTAGTTTCATGTGCGCTAAATTGCAAGCGTATTATCGTACTGTGTAGCATTGATATGGAGCCCTGTCATCGTATATCGGATTCTCCCGGTGCGCAAATAGAAAATTAGTAATTCACAAGCGACAACATTAGATAGAACAAAAATAATTTTGTTACACTATTTTATTACGGTTTCAATAGGAATTCTCATTCATTATTGTTACATATACATATATTCAAACTTCGCAGGTGGCAATCATGCTGTGACGCGAAGTTGGAGACACCAGAGCGGGGGTCGAGCGGGAAGAATCGGCGGAGATTGGGCTGTCGAATAACGAGCGGAACCGAACATAGACCGCTTTAGACAATAGTTGTAGTTCAATAAATATCTAACAGAATATAATCAAAACCGCAGCGTTGTAGTCAACAAATACCTAATAATCATTAATACTAATCATATTTCGACTTGTTGTAATGTAATTCATTGCATACAATCATACGGACTCAATTAAGTACAAATCTATAGCTCATAATTAGGATAAGCAATTTGATTTATATATGAGGCATTGAGAGCAAAAACGGACTAACTCACATTTTTGCGAACTTGAGTTTATAGCAATAATGTATTCTAATAGGCTGTACTAAAGTCGTGTTCAGATATATTGGCCAGTGAGTTTCGTGAGGGGTATTCTCCGACCACACGTTTGCCTGCCTCGGTGCTCCTTTTTTCTACGTTTTCACTCTCTCTCTCTCTCGGGCTACGCCTGGTCGTCGCGCGGTCGGTTAGAATAAACAACAGCCACACGGCTACGTTCAGGCGGAGCTGAGCAGCGTTCCCGTTACTTTACCATACCCTTGGGGGACCAGGCAACTCCAACTGCCAATCCGCGATCGTCAGGTGGTGGTGTCTGATTTCTCCTCGAGCGCGGCTCGCGAAAACAATTCCACCGGCCAATATATCTGAACACGACTTTAATCATATAAAATAGGAAAAATTAATTTTTTTTCAATGTGGATTAGTCCGTGTTTGCTCTAAATGCTGCATATGTGAAGTACAGTTTCCTCTCGCTATAGGCTAGCTCGAAGCTGGCGACTCGAGGATGGCGGTAAATGTCTAGCGGGTAGCGGAGATAATTGCAAAGTGCCGATACATGACATGAGCGACAGAAAACGAGATCGAGCGAAAGAGGACAAAAGCAATCCCTCACGCGAAATAATAACAGCGGCTGCTCGCCCTGTTGCGGCCAAAAGTAACAGCCTGGACGGGTCGTTCAAAATCAGTTCGTATCGACAATAAACACGCCAGTTAGGACAGTCGCGGCGCGTATGAAGTTGGCCTTCGCTAACGACTCTCGCGCAGCACCCGCTCGGCAGTTAGTCCGTCGAATAACCTCGCTCACACCAGAACACGCTTTCACGAATCTGAATCTTGCCCACTGCGAAAAATATTTTTGGGCAACCCATCGCGACATGCGCTCACGCACAAGGTATCAGCCTTTTGAAGTTAAACTGCTCGGCATTATACATCTTTATAAGTTTGCGTATCGTCTTTGTTCTTACGTGGTGTATTCGTGCTGTAATTATTTGATGAAGCCCATGAGGTACAATAAAGTGTTCGATGTCCAAGATCGGAAACTGTTGAGTTCATTCTGCCGATGATTCGCATCACCGACGCGATTCTAGCACTTGCTCGATGATCAAACACGCCCGAGTAATTCCAGAAATGGTGGAATTAGCAACGAGTGTTTAGCGTAGGGGCCAACGCCCCTTGGAAATGGTGCTAAAGATAATTAAGGACACAGAACACAATATAAAGGCCCAAAATATAACGAGATTTTACATTCTTTACAATAATGTATTCCTAATTCACCTGCGGCTCCCGTTCCCTACACGTAGCGCGTTCAATAGAATGTATTGTTACGTTCGGAACGTAAAATTTTTCTTTTTGGACGGGGTATGCATCAACAACGCCTAGCGTTATGGGAAATCCCTCGTTGATCGTACTCCAGCCTAGTAGTTAATAATATTTTAGTAAAACAAGAACCCTTTCTTTGGAGTGTCGTCGCCTCGATATATTGCCGCCCCGCGATAAGGATAAGGCGGTGCTGACGCAGCGGCGTTCTCACCAGAGAGTCGCGCTCGAAAAGACCCAGTGGTTCTCTTGCTGTGCCGAATCCGCTCTGTGTAAGCGGCGGGGGTACGTTTCAACAATGCCTTGCAGCATTGTGGGGGAACCCTCGTTGAGACCACCTCTGACCGTCGCACTAAACACTGTAACAGAATTAGTAACGGCTACATCTGGAATGCGCAGACTGGGTTGCTTCTTAGAAGATTGACGGAATTGTATATTCTACATCCAGTGCAGGGAACTGCGTCTTCCCACGGTCGTATCGCGGATTATTAACTAATCGGGAATTGTTTTTGTTAAAATTAAATACCTAACACAATTTCTGATCGTCTAAGGACTGTGGGATTTCCCTAGTCAGAAATTGTGTATATGAATTTATGAATGTTGAGGAAGGGCCCTCAGCGATGTGGAATTGTATGGTTTTCGAGATGTGGGATGTCATGTTCTCCTGTGCGTATGAATCTTCCGTACAGAGAGATTATATATTTGAATCAAGAGTCTGACGGATAGACGTGAACACACACACACACCGCCTCGTTAAGTAGCGGGGCCCATGCGAGGCCGAGCGATAAAATGCAGCGTAAGCTTTTTCGGCGCGGACCCACTCTGGCCGCTGCCGAGAGCGTGAAGCTGCGACACTCTGTGACGGTAAATCGTGAGGTGGGTGTCATTAGGTCCGCGAAGTGTTTTAGAGATAGAGTTCTCCGGTCTAGTGTGTAGCCGCGTGGAAAGACACAACTTTGCGAAACAAATTATTCTAATAAATTTGCAAAACTAACTACTCTAATAAAATTGCAAAACAAATTATTCTAATAAATTTGCGAAACTAATTACTCATTTAACTTACAAAATAATTTATTCTGTTAATGATTTAATTTAAATTCTCATTGGATTTGCTCAGTTAAATTTACTATTATTTCGGTTTCATTTTATAATTCAACTCGTGTCTATTCCATCCTATAATCAAGTGTGTGCGTGTTCACGTCTTATTCCTCTTTCTGATTCAGGTTTACCAGCGACTCAGAATTATCCAAACTTCAAACAGGAAATTTAAAGCACATTGTCATTTATGTTATTGTGACTGTCTGGTGAGTTGCACCTCTTATCATTTATTCACCTCTTAGAATTTCACCACCCAGATATGAATCTTTGCCGATAAAAAAAAGAGGTGTCAAATAGTTTTTTGAAAACTATAAACAACGTAAACCTCGTCAAAATCGGCGTGCAACAGTTGTGAAATGTCTCTTGTGAGTGACACTCACCAGGAGTTGACTACAAGAGTCGATCCCGTAATTGCAACTGCCTAGAATTTTATACCTAAATTCTCTACGGTTCGAATCCAGCCGAATTGTGAGCCATGCTTAATAACTCCAAGTACGTAATGACGTTCCTAGTAGATCTCGCACAGAGGACTGCCTTATTACGATGTATTACGTTAACTAGATTAACGGGTAAAGCCCTCACGGAAATATCTTCTCGACAACTAGGGTAGAGGAACCAATTACTGTGGGATACCAAATTATTGTGCCTCTAGTTTATATTTAAGAATAATTAACTTTATATTTTTTGAATAAAAGATATTATATTTTTTCATTTAAATTCAATTAATTATTTATTTGTTAAAATTAAACACGTAACACACAGAACATCTTAAAATACTAAAAAAATATTTTAATGTTTTGATAACGAATTCGCGAAATTTTCAGTAAAACTTACCATAAAAAACTTCAAAAAAGTAAAAAAAATTACGCTCAGTAAGTACATGAAAAAATCGAAGACGGAAAAGAATATTATCAAATAAATCACAAAAGAATAGAATAATAATAATTAGAATATAAAAAAAAGATGTGAAATCAAATTAAGCTGCGAGTACATAAAGGTGCTTTCCAACTGCGCATAAGATGACACCACTACATACACACAGCTAAAATGCTGTGTTCATACATTCCATTACTCATATCGCGGACATTTTAATAATGTGAAGATAAAATGTAACATCTAGACATTTCCCTAGATGTCCGCGGCTTGGAAGTCAAATTCTTGGCGTGGCCAGGCAAGGTATTCTCAGTTCATCAATACCCATATTTTCCCTTTCTCAGGCTTTCAGATAATTTGTCAATTTAAAACTCTGGCAATATGAGTACATTTTCATTATATTGCGTTTTAAAATAATGTTGTGCCCTGCGTGATGGATTGCAAGGCTGGTACGGGATTTGGCGTTATCGTAGGTTCGGGAGTGAACAAAAGATGAGGATCTACTGGGTTCGATTAAGCTCAAAGACTAAGCCTTTTATTCAAACTTAACTAAACTAGACTGAGATACACAAGTGTTTTAGCCGTGTTAACAGGTCGAGAGTCGGGTCTAGAATCTGTCGATTAACGAAGTCGAATTGGTTTTATATCCCTCTTGGGCGTGGTGTGCGTTACCATGCCCGGTGAATGTGAAGCGTTTGCATTTTGCTGATTTTGTAGATTCGGTTGCTTAGCGGCTGTCTTACAAGAGAACACCGCGAACCCGGACTCACCGATTGGAACGCAACTTTATGGGTTTTTAGAGTGACTCAAAACAAGAACAACGGTGTGTTTCATTTGGGCCCTATCGCCCTTTAGGGGGGTGAAAACTAACCTCAAAGTCAAATTGGCACTTCCACTTTTTCGCGCATAACTCCCAAGCTACAACAGACAGAAAAAAATGTTTCAAACAAAAGTTTAATGGTGCAATGGGCACTGCAAACTTGCGTTACCAAAATTTTGAAAAGAGTTTTTTTTCGTTCAGATATTTTGTTTTAAACTCTTTTCAAAGTTTTGTTAAAGCAAGTTTGCAGTACTCATTGCACCATTAAACTTTTGTTTGAAACATTTTTTTCTATCTGCTGTAGTTTGAGAGTTATACGCGAAAAAGTGGAATTGCCAATTTGAATTTGAAGTTAGTTTTGACCCCCTTAAAGGGCGATAGGGTCCAAATGAAACACACCGTTGTTCTTGTTTCGAGTCACTCTAAAAGCCCACAAAGTTGCGTTCCAATCGATGAGTCCGGATTCGCGGTGTTCCCTTGTTAGCTTGGGAACGTCTCGAACGTTTCGTAACGAATGTAATATAATATGTATAATGTATATGCGCTGTGTATGATACGCGTGCTTGGGCGTGCCTGGGCACAACATCCCTACCCCCTTGGGGAGGAAAAGCCATAGCTTTTCCAGCGGCCGATGATAAACTATCTTAGGGAAATCCCAAAACTCGTAATGGTTGGATTGATTATCATCGACTTACATGTGGTTTTTCTTAACTAAATTATAATAGTAATTTGGTAAGTATGAATATAGACTGTCTTATATATTTGACAGTGAAAGATTATGATATTTGTATAATATAGTAATAATAGTTTGTTTATAATGAATATAATATTTCAAAGAGAATTAGTGGAAGGCGTTTCTTCCTTACTAACTATTTTGATTATCGCTTCAAGTTTTTGCGTGGTTTTGTCGCGGCTCGTGTTGTCTGTGTTACAATGTCGTGGTGTTCTTGCTTTGCAGCGTACTATGCATTTGTAAAGTGTGAAGATACACAGTGTGATTGTTAGACGCTATTGGCAGATCTTGCCCTATCTTTCCCTGCGATAATACTGCTCCTATTGCTTTTCCGGAAGCGTCCGTTGTCAGAACGAATGGTTTCGAGAAATCTGGGTATTGTAGTATCGGTGCCGTTGTTAATTTTTCTTTCAGTATCTCGAAGGCTTCCTGCTCCTGTGCGGTCCATCTGAATGCTTGGTCTTTCTTTAATAGTTGCGTCAATGGCTTCGCGATTTGTGAAAAATGATCTATAAATCTCCTATAATATCCAGCTAAGCCTAAGCAGGATTGTATGTCTTTGACTCCTCTAGGTATCGGAAAGTTTCGAACAGCGTCGAGCTTCGAAGGGTCCGGCTTGATGCCGTTTTCTGTTATCACGTGACCTAGGTATACGGTTTCCTTGCGTAGAAAATCACATTTGTTAGGTTGAAGCTTTAGGCCACTCTCGCGTATACGTTCAAATACCAGTTCTAGACGATCCTGGTGTTCTTTTAACGAGCGTCTGTAGACGACTATATCATCCAAATACACGAAACATTTTATTCCCTGTACGCCCGACAGAACGGTGTTCATTAATCTTTGGAACGTCGCGGGAGCGTTTTGAAGCCCAAATGGCATTCTATTATACTCGAAATGGCCGTATGGTGTCAAAAATGCCGTTTTCCCACGATCTTCCTCTTTCATAGCTATTTGGTGGAATCCAGACGCTGGATCTAAGGTTGAAAAATATTTTGCTCCGCCTAATTGGTCTAAAATATCTGCTATATTCAGTAAGGGGTACGAGTGGACTCGTCCTAGGGGTACTAGGGGGGAGTCGCCTATCGTCGCGTCGTTCACATGCCTAAAATCTGCCACCACCCTGAGTCTGCGTTTTCCTGTAGCGTCGGGTTTTTTCGGAACTACTAGCAAAGGAGCGTTCCATTGACTAGCGCTTGGTCTAATTATTCCCTCCTTTACCATTTCTTGTACTTGTCTATTTACTTCTTCCTTATGCGCTTGTGGCAATCTATACGGCTTTACGTATATAGGTTTAGTACCTGGGATTAGGGTAATTGAATGCTCCGCTTTCGTGGAGTACCCTAACTTGTCTCCTTCTAAACCGAATATTTCATTATACTTCTCACACAGCCCGCGTAGGCTGGCCTCTTCTTCTTTATTTAGGTGGTCCGCGCTAAGGTTTTCATGCAAGATTTGCATTCTATTTCTCCCGTGTACGGCGTGTACCACATACGTCGGTGTGTCGCGCTCCTCGTAGCAAGTCGCGTCCGTCGGGTCAATGTCTTTACTCGTCAGCGTTTGTAACGTCACGGTTGGCGTGTTGATAAGGACTTCGTCCGTCGTAGTGTTCATTACGCATCTCTCCTTTCGGCCTACTGTTAGCGAATTCCCTATAAACACTCCTGGCTTAATGGATCGTCCTTCTACTAAACCTTCGCCTTTACCAGTCGTTCTAGCTAGTAGGATGGTTTCTGATCGCGGTTTTAATGTTACGTTTCCTCCTACTGAGTAGGGGAATTGTATTCCGTACAATTCTATTCCTAGGTTCGCCCGGATGCAGACGTCGTGTTTAGCCATGAAATCCTGTCCTAGGATTCCGTCTGCTTCTAACGGGAAGTCGTCTCTGACTAACCGGCAAGGGTGCGTTACCGTTTTATTTCCGACTTTAATGTTTAATTGTACTAGACACAGCGTTTTAATTTCCATCGGGGCTATGCCTCGCAAGGAGACTACTTCGTCCTCGGCGCGGACACCATCCTGCACCTTTCCTATTCTTATTAACGTAATATCGGCACCGGTGTCTATTAACATATTCGCCTTTTCCTTTACTAATTCCGGCGCCCTAATTTCGACTGTGTTTTCGAGCTGAGATGTCACTACCATGTTCGCTCGGTATAACTCTACTCTAGGTCCTGTGTTTGTTTGCCTATTGTCGGTTGTTCCGCCGCTCGCGGTAGGGAAATCTTGATTTTCGCTAGATTGTTCTCGACCCGGGGTTCTGCTAGAATTCTGTCTGAAATCTTCGCGTCTGTAGTTCATGTTCGTATAGCGCGGTCTATATTCTCGTCCGTTTGCTCTTTCTCTAGCCCTGCATTCTCTGATTTGGTGTCCCGGTTTTTTACAGTAGTGGCAGACCACTGTAACGCGCTGAACTTCCCTTTTTACGGTCGTTTGTTGAGTCGGATAGTTCTCTCGCGGCATGCTTAACCGCGTATAGCAATTCCTTGCTAAATGTCCTAATTTATTACAGCGTTCGCACCGTGGTACGTTTAATCCTTCCCTTCCTTTGGGCTGATTACCGAATTTCCTGAAATTTCGCGAGGTCTTTAGACCCATCGTTTGTTCCTCCTCTATTGCTGCTGCTATAGCTGCATTTAACGTTGTATAGTTTCGAGACCTTATGATCGTTCTCAGTTTTATATTCAATCCGAGGCTGAATACATCTAGGGCACGTTCTTGTACTGATTCCGTTAACGCGTGGTTTACTTCGTCGCTATTCTCTGGCTTTACCGATAGTTCAGATAATTCCCAAGCTAATTCTTCTACTCTACACGCGAAAAGTTTTACGCTCTCGCCTTCTTGTTGGTGGCAGGCATGAAACTCTGCTCCAACCGCTCCTACCGATCTTTTGTCTACGGATAAGGATGTTAAGATGTCCTTTAATTTTTCGAAACTATCTACTTCCTTGTACTCTAATACCTTGTCTGCTTTGCCTTTAATTTTTGTTCCTATTACTGTTTTCAAGAATCGCGGTAACTCATTCGTGGAGACAAACTCCGAGGCGCTTGTATAAGACTTCAAAAATTCTGCAAGCTCATCCGACGATTTTCCTACGAATTTATCGACTAATGACAGCGCGGTCGACAATCTTTTCACGTCCGGTGGCAGTACCGGGGGGCTATTTTCCCCCTTTAGCGACATTTCTCGTTCTTCCGTTTCTTCTCTGTCCAACAAAGTAAAGTCCGCTAACACAATCGGATATTCTCTGTTCGGCGTTTCAAAGTTTTCCGGGCAGGATTCGGCGCTTGAATCGTCGTTTTTTCTAACGCTTAGTCGTAACGGCGCCGGTCGGAGTGTTCGGCGAGGCGGTCTTGGATGGTCTATAGAAGGTAGAAGGTCTGGTTCTTCTCGTACGAAGATTAGTTTTTTATTGAAAAACGATTGGAATGATCGCGACAAGCTTCTTTGACCCGGGAGTTTGAATTGGTTCGCTCGTTCGTCTTCTATAGACATGCATGTACCGTTTCTAAATTTCTATAGGACTCTGGTTTACAATATGTACGTTTACGCTCTTCTGTTTCGAACTCGATATGAGTTTTTATTTACTCACAGGGCTGCTCGCAACCACATGTCGTCAGCTCGGTCAGGCGTTCTCTCGTCCGTGACCCAACGGCGGTGATAAGACGAACTGGGCCCAGCAAGGTTGATCTGTTCAGCGGTTTGCTGCATGCTCCGACTGTTGCTTCCCTCGTACGGTTCCCCGTCCGTCCTTCGGGTGCGGTTTCCACTCGTTCCTCAGTCCCCAAGTCCTCTCGCGCGTCCTGGTCCTCGGATCAGTGACCTCCTCGTAGATGGAATTGGTGTTAGGTAATTGGTTGTTTCACCCGTTCACTCGCAGGCCGTTTTTACTCGTCACCAGGCTCGTCGTCGTTCGGACTGCGTTGAACGTCTTCTCAAAGGCCGTTCCTCGGTCCTCTGTGCTACCTCGGTAGCGACGACAGCCTGTTCTAGCCTATGAGATTGCGATGATCCAATGATCTTGTCGGAGGAAGTTCAACCTCAGACGACGTCGATCAATCGGTTGCGTCAAGGCTCGGTAAAAATTTTACGATGCAAATCCCACCGCTGCCACCAATTTATTGTGCCCTGCGTGATGGGTTGCAAAGCTGGTATAGTTCACCCAGTAGATCCTCATCTTTTGTTCACTCCCGAACCTACGATAACGCCAAATCCCATACCAGCCTTGCAACCCATCACGCAGGGCACAACAATAATTCCAAGATCATTCATCGACACCGACACCTTTCCTCTCACAAGTTTTCAGATATTTTGTCAATTTAAAATTCTGACAATATGAGTACACTTTCATTATTTTGCGTTTTTAAATAATTCTTATTCATCGATACCTTGACCTTGCCTGGCCACGCCAATTATTTGACTTCCAGGCCGCGGACATCTAGGCCTATGTCTAGATGTTACATTTTATCTTCACATTATTAAAATGTCCGCGATATTGGTAATGGAATGTATGAACACAGCATTTTAACTGTGTATATGTAGTTGTGTCATCTTAAGCGCAGTTGGAAAACACCTTTATGTACTTGCAGCTCATTTTGATTTTACATATCTTTTTTATATTCTAATTATTATTATCTTCTATTCTTTTGTGATTTATTTGATTTCATTGTAACCGTGAAACGCGGAGTTACCGGTGGGACGGTGGAGGAACCGTATCGCCAGCTCAGGACGGTGGTCCAGGGTTGCCGATCGAATGATTGAACGCAGAAGTAAGGTAGAGTACGACAATTTATGCGGGCTTATATCTGTGTACAAGGGATCCCGGCCAGGTCTATGCTGGCACACAGTGTGTAAGCGGCTTAAACTATTGCGAGTCGCGGCGCGTATCTCGGCGCGTATTGCGATCGAATGTAGCGGTTCGGCGAAGTGGGAGGGGATAGAAGATTTAACCATTCGGTGTCCTGGCGGGCCAACCCTGCCACTGGACTCTAGTCGGAGAGTCTGTGATCCGGTCACCCAGTGGGCACAACCCGCGGGTGAATCGGAGACTGTAAGGACGCTCTCGAGAACGGAGGTGAATCTGTTCGGGAGATCGATAGCGGATAACGGCCTGCGTCCAGAGGATGGCTCACGCTGTCCTTCTGGGAACCGTGGAGGGGGAGTATTCAAAAAGATGCAGTGACTCAGTCTGTCGATGCACAAGAACTGGTGCTTACACGAGCGCTTGTCTTTCGCAAGAACTAGTATCGGCACAAGAACGTCGAATCGCACAGGATGTCGCTGGGAGAGGCGTACTTCGTACTAAACGCTCTAGGCAGTCTCTGCCAAATAGGCCTATGCCCCCGGCCTAAATGTCCTCGCCCGCGCATTTTCGGCAGCGAGAAAGTCACTCGGTGCGTGACACTCTCGCGCCAGTTCCCGCTAACCGCGGACGAGTGGTCGGGGGCAAGACCGTTGGCAGAGCGCGGTACTCGTCACTCTGTTGGGACGCATGGTGGGGGGTAAGATCGTCATTCCACCGACGTAACTCGTTACATCATGTACTTGGCGTATTTTTTTTACTTTTTTGAAGTTTTTTTATGGGAATCTCACTTCTTTTTACAATGATTATTTGCATAGGGAATGTCTTCAGATCATTTTTAATATTATATTTGTCGGAATTTGAGGAAAAGATGAAGCCTCAGGGAGTGATTCGGCGTTTCCGCTAGTTCTTCTTCTCGCAAGCCGTCTCATTTTTTTTTATTTGAATTTAACCAGGATTGAACAATGCAATTATAAAGAACTTTCAAGGAATTACTTTAGGACAAACTATGAACTATACTTCTATTTAAATCGAAAACTAATGAATTCTCGGGAAGGGAAAGTTGGACTCTCCTCGATCAGGATTTCTTTTTGAAGGAATTCCTTTTTCGGTTGCTAAACTACCACTTCTGTTTCCCTTCCGAGACTACATTCAACCGCCCACTCACAGTCTGACGCTTGCGTTTTCGATTGGCGCCAAATCAATCTCGCAATTCAATCATACATGACTTCGTGTTGTCATTAGTAATTGCATTAACCATAGATTATAAAGATCGACTATCTATTTGCTCAACCCTGTGTAGGCATTGTAATGAAATAAACGATACATCCCAACTAAGTTTATTCACTATTTATTTTTTTTTCTTTTATTCTTCGGTATTCTCCGACATATTTATTATTATCTTCTATTTTTTGTGATTTATTTGATAATACTCTCTTTCGTCCTCGACTTTTTCATGTACTTGCCGTCGTTTTTTTTAATTTTGTGACGTTAATTTTTAATATCATAACTTACAAATTATTACGGAACAGAATTAAGGATAAATTCAGTCACAGCATCATTTTACGCTTCGATTATCTATATATACATAAAATCCTCAGTTTAGTTACAAATAAAAACAGTTGATGATATTCAAGCATGTCGCAATTTAAATTTCGGCAACTTACATTGTGTTTGAGACTGCATTTTAATTGCAATTCAATGGTACAACGATACATATTTGTAAAAACACGTTAATAACTTGGTTATAACTTGACGGTAAGCTGTCAAAATTTGGAGTAGAGTGCATAGTGAAGATAGCGATTGACGAACGAAACATGTGTTACTTTCTGTTGGCTGACGGTGTGCGTGTAACGCATACCGAGATTCAACGAACGAAACATATGTTAGTTTCTTTTTGTCTGAAGGTATGCGTGTAATGCGTATACGTTATTGCGACTCCCGTCTAGCGGCGTGTAGTATAAACTTTAGAGGCGCGAAGTTCGAAACGGATCACACGAATGTAATAGGAAAGGGAAACGAAGTGAAGTTTCGTACAAGCCCGAGGGATTTGAAATAGTCAGAGATTCTTTTAATAAGTAAACTTCAAGATTATAAATTAATCAATACCCACTTGGAAATGGGTGTTTGAATAAATGAACTCCACTTTGATCCCTTCTCCTAAGTGTGTAAAATCAGAGCAATGTTGTTAAACGCTTGTGTTTGTAAAAATCGATAACCGAGACGAATCAGATTAACGAATAGGAATTTAGCTAACTAATTAGGAAATTTGCGATTGACTCTTAGGAACTAAGATATTTTGGTAAAGAATAAACAATATAAAACCGATGGATCTTTTGTGAGGGACACTCGAGCCCCGAGAGCGAAAGCGAACGGACGTTCAATAAAAGTTTTCCTTATTTGTATTATTTCAAATCGTTTATTGAGTTCAGTAAAGTTATTAGTTATTTGTGTTAAATTGTTTTATTACATTATTATTATCGTTAATATTATTTCTAGAACTAAAATCCACGTCCAGTGAGCAGAACGCCTTAGCGTTCCACGGGCATCGTCTCACGCCTGGTTTCTCCAAGGGAAGAAGACATTCCCCAGACGGCCACGCAACAACGTATTATGTTTGACCAAAATTTTCTTGGAGAAGAAGAAGAAAAATCTTACCGTTTTCGACAGATCCATGAGACGATATTACGATATCTCTGTCATGCGTGGACCGATTTTATTGAATTTGGTTTTATTCGAAAACTTATATGCGGTTTACATAAGAAAAATGCCTTTAAATGTAGAAAATATTGCAGGCCTGATGAGATATTAATGAAATAACTTTCAGGTTAGGTTGGATTAGCCGGGCGACGAGTAAATGATAAGCGGTAGCGACAGTCGACATATATAGGGTGTCGAACATGTACTTGGCATCGAGTACTCTATATTAGCCGGTTTACGAGTAAAAGATACGCGGCAGCGACACTCGACATATACAGGGTGTCGAAACATGTACTTGGCGTCGAGACGCTACCGTGTCTTTAGATGAAATAGCTTGAGAAAATACTAAACGAATGAAGATCAATATTCAGTAAAATAAATCGTTCTAGGTAAGATTCACAACGTTAATTATATTAGTAAAATGTATTTAGATTACGGAGAAACAAAACAGCGATTATCTATTTAAATTTTTGCATTTATTTTCAATAAATTCAGTAACTGAAACAAATTTGGAAGTAGTGTCGTTGACTGTGCACAATAACTGGACTAGTTTTCGCTCGTTGCGTTAGTTACTGTGTCGCTTACACTGCCGCGCGCATAAGTACCTATCCCTAACCTCAAGCACACCTCTGGTTATATTTTTAATGAAAAGTACTACAAATATGAACAATTTATTAACGTAGTCATCTCTAATGTGAACTTTTAAGTGACTTATTATGATATTTTCTTTTTATTACAGAAAAATTGAATTTAAAAATTATTGTACCCAATAAAAAACGTAGGATGCTGCACAGCACAGAACTCATTAATTTAGCGTTGACAGCTGTTGAAGACGGAATGACAATAAATGCTATAAGCATCAAATATGAGATTCCACGATTAACATTGCATTGCAAAGTAAACCATTTGTATGAAAACTGCGCCTGTTTTCATTCTGCCCTCTGTTCAAGAATCACTACTTGCAGAATTTTTGAATGCAGTAGCCGACATCGTCCAGTGCTTAAAATGCAATTATTAAATAGTGTTGTCATTTATAGTGAAGGAAATGGGAATCAAAACTCCATTCGTTGAAAATGGTCCTGGTAAAAGCTGATATTCTGATTTTTTAAAGCGGCGCAAGGTGGTGTGTATCAGAGATGGGCATTATTTAAATAAAAAATTATTTAAATAACGTATCAAATAAAAGAGACTTTATTTTAATTTGTCATCAAATAAATACAACCCAGAGTTATTTTTATTTCAAATAAAAATAAGCCAGAGTTACTTTTATTTGAAACGTCACAAATAATTTTTTTTGTTCGACACGAATTTACCCGACGGCCACAAATAATTTTTTTGTTTGACGGGAATTTATTCAACGGCCACAAATAATTTTTTTGTTTGACGGGATTTTATCCGACGGTCACAAATAATTTTTTTATTTACCTTCAAATAATTATGTAGTCTTTTCATTAATTGGTATTTGAAAATTATTTGAAGCTCAACTAACTCTGGGAATAGAGAGCGAGAGAGAGGGGGAGCGTGTGAGAGATGGATAGAGATAGATGATACTTTTTCGCTCTCTGCAGCGGTAAAGATGAAAGTATGATGCGAGGAGGTAGTTGTTAGAGCGAGAGGGAACGAGGATTAGAAAGAGAGGGGATATTAGGAACGGGCGGGTTTTTTAAACAGTTTGTCAGATGTTGCGGATAGAAGACGATTTTTTGAATTAATAATTATTTTATGTTAAGTAAGTTATTCGTGAAACTTATTGCGGAATGTAACAAAGGGCCTGTGTTTTTAGCAAATACTGTGTAAATGCGTAAATTATTTACAGGTAATGTGTAATTGGTTGTTACCTGGTGACGTTTAGAAAACTGAGTTTGGGAATGGCAAGCGACTCGTCGCCGTATTGCTAATGTTTGAGTGTCACTGTTGGAAGTGGATTGGATTCTTAGACAGGTTGTTGAAATAACTTGCACTGAATTTAGCGTGAGAACACTTGTCAGGATTTATTTAAAATGCACGCGTGGTGAGTGTGAATGAGTGTTCGTGAGTGAGAAACAGAGATTTGTATTAAAACTACTGTACAGAGTGCTTGAGCGTGAGTTTAAAATGAGACCTCGTGGCTAGCCACGAGGCGTCCGAACAATTAGTATAATTGTTCGGAACGTGAGTGTTCTTAGATGATTTTGAATCACTGAGTTTAACGGTGAGTGTGAGTGTTGAATTGTGAGTGATGTGTGAGTACGATAACGAGACTGAACTTGAGAATTTGATAGTGACGCGTTTGCACGACCGTTGCCATCAATGGCGCAAGAGATATTGCCAACAATGGCTGAGTTCCGTTCGCGTTTCTTCTCCGTTCTCTTGGATCGTCGATGCGGCGCGCTGATTGGCTCATCGATCGTTGCTGATTGGTCGATCGATGGGAGCTGGTTCTCGGCTCGCGCATCGACCAGCGTCGCTGCATCGCGGTCCGCGAGGTACTGCGGTGAGTGTGAGTGTGGCGGAAATTGGAACTATTGCATTCCCAAACAGCTAAAGAATACGGATTTTGTTCCTAAAGAATCTAGCCACGGAGTGGAAAAGGCGTGGGTGCCTTCTGGTAAGAGGACTGTGATGAAACCCACGGCTCTTATTCCAGAACCGTTGATCTGGAATGTTCTTTTTACTAAATTTCTAACAAGCGAATTAGCGACGCAGTAGCACAGGGTCGTGTCATTTGTGCTGCGGGAAGGCCATAACAAACGTAGAAAAACGTTATAATTCCGTTTGCAATGTATAAAACCTGTTTGCGATGAGCATGACGTTATTATTACAAAATATAGAAAATGCATATAAATAAATAATTTTCATAAATTTTTAAATATGTACACAATCGGTTTTATTTATTAAATCATCCCTGTAGACATATTAATAATTTATCAATTATAATTTATTCAATAACTGCAGGTACAACTCATATTTTTACAGATGGGCACCCGAGTACCTCGGGTAATGAAATCAAGTAAAAAAACTTAAAGTTGATGACCACATTAAAAATTTATCCCAATACATGCTCAGGTGTGCACCCGGGAAATTCCCAGAGTTATTTGAGCTGCAAATAATTTTGAAATAGAAATGAATTAAAAGCCGACAAAATTATTTGAAGGTTAAAATGAATTCCCGTCAAATAAAATAATTATTTGTGGCCGTCGGATAAATTCCCGTCAAACAAAAAAATTATTTCTGGTCGTCGGATAAATTCCCGTCAAACAAAAAAATTATTTGTAGCTGTCGGATAAATTCACGTCGAACAAAAAAATTATTTGTGACGCTTCAAATAAAAGTAACTCTGGCTTATTTTTATTTGAAATAAAAATAACTCTGGGTTATTTTTATTTGATGAGTCCCGAATAACAATTTTGTCTGTTATTCGAAATCAATTTTTTATTTGAAATCATTTTTTGGCCATCTCTGGTGTGTACCCGAATGACTGAGAACTTAACTCAAGCTAGAGCTGCAGTATCTGATGATCCTTAAAAAAAAAAATGGTTCTCTACTGTAGAAACTCACTTAAAGGAAAAAGGTTTGCTCGATATCGACTCATCTAGAATATTCAATACAGGTGAAACTTCTTTACCGTTGAATCTTAAGTCTGATAAAGTGTTGACAATAAAAGGAAGTAAAAATGTCTATACTATAGTAGTAGGGCTAGGCGGTTTCTAACCCAGGTCCTCTGAGGGGGGCGCGGGGGCGGGTGGAAGTGAGGGCGCGCGGGGGAGTGCGGTGGGGGGAACTTTAGGCGCGGGGACAGCGGGGAGTGGAAGACTGGTTGCGCGCGCACGAGCCGCGGAGTGGGGGAAGCCGTAATCGTGGAGGGGATCAGTCCAGGCCGAGCGGCCGCGGAGACCTCTCCAGACCTGCCCCGCCGTCAGAAATTTTTTCAGAGGGGGAATGACCTGCAGCCGAAATTTTTTCATACCTAACCGAGGGAGGGAACGACCTTGGCCCACCCCGAAAATTTTTTTCACCCTTGGCCCACACCGATCTAGCGAACCGCCAAGCGCAAAGAAATAATAATAATTTATCAGAAATTGTTTCGAGCGACGTTTTACAAATCGCATATTCGGGGAGGGAAAGAGACGGCACTACATAGTTGTAAAGCTAAATCCTGAGAGAGGGAAAGAGACAGCACAATCGCATGCATTCTAAAGCTAACAGTATTTCAAAATGTTTTTCAATCTTAACGTCGCAGCGTATCGCGAGTAATTTGACTCCCCTGGAGCAGCCGTGCGGGATGACATCATTTTCGCGGCTCGAGTCACAGAATTATGCGGTGTCAGGAGAAATAATACTTTTGGGAACGTCGAATCTTAGAATTGAGGAGAGAAGGAGGGTAAATAAAATGGAGAAATAATATAAGTTTAAGAAATTTATTTTAATATTAAAGCATGTAAAATAGAATAATAATTTAACAATTTTTCTTCCTACGAGCATCAGCCAGAATATCACTGATGGCACATGCTACCAGTTCGCAATCTACGAGATACTCCTCGTCGTAATATTCGCTATCGCGTATGATTTTAGCAGCACTGCGCGTATCTAATGTTTCGCAGGCAACACCGCTCTGTTGCAACACGTTAACAAAACATTCAAATTTTACTCTCACATCTTCCGCAGTTTGATGCAACCGCGGATACACATAGCTTACACATGGCTTAAGATTACATAAAAATGATACTGTATTGGGTTTGAAATACAGCGACTTTTCAAGTAGCGTCATCTTTACAATCGGTGAATTAATGATCCGAACAAATTCCAATACTAACTCATCAATCTGCATCGAGTCAGGTTCAGGCAATTGTGCACGTTCTTCGATGGATGATTGGCTGTCGAATAGCAGATTCCATGTATGCCATGGTAATATGAGATGCTTCCCATGATTGTCACCGATAAGAACTTCTACATCGGCCATAGGTCCTACGTTGATTGCAATTTCCAAATACTTGCTACCCACGGATGTTAATGCGTATCTTCTGACCATGATACGCGATGCTCGGCGCGGACTAAGAGAACAATCAAAGCTATGAAATTGTCCGCTCGTATCAGGAATAAACATAAAAAATTTCGAGAAGTTATGAAAATTGAGCCATACCTGTTGAATGTATTCTCCTTGCATGTAGCCATACTATTTTCACCCATCATTGGGACGGTATAATTTACGCGTCCAGCGTTTCTTTCGGCACTGGTATTATACAGTTTGGAACACTGTCTGTTCCGTCAAAAGTTGTTGCGACTGCTGAGCGATTGATGGAATAACGTCCGGGAGCCGGCTTAAATAGAGGCTAGTTGTTTCCCCCCACCACAACATTTTATTCTAAAGCTGCCAATTTTCCAGAACGTTTTTCAATCTTAATGTCGCAGCATATCGCGCGATTGCATGTAATGTAATCCCCATTCTCAAGGATAAAAGTCTCGACACGTGTTGAATGTAATATAATACTTTTGGAAGCGTCGAATCCTAGAATTATGCGGTGTTGGCAGAAATTGCATCGAATGATCTTGCGCGCTAATTCGTCATACGTGTGAATCGTGGAAAGAATTATGCGATATCAGCAGAAACTGTATAGAACAGTGTTGGAACGGATCGTCGTTTTTGCATGCGATGCATTAGAGGGAGGGGGTACACCGAAAGAAATAGACAGAGACGCCAAGTCGTGGTACCAACCATAAAAGCATGCTCTAAACTGCACAAAGCGTCAAACACGTTGTAACACATTGCGCGGCTAATACATTACATTTACATTCCATTTACGATCATGGAAAAATTCGCACAAGTGGAACGCCAACTGCGGGATCAATCTGCACGATTGATTTCACGCGAAGAATACCTCGCGTGGGAAGAACGGTGCAACGAGTGTATCGAATCTTTGGAAGAACACAGCCGAGTCAAACGTCCTCGATTATCGATCGGTGTTCGACAATCGCTGGTTGCTCGAATCGCGCAGCTCGAAGGGCTGAAATATTCGTTGCGCGGACGTTTCCTGCGCGAAGGTGCCGGACATTCGAGCACGGGACTTTTGTGGCGCGAAATAGACACTGCGTTCGATAGCCGCGTATTAACTGGTGCCGTGCTAAATTCGAATTACATCGAACCGCGCAACTTCCTCCAGGATGCGACAGCTATTGTGTTGGAGCATGTGCAGGGTCCTTTGAGGAAACATCGAAACCTCAAAGTGAACACGGTGTTCAACGGCGAATTTGTGGCAGGTGACAAGCATGCTTGTAAAAGCATCAATATCCGAAACTGCGAACTCTTCGGTACATCCGATCTGCAGGAGTGGTACCAACGATGCGTCATCGAACCAACCCTGGCATCGCTGGAAGAGTTCCAGGAACGCGACAGCGGATGGGCATTGACGAGAATCCTGAATTTGACCGTCAATGTCAACAAGTACAATCCGCTGCGCGCGGGGTGTCACTACAAGTTGCCGCGGGAAATATCGCTGAAGAAAGCGACGATTATCGTGCAATCCCCGGACAACGCCTGTTTCGCTTGGGCAGTGGTCGCCGCTCTTCATCCCGCCGGCAGACATGCCGATCGTCCAAGTTCATACCCCGACTATGCTTCAGTACTAAATCTCCAGGGCATTGAATTTCCAATGTCTCTGGAGCAGATTGGGAAGTTTGAGCGGCTGAACAACGTCTCCGTCAACGTGTACAGCTTCGAGGAGAAGAAAGGGCCAACAGTCTTCCCACTGCGCCTCACCAGCCAAAAGAGGGATCGGCACGTCAATCTGCTCTACACGCCGAACCAAGAGCACGGCGATGTAGGGCATTTTGTACTGATCAAGGACTTGTCCCGGCTGGTGAGCACGCAATTGAGTAAGAAGAAGGCAAAGAAATTCATCTGTGATCGGTACGTATATAAACTTATGAAATGTTGAAATGTCCCGCGAAACAAATTAAATAAAAAATTTTGGGTTTTCACAGATGTATGCACTATTTTGGATCTGCGGAGAAGTTGGAGATTCATTCGCTGGACTGTGGGAAGATGAACGACTGTGCCATTCTGCTACCCAGCGAAGGCAACAATCTGCTCAGCTTCGACAACCACTGCAGGAAGGAGCGACTTCCTTTCGTGGTGTACGCAGATCTCGAGTGCATCATCGAGAAAACGGAGGACAGTCGGAGGGGTGAAGAGGATCGCAAATTGCACACGTACCAGAAACATAAGGTGCATAGTATCGGCTATTATATGCATTGTTCGTACGATACATCGCTATCGATGTATCGATGTCGCCGCGACGCGGATTGTGTTTCATGGTTCGTCGAAGAACTGAAAAATTTTGCAGACTTTGCCAAACCCGTCCTGACCAGTAATGTTCCCATGCTGGATTTAACCTGCGAACAGTGGACGACATTTCGCAATGCAACAGATTGTCATATTTGCGAAGAGCCATTCGAGGCTAGCGATATACGAGTTCGCGATCATTGCCATCTATCCGGACGGTTTAGAGGCCCGACACATTCGGAGTGCAATTTAAATTATAAAAATGCGTTTTACATCCCCATCGTTTTTCATAATTTATCCGGCTACGATTCACATTTTATTATCGAGGAAATAGCTACCGCTTTCGAAGGCAGCGTTGACGTATTACCCATAACTAAAGAAAAATATATTTCCTTCACAAAAAATGTCGAAGATACGACTGAATCAGAGTCGCGAAATTGTATTAAATTGCGATTCATCGATTCGTACAAATTTCTCAATACCAGTCTCGACAAATTAGCATCTTTTCTTAGCACAGATAAATTAAAAATTTTACGATCCAAATTTGAAACATTATCCACCGAGGATTTCAATTTATTGACGCGAAAGGGTGTCTTTCCGTATGAATACCTTGATTGCGCGAACAAGCTACAGGACCCATGCTTACCGCCGCGCGAGTCATTCCACAGTTCGTTAACGGGCGAGACAGTGTCCGAGCGCGATTACGCGCACGCCGAGACTGTCTGGCAGCGTTTCGACATTAGAACCTTGGGCGAATACAGCGATTTGTATTTGAAAACAGATGTCTTGTTACTGGCAGATATTTTTGAAAATTTTCGCGAAAGTTGCATCAAGAGTTACGGATTAGATTCGACACATTATTATACTTTACCTGGTTTCACGTGGGATGCCATGCTAAAACATACCAAAATTACATTCGAATTGCTCACAGACGTCGATATGGTCATGTTTGTCGAACGCGGTATACGCGGTGGTTTAAGTCAATGTTCCGGAAGATACGCACATGCAAATAACAAGTACATGTCATCTTACGACGCCACGGAACAGTCATCGTACTTGATGTACTTTGACGTAAATAATTTGTATGGATGGGCAATGTGTCAACCCCTGCCATACGCCAAATTTCAATGGGTCGAAGATGTTGCAAATTTTAATGTGTCTTCCATCGCTGTCGATTCGCCCACGGGATACATTCTCGAGGTAGATCTGGAATATCCACAACGTCTGCACGACGCTCATGCCGATCTACCATTCTGCCCGACGCGTGCCAAACCACCTGGCAGCAGACAGGACAAGTTACTCGCGACGGTATACGATAAGCAGCGTTACGTTATCCATTATCGCAACCTGCAGCAGTGCACGCATCACGGTCTTCGTATTACAAAGATACACCGCGTGCTTCAATTCGATCAGTCCCCCTGGCTCCGCGATTACATCGAACTCAATACGCGGTTTAGAACAAGCGCGACAAATGATTTTGAAAAAAATTTATACAAATTGATGAACAATGCGGTCTTCGGTAAAACTATGGAAAATGTGCGAAATCATGTGGATGTAAAACTTTTAACACATTGGGAAGGGCGATTTGGTGCGGAGGCGATGATCGCGAAACCGAATTTCCACAGCAGAAGTGTTTTTTCGGAAAATTTAATAGCCGTTGAATTGCGAAAACTTGAGGTGAAATTCAACAAACCGATATACGTGGGTATGTGCATTCTGGACATATCAAAAATTTGTTTATATGAATTTCATCACGAGCACATGACTCCCCTGCACGGACAAAATTGTAAAATTCTATACACCGACACAGACAGTCTCATTTATCACATTAAATGCGAAGATATCTACGAGACCATGAAACACAATATCGATAGATTTGACACATCCGATTATCCCATCGACAATCCATATAATATGCCGCGTTTAAATAAGAAGGTTCCGGGGCTGATGAAGGACGAAAATAACGGTGCGATAATGACCGAATTCGTAGGTCTTAGAGCGAAAATGTATGCACTCCGCGTAGACGGTAAAAAAGATACGAAAAAGGCGAAAGGCGTCAAGACCAACGTCATAGCCAGGATGATAACTTTCGACGACTACGCGCAGTGTTTGCACAGGGAGATCGAAATGGTTCGCAGACAATCCTGCATACGGTCGAAATTGCACAAAGTGTACACCATTTCGGAATCGAAAATCGCTCTAAGCCCACACGACGACAAGCGATGTATCGTACCCGATTCGACCGACACTCTGCCCTGGGGACATTATAATATACCATTGTAAAATTCTTCGCGCATGTATAGAAATTATTATATTTATTAAAGCATTATAAATGGTGGAATTATGCATAAAAATAAAATTGAACCATGTATATGTATCATTGTATTTATTGAACCATGTATTATTATGTTACAATACATTATTTTTATTTATCCAAGAATTGTGCGATTTATCAAACCCTAACCACTTGACGTATACCTTATCCCGCTTCCTACGCAATACTTTTTCCACTAGATACACATCAGGATCGGTGACGCGTTGCAGCTCGTGTTCATAGAATCCTCCGGCAACAGGTTTTCCACAGGAATCGAGGAGCAGATACGTTGCGGGATTAGTTGCCTGTACTTTGGCTATCTCGAACACCTCCGTTGTCCAATTCGGCGTGTAGCCTTTATCGAAGATGGTTTTAAATTTGCTCACGCGCACAAACTCGCTCAACTTGAATCTCGCCGGAGCAGCGATCTTTACGTTGCTGTATACGGTGGCCAGCAGCTTATCGGCGATCGCTGCGGTAACATCGCAAGGACGCATTCCGATGGTTCTATGTTTTCGCGCGTTATACTCTGCAAGTAGACGCGATAGCGCATCGGTCCATCTGTAGGTTCCATTGAGCGTAAACAGTTTCCACATATTGTTCTTCAAAGTTCGATTGAAACGTTCTACGACAGAGGCCTTCATCACCGAATACGTCGAATAATGATTAATGTCATGCTTTGTCAAGAGTTTCTGCACATCGGCGTTGTAAAATTCTTTTCCTTGATCGGTTTGCAAATTTTTCGGATATCGATCTCTAAATATCTTTGCAAACGCTTTAGCCACCTCAGCACCACTTTTAGTCTTGAGCGGTACCGCCCATGCATACTTGCTCAGCACATCGATGACGGTGAGTATGTAGTGGTGACCTTGGTTGAATCGCGAGTATGGACGCATTTCTACAACGTCAGCTTGCCACAGATCATCGTATCCATGCACTATGACTCGCCTCCGCGGGAAATGTCTTCGAGCTGGAGCATGCAATTCCTCGACGAGTTGTCGCTTCTTGTGACCGTGGTTTTCTTTACTCTTGGATTTCGACGATGGCTGCATGTTTGATCGCAGAGGTGTCTTTGACACGAATGATGCGATAATTATCGTGTACGCGCATTATGTGCGCCCCATCGGTCCGTTGACAAGTTCAACCGTCTCGCATGATTCTCCTTCGCAGCGCTGCTGCGGGATAGAATTCGACGCCTGCGATATCTTTTGAACGCTGTTTTGCAGCGCCAGCATCTCTCTCAAACATGATCAGCTTCTTCTCTAATTCTTCCTGCTGCTCTCTTAAAAGTTTAATGCTCTTTTCCACGTATAGTTTATTGACGGCATCGCTATCAGCCACCGGTTGAGCTACGCGTCGTATCTTGCGTGATTTTGCATCAAAGTCGGCACCGGCCACGCAAAGAGCGTTGTGTCGCATATAATTTCGAAGCAAACCGTTCCATTTGTAATAATCCATTCTAGCTGCGCCACTCTTCTCGAGCGATACTCCAAATTTGTTGATCGGCATCTCGATGCATACAGTGCGCATCATCGGTGCGCGGTTTTATTTATAATGAAGCCTCCCTCGTAGAGTTCCTCCACAATCGACAGAATTTCATTGTCGTGCGAGTTGTTGCCCGCCTGACGCGACGCTTCCAGCAAACGGTATCGATCCACAAGCTCGTTGGGATCGTCCCAGCGCATGTAATCGATCTTGTTATCATTTACCACCATGACTCGCGGCGCCGTTAGACCTTTCCCTGCTTTATTGGTTGATACACGAGGGAGTAGCGGTGCAATTACATGTTTGTACTTGTATCCCTTGTTTCCTAATATGGGATTTTGAGCAGAATGACCACGTCTGTAGGCATTCGTCGCCAGCAGTATACTTTTGTATTTTTGTTTATCGGCATCGGTGTATACAGCATCGTCGGGAATTCTCTTGAAAATCAGTTCGTAAAGGCCGGGCGTTCCTCTGTATTTTACACCGTCGATGATTATATTATCAGCCTTGTCCATATCGAACGCCTTATCCCCAAGCATCATTCTACTATCGCCAAAGTATACGCCGTACACAGTGTCTGTGACAGTTTCTTTATCCCTACTTATGATTGCGTCCATATATTTTTGTCCCAGGGGACCCAAATGGCTGCGAAACGTTTCTTGTCCCGCGGGTGTTTGAAGTTGCTGTCTAATAGATGCTGCAAACGACTCATCGGGAGTAGTTTCAAAAACATCGTCATCATCATCATCATCATCATTGGTTGTGAGCAATTGTACACTGGGAAATGTATTTATTGGCGGGGGAGGAACCGGGGATTCGTTTGATGCAACATTCTGCCGTTTTCGCTTCGATTGAACTGGTGTAGAGGTTACGAGTGAATACTCCGATGACGTGCGTGGTTTCCTCTTTCTTTTACGCGATATGCTCCATTTCGGCAGGATTTTTCTTTCCGGCGTTAATGTTTCATTCCCTTCAACGTTTGTGCTCATCAGCGGTGATATTTCAGCTTCTGCCGCTGCGGTATTTTCCACAATATGTTTTAAGGGTTCGACAATAGGTTTAAAGTATCTCTCCAACGCGATATCTTCCTCCATCTTGCCGGCCTTCAAAGCCTGATGTTTCTTGCGAATGGCTTCGCTGGTTCTTGCAATTTCCTTCGCTATCCTCTCGCGATCCTTAATCTCCAGACTATCGATATCGATCATTGTTGCACCGCAGACGTTGTTTTCCCACCGACGTGTTGACAATGATTGACCATCTCACGGTACGGCAAACTCGTTAAATCCCTTTCTGTAACGTCCATTGGACATCGCGCTATCCTTGTCTATCACCACGAAACCATACTTCAACTGCCAACAATTACGACACAAAGCGCAGAAATCCTCGTAAGACATATCAGTGTTTACATGATCGTTGTACACGTGTTTCAAGTTGGTGCCATCCTGCTTAAACAGAATCAACAGATTCGCATTGTCGCGTATAAGATGTTTGGGAATCTTTGCATATGTCTGACAGAGATAGAAGCAGTCAACGTTCGAGTGGCGCCCCATTGCAAAGTATTCCCTTATCGTATCTTGCTTGTCGCATGCCACGTCATCAAAGATAAAAATGGAATTCGGAAGCGATTCGCTCGGTGTGATGACGTCACTGTTATTCGAAAATATGAAGTAGCCAATTTCATTTATCGGAGTCAATAAATTCTCCAAATACTGATATTTCGGCTGTTGCAACGATTTGGAATACACGTACACGTTCTCGAAGCGGACGCCGTGAGGACTCTCCAACAAGCTCACCAGCACGTTGGTCTTTCCACAATTTGATGGACCGCAAATAAGGCAGCGTATGGTGTTTGGCAGCATGCTACCATGTCTGCGCCTTGTTTTCGAGGACATCATTTGCGATTTATCGTCAAAATTTGTCACGCGTATCGTCGCAGGTTGCCGCACGAATCGCATCCTCGCTGCGAACCGCGAAAATGATTTTTGATACATCGAAGCGGTGACGCGCCCTATTTATAGGCCCGCGCCGAGGCAAAACAGCTCAGTATTCGAAATGCTTCTCGTTCTGTCGGATAATTGCGATATTCGAGACCTAACCTCTGAGCAGTTGAAATATATACCAAAGATTATTCTACTGCGCGAGTTTTGCAAGCACATTGATCAGTTGTGGGACAGACTCCCCGAGCATATAAAAGCCGATTCTGAGGTTCGGCAGCATCGTCGGTGTCTGGAACATTATAATCGCCCTTGGCAGCGAACGCATATCGACGGTCCAGCACCACTGATTAAAAACTGTGGCGAATGTCGCCGACGAGAGTAAGGAAAGGTTGCGGTTTGTTAAATCGGGCGATAAACGCGCTACCTGTTGAATTACATATCCCGGGATACCAGTTTTGTGGTCCAGGAACTCGTCTGGCAAAACGATTGGCTAGAGGCGATCAAGGTATCAATCCGTTGGACGCAGCGTGTCGCGAACACGATATAGCGTATTCGCGCAGCAACGTTCTCAGCGAAAGGCACGCGGCAGATAACGTACTTGCTGACAAAGCGCGAAAACGCATCGTTGCGCGAGACTCGACTCTGGGCGAAAGAGGTGCTGCTACAGCTGTTTGGGCAGCTATGAAGGCCAAGACAAAAATCGGAATGGGGATGAAAACTCGCAAAAGGACTGCAAAGAGAGCACCGCAAAAGCGGATTCTTCCGGTGGCAAAACGGGGTGGTATATTACCACTTCTCCCGCTGCTAGGTGTTCTCGGATCACTAGCTGGTGGAGCGGCGGGGATCGCCAAGGCCGTAAACGATAATAAGGCGGCGCAACATCAGCTGCAGGAAATGCAGCGTCATAATCGCTCCATGGAAGGTCGCGGACTTTATCTCGCGCCATACAAGCGTACAAGCGCGGACAGGGAATATCGAAACGAAAAAAAAAACGCCGAAAAGAAAATAAAAATGCCTGTGGGCGTAACTACAGATGTGCAATTGGTGGAGTTGGCAAAACGTATGTGTATTCCATTTTTTAGGGGTGTTTTTATGCGTAATGCGCTACCTGCCGGAGGAGTACGACGAAACGAGAGCGGCATCGTAAATTTGGACAACGTCGAAGGGCCGGGGACTCATTTGGTGGCGTATGCGAAGAGGGGGTGTCGAGCTGTATATTTCGACAGCTTTGGAAATCTTCGACCGCCTAAGGAATTGGTGCAATATCTGGATAAAGATGCTGTGATGATTGAATACAACAGAACGTCTTATCAGCAGTACAATCAGAGCAACTGTGGACAACTGTGTCTACGCTTTCTACAGACGATCGGCACCAAATTTAAGGATTGACTTCCCGCCACTCTGATTCAGTACTAGTCGAGCAGTACAGCTCGGAATATGTCGTTAACATTCACTCTAACCGGCAAGAGTAGCACCCTCGCGGTAAGCTACTTTCCACCCATAGATTTGAGCAACGATGATTACGAGCTTGGTCTAACAACCTTTGAAACTTATCATACGATACCGAACATTGACTCGAGTAACGATAAATTCTACTTCGCCGTAAACTATGATACCAACAACAACATCACTCGTGAATACATTGCGATTCCCCACGGGTCCTACGAACTAGATGCTATTGCCAAGTATTTGAAACAGCGATTACTCGAGCGGTATCCTCAAAATCTCGGTGGCAATGATGACGACAAGTATCCAATAGTGTTGCGGTCCAACAATGACACCATGAAAAGCGAGCTATACTGCGCGTTCGCCGTAGACTTTACAAAGTCCAATAACATTGGATCGCTACTGGGATTCTCGACGAATCGAGTATTAGAACCTGGACGGTGGCACGAATCGGACGATCCAATTAATATCATGAACGTAAACATTATTCGCGTAGAATGTAGCGTGACCGCTGGTGCGTACAACAATGGGAAGCACGTACATACGATACATGAATTTTCTCCGAGGGTTCCACCAGGATATAAGATATCGGAAACGCCCGCACAGATCATTTACCTTCCGATCACCGCACGGGTCATTACGGATCTAACGATTCGCGTTGTGGATCAAGACGGACGATTGCTCGATTTTCGAGGTGAAGAGATTACCATCAGACTACACGTACGGCGGCGACGACGATAATACGCGTGGTGCGAACGAAAGAGATGCTTGTGTTGAACGACATCAGAAACCCGGTTCATCCGAGCGAAATTGTTTGCAACAACAACAACAACAACAACAACAACAACAACAACAACAACAACAACAACCGCAACAGCTGTGATCACGCTAAAACGAAGAGGCTCAGTGCTGCGAACATTGCATTTTTGAAATCACTGGGATTCATTGTGCGCGTTTAAGTTGAAAAAATGGTTGACATTCTAAGCATTGGAGGGAGGCCGACGTTTGATGATCGCATCGTCAAGCTCCAGACTCACACATACAACCCGTACGTCAACACGACGTTTGGATACAGCGATGAGATAAGAATACCTATACAGCATCAGGATTTATACACATTGCCGTGTGAAAGTTTTCTCTACGTGGAGGGGAAATTGACGATAAATAAGCCAAATGATGCATTAACGGTGACGTTGGGGAATAATTGCGTGGCGTTCTTATTTGACGAGATTCGATACGAGCTGAATGGCGTGGAGATTGACCGCAACAGAAACGTTGGAATAACTAGCACGCTTAAAAACTATGTATCGCTGACATCTGGCGAAGACAAAAATTTGGAGAATGCAGGATGGGGCTTGAGACGGCGTAATGGGCCAATATTTAAAAATCATTTCAATTTTTGCATCCCGCTCAAATATTGGCTGGGATTTTGCGAGGGCTACAAACGCGTGATTATTAATGCGCGTCACGAATTAATTTTAATACGATCGCGCAACGACAACAATTCTCTAATAGGATCGCCGATGTTGGAACCAGAAATTGAATTACATAAAGTGCAATGGCGGATGCCTCATGTAACGCTGAACGACGTTAATAAGCTATCGTTGCTACATACTTTGGAAAGTGGACAAAACCTAAGCATTTGTTTTCAATCGTGGGATTTGTACGAGTATCCTCTCTTGCAGAGCACGACCAAGCATTCGTGGGCCGTGAAGGCATCTGCGCAGCTGGAGAAGCCGCGATGCGTTATCTTTGGTCTACAGACTAATCGAAAGAATGTGATGAGCGAAGATGTTACTGAGCTCGACAACTGCAAACTGATCAATCTAAAACTTTTTCTCAACTCGGAATTTTACCCGTACGATGATTTGAACTTGGACTTTGACAAAAATAGGCACGCCATCTTGTTTCATATGTATACGCAATTCCGTAAATCGTATTATGGATATAGTTGCAGCGAGGCATTATTCACCGTGGCCGAATTTTTACAATTTGGTCCCCTCGTCGCAATTGATTGCTCGCGACAAAATGAGTCGATCAAGAATGGTTCCGTGGACGTGCGCATAGAATTCGAATGTAGAGAGAATGTGCCTGCAAATACTACAGCCTACTGTCTGCTTCTGTACGATCGGTCGGTTGAATACAATCCGCTGACAAACATGGTGCGAAAAATCGTTTAAATTGCCGCGCTACTTGCTCGCCCTCTCCTGTGCCAAAATTTCATCGTGAAAATCGCGATGCTTTACGAGAAAGATCGCATTCTCCCGCCTATTTTAGAAGCGAACGGACCTCTAAATTGTGCCGATAATGGCCATACCGACATTTGTTGACTTGCAAGGGTTCATCGTTGATGGAAGATTTGTTGTCAAGGAAGTGGCTGTCCTGCGAAAGGGAACAATTCTCTCGCACTATATTTTTGGGAGTTCGATGCCCCAATATCTTCTTACGAAGTCTGACAAATCAAGCATTCGGTGGTTGGTGGCAAAACATCATGGGCTGCGGTGGGAAGATGGAGACGTTCCATACAGTATGGCTAAACAGCTAATTACGAAAGCTGTTGCTGATGCGATCGATGAAGAAGATGACACATCCCATATCGTATACGTTAAAGGGTTGCAGAAACGCGACTGGCTTGCGGACTTCCTCGATGAAAATACGAGAGCGGACGTGATCATCGAGACACTGGACATTGACTACGAGGATATCATATCTCTAAATAAGCTAAATGTAGTTAATACTCTGCGATGTGGCAGACACGCAAAGAACTGTGCATTGCAAAATGTATTTAAAATATTCAACTGGTGGTCTAAACACCAGAGAGAAATGTATAAATAAATATAATCAATTTTTAATGCATAAATGTTTTTTTCTCCACCCATCCTCAACCTCCTGCATGTGATGTACGCTAGATTAAGATGATGGTTTTAATTATTATGTAGAAGTGGTACCATGCGCGATCAGAGTGGTACCATGCGCGATCAGAGTGGTTCGATAGACGTTCGATACACGTTCGATACACGTTCGATACACGTCCAGAGTGGTACGATACACGTTCGATTGACGTTCGATACACGTTCGATTGACGTTCGATACACGTTCGATTGACGTTCGATACACGTTCGATACACGTCCAGAGTGGTACGATACACGTTCGATTGACGTTGAAAGTGGTTCGATTGATGTTCGGTACGTGATCAAAGTGGTTCGTTAGACGTTGAAAGTTGTACCATACACGTTCGATAGACGTTGAAAGTGGTTCGATTGATGTTCGGTACGTGATCAAAGTGGTTCGATTGATGTTTGATACACGTTCAGAGTGGTATGGTCGAATGATGTGTCCAAAGAAGAAGGGGGAGAAGATGAGTGCGAAGAAGAAAAAGGAGAGGGTTGTCAGTGAATAATTCGAAGAAGATGCATTGAAGGAGAGGATGGTCAGCGAAAATGCAGGTGGAGAACAATGGTATCTTACTTTGCAAAGCTATGCAACTTTGGGCATGGATCTACGTGCGGGAGTTTGGAGATGCAGCGAGACCAGTTGTCTTCAAAGCTTTGAACACAGCAGTCCTACAGGATTTTTTGTGCGATTTTTCTGCGATTTTTTTCGTTGAACATGGGATTGCAAAGAATTGCCCCGGAGTGCGACCCCGAGGTATGTACTTAACAATATTTTTTACTTTTATTATGTTTAATCATCGAAATCGAGTTCGATCAAATCAGGCGATCGTGCCAATATTATATCGAGGTTTCTGTGTTCTAGAAATCTCCGCCAGAATCACCGCAGTGGTCCCCCGATTGGGGCGGCCTCATTTGGTCGCCCCAACCGTCGCCGCAGCCGGAGCCGCAGCCGGAGCCGCAGCCGGAGCCGCAGCCGGAGCCGCAGCCGGAGCCGCAGCCGGAGCCGCAGCCGGAGCCGCAGCCGGAGCCGCAGCCGGAGCCGCAGCCGGAGCCGCAGCCGGAGCCGCAGCCGGAGCCGCAGCCGGAGCCGCAGCCGGAGCCGCAGCCGGAGCCGCAGCCGGAGCCGCAGCCGGAGCCGCAGCCGGAGCCGTCGCCTTCGCCTTCGCCGTCGCCGCTGTCGCCGCTGTCGCCGCTGTCGCCGCCGCCGCCTCCGCAGGTATGCAATACTTTGCATTACTTTGTACGTTTGATGTTTATTGGGTTTAATGTATCCGTATTATATCGATATTTGTGTCTTTGTTCTATGACATACCACAGCTGGACCTGTGGATGCGGCACGAGCCGCTGTATGGGGCCGCGCGGCTGCGGCCATATCCTGGAGGAGCTCGGCGACGGCGGCGGCTGTTCATTTCACCGTCGCAACCATCGCCCCCATCCCCCCCTTCGCCGTCGCCACCCCAATAGTTTTAAGTTTTTTTTTCTTATTTTTATTTTAGTTTATTTTAGTTTATTTTATTCTTTATTCTTTTTTTATTATATTCTTTTATTCTTTTATTTTATTATTTTTATTCTTTTTTTTTATTATATTTGTATTTATATTTATATTTTATTATATTTATATTTATATTTATATTTATATTTATATTTATATTTTATTTTATTCTTTTTATATATATTTATATTCTAATTTATTCTTTATTCTTTTTTTATTATATTCTTTTTTATATTTGTATTTATATTTATATTTTATTATATTTATATATATTTATATTCTATTTTATTCTTTATTCTTTTTTATTATATTCTTTTTTATATTTGTATTTATATTTATATTTTATTATATTTATATTTATATTTATATTTATTTATATTTATATTTATATTTTATTTTATTCTTTTTATATATATTTATATTCTATTTTATTCTTTATTCTTTTTTATTATATTCTTTATTCTTTTTTTATTATATTCTTTTATTCTTTTATTTTATTATTTTATTCTTTTTATATATATTTATATTCTATTTTACATGCTTTAATATTAAAATAAATTTCTTAAACTTATATTATTTCTCCATTTTATTTACCCTCCTTCTCTCCTCAATTCTAAGATTCGACGTTCCCAAAAGTATTATTTCTCCTGACACCGCATAATTCTGTGACTCGAGCCGCGAAAATGATGTCATCCCGCACGGCTGCTCCAGGGGAGTCAAATTACTCGCGATACGCTGCGACGTTAAGATTGAAAAACATTTTGAAATACTGTTAGCTTTAGAATGCATGCGATTGTGCTGTCTCTTTCCCTCTCTCAGGATTTAGCTTTACAACTATGTAGTGCCGTCTCTTTCCCTCCCCGAATATGCGATTTGTAAAACGTCGCTCGAAACAATTTCTGATAAATTATTATTATTTCTTTGCGCTTGGCGGTTCGCTAGATCGGTGTGGGCCAAGGGTGAAAAAAATTTTCGGGGTGGGCCAAGGTCGTTCCCTCCCTCGGTTAGGTATGAAAAAATTTCGGCTGCAGGTCATTCCCCCTCTGAAAAAATTTCTGACGGCGGGGCAGGTCTGGAGAGGTCTCCGCGGCCGCTCGGCCTGGACTGATCCCCTCCACGATTACGGCTTCCCCCACTCCGCGGCTCGTGCGCGCGCAACCAGTCTTCCACTCCCCGCTGTCCCCGCGCCTAAAGTTCCCCCCACCGCACTCCCCCGCGCGCCCTCACTTCCACCCGCCCCCGCGCCCCCCTCAGAGGACCTGGGTTAGAAACCGCCTAGCCCTACTACTTACTATTATAAATAATAATGAAAAAGAAGCCTTGACAGTGTTCGTGACTGGGAATGCAGCGGGGCAACTAGCTCCTCCTCTTGTTATGTCCTTTTATAAACTCTTATAAACCAAAAGAAATGTATAAAAAATGCAATGTGGCTAGAGCTATGGCACACCACAGTGGCTGGATAAAAGGAGAAAGCTTTTACGAATATGTAACTAATGTATTCTACACTTGCATCATCAGAACAAATATAACATTACCTGTGATTTTACATGTCGATGTACATGTTTCACATCTTACACAACCTTTGGCTACGTTTTGTGCTGCAAATTAAATTGAACTCATCGCCTTATATCCAAACTCCACACGTATTATCCAGCCATTAGATCAAACTATGTTTCGTTCAATGAAAGCAGCTTGGACAAGGCAAGCGAATGAATATCGTCAACAAAATGATTGCTTAAGTGTGTCTAAAATTTGTGCTGCACAGGAATTCAAAAAAGTGTTTGACAATTTGGATCTCAAAAGGATTTTGAGTAATGACTTCAAGGCTTGTGAGTCAAAGCCATTTTCATACGGTGTAACCAATTATTGTGTAACCGTTCCCCGATGAGGTTACTTATCGAGCGGGGTCCTGTGCGGGCGAGTGAATGAGGCGCAGAGAACTGTTTAAACGGGGTTTATTTAGTCTAATCTACAAAAAAGCCCGGCCAGGTCTTTGCTGGCTAACAGAGGTGCTTCGGTCTAACCTAAACCTTATCCTACGGCTTAAGCTATGTCTTCGCCGGTGGCGGGTCGCGGCGCGGACTTCGGAGCGTATCGGCGGCAGATGAAGGAGTGCGGGATAGTGGTCGCTCTGGTGTCCTGGCTGTGGTCTCCACCAATGGCTCTGACCGGGAAGCCTTGAGCCTGATCGCCCAGTGGGTAAAACCCGCGGGAGATACGGAGACTATGGGATATCCTCCGGGGCAGGCGAAGCCTGTCCTTAAGATCGACAGAGGATATCGACTTGTGTCTAGAGGTCGACGAGCTCGCGTTCCTCTAGGAGCCGTGGAGATTATGGGAGCCAAAAATACATAGTGATACACCTTGTGATACAAGAGATCGCTGGGAGAGCACTGACCGTTCGCCTGTAACGCTCGTGGTAGACTCTGCCTGTCGGGCCCGCCGCGCTGGCCTATATGCGGTGCCGTCCAAACTTCGCCACAACGAGCGCCGTTTGGCGCGTAGCCATCTCGCGGCCGCGCTCGGCAACGGCGGGCCGCGCCAGGCGCGAGTGGTGGGGGAAAGATCGGCGTCCACCGTTATAACTCGTTACAGCTCCAAAATTTTCCAACGCATGAATGCACCAAAGCAACGAAGTGAGCAGCCAAATGATCGACTAAGGCTCGATCCACACTATCAGTCCGGTCACGACTATCAAGTCGGACGAGTGTGGACGCTCAAGGATGTGATTTTGATCGAGAACGGAGCGTGACCGGACCGTTAGTGCGGAGCGGGCCTAAGTGTAGAAGAAAGTAATATAGATTATTCTGGCAGCTCGGTCACTGATAGTGGGTATCCGTAACCCCACTCGAACCGCCTTGCCTCGGTTACGCCGGGGCTTATGTCCTAGTACTCGGAAATTAACAGCGGCGAGAAATCGACGCGTTCTAGTGGCGCGGTGGGGAGTGAGTGTCATCGCGCTAACGCGTCACGAGACCGGCACGGTTTCCTCTATAATCGTTTTATTTTTATTTCCTTTCCTTTTCTTATCTCCCAACGGCTTTTTAGGTTAGGTTGTAGAGCAGCAGTTAAGGCTGAACCACGCCTACGCGCCATTGTAATTTGATTTAATTTAATCGTATTGGTGCAATAAAGACATTTAATAATAATAATTATTATTTCATAGCTTTAAAATGTATTGAGAAAAGCATTAATCTTACAACTTTAACAATGGGTGATAACAATGAAGGGACTGGTCGAACAGAAGACAAGTCTTTTTCATGTTTGGAATAATATATCTAAGGTTGTTAAAGTTGATGGTATTGAACAAGAATGTTTAACAAAGAAAACTGAAAAGCAGGATGTTGAAAATAGTGAGCTTGATGACAGTAAAAGTAGTAGTATGGGTATGCATAATGACAACTTGATAGTAAAAGAATGCATTGCGTTCTTTTTGCTATATTTATAGATACATGTAGGAACGGGGCACCGGGTCGGGGGCCACGGGAGGGTGGCAGCAGGAACGAGAAGTCAGTCGCGGAAGAACGTGGTCCGAGAAGATACATAACGGGACATAACCAAAAAACGTGGTGCTGCGTGTAACCACCTATATCAGGGCTCTCCACGGTCGCTTACGCGTAAGTTCGGGGTTCTCCCACTCTCGTCCGCGTTGTCAGGGATACCGCATGACGATAGCCCGGCTAGCCCGACATGGTAGCCTTGGTAGCGTTGCACAGTCTCCTTGACAACGGAAGGCACACTGTGCGAAAGAAAGATTGTGTAACGTAGCGTCCCAGCGCGAGGAGTCCGAGCGACCGCAACCGAACGAAACCGAACCAGGCCGAATCGCGCCGGTCTCGTGACGCTCACTCCCCACCGCGCCACTAGAGCGCGTCGATTTCTCGCCGCTTTTAATTTCCGAGAACTAGGACATAAGCCCCGGCGCAACCGAGGCAAGGCAGTTCGAGTGGGGTTACGGATACCCACTATCAGCGACCGAGCTGCCAGAATACTGCCGGTATTCAACTGCTGCACGCCTTAGCGTAACCATCCGTGTACCAACCGAGCAAGACGCAGGATATTACCCGGTCTCGATCTCCAATCCCCCACCCGAAGAGGCACCGGACACCGTCCAGCCTCTCATCCCGATCCGCTACCGCCAAGCCACCGGCGACGACGCAACTACGTCACCCCCACAAGCGACGGGATACCGCCCGGACGCTACAGATTACGAATAATTCTAAGAACTTGTAAATACTGTAAATAGTACTGAGGACGAAATAAACGAGGCATTTACAAACGAGTCGATATCATAGAACCCTGACGTACCGGCTGGGTCTACTAGCACAAATTCTTATCCCTAGAGTGACGTACGTCACAATTGGAAGAGCAAGTAGGCGCGTGAGAGGCCCCTACGCTGGACAGCCCTGCTCTCCATATCCTGCGCATATATATATATATATATATATATATATATATATATATATATATTCTCTAAGGTAACGACCACTGGTCAATCATTAAATAATTCTCTCGCATACCTAACGTTTTCTATTCACTATCTTTCCCGATCACCACCTACATACATTTTTAAACAAATAATGTATATTTACAAATTCAAGTTAATTTTACTTTTTTTTTAATTTATTTTTGTATTGAAAAGAAGTATTATTTATAATTTTTACAATTTTTTGTATACAATTTTTATAAAATATATTTACATTTATAATTGTAATCTGTATGTTGTATTATTTTACTGGAAGTCAATTAACCTATTCTGTAATATTTTTTGTAGGTGATAGTTTTAGACAACAACAATAAATGCAACGTATTAAATTCTAGTCCTAATACAAATATAAATTATAATTTCTTCATTAAAGATGATGCTGTTGTGATAATTGGGGATAGAGATTTATTATTAGATATAAGTTCTGAAATAAAAGAGACTGAGCCTAGTGATCAAAGTATTATTAACCCTTTTACTCCTAACGCCGAATACATCCGGCATCCACGAAACGACCCGCAGAGACAAACGCCGGATATATCCGTCATCCTCGAAACAACCCGCAGAGAGAAACACCGATTAAGCTGGGTTTATATTAGTCCGGTCCAGTGATCCACTGTTTCATTTCCAATCAAACCACTCGCCTGATCCAGCGACGGGGCTAATGTAAACCCATCCTTAAGGCTGATTCAGGCATGTTCAGTAATTTAGTCGAGTAGTGAGTAATTTAGTAATTTACCATTGTTTTACTAAAGTACTCGATTCAATTTTAGTATCTACACACGGAAAATTACTAAATTAATCGCTACTCGACTAAATTACTGAACGTGTCTGACGGCCAATTTCTTTACCTCCGACTAAAGTCCCGATCAGTCAGTCGCCAGTTAGATGCTAGGTGGTAGTAAACTGTCGCGCGTGTTTCTTCGCGCTATTGGATCCTATGGTTAAGTGACTGAAAGGTTTGACACGGCAACGCTGCAAAAACGGTAAAGCGACAACTTAATTGTGTAGTCGCTTAAAAGTGATCGTGAATTGTGGCGGTCTCGCCACCGCGTCGCCTGTGCCTCTGCAAGGGGCGCCTTCTCGTGAAAGGCACAAGCAAAATCTAAAACCGCGTGCGATCTTCCACAGAAGATCGCACGAAAACGGCATCGAAAATCTAAATCGTCCCAGTCATCCAAATGGTCTTTCCTCACTCTGAGAATATATGGCTGTCTAATTCTAACAAACATTTCTTCGTCTTCCTCATCCTCCACATGCTCGAAAATGTTAATATTCACGATCCTATTAGTCCTATTCATTTTTTCTACAAGCACCTTCTTCCATAAAAGTAAAATCGCTTTGCGTTACTATATATACGTATACAATGGCGTTCAGAACAGTCCACAAGCATAATTCTGTTCTTTTTTCACATTTTCTATTTCCCCTACTACTGCAGACATGTATTAACTGCCACTTCTGGCAGTTAATCGGTGCCCGAACCTCCGGTAAAATTAACTTGGAGATTAACTGGCAGATCACTCTTAACCAGAGGTGAAGAAACAGGCATGTGGCAGTTATGTGGAACATAACTCTAACTGGAAGATTACTGGAGGTGAAGAAATCGGCCGTGAATCAGCCTTTATAACCGGCAGTCGCGAATTCATTTGTGGATAGTAGTGCCTCTTGTGAGCGCCGGGCGAATTATTTGACAGAAGGAATAAATCATACCCGTCCGTCTCCCGTTTTTTAATCAATTTTGAGTATCACAGAACAATAGTTTCTCACAAAAATATTACAAACTTTACGAAAAAGAAGTTCGAAGGATTTTTGTATTGGTACGTTCCCTGGTTTCTAAAAGTACCCTTATTTCTTAAAGTATAATAATTTGCTTTTCATTTCAATAAATGATTCAGGTCCTATCCCTCTCAAAATGGTTTCTAGAAACCTGAGAAAGCTGTAACTGATGATCATATCAAATCAATTAGAAACTGATTCGGATAGCTGCAGTGAAAAGGAATAGATTATAAATATAGCACCTAGCAAAAAAAGACGATTAATTGCACTAAGTACCTCAGAATCTGAGGAAATAAAAAATAATAATGCACAAAGTACAGTCTTATCAAAAACCGCATGGACGACTAAAAAATTTAGCCCTAAAATTCATGATTTTACCGTACGGAACTCAGGAATTCAAGCGGACATAAATTATTCCTGAAAAATTATAAATTACTTTCAGTTGTTTCTTAGCGAAGAATTAATAATGTATATTGTTGAAAAGATAAACAACTATTGGCGACAGAAGAATAGTAACGACCTAGTAGCTGGTGCAGAGTTAAATGAATTACATTGTTTCATCGCTGCCTCTTTTCTGATGACGAGAAACAAGAAGCTATCGTTAGCAGAATACTGGATCAAAGATAAGCTATTGAGAAGCAATATCTTTACCGAAATAATAAGCAGAGACTGCTACATATTACTGCTAAAAATGCTACACTTTAGTGAGGATCATGCACCAATTCCGATCGGCTACGGAAAATCCGCGAAATAATTGATGATTTACGAGGATCATTTGGTACCTCGTTTTCCCCTTACCGGAATCTGTGTATAGACGAATGTCTGTTCCTATACAAAGGCAGACTGTCATTTAAACAGTTCATTCCATCGAAGAGGAATATATTTGGAATAAAGTCATTCGTTCTTTGCGATTGTAAGACGAGTTACATTCTGGATTTTATTACTTTTATTGGAGCTGGTACTACTATAGAGCCCCAACATAAAGATATTGGTAAATCGGAAAGTGCTGTAATGTTCCTTCTAGAACCCTATTTAGGTAAAGGCCACGCGCTTTATATAGACAATTGGTACACAAATCCCGCATTATTTGACATACTGCATAAACACAGTACAAATGTGTGTGGTACTGTAAAGAAGAGGAGAAAAAGAAGGCCAAAAAATGCATGAAAAATTACAAAAGGAAGAAGCGTGTTTTCGCTCATCTGTAAACATGTTAGCCATAAAATGGCACGATAAGAAAGACGTGGACATGATTCCAACGATACACACAGAAGAGTTTGTAAATGTACCAAAACGCTACAGGAAACCAGAAATTGTACAGAAACCAGCTTGCGTACAAGACTATAACGTCCGGTTGCCCGGAGAAAACTGAAAGTTAGCAGGCTCCCGAGATGAGAGCGGCGCCCCCTCGAGTGTAGGATAGGTGGGGGTACGTTTGGGAGAGTGAAGGATTGAAATCCAACTTAAACTTAACAATGACTTTATTAAACAACACTTAATTCTAATAATGAGTATAATAATAATATTATCTACAACTACAATTATATATTTGTGTCTTTGGATTTTTATATTTTTATGTTTATGTTAATTTATTCTAATGTGGCTATGATATATATGTACATATGCGCTTCCGCAGTAAGTTTGGCCGCTACCGTTTCCGGAGCGGTTCCCGAAACTTTTGGCAGAGTTCTATATTCTATGTTTCTGCTGTGAGAGCGGTCGCTACCATCTCCGGAGCGTTTCCCGACGCTCTTGGCAGAATTCGTATTCTAGGGTTCTGTAGACCTTGCCTTCGCTAAGCGGCTAAGCTGCTACTTACTAATAAGAGCAATGCTTGAAACCTCCGCGAAAACAAAGTTCTAAACCTTCAAATGAAAGATCCAAAAAGGAGCACCTGTACTTTTGTACACTGAGAACCAGTCGCTACCGTTTCCGGAGCGTGCTGAAATTCTGCTGGATAGTACTTAAACTACTTCCAGGAACTAGCATTCGTTGATCGCAAAAACGTGTTCGTATGCGAATGAGCGAGCCGTGTGCTGCGCACGCGTCCTTTTATATTAGAAAATTGGCGGGCTAGCGCATGCGCACTGAGCTGTTTTCTATTATTTTGCTTTTTATTCGCTTCTTACATAATATTTTATCTTACGCTTTCATCAGTATTTATATTAAATTATTCCTAACATCTGTATAACTTTTGTTTCTTTAATATTCGCTTATATCGTAAATTGTGCATAAAAGTATTTACAATGCTTATGCGCGGTAACACAGGTTGGCTTCGCTGTAAGGTAGTACAGTTCTGTTTTATCGACGGTCGGTAACGCTGGGTTTGAGTCTTCGTGGAACGTTACAGGATTACAACAATTTGATGGGTGCAGTAGACAAGGCTGACATGATAATCAGCACTATCCAATCATCCCGGAAAACATCAAAACGGTACAGAAAATATTTCTTCCATATAATCGATATGTGCTTGTGGAATGCATATTGTCTATACAAATTGATGACCGGCAAGACAATGTCAATAGCAAAATTCCAACTGAAATTAATACATCAGATGTTAAAAAAAATATAACAAACCAACAACCCGTCATTCTATTAGACCCGGCAATAATTACTCGTCGAGACTTAACGGAAGACATTTTCCTTCGGTTTATAAATCCACAGAAAAAAATAGATCACGAAGGTGTGTTGTTTGTTAGAACAAGAATAAGAGACGTGAATCGCGTTGTCACTGCGAAGAATGTGATGTTGGTTTGTGCGTGTTTCAATGTTTCAAAATATATCATCCCGAGGGTGCGTTCCACTTACGCCCAAATCGTCCGCATAGTCGCAAAATGTAATGGAAATCACGGGCGATTTTGGTGTAAGTGGAACGCACCCCGAGTTGTATTATTAATTATTGTGTATTATTGTTCCATGATTTTCAATTGTTAATTATATTATTATTGTTATATGTGATATTATTATGTATATATGTTAATTTGTATCATATTATATATACTAATTTTATGATTGACGCCTAGTGCCATCATCAGGAAGGGGTTAATAAAAAAATCATGTAGAAATTATAAATATCATGTTTTAAAGAAAAGTCCCTTTGCTTTCAAAAGTATGTTAAAGCGGCGTTGTTCAGGCATAAGACGACAGCCCGAACTCCGAAGACAGTCCACGCGCAATGTGTACACTTGTGCCGCTACGTCCCGGTTAGTGACGGAGCTCTCGCGGACCGGACTGCCGTAGCGAAAGGATTAAGGAACTGATGAGTGCGAGTCAAGTTATTTCAGATATGCAATGTGCAATTCAAACAGAAGACTGTATTATTAAAAGTAATGTAGAAATAGAAAATCAATCTGCAAATACCTCAAGTACATTGCGTCATAAAGTTCCACCTGTGTTCAGAAGTGCCTTTTTTGGTCTAAGGAAAATACGTACTCACTAAAAAATAGAAAAATAAAAGACAAAGAAAAAATGCCTTCTGTCATTATCTCTGAACTTGGGTTGAAATATTTATAAGAAAAAGAAGATAAGAAAAGAAATTTGGAAAAGCAGAATGAATTAAAAAAAAATATTCAACTTGAAAAATGGAGATAAAAAAGGCAAGGACAAGAAAAAGAACAAATAAAAGAAAAAGCGAAAAATAATAAAAGGAAAAATACTCCTGTCAAAAGAAGATGAAAAATTATCACCAAAATCGTGTAATTAATATTGTCTCGGCCCAATCATCTCTCTCTCTCCCTCTCCCTCTCTCTCTTTCACATCAGTCGCAAAACAACTAGAACATTCCCGAACAACTGATGGACTTCTTATTTACTTTTCGCGACATCATACATACATACTCTTCCACACACCTCACATACACTCACACACACTCTCACGCTCTCGTGACCGACCCGAGTCCTCGGTTATACAACAGAACAGTAGTATCTCGACAACATTCGACGAAACTGTTACGTATCTATTGCATTACCTCATTATCGATCCTCTATCTCTAAATAAACCGCACTATTCTCAACATTTTTGGATTCTCTCTATACATGTATTGATCCTTCGAGCCGGATGTTGTGAATAGTGTGGTATCAGTAAAGTGAAAAGTGCAGACTCTTTCTCTAAACTGGAAAAAAGTCGCGTGTGTGCGCGGCGATAATTGTCAACGGTTATTCTCTCTCACTATTGCCTGCGCCGCGCTCTCGCGTCGTCTCACCTCTAACCACACGAGTGCATTCGCAAGTCATCGTTCGCGCTCTCTCTCAATAGTTGCGATTCTCGCGTGTGAAAAGCAATTCGTGCACGTGCGTGCTCTGTAAAAATCAGTTCATCGTGCCCCGGAAGTGTTGCGAAGTTGTTAAATCCGTGTGGGGATTTAAATGTAGTACGATACAAACGATTTAAACAATATCGGCTACGGTCGCTGCTGTTGTTGACAAACAGACCACTCAATACGGCCTGATCAGTCAAGCAGTTGCTAATATAAGGAATTGGAACTCAAAAAGCGCACCCCGAACAAATACAAACTAAAATCGAGATTCTCGACAGCAATTGGAGGAAGTTCCAAGACAATCACGATCTTCTCTCGTCCTTGAAAGCTGAAGAAAGATCCGTGCTACCGTACTCCACAGATCATCAGTATGAACAATGCGAAGAAATCTATGCTAACCAAAAGGGTGAACTTCTCTCGTATCTCAACCAACTAAAGAGCAAGACCGGGCAGTCGGCGTGCACTGCATCAAATGCTCCAAGCTCATCTCATGCACCGACTTCTCGACAGCTCCCTCGACTGAACGTGCCCAGCTTCTCAGGATCGTATCGTGAGTGGCGACCTTTCCGTGATCTCTTCTCAGCGATGATTATCAGAAAGAAAGAAATACCTGACGTCGAAAAACTGCAATATCTCAATATGAGTGCCACCAGTGAAGCAGCTCAACTCCTAAGGAAGTATGAAGTTACCGATGAAAACTTCACGTGTGCGTGGCAAGAACTCGTTGACCGCTACGAGAACAAGCGAGTGCTCTCTCCACGTAATTCTCACTCCAAAAGGTAAATCAACATTGGCCCATCGAGCTTAAAGCTCTGATCGGTGAAGTTAAAGAATCTCTGGGAGCTCTCAGCGCTCTCGGGTGTCTCACAGACGCCTGGGACCGCATAATTGTTTACATGGTAACGCGTAAACTCGATTCGGACTCTCTACTCGATTGAGAAATGCAAATCGGCGCCACGACCGAACCCGCGACATTCATAGAACTCCAAAAGTTTATCTCAGGTCGGATACACGCTCTCGAGGGTTTCGCACGCGCAACCGCTAACCGAAAATCGCTATCGGCCGCCCCCGCAGCAACGAAAAGTACGTCTGGCGCGAAATCACATCAGACTACCGTGACTCTCAAACGCGACAATTCTCCGAATGCTGCAACAAACTCATCTTCGTTTACGTGATCGCTATGCAATGCCGCGCATTGTCTATTAGCATGTCCAGTGTATCGTGGCGAAACGGTCGCAGAAAAGCTAGACTTCCTCAAACAAAATAATCTCTGTTGTAACTGTCTCGGTCCGCATCAATTCCGTAACTGTCGGACAGCAAAACGCTGCCGAGTCTGTGGGAATCCTCACCACACGTCGATCCGTCGGACAACCAACTCGTCAGATGGTCCAGCCCCGCGCGCGTCAGCCGCTCAGGGGATGAGCTCACCACCGACACAATCGGTACCCATCGTTCCCGGGAGCCAAACAAGTGCATCCGTGCTTCCGCGCCGCAAGGATATTGAATCCGGCGCGTCCGCTTCGACCAATGTCGCTCTGACGTCCTCAATAAAGTACATGCCAGTCTTGCTTGCGACAGCTCTCATCAAGGTCACATCATGCTACGGCGACCAGTACGAAGTTCGGGCCCTTTTTGACCAAGGATTAGAAGTACCGTTCATTACAGAATCTCTCGCTCAACGTACCAACTTGCCGCGTCAACGAGTCTCACTCCCAATCCACGGCATCGGTGCGCAACAGTCCACTGTCGCTCAAGGATTTATGAATCTCAGTATCGCGTTACATGTCAATCCCACATTCTCGCTCTCGATAGGTGCGTACGTGCTCGCGAAGCTCAAGTACTATCTGCCTTCGATCCGAGTGGTAAAGAAACCATGGCCACATCTCGACGGTCTTGAGCTCGCTAACCCAGAATTCTCGTCAACAACTCAAATCGACTTAATTCTCGGCGCCGAAGTTTACAGCTTAATTCTCGAGGAAAGGCTCCACCGGGGCGGCCCCGGCAGCCCAATCGCTCAGCAAACCGCTCTAGGGTGGATTCTATCGGAATCTGTCGCATCCGAATCGGCCTCAGACTCGAGTGTTCGTCTTGCGCAGGGGCTACAGTGCTCAGTCGACCACGACTTTCTTGATCTCGTCCAACGATTTTGGGCGCAAGAAGAAACCAACGTTGAATCGAACAGTACTCTGTCCGACGCAGAAGCCCAGTGCGAACAGCGCTTCATCGAAACTCACTCTCGCATGCAGGATGGACGCTACGTCGTCTGGATACCTCTCAAACGACATCTAGAAGATCTCGGCGATTCGTATAAACCCGCGTTATATACTCTCTCGCGACAAGAGAAAAGATTCATTGCAAGCTCATCCTTGAAGTCAGCATACTCCGAATTTCTAAACGAATACAAAGCACTCGGTCAAATGGCTGTCGTTCCGAAATCACTCGTTCCACCGCATCGCGTATTCTATCTCCCTCACCACGCAGTCGTGCGAGAGACCAGATCGACCACAAGGATACGCGTCGTTTTAATGGCTCTCATCGCACCAATTTCGGAATTTCAATCAATGATTTGCTACACGTTGGGCCGAAACATCAAAATAATCTCGCCGATGTCATCACTCGCTGGCGTCGCTACGCGTACGTTTTCTCTGCGGACATTGAGAAAATGTACCGGCAGATTCGCGTACACACCGAAGATTGGGATATGCAACTATGGAGGGACGATACAGAAAATCCTCCACTCTCGTATCATCTCGGGACTGTAACCTACGGCCTTGCAAGCGCTCCATATCTCGCAATCCGTCCACTTCGGCAACTCTTGATTGATGAGGAACAGCGCTTTCCTCTTGCGACGAGCATCATTCAGCGTGAAATTTACGTTGACGACGTGCTCTCAGGAGCCGACGACATTGCAGAAGCGCAAGAGAAAATTTGACAAATCGACGAATGCCTCAAGGCCGGATGTTTTACATTGAAAAAATGGACTGCCAGTGACGAAAGATTGTTGGCACTCATCCCGGCAGAAAGACGAGAGAAATCATCATTGGTGCTGCTCGAAGACGCTCAACTCTTCCGCGCTCTCGGACTGCTCTGGTAACCACGCACAGATTCATTCGTGTTTGCCTCGCGCAGCTGCGACGAACTGCCTCGGATCAGTAAACGCACTGTACAATCGCGTGTCACACAACTCTTCGATCCTCTCGGATGGATTGCCCCTATTGTCGTCCGCGGAAAGATCTTCATCCAGGAACTCTGGTCAGCGAAGCTCAGCTGGGACGACCAGCGACCTGAAGAACTTGAATGCCGCTGCAGGAGTTACGACAAGGATCTGCAAGACGTCTCTTTAATCTCAGTGCCCCGGTGGATCGGGTCTCGCGCATCATAGTGCGCCGTGGAGTTGCACAGATTCTCGGACACATCTCAGGTTGATCACGGTGCAGTGATCTACTTACCCGCGATCGCAGAACTCGACGAAGTTCGCGTAACAATCGTCGCCGCGAAAACTCCAGTTGCTCCGCTGAAGCCAGTGACTATCCCTCGACTCGAACTTTCAGCCGCACTCCTCTTAGTTCGAACTATCTCACGCTTACGAAAAACTCTCGATCTCGAAGGAGCTCCAATCCATCTCTGAACGGATTCCACGGTCGCGCCCTCATATATTCGCGGCGATGCCCGCCGTTGGGCCGATTATGTTCGAAATAGCGTAAAGCTGAGATTTTCAATGCGCGGCTCGCCGCGGCGGCCGGCGTCGGTCCCACTAGTGCAAGGGAGAAACAGATGCATACTTCTCCCTTGTACTAGCTTACCGGAGATTCAGGAGCTCTCAAACTCTCAGTGGCACGATATCTAAGGAAAAGACAACCAAAGACGAGACTCTCTGATGGAACCGCCCGACATGACTGTGGAAGCATTCAACATCCTGGCCGTCATCGAACCCAACGCTTGATACGGACGTGGCTCTCGAAGTTCGCAAAAGGCCGGACGCGATCGTTAATAAAGACGAACCTCCAGAACTCTGAGCTCTCGTTGAGCGTTTCTCGAGGCTCAAGACTCTTCTTCGCGTGACGGCGTTGTGTCTCCGAGCCGTTCAAAAATTCAAACGCATCCAGGGCACTCCGGATCGAGATTCACCATTTACTCCCGAAAAACTCAACACCGTTCGACTTTTCTGGCTGTAGAAGACTCAAGCCGCGTACTTCGGGAATGAAATTCATCAACTCTCACAAGGCACACAGCTCTCGAGGTCTGCCGCGTTGATTCGACTTGCTCTTTTCGTTGATTTTTCGGGACTCTTACGCGTCGGAGGCCGACACCGAAATTCTCTTCTCGACTATGACGAGAAACACTCTCTCATTTTACCTCGAGAATCCGCACTCACGACACTTATCATCCGTGATACTCATTACCGCACACTTCACGGAGGAACGCTGGTCACTCTCGCTACGTTGCGACGTCGATACTGGATCGTGGGAGGCGGTGTGCCGATTCGCGCATTCATACATCGCTACATAACGTGCGTTCGACAACGAGCCACTCTCAGTCAGCAACGCATGGGGCAGTTACCAGAACATCGTTCCACTTGGTCGCGCCCGTTACTCCACTCCGGAGTCCACCTTTGACCCTCCGGACGTTCCGAGGACACGGCGCCAAATCTTACAAGGGTTTACATCGTCGTATTCATCTGCAACCCATCATTCGTCGTCCACATGGAAACAGCCACCGATTATTCCTCAGAAGGGTTCTTCGCCGCGTACAAACGTTTCACGAGTCAACAAGGCATCTGTGGAACGTTCACGAGCAACTTTGGAACAAATATCGACGGCGATGATAAGAAGTTGCGGAAGCTCTTTCAAGCCTCATCCGGACAGATGAAAGATCTCGCTAACATCCTCGCAAATGACGGCACGAAATGGAAGTTCAAACCGCCATCGTCACCGCATTTCGGCGGCAAGTGAGAAGCCACCGTGAAATCAGTTAAGGGGGCCGTCTAATTTTTGTTATGGTCCGAATCGATCGAAGCGTCCCTTGTAAACAGACGGACCCTAATGAAACTACTGCGGTCGATAAAAAGAGGTTGTACAAAGGTGACATCTCCAGGTACTCCATGCGAATTAATTTTTTACGCATAGTTGCCACATTTTCTGTTCTCTCTGTCTCTGCCGCGCTGTTCCCACAGCTCTTCCTATCGAGAAGTTTTCAAGGAATACGGAAAGAGATCTGCGTCTAGCGTCAGAGCCTCGCTGAACGTAGCAATAATGAAAGATAGAGAGGTCCGGGAGTGTAGGAAGGAAAGATGGAAATATACCAAACCTGACAACATTTTAACTATCATTATTAACGATATTACACATAAAATTTATTTGCAGAATTTAAAGCTTGTTTCGTTAAAAGTAGTCCGATTAAAATTATTTTCTGTCAATGTAATCGACAGAATGACTTTCATAATTATACGATGAAAGATAAAGAAATTCTGTTTCTGCATAATCGGTGATATATACATCGCCATAACATTTTATAGTGTTTCCTTTTCTCTCTTTTTATTTATTGACTGCCCTCTTCCTATTTTTTGGCAGATGTTTACCGAACGACGGGTCCGAGGGTATATTTGTATTGCTGAGATGCGTTCTTTGCGGGAGGAGCGCCGCCTGCACAGGCATCACTTGGAATGCCTGTGGGAGGAGGGCTTCCTTTCCTGGGCCCTCACCTGCGACACCTTTGGGCTGCGGCGGCTTTTTGGGCTGCCTAGGACGGATGAGGAAGTAAGTGATAGTTCCGTTAGCCTTTCCTCCTCCCCCTTTTTGCTATGTTTCGCCTTTAACATGTTTTCCTTTTTGTTATAGGGTGAAGACTGGGGTCAGTACGACCTCTTCGGCGTTCCTCCCCCCGCTTAATTTTATAAGTATTTATATAGAATATACCAAATTTTTCCCCATTTGATGTGTCTTCCTGTTTACTCTCCCGTCACGTCCGTCTCCTATTCCTCCTTTTAGTACTTACGGTTCGTCGGGTCTTAGTTATTCAATATAGTGTTTTAGTCTATTTGCGTGCGTGCGTAGGGTTTTTCCCCTTTTTTTAACGTTACGTTTACTTTCGAGTTTTTTTCTGTTATTACGTAGGGACCTGCCCACTTGTTTTCTAGTTTTTTCGATCTTCCTCGACGTACGGACTCATCGTAAAGCCAAACTTTGTCGCCGATTTTAAATTCTATTTCGCGCGTTTTCTTATCGTAATCCTTCTTTGCTTTTTCTTTGGATTGTTGGAGTCGCTCTCTTGCGACTTCATTTGTTGTTCTTATTCGTTCTCTCGTTTGTTGCGCGTAGTCCTCGTAGTTATATGTTTGTCTAGGCGGGCTTTTTAACGCGGTCGGTATTAATGCCGTTTTCCCATAGACTAGTTCGTATGGTGCGGTGTGTGGGGTTGTATTATACGTGAACATCGCGTAGGGTAGCCACCGATCCCAGTCCGTCTGGTCGTTATCAATGTAATGTCGGAGGTATTCTATTAGGGTTCTGTGTGACCGTTCTAAAGGCAGCCACACACGGTCCAGTCGACCTGTCAAGTCTGCCTGCGCAGGCAGGCCTGTGCAAGTCGGCTGGACCGTGTGGATGCACTACGCGCCGCCCGGCCGGCCTGACGCTGCACAGTGGTCGGGATAGGCATAGTTAGTGACATTCATTATTGTATAATTTTTAAACTATAAAATATATCGGAATAGCGCCAAAAAACATAAAATGAAAAATTATTCCTTTCTAATGATTTATAATTGAATATATTGTACGTCCAGTCAATGTTTTTTTTTTTCAATTTTTTCAACTTAATTGTTATAAAAAAATTTGGAAACTGTATATTTAGGAGTTTATTTAATGGTCTTTAAGCGATTTAAATCGCTTGTTGGGAAAAGTTTTAGTTTCCAATTATAAGGAAAAACCATATAGTACTATTAGAAATTGTGACGAAATATACAGTTTAGTTAAACATTAGTATTCATTTATTATTCATTTATTCAACGGATTTATTCATTTCAGCGTATTAAGATATTCTTTATTCTTTATTGTATCGATATGGAAGTGATACTGATGGATTCCTTATCTTTTTCCGATGAAAATCATGCAATATTTCATGTAAATCGGACTATTTTTAACAAATTTAGCTTGAAATTATATAATTCGATTTGTCATGGAATTTCCTTCATTATGGTCCGAATTATGTCGTTATTGGTGTTAGTTTCATCGGCGAAACATAAGGAATCGGTAGGCGTCGTTTTCGTAAAGATCTGATGAGAAATGCGGAAATCCTGGACATTTCTGACTTTTTAATGGTATTCCAACACTTTCGAAGATCGAGAGGCATCAAATTCGGTGAAGCAATGGAGGATCCTGTCCTCGCCACGGGGTACTAGGCGGCATCACTTTGACAGGCGTCGCTGGAGAATCACCCTGTAGTATACATTCAGTAGATTTCGGTAGGAGAAAGTTTATTTTTCCTGCGCAATAAGGACTGTGCAGGCCGGCCGGAGCAAATTCGAAAAACGATTCGGTCGGCCTGAAACCGCGGCCAGATCTGAACCAAACGCCACTTGAGGCTCCCTATTCTCCATTTCAGCGTAGTAAGAAATTCATCATTCTTTATCGTATCGATATGAAAGTGGCACCAATGGATTCGCGTTCTCCCGATTAAAATCATAACAAATTTCATGCAAATCGAACTACTTTTACACAAGCAATTTGTATTCCTTATGTAAAAGTAGTCCGAGTTACATAAAATTTGGTATGATTTTCATCAGTAAAACATAAGGAATCCATTGGTGCCACTTTCATATCGATACGATAAAGAATGAAGAATTTCTTACTACGCTGAAATGAATATTTCATATGTCGACCTCCATTCGCTACGTTCACCCGAGGATTCATACCTGTTTTAGGAAAAAATAATTATTTATTCTTTATCGTATCGATATGGAAGTGATGCCGATGGATTCCTTATGTTTTTTCGCGAGCCTGGACGATCCTGGGCGATCCTGGGCGAGCCGTCTCGGTTCGCCGATCCACGTGCCGCCTGATTACACCTTAAAACCCAATTAATATGATGGTACGCGTGTTGCCCGATATTTTATCACCCGCCATAATTAATATTAAGCAAGAGAATGATCGCTAGCCACAAGCTAGTCCAGGAGGTAAACCCGGAATAGGCGGGATCTCCATAATTTTGAGAGCTGACAATTCTAATTGGTTGCACTTTTGAGGAAGAGGAGGGTCTCCCGTCTGTGAATTCGTCGATGGAACAGGTACCCTCACCGTCCTGACGACGTGGAGAAAAAGCACAGTCAGCTGGTACCAAAAAATAGCCGCGATGATCGGACAGAGCGTCACGCCAGGGTCGCGGTTTATGACGGTATTGTCCTGTGAGTCGGTGGTGGACAACGGTACATGCGGGTACGGATGGTTACTAAATGTCAACAGATCAATATACGACTTAACCCGAAGCGAGGAAAGTCGAAGTCCCCCCCCCCCCCCCCAAAAAAAGGGCACGTTGTCGATTGCCCCCTATTTCCACATCAGGTAGGCCAATGTTTCCCGAACAATGATTCGGAAATAAGTATACTTTCGGGCTTTTCCCCGAGGTCCTGGGTGAGTTGAGACATAGCCGAGCTATGTATGTGGCAGTCAAACTCGCTGAGGTCTGGTTTTTCTGCGCGCGGAAGTTACCATTTTTAAGTATGTATAGGTACGCTCTTTTTTCGCGCCTACTATTTCCGCACCTTTTCGACGGTGCTTCGAAAAAGCACCGACGGATAGTCCCTAAAAAAAAAACGGGTGGATTGGATAGAACCAAGCGGATTTAATTTTTCTGAGCGGTCCGGAAAAATCGAGCAGGCAGAATGTGTCGAGTAGGTTGAAGCTTGGACGTTTCGGGCAATGAAAATGTTTCCAATATTTTAAGAAACGCGTATCTACTGGAGTATGCATAATGGTTGTTAATAATGTGAATAATTATAAAGTAAACTGAAAATGGAAATACACTGGTGGACTAAATTAAAGGAACACTATAATTTGCCGAAAAATTTGGTCATTTTGAAATGGCTGTATCTCCGCGAAAAATAGCCGCAAAAAATATTTAAAAAAAGCATTTTAACGCTTCAAGTTTCTAGTTTTTGATTTAGGGACACAAATTTTTTCCACCCATTATGATACTGTTTTATCAAGATAAAGCGCAGGAAACAAAATTTTAAAAATTTAAAATACCGTCAGGCCGGCCGGAGCGTGTGGAGGCAGTACGGGCGTCAGGTCGACTTGCACAGGCCTGCCTGCGCAGGCAGACTTGACAGGCCGACTGGACCGTGTGTGGCTGCCTTAACGCTCCGTTCGACTCTGGGTGATACGCGGTTGTTTGAATTGTGGTAATCCGAAGTAATTTACAAATATTCTTGAACATTTCGCTTAGGAAATTTGTCCCTTGGTCGGTTAGTATTTTTTCGGGTATGCCGTATTCGCAGATGATTTTTTCGACGACTGCCTCGGCTACCGTGGCTGCTTGTTGGTTCGGCCATGGAATTGCCTTGCTGAATTTTGTGAGGAGATCCTGGAACGTTAATATGTATACGTTTCCTTGTTCGCTTTCTGGCAGGGGCCCTACTATGTCTAAAGCTACTTTTTCAAAGGGTTCTGTTGGTGTATCCGTGATTTCCATTGGAGCCTTAGTTTCTCGAGCTAGTTTATTTTCTTGACAGAGGCTACATTTCCGTATGTACTCCTCCATGTCTTTATTCATACCTGGCCATTTGTATTTTTGTTTTATTCGTTTCGTAGTCCGCTGAATATCTTGGTGACCTCCCGTAGGTGTGCAGTGGTATTCGTAGAGGATTTGCTGTTTCGTTTCTTCGTCTTGAACCTCGGTTAGCTTTATTTCCTCTATAGCTTCTTCGTCCTGCAACGTGTGCACATTCCTGATCAGCGCGTCCGCGTTGGTATTATTCTTTCCTGACTTGTGGATGATTTCGTAGTTGTACTCGGCTAATAGGATTCTCCATCTTATTAATCTGGATCCTGGGTCCTGCACCTTAAATAGCCATACTAGTGCCTTATAGTCGGTGTCTACCTTGAATTGCGTACCATAGACGTATGGTCTGAAGTGCTTGACTGCCCAAACAATGGCTAATAGTTCCTTTTCCGTTGTACTGTAATTCCGTTCGGCTTTATTTAATACTCTGCTCGCGTATGCTATGGGTTTATCTTCGCCTATTTTCCCTTGCGACAATATTGCGCCTATCGCTACGTCGGATGCGTCTGTTGTTACTACGAATTCTTTTGTAAAGTCCGGATAAATTAAGAGGGGTGCCGTAGTCAGTGCCTCTTTTAATGTCTCGAAGGCGTTCTGCTGCTCGGCTGTCCAGACGAATTCGACTTTGTTGCTCGTGATGCTAAATAGGGGTTTAGCTATTTTTGAATATTCCGGAATGAATCTACGGTAGTATCCTGCTAACCCTAAAAATGCTTGTAATTCCTTTAGTTTAGTTGGAACAGGGAAATCTTTCACGGCTTTGGTTTTTTCGGGACTTGGTTTAATCCCGTCGGGTGTAATTATATGTCCCAGAAATTCTACTTCCTTTCTTAGAAACGCGCATTTTTCCGGTTGTAGTTTTAAATTGTATTTGCGAAGGGTGTCTAGAATTTTCCTCAGTCGCGTGTTATGTTTTTTTAGACTTGCTACGTAGACGATGATGTCGTCTAGGTAAACGAAACAGTCAATTCCCTGTAATCCGATGAGTCCGGCGTTCATGGCTCGCTGGAATGTTGCGGGTGCGTTTTTTAATCCGAAAGGCATGCGATTGAACTCGTAGTGGTCTTGTGGCGTTCAAAACGCTGTCTTGCACTTTTCCCGTTCTTCCATCGGAATCTGATGGTATCCGGACGCCAAATCGAGGGTGGTAAAATTTTGCGCTTTTCCTAACTGGTCTAATATATCGACGATATTGGGAAGTGGAAATGAGTCACCTATGGTGACTTCGTTGAGTTTCTTGTAATCGACTACTACGCGATATCTAATGTTTCCCTCGGGGTCCGGTTTTTTGGGAACCACCAGCAAGGGTGCGTTCCACGGGCTGGAGCTGTGTCGGATGATGCCATCCTGTAGCATCTGTTCCACCTGTTTCTTTACCTCTCGCTTGTGGAGGTCGGGTAGCCTATATGGCTTGACGTTACAGGGTGCTGTGTCGCTTTTTATGGGGATCCGGTGCCCAGTTACGGTGGCCGTTGTCAGTCGGTCTCCCGGTAGATGAAACGTGTCATGATACTCTTTGCAAATTTCTTTCATTGATTTTTTCTCTTCTTCGTTCATGTGCTCGCGGTCTACCTGCTCGATAACTCGAGCAATGCGCGTGGTCAGCGATTCTTTCGCGGTTAATGCCCGAACAGCGCTATCGCTGCAGTGAATTATTTCGTTATCCGGTATTTCGCTTAATTGAATTCGCGGCACGATTATTGTCTTCGTTTCTGCGGTTGTATTCATAATACAGGCTACGCATTTTCCTTTTTCGGGTCTCGTTAACCCTTCTCCTAGGTATACGCCTTCAGCTAGCTGCTGCTTTCCTATTATCCCGTCTAGAATGCTATCCGTTGGGACTGTTACTATTTTTTGTGCGCGGGCGGGAATGGTTATTTCTATGTTTCTGTTTAACGTTTTCCATGGTTTTTCGTTTACTAATAAGCTCTGCTTGGGGTAACTTATGGTTATTCCGTTATCTTTCAGAAAATCTATTCCCAGTATCCCGTCTGCATTTGTTAAGGTGTTTCCTTCTACTACGTACAAGGGATGTATTATTTCTTTCCCATTTATGTTAAACGTGGCATCTATTTGTCCTAACGTTTCTGTTTTTTCTCCCGAGAATGACATGAGAAGGACGTCGCTTTTTCTCATGCTGACGCCGTCCGGGAGGGCTCTCTTAGCGATTAGAGAGACTTCCGCCCCGTTATCTATTAGCATTACGGTTTGTCCGTTTTTGCTATCTTCTATTTCTACCTCTATCCTATCCGATGTGTGTCCGCCTTTGGAGAGGGATCCTACTTCGATCGTACGGAAGGGTTTCTAGGTTTCTCTCGTCGGTGAGTCGCGTTTCGGCGACCCTGAGCAATCGCGGCTGCCTTTCGCGGAATGTGCGCGATCAGCGTTTTTGCTTCGCGATTGTCGTTTTTCCTCCGAGGCTGGTTGGCGACCCTCTGCCTTATTGTTTGCCGATTTAGTTGCTATGGCTTGTACTCGCCGGCTGTTTTCCGAAAAAAAATTTTTTTTCGGGGGCTTATCCCTATCTTTGTTCTTCCAACACTCCTTAGTATCGTGCCCTGATCGCTTACAATTGTCGCAGTACCGTGGTGCTGTCTTGTTTTTATTTTGATAGTTATTCGGAGAGGCGTTTGTCGCGCGCGTTCCTCCCGACGTCGTCGGCCGTCTCGTGATCGACCGTTCTTCGTCTATTGCTATCGTAATTGCTTCTTGCAAGTCGGCGGGTTTCTGTGATTTGACTAAAATCTTCAAGTCGTCGCGGAGGCCGTCTTCGAATATAGTCAAGGTCTGTCATTTAAATACTCTCACGGTCGCGTTTTTGTCTACCAGACTGGCTTTATCTTCGATTCCGGTCGCTATTAGTTCCCTTAGCAGTTTGGATACTCGATTCCCGTATTGATGCGCGCTTTCATTGTGGCCCTGTCTACTATATAGCAGTTCCCTTTGTACGGTTGAGGCTGTGCGGGGGGGCTTGTAAACTGAGGTCAGTACGTCCTCTAAATCTTGTATTGACAATATGTGGCGCGTCTGTACTTCCTCTAGAGCGTCGCCCCCAATTCGCATTGAAAATATCCCTCGTAGGATCTGGGCCTTTTCCTCCACCGTTCGGTAGGAGTTGTATACGTACTTGCAGGCGGTCAGGAACCCGGGCAATTGCTTGGGGTCCTTTCCGTCGAACATGGGTAGGGCTCTTATCGCGTGAAATACTTCTCGAGTGTCCGCTCCCGTTGGTTCGTTAGAAGGGTCGTTTTGCTCGAAGTTGGTGGGAACGAAAAGACTGGCGCGCCTAGGTTCTTCTCCTGGCTCGCGATAGTCGGTAAAGCGTACCGTCGTTCTGTCCAAATGTCCGGGAATTGCGTGTGAAGTATTGATAGTGTCCCTTAATCTATCTATCTCTCGATCTACTGAGTCCTGTAGTGGACCTTCCCTTGCCTCTATTGCTCCCAACCTATCGTTTATTGCTAACATTCCGTCGGTCATACTAGCTAGAGAGGTGGTTATGACCGCGAGTAGTTTCTCTAGGTTCGCTAGCCGGTCTCCGCTTCCTGCGGGATCCTGGACTGCGTGCTCGCTCTCGGTTGCCGTAGGAATGATCGGCATATTGTTGTCGGTCTCTAAATCTTCGCTCGGAATTAAACTATAATCTAATTCGTCAAACGGATAGAGTCTCCTAGCGGTTAAGTGTCCGGCGTGACTCAACGCAGTCGGAAGTACGGTCGCAACGCTACGATCTTTGCTGGTATCTACGTCTAAAGCAATCTGCGCACGTTCTCCGATTTTACGAAGGGCTTCGAATGTCGCGTCGAAGAGAGATTCGCCGAAAGGTCGTGGCGTACGGACTTTACAGAATCTACGCGGAGCACTTCGGCGAAGGGCTCTGGGCGAAAAAATTTCTTGTCGCTCGGTTAGTTCTAAATCGCGCTCGATATTTTTCTCTAAGGATTTTGTGCGGCGCATGAGAACAGCGGCGTGCGGCCTGATTTCGCTGAGAGTGGTATTTCGCACTTACAGCACGTAGAACAGGTGATGCATCGCTCGTCTGTGTGGATTGTAGACTTGGCTGGCGGTGTCCTCTGTAGACGTCCGTCAATACTGCGGAGTGGATTGCCCTACTGTTGAGTGGGTCGTTGTCTCCGCTAAGTCCTGGTGTCCTCGTCGGTCAGGCTTGTTTCTTACGTTGGCAGGGATCCCACCGCTGCAACCAATTGTTGTCAAGGCGACTGGGGTCGAGATTCTGGCAGCGAATCTCGGGGTGCTCCGGGTCGTCCTTCACGGTCGTCGTCCAACGGGCTCCGAAGGTTCGGGTGAGAATGCCGGGACGGAAGGATTCGGTTCGGAAACCGAAGGTAGGGGATCGTTGCTGATTAAAGAGTTGGAACTCACCGTAAGGTTTAAACAAGTTTATTCTGTCCCGATCTGGGTGACACTGGTACTATGCCCTTATCAGGCGTGGAGCTTGTACAGCGTCTGTATCAAGTCTCCGTGTTGTCTCAATCAAGTCTGAATATAATCTGCGCTCACATTGCTCGTACATCATTCTTATACTTTAATCGGGGCGAAGCGGGGACCATCGGGGTCTCCGTCTTTGGCCCGCTTTTGGGTGTTTCACCATGTGCTGATGGTCTCGGAATGTTTTCGAGAATGTTTACGTGGTTGTGCCCGATTTCGGCCATTTGATTGTGGCAATCGGAATGCCGCGGGGTCGTTGCGCTTGGGGTGTCGGTTGGGACACAACACTCGTAATGAAATCGCTCATTTGCTGCAACAACGACACAACTCAAAATTTGCAGTTTTCGAGTTATTAGTACTGTTACGTCTCGCGGTCGACATAATTTAATTTTAATGTATAACAAGTGTAACAAAACATTTAACGGCTTAACACAACAAAGCGGTAACAAAATATAAGATCAATAATCTAAGGCGGTCACGAGATGCGTTCGCACGGTGTGGCGGCTGACTCCCGATTGACAGCTTGACAGGTGATCGCTACGATCACCTTCTTCTCGCTGTCTCTTGTCTTCGTCGCGGGCACCAGCGGGCCATGGATCTCATCCATCGGGTGCCCGCAACACTGCTCCCCCCTTCTTGAAGAGCGGTCGTCCTGACCGTGTTGTTTTCTCCTGATCTTCGTACCCAGGTCTGAGGAGGGGGTCATGCTAGCCAGGTGGCCTCCCCAGACCGCCGCCTCGGCATTCGCCTTCCCGCCCCGAGGGAAAACCACCAAAAACCTGGGGCAAGGCGTGGGTACCACGGGAGGGCCGGTGTTCCTTATCGTTTCAGCTTCATTTTTCTGTTTTGAGAAATCCAGCGACGCAGTCCGAGTATCTCTCGATGAAGCCTGCAGCTCGCCTTGGCGTGTTCCTCAACGGAGCGTTCCAGCCCCCTGTCCCACGACGTTCCCGGAACTCCGCCTCCACGAACGTCCCACGACGCTCTGCTGCCTTTCAAGCGTTGTGTCCTTTTTACGGGTCCGACTCCGAGACTGCAGCCTCTTCTTCCGGATTCTGCTCCGACGCTGTATCGTCTCCTTTCGGATGCCCGGTATTCCCTTGCAAAAAAAGTCAAAGAAATATTTGCCTTCTCCTCGCTTCTTACGAATCCGTTGGAGCCGTACGAGTTGGGGAGCCAGCGAGGGAGGCCGAGTACGCCCGCAGGGGGTCGCTGCTAGTCGCGAGCATACGAGCGACCCAGCCCCCAGCCCAGCCACCAAACTCGCTAGCTCATCTTGTCTCTTCTTTCTTCTTTTCTCCTCCAGTTCTCCAACCCTTGACTTCGTGATGGCCCCATTCCTCTTATTGTCTTCTGGTGTTGCTTCAGGGGACTGTCTTTTTGTAGCTCGTCAGCGGCCCCGTCTCCGCGATGCCTCCTCCGCCGATCCGTGCGACTGCGTCGCACGTCCGTCCGGTGGTTGGGGACAGCATTTCCCGTCTGCTGTCCACCCCCAGCATTCTGCATCCTGGGGACCCCATGGTATCCATCGTACCGGGGCCACGCCCCGCGGAGCGCGACCGGGATCACAACCAGGGGGGCTAGCGCGGCGCTTCCACGTATGTCCGCACCGTGTTGCGGACTGCCACTCTGTTGCGGCACATTCGGGGAATTCGGGGTCGCATCCGAACCGCGGTGACCGTCCCCCGACACCTTGTCCCTCAGCGTGGGGTATCGTGTACCTGAAACAGTTTAAAAGCGGAGGGCCGGGCTACGAAGGCAGCCTCCGCAGCCCAGTCCACCAGATTAGTCTAAAACTAATCTTCTTTCTTGAGTCTTGAGGTGGGCCGTGGCATCTTCGCTACTCCTGTAGTCTTCCTTCGTATTTCGCAAGACGGCGTATGTGGACCACCTTGCACTTCTTTCTCGGTGAACGCTGAATCCTGTAGATGACGTCATTGATCCGGTCCGCCACTGTGTACGGGCCTTCCCACTCAACTTGCAGCTTCGGGCATTTTCCTTTGACTCTTCTTGGTTGGAACAACCACACTCGTTCTCCAGTCCGGAACTCCACCGCGTGGACACGATTGTCGTACCACGACTTCATCCTTGAAGTATAGATGTCCAGGCGACGTCGAACAAATCCGTGGATCCTCTTCATATTTTCTCGGATCCATTCGGAATATCCCTGCTCGATGTCCTCGTCTTATTCTACTTCTGGGGGCAATCCCCTCCACAATTGTAGTGGTAGGCGAAGTTCTTGGCCGTACAGGATCATCGCTGGCGTCAATTGGGTAGCCTCATGTCGTGCTGATCTATAGGAGGAACATGGGAATCCATTCGTCCCAATCCCGCTGGTGTTCTGAAACAAACATCGCGAGATATTGGAGCAACGTTCTATTCAAACGTTCTACCAGCCCATCGGATTGAGGATGCAGAGGAGTCGTCCGTGTCTTCCTGATCCCCAGCAGCTTCATCAATTCCTTGAACACGGAGGATTCGAAGTTTCTCCCTTGGTCCGTGTGTATCTCCAGCGGTACATCATGACGACACACTACGTTGTGCAGAAGAGCTCTTGCCACTGTGACAGCTCGCTGGTCTGGCATCGCGATTACTTCCGGCCACCGGGTAAAGTAGTCCGCCACGACCAGCATAAACCTGTTCCCGGCCTGAGACCTCGGGAGCGGACCCACAACGTCCAGGGCAAGCCTCTCGAACGGAGCTCCCACGTTGTACACTTTCAGGTTCCCTGCTCCCCTCTGACGTGGTCCCTTCTTCGCCGCACAGGTGTCACACCGTCGGCACCACTCTTGAACGTCCTGCGGACACGTGGACCAGAAGAACTGTTGGCGGATCTTTGCCAAAGTCTTGTTCACGCCAAAGTGTCCAGCTGCTGGCGCATCATGGAACTCCTTTAGTACCTTTAGTACTCCTTTAGGCACCACCAAAAGCAACGATGTCGTTGTACCATCGTGGGACTCCCATTTCCTGAAAAGCAAACCTTCGTGAATTTCCAGCGAGTCCCATACGGACCAGTAATATTTCAGGCGTGGGGAGAAGCGAGCAACTTCCTGCCAGCCTGGCTTCTCCCCTTCCCCTTTCTTTTTGATCATGAAGTCAATCTCTTCATCCTGCTTCTGGCTCCGTTTCCATTCGTTCTTCGTCTCTTCGCAAAATAGCCTGTGAATCTTCTTCGTGGTATGCCCTTCCTCTTCTGCTTCTTTCTTCTCCAGTCGATCGCAGTTCTTACAATTTTCTTCAACGCAAGGTCTTCGTGAAAGTCCATCGGCGTTTCCACGGGCTCTTCCTTCCCGATGGCGAATCTCGAAGTCGTATTACTGAAGTCGCTTTATCCAACGGGCGACCTGTCCTTCAGGGCGTTTGAAGGTGAGCAACCAGCGAAGCGCCGCATGGTCCGTTCTTATCAGAAATCTTCTTCCGTAGAGGTAGTGATGGAAGTGCTCGATGGATTTCACCACTGCCAGTAGTTCTCTTCGGGTGACGCAGTAGTTCCTCTCTGCTTTTCCTAAGGTCTTGGAGAAATAAGCCACGACCTTTTCTTGTCCTTCGTGTTCCTGTGCGAGGACGCCGCCTATGGCAAAGTTAGAGGCGTCCGTGTCCAGAATGAAATCCTTGTCTATCACTGGGTAGGCTAGCACCGGGGCTCCGGTTAGTTTCTTCTTTAGCTCTTGAAAAACTCCTTGGCATTCTTCGGTCCATTTGTAATCCTGTTTGGTCTCGGTGAGGCGATGCAGGGGTTTGGCGATGCTGGGGGCTGGGTCGCTCGTCGGCCATGGATCTCATCCATCGGGTGCCCGCAACAGTACAGAAAAATCGGTTGTTGTCTAACAAAATTTTTCCCGTTAACAAAACCCGTTTCCCCCAAAATAATGAATTTTGAGTTATACATATATGTCGTTGTTGCAGAAAATGAGCGAAATGTAACGTATGCAGTGAGGGCAATATTTATATTCTCTTGTGAAAAAATATAGTGATATGATTGTTTATTTTATTTGTTTTAATAGAATGAAATAGAATGTATTTTCTATCGTATCGACTGGAACGTTTTCAGTAACATAATGCTGAGATTTTCCAGATTAAAATGAATTTACACACGGTATAAATCGGATTATTTTTAGCATTATTAGATTAGAAATGTTACATTTATATTTAATTACACTATTTTTGATCGAGACTTCAGTATGAAATTCTTATGTAAGGAGGTCCCCTAAACTCAAAAATCGACCTGAGACGAAATCCTATGGATACGTTTTTGAGATACCGCTCGATGAATATTTTGGTAATTTTTTATGAAGACGACCTGACGTTTTCGGCCATATCTTGCGATAGAGTTGACCGATTTGATCGCGATGACTCTTAAGGCTGCCGTCTCCTTTTTGTTATGGTCCGAATCGATCGAAACGTCCCTTGTAAACAGACGGACCCTAATGAAACTACTGCGGTCGATAAAAAGAAGTTGTACAGAGGTGAGATCTCCAGGTACTCTATGTAGACGAATTTTTCACGCATAGTTGCCACATTTTCTGTTCTCTCTGTCTCTGCCACGCTGTTGCCACAGCTCTTTCTTATCGAGAAGTATTGAAAGAATACGGCACGAGAGCTGCGTCTAGCGTCAAAGCCTCGCTGACCGTAAAGGAGGACAGCAATAATGAAAGATAGTGAGGTTGAGTTGTGAAGTTAGGAAACATGTCAATGAAACAATACTAATTTGCGTATCAATATTTGTTATTTATACGTAGAAGGCTGTAATATTATGTATAATCAATGTGCAATTGAAGGGTCGGATGCAATAAGGGAATTCGCGCTCGAAAATAAGAAAAATTATTGTCCAAACGTTAAGAAAGATTGGAAAATTAAATGTTATTAAACTGAATTTTAAAAAATATAGTGTTGTAAAGCTCGTCAGAACACATTTTTTCAATTTACAGTTTGTTTATCCAATCATTAGTATTCGAGCTAAAAATTATAAACAAAAAAGTTTTCATCGTCTAAAATCATTATAAACATAAAATGCGATAACTTGACTAAATATTAAGGGATCGTTATGAGACTTAAATCATAACTTGAGAAAACTCTAGCGACGCCGTAGAATGTATGCACAAAACCCTTATGTTAAAAAATGTAATAATATTTAATTGAAAAGAAAAACTGGACATAACCCATGTTTTTCAACGTTCGCCGTTAAAAAGTATCGAGGCAATTTTGAGGTACATATCATTTGCAGCGACGAAGTTTTTCCTTAATATACAAGCAAGATTTTCAACAATTCTCACACTGATTAATAAATAATTGTAGAAGATACGGCAATATATATAAATTCCGCGCAGAATCAACAGTCAACGCGAGTGCTAAAATTGCTAACAATAACTAGCGCATTATACGCGGCTGCTGACTGTTGGTGACGCACGAAATTTATATATATATATATATATATATATATATATATCATCATATCTTCTACAATTATTTATTAATCAGTGTGGAAATTAGTGAAAATCTTCCTTATATATTAAGGAAAAACTTCGTCGCTGCAAGTAATACGTACCTCAAAATTGTCTCGATACTTTTTAACGGCGAACGTTGAAAAACATGGGTTATGTCCAGTATTACTTTTTAATTAAATATTATTACATTTTTCATCATAAGGGTTTTATGCATACATTTTACGGCTTCGCTAGAGTTTTCTGAAGTTATTTTTTAAGTCTCATAACGATCCCTTAATATTTACTCAAGTTATCGCATTTTATGTTTATAATCATTTTGGACGATGAAAAATTTTTTGTTTATAAGTTTTAGCTCGAATAGTAATGATTGAATAAACAAATTGCAAATAGAAAAAATATGTGTTCTGACGAGCTTTACAACACTATATTTTTTAAAATACAGTTTAACAACATTTAATTTTCCAATCTGTCTTAGCGTTTGGACAATAATTTTTTCCATTTTTGAGCGCTAGTCCCCTTATTGCATCCGACCCTTCAATTTCGAAGCATACAATTTGATTAAGGTACATCACCGAAGTGTAACAGACCAATCGTAATGAAATTTACGAATGCTATAATGCTCCTAAAAACATATGACGCTTTCTTTTTTATCAAGCTATACATCAAATTATCTTTTCTATAAAAATAACTCTCCTCGGATCCAAATTACTACTTGCGAGTCCTTCCAATTTTTTTATTTCTATCTCACAATTTTGAAAATTATATATCTGATAAAGACAATACTCTCCTTTACTTGTCACAGTCGGGTAAAAACGTCACGTTTCACATTTTATTAATATACATAATCCACCGCACGCAACACTATATGCCTCTCAAATCGAGATTAGAAACCGCCGAATACCCCAAATCCTCAGTTCGAAGAGTTTATCCAGATACATTATCTTTGCCCATCTTTGTTCTCCAGCCGCTTCGCCGTGATTCATTCAAGCCTTCCTGGCGACAAATAGTAATAGGGGAAATGCGGCAACAACGCGATACGACTCTCCATACGTATCGGCAACTATGTCTTTACTACATTTATTGGGTAGCTTGGACTTCCACCGATTCTGATGGTACATGGCGCGAATATACCATCAGCGCCGGTGACGGAGAATCCTTGAAGCATAATTCTGTCATTTCTCGAGTCTGTCTCAGTACATGAGTTATAAATTCATTATTATTTCAACGGACGGTGCTTATTAGCGTTCAAACGCACCAGACCCGCCTGCACGGAAGTCTACTGGGGGCAACTATACCCGTAAAAGCTTCCTTCTTGCCGATTACACGACGTAAGTTGGTTGAAACGGTTTGTTTACTACATCGCGTATACGTATAAAACTGATGCTACGTGGCTCGAATATAACACCAGCGCTGGTGACGGTGAAGCCTTGAAGCTTCATTCTGTCAGTTTTCGAGTCATAAATTCGTTATTATTTCAACGTACGGTGCTTATTAGCGTTCAAACGCACCAGACCCGTCTGCACGGATGTCTACTGAAGCCAACTATACCCGCAAAAGCTTCCTTCTTGCCGATTCCACGACGTAAGTTGGTTGAAACGGATTGCTTACTACACCGCGTATACGTACACGCTTTTCCTAGGTTGTGTGAGCGTACGCACACATTCAACGCCCAGGGAGACGGCAGCCTTAAATTAGAGGTAATTAAATTGCATACAATTATTTCCTACAGTGTTTTCCAATCGGACCAATAGTTTAGGCGGAATCGACCAAAACTTAAGAAAAATGTAATGTTCTGGGGCAGAAATTGAAATCGAAAATTCACTACATAGCCTGGAAGACATAGAAATTATCATGTAACGTCCAGTTTCTTATTTTTTTACGTAGAGTGTGCACCTTTACGAAGAAAACAAGCCAAACCTGAGCAAAATCCATGCACAAATAAGGAATTTATGGGCGATAGAGTGGGAGTGCCTATTTTCAACTTTTTCCCTATTTTTGCATTTCTTCCTGTTTCTTGACGAATTATGTATTTGTCTTCAATGAAAGAAATTTTTATGTATTTTATTTTATTTATGAAAATCAATTCTGGCTTTTTCTGTTTCTTTTGCCCGCATTGGGATCAGTTTCTCTTATAAGGAACCAGTCGTAGTCACCCATCATTGACTCATCCCAGAATCCTTGGTAGCGTCTCTCAATACTTTTCATCTGCTGATGAAATCTCTCGCCATGTTCATCATTTACAACACCAAGATTTGGTGGGAAGAAATCCAAATGCGAATGGAGGAAATGGATCTTCAAAGGCATGTTAACGCCCATATTGAGAGAATAAAGAAGTAAAAAGCATGTTACAGCAGAAGATTGAACGTCGGGTCTTCTTCTTAAAAAATGACCAAAATATTCATCCAGCGATATCTCAAAAACATATCCATAGGATTTCGTCTCATGTCGATTTTTGAGTTTAGGGGACCACCTTATATAAAAATTTCATAGCGGAGTCTACGTCGAGGAATGACTGTAATCTAATGTTATCTAGTACTGTTCTAGAAATAATCCGATTTATACTATGTTTGTACTCATTTTAATCTGGAACATCTCAGCAGTATGTTACTGAAAACGTTACGTTTTACATTCTATTAATACATAATCTGTCGCAAGCAACACTGTATGCCTTTCAAGCCGAGGCTCGAACCGAGATCAGAAGCCGCCGCCGAACAGCCTAAGTCCTCAGCACAAAGTGAGATCGCGCCGGTTCGGGTAAACACACTGCCGAAAGTTATTTAAAATTTCAAAGCCTTCGAATAAAAGCCAAAAAACTAGGGACAGAGATGAAAATCTTATTCGATGGTTCCAATAAACTTTCTTCGAATAAAAAAATTTACCTTTCGCCGTCGAATGAATTCACTTCGAATAAAAAAATTATCTTTCGCCGTCGAATAAATTCACTTCAAATAAATTTATTTATCCGTGGTGTTTGGAATAAACATAACTCGTGCTATTCGAAGCTTCAAATAACGGATAAACATAAAGTATCTTTTATTTGAGTTTATCCAGATATTATCTTTGCCCATCTCTGTTCTCCAGCCGCTTCGCCGTGATTCATTCGAGCCTCCCTGATGGCAAAATAGTGATAGGAGAAATGCGGCAACAGCGCGATACGACCCTCGATACGTATCGGCAACTATATCTCTCCTACACTTATCGGCTAGCTTGGACTTCCAACGGTTCTGATGGTACATGGCGCGAATATACCATCAGCGCCGGTGACGGAGAATCCATGAAGCTTCATTCTGTCATTTCTCGAGTCTGTCTCAGTACACGATTCATAAATTCATTATTATTTCAACGTACGGTGCTTATTAGCGTTCAAACGCACTAGACCCGTCTGTACTGGAGGCAACTATACCCGCAAAAACTTCCTTCTTGCCGATTTCAGGGCGAAAGTTGTAATTTACGGTTTGTTTCCTTCACGCGTATACGTTCACGCTTAAGTTAGCTTGTGTGAGCGTACAAACACATTCAAGGCCCGGTGAGACGGCCCCCTTAAATTACATCTCAGGTGCGTTGTCGGAGACACCGGATTCTCCTACGGATAATTGTCAATGCTGCCCTGACAAATTGAAGCCGTCCTCAACTCGTGCCCTCTCTGTCCACTCTCGGATGTTCCAAGCGACATGACCGCGCTCACTGCGGATCATTTCCTCACGGGCTGTGCTTTAAGTACACTCCCACAACCTACTCTCCTCGATCTTCCAAATCTCGACTCTCTCGGTGGCAACTGCTACGTCAAATGGTGGCATACTTCTGGCAACGCTGGAGTACCGAATACTTGCAACATCTTCAAACAATCACGAAGTGGCAGGAACGATTATACTCCCTGAAGATTGGATCGCTCGTTCTCGTCAAGGACGAAGCGTATCCTACATGTGAATGGGCTCTAGGCAGAGTTCACCGCCGTGCATCCCAAGGAAGACAACCTCGTGCGCGTCGCCACCGTTCGGACTTAGCACTCGATGTACCGGCGGCCCATCGTGAACCTCGTCGTACTACCAGTCTCCACCAAGGAGCATTACATGTAGCATATACGCGTTCCATCGATGATTCATCGCGCAGGTCGCCAACCCACCTAAGATTGGTATGGCGTGCGGAGTGTCATTCCCGAACAACTCATGGACTTCTTACTTACTTTTTGCGACATCATACTTACATACTCTTCCACAATACCTCACATACGCTCACACGCACTCTCACGCTCTCGTGACCGACCCCAGTGCTCGGTTATACAACACAACAGTAGTATCTCCACTACATTCGACGAAAGTGTTGCGCATCTATTGCATCACCTCACTATCAATTCTCTATCTCTAAATAAATCGCACTATTCTCAACATTTTCCAGTCCTCTCTACACAGATATTCTTTGTTCAAATATGAATTATAATTAACTCGTTTGTCCACATTTATTTCTTACAATTAAGTTATTGTTACATAAAGTATATTTAATAAAAAAAAAGGAAAATATATACAAGATTGAAAAAAATTAAAATGAATACAAGGTAACCGAACGCAATGCAAAACAACCGTAGGCAACGCAACACAAAACAATTCGTCTACTCTCTCTCTGTCCGTTGTTGCAATTCTGCTCGTCCTCCGGAAAGCTCGCCTTTCCGAAAAGGATGCTACCCTCCCACCACGCATGCTTTCCTTACTTGCCCTCATGCCCAAATATGGGCATTCCCTCACTGCACGCTTTCTCGCCCCGGCAAACCCTTGTGCGTTACTGTGTCCTGTAACGTGTCGGGTTTGCCCCCACGGGCCTGCCTCTTCAGAGATATTCAGCATGACTCAGGGACACACACATCATTTAAACAATTCCGATACTACATTACTCTTCATATTATTGCTACTATAATTTATTAAAGTATGTTAACTATTACATTTTTATCGTGCACAGTTATTGAGGCACAGTATTCAGGGAGGGAGCACAGCAATTGCAGCATAGTATTCATGGAGGGAGCATAGCAATTGCAGCACAGTATTCAGGGAGGGAGCACAGTAACTGACAAGGGACGATCCCGAACCCGAAAATTTAAAAAATTCTGAAACTTTGTGGATATGTAGGAGATTTCCTTCTGATTACAACGCAATTTTTTTTGCTGCCCAAAATCACTGTAAGGGGGTGAAATTAAACCCCTGAAGATTCGGCTATTTTTCGATTTTATTTTGTAACACACAATCTGTAAGAGATAGAAAAAAAGTTTCAAGACGAAAGTTACTTCTTTTAATTAGATCTATCAACTCGTAAAGGTTTTATCAATTGTTTAAACAATTAGAAAAAAGTTATAAACAAAAATATGAATAATGTTTTCTAAAATTCGGGTTTTCACGTGAAATCTGAATTGGATGTTTAAATAATTATGAAACAGCATAATCCATATTTTTTTTCCATACAATTTCAACTATTGTATCGCGGAACTGTACTCCGCGACAATTGAAAAACTTTTGGATCCCATTGTAACGTACCTTAAGCTGCACGACGAGCAATTCTTTTCTAACTTTTATTAGGAAATAATACGCGACGCGTAGTAAGAAAGTAATATAATTTATATACTTTTATCTCCAATTACACATGGGGAAATTATATCAGGTGGAAATAGAGGAGAAGAAGGGAACTGTTAGATATAACTTATCCTTATTAGAACTTTTTATTTTTAACATAATTATCGAACTTTTCTCTTATTTGCTTACCAAACAAGCGAGACAATGCAGGCGTTTAATAAGCGATTTAAGTATAGTTAGGTAACCTTGAAAACACTTGTGTGATTATGAATTATTCTTCATGGTGATGAAACTCTTCAAAAAAATGTTGAAAACATAAATATTGCTTACACCACGCACAACGTATGATAGCATAATTGCCGCATATGGAACAACGAGGTGGATGTATGAAATCTTGTAGTGAAAAAGCGAAATCTACTGGATTTTCAAACTGATTTGGTTTCTCAACAATATATCCACTTTTATACCATGCGTAAGCAAACACATCGTGATACTTTGGTGATGAAAGTTGATTATGAATAAGAGACTGTAATTTAATGACATTATTCCTTGCATTTAGCTGCACATCGTAATTAAACAATAATACAAGGTCGGAAAATTTTCGTACAAAGCTTTTCCATATCCGGAAACCATATACATCAAGCGGTTGTATCATTCCTGTAGTTTTTTTCGGTATTGTGAATATTTCCACATGTTGATTATCTGGTATACCGTTTCGTAATGTAGATGGACAGTGACCAGTCCACGAATCCAATAACAAAACGCTTCGAGATCCCGCATGTGGTAGATATACGTTTGTTAACCATTCCATAACCAGTTCACCTGTTAACTTTCCAGATGTGGACGCCTGTATATAAACATTCCACGGTCGAAACAAAGATTGTTGTACACGTGGACCAAAATTACCATCCTTTTCCTGCAGAACAATAAATAGCGGAGAGAGTAGTTTCCCAGAAACTGATATTGTGGGGAATATAGTATAGCTATGTGTAGTAGCGGATATAGATTGTACGAGTGCTGTAACACTTTTGGTTCCTTGTTCAGCTAAAGTACGGCCCGAATGTAATTCTAGATTGAATCCGCTTTCATCTGCATTGAATGTATTGTTTGTTCCGATATCTCTAATACGAGGTTTTACATTATTCACAAAAGTCGAAGCAATTTCATTTAATTGCGTGGTATCTGTACCGTATGATCTGGTAATAAATTTGTTCACTTTTCTTGAAACTATTTTATACGTTCTCTTAAAATTCCAGATCCAATGTCGAGATGTTTTAAAATTTTCCAACCCTGTCTCTTCATTAGCTTGTACGGCCCATCTTCGAAGGTCCAAATCATGAATAATGGCATGAGTTTCAATCCCGTCAACAAACTTATTATACACATATTCAGAAATTTGTAACAATTTTTCTCGACGTGTCCCTCCCCTGTTCACTGTTTCTTCCCATCTAATGAAACAAGGCAATTTTGCATAGATATGAAACAAATAGATACGAAGCACCTTAATATAACAGTACATCCTTTACCACTCACCTATACAATTGATATACGGATGAAACTTTTCGAAATTTATGTTGGACAGATTGTAAAGAAAGCCGTCTCTTCTTACCACTTTTCCAAAATGCAACAGCCTCTGTTTTATATTCTAAAGTCACAATACCTCCTTCTTCTGGTATACACTGCTCTTCTTCGAACTCTATCGGTTCTAAAAGTTCTTCGCGTGTAGGTACATATATATCATCCACAAATTCTACAGAATGTGGTCTAAACGGTTCCAAAAATTCTAATGTAACATCAGCTTCCATTGAAAATGATGTGTCTTCTTGCGATTTAATAAGCATGTCTTTTATTATGTCGTGTAACTCCATTTCTCTATTATTAATATGCGTCTCATTATTATTCTCAATTAGGAATGTTGTCATAAATAAACGAATTACATTTGCAGGATGTATGGGAACCATTTTCAACACTACACGTTTGTTACACAGAATCAACGTACATTTACTGTTAACATCTATACTTAAACTACAATTAACTAGTATTTCTTATTGTTAATGAGTCTTTACTCTTCAAATGCCTTCGATACTACTGACAATAATAACGAGTCGAAGCATTTATTACTTTTGTCGTCAGGACAAACCTATAGAACTGATAATACCTATTTTATACGTATACATATGGCATATGTGTATGTATCTTACTTTATCGCGTCTGAAGAAAACATGTTTTGACAGTGATATGTCTTACTAAACTTGATCATCTTTATTTTCCTTGCAAATAATGTATCATCCGATAAGAATACTAATATATGTATTCTCATTATTAATGCTCGAGAGAACAATAGACATGAGATAATACTTTGATGGGAGACAAAAGTAGGTATATATTCACATCACACAAGTGTTTTCAAGGTTACCTAACTATACTTAAATCGCTTATTAAACGCCTGCATTGTCTCGCTTGTTTGGTGAGCAAATAAGAGAAAAGTTCGATAATTATGTTAAAAATAAAAAGTTCTAATAAGGATAAGTTATATCTAACAGTTCCCTTCTTCTCCTCTATTTCCACCTGATATAATTTCCCCATGTGTAATTGGAGACAAAAGTATATAAATTATATTACTTTCTTACTACGCGTCGCGTATTATTTCCTAATAAAAGTTAGAAAAACATTGCTCGTCGTGCAGCTTAAGGTACGTTACAATGGGATCCAAAAGTTTTTCGATTGTCGCGGAGCACAGTTCCGCGATACAACAATAGTTGAAATTGTATGGAAAAAAAATATGGATTATGCTGTTTCATAATTATTTAAACATCCAGTTCAGATTTCACGTGAAAACCCGAATTTTAAAAAACATTATTCATATTTTTGTTTATAACTTTTTTCTAATTGTTCAAACAATTGATAAAACCTTTACGAATTGATAGATCTAATTAAAAGAAGTAACTTTTGTCTTGAAACTTTTTTTCTATCTCTTACAGATTGTGTGTTACAAAATAAAATCGAAAAATAGCCGAATCTTCAGGGGTTAATTTCACCCCCTTACAGTGATTTTGGGTAGTAAAAAAATTGCGTTGTAATCAGAAGGAAATCCCCTACATATCCACAAAGTTTCAGAATTTTTTGAATTTTCGGGTTCGGGATCTTCCCTTGTGAGGCACATTAACTGATCTTTGCATATTATAGTATCACAATACTCGCCAGTCGGCCTCCCTTTCCCTTTCGATAGACGAATGTGTTTTCCTTGTTCGGACCCAGCGAGATGGGTCCAGTCGGAAATTCGACCATTCGAGGGTACACACACTCCAAGCGTCGCCAAGATGGTTATCCATCTTGGCAACCGATCCCATTAGCAACATCCTGATTTCCCGAGCAGACCCTTTTTCCCAAATTCCGAGTGTCGCCAAGATGGCTCCTCCTGATATCAGTTTCCCCAAACATCGTTTTTTTTTCCAAATGCCTAATGTCGCCAAGATGGCTCCTCCTGATATCAGTTTTCCCAAACACCCCCTTCTTCCAAATTCCTTAGGCTGCTTGCCTACCTTACCTCCCACCCCTTCAGTAGCTAGGTTAAATACCGGGCCCAAACACAGGGATTGGGCAGTCCTAATCTTCAGACCAGCAGGGTCACGACGTCGTTACGATCAAACACTGTAAAACTTATAAATTGTACTAGAAATAACAATAAAGAGATAGTAGTCACTAAACCGGAGTTACCTCGACGACATAATTGGTGGCAGCGGTAAGGGATATCACCTTCGGGCTTATTCAGAAGAAAATATACTAGTTGTGCTAGTTATTCCACGAGTGGAAATTTATGGAGGTATCCCACTACGAATCCGAGAACTTCGAAGATCTACATAACCTGGATTCCAACTGGACGCAGTGGAGAAAGAGCAGCAGCAACGTAAATCTCTCTACTGACACACTATCTGACATTCTGCACGACTTCGTAACTGCTCCTTCTAACGACATGTCGAGAACACAAAGTCCGACTCGTACCCAAATTGACATGAACATGCTGGCTGAAAAATTATTACAAGTATGTGACCGACTGAAAGCTATAGAGGACAAAACGGAACCTAGTCTGGCTGTGCAACAATCGAGTGATTCGTAACGCAATACAGAAACGCACTCATCTGCTACAATTGAAAGATACGCTGAATGTCTGTAACTAATCCCAAACTTCGACGGAACGAACACCGAGATTTTCATCAGCACGCTCATTAAAGTCTCGTCTATGCTAGTCCAAAATCAACACTCATTGCTTCTATTAGCTCTCATGTCGCAAAAATTAAAAGGCCGTGCAGCGTTAACAATTCGGCCAGATACCATTACGACAATTCCAAAATTAATAGAGAAAATTCGTTTTCTCTACGGGAAAGCCATCGACACGGCATCTGTAAAAACTAAAAGGGATTCGTGCAAACAAAGGCAAAACGAGCCCATTAACGATTTTATACACCGGTTTTCACAAATACAAGACGAGTTGCTAACTGCCGTAAACTCTGAAAGAAGACTCCAAACCTACAACGACATTAAGGAAATCATCTGCATCTGTAAGAGGGTATCCAAACATTCAGACGCAATGTGAAGCCTGAAATTTCGCAATACTTGTTTAGCCAACAACTCGATACCCTAAACCAAGCGTTCGAAGCCGCACGCATGTATGATACAGAACTGCAATACATGCAACAGTCAAGGATGTGGACTCAACCAAAGGACCACAAGATGCAGGGAGAACCTCGCAACCCACCCCGAAGAAATCCTGACACGAGGTGAGACAGCAAAGAGTGTAATTTCTGCAAACGACGAGGACACACGGAAAACGAATGCAGGACGAAGCAATGGAGAGAACAAGCAGGAAGGCGAGCCGAACAACAACGAAATTTTCAACGGGCCCAGCCAAACTTAACACCGCCAGGAGTACGATCACCATCGGAAACGCCAGGTCCGCAGCAACAGAGGACCATCGCGTGGACCACTCCCCGTTTGTTCAACTAGAACTACCAGGGCTCCAACCCACTACATTCCTCATCGACACAGGTAACGAAATTTCGATAATTAAAGAAAAACAAATCATCGACCAAAGCTTACCCAGAAGGGAACCAATAACGCTCAGGGGCATTACGAACAATACCACTGATACGTTATACTCTGTACTCGTTCCGTTTAATGATAAATGTAACAAATTCCAAGTCGTTGACGATAATTCTCCAATTTTACAAGACGGAATACTAGGTTCAGACTTTCTATTCAACCACGATTTCTCCCTTTCTTGTAACTCATTTGTAATCGGCAATGTCATTAAACGACGCGCCAACGTAAAAAGCAATTATCAAAACAAAACAGTACTGGTCAATTTTATAACAGGGATCGGAGCAATTACGAAGGTCGATGCAAATGGTCATCCCATACTTCCAGATTCCCTTAAGGATCAAATCGAGTCAGTAGAAGATTTTGACGAAAAATTAGCTTACCGTATACAAGGTACCAATCGAAGCAGTGAGAGGATCGATCTGTTAAGAGAAAATACTCGGTTAGATCATCTAACAGAGGGCAAAGATCAGATTTGGGAAATTGTTTCAAACTCCCACGATATTTTTATATTGCCTGGGGACCCTCTTCCTAAATCCTCAATCCTCGAACACGAAATTAAGACTACTGACGAAATTCCAATACACACCAAACAATACCGATATCCCCCAATACACCAAGACGAAATTAAACGACAGGTGACAGAGATGTTGCAGAAGGGTATCATTGGGGATAGCGATAGCCCACACAACAGTCCCCTATGGATCGTTCCGAAAAAACAAGACGCGTCCGGTAAACAAAAGTGGCAGTTAATCATAGATTACCGGAAATTAAATGAGAAAACCATAAAAGATTCATACCCAATTCCCAACATCGATGAAATTTTAGACAGACTAGGTAACGCGAAATACTTTTCCGCTTTCGATCTAGCCTCAGGTTTTCACCAGATCGGAGTTAAGGAGAACGACATTCAAAAAACCGCTTTTTCAACTAGCGACGGCCATTACGAATTTCTGCGAATGCCTTTCGGGTTGAAAAACGCCCCTCCAACATTCCAGAGACTCATGAACCGCGGTTTGCAAGGACTAATCGGTAATAATTGTTTCGTCTACATTGATGATATCGTAGTTTTCGGAAGGACCTTAGAGGAACACAATAAAAACCTAAAGACCTTATTCGAACGACTGCGACAATGCGGTCTAAAATTACAACCTGACAAGTGCGAATACCTAAAGCCGGAATTAGAATACTTAGGTCATATCATTTCATCTGATGGTGTGCAACCTAATCCAAAACGCATCGACAAGGTGAAAAATTATCCGGTTCCCAAAAACCCCAAAGAAATTAAGCAATTCTTAGGACTATGCGGGTACTATAGGAAATTCATACAAAACTTCGCCAGAATCGCAAAACCCCTCAATCAGCTTTTAAGGAAAGATAAAGGATTTCAATGGTCCAATGACCAACAGATAGCTTTTGAGACCCTATGCAACGCACTGACGACGCAACCCCTTTTACAATACCCGGACTGGACGGAACCTTTCGTGTTAACGACTGACGCGAGCAATTACGCCCTAGGCGCGGTATTATCGCAAGGGACCATCGGTAAAGACAAACCGATCGCGTACGCTTCAAGAACCTTGAATGACGCGGAGACCCGAGACACGACGACCGAAAAAGAGTTACTAGCTATTGTCTGGGCAACTAAACATTTCCACCAGTATCTATACGGACGAAAGTTCACCATTGTGACTGATCATAGACCACTTGTCTGGCTAATGAATGTAAAGGACCCGAATTCACGTTTGGTGCGATGGCGATTAAAACTATTAGAGTACGACTACGAAATAGTCTACAAGCAAGGGAAAATTAATACGAACGCAGACGCACTTTCACCATGTACAGTTAGAATCATAGAAGACGAACTTATTTGACGACGAATTAGAGAAATACATCACGTTTTACTCAATGAACCCCCAGACATCAAAAGAGGACGAAGAATTCATTAGCGAACTAGTAGGGCATCCAAGGCCTACTACGTCTCAAAATCACAGAGGTCCCTCGTTACAGTCTCAGGTAACAATCTGCCAAGATTTCCGGAAAGAACTCCCGACTATCATTTACACGGAGACACCACCTGAGATAACCGAAAAGGGCAAAACCTATCTATCCCCGCATGAAACTGACAAGTCAAAACTAGAAACCATAATTAGAATTTTAAACGACGGTTCTAAGATCAACGTAATACAAGATCGAAATCATAACTCCGAACTTGCCATACTCTTTTCGATCTTAAATAGAGACATAGAAATTTACGTTTCTAAACCAATCCCCTCAGACAAACAAGAAATCATCGGGTTGGCTCATGACTCTATTTTCGGAGGCCATTACGCTTACGATAAAACGCTACAAAAGATTCGTAAACAATACGAATGGCCAAACATCACCAGGGACGTAAAAACTTATGTCGAAAATTGCGAAACTTGCCAACGACAGAAAGACACGAAACGACAAACGTACATACCGCAAGCAACTGACATTCCTTCAAAACCAACTGACAAAATTTCGCTCGATCTAGCAGGACCTTCGGATACAACTTCCCGTAATAACAAGTATATTCTAGTAATACAAGACTACCTAACTAGATATGTCATGTGCGAACCATTAATCGATAAATCTACAGCAGCCATCATACAAGCCGTTTGGGCTTCTTGGCTACGCATTTTTGGCAAACCTAAAGAGATTTTAACAGATAACGCAAAAGAATTTGCTTCCCAAGAGTTCACTGAATTCTGCAGTCTTATGAGATCTAGACACGTCCTCACCTCCGTATACCACCCACAATCTAATGGTAAAAACGAAAGATCTCACATGATTCTAAAAGAGTATATTCGGTGGTACCAAACAGCGGAAAAACCTTGGGATCTCATACTCCCTCAGGCAATGCTTAATTACAATTGCACGATTAACCGTTCCACCGGGTATACTCCATTTGAACTGCAACTGGGCTACGAACCCAATAGTATTTTCGACGAACAAGACGAATTACTGACTCTAAAACAGCAAATAGGGAATCTTAAATTCCAACATGAAAATAAAATAATCGAGACCCTCGAAAATCTCCAATCACAACAACCTTCCTCGTCCTACGAACACCTTGAAACAATTTCCGCAGGTAACCAAGCCCTTATACGTAATTACACCGCCAAATCGTTGGAGGAACGATGGCGAGGACCTTTCGGGGTTGTAGAAACCTCTGACGGTCATTCAATCAAAATAAATGAAAATGGGCGACTAACTGTCCATCATAGAACTAATGTCAAACTTTTTAAACAAGCGTCGTCTACCATTTCAGACGATGAAACCTAGCAGAAACTTCGTAATCGCTCCGAATCTTATGACGACCATGGCCATAATATGGATTATGAATAATATTTCAACGACTCAAGCCAGCGATGAAAAATATTCCATGACCGCACTTAGCGATCAAGAATCCATCTTTCTCGAGCACCTAAGTAGAGTCAGGATTTTTCATGAACAATGGAAAGTAGTCATCGGTTACGATTTTGCTCATATCAAAACTGATCTACTAGCTATCGAGGATTTGTATCAGCGTGTCCTAACCGGGCTGTGTCTTCGAAACATACTAGGGGCTAAATTCACGTGCTCTTCACGCAACCGATTAGTAAAACGAGTAGGTGCTTTCAGCCGCGTTCGAGGAGAGCTTCGCAATGCATTTTATACTGCGGGAATTGATAGCAGCTCCTCGCGCGCTCGGCGTGGAATTTTCGATTTCGTCGGAGAAATAAGCAAAACCCTCTTTGGTACGCTCGACGCATCGGACGCGCAATATTATAACAACGAACTTGATAAACTCTACGCAGATCAGAAAACAGTCATTAATTACATACGTAACCAGACAAGCATAATCCTTAACGCTGTGAAAACAAACGTAGCTCTACTTAACAAAACGCATAGTCAAATCGAATCAGTAAATACACAGTTTAACCTACTGAGAAACTTGTCAAAAGAAAACGAAATGAATATACAAATCGACGAAATAATTATAGACCTCGAAGAAAGTATGGACGAGTTACGCGAACAGATTAGAAATATAGAGGATCTAACCTTCGACGCTAAACACGGTATTGTTAAACCTTACATCCTTCCGCCCGAACAACTATTCAAGATACTTAAGGAACATGAACACGTCGATAATTTCCCAGTACCACTTAAGGAAACGTATTACATGGCGCTCATCGATATTTGTGAAATAAATATAGGCCTCAACGAAAAACGCGCGCTACTAGAAATAAGAATTCCCCTGCTAGAAGAACAAGCCTTCAACCTTGTCAAAGTAATTTCTCTCCCAGTTCATGGATGGATATTCCATTCAATAATAAATACACAACAGCGCCTTGTTCTTCTAGACCCCATGCGACTGTTTGCTGTAATGGGAAAATTTATATCGATATAAAGTAAATTTGAAATTTACCTTTAAGTTCTTAAGAAAGGTCAATTACATTACTAATGTTACTTTCACTAGCGAAAACTCCGGAAGTCCTGCAACAGGCCACAGTAATTGGCTCGTCTACCCTACAAACGTTTCACGAGTTCGAAGACTTCTTGCTCTCACTCTACAGGTCTATAGAAACAACCGCAACTTTAGAGATGGAATTGCTTCAATGTAGACAAGAGGCGTGCGAAGATGCGCACATTTACAGGGACAGGGTAGCCAAGTGAGTTACCAAACTAATTACCGCGGCAATAGAAGATTAAGATAATCAGCATGATAAAACCACCAGCCCGCCCATCTCCTCTTCCAGAAAGGGCTTCGCGACAATTTGAAAGAATTAGTCAAATCGCAAAGATCCATTGATTTGCAGGAAGAAATCTCAATCGTGATAGAAGAAGAACATTCCGTAGTAAAACGACCTCTACAGTCCTGGCATCAGGACCCACTGATTCCAGGAGGTCATGCTATCGCTGTGTGACTAGACCATGTCCCGAAACGGCGTTCGGAGTCGTCGGGGGTCGGTATATTGGTGGTCGGGTGAAATCGAGAAACTCCCCCGTCGCTGGTGCCCACCGAAGGGGGCTGGCCAGGGAAGAAGAGGTGGTAGGAATCGTGCCCACAAATTGATAAAGCCTACGAAATAAATAGACGCCTGTGTTTGCGATGAGACTGTTAGGACTAGGACTGTCAACTACGTGAAAGTTTTGCAGACTCATGGAGTTGCCAAAGCGAATAGCGCAATCGACGTACGATGCTATAGTACGAAACATTCTCATTGCTGCACAAGCTGTTTGTGATGTTTCCTTGGAAAATGCTGTGATTGAGGACAGAACAGCTACTCAAGAAGCAGAAACATTTGATGATGAAACAGGAATTGCTGTTTCCGGGGATGGGACCTGAAAAAAACGTGGCTACTCTTCCGTTTTCAGCGTGGTGACCTGCATTGAGAGTTTAACGGGGAAAGTTGTGGACATTCTTGCCAAATCCTCTTATTGCAAGAGCTGCGAATATTGGGAGAATAAAAGCGACACCGCCGACAGTGAGGATTGGAAGAAAAGAGGTTAGGAGTGTTCGGCAAATCACGAAGAAAGTGTGGAAGAAAATGGAGGTGGACGGAATGCAGGAAATGCTTCAGCGATCGCTTGAATTACACGGTTGTAACGTTCCCACGCGTGACATAGCGCGCGTCACAGGAATTCGGGATTGGTTCGAGTAGCGTGCGATAAAGAATTAGAATTCAAGAACCAGAATTAATCTTAATAGTGTTTATTCAAGAAAACACTTCTAAATCATACATACAAACATTAATTTAACGCTTTATAATATTAAAGAAATTAAAGTATTTAGGTTGCGACTTTCGGTCGGTACAAAAGAATACCTGTTTGATCGATTAATTTAGAATAATGTAACTTAAATAACTAATAGCGACGTTTTAGTCGAATAAAAGGATTTAGTTTAGGAATAATGACTCTTTTGGTCAATATAGTAGGATAATAGAATTATACAAGCTTAGGATTTAGGAAATTGAATATGTTCAAGTTGAGATTTTCTCGAAATTGTTCCTTCGCTACACGGGGGCAGATATTGCCATCTGTGTAACAAACCCTCCAAAATGCCCCGTTTCTTTTTGCATTAATAAACATAATTAATAATCATTACCATACTTACATTATTATTATTCTTACTATTATAACGTGTGATTCGCATTAACATTAATATTCGCTTAGAGTACCGCGAGACGCGAGTGCAATGGAAAGAGACAGTTGACTGTTGCGGAGTGGGAGAATTGAGCGCATGAGCGATTCTCGCTCCTTCGTTGCTCAAGAGCAATATTGCTAATCTGAGATCTATTATTAATAACTTTGCTTAAAAAAACTCAGAGGCCTACAAGGCAGCTCCGAAGACTGGAACGTCTCGTCAAACATGGCGACAGTGGTCTTGGTTGGAACATTCAACAAACCGAGGGGCCTACAAAGCAATTTCCAAAGTTGAAGCTCTTACTTAGGTCGGGAACAGCTATTTGCTTTAATTGATCCGTTCATAACATCCAGTTCGAAGTCAGGTTCGAAGTCTACTGATCAAGTGATTCTCTTTTTTTTTATAAATTGATTCCCTTGAATGGTTGCACGCAATGCCCTAGAAAACTTTTCCTTTTTACCTGCGGACTCTGTGGATAATAGGTCGTTTTTAGTGCATGATTGATACGGTGAGGGTGAGACCTATTTAGTGAGGTTTCGGGAAAAAGTTTCAAAACCCCGATTCACAGTGGCGAAGCAAAAAATTTACTTGAGTGGTGAGGCGAGTACCGACTATGATGTTGTTGCGCCTTGGTAGTCGAGTGCCATAAGTGATGGATTTTTCATTTCAGCCTTTAGAGGGTATGTAGCAGGGTCGTAATCAGCAATTTTTGCAATGATTTTGTTGGTGTGATTTGGCTCGAAGAGTTTCTTGAGAGAGGTGCTAATGTATGTTTTGATCACAGGGATGTTTAGCAGTTCGTAGTGGTCTGTAATTTTGGTATCACTGGGAGCGTTTAGAATGATTTTGAGGAATTTATTTTGCATAATCTGTATTTTGCATAATCTGTATTTTGTTGATATGTGAGTTTGCTGCTGTGGACCATATTTGATGACCGTACAAGAGAGCCGTTCTGACACAAGCTAAGTAGAGTAATTTTTTGTATTTAATATTTAGTGGGCTTCTGTTTGCAATAATTGGATATAGCATTCTCACGAGTGGATAAGTTTTTTGTATTCTGTCTTTTACTGTAGCGGACCAGTTTAGTTTATAGTCTAAGACCAGACCGAGGTATTTGACAGTTTTGACCCACGGGATTTCAGTTGCTGCTATTTCCATCTCTGGAGGGTATTTGATTTTTATTCTGTGAAATAGGATTGCTTGTGTTTTATGCATGTTGAGTTCGAGTTTCCAATTGCTAAAGAATTCGTGAATTTCTTCTAAGTACGTTTTGAGATAAAAATTCGCCATACTGGGTCTCAGAGATGACGTGAGTATTGCTGTGTCGTCAGCATAAATTGCGATTTTAGTTTTAGGGTTTTTAGGTATATCATTGATGAAAATATTGAATAATGTAGGGCCCAGTATGGACCCCTGTGGGACTGTTGCGCCTACTTCTTTTTCATCAGAGTAGGAACCGTTAACAGCGACTAGAAACTTGCGGTCAGTTAGATAGTTTTTGATGAGTTTTGTTAAATGGGTTGGTGTGTTGATGCTTTTGAGTTTTAAACTGAGGCCGTTGTGTCCGACGGAGTCAAAAGCTTTGTGTAAGTCAAGGAGTACCATTCCAGGGGTTCTGTTTCTGTTTTATTCTGTATCTATATGTCCAGAAACTCTGTGTAACTGATGGATTGTAGAGTGGTTGGGTCGGAAGCCGAATTGTTCGTTTACTATGATTTGGTTGGTGTCTAGATGAATTTGAAGTTGTTGGAGAATTATTTTTTCAAGGATTTTTCCTAGTACGCTGAGTAAGCTAATAGGCCTGTAGCTAGTTGGAAGGGTTTTGTCCTTGCTTGGTTTCTTGATTGGTATGACCTTCGCTATCTTCCAATTTTTGGGGAAATATGCAAGATTTGGCGCTGCTTGGTAAATGTAATATAATTGCACGATTAACTTTATTGGAAGGTTTTTAAGCTTTATGGTGATAATTTTGTCAAGCCCGGAGATTTGTTAGAAGTTTTTCTGATAATGTTTCTGATTTTAATTGGATTGACTAATCTGCCCGTCGTTTCAGTGCTGTTGGTGTTTAGAGTTATTTCTGCTGCGTTTTTAATTGCTTCGAGTTCCAGGGGAGAGTTCAGTGTGGAGGCACTGTTATGCACTTGTTGAAACGTGATTGCTAGAAATTCGGCTTTTTCAGAGTCAGGTGTTTGAGGGTTGCCTAGTGAATCCTTTAAAGGTGGAAGTTTAGAGGACTTTGTCTTGAAGGTTTTGTATGTTTTCCATAGAGTATTATCCTTGGTGGATAAGGACTTTAGTTTTTGCTGCCATGAGTGGTTTTTGATTTCTAGAATTTCTGATTTGATTTTTCCGGTGAGGATATTTCTGAGGAGTTTGAAGTATGGGTTTCCGGTTCTTTGAAACTGTCTTCTAGCTCTATTTCTCTGTCTGGTTAGTTTGGTAAGGTCGTACCTGGTGACTTCGTTAAGGTTTGTACTCGGAGCGGTTTTGGTTGCTTTGTTGTAGGCGATTTTAACAGATTTGGTGAATCTATGTATTTGTACGTCTACTTCTTCTTTTGTGTTTATCTTTGAGTTGAGACTATGTAAGCTAGCTATTTTTTTTGTACATGTTCCAGTCTGTGGTTGTTTTAGCGTATTTTGGTAGGATAGCTCGGGTGGGGTCTATGGTGAGAATGACGGGCAGATGGTTGGAAGACAAGTCGTTTGGTGTTTCACAAGTGGTCACGTATCTCACGTTCAATAATAATACGTCGATCACTGATGGAGCTTTGTTCGGTTGTCTGTGTGTATATGTCTGCGGATAGATTATTGTATAATTATTGTTGTCGAGGTGCTTTTTGAGTGCGAGTCCGTTCCGGTTTTGAGAAGAGTTGTTCCAATGAGAGTGTTTAGCATTTAGGTTGCCTCCGATGATAAAGTTGTGGCTGTGCGTAGTAAGATGTGAGAGATCTGCCGGAGAGATTTTATTTTTAGGAGGACAGTATGCCGCGCCTATAACTAGCTGGGGATTTATTTTAGTTCTGAGAGTTAGGAATTCCGTACGCTGTATTTCTTTCTGTTTCATGTTTTCAAAAGGATTGGTTTTACATATGAGGATCGCGACCCCTCCTCCTCTGGTGTTTCTGTCCTTGCTGAGTGTTGCGTAGTCTTGAACGAAAATTCCGTCGATCGGTTGAAGCCAAGTTTCTGTGATTAATACTATGTCTATGTCGTTTTTATGAAGAAAAGATTCGAGCTCCAGGAGTTTAGGCTTTATGCTGGTAGCGTTCCATAATAAAATTTTCCTCGGTAGGTTTATTTTTTTGAAGTCTAGGGCTTGAACTATGTGAATGATAGCTTTGACTTTGTCGATATTATTTGTGCAAGGAAGGTAGAGTTTTTGAATAAGATCTAAAATTTTCAGGATTGTTTCGAGCTTCTCTGAGGATTTGAGAGTGTTTATATTTTCCATAACGCTGTCCGTGTTTAGATGGTGTGATTCAGATGTTCCACGGGGAACAGTTTGGAATGTATGAGGATTTTGATTTGTTGGCCTATTTAACTGAGGTTTAGCTAGAGATTGAAGTGGCTTTGTGTCTCTTTTGCTTAGAAAGGCTAGGAGAGCTGGACACTTGCCATAATTTACCGGATGGTTTCCCTTGCAGTTTGCGCACGTAGCAGGGGTGTCGGAGGTCTTTTTGCACGTACGAGAGTCGTGGGGCTCGCCTCACTTTAGGCACCGGAAGCTTTTGTTGCAGTTTATCGAGGTGTGGCCATGGGATTGGCACCTATAACATTGTATGACTGGTTTCTTGTTGTCAAATTTTTCCCAGTACATTCTGAACGTAGCGAACGGCCTGGACTTGGACTAGCGTAGTACCCGCAACAAGCGTTATTTTATAGATTGGATGATTTTTGGTGTTTGACAATGCTGAACATTGTGTAATTTCTAGCCCTAGGTTTTGTAATTCCTCACAGATTTCTTGTGGGGAAAGTCCTTTAAGAACGACCGCAAGAGTTTTTTCTGCCGCGATAGTATAAGTATGGAACTGTATTTTGTCTTGGAGACAAGCTTCTTTGAAAGCTTTAAATTTGTCTAATTCTGCAAAGTGGACCTTTATCTTGTCCTTGTTAAATTTGATTTGGAAATTTTTCCGTAGGCGTTTTTGATTCTATCAATGAATTTAGGGAAGTTTAAGTTATTCCCGGGAATGTATATTAGTGGCGGTTTCTGTGTTCGGGTTTGCGTTTTTGGCGATTTAGGTTGGCTAGTGTAAGTCTTCTTAATGTGGCTTGGTGAAAAGTCTTTTAGGTCTATGCAGTCGGAGAAGATTCCGAATCTATTTGAGATTGGAACGTTTACGATTGATTATTGATCCATACCTTGTGTAGCTTCGACGGCAACGACCGTTTTGTTGGAATTTGAAAGGGAGAGTGATCTTTTGGTCCTGATTATCTTATAGGGTTCAGCGTCCGCCCTGGATTTCCTCTTTGAAGTGGCCGAGTTTCAAACTTTTGGTGCTTTCCATTCTTCCTGATGAGGGCGCGGTTGATTTATGGACGAGACCGTCCGGCTTGACAATGTGGGATCCGACGGATCGCCCGTCGGAACGTGGGTTCCTTTGTATGTAGTTTGATCGCAACGGGGCCTGTCCCGCTACTTGCGAAGAGACAATAGGAATGGAGCTCAACTACTATGCATCGGTAACTCTCCGCTCGCATGGTCCGCTGTCCAGTCGGTCTACAAAGCGACTGACTAGTGCGCAAGCGCGCATGAAACGCTCGGTTTCCCCAGTCATTGCTGTGCACACTTCGCTACTCCCGATCCTTGCTCTCGCCGAACCGCCGACCGACTGAGAATCGCGCATGCGCTCAATTCTCCCACACCTCAACTCGCGGTACTCTAAGCTAATATTAATATTAATGCTAATCACACGATATAATAATAAGAATAATAATATAAGTATGGTAATGATTATTAATTATGTTTATTAATGCAAAAAGAAACGGGGCATTTTTGGGGGTTTGTTACACGGTGTTAAATATTTACACTATATCGGCGACGCTGATACCAAAATATTAAATGGTATCCTGCAATCAAACCCACATGATACTCCCGTTTCTGAAAAACAATGCGTGGGCAATTTGCAGAAACGAATGGGAACGTGTCTTTGTGCACTGAAGAAAAAAACAAAAGCTGAATATAAAAGAAAATGGCAATTTTTTTACTTTAAAATCACTTTTATGAAAACCATCTGTCAACATTTCAAAATCAAAGACATATTGTTTTGAAGCAGGGTGAGTTGCATGTGCACCCTTTACGACGTATGCCGTTCATTCGCTTCTCATTCGTTTTTTTTTTTGGCTTCTTAGATTTCTCCCTCATCTGCTTTTTCTTTTCTTCTGCTTCTCTTTGCCTCTTTCTTTTCCTTCTTTTGCTTTTTTTTTCTTTCGACAAACGCCTTTGATCTCCGAATTATCGTGCCGACCTTCGGACCAATGAAAACTCAGAAGTCATCGGAGGTGCATACCCGGAAACATATAAATGCAGGGCACATTGCCCCGCGCCTCCACAGATCTAAATCAATTTTCATCGCGGTCTTTCAGCACGAAAATTACGAGTGGTCAATAACTGTACTATTGTGCATTCACCGAACCAGTTATTGTACACTCCCCAAGACACAACATAATCACGTTCGACACGACTGAACGTATGACGAATGTTAACATTAGGGCCATGTCGCCTATTATGATCAAGGCATTCGCGGCAAACAAAATTGAGCAATGATTATACAGTTATTAAAGAAGTCGCCGCTCTAAAGATGCCCGCTAAGCCCTTACCTTCTTTGAGAGTTCAAATTACGCGTTTGCCTTTCCGACGATCTCAGGGCGGAACGCTTATACTGAAGTCATCGATTGTTGGTTAAAACGAAAGGTAGTACTGTCTTTTCTGATCGAAGAAAGTACATCATTGACGCGGAAACGCGCAGATACATTAGACTATGGCGACATAAATTTGAAGTGGTCAACTTCTGTATCCTGGTCAATAACTGTGTGGTTTACCCTATCTAGAGACGCGGTAGCGTCTCGATGCCAAGTACATGTTTCGACACCCTGTATATGTCGACTGTCGGTGCCGTGTATCTTTACTCGTCGCCCGGCTATTTCAACCTAACCTGAAAATTATTTCATTAATATCTCATCACGCCTGCAATATTTTCTAAATTTAAAGGCATTTTTCTTATGTAAACCGCATATAAGCTTTCGAATAAGACCAAATTCAATAAAATTGGTCCACGCATGTCAGAGATATCATAATATCGTCTCATGGATCAGTCGGAAACGGTAAGATAAGATTTTTCTTCTGATTCTTCCACAAATATTTTCGTTGACTTTCGTCAACCTAATACATATCTAGAGACGCGGTAGCGTCTCGACGCCAAGTACAGGAAAGACACCCTGTATATGTCGACTGTCGCTACCGTGTATCTTTAGGGTCCATTTATACATATCCGTTCCGGGTCCGTTCAGTGCCGGCATGCCATTGGTAAGAATAAGTGGGGCGCAGAGGACCTCTTCTTCTTACCAATGGCATGCCGGCACTGAACGGACCCGGAACGGTTATGTATAAATGAACTTTTACTCGTCCCCCGGCTATTCCAACCTAACCTGAAACTTATTTCATTAATATCTCATCACGCCTGCAATATTTTCTAAATTTAAAGGCATTTTTCTTATGTAAACTGCATATAAGCTTTCAAATAAGACCAACTTCAATAAAATCTGTCCACGCGTGACCGATACGCGTTACACGCACACCTTCAGCCAAAAGAAAGACTAACGGCCGATTTCTTCACCTTCAGTCATATTCCAGTTAGAGTTATCCCCACAAAATTACCCTTTTCAAAAAAAGGTTCAAAAAAGAGCGCCAAGTATATAATCTCATAAAAAAGAATCCCATTTAAAAACATGTCACGTCCCGGGTGGAGAGGTTGAGGACGATGAATGTGGGGGTAAATTCAGGCGCGACTCTTGCATCCAGCACTCTGAGGATTGGGCGGGAGGTCAGGCGAGAATGTGTAATCCTGCACTCCGAGGGTTGATGGGAGGTCAGGCGAGAATGTGTAATTCTGCACTCTGATCGTTGAGGGAAGTCAGGCGAGAATGTGAAATTCTGCACTCTGAGGGTTGATGGGAGGTCAGGCGAGAATGTGTAATTCTGCACTCTGAGGATTGATGGGAGGTCAGGCGAGAATGTGAAATTCTGCACTCTGAGGGTTGGATGGGAGGTCAGGCGAGAATGTGAAATTCTGCACTCTGATCGTTGAAGGAAGGCAGGCGAGAATGTGAAATTCTGCACTCTGAGGGTTGATGGGAGGTCAGGCGAGAATGTGTAATTCTGCACTCTGAGGGTTGATGGGAGGTCAGGCGAGAATGTGAAATTCTGCACTCTGATCGTTGAGGGAAGTCAGGCGAGAATGTGAAATTCTGCACTCTGAGGGTTGATGGGAGGTTACGCAAGAATGTGTAATTCTGCACTCTAAGTGTTTGATGGGAGGGCAGGCGAGAATGTGAAATTCTGCATTCTAATTGTCCAGGGAAGGCTTATTTAGGCGAACACACACCCGGGCGACACCCGTTAGACCACTCGCGGTTTGTATTTATGGCTGGCTAATTGGATTAACTGCTGCATTGATATAAAAAGGCCTTTCGTAATACTTCCGCGAAACGTCTATCCGTATGGCTTCTGCGAGACCTATACGAAAGTAAGCCTTGTAAACACTATAAGAAGTCCCGGCGTTCGCGAATCGGCATCAGTTGTTGCACTAGCTTCTTACGTTTCGATGCTTCGCGGTCGGAGGATCTTCACAATAACTCGAAACTTTATTTGGAGATAAGAGCGTTATTTATTTTAAAGCACTGTTCGATTAGTATAAAAATGCGTTAGACGTTTAGCATTGGCACATAAACATGTATATAACGATAAGCAGTAAAATATATATATGAACATGAGATACTTTAGACGAGCAATAAGTATTAGTAACTATTATATAAAGAGATAAGTATTAGCAATGGACACAATATAAGCGATAAGTAGGCAAAATAACAATATAAAGCGATAAGAACTAGGCAAAATAATAATATAAATCGATAAGCTTTTGCAATAAAGAGTGCAATAGAGAAGTATGAAATAGTATAAAGATGATGATATGCTTTAGTAATATAATTATTCATCGGCACTTACAGTGGCTGTCGTGTGGGTATTGAAACACTGAAGTTACTTAACTAAGTTTAGCTGAACAGAATTATTGTAGGTTGACTCTTAGGAAACAATATATACGCTTGGACTCTTAGAAACGCAATTGATCTTTCTATGACTCTTTGAAGAACAATACTGATGAGGCCTCTGAGGTCCTGGTATTTATACTTTACAGGATCGTTGCGGGGGGTACGCGCGGTAAGGACCTTGACACGTTTAGAGAAATAAGTCGTAGTAGGTCTTCCGGGGTTTTTACAGGATTTGGTCTATTATTAGACTGTTTTTAGTCACGTACGCAAAATTTCGTCGCAATTAGGCTTCCGGGGTTTTTATGGCTGTGAACGGAGATGTTCAACCCATCGAATGGATCTTGGGCGGTTTGATAGGAAAAGGGTTAGAATGGCTTGTACTCGGTGAGTCGTAAAGAGGGGAGTGAGACGTGGTCTCGATATAAGAGGGTTTTGGAACGACGGACTTGTTTGAATTCAAGTATGAAGGGGGGGATTGGTGCCCAAAAAATGTTAATTGTCTTGGTCAATAAATAAAACGAGACAAGACACCACTGAGACAAGAAAGAAAGAAAAAGATTTTAATGCAATTTATACATATTTATTTAGTTTAGCAACACCAATTCGGAGAGCAGCGCCAAGTATTTTGAATAAAATATTTTTTCGTATTAAAATAATTATTTGTATAAAAATATATCTGCTTGATATTATTTAATACATTTTTTCTTTGTATAAATAGCCATTGTGATAACTGGCGCAATTTTTGTATATCATTACTTTTGTAAAGTTAAATATAGCACTATAATAAATTTATATCAATTTACGACAATGTTTTTAAATGGGATTCTTTTTGATGAGATTATATACTTGGCGCTCTTTTTTGTACCTTTTTTTAAAAAAGGTAATTGTTTGAGATTCTCGCGGTTGAGCGCGCTGGATGCGAGTGAGGTTAGGAGCGGCGGTGAAAAGGTGCACACAACACAGCACTAAAAATGAGATGCGTCAATTTATTGAAAGACTCGCTGAGTCGCAATGAGCGTGAGCACTGAGCACATGAGTTTGAGCGCCTAGCAATTGTATAAATGTGGTGAGCACGGTGATCGGTGAGTGAACACGCCACCACGTGAGCGAGCATTCACGGCGATTCACAATCGTTGAATCTCAAACATTTGGTCCTTCGAGCCGGATCGACGGTAAAGGTGCCATATAGTGCAGTTAGTTCAACGCTCAAGCTCAACCTCACCAGTGCAAATACGATGATTGAAAACAGCGACCACGAGGCAACAGTCGCTGCAAGGTCAGTGATCAAGGCAGCCATCGAATCAGCAATGCTGATCGTTAACACCGCATCGGTGGATGAGCCTAAGGATCAATCTGGGATGTTAGCAACCCCAGTTAAAATCGGGAAGCCCGTGAGTGGTCTAGCCTCTTATCTCATACTCAAACATCGCACACAAGTTAGCAGATTTGAAACGCTCAAGGCCCTCAAGGGGGAGCTGTCAACGTGTGCACCTAACTTCACTCTCGATGAGGTGAGGGTGTACATGGCTCAGGTGGAGGAGCTGCACCAGTCCTTCATCAAGGAACACGACTACCTGGAAACGAATTGGCCAACGACTCTCCTTGATCACGAGTATTTTGACTTAAACATGTTTATGAGAGAGGCTAAACTCACTCTCACTCTCAAGCTCAGACTCACTCGCCTCAGCGAGGAATTGGAATCATATTCCATTAACAAGGGCCCCGACATGCAAGCACAGCCATCGAGTCTCCCTGCGATCACGGTGCCTTCCTTCAAAGGGGACTATAAAGAATGGCCAGCCTTCAGTAAGAGGTTCGCCGAACTCGTTCTCAGGGACAACAATCTCAATGATAGTGAGAGGTTGCGGTATCTGCTCACAAGTTTGAGTGGCGAACCTGCTCAGTTGGTGGAAGAGATATCCTCCACGAGCATCACCTTCTCATCAGATTGGGACCTGCTCTATAATCACTACCAGAATAGGCGAGAAATCATCAAGGCACAGCTTGACAAGCTATACTCAGTCGCGCCTCTCACATCGCCAACTCACAGTTCCCTATGCACACTGCTCTCAGTCATCTCAAGGACGAGGAGCATGCTCACCTCCGTAGGTATGTCAGCCAGCATTGGAGACTGCCTGCTGGTCCACCACATTTGGCTCAAGTTAGATAATGAGACACGAAAGGCATGGGAAACCTCACTTGAAGACTCGCCAAATTACCCCTCACTGGACCAGCTTGAGAAGTATCTTGGTGAAAGGTCCCGAACGCTGACCAAATGCAAGTCAGCGCCGTCTCCCTCAAGTTCATCCAGCTCATTCATTGACAGCTCAGGCCCAAGCAGCAGCAATAAAAGGGAGTCGGCGAACAGCTCCACTCAAGCTCACCGCTCAGCTGCAGCAACTACATATCCATGCGATTGCTGCGAGGCATCTCACTTCATAGTAATGTGCTCTCAGTTCCGTCAGATGACTATTCATGACAGACGAAAGCTCATCACAGAGAAACAACTCTGTCGCAACTGCTGTGGCAGGCACACCACCACCAGGTGCAATTCTCCTCTCAGGTGTAAGTGCTGCAGGGCAGCACACCACACCATGCTGCATTTAGCGACAGCGCAGCCTCCATCTTCGGCACCAGCTCCAGCTCAACGCGAAGGATAAACGCCGTCTCATTCGCCATCACATCTCACCAGCCTCAACGAGGGGATCTCAGCTCACAATTTCTAGGCCTATGGACTCACCAACATTTCATCAAACCCAGGTGGGTCGTTTCAATACTTTACAAGACCTTGATGGCAACATTCTCATGTACACTCACAGCTCGTTCCTAGACGAGGTACGCCGGTTTACAGCACAGTACACATTCGGTGGCTGCAGTCGACACTCCAACGTCATTCATGCTCCAAACTCACCTACGTCACGAAGGATCTCATCTATCAGCTCATCGCTCAGTGTTCGCCATCAGACACCACAATCATTGGCATTGGGACCCAGAAATTGACTCGACCTCGAATGGCTACACGATTGCCACACAATACGAACTTCAAAGTGGAGGATTGGAATTTCCAAAGCGCAGATTCACTGATTTCATCATTGGCGCAGCAAGTCATGGAAATCATCAAGCCCAGCTCATCACAGGCGCCCCATTAGTGCCAATCTCCCAACTATCAAGTATCAAAAGGCGAAGCTCACCTTCAGACTTAACGTACCAGTTAGTCATCAGCGCCCTTGCCTGCATGCAGGCATGCTCATCATATTCAACAAGACCAATGGGTATCAGAACAGATACCATAGACTCAGGAGGGAGTCCAGAGACATCCTCCACAGGGTAAGAGCGCCATCAATTTCATCTCATAATAATAGCTTCTCAATTCTCGCATCAATCACGCATGCTGGATGCATCAACGATGCATCTGGCAATGCAGAAACAGCCGACAGATTCATTGGAACACCGGTCAAGAAGAAAGACCTGTGCAACGCGGGAGGTGTCTAACTTCTTATTTCTAAGTTGGTATTCAATCACCCATCGGGATTCAACGAATCCCCAATCAGCTCGCTAGATGACTGCGCCGACAGGGCATTCAGGTTCCAAGGAACACCCGCACCAATAAATTCACATTCTCGTCATCAAGTCACATTCTCATCAATCTACCTTCTCGCTCAAAACTTGACCTTACCTTTCAAGCTAAATACAACAGTCAATTTAGCAACAAGCCTCAGTCTCTAAAAAGTAGCTCCAAATCGTGATCCACTCCGCATCTTATCACTGGTCACCATTCAAGCAAAGATGACTTGCAAGAGTCGTGGCTGCACACGCTCCATGGGAAGATCCATTGCTATCCCAATTCATTTCTCAATGGCTCAGCATCAGAGAAGACCTCACAAGCTTGCAAGCGCTCATGCTCTAGGTGGCTTAACGCCTACAGCGACTCAACAATGGAACTATTCTACTTCTCCGATGCTTATCAACACGTCATGACGGCGGTAATTTTCAGTACCGTGTTCTCACCGTCCACAATTCACCAAGTGTCGACACTCGATGCCTTCTTAAACGGCATTTGCCAGGGCGCTCTCAAATCAAGGAAGCGCCTTTCACCAACCTCAGCTCAAGAATTCGCTCTCACCACTGCAGTAATACTGGCACGGCGTGCTGGTCACGTTCAAGCGAACCCTCATCTCAACAATGCTACTACTCACGTGTGGACGGATTCTCAAACCACATGCACATGGATCACCTGTCGCAACGCGACATCACACAGGAAGGTCTCACATTTAAGGGCTCGCTCAACAAGTGCACTGGACAACGTCCATGCTCCTCAGCTCGAGTGACTGCTCATCACGAGGATCAACTACATCACAGCTTGAACATCATAAGCCACGGTGGACAGGAACATCATGGCTGGCTCAACCCTAGATTCTCTCAGTCTACACAAGATGACTCGTGATGCTGCAGCACCATTCATCACAGCAGTGAAGACAGAATTTACAACTCCGTCTTACTATCACTGCATATCACCTCAAGGAATCGGGATGAAAAGAGTCGCCTATTCAGAGTCAGATCACTCTATCGACGAGGGACTTACTAGCAGACCATGCATCGCTGGCTGCTCTCAAATCTTAAGATCATTCTCCCAACCTGTGCATTCAGAAAGAATTGCAATTCTCTGCTCTTGGCGCACAGACGCCCTTGTCTCTTGTATTTATACAATCCTGAAGCAGGCGCTCAGTGTAGTCAAGCTCACAGGAGACTAGTCCAAGACCCAGACTGCCTTCAAATTCAACACTCAATCATCATTCGAATCTGATTCAAAACTATGCAATTCTCAACAAACACATTCACATTATGTCAGTTTGTTTCAGAATCATCTCAAGGTTGAGAAGTTGCATCACATGAATATTCAGCTCACCTCCACAATGTGACTTGAACCAAGGCAATAATCCAGCGGATGAAAGCCACAGCAACCTGCATCGCTATAGGATGCAAGGATCTCACTCGAAATCATCTCAACCTTCATCGAACTACTTCAATCACTCACGGCCTTCGTCGACGACCAAGGAATAATTCGAATTGGAGGCGGACTCAGTTCTATCTCGTCGACGTCACGAGTGAACACGTGGCACTGTGCCTCACCAGAAGAAGTCAACTTCAGCGTTGTGTGGTGAGTGCTCGACCAAAGGGGGATCCGCGTCTATCAGTTGATGGGCCAACTACCCCTTTCGAGAGCCACACTCTCACAACCGCTCATCATCAATGACATCAACGGTCACACCGTAACCAGCTGATTGTTAGCACATGATTCGATACTCATCAAGCGCGGTCTCATTCACACCCTATTGAAACCCAAATGGAATTGTTATTCGTCCACTGGTGACCCACCGGTGCCAGCGTGTATCAAGATGATCAACTGGATTCACCTGCAGTGGGAAGCCTCTCACCTCAACGACACTGCGTGCATTGATTTCACTTGCGAAGTGATCTTATGTCCACTATCATCAACACCTAAATCGGTAGTGGAGCCCACTCCAAGTGCACCCTGAGCCAGGGCGCACTTCATTCACCGAGGAGATACAACGACTTGCTGGTCTCTACATTCAACATCACCGCAACAACATTAATCATGCCAACCGCGAGGTTGGCGGTTTTGCTTGTTCCAGGTTATCATCAACATCTCCTTCCAGCTGTTGATGGCGGGAGTATGTTTGGGATTCATGTAGTTCCATACACGGCCACACTCATTCTCACAGCAGCACCTCTCAGACTCAGTTTGGCGACGCTGATCGACGATCGATCCATCAATCAGAGATGTGGACCGACGATCGATCCTCCAATCAGCCGCCTTCGATCAACCAATCAGCGCGCCTCATCGAACGGTTCTGGATCGTTCGAGAAGACGTTGAAACGGAAATCATTCATCTTGCAATGGTATCTTGTTCACGTAGCGGGTAGGGATAGATGTATCCCGTGCGGTCATTACGTTCTCTCACCTCGTGAATTCTCAATGCTCAGTGCATTTCATTGCTCTTTTGAACTCAAACGTTCTTTTCACAAGCTCATTAGTATTTTCGCGTGCTCATTCAACGATTGTGTATCGCCGTGAATGCTCGCTCACGTGGTGGCGTGTTCACTCACCGATCACCGTGCTCACCACATTTATACAATTGCTAGGCGCTCAAACTCATGTGCTCAGTGCTCACGCTCATTGCGACTCAGCGAGTCTTTCAATAAATTGACGCAACTCATTTAAGTGCTGTGTTGTATGCACCTTTTCACCGCCGCTCCTAACCTCACTCGCATCCAGCGCGCTCAGCTATTGAAAATCTCAAACAGTAATTTTGTGGGGATTTCACACCTTTTGTATTATTGATGACGGGATAATTTTTTTAACCCCTCGGGGTTATTTTTTTAACAATATGTTATATTGTCATCTAAACTGCGCACGCCTGCAAAGCTACAAGACAATTGGATTGGTAGAATTGGTTTAAATTTGATTTTTCAGATATGAACCAAACATGCAAGAAGCAAACAGATGATTGACGCTGAATAAAATCGTTTAATAAAATCGTTTAATTAATATAATACTATGTCCCATTTATTTATTTTTCTCCTCTAAATTATACAGTTTTCCACATTCATAATAAAATTTGATTTTAATTGTATATACATATTTCTTAAAACTCTAAAATAGAATTATACATGAAAATGTGCTTATTTTTTTCATTTGCTTGTGCAGCAGTGTTACTTTCTCTTTCGCTTCTGCATCGATTATCTGTAAATATATAAAAGCCACATTTTGTAGTTACAACATAACGTAGAACTGATAGAAAAAGAGTGGACCTTTGCTATAGTAAGTGTAGAGACTACATAATGTGTCCGAAGGAGGTGAGAGCGTATGGCAGAAAGTCTTGTTCGAGGAAATTTAAATGCTAATGGTAATTTAGCAAAAATGAACAAAGAGATCCAATATTTTTAAAGCACAATTTATTGGTGTTGGAATAAAATTAATTTAGTATGTTTATTGGTGAATTGAAATAATGTTAATGGGAAACTAATAAAATTAATGAATAGCGTGGGAACTACTGTGAATTTTAATAAAGTATTACGAATATATTTCACAAAAGATTGGAAAGTATCAAGGAAGATGCGTTTTCAGCGTACTTTCTTCACTAATGTGACTTACTCTACATTGCAAGCAGTACACCATAATTTTCATAATTCTTAATGCTACGCTAATTTGAAAAATTTTGTCGAGTTACCTTATTTGACAAATTTCCAGAAACTTGTGCGAAACAAGATACTTTGTCTATCTTCTAATCTTCTCCAGACAACCTCCAAGCCTGTGCATTCCCTTCATTTCTATCGAAACCTGTGCGTCGCCTTCATTTCTATTCAAGTCTGAGCGTCTCCTTCATTTCTATAAGTTTACATAAAAACTCTAAATTAAAAATAGTTTGCTGGTATAAAAATATATCTGTCAATTTAAATGCAATGCAATTTGTTATAATTTATATTTTGTACATGCATGATACAAATTTCCAGAAACTGATGCGAAAGAAGATGCTTCTCTGTTGATCGTTCCTTCCCCGGACAACTTCCAAGTTTGCGACTCTACATAAGAAATCTATTAAAAAATTTTGGCGACTTACCTTGTTTATTGAGATAATAATTCAGTCTCCTATTTAGTGTAAAAACTCTTGACATTTCAAATTTGGACCACTTACATTATTTGACACTTGGTAGGTTATAAAATGGTAGGTTATATAAAATTCAAAATAGTATACATAGGTATATATATAATATATATGTACAATGACGGACGACGATCCCTGCCGAATGATCCCGAGAGTCGACGAATCGACGAACGAAAAATGTGTTAGTTCGTCGGTGTGCGTGTACGCGTAGTATATATGTATGGATATGTTTGACGAAAAATTCCTTGGAGAATCAGAAGAATCAGAAGAAGAAGAATCTTACCGTTTCTGACAGATCCATGAGACGATATTACGATATCTCTGTCATGCGTGGACCGATTTCATTGAATTTGGTCTTATTCGAAAGCTTATATGCGGTTTACATAAGAAAAATGCCTTTAAATTTAGAAAATATTGCAGGCGTGATGAGATATTAATGAAATAAGTTTCAGGTTAAGTTGGAATAGCCGGGGAACGAGTAAAGATACATGATAGCGACAGTCGATATATACAGGGTGTCGAAACATGTACTTGGCATCGAGACGCTACCGCGTCTCTAGATCATCACCGAAATATACTACAGGTATATTGTAATCGGCCTACACGTTTCTTATTTAAGGTACGCCATTACTTTTTGTTCATTATTTACGAATGACTTTCCTTTCCCATTATTTACAAATAAAATAATTTATTTATTATTCCACGAATGAGGAATAACGGGATTTTATTCGTTATTCATTATCCGATAAGTAACACTTAGAATGGTGTCAGCGTCTTTTGACGCCGCGGAATTTTCATCCTAGCCACGACTATGCTTCGGTAATCTGGAATCTCAGACACATGAAATGTATCAAGCTAATAGAAAAAGTCTAGCACAAGTTTTTAAGGTTTTTTGCCCGGGTTTTAGGTGGCGCAATGGATATGACCAACCATGATTATGGCCCTATTCTGCAGTCCTTCAACCTCACTATGATTTCAGATCGTAGGTTGATCGCGGACATGATGTTTTTGTTTAAAGTTATCAACAATTAAATTAACTATACTTATCTTGTAGCGCAACTTAACATCAATGCGCCACAAAGACACTTAACCTCTTAGTCAATGTTCGATGCGGATTGCACGTAAACAATGTAGCACCATTTACAAAGATGACATTTGCAAAAGTCACTATATAGTGGCATATCGTTTAGAAAGACGACAATGCTGAAATTCGCGAAATCCACTATTGTGGCGTAAAATTCAAAAAGATGTCATACGCGAAAGTCACCATGGTGGCGTATCGGTCAAAAAGATGACATACGCTAAAGCCACTATAGTGGCGTTCAGTACCTAAAAGATTAATGGACTCGTCCCTTATTTGATTGCAGCTTCTCATTACTATACAGTTGATCCTATGAATAGAGCAATGCGCCAAGCCAATTTATATTTCGACTAGCAAAATATACCCGCGCTTCGCTTCGGACCTAAGAGATATCAAGGAACACCATGAAAAAATATTCACCCCTTTTCACCCGCTTAAGGGTTGATTAGTGCAAAATCCTGAAATATATTTTTAGGGATTTGTGGGGGAAAGTTTTGCATGTAACAACCAAGTTGATATCTAATCGGGCCTAAGAGATATTGAGAAGTCCGCGAAAACACATTTTATCCCTTTTCGCCCCCTTAGGGGTTGATTAAGGCAAAATCCTGAAATTGACTTTTAAGGATTTCTGTGAGTAACCTTTGAATGCCAAAACCAAGTTGATATCTAATCGGGCCTAAGAGATATTGAGAAGTCCTTGAAAACACATTTTACCCTTTTTCGCCCCCTTAGGGGTTGATTAGGGCAAAATCCTGAAATTGGTGGTAGGCATTTATGTGGGTAACCTTTGTAAGTAAAAACCAAGTTTATATCTAATCGAGTTTAAGAGATATTAAGGAGCCCGAGAAAATACATTTTACACCTTTTCACCCCCTTAGGGACGGAATTTCCCAAAATTCTTCCTTAGTGAGCGCTTACGTCATAAAAACAATGTACCTTTCAAATTTCACGTTCCTAGATTGAACGGTTTGAGTTGGGCGTTGATAAGTCAGTCAGTCAGTCAGTCAGGACATCTTCTTTTATATATATGTTACGGGCGAAGTCCGCAGGGTGTACAGAGTCGGCATTGCTCGGGCAATGTCAACAATGCACATCGCTACTGGGCAAAGCTCGCAAAAGTGGTTGATTAGCGAACATGGCCCGCTTTAATGTGAGCAAAGTTGACATTGCCCGCCACTGGGTGGGCAGTGTCAGCAACTATAATTTCTTTGCGAACTTTGCCCGGATTGAAGTGGACATTGTTGACAATGATGAATTTATATGGACATAGCCGCGCTAGGTTGTTCCTGTTTTATTCATATGTGGGGCCTGATATTTGTTATTTAATAAAATGATTTACTTAGTACAAATTTTAAAATATTTATTGGAACACAAAAGTATACTGCCTACATATTTGGGTCGATTATTTATTTATTTTGACATGGCAATGAGCTGTGACACTTCGAATTACATAAAATTCTCGCTTTTTTACATTTACAGCGGTTTGTTGTGCACTTATTTATACAGTTACATTTAATATATCCTTGAGAACCGAAAGCAGATTGATCGGCATTCACACTACGCAGAGATATCTCACATTCTGGAACGTCTTCAGCAGTTAGGAAGATTTCATTACAAGTATCGAATTGATTTCGAGAGTAAAGAGAGGATAAAATACCACTTTTTGTGCCAATTTTGTAAAACCCTTCTTCTGTGATTTCTAGCTGTAAACCCTGCGGGCTTCGCCCGTAACATATATAGAATATGATATCGACCCTTTTTCAGGTTCGTTCAACTCGTTCTGTAAATGTTGCGTAGACGTTTATGTAATGTAGGTACAATGTACATGGTGAGAATTAATGTTTTCAAACTGTTAATAATAGTGATACTGACGTTGATGTGTTTGCGGATCTATATTTTCTGGAAAGCCTGAAAGGAATGTATAGGGATCTCCGAATGTTTGTTTCGAAAAGGAGCTCGAAATTCACTTTGTACTTCACCGCCTTAATGAACCTTCGTCCGTCCCGCACTCGAGCCACCGATAATAATCGTCAACGAACGAAAATTTATATTTCTGTATTTTCTATGGGATGTTCATGAGAGAATTATTAGCAGATTGCCATGGTTCCTGATGAAAATAAGTCCAAACTTGACTACGTTTGTAGTAGTTGTAATTATACTTACTGCAGGCACATTTGGTCTACGGAATTCAGAAGTAAGTCGAATTGCATTTAATTAAAAATAATTCAAGTTAGGTGGCATTTTGATTGATTTTTGTTGGAAAAGCCTCGCCCAGTCATTGATAGTATTGCCACGAAGAAGGTAGTACTATCTAGAAGACAAAATAGAAATTCAAATTTTCGTTTTTGTTAGTATCTGTACAAAGCGTGGGACACGCTGAACAAAACTTTCTCAAAAGGCAAAAGAGATCACCCGTAAAGACCTGCCGTCAAAAGACTGGTGTCGTCACGAAAGATGCTATATATAGTTATTACAGACAAACGTTATTACTGACACTTTCCTTCGAAGGAAAACAATAAATATCTTCTAAGAAATCTAATACATATAAAAAGTGACCATAAATCAAAATAGTAATTTCTACATGTATCCTATACGCAGTGTTCTTAATATGTGGTCGAAAATTTTGTAGGTCTGTAGTATTCATTGCACTCAATAATGCAGTAGGTACTCAGACAACATAGGTTTGCAAAATAATACTTGCAGAATAAACGACGATTTCGTATTTGAATAATGTTACTTATCTATTCGCGTCTGTTTAGTGGTTGTGGTATGAAAACGGACGATTACCTTATCATATTACACAATGCGTAAATATTTACTTGATCACCTGACTCAACTCCATTAAAAACAAAATACAACGTGTTTTCAAGGGTATCCTACGATTGTTGCCACGGAGATTTTGATGAAAATTGGAAGAATCAATACAAATGTTTTGTATTTGCATATATTTTTATTTCGCTTACACATGT